>OX243842.2:2969684-5934369 GCA_945859575.2 Herminia tarsipennalis | reverse complement strand
TAGTAACACGTGCATTTCACGCCACAGCATCTGTCATCGTTACCCAGAGATAATAATAAGCAAAGACAATAAACAATACAATACATAGTCTATTGACCATAAACCACGATACAGATCATGGAGCTAATCACAATAAAATATACAGATTACTTCTACAGAATACCGAAAGTACAGTAGACAACCTACATAGAAAACGCTTTTGATGTACGCACTCGTAGACAACCTACATAGAAAACGCTTTTGATGTACGCACTCTTAAGTACGCACTTATAATTTGCATCAGTCCTTTAACATGGTGTATACCTTAGTATACTTATTGCAGCACCTTACCCCATATCATGTTTCGCACTCGTAGACAACCTACATAGAAAACGCTTTTGATGTACGCACTCTTAAGTACGCACTTATAATTTGCATCAGTCCTTTAACATGGTGTATAGTATACTAGTTGCAGCACCTTACCCCATATCATGTTTATAAACATTCAAACATTTTAAAATTGGCAATTTGAAAAGAGTGGCCGCAAGTTTTTATTGTCAGGTTCTTTTCTCCGACTTCACCTATTGTTTGTAAACTTGCAAACAAGGGTTTATTTGCATCCGAAGTGAATAAAGAATTTTGAATTTTGATTCCTAGGTAGAAAGAAAGCTCGCTTGACGTAATTACAAATCTCGACCTCGCACACGGATGCAGAATCGTGGCACTCCTTTCTTGCACTCGTTTCGTGGTCTTTGATTTATACCTGTGAACGATATATATTTTGTGCGTCACTCGAGTAAAGTATACGTATGAAGGTTGCCATAATAGAATAGAAAAATAATATTTAGTACATCGAAGACACATAAACATTATTATAATTGAACAAGACACAAAACAAAAAGTAAGAAATAAAAAAAGACAAAAAAGTAAACAGAAACAAATAACACAAATCAACAACAAGGAACAGAAGAAATAAAAAAACTGAAACTATACTCAGTTCAACATATCAATTTAACATTAGCCGCGTACCATGTGTCACAAAGTGTACCAAATAGGACCCAACTTAGATTCCGTCAGACACTGATATTCTGCTGGGCCATCTGTACTCTCGGTATTCTGTGTTAAGTACTTAGTTACATGAGAAAATATAGTCTTAAACATGTAGATGAATGATTCACGTGGCTTATACCACAAAAGTAATGGCACTGATAGTTCATTGTCCATTCAATATGGTACTATGTGGTGACGACAATTGTACTCAAAAACTGTAAAATGCAGTTTATGCCAGAAACCGCAAAATTACATTGAGCTTGTTACCGTTTGTACATCATATTATATTTGACATTTTAGAGCGTTTTTCACGAACTCTTCCAAAATGGCTCTAGCTATTTTGTTGGTTTTTTGTATATTGCATAGTTTGTATACCAGCTGACCCACATAACTTCGTCTGCGTAATTTTTTTCCGTTTTATCAACATTTTTCATTGCTGCTCCACTCCTATTGGTCGTAACGTGATGTTTTATAGCCTATAGTCTTCCTGGATAAATGGGCTATCCAACAGTAAAAGAATATTTCAATTCGAACCCGTAGTTCCTGAGATTATTGCGTTTAAATCAAATTATTTAATTTTTGAATATTCGTATGAGTTATTGATTTAAACTTTCGCGATTTTTATACATATTAGATATATTTCGGGGTATAATGGCGTTAACCCGTGACCACGATCGGTGCAAATCGATCGAAACGTCGGGTAAATAAAAGGTCGTACCTTCAAATAATTCTAGATAAGACCCGAAATAGTGTTGCGTGAGTTGCGAAAAAAATGACGCAGACAAAGTTGCGAGGGTCAGCTAGTGCTTCATATACACTGACGGACTCATAAACTGCATCAAAGTTCAGGTTTACTCTAAAAGGATTTTTTTATAATAAGTATGCAAACTTTTTAGATTAAATTATATAAATATGGAAAGACTGGCTCTTAATCTTAAAAAAAAATTAAATTTAAAAATAGAACTGCGGTAAAACAAATGAAAATAGCCGGGAAAAGAAAATTTACTCGTAGTATCAGATTTGCGTGTTATTTATAGCAAAGTTTTAAATTAATTCTCATTGATTTTTTTTGTTTGGTCAATTGAATTATTGTTACCAGCATAATTGTTGGGTTAGTTTTTTAACACATCGAGAGTTTTTGAACCATAATATGGATACTTCGTCCGAACAAGCGGCACAAATTGTAGCATTGGTGCGGGAGGGCTTGGATCAACGAACGATTGGTAGAAATTTAAATTTAAACCAGTCTACGGTTTGTAGAATATACAGAAGGTTTGTAGAGACAGGTTCTTACAGGAGGAGACGTGGTACAGGCAGAACTCGAGCAACCACAGGTCGTGATGACCGATTTATTGTTACAACTTCCCTGCGAAATCGTTTCCTCACGTCAGTTAACATCAAAACCGAGCTTAATGAAGTGCGTGGAAAAAACGTGTGTGCACGAACAATAAGAAGAAGGTTAAAGGAAGCGGCTATCACCCCTTTTAGACCAGCAAATGGTCCAAAGTTGTCTGCAGCTCACAGACAAGCTCGCTTAAGATTTGCGCGTCATCACCTGAATTGGACAGAAGAGCAGTGGGCCTCTGTATTGTTCACGGACGAGTGTAGGACATGTTTATATGGTGCAGATGGTCGCAGAAGAGTCTATCGTCGACGTGGGGAGCGATATGCTCAAAGTTGCATTGAGGAGCGTGTTCCTTTTGGAGGCGGTTCATGTATGGTCTGGGGTGGCATATCGATGAACGGGCGAACAGAACTTGTGTTCATAGACATGGTCCGTCAAAACGGTAATAGAGGGGGTTTGACAGCACATCGCTACATAACAGAGATATTAGAAGATCACGTGGTGCCTTACATGGGATTCATAGGCGAAAATTTTACTTTAATGCAGGATAATGCCCGGCCGCATGCAGCTGCACAAGTTCAACATTATTGCGAAGAGGTTGGGATACGTACAATGAATTGGCCAGCACGCAGCCCGGATCTTAATCCCATCGAGCATGTTTGGGACAATTTAAAAAGAGCTGTATATGCGAGAAACCCTTCGCCTACGACAGTGGCAGCACTAAGAACAGCACTTTCAGAAGAATGGGACAATATTCCGCAAGATCTTTTAAAAACCCTTATAAAATCTATGCGGAACCGATTAGAATCCGTAATAAGGGCACGTGGGGGTAATACACCTTATTAAAACACAAATAAACCCTTGCATAAAGTTTGTGTCTATTGTTAAAACCAATTTTTTAATTAAACAATTTTTCCTTAAACTTCTGTTTTTTCTTCAAAAAAGGTCTTAAGGTCCTTTCCAGTACATAAACTTAAACTTAAAGATATGATCCTACGCTGTTTTAAAGTTCACGAACCAATCTAGAGGTTTCAATTTAAATCTGTATAGAAAGTTTGCATACTTGGTTAAAATATTTATTTCAAAGTCGTCTATTACTTTGATGCAGTTTATAAGTCCGTCAGTGTATTTTTAAATACGGATACAAACCTGGATGGGAATCAAACTCACCACTTCTGGCTTAGCAGTCAGGATCACTAACCACTAGGCCAACAAGCCAGTCAATTAAACATACCTATAACCAAACAAAGTTGTTTAATTTAGATTATAATATTGAATACTTTGACCAAAAGCTTAGCTACGTAGAGCCTTGTTACACATCTGCTCGACATAATAGTCGCAAGCTAAGTTCTCTTTTTCTCATTAGTATTTATATGAAATTATTTTAGTAAATCAGCGCGGGGTGTCAAGTCTAGCTCATACTGAGGTGGTGACCTTTTTGGTACGGCATCATATCATTTCTATTATATATTTTTTAGACGTGATAACGTCTTATATATTTCGATATATAAGACGTTATCACGTCTAAAAAATATACAGGGCACATACGTAAAAGTGTCACGGTCCGTCACGTTCCGCCTGCTAATAGGCTGAATGTCACGGTCCGTCACGTTCCGCTTGCTGATAGGCTGAAGTCTTGTAGCCGTTGGCGGGTCCAATAAAGCTGTCACAGGCATGGTTGTTTCTTACGACGTTTGACGACGTTACAATGTTTTCTTACGACATAATCACGTAAAATTATCGTCCGTGAGCCTACTTTACAGACAATCATTTTTTTATTACTTTCTGTACACATTTGTTGCTTTAGTCAGCCGAGGCCGATATAAATACCTATTTTCTTTCTTAGGCTCTTTCTTGTATATCAAGCTCTTCTGCATATCATTATATCACAAGGTATAATACTACAAGAAATTAATTCACGTGCCAACACAGGTCAATATCATTTTATAAACCAATTGTGTGTTTGAAAAGGTAAGGTCAGAGCATGATGTTTCTTATACAATAGAAGTAATCTATTTGAGATTCAAGGTCAGCTGTTAAGTAGTACAAACGTTCAGTAATGCCACTCCCAAATATATATTGGATTGGGTTATGGTCAAGTTTATTGGATTTGGTACGTGTTAGGATGAATTGTGTCGGGTGTTTTTACCAGACTGTAATTCGCTTTTTTCGCGCGTATCTTGTATGTATATATGTATGTATGTAATATTCTTTATTACCTGATATCTCACAATCCACTGAACGGATTTATACAATTAACGACGTCGTTAGATTCGTCTTGATTGGCCAAGTGTTTAAATAAAAAAATAAATTACTGCATGAAATTGTATAATTATGTAGGGGATCTTGTTTCCATCTTTTTTGTGCAGGCGGGTTTTTTATTTTTATAATTTATTTTTTTATTTAATACTTTTTAGTAGTTGTAGGATGTAACCGATGTAGCAACTTACTTTTATCACAGCTATTGTCAAGTATTGAAAATTTAAAAAACAATGGTTGCTAACTAACTTTTTTAGTAAAACAGTCATATTCATGTTATACCTTTTTGAAATGCTTAGAGCTCTTTAATTTGATACCCATATTGCAGTATTCAAAACAACTTTTTTTCACACCTCTTTATTTTGACATCTCATAGCCGCCATGTTTGTTTTTTAAAAACGTCACCTATCTAAGAACACTTGGCCGATTAAGACGAATTTAACGACGTATGAATTGTATAAATCCGTTCAGTGGATTGTGAGATATCAGGTAATAAATAATATTACATACATACATACATACAAGATACGCGCGAAAAACATAACCCTTCTTTACAGTCGGGTAATAAAAAAAACAAACATGGCGGCTGTGAGATGTCAAAATAACGAGGTGTGAAAAAAATAATGTTTTGAATACTGCAATATGGGTATCGAATTAAAGGGCTCATCTTAAGCACTTCAAAAAGGTATAACATGCCTCCGACTACATGAAATTATATAATTATGTAGGGGATCTTGTTTCCATCTTTTTTGTGCAGGCAGGTTTTTTTATTTTTATATATATATATTATTTTAACTAGAAAATAATCTCAATGATTTTTTGCGGGGTAATTACACCATATTGATGAAATCGGATAGTGAAGAGGCTAAGTGGCTCAATGATTGACCTCTATAGTATTAGATACGCTGGAAATACTTCCGTTGACAATACCACTTCCATTTGAATTAGATATTTAGATGGTCATTTGACAAAATGAGATGGAAGACTTTCATATGATTTTGTGCTCCTAACGTATACTTGTGTTCCTAACAAGAAGTTGCTATTCTTGTTAGGAACACAAGTATACGTTAACAGTGATTTCTCATAAAGTGTCAAAAATATTCCTAAGACGTTCATTCGATTCGGCATAACAAATTGCTGCACAAACTACCTCCTACTTAATACTACCTCCTAATAAATAAATAATAATAATAATTTATTTGTAAAAGAAGGATTGTAGTACATAAGCTTATTTCAATAAAAATACAGAGTACATTGTTATGTAAGGGTGATTACAATCTAAGTGGGTGAAGTTCTGTTACCCTAAATAGGCTAGATACTAACCTGTAGTAAGGTATAACAGTCCCTTTCCCTATTCGTAATTAATATATATAGAGATACTATAGAGGTCAGTGGCCTCGAGGTTTGCGGGGTGTAGCAAAAAAGAAATTCAGGATTCACCACTAAGCCGTGGACTCTAAATCCCCAACAATTAAAAGTATAATAGTAAATCATAAACTAATTCTATTTAGGATCCTTATTTATTATCCTTTTTTCGTTTTCACGTCAAACCCGCGCTTCTAACAGTCAAAATCTTGTCATAATGGTAGGTATATAGAGCTGCTCTTAGAAATGTATCGGGCATGCGCGCCGACATCTTTGAGCGCACCGCGCAACCGAAAAATAAACATAGTGAATAAGGACTACGATTAAAATAGATCGATTTTCTATTATATATATTATATATATCTATATGTATTATATATTAATATTATAACGAGGAAAGATTTGATTGTTTGTTTGTATAGAATAGGCCCCGAAACTATTGCACGGATTTGAAAAATTCTTTCATCGTTGTGAAGCTACACTAACCCCGGGTGACATAGGCTATTTTTTATCCCTGTATTCCCACGGGAACGGGAACTACACGGGTGAAACCGCTAGGTGTCCGCTAGTATTTTATAAAAATATATGTAAGTCAATCGTCGTTTGAGGACTGCACGACCGATTTGACTGAGTTTTTTTTATTTATTGAAAGAGCATCAAGCTGAATAAAGACTAAAATAAAAAATAAAGTAAAGAAAAGGTTATACGAAGAGCAGTATATTAAAACAAGAAAATACATATGTAAAGTTTTCCCGTATTAAGTAGGTACTCGAGATTATAGAAGTATCTACTGCCTGTACTCAAAGATGAGAAATGAAGAACTTTCATAAAATATAGACAAGTATTGCTTCAAGTAATCTATTTCTTAAGATAAGAAGTTATAAATAAACACATCAATTTGTATTTGATTAAGTGTAATAATGCAGTAGTAGGTTAATATATCTTCGGAAAAATTCTATCGTATCATTTGCATGGTCTGAATTATACTTGAAAACACGGTCACTAAAAAACTAGCTTTAAGCAGTCTTTGCTTGCGGCTTCACCTCGACGAAGATCGCAATAAAGCCTCAATAACCTAGCTAGCAAAGATTAGCATTCGAACAAACAAACACAAAAACATTACAGCAGTTTTAAATTCTAAAGGCTCTGACCAACAAGCCAAGCGAAGGATGACACCCATTGTTCTTTTATATCACTGCTGGTCAAAAAAAGTGAAGGTATATTTCGTGGGTCCTTCAACAAAAATTTAAAGACATTTAACGTTCACCAATCTGCTCGAGAGGACTCAGATACATTTAGGGGACTGGAGCTCCTTTTGAGTCTCTCTCTTCCGGATCCAGCTATAGCCCCCCCCCCCCCCCCTCAGAGAGAAAGCTTGTACCTCAGCAGTAGGAACGTGAACGTACTGACGATGAATATTTTGCCTACAGTTTATAACTAGTAGATACAAAATCATTACGTTTATTTAATTACTATTTTGAGAAAAGTGAATAGACTATAAATGAAAATCGTGAGAAAAGTTAAGTGTTGTAAAATAAAGAAAAAAAATATTTTCCTTGGCTTTGAAAGATATCAAGCAAAAAAAAACAAGTAATACATGACCGCTTAATGAGAATTTCCCATATAATTTATAAATACTTACGTATATAATAATGTTTTAGTCTGCAACTCTGGGTCCTTATTCCCGATATTTTTACCATATCCACGGCAAGCTCGCGCTTAGATATATATCACTGGGCATGCGCGGTGGTAATTTTGACTCTGATGTTTTATTCCAGGACTACATCTTATACACTAAAATTTGTCTATAATAATATGCAGACTAATAACGAAACCCGCATCCAAACCGGATAAGTAGTTTGCAATTTAAGCTCGTAAACTTTCACGATTTTTTTATTAATATCTTGGGATAACTCACACAAGGCCATGTGATCCCAAACTAAGCAGAGCTTGTACTATGGACACTAGACAACTGATAAACATACTTAAATATTTCTAAATACATAGATAATATAGATAAATAACAACCAGACACAGAATAAACCATCGTGCTCATAATGCAAAGTTTTATCCTTGATGGGGATCGAACTCACAACCTTCAGCTTAGCAGTCAGGATAACTAGCCACTAGACCAACAGACCAGTAAAATTTGTACACATTTTAAATTAATAAAAAAATTAAAGTATTTAATAAACCAAAGGTATTTATCCTTAAAATAAAATATTTAGGTACGCGATTACAACCCGTAGCTTATAAAATTCTGTAATGATTATATAGTTTTTGAGAAAATCACGAACATACATACAAACTGGCCAAACAGAAAATAACTTTTTTTTTAAGACGGATCAAAAATAAGACACATTCAACTCAAGCGCAACCTGTTATTACCGCTGCGCGATATTTGCGTCTTGGTGCGTAGGCGCCATTCATCTCTAAAGAGGATACGAGTAATAACGCCGGCCCATATTGTAATGCATTTAAATATTCAATGGCCACCTGACCCTATGCTCTGTGACCTCTTTATTGGACCTACATCTCTAAATAATTGATTAAACGCGTCATAAGAGAACCTTCCCTGAGTGAAACTGCACAAAAAATAATTATAATATAATTTATGAAAGAATATGATTATTTCGATGTGGGAAAAACGCTTTCATGCTAGGTACTGTGCCAGGTGGATCAAGGAATCGTATCCTTGATCCACCTGCCACTGTACCTAGAATGAAAGCGTTTTTCATCCCACATGAAACCTCATTAATATTTGCAAACTATTTGCTGTGACGTTCTAAGAGTCGGATTCGAAATAGAAAAATAAGAAAAGAAAAAAAAAGTAAAAAGGAAGAATTTAAAGAACCGTCAGAGCGAATGGGCGTAGAAAATCATTGAATGTAACAATTTTTTAACTTATAATTAAAGATTTAAAATTAGGTGAAATAACTCTTTGATTTCTCTCTCCACGTGGATATACGACCCGGCTGCGTCCCCTACCAGCAGCTATGCATCGCTTTAGTACTAAGGATTGCATGACAATTCGACCAGGCTGCAAAGACTGTGGTCACAAGCTGATTTTAATCGGATGCCATTATGGAGAGTTTTGGTGCCAAGTCGATCTCCACCAATGTTCCAATCAAAGGAGTTTGGAAGTAGTGACTGACAGACTGAGAGACAACAAAATGCCACTCAGCTATATTGATTTACTTGATGACTGCTTAGAGGGAAGTTACTTTATTTTCCAAGGTTAGCATTAACTCCAGATTGATGGCGTCGCGATGGGGATGCTTATAGCACCTACTCTTGCCAATTACTAGATGAATACAAAGCGCTGAGCTCGGGGACCATCAGACACTGAAAAAGGTATATTGATGACACATTCAGCATTATAAAGGGCAGCAAGCTCGAAGATTAGTTTCACATACGAAACGGAGACAGACAGATCGTTGTCCTTCCTGGATGTGAAGATATACATGACATCGAATCGGTCCTTATCACACTGTGTTTATCACAAACCCACGCATGCAGATGCATCACGCCACGTCGCACCATTATCCACGTCACTTGCAATGAGTTGACTATGATACTGCTGCTACGAGTTCACTTAAGAACAGGTCCAATGACCTGTGTGACCCTAAGCATATGGAGCGAGAGCTGATCCATGTTCATGAGCTGCTGAAGAATAATGACTGTAATGTTATGGTGCCAATGGACAAATAAATTCTTACAGTGAAATATTGAACTTGGCAGATTAAGATATAACTAAATTACTTATTAGTCTTAAGACTAGATCGTAATTTTAAAGAAGGAGCCCAATGGAGACACAATACAAAATGGTGTGACGGAAAAATTCATTTGTTTACCCAAACCGATTACTAAATGTATCTAACGTATGAGACTCGTTAAAACTAGATGATTTTCTAGCTGAATAGTAGAAATGAGGATTGAAATGTTTTACACAAATAAACAGATCGAGATAAAAAAAATATACAGACAAAACTAAATATATTTTAACATCGTGTAACTCTCGAGAAGTTCATCTCTAAACATGATCAAAAATACAAAAATTATATGTAAAAAACATATTCATAGATTACCGTATGACCTTTGTTCATCGATTCTAATTGCATGTTCTATCAGAATGTAAGTTAAACAAGTTGCTCAGTTTAGTTTTTACTGTGAGAGTGGGCTATATTCATTTATTGCAATATTTTTAAGCGTAAAAATTGTGTTATCTAGTAGTCTCAATCAGAGATTAGTCTGAATTAGATTTTTATTAAAAGAACAGTCAGGCAAGATATAGATAGTCGTTAAACAATATCTTAAGAACGTGACTGACAGTCATTAGTGGTGAGTTTGGCAATTTTGGCTGTTTTTGCGTAGTCACAGGTTAAAAATGATTATTTAATTTTAAAAACCAAATTTATTAAAAACCTAGCTGTGCCCCGCGGTGTTACCCGCGGTTTATTAGCCTATGTGTTAATCCAGGGTGTCACCTAACTACATACCAAATTTTATTAAAAACGCTCCAGCCATTTAGACGTGAAGAAGTAACAAACATACACACTCACATACTCACCAACTTTCGCCTTTATAATATTAGTGTGATGGAACGCAATTAGCCAGGTTGCTGGTATAATAAAAATAATGATGTTTCAGTCTTTTCACCACGATGACGGTTCCCGCGTTTTACTAGCTTGACCGCGAACATTTGCGTGCAATGATATTTTATAATTTTAAATTTGATTTAGCTAAAAAACGTAACCTCAATTACAACGAGCGTTAGAAGAGTCTGGCCCATCTTGTTCAGTAGATTTTAGATGGTTCAGTGTATTTAAAAAGGGGTAAAACAAACCTCGAATCTGACCATAGAAGTGGTCGCTCACAAACGACAGTAACTGCAGAAAATATGTGAATTAGATTGGAACGTCAACATTATTTTGCATCAGGATCTTGGAGTGAGTGAGCTTTGTAGTTGTCGGATCCCGCGTTTGGTCTCAGACACTGAAAAATAGGCCCGTGTGGATTGGTGCCACGAATTGCGTCTACGACTTGAAAACGGAACGTCAAGACGTATTTCGGAAATCATCACAGGAAACGAAACGTGGCTTTATCTTTATTATGATCCGGAAAATAAGGGACAGTAGTCAGTATGGGTCTTTTCAGGAGGAGAGATGCCGACAAAACTGCGAAGACCTCGTAACTCGAATGGTATTTGCCGAAAGTTCTCCAAGCTTTTCTAGAGAAGAGACCAAAACCGGATTAATTTATAGGCTATATATCATCACGCTACTCTTCTTAGGACCTGAGCACTAGCATTTATTGCGACGCGGGCGGAGCCGAGGGCATAAGCTAGTTATTTATAAATTACAAAGTAATTTTATCTGACCATCTATTATGTGCTGAATGAATTTTAGTACACAGATATATTGAACCTTTGAAAAGGACAACAGCGACCGACGATCACGCAACTGGAGCCGCAAGCAACAACTTAATTGTTTAATTACTTAGTTTTTTTTTTCTATTACTAAATCGCAATAAAATGTTACATTATAAAACTAGGAGATGATGTTAATCAAATGACCCAGACACTTTCTCTAGCATCCATTCTAACCGGTCTACCCTGCAATGATGTTATGATTTTTTTAAAACGGTTACCAATCTAGCTTTGATGACATAAATTAACCTTTAGGCAGGTTAATTTATAGATAAGTAATTAAATAGTTGAATTTACAAATTACATAATAGACTGACCAGAACATAGAGCATCGTCAAGCATAATCGTAGGATTTTTTATACTATTATAAATTACTAGCGGAAGCCTCGCGGTTTCACCCGCGTAGTTCCTTTTCCCGTGGGAATACAGGGATAAAAAATAGCCTATGTCACCCGGGGTTAGTGTAGCTTCACAACGATGAAAAAAATTTTCAAATCCGTCAAGTAGTTTCGGAGCCTATTCAATACAAACAAACAATCAAATCTTTTATAATAATATAAGTATAAGTATAATTATAGAAGTATACATATACTATAATATTGATGTTCAATGGTTTGAAAATTGGACACTAATCTTCTAATAGTATTTTTATTGCATGAAAAAATTACGTAAAAGGTTTTACTTATGCCATAATATATTTATAGTGAAATGGTTCGTGTAGCGACCGAGCAGATTGCAAAATTAGCGAGACTAGGTAAAGTTACCACTGTCGGCCTATAGATGGATGGCCATTTTTTTAATATATCACCCAAAATTTCTCCGGCCAGTGTCCGATTTCCGTCTCAGAGGGAATAAATAATCTATCTCCTGCGTAGTTGTCTAAATCTTGAAAATATACCAGATGTAAATTATATATTATTTATGTAATTTTAATTCAAAAGGATATAAAACAATATCTTTAAACTAATAAACTGTTAATCCATGTTGTTTAAGTGCAGCAGCCAATGTTTCTTTTAATAGCAGACAAAGCTTACATTGTAATATTATAATATGTAAAAATTATCAGAGCAAATGTTTTTCTTCAAAGAATGCACGCTCCACGGGTGTGTCACGGATAGATGACTGGCGAGTGAAAGGTCGACGCCCACTTAGCCACACTTATGTGCTAAGGGATGAGATGGCACAGCTACGAATTGACATGGCTAGAGACATTCTAGAAATTAAGGAAGCCAAAGGTTGTCTGCGTCTTGCTGAAAGATGCTTGAAGGAAACGAGTCAAGTCTCAAGACTTCCAGCCATACAGTACCCTGCGGTCGAGTCTGTACAAGTCAAAGCGTGTCAACTAGTGACTGGTGAAACTCAGAGGAAGATAAATTTTTAGTACCAGCGTAAATTATTTTTTTACTAAACAACTAATGCCTGATTCATCTGAAAAAATCCCTGGCAGTGCACGAAGCCCACCGATACGCCGTTTACCGAAACCTCTTTGCCAAAGTCTTAAGGGAAACAAAAAAGCGTCTAACCGGGCCATTTTTACGGCAATTTGTGGCGGCAATGCTGTGGCTAGCAACATGGCAGTACTCTCCAATATTGACTTGATGGTTGCCGGACAATCGCTGAGTAATCGATTTTCCGCAATGTTGCCCGGTCAATTTTGTTGTTGTTTTAGTCACTCTCTATTTTATTGTTGCCGGGTTGTGTAGCCCGTTTAGGAGACTGGATCATGCGCCATACAATTGCAGACATATTGCCATTATTGGCCGAGCAATTAGTTGCCAACAGTGCCCCCACTAATTGCCGTAAAATATGGCCCGTTTAGACGCCCCTTTACAATGTGGTTTAAAATAATTTCCGTTCATAATCCCTTTGCAACCAGTGCCGCTAAATGAACGCCGGCCTTTAAACATTCGAAAAATAACTATAATTAACTGTTTCAACAAGATATTTACTGTTGAAAAAACATTGTATTGATAAGAAACGCGTCAGAACCACTCGTACAGTTTAGACCCACGGGGTGATAGCGTGGTGGTTTTGTTATATAGGGCGTTTTGTTTTAGTTAAATTAACGGAATCGCAGTAAGAGTACCTATAAATATAGAATGTACCTAAATAATGAATTAATGTTTCTTGGTACTGCTTGTCATAAACTGGTATTTTTCCCCGAATTTAAAATTAAGTCTCCCAAGGTCGCTGGTTCTGACGTGGGAATACCAAGTTGGTTCGTCTGTTAGCAGTTTTAGACTATCTGAATTATAACAACTTAGGTTTATCCGTGAAAAGCCAGATAGGCCCTAACAACAAGCCCAAAGAAGCGCAACTGATAAAGAAATTCTCCACATTTACAGAAGACCACAAAAAAAAAATATCTTGTGTTTTTGCCACTGAGTAAGAAAACCATAGCTCTTCTTGATGTTATTGTACTGAGACTATCACTTAAGTTAAATGCCTAAAATAATTTTTACGTTTTATTTGGTCTAATGAGGCTGGCTGGATGATGAATTTATTACCATAACATTTAGATTAGATTTCCATAAGTATGACTGTCACTACTTTGTTTACTCGTACTTACTTATTCATTTTAAAGAGACAGTCATAGAAATGAAATAATATAGAAATGAAGTTGAGTTCGAGAATTGGGTAGTTGATTACAATAAGAGTACATTATTTTATACTAATCAGGTAATAGTAGATCTTAAAATGCTCTGAAAATAAGTGTTCTTTTACAATTTAACATGTTTTTGCATTTAAAATCATGAAAACGAATACTAGAAGTAATGATTTGACGATAGGAACTTATGATGTCATAGGTTGTTATTCCATACACATTTCTATAGAGCTTGTTGTTTTGACGTTTTCTAATAAGATACTGATTTGACTTGACAGTCAACATCCCTATTGGACAGTTACCTAAGGGTTAAACACCGCTTACTCAATTTTAAGACGCTGTTAACTGACACTTATAAGTTCACAATTCATTAGTTCACTCACGTATTCACGTAAAGACATATTTTGAAGCTACTCAAAGTATCGTTTGATACAGGAGTCTCTTTCCCAAATAATAAAAAAAACCTTTAAAATCCTTTAAAACTAATAGGTCACAGTTAAACGGTCACTAATCTGTGTAAACATTTGCAACCTATGATAATATTGCCAAGAATAACAACTGATAATTTACCTCGAATTGTTTACCTTAACATTATTACAATAATTCGTTCTAGTGCAAATTTAGTTCATGTGCTTGATACTCGTAAGAACAGAGAAACATTAAGTCAAATTCCTCAGTCACAAGGTAAGTGTTACAACAAATAAACATCATCACCAGCCCGCATCGGTTCACTGTTGCTCTCCCAATTTACGCCACAATACCCTGTCCTCCGCTTTCGGTATTCAGTACATACCAGTAACCTTAAAAACCTAAACTTACATTTTATCCATTATTTTAGCAATCATCTATATAAAAAGGTCATGGGATCCTTGACTTGCCCAAGACTGTCTAGCTTAGTAAGTTTAAATACCTCCATTATAGAAATAAAAAGCCTAGCTGGATATTGTCGATGTAACTTTCCTTCCTTCTTATATTAACGCTGGATCGCTTATACTCAAGTTAGCTATATAAAATAACTGGAAGCCATCATAAATAATTTCAATAGAGACTTAATTGCCACCATATCATTATGCTAACAACATGTTGGGAATCAGTTAACATAACAATCAAGCAGCGGATAGAATGAACTCCATGACTATCCTTTTCCAAAAACTTCAGACAAAGGTTTTTCACTGGTTTTACAACTTTGATCATCGTCCACAGACAATAAAGGAACTATATATTGTCAGGTCAGGTACACCATTGTTTATCATCACAACAAAAATAAGTGCTCAAAAACAGTGCAACAGCTTTCTTCGAAATATTCCTTTACATTTGAACGGTGATCCCAGCAAAATAGAGCGGGACTAGGCACTCTTCCTGCGACCAACTAATTTGAGACTTTGACCTTGCAACACGCTGTATATTACAAATGAGCTATAAAGTGTCTCGTCGCAGATAATCTTGACAGTCGCGTGGTTCCAGCCACGCCTGTCTTACTATCTATACAGTTCCACGCCTACAACACTATGTTGTTTACTATATACATCGTTTTGGCTGCTGCTGTTTATGTTAACACACGTAAGTCATAGTTTAAGAACCTATACAATAATTATTGTCTTCATGTATTAGCATCAGTCAGTTTTCTCAGAAACACAGGGTGCGTTAGCCTGCTTGAATACGTCCGTGATTTGCCGCATGTATACGGACTATTTTCCCCTCAGTTTGAATGTGAATGTCAAGAATGCGCGAGTAGACGCTACCGAACGATCGCCGTCCGTGGTCCGGTGGGGTTGTAGTTGCTGGCATTCTCATTTAAACAAGAAATCAACGTATTAATATTTCTTTAATATGTAACTTGTTGTTCAATTTGAAAGCGACAAAAATGTATTATTATTGTCACCATCATATTTTATTTTCGATCGAATATTCACGTTTTCTTTAATAAGAGTATGCTTCTAGGTACTCGAATAGACCTTTGGTTAGTCAATGAAAAGATTGTTATTTTCCCGTTCAGATAAATATTTTATTTATAACAGTATTGTGTCTACCTCAGACTAGCCATAAAAAAATTCTAATGCAATATCGATTAGGGTTGAAACTGATAGCACACATGTCAACTCTCTAGGTGGTTAGTACTCGTATGTCCCGAGGCGAGGCGATATCGTCTAGACGCCGCCGCACCGGTTAATGTCAGTTGCGGAAAGGTATAACCAATTAATTCTACCTGACGCGTTCAGGAGTTCAAATTTATGCTATATAAATATACCTTAAACCCCTTATTCATATACTTTAGTAACAGCATTTTAATTCTTAATAAACTTTCGCTATTTGTACACATTATGAAAATATATATATATTACGGGTCTTAATCGCGTGAATAATTTGACGTAAAACACCTTGTTTATTTCCCGACGTTTCGACCGTATTGCAACGACCGTAGACTCGCGGTGGCTACGGCTGTTGCACGGCATATAAATCATTTTATTTGACGAATGTTTTCTCTTTATTTTTTTTATATGCGGAACTTGTGTTAACTGTTGTAATCTAGGTTAAACCACACTAATAAACCCGGAAAGGCATCGGCACTATAACGCCTCGCCGTCAACTGTTTGTGAGCTTGTCCCGAGGCGAGGCGAATACGTTACGAATCCGATTAGTGTGCGTTGCAGTAGGCACTTTCCTACAAAGAATACTGAACGACTTGAGTTGATACGGTGTTGGTCCCTTTCTGAGTTGACCAGCGTGCTTTGACCTTATTTCTGGGGTATCTCTCGCCGTCTGCGCAAATAGACGGATCACTTATGATGCCGGACGGTATTGTAGCGTATAGCGTATGTGGTGTCCAAGAAGACACAAGATTCGCTAGTTTTAATGTTGTGTCTTATTAAGAACTAGCTGACCCGCGCAACCTCGTATGCGTCAATGTTTTCCGTTTTTCCAACGTTTTTATTTGCTGCTCCGCTCCTATTGGTCGTAGCGTGATGTAATATAAGCCTATAAGCCTTTCTCGATAAAGGGGCTATCGAACAGTAAAATCATTTTTTTATTCGAGTCAGTAGTTCCTGATATTATCGCGAACAAACAAACAAACTCTTCAGTTTTATAATATTAGTATAGATAAGGGGTCCCTGCCTAAGTAACACCCGAATAGATCGAGATACCTGTGAGGTTAAGCAACGTTACTGCTGTCGGTCCATAAATGGGTGATCATTTACGAAAAACTGTCACTCTCGTTCCTGCCTCGGAGAGCATGTTAAGCCGTCAGTCTTTCGTCCAATCTTTCTCGTATCCAATTTCCATTCCATCGGATTATGAGACTGAAGGAATAGAGAATGCACTTGTATCTGCGCACACACTTCAGCACTATAAAATCTCCTGCGTAGTTGGTTGGTCTTTGATGAGCTTGGCCGCCGTAACCAATATCGGTTAGAAGACCATTAAGGGGTTAAAACTCCACGTTTAAATAAATTGCAGTGGTGACGTAAATCATTAGATACTATACTAATCAGGGTAACATACTTGTGCTATCAATTAAATTGGGAAATAATTATTTTTGTAATTAAGTTGTTAAACGCGTAGTTACAATTATCATTAAATTGATATCTTATCATTTTTATTGAACCATTCGATTAATTCAAAAATAATATGCTTTAAGACATTTTGATGGTTTTTAAAGTGTGGGTATTTTTTATAATTTGGTTTATTCAGGAGGTATATTTTTTAAAGATGTGCCATTTAAAAAAAAAGACCTTACCCAGTATTGAGTAGGAATTATTCCACGATGTAGTCATGTTTTTTGATTTCAACCGCTTCCCTTCCCCCTCCTGGAGTAATAGTGACGGTCCTAAACACGCGCTTCACGGAGGCGACGCTGAGCTGAACCAGTCTACCCGTGACCACGGCCGTTGCAATACGGTCGAAACGTCGGGCAATAAACAAGATATTTTACTTTAAATTAATAATATATTATTTATTTATTATTAATTAAAGGTAAAATGCCTTGCGATTAAGGCCCGTAATATATATATATATTTATATTGCAATTAGTGTATTAATCAACTACGATATTTCAAAATTAAATGATTCGTACTAAGCCGTCATATTATCAATAATTATTAAGAAATTAAGTGCATAAACAAAATGCACTTAAATGCAACAAGGGCACAATCACCTAAATTTTGGTCTGGCAAGATTTTGGTCAAATATTATATGCCAGACCATTTTTTTTGACGAATATAAAGCTTTCATTATTATTAAATTTGTACCTTATAAAGAATATTGATCGCTTTTTTTCAAAGTGGTCTGGCAAACAGTTGTGTCAAAAATAGGGCTTATTTTTTATTGTCTACTAACCACAGGCTATCAAATAAAAAACAATTACACTTGTACATAATAATAATAATAATATCTTGAGACAACTCACACAACGCTATCTGATACCAAACTAAGCAGAGCTTGTACTATGGAAACCAGACAACTGATAAACATACTTATATATTTCTAAATACATACATATTATAAATAAATAACACCCAGACACAGAATAAACCATCGTGCTCATCACACAAAGTATTATCCTAGGTGGGGATCAAACCCACGACCTCATGCGTACTCGTAGCAGTCGGATACAGTCCCACCGCGCCACAGAAGCAGTCAATATATAATCGAAATTCAAATAAAAAAAAAAAACCTGGTCAAATCTTAAAGTGCCACAAAATAAGAATTAAAATTAATAGAAATGTAGGTACATGAGGTAAAAATCCATAACGTATTGTAATCATCTTATCCATTAAATTATGCATCTAATTATTGACAACCGGTCTGAATCATGTTTAATATTAGAGGAAAACTATAAAAATATGTACTTAGTACATTCGACATAGGTAGGTTTAGGTATCTACAGTAGGCACTGCGTTAAGGTGAGTTTACACTTGAGCATTTGGTAGAGCATTACAATGTAATGTAACGTTCTTACGAATGGTAAAATACAAGCAAATGTTAATTTTCCTAATGTATTTCCATGTAATGTAACGTTCTCGCGAATAATAGACGTTGTGTTCGACGTCATTACGTGTAAATGCTGTAAGGCGAGTAAACAATTACCTATAATATTTCTTTCTGTCTTGCAGTGGCGAAGGGTCCTTAGAACGTCATTCTTTTCGGTTTCCCTTTGATTTCTAGTTACTTAAAAGTATAAAGTACCTTGTCCAAGACAGATATAGGTCATAGTCATAGTCATTTATTCATTAACCAATTACATTGTATTTGAATGTTACAAAATTATAAAATAAGAATAATAATTAGCATTAAAGAATAGGAAAATACAAAAATCACTAACACATTCCAATTCTCGTTGACTTACGAGAATTGGAATTTGTTAGTGTCTTTGACAGAACAGACTTTGTCTTTGTGAATTTGACATACATCTATTCAGCAGATACTCTTTAAGTTTAAATTTCAATGAACATGTGTAGACCATACATTTAAGCTCTTCAGGCAAATTATTAAATAATACCACTGCTTGGTAACGTGAGCAATATTTTATTATCTCGAATCGAGGGTGTATTAGTGATAGGAGGTTTTTTCGTCAAGTGTCTTCCCTCTTTTGTCTTTCTTCAAGTAATTCAATCTCTGAAAAGTACTTTGAAAAATTACTTAACACTACTAGAATATGGTTTCGGGTTACCCTAGATTATTTTTAACCCTTCGCTACTGCGGTCTTGCATACACTCCTGTCACCCGCGCTCATGTCTTTGCTCGATAAAACGTTACACCAATACACTCGTTGGTTTTTAAAATCAGGTTGTAACATCGAGTGTGGTTCGAGTAAATTTTAAAACAATTAATGCTCGACGATCTGTTACCAGTAAATGCTCAAGTGTATACTCACCTTTATGTACAGGTACAGGAGTACATCTGAAAATAAATGGCACGATATATGTAAGTAACTGGTCACCTGGCTGTTGACAAATTACTAAGTAATTTTACAAGTGGGGCTTTTAAGTGTACCTTCCTAGTTATATTAGCAATAACTTTACCAATTGTCTAGTTACCTTAGTACAGGCAATGCTTAGTTTAAGCACCTGTCTCACCAACGGCGATGAGCGAGAAGCCAGTAGCGATTTTATCACTCACGTCGGTGTTAACATAAGAGATGGAGAATAGAGAGAGTAATTGCCGTCAGTGTGAACGGTCAGCGATCAACTATTAATATCTGTAGGTATATGTATTGTAAGTACGTTTTCTAAGCGATAAAATCGCTACTCGCTACTAGCTTTCTCGCCGTTGGTGGAAAAAATATATTAAAGTAATTATATAAAGTAGCCAATAGTAAATTTCAATGGTTACTTGCACATTAAACTTAATCGCGATCATGTAATATCACCCACTAGATATCCAAGTTATAGGTAAATACTGCAGGTACGTAAAACACGCCATTATGAATAAAAAAATAATTACAAAGCACATTTATGTTTTTCATCCGAGATAAAAACTTTGAGACAAAAGAATTTACACTCAAATAAAAATGTCTTAATTAAACATAAAAGTTAGTTTTGAAAAGACAGAGAATAAATTAAAAAATAAAGAATTCTTTATCTTAATGGAATTAATATAAAAACACTTAATTTTTAAGTCGTGCTCAAAAGTATTTTAAGTAATGACTCATTCAGACGCCTAGGAAGCAGCTCGGCAAACGGAGCAATACGGGCCGGCGGAACAAACAAACTGTTCACAAACAGCCGAGCAGCACATTCACACACACGCGCTCGCGTTCGTGCCCATTGAACGTCGCTTTGATCGCGAGCATGTGAACAAACCATAACAGAAATCTGTTACAGCTATGCATGATAACAAAAACTTTTCAAAACTGAGTGACGTCTTAGTATTTGTGACAAAAACAATGTTGAGTTTTTGCGAGTCAGTAAGGTAGCAATGTACTAACTAACGAAGATATTAAGTATAATAATATTCATCTTTCTTATATCCATCTCTCATCATCATCATCTGTTCATAGTAGGTAGAGAATCTTAACGTAGACTAAACCAACTACAGCCCCCCTAGATATGTGGCACTCTAATTAAATAGAATGACATCTTTGCGCGCACATACTGCGAATCTCGTATAAAACATTTCACGTCATAACGTCTTAACATTATAAATCGATGACCGGTAACGCGCACGAAAAAGTGTCACGTTACCGCCTGCTGATAGGCTGAAGTATCGGACTATCAGCGAATGGCGATTGCAGTGACATGCGATAAAATTGGAACTAAAGCTGTCACAGGCATGGTTGTTTATTACAGTGTTATTAACGTTTTCGTCGTTACCCAATATTGAAAAAAGACTTTAGCATAATTCCTTCTGATTTGTGACTCTGCTGTAGGACATGAGCGAACCCTGGATCATTTTTCAGGGGGGTTTTCGTAATTTCCGAGGTGCTGGAAATTTGTATTATATACCTACCCTTTTTGCCATTGTGGGAGGGGGGGGGGGGTAAGGCTAAAAACCCCAAATCCCCCCTTCCCCTAGGTATGCTGTAGGAAATAAGCTGAGTCGGTATAAATATTTGTAAATATTTTGCCTACGTGAGTTTACAATTTCACACATATCACTCGTGTCGCTATGTGAATGCTTGAAAAATATTTCATAGAAGTTTTAGCTTATAGTTTTGAACTAAAAATGAAGTCATAATGCCATAGAACTTCATCACTATAAATCAGATTCAGTCACCACAGTCATTACATGATGGTCAACACACAACAATCAAAAATAAATAGATCCAGTTGTCAGTCTGCGTACACCTTAATAAGAGGAAAAAACCCGAGACGCTTGCAGGTGATATCTACTTCCTTGTAGCTAGATGTATATATGACATTAAACATCAAATCCCAAGTGGTACACAATGCTTCAATAGTCCGCAGGACAATCATAGAGCTATTTGGTCAAGTACGTAGTCGACCCTGGATTTATAACGAAATTTGCTTTGTAATGCTTTCCTAAAAGGAATTGTAAGAAATTAAATAGTACTCTTGATTTTTTTTTGTTATGAGCTTATGGTACTTTTTTCTATATTTCACATTCTTTTTCACATTAAAATCTACTGCGGAATTTCCTCTAAAGCTATGCGGCGGTCCACACGATAGTTTTCTCCCGACCACACCAAATTTATATACCATAATATTAAATAAAAAATTAAGAGGACTGCCGCAGTACGGTATACACGGATACAAAATACACCTAGACTCGGAACAACAATTTGTGGATCATACAAAGTGGTGTCCCGTGTGTGAATCGAACCCACTACCTCTAGCGTAGCAGTCGGTCACATTTACACCGCGCCACCGAGGCAGTCTGATATCCGACAAGTGTGATAAAAAATTGATTATCTCCAAAACGTTTTCATAAAACAGGATCCTTATTTTTGTTTTCGCGGCAAGCTCGCGCTTCTAACTGTCACAATCTTGTCATAATGGTTAATAGAGAGCTGCGCTTAGAAATGCATCGCGCATGCGTGCGAACATCTTTGAGCGCACCGCGTATGCGTCATGCGTCAGTTCGCACGGGTTTGCCGCGGAAACGAAAAAAAACATAGTGAATAAGGACCTAGAGCTATCTAGTTTACGAGTGGTAGGTCTAAGTCATAAGTCGTCTTGGTCGGTATCTTAATAGTATCAGTTGTTCTTCTGTTTCGGGTAAAGGGTAGGTACTGTAACAAGTGTAATTACTGGGCAAATGAGACTAACAAACTAATGTATGTTTATGTGGTGGTAGCCTAATGGCTAAGGCATCGGACTCGCAATCTTGAGGTCGCGGGTTCGAATCCAACTAATCCATTATACGACGTGAACCCACTCCTAACATAAGCCTTTGAGCTTAGCTGGAGGGGTTAACAAGATCGCTAGTAATGTGGGCCCAATCCCACATTGCTACTTAAGGTTCATTTCCGTGCATTGCGGCCGATCGAGTATGAGAATGTATGGTGCCGTTTCCGAGGTAAGCGACAGATGCGCGCGGCCCATGACTATCGTAGGCTGCGCGCGCACTCCTAATATTGTCGCATCGGCCGCGAGCGTCATCCGCTTGTCGTAAGCCGCGCGCGGCTCGCGATCGGCCGCGATGCACGGAAATGAACATTTAATCTTTAAAAAAAAATGTCTCAAATGAGGAGAGCGGTGACATTCAGATCATTGTCAAACAAAGATTTGGGTGGCACTGATACTATTATGGGCTAGCGTGACGTCATCATCAGGTGCACGACGACCTGCTCGTCTCTTCATTTCGTAGTATAAAAATTAAAATCGTTTAACCTCTCATCCCGATGTATATGTATATGTACCTACATATTACACATACACATATCAACCCATAAGATGGCCCACTGCTGGGCACGGGTCTCCCCAGTAGAGCCTACTAGTATGTAGATCCTGGGGGTAATTGCCATAATCGCCACGCTTGGCGAGCGGGTTGGCGATCGCAGTAAGGCTTTAAGTACGCAGAGGACGCTGCTGCCCGTCCTCCGGGGTGAAATCCCTTAGTCGCCTTGACGACACCCACGGGTAGAAATGGGGTGGTACTATTCTTAAAATAAAATAAATAAATAAAAATAAAATACATTTATTTCAGACTGTGGTCCATATTCTTAAGCCGGCACCACACGGCCTACATATTATGTTTTAATAAAATAAAAATACTTACTGAGAAAGGGTTTTACTTTGTGTATAAAAAGAGACACTCACCTATTTATCACAAAGTTTAAAAAAAAATGTGTCAAGTGATATTTTAACTGACAATGAACTAATTACTTTGTCATTTCATTAACACTAGGGATTAATTTTTAAAACAACTGTGTCAAAATATTTGCACACAACCGGCGTATTTTTTATCAAGGCGTTTAACAAATAATGATAATTATGCCATATGCAAACGATTTAGGAACGTATTCATATCTTTTATCTGTATGTCATGTTGACATAATATGGGCATAGTCAGGAAGAACATTCACAACTTATTTGTTATAAGACAACTGCAAATACATTAGTACTCGTATTTAAAACTCCTTAAAATGATAAGGAACATTAATGTTCACCGTGTGTCTATCTATTTGTCTTTTTTGTGACATCATAGTTTATAAACGAATTAACCGATTCTGAAGCGGTTTTTTTTTAGAAAGCTAATTCCATTAACATGGTTTTAGTTAGTTTTATTAGAATTTTTTGAAGATTACCAACTTACAATGCCACGTGTCGGAAATAATTTAAACCGCCCTGTGGCGCGGTGGGAGTGTATCCGACTGCTACGCAAGAGGTCGTGGGTTCGATTCCCACACGGGACACCACTTTTTGTTATTCACAAATTGTTGTTCCAAGTTTGGGTGTACTTTGTGTCCGTGAATTGAATGTTTGTTAAGTCCTAAAAAAAAAAAATCTATCCAGTTCAAACCTATGATATCAAAAACAGACACACAGAGGCACACGTTACACTTATAGCACTCTTTTTTTTTAAAACCTGGTGGCAAAAAAGGTCACGGTTTGGCATTCCAAACCGCGTTTTTGCCCTCAGGTTTAAAAAAAGTCAGTCTTTTAACCTCAACCAAACCAAGGTCATGGAATTTATTAATTCCTCGACTTTAGACTTAATTTGACGTTGTCCACCAGTTGTATTATGTACATAAAAACATTTAAAATCTTAGTTCAATAGTTAGGGATTAATATTGTGTAATAATATCCCGATAATGAATAAGTTTCGGTGTTTGCCTATATCCAATACAGTTTATTGAACTATCCGTAGGTAAACGGCCATTATCTATGCGTCGATTGACCGTTTACTTGATCTTAACGTTATATGAAATCAGAGGACACGATTTGTTATCGATGACCGTTGTCACAAAACGAGAGAACAAAAGGTAACCTTCACACAACGGGCGCTTGAGCAGAGCACACATAGACATTGCTCAAAAACTCGGAATTTCTAATCGTTTTCCGAACAAAGTGGTTTGAGTTATAGAAAAAATTGACAACATACAATCCGCGATTATAGGGGATCACCGTTAATCACTCCGATACAGAGTCACGTCCGAAGCTATAGATATTACCCTTCATATATTTTACATAGTATAAAATAAAGTCGCTCCCGTTGTCTGTGCGCTTATATCTTTTGAACTACGCAACGGATTTTAATGCAGCTTTTTGCAATAGATAGAGTGATTCAAGAAGAAGGTTTATATGTATAATAGAGCATTCCGCGGGAAGGAGATCCACTTGTACGAAGTCACGGGTGTCCGCTTGTAGGTAATATATAACGATTTAAGGGGCGGTCTTAGAGGATCCCTCACTACACCCTTAACCACGTCTCGTGTCCTTTGCACCAAATAAATGTATTTTCCTTCTTTCTTTTCTTTCATTCAACATTGAGTTATTTCCTAAACCATCGGAATTAAAGCAATCAGTCTGAAGTGGTCAATAATTCCGTGTCCGTGAACGATGTCTATGTGAGCGTTGCTGGAACGAGGTACGATTCAAGCTTACCTTCTGTACTCTTTGTATTTTGTTGCGATTATAAAATAGTGTGTCATTACCCTCCAGGTGACTTAATACTGTTATTATAAAACTTTGTTATTACAAAATAATATGTAAACATCAATAATAACTGAACTAAAAATAGACGAATATTATCTTTAATACTCAATCTGAATAGGCAGTGACTTATTGAAGGCAGATGAAAAATTTAAAGTTGATTCTAAGATCGCCATAGCTCATTAGGGTTCTTATTCACTATCTTTATTTCGTTGTCGTGACAGGCATGTGCGTTGATGTATTTCTAAGCCCAGCTCTCTACTGCTCATGCGCGGTAGACTTAATTGAGCACACCGCGCATGCGTCCGTTCTCACGGGCTAGACACGACAACGTAATAAAGATAGTAAATAAGGACCCAGAGCTCACAGCACAAACAAAGGGTAAACTGTATTCGTACATAGCGCGAGAAACGCTCACATAGACATCGTATTAGGCTACTGAATCTCGGTACCCTGGTCCGTTGTAGGCATCGGTTGTGGGCAAAGATTCCGTGTGTGATCAATGGGGGGGGGGGGCAACATTTGATTCAACTGCCGCTAGTCGCTAGCTGTGTGAGTCGCTCGCATTACGGAGGAGAGGGGCAATTGCCTGTCAAAACGATCCGCGCCTGTACCTGAGGGCGTTTGTATTCATACAAACGCCCTCAGGTACAGGCGCGGATCGTATGGTTTCCGTACCAACTCTTAGTGGACTTATCTTGTGCACTCGCAGGAGATATTATATTGCAACTATTCTCTTGCTCTCATAGTCGATGTGATGAAAATCGTCACTGTTGGAAAGAGATTAGGCGCATGGCCTAGACTTACGTGCTCTTCGCAGGCACGGAGTGCTTATCGTAATCTAAGAACTAACACCAGACATTACTAGAAGGACTTGATTAAAGTAGATGTATGACGCAAAGGTGATTGATCTAATCCATAGGCCGTCTTTGCCAACAGTGTCAGTTTTTCCTGCGCCTAAAGAAGAAGGCCTAAAGGGTACTGTAGTAAGTGTAATTAATAAGAGAATGACTTACGAGCGCGGTGCGGCAACAATCAGATTTTTAAACAAAGATTTAAGTAGAACTGATATTATTATGGGCTAGCGTAAAGCTTAGCGTGGCTCACGACTTAATTGCTCTTCTCATAATTTCGTGGTATGAAAAACAAATAGTATCGGTGATGTGTGAGGGTAATTTCTGGCTTAGTGTGAACATATTGTTGAATCCATATCGCCACGTGAGTGAGCTTCACAAAGCCTAGACGTCCTTTCCCAAGTCACTAAAATCAAGGTATCCAATACTCGTAAACCTAACTTAGCATCAAGTCTAAAGTCTAAACTAGTCGTGTCGTTATTATAGCCACACCAGCACCAAACCACACCCACACAAGAGGTAAAGATTAAATAATCTTTAGAATAGAATCAGAATAATCTTTAACGGAAGAGGTCATATGAAATTTTTTTACCAAAAATCTTGAACTCGATACCGACTACAGCATTTATTTAGACTGCGATTTACTGCTAAAGTTGGTTAATAGTTATTGAATGATTTCCCCAACTGTAAATTTCGATTATAGCCCAAAGCATGATCGTACCCAGTGGGGGAGATGGTAAGTCCAGTAGTTGTAGTACACATTTGGCAGGTGTTTAGACAATTGTATTACCTACAACCCCCGAAATTACGAAACCTCTCCCCCCCTCCTCCGCCCAAAAAAATATTCTTGGTTGATGAAGACAATCGTCTGTGTTGTGTCTGACATCGTGTAGTACCCACACGGATTTGGATGCAATTTTTGCAAAATGGCAAATTGGAACCATTATAGTTTCGCCAAGTCTTTCCGACCGTCCGTCCGCACCTTTGCTCAGAGACTGTTAGTGTTAGAAGGATGTAATTTTACATGAATACACATATTACTTATGCCGAGAAAGTGAAAGAATGAAACGTTGAAAAATATTTTTTTCAAGATTTTATTCTTCCCCTATATACATATAATGTGAGGGTGTGTCTTTTTTCTCATCTACCCCAACGTGTAGAGTATCATTAGATAGCTGTTTTAAAAACGTTTATGGGTTGAAAATACCATTTTTAGATTTTGGGATTGTTTTGTAAAATAATAAGCTTTAAAGTGCAAATTTTTGTCAGAGTCAAGTGTGTCCCCCCCCTGCCAGCCAAATGGTTGATGTTGAAATTTACGGTAGTAAGTAGTATATATAGTGAAATTAAAAGGAAAAGTATCACAGATAAGTAGGCTTTACAAGTTTACGAGTAACAGCTGATCCAATGAGAAGTAACAACATTTTCGTACAAATTCCATTGAAGAGAATATTATTAAGTAGATATAACGTTGTAAGTATGAAACAAAACAATAGAAAACCCAATTCTTAAGCCACATTATTCGGATCGGTGGGGGGGGGGGACTACGTAACCCTACACTGAGTGTGGCCCGACATGCACTTGCCCAGTTTTTATTAAGAAGCTAGTTCAATCATCGTTTTTCTTCATAAATCTGCTTGAAGACAATCAACTTTTAAATCTCACGTTTCGGGGATTTTTTTGTTGCACACTTTATCTTGTATGTCAATATGTAATGGCTATTTTGGTCGGCGGTTTTTATAGCGTACCTATACGATAAACTATAGTAATGCTAAGAATATCTACACTAATATTAAAAAGCTGAAGAGTTTGTTTGAACGCGGTAATCTCAGGAACTATTAATCCGAATTGAAAAATTCTTTATCTGTTGGATAGCCCATTTATCGAGGAAGGCTATAAGGTTATATAACATCACGCTACAACGAATAGGAGCGAAGCTGCAATGAGAAATGTTGCAAAAACGGGGAAAAAGTCTAAAGTCTAAACTGGTCGTGTCGTTATTATAGCCACACCACACCCACACAAGAGGTAAAGATTAAATAATCTTTAGAATAGAATCAGAATAATCTTTAACGGAATAGGTCATAATATTTTTTTTTACCAAAAATCTTGAACTCGATACCGACTACAGCATTTATTTAGACTGCGATTTTCTGCTAAAGTTGGTTAATAGTTATTGAATGATTTCCCCAACTGTAAATTTCAATTATAGCCCAAAGCATGATCGTACCCAGTGGGGGAGATGGTAAGTACAGTACACATTTGGCAGGTGTTTAGACAATTGTATCACCTACAACCCCCGAAATTACGAAACCTCTCCCCCCCCCCCCCCCGCCCAAAAAAATATTATTGGTTGATGAAGACAATCGTCTGTGTTGTGTCTGACACCGTGTAGTACCCACACGGATTTGGGTGCAATTTTTGCAAAATGGCAAAATGGAACCATTACAGTTTCGCCAAGTCTTTCCGACCGTCCGTCCGCACCTTTGCTCAGAGACTGTTAGTGCTAGGAGGATGTAATTTTACATGGATACACATGTTACTTATGCCGACAAAGTAAAAGAATAAAACGTTGAAAAAGATTTTTTTCAAGATTTTCTTCCCCTATATACATATAATGTGAGGGTGTGTTTTTTTTCTCATCTACCCCAACGTGTGGAGTATCATTAGATAAGTGTTTAAAAAAAGTTAAATGGTTGCAAAGACCATTTTTAGATTTTGGGATCCTTTTGTAAAATAATAATCATTAGGGTGCAAATTTTTGTCAGAGTCAAATGTCCCCCCCCCTGCCAGCTAAATGGTTGATGTTGAAATTTACGGTAGTAAGTAGTATATATAGTGAAATTAAAAGGAAAAGTATCACAGATAAGTAGGCTTTACAAGTTTACGAGTAACAGCTGATCCAATGAGAAGTAACAACATTTTCGTACAAATTCCATTGAAGAGAATATTATTAAGTAGATATAACGTTGTAAGTATGAAACAAAACAATAGAAAACCCAATTCTTAAGCCACATTATTCGGATCGGTGGGGGGGGGGGGGGACTACGTAACCCTACATTGTGCGTGGCCCGACATGCACTTGTCCAGTTTTTATTAAGAAGCTAGTTCAATCAGAATGGTTTTTCATCTTAAATCTGCTTGAAGATAATCAACTTTTAAATCTCACGTTTCAGGGATTTTTTTTGCACACTTTATCTTGTATGTCAATATGTAATGGCTATTTTGGTCAGCGGTTTTTATAACGTATACGATAAACTATAGTAATGCTAAGAATATCTACACTAATATTGTTTGTTTGAACGCGGTAATCTCAGGAACTATAGATGAAAAATTCTTTAACTGTTGGATAGCTCATTTATCGAGGAAGGCTATAGCCTTCCTCTTATAACCTATAGGTTATATAACATCACACTACAACGAATAGGAGCGAAGCTGCAATGAGAAATGTTGCAAAAACGGGGAAAAAGTCTAAAGTCTAAACTGGTCGTGTCGTTATTATAGCCACACCAACACCACACCACACCCACACAAGAGGTAAAGATTAAATAATCTTTAGAATAGAATCAGAATAATCTTTAACGGAAGAGGTCATATGAAAAATTTTTACCAAAAATCTTGAACTCGATACCGACTACAGCATTTATTTAGACTGCGATTTTCTGCTAAAGTTGGTTAATAGATAATGAATGATTTCCCCAACTGTAAATTTCGATTATAGCCCAAAGCATGATCGTGCCCAGTGGGCGAGATGGTAAGTCCAGGACACATTTGGCAGATGTTTAGACAATTGTATCACCTACAACCCCCGAAATTACGAAACCTCTCCCCCCCCCGCCCAAAAAAATATTCTTGGGTGATGAAGACAATCGTCTGTGTTGTGTCTGACATCGTGTAGTACCCACACGGATTTGGATGCAATTTTTGCAAAATGGCAAATTGGAACCATTATATGTAGTTTCGCCAAGTCTTTCCGACCGTCCGTCCGCACCTTTGCTCAGAGACTGTTAGTGCTAGGAGGATGTAATTTTACATGGATACACATATTACTTATGACCGACAAAGTGAAAGAATAAAACGTTGAAAAAGATTTTTTCAAGATTTTATTATATAATGTGAGGGTGTGTTTTTTTTTTCTCATCTACCCCAACGTGTGGAGTATCATTAGATAGCTGTTATAAAAACGTTTATGGGTTGAAAATACCATTTTTAGATTTTGGGATTGTTTTGTAAAATAATAAGCTTTAAAGTGCAAATTTTTGTCAGAGTCAAGTGTGTGTGTCCCCTGCCAGCCAAATGGTTGATGTTGAAATTTACGGTAGTAAGTAGTATATATAGTTAAATTAAAAGGAAAAGTATCAGAGATAAGACTAGGCTTTACAAGTTTACGAGTAACAGCTGATCCAATGAGAAGTAACAAAATTTTCGTACAAATTCCATTGAAGAGAATATTATTAAGTTATAACGTTGTAAGTATGAAACAAAAACAACAGAAAACCCATTTCTTAAGCCACATTATTCGGATCGGGGGGGGGGGGGGACTACGTAACCCTACATTGTGCGTGGCCCGACATGCACTTGCCCAGTTTTTATTAAGAAGCTAGTTCAATCAGAGTGGTAATTCTTCTTAAATCTGCTTGAAGATAATCAACTTTTAAATCTCAGTTTCGGGGATTTTTTTGCACACTTTATCTTGTATGTCAATATGTAATGGCTATTTTGGTCGGCGGTTTTTATAACGTATACGATAAACTATAGTAATGCTAAGAATATCTACACTAATATTAAAAAGCTGAAGAGTTTGTTTGAACGCGGTAATCTAGGAACTATTGATCCGAATTGTAAAATTCTTTCACTGTTGGATAGCCCATTTATCGAGGAAGGCTATAGGCTATATATCATTACGCTACAATCAATAGGAGCGGAGTAGCAACGAAAAATATTGCGTAAACGGGGAAAATTTACGCAGACGAAGTTGCGCATGACAGCTAGTCAATAATATGTTGAAATAGCTAATTTATTTGGTGTATGATTGCCAGACAAAAAATGAAGATGTTTAGCATATTTAGGAGCTAAACTTTTTTGTTACTAAATAAACACTATTTAATTTAGAGACTAGAACCAACATATATTAATAAAAATGATTTATTTACTTAGGAAGCAAAATACTACACTAACTTGTGAAAAGTCGATTCTACATTTACTTGTAATGCCTGTTTGCAAACAATAGGTAAAGCCCGAGAAAAGAACAGGCAATAATAACTCGTGGTCACGCTTTTCAAATTGCCAATGTTTGCAATGTTTCTTTGTTTATAAACTGTATATGCAGATAAGGTGCTGCCACCATTATATTATACACCATATTAGAGGACTGTTTAAAAAAAAGAGATCAATAATATTAGAAGCGTACACGATATTGGATATATCAGCCTCAATGGACACAACATAGTAGGGGCATCCACTTACGATGTAAGCATCCATTTAAGATGCATAAAATGATGTATATGGGTTCAGTAAGTAAGTCACTGATTTGCTTTTTTGAAGTAAATTAAATTTGAATTTCACACTAGCTTATTCTTCTGTCTGGTTAAGTGGTTACAGATCCGGTGGTCTCAAATTCCATAGTGGTGCTCACATTTTATATCTGCGAAGCTGTTATCTTAAAGTCCTTCATATACGTGCAAAGATTAATACATTGTACGGACGTTTGTACATACAAAGTAATGAATGGCGGACAGCGAATATCAAATCCTTTGTTATTTTACTATATTCACTACTCAATAGCATTAAAAGGGAATACGGTTAGCAGTTGACATACCTATTTGTTGATTCACGTATTTGTGCTAATCTGAGGGTCCAGTGTAACGTCCGAACCTTATTCTATCCAACGCCGTTTTTTAGGGTTTGAAAAATTTTCGGAATGGAACCCTTGTAGTTTCGCTTTATCCATCCACCTGTCCGTCTGTCCCCAGGCTAGCTCAGAGACTCTTAGTACTTGCTAGTAAGTTATGATTTGGCAGGGATATACATTTATTAAGATTTAATGTGCCACTGTAACAAGGTGGTAATATGTTTTTTTTCTCGTATATACCATCATGTGGGGTGTCGTTGAATAGGTATTTAAAAAAAATGCTACAATCATTTTTTGATTTAGGGATTCGGGAATAATCGCTTCATGCTAAAAGTACATATAGCGAAATTAAAACAAAAACTATCACAGCTAAGTAGGCCCACAAGTTTACGAGTAAGAATATTTATAAGTATAAAGTTGTTAGTAATAACAAACTAAAACAATAGAATACTTACTTCTTAGTCCGCATTATTGTGATGGCATACTACGGAACCCTACTTTACGCAAGACCCGACATGCACTTGCCCGGTTTTTGTGTTTTGCTTTAATATGCAGCAACAACTAACGTACATATCTTTACGTTACGTAACCAATAGGTATATTGGTTACGTAACGTAAAGATATTTATCGATATATTTGCGAAACCACGAAATAAACTCAAATTTAAATCTTAATAGCTTTATTTCAAATAATCTCGATTGTTTACCTACATTACAATTCCGAATCAAGTTTTAGGAAAATAATAGCGTTGTATAATTTATTATGTAAGTACCTACTCATAAATAATTGGCATCGAATGTTTTTATAGGACTTTTTAGTACCTATATACAGTTTTTAACAAAAACAAGTCAAGTTCAAGCGTACTGAAAACCAAGAAAAACGTCTTATTATTTTAAAATAAGTAAGTAAGTACCTAATACAAGTTTCTCTAATAAAGATAGTTTCTTTACAATTCTAATTTAAATAGAAAAGTCATTTTCATTTATATTTCTTGTATTTTTTAGGTCAAGTTAGTTAAGTAGTATTGTTAGTTTCCAATGTCGAATTCCTTTAAGTTCGATTGATAGAAAACTACAATCCCATGCACAAAAATAGCCGTCGTGGACTTGTGGCGCCGACCCCAACAACTGAAGTCAGGTTGCGGATTTGTGTCCATTCGTTTCATCGCTTCTACTCAAAGTTGGTATCACCCGCACTGTGCTTTTGTTAGACTCCTCAAGGAAGACCTGTAATAATGTAGTGGGGACCATATAACACTATTTATTTTATGTACAGTAAGTTAGGTACATGAGTACGTCTGGGCAGATCAATGAGGATAACAAAATGTCCTTATTGAAACCGGTAAAAACAATGTTTAAAGGTTATTGTTTAAGTACTTTAAAGATATAATAAAAGCAAAGTATAAACAACACTGCCATAATCGTAAAAAATAGTATTTTGGGTAATTTCAAGGTGATTGATCTTAACAAGCTATTTAATAAATTAAAAGGCATGCACTCGGATTCAACGAAAACGATAGGTTACCTAAACCTACTTCTATCGAAAATTATAAATTACTATTCAATTTAAATTAAATTAAAAAACCAGACAAGTGCGAGTCTTATTCGCTCACCGAGTGTTCCGTACAAATTTGTAGGTATATTATTATAAATAGTTCAGGAATCAAGTCTCGCAGTTTTTAAAATAAACGACCGTATCATTTTTTACATTAACTTAAAAGTATGATTGTTTTACAGCTTCAAGCGACTGACCTGAGTGTGTGGTTTTAATTTCAACTCGATACCTCCACGCGTTCCCGAGATTACGGGTCGTTTTTTTCCTTTTGAGGTACGGATCCCTAAAAAATCTTAGAATCCAGACCAAGAATCGATGCTCTGAAAACGAAAGAATAGTACGTTAATTTATAATATATATTAATTTAGAATTTAAAACGATAAAAGAGAAAGTAGGTTTATTGATTTGGTTGTTTTGTTTTCACATGGTGATCGCGTATTATTTCTGACCATATGTTTTGGTCTTGATTGGTCACATGATTTAAAGATAAAACTTATTTCTTAGCTTATAGTTATAATCAATGATGTTTTAAGTAAAAAGGTGCAGATAGGTCACATAAACATTATCGATCTTTAAAAACTAATGCACATATATATTTTAATGTGTGACATTGAAGTTATTATAAAAAAAACGTCGTAAAAGTAGGAAAGCATTAATTATTTATCACGAGTGAAAAAGAGAAAAATATAATCCGCTGCTTCCATCTGTTGACGCCTGCGACACTGACATATAAAAACTAAGTCAATTGTAGGTATATATTTTAATATTTTAAGGTGCCAATTATGCACTTGTCCAACCTACAAAAGTTTAAGTTATAAGTAAAAAGACTTATAACTTAAACTTTTTACAGTGATACCAGTATATTTAAACATTTGATTATAGCTAATTCACTTAATAATTGTTTTAAAAGATATATAGATGCCTATTTTTCAATTCGTTAAGTAATTTAATCTGATATAATAAACCGAAACTACCTAAGGGCCTTGTCCCTCAAAACTTGTTCGCATTGTTAGCAATTATCCGCGCGGGCGCATGCGAGGTCATTGCCCCATTCCGGTACGATTGCAAAAATAAACATCGAAAACCACTCTTTAATCGCACAGCAAGTTTAAAAAAAGAATAAATTGGAGAGTGCTGTCAGTTATTACATCATTGAGTCAAAAGTGAAAATTAAAAGACTTTAAATGTTAGTTTTATTGACTGGATTGTTTAATGAATAGAAATTAGCGAAATTGTTAATGAGGTTTAAGTAAATTTAATATTTGTAGACTATGAATACATTGTCTGTGATATTTATAGACTGAGAATGATTGCAGATTTTTATCTAAACAATTATTATAAAGCTGTAGAGTTTGTTTGTTTATTTGAACGCGATAATCTCAGAAACTACTGGTTCGAATTGAGAAATTCTTTTACTGCTAGGTAGCCAATTTATCAAGGAAGGCTATAAGTTATATAACATCACGCTACGACTAATAAAGGCGGAGCAGCAATGAAAAATGTTGCCCAAACGGGGAAAATTTATGGAGACGAAGTTTCGGGTCAGCTAGTTTAGAATAAGCAGCGGTTGTTATATTGAACTGTTTCTTATACTGAACGGGACACCATTTTGAATGATCAAGCTTCAACTGGTGGCTTTCTTACAATTATCACTATCACAATCGCCATCTATATTGGCTATCAAAAGTATATAATGTTTATCTCCAAGCTCCAAGCTATCATCAAAATTGACTCAATAGTTTAGTCGTAAAAAGCAAAAAGATTTTTAATACGAGCATGGATAAAGTCAAACCCAAATATCTTTATTTCATAAATGCAATTGAATGTTTTATAAAATTATATATACTACAGGTCTTAATCACGTGAATAATTTGAGGGAAAATACCTTGTTTATTGTCCGATGGTCACGGATTGACTCAGTCTACCCGTGATCACAGCTGTTGTAGAAATCGCGAAAGTTTTTTAAAATTAATGTTTGTTAAACAACAGACAAATGTTCGTTTAAAAAAAAAAAAAAACGATAGTCGGTAGTTTCAAGTGTAGGAAAAGCCCATGAGATAACTTCAAAAACTCATTATCCATACTGTCTGTCTGTCTGTCTGTTACGCTTTCACGCTCAAACAGCTAAACCGATTTAGATGAAACTTTGTATGGAGATAGTTTGAGTCCCGAGGAAGGACATAGGCTAGTTTTTATCGCGATAACCGACATCCACGCGGGCGGAGCCGCGGTCGAAAGCTAGTTGAGATATAAAAGTATAAACAAGGCAGAGGGAATATTGAGTTTTTGGAGTTGGAAGAAAAAATAAATTAAAATCAAACTAATAGCAGGATTACTTTTGACTTTGTGGTTCTTATTCTTTGAGGTCAAAAAAACTTAAATATATTAAAACAATAGCTAATGAACAGCTTATGTCATTAAATGTGATCTGAATATTAACCGCTACAAGGAAAACTATAATCAAATTATGCACTCTTAAAATAATCCCCGTGAAACGTAAATTAACCTGACAACTTTAAATTACTTGAACAGTTTTTCCTCAAAAGTAAAGATGGTTAATATACTTACCTACTTTATATTATAAAACATAACATAATAGACAAAAGACCTCCTGGGGAAGGGGGGCTCTTTGACCCAACACCGGCCAAGTAGTAGTGAGTAGATTTGCCTCTCAACGCGGACCAAATGTATAGCGAATACTTGTAAATTCATGAGTCTGGGGGGGAGAGAGGGCAATTTACCCTGCCCCCCCCCCCCGTGGATCCGCGCCTGCCTCCATAGATTTCGGTTCAGTGGTTTACACGACAAAACCGAAAACGTAACAAGCAAACATGGTTACATTCACATCTCTACTAACATTAAAAACTTGAACCGCCTTATTCCAAAAGCTGGACTAAACCTGGTTTGACGAAAATCCTAGTTTAAACCATGGATCTACGAAAATCTTTATTACAAAACGAGGTTCATCGCTTAATCGATGATCATCTTTGGTCCATAGCTTAGTCTTTCAATCACCCTAGTTTAACTATGGTAATAACCTTAAAATGTCAAAAACTTAACAATTTAAAAGTTAGACCATTTACAATTTTGCGTATTTTAGTTTCAATTAATAATGACGAACGTTGAATTTAAATAATTAACTAACTAAATATAGTGTGGCAACAAAATAAACGCAAAAATCGAGTGAAATGCAATGTGTGACAAAAGATTTAAAAATACATGCATAATATTGTTTTTCAAAACATTTATCACAGCTTGGAATTGAGAGAGAAGATTTAACATACAGAACTCAGAGATGTCCTAAAATTAAAGTGGTCTGTGCAATGTTTGGGTCAACCAGACTCGGCGTGAAGTGTACCTATGCAGTGTGGAAAGTTGAAGGCCCACACAGATTATTTTTGTTCGACAATAGTATCATTAACTGGTGCTCTATGTAAAACAAACTGATGCATTCCACTTATATGTCACATTATTAGATTGAAGTTGGAAAATCACATTTGGAATGTCTGATAGGTGGTCTGGAGTAGTGCGGCAAAAACCAATGTTGAATATACTCAAAATGCACAAAACAAAGTAATAGAAACATCATCTTACCCAAAACTTACTAGTGAACTATATAGTGGAACTAAATAAACATTGATCAATTTAAAATTTAGTTGGTAAAGTGTAACCATGGGTATACCTGTCACTAGAAACAGATTTAAACTTAGATTATAAGTAGGTACCAAGAACTGAATATTATGTTTATAGGAGCTCAGCTAGTTAATACTTTGCTACAATGTTCCTTTAAACGTAGACAGAGAGTACAGATTGGTTACAGGTTATTGAAATTGTGATGTAATAACTATTATGCACTACTTAACAGTTTAGATAATTATATTTAAGATTCTCATGAAAATGAACTAACACTGTTTATATAATAAACAAAAAATGCATACAATTTAAAATTTATTGTAAAATAAATAACTATACTAATATCATAAAGCTGAAGAGTTTGTTTGAACACGGTAATCTCATGAACGACTAATTCTTTTGAACTTTTTACTGTTGGATAGCCCATTTGTCGAGGAAGTCTATATAATATCACTCTACAACCAATTGGAACGGAGCAGCAATGAGAAATGTTGCAAAAACAGGGAAAATTTATGCAGACTAAGATGTGCGGGAAAGCTAGTTATGTATAAAGAAATAGGGATATAAACTCAATATTCCTTTTCAAACATAGTTTGAACAGGGAGTACAGATTGGTTACAGATTATTGAAATTGTTAACATCCATTTTGTTGTCAAATGGAATAACTAATAAGTGCTACCTAACAGTTTAGATAATAATATTTATGATTCTCATGAAAATGTACTCTGTTCTTAGGAAGAATAAATGGTATCTAATAAATAATGATTCTATGTAGTTATTTGAGAATTTCATTTCATAGCAAGCTCACTGATATTAAATAATAAATATATTCATAAAATTTGTTTCAATTGTTTGTTGTGCTTCAGCCGAAGCTTCAGTACCTATGTTGAATCTAGGCATACTTTCCCCCAATACATTCAGAACAACGAGTGCAACAAAGAAAACAGTAAGTATATTAAAAATGCATTATCTTATTGAGTAAGTATCCTTAAACTATTGAACGAATTTTCATCCAACCATGCTAAGAACTGTTCCAATGAAACTAGCTTTGTAATAAAAACTCGCATCCAAGTACCTATAAGTGTTTGGGCGCTATAATTACTCAGATTAAACTTATAACATCCATAATAATGTCGTGAGTTAATAAAATTTAGGTTATCATCATTTGTTTACATTTTTAGTACTACTGACAGCTATATATGTAACGTTCCGATCCTGACAGAATCTATTTTATTATTCGTAAATTGCAGGCCGAGGACTTTTATGTCAGGTTTATATTTTGAAAATTACGTAGTCCTGGCGAATAATTTAGCTAATAGAACGTCTAAATATTTTTTTCTCAATGAAAACTATACTTTCAAATTATATTGGCTTAAAACGGAACGTTATTTTTGAATGATAAGAAAAATGAATGAACTAAATTGATTATAATCTGTGGCTGATTGCAAGATCCTTTGGTATCAGCTGGTCCACGGATTATCTAAGCTTTGTAATAAGACCAATAGTACAGTACTAAATCCTGGACTTGAAAGTCTTGGCCTAAACCTTGATTTAGTCTTCTCTTTGTAATAAGGCGGTACGAGTTTGTTTGTTTGTTTAAACGCGATATTCTCAGAAACTACTAGTAAGGATTATATTTTTTTTCGATTACAACTAGAAAATACCCCCTTTGGTATCAAAATATAATAATAATATCTTGGGACAACTCACACAACGCTATCTGATCCCAAACTAAGCCGAACTTGTACTATGGAAACTAGACAATTGATAAACGTACATAAATATTTCTAAATATATGTATGCATATTATTGATAAATAACACCCTGACACAGAAAAAAACTATCGTGCCCATCACTCAATGTTTTATCGACCTCCTGCCTAGCAGTCAGGGTCACTCACTAAACCAAAAAGCCAGTCAAAATAATATTTACTTACTATGAAAAATATCATCTCTTTACAACTAATTGATCTAAATGGCGTATTGTCAAATAGAAACATTTCGCAATTCTCTGTAACATTATAAAATTTAGGATGGCGCGACTTTATATCTATACTAATATTATAAAGCGGAAGAGTTTGTTTGTTTGTTTGTTTGTTTAAACGCGCTAATCTCAGGAACTACAGGTCCGATTTAAAAAAATCTTTTTTTGTTGGATTGCCCATTTATCGAGGAAGTCTATAGGCTATATAACATTGCGCTACTACTAATAGGAGCGGAGCAGCAAAGAGAAATGTTGCAAAAACGGTAAAAATTTACGCATACGAAGTTGCGCGGGACAGCTAGTATAATATATAAAGTCTTACAAAAAAATCCCGCGTACACAAAAAATACGGAAACAAGATCCCCTACATAATTATATAATTTCATGCAGTCGTAGGCATTATTGAATCTCGATGAACTTATTAAACACTTGGGCGGACAAGACGAATAAATCCGGAGGTAATAAAGAATATTACATACTTACATACATACAAGATACGCGTGAAAGATATGGTTACCTCTACGTCTATTTGCTAACACGCGCAAAAAACATAACCCTTCCTTACAGTCGGGTAAAAATAGAGTACGTGTTGACAGTTTCTCATTAGATGAAATCACAATAACGTAAGTCCAAAAACTAACGTCTGTTTTTTATCACTGGAAAAAAAAATTGGGATTTTTTACAGCGGTGTTTAACACTGTGGTTTTTCATGGTTTACGGAAACAATGGAACAAAAAACCTATGAGACAGCACATCAATAACCGCATAGTGTTGTTGAATATTAACTTAACATAATCACGTCATATTCATCCTCAGTTTGTTATAATTTGAAATCATGTTGTAAATAAATAATAATAATAACAACAAGGCTTGCAACACTAAATGACGTCGGACGTGTGTCGTAAAATTTTCACCAAATATTTTATTTTATATTTTATTATTTCGCTAATGTTCTTTTCTTTAAATACTTTATTCAAATATACTTCAGCATAAATACTTTTAAATAATTATAACTCCCATAAATTCGCAAAACCGGACAATAGCCAAGAAATTTACACCATGACATTACATGTCAAAATGAAAAGGAACAATAACAAGGAAAAAATGATTTAAGCACACTGAGCCACATGATAACTAGAAGCAGAGCCAGAGAAAGAACAGCACACCCTCCAACCCCGGACTCGTCTCTCCGCTCCGCCTCGCAACCACAGGATTCAACACCAGCCGTTGCTGAGGCGTCGAGCTCGTCGAGTGACGAGTATTTCTCTCCGCCAACGTCGCCACCACCTGTACGTCGGCGAGGGAGAGGCCGGCCGCCGACCAGCTTAGGACCCCGAGGCCCACCGGCCTCAAACAGGGCCCCCGCTGTCGATGGTGATGTGCGCCGCATGCGATGGACGACGTCGATAAACGAGCACGTCATGCGGGCATATTTTGCGGCTACAGAGGGGGGAACTAACCTTACTGTGTACCGTGAACGGATGCTGCCTCTGTTTCAGGTGCTTGAGCCGACTGTCAACGTTTCGGCACAACGATTATCGGACCAAGTGCGGGCCATTCAGCGCTGTCATCTGCTAGATGAGGCCGCACTTGAGAGACTACGCTCGGAGTACGCCCAGACTAGCCGCGAGATCCCTGCCCCGGTACAGGTTCCTACACATGTAGTTGACTGTGAAGCTACGGGGCCGGATACCGCGGCTATTGTGGTAAGTACTCAGTGCAATGAGGAGATTAAGGCCGCTTTGGAATTTGCGCTTCGCGAATATCGGTCCACGCCACACAATATTAGGCCACGCCTGCCTCGGTTACCTATGCATAGACGGAACATTTCGCTGGTGTGTGCTCTTGATTCGTTATTGCCTACTTACCTAGACAATAGCGAAGACCTCGGCGATACCCACTCAATCCTGTATTGTGCAGCTGTCGCGGCATGTCGTATAGGAGGTGTTAAGCTTTTAGCAGAAACCCCTACTATACGACCAAGGTGCGCCGTACCCGCGTGGCAATGCAGGATTGAGCGCCGTATTGCCGGGGCAAGGGTACTCATCGGCAAGTTGTCCTGCTTCAGGACCGGGAACACTCGCCCGAGAGTGATGCGCTTTGTGAAACGGGCATTCTTGGGGACTGACATCAGACCTCAGGATTATATGTCGCGTGTCACAGAGCGCATCGACTTCCTGAAGCAAAAAATCTATGCATGGGCAAACCGAATACGCAGGTACAAAAAACGCGTGGACAGGTATAACGTGAACTGCATGTTCCAAAGGGACCAAAGGTGGGTGTATAGAGACTGGCAGCGAACGGATCAAGGTGTGGATGGCGGGCATCTACCAAATGCTGAAGCGACAAGCTCGTTTTGGCGTAACATTTGGGCGGTGCCTGTCACCCACACAGAGGGGGAATGGATGCGTGACGCTGAACGAGCGTGCGAACTTATTCCGGAAATGGAAGATATTAACATTAACAGCACAGACGTAGCCAGTGTAGTCCGTCCTTTTTCTAATTGGAAATCTCCAGGCCCAGACGGACTGCACAACTTTTGGCTGAAATGGCTACGCAGTTCGCACGCTTGTTTGGCATCGCAATTCCAGTCCGCCCTAGAATCTGCGTCGCTGCCAGCCTTTATGACTAAAGGAGTGACCCACCTGCTCTATAAGACCGGTAGTACCTCGGACCCTAGAAATTATAGACCGATAACTTGTTTACCATCGATCTATAAACTTCTTACATCCATTCTGAGAGCTAAAATAAATAAACATATACACACAAACTCCATCATGTGTACCTCTCAGAATGGATGTAGAAGTGGGGCCCGCGGTACTAAAGAGCTTCTCCTCATTGATATGACTATTAGCCAGCAGGTTCGCCGCAACCGAAAGGATCTATCGGCATGTTGGATAGATTATAAGAAGGCGTATGACTCCGTGCCACATACATGGCTTCTGAGGGTGCTGAAGTTGTATAAAGTTAATACAACTTTATGCACCTTCTTGAAGTCGTGTATGGGACAATGGAATACGGTTCTTACCTATCCAGGGTGCCGAGGGATCCAAGGAAGTGGCGGCGTACCTATAAGGATTGAGCGGGGTATATTCCAGGGTGACACTCTGAGTCCCCTTTGGTTCTGCCTAGCACTGAACCCACTTAGTACCTTACTAGAGAGTTCAGGGCTAGGTTGCAGGTTGCGACGTGGTGGTCAGGTCATATCCCACTTGCTGTATATGGATGACTTGAAGCTCTTTGCCCCCACCAGCTCACAGCTAATAGCGTTACTGAAGGTGACTGAAACCTTTAGTAATTCTATTAGAATGGAGTTTGGTGTTGACAAATGTGCAGTCGTTCATATAAAGCGAGGGCGGGTAGTGGAATCCGAAGGGACTCAACTCTCGGATTCCATTCACTTAAGATCACTTCTCGCAACCGAGACCTATAAGTATTTGGGTATATCGCAGGCACTGTGCATTAATGAGGCCGACATGAAACAGCTGTTGCAAGAACGTTTCTTCGGTCGCCTGAAAAAAGTGCCTAATAGCCTTTTGTCAGGTGGCAATAAGATCCGGGCTTGCAACAGTTGGGTCATGCCACTTCTAATGTACTCCTTCGGTGTACTCAAGTGGACTCAGACAGAATTAGACACCCTGGATCGAAAAGTCCGTACACTCATGACGTCATACCGAATGCATCACCCGCGTTCATCTGTGATGAGATTGTATATCCCGCGGAAGTGTGGGGGCCGGGGTTTGTTGAACCTCAAGTCCCTTCATAACCGCGAGATATACAATCTCAGAGAATATTTTCTCCATATGGACGTGGGTGTGCATCGGGATGTTGTCGCGGTGGACACCTGGCTTACCCTGCTCTCCTTGGCTAAAGAGAACTGGCGCAGGCCTGTAGTACTTGGAGTCAACGAACGCAGGGTGGTATGGCAGAGCAAGGAGCTTCACGGTAGGTTCTTTCGGGCTCTTCATGGGCCCGATGTGGACCTACTAGCATCTGTGGCCTGGCTACGGTTCGGTGACCTCTTCGGGGAAACCGAGGGTTTTGTCTGTGCAATTGCTGACGAATTTATCATGACGAATAACTACCGGAAATATATACTGAGGGATGGCACTGTTGACATCTGTCGTGCATGTCACCGACCTGGTGAGTCCCTCAGACATATCGTTTCCGGCTGTTCACGTCTTGCTAACGGCGAGTACTTGCACAGACACAATCAAGTAGCCAGGATAATCCACCAGCAACTTGCTCTGAAATACCACCTTGTGGACGTTGAAGTCCCGTACTACAGGTACGTTGCTGAGCCAGTTCTTGAAAATAGTCGTATCACGTTGTACTGGGATCGCTCTATCATCACAGACAGGACTGTTGTCGCTAACAAGCCTGATATTGTGCTGATAGACCGATCTGAGCGCCGTGCAATGATTGTCGACATCACCATCCCCCATGACGAAAATCTCGTGAAAGCCGAAAAGGATAAACAAATAAAATATCTGGATCTGGCGCACGAGATTGTCGACATGTGGGATGTTGATTCGGCAATCATTGTACCGATAATCGTCTCCGTTAATGGTTTGATTGCCAAGAGCCTCGACCAACACCTTGAGAGGCTCGCGTTAGACGGTTGGATCAAGCGCTTGATGCAGAAGGCAGTACTTCTGAACACGGCTCGCATTGTGAGGAGGTTCCTTTCTCTGGGGCCGTAACCACCGGTAGCTTGGTCCCTGTACCCGATGCCGGTGGGACACTATTTTTTATATTTTTAAATGTATTTTTTATATATATATTTAAAAATGTAATTTATAAGAAAAAAACTAAATAAAGAGAATAATAATAATAACGCACGCCTCCCAAATGACCGGGACTCCATAGTCCCGTGATATGGAAACGACATACATAATAATAATAATAATATCTTGGGACAACTCACACAACGCTATCTGATCCCAAACTAAGCAGAGCTTGTACTATGGAAACCAGACAACTGATAAACAGACATATGTCTAAATACATACATATTATAGATAAATAACACCCAGACACAGAATAAACCATCGTGCTCATAACACAAAGTTTTATCCTGGGTGGGGATCGAACCCACGACCTCTTGCGTAGCAGTCGGATACACTCCCACTGCGCCACAGAGGCAGTCAATATCAAATATTTAGCATTTTAGGATAACTCACACAAGGCATACCTACTGGTGACAAACTAAGCAGAGCCTGTCTTAATTTTTCTTAAGATATATGGGACTAGCTGTCCCGCGCAACTTCGTATGCGTAAATTTTCCCGTATTTACAACATTTTTCATTGCTGCTCCACTCCTATTGGTCGCATCGTGATGTTATATAGCCTAAAGCCTTCCTCTATAAATGGACTATCCAAAAAAAAAGATTAGCGCGTTTAAACAAACAAACAAACAAAGAAACAAACTCTTCCGCTTTATAATATTAGTATAGCTAAGGATGGAGCTACATTGCTTTAATTCGGAGTTTGTTTACGTATAGCCCGATGCCTTAACCATTAGGCTACCGCCGCTATATTAAGGCAACCAGAGGCATTTATTGGGCATTTTCATTTATTTAGTATTCATAAATCTAACATTGATTATTATCTTGGGTATTTTGAATGAAATCAAATCAGTCTATTTTAAAGGAAGATGAAAAATGGATCGGTCGAACGTTCCTTACAAGTTTGTATGAAATGCAAGCTTGTGACATCATACTTTCCATTGTCAAATAATTATTTTTTTGTAGGATAGCTTGCGCGACTTCGTCGGCATGAAGTTGCAGTACTGCTCATTGACTTTTTGACGTTAGCGTGGTAATAAAAGTAGCCTAAGTTACTCCTTACATCATCAGCTGTCTGACAGTAAAAGTCCTGTCAAAATCCGTCTAGCCGATAAAAGTACCATAAATACCTACCTACTTCCTTAAGCATTTTGAATTATCCAGGCAAGAGCATGTCGGATCATGCTCAGTGTTGGGTTCCGGAGCCGTTGCCGTATAAATAAATCCGATTTGAATAATTGAATAAGCAGAAGAGCGTATGTTCATGGGACTTACGCCCTCTAGTTGAGAAACGCAGTTTTTGGACAATAATTCAATCCGATATTTTTTTAAATAATTTTAATTTAAAGTATTTGTTAAGCGATACCTGTTTGATTTTTTTCATATTTTTTGGTCACACGGTTGGGGACACAATTTATGCAACTTTCGTAGTGATTATTTCCAAAAATATTCAATTATTTAATTTTTTTTTAAAAACCTGCCGAATAAAGTGCCACCCTTTGATGTATGCTCAAAACATTTTTTTTTTTTCAGTTTCTGTTACATGTATGGAGTGAATCATGTTACCCCCAACATCGGTCAAGTGTGAGTAGCTCGCACAACTTCGGGGAGAGGGTGAAAATTAATTCCAGTTGATTAAGACGACACCGGGAACCCAGGTCTAGCTGACAGATATCTAAATACTAAGCCAGAGGTCGTGGGTTGAATTCTCACCCAGGTTAAATATGTTTATAACAAGCACGATCATATAATGTGTTTGGGTGTAATTTTATAAGTTGTCTAGTAGTCCTAGTAAAGGATATGCCTAATTTGGCATTTAGGAGTGAATCTAGGTGAATTATCCCATCTTCTCCTGCTAATAAAGAAAGAAACAAAACTGAGCAGAAACTTTGTGTTTGTTGTTCAAAGCCCGCGATAAGAGCTATAGCTTTAAAATGATTTATACCATTTTTAAGCTATAGCTTTTATCGCGGGCTTTGAACGTGGCGACCGAATCAAGAAATTTCGTAACGAAAATAAAACCTAACACCCCCCACTCCGCCTACCATGTAGCTCAGCTGAGCGATCAATGAAAAGAAAAAAAAAACACAAATAAATAATTTTAATTGAATAAGTTGAAAAAAATGCTATGCAATAGCTTTACCGCGGCAGTCCCCGAGCGCCACACATTTTTTTTTTATTTGCGTCTGATCACACTGCACTTATAATAAAGTACCAAGCGTTACTCGAGCGTAGAAACCTCTTTGACGTCAAGAAGATCCGTCATTCGTTTGTCGCGTGGTCTTTAGCCCTCGAAAATCGATCGGAGTGCAGTTGATAAAACGACCGGCGCGCGCGCTGACGGCTCAGTGATGGCGCGAATTCCAATTACGTTACTTTTCGCTCTGTCGACCGTTTTGGTCGCAAAAGTTGCAACAGGTGCGTAAATGTGTTTGTGAGTTTTACTACAACAGCAAAAATTTTTTCGAAGTGGATTTCTGTGGAAATATTGAAAAATAAGGGTTTTTTTTTAGTTATGGTGGTATATGCATGTTAAGTTTACTACGTATTTATATATTTATTTTATTTGAATGCGTATAATTTTTTGAATCCGTGTAGTGAACTATCGATGTTTTTTTATTATTTTATGTGTAGGTCAATTTTGGATGATGGCATTCGAATTGTAACTAAAATATTTACAAAATAAGAAATTGACGAGTATAAGTATTATTTCAATGCACTTTTTTATACCTAACTACTTTTATTGTTCACGAAAAATATTATAACAGCTGATTGCATGTGTACCGGCAATATTCAAATAAAGTAAATAATCATACTTAATAAATTTTTAAAAACTACAGTTCTCAATCGCGTGAATATTTTATCATACTTAAATAATAATCGTAATCAATATAAAATATAATGATATAATGTGTTTAAATCGTGGAAAATTTATCAGTATTTCAAAAAGTAATAATATTTTTTTTTTGTAAACAACACTTTAGAAAAAAAAAACATATTGTGTTCAAGAAAGTTTCTCTAACTTCAACCTTTATCTCAATATAATACCCCTTTGTATGTTTATAATATTATTGCTTAATTTCTTCCAAAATATTAAGTTAAGTGGTGGTAAGTATTTGCCGCTGTGTAGTCACTTCTTCTTCCCTTTAGATCAAATACAGAGTTGCGGGTGAAATTGCATTCATTCGTTTAACGCATATAAAGTATGCTAACCCTAATGAAACAACAAAATTTTCACTCAATTTTTTTACCCGCGCTGTATAACTGCGATGTTTTGAAATTTTAGATTGCAATTGCAGTTATTAATCTTATTACTATCTATTTTTATCAAATGAAGGTAAAAATCATTACGTCTAAGTACACTTTTTAATGAAAAAAAATAACGCAATGAAAAAAATAACGCATTTCCATTAGTTCATCCATTTTTTTGCAATGATGGCAAGCATCACGCTAGCCCATAACAGTAACAATGCCACCCAAATCCTTTTTTGGCAAAATCTGAATGTCACCGCTCTCCTCATTTAAGACATTATGTTTATTTGTTCATAAATCTCATTTGCCCAGTAATTACACTTGCTACAGTGTCCTTTACCGAAACATAGTGATGTGTCAACATCACTATTTCACGGATGAAACTCACACTGTTGTGATACCCACCAAGACGGCCTATGGCTTAGACCTACCACCGGTGACAACAACAACAAATCAGGGTATTTGACTAAAGTCAAATAAGGGTATTTGACTAAAGTCAAATCAGAGTATTTGACTAAAGTCAAATCAGGGTATTTGTCTAAAGTCAAATACACTGGTCTTTTTAAGAATCGCCAAATACGACTCGCTCCGTACAAGTTTGTATGATATACTGGCGTCTGACGTCACATTCTCAATGATCAAATGAATTACTTTTATTATTTCTTTTGATAATAAAAATAATGAACACGTTAAATTATTAACGAACACATTTTTTCAGAATATTTTGTGATAATTTTTTATGTTTTTTTTTTAAAAGTCGACTCCCGCAGTAGGGTGTAGGTCCTGTGTCGCGGGGGACTTTACAAACATACAAGTCACGGACACAAATAACACCCAGACCCGGAACAATAATTTGTGTATCACACAAAGTGGTGTCCCGTGTGGGAATCGAACCCAACACCTCTTGCGTAGCAGTCGGACACACTCCCACTGCATCACAGAGTGCATAGTTAGTATAAAATAACTTATTAAGATAGTAGTCAAATACCCAATTCCATAAACAGAGAGATCATTCATCTATCACAAAGGCACAACCTTACAACATACATACTAAATGTATGAAAGAAAAAACGTCCTGAACCTGTGACCTTAGGGGTACCGGCTCTAAGCCGTTACCGACTCGGGCACACGCCTGACGCAATCGAATTTATTTTCCGTGTTACAATTTTATGGCAATCGTGACAAACACGGTGAATGACGTTCACTTCTTTCCTCCATACATTTATTATGTAAGTATATATTAGCATTAAAAATTTCAAAAAGTAACTTACAATAGGTCTCTTTTTAACATACACGTAATGAGTTATTTTTTTTTTACAATCCCACATTGCTAGCTACCTGCTAGCAATGTGGGATTGTGGTCCCACATTACTAGTAATCATATTAACCCCTCCAGCTAAGCTCAATGACTATGGCTTGTATTAGGAATCGGTTCACGTGGGCAGGATTCGAACCCATAACCTCAGATTAATGTTTGTCAATGTGTCTGTGTGTGGTTATGACCAATTTTGATGCAGATTTTACAATTGATAGCTGCTTTAAGAGGAATGTTTCGAAACTTGACTTGTTTTTAACTTGATCTAAGGTATTTTTTTTGATATGCACACATTTGAAATTAGTAATTAAATTGCATCACTGATAAATTTAAAAAAATATTTCTAGCATTATTTCAACAATCTAAGAAATTTAACATATTGACGTATTGAATTAATAAGTTATTTACAAATTGCATGGTCTTTCAAAATCGATTGTGCAATGTGTGTGAGAATGATTCGTTCCTTATAATTGTTACTATAATAGACATAATTATACCTAATCATATAATATTATTATTCGTTGGTGAGGTAAAAAAAAATGAAGAGTAAGATTTTTTTTATAATTATAATTTATTTGACTAAATTATAAATAGATTAACTTTCATAAAAAGACTTTATAAATAAAGAATAAAAATATCATATTTTTTTATATGCACCTTGAAGAAAAACGGTATTTATAAAATGAATGAACTGTAAATGAAATCAACATCCATATTGGCAAGACAATATTTATTTATGTATTACACACCACACTTAATCAGGGTTCCTAAACATTTCTTAGGAGAGGTGTTATATGAGTACCTAAGGCCCTAATTTCTCTAACTAGTGGCCACGCCGACCCTACATTTAGATCCTTGATTCAGTGATTATTTTTGATAGCTATCGAAAAGGTAGGCATTTTGGATAGTATTGTTGTGTGAAAATCTCAAAATGTGACAGTTTGTCGGTTGTAATCCAGGGTCGCCAGTTCTAACTTAATAGCTATTGTTTCCGAATAAAGGATTTGTCATTAAATAATCAATTAACTACTAAAATACAATACAAAATACATTAATTACAATTACTTACGCTTTTCGTCGTCGTTTTTTTTTATGTTTATTCATAACTTTTTATTAAATTTTATTAGATAGATGTTTGCGGTATTACGTAAATGTTTGTTTTATTATTCGTCACATGTATGGCAAAGTTGCTAATATGTAGGTACATTTACAAATTGTACAGGAAAGCAAAAATATAACACTTCTTTTTGGCGCAGTTGTGTAAAAAGAAACATGTATTTTGTATTATTTAACTAACATGCGTGATTATATTCACACAAGTGTTAAAGACTAACTTAGCCACATAATCATAACACGACGTATAAAAAAGAAAAACATCTTTATTTCATGAAATCAAATTAAAGGTTGTTTGAAAACGTCCATTTGAAAAAAGAAATTTAGTCAGCAGTCACTCTTAAAAAAAAACTAATTATAATACAGCAATAATTTTGAAAAACATCAACCAGTCTGTTTGGTAAGTTAAAATCCATAAATATTATGAATAAGGGGTATATTATATCATTACCTACTTATAGTATTGTAATTAATGTTTGACTGCCTCTGTGGGGCAGAGGGAGTGTATCCGACTGCTTAGCAAGAGGTGGTGGTTTCGATCTCCACCCAGGATAAAACTATGTGTGATGAGCACCATGGTACACTGACAACCGATAAACATACTTTTAAAATGTTTATCGGATGTCTGATTTTTATAGTTTCCATTCCAGCTTTGTGTGAATTGTCCCAAGATATTATTATAATTATATTATTATAGTGTCATGAGTTTACATATTTAATACATCGGTACAATAAAACAATAATCACTATATTATATTGGCCCATCATTCATTCCTTAATTGCAATTTTATTAAATCATTTATTCTATATAAACAAAAATCGCTACTTAACTTAAAAAAAAAACAATACTTTTGTAGTAAAAGTAATAACATGATATAATTAACATACTTAGATTTTCTAAGAGTGATTTAAGGTTTTTACAAAAAACATATTGGAAATAGACTACATGACGTGTATATTTTGAAGTACAACAAGTGAAAGAGATACTTTGGTGAGTGAGCTAAACATTAATAGCTTAGATTTGGGAGCATTTCAGGTTCTTTTATCCAACCCAGGTAGCGATATTTGTTTTAACATTTATAAGTTTGTGTATAACTCACTAACTAAAAGAATGTCTTTTTAATAATAACGAATAGGTAAAAGTTTATGTTTAGTTATAGTATATTTATTTTGTTATTGGTACGATGGGACTGACATGGTCATATTATGACTAAAAGCCCCTAAATATATAAAGATTAAAAAAAAACCAGTACAACAAGTTTTTGCAATATCATAACTTCATAAATACCTATTCGATATATTTCGGGACTTAATCGCGTGAATTATTAAAAGGTATGAACCTTTTATTTACCCGACGTTTCGATCAAATTGCACCGATCGTCTAAACAGTGACCATGATCGAATTCACGCGATTAAGTCCCGAAATATAAAATATATAAAAATCGCGAAAGTTTAAAAAAAATAATTCATAGATACCCTTTGCCCTGCAAAACGAACTTTTGTGCACTATAAAAGCATACAATTGTTGGCTACAAAGTACTTTGTAGCCGAAATTTGTATGTTTTTACCCAGATTTGGAACGAGAGTTTGATGTGTGTCGTGTTGTGGACAACACAAAGTGGTGTCACTCACCAAACAATGATTTTTTTCTGCTTTTTAAACTTCTTTATTTATAAAAACTATTAGGTATAATTAAAGGGTTCGGATTTAGTCAATTTTTCTGAACGAATGAATTGAATTGATGATTGGTTGTTTAGATTTTTTATTTTATTTCGAACTGATTTTTTTTTAAAAGAACGAACCCCTGTCTTCTGTCGTCAATTCATAACAATATATATTATCACAATTTAAAGTTTGTAAGAATTTGTGATTATCAAAATAAATAATGTAATGACATTATCAAATTCGTAAAACATTATACCAATTTATTTTATTTGTAGATAGTCATCTACTACATTCGACGTAATAAGTTGTTGGCTGTATCCACAGCAAAATTTACAGTCAGCAAAATATTTCGATTTCACCCCAAAATTACCAAAGAAAATTTAATTAAAACATAATGTTCTAATAAAACATGGCAGACATAGAAATATCTTAGTAAAAAAGACATTTTTGGAAGCATATTAATAAATAAAAATGAGTTCGCGTTCTCATTGAGCGTTTTAAACAATTGTAAATTTAACTATTAATTTGTAAAAGTAACCATTCAAAAGTTACAATCGCTTAAAGATGGTCCCTCAATTGTGACTGACTGGAACCCGTATCTCATAACCTACTTAAAATTTAAAACTGCTATGTTTGATGATTGTTACTAAAACACTTGTTGAATTAATTTGCTAAAATTTCCATATAGGTAAAAGTACTTGAACATTTGTGAAATCAATCTCTAATTTATTAAAACCGCGTTTTAAAAGTTACAATCGATAAAAGATGGTCCCTCAATTGAAACATTAGTCGTAAGAAAAACCAATTTACATATTACTGAGCAGTTAAATAGACGAATGCGTTAGTAAGCTTTTTTAATTACTTCTTACGATGACTTTACTATTAGTAAAGTAATCGTTGGTAAAAAAATACAAATACAAAGATACAGTCTAGTAAATTACAAGACTGTATCGAAAAGTGTTGCGTTGTTTTAAAATAATTATAATCGAACCTGAAATATACAAAAAATATGTTTTATGTAGGGAAGACAAAAATTACAAATTTATAAGCAACCGAAGCCGTAGGCATAAGCCTTAATACAGCCGAAATCGATGTGAAATATTTAATAACAAAGTTGCTTAGCAACCATTTAAGCTTCCATACTTTTGTCAATGGTTTTTAGGTAACTTTGTTATTAAACTTTTCACATCCATTTCCGCTTTAGTATAGTTTGTGAGTAATAAAAAAAAAAAGTAATTGGTAAAAAAGTTATTAGTGTCTTTTTGCCTAACCCTCTGAGATTATACAAGCGCGATATTAGTAATGTTATCGCTTAGTTTTTAATATCAGTAAAACCTTGATGTAATTTTTATATGAAATTTATCTTCTAATCGTGTCACGGCAAGTTAAAACCGACTGTTTAAAAAACTATAATTTCATCACTTTATTTTGTAACTAATATCTAATTTGTTTTACAAACGTTTTAGTTCAAGGTTAGTTTTTTAGCTATGCAAACATTTATAATACCTTTGTAAATATTTATATTAAAATATAGGCACAGGCCTACAGGGGCCCCTGTCACAGTAGGGTTAAATGCAACAAAAAGCTACCTATCAATTTTTGTATTCAAATTTAGTAGATTTTTTGCTTTTTTCATTAAGATAAGGTAAAGAAAATTACTACTGCTTCGGATTGCAAAAATATTTTAGTGTTGGATAACCCATTTATCGAGGAAGTTTATAGGCTATATAACATCACGCTACGATCAATATGGAGGCTATATCATATTGCATCATATATTACAAAAACAAGGAAAATTAACGCATACGAAGTTGTGCGTTTCAGTTAGTCTTCTATAAAGAATGTCCGAATATTATACTACACTATGGGAAAGTACCTTATATAATAATAATAATAATATCTTGGGACAACTCACACAACGCCATCTGATCCCAAACTTAGCAGAGCTTGTACTATGGAAACCAGACAACTGATAAACATTGATATGCTGTAGATACAACATTTTATCAATAGAAGACTTCATTTTCACTTTAAAAATAATTCGAACTGCATTCAAAGATATTAAATAATCACCTGTCTGAACCGGGAATTGAACCCGCCTAATGTGAAAAATCACCACACATACACATGGTACATTTAATAAAATACAATTTGCATAATTAATCACGAAGCTTGGCCCAACTTTTACATTTTTTGTGATGATTTCAAGTTACAAACTGAACTTAAACGTATTGGTTTGTACATTCATCATGCAAATATTACTAAATCGAGTGAGTGCGAGTTTGCGTATTACAGAATAGGACATGCTTTGAGCGTTTGTTACCTAAGTCGCAGTTCGGCGTAATTTTTTAAACTGAAATGTTAAATTTTAGGGTTTTCTTTCCATTTAAGATACTATGTTACTTAGAAAAAATAATCCCAATGATTGTAAAAACACATAATGTTTATTTTCCATATTTTGCGGATTCGGTTTCCAGTCCAGACAGGTGATTATTTAAAAATCTTTGAATGTCTTTCGATTTTTTTTCTTAAATAAAAATGATGTCTTCTTTCAGTAATATGTTCTATAATTATAGTAGTATAATTAAGGTACTTTCCCTCAGTGTGGTATTGTTTTGGGATAAACTGTATAAATAAATATGAGTCGATATGTATATAGGTATTTGCATTACTTTAGACCGACTGCACCAATTTGGATATTTTTTTATGTGTTCGTTATTGTCAGCACAAAGTTTGTATGGAAGTTTTTTTTTATATTTAGACCCGAGCGAAGCCAATGCAGGCAGCTAGTTCAAATATGTTCAATGTACCTACAAACACACGTTAATACTAGTAAAGACGATTAATTGATAAACCTAGCTGACGCTATATCATTCATGCTATCAAAATGTTTAATTTTAATCAGTAAAACACGTTCCAAAACACAAAAGAAAGCGGTAATATCGCTACAATGTTTTCAATTACGTGACTTCATGTTAATTTCTAAACGTGACCATAGATAAAATATAGAATTACAATCACCATGTTTTAATAACCATCGCCAATGACATTGTAATAACTAAAATATTGTAAATTGTAACGTTATCAGTAAAGTAGCAATGAAATATATGTTACGATTCAGTGAAAAGTGAAATAGACTAACCAGTGAAGAGACTAGGTATTATTTTTTTTTTTTTGCTTTGCACGGATATCTAAGCATTTTTTTTATTCTGCGACGGCCACGGAGACGGCATATGCGTTTGGGGTAAGAGGTGCTTGTGTGTGTGTCCGTGTGTTTGCTTGTTACCATTTTACTCGAAAACGGCTAGGCCGATTTAAAAACTGGTTTTTGCGTTATATAAGCCTCATTCCAAAGCATGTTCTTAGCTAAGTTTTAATGTTCTAGACCTCTAGGGGTGCTACAGTAATCATGTTTCTCCAAAACGGGTTTTTTTTCTCAGAGGTAGCTAGGACGATTGGAAAACAGTTTTTTGCTCAGTATAAGTCTTATTCCTGAGCATCCTCTAGTTATAATAAGTTTTAAATTTACAGGCCGCTAGGGGGTGCTACAGTACACGCGTTTGTTTCTAAAAAAAAGGCTTAAGCTCATCTTTTTATAATAAAAACAGAATAGATATACAGCTACAATCAAATGTTAACTCTTAACACGAGTAACTGGAATATTTTATAAAAAAAAATTAAAACGTTTGAAATAAAAACCAAAATTAAAAATTTCGGAAAAACCCACGACGGGCGTAAAAAAGAATGAAATAACATTTTAAAACCCCCCGACTAATAGGAGGTAGGTACGAAGTGACCTAAACAAATCAGTCGGAGTCTGTCATTCACTGACCTGTTACATGCGGAAAAATATTTATAAGTTCAATTCGGGGCAGTAAATGGTAGACCCAGACGGATTTTCTTAGGTTACACTACCTTCTATTAGTTGGTTTTTAAATTTTGGGTTTTCTCAAAATTTATAAATTTTGTTTTTCATTTTAAACTTTGTCTTAACTTACAAACACAATAAATAAGATATTGTATTAGATATTTATCGGGACTTAGTCGCGTGAAATATTTAAAGGTAGACCTAGTATTTACCCGACGTTTCGGTCGAATCGCACTGTTCGTGCCTCCGTGAGGCGCGGGGTTTTTCAACTACGCTCTCCTGGTCGTCATAATTTGAACGTCGGTACTTCTACACACTACACTTACGACGTCTTTACACTGAGGGGCAATGTCTTTACGGCTGCGATTGCATTTGCTTTTTTTTTTTTTTATAAAATATATATATATGTTCAAACAATATTTTTTCTTGTCTAACAGATAAATTGTACATTTTTCATTATTTCCACGTGCTGCGCCAAAAATTTTTTTTTTTTTTAATTATTATTGTAAAGATGACTCCCGCAGTACAAGTTCTGTGTCGCGGGGGACTTTACAATAAAACATGAAGACTACTATTTCATGGCACCAACTTCAAAATGTTTAATTTGTTTTTGTTATTCTAGGTTAATTATTTTTTGCTTTTTAGTTGCAATTTTAGAAGTCGGTAATATTTTTTTGTAAAAAAGATTTTTATTCCTCACTTTTTAGTGGGTTGGTTAGTAATTCACTTAAATTACAATAGGCTTATGTCAACTGCTGAAATCCTTTTACAAAATATTGCTTACCCCGATGCAGGGCCGTTAATTGTTGAGGGGTTCACTATCAGCTCTATTACATTGTGTAATAGTAGTATAACGAGAATAAAGTGCTACTCAATACCATATTAAAGTAACTGAATCGCAAGCTGTGAAATATTGAATAGGTCTGCTCGTCGTTTGTGGTCTTCATCATCAGTTCCACTTCACCAGTTGGTGTTTTTTAAGAGTAAATGTACGAATCACTATGAAAAATACCTAAATCACTGTAGGTGTGCCTTTAATATTTTGAGAGTTCCCTCGATTTCTCTAGGATCCCATCATCAAATCGTGATCTGATGACAATGGGACCAACTTGAAAGTATACCATTTCAAACACAATAACAATTTCAAATCGGTCCAGCCGTCTTTGCGTAATCGGTGAACAAACAAACAAAAAAAAAAAAAACATATAGACGAATTGAGAACCTCCTCCTTTTTGAAGTCGGTTGAAAAACCCAATCTCATGAATAAGCATAACATACAATTTAACTTCGCTTTACAATAAATCACTTGTTTTATAAATGCTTGTCATTTTGGTCGATGATTATTTTAACTAATGTATAATAAACTAAGTTTTCCTCGCAGTTTCGCCTGCGTTATGTTTGATATCTATACTTTTTACCCGACTGCAAGGAAGGGTTACGTTTTTTCGCGCGAATCTTGTATGTATGTATGTAATATTCTTTATTACCTGATATATTACAATCCACTAAACGTATTTATACAATTAAGACGTCATTAGTTTCGTCTTGATCGCCCAAGTGTTCTCAGTTATGTGACGTTTCAAAAAATAAACATGGCGCCTGTCAGATATTAAGATACAGAGGTGTAAAAAAAAGTTGTTTTGAATACTGCAAAATGGATATCAAAGACTGCATGAATTATATAATTACGTATATTAAGGGTAGATTACGCGAAACAGGGTTCGGGTCTCGTAAAAAAATATATAGAAAACCAAAATATTAGGACACGAAAAAAATTGTGTCACTAGTCTAAGAGTTTTTCTAGTAGATGAAATAAGGAAATTTAAGGATATGTTTTAATATGTTCCCGCAAATAAATCTTGAAGGTGCGGAAAAATGCAAAAACGAGCATTTTCGTTTTGTCATAGTCATGGCGTTCGTAATCTAACATATGTACAAACGAATATTCTACTTTATTTTGACCTGCGCTCCTGCGCACTGTAAAGTAATGGTTGTGTTCAGAAGAGCGAGGCCTGCAATCATGTCGCTGTGTAGGTAGTGTTAAATAAATAATTCTCTCATTGTAATGCCCCCTTAAGACATATCCTCCAAATCTCTCATAACTCTTCTTCGTCTCCTTTATTTTTTACGTTTCTCTTTGTCGTATATTTAATTTTTCAATATATTTTTTTGAAAGAAGACGAATATTATTGTTGGTTAGCCATTGATGTTGAAAAAAACAACAATATTATCGGTAGCCTTATTGATAGTGTGACCATCCATACCTTTCTTATAATGATGACCTCGAAAGTATTGTTTTTTATTTCACCATAATCCTCCAAAAAGTCAGACTTACTTAATAATTTACTCTTTGCATTTTACAGAGGATGTGGTGCCGAAGCCGAAGAAAATTCTGGACACAGTAATGAATCCAGCGTTCATACCTGGAGAGGAAAAACATGGCTCTCACTGGAAAAAATCAGCACGGAACACACTCAAAGCCAAACTAAAAGAGACACCGAACACTAACCAAGCAAAGAATGGAATCCTCTTCATTGGTGACGGGATGTCTTTGGCAACTGTCATGGCGGCAAGAACATTCTCTGGGCAGTTACAGAGTGCTCTGGGAGAAGAATCAGTTTTGGATTTCGAGAACTTTCCTGTTTCTGGATTGGCTAGGGTACGTTTTAGATATTTCGTTCTTATTTAAATAGGAATTGCTATGAAACGGCGACAAATCAAGTTTCCATCATTCCGGCTCCACGTTTAACATTTGAAAATGCACTTATTTTTTAAGGAAAAAAGACGACTCCCGCAGTAGGGTACAAGCCCTGTGTCGCGGGGGACTTTACAAACATACAAATCACAGACACAAAGTCCACCAGACTCGGAATAACAATTTGTAGATCATACAAAGTGGTGTCCCGTGTGGGAATCGAACCCATGACCTCTTGCGTAGCAGTCGGACACACTCTTACCGCGCCACAGAGGCAGTCATTAAATACGTTTCAAATATACAGTAGGTATATACGGTCTACAATAAATATTTGAAAATAACAAAAATTTGCTGAAAATAGAAAAAGACAGGCTAGAGTAAGTTTTAAAAAGAAAATAGAAGTTCTTATGTCAAAACGAATTATTATGAGATGATGAAGAACACACATTTTGAATTACCAAAGATTTCATACCAAAATCGGAAGCTTAGTTAAAGGTTTTCTAACGAATTGATAGTTTTAGTCAATTACTATTGGATCATGAAGGAAATGATAAAGTACATTGTTAGAGTTAGTGCAAAAAATACAATGTTGGATTTTAAATGTGACCTTATTACGTTCTTCACGATTGTGTTTGATCACATTGAAATTTTTGGTTTACCAATAGTTCTTCTACGCTTCTGCGTATTCATTGAGTTTATAGGTAGGTGTTTACATACATGTTTCTAAAATTTCCTACGATGAAGAACTGCAAGCTGAAAATTGCAAACTGTGACTTGTTTCCTAGGTAAAGAAAAAAATCAAATATACTAATAAGTAAATAAAACTAGCATTTAAACTGCTAATGGCTAATTTCTTATTATATTTATGTTAGGTAGGATTTAATATCATTAATCATATCATAAAAAGAAGTGATTTGACTAGAAAAAATAGTGACGTCATAGTCCGGTATTTGTATGAGATCTCCATATAAAATATGCGTTTTGACATTTATTAAAGAGTTGCTGTTTTGACTAGTTGGAAACTAGCCCATTACTAGCTTCCGCTCGCGACTTATTATTATGGGTTATCGTAAAAAAAAATGCCGTGTGGTGCCGGTTTAAGAATAGTACCACCCCATCTCTTCCCGTGGGTGTCGTCAAGGCGACTAAGAGATTCGGAGGACGGGCAGCAGCGTCCTCTGCGTACTTAAAGCCGCACTGCGATCACCAACCCGCTCGCCAAGCGTGGTGATACATACTAGTAGGTTCTACTGGGGAGACCCGTGCCCAGCAGTGGGCCATCATATGGGTTGATATGTATATGATGTATGTAAAAAAAACTATAGTCTATCTTTCCCCAGGACTCAAACTATATCCATATCAAATTTAATCTAAATCGGTTCAAAAGTTTTAATCGTGAAAACATAACAAACTTATTTTCACATAAATTATATTTGTTTGGATAAGTGAGTATTAAGTTTGTGTTCACTGAAAGTGCTATTCTGTTTTTCGACTGCGGTTGGCAAGTCCAAACCTACGGGTCATCCCAGTTGAGGTGGACTTGGATTCGTCAGGTGCCACGATAAATTTGCCTATTCATTACTTGTTTATCCATCTTTGTACACAACAATAAGGAAAGGTAAATACCATACCTATATAACATACAAACTGTATAGCGCAATTAATGACGTATCAAGTCAGTATACCTACCTACTACTATTCTACTACTACCTACCTAATCTAGTACGACTGCTGCGCAAGAAGCCGTGGGCTCGATTCCCACTCGGGACAACACCACTTTGTGTGATTCACAAATTGTTGTTCTCAGTCTGGGTGTAATCTTTGTAAAATCCCCACCGACACAGGGCTAGAAGCCTATTGCCGGTGTTGACATTAAAAAAAATCCCGACTGTGTCACAAGGAGGGTAATGGTTTTGAGCGTTTGTATGTATGCCCCATTTTGTTATCACTTCCTACAGTCCTAACGGCTTGAGAGATTTCATCATGTGATGAACAAAGGCTATACTGGATGCCTATCCTATCTATATATCCTACCTGACCTATTTAGTCAGACCAATCTACACTTTTACTTATTTTTCCGAAATCAATAAAAAATTGCATGTTTTTCACAAAAGCACATTTTCCATAAACGCGCGCGAAGACAACGCGTGGACTTAATGTTAAACTTACTTACTTAGTACATTAAGTCCGCGCGTTGTCTTCGCGCGCGTTTATGGAAAATGTGCTTTGTGTGTGTGTTTTTTTAACCTATTATTAGTATTACTAACAATAGATTAAAAAAAAGGTTTTTTATTGATTTCGGTACAATATCATGGTGAGCACATTTGACTAACAAAGTCGGCATACAGTGTAATTTTTCTAAAAGTTTTTTTGCGCTTCATGTCAAGTTAGTTAGGTATTAAACTCACGCACAGAATTTACAATTTTACAATTATGGCCGCACGTCATCAGTATTCTTTTAAATCTACGACATAATGAGTGTAATAATAGAAACATGTATTTTTCAAAGTTTTACTATGAATATAATGAAAGGAAATTTGCCTGTTTTCACGCCTTCTACAAAGACAATTAACATCGATACGGCCCTGAAATAGATCTGGTCATGAGGACGTCGTCTAGCTCGTGTAGCTTACCTAATAGAGCCCTTGTGAATCCCAACAATATGATTGTATGTAACAAAATGCTTTTTAAAGATAACCAGAAATGTGAAATTGGGGGTCCATTACAAGCAATCCCGTTTCTTGTCAACCGACAACTAGGTTTCAATTGAACGGGAGTGTCAGTTCGCTTTCAGGGAGGTGTGGAGTGGTCATATCTACATTTCTTTCTGTCTGTCTGTTTTATTCTTGGCAAAGCGATCGTGGTCACGTCGAAACGTCAGCGTTGGTGGTAGCTTTCCGCACGATGTGTTCTCTCTAAACTCTCCTTATCGGTAGACTGTGTGCACCAAATACCGAGAATAGGTACTTACTGGTACAGAACGCAGGTTACGTTACATAACCTTAGTTGTTACATTGAAACCTATGAAATTGGCGCTTGGCGCATGCCGACTTAGACATCGAACAGTTTGCACACGGACGCGGAATCAGGGTACGAATTCTGAACGAAGTACACCGATGTGGTCTTCGATTCATGGCCGTGAATGATGCATAAGTGTGCGTCGCTTGAGTGAAGTACGTTTGAAGGTTACTTTATGTTCTCTCGGTATTTTTTGCTGTCTGGCGCAGTTAGATACGCGGTTTCCTACTCCTCCTTCGCAGTTCTGCTTATGGCTATTGCTACGTCGTTTTAATTCATCGTATAAAGATGAAATAAAACACCACCGATGTTTGACTTTTAAACTTACACGATGCAATACACAAGGTGTAACAGAAAGGTGTGGTCATATTCAAGGGTTGGTATGCACCCATGATACTGACTGCACATACCTAATTTTATCAAAATCAGAGATCAGAGTACCTACTTTATGCTTTAAAAAGTTATTAATTAAAAAAAGTATGACTTTAAAAGTTCTATGCCATTATAATCCAATGGAATTTTGAACCAGGGGAGGTGTCATACGCCTTTCAGTACTAAATTTTGACAAAAAGATTATGCTATAACTATGTAATAATAATGCAACTAGGTATGATAGGTGCAATACTGATAACATACCCTATCCGCTACTGAAATTCAAATGTATCGCCGATTTTTTTAATATTTTATACCTACATAATTCGGACATACACCGGTGAATGCTAACATTCACAGTAGCATTCCGGTGAATCTTAGATGCACCGATTTACAATACGCGTTAATGAATGATGAAATTTACCAAACGCCTGTGATTACTTCAGCTCTATGTATTGTTGGTTGTATTACCATTTTGAATCGCATCTTCTCCGGCGCTGTGGGAAGTGCAGCCTCTCAGCCCTTACGTTACGAAGTGCAGACACCATGCGAATCGTAGCGGCCGAAACAGAGAAAGCGAGCAATTCCTCCGTACTCAGATTCTTTAAAAAAACACCCTCGGAGTGTCAGCAACAAGTACCACGTGAAGTCGGGGTGGACTAACTCGGTTCTGTCATCGTTTTAGAACCTAGTTTTGATATTTGTATAAGATAGGTTAATGAAATGTCATAGAGCAGTTTTTATTGTAATTGTTTTATGGTGATTAATAAACTATTTATTATTTACTAGCTGTCCCGCGCAACTTCGTCTGCGTAAATTTTCCCCTTTTTTATAATCCTATGTTACTTCTAATACCTCCAAGAATATGTGTACAAAGTTTCATGATGATCGGTTGAGTAGTTTTCGAGTTTTGAAAGCGTAACAAACAAACTTACATTCACATTTATATATTAGTAGGGATAGTAGGGATTATTATATAACTAGCTGTCCCGCGCAACTTCGTAAATTTTTCCCGTTTTTGCAACATTTCTCGTCGCTGCTCCGCTCCTATTAGTCGTAGCGCGATGTTATATAGCCTATAGCCTTCCAAACTCTTCCGCTTTATAATATTATAAAATACTAATCATAATTTGGCCCATTATTTGCTCAAAATGAATATTCACCGAGTTGTCGTAGTGTATGCATTCACTGGTGAATGACCGAAATCATCACGAAAATAATACATTTCGGATATTCACCGATAGTCGATAGTAATCTTACTGATAGTCAACATACACTGTGTATCCTAAGATACACTACACTTCGGACATTCACGGTAACATATACACAATTCGACACAAGAATAAAATTACCTTGTGCTTGACATTTCGACCGGGTTACACCGACCGTTGTTAGGTACAAGCTGCCACTCAGCTTGACCGTGGTTCCAGATTAATAATAATATCTAGGGACAACTCACACAACGTTATCTGATCCCAAACTAAGCAGAGCTTGTACTATGGTAACCTGACAACTAGATAAACATACTTATATATTTCAAAATACATACATATTATAATCATACAACAAAAATGTATCTAAAGTTCCAAATTCTTCTATTCACGATATGCGTCCGCATTGAAGTCACAAAAACACATATACCTATATACCAAATTAGCTGTAACAGACGGACAAACAGAAACAAGAGTGATCTTATAAGGATTCAGTTTTTTTCTTCAGAGGTACGGAACCCTAAAAATATGAAAATAATTAAAAAGGTAACGTTAATATAATAGAACGATAATATATAATACTTTCAACTAAAATTGTTTTTAACATAATCGGATATACCGTCTTGGAGTTATTGCCGAAAAACTGCGCTTCTCAACAAAAAGACGTAAGTGCCATGAAGATACGCTCTATTGCTGGTGCACTTTTTCAGATTGTATTTTTTAATATGTAGTGTATTCCTTTGTAGTAGCAGCTGCGGAACCCTACACTGAGCATGGTCCGACATGCTCTTGCCCGGTTTTTTAAGGGTTCCGGTGTTAAAGGTGTCCTAGTCGATGAATCTGCCATACAAACGCGCTCCTCTGTTTAAGTTCGTGAGAAAAAGGTTAAAAAAAAAAATGAAGCGGCGGTAGCCTTATGGCTATAAGGCATCGGTCTCTCAATTGTGAGGTTCGCGGTTCGCGGATTCGAATCCTACCTATTATACTACCGACGTGAACCCACTCCTTTTTTTTTTTTTTTTTTTTTTTCTTTTGGCGGGAAAAATTCCTGACGAACACCCCCACCGTCCGGGGAAGACGGTGGCGATAGTGTGGGGTTTGCACCCACTAAAAAACCCGCCGTGTATCGTTCGCCACCTTCGCGAACGGGCCGCCGGAATGTGTTATACCGTCGGCGGCCCGCCCAGTGGCAATGCCCGGACGCGATGTTGTTGCGTTCCGGGCATTTCACACCCACGCGGCCCCTGGACACACACAGGGCGCCGCGCCTCCACGGGAGGCCGCTGGCGGGGCAGATTACCCCGTACGCCCGCTCGCAGCCCCACCTAAGGCGGCATCAGGCGCAGATATGCGCGCCGACGCCGCCCGGTTCGCCGGCGACGGAGCGGATCCGCCAGGGAGCTCTCTTCCCTGACGCGCTCCGCCGCCTCCTTCTGCGAGATGATGTCCTCGCAGAAAGATGCGACCGCATTCCACGACCCCTCGCTCCGGACCATGGACAGAACCACGGCCGGCAGCGAGAGGTCACTTCCGACCACTGACGTGAACCCACCCCTAACACAAGCCTTTAAGCTTAGCTGGAGGGGTTAACAGGATTGTTAGTAATGTTGGACCAAAATCCCACATTGCTAGTTATCTGTTATTAAAAAAAAATCGTTTTATCATAAACTAGGCTTGTAGGCAGCCATAATTGAAAACGATATACTATATAATATTTTAAAAGTTATAATCCTTAAAACATTGGAATTTAGCCAACATTTTTGTTCAAATTGTTAACATTCTTAAATGTTTTAAGGCTTATAACTTTCAAAATATTAATTAATTTTTTTTAACGAACCTAGTTTATATTTATATACATAGTTTGAGTTTTCTACAAACCTAGTTTATGATAAAACGAATTGATATTAATTTTAAGCTTTGACTTACGACTTTATAGAGAGGAGTAATCACTTATGCGCATTCGTATGGTGGAATTATCGACTAGGGCTATAAAAAAGAATGTCACTTAAGGGCTTAAGTGACATTCTTTATAAGTAAGGTAAGTGTAAAGTTTGATAACGTTAAATAACAGTAATATAGCCGAACGAAACTACAACGCGCAACATAATAAAGGCAAATAGTATCACAATTATTTTTTTGTTACATTTCTTTTATTTACTTATCACGGTTTTTGTTGCGGATCATTGCACTCAAGTTAAGTACCAAACTAAATTGAATTCTACTCAAAAAGCATAAAATGTATAATCGTTTGTTTAGGTTGTAACCATGCGGTAATATCAGCTTTCTTTGACTTCTTGGTAAGTAATCATCCAATTTCACGAAATTTCCAATGTTACAAAATACCAGGAGTACAGATGGTAGCTTTAATAACGTACATATAGTTGGATCAACGTAACTTGACCGGATTGAAGTTAGGTTCTTATAACTTTCGCGCATGTCATAGAGATGCGACCCTAAAATGACTTACGAAAACGATTAATTATGTTTTTCGATTAAAAATAGTAACAAAATTTGAATTCAACAACATAAAAATAATATTTATATGAGTTCATAAAAGTTTAAATTTAGAACAGTTACAGTAAATACTAAAAAAAGTTTGAAAACGAATTTATTTACGAAAAAAAATCACAAAAAAACATCGACTTAGTAATACTATTTATGACAATGTAATACGTAATCGCATCTCTATTTCTCCTGGTTTAGTTACCCCCGCTTTCTGTCACCATTTACTACTAAAATATGCATCTGCGCAACCACATTTCGCCATTTTCAATCCGGTCAAGTTACGTTGATCCTACTGTATATTCTTTTTTGCTCTGTTCACTCTTGTCATTGAGGTCGTGGTTATTAAGTAGCCGTCTGATTTCGCGATAAATCTGCTTTAGCCTGTTTAATCTTAGCTGTAAGCCGCTTCACGACACCATCCTTCTCTGTCGGCTGTGATTCGTGAGCATTCATGCAAGAAGCAGTCGGTGTTCTATAGATTGTACCATGGAGAGCGCTCACAAGAATTTCATGCACTGAACTCGCCACATCAAAGCGCACTGCAAGCTACCATCCACACTTTGTGGCTATACCCACCTGTCGCACAAAGCGGTACGGTTCTACATTTGTTATGCGAACAGCTAAAGTGTGGAACTCCCTGCATAGACACCCTCTGAGTGCGATCTGGGTCCTAATTCACTATCTTTTTTTCGTTTTTGCGTCAAGCCCGCACTCTTACCTGTCAAAATCTTGTCGTAATGGTTTAAAAAGAGCTGTGCTTAGAAATGCATTGCGCATGCGCGCGGACATCTTTGAGCGCACCGCGCATGCGCCAATTCGCGCGTGCTTGCTACTACAAAAAACCCAGGCATGATCGGAGCCAAAAGCAAGCGAAACCAAGACGAATGTCCGTCAAACCGTTTGATATAGGTAGAGTGTAAATTGACTTACCTAATTACACAGTCAGATCAAAAAAGAAATTTAATATTTGAAATATTTTAAAGTTTTCTTATGGAGAAAGATTCCATCCATAAACTCCTCAACGTATCTAAATTACAGGAAACGGAACACTAGTAGTCATACTACAAATAGTACCTATAGATGGCGGCCTGCCCACAACGAGCGAAAACAGGCTCACGTCCACAGAAATGCCCACGTACAAATCTCGGTTGAACTCGGTCGATTCATCCATCAAGGCAGCTCAAGTTGAGATCTTCGTACGTACGCGTCTATGAGTGCGTGTATTTTTGTTCAGCCTGCCTTCTGTACCTGAGTATTTTGTGCTATGACATTAAAGAGTATGGCCTCGCGTTGCGCGTGCGACTTACCTTGAACGTGACTTACCGCGGTCAAACGCGTGCTCATTCTTATACAACTTGGTGCCTAATTACGTGTACAGAAGCTATCATTACGGGGCTTTGTTTGGTTGCACCGTGATTTCATGCACGTGGTTAGCGGCTTCTCAATTCATCGAGAGTAGGAGTTATTTTTCTTTGATTGTCCCATATTATTAGAAAATCCGTTTGAAAATCGCGATTTTTTATTAAAGACAAGTCCTGAACTAAACATACACGGACACAAAGTACAGATAGTCAAAATAATATTAGGATCACACAACGTGGTGTGCCGTGTAGGAAATCGTAATTGTATGCAAGAAGTCGTGTGTTCGATACACGACTTCTTGTATACAATTACGATTTCGGGTAGGGTTTCAACCCTCAAATAACCCCCTGGGTATGTCTATGATCTTTATATATATATTGCTCGAGCAAAATATATATGAAAGTTACCTTCTGTAGGTACGCTAGATGTATTGTGGTTTAATCATGACACGCTGGTTGGCGTCAATCAGATCGCATGAATACTGTATTATAAATCAAACAAAATATTGTATAAGTAGTAACTTCTAATATACCATAATTAAATACATATATTTCCTTATTTAGAAGCAATATTAATATCTAACTTTAAGTGAAATAATTGTCTATCTAGTAAACTATTACTTTTATATTGTACCTACTAGCTGTCCCGCGCAACTTCGTCTGCGTAAATTTTTCCCGTTTTTGCAACATTTAGCCTATAGCCTTTCTCGATAAATGGGCTATCTAACATTGAAAGAATTTTTCAATTCGGAATCAGTAGTTTCTGAGATTACCGCGTTAAAACAAACAAACAAACTCTAAGCTTTATAATATTAGTATAGATTTTAGACATGATAAAGTCCTATAAATCGATGACCGTGCACCCGGTCATCGATTGACGAAAAAGTGTCATGTTCCATCACGATCCGTGACAAAAGCTGTCACAGGTATGGTTGTTTATTACAATATCATCAATGTTTTGGTGATTGCAGCGACATTCGATACATTTTTTTTAAAAGCTCTTACAGCCATGGTTATTTCTTGTGACAGTTAGAGACAACCATCTTTGTTATTATAAGTTGTTAAGTTGGGGTTAGCGTTTTTGTGCACACGTATCTCGGGCGAGGGGATATTGTACTGGATATAGGCCGAGATGTAGATACCCGGAAGTCGCTGCAATCTTATATATCTATTGTAACACCTCTTTCTTCAAGATCGCTATCCCCAATGTTTAGTCTGACCATGAAGTCGACTATGCGTCATGGTAGAGAGGAATCACGTCTTCTGGTGTGATTAAGTGCCTCGCAGCCACAGATGTGTTCCATCATCCTTGTGGTAGAACATGCAAACATTACGTAGTATCAGTGAGACACATCTTGTATACCTATAGATGTTTGTTTAGTCTGCAGTGACGAGTTACGGTTTTGGTAAGAATTCTAATTTGATTCTTACTCATAGAGGTTCTTTGGTAAATAAAATTATAATATTTTTTAAATGTTGTTTGAAATCTGTAGTTAAGGGTAGATTACGCGAAATAGGGTTCGGCTCACTCAAAAATTTATTTAAAAAACCTAAATATTAGGACACGAAAAAAATTGTATCACTAGGCAAAGAGTTTTTTTAGTAGATGAAATATAGAAATTTAAGGATATGTCTTAATATAATCCCGAAAATAAATCTTGAAGTTGCGGAAAAATACAAAAACGTGCATTTTTGTATTGTCATAGTCATGGTGTTCGTAATCTAACATATGTACGAAAGAATATTCTACTTTATTTTGACCTGCACTCCTGTGCACTGTAAAGTAATGGTTGTGTGCGGAAAAGCGAGGCCGGCGATCGTGTCGCTGTGTACGTAGCGCTAAATAAATAATTCTCTCAGTGTAATGCCCCCTTAAACTCATGTTTTTTGAATATTAACAATCAGTTTATTTCCAACATCCACGAGGGTGGAACTGTGACAGAAAGCTTATCTAAATCTATACTAATATTATATAGAGGTAGAGTTTTTGAGTTTGTGAGGTTCTAGGGGGGGAGGTAATCTCTGTATATACTGAACCGATTTTGAAAATCCTTTAACTAATAGAAGTCACGTTATTTGTGAGTATCATAATAGGCTATATAACATCACGCTACGGCCAATAGGAGCGGAGCATCAATGAAAAATGTTGTAAAAACAAGGAAAATAGATGCAAACGAAATTGCGTGGGTCAGCTAGTAATAAATATTACTGCGCATTATTAAACAATTATTTAATCGTTTTTACAACACCAGTGGCATTAATTAACAATGGGTAGTTCATTGATATATCTGTAACAATTGTCCTTAACAAACAATAGTTCTATTAATCAAAGTATATAATAGATATTATTTCAATAACATAACTAATATTTATGTGTAAGTGTAGTGGTTGACGAAAGGAACCTTGGAACTATCGATCTTACAGGTCATTTTACAGCATTTTTTGACGTGATAAAGTCTTATAAATCGATGACCGGTTGCACTCCCGAAAAAGTGTGAAGTCACCGCTCACGTTCCGCTTGCTGACAGGCTAAGGTATTGCGCATAGGTCCACTAAAGCTGTCACAGGCATGGTTGTTTATAAAGGGGCGTCTAAACGGGCCATTTTTTACGGCAATTTGTGGCGGCAATGCTGTGGCCGGCAATATGGCAGTACTCTCCAATACTGATTTGATGGATCGATGAGCGATGTATTTTCCGCAATGTTGCCCGGCCAATTTTGTTGTTGTTTCAGTTGCCCTCTATTTTATTGTTGCCGGGTTGTGTAGCCCGTTTAGGAGACTAGATCATGCGCCATACAATTGTAGACATATTGCCATTATTGGCCGAGCAATTAGTTGCCAATAGTGCCGCCACAAATTGCCGTAAAAAATTGCCCGTTTATACTTCCCTTTACAATATCATTATTGTGTTGGCGATAGTCAAGCATCTTTTGAAATCTGTTAAAATATATTTTTAAACATGTTAGTCAGAGCCGTTGTCTAGGTATCTACTAGGCCTCCCATGAAATCCTCCCAGGTTGTATACTAGTTCCCGTCAGCTCCGCACACTTATATTTAACGCTGCCACCATATCTATCTTTCATTAAATGGCTCAAATCTTTCTTATCTAAACTATTATTAAAGATAGATAACGCCAATCATTGATTTGGTTTTATGAAATTAAGATGTTCGAGTTTTGAGTTTAAGTTTGAAGGTTTGAAGGTTGGATACATGAAAAAAATTAAAACCTACTCAGGCGCAGTATAGGTAGTATCGTCAATGACGTGCAAATTTCTTTGACAATGTAGTGAAGGAAACGTGTCGTATTATCTTCGCGGCAATTAAAGTATTACAAAGCAATCTTAAACAAGGTCGGTGTGCGTTACAGGATGTGAAATGTAGAGGAAAAACTGATGAAAATTATTTATCATTAACTAGGATGAGTAGTAGTTTATTGATTCAATTTTACACACTACATTTACTTTCTTAATTTTGTATGGCTTTATCTTATAGTATTTTTATAGGCATTTCTCGCATGAGCAAGAAATGCCAAAAAATAATAATGTAAAATGAAATCATTGTATTAATAAAGTAATGATACTTTATTAATACAATGATTTCATTTTTAAATCATTTCTCATTGCTGCTCCACTCCTATTGGTCGTAGTGTGATGTTATATAGCCTCTCTCGATAAATGGACTATCCGACAGTGAAATAATTTTTCCGTTCGGACCAGTAGTTCCTGAGATTAATGCGTTCATAAAACAATCAAACAAACTCTTCAGCTTTATAATACTAATATAGATTTGCTTTTATGATATAATAACTAATGAACAGACGAGTGCAGAAATAGTAGGAAAGGCATGGACGTAATTATTTTTCGGTTGGGTTTTCCTTATTTCGGGATACGTGTTTAGGTGGTACTATAATTGACTAAACACTGGCCAAATAGGGGTTTCAACAAGGGATGCTGCAAATATTCGCCTCCGGATCCGCAACCTGCCGTATAAAATCCGGTTCCACATTCGATCTGCATCCGCAACACCCCTGGTTTCGACCCCCAAATCCCCTTCACTTCGGGGAACGCTCATGAGGGAAGGTATATATACTTAACTAACTAGTTTTTGCATGTGACTCGGCCTACGTCGATGACGGTTATGACTCTTATGACTTGTGATACCTATTTTCAAAGATTTAAGAGACAATTTATTCCTTTTTAATCTGGTCACAATTGCATCACTCAGCCATTTTCTCAATTAAGCCTGACTTTAAGCCTGTTAATTAGGTATATTTACATCGATTAGCTACACGATAAATGGTGCAAATTGTAGGTATTTCAAAATTATATCAAAATGTTAGTAAGAGAACTTGAATCAGGCACGCAAATTGCTAAGATATTTTGATTGGGCGTTTTTACATTTAGTCTATACAATCCCTACTAACATATAAATGTGAATGTAAGTTTGTTTGTTACGCTTTCACTCGAAAACTACTCAACCGATCATCATGAAACTTTGTACACATATTCTTGGAGGTAGGTATTAGAAGTAACATAGAATACTTTTTATTAAGAAAAAAAAAAAAATTATAAAACCCACATCCACGCGGGAGGAGCCGGGCGAAAGCTAGTAATATTATAAAGCTGAAGAGTTTGTTAGTTAATTTGAATGCCATAATCTCAGGCGCTACTAGTCCGAGTTGAAAAATTATTTTACTGTTGAATAGCCCATAACATACACTCTACGACCAATACGAGGAGAACAGAAATGAAAAATGTTTATAATTAACGTCGTCGTTGTGTAGGTATGTTGATACTTTCGAAATTGGATTTCATAGTATATGTTAGGCCAGATACAAACCATTTGAGGAGTATGGCCAAAACAGGAGAGGATGCGTGTATCCAGAATCATTTGGAAGGAGCGGGGGAATTGGGTGATACGATTGCCTAAACACTTGTAGGAGAGGAAAGAGCTCAAGTTCCCCCAAAAGTGTCTGAGTGTATGAGCTATTTACCTAATGCGTACCTCGATAAAAAAAGTCTCAGCGTACAGACCTCAGATCGCTTTTGGAGATTTTGAACCCTTAACCATTGCCAGGATCCACAATCCGCCAGTGTTCAGACTCCTCCCGTCTGAACACTGGCGGATTGTGGATCTCTCCATCAAAAACTAATACTATATTGTTTAGCGGGATCAAGACCTCCTGAACCAAAGACGATAGACGATCGGAATAATTCCTATCATACAATAAGGACATTAGGCACATTGGCTTTCGTATATTAACCCTAGCTCACTAATCTTATTTTCGAGTTACACTATAACTAGACATTAGTCTGACAAACTAACAAAATAAAACCACATTATTTTTTTTTGTATTAACTTTTATTATTTTTTAAGTTAACAATATGAAAGAGTGTTTATTAAATTTAACTGAATATAATTAAAAAGTTAAGAAACCTTATTCTTTGCACTCATGGCAAACTGGGACGGTATGCTCTCCGCAAATTGCCTTCCCACAGACATGGCACGCGAATTTTGTCATCCTGTGTTTTTGATACGGACAAAATGAGCAAATTTTGCGCTTATTAAGTCGAGATTGAGAGGTACCTGCAGCAACAGTTTCAATTTTTAAAATATCTTTGATACTTCCTCTGATATCCCTTCTCAAAGTCACAGTATTGTACCGCTCGCGCAACCACGGTTCCGTCAGATCATCCACCAGCCGTTGGACGAATTCACGTCTTTTTTGCGGTTTGTGTTTCATCCTGACCGAATTAGAGACATAAAGTACATATGTGTTGACCATACACAAGTTTAAAATGTTATAAAATATACATTGAGGCCACCTGTTAGTCTTGCGACTGCAACTCATGACTGTACACATTTGATCTATGGTGTCAATTGCTCCTTTAGTACTATTGTAAAAATGAATTACTTCTGGTTTCTTTGAATCAGGGTTCAAATCCGACTGGTCATGAGCAGTAGATAGTAAGTAAACTATTTTATTGGACTTAGGTTTATAGGAAACCAACATCTTTTCTGTATCGAAAGCAAACATAGAAGTTCCGATGTTTCGTGTTTTAGAATTTTTCATCTCTGGAGGGATTTCTCGTTTATTGCTGCGTAATGTACCGACGATAGTTAGTTTGTATGGAGGCTGTAATAACTCTGCAGCGAGGGGTACAGAAGTAAACCAGTTGTCCATGGTAATATTTCGGTTTGTTCCATATAAAGGTTGACAAAGTTGTTTCACAAAATATGTAGCCAGAGGCATGTTACCACTATCTGTACCTTTGCCTAAATATGGTGTAGCATTATACATATACCTAGAATGGGAATCAGCAACCATAACAATCTTGATACCATATTTATTTGGCTTATTGGGCATGTACATCCGAAATGAACAGCGACCTCGGAAGCCAACTAATTGTTCATCAATAGTCAAATAAGAACTAGGTTTATAATTGTTCCTACAATTATCAATGAATTTCTCCCAAAACTCTCTTATCGGTGCAAATCTATCTGACTGTCTTCTCTGCAATCTGGTGGATCGATCATCGAATCGGCAACATCTTAGGAGGAAGTCAAATCTATCAGCACTCATACAAGCTTTAAAAATAATACCACTTCGTTTTGAATCAAATAAAACTCTTGTTGGCAAATGATTACTTTTAACAATAGCTGATTGTAGAAGGAGACCCCATAATGCTTTAATTTCATTGCTTGTTGTATTAGAAGTAGTATGAGATATTTGCTTATACTTGTTCCTTTTTATTTCTATTTCAGCATTTGTGTACAATACAATCTCATCAATCATTTCACTGGATATAAACAAATGAAATAACGATAGCGGTTCAATTGCATCTCTCGCTCCATTCACAGGTCCTGGTATAAAGTGGATAATATTACGAGCTGATGTACGAGTGCTTGCACTGCGAGGATTAGATGCCCACTTGTGTTTATTTTTTCCATAAATGTAGCTCTTACCAGGATGTACTATAAAACTTGACCGTGGGGCTGAAGGTGAAGGTTGACGTGTCTCAACATTGAGAGGAGAGTCATCATCCGAGTCTGCTATACGCCTTGTATTTCGATTGCGTCTGATAACATTAAAATCCTCATCGGATGAAACAGACGACTCATCTTCACTTTCGTCAGTCGATGCGTGTAACTCTTCTTCCACGTTGTCTTCACTTTCCGAGTCTGAACGTCCACAAATTGATTGAGAAACTTCTTCATCGGTCTCGCTATCGACCTGATTCAAAATATGTAAAATCTTTTCTTCATTTGTTTTCAAATCCATCTATAACAATAAAAACACACAGTCAAAAATATTAAAGTTCATGAAAAAACCTATATAATTATGATAAATACATTATTACATTACATATATATGTGTAAAAATAATATCAAGAAACAATACTATTGAAAAAATACACTATTTATACAGAAAAATTGTTTAAAAGTTACAAAAACATATAACATACCTTGGTTCAATTTTCACTCGTTGTTACTATATATTAGTCTGAGAGTCTAATATTTCGCAAAATCTCGAAAACAAAGCGACGTGCATCCGTAACGATTGCGCGCGAGTCACTAATTTGTGCATTTACGAAGGTACTGCGGGGGGCAGGGCGGTCAAGTAACAGGAACATGCATAAACATCGAAAGCGTGCGGGGTGTGTAGTCTGTGAGACTAATGTTTAGTGATCTAGGGTTAATCCAATTGTTCTAATTTCAAAAATAAGAGAGAGGTGTCATATGGACATCCGCTTGGAAAGTAGTTCCTTTTACTATATATATTTTTCGTGTTTATATTATCTAATGATTTAAAAAAAACTGGACGGCGCGGCGGCCCGTTCGCGAAGGTGGCGAGTGATACATGGCGGGTTTTTAAGTCGGTGCAAACCCCACTTTACCTCCACCGTCTTCCCTGGAGGGCGGGGGAAAAATTTCTGATGAAAAATCAGGATATTTTCCAGCGAAACAAAAAAAAAAATTTACATTGCAATCTTTAACAAAAATACATTTGACAAACAACCTATATAATATAACACAACCTCCGTATTCTAGCTTCGCATTATCATTAATAATAGATTTGTGTTCGATGTCAACATGTTACACTTTTTTTCGTCTTGCCTCTCATCCCCAAACAAATGACATCGTGCCATATGGAACTATTTTCCAAAAATACACGAAGATTCGGATAGATTCGTAAGAAAGCTACTGATTCCATCAATCTATTCAAACTGATCTAAAATATTTGTAACGGTTTCAGACATACTGCCTCGACGCTCAAGTCCCTGATTCTGCGTGCACGGCCACATCATACCTAACGGGTGTGAAGACCAAATATGGCGTCATCGGACTGGATGGTAACGTCACAAGAGGCGCCTGCAACTCACAATTGCATCCACCAAATAGGGCACCTTCCATAGGACAATGGGCTTTGGATAAAGGACTGAACGTAGGTTAGTCAAACACATAAATACATTGCAATTTGGCTCAAATACAGACACACAGTTAGATAATATGACGTAGGCAACCGCTAGATCCGATTTTTGAATCTTTGTGGCGGGGTAGTAGTGTATCCGACTGCTACGCAAGAGGTTATGGGTTCGATCCCCACCCAGGATAAAACTTTGTGTATTTAGAAATATATAAGTATGATAACAGTTGTCTGGTTTCCATAGTACAGGCTCTTAGTTTGGGATCAGATAGCGTTGTGTGAGTTGTCCCAAGATATTATTATTATTAAAAAAATGTAACTGCTAAAAAATAGAGCCTGTTTTTAGTGACTCTATATATATGACCTAGATGAAAGTTATTGTGATTATTTTTTGTAGATTACTTAGCGCTTCATCTGCTAGGTATATTACATAATATGTAAATGAAATTCACTTGTTGGTGGCGGATTATTCTATTTTTTTTCCAATGTTATTTATTTATAATACTTAACCAATAGAATAATTATAATGTGTTATATTGATGCATCTGTAGTTAGGTAGCTAAAGAACAATCGTCCATTAATACAAACGAAGAAGGGCACTATTATAAAGATTTATTTGTCGTAATGAATCGTGCACAACACGTGTCACGACTGTCTTTTCAACTAGTTTCATTTGAATTATGTTTTTCAAATCAGTCACTTATATTAGTTTTCAAAGCTACTAGATGTCACTATACTTTTTTATGTTTTCATTGCCATTGTTTTTTTTATTTATTTTGAGTAATTTCAATAATCATGTACAGTACGATCAACGTATCTTGACCGGATTGAAGTTAGGTTTTTATCACTTTCGCGCATGTCATAGAGATGCGACCCTAAAATTACTTACGAAAACGATTAATCGATTAAAACTACTAACAACATTTTAATTCAAAAATATAAAAACACTATTTAAATGAGTTCATAAAAGTTTAAATTTAGAACAGTTACAGTAAATAATAAAGAAACTTTGAAAAACAATTTCTTTACCAAAATAATCACAAAAAAACATGAACTAGTAATACTAATTATGACAATGTAACGCGTAATCGCATCTCTAATCCTCTTGGTTTAGTTACCGCCCCCGCCCCCCGCTTCCTGTCACTATTTACTTCCAAAAAATGCATCTGCGCAACCATTTGTCGCCTACTACAGTCGGGCCTAGTTACGTTGATCCAACTGTATTGTTGAATAAATAAAATAAAAAAATGGTCACATTAAGTTGTATCAAGAATAAAATTTGTAAAAGCGCCATCTATCCGTCATTCATAACTCTACGTAACATAACACTACGTAACATGTGAAGCGTTTTCAAAGTTTCAATAACTGCTGCTAGATGTCGCTAGATGTTTTCAAATATTCATTTTTAGGGATTTTCAATGATAATTTTGCATACAAAGAGTTTAGTAGTCTTTAGTATATATAGATTTTGATATAGTTACGTTCGATAACAGTATCTGTTTTTTATTTCTGATATTTTTTATTCGATATGACAAGACAAAGACAATTCGATTAAAGAAAGTCGTAGCATTCCTAATTACTTAGGTAAGTATCTAAATCTCTACGTTTAACTAATTTTCAGGTTTCGTGACTACAACTCGAGTTACTCACGCGTCTCCAGCTGGAATGTATGCGCACAGTTCAGAACGAAACTGGGAATCAGACGCGGACGTCCCGACGGAGTGCCTCACTCTGGGCTGTCGAGATATTGCCTCTCAACTGATTATGAACAGCCCTGGACGGCATTTTAAGGTACTTACACTACATACCTACTTCAATAACATTGCTGCAGGTTTTGGAGAACTGATACCTACGTTTTTTGAGCGATAAAATCGCTAATCATTTGTCAAACGATTTTTTTTAATTTTCGATTAGCGATTTTATCGATGGGAGAATTTTATAGATTTTATCGATAGGACTTAGACAATGTGCATTCGTTCTTCCGTTCAATTCTTAAAAAATAAAATCCACCATTTTATTTCGTTTTCCACATTGTCTCACCTTTCGCTAAATTAGTGATTAATCGAATAGAAAGAAATAGCGAAACTACTATCAATAGTGCAGCTTATCTACGCATCGATTTGGGTTGACCACGTGACATGTTTCAATTTCATACATTTTGTACCTACTTTTCCATTAATGACACTGCTATTCGAATGTGACTTGATCTAGGCCCCCTCATGCCTTTACTTGATGGATGATGTTTGTTGCACTATCACAAAAAATAGAATTTTGATTAAACTTTACAGTAAGTACCTAATGAATAAGAATAGCAACTACAAAAATCATAGGTACATAATGCGGGCGAAGGTAGGGAAACAGCTAATATTTTTATAAAGTTAAGGGTTTGACTAGTAGACTGGTATGTTGGTCTAGTGGTTAGTGAACCTGACTGCTTAGCAGGAGGTCGATCCCCACCCAGGATTAAACTTTGTGTGTTGAGCACAATGGTTTATTCTGTGTCTGGGTGTTATTTATATATATTTAGATAGTATGTATTTAGAAATGTAAAAGAATCTTATCAGTTGTCTGGTTGCCATAATACAGGCTCTGTCTACTTTGGGACCAGATGGCGTTGTGTTAACTGTTCCAAGATATTATATTATAATTAGTAGGTACTTAGTGGGTATGACTGGTTGTAAATAGTAGTAGGTATATAGGTAAACTAAATAGTTAAAGATTAACGATTATAAATTACAAGGTCCTTATTCACGATATATTTTCCGTATTCACGGCAAGCCCATGTGAAAATGTCAAACCTAGTAAAATTGGCAATTTGAAAAGAGTGGCCGCGAGTTTTTATTGCCAGGTTCTTTTCTCCGGCTTTATCTATTGTTTGCGAACTTGGCATTACATGTACAGGTAGAATCCCGACGTATCACAAGAGTTGTTTTGCATCCTAAGTGAATTTTGAGTTTTTTGAATTTCAAAGTGTGTGTGATCACAAATGCATCAAGGCGCATGCACGGCTCGCTTTAAAATGGCCGTCGCGCATGCGTGCATCGTTAATGCATTTTTAAGCGCAGCTCTCTATTAACCAATAAGACAAGATTTTGACAATTCCGTATGAGCTTGCCGTGGATACGAAAAATAAAAGATCTAGACCGTATTATGCGGCAACACCCGCCTTTTATTGCATTGGGGCGTAGACGTAAAATAATTATTGAAGCTCTATTTTCTTTTCTTGTCTTCCAGGTGATCATGGGTGGTGGCAGAAGGGAATTGCTACCGAATGTGACAAGCGCCAACAACAGCAGCAAAGGCAGGAGGCTAGATGGAGTGGATCTCACAGAACTGTGGCATGTAGACAAAACGAACCTAAACGCTACCCACGAGTATGTCACTGATAGAACAGAACTTATGAAGGTATACCTACCAGCACTTTAGTAACACTCTTTTAGTATTTTGCCAGATGTGCTAAAAGGAGGATTATGTGTGTATTTATCTCTTTGTACCGCTTTACATTCCAAAAAGCTTTACTGATTTTATAATATAAAGGGTCTTTCAACAAAGACGGGTCGATGTTAAAATTGAATAAAACTAGATGTGTGTGAGATATTAACAAAATTTATTTTTTATTTGGAAGGTCCGTTTAAGCCATTATGCATGAAATATGACATCGTTCAAATGTCCGCCGCGGCTTCGCATGGTGGCACAAATCCGAGAGGTCCAATTTTTAATGACTCTGCTGCATAGATCCGGCTGAATCTGAGCGATGGCCTGCGTTATGTTGGCTTTCAGGGCAACGGTCGAATGTGGTTTATTGGCATAGACCTGCGACTTCAGAAAACCCCACAAGAAAAAGTCTAGCGGAGTCAAATCACACGATCTTGGTGGCCAATTCACGTCACCTCTGCGAGAGATAACCCTACCCGCAAACCGTTCATGCAGAATGTCGATTGTGTCGTTCGCTGTGTGGCAAGTAGCGCCATCTTGCTGGAACCACATGTCATTCACGTCCATATTGTTCAATTTAAGCCAAAAGAAATTGTTTATCATTGATCTGTAGCGCTCACCGTTGACGGTGCTGGCCTCGCCAACTTCGTTTTCGAAGAAGTACGGACCAATGACGCCGCCAGACCAAAATCCGCACCAAACAGTTACTTTTTGTGGATGCATTGCTATCTGGTGAACCTCATGTGGGTTGTGGTCATCCCATATACGGCAATTTTGCTTATTAACAAAACCATTCATCCAAAAATGTGCCTCGTCGCTAAAGATTATTTTTTGGCCAATGCGCGGAACGTTTTCACTAACGAACACTCATTTTGATAATAAAGTTTTATCATTTGCACATGCTGCTCAACCGTGTAACTTGCCATGGTGATTTGGCATCAGTGACTGAATAAGAAAAAACAGATTTGACAGATGCCGCCAAATCAAAATGGCCGCCACAGATTATTAATATCGACCCGCTCTATTTGAAAGACCCTTTACTAGCGGCCCGCTCCGGCTTCGCACGGGTATAAAATATATGGATGTTATTATACATATAAACCTTCCTCTTTAATCACTCTATCAATTAAAAAAAACCGCATCAAAATCCGTTGCGTAGTTTTAAAGATTTAAGCATACATAGGGGTATAGGGACAGAAAAAGCGACTTTGTTTTATACTATGTATAGTGAAGGTATCGCTGGACTTGTCTCAAATTGTGGATCAACAGGCTATATATTTTTTTAGCATGTACCTAGTTAAGTCTTTCCACCGTTACGAAGAATTGGACATATAATTTTATCTTTACTTACATCTGTAAACGAAGTATTTAAAAGGTTAATATTTTCCTGTTGACTTTAGATGTAGGCTATTGTTCTGCGCTGGTTTCTGGATTTTTAGAGTACGAATGAAAAGGTTTGAAATTGTGTTTAATGATTTCTATTTTCCGCAGGTTTTTAATTCTGACGACCTTCCAGAATACTTGCTAGGATTGTTCCAAGATGACCATATGGACTACCATTTGAAGGCTACGAACCAACCAACCCTAGAAGAAATGGTGGAAGTGGCGATCAAAATGCTTAGCAGGAGTGAAAATGGATACTTCTTGTTCGTTGAAGGTATAAAATAAATTTGGATAAGGTTGTTTTTTGGCACTGACCTCTATAGTGCTAGTACACTGGCCAGGCTACCTAACAACAAGACTTCCATTTGTTTTTTAAATTTGGCACGTCCAATCTATACTCTTGGTACAACAGCCATTTGCCATAAGTGTCGAAAAAGCTCACAGTACATTCCTTCGATTCGGCACAAGAAATTGTTCTAACTTTGTACCTACGGGGTAACCAGTTCAACCTACTAGTAATATAGAGGTCAGTGTTTTGATGTATCAACTGAGATGGCAAATAAGCTGTTCCAGTTGGTCGTAATATATCTAAAATACAAAATGTAACCTTCATACAAACGCGCTCCAGCAATGTACATTTAGACATCGCTCACGGATACGGTATCTCGGAACGCTTTCCGAACGAAGTTATCCGAAGTGGTCTAAGATTCCGGGTCCACATACCACTTGATCATATATGTGAAGTTGTTACCTCAAACTATGTAGTGAAATACGATATCTAAATAAAATTATTTCAGACCAGCTCGTAATCGGGAACCGGCACGTATACTAGACATATTTTAATCCTCAAAAGGTTAAACAAACACGTAACTATAAGTCCAACTTTACTCAATTTAAATATAAATCATTACAGGTGGCAGAATAGACCACGCACACCACGACAGTCTCGCACATTTGGCTCTGGACGAAACAGTAGAATATTCCAAAGCTGTGAAGAAAGCGAGATTTTTGACCAGCGAAGATGACACCCTGATAGTCGTCAGTTCAGACCATGCTCATACAATGACAGTGGCTGGTTATCCTTCAAGAGGAAACGATATATTAGGCACTGTTGATACAGCTACTGGTCTAGATGGAAAACCGTACACTACTATTAGTTATGCCAATGGTATGGCTCACTCAATAGGAGAGGATGGAACAAGAGTTGATGTGACGTTACACGACGAATTTAAAAATCGTAAGTATTTGCTTTTCTCTCTGCTTTGTTACTAGAGTAAATCAGGAGATCAGGGTGGTTAAGCAACGTTGTCACTGTGTGATGTAGAGTAAGCGTTTTCTAATATACGTTTGTGTCTGTGGCGCGGTGAAAGTGTGTCTGACTGCTACGCAAGAGGTCGTGGGTTCGATTCCCACACGGGACACCACGTTGTGTGATCCACAAATTGTTGTTCCGAGTTTGGGTGTACTTTGTGTCCGTGACTTGTATGTTTGTAAGTGCCCCGCGACACAGGAATTGTACCATACTGCGGGAGTCGTTTTTAATAAAAGAAAAAAAGAAAAGAAAAAATTTCACATCCCTCCGAAATTTGATGGGTACGTTATGCAATATGATTTTGACGCTCGTCAAAGTAGCGCAGCGAAAGATTTTTGCTCATACCAAAAAAAATAGCGCCTTCTCTGATGGTTTACATGACAATAAGGTCTACAAGAGGGATACTTCTAACCATAGTTTTTTCACCACCAATATCCCAAATATAAGGTATTCAAAACTGGGGCAACTATCCCATTGAGGCATCTATCCGGGTTTTACCACGAAGACATTGCAAAAATGCCGTAACTCGATTAGTGATCATAGATTATGCATGTACTGAGATCCGTGAGAATGGTCTGTGCAATTCGATTGAAATGTCGGGTAAATAAAAGTTATTGTACCTGTAAATATTTCACACAATTATTATAATTTTTAAACTTACGCGTTGCATTATAAATACAATTTTGACACGTTTAACCTAGGTAAAGTATTTACCTTATGCTTGACGTTTCGACCGGGTTACAATCCCGTGTCAAATTGTAATGACACAATTATGTTCCGACATTTCGAGAATGAAGTTCATATATGACTTTTAAACATAGGACATCTGTTTATCGCGATAACCAAATCAAGCCAAGTACAAATCAAAATTCGACAAACTCTGAAGAAACTTGTCGTATGATTTCAGGTGATTTGAACTACGCTTACCCGAGTTTGGTGCCTTTAGACTCAGAGACACATGGAGGGGAGGACGTTGCAGTTTTCGCCTCAGGACCATGGCAGCATCTTTTCACATCCAGCTACGAACAAAACCTCGTACCACATCTCATGGCCTACGCCATGTGCATCACTGAAGACGCACATCAAAACTGTGGGAAAAAAGGATCGAAAAACTCAGCTGGGGGGATGGAACCTAGTAGAACAATTTTATTAAGTGTGGCTGTGATTATTTGTTTAAGATTGCGTTTTTAAGTAGCAAAGACTTAATTGTTATAGTGTAGGATTTGTTATGACTTTTTATAATACAGCAGTGTTATTAGTTTTCTCGTATGTATGTTGTGCAAAGTACAACAACAACTGCAGCATACAAAGGAAATTTGTGACACTAAAACCGAGAATGCCGAGGGAAAGCTTTATCGCTTGCAGTTACGAAATCTCGGAACAAAGTGGGCCGAGATGCCGTGTTCTTACCTCAGTAAACGACATCTATAATATGAGCGTTATGATATGTATACCCAACTTTCTCTCCGCATTCTTGATGCTTCTTCTTTCGTATCTGTGACCAGCGCCGATCCTAACCCCGAATCAGAATGAGATATTGTCATTCAACATCCTCTGGTCGAAGTATATTTTATTTTTTAGAAATTGTTTTTCACATTTTGGCGCCACTTGGGCCACTGAGTGCTTAGCGACCGCTCCACTCGCTCTACCCTAAGGCTGTGTCTATGACTACACTTAATTCGAATCGTAAAACCCCCTACCCTTTTTTATGTAATTTAATAATGTACTAAGTATATAGGTAGATAGAGAGCCTAAAGTATAAAAATCAAAGTAGACGTAGTAACAGTTGCAGTATGTGTCAGTAAATGCTTGATGTTTTCGTTTGATGGCAATTGACTCTTAAAGTACCTATCCCATTTACAAAACATAATATGTTAGTATCATAGAAAATAATGCATGCGTCATGGAGACTTCAAACACCAAGAGACCAGTTAGCGAGAAAATGTCAAGCACATTCCAAGGGTTTCCATCCCATCGGAGTATGAGAGTGAAGGAATATAGAGTGCATTTAGTAGCTGGCTTGTTTTTGATGAGATTGACAGTAGTGACCAAAATATTTATTATTTGTCAGTCCTCTTGGTTAAAGGTTCATTTCCGTGCATCGCGGCCGATCGCGAGCCGCGCGCGGGTTACAACAAGCTTCTGACGCGCGCAGCCGATGCGACAATACTCAGAGTATGAGAATGTATGGCGCCGTTTCCGAGGTCTGCGACAGACGCGCGCGGCCGACGACTGACGTAGGCTGCGCGCGCAATCTGACTATTGTCGTATCAGTCGCGCGCGTCAGCCGCTTGTCGTAAGCCGCGCGCGGTTTGCGATCGGCTGCGATGCACGGAAATGAACCTTTAGTGGGTTCGATCCCCACAAAGGCTAAAACTTTGTATCATGAGCACGATGATTTATTTTGTGTCTGGGTGTAATTTATCGATAATATGTATATATTTAGAAATATATAAGTATGTTTATCAGTTGCCTGGTTGCCATAATACAAGCTCTGCTTAGTTGGGGATCATATGATGTTGTGTGACTTGTCCCAAGATATTATTATTATATTTATTTATTATTCAGAACTCTCTCAGAAGCGAAAGAAGATTACGATGTAAAGCTATTTTCTTGCTAACTGTGCTTTTTTAGAGCATTTATGTGTCAAACAATCGAGGGTTTAAATATACCCAAACAATAATTACTACCATAACATGATATTGTTGCTTAAATTAAAATTGCTACCATTGTTATATAAAACACATTTTCATTGATACGTTACGTAGTTTGTATGACCCATATTTGTTTTAAATTTAGATGTACTTTGTGTCAATTAATCGTATGCCCAAAAGGCAAAAACGTCAACTTTCCATTGATTCTTAGATGATTATATGAATAACATTCCATTTGATGTACGCTTACTAATGTCTGCACACATACGAGATGTTGAAGACTGTTTCTTGCGTACTTACTTCCTTTAGTACCTCTCCATTGCAAATGTTGGCAGTCAGCTTTGCATACCTTTCCTATTTCCCAGCAAGATTTTAAAGCTCTACCCTTTAATGAACTCGGCTACAATGTGAACCGAATGTTTTAAATTGTCCCATTTTAATGGACAGTACAATACAATGTTATAATAAATAACGTAAACAGTGCTGTGAACAGTAATTTATTGTTACTTTGTAAATAGCATATAGATCAATTTGTAAAATAAGAACGACTTAAATATAATAATTATGCAGTATTTTATGATAATAAAAAAATGAATTTATCTGTTATTTTATTATGTATTAATCTGTCCCGCGCTACTTCGTATGCGTAATTTTTTTTCCGTTTTGCAACATTTCTCATTGCTGCTCCGCTCCTATTAGTCGCAGCGTGATGTTATATAGCCTATAGCCATCCTCGATAAATGGGCTATCTGATAGTAAAATATATATTTTTTTTCAATTCGGATCTGTGGTTCCTAAGATTACCGCGTTCAAACAAACAAACTCCTTAGCTTTATAGTATTAGTAGAGATGACTCTTACACCAGACAGCAAATAAAGAGAGGACAGGAAATGTTCTTAAAATTAACCTTGATGTTTTGAATGAACAAAGCGAAAGTGTCTTGTAAGTAGTGTAAAACTTAAAGAAGGCTTTTAGTAGGTATGTAATAAAATGAACCAGTATGTTATTTTACCACGTCATTAGACTACAGATAAATGTCGTAACATCTGTTATGAGACTCGTAGCACCATATGTTGCTAAGAGATACGGGCGACAATCCCAATGGCTAGGACGATGCAATATAACGCGATAAGTATATCGAAAGTTAGAAATTAATTATATTTTTAAAGAAAGCGTTTTTAATCCTTTTATTACTTTGATAAAATCGCCAGTGCTGCCATTCGGATTATCATCAGTCAGACCACGGACATCTATTACCAGAGTTCTTTTGAGGAAAATATTGTCCGACGTTCATAAGAGTTACATTTTGTAATCAAAATTAATAAAGTATTTTACCATTATCATTTTTATTACATATCACCGTTATTTTCATTTACGGCCGGTCTCAATAAAGTAACTACCAATAACTGCTTGTAAAAATAGTTATCTTAGGTAGCGAAACTGACATTTGTGCGTCTCAATAACCGTCAACGGGTAGAAAATCTTACCTTGGAATTTAAACTGTAGTTGGGAGGACTTTGAGCTAACTCGGGTAACAATCTTCATAGAAAAATAGCAAAGAGCGTTTCAATAACGCTTTTGACAGGTAACTTTAGTTCTTAGAATAACTAGCTGTTAAAAAATTATGAACTGCCAAAATCGACCGTTAAACAATCAGTAAACTAATGTTAGGAGATGAAAAACTGTTTTTTTTAGCATTTGCTCGAATTGCCTAAAAATACATACAAAAACAAGAAAACGAGAACTGAAAACTCAAGAACGCATTTATTAGCTAAACGTAATATGACTACTATCGTTGTAGGTTAGGTACGGCGGTGAGATCGTCGTCTCAGTACCCAGAAACTTACATTACACTACCCGAAATCAGGGTCCTAAATCAAAAGTAGCCTTAAAAACTAATTAGAATAACTAATAACACCTCTCTTTTTAGGGTTTTAAGGTCCCTGATTCAGTGTAGTTATAAAAAGTGCATCATTAGCAAGTTAAAAAACACTGACGTGCTCATAATAAATTTCACACATCACATTTTTAACAAATTAAACACACTATAGACCTATAAACTACAGAATGGTTCAGTACAATTTTCACCCAGTTCAAGCCGACTGAATAATTGAAAACACATTATTAAAATCCGATGAGAGTAATTATTAATTAAACTTTGATATTGAAACGAAGTAAATATTGCATTTATCCTTTGGTAGCTTCTAGAGTTAAACTGTCGGTAAGTTATTGAGATCGGCCGTTAATCATCAAATCAAGGCGATCTGTTTTTGCAATTAATTGTTTAAAATATGATAAACAAACAAAACCGTGCAAGGGCACGTCGGACCGTGCTCAGTGTAGGGTTTCGAAGCCGTTGCCGTTTAAAACATTCTGATTTGAATAATTGCACCAGCAGAAGAGCGTATGTTCATGACACTTTACGCCCTTTTGTTGAGAAACGCAGTTTTTCTGCAATAACTCAATGCCGGTATATCCGATCATGTCCAAAATAATTTTAATTGAAATGGTTTGGCAAACACAACCTTTTTTCCTTTTTCTCACAAATTTTTTTGGTCACACGGTTCAAAAGATAAGAGGGGGGGCACAATTTATGCAATTTTCGGACCGATTATTTCCAAAAATATTCCCTTAATTAAAAAAAGTTTATAAGTAACCTTAAAATATTTTTAAAAGATCTGTCAAATCCGACCTAGAAAAATGTAATAAAATTAAAGACATGTAGCTACAAGAGAATTGAAATAGGTAATATTAAATGTAATTAAAATGTAAACCTAAAAATTTTAGCCTGACATCAACACCCATAAGACAGTCGTCAGTAATCAGATCCCTACAGAACTATCCATGCAGGCTTGTGTCAAAGAAAAATAATTACGAGGAAGAAAAAGGTGAAACAGAACAGGCGATTACAATGGAACCCAAAAAACCGAAACATGTAAATGAAGCACTCACTGCTAACTTACCTACTTACAGACCCGAAGATCAACGGTCAGAAGGATGGACTAAAGTATTTTTTTTTTTTATAAAGATAACTAGCAATGTGGGATTTAGGTCCCACATTACTAGCAATCCTGTTAACCCCTCCAGCTAAGCTCAATGGCTTGTGTTAGGAGTGGGTTCACGTCGGTAGTATAATGGGTAGGATTCGAACCCGCGACCTCACGATTGCGAGACCGATGCCTTCGCCATTAGGCTACCGCCGCTTCAATTATATTAGCGGACGGTCAAGGACGTAGAATGCAACCTACTCTTCAAAAGATATTAGGAAAAAGCTGTTTAGTGGTCTGTTTTTGGAAAACTGGAGCTCCCCTAAATGAATTGGTGTTGACAATGGAATCTGAAATAACGAAACTTACTGAAAATGGGATGGGATGTAAGGGGGCGCATCACCATCTTTCGCTCCAAGCCAACCTCACCTGCACGCGGTACATCCTGCTGTACAACGAACGAGGCTCTGGTGACCGGCTGGTGGCGGTATAACCATCCCAATTTAAGGCGTAGCTGAAGTAATAGGTCAGTGACGGGCAGCAGCGTCACTGATGCGAGAGCTACGCCCTGCGATCGCCAACCCGCCTGCCCAGCGTGGCGATTATGGGCATTACCCCCATATGCACCAAGCACAAAAGCCACGGCCCCCAGTTCCCGGCAGTCACGCTATTCCTGGATATGGTGGCGTCCACGGTAACGGCGTGGCGGGGGGTGCTAAGAATCTCCGGGCTACGGAAGGCCACCAAAACCGACTGACCCTGGCGACGTATAACGGACGCACGCTACGGCTAGGCTCGCATCTGGCACAACTTGAGGTGGAACTTGGGAAGATTAGGTGGCATATCCTCGGGTTAAGTGAAGTCCGAAAAGAGGGAGAGGACACCATAACCGTTTCTGGTAAATAAGTCTCTTTCTGACAACGTTGTGGAAATGTCTAGCGTGTCGAACAGGGTAGCGTACCTCATTATCAAGCTCACCGAGAGGTATAGCCTCAAGGTAGTGCAAGTGTACGCACCGACCTCGGCACATCCAGACGACGAAGTGGAGGATATGTTCGATGACATATCGAGGGCCCTCCACTACACCACTAAGACCCACTACAACGTTGTTATGGGGGACTTCAACGCTAAAGTGGGAGTACAAAATTGCAGCGAATTGGTAGTAGGATCCCATGGATTTGGAAGCAGAAATCATAGGGGGCAAATGCTAGTCAACTTCCTCGAACGGAAGAAAAAGGTTCCTCGAACCTTTTTCAAGAAACGGCCCCAAAGGAAGTGGAAGGGCAAAGCCCCGACACTATGACGAAAAACGAGATCGACTTCATCATGACGGACAAAAAGCATATATTCAGAGACGTCACCGTGATCAACAGGTTTAATACCGGTAGTGATCACCGACTTGTCCGAGGCTCTCTGAATATCGACTTCAAGGCGGAACGTGCCCGTCTGATGAGGTCCAGGCTCCGATCTACTTTGCTCCAAACCATGATAGGATCCGAAGCGTTCCAGTCCTGAATGACCGATTTGCTGCCATGGAAACCACAACAGACGTAAACCAGAAGCTCGTAAATGTGGTTCGGATACTCAGGGAAGAAGGTACGAGATTTTGTGAAATGCAGCGTAAGGGCAAGAAGTCAAAGCTTTCGGAAAAGACTTTAGGGCTAATGAAGGAACGACGTGAAAACCCACCCGTCACTTCGTCGGAAAAGCGCGCTCTAAACCAAGAGATCAACAGGCTTATACGACACGACCTTCGGTGCTCCAACACTCTTTTGATTAAAAGAGCGATCGAGCAGAACCGGGGGTCAAAAGTGTTCGTACAATCTCTTGGAAGAAGCCACCTGACGAAGTTGACCACAGCAAGTGGAGAAGTCGTTTCTTCGAAGCCGGCAGTCCTCTCCGAAGTAGAAGGCTTCTATGGCCGGTTATACGCTTCGCATGCATCTCGACCTGATCCTGAAAATGAGGGTCCTAGAGCCACTCTAACACGCCACTACACCGAAGACCTGCCAGAAGTCAATATTGACGAAATCGTGCTGGCTCTTAAACAGCTGAAAAATGGAAAAGCCCCTGGAGAGGATGGCGTTACAACAGAGCTGTTAAAAGCTGGAGGTAAACCCGTACTGAGGGAGCTCCAAAAGCTTTTTAATGCTGTCCTGTTTGAAGGGAGAACTCCGGAGGCGTGGAGTAGAAGTGTAGTCGCCTTGTTCTTCAAAAAAGGAGATAAGACCCGGCTGAAGAACTACCGACCTATTTCTCTTCTAAGCCCCTACTATAAGCTGTTTTCAAGAGTCATCACGAACCGCCTTGCGCGAAGACTTGACGAATTCCAACCACCGGAACAGGCTGGATTTCGGAGCGGATATGGCACCATAGACCACATCCACACGGTGCGGCAGATTATACAAAAGACCCAGGAGTATTATATAATCAGCCCCTGTGTCTAGCATTCGTGGACTATGAGAAAGCCTTTGACTCGATTGAAATCTGGTCCGTTCTGGAGTCTCTGCAGCGATGCCAAGTAGATTGGCGATATATCCAAGTGATGAGATGTCTCTACGAAGCCGCCACCATGTCCGTCCAAGTACAGAGTCAGCATACAAAACCTATACCATTGCATCGAGGAGTGAGGCAAGGGGACGTTTTTTCCCTGAAACTGTTCACAAATGCAATGGAGGATATGTTCAAGACGCTGCACTGGAAAGGGCGAGGCATCAACGTCAATGGTGAATACATCTCTCACTTGCGATTTGCAGATGACATTGTCATCATGGCGAAAACGCTGCAGGACCTACAACGGATGCTGAATAACCTGGCTGACTCTTCTGTACGCATCGGCCTACGGATGAACTTGGATAAAACCAAGGTCATGTTCAATGAACATGTACTACCGGAACCGACAGCGGTGCACGGCGCCGTTCTCGAAGTTGTTCAAAAATATGTGTACCTCGGGCAGTCATTGCAGTTAGGTAGACACAACTTCGAGGACGAGGTGAACAGGAGAATTCGGTTGGGTTGGGCAGCGTTTGGTAAGCTACGTCAAGTCTTCTCATCGTCGATCCCACTGTCTAAAGACTAAAGTCTTTAATCAGTGCGTCCTACCCGTCATGACATACGGAGCCGAAACGTGGACACTGACGGTACGGCTGGTCCACAAGTTCAAAGTCGCTCAGCGGGCTATGGAACGGGCTATGCTCGGAGTTTCTCTTAGGGACAAAATCAGAAATGAGGTGATCCGGCAGAGAACCAAAGTTATCGACATAGCCCACCGGATTAGCAAGTTGAAGTGGCAGTGGGCTGGCCATATTAGCCGAAGAACCGACAACCGTTGGGGTAAACGAGTTCTTGATTGGAGACCGCGGCTTGGCAAACGTAGTGTAGGACGCCCTCAAGCCAGGTGGAGTGGTGATATACGCAAAACGGCTGGCAGGAGCTGGATGCGAGAAGCCGAAGATAGAACAAAGTGGCGTGCAATTGGAGAGGCCTATGTCCAGCAGTGGACTGCGATAGGCTGATGATGATGATGACTGAAAATGATTTGGTTGTAGTTTTTGGCGGTGTCAATGATGAACGCCCAGATGACACACTTTATTCGATCAGACATTTTTTATGTAAAATTACTCATTGCAATGTCATTGTCTCTGAAGAGAGTTTAAATAAATGTAAATTAAATTACGAAATCAAATTTATTAGTTCAAAATTTCGTCGTACTAATGTTGTTGATATGAAGTATAGTACATATTTGGCCTGACGTAATTCTATTGTCACACTAATATTATAAAGGCGAAAGTTTGTGAGTATGTAAGTGTGTATGTTTGTTACTTCTTCACGTCTAAATGGCTAGAGTGATTTTAAAAAAATGGAGTTAGCTGACTCCCTGGATTAACACATAGGCTAATAAACCGCGGGTAACACCGCGAGGCACAGCTAGTACTCCATAAATGGCAGCTTCTACTTAAAGAAATATTGCATTTTAATCACCAACAAATATTTGAAGCCCATTGTAAAACTAGAACTAATAGCTCAGAACGTATTAAATTAACTCGAGTAAAGAGAAGCACTCTCAGACCGGACCTATACTATGTCAAAACGACAGTAAAATGCTCAAAAACCGAAAGTCATATTCGTTTTCTCTTGGTTAAAAAAATAGATGTGTTACAAAACATCAATGGTCTTCTTGAAACTTTAAACAATAATCAAAATAATATTAATGTAATATGTAAAACGGTACACAACATGTTGGAAAATGATACCGCCCTACTAAAAGTTCCAAACTACAGACTTGTTTCTCGTTTCAGCAGGAAAACACAACATGGTGGGTCCTGTATTTTAGGGCATAATATGGTCAAGTTCTGTACCTTTAAAGATATGAACAAATACTCAGTTGACGGTATAATTGAGTGTTCTGTTAAAGAGTTAACCGAATATCAAATTTACATATATAGACCTCCGAGACAGACAGTGGATGCTCATAATAGATTAGAAGAAAATGTAACTTTGTTTTATGTGGGGATTTTAATATCATGTTTTAAATAAAAGTAATACCACTACTGAACTAATCTACACCCTACAGAGTTACAATCCAAAAAACCTACCCGTCTATCAAGTGGATCATGCATAGACAACGTGATCCATAGTATAAAGGGAAGTACAATCAAAATAATTGAATTGCTGCTTTCGGATCATACAGCACAATTGTTAACATGGGACGGGACATGTTAACAATTAAAATAAACTATTCTTTTTGAATAATATTGACATTAGTAATGTAGAATATAAGGTTAAAAAAAGGAGAAGAAACACATTTTTTAGGTTTAAATATTGATTGTAACCTAGAGTCGACAATTATACACATTGTTTAATTATATACTAAACTATATAAATTCGCTTATGCTTGCTTAATTATAAGTAACGAAGTAAGACTAATGCCGAAGAATACGAAGTTGGTTAAGCTTTACCAATGGTTCAAGATCTGGATATTCAAACAGAAAAACCTACCTACCTTGCTGAAAATAACCAATGTTGTTCCTATCCATACATTTAATAAATTTATGGAGTGGTAAACTGATGAAAAAAAAAAAAAATGTGTGGCACTCGGGGACTGCCGCGGTAAATCTATTTTATCAAGTTATGCAATTACATTTTTTTTTTTTAATTTTTAAAAAAGTTTATTTTTTAATTATAAAAAAAATGACACTAAAAGTTCTGCTATTCATCGATAGATGGCAAAACTAAAAAGTATCGCTGTGCCGGTCGGAGTGGGAAGTGTTAGGTTATTTTCGTTACGGAATTTCTTTCGGTCTCCACGCTCAAGGCCCGCGATAGAAGCTATGCAATAGCTTAAAAATTATAAAATAATAAAGAACATGATCATAAGGGTTCAAATTGGGACACTTCGTCGTGACAGGACTTCGTATATAACTCATGCCGAGCTATTGAAGAAACAGTTGAACAGAGTGCGACTTTATAAATTAGTTGTTTTCCTCATTGACTAATAAAATGAGCTGCAGATCTATCGCCACTGCGCTTAAAGCTGTGTACAAGTAAACACGTATAAATATGAAGTTGTTTGTGATATTATTTGCAGTGCTAATGGCGGCAATCACTTTTGTCGTGAGTAAAACTTTATTACCAGAAGTTTGTCCTAATGGCTTTAAAAAAATTGAAGCCTACTGCGTTTCTGTAAGTATCTATATTCTATCATTTTAAATAAACTTTTGCGTTGTATGAGTCATCTAGTGACTACGGTTATATGTAACCCGAGCGAAATGTCCAAGTAATCCTTAACGTAAATACCTACTGTGATTGAAACAATTTACTTGTCGAATGGAATTATTGTTGTTGAGACCCGTGGGATATTTTGATTTTGTAACAGTTATTGCATTATGTTTAGGCACCATTCGTCACAACGCTTAGATATCTATGTATCGAATTGATTTTTGTATAACGTGTAACAGAAAGGCCTGGTCAAATTCAAGGGTTGTTATGTTTCCATGATACTGAGTGCACGTATCTAATTTTATCAAAACCCAAGTACCCTTTGTTTTATTCACTTATATACCAAAAAAAGTTATGAATTTAAAAAGTACGATATAAATAGTTGTATGTTTTAATGCCTAGTGCATAGTTATTTTGTATTTCGCAAAAACTCTAAAACCCTTATAGTTTCGTCATATCCGTCCGTCTCACAGATATTTTACTCAAAAACTACACAGTGTATTTGGATTTAATTTAGAGAATATGGGTCTTGCGTAAGCCGTAACTTAGTTTGATAGTTAATTAATTAAAATAAATATTTCAACGCAACTGGAGGGCTTGCAAATCGTAATTTCGGGGGTTGCAGGAGAGGCGTGGTTTAATTGACTAATCACCTGACAGGTATATACTGTGTACCTAACTTTTTGCTTTGAACCCCCAAATCCCGGCACGCCCATGGTAACCTGTCTGAAAACGGGTGTGACCACACGGTCTTACTGCGCATTGAGTGATGTCACAACTAATTGTCTTTTAAGTTTTAGTACTAAGACGCGCTTAATTGTTTTTAAACATTCGAGATATTTACTCTACGTATCGATCAAATTGCAAATTGAATTAATCGGAGCAGTTCGACCTAAATTTTGAGTAAATAAAAGATTCGTACCTTTCGACGCACTTAGGTATTCCACGATAGTTCGTTTTAAGAAATACTACATTTATATTTTTTTATCATTTTCAGGAAGAAACCTACAAGGAACTTATGAACAGTTACGATTATGTTGAAGAATAGAATATTATGATTTAGAAAAAAATATGGATTCTTCGCTTCCTAATATATTTAATATTATGGGGCGAAGAATCCATATTTCTTTCATCCTTCAATTTAAGGAGAACGTGTTTAATAAAATAAAAATAAACATTCATTTATTGAATTCGCCTTTTTAATTTTTAACACTAACAGCACTACAAGCCGGGGTTCTACTTCACTATCTTTTTTTTCGTTATCGTGGCAAGCCCGCGCATCTAACTGTCAAAATCTTGTCATAGTGCCGCGCATGCGCCAGTTCCCGCGGGCTAAAACGCAAAAAAACATAGTGAATAAGGACCCGGCTAAAATTATTCTACTTATAAACACATTAAAATCGGTCAAGCCGGTAGAAGGATTAAAACGTAATAAGTAAGTATATCTACTATAACCCTTATAGGGTATGCAATAAGTGTCAAATGTATTATAAAAAATGATCTTTGCGTCTTTATATATCAAAAAGAAGTTAGATTTGACGTGATGATTATTGAAATCATCACGTCAAATCTCGGGCAGATTCAGGACGAAGAAATAAGTAATAATGACAAATGCCTTGATATAATTATTGCTCTATTAAAGTAGTTTACGGTTCAGCTAATATGTGAATTTTAAAACATGTAATTCAGTAGCTTTTTAGTAGTTCACCGTTTCGTACATATCTCTTGCACAAAGCAGGTAAAAGCATCGCTAATTCGCTATAAGTCATGACATCCACCTTCTCGGTCGGATGTAGAAACGACCATGATGTAACGGCGACCGCCCCTTCCAGCAGGTCCCTGTCCTACGCATCCACTGCCCACCAAGCAAAAATAAAGCGTTGTGCGCGCCGTGTGACCCCGGATGCTTGAATTGAACCTGTGATCCGAGAGCGTCTCAACCTCATCCAGGACGAACCAGTTCCGCCTGTTCAGGAGATATCGTCGGTGGGTCTCTGAAAGAAATATATTGTGCGAGATTCCCAAGCCGTAGATTTGGTGTTGAAATCTCCCAGCATTAGCATGTGGCGAGGTGCCAACTTCCGTATCGAGGTCTCCAGACCTCGAAATTGGCAAAACTCCGATTTCAGGAGAAGTATACGTCGTAGTGCGTGACTCCCAGTCGGCAGTAGCTCTTCTCTGATCGACAAGGGCAGGGAACAAAGCACAGCGGAGCTGACGATTGCTACGGAGCCATCGCAATCACCCGCCCAAATCGAGCGGAGAGGAACAAAGAAAGGCTTCGTGGCTACGATTCCTATCGACCACTCCGCTATGGCCTACAGGAGTAGGTCCTGGGTACTGGCACAGTGGTTGAAGTTCGTCTGGAGGATTGTGGAGAGGCCGCTGTCTAGTTAGGAGTGCGGCACTATATCCATCTCATCCCCCACCTCTTTCGGTGGTTGAGCACCGGGAGCAGCCTGAGTCGATTGGCTGCCGCCCGGGAGTGGCTTGGAAGCTTTGGGGGGGCTAACATCCCTTGCCCCATCATATGATTGGCGGGCAGATTGCCCACCGCACATATGGGGCAGTGGAGGCCGGCAGAGCATTCCGCCGCCTTATGTCCCGTTTGACCGCAGCGGTAACAAATTGTGCTGCAGTCGAAGTCGCTGGTGCACATGGGACTTAAGTGCCCAGGAGGAGCCGGCCCGGTTCGGCCAGGGCTTTGTTAATAATAATAACCACTTTATTTTAAAACTTTGGTCCACATTGATGATACATTTGCGAAAATTGTCATTAGTCAAATAAAAAGAAAAAGAAAATAATAAAATAAAATAAATCTATATATCTTTCTGGAATAAATATAAAATTATTCATATTTTTAATTCACTATACTTATTTATTTTTAATTATGAAAGTGGTTTATAGTTGACAAATTTGAATAAACATCAACAAAAACACAAATAATTTAATTTGGTGTTGTTTAATACATCCGATCTATATTTATCTGACCAGTATACGTCATAAGTGAAATTTTTCGGATTTTATCATATCAGACAAGATTTTGCCTTGTACGCAGTTGTGTACAGTTTGCCTAGCCAGTCATCGACTGTTAATAGGCCATATGTATTCACTGACGCTAGCTAGAAGAAGCTGTAGGCCAGCATGCAATTTATGTAGGTGTTCTTGTTCAAATATAAATTTAGTGAGATGATGTGAGAAGTGTAGCAAGATTGAATGTTAGCTCTCAAATGAAATAGCCGAAGCATCTTTGTGCTGGACTACTCTGATCAACCGATCAGAACCTATAAAAGGAGTAAGCGCTAACATGTTACACTTTGAACTAAGAGGCTTATTCTAAGATAGTAAGTTGGAGTTCCTTTAAACTAAGCGTCTCCACGGGCGAGAGATTCGCGGCGATATTACCGTCGTGCCACATATTTCTATACACTCTCTTAGAACATGTCTCCACATGGCGATTGAATCGTGCCGTTCCGAAGAGTGGCCAAGTGCGAGATAAATGTCAAAGTACCGTCGCGCGCTCGCCGCGTAACGTGGCGAGCGCACTGACCATAAATACTGTTACATTAAAAAAAAACCACAATAATGTAATTCTTATAGGTATGTTTCGATATGCACTGCGACCTCTGTAAAGTGTGACGTAAATTCTGTATCCTGCGAAGCCGTTCCTTAATAGATAGCTACACTCACTGGTTACTGTTTAAATCGAAACATAGTTTAGTATACTGAATTTCACCAGATCCACGTTTTTTGGCGCAGTTTTCTCTTGAAAATAATTATTAATGTATAAGTTATTTGTTCAACTAGAAACATTATTCAATAAATGTTTGAATATTGTAATTCGAGTGAATTATCAATTGAATTAATTGCTTAATTTATAAATCAATTTAATTAATTTAAATTACTGGACACTGTTAATCACTTGATCGAACTGAGAGCACCTAACCTCGAAAACGCCAGTGTCCACAGTACAAAAATGGCGATGATTTATAACGTCACATACTTCTCTAGAATACTGCGGCAGTATCCTATCAATCCTTAATGAAACGAATTTTGCCCCAGTAAAAGTACTGAACAGTGGTAGCAGAGTTTATCGGAACATACCCATGAATAGTGTGAGCGACAATTTTTTTCTTGACATTATATTTTACCCTTATTTTTACCTTTATGCGACTACGTAACGAGTCGTCGTGGACACGCGGCGATTCCGTTACGAGTCGCGACGATACTCTGGCAGAATAATCTGTAATTTATTTAAAACATTTTTTTTGTGTAGAATATGCTCTTATCGAAATACTTATTACTAACATGAAATAAACATTGTAACAGAATTTCTAATAATAAGTGTAATTACAATAAATTTATCCTTAAGATTTATTTACCTACAAATTATAATATAACATTAGTAACACAAATTTTTGAGGATATATATCATGTTAATATATTGCAGAAATCATATTATATATATATATATATATATATATATATATATATATATATGCTATATTTGCCAAACTTCTTGGCAGTATATGATTAGGTATAAATGAGACAAAAGATGTAGTATAGTCTGGTTATAATTATCCAAAGGTGCATCTTATATACTAACGACTTCGTGTTGATAACAGATAGTAGAAACATTTAATAGATACTGAACGTGAGATAAGGAACATAAGATTGTGATGTAGATTGTAGATACAGCACAAAGATATTGTACTGTAACAGTACACCCCCCTTTAAAAAAAATTATGGTAATAGTGTTTACAATATAAATTTGACCTAGACCTTACTAGTTATTTGCATATAAATAATAATGCTATTGTACGCGATGGAATTTGATGACGCCTGTTGTGGTGTGATTTGCTGACGTCTGTAATTTTGACTTAGCTGTTGCACGAGTGTTTATTATTTTTTTTCGTTAAACTCTTCATTCTTTTGTCCAGTGTTTTCATTATGCCGTAAATTAGGATCACGCCGATTGTTAAAATAATCTGTCCCATTGCAACATTTCTTGTCCACCGTAAGTCCTCCTGGATCAGGTTACGGAGTTGGTCCGCTTCGTTTTGATTGAGGCAATTGTCCGTATTGTATGTTATCTGGTCCTTAGAACTTTGATTTCCCATTTTAGATGTCTTGTTGTTACGAGTAGTTGTGAATTAATGGTATATGTTAAGATCTATGTTAATATATATACGAATAGCTTACTTATATCAGCGATTTTTTATAGACGTACTACTGGCTTTACTTTACGTCCCGATCGTGTAGTGTACGTATGTGAATGCCTGTCGCAATCCTTTGAATCTGGCACGTAGTTTGATTCGTCATTGATCATGAAAGCTGGTTTCAATCTATCAATTGATATCACTGTCTCTTTATCCCTAATTCTAATGCAAAATGTTTTATCTGTTTTACTAATTACTGGGTAGGGTCCTTCATACGGCGGTGTCAGGGCTTTCTTAATTCTATCACACCGAACAAATACGTGTGAGCATTCTTTGAGTTCGGGATGCACAAATATAGCTTGATTGTGTTTTTTTCTTTTCGGAATTGATGTCATTTGTGTGATGTCCTTTTGAATTTGTTTTACAAACTCTTCGTACGTTGATAACTGTGCTGCTGATGACTCAAAAAATCCTCCAGGGAGTCGTATTGGCGTTCCATATGTCATCTCTGCTGAACTATAACCTGTGTCTTCTCGCAAGCTACTCCGCAACCCGAGTAAAACTGTTGGAATTTCTTTTAACCAATTTTCGTTGGATTCTCTTGTCATTAACGCCGCCTTTAAAGTTCTATGAAATCTCTCTATCATTCCATTGGATTGTGGATGATAAGGTGTTGTCCTAATTTTATGTATTCCCAAAAATTGTGAGAGTGACTCAAATATTCTTGATTCAAACTGTCGGCCTTGATCCGTAGTAATGCGCAATGGACATCCAAAACGAGTAATCCATCCTTCGAAAAGTGTCTTGGCTACTGTTTCTGCAGTTATATCTTCTACCGGAAATATTTCGGGCCATGATGTACAACGATCTATGATTGTGATTAAATATCTCTTCCCTTGTGAAATCGGAAGTGGTCCGACGATGTCAATATGTAAATGTTCAAAACGTTGCGCTGTCATAAATGTACCAGGAGGTGATATCGTATGTCGTTGTATTTTTGATTTTTGGCAGGCTATACATGATCTACACCAATTATTGATATCTTTGTTCATATACGGCCATAAATACCTTTGGGTTATCATTTTTCTCGTAGTTCTTTTTCCTGGATGGCTCATACCATGAATGGTATCGAAAATTTGTTTGCGAAAATGCTTTGGTAAGTAGGGGCGGCTTTTTCCAGTAGATGTGTCGCAGGTGATGTTTATTGTGGAACCCGGAAGCGTAATGTTTTTGAATTTTAATCTTTTATTGTCATGTAATTTACTTAGTTCATTATCTGTTGATTGACATTTTTCCAATTCAGCGTAATCGATAGGTGATGGCACGTATATTTCCTCTATTCGAGATAAGGCATCGGCGGTAATATTGTCACGTCCGCTTATGTGTTGAATGTTGGTACTGTATTGTGAAATGAAATCTAACTGCCGGACCCGTCGCGGTGTATCGTTTGATGATGGTTTTTGGGAGAATGCGTATGTCAAAGGTCGGTGATCCGTAAATATTGTAAATTCTCTTCCCTCGATTAATCTGTGAAAATGTTTGACGGCCATGTATATTCCTAACAGCTCTCTGTCAAACGTAGAATATTTTTGTTGAGTTTCGCTCAATTTTTGTGAAAAAAATCCTAATGGTTCCCATTTGCGTCCGGATTTTTGTTGTAAAACTCCACCAACGCAAGTAGCACTAGCGTCGGTCATGAGCGCTAGTGATGCGTTGCGGGAAGGATGCGCTGTTAACACTGCGTTTTTCATGCTTTCCTTGCATTTTTCGTAAGCTTTGTCTGCTTCCGTTGTCCAAGGAACAGGTGAATTATCGTTCTTTTTTGAACCATGTAGATATTCGTTTAAAATTCTTTGATTTTCCGCTGCGCGTGGAATATTACTTCTGTAGAAATTGACCATGCCCAAAAATCTTCTTAATTCTTGAATTGTTTTCGGTTTGGGAAATTCCATGATTGCTTTGTAATTTTCTTCGGTAGGGTGTATTCCTTGGCTCGTTATATGATAACCTAAGAAATCTATTTCCCTTCTGAAAAATTCGCATTTTTCGAGATTAATGGTTATTCCATTCTCGTGTAAACGTTTGAAAACCGTTTCTAAATGCTGATAATGCAAATCTTCGTTGTCCGATGCGATGAGACAGTCGTCTACAAATATAAATACGAAGTTTAAATCTCTAAATAAGGAATCCATGAATCGTTGAAATGTTTGTGCCGCATTGCGTAATCCGAAAGGCATTCTTAAGTACTCAAAAAGTCCAAAAGGTGTGATGATGGCTGTTTTTTCTATATCTTTAACAGGAATACAATGGTATGCTTTACGTATATCTATCTTGCTTAGTATCTTCTTATTTTCTAATATGTATGTAAAGTCAGTTAATCTTGGTAGTGGGTATTTGTCCGGTACTGTCGTGCTATTGAGCATTCGATAGTCTCCACACGGTCTCCATTCGCCATTTTTCTTTTTTACCATATGTAATGGGCTTGCCCATGGGCTATCTGACGGTCGGCAAATTCCGAGTTCTATCATATTTTGAAATTCCTTTTTGGCTATGTCGTATTTTTCTGGAGGTAATGGTCTTGCCCGAGCTGCGACGGGTGGTCCTGTAGTGATAATGTGATGTTCAATCTTATGTTTGGGCGCATTGCGGAGAGAGGACCCTTTCGTGATGTCTTCGTATTTGTTTAAAAGCTGCGTAATACGTGGATTCGTTCCCACTGCGATAGTACGAATTGTTTGTTGTGTCGCTTTTTCCGAAGTTACATGCGTTGTCAGCTCTGTAACTTTGTCGATAAGTTTGCGACCTGCTATGTCGACTAATAGTTTATAGTGCTCTAGAAAATCTGCTCCAATTATTCGTTGTGTAACATCGGCGATTACAAAATTCCATTTATAACATCGTTGTAGTCCTAAATTCAAGGTAAGCGTCTTCTCGCCGTAAGTCCTAATTTTAGTCCCATTTGCAGCGTATAGTGTGTATTGGTCATTTTGTAAAATTGAATGTCTCTGTTGCTTGCTAATGACTGAAATATTTGCGCCCGTGTCAATCAAAAACTTCATACCACTTTTTCGGTCGGTAATGGTGAGGCGATTGGATGGGTGGATTGCACAGAGTTTCGCCGTTGTCTGTGCTCTTATTCGTTTCCCTGGTTCCGTACGTAAGTCATTGGTTTCCAACCGCATGGTTTAATGCAGTTCTTTGCATATTTTCCGAATCTTTCGTGGTAGTAACAAAATCGATTTGCTCCTCTATAGTTTGTTCTCGGCCTCATAATCGGGAATTGTTGACGTTTCTTGAAATGATTGTGCGTGTTGGGTCGATAGCCATATTGACCTTGCTGAATTGCGTCAATATCTATCTGTAATTTTGCTAGCTGGGCTAAAATGCATGCTGTATTGTTGTCGTTTGAAGTGTCGTTGCTAACAGCTGATATTTCGGTTACTTTTGAATTCATTATTATTTTGTCTGCAATTTGGCTCAGTTTGTCAATTTCCATGTCTTCCGTAACTGCTAGAACCGTAGTAACTGATGTTGGTAAAAGCCTGAACCATAGTAGTTTAATTGTTTCGTCACTGATTTTTCCTCTCCCGAGGACTCGCATTTGACGTAATAACTGCGAAGGTTTTTGATCACCGAGTTCTGTCTCTGATATTAATTTTTGAAACTGTCGCTGTTCTGTTTCTTCGTAACAATCAATTAAACGTTCCTTGATGTTTTTGTATTTATCTGTAGTCGGTGGTGAAGTTATTAGGTCACTAACTTGTAGTATTTCTTCCTTGGATAACTTTGCTATTACTGTACAGTATTTGTATTCGTCTCCTTGCTTCTGTGGTGCTAATATGGCTTCTAGTTGCGTGAACCATAATCTTGGTTGGTCTTTCCAAAATTCCGGAATGCGGGATAAAACCGAGGTGCCAGCAGCTACTTCAAGTGTTCCTTGCTGATTTATGTTCGCCTTGCACGGTGATTGTGCCATGTTTCTTGCTGCGTATTCGTTCGTCGGGGTCACCAATTTGCCAAACTTCTTGGCAGTATATGATTAGGTATAAATGAGACAAAAGATGTAGTATAGTCTGGTTATAATTATCCAAAGGTGCATCTTATATACTAACGACTTCGTGTTGATAACAGATAGTAGAAACATTTAATAGATACTGAACGTGCGATAAGGAACATAAGATTGTGATGTAGATTGTAGATACAGCACAAAGATATTGTACTGTAACACTATAATATGATTTCTGCAGCAGAAGAGAATTTAATTTATTTTTGAAAATGCTCACACTGTAAATACTCTTCATTTATGTACCTATATTGGTAATTTAATAAATATATTTACAGCTTGCACTTTTGAACTGTGCTGGATGACATTCAATTTAGGGTGAACAACGCTCATCAAGTCTCTTCTGCCAGTTGATAATCTAAACTGTCTGATAACTGTGTTTGTTTTATTGTTTCAAACTTGTCTAAATTCCGTACTTAATCTGTCAAGAGTACCAGAATATATAGACAAGGAACAGTTCAATTTTTTAAAACCCAAAAGTGATTTCTAAATGATTCTGTTTGTTTGATCTGAACCATGGTTCGAAGCGCTCTTTTCTGAATTAGAAAAGCCGAGGTAATGTCTAAATTTATAGCTATTTCCCCACAGCAAAATGCTATACCTAAGTTTTGATTCAACCAGAGCATAATATATCATTTTTAATTGATTAAGCATGAATTATTAGATTAATCACTTGCTCGTGGAGACTACCCGATGGTGGTAGAGCGGAATTGTCGTGATTCTCTTGCCCGAGGAGACGGTCAAACGGACGGATCTCAATAGATAGACGTAATATCGCTTGATGTCATTTCATGTATTTTTTAAATGGAATAATTTAAATATAGTTGTAGCAACATTAACAGTTAAATTTGCCGTCGATTTCAATTTTCTATTCTCTAAATCCTTTTGAGATTAACATGATAAGGTAAGCCAAGAAAAACTGTCTTGTAATAAAAATTTAGATCCTGACTACTATAACTGATTAACAAGGTCGGCAGGGCTATTCAAAATGGGTACATAACGCCAACATGAAATATTTGCCAAATCTAGAAATTCTGCGATCCGGTTCGCCACAAAAGTCTTTAACTTTATAGAGGTAGTATGCAGCCATGAAATGACCACACTAGAGTCACAATAATAAAACTTACGTGCGATATCAAACCTAAGAGAGTCAGTAACAACATTACAGAGTTGCGCGGCTAAAATGCAGCTGACAGCTCCAAACGAGGTTTAGTACAGGCCTTGACAGGAGCTATCTTTGACTTGAAGCATAGTAACTAACTTAACGTGGACAGTATTAATATTACCGTAGGAACTAATTATATACAAACTGTTACCTAGTAAACTACAAAAAAAAAATGATTACATAAAAAGGGAGTCACAATCAGTTTAGGCGTCGAAGAATTCCTTCCTATCGATGTCAACCGGTATAGTGCCTTGAAGGCTGGCAGAATTGCCACGTTGCATGGCAATGCTTATTCTCTGAGCAAAGCCTTCTGGTCATGAGATGCACTGATAAAACGCTGGGAAATAGCTTTGAATAAAAGGCGAGCACTTGGGCCCCATGGGCCTTGCGTCTCAACCCCAAACGGCTCAAATATGTAATCTCCAACTAGATTACTATATTTGCGCCGTTTGAGAGTCTCCGCAGATGCAGCAGCGCAGGTACAGCTCACAGTGTTTGGAAGATGGCAAGGCGCTAAGGTGTCGAAGCAAGTTGCATCCTACAGCAAAGGTTGTCCCATCTTCTAGGGTATCAAAGACATACCGTCCGGCCTCTAGCCATCGCTGCGCGCCAAACCGTTAGGTTCAGCAACAGCTGGCACACCAGTGCTGACAAGAGCCCGACGGATGATGCCATTAAGACTAGCGTGTCGTGATATGCGGCCTGCGCTCATGCTTCATGATAGGCAATCTTATCTAATTAGTTTTTAAATTTTGTCACTTGACCGAGCTACGCCTAACAAATAATTCGGCCAAGCTCTTATCGGCATCACTTGAGGCCATTATTATTTATATATATATAATAATAATAATATAGAATTCTCACAGGTAAGAAATTAAACTTATACATAGACGTAAGGTTCACTAACAACGAAAACTAAATAAATTAAAGTACCCTCCCCGGAGGCATCCAACGGCACGGTACGGTTCAGGTTCCAAGTAAATGGGAGAAATAATAAGTAAATGGGAACCAAATGATGCGGCAATCTTATGTAAAGTTTCACGAAAAAATACGCAAATTGTGTGTGGGAAGAAATTTTCTTAGTTCAAAAGTAGGTACTTAACACGTTCGCGGACGGTCAGTGTTTGAATTTCGTTCTAGAATTAGAAAAGATTTAACGCTCCGAGACGTTATGACACTTGAACGTTTTATCACGTTATCGTTTTTATACGTTTTGTCACTAATAGTTGAACAAATTTAAAAAAAAAGTAAGTCTGCTAACAGTAGGATTGTAAGTTTTCGGTATGTTGTGACACAAGATACATACATACACAAGATACATTGAAATTAATTTAAGCCTTTAAATTCACCGTACTGCTGCAAATAATATTCTAAATTTGAACGTTATTGTACGCTCTGCCGTATGAAAAACTTAAATTATGATGTAAAATCGGACAGTAGGTACGAGATTTTACAAAGTTTTAACAAAAGTTTTAAAGATGCGAAATTTATATACTGCTGTGCCCCGCGGTGTTACCCGCAGTTTATTAGCCTATGTGTTAATCCAGGGTGTCAGCTAACTTCATACCAAATTTTATTAAAACCGCTCTAGCCGTTTAGACGTGAAGAAGTAACAAACATAAACACTCACACACTCACAAACTTTCACTTTTATAATATTAGTGTGATTTATGCAATTAAAATTTATAAATTGCAAAATAAGCAAGAATAATTGTCATACTAATTATAGAAATTAACATCCAACAGTAGTCAATTTACTAAGAACTGCGATGATGCAATATGACCTTGATAGGTCACCTACAATAAATTTTATCAGTTTGCACATGTAAAAGGATAAATTAATGTATAAGGAGGAAAAATAATACTGAGGTGATCGGTTACGTGATGTAACAGCTAGTTTAGGAGCAAAGGAGTTAAACTAATATTATAAAGCAAAATATATATAGAGTTTGTTTGAACGCGATAATCTCAGAATCTACTGGTCCCAATGGAATAATTATTTTACTGTTAGATAGCCCATTTATCGAGAAAGGCTATAGGCTATCTAACATCACGCTATGACTAATAGGAGTGGAGCAGCAATAAAAAATGTTGCAAAATCGGGGAAAATCTACGGAGACGAAGTTGCGCGGGACAACTTAAGCTTTGTCTTAAATAATCAACAATACGACAATACGACGACAAACGGTGCTATACTTATTTCCACGGGTATTCCTCGTTTAGGCTGCCTTTTCCAAGTTTGGGTGCAGTGCAGTGCTGACCGAATGATAGCAGGGGCGCTATGGACTCCACTCCAAATCGACCTTGATACTGCAACCTTTCATCAGATTTTCGCTCTTTCGCGGTCGCTAATAATATGTCTAATCTTGAGACACTGAAGCTTGGACGCTCAATCAAACGATATTTTTGATAAACAACTAGTTTATTTTGTTTCCTGGTGGTAGGCTGGTTGGAGTGGATCCCACAGAACTGTGGCATGTAGACAAAACAAACCTAAACGCCACCCACGAGTATATTACTGATAGAATAGATCTCATAATAACCCGTTCGTTGGCGATGGCTATGTGTGCGTGCCTCATTCTATACTTTTGGGATGTAGAGCGTGCCATAAAAATAGACATAGGTACATACATACATTTTAAACAACCCTTCTTCTAGCACAGTTGATCAAAGCCCTAAAATAAGCTAAAAAGTTATTTGTGAATTTAAAATACAGGTTAACTTAATTCTTAATATAGCATTTTATAAACCACGAGGTTTGTACTTAACACACACTGCTTAAATTTACACTTAATCTACGTCGATAACACAATCAATACGGTTAAATGGTATTGCAAAGTAAACACATAGTAATTAATCTATGTTTACAAATATTTCAGTTTGGGGAACTAATAAACACTTTTCCAAGTAATAAATTATCATTCCATGTTCATAACAAAGTAGGACTTTAGTCTACACTTGACATTTCTTGGTGAGATTGTTTTTTTTTTAATCGGAGGGTAAACTGTTAATTAGCCAGGGAACTAAATAACGCGATGTGCGTTCGCCGTAGGTATTGTTTGCTCGAGTCGTGCAGAGCCGGTTTAGAGCGACGGCCCGAGTGTATCCTAATCTTCGTTAAAGAATTGTTCTTTTAGTAAAATATATTTAAATTGTGCATGTATCGGTAATATTTTATACTTATTCACGATTATCTGCGCGAGTGAGACTGACTTACCCGATTTAGCGGCGGCGGTGGTTGAAACATTATTTTGACTTTGCAACGATGATATTGCAACTTCGTGTCCATCGAATGTCATTGGCAAACTGGTAGATTGTGGTTTATTGATTTAAGTTTACTACTCTACAGTTCAAAAGTATAGAATGCCGAGAATACAGAAGACAACCCACAAAAAAAACGCTCTTGAGGCAGGCAAACATAGACATCGCCAACCGCGAACTTCACGACTTCACGCTCCACCTTACCTATGCCTGCACAAAACAGTTTGCGCAGTTAATACCGCACGTGTGGACCACATGACGGTATCTCGTGAAGGCCCGGAAGCGTGGCTTGAACAATCGTGGACATGCTGAAAATCTTTAGCATGTCCACTATTGCTCAAGCCGCGCTCAAGCTCGTGCAATCGCACTGCTCAGTTTTGGTTTGCATGGTATAGGTTATACTTGACGTGTAGCCTGTCATTCAAGCCATGCTTCAATCCGATTTTGTTCGACATAGTCCAGCATTCACGAGCTTACCTGCATGTGTGGCCACTATACGGTGTTCCGTCATTTTGGTACAATCATGACTGCAGTTTTTGACTGGCAGGAAAGACGGACCCTGTGGCCGGATTTTAACAAAGTGCCCCGATATGGTCTTCGTGAACGATGTCTATGTGTGCGTTGCTCGATAAAAGTACGTATGAAGGATGCCTGCAGACAATAAGTGTCTGCGATTGACCCAATTTTTTAAAAAATGTGAGCTAATTTTTTGACACAGGCGAGATGTTCATCAATTAAAATTCCCAGATATTTGATAGATGAGACCTGGTCAATAGTTGTGCATTGGCATAAGTTGTGTTGATCTTCAGCTAGCAGACATGTTTAATTTTCATGGGTTGAGTAGGAGCAGACCGTTTAGAGATTCTGAAAGCTCCAATTTTGGTTTTATTTGTATTGATAGTGAGTAAATTCTTTAGCAGCTAAATAGATATTACATTATTTCCCTCCCGGGTCACCTCAGCAACCTCAGCCCATATTTTGCCATGAAAGATAATGGCAGTATCGTCAGCGAAGGTGCAGATACTGACCTTTGGAAGTTTAAGGGAGCAGAGGTCGTTGTTATACTCCAGGAAGAGAGTGGGTCCTAAGATGCTGCCCTGAGGTACGCCATATAGGACATCCAAATATTCACTGACATATATGTCTGCAGGAATTTGTGCCAAATGGCTTGACGGATTTCATTATGCCAGTAGCCGCTGTAAGCTCTACCTAAATTTCTAATTCCACGAGTAACAAAGGAAATAAAACATTTAGCTTCTTGGTTTCAATACTGATTCCTTTTTTTAATTGGAGCACTATAGTTTATATCAACCCATATGGTGTACCACTGCTGGGCACGGATCTATCAAGTAGAACCTATTTGTTATAATTTCGGGGGGTAATTGCCTTTATCGCCACGCTTGGCGGGCGCGTTGGCGATGGCAGTGAGGCTTTAAGTACGCAGAACATGCTGTTGCCCGTCCACCTGTGTGAACCAACAGTGGAACCAACGTAATAACTTCGGTATAGTTTCGCCATGTCTGTCTGTCCGTACCTTTGCTCAGAGCCCGTTCGTTAGTGCTAGGACGCTGTTATTTTGCATGGATGCACATATTACTTACGACGACAAAGTGAAATAATAAAATGTTGAAACATCACATTTTTTTAGGGTACTTCCCGTATAATTATGTAAAGGGGGGTGTGATTTTTTTTCACCTAACACATCGTGTGGGTTATCATTAGATAATAGGTCTTTTAAAAACGCTTATAAGTTGGGGAGACGAATTTTAGTTTTAGGGATTTGTTTGTAAAAGTGCAAATTTTTGTTAGAGTCAAGTGTTCCCCCCCCCCCCCCCATCTGCCACCTAAGTGGTTGATGTTGGGTATGTAAGAATTCGCGGTAGTAGTATATATAGTGAAATTAAATGGAAAACTATCACGGTTAAGTAGACTTGTTGAAGTAAATTTTGTTACTTCTCATTTGATCAGCTGTTACTCGTAAACTTGTAGTTTACGAGTAACAGCTGATCAAATGAGAAGTAACAAAATTTTAACTTAAGCCACATTCTTCGAATGGAGGGTACTACGGAACCCTACATTGTGCGTGGCCCGACATGCACCTTCCCGGTTTTTTTGCATGTTATGTGTAGCTTTGAATAATAATTTATTTTACAGGTTTTCACAATGTTTATTATGAAAGGATGCTTAACTTGTTTTTTATTGTTATTGCTATAATATTTTTAACGTAGCAAATTAGTTGCGAGTGTAGCGAGACAAATCTTATCAAAGTTTATAAATAGCATTCCTACTTTAAGGACATCCGATATACACGTTTAACTATAGGCCTAAATAAATACCTAGTTCCATCGTTATTATTATGACAATAATGTTACTTAACTGTGTACTTTACAAGGATTCTGTGGCTTGGATTTTTGATCGATCAGTCAGACGTACGCTGATATATTTTTCGGTATATTTTTATCTAAATTGCGACTTTGTGAATGTTTTTATTCTGTCGTAAATAATAGATACCCTAAAAAATTAAAAGAATTTTTGGGGCACATTAGATGGACGTATCCATATAATGTAATAAATGTAAGTAGCTTTTCCTTTTTCTCACTCTCTTATATTCTTCTTTCATTTGCGTACACACAAGAACGTCGCTATTCATTCCGGAAATACAGTTCGTTAAGTAACCGGTTACAATGTACCGAATCTTTGAAATTATCTCATTTTAGTGGACAGTACTATTATAATAACCTAAACAGTGCTGTGAACAGTAATTAATATTACTTTGTAAATAGCATTTAGATCAATTTTTAAAATAAGAACGACTTAAATATAATAGTAATTATGCAGTGTTTTATGATAATAAAAAATTGAAATTGTCTGTTACTTTATAATATTTAATTATTCCCTGAACAGAAAGCACGGAAGGCAACGGCAGTGCGCGCTGTACAGACCCTACACTAGAATATGTGGTTTGGCTACACCTAAGTACTTGTCTTGGCGTCAATTTACTTAAAAATGTTTTGGTGGGATATCATTTCTTTTTTTGATTGTTATTTCTTGCTCATTAGCAGTTATTTTTTTCATAGCGCACTCACTATCTTTGCCTTTTAGACCCCTAGCAGACTACAAACTTTATGTCGGCTGATACTTTGATAGGGTTGGGCTTTATACCAAATACTGGATGATACCAAATCGGTGTAATGTGCGCACTTCCAAACATGGTCATACTGATTTATAGCCCGATCAAAGTATCAGCCGACATAAAGTTTGTAGTCTGCTAGGGGTCTAAAAGGCAAAGATAGTGAGTGCGCTATGAAAAAAATAACTGCTAATGAGCAAGAAATAACAATCAAAAAAAGAAATGATATCCCACCAAAACATTTTTAAGTAAATTGACGCCAAGACAAGTACTTAGGTGTAGCCAAACCACATATTCTAGTGTAGGGTCTGTACAGCGCGCACTGCCGTTGCCTTCCGTGCTTTCTGTTCAGGGAATAATTAAATATTATAAAGTAACAGACAATTTCAATTTTTTATTATCATAAAACACTGCATAATTACTATTATATTTAAGTCGTTCTTATTTTAAAAATTGATCTAAATGCTATTTACAAAGTAATATTAATTACTGTTCACAGCACTGTTTAGGTTATTATAATAGTACTGTCCACTAAAATGAGATAATTTCAAAGATTCGGTACATTGTAACCGGTTACTTAACGAACTGTATTTCCGGAATGAATAGCGACGTTCTTGTGTGTACGCAAATGAAAGAAGAATATAAGAGAGTGAGAAAAAGGAAAAGCTACTTACATTTATTACATTATATGGATATGTCCATCTAATGTGCCCCAAAAATTCTTTTAATTTTTTAGGGTATCTATTATTTACGACAGAATAAAAACATTCACAAAGTCGCAATTTAGATAAAAATATACCGAAAAATATATCAGCGTACGTCTGACTGATCGATCAAAAATCCAAGCCACAGAATCCTTGTAAAGTACACAGTTAAGTAACATTATTGTCATAATAATAACGATGGAACTAGGTATTTATTTAGGCCTATAGTTAAACGTGTATATCGGATGTCCTTAAAGTAGGAATGCTATTTATAAACTTTGATAAGATTTGTCTCGCTACACTCGCAACTAATTTGCTACGTTAAAAATATTATAGCAATAACAATAAAAAACAAGTTAAGCATCCTTTCATAATAAACATTGTGAAAACCTGTAAAATAAATTATTATTCAAAGCTACACATAACATGCAAAAAAACCGGGAAGGTGCATGTCGGGCCACGCACAATGTAGGGTTCCGTAGTACCCTCCATTCGAAGAATGTGGCTTAAGTTAAAATTTTGTTACTTCTCATTTGATCAGCTGTTACTCGTAAACTACAAGTTTACGAGTAACAGCTGATCAAATGAGAAGTAACAAAATTTACTTCAACAAGTCTACTTAACCGTGATAGTTTTCCATTTAATTTCACTATATATACTACTACCGCGAATTCTTACATACCCAACATCAACCACTTAGGTGGCAGATGGGGGGGGGGGGGGGAACACTTGACTCTAACAAAAATTTGCACTTTTACAAACGAATCCCTAAAACTAAAATTCGTCTCCCCAACTTATAAGCGTTTTTAAAAGACCTATTATCTAATGATAACCCACACGATGTGTTAGGTGAAAAAAAATCACACCCCCCTTTACATAATTATACGGGAAGTACCCTAAAAAAATGTGATGTTTCAACATTTTATTATTTCACTTTGTCGTCGTAAGTAATATGTGCATCCATGCAAAATAACAGCGTCCTAGCACTAACGAACGGGCTCTGAGCAAAGGTACGGACAGACAGACATGGCGAAACTATACCGAAGTTATTACGTTGGTTCCACTGTTGGTTCACACAGGTGGACGGGCAACAGCATGTTCTGCGTACTTAAAGCCTCACTGCCATCGCCAACGCGCCCGCCAAGCGTGGCGATAAAGGCAATTACCCCCCGAAATTATAACAAATAGGTTCTACTTGATAGATCCGTGCCCAGCAGTGGTACACCATATGGGTTGATATAAACTATAGTGCTCCAATTAAAAAAAGGAATCAGTATTGAAACCAAGAAGCTAAATGTTTTATTTCCTTTGTTACTCGTGGAATTAGAAATTTAGGTAGAGCTTACAGCGGCTACTGGCATAATGAAATCCGTCAAGCCATTTGGCACAAATTCCTGCAGACATATATGTCAGTGAATATTTGGATGTCCTATATGGCGTACCTCAGGGCAGCATCTTAGGACCCACTCTCTTCCTGGAGTATAACAACGACCTCTGCTCCCTTAAACTTCCAAAGGTCAGTATCTGCACCTTCGCTGACGATACTGCCATTATCTTTCATGGCAAAATATGGGCTGAGGTTGCTGAGGTGACCCGGGAGGGAAATAATGTAATATCTATTTAGCTGCTAAAGAACCCTGACCCAGACCCTACACTAGAATATGTGGTTTGGCTACACCTAAGTACTTGTCTTGGCGTCAATTTACTTAAAAATGTTTTGGTGGGATATCATTTCTTTTTTTGATTGTTATTTCTTGCTCATTAGCAGTTATTTTTTTCATAGCGCACTCACTATCTTTGCCTTTTAGACCCCTAGCAGACTACAAACTTTATGTCGGCTGATACTTTGATCGGGCTATAAATCAGTATGACCATGTTTGGAAATGCGCACATTACACCGATTTGGTATCATCCAGTATTTGGTATAAAGCCCAACCCTATCAAACTATCTGAGGATTAACAAGTTTGTGTTCTGCGAGGCCTCTAACTTATATGTTGATCTAACACATAAAAATATAAAAAAAAACGGAAGGCAGCAAGACAAAGCAAACAAGACTAGAAAAACAGAGCTTGTTTAATGTATTGTACTGCATTACATATTATAAACAAGTTGTCTAGATACGTACCCACATATATTCTAACATAATATTAAATAAACATGACGATTTAAAATGATACAGTAAACACAGAGTTCTCATAATCACAATGCACATTTTAGATAGGTAATACATTTTTGCAAATCAAAAATATAATACCTACCTAAAATGTGCATTAGAAGATTTATTTAGTAAAACAAAAAACCCATTATTGAATTGTTTCGGGATTTGCAGACTATTAAACTATCTTTTAAATATATGATTATTACAAATATAATAATAAGTACAAATCCAGAACTATTTAATGCAGCTGTTGCATAATGGCCACTTTTCTATTGGTAGGTGAGACGTACCCCTCAAAGTTCTTGCCACGGAACATTGATACCTACTAGGTTCTTTCCATACAAACTTTTATTCCCCTATTTTAAGGGATAGAAGAGGAAATGTACAGATTCATAATTATTATGTTATTTGTGTGCTAATAGTAAGCTTTCACACCAAATTTCAGTTCAATTTTCTGTGGCTTCTCGAAGTACCCTAACGGTTTTGCTAACATCCGTCAGTGAGTCAGGGACAAAATCTGGGTATTTTAGATATTAGTAATTTATAAAGTATAATAGCTATACCTTTGAAACTTAGCATGTTACTTAAGTACTACCATAGTAAGTATTGCCATCATATCCTGAGAATTTGGACTTTCTAGCTCTCTCCAGACAAAAGACGAAACGCTTCGAGAAAAGGTAGGTAGTGCCCTGCGCTATCGCTGTCTCGTTTTGCGGGGGCACTAGAGTGCCCCCTGATAAAATGCCGACGCCGTTTGTATAACGCCGAGCTACGCCATTTGTCTTCAACACATACAGGTAATCTACGTGGACAGTTTGGGAACCCCTGACCTATACTATCGATAGTATTGCTAAATAATATTAAGAGCACTTATCGATAGGATAGAACTATCGTATAGAATTTGCCTGCAGGTAAAATCTGTAAGTAAGCAGTGTTACTTTTCTATCGAAAGTATGACTTCTTTTTGAGATCACGACAATACCTATACTTATCGATAGTTGAGTAACAACAGTTGTGATGTCATCAAATGAGTAAATAATCTGTGAGTCGTTCACACATTTAACAGATTAGTCATCTGTAATATATGCCTTCAAATATATTATCGGCTATTTCCTTACTTCAATTTAATTCGATCGACTGCCTCTGTGGCGCGGTGGGACTGTATCTGACTGCTACGCAAAACTTTGTGTGATGAGCACGATGGTTTATTCTGTGTCTGGGTGTTATTTATCTATAATATGTATGTATTTAGAAATATATAAGTATGTTTATCAGTTGTCTGGTTTCAATAGTACAAGCTCTGCTTAGTTTGGGATCAGATAGCGTTGTGTGAGTTGTCCCAAGACATTTATTTATTTATTTATAATTCATAATTGAAGCGTGCGAGTAGGTATTATTTGATACTAGCTGACCCACGCAACTTATTTGCGTCATTTTTTACCGTTTTTGTAACATTTTCAGTGATCGTCCGTTCCTATTGGTAGTAGCGTAATTTATGAGTTTCAAAATCGGTTTAGTAGATCCAAAAATTACCCCCTACAACCCCACAAACTCGCAAACTTTACCTACCTCTTATTATTATTAGTATAGATAAACAAATAAATTAACAGACGTTTTAAGAGCATTTTATTTTAATTCATTTTTAAAATTGAATGGAAAATTTAAACAAAAAGAAAGCTTCCCGGTTCGACAATTAAATGCTCTTAAAACGTCTGGTTTTTAGGGTACCTCCCTTATATGTAAAGTGGGGTGTGATTTTTTTTATCACCTACCTCATTGTATGGGGTATCAATAAATAGGTCTTTTAAAAACGTTAAGGGGTTGTAAAAAAGATTTTTAGATTTAGGGATCCGTAAAATATTAAGCTTTAAAGTGCAATTTTTTGTTAGAGTCTTGTGTCGCCGTCGTCCCATGCCAGCTAAACGGTTGATGTTGGGTTTGTGAAAAAATCACGGTAGTAGTATATATAGTGAAATTAAAAGGAAAACTATCACAGCTAAGTAGGCTTTACACGTTTACGAGTAACAGCTGATCAAGTGAGAAGTAACAAAATTTTCGTACAAATTCCATTGAAAAATATTATTATGTAAATATAACGTTGCAAGTATGAAACAAAAACAACAGAAAACCCACTTCTTAAGCCACATTATTCGGATGGAGGGAACTATGGAACCCTACATTGTGAGTGGCCCGACATACACTTGCCCGGTTTTTATTTGTTCATCCATATCCACACTAATATTATAAATATGAACGTAACTCTGTCTGTCTGTTACGCTTTCACACTCAAACAGCTAAACCGATAGTTATGAATAAGGGCGATAATATGTACACCCTCGTGTTCGCCAAACGGGAACAAGCAGTTGGAAATTAAAAAGGTTGATATCATACTAATATTAGAAACGTTAATGTTTGTGATGATGATGGATGAATCAAGATGGATGTATGTACTTATTGATGTTTGTTATTCTTTGACGCAAAACAACATAGGAATAACACACACTGGGTACATTTTGCAGCAAATATTGGACATCTACTATGCAACGATGTTTTGGCCCCCTATTCCACCTATCCCACTTGGCCATCCCACCTGGGTGGTAAGAGTGGAAAAAATAATCAACTTTTCCCTCCCAGGTGGAAAAGGTGGAAAAGGAGGAATTGAAATTGTTGGGAGATTATTACGCCGCTCTTCCCACCCAGGTGGGATAAAAGCAACATTTCAACTTCACTCTTCCTACCCCAGGGCCCCAGCCGTTAGCGAAATTAATAAATTAATATAATGATTATTATCAAACTTTGTGTGATCCACAAATATTTATTTTCTAGGTCTAGAGCGGCGTAATAATCTCCCAGGTGGGATAAAATCAACATTTTCAATTCCTTCTTTTCCACCTATCCCACCTGGGAGGGAAAAGTGGATTATCTTTTCCACTCTTACCACCCAGGTGGGATGGCCAAGTGGGATAGGTGGAATAGGGGGATTTGGCTACAATGCTGGTTCTTCAGATTCGCACGGATAAATGAACCCGTAAATGTTTTGACACATTTGTGGTCTTCCAAATAGTGTCAGTTTTTGACACACATAAGCCTTCACAAGAAATAAAAAGGAATTAGCAAACGGATTCGCAGATGACTATGTGAATAACGCGTTTGACAAACGCTATTTTGTGCATTCTCTGAATTACTGGTCCTCTAACAGCCACCAAAAATTCCACCATTCCGCTTCTGATACTGTCATCCGACTCACTCCTAGACATTGTTTATTGCAAATAATTATCGATTGTAATAAAATCTTATATTTGTATATGGTTACAAGTGAAACTAATTAATGCGCAATAAAAAGCAATCAGAATCAGTACAGTCAATAATGCGATAAACATTTTTTTTATTACGCATGCTCGTCATTACTTACCTACACTATTAATAGTAAAACGAAATTATACCAATTCAACGAAAGGCGAGCACAAACGATTGGGTATTTCACTACCATGTACTTATGACTGTTTTATTTATTTTACCCTAACCATGCAATAATATAAATGTTGATAAACTTTCGCGATTTGTACACATTTTAAAATTATATATATTAGACTGTAATCTACCCGTGAGGGTAGACTACAGTCTAGTATATCAGTCACAGTCTAGTAGTCACCCACGGCCTTTGCAATACGGTCGAAACGTCGGGCCTTTTTACCTAAAATTATTCACGCGATTCAGACCCGTAGTATATAATAATTTTAAAACATGCAGTAATATGCCACAATGTATTATAAAAAAAAATGTTTCGTCCGCAATTGAAAATGTTCATAAATTTTAATTTCCAAAAGAAATATTATAGATTTATCCGTACAAAATATGAAGTCACCTTTCATACAAACGATTAACAACTCACCACAATTCTGCGAATTATTTACCGATACTCGGCGACACATGTCTGGCGGCCTTACTCTTGCGCATAGACGCACCCGCACGCTTACGATAAAGGATGTGATACATATCAGTCTTTAAAACGACGTGTGACTTAACACACCTATTATATTTTTTGCGCTCGATTATCGACAGCGTTGCAAAAATGAATATTTCTTTATGTTTGTTCTACGTCTTATTTTTAATGTCCGAATATGTCTGCATCGAAGAAAAGAATGATGAGGTTCTCCTAGACTGTTCGGATGAAAATATGTGGAGGTGTTTACTGTGGTTGGCGGAAAATGGTGAAAATATTACCAAAAATAGATCAAAAAGGAGTATTATAATAAATGGGAAATGCGCTATTGGAAAAGTTTGGTTTCTGTATAGGTGCTGGACTTGTGAAGAGTAAGTACTTTTTTTATTATGGTATTTTTCTTTTTCTTAGCTATGAGTTTGATTTATCTGGAGGTAAAATTGTACAAGATTGCAACGGAGATGCATTAAAGGATTCAGATGGTCTAAGGTGATATACAGGATGATTTGTAATATACTGATAACCTTCCACTCGTAGGTTTTTTACATTAGGTACACTAAATTACTTTGAAATATTTATTTTGAACTCATAACCACATTACAGCGATGTTTAGAGCTAAGGACTTTACAAGCTATTTTAGCAGCGAAAAAGCGTTGTTGATTGTGAGGTTTATCTATGCATTACAAACAACACTGATTTTAGTTGCGGGTCTCACAGACGTATTGGGTGGTAGAGGGTTAATTTTTTAAAACTGATATTATACGTTATCACTATCACTACATAGTATAAAACAAAGTCGCTTTCTCTGTCCCTAAATCCCTATGTATGCTTAAATCTTTAAAACTATGCATCGGATTTCGATGCAGTTTTTTTTTAATAGATAGAGTGATTGAAGAGGAAGGTTTATATGTATAATAACATCCATTAAATAGTGGAAAAATAAGGAGCGGAGCAGCGATAAGAAATGTTGCAAAAACGGGGAAAATTTACGCAGATGAAGTTGCGCGGGTCAGCTAGTAATATATATACAATATAGTCTAATATTATTATTTATTTATTTAATACAATCTAAAGAAGCTGTGAGAGGTTATTAGTATATACAAATCAACCTGCATATAACGAAATACCGAGAACATAGAAGGTATCTAACATACAAGCAACGCACGCTCGACACCCACACACATAGACATTGCTCAAAGATAAGAAATCTCGGAATGCCTTCTGAACAAAATATTGTAAAGTGGTTTTAAATGTTGTATTCGCAAATCCTCTCCAATAGGTTCAACTATTTTTTCTTCTGTAATTGGTTGAACAAAGATTTCAATATATTGGAAAAGAGTTGCGTAATATTCAACTATTATAAATTAGAGGGAAAAGTGTCTAAATTTTTCAAATGGTTGAACAACGAGTTGAACTTACTTGGACAGAGAGTCTATGTGTGCGTGGCTCGAGCGTAATAAGTTACCGTATGTACTCTAGGTATTTTGTGTATATTATAATTATAATAATATAATATCTTGGGCAACTCACACAACGCTATCTGATCCAAAACTAAGCAGAGCTTGTACTATGGAAACCAGACAACTGATATACATACTTGTTTATTTCTAAATACACACATATTATAGATAAATAACACCCAGACACAGAATAAACCATCGCGCTCATCACACAAAGTTTTATCCTGGGTGGGGATCGAATCCACGACCTCTTGCGTAGCAGTCGGATACACTCCCACCGCGCCACAGAGGCAAATAAATAATTCTTTAATGACGTATGAACTAAAAAGGGGAAACAATGGGAAGATGCAGATACCCTTCACTGCCATACAGCTGGGGACCATAGTTTTACTTTTATAAAATATTTCAGAAATAATTAAAAACTTTACGAAAATATACGATCGAAGTAATTGAATTGAATTCTTTGTAAATTACTAGTTTTTTCCGCGCCTTCCTCGCATTATGTTTGATTTTTAACTTATGTTTTTCTAATATATAAACTGCATTACTGTTAAGTTTCCTAACAATCTTCTTAAAAGAGCAAAAGACGTTCTTTTTTACGTGAAAGAGCAACAGACATCCATCCATCCTCATAAATATTCAGATGTATAAAATTAGTAAAAGATTAATTAAATTTATAAACTAATAATGTTAGTTAAAATATTGTCGTGTTTCGCAGTAATACACCCAATCTAAATGCATAGATATCGGTACGTATCTAATCATTCAAATTCATAATAGGGATGTTGACTGTTAAGTCAGTCTCTGTTTATAAAATTTCAAAACGACAAGCTCTATAAAAATGTGCATGGAATAGGATCCTATGACCTCATAAGTTCCTATCGTCGTTCCAATCTTCTAGTATTCGTTTTCATGCTTTTAAATTAAAAAACATGTTAAAATGTAAAAGCACAGTTATTTTCAGAGCATTTTAAGATCTACTATTACCTGATTAGTATTAAATAATTTACTTTTATTGTAGTGAAATACCCAATTCTTTATTCTCAAAACAAAATAACACTTGTTAAAAGTCATGTGCATGTACACGTCATGCCAAGTTCGCAAACAATTGGTAAAGCCGGTGCCATTCAAACCATTCAACGTAAAAGCCGTTTCTTTATTCTTAAAGTAAAAATATAGAACGTAATGTGTACATTTTTCTTATCTTAACATATTACACAGACCACACCCCCACTGATAAACAGTGTCTGATAACACCCCTACTAATATATAAATGTGAATTTGAGTTTGTTTGTTACGCTTTCACGCGAAAACTACTCAACCGATCATCATGAAACTTTGTACACATATTCTTGGAGGTATTAGAAGTAACATAGTATTATAAAAAAAAGGGGAAAATTTACGCAGACGAAGTTGCGCGGGACAGCTAGTAATATATAAAGGCAACCGTTACTAACTGATTGATCTATACACACACACCTCAAATCACTAAACAAAATGCGCTGAAATATGGAACGTTATTTCGTAGGCATCCGCTAAGAAAGGTTTTTAAAAAATTCACTTCCTAAGGGGACAAAACGGGGGTCCAAAGTTTAAACGACATAACAAGATCCATGTGGAAAGAGCCGCGGGCGAATGCGATATCATTAGAAACACTAATGAGATGGAAAGACAACCTGACCTTCACTCCTGGACAACTCTGGAGACGAGTTGCACAAGACAGAACACAATAGAAAGCGTTAGAAGAGGCCTATGTCAAAAGGCACACTGTACAGCTTCATATTTGAAAAAAAAGAAAAAAATGGAACTTAATATTGCCTTTTATTTTATACTACAGAATAAAATGCTTAATATTACTATAATTAAAAGCAAAAAGCCTAGTGATTAAACTAGCTTTCTAAAAAAAACTGCATTAAAATCAGTCCATTAGTTTGGAAGTTACAATGTCATAGCAAGACCTTGTTTTTTGAAAAACCTTGATATTTTTAGAGATAAACGTGTTCAAACAAACATCCTCTCTATTTACATTCTGATAGAGAGGTAACAAACAATCGCGTTCATTACATTAAAAACACATCCTGAATAGAAATCGAACCCACGGCAGTACAGTCACAGTCTACTAGACTTGGGAATATTCCCATACTACATGAACCATTTTTTACATTTTTATTCCCGTCACCCCTCGGTGGTCACCCGTAGTATATGCCAAGACCCCCCCTCCCCCTGGGTATAAATCTCCATATGGGTTTAAATATTTTTTTACTGACAGAAAGTTAACAAAAAGGGTGTCAGTGAGTTTAAAAAGCGCTAAACTAAACGCTAAAGCGCCATGTTTGAATATATCTTCCTAGAAGATATTGACTAAATGACAAAAACCTAAGTCCTCCTCTCCCCCCTGTTACCAAGCCTGGTAGTTTAGGTACCCCCCCCCCCTCGGAAGGGTCACGTAGTATGGGTACGTTCCCTTGAAGAAGTAAATCTAAAAAATATTTGGTTAATAGAAAATAAGATTTATCCAATGTTTTTTTTAAATAATCAGTGAAGCATGAAGAAAGTTTTTATAAAAAGATAAAGAATGGGAACATTGCCAAATTGCCATTGAAAAAAAAGTAAAAGCTCCATTTTTCCCATACAAACAAAAGGGTAAAACGTGATTTCCTACCAACTTTTAACCAAAATCAAATAGAATGCAAGCAGACCCGCGGAGAAAAGCTAACTGTAATAAATATTTCCGGATGTACAACTGTCAATAAGTTAGTCACGAACTAATGTTGTATGTCCCTACTATAAAAATCCAACCATAAACAAATACTTCCACTTGCTGCGCGATTTCGGAGAACGTCAATATTTATTTGAATCGGTTGGTTTGTTGACTCAGATAATTATTATGTCGCCCGTTTGTGTCATGTAGCATGCTTCTACACTATAGTTCGTTCATTAATATGTGTCTCTTGACTTATAAATCTTGGCGCCACTGCTCATGAAGCTCATGAGATTAAAAATATATCAAATGTATAAATGGGATTGTTTAATTTGAAGTTATCAGCAAACTTCAAATTTCTTTCAATCAACATTATTTAACATCGGGGTAAATGCTTTTGTTACAGGCATATTTCACGGTAAATAAAACAAACATGATTAAGCTCCCACACTTTTAGAGCTTTTCAAAATCTTTATTTATTAAATCTATTGAGATTTAGGATGAATGATAGGTGAAAGATTGGCAAGTCATTCCAGTAACAGGTCAGGGGCCAAATGATTGCGAAGAGACTATATATATTTTAAATTTGCTCTAGTAGTCAGCCTTCATGACGAAACGTCGACTTTTGAGTGTACTAACGGCCGGTCTCAATAATCTATCTGTCGATGGATTTGGCTACTAGAGGAATGTATTTGACATAATCTCAAAAACATGTCCAAATTCTACCTCTAGTAGCCAAATCCTACGGTAGATAGTTATTGAGACCGGCCGTAAGACTTACAGTTTGATAGTTATTATTATTATTAATCTACTATCTGACCCTCGCCATTTACCCCGATTTTGCAATTCCTACGAAATACTTAAATCACGATTAAAAATATGCTTTACAGCCTAAAAAGGTCTACAAAAGAGTTCGCGATGATGTATGTCTATCTCTTAGGGATAACCCACAATAACCATTTTTTATCTTTTACTTTTTACGAGAAATAATGGCTTTATTACGAAGCGATTTTAAGCAATACAGCAGTAATCCATATTCAATTGAGTACCTTAAATACATTGTGCATTTAATATGGATCAATATGGTTCTTTACAGCATGTAATTTAAATTAATGTTTTCAAAGATATTACCGATTTAAAATGCAGGGACATAAAGGTTGTGGCGGTACCGGCCGGGGGGCCGGCGGCGCCTGCCTTTATACAAGGTATTAAAAAATTAACTGCAAGAATTTCGTGTATCAAATAACTATCCAATTACAAAAAAAAAAATCACCTATACTCAAACTCAAACTTAACTAATAGCACATAACTTTAAAACGAATTGTTAAATACGATTTTTGTTTTCGTAATTATTTTTTATATGCACTTGGCACCGCTGGCTGCTATTTAAAAAATAATTACGTCATAACATAGATAGGTGGTTCGCTTCTGGCCCCGGTTTGGCTACGCAAGTCTCGGGTTTGATTCCTGACTCTAGATTTCAATTTTTTCTATCTTTCTAAAATGAAATTATTGTATTTGTAAAGTAATTGGCAAGAAATGCCTATAAAAATTACTTCAATAAAGATGTTGTTTCCCAATCACAGAAGCTAAGTTTTGAATTCTTATTAAATAAAATGTTTTTGATTTCAATATATTATTATATTCAGATTTTATTATATTAAACAATGAGAAGTAAAGATCAATACTTCAAAGATATTACGAAAAACATTAGTTTCGATTTTTTCTACTCGAACTGTACACATTGTCCTACATGTATTGTGATCTTATTTATTTTGGCCTCTGTGTGTTTAGGAAAAGTGACTTTCTGCCCACAGTGATCAGATATTAAATCAGTTAAATCATTTAATATAACCTCCATAAAATAACTACAGCATGAGGTACATTGTGACGAACCATTTTATATGGTTAATCCTTACTGTAATCAAATTGTAACGCGTAATACTTATTATTGAGTAGTTCTATGGTCTTTATCACCAGTTACACTTCACTAAATGCACGAATTACAAGAAATACACCTAAATTAACATAGGTGTACCTGTATTATTCAAAGAGTTCCCTCGATTTCTCCAAGATCCCGTGATCAGAACCTAACTGTATGACAATGGACCAATCTGGAAGTATTCCTACCCTCACAAACATAAAAAAAAAATTGTCAACTCGGACCAGCCGTCTTCGAGTAATCGGGTAATATAAAATAATAATTATTGAGTAGTTCCGCTGGACATCTAGGTATGGTCTTCAAGATCGGTTCCACTTCACTAAAATATGATATTTCAATTAAAGTGTTCGAGTTGGCAAGTAACAAACATTAAAAAAAAAACAGTCAAATTGAGAACCTCCTCCTTTTTGAAGTCGGCTGAAAATAGGTTAGATACATCTTATCATACGGTGTTTGGTGCTTAGGTAGATAAAAGTTCTATGAACTCTTAAATTTAAGTAAATTTAGTGAAATTAGTTTTGCATTTCATAGAGCAAACAACTTTCTTTTCATCCTAGGCTGACCCAAGGGTTAAAAGACGTCCACGGGGTCTAAACGTAGTTACACAATCTTGCAATAGTTTTCTGTAAATAGTATACGTAGATGCTTAACTACAAACACACATTACATAACTTACAAATGAATTTAAAAGGCAGAAATATTTAAATTTTTGACTATAATTTGTCATAAACATAGATAATGCATTTTAGAATTTTATGGGTTCATACAGAGTACCTAAGACTACCTAATAAATGGATGCATGCATTATTCATTAAACTTTAAAATATACCAGCTCACCTATCATGTCAGCTCACATCTATTAATATGTTAGTTTATATAAAAATCACCATCACCATCATAAAAAAATAAAGGGGATAATACCTGATATCTTATTTATTTATACACAACACACATTCTCTTTACAAGCTAACCCAATACAACATCAAACAAAACAAAACAACAACAAAATCTTTAAACTATTCGTATGACAATAAATACTATCTTCTTTCCATTCCGGTCATGTACAATCGGTCGTTAAATTGGCACCGATTGTCGCTCGAACAATCGGTGCTATTTTAAAAAGATTCGTGTGGGCTGTTATCTAATGATAAGGCCCCTCGCAGACGGCATACTCGTACATAAATGCAGTCTGTTGGAGTGTTATCTACAACAATATTTGAATTTGAAATCGTTGCTTGGCTTTCAGGACCGCGAATATAAAAACTCAATGACAGTCAGATATGTATTTTATGTTCTACGGAGTAAAATATAAATTTGATTATCGCCTAATTTTCTTATTTGCAGTTTTCAACGATAAACGAAGAAATGTTACCAATAAACAAACTCTTCAATTAAATGCTGAAGATGTTATAATATCACTACTAATATTATAAATCCGAAAGTTCAGGAAAAGGATAAATGATAATGTAGTCTATGCTACAAGAAACTGTCGTACTGGGCTTAGTTTTTATTAAATCACCTTTTTTTCTTTTATTTCAGATACGAAGAGATAACTGCAAAACCTTGCTGGGCTTGAACAAAGAACAATACACAGTACTAAAACCATTAAAACAATAAAAACATTCATATTACATAAATAAAAAATAAACAAAAAAAAGTACAAGCTGTGATAAAAATACCATTATACAGGCAGATATTTCTGTTCATGATGGAGTATCATTTTCATCAAAGATTTTACGGGCATTTGTATTAGAATTAGTTCGATCTCGATTGTAATTAAAAATCTCCAAGGATTTCTACTGGACTCATACCTAACTGGACCCGAACCTCTCAGAAAATGAGTGACCTTAGGAGACGCCGATGAAAAGGAGAGTAATTATTGAAATGGTTTACTAATTATTAAATAGGAAACAAAATAGCAAAAACGCCCTTGAAAAGGAGAGTAATAATAAAAATGGTAAAAAAAATCTGTGATTATAAGATTAAGTGACTTTTTGCAACCTAAAACTGCTTTATCAAGAGATCAATCGTAAACATGCAGCGCAATTAGCAGCAAAGAAGTATTTTTGAACATAGACAACGATAAATATTAAAGTATACCTACGTCCGTCAGTGTCCAAGATTTAACGGATCTGCAAAAAATAAAAACAGTGCACCAAAATACTTAATCAATCAAGCCAACGATTTCTGCTGGCGGATACCATACTGCGACAATACCTACTAGTAAGTATAAGACTATTTTAATGTAACATTCTTCTAGATTTAAATAGTAGGTAAATATAACTTCTGCAAAGGATTATTAGGGTTCCGTACCTTTAAAGGAAAAAAACGAACACCCTTACAAGATCACATTGTTGTCTGTCTGTTCGTCTGTCCGTCTGTCAAGGCCCTTTATCTCAGGAATGCGTAGAGGTATGGAGTTGCAATTAAAGACGTATACTCAAGTCTACAGATCCTTGAAGCTGTGAAAAAATATAACTTCTAAAAAACGTAAAATAAATATACGGACGTTTATCCCGCAAAAAACCGTATATTTTGAGACTCGATTCCTGAACTCGATGGGCGAGTCCAACTCACACTTGCCCAGTTTTTATATATGAGTAGACGGCCATTAAGTGAACAGGCATGTGACGTGATACAAAGAAACCCATGTTTTCCCGTCAAAGGCACCAAAATATTAATTTTATGGGAGTCACATATGAACACTAAGGAAAATATGGTGATACATCACTTTTCCCTCAGCAGCTGATACAAACCACTAATGGTCTCCGCCTATTAGAATCATACTAAGGCCGTTCTGAGTTCGAAAAAAAATTATGTTCATGAAATATGGACATTTGGCGCCCAGTAAACCGGTATACGATGTCCTGGTGCAAATACGACACTATCGGACAGCTGAGCGCAAGCTACAGCCCGCATACACGGATCAAGAACAAAATAATAAATAAATTACGCTATCGATACACCATATCATACAAACGAGTTTAATATAATTAGATTAGGGTTGCCACCCGTACTTTGTAATAAAGTATTATAAAATCCAGGTGGCAACCCTAATCGTTATTTTGGATAATTGTATTATATCCGTTATGAGAAGTATAAAAGTCACAAAAATACTTATTTTACATGATTTTATTATCCGGAATTCAATGATTTACATATTTATTAAAAAAAATAAACGTTACTTAAATAAAGACTGTAAAGACGCTTGATTATGATTAGGTATTTCTTAAATATTGTAAAAATATTAAAAAAATAATGTCAGAAAATAAACTAAATGAAATTGTACTTTATTTTAACACAACGTATTTCATTTGAACCAAAAATAGGCGGCAACCATACAAAAGACTAAAAAAACAGAATGAACACCAAATTTATAAAACTAAGGTTTCTTTAAACGTTATTTCAGATAAAAGCAACACAGGCGGTTCAAAAAATAACGAGACATGAAAATATGGGCATATGTGGCATTGCAAGAATAGCAAACAATTGCACGGAAGGCAAAACGCACGCAGGCAACAACCATATGGTAAATATAAAATACTAGTGAATTTTTGTAGTTGTATTATGAGCTCGGACTACTACTTCTGCGCCAGGAGTCCACTTACTGCTTTTGTCAGATTATTTTCTTGCTGCTCTGCTCCTATTATATCGTAGCCTATAGCTCTTCGATAAATGAGCTTTTCAACTGTAAAAGAATATTTTAATTCAGACCACTAGTTCCTGAGATTATTGCGTACAAATTAGTATAGATGAAACGAAGAATTCACCGTATAATAACTACATATGAAAAATAAATGAGAAAATTCAATAATTACTGATCCGTCAGCAATTTCAGAAGCCTTGAACGATCATTTTATATCCACTATCAACATATTACATCACGAATTTACTATAACTAATTGTAAAACCCATCAACTAAAGTCTACATTCCTTACACCAGTCGATGAAATATACATGACAAAAATAATAACTTATTAGATAAATTTTAGGACTTATTCGCGTGAATTATTTAAAAGTACGAACCTTTTATTTACCCGACGTTTTGATCGAATTGCACCGATCGTGGTCACGGGTCGACTGATGGCAGCTTAGCGATGTCTCCGTGAGGCGTGGGGTTTTTCAAGTACCCTCGCCTAGTCTTGATAATTTTGATAATTTGTACTGTCGGTACTTCTACACACTACACTTACAACGTCTTTACACTGAGGCGCGGTGTCTTTACGGCTACGATTGCATTTGCTGATAACAGGGTTCCAAGATGGTGAGAGCCGGTATCCATCTTCTCAGTTTTTTTTTAAATCTTTATTTATATAAAAGAGTTTTATCTTGCGATATGTCAGTCCTATTGTAACAAAATAACACAAACAATAAACAAGATAACATCAAGAAGTAGGTGCTTAAAAATAACTTAAATTAACTTAGATTTCTACACATCTATACTAATATTATAAAGCGGAAGAGTTTGTTTGTTTGTTTGTTTAAACGGGCTAATCTCAGGAACTACTAGTCCGATTTAAAAAAAAACCTTTTTGTTGGATAGCCCATTTATCGAGAAAGGCTATAGGCTATATAACATCACGCTACGACTAATAGGAGCGAAGTAGCGACGAGAAATGTTGCAAAAACGGGGAAAATTTACGCATTCGAAGTTGTGCGGGACAGCTAGTTGTATATAAATCTTTAGCAGCTTCTGAATTAGGTATACATAGTATACTGAAGACAGAACCCATCTCTAGTCTATTAATCTTTTCAGTTGAAGTTCTTATACTGCTTGATCTTAACCGCCTCCTAATAAAGGGAGGAACCCAAAAATAAAATTTTATTCTACCACTTTGTCAGCTTAACTATTATGTATATCCATGCACAATTACAGCTTTCTAGTACTAAGGGTCTTTAAGCTAAATCAGGGACAGACAGACAGACGGACGGACAGTTTTGCTATTTTGGCTATTAATTAATAATGTAATTTGAAAATATTTTGGCATTTTTAAGGTTTATGATCACCAGATAAGCACACAGCCGAAAGATACACCAGAAACACCTCTGGTTTGGTTCTGCTGTGTGTTTATGAAAGTACCTACTAAACAACTGATATATTTTTATATATGTAATTGTATACTGTTCCAGGTTTCTGAAAGCAATAACTCTCCTGGTGGCTCATCAAGAAGCACACCTACGAGATTGTTAGTGACAATGACGGCACTACAGATCTTCAAGTTTACTAATACTTTCGAATTTCGCAACATTTTCAAGACAGTTGGATCAGATATTCACATTATTGTATCAGAGGTTCAAGATCGGTCAAATATATGTTCGTAAACTTTCGCGATTTGTATACAGTATAGAATTTATAAGCTACGGGTCTTTATCGCGTAAAGGTTTTTTTTAAGGCTAAATACCTTTGTTTATTGCCTTACGTTTCGATCGTATTGCAACGGCCGTGGTCACAACACAACATAACACAATAAACTTTTAGAAAAAATGGAAATTTACGGCATCAGGGGACCAGCAAAAGAATGGTTTCATTCATACCTAGTTGATAGAAAACAGATAACAAGGGTGGCAAGGTTTAATAAATTGCATAATAGCCTAGAAAGTTTTGATTCCGAAGCTAGAACGAATCACTGTGGAGTACCCCAAGGTAGTATTTTGGGGCCAATACTGTTCCTTCTCTTTATAAATGACTTGCCACAGTCAATTAAACATCAAAGTGTATTGTTCGCCGATGACACTACAATTATTATTAAGTGCAATAATATGCAAAATTATGAAATTGAAATTAATGAAACTTTAAATAATGTAATAAAATGGTTAAATACAAATAAATTAAAAATTAATACTTCCAAAACTAGCGTACTTCATTTCAAAACATTCAAAAGTAAACCTGTGCACGTTAATGTCAAATATAATAATGTTGCTATAGAATAAGTACGTAATATAAAGTTCCTCGGCGTAACTCTTGATGAGCATTTCACATGGAAGAATCACATTGCAATAATTGCAAAAAGAATCAATCAGTTCGTATTTGCCTTAAAAAAGGTTAAAAATATTACATCCAGGCATACTTCTATAACAGTTTATCACGCATACGTCTGCTCAGTAATCCGTTACGGCATAGTCGTGTGGGGTAACTCTTCTGAAATAGAGAGAATCTTTCTTGCACAAAAGAAGTGTATTCGTGCTATGTTTGATATGCAGTGGTCCGATTCATGCAGGCTTATCTTCAAAGTGCATAATCTTCTCACAGTCCCATGTATTTATATTTACGAAGTAGCCAGGTTTTTAAGAACTAATCCTACACTATTTGAGCATAAGAATAATCAAAATAAGAGAATAGTTACACATCTAGATTACGAAATGCCTATTCCTAGGTTAGAAGTCTTTCGACGGAACTGCGTTTATATGGCTCCCCTAATTTATAATTCTTTGCCTAAAGTTATTACCCAACTACCATTTAGAAAGTTTTCGCTAGAATTAAAGAAATGGTTGCTAAAAGAATGCTTTTATTCTATTGATGAGTTTTAAAAAAAATATCCTTGTAAGTTTTACAGGCATAGATGAATGAAATAAAAGTGTATAGATTGCGTAAGTGTATAAAGATGTTTAATGTTGGAATGCAGATTTTGTTCTATTGCATGCTTATACTGCCAAATATGTGAAACTTCTAATTTTTATAAGACCTCTGTACCTACCATATTTGATGCAATAAAGAAATTATTATTATTATTATTATAATAAAACTTTTACGCGATTAGGACCCGAAGCTTAAAATTCTATAATCGGTCAAATGATCAGAATAAATCCGAATTCAAATGAATATTTTGGATTGATATATATATATATATATATATCTATTGAACATTTTATACCACAGTAGAACACCCTGTTTAATATCTCTTTGAGTTAGTGAAGTCACCAAAGCTCGTTGGGAACTAGGTCCGTACTGTGATAAAATCCTTCCGGTTTTTATTTAGTAGCTTTTTATTATATACATGTATTATATTATTGTAATACATGTAGTGATATATGTTTTGTGAATGCTGTTTACTGAAAACAAATAGTAGAAATGAATGAATGAAATTGCGGTGAGATTTCGTAGTGGCATGGCCGTTTTAAAAAAACACATTTTTTGTCATTACTTATTGTCTTTATGCGTTTATTAGTCTTAAACATGTTATAATTATAATATTGAGTAGGTATGTGACCAGGTACGAGAAAAATGACGCCTAACATTATTGCAAAAAAAAGTCACAAACCATATAAATAGAACAAAATACCTTTGACTACCTCTGTGGCGCGGTGGGAGTGTATCTGACTGCTACGCAAGAGGTCGTGGGTTCGATCCCCACCCAGGATAAAACTTTGTGTGATGAGCACGATGGTTTATTCTGTGTCTGGGTGTAATTTATATATACAATTTCTGGTTATCCATAACACAGGTTTTTAACCTAGCTTGGAGACCAGTCTCACATATTTGTGTATAACGATGTTTGTTAAATCCTTGTGTACATTTAATTGTGTGAGAAATAAATAAATAAATAAAATTAAATATGTATGTATTTAGAAATTTATAAGTATATTTATCAGTTTTCTGGTTCCCATTGTACACCAGGGACCAGATAGCGTTATGTGAGTTGTCCCAATATATTATTATTATTGAAATAGTCACCGTAGAATTTTCTTTATCAAAAAATATTCACAAATATAAATATACTTGCACAATCATGAGTGAAACGAAATTAATAAAAATTAATAAGTACATCCGACAGGAATTAATAGAGTGTGATGCTATGAGTATGAATGTGGAATAAGCCCACAGATAGATTCGCAGTTCAACTCGTCGATGATTTCATACATACCTTAATATTACTACATAACGTCAAAGTACAATAGAGACCCAAAATCTCGGACCACTTTGTTCTGAAACGGTTTTATTTTTCAAGATGAATTGTTTGTGAGCAATGTATATGCCTCTGTGGCGCGGTAGAAGTGTATCCGATTGCTACGCAAGATGTCGTGGGTTCGATCCCCACCCAGGAACTTAACTTTGTGTGATGAGCACGAATCTTTGTCTGGGTGTTATTTATCTATAATTGTATGTATTCAGAAATATATAAGTATGTCTAAGAAATATATAAGTATAAGACAACTGATAACAGTTGTCTCGTTTCCATAGTATAAGCTCTGCTAAGTTTGGGATCAGATAGCGTTGTGTGAGTTGTCCCAAGATTTTATATTATATTATTATTATACGTGCGTGTTGCTCAAGCGCGGAGGTTTCATCAACGATGTTTTAACTTTCTTAATTAAAAAGGTGTAGATAGGTTACATAAACAACATGTGATCTTTAAAAACGGTTAACTAATGTACATATAAATAACCTATATAATTACAATATCACACTATTATAAAAAAATGTCGTAAAATTAGGCAAACGTGATTTAATTAACACGAGCGAAAAAGAGAAGAATGTACTCCGCTACTTTCATCTGATGTCTGTGACACTGACATATAAAAACAAAGTCAATTGTATAGATTTTAAGGTGCCGCTTTCTGAGCGCTTGTAACCTATTTATACCTTTGTACGTAAAACATCATTGTGGTTTATAGCTCAACCGTCGTTGCAGCCTTTTAGCCAACAGGATAATGTTATAGTATTCTAAATGATTGTGAAAAGTAGACTCTTAAGTAAGTATATTATACCTATATTTTTTGACGTATTGTTTTTCACAAACTCTACGAGTTAAACAATTTAATAATTTTAATTATATTAATATATTTTTGTTTCCTATTATTTTTTTTTCAGTCATGTTATTTATTAAATTATAATTAGTGTTAAGCGATAAGCATTTATGAAGAAATTATTGGAATTCAAGTGTTATAGTTTGTATAGATATTTGTATCTCCAAACGACTATGTATTTTGGTGAGACTTTCACTTACAGGTGGCTAGATAGATAGATAGGTAGGTAGGTATAGTCACTGTTGACTATACCTACCTACTTTACTTTGTTTTGTAAGACATACATATTAATTATATTTTTTTTTAGTGAACTTATTAGTTAGAATAAAAAATGCATGCCCATAAATGGTCCGTTAGTAACATAAAAATATATAATAGGTATTTTGTTTTGTTTCTTATATTTTTTATATTATTTTAATGAAATTATAAGTCTGTGTTATCCTAAGCAAGTGCTTAGGATAAAAAAGACTTCTAATATCATTACATTTTAAGTACTCCCAAATTAATAATGCACATGCAGATCTTCGCTAATTGTCGTATTCCCGGAAACACTCGAATCATGGAATCGTAAGAGCCCTAAACAAGGCATTTGCATTTTGCACCTTGTTTAAAAGAGATAGGAGTCAATATCATGTGTGCACAATCGAAAACAAATCGGGCGTTCGGCAGCTGTCGCCGGTCAGCGAAATGTCTGTCAGTCGTCTTTATATATTGGTAGTGACTGCACGTGTTCTCTATTTGTGGAAATATATAGAGCTGCTATTACACACCCTTCTTGGTAAATATAATTTCAACATTAATTAGCTTATTCAGATTTAAATAGTATATTTTGAAAAAAGGAAAATAAATAACATATTTCACGTTTTTTTAATATTAAAAAAATAAAATACCTACATTAAATACATATTAAGTACTAGAAAAACATTTAAAAAATGAGATTTATTTAAATTAAATAAATAGATAAACATGCATAAAAAATATATACCTAACTCTGCCCATGCCATTTTCTTTCAGACGAATTCTTCCAAAATGGATAAATTTAAACGTGGAAAACCGCTTAATTCACAAGCACGGCAAATGGTATTTAATGTGTACCTTTATTTCTTAAATGAAGCCAATGTTTTCAACAGAGACCATGATGGTTATTTTAAAAAAATTCAAGACCGTGTTACAAAAGCTACAGGAATTTCGCGACGAACTTTGAGTAATATCTTAAACGAAAAAAAACATAATCAATCAAAGAAATTTTCTACACCGAAAAAAGGAAGACCTAAAAGTAGATTTCGGCTGGTACTTGATGATTTCGACTACTGTGTTATTCGTAATATGATATACAATTTTCAATTGACGCTGAAAGAACTCCCAACTGTAAATAATTTAAGAATAAAGTTGATCGAAGCTATTAATTTCAAAGGCTGTGCCGAGACTTTAAGGTTGATCTTGAAAGACATGGGGTTTAGGTTTCTGAAAACTGATAATAACAGACAATTACTTATGGAAAAACATGATATACGCCTAAAAAGGATCAAATATCTCAGAGAAATACAACAGCTGAGGAGTTCTGGTAGAAACATAGTATTTATGGACGAGTCGTATGTGCACACATCACATACTAAGGGTAAAACTTGGCAAGATAGCAACAAAAAAGGTATCAAACAACCCATTTCCAAAGGAGAGCGAATAATTATTGTACACGCAGGCAATGAAAAAGGCTTCGTCCCAGGGGCTCTAATGTTACATAAATGTGTCGACTCAGAAGGTGACTATCATAAAGAAATAAACGCGGAACGTTATCAAACTTGGCTACGCAATCAATTGATTCCCAACTTGCCTCCTAATAGTGTGTTGGTAATAGACAACGCCCCATATCATAATAAGCTGTCTGTGAAACCACCAAACTCAAACACATCTAAACCACAAATGACAGCTTGGTTACAACAACACAACATTCCGCATGACCCAAAGAAACTGAAACCCGATTTGTATAAAATTATACAAAGATACAAAGAAAATTACACAGAATTTGCCATTGACCGTATAATGGAGGAACATGGGCATAAAATTATACGATTGCCACCATATCATCCCGATTTTAACCCTATTGAAAATATTTGGTCCCAAATAAAGCAACACGTGGCCAAGAGAAATATTGCAATGACTGTGACGTCAGTTAAAGATGCTATATTAGAAAAAATCAATAAAATAGGACCAGAAGAATGGAAAAAAGTTTCTGATCATGCGGTTCAATGCGAAGATGAATATAGAAAATTTGAGCCAAGAATCGATAGTTATTCCGATAAACTGATTATTTACACAGGTGATAGCAGTGAGGAAAGTGTAAATGAACAAGAGCATAATGAAACTTCTGATGAATCTGCGATGTCGGGAATAGAGGTCTTCCTCGATTCTGATTAATTTTTTTATAATTGTATTATTTTTCTGGAATGATTAGTGCTGTAAACAAATTTGAACTGAGATTTTGATTATATTTTATGTAAACCTCTATTTGAAAACGTTTTTTTCTCCTTCTAATAAAACCTTATGTTATTTAAACCTTTTCCTCCATAATTACACCAACTTCGGTAAGACACTTGAAAACTAATCACTCCAACAATGATTGTAGCGTTTTCGCTATTTACTTACATGGAATTATCGAATCAAATTTCGTTACAGGTAAATCAAATCTGTTTTAGCACAAAACACATAATATATAAAATTAGGCATAGAGAAATTGCTCTTAACCACTCTATATAAATATCGTCTTTCGACGCTCGGGTAATACGACCGTTGCCGAACAATGACGAAGATTTCCGAAGATTTCTATGCGCATTATTACTTTTGGAGTACTGTACCTACCTATCTATCTATCTAGCCACCTGTCAGTGAAAGTCTCATAACATTTTACTTAGTAAACTTAGTTCCTATAATTAAATAGGTAGGAATAAATTAGTAGTTACTTAATAAACAGTTTTAACTTTCGTATTAGTTTTTTTTCATATTTTCTACCTGAACCCAGTCACGCTTCGCTTTAACTTTTTGGGGCACGACGCGGGTTCGTGCTCCAAAAAGTTAAAGCCTCCCCAGAACACCTTACCAAACTCGGAACGCATAAGGGACAAATATCTAAACATGGTTTTTTATTTGTTTACTACTTGTTTATTAATATGTAGGCTCAGGATGACGCAGGTTATAGCTTGCCATCGTTCAAGAACACCGGGAGATCACTAGGTTTAGATTTTATAATTATTAATTAAATTAAAATCTTAATTTCACCACAGATAATTTAATAAACGAAATAATACTAGACGCGTCTAAATTACATAGCTAGAATTTATTCCACATATAATATATGAAAAAATAAAATGATCAGGTCGAAAATTAGCGATTCGTCGGGCACGTGGTGCGTAAACGGCCCTCGTCGGCAAACTGCCTACAAGATGGCCGCCAACGTTCCGCAAGAATGATCAACTACCCTCATTCTTTTCCGATGTAAATGACAGTGAATATCAAGTGTTGCCATATGTTGCGCCGTCACGGCCAGACTGACATTCGACTGTCCTCGGGCGATAATACATTATGGTCGTCCTGAAACAAGAAGTATATGTACGCTCATCCATCCCTGAAGAACAGCCTGATTATATGCAGTCAATGAAAGCTTTTCAATCACATTATTTATAATACTTCACACAAAAGGTGTGTTCCTTCGACCAGCTCCAAAGTGCAACATGGACCGAATGATACTTTTCTATTAGTTAATAACTTCAGACAGCAACCGACCGGACGAGTGCGTCCCTTCGACCAGCCCCACAAGCGGCATGGACCGGACGACACTATTCCTTCGAACAGTGCGTCCCTTCAACCAGCCCTACAAGCGGCGTGGACCGGACGACACTGTCTCCTCGACCAGTTAGACCAACACACAACTGAACCGGATGAGTGCGTCCTTTCGACCAGCCCTACAGGCGGCGTGGACCGGACGTCACTGTCCCTTCGACCAGGATTAAAATCAGATATTTGCAACATTACAATTATATTTAACAACTACTGCTCACTATGGATTTCCACTCCATGTTGCACTTCGAGTGTGACGGGATCACAGTATACACTGAGTCCGGCAGTAAGAGTTTTTGAATTGGCTGATGCTGTGTCCGAGTCTATGCAAGGTATCATCATTCTCCGACAAGTAAGCTATCGTCATGGTCACTCTGTCTTTGAGATGATAGGAAATTACCGTTAGATCGACTTTCTTCAACATCTTCCAGCACCGTCTCGGCCTCCTCTTCATTCATTAATCTAGCAGCTATCTATCTATATCTATATACATATAATAAAACTGTAAATTTCACGTGTCTGTACACGGCCGAACTTAGTGAAAAAAAAAATTAGGAAATGTTCGAAAAGAGTATTAAACACTTTGCTGCATTTTTAGAAATGTCTGTCTGTCTGTCTGTCTGTCTGTCTGTCTGTCTGTCTGTCTGTCTGTTTGTTTGAACACGCATCACGCAAAAACTACCGGACAGATTCGGTTGAAATTTTGCATGTGCTATCTAATAGACGCGGATTAACATTTAGGCTATAAATTATCACGCTTTTTCCCATAGGAGCTAAGCAGTAAGGGATAATGTCTGTAGCTATTTTTCGTTATAAAACAGTAACTACTTGACGGATCTTTATGAAAATTTGCAGTTTTATAGTAAATACTATAGTACATTATTTACACTATGAATCATTACGCTAACCTCTATGGGGAACGAGCAGCAACGTATTTTTTGTCGCACCATAATGGATTATCCCAAAATTTTCCACAATTAGACACTATCTATAATTGTAACCTATGGAATACATAACTTCACGCTAAAACTATAAGGAGCTAAACACAACATTTTTAAGTTTTATAAGAACAGTTATTTTGACGTGCAGAGTAGCGAATAGTATAGCCTCGAAGTTATGCTAGCGGTCTTTAACGACGAAGTCCCAAGCTCGAATCTCATGTGGTTATGTACTTTTTGTAGTTTTTTAAATTATCTTTTTCCTTTTTTAATATTTTTCTTAATGTTATAGTTATTTTTTCGACCGTAGGTAACTTATTCACTGTGGTTATTATTTTTTTATATTAAAAATCAAGTGAAAAATGCACCTAGGTAAGATATTTATAGGTATTGCAAGCACTGCTGAGTAATGAATTAATCGTAGTAGAAATTTAAAACAATATTAGATTACAATTAAAAAGTATTCGACATTTTCCAGAATTGATGTGCTCATTGCTAAAAAAAAACATTACATACGTAAAAAAAAACATGTAGCGCCATCTATGTAATCTAATTGTTCACCGTGTTATAACTCCTTAATTGTGAAAACATTTATTAGGGCTGCTGGCGATCACGTGTTCGTTTCTTGCTGAGTGGCAACATTGTCCTATTTATTTAATTAAGGTTTTATTGTACTAAAACCATCTTGCGTATATTAATAAAAAAAACTTTAAGTATTAAAAGAAACTTCACTGGTTTTGAAAGTAGATGGCGTTGTATTCAATAATGTTCTATACTTAGTAAAAGAAGTTTTAAAATAGTATTTAAAAGAAACACATTGCTATCATTTTTAGAAATGTTTGTCTGTCTGTCCATTTGTTTGACCACGCATCACACAGGTTCATCGAGGATCATGTTCTGGGGTTATGGTTGGAGATCAAGAAAACATCATTAAAAACATCGCTAATGTTTGACCTATTTCAGCGCTACCCATACATTAGTATGTACCTATATAGATATCTGACGCTGCCATATTCGCGTTTACTAAAGTGTTACAGCAGTTTTATAAGCATTTCAATTGTATATCTTTGCAGACAAAGGAAAAACTTGGAAAAACATTTCAAAATGGCAAAACGGAACCCTTATGTCCGTCCGTCCGCAGCTTAGCTCAGAGACTATTAGTGCTAGAAGGCTGCAACTTTGCATGAATACGCATATTACTTACGGCGATAAAGTGAAGGAACAAAATCGTTTTTTTTATGGGTACGTAGGATATGTAAAGTGGGAATGTGATTTTTTTTCTCACCTACCGCATCGTGTGGGGTATCATTACATAGGTCTTTTAAAAAGCGTGTACAAATTCTATTTAAAATTAATAGGTATTAAGTAGGTATAACGTTGAAAGAATGAAACAAAAACAACAGAAAACCCACTTCTTAAGCCACACACCAAACTAATTATCTAAAAGAAGAGAATAGAAAGATTTATATTTAGTACACAGAAGACACTTAAACATTATAATAATTTAACAGGAAAAGTTATGAAGAAGATAAAAAAAAACCAGTAAAATAATAAAAATAACAATAGACAAAAAAGAAAACAGACACAAATTATTAACAGAAAAACACAGTAAACGAATACCTAAAAAGTCTGTATTTGGTATTTATTTATTTTCACAAAGCTTTTGGGTGTTGAAGCTAACAAATAAATGAGTTTAAGACGATTCTTCGCTGCTAAATATCGCGGTTCATCCGACAGGATTGATTACCCGACTTTCACGCGAACGAAGTCGCGGGCACAGCTAGTTTCTAATAAAACGGTATGCCCCCGAGGTACTAAACGCAAATACTCAAGTGGATAATTGAAGACGCGGTGTGGACCGCTCACACTTTTTAATTCATAGCGGTATTTTTCTAATACGGAGGTTATAAAAAACGGTCCCTTACACTTCCTATCTAACTTAGTATGATGCCGTTCACTACTCTTAATAAAAACAAAATTACCTTCGGCTAATGGTTTGATATTAGCGCGACCACGATCAAATCGACGAGCATCTGCTGCAGCAGCTTTTTGGATATTGTCTGAGGCATTATTTCAAATGGTCTCTAAATCTAACGAGTTATTCTAATCGTCACAGTGAGTTGTTGAATTGGTTTTAGAGTTGATCTTAAACATACCTAATCATTGTGCGCGAATACCGTACATCAGTTCTGCTGGATGACTTAGTAATAGTAGATTTCGTTCTACGAGTGGATAAACTTCGGTTTACCCACTGGTGCTGGTTCGGCAGCACCTAACAGTCTCATGCTTATGGCGACGCACTGCTTATTGTCATTACAAACGCAATTATTACATCATACCGCGATATATGTAGGTACCGCTCAATTATCTTGCCTGACCAAATCAGAACTATTACAGAAAATGATAAAAATAATATAATCTTGATCGACATTAAACATTGGTATTATTGCAACTAATAGTCATAGTCATTCCTGTGACTATCATACAAACAGTCATCCTTGTGACTATCACACAAACTTAGTTATCCCAGTGACTATCACACAAACAGTCATTGCCACACAGGCTAATTATTGCCACTCATGCTAGTCATCGCCACACAGGCTAGTCATTGCCACACAGGCTCGTCATTGCCACACAGGTTAGTCATTGCCACACAGGCTAGTCATTGCCACACAGGCTAGTCATTGCCACACAGGCTAGTCATTGCCACACAGGCTAGTCATTGCCACACAGGCTATTCATTGCCACACAGGCTAGTGATTGCCACACAGGCTAGTCATTGACAAACTACTTAACTAGTTCCTAGTTATAATTGCATTTTATTTTATGATAGGTTTAATTCTACTTGTAATAATCGCATGTTTTTTAATTTTAATTTATATATTTTATTCTTAATTTCATATGCTACAAATATTATTATAATGATAACAACCATTAATTCACACACAAATATCTACAATCAATTTACAATTAAAGCCTACAACATAATTACATTATTTAATCTCCGCTACATGGCATGTTATTATCAAAACACAAAATATGATCTATCACCCCACTGCAATCACAATCAAGTCAATGTTATATTGCATTTTGACCATAAATAGAGTGATATCGCTTAAAACGGTATGCCACCAACACCAAAATTGGACGTAGAATAACGTCCAACACGTCCACACAACACACGAATATCACACGCGACACGCAACTATTTTTTTTTTTGCTAACTATATATGAGCACGCGTCTTTGTCCGGCTTACAGGGGTATTTCATCCCACTTCTGATGTAGGCTCAGGATGACGCAGGTTATAGCTTGCCATCGTTCACGAACACCGGGAGATCACTAGGTGTAGATTTTATAATTATTAATTAAATTAAAATCTTAATTTCACCACAGGTAATTTAATAAACTAAATAATACTAGACGCGTCTAAATTAAAAAGCTAGAATTTATTCCACATATAATATATGAAAAAATAAAATGATCAGGTTGAAAATTAGCGATTCGTCGGGCACGTGGTGCGTAAACGGCCCTCGTCGGCGAACTGCCTACAAGATGGCCGCCAACGTTCCGCAAGAATGATCAACTACCCTCATTCTTTTCCGACGTAAATGACAGTGAATATCAGGTGTTGCCATATGTTGCGCCGTCAAATCCAAAAATTTGGATTTTTGAAAGATAGAATATTGAAGTCCAAACCCAGGAATCGCATCCGAGACTTCCGTAGCCAAACCGGGGCCAGAAGAACGAACCACCTATCTGGACTATGTTACCTCATTTTTTTCTATCCCTTGATGCTCGCGAGTTTGAGTCAGTTTTAGAGGACACGGCTTAAAAAATGGTTTCCCATGGAAACGGTGTGTAAATTCATAGATTCGTGCCCATACAGATTAAAGGCTTGTATAAAAGCCAAAGATGGTCATTATGAATAGAATATTGGTTTATTATTTTCTGAGACTTTTTATTTATGTACATATGAGTTTTAGTAATATTACATTACTTCATTAAAAAAAAATATATTTTCATTTGTAACAGAACTTATGGCCGGACTAGGTAGGTAACAACGCACGGCCAAAATCACACAGCGGATTGCATTGGAATTTGGTATACTGCAACATAGATATCCGATAAGAACAGTTTTTAGAAAATTTAACTGCTAAAGCAATGACATTAGAGTTTTAAATTTCAGTCAATATAAAAGTTCGCCAACTGCAGCCAATCACTTTAAACAATTCGTTACGGGAATAAACGCGATGGCACTAGATACTCGTAACTTATGGATTGCATGATACTTCGACCACGTTGTACTAGCCGTGGTCACAAGACTCATAAGCTGTTTGACCTAGCATACTCGCGTCTTTTCCTACAATCTCACCTCAAGTCTAGGAGGACTTCAGGTGGGACTGTACAGAGATCAGGAAGCGAGAAAGATTTCATTTACCGCTCTCTGTACGGTTAGATCTCCTAGACTCCGCAACAGGTTTTGATGCGGTTTTCACTATCATTCAGATAATTTCTTACTTATTTATACTAATATTATAAAGCGGAAGATTTTATTTGTTTGCTTGTTAAAACGTGGTAATCTCAGAAACTACTGATCCGAATTAAAAAAAATCTTTCACTGTTGGATAGCTCATTTATCGAGGAAGGCAATAGGCAATATAACATCACGCTACGACATAAGCAGCAATGAGAATGTTGCAAAAACGGGGTAAATTTACGCAGATGAAGTTGCGCGGGACAGCTAGTAGTTTATATGTATTTATGGTGGAGAGATTCCCCCCCGGGTAACTGTCAACACAGAACGATGTGTTTTTGTTTGCTCCACAGAAATTAATAAGTAAAAATAGTCGTGAAGTGTACGTGTGCTAATAAAGTAACTCCAGACCCTCAGTGAACCGCGTATAAGTGACGAGTGAATTTATTAACAACATAGAACGGCGAACTGGTGAAATATAATACTTATAAACCAAGAACTTCACGGACATTGCAAATGTTTATCTACCCCCGTGTTATTTATTAACCCGTGCGCCTGATAAAACTGAGAGGCAAATCACGTTCCCACAATTTCAATGACACCTTAAAGAGTGGATATAGCAATACACACATCTACTAAATATTAATTTACAATTGCATTCACATCCAGCACCAAAGTATTGTACAGCATTATGTTGGACGAAAGCAATAAATCGCTATCTAAAACAAACATTGTTGATATTACGGAACATTGAACGCCTCCACCATCCTATATGTAACAACGAACTAAAAGAGCCATAGAAGCTGATAACGATAATTCTAAATTCATTTCCTTCAAGGAAGAAATAAAAACTATGATCTTAACTACGATGAAAATAAACAAAAAAAACACAAGTCGAAATAAAAAAACACAAGTTATAATGTCGAGAATATTATGGCTGCTCTGTTCGAACAGAATAAATTTCTTAAAAAGACGATTGAACATCTTGAAGCACAGGAAAGAAAAAACAATGACTACATAGTTATCCTGGAAGATAAAATCGAAGAACTACAGCGGGATAATCGTAAATCCAACTTCGAGATTAAAAATGTGCCAAAAGTGATGGGAGAAACGAGAATCAACCTAGTTATGATGGCATAGAAAAAATAAACATCAAAGACATATATCGTACACAGAATAAGCGAACCAATATTAAGACAAGCTCCGTCATTGTAGAATTGGATTCTACACTTCTCAAAACAGATTTTTTAAAGAATACTAAGGAATTTAACAGAAAACATAAGGATAAGATCTGTGCACGACATCTCGGACTCAAATCAGAAGAAAACGTCCCAATTTACGTCTCTAGTTGTTCAGAGACGTAAATCGGGACGTTTTCTTCTGCGAAAGGATCTAGACAATTTTTTAAAAAAGAAGTAAAAGAAGTGAAACTGAGAAATGCTTCGTGCCTACAAGTAAACGTTTTTCCAGACCTTACTGTTCGAGCCATTTACCGGTCACCTTCAACTCCGAAGTCTGACTGAACTCTTAATGAGTATCTGACAACTACTGCATCGAATAAAAACATTATTATCACTGGCGACATAAATATTAATTTATCGCTCATATGATCGCATACAAGTGCATAAGAGTGGAGAACGGATCAATCCCGAAAACTACAGACCAATATCGGTTTTGCCATCCATATCAAAAATATTTTAGACAAGAACTGTCTACAGAAGACGCAGCGCTGGCACTAGTCTCTACTATTACTAGTATATTAGACAGTGGAAACAAATGAATCACCATCTTCCTCAACCTTAAAAAAGCATTTGATACTGTTCAGTATCCATTCTTCTCAACAGGCTGGAAAGTGTAGGCGTCCGGGGAACACCTCTTCACCACCTGAGCCAAAGTAAGCAAAAAGTTAAATAGGTGATTCCATTAGCTCCGAAGAAACCGTTACTTATGGAGTAGATCAGGGCAGTGTTTTAGGCCCGACATTGTTTCTAGTTTATATAAACACCCTCTTTGAAATAAAAAATCGAGGAGGCTATATCTACTCATACGCAGACGATACCGCTGATATAGGTATTCAGTGGTTCAACTTGGAACAATGCCAGGCAATCTGCTGAGAGTGGTTTGACCAGGATAGCAACCTAGCTTAATGATAATCTTTTAACACTTAATACTTCCAAAACGAACATTATCTGTTTCTCTAAATACAACTGCTCCCAGCCCCCTGAAAACCTCAAAATTAAGATTCACAATTGCCTGAACACTTCTAAGTCTGGCTGCCCCTGCACAGAAATTAAAAAAGGACAGAATAAAAAAAAAATATGCATAATGATATATCAGCGTTTGTCTTGGCATATTCACGTTGAACTAATTATGAAAAGAGTAAGGAAGCTGATATGCACATTTAAAACACTACGCCATATTACTCCAAAAAATATATTTTGCAGCAGATATACGCCTCATTAGCAGAATCTGTTATTGTGTACTGCATTCCAGTCTGAGGAGGGGCAACAAAAGTTAAACTAACAGAGATTGTTGTTGTTCTTTATATCACCAGCAGTCTTTGCAAATCTCAAAACTAACTGTTTATCTCTGTATCTTAAAATACCAATTTGTACCACGAATGGAAGGCGCTGACAGCTGCAATATAGTTCATACTAGTACGGCTGTCAACGTTCAACATTTTATAAAGCTATAATAAATATCTACTATGTATTGGGATATGTAAAATGTATAATGATTTTTAGAACAATAAATATTATTATTGTTAGACTTAGAAAGAGCGCAGAGAGCCCTCTTGAAGGTCACAATTTTCAAACTTCTCAGGTTCAGGAAACGTTATGTTCTTAACATTATAATTAAAAAATCTAAATCCCTCACATTTGACCCTGAGAGACTGACGGGTAGGCGAAAAAAAAAAGGTGGCTGATTTAACTGACACCGTGGTTCCCACGGTGTCAGTTAAATCTACATTCGCTAAGAGACAACAAGATAGACAGTCATCTCAGATTTATAACCTCATTAAAAAGGAAATTGGGCATTTACTCCAAAACATCTCGAGACTGCAAGATCATTGTAACTAGGTGGCTTAAGAGCAAAACCTACGACCAGATTGAACACACACACACACCAATCGCGCCGGAGATATGCATGCATAATAAACTTGTCTTATTACAAATCGATCAAACGCGGACGAATATAGCTCCACCTATGAACTTCCGAGGTAACTAAGAACAAGTCCCAAATTCGGCACGAGCGCATCGCCATCTATTGACCCACCCGGATATCGATTAGCGAGCGACTAATCTTAAAGTAGTGGAAGCGATCTTATAAACAATGCCGTCGGCGAGGTGCGGGAGCTGTGCGAAATACCTTTCACCGCTAGATGCCGCTAGGTGTAGTACTTGCAATAATTTGTTTCACCGGGAGTGTGTATTATTGCCGCTCACTGGAAACATTGCACATGCACAAGTTGGACATGCCAGGAGTGTAAAAAAAAGGTGGTGAATGCAGAAAATATTCTGCGCGGCAGGGGCCCAAACAAGCGCCGCCAAATACCCACATTTGTTCTTCTGATACCACCAATGAATTTTCCCCGATTATTGCGTCAATGTTACGTGACTTCAAAGAGGAGTTTCATTCAGAGCTGCGTATGATGCTCAAAGAGGAATTGCAGGATGAACTTAAAAAAATGAAGAATGACTTCCAGAGTGACCTCAACAGTTTGGGCCAGGAGCTCACGCAGTTTAAAACGGAGGTGGATAATTTAAAAGATTCTTTTTCTGCGTATAAAAGGACAACTCATGGTGTGGACATTAGGTTGGGAGCTATCGAGGCCAAATTGACAGGGTCGGAGGATTTGAGCGAGGAAATTGCTCTATTGAAAAGAGAACTCAAATGTCGCGATCAACATGGCCTGTTGAATGATATTGAGATTTCAAATCTGCCAGAACCAAAAAAAAGAAAATATTATACATACAATTATGTTGATTTCGAGCAAACTGGGCGTCAATATCGACGAGAGAGACTTTGTTAGCGCGGATCGCATTGGCGGTACCAGGCACCTAGACACGACAAAATCTGCATGGCCAATGGAGTCACGGCCGCGCACCGTGGTTATGCGACTAACTCGCCGCGACCTGCGTGACGAGTTTATACGCTGTGCACGAGTGCGAAGGGGAGCGAATACGGCAGATCTGGGTATGTCTGGGCCACCGGTTAGATTTTATGTCAACGAGCGCTTAACCAAGACTAATAGACATTTGTTTCGTCGGGCTCGGGAGGCGGGAAAGCGTCTTGGCTGGCAATTTGTTTGGTCGAAGAACGGCCGTATCCTTGCCAGACGCAAACCAGAAGAGCAGGCAAGTCTCATTCGTTCGGAGGCAGATTTGTCACGCGTCTTTGACGCATTCACGGATAAGTCAGTCAGTCCCCAAAATCAAAATTGATTGTATTAGTAGTCTTTTGGTACCTCTTAGTGTTTTATTGTTTACGCTGTATAGCACAGTATATATATGTTGCACGCCATATATGTGACAACTAGTAGTACACAATTTTAAGAGCTCTGCGTATATTATTTAGAATAAAATAAATTCAAGTATTATTTTAATTATTTAATGTATAATATATACAGCTGAGCATAATTACCTGCCAGTATATTGTTAGTTTCACAATTGGAATAACACAACAACGGACACTGACACTCAAGAGCATGGAAGTTTCTAGCATTCTTGATATACAAAGATACTTTGAAGACAGGATGTCTAAATTTGAAGCTGAACTGCAAAATAAAGCTGCACCTCCAGCTACCACAGGGACCTTGGTCGACGACTTTGCTGCATTCAAACAATTTGTTCTTCAAAGTCTAAAGCAATTCTCACAGCAATTACACACGGTGGCACGCAGTATTGACAACATGGAGATGCGCAGTCGCCGGAAGATTCTGCTTCTACATGGTGTTGAAGAGCAGAAGGAGGAGGACACTGCGGCTGTTGTCGCTGATGTTGTAAAGCAGAAACTCAAGATGGGCACCTTTACTACTGCTGACATAAGACGATGCCACAGAATGGGTAGGCAATCCTCAGAAAAGCCCAGACCAATCCTCATCAAATTCCAGAGTGTTGCAGTACGGGACAGCGTGTGGTTCTCCAAAGTCAAGCTTAAGAGCTCAGGCATTACTTTATCTGAGTTTTTGACCCGCTCGCGATACAATGCTTTTATGGCAGCTCGTGAGAGATTCGGAGTTGATAAATGCTGGACGCGGGAAGGTTATGTCTACGTCTTGGCATCTGACGGTAAACGACACCGCGTTATATCTTTAGGTGACTTGGACAACATTAAGGACACTGATGCGGCAAAGGCAAGTAAAACTGTCCCAACAAGGAGTAGAAGGGCTGCATCCAAGAAATAGGTTCTTTTGCGTTTCTTGTATTATCAACATTGCCGGGTAATTCACTTTTCTAGTTTTATAAATTATAGCGTACCTTTCATTTTTTTATTTAATAATTTCTTGTCACTCGTTTATTTACGACGATAATGACAACTTTTGACTTTGGCAACTGATCTCTGACAATTTTCACTCATTATCTGTCAGGTGTCATCTGTCATTAAAAGATACGTTCCATTTCGTTGTACCATACGCTATAATAATACAAACCGTTCCTTTACACTTATTTTTGTATTGTATTAACATACCTTTAAACTTTAAGGCATTTCATTTTAAATAAGTCGTTAATATTTATCTTTATTATTTTCTACCTTTAGTATATATGCTTTATATAGTTGATGTTAGAGTAAATATTTTTGTTGTCCATTTTTTAGCTTAGTATTTCGAGATTTTTGCTGTTTGTTTCGGTTGTTGTGTTACCATTTTTCTATATCATCAATTTATTACTGTTATAACAAGCAACTGGCGGGTGAACAGGATGTTAGGGTGTAACTAAGAAAGGTTACTTTATTATACTATATATTATAATTATTTAATATACCATATATATAAATACTTCATTATTTATTTACTTATTTATTGCTTAACAGTAAATTTACATTTAATTTATGTCAGATGTAAATACTGACTGTGATAGTGACAGTTTCATATCAGCATGTAGTACTGATGATAGCTTTGTAAGCTTGCCAACCTTCGCTGATACCCTTCAGGCTCAATTTTCTGATGTACCCAAGAACTTCAATGTAGTCCATATAAATGCACAGAGTATTCCGGCTCATTACCCTGATATGCTGGCTAGTTTTGAATGTAAAAATATTCATGCCATACTCGTCTCGGAGTCGTGGTTAAAACCATGTCTCCCTTCGACATCTTACTCGCTTCCGGGTTTCCAACTTATTAGGAATGACCGAGTGGCTGGGGTTGGTGGTGGTGTTGCCATATACCTTCGTACTTATATTCCTTTCACAATTGTCAATGTGTCAGCACAGCCACCACCACTGAACGCCGGGGAACACCTATTTCTGGAAGTGCAACTTAACCACTCTAAAATATTACTTGGTGTGTATTATTCTCCTTCTTTACGCACAAATTTATTTCTCTTCATTTGAGCACATTTTGGAAATCTTAACGCCAAACTATAGACATACTATTATTATGGGAGACTTTAACACATGCCTTTTGAAACAGAATTCTCGCTCTTCTAACTTGTCAATTCTGACTCTAGATGCAACTCATCATTTCCCGAATTGTACTCCTTCTCTTCTAGACCTTATCTTTGTATCGTCTCCTTCTCATGTCGCTAAGCATGGTCAATGTTCTGATGTCGCTTTTTCTTACCACGATCTAATCTACATCTCGTACAAGATCCGTCCACCTAAGGCAAAACCAAAAATTGTGCTACAGCGTAATTTTAATGGCATGGACTGCGAGAAGCTTCGAGAGGATTTTGTCAACACGGATTGGAGTTCTCTTTTATCCTCAGAATGTGTTGATACTAAACTACGTGTCCTAACTGATGAGTTGATAAAAAATTATGATATACATGCGCCAATCCGACCAATTAGATTGAAACACGCCCCATCACCTTGGCTAACTGAGGATATAAAACGCATAATGACCAAAAAATCCCTGGCTAAAAGTAAATATAAACGCCAACCTACCGCTTCTAATTTAGATAGATATGTGGAAATCAGAACTCACTGTAACAAGGTGTGTAGGAAAGCACAACGCCAAAATATTCATAACTCTATCGAGAATGAAGATCCTGCCAAAATCTGGAAGTTCCTCAGAACGTTGGGGATTGGAAAGTCACGACAAAATTTAGTTCCTATGGATTTGAATATTGATTCACTTAATGTACATTTCTCCTCCTCTCCCAATTTTGATGGGACTACTAAAGCAATAACTTTAGCAAATCTTTCAGCCATTCTAACGCCCCAATATGCTCCTTTTGTTTTCGAGCAATTCACCGCCTGTGATGTTAAAAAGAGCATACTTGCCATATCATCCAATGCTGTTGGTAACGATTGTATAAGTCGCAATATGATTATCCCAATTCTTGATGAAATTCTTCCTATTTTATGTAATATACTGAATCACTCAATCTCTTCTTGCACCTTTCCCACTGCTTGGAAAGACGCTCAAATAATTCCACTCGCCAAAAATTCCAAACCTTCTTCTTTCTCCGACTACCGTCCAATTTCAATACTACCCTTTTTGTCTAAAGCCTTAGAACGTTTAGTACACATGCAACTCTCCTCATTTCTGCGTAAAAACACCCTGTTGGATCTCATGCAGTCTGGGTTTCGTCCTGGACATAGTACTACTACTGCATTGGTGCAGATCACTGATGATATACGACAAGGCATGGAAACCGGGAAAGTTACATTACTATCCTTGTTGGATTTCAGCAATGCTTTCAATGCTGTAGATTTCGACATTTTGCTTGGCATACTACGCTCTATTAACATATCTCCAGCGGTGATTAGCTGGTTTCATACTTACCTGTATGGTCGCCGTCAGCGTATACGTCTCGAAGAAGCGTATTCTTCTTGGAGCTATACTCCTGCTGGCGTACCGCAGGGTGGCGTTTTATCTCCGTTACTTTTTGCGATTTTCATCAATTCCATCTCTAAGCAGCTCCTTTCATCCTACCACCTTTACGCAGATGATTTGCAAATTTACACACAGGCTACAGTAAATGAACTCACTGAAGGAATCTCAAGACTGAATAAGGACCTGGCGCATGTCTCTAAATGGAGTAAAAACTATGGACTCACGGTTAATCCAGCGAAAACCCAGATAGCCATAGTAGGTAGCCCAGGATTGCTATCAAAAATCAATTGGCCTCTATTGCCACTAGTTCATTTCAACAATGTAATCCTACCCATTGAAAATTGTGTCAAGAACCTGGGGATATACGTAGACAGAACCTTCCAACCAGCACAGCAGATGCAAGAAACAAGTCGCAAACTCTTTGCAGCAGCGGGGTCTTTACGCAGGTTGCGTAACTTTTTGCCAATCGCCACTAAAATTACGCTTGCGCAATCCTTACTACTGCCGATCCTTGACTATGCCGATGTCAGCTATCTAGATCTAACCGAGAAACAACTTGATAAACTTGAGCGCCTCCAAAATTTTTGTATAAGATTTATATTTGGTTTACGCAAATATGATCACGTTTCTGAATTTCGCAAAAAACTCAAGTGGCTTTCAATTCGTCTTCGCAGGAATACTCATATTTTGATACTACTTTACAATATTTTGTTCAATCCCAATGCCCCCTCTTATCTTAAAGAACGTTTTCAATTCTTGCATGACACACATATGAGGTCCTTGAGGTCATCAAATGATTTGAGCTTGAAAATGCCAATGCATTCCACAAAATTTATGGATAAATCATTTACCGTAGTAGCTGTTCGGTTGTAGAATGCACTACCTATAGATATCAGACAGGCACAAACAACTAATATGTTTAAAAAAATGGTAAAAGCGCACTACCTGTCCAGCGGTCCAGTTGCAGCTACATATTAATGTACATAAATAAATATATGAATTTTATATTTTATTTTCTTTCCTCTTTTAAATATAACTAGTTTATTGTGTTTATGTAATGTTGGTTTGTTGTATTTATTTATATATTTATTATTATTATTATTATTATTAACTATTAATATAGTATATTGTGTATTTATATCGTTTCATTTCAATCGTTTTATTGGAATGTTAGATATATGTTTTTGTGTTTATCTATTGATATTATGTAAAATCGTGTACGTCTTTATTTAATTTACATTCTTCTACACCACGTGATACTCTTATATACATTCCTGTCCATCCAAAGGTTGCCTGGAAGAGATCGCTCTCAGCGATAAGGCCGCCCATTGTGCATGCGCTTATGTAAGCAATAATGATGTGATATTGTAATTATAATGTAATTTAATAAGTGTGGTGTACAATAAAGAATTTTCTATCTTTTCTATCTATCTATCAATAACAACTTACACATTCCCTAACCTGTGGGGGAGGGCGATTGTGCGACCACTCCCTAAAAATAATAACCCGCAGTGCTTTAAGCACCTTTGCCCTATAAGTCTATTACCCTGTCTGTCCAAGGTGTTGAAAAGAGTAGTGTCCGAGCAGGTTGTCGACTACCTGGAATCTAACGGTATTCTACCCGACCTACAGTCAGGTTTCAGAAAAGGACGTGGTACCGCTACCGCCCTTATGGATGTGGTGGGTAATATCCTGGAGGCTCGAGATCGTGAGGGAACTATTCTTACGCTACTAGGTTTTTCTCGCGCTTTTGAGACTTTGAATATCTCCTTACTCTTGTCTAAACTCTCTTACTATGGTTTTGAGTGGGAGACAGTAAAGTGGTTTGATTCCTACAGATAGGTACCAACAAGTTGAGATACGTAAAAAATATGGTTCGGTACATGCTTCCCCTCCACGACTTGTTCCCAGTGGAGTTCCCCAGGACTCTCTTCTAGGTCCAATCCTGTACATCCTATACAGTGCCGACATGGTCAAGTGTTTTCATGACTCTAAGTATCATATATACGCCGATGATACACAATTGTCATTCTCTTTTAAGGCTAACAGTATTACATCCGCCGTGGAAACGATAAATAAAGAATTAGATAGGGTAGCTGAGTGGTCTAAAAGAAACTCACTGGTATTAAATTCTCAAAAGTCAAAGTTTATTATTATGGGCAGCAAAAATCAAATTAATTCAATTGCATCCGCTGACCCTAAAATTAGGAGCCGCCATAGAAAGAGTCCCAACGGCATGTAACCTTGGCTTGATCATTGACCCGGAACTTCGTTTTGAAGAGCACATCCGAAACTTAGTAAAAAATTGTTTTTTTAGATTGAAGATCTTATATAGAATAAGGAAGTTTCTTAGCGTCGATATGAGGAAGAAGCTAACTTATGCCCTAGTCCTTTCTAAATTTAACTATTGCGACAATGTTTACGGCCCATGTCTGTTAGCCCGGACAGAATGGTTAATACAAGGAGTGCAGAATGCGTGTGCCCGATATTGTTATAGTATACCCCGGAGAAGTCATATTACACCATAGTTAAATGAAAATAACACTTTGAAAATGGCTGCGCGCCGGAATCTACACCTTGCATGTATGCTGTTTGGACTAATTGACACACAGAAACCACAATACCTGTACACAAAACTAAGTTGGAAGCAGGAGCACTACAGCTATTCCGCACGCTCCACAGCCAAATCCGCTGTCGATGCCAAAATGCAAAACTACAGCTTTCAGGGGTTGCTTCAAATATGCCGCCACGCGTTGCTGGAACAATGTCCCACCTCCCATGAGATACCTGAAAACAAAGGAAAATTTCAAATTCCACTTTAAAAGATACTTATTAACTTATCAAAAAAACAAACAGACTTTATATTATCAGTAGCATTTTTATTTATTTTTTCTTTTTTTCTTTTTAAGTCTATAGTAACATAATTCATATTATTTACTTACGTTGGTAGGGAGATATGTAAACTCCGTTTACAGGAGACGCGTCAACGATTCCGCATTCCTGCACTATATGCACTCCTTATCTCAAAACCAAGTCACTCACTAAATAACACATCACTGAGACAGAACACTAAACCAGGACACTCAGCATTGACCTTTAACCTGTTCCTTCATTGTTTTTTGTGTTTGTAACGCGACTAGCACAGCAGAGTCCCCCATTTATCAATCTCGACACTAATTATTATTACGACGCAACCTGTGCAAGCGCATTGCGAACCCCGTGTGGGAGTGAGACAGAGCGCTATTTCGCACAATAAGTAGGTCACGCACGGCGTTATATCATTGATGATCGAAGGCCACTACGGATGCCTTGTTTTCGTTCCGTAGGAGATGAGTACAAGTAGCCATGTATTTATATATTCTAATGTAATATCATTTTATGTTCTGTGCCTTTATAATGTTTATCATCTATTTACAATAATAACAAAAAATGATTATTAAAATTTACTTACATACCTATTTAACCGCAACCTGTTCTTCCTTAACACAGGCTATTTCATAGCCTAGCTAGGAGAGCAGTATGCAACCCACTTTTTCTATGGCCATTTAGACTTTAAGAACGAACTACTATAATATTACTTCCATGATTTGTTTTAAATTGTAAGGTATTTTAAAGTCAATAAACTTACATATTTATTGCTATGTATTATACCTACATATTATTTATTTAATTAAGGATATATCCTAATTGTTTCGGACGTCACTTGGGGTTCACACTAAAAACCAGCGCTGTGTTGTGACTCATGCCACAACATGGCATTTAAGCTGAGTGGAAACCTCGTTTGTCGCAGATACGACGTGCAAGCACCTACTCAGTGTAATTTTTATTTGTTTATATGTAGCTAATTGTATCTGTGGCAAATAAACGATTTTTCTTTCTTTCTTTCTTTCTTATAGATAACATCATGCTACGACAAGAGGAGCAGCAATGAGAATGTTGCAAAAACGGGGAAAATTTACGCAGACGAAGTTGCGCGGGCAGCTAGTAGTTTATATGTATTGATGGTTGAGAGGGAAGTCGGTGAAATCCGTGGAAAGCCGGAGCGGGCTACAATCTTGTCTCTTATATACAGTACGTCATTAATTATAATTATATACAGTACGCTTAACCAAAAGTGGAGCCATGCTTAAATAAAAGACTTTTGATGTTTGACGGTCGCTTAATGAGTGAACCTGACAAAACTTACACGAAACAATTTGTCGTAGGTCTTCAACTTAATTTGAGAAATCTAGCCATACACACTAATGGGATAGAAGTCATACTATAAATGTGTAAGTAACTCTGTCTATTGCATTTTACGCTTAAACTGCTATACCGATTTAGATGAGGTGCATTCCTCATCGATAGTTTGAGTCCCAGGAACAGAAACTTAGTTATTGCCCACGGCTACTACCCTAGTAGCTGTGAACAATAACTAGTTATAAATATAATCAAAGCCCACAACCTGTAACAGAATGATGTTTCATTAAGACCACATATTTATTCTGTTTGTTGTTACAAACAGAAAAAATATGTGGTCATATTTAAAATCATTGCAAAATGAATAAACTGTCTTAGTCTAATTTTATCGTAATCTAAATCCTTGAGAGTTTCTTGATATCTTAAGTCACTCGTTATTTATCAATTTGAATCTTTAAAAAAAAACATGACATAATATTACTCATTCAATGAACATAGATTAAATTTTATCTATGCGATCAGATTTAGCACCGTGGGAGGTGCAATACATAAACAATACACTGTTTCTTGCTGGAAATTTTAAACTAACTGACTACAATACAAATATAGCAGACTAATCGGCACATCTTCAGTTTTAACACAAAATACTCACTTCCTTATCAATACTAATAATAAAAAGCTGAAGAGTTTGTTTGAACGCGGTAATCTCAGGAACTACTTACTAGTCCGAATTAAAAAAATCTTTCATTGTTGAATAGCCCATTTATCTAGGGAGGCTATAGGCTATATAACATCACGCTACGACTAATAGGAACGCAGCAGCAATGAGAAATGTTGCAAAAACGGGAAAAATTTACGCAGACGAAGTTGCGCAGGACAGCTATCCATACTGATATTATAAATATGAAAGTAACTCTGTCTGTCTGTTACGCTTTCACGCTCAAACAGCTTAACCGATTTAGATGAAATTTGGTATGGAGACAGTTTGAGTTCCGGGGAAGGACATAGGATAGTTTTTATCGCACTAACTGACATTCACGCGGGCGGAGCCGCGGGCGAAAGCTAGTTACCTATAAAGCTGAAGAACTTGTTTTTTTGAACGCTATAAACTCAGGAACTACGGATCCGAATTGAAAAAATCTTTTACTGTTGGATAGCCTATTTATCGAGGAAGGCTATAGACTATATAAAAAGCTACGACTAAATAAGAGCGGAGCAGCAATAAATATGTTGCACAAACGGGGAAAATTAACGCATACGATGTTGCGCGGGTCAGCTAGTCTATCTATGCTGTTGTAAAATTGTAAAGTAGCTGTGTGTTGAAGATATTAAAAAAAAATAAACCTAAATCGACTCAATAAGGGTTTCTGATTTTTTCGTCTGTTTGTTTGTTCGGCATTGACGCAAAAACTACTGAACAGATTCTATTCAATTTCGCCACATGGAGGGAAAGTATCTTGAATATTGTAGATAGAACATTTAGCTAAAAGACTTCTTTAATTTATTTAAACTGCGTTAAATAATTAATAATTGGTTCAACCGGGAATCGAACCCGTTATACGAGAAAAATAATCACCTGTAGTTTTATCATACCGACAGAAAGGCTTCATCATATGGATTACTTTTGCTAAATAACATAGTGTCAAAAATTAAAGGAAGACCATGAATTTGATATGAAATTTTGTTCAGAAAAATGAAAAGCTGACTGACATTATCATATGTACCTATTACTAATAAATATAACCACTTGAGAAGTACGCATCATTTCCGTATTATAATTTAGATCTATATCTATACTAACATTATAAAGCGGAAGAGTTTGTTTGTTTGTTTGTTTAAACGCGCTAATCTCAGGATCGACTAGTCCGATTTGAAAAATTATTTTTTGTTGGATAGCCCATTTATCGAGAAAGGCTTTAGGCTATATAACATCGAGCTACGACTAATAGGAGCGGAGAAGCGACGAGAAATGTTTCAAAAACGGGGAAAAATTTTGCATATGAAGTTGCGCGGGACAGCTAGTCTATATCTATACATATAATAAAACTGTAAATTTCACGTGTCTGTACATGGCCGAACTTAGTGAAAAAAAATATTAGGAAATGTTCGAAAAGAGTATTTAAACACTTTACTGCATTTTTAGAAATGTCTGTCTGTCTGTCTGTCTGTCTGTCTGTCTGTCTGTCTGTCTGTTTGTTTGAACACGCATCACGCAAAAACTACCGTACAGATTCGGTTGAAATTTTGCACGTGCAATCTAATAGATGCAGATTAACATTTAGGCTATAAATTATCACGCTTTTTCCCATAGGAGCTAAGCAGTAAGGGATAATGTCTGTAGCTATTTTTCGTTATAAAACAGTAACTACTTGACGGATCTTTATGAAAATTTGCAGTTTTATAGTAAATACTATAAGACATTATTTACACTATGAATCATTACGCTAACGTCTATGGGGAACGAGTAGCAACGTATTTTTTGTCGCACCGTAATGGTTTATCACAAAAATTTCCACAATTAGACATTATCTATAATTGTAACCCGTGGAATGCATAACTTCACGCTAAAACTAAAAGGAGCTAAACACAACATTTTTAAGTTTCATAAGAACAGTTATTTTTACGTGTTAAGTAGCTAATAGTATAGCCTCGAAGCTATGCTAGCAGACTTTGACGACGAAGTCCCAGGCTCGAATCTGATGTCTGAATATGTTCTTTTTGTATTTATTTAAATTGTCTTTATCCTTTTTTAATATTTTTCTGAATGTTTTAGTTATTTTTTCGACCGTAGGTAACTTATTTACTTTGGTTATTACTTTTTATATTAAAAATCAAGTAAATTTTGCAATTAATTATAGGTATTGCATGCACTGCTGAGAGTAATGAATTAATCGTAGTAGAAATGAAAAACAATATTACATTATAGTTAAAAAGTATTCGACATTTTCCAGAAATGATGTGTTCGTTTAAAAAAAAGATATTACACACGTAAAAAAAGTACATGTAGCGCCATCTATGAAATCAAATTGTGAAAAACAAAACAACGGCAACATTCTTGAAAGTAGATGGCGTTGTGTTCAATAATGTTCTATACTTAGTAAAAGAAGTTTTAAAAAGAAACACATTGCTATGATTTTTAGAAATGTTTGTCTGTCTGTCCGTTTGTTTGACCACGCATCACACAGGTGCATCGAGGATCATGTTTTGGGGTTATGGTTGGAGATTACGTGTTCATCAATTCAACGATAATGAATGGCTCAACATCGTTCAAGTGTGAGTAGTTCGGGTGACGGGAGGAGGGGGGTCGTTGTTTGTCAACCGTACCTTTAGGGATATCTGACATTTTCGCGGGCATGACACACATGACACGCTCTGTGTTTGCTTACTAAAGTGTTACAGCAGTTTTATTATTAGTATTGCGTTGTAACACTATATGAAATACACCCCATTTTTAGCCAAAATGACAAAACAGAACCCTTATAGTCCGTCCGCAGCTTAGCTCAGAGACTGTTAGTGCTAAGGTTGCAACTTTTGCATGAATAAATTACTAACGCCGATAAAGTGAAAGAACAAAATCTTGAAAATCATTATTTTTTAAGGGTACCTCTCTTATATGTAAAGTGGGGATGTGATTTTTTTCTCACCTACCTACCCCATCGTGTGTGGTATCATTAGATAGGTCTTTTAAAAAGCGTTTAGGGTTTGTGAAGACTATTTTTAGATTTAAGGATTCCTTTGTGTATAATATTAGGCTTTATAGTGAACATTTTTGTTAGAGTCAAGTGTCCCCCTGCCAGCTAAATGGTTGATGTTGGGTATGTGAAAAAATTCAGGGTAGTAGAATAAATACTAAAATTATAAGGAAAACTATCGCAGTTAAGTACTTAGGCTTTACAAGTTTACGATCACATGAGAAGTAACAACATTTTCGTACAAATTCTATTAAAAATTATTAGGTAATAAGTAGGTATAACGTTGAAAGAATGAAACAAAAACAACAGAAAACCCACTTCTTAAGCCGCACACCAAACTAACTATCTAAAAGAATAGAACAGATCAATTTTTATTTAGTAAGTATTTAGTCAACAGGACTGTTTCCAACATATTTACACAGAAGTTATTTCGTTACCTAAACTACCTTAATTTAAACCCGACTTTCACGCGAACGAAGTCGCGGGCACAACTATTATGAATATATATATATATTACGGGTCTTAATCGCGTTTAGGTTAAATACCTTGCTTACCTACGTTTAATATGCATGATAGTTTAAGTATAATTTAATTTAAAGTCATCGAGTATTAAAATAAACTTATCCAGTTTTGAAAATAGATGGCGTTTAAATACAAATTAAACAGAATCAGGTAAATTGATTTAAAAAATAAATCTGAAATTCTTACGATTATATTATATATATATTATTTACGGATATGAATTTATGATGATCTTAATTAACGACAGGTTCATCATCATCATCATCATCAGCCTATCGCAGTCCACTGCTGGACATAGGCCTCTCTAATTGCACACTTTGATCTATCCTCGGCTACGACAGTAGTTTAGTATTTAAACTAAACGTTTCTAAAAGATATCCTAATTCACTATATCTTTTAGAAACGTTTGAATGTTGTCTGTTTGTTTGAACACGCATCACAGTACCGCGAGAATGCAATGTTTTAAAACCAGGATATTTTTTTAAAAACTTATCTCACACTAGCCCTATTTTGCGCGAGTACTTGGGCGGTTTCGGGCTTCATTTAACCCGAAACCGATAATAGTAATATTTGATGAGATGCAAATCATTTTGGTAAAATACTATTATAATTTGTCTTCTAACCGTCTGGCGCTATAAACTTTGTCGCCCTTCATTTTGCTGCACTGGGCATTTGCTTGGCTTGCCATAGGTCGGGCCCTGATTAGAGCTAGGCCCTAATATCCATAGATGCCACAGATCATTGTGGAGCATGTTTCCAATATGCTTTACACAGAAGTTAAATTGTAACATAAACTACCTTAATATAAACCCAACTTCCACGCGAACGAAGTCGCGGGCACAGCTAGTTCATAATAAATTAGCGCATGTTCCAACAGCATTTTAACTATCGAATGCTTCGTCTAGTTCTACTCTATTTTGAAAGTGGAATGAAAAGCAAAGACAAAACATTCGCTAGTTAAAATGCTGTTAAAATATCTAATAACTAATTATGAATAAGGTTAAGAGTTTTGTGCTTTAAGCCATTTACCATACACATTCCAAGCTAAAAATAGAGGAACTTGTTTATTTGGCATTGTACGTACCCCTTCACAAACAACACAACAACACACAATACCATGTATAAAAGCGCGCCAACGGCAACTAAATACAGACGAAATAAACAGGTTTAATATGAAATTATGGTGTAACTGTGGTATTATTATGCATCTTTATCCAACGATCTAACATTCTGCCAAGTTTGAAAAGGATAGGTGCAGGTTTAGTAGGTTTGTTTGAACTTTAAAATATAGTCGTACCGCGACCTCCAGGAGGTCGCGGACAGTCATGGGTATTTTAGTCGCGACCTCCTGGAGGTCGCGGACAGTCGTGGGGAGTCAGAATTATATACAAGTACAATGGTATAAAATTGTTTACTCATAAATGAAATGCTCGAAAATTTTGCAATATATTAAATAACTCGTTTAATTATCAATTACTATATCAATACATAATAAATTACTCATTCAATAATTAAAGATAATACTTGTATTTTATCTATGTCATAATGTAATCGGATTTAGTACAATGGGAAGTGCAATACTTATACAATACAATGTTTCTTGCTGAAATCTTTAGTTAATATTGCACAAAGTATTTTATAAAGTGGGCGGTTAGTCCAAATATGGTCCGAGATTTAATTAAGTTGTCTGTCTGTTTGTTCTGGCAATTCTCATAAACGGCTGGACAGATTTTGACGGGACTTTCACTGCCAGACACCTGAAGATGTTAGAAATAACTTACTTAAAAGGAAGAGAGCACTGCAACCTCACGCGAACGATGTCACGGGCACAGCTTACCACGATACAATTATTCTTATTTAAACGATATCAATACATAATATTACATTGAATAAACAGATAATATTTAATCTATGTCATAATATGATTAGATTTAGTATCGTGGGAGGTGCAATACTTTACAATACACTGTTTCCTACTGAAATCGTTACTATTCATTACGCAAATTATTTTATAAACTGGGTGGTAGGTCCAGGCAGGTTTGGTCCCGGGAATTGCCACTGGGCGGGCCGCCGACGGTATAGCACATTCCAGCGGCCCGTTCGCGAAGGTGGCGAGCGATAAACAGCGGGTTTTTAGTGGGTGCAAACCCCACGCTACCTCATCCATCTTCCCCGGACGGTGGGGGTGTTTGTGAGGAATTATTCCCGCCAAAAAATAATAAAATAAAGGTAGGTTTGGTCCAGGATAGGACGAAACGGTAATTTTCGAATTCATTTATCATACTAATATAATAATAATAATAATAATAAACCTTTTATTTCATGCAAAATTGTGACTTCATACAAATTAATGTTATTTATTTATATTTATAATAGCATTTTTCAGAAATTAAGTAAATTACGTGAATTTACTTAATTTTTGAAAAATGCTTAGAATTAGGTAATTAAATAGAAAAGAAGTTTGATAGCATGAACGAAGGGTTCATGCAGCATGTTCAAGTGAAGGTGAAGGCCTCCTCTAAAGAATACCATGTGTCTCTCTCTTTGGCTATTTGCGGCCAGCAGGGACCAGCTATTTTTTCCAACTCGTCTGCCTATCTTGTGTAAGGTCTGCCTTGGAGACGTCTGCCGATTGGACCCTTCCACGTTGCTACCCTCTTGGTCCATCTCTCGTCCTGTAGCCTCGCTACGTGCCGTTACTAATATTATAAAGGCGAAAGTTTGTGAGTATGCGAGTGTGTATGTTTGTTACTTCTTCACGTCTAAACGGCTGGAGCGATTTTAATAAAATTTGGTATGGAGTTAGCTGACACCCTGAAATAATACAAAGGCTAATAAACTGCAGGTAACACCGCGGGGCACAGCTAGTAGTACATATCTATACACAGAAACGTAAATGACGTTAAAATTAAAATAAAAACGGAATGGTAATTGGTGCAGCGCTAACAGCAATAAACGATATATGCGACTCACAGCTACAAAATAATGTTAATGCAATATTCCAAATGATCACTGAAAATTCTAATTGTAGGTGTATTACATATATATTTTATTGAATGTAGAATTTCCTACTGGCTGCTGAAAGGTTCAAACACACTTGTCTCTACACGTTGTATTTACAGTATTCGGTACGGAAATATGATCGCATCTTTCTATGTTATACATTGTTAATAGGTACTTTGAAATGAGCGATGTTACAATGACGGTAAGTATACAAAATGGTAGTATCAATACAATTGAAGAAGTGATGTTCGTTGGAGCTACGAACGGTAACTGTTGGACTGTAGCATGTAAGCACGGTCACCTCGCCTGGTTGGATGATTCTCCCTTTTTGTTTGTGGTAGGCTATAGCACATATATTAACTCGGAAATAAAGTATGAACTTGAGCCATTCAGTATTCTTTGTATGACACGAACACGAACGGTCACCTGCTGATCCGATGTTTATGTGCTTCAGGTTGACCACGAAGCGATACATCTGCTACGAGCCATCCTTCACACCTATACTTTAATATAAAGCTGAAGAGTTATTTTGTTTATTTGAACGCGGTAATCTCAGGAACTACTGGTCCGATTTGAAAAATTCTTTTTTTGTTAGATAGCCCATTTATTAAGGAAAGCTCTAGGCTATATAATATCGCGCTACGACTAATAGGAGCGGAGCAGCAATGAAAAATTTTGCAAAACCGGGTAAAATTTACGCATATAAAGTTACGCGGGACAGCTAGTATAGTATAAAACGAGTAAGAGTTTATTTTTGAGAGGTTGGTACGTGATTCAGTAGCGATCGCTTAGATCAAAAAACAGCGTCGTTTAGTAATGTCGCTCAGAGTCTACAACACTATACTAAAGCTGAAATCAATGTGAAATATTTAATAACAAAGTTGCTTAGCAACCATTCAATTTTTAATACTTTATTCTCTTTCTTTAATGGTTGCTAAACAACGTTATTAAACATTTCATATCCATTTTGGCTTTAGTACGAGGTAGGTAAAGATAGCTGGCAGCCTTCGAAAAATGTTTCAGCCCTATATGCCTGTGTCGATTTAGTGTCTAATCTAACTCTCTATAGATGATTCCACACTCTGGTGGGGACACAAGACAGGCAGGTTTACACTCATAGTCCGCTAGGAGTGTAAAGCTGCCTGTCCATTGAAGTGTAACGAGGCTGCAAAGCGGAGAAACTAAGATATCTATACTAATATTATAAAGCGGAAGAGTTTGTTTGTTTGTTTGTTTGCTTGTTTAAACGCGCTAATCTCAGGAACTACTGGTCCGATTTGAAAAAATCTTTTTTTGTTAGATAGCCCATTTATTGAGGAAGGTTATAGGCTATAACATCTCGATACGACTAATAGGAGCGGAGCAGCAATGAGAAATCTTTCAAAAACGGGGAAAATTTACGCAGACGAAGTTGCGCGGGACAGCTAGTAATAAATAAACTTAAAAATCTTATTACGACACATCACTATTTGCATCCGAGCAAAAAATAAAGCAAATAATATATAGCATTTACTTAATATTAGATTACAATAAGGAAAATGTTTAAACCACAATAAATCGATTTCCTGCTAATATTGTTACAAGAACTCATGTTACTTACTCTTCGTAATGTATGCATGTATTTAGTGATCGCGTTGTTTTATTTGCCACAGTATGACGTCACTGATAAACTAAAAGGTTTTAATTTAACGTAATTATTTGCCACTCAATGACGTAAACTCAAATGAGTCTATGTTTGCATCTTCACCATGTATTTTTTAAGTGAATAATTAATAAATAAATACGTCACTGATCGATTAAAGGTTTTATATTACGTCAGAAATATCACCAATGTTGTGCAGATATTGCAAAATATTAAAGTCTTAATAAATGTGCGTCAACGCGAAATATCAGGTATTGAATGTTTCGAACATGTATTATCAAGATGTGCTACAAGGGGCGTCATGTTACACGTCATTTTTGTCAATGTAAACGTGAAAGGTAAAAATATTCAGTATGTTTGTACACAATTTTATTTTACACCGGGTTCCCACTTTGGCCCCATTGTCGGTCCCAAGTACCAACGCCACTCGTCCAACTTGTGAATCTATAATAACGCTTGTCCCAACGTTGGCGCCAATGCTACTTTCTAGATCCACATGTTGGAGGAGTGCCGTTAGGGCCGACGTTGGGGCCAACATTTGGAGCCCGTGTTAGAACTTTTTTTATTTGTTTCTATTTGAAAATTTCATGAATGTAAATATTGAGATATTGATAGTATTTATAAAACTTACATATTGTTTTTGATATTTTATACAATTATTTATAGGTATGTGATTTTATTTCTTACATTAAGCGTATTAAATTATGTATTTATTATGGTTAAATAAACTACTTAAACAAAAATATACAATAAACAAGACTCCGTAGATTATTGGACGCAATCTCTCATTTAATAACCTTTTTAAGAAATTAATTAAATTGACAAATTTTCTAAAATACTTAAAAATTAAATTCGCCAACATTTTGGTAGAGGCGTTCCACCATCAAAATGTGTGTGTATACCAAAATCTACCGACTTCAAATGTAAATCAAACATTCATACAATATATTCAATACATTCGGGTCTAGGACTTACCCTGAGACACTACAATATTAAACAAACATAATATTCCTAGACAAATTATTTTCCCGCATTTAGCGTATGCAGAAGTAATGGAAAATTATTGGTTTATGCAATACTACTCAGAAAAACGTGTTGGTTTCAGTAGAATGGGTATAACTTTATACAATCAACACGACAGTAAGGGCCTAATAAATATTATGAAATAAGAAAATTACGTCGAAGTAATTGTGACAGCTAGCTGTAATATCCCAGAAAACTGTCACATACAAAATTATGCAAAATCTAGTAGATACTTGTGAAATACCTGCTACTTATAGGTTTTCTTTTTTAAACATAGATTTAAGACTTGTAAAATACTAGTAACCCACTCGTGGCATCTTAACATTACACTAAACAACTTTGTTACATCAGTTTTGAAAAATATTTAATACTTTACCACCTACTCTTTGTGTGTGTATGTCTCTCTTTTTTTAAATTTTTTTAATCCTGTTTTTGAAGTTATAACCATAACCATGTACAGACTATTTTACCGGAGTACAATAGTGGTTCATTGTGAATTTTAGGCCCGAAACCTGACAAAAAACAACGTTTTTACTCCATGATTAGACGTGTGATAGGTGGTTGTGTGACAAAAGTAGGTGGTAAGTGGTTTAAGGTTTTTTTTTTACTGATGTTAAAAATTTATTGGGCGTAATGTAAAGCGAGGTCATTACTATTTTAAAAATCACTCTGTATAGAAGATTAAATGTAGGTAAGTATAATCACAGGGTAGGTTAACAAGGAAAATAACTATTTTTCCTTCAGGTAATAAGTATTACTATTTATTGAGTATCTACAGAAGCAAAGTTTCATACAAATGCGCTTGAGCAACGCACTCATAGATATCGTTCACTCTGGGAACAAAGTGGTCCGAGATTTGGTCGAGCAACGCGAACATCTTTATGTCTGTGTTGCTCGAGCAAAGCATGAATTGAGCTAACCTTCTGTTATTATACAACGTGTAACAGAAAAGTGTAGTCAAAGATATGGATTGTTATGTACACATTATAACAAGTCCTGGTACCAAATTTTATGGATTTTTCATCAAATTAGATGCAATACCCGTGCCGTATACTTTCTACTGCTCAAATTAGATTAAAAACACATGATTTATGCCAAATAATGCAATAAAATATAGCAAGAAGGAATAATAAACACTTGGTCATAGACACTCATCATTTTTATTTTCCAGATAAGCTTATATTATTATCCATGTCAAATAAATAGCAATCTCATTTGTACATTATTTAGTAAAAGGTAGCATATTTAATAATAAAAAGGTCAAAATAGTATATAATATATTTATGAGATAAGTATTAATATTTACAACTTTTAACTAGATTTTAAGATTATTTACGGGTTGAATGTTACATTTAAAACTAGATAGGAACTATAATATTATAACTAGAATATTTATAAATAACAGTAAAAACTAGTGTGCATAAAAATATCATAGTAAATTTACTTGTCAAATGATTTGACGGCAGTTAAATAGTTTTTTGCTTTTAAAAAACTTTTCGGATACCGGAAGCAAATATTTAATTCGCTCTTCTTCGTCTTCATGATAAACATGAAACCAAACGACTTTTATATTGATTTCACTGATGATAACCATCAACAAATGTATCTACGTATGGATGGATGGATGGATTGACATATGATCAGGGTCCTTATTCACTATGTTTTTTTTTTCGTTTTCGCGGCAAGCCCGCGCGAACTGGCGCATGCGCGGTACGCTCAAAGATGCTTTTCTAAGCACGGCTCTCTATTGACCATTATGACAAGATTATGACAGTTATAAGCGCGGGCTTGCCACGACAACGAAAAAAAAAATTGTAAATAAGGACCCAGCATACAAAGTCATCTGTGACGTCTTGTTGTTCTTCACACCTTCCATAACCCATAAAAACTACTCGAACTCAACTTTCCGTACATATTTCAAATTAGTAACGACCATAGGAGATGAAATAATAAAGATCATGCATTTATGTCCATACAGTGCATGATATAGTATGCGAGAAATTGTAAAATAATGTCAATATTCTTTAGGTAGTTTCTTTATAAAATTCCGCAAAGGGGATCTAATTACAATGACAATATTTTTTTGAAGATCAAATAAAATTCCAAAATATTTTTATAAAATTCCAAATTCAAGGTCAAAATAAAATTGTTGCGATGAAATAATGATTTAACAGTTACATCACGGCATATAGGCGAAACACGCAACAATTGTTTATTACATTGCGCAACTTTATATCATCGATTATTATAAAAACAGTTCGTTCTGAAAATTAAAGCGTATTCTACTGAAAGTTGTGGACTGAGAAGGTTTTCCATTACAACCAGTATTCAGCATCTACTCTCATTCTTGCATCTCGAAGGAATTAGTTCTACTGATAACTTATCTAGTATGACATTTGACACTGGATTTCTAAATGCAGCTAAAATAAAGCTGCAGTAAAATTTGAAATTTGAAAAAGAGACAATTGTGTGACTTGCACGTTCTTTTTGTCTCTTGCATTGTGCTTGCATCAAATTTGAATACATCTTCAATTTATTTAAATTGATTGTATTAAATACATTGCAAGAACCAGGATATGATGGCGGTGATAAAGAAGTAATTGTTGGAGCTTGTCTCTCATTTTACGTGTGGATATTTAGAAAATTGTAAGTATTAATTTTTACTATTTTATTTATCTTTTAATTTATTTTGAAGCTTACTAAGCCATAAAAAAAAATGTTTTTCTATATTTTATACCATGTTTCTTTGTATCTTTATATTTTATAAGTGTATTCTATATATTTTTAGATTCCATCGATTCGTGAAACAGACTGGGAAAGAAGATATAAAACCAAAGACAATCTCCGTGGGTTTCAACGAAATAGCACGTATTTCATCATAATATTACTTATATTTAGAATTCAGTTAGATTTTAAACTTTGCTTTGGTAGTTTAGTATGTCGTTGTAGAACGCTTGATAATCATAAATCATTTCACAATTGTCGTTTGATGTTCTTTATGCGTTTGTTTTGCCTGTTTAGAAGACTTTTTGTAAAATTTTCGTAGCCATTTTGTTTTGAGATCTTCACACTTTGGGAAGCCCGTCTGTCTATAGCAATCACTTGTTGCTTCCGATTCGCTAGACGTGTGTCTTTGGGCGCAGGCATTCGTATCGTGCATTCAAGATTATACTTTTAATGGATCTGTACTAAAAAGTAATTGTTTAATGTTTAATTTTTCTTTCTTCACCTTCTTCTTTAACTTTTTCTTCTTTTCTCTCTTAACTTTTGGTTCTACGAACAAATATTTTATGAATTCATAGATCCAGTAGATTTGTAATAATGTTTACCCGAGACAGATGAATGCGCTCAAGGATCTGCGTCCAGTTAGTCGGAAAGAATGAGGGATGGCTTTAGAAGTGCGAGTTAACAAGTGTTTATTTAATATTAGAAACACTTACCTCTTGAATTTATTACTAACGACAAACGGCAATGTAATACGAAAAAAAATTAGTAATTCATACAACGTGTAACAAAAAATGTGGTCGACTTTCAGTAGTGGGTAGTTTAAATTTCTCTGACGAATTAATAAAATGTTTAGATATTTTAAATACACAAGTAATTAAAAATATCTTACAATTTAAGGGTACTAAGTGACAAGGACACATTATTTAGTTCATGTAACAGTCCTTGAATATGACCACGATTTCTGTTATAAGTTGTAGAAACGCTGCGATTTGTCGCCAGTAACGAAATCAAACTTTTATTGCCAGATCTCCTATGAATTTTGTTCATATATAGTGTTTTATGTTACCAATATGAAATGTGTACGAAAAGCTGAGTTCAAAGCCGTTTTTATGGGCTATGGAATGTGTCAAGAACGACAAGACGTCACAGATGACTTTGTACGCTGATCTCAATATGCCAATCCATCTATCCGTACGTAGATAAATTGATTGGTATCATCAGTGAAACCACTGTAAGTGGTTAGGTTTCATGTTTTTCATGAAGATGAAGAAAAGGAAATTTGGGATTTGCTCCCGGTTTTTGGAAGGTTTTGTCAAAGCAAAAATCAACCAACAGCTGTCAAATTGACATCAGAATAATAGATTTGAGTTGACAAGCCTTTTAAAAACTAGGCGTTAATTTTTTAAGAACATAGCGCACTAGTTTTACTGTTATTTAACTAATTTATTATAATAATAGAGTTCCTATCTAGTTTTAAATGTAACATTCCGCCTGTAAATTTAAGTTATATTTTATTTGTAAATAGCTAATAAAAAGTTGTAAATCAACTTATATGATTATTATTTATTAAATATATTTCTAAATAAGTATGATTGCTATTTACTTTGTATGGAAATATAATAAAACCAGTTTCTTTAGAAAATTAAATGTATAAGTGGCTATTGAGGTCTATTCGTCCTTTCCTAATAAGAAATAAATATTTTATGACACAAACCTAATGTAAGCATTAATTACTAGATCTAGTACAAAACATAATACATTTAGGATTAGATTAGATGACGAGGCTCTTCAAAAGCAAACTCCGCTCATGGATAGAGCCCTGAAGTAAACAATTGATAACAAGTAGATGTTTGTAGTGTGTGCTCTAGTGACAGGGGATCCTTAGAACACAATTCTTCCCTGTTTTCATTTGGATAGGTACTGTGACGTGAACCTCTTGCTGGCTTTGGGGTGCGCAGCCGGGATTATTGCTCTCGAGGATGAGGAATCAAACAACTTCTTAAGCCCAGAACGATATTATATATTGAATAACTTCTACTATGATTTCTTTACATATTAATTCTTTTCCTTGACCATTCGTCTTGACGCTTGGTCCAATTCTTCTAATTGTTTTTCGATCTTCTTCTTCGTTATTATTTCATAGTTTTGGAACGTCAAGACAAACAGTTCACAATTAATGAGGCTTTATGCGAGTGGCCGGTCGAGTTTCCGACGCACCTGCCACACGCCGCCGCCTTATGAAAAAAAAAAATCTTTACATTTGACTACTAAGTCAATTTTTTTTTTTTATAATATAAAACAACAAATATAAACCTAGCTGTGCATTTACCTATGCTGGCGATATAGATTTTTTTTTTTAATACCCCCCTTAATCTGTCTCTATGCAAAAGACAACGTGTAACTGTTATACCTAATCTAACAAAATTTATGTCAACAAACACTTTACATAACAGTTATACGATGATGCTGGGCAAAAAACGCCATTAAAAGAAGCACCAGTATCAGATTGATTACCTAGCTAAACTTATGTATAACTAAATTAAATCAATCATTAAACACCAATTGACCCCAGGCAACAAATTGGGTGAAAGTCCTGCTTTGTTGTAACTGGAAGAAAATTCATCTTTAAGTATTAATCTTATATCAGTTAAATAATTGGTCAATCAAGCTATCGGTGACCATCTGATCACATCTATTGATTATTTAGATAAAATAATCACAAACGAACTTCCCAAGTTCGATTGAACCAAATGCAAAACTGTCTGCTTAATCACAGAGTTATATTTATAATTCAAAACAATAATACACCCGTTTTTGTTTGCCTAGTGCTCTATGGCATCAACATTGTAGGACATTTCTTCGCCGTGTGGTTGTACATGCAAAAACAAACAACATTTTAGAATCAGATCTAAAACCATTAACCATCCCTAAATATACAATTGTTTACACGTCAGACTATTAACAACGTCGCCACTTCTTTTCTGGCATCACCTACTCCTAAAAAAATAATTCTCATCAACTACTCATGTTTATCATGACTTAATTATAACATATGTTCATATAATAAAAATTCTCAACTACATAAAATTAAATACTAAGATATCGATATCTATTCGTCCATCCTCATAATAAACGGTTTCAATCTATTCGCATGAACAACCTGCCTCTGTCTTGAACCCACTTTCTTTATAATGAAGTTATTGTTATTCAACCTATTTTCAATTCGAAATGGCCCTAAAAACTTTCTACATAACTTCTTCGATATCCCCGACCTTCTCTTTGGATTAAAAAGTAAAACTTTCTGACCTATGTCATACGATACTTCAGTTGCTTTTTTGTCAAATAATAGTTTTTGTTTCGCTCGCGACTTGTCCAAATTTACTCTGACCCTTGTAAAAATGTTTTCTCTATTCTCTATTCTACTCGCGGTATTCTCATTCACTTTAATATTTAAATTAATTCCCGTATCCGATGGCAATTCTAGTTGTCTTGCAAAGACCAGAAAGTACGGTGACACCCGTGTCGATTCTTGTTTACTAATATTATATGCAAACGTAATTTGAGGTAAATATACCGACCAATCTGACCTATCATCTCGACCGTACTTGGCCATCATGCGCGACATAGTTGCATTTAATCGTTCTACCAACCCTAATGTCTGATGATGCATCGAAGTTGCAACTTTATGCACCGCCCCGAAGTTTGTAATCGTTTCTTGAACTAACGCCGACGTAAAAATTGACCCTTTATCCGTTATGATTTCTTTTACGGCCCCATGTATTGAAAAAATATTATTAATAAGGAAGTTCTTTATTTCAATCGCTGTGGCCTGTTTTACTGCCTTACTAATCGCATATTTTGAAAAACAATCTATTGCCAATATAATATATCTACTTCCATCCGTCGCATTATTTAACGGGCCTATCGTATCCACTTCTACCTTTTCAAATAACCTGTTTGTAACAATCGGTTGCAACGGCGCCACCCTATTTGACGCCCGCACTTCTTGACATACTTTACATGCTATGATATAATTCTCTATTTTCTTATATGACTTTGGACAGCAGAATCTTGAATTAAATTTTTCTACTGTCTTCATCAAACCTAAATGACCTCCATATAAAGGATCATCATGAATCTCACGCATAATTACTGGAAACAGTTCATCCGGAACTACCAGCAATCTTTTTATAACATTATTTTTTGTATTTAATTTATATAACATGCCGTTGTGTATAAAGAATCCTTTATATCTTTGTAAGTTTTCATCTATGATTTTATTTCTTAAAGATGAACAAAAATTATCGTTCATTTGAGCCCTTATTACTGGGTCTATTTCTAATTTGCAGATTTGCTCATTATTCTCTGTACATCTCATCCTAAATATTTGTAACCCGTCAGTGACTACGTGATCATCTTGACTTATTAACGGATTTCGACTCACGAACTCCGCATCCGAATCCGAATCCTGTTCTACAACTACTGAAGAGGAACTATCATTACAGGAAGGACGAATGCTATCAACATTCACTAACTCACTCACTTGTTGACGACTGATCTCACTCTGTTTAAGTGAGACCCGATATGAAGGTTTTTTCACAGGAACCTCGTTCGAAGTTTTTATTTTAATTGGGTTATTTCGGCACCCACCTGGCCTAACCTTACCAAATGAGAATTGTGGCTTGTATTCTTCCACTAAGTCATGTAATTTATTATTATCACCTGTACTCAGATTTTTATTAATATTCATTTTATCTTTTGACACATTTAAATCAGGAAGAATACAAGTGTTATTCTTATTTGACTCACAAATATTACTAACAAATAAATGATTATGTTTAAAAATATTAACAGACATTATTTCCTGTGTATCGATAACAGAAACTTTGCCTGGTCTAGCAACAAAACATATTTCATTGTAGTTTCTCAATGTTATTTTATTATTCACAAAATCTAGGGATGCCCCATTTTTGATTAAGAAATCTTGACCCAAAATCACTGGCCAACTGACATCTATTACCACATAAAAAAGTGTGTTATACACCACATTATTAATTATAACGTTGATATATGTTTTGCCTGCGACTGGTATAATCTTACCATCGGCCGTTTTTAAATTAATATTATCACATATATCTAAGGTTACTTTGTTCATTAATGCTACTTTCTTCGATAGCAAGGACACTGAAGCCCCACTATCTAATAAAGCAGGAATAGCACATGAACTTAATTCTACTAAAATGACTGGTTCGGACTGACCATAATTATTCTTCTTGACGTCTTCTATGTTTGAACGCCGCTGCGTACTCATTGCTGCGACGTGATGCTCGCCTACTCTCGTTGTCGACGACGCTGCATCACCAGCTGATTGAACCGGCATCGGCAGAGGTTCTCTGCTCCTTAAAAAGTACTGGCGGGGATTTGACTCCCGCCTTGGTGTTAACGAACCGCTTGGTGAATCATTGGGCGGAACCCGAGATACCGGGGATCGGTATTTACTATACGGAGTCGATTGATTGCTCCGAAATGGACTATTGGTCGGTCTGTTGGAGTCTCCTTGCTGCCCAGACCTTACTGCTACCGCATTCTCAACCTTAACCTTAAGATTGACTTCCCTTTCAATTTCTTTATCATATACTGATTGTAATTGTAAAACTGTGGCCTTTAATATATTTTTATCAGCACATACAACTGCAGCGAGCTTTGATTTGTAGAAACTATTACATTTCTTTGGAAAGCTCCTTACGAACGTATTGTCGTCAATTTTTCCCTTTTTGGCTATATTTGAAAGCTCGTAGTAAAATGAAACAATATTCTCCTCTGGCGCCTGTATCCTTTCATAGAATTTTTCCGTATAATTAGTACGGTTTGGGAACTCTGCTTTTAATGCAGTGATGAAGCTCTTGAAGCTATCACAATCTTCTATGATTGCTTTGTATAGGTGTAGCGCTGGTCCAGCCAGATACGCCGCCACAAATATTTTTTTTTCTTCATCCGAAGTGATTTTATTAATCACACAGATGATCTGGAATTGGTTGACAAAATCATCTACGGACTCATACAATCCCGTGAATTCACTCATTTTTAATTAACTTTACATAGAAATACGACTTAGCTCTTTAAATGACTTCCTCTGAAGAGTTCGGCGCCTCCACCATGTGACGTGAACCTCTTGCTGGCTTTGGGGTGCGCAGCCGGGATTATTGCTCTCGAGGATGAGGAATCAAACAACTTCTTAAGCCCAGAACGATATTATATATTGAATAACTTCTACTATGATTTCTTTACATATTAATTCTTTTCCTTGACCATTCGTCTTGACGCTTGGTCCAATTCTTCTAATTGTTTTTCGATCTTCTTCTTCGTTATTATTTCATAGTTTTGGAACGTCAAGACAAACAGTTCACAATTAATGAGGCTTTATGCGAGTGGCCGGTCGAGTTTCCGACGCACCTGCCACAGTACCGTGTCTAGCAAGTTATATTTATGTATAAATTTACTACAAGGAAATAACAAACCTCTCACATCTGGTGTACTTACCTCATTCCAATAGGACATAGGTACCTTCCGCCATTACAATCTAAGTCTTGTTAATACAAAGAAAAAAAAATTGCTTAACTTTATAAACTTTTAATATTTCAAACAAACAGTTTAAAATTAAATAACAATCAATCAAATACTTATTCAATTCAATAGTAAAAATATAATTTGTACCTTTAATTAATACCAGGTGCGATGTTACAAGAAAACTATAACGACCCTGTAATTATCTAGTTTAGTAGTTAAAACAAACTTTTTTTTTTTACGGATAAGCTATAAATTTTGCAAAATTTTCAAACACAATAAGAACATCAAATAATAATAAATGTGAAATGCTTTATGATTTCCTAATATTATTTGTTTTAGTATTTTTATAGGCGTTTCTTGTCAATTACTTAAGAAAGAAAGAAAGACCCAGCTAACAACATCTACCAAAGTTGAAAAGAACTTTTACGGCACATTTTACTATTAGTTAATCTATACTATAGAGAAACCTAAAACAGGCAGGATTGCAATTATTATAAATAGAGGTTTATTTTGTTATATGTCAACAAACTTTACTGACCATTTATTTCAATCTAAATATCAAGAGGGTTTATACGCGTTGTGATATCGTAAAGTTGAATGAAGTTTTTTGAAACTGTTTAAGTAATTGCTATATGTGTTTTAAAGACATATAAACCATTAGCAATGCCACAAAGCACCGAAAATACAGAAGGTAAAGTTTATATTAGACATTCGGTCACGGGCACGAATTCACAATGGATCACTTTTCACCACTTTCTGAGGGCGTATAGAGATTAAAGTTTTACTTCTGTACTCTCGATGTTATGTTGCTTCAAACAAGAGTTTAAATAAATTATTATACAACTATTTATTATATATTACTAGCTGTCCCGGCGAACTTCGTCTCGACTCTTGTTTTTTTGTAAATCGGGTTCAATTGTGAATCTAAACCATCCTCGAATCCCCTTGAACTCAACCAAAAAAAATCATCAAAATCGGTCCAGCCGTCTAGGAGGAGTTCAGTGACATACACACGCACTCAAGAAATATATATATAAAGATTAGTTTTAACTTTTATCTATATAATTTAATTACTCTATATTTCATTACAATATTGCATCTAAACGCTACTTTCAGAGGTGCACAATCATTAAAAATGAGACACTGTTGTGTATCAGGTCCTTATTTACAATCCCCGTATCCACGGCAAGCCCGTGCGGAAATGTCAAAAACATGTCACAATGGTAAAATTGTTATTTATTTATCGGGAATAGCTAGGTATGTAACTGCAAGAAGAATGCATCCATACACTCGTTAGTAAAGAAACCTAAATAACGAACAGTTCAACATACACACTTTTTAAACTTTAAAGATTAAAGACTTCACTTGATATTTTTCTTTTATCCTATAAGTTTTCTTCTGTTTTCTATTTATTTTCAGCATTATAATTCCTTTTCGAAAATCGAACGTACCTGTTAAAATAAACAAATACATTTTAATCAAAGTATACTAATTATAAATTTGTATTGAAATCAACCGTGATATATTGTAATTATTTTTAAAATACTACTTCCACACCCGTTCTGTGTAAGGAAATTAATTTCGCAAACTTACGGCATGCTGTCACACTACACACACACACACACACACACACACAAAGTGCCATCCTGTGTGGGAATCGAACCCACCCCCGCTGGGCTACCAAGGCAATAAATGAATCACATTGCACACGAAGTCAGTGAAACAAACATAAAGAACATGAAATATTATGAATATTATGAAATATGAAATAATTTGAATTTATATGAAATTATAATATTATGAAAAAATATGAATTAATATAGGATATATTAATTCATATTTTTTGAGAAAACATAATTACTAACAGCTTTTGTCAATAAATATTTTTACTTACAATTCAAATTTATTTATTATATTTCTATCTGTACACTATATACAATTTCATAATGCCTTCCCGAGACCACTATCGGGGCAATTTGATGGAAACGTTAAAAAAACTCTTATTTAACTTGGCAATATCCACGCATTAAGATTAGACCCATTCCACTGATTACTTACGTACAGGTAAATTAGCTTGAAGAAATTTTTGCGTTTGTAGTAGTGTATGGTCAGCAAATAAAAAAAACAACATTTTATTTTTAGTTTTTATTGTTTTAAAGGTAATATACGTTTGTGGCTGGAGCACACCAAATGCGTGCACGTCTACGCATACGCACTACGTACTAATACGGTCGTGAAAATGTGTATCCACCGCATTGTAATCTATGGAACTGTATGAGGCAGACAAGCCAGTTCCAAACATTACAAGCATTGAATGCCGGTTTTCACTTCAGTGAAGACGTGTATGAATTAGGTGTTCTCCGGCCATAAATGTTTTATTCTAATAATTCATCAACCCCAGGCATATCACAATCATCCCCATCCTCGCTTTCATCAGATGAATTATTTAAATTAATTATGATTCGTTCTGATATTGTGTCTAAAGCTGCGTCTCTACCCTGATATTTGCTTTCCTCCTCAATAGCATGCAAACAAACTTTTCTCCATTCCTCTACAGTTATGGCGTTCATTTTTTCTTCAGCTAATGACATTATAACCTTCATATTCATTGCGACATTCTTTTTTGCGACATATGTTTTCACTATCCCCCATATATTTTCTATAGGATTAAACTCCGGATGGTATGGTGGTAAACGCAGCACAGTATGACCGTGCTGTCGTAATATTTCGTCTATCTTGTACTCTATAAATCTCGCCTTGTTTTGCAGAATCAGTTCATATAATTGAGGCTTAAGCAACGTGGATGAATGCTCAATGTTTCGAAATGTCAGCCAGTCTATCATTTGCTGTTTTCTAGAATTACTATTCGGTGCAGGATTTTGTATTGAGTTATGATATGGTGCGTTGTCAACAACAACAACACTATTTGGTTGTAAGTTGGGTATTAATTGAGTTTGAATCCACCTTGAATAGTTGTCATAGTTCATATTGTTGTGGTAATCTCCACTTTTTTGGTCGGCTTTAAACATAAGCAATGCATTTGGTATAAAGCCATCGATACCACCGGCATGAACAATGATTAAGCGGTTGCCTTTCGATATATGTTGCTTCAAACCTGAAGTGCTTCCATCTGACCAAGATTTCGAGAGGGTATGTGATGTATGTATATATGTTTCGTCGGTGTAAACAATTGGTCGGCGTTGTTCACGATATTCAGCAATTTTCATCAAATAATTAATTCGCAAGTATCTAATTTCGTGTTTTTCCATAAGAAGTTTCCGGTTATCTTCTGTTTGCTTCCAATTAAAACCTAATGACATGACGTGTTTTCGTAACGTGCTGACACAACCTTTATAATCGATATCTTCTTTCAATTTACGGCTACTAAATGAGATTGCGGTACATATTGATATTTATCAGTGTAGCCTGCCGAAATTCAAGGAGGTGGCACAAAGGTGCATTGAATTGGGGTAGGTACATAGATTATTTTAATTGTTATTGTTGTTTGTGTCTGTTGTTTTTATTGTAAATTTTTTAGGTTAGGATTGCCAAATTATTTTTAAGTTTTATTACCCGCTTACAGTGTCGACTTGGGAATCCTGTAATGAAACTGTAATGTTTTTAAAATAAATAAATAAATAAATAAATTTTGAGTGCAAAGTTTTTAAAGTGGGAACTTCTTTATTTGTGATGTGGAAGTCATGAATTGTTCTTCTGATAACTTGCTGATCAAAGTTATCGATTACTATTGTAGGTTTACGATTCGGTTTCTTTTTAGGAGATTTAAATGTTACTTCCTGATCTGAAGGACGACATTTGCTTTCTGATACTACCTTTCTGACGGATGCTATTGAAATTCCTGTTGATTTAGCAACTAATTGAGTGGGGGTCATAATACTGCTCGGGTTGTTATTACACTCATTTTCGAAATATTTGTACAAACAGTACAAAACTTCCTTAGTTTGAGAAGTCAAAGGCTTGCCTCGACCATGTTTTAACACTGGAGCCATTTTGAATTATCAATATAAAGTTACAACACTTACACACTTGAAATTAAACACTTCAACAAATATTTTAACAATAATAACAAACAATAACAACAATCAACAAATACAAAATTTCACAATGAAACTACTACGTATCTAATAATTATAATTTTTTAATGAAATGCTTGCTTTATGTTCTAACGGTATCAAGCGACTGACGTCAGACTGCACGTGGCACCTGCGGACAGAGTAAACTGGTTTATTCTGGTTTTGTGCGTGTTTCCACTTTCCACTATCAAGTGACGATTTATTTACGACGAGTTGTTTTGTTTCGTAATTATTATGGTCAAAACTTTTTACCTATAGCTAAACTACTATCATCTAAAGAACGACACGATATTTTATTGTTTCACGGTAGTCGCCTTGTCGTTTGCTCAAGGACGTGAAATTGAATGACATATTTTTTTTAATAAAGTCAAAACCTTTTTCTTTAAAATAAAAACTTGTTTTTATTGAAAACAAAAATCAGAGTGTTGCTAGGGATAAGTATTAAATTAAATAGTAATGTTAGGATATTGAAACATTTTTGTAAGGGCCAGAACGATATAGTGGAAACGCGCTCTAATATCTAAGTAACATACACACCACTACATATGCAAAAATTTCTCGAGACTAATTTCACTGTACAGCTCATGACAAGCTTAATTTCTATGAACAGAATTGCGTCAACAGAATTTTCTAATTCTGTTGACGCACGCACACATACACATCGGTCAGACACGAGATCGCGAAGTACTCGCTCTGTCACTTGTTTGACGTGTTCCGTGATTCTATGACTGTGAGCCATGTCATTGTGTGAATGTGTCAAAACCGTTTTCAATGAAGATTGCCTTCTGTACTTCTTGGTATTCTGTGCCTATAGTCTATGAAAATATTGTAAAGTAAAAATGTTTGCTTACAGTTTCCTAAACATCCAAACGAGCAAGGAGAGGCAGGCACTGACTACTACTTCTTCTGCCCCATTTTCACAACCGGAATCTTGTAAGTCATCCAATACAGTTGCAAAATTGCTAAACAATATAAGGCACAGAAAGAACGCTATGGTAAACATAACTGACTTTTTTATATTTTTTTAAATCTCAATAAATCATTTTTAACACAAATTTTTACTATATGTGGAAGCTTGTAATTAGCAATCTAAGTTAACTAGAGTACACTATTTATAAGATAATTAGTCTGTAAGCTTCTGTAAAATTAATAAAAAAAAAAAGATTGTTCCATTATTACTTACAATTTTTAAGTTATCGTTTGTATGAAACTGTTATTTTTCAGAGCAATATTATAAAGTTGCTTATGTAGTAAGATTTTCCTTTTTACTGTTTTTGTCCAACTTTCAGCAGAATGTGCATCTTATCTTTAAAATACTGCTATAATTCAAAAAGTTGCGCAACAATTCAAGATTTCACAAATGATAGTCAATATTGTTAGGCTAATTAATATTTTACAAATGTTGCCTGATTAAAATTAAAAATTATTCCGTAATATGATACAACAATTTCACCGCACCAAATTGATTTTATTAGATATTATAAATTGACATAAAGAAACATTGAATAGAACAACTCTTATTAAATAATAAGAGTCGTTATTTGGTATAAATATACCACTGAATGTAGAGACGACAGCGTCGTTTTTGTAGTACTGCACTTACCATAATATTAATAATGTTTATTTATATAAAGTAAATACAGCGTGTAGTACATCAGTTTGAGAAGCAACAGGATTTTACATACATTTAAACTGAGTTTTTGTATTTTCTAACTAGCCTGTGATTAAGAGTACAGTCCCTTCCCGCATTAGTCACTTGTTATGGATGTTCAGTCTCGTTTGTAGGGGTAGGTACCACACTTTAATTCTACTTCTTATTTGTGTGTGTGTGTGTGTGCACCGCAGCGATGCCCGCTGCGTGCTTTGCTACACGCTTGAAGATTCACCGCGGTCGCCGGGCGCCGGGTGCCGGCGGGCAACGGCATTCTCCCCTGCACGCATCTCTTTAAAGAACATCATATATTGTCATATGTTTGTGTTTACGCGTGCTATGACATGTGCCGCTTCACGCACCGCCTGTCCGTGAACAGAAAAAAACGACAAACGCGACGCGAGACGCCACCTCCAAACGCAACGCACAACGCATTTCCGTAAACAAGGCCTTATTCCGCAAAGATTCCAGCCTCTCTCGGCAAATTTTGAGACATTAGTAAGTTCGTACCATTTTCCCAATGCATCTTTCCCAAGTCTCATTAACACACTTCCTGCAGTGCAATTCAATCGAGATATTTAATACAATCACATCATTTGATGATTTGCACGAAACAGTAACTGATACTGCGGTGGCATCCATTAAGACATTAGACCTATCTGTCACCTTTGTAGAAGAAGAAGAAGAAAGATTAAGAAAATAGTTTTAATTGTACCTACCATGATATCAAAAAGAAAACATTACAAAAAATATAACCCTCCTTCTTGCGCAGTCGGGTAATAAATAGGTAGATTAGTTTGTCACATGCAGCAATACTCTGAGTTATCAAATAACAATACTAGTTTTTAGGTACTTCTCATACATATAATTAAAATTTTGCAACTACCTATATAATATAGACCATTAAGGAAGTAAACAACTAGAAAAATTAAATTGTTGGAGGTTGTTATGTGTCATTATCATGCTGTCTGTCACTTTAAGATGTATAGGTAAGTACTTTGTGAACACTTGGTCCAACTGCTTAGTCCGGTCGATTGGACGATGTAATTTTATTTTATATTTTCATTTTGATTAAGGAGTTATATTACAAAGTCTATAGAAATTGATAATATTCCAAAGTTTGGTATCGTTTTAGAAGATGGGTAGCTCACTTGCTTCGCGTATATCTAAGCTTATAAATGTCGGTTAAAATTTTACCGTTGTCATATCATCATCATAATAGAGCCCAGTGATGTCACTGGGCTCTATTTTTGAGAGAAAGGTCGAACTTGCAGGCTGTACTCATTCTCATGCTGCGGTTTGGTGGATGTCTGTTGAGTCATTCACTCAACACAGCACCGCGCTCAGGCGGCGCGGAGGGGACGGCGGGGTGCGGGAGCGGGACTCCCCGGTCCACGTGCCCACCACCGCACCGCAGCGCCGGCGACCAGTCCTCTCGTAGACTATTCAACGCACAGCCGCGCTCGCGCACCTCATATTTAAGCATTATTTGTCCTCATATTTACGTAGCCGCGACTAACAGTTGTACTATTCTTTGTTTCTGATTATAATAATTATACAGTCCACTGCCATCTTAAATTACCACCTCAAGACGCCGTGACCCCGCCAATGTCTCACGGTTTTGAATGACAGTCGACAGCTGGTTGTTTTGTACGTGCTACAAACCCGCTTAAAACCCGCGGCCACTCTTTTCAAATTGCCAATCGCAATCTTGTTTGGCCAATGGTTTGTTTAAAATGGCTTTTAAAATAGGTACTCAAAAAGGATAATGAAGTCTAAAAAGGGTTAAACACTGGTCTGCACCATTATATGTAATTTTACTGAAGTATTTATAAAATATGTTCGTAAACTTTCGCGATTTGTACACATTATAGAATTTTATAAGGTCTTAATCGCGTAAATATTTTATTATAAGGCTTAAATACCTTTGTTTATTTCCCGACGGTTCGACCGTATTGCAACGGCCGTTGCGCGATTAAGACCCGTAGCTTATAAAATTCTATAACATTTATAATATGCTGACTTCAAAGTCAGCATATTTGGTGGTACTTCATTTATTTGGATCTAAATCAGGTTGCTTTGATTTAAAAGTGATGCATGGGGTTCAAATCATGAAGTTATACCTAAACGAAAAAGATTCTAAACATTTTTTGTAAGTTGGATTTATCATTCTCTCTTTCTCGATGATATCGTAGAAAGAGATAGAGTTCAGTACACAAATATTTTGATTTCAAGTTGGTGTTTGTAGTGTATGCTCTAATGACAGGGACCTCAGAATACAACTCATCTCGGTTTTCTTTTGAATTAGTACTACGTCCAAAAAGTTATATTTTTGTATAGGAACAAGAAAATGTTAACCCTTCGTCTCTGTTGTAGGAACCTACTTCCAATAGGACATACCTTCTGCCACTACAATCCAATATTATTGTTAGTAGAATAAAAACATGCTTCGGTTTAAGAACATTTAATCTTCCAAACAAACAAATAAATAACAATCAATCAATCAACATACACATTACCTACTTATTAAGATAAATAGTAATAACATAATTTGCATATATACATATTATCTGGTGCGATGTCACATTAAACTTAAATGGCAGTTCAGTAGTTAAAAATAACTTAAAAAAAATTCCAAACAAATTTAAAATGACACCATGTGAAATGGTTTATAATTGCTTACTGAGTTACATTAGTAATTTACAGGCATTTGTTGCCAATTACTTTATCTATACAATAATTGAATAAAAAAGAAAGAAAGCCACAGTTCTTTAGAACATATGTGACATTGTTATTACAAAGATTTTTCATTCCATTGCATTATTCCATAATTACTTACATAAAACTATACGTTATTGTATACTATGGCGATATCTTAAACACATAATTATTAAATATTATTACCCATTACAAGAATAATGTACTATGACGACTTATTATCTACTCTATTCGATCAATTTACGATCTTAGTAGTAGACACTCACTTAGAGAAAAATTTAAGGAAATCAATATCATGACTGTTGCATGTCAGTATATCTATGAAAACCTTATATATGTCCACAAAAATATTGATAGTTTCTGTAAGAAATGTGATATACATAATATTAACACGCGGAACAAACATAAACTTGTTGTACCAGCGTCAAGGTTACAAAAAATAAACAAATCATTTCGGGGCCAATGTATAGATACGTTTCTACAATAAAATCCTTAGCGATATTCAAAAATTAAGTCGTGATAAATTTAAGTGTACCATTAAGAAAAAATTGTGTATGAAAAGTTACTACTCAATAATTGATTATATGGAAGACAAAAACGCTTGGGATTGAACTGCTTTCTCTCACAGGCTATTAAAATGTACTTTAAGATTATATGTATATATACATATTTACTTTGTAAGAAGTGAAGTGTTTGCTGAATACGTTTATATATACTCATTTTAGAGTTACTAATAGTATTATTATTTAGTTATCCTTATTTTATAAACGATTACACTCACCAGACACACTGGTTCATTCAGTAAAATTTATTTTTCTAAAGAAAAACTTGATGATTTTAAAAGAGTGGCACATGAGTTTCTTGGCAGCATCTTCTCATGAGCTTTACACTTGGAACTGCCACCTAACCTCATTTTGTTTTTTTTTTTCAAACATTCATAATTTTATAAAATTTTTAGTATTATTTAATTTGACGTTTTCAAATAATCATTAACCTGATTTTACGAAATAAAGATATTTGACTTTGACTTGACTTTGACTTTGACTTTATTTCAATCTAGATATTGTCATAAGAGGGTTAAGACGCGTTAGTGATATTGTAAAGATACATAAAACTATATTATTAAAAATAGCTTTTAAGCTATTACCATTGTCAAAAAACATCTAGGGCATAAAAGGTAAAGTTCATACAAATGCGTTCGAACAACGTACCTACACTCAGATATCGCTCACACACACGGATGCGAACCACTTTGGTCTACTTTGTTTCGAAGGCGTACTGATACCGAAGCCTTTCTTCTTAACTCTTGGTGTTTTGTGGTATTACTAAACAAGACCTAAAATAAATATATCTAATTAAATAACCCTATATTTCATAACAATATTTTAGCTAAAAGTTACTTGTAGTACTAGTCTTGCACAATCATTAAAATTGAAACTCTGTTATGTAAGTACGAGTACCTACTATATTTCTAGACTACATAAACTACCTAGACATAAGATCAGTGGCAGATCCAGGGTCTAAGGGATTCAGCAATAAATATGCACACAATTCAATTATTAAGTAGGTACTTAACAGCAAGAAATATGCACAAAGAACACTTTATAACAAACAGTTTAACATAAAGACTATTAAAACTAAATACTTCGCTTCATATTTTTCTATAAATTTAATTGGTTTTCTTCTATTTTCTATTTATTTGCAGCATTATTCCTTTTCGCGAATCGATCGTAACTGTAAAATTAAATAAATACATTTTAATCTATCCGTGTTTTTTTTTTAAAGGTAACTAACAATGTGGGATTGTAGTTTCACATTACTAGCAATCCTGTTAATCCCTCCAGCTAAGCTCTATGGCTTGTGTTAGGAGTGGGTTCACGACGGTAGTATAATGGCCAGGATTCGAACCCACGACCTCACGATTGCGAGACCGATGCCTTAGCCATTAGGCTACCGCTGCTTCAATCTAAATAAAATAATATCTTGGGACAACTCACGCAACGTCATCTGATCCCAAACTAAGCCGAGCCAGTACTATGGTAACCAGAAAACTGATAAATATACTTATATATTTCTAAATACATACATATTATAAATAAATTACACCCAGGCACATAATAAATCATCATGCTCATTACACAAGTTTTATCCTGGGTGGGGATCGAACCCACGACCTCCAGCTTAGCAGTCAGAGTCTATAACCACTAGACCAAAATGGCAATAAATGTACCTGTACACTTTATGCAATAATACAAAGCCTTTCCGTGCCCACTACCGTGGCAATACAGTGGAAACGTTGGGAAAGAAAAAGTTATTAACTTGTAATTTCCACAAAAAAATGTTTACTTACAGTTTTCTAAACATCCAAACGAGCAGGGAGAGGCAGGCACTGACTAATACTTCTTCAGCTCCATCTTCAAAGTCTGATTCTTGTAACTCATCCAATACAGTTGTACAATCGCTAAACGGTCCTGCTGACGAAACGTGACGCACCCACAGTGCAAGGCACAGAAAGAACGCGAAGGTTAACAAAACTCACATGTTTTTCTTTTTCAAATAGACTAGATTGTATGATAAGTAGTTATAATCCGAAATGTGAAGTCAACGTTGGTGACTTGAAACTGTTTCTATTTCTTCGCAATATTATAAAGTTGCCTATGCAATAATAACAACAATAAAAAGTAACTTTTTATCAAAATACTGTTCGCTGTCTGCTACTTTCAGGAGAGTGTGAATCTTTATCTTCTAATACTGCTTTTATTCAAAAAATTGCGCAACAATTTGTCGTAAATGTTGCCTGTTTGAAATCAATAATTATCGCGTAATGTGATACAATAGTTTCACTGCACCGAATTGATTTAAGTTGACAAGAAGGAACGTCGGTTTTTTCGAGTTTCTACCAAAGACAACAAGTCTCATTATTTATACCACTGAATGTAGAGACGAGCAGATCGCGAGCCTGATGGATCTCGTAGGTGGATCATCAGGTGCATGTGTCTCCGCTTCCCCCAGAGGGTTATTGGAGCACCCACCGTCCCATCATGCGTACGACTCACACTTTTCGGATTCGGGTGCAGTAAAATCCCCCCCCCCCCCCGCCACGTCGTATACCAGCAACCCATTATTCCCCAATCTAGCGCCACTACACCGCGCTTCTAATTCAGAGACATCAGTTTATGTATAGGGCTAATTTGCATAAATGCTGCAGTGCCCTTTAACCGAAATATTTTTCTGTGAAATAGTGTGTAATCAACGTATTTACTGTAATTGAAAAATCAGACTTTAACCTTTCTTCGCACGACCTTGTGCGTAGCAGTCGGACAAATTCCCAGCGCGCCATCGAGGCAGTCAAACTACGGTAATATCAGTATTACTTTATGTCAGAATCAATTAAAAGAAACAACTTATTCAACCTTTTAACGATGCCATTGCAGTATCACTGGGCTCTGTTTTTGAGAGAAGAGAGAACCGAGCTTACTATGGACCCTCTGTGGATTGGTGAATATCATATATTTTATACTAGCTGTCACGCGCAACTTCGTCTGCGTAAATTTTCCCCGATTTTGCTACATTTCTCATTGCTGCTCCGCTCGTATTAATCGTAGCATGGTGTTATATAGCCTATATCGATAAATGGGCTATCAAACAGTGAAATAATTTTTCAATTCGATTTAGAAGTTCCTGAGATTAACGCGTTCAAACAACCAAACAAACTCTTCAGCTTTGTAATATTAGTATAGATGACAGTGGACATACTGGTTTCTTCACCACGTTTTCCATTACCAATTTTGAAACAAAACATTATTAAATGCGCACTCCCCTCCTGAAATCTTTAATTGGCGACCTACAACTCGCATGTTTAAGGCTATTCCCACTAGGCAAGCGAGGCGGTTTGGAAATAGAATCAAACGCAGTCTCTTGATTCTGTACCTGTATACCTATCTGTCTTTAAAGTGACAACGACAGCATGAGACCTAATGATGTCCTTTAGAGCCACAGGCCACGTTGTCAGTTATTTGCGTGTATATTATTATTACACGCAAATAACTCACAATTTCAAATTGCATCACTATTTCACGGAAGAATATAATCGGTTGAAGGGCACTGCGGCATTTGTGCAACTGAGACTTATAAACGGCATTGGAAAATTAAACATACGAACTGATATCTCAGAATTAGTAGCGCGTGTAGTGTCGCATGAATCATTGCGGGATAAGGGTTTGAGTGGCGCTCATGCTGATATGGGCTGACGTGATTTTATCAGAGGTCTAACACGCTTATGACGTGGATGCCCTAACCACCGTCTGTGGGGAAGAAGGCGGCATGCCCCTGATAACACCTATTTGGGTGATGCTAACCATCGGGCTTGCGATCTACTTGTCAAGCTCGGCGAATAAAAAGACTTGTTTTTAAATACAAACTTCGCTTTTATGATGAGCACGATGGTTTATTCTGTGTCTTTCTGTATTTTATCTATACTGTGTGTGTATATTTAGAGTAAACTGTTTATCAGTTATCTGGTTGCCATAGTACAAAGCTCTGCTTAGTTTGGAATCAGATGTCATTGTGTGAGTTGTCCCAAGATATTATATTATTATTAAAATTCAATTGACAGAAACACTTTGAATTTTTGGAAAAAATAATGTTCCTTATTGTCAACTTGAATCAAATAAAATTAAAACTTGGTGCGGTGAAATTATTGTATCATATTACGCGATAATTATTGATTTCAATCAGGCAACATTTGTGAAATATTATTTAATATAAATTGTTGCGCAACTTTTTGAATAAAAACAGGGTTATGAAGATACAGACGCACACTTTCCTGAAAGTTACAGACAGGACACAGTATTTTGATAAAAACTTATAATATTGCGAAGAAATAGAAACGGTATCAAGTCACCAACGTTGGCTTCACACTTCGAATTGTAACTACTCATATAATTTGTTGGAACAATCTAGGCCTGTAGTAAAATATTGTGATTTATTAAGAAAAAAAATGTCAGTTATGATATCCTTCGCGTTCTTTCTGTGCCTTGCACTGTGGGTGCGTCACGTTTCGTCAGTAGGACCGTTTAGCGATTGTACAACTGTATTGGATGAGTTACAAGAATCAGACTTTGAAGATGGTGCTGAAGAAGTAGTAGTCAGTGCCTGCCTCTCCCTGCTCGTTTGGATGTTTAGAAAACTGTAAGTAAACATTTTTACCGTACATTTTTTTTTGTGGATATTTTAAGTTAATAACTTTTTCTTTTCTAACGTTTCCACTGTATTGCCACGGTAGTGGTCACAGCAAGGCATTGTATTATTGCATATAGTGTACAGGTACATTTTACTATTTATGCATAAATTAGATAATATTTTTTTACTATTCATTTTTTTGTTCCTCTAAGAATTATTAACAAAAACATCGACTTCAATGTTTCATTTATTGTCTAGGTGTCGCAGTTGGAGAGTGTACGGTCGCTGCGCAAGTGATCGTGGGTTTGATTCAAACACGGTATAACACTTTGTGTATATGTGCGCGCGCGTGTGTGTGTGTGTTTGTGTGTGTGTGTGTGTGTGTTTGTGTGTGTGTGTGTGTGTGTGTGTGTGTGTGTGTGTGTGTGTGTGTGTGTGTATGTAAGTGAGAAGTTTGGATTCCCCCGCCACACAGAGCATGTGTGGAAGTTGTATTTAAAAAAATATATTATTATGTAAAGAAATATAAGCATTAATTATGTATACGTAAAGTCTTGACATGATTTCAATACAACTTTATAATAGTACTAGGTACTAGCTGTCACCCGCGGGTTCGCCCGCGTGTTTATTACGTTTTTTAAGGGTTGATTTTCCCTTTCTATTAAAACGCTGAAACACGTATTTCTTTATTTATAAAAGTAAAATGAAATTTCACAGGTTGATTAAAATGTACCTATTTGTTTTTTTTTACAGATATGATCGATTCGCGAAAAGGAATAATGCTGATAATAAACTGAAAAATAGAACAAAATCTATGGGAGTCAAAGAAAAATAAGAAGAAAAGTATATAATTAGTTTTAGTAGCCGGTAAGTTGAACTGTGCCTTATCAAGTGTTCTTAATAACGAGTGTATGCGTATAAATATAAATATTTCTTGCTGTTAGGTACACTACCTACGTAATAAATAAATAATAATTTTCCTAATAACTAGTCATATAATCATGATTTAATTTTAATCAGTCCACTTTGATGCTTGGACATTATTATTTGAAACATGACTTCACCGAGAGTACCTACATTCGGTACTTCGTAGTAAAATCAAAATAATGTTGTAGGTGGTATGTAGGTTTGTATGTTTGTTCTCTATGTGTTCCGAAAACTAGTAGGTTGTTAACTTTAATTTAATTGTGAAAGACTGTTGTAAAGTAGCTTTTAGATATAATATTGTTATGAAATATAGGGCAATTAAATTTACCTCTAAATAATGATAAAAAAATGTTACAATTATTTATTTTGGGCGTTGCTTCAGTACGTTCTCTACTGTCAATGTTTTCTGATTCTAGTCTTATTGTATCAATTCCATCTATCCATATGTAAAAAAATTATACATGGTTTCCATGAAAGCAATGCCTTAAAACAATGTACTCAAGTCCAGTCCCTTGAAGCTATGAAAAATTAAAACTTAAAAGTTAACCTAAAAAATATAAGGCCGTTTATGCCGCAAAAAAGTACATTTCAACACTTTCAAGGGAATGGAAATGTTAAGGGGTATTTTTCGTTGAACTAGAACTATGAAATTTGGCAAATAATACCGTCTAAAATTACAAGTATAAGGAAAAGTGTGAAAACTATACATTCGTATTTAAATCATACAAACATATAGTCTTAGTAAAACTGCGAGGCTCGATTCCTGAACTATTTGTAATATATACCTACAAATTTAAACGGAACCCCTCAGTGGATGCCCAGTTTTTTTTTCTTACTAATTAGGCTGTAAACAAAATATCGAGAGTATAGAAAGTAAACTTCATACGTACTATGCTCGAGCAACGCACACATAGACATCGTTTACGGATAGAGAATCTTAGGATACATTTGGGACAAAATGGTCTAAAGTTTTCCAAGATTCCGTGTGTGTGAACGATATCTATATTTGTATTGCAAGAGCAAAGAATGTACGAAAGTTACTTTCGGCACTGTCGATGTCTTGTGGTCTTTATCGATAATATTTGTTTTAATTTAGTTTTAATTTAACATCGTACCTGTTAATAAATATTATGTGCAAATTAAGTTATTAATGTTTGATTAAATTAGTATGTAATTTGTTTGTTGATTGATTGATTGTTATTTAATCTGATTGTTTTGAAAATAAATGTTTTTAAACTAAAACATGATTTTATTCTATACCTAATTAGATTGTAGTGGCAGAAGGTTTCTTCTATTTCGTGCAACACCGCGCTCCGAATTCCGAGACATTAGTAAGTAAGTATTACTTTTCCAATGCCGTTCGTAAGTCACATTTGCACACTTCCCGCAGTGCCATTCAATCGAAATATTATTTAATGAAATAGTGGTTTAATACAATCACATCATTTGATGTTTGCACCACTATTACAGGGAACAGTAACTGATACTGCGGTGGCATCCGTCAAGACATTAGACCTATCTGTCACCTTTGTAGTAGGTTGTTACGTGTCATTATCATGCTGTCTGTCACTTTAAGATGAGTAAGCAAGTACTTTGTGAACTCTAGGTTCAACTGCTTACTCCGATCGATTGGACGATGTAATTTTATTTTATATTTTCATTTTGATTAAGGAGTTGGATTACAAAGTCTATAAGAAATTGATAATATTCCAAAGTTTGGTATCGTTTTAGAAGATGGGTAGCCCACTTGCTTCGCGTATATCTAAGCTGATAAATGTCGGAAAAGCATGCCAGACTGTCTTTTATAATATCGCTGCCAAGTCGTATTACAATCGGTTTAAATAATCAACATGTTTAACATTTTACCGTTGTCATATTATCATAATATTAGATTTTTGAGAGAAAGGTCGAACTTGCAGGCTGTACACATTCCCATTCTGCGGTTTGGTGAATGTCTCATGCTTTTGAATGACAGTCGACAGCTGGTTTTTCTGTGGGTACGTGCTACAACATCAGTTTTGAAACAAAACATACCTATTGAGGGCGCGCTCCCCGCCAAAATATTTAACCCGCGACCTCCAAACTCGTAAGTTTGCGGCATTTCCCACACGATCACTATTCTTGAGTCTGATCCCAAATCGCCTCGCTTCGCAGACATTGCTCGGACTAGGATCGATTATTATTATTATGAGTATCTAAAAAAAGTCTGCACCCTGGGTCATCAACCTGTAGGTATTCACCCCCGCGGGGGTGAAACAGCCAGTCTTTGAGGGTAATGAAGGTGGCATTACCCGCACCCCTCTTGTTTGGCCAATGGGGGTAAATGGTTTTTAAAATAGGAACTCAAAAAGGATAACGAAGTCAAAAAAGGGGAAACCACTGGTCTATATCATTATTTGTAATTTTATTCAAGTATTTATAATATGCCCACTTCAAAGTCAGCATATTTGGTAGTAAGTACTTAATTTATTTGGATCTAAATCAGGTTGCTTTGACTTAAAAGTGATGCATGGGGTTCAAATCATGAAGTTATACCTAAACGAAAAAGATTCTAAACATTTTTTGTAAGTTGGATTTCTTATGCTCTCTTTCTCGCTGATATCGTAGAAAGAGATAGAGTTCAGTACACAAATATTTTGATTTCAAGTTGGTGTTTGTAGTGTATGCTCTAATGACGGGGACCTCAGAATACAACTGTTCTCGGTTTTCTTTTGAATTAGTACTATATCTAGAAAGTTATATTTTTGTATAGCAACAAGAAAATTTTAACCCTTCGTCTCTGTTGTAGAAACCTACTTCCAATAGGACAAACCTTCTGCTGCTACAATCCAATATTATTGTCAGTAGAATAAAAAACATGCTTCGGTTTATAAACATGTAATCTTCCAAACAAACAAATAAATAACAATCAATCAATCAACATACACATTACCTACTTATTAAGATAAACAGTAATAACATAATTTGCATATATACATATTAACTGATGCGATGTCACATTAAACTGACATGGCAGTTCAGTAGTTAAAAATAACTTAAAAAAATTCCAAACAAAATAGGAATTTAAAATGACACTATGTGAAATGGTTTATAATTGCTTACTGAGTTACTTTAGTAATTTACAGGCATTTGTTGCCAATTACTTTATCTATACAATAATTGAATAAAAAAAAAACGAAAGCCACAGTTCTTTAGAACATATATGACATTGTTATTACAAAGATTTTTCATTCCATTGCATTATTCCATAATTACTTACATAAAACTATACGTTATTGTATAGGTACTATGGCGATATCTAAAACACATAGAAACATAATTATTAAATATTATTACCCATTACGAGAATAATGTACTATGACGACTTATTTCTATCTAGATTTGTCATAAGAGGGTTAAGACGCGTTAGTGACATTGTAAAGACACATAAAACTATATTATTGAAAATAGCTTTTAAGCTATTACCATTGTCAAAAAACATCTTGAGCATAAAAGGTAAAGTTCATACAAATGCGTTCGAACAACGTACCTACACTCAGATATCGCTCACACACACGGATGCGAACCACTTTAGTCTACTTTGTTTCGAAGGCGTACTGATACCGAAGCCTTTCTTCTTAACTCTTGGTGTTTTGTGGTATTACTAAACAAGACCTAAAATAAATTATACATTATTTGAAGATACCCCAAAATTCATACTTAAAATCTATCTAATTAAATTACCTTAAAGTACTAGTCTTGCACAATCATTAAAATTGAAACTCTGTTATGTAGGTACCTACTATATTTCTAGACTACATAAATTACCTAGACATAAGATCAGTGGCAGATCCAGGGTCTAAGGGATTCAGCAAAAAATATGCACACAATTCAATTATTAAGTAGGTACTTAACAGCAAAAAATATGCACAAAGAACACTTTATAACAAACAGTTTAACATAAAGACTATTAAAACTAAATACTTCGCTTCATATTTTTCTATAAATTTAATTGGTTTTCTTCTATTTTCTATTTATTTGCAGCATTATTCCTTTTCGCGAATCGATCGTAACTGTAAAAATAAATAAATACATTTTAATCTATCCGTGTTTTTTTTTTTAAAGATAACTAACAATGTGGGTTTGTGGTTTGACATTACTAGCAATCCTGTTAATCCCTCCAGCTAAGCTCTATGGCTTGTGTTAGGAGTGGGTTCACGTCGGTAGTATAATGGCCAGAATTCGAACCCACGACCTCAGGATTGGGAGACCGATGCCTCAGCCATTAGGCTACCGCTGCTTCAATCTAAATAAAATAATATCTTGGGACAACTCACACAACGTCATCTGATCCCAAACTAAGCCGAGCTAGTACTATGGTAACCAGAAAACTGATAAATATACTTATATATTTCTAAATACATACATATTATAAATAAATTACACCCAGGCACATAATAAATCATCATGCTCATTACACAAGTTTTATCCTGGGTGGGGATCGAACCCACGAACTCCAGCTTAGCAGTCAGAGTCTATAACCACTAGACCAAAATGGCAATAAATGTACCTGTACACTATATGCAATAATACAAAGCCTTTCCGTGCCCACTGCCGTGGCAATACAGTCGAAACGTTGGGAAAGAAAAAGTTATTAACTTTTAATTTCCACAAAAAAATGTTTACTTACAGTTTTCTAAACATCCAAACGAGCAGAGAGAGGCAGGCACTGACTACTACTTCTTCAGCACCATCTTCAAAGTCTGATTCTTGTAACTCATCCAATACAGTTGTACAATCGCTAAACGGTCCTGCTGCCGGAACGTGACGCACCCACAGTGCAAGGCACAGAAAGAACGCGAAGGTTAACAAAACTGACATGTTTTTCTTTTTCAAATAGACTAGATTGTATGATAAGTAGTTATAATCCGAAGTGTGAAGTCAACGTTGGTGACTTGAAACTGTTTCTATTTCTTCGCAATATTATAAAGTTGCCTATGCAACAATAACAACAATAAAAAGTAACTTTTTATCAAAATACTGTTCGCTGTCTGCTACTTTCAGGAGAGTGTGAATCTTTATCTTCTAATACTGCTTTTATTCAAAAAATTGCGCAACAATTTGTCGTAAATGATGCCTGTTTGAAATCAATAATTATCGCATAATGTGATACAATAGTTTCACTGCACCGAATTGATTTAAGTTGACAAGAAGGAACGTTGGTTTTTCCGAGTTTCTACCAAAGACAACAAGTCTCATTATTTATACCACTGAATGTAAAGACGAGCAAATCGCGAGCCTGATGGATCTCATAGGTGGATCATCAGGTGCATGTGGGGACACATGCACCTGATGATCCACCTATGAGAGCTTCCCCCAGAGGGTTATTGGAGCACCCATCGTCCCATCATGCGTACGACTCACACTTTTCGGATTAGGGTGCAGTGAAATCCCCCCCCACTCCCCCCTTCGTATTAGCCGAGCCCGAGCGCCACTACACCGCGCTCCTAATTCTGAGACATCAGTTCATGTATAAGGCTAATTTGCACAAATGCTGCAGTGCCCTTCAACTGAAATATTTTTCTGTGAAATAGTGATGCAATGCAAATCAAATTTTATGTTTGCATCATTATTACACGGAAGAATAACTGACACTGCGGTGGCACCCATCAAGACATTGACGGCGCGGCCTATAGCTTAGACCTATCTGTCATCGTTGTAGGACTTCGTTACGTCTCATTCTCATGCGGTCGTTGTCGCGATAATATGAGTAAGTATCCTGAGAAGTCTTGGATCAAACGGTGTAATTTATTTTCTTTTGTTTAGAATAAGGAATCGGACTACGTAAGCTACAATAAATTGATAAAGTCTCAAGCTAAGTATCGTTTGAGTAGATGGCTACTCAACTTATTTATTATAATTGAAAAAGCATGTCAGATTTTAATTTTTCTTTCTTTATAAAAACGACTTCTGCAGTAGGGTACAAGCTCTATGTCGTGGGGGACTTTACAAACATACAAGTCACAGACACAAAGTACACCCAGACTCGGAACAACAATTTGTAACGCCCCGAGTGGGAATTGAACCCACGACCTTTTGCGTAGCTGTCGGATAAACTCCCAGCGCGTCACCGAGGCAGTCAACTACGGTAATCTCAGTATTACTTTGTGTCAGAATCGATTAAAATAAACAACTTATTCAACCTTTTAACGATGCCATTGCAGTATCACTGGGCTCTATTTTTGAGAGAAAGAGAGAACCGAGCTTACTATGGACCCTCTGGGGATTGGTGAATATCGTATATTTTATACTAGCTGTCCCGCGCAACTTCGTCTGCGTAAATTTTCCCCATTTTTGCTACAATTTTCATTGCTGCACCGCTTGTATTAATCGTAGCATGATGTTATATAGCCTATATCGATAAATGGGCTATCCAAAAGTCAAATAGTTTTCCAATTCAGATCAGGAGTTCCTGAGATTAACGCGTTCAAACAATCAAACAAACTCTTCAGCTTCATAATATTAGTATAGATGACAGTGGACATGCTGGTTTCTTCACCACGTTTTCCATTACCAATATTGAAACAAAACATATAAAGGGCGCGCTCCCCTCCTGAAATCTTTAATTTGCAACCAACAACTTGTATGTTTAAGGCTATTCTCACTGGGCAAGCAAGGCGGTTTGGAAATAGAATCAAAAGCAGTCTCTTGATTCTGTACCTGTATACCTATCTGTCTTTAAAGTGACAACGACAGCATGAGACCTAATGATGTCCTTTAGAGCCATAGGCCACGTTGTCAGTTATTTGCGTGTATATTACTATTACACGCAAATAACTCACAATTTCAAATTGCATCACTATTTCACGAAAGAATATAATCGGTTGAAGGGCATTTGTGCAACTGAGACTTATAAACGGCATTGGAAAATTAAACTTACGAACTGATGTCTCAGAATTAGTAGCGAGTGTAGTGTCGCTTGAATCATTGCGGGATAAGGGTTTAAGTGGTGCTCATGCTGATATGGGCTGACGTGATTTTATCAGAGATCTGACATGCTTATGACGTATGCACCCGAATCGACAGAGCGATGCGTGCCCCAACCACCGTCTGAGGGGAAGCAGGCGGCATGCCCCTGATAACACCTATTTGGGTGATGCTGACCATCGGGTTTGCGATGTACTCGTCAAGCTCGGCAAATAAAAAGAGTTTTTTTTTTATAGAAACTTCGCTTGTGTGATGAGCACGATGGTTTATTCTATGTCTGGGTGTATTTTATCTATACTTTTCTTTACGTTTATCAGTTATTTGGTTGCCATAGTACAAGCTCTGCTTAGTTTGGAATCAGATGTCATTGTGTGAGTTGTCCCGAGATATTATATTATTATTAAAATACAAAAACACTTTGAATTTTTGGAAAAAAACAATGTTCCTTCTTGTCAACTTAAATCAAATAAAATTAAAACTTGGTGCGGTGAAATTATTGTATCATATTACGCGATAATTATTGTTTTCAATCAGGCAACATTTGTGAAATATTATTAAATATAAATTGTTGCGCAACTTTTTGAATAAAAACAGGGTTATGAAGATACAGACGCACATGTTCCTGAAAGTTACAGACAAGGAACAGTATTTTGATAAAAACTTATAATATTGCGAAGAAATAGAAACAGTATCAAGTCACCAACGTTGGCAACACAATTCGAATTGTAAATACTCATTTAATTTGTTGGAACAATCTAGGCCTGTAGTAAACTATTGTGATTTATTAAGAAAAAAAATGTCAGTTATGTTAACCTTCGCGTTCTTTCTGTGCCTTGCACTGTGGGTGCGTCACGTTTCGTCAGCAGGACCGTTTAGCGATTGTACAACTGTATTGGATGAGTTACAAGAATCAGAATTTGAAGACGAGGCTGAAGAAGTAGTAGTCAGTGCCTGCCTCTCCCTGCTCGTTTGGATGTTTAGAAAACTGTAAGTAAACATTTTTTTGTGGAAATTACAAGTTAATAACATTTCTATCCTAACGTTTCCTCTGTATTGACACGGTAGTGGTCACGGAAAGGCATTGTATTATTGCATGTAGTGTAGATTTATAGGTACGTTTTGCTATTTATGCTCAAATGACATAATATTTTTTCACTATTACTATTTTATTCTCTCAAAGAGTTATTAACAAAAACACTGACTTCAATGTTTATCAAATGTATTTCACTGACTTCAAGTGAAACACATTTTATAAACAAAAATGTGTTTCATTTATTGTCTCGGTGTCGCATTTAAGTCGTGTAAGACAGTATACGACCGCTACGCAAGAGATCGTGGGTTTGATTCCCACATGTGAGATCGATGAGTTTGTGTGTGTGTGTGTGTGTGTGTATAGAGTGAAGTTTGTGGATTCCCCCGCCACACGGATCATGTGTTAAAGTTGTTTTTTTTTTTAAATATTAAGTAAATAAATATATGCTTAAATGATGTATACCTACGTGAAATCTTGACATGATTTCTATACAACTTTATAATAGTACTAGCTACTAGCTGTCACCCGCGGGTTCGCCTGCGTGTGTTTCACTTTTTTAAGGGTTGATTTTCCTTTTCTATCAAAACGCTGAAACACGTATTTATAAAAGTAAAATGAAAGTTCAAAGGTATATTAAAATGTATTTGATTTTTTTTACAGATACGATCGATTCGCGGAAAGGAATAATGCTGAAAATAAATTGAAAAACAGAACAAAATCTATGGGATTCAAAGAAAAATAAGAAGCCAAGTATATAATTAGTTTTAATAGTCGGTACGTTGAACTATTTCTTATCAAGTGTACTTAATAACGAGTGTATGCGTATATAGTTATATGCATATTTCTTGCTGTTAAGTACCTACGTAATAAATAAATAACAATTTTCCTAATAACTAGTCATATAATCATAGAGATATCATCAGAGAGTACCTACATTCGGTACTTGGTAGTGAAATCAAAAGAATGTAGGTTTGTATGTTTATTCTCTATGCGTTCCGTAACCTTGTAGGTTGTTAATTTAATTTAATTGTGAAAGACTGTTGTAAAGTAGCTTTTAGATATAATATTGTTATGAAATATGGGGCAATTAAATTAGATAGATCTTAAGTATGAATTTTGAGTACCTACCTGTAAATAATGAAAAAAAAAAAATGAAACGTTTATTTAATTTGGGCGTTGCTTAAGCACGTTCTCTATTCTCGATGTTTTGTGATTCTGGTCTTATTGTATCAATTTCATCTATCCATAAGTTAAAAAATGATAAATGGTATCCATGAAAACAATGCCATAAAACTTTGTACTCAAGTCCAGTCCCTTGAAGCTATGAAAAATTCAAACTTAAAAGTTAACCTAAAAAATATAAGGCCATTTATGCCGCAAAAACGTACATTTCAACACTTTCAAGGGAAATGTTAAGGGGTATTTTCCGTTGAACTAGAACTATAAAAATTTGGCAAATATTACCGTCTAAAATTACAAGTTAATGGAAAAGTCTGAAAACTATGCATTTGTATTTAAATCATAAAAACACATAGTCTTAGTAAAACTGCGAGGCTCGATTCCTGAACTATTTACATACTTAATACATACCTACAAATTTGAACGAGATGCCCTTTTTTTTTTCTTACGAAAGAGGCTGTAAACAAAATATCGAGAGTATAGAAAATAAACATCATACGTACTACGCTCGAGCAACGCACACATAGACATCGTTTACGGATAAAATCTCAGGATACCTTTGGAACAAAATAGTCTGAAGTATTCCAAGATTCCGTGTGTGAGTGATTGCAAGAGCAAAGAATGTACGAAACGTACTTACTGTACTGTCAATGTCTTGTGGTCTTTATCGATAATATTTGTTTTAATTTAGTTTTAATGTAACATCGCATCTGATAATAAATATTATTTGCAAATTAAGTTATTAATGTTTGATTAAATTAGTATGTAATTTGTTTGTTGATTGATTGATTGTTATACTGATTGTTTCGAATATAAATGTTTATAAACTGAAACATGATTTTATTCTATACCTAATAAGATTGTAGTGGCAGAAGGTTGTTCTATTTCGTGCAACACCGCGCTCCGAATTTCGAGACATTAGTAAGTAAGTATTATTTTTCCAATGCCGTTCGTAAGTCACATTTGCACACTTCCCGCAGTGCCATTCAATCGAAATATTATTTAATGAAATTGTGGTTTATTTCAATCACATCATTTGATGTTTGCACCACTATTACAGGGAACAGTAACTGATACTGCGGTGGCATCCGTCAAGACATTAGACCTATCTGTCACCTTTGTAGGAGGTTGTTACGTGTCATTATCATGCTGTCTGTCACTTTAAGATGAGTAAGCAAGTACTTTGTGAACTCTAGGTTCAACTGCTTACTACGATTGATTGGACGATGTAATTTTATTTTATATTTTCATTTTGATTAAGGAGTTGGATTACAAAGTCTATAAGAAATTGATAATATTCCAAAGTTTGGTATCGTTTTAGAAGATGGGTAGCCCACTTGCTTCGCGTATATTTAAGCTGATAAATGTCGGAAAAGCATGGCAGACTGTCTTTTATAACATCGCTGCCAAGTCATATTACAATCGATTAAAATAATCAACATATTTAACATTTTACTGTTGTCATATCATCATCATAATAGAGCCCAGTGATGTCACTGGGCTCTATTTTTGAGAGAAAGGTCGAACTTTCAGGCTGTACTCATTCCCATGCTGCGGTTTGGTGGATGTCTCATGCTTTTGTATGACAGTCGACAGCTGGTTATTTTGTACGTGCTACATCATCAGTTTTGAAACAAAACATACTTACTGAGGGCGCGCTCCCACGCCAAAATATTTAATTCGCGACCTACAACTCGTAAGTTTGCGGCATTTCCCACAGGATCACTATTCTTGAGTCTGATCCCAAATCGCCTCGCTTCATAGACATTGCTCGGACTAGGATCAATTATTATTATTATGAGTATCTAAAAAAAGTCTGCACCCTGGGTCATCAACCTGTAGGTATTCACCCCCGCGGGGATGAAACAGCCAGTCTTTGAGGGTAATGAAGGTGGCATTACCCGCGCCCCTCTTGTTTGGCCAATGGGGGTAAATGGTTTTTAAAATAAGTACTCAAAAAGGATAACGAAGTCAAAAAAGGGGAAACCACTGGTCTACATCATTATTTGTAATTTTACTCAAGTATTTTTAATATGCCCACTTCAAAGTCAGCATATTTGGTAGTACTTAATTTATTTGGATCTATATCAGGTTGCTTTGACTTAAAAGTGATGCATGGGGTTCAAATCATGAAGCCTTAACGAAAAAGATTCTAAACATTTTTTGTAAGTTGGATTTCTTATGCTCTCTTTCTCGCTGATATCAAATATTTGATACTGACAAATATTTTGATTTAAAGTTGGTATTTGTAGTGTATGCTCTAATGACAGGGACCTCAGAATACAACTCTTCTCGGTTTTCTTTTGAATTAGTACTATATCCAGAAAGTTATATTTTTGTATAGGAACAAGAAAATGTTAACGCTTCGTCTCTGTTGTAGGAACCTACTTCCAATAGGACACCTTCTGCCACTACAATCCAATATTATTGTTAGTAGAATAAAAGACATGCTTCGGTTTATAAACATTTAATCTTCCAAACAAACAAATAAATAACAATCAATCAATCAACATACACATTACCTACTTATAAAGTATGTACTATGACGACTTATTTCAATCTAGTTATTGTCATAAGAGGGTTAAGATGCGTTAGTGACATTGTAAAGACACATAAAACTATATTATTAAAAATAGCTTTTAATCTATTACCATTGTCAAAAAACATCTAGAGCATAGAAGGTAAAGTTCATACAAATGCGTTCGAACAACGTACCTACACTCAGATATCGCTCACACTCACATTACTAAACAAGACCTAATATAAATTATACATTATTTGAAGATACCCAAAATTCATACTTAAAATATATCTAATTAAATCACCCTATATTTCATAACAATATTTTAGCTAAAAGTTACTTGTAGTACTAGTCTTGCACAATCATTAAAATTGAAACTCTGTTATGTAAGTACCTACTAGAATAATAATAAAAATGATTTATTCACTTAGGAAGCAAAATACTACACTTGTGAAAAGTCGATTCTACATTTACTGGTAATGCCTGTTCGCAAACAATAGGTAAAGCCCGAGAAAAGAACAGGCAATAAAAACTCGTGGCCACTCTTTTCAAATTGCCAATGTTTACAATGTTTCTCTGTTTATAAACTGTATATGCAGGTAAGGTGCTGCCACCATTATATTATACACCATATTATAGGACTGATGCAAAAAAAAGAGGTCATATTAGAAGAGTACACGAGATCGGATACATCAGCCTCAATGGGCACAACATAGTAGGAGCATCCACTTACGATGTAAAAACTTTATGTGCTTAAATATTGGCCAATTTACTGCTACTTAATGAATAAGTATGCATGTTTTTCAAAGGAAAGAAAAGAATGGCCGTAATTTATCACGCAGAATCTTTACTTACAAAAGTAAATCGTTTTCTTAACTAGTACCTAAGTAACATCATCAAACTGTGACAACAATATTAACCTAGTAAAATGCAATAAACTATACAACACAATACATTAATAGGAAGCAACGAACTACATCCATTTATCTTTATCAGTTAAATAATCATCGATACAATAGTAAGCTCTTTGTATAAGATGTCTCTTGACTACATTCTTAAATTTATTTACTGGTAGACTCGATATGCTGACTGGGATTTTATTGAAAAATTTTACACCTAATCCCATGAATGAGTTATGAGTTTTATGATGCCTATGATAATGACCTACCAATTTGTGCTTATTTCTTGTATTCACAGAGTGAATATCACTATTTTTGTTATATAAATGTAAGTTTTGTTTTACAAACATAACGTTTGCATATATATATTGTAATGCAACTGTCATAATGCCTATCTCTTTAAACTTTTCTCTAAGGGAAACTCGTGCTCCTAATTGATATATCGCACGCACTGCACGTTTTTGAAGAATAAAAATAGTTTGTATATCAGCCGCCTTGCCCCAAAGCAATATGCCGTAGGACATGACGCTGTGAAAATAACCAAAATATACTAGTCGAGCTGTTTCTACGTTCGTAAGCTGTCTGACTTTGCTGACAGCATATGCTGCAGAACTGAGTTTCCCTACGAGACATGATATTTGGGCGCCCCACTGTAACTTACTATCTAAAGTAATTCCCAAAAAAACCGTTGAGTCAACAAAATGAATAACTTCATTGTTTAAAACAAGATTTGGACTGATATTTCTTACATTTGGTAAGCTAAATTTAATACATTTGGTTTTTTTAGAATTTAAAAGCAAGTTATTTGATGTAAACCAGTCAAGAACTAATGCGAGGGACCTGTTTACTTCGTCAGAGTACTCATTTTTACGATTGGTTTTGAATATAAGAGAAGTGTCATCTGCAAATAGAACAATATCGCATAAGTTACTGGTAAAAAATGGCAGATCGTTTATATGCACCAAAAATAGAAAAGGACCCAGAATTGATCGACCGGACGACCTTATTCCGTTAATGTCTACATACTGCATTCGCTCACTAAGATAAAAAGCAACAAGATTAAGCGCTGTACCCGTAATGCCGTAATGCCTAAGTTTCAGCAGAAGTGTACTATGCACCACACAATCAAATGCTTTTGAGAGGTCGCAGAAAACACCAATGGCGTCCTGCGAGTTTTCCCAGGCTCTATATATGTGTTTTAGTAGTTTAGAGCCTGCATCTACTGTCGAACGACCCTTTGTGAATCCATATTGTTCGCTATGCAGTAGATTATTAGCTTTAAAATGTGTTTCTAACTGCATTAGTAAGGCCTTTTCAAAGATTTTACTAATAGCTGGTAAGATAGAAATAGGTCTAAAATTACTAGAATCGCTTTTTGAACCGGCTTTGAATAAAGGGATTACTTTACTGTGTTTCATTAAATCAGGAAACACGCCGGTATCAACACATCGATTAAATATTGTAGCTAAATGTGGTGCTATTTTAATTATAATGCAATTAATTAATTTAACAGAAATACCCCATAAGTCTGCTGTCTTTTTGCAATTAATTGACTTAAATATTTTTATTATGTCATGGGGGTTAATAAAATTGAAACTAAATGGTACAGTACACTCTTTAAATTACTATATTTCTAGACTACATAAACTACCTAGACATAAGATCAGTGGCAGATCCAGGGTCTAAGGGATTCAGCAAAAAATATGCACACAATTCAATTATTAAGTAGGTTCTTAACAGCAAGAAATATGCACAAAGAACACTTTATAACGAACAGTTCAACATACAAACTATTAAAACTAAATACTTCGCTTCATATTTTTCTTTGAATTTCATTTATTTTCTTCTATTTTCTACTTATTTTCAGCATTATATCTTTTCGCGAATCGATCGTAACTGTAAAAATAAACAAATAAATTTTAATTTATCTGGGATTTTTTTTTTTATGATAACTAACAATGTGGGATTGTGGTTTCACATTCCTAGCAATCCTGTTAACCCTTCCAGCTAAGCTCTATGGCTTGTGTTAGGAGTGGGTTCACGTCGGTAGTATAATGGCCAGGATTCGAACCCACGACCTCACGATTGCGAGACCGATGCCTTAGCCATTAGGCTACCGCTGCTTCAATCTAAATAAAATAATATCTTGGGAAAACTCACACAACGTCATCTGATCCCAAACTAAGCCGAGCTTTAACTATGGTAACCAGGCAACTGATAAACATACTTATATATTCATAAATGCATACATATTATAAATAAATTACACCCAGACACAGTATAAACCATCATGCTCATTACACAAGTTTTATCCTGGGTGGGGATCGAACCCACGACCTCCAGCTTAGCAGTCAGAGTCTATAACCAATATACCAAAATGGCAATTAATGTACCTGTACACTATATGCAATAATACAATGCCTTTCCGTGACCACTACCGTGGCAATACAGTGGAAACGTTGGGAAAGAAAAAGTTATTAACTTGTAATTTCCACAAAAAAATGTTTACTTATAGTTTTCTAAACATCCAAACGAGCAGGGAGAGGCAGGCACTGACTACTACTTCTTCAGCTCCACCTTCAAAGTCCTCATCCAATACAGTTGTACAATCGCTAAACGGTCCTGCTGACAAAACGTGACGCACCCACAGTGCAAGGCACAGAAAGAACGCGAAGGTTAACATAACTGACATGTTTTTCTTTTTCAAATATACTAGATTGTATGATAAGTAGTTATAATCCGAAATGTGAAGTCAACGTTGGTGACTTGAAACTGTTTCTATTTCTTCGCAATATTATAAAGTTGCCTATGCAACAATAACAACAATAAAAAGTAACTTTTTATCAAAATACTGTTCGCTGTCTGCTACTTTCAGGAGAGTGTGAATCTTTATCTTCTAATCCTGCTTTTATTCAAAAAATTGCGCAACAATTTGTCGTAAATGTTGCCTGTTTGAAATCAATAATTATCGCGTAATGTGATACAATAGTTTCACTGCACCGAATTGATTTAAGTTGACAAGAAGGAACGTTGGTTTTTCCGAGTTTCTACCAAAGACAACAAGTCTCATTATTTATACCACTGAATGTAGAGACGAGCAGATCGCGAGCCTGATGGATCTTATAGGTGGATCATCAGGTGCATGTGTCTCCGCTTCCCCCAGAGGGTTATTGGAGCACCCACCGTCCCATCATGCGTACGACTCACACTTTTCGGATTCGTGTGCAGTAAAATCCCCCCCCCCCCCCCCGTCGTATACCAGCAACCGCTTATTCCCCAATCTAGCGCCACTACACCGCGCTCGTAATTCTGAGCCATCAGTTTATGTATAGGGCTAATTTGCACAAATGCTGCAGTGCCCTTTAACCGAAATATTTTTCTGTGAAATAGTGATGCAATGCGAATCACATTTCATGTTTGCATCATTATTACACGTAAGAATAACTGACACTGCGGTGGCACCTATCAAGACGTTGACGGCGCGGCCTGGGGCTTAGACCTATCTGTCACCTTTGTAGGATTTCGTTACGTCACATTCCCATGCGGTCGTTGTCGCGTTAAGATGAGTAAGTATCCTGAGAAGTCTTGGATCAAACGGTATAATTTATTTCCTTTTGTTTAGAATTAGGAATCGGACAATATAAAGAAAAAGTCCCAAAATAGATAAAGTCCCAAGCTAAGTATCGTTTGGGTAGAAAGGTAATCAACGTATTTACTGTAATTGAAAAATCAGACTTTAACCTTTCTTCGCACGACCTTGTGCGTAGCAGTCGGACAAATTCCCAGCGCGCCATCGAGGCAGTCAAACTACGGTAATATCAGTATTACTTTATGTCAAAATCGATTAAAATAAACAACTTATTCAACCTTTTAACGATGCCATTGCAGTATCACTGGGCTCTATTTTTGAAAGAAAGAGAGAACCGAGCTTACTATGGACCCTCTGGGAATTGGTGAATTATACTAGCTGTCACGCGCAACTTCGTCTGCGTTAATTTTCCCCGATTTTGCTACATTTCTCATTGCTGCTCCGCTCGTATTAATCGTAGCATGGTGTTATATAGCCTATATCGATAAATGGGCTATCAAACAGTGAAAGAATTTTTCAATTCGGTTTAGAATTTCCTGAGATTAACGCGTTCAAACAACCAAACAAACTCTTCAGCTTTATAATATTAGTATAGATGACAGTGGACATGCTGGTTTCTTCACCACGTTTTCCATTACCAATTTTGAAACAAAACAATATTAAAGGCGCGCTCCCCTCCTGAAATCTTTAATTGGCGACCTACAACTCGCATGTTTAAGGCTATTCCCACTGGGCAAGCGAGGCGGTTTGGAAATAGAATCAAACGCAGTCTCTTGATTCTGTACCTGTAGGTATACCTATCTGTATTTAAAGTGACAACGACAGCATGAGACCTAAGGATGTCCTTTAGAGCCACAGGCCACGTTGTCAGTTATTTGCGTGTATATTACTATTACACGCAAATAACTCACAATTTCAAATTGCATCACTATTTCACGGTAGAATATAATCGGTTGAAGGGCACTGTAGCATTTGTGCAACTGAGACTTATAAACGGCATTGGAAAATTAAACTTACGAACTGATGTCTCAGAATTAGTAGCGCGTGTAGTGTCGCTTGAATTATTGCGGGATAAGGGTTGAGTGGCGCTCATGCTGGTATGGGCTGACGTGATTTTATCAGAGGTCTAACACGCTTATGACGTATGCACCCGAATCGATAGAGCGGTGGGTGCCCCAACCACCGTCTGTGGGGAAGAAGGCGGCATGCCCCTGATAACACCTATTTGGGTGATGCTAACCATCGGGCTTGCGATCTACTTGTCAAGCTCGGCGAATAAAAAGAGTTGTTTTTTAATACAAACTTCGCTTTTATGATAAGCACGATGGTTTATTCTGTGTCTTTCTGTATTTTATCTATACTGTGTATATATTTAGAGTAAATGACATGGCTGGTATTAGGTAATATTTATGACATTTTATTGTTTAATTAAAATTTTGAATTTTCTTATAATTGTTGACCTTATAGATATTATTATTACTATTTTTATGTCCAAATTGATTTATGATGTTATGTACCAAAATAATATTTGTACGCCTGATGCATGGCAGGGCATAGCGAAACCTACACTGTATATTAACAACTAATTGTAACCTATGTTCCACGAATAAATATGAATTGAATTGAATTGAATTGAATTGAAATTGTTTATCAGTTATCTGGTTACCATAGTACAAAGCTCTGCTTAGTTTGGAATCAGATGTCATTGTGTGAGTTGTCTCAAGATATTATATTATTATTAAAATTCAATAACACTTTGAATTTTTGGAAAAATATTGTTCCTTATTGTCAACTTGAATCAAATAAAATTAAAACTTGGTGCGGTGAATTTATTGTATCATATTACGCGATAATTATTGATTTCAATCAGGCAACATTTGTGAAATATTATTTAATATAAATTGTTGCGCAACTTTTTGAATAAAAACGGGGTTTTGAAGATAGAGACGCACACTTTCCTGAAAGTTACAGACAGGGAACAGTATTTTGATAAAAACTTATAATATTAAGTCACCAACGTTGGTTTCACACTTCGAATTGTAACTACTCATATAATTTGTTGGAACAATCTAGGCCTGTAGTAAAATATTGTGATTTATTAATAAAAAAAAATGTCAGTTATGTTAACCTTCGCGTTCTTTCTGTGCCTTGCTCTGTGGGTGCGTCACGTTTCGTCAGCTGGAGGCTTAGACAAATACCACACGATACTTTTTCCGCACACGCTAACGCGGGAAAATGTATGCATTTGACATATAGTTGACAATACGTCACGTGACTTCTGCTAGATTAGTGTACCAAAAACAACAGTAGCGTATGTCAAAAAAGAAGCGTGTGGCATTTGTCTAAGCCCCCAGGACCGCTTAGCGATTGTACAACTGTATTGGATGAGTTACGAGAATCAGACTTTGAAGATGGTGCTGAAGAAGTAGTAGTCAGTGCCTGCCTCTCCCTGTTTGTTTGGATGTTTAGAAAACTGTAAGTTAACATTTTTACGGTACATTTTTTTTTGTGGATATTTCAAGTAAATAACTTCTTCTTTTCTAACGTTTCCACTGTATTGCCACGGTAGTGGTCACAGTAAGGCATTGTATTATTGCATATAGTGTACAGGTACATTTTACTATTTATGCATAAATTACATAATATTTTTTTACTATTCATTTTTTTGTTCCTTTATGAAATATTAACAAAACCACCGACTTCAATGTTTCATTTATTGTCGCAGTTGGAGAGTGTACGGCCCCTGCGCAAGAGATCGTGGGTTTGATTCCCACACGGTATAACACTTTGTGTATATGCGCGTGCGCGCGCGCGCGTGTGTGTGTGTGTGTGTGTGTGTGTGTGTGCGCGCGAGCGCGCGTGTGTGAGTGTGTGTGTGTGTGTGTGTGTGTGAATGTAAGTGAGAAGTTTGTGGATTCCCCCGCCACACAGAGCATGTGTGGAAGTTGTATTTGAAAAAATATATTATTGTGTAAAGAAATATAAGCATTAAATATGTATACGTAAAGTCTTGACATGATTTCAATACAACTTTATAATAGTACTAGCTACTAGCTGTCACCCGAGGGCTCGCCCGCGTGTTTATTACGTTTTTTAAGGGTTGATTTTCCCTTTCTATTAAAACGCTGAAACACGTATTTCTTTATTTATAAAAGTAAAATGAAATTTCACAGGTTGATTAAAATGTATTTGTTTTTTTTACAGATATGATCGATTCGCGAAAAGGAATAATGCTGAAAATAAATTGAAAAATATAACAAAATCTATGGGTTTCAAAGAAAAATAAGAAGAAAAGTATATAATTAGTTTTAGTAGCCGGTAAGTTGAACTGTGCCTTATCAAGTGTTCTTAATAACGAGTGTATGCGTATAAATATAAATATTTCTTGCTGTTAGGTACCTACGTAATAAATTAATAATAATTTTCCTTATAACTAGTCATATAATCATGATTTAATTTTGATCAGTCCACCGTGATGCTTGGACATTATTATTTGAAACATGACTTTACCGAGAGTACCTACATTCGGTACTTTGTAGTAAAATCAAAATAATGTAGTAGGTGGTATGTAGGTTTGTATGTTTATTCTCTATGTGTTCCGAAAAAAAAAGTTAACAACCTACTAGAGGTTGTTAACTTTAATTGAATTGTGAAAGACTGTTGTAAAGTAGCTTTTAGATATAATATTGTTATGAAATATAGGGCAATTAAATTTACCTCTAAATAATGATAAAAAAATGTTACAATTATTTATTTTGGGCGTTGCTTGAGCACGTTCTCTACTGTCAATGTTTTGTGATTCTAGTCTTATTGTATCAATTCCATCTATCCATATGTAAAAAAATTGTACATGGTATCCATGAAAGCAATGCCTTAAAACAATGTACTCAAGTCCAGTCCCTTGAAGCTATGAAAAATTAAAACTTAAAAGTTAACCTAAAAAATATAAGGCCGTTTATGCCGCAAAAACGTACATTTCAACACTTTCAAGGGAATGGAAATGTTAAGGGGTATTTTACGTTGAACTAGAACTATGAAATTTGGCAAACACTACCGTCTAAAATTACAAGTACGAGGAAAAGTCTGAAAACTATACATTTGTATTTAAATCATACAAACATATAGTCTTAGTAAAACTGCGAGGCTCGATTCCTGAACTATTTGTAATATATACCTACAAATTTAAACGGAACCCCTCAGTGGGTGAGTACGACTCGCAAGAGCGAGTCGGACTCACCCACCGAGGGATGCCCAGTTTTTTTTCTTACTAATTAGGCTGTAAACAAAATATCAAGAGTATAGAAAGTAAACTTCATACGTACTATGCTCGAGCAACGCACACATAGACATCGTTTACGGATAGAGAATCTCAGGATACATTTGGGACAAAATGGTCTAAAGTTAGATATCTATATTTGTATTGCAAGAGCAAAGAATGTACGAAACGTACTTTCGGCAATGTCGATGTCTTGTGGTCTTTATCAATAATATTTGTTTTAATTTAGTTTTAATGTAACATCGTACCTGTTAATAAATATTATGAGCAAATTAAGTTATTAATGTTTGATTAAATTAGTATGTAATTTGTTTGTTGATTGATTGATTGTTATTTAATCTGATTGTTTTGAAAATAAATGTTTATGAACTGAAACATAATTTTATTCTATAATTAGATTGTAGTGGCAGAAGGTTTGTTATATTTCGTGCAACACCGCGCTCCGAATTTCGAGACATTAGTAAGTAAGTATTATTTTTCCAATGCCGTTCGTAAGTCACATTTACTCCGATCGATTGGACGATGTAATTTTATTTTATATTTTCATTTTGATTAAGGAGTTGGATTAATGAAGTCTATAAGAAATTGACAACGTACCAAAGTTTGGTATCGTTTGAGAAGATGGGTAGCCCACTTACTTCTCGTATATATCCAAGCTTATAAATGTGGGAAAAAACATGCCAGACTGTCTTTTATAACATCGCTGCCAAGTCATATTACAATCGATTCAAATTATTTAACATTTTACTGTTGTCATATCATCATCATAATAGAGCCCAGTGATGTCACTGGGCTCTATTTTTGAGAGAAAGGTCGAACTTTCAGGCTGTACTCATTCCCATGCTGCGGTTTGGTGGATGTCTCATGCTTTTGAATGACAGTCGACAGCTGGTTATTTTGTACGTGCTACATCATCAGTTTTGAAACAAAACATACTAATTGAGGGCGCGCTCCCCCGCCAAAATATTTAACCCGCGACCTACAACTCGTAAGTTTGCGGCATTTCCCACAGGATCACTATTCTTGAGTCTGATCCCAAATCGCCTCGCTTCACAGACATTGCTCGGACTAGGATCAATTATTATTATTATGAGTATCTAAAAAAAGTCTGCACCCTGGGTCATCAACCTGTAGGTATTCGCGGGGGTGAAACAGCCAGTCTTTGAGGGTAATGAAGGTGGCATTACCCGCGCCCCACTTGTTTGTCCAATGGGGGTAAATGATTTTTAAAATAGGTACTCAAAAAAGATAACGAAGTCAAAAAAGGGGAAACCACTGGTCTACATCATTATTTGTAATTTTACTCAAGTATTTATAATATGCCCACTTCAAAGTCAGCATATTTGGTAGTACTTAATTTATTTGGATCTAAATCAGGTTGCTTTGACTTAAAAGTGATGCATGGGGTTCAGATCATGAAGTTATACCTAAACGAAAAAGATTCTTAACATTTTTTGTAAGTTGGATTTCTTATTCTCTCTTTCTCGCTGATATTGTAGAAAGAGATAGAGTTCAGTACACAAATATTTTGATTTCAAGTTTGTGTTTGTACACATACCTTCTGCCACTACAATCCTTTATTGTTAGTAGAATAAAAAACATGCTTCGGTTTATAAACATTTAATCTTCCAAACAAACAAATAAATAACAATCAATCAATCAACATACACATTACCTACTTATTAAGATAAACAGTAATAACATAATTTGCATATATACATATTAACTGGTGCGATTTCACATTATACCTAAATGGCAGTTTAGTAGTTAAAAATAACTTTAAAAAATTCCAAACAAAATAGGAATTTAAAATGACACTATGTGAAATGGTTTATGATTGCTTACTTACTTCATTTATAGGCATTTCTTGCCAATTATTTTATCTATACAATAATTGAATCAAAAAGAAAGAACATATATGACATTGTTATTATATATTTAATTACAGAGATATTATCTTTCATAGGAACCTAATTATGTAATATTACCCATTACGAGAATAATGTACTATGACGCATTATTTCAATCTAGTTTTTGTCATAAGAGGGTTAAGACGCTTTAGTGACATTGTAAAGACACATAAAACTATATTATTGAAAATAGCTTTTAAACTATTACAATTGTCAAAAAACACCGAGAGTATAGAAGGTAAAGTTCATGCAAATGCGTTCGAACAACGTACCTACACTCAGGTATCGCTCACACACACGGATGCGAACCACTTTGGTCTACTTTGTTTCGAAGGCGTACTGATACCGAAGCCTTTTCTTAACTCTTGGTGTTTTGAGGTATTACTAAACAATACCTAAAATAAATTATACATTATTTGAAGATACCCAAAATTCATACTTAAAATCTATCTAATTAAATTACCCTATATTTTATAACAATATTTTATCTAAAAGTTACTTGTAGTATTAGTCTTACACAATCATAAAATTGAAACTCTGTTAAGTAAGTACCTACTATATTTCTAGACTACATAAACTACCTAGACATAAGATCAGTGGCAGATCCAGGGTCTAAGGCATTCAGCAACAAATATGCACACAATTCAATTGTTAAGTAGGTTCTTAACAGCAAGAAATATGCACAAAGAACACTTTATAACGAACAGTTCAACATACAGACTATTAAAACTAAATACAGTACTCCCAAATTAATAATGCACATGCAGATCTTCGCTAATTGTCGTATTCCCGGAAACACTCGAATCATGGAATCGTAAGAGCCCTAAACAAGGCATTTGCATTTTGCACCTTGTATAAAAGAGATAGGAGTCAATATCATGTGTGCACAATCGAAAACAAATCGGGCGTTCGGCAGCTGTCGCCGGTCAGCGAAATGTCTGTCAGTCGTCTTTATATATTGGTAGTGACTGCACGTGTTCTCTATTTGTGGAAATATATAGAGCTGCTATTACACACCCTTCTTGGTAAATATAATTTCAACATTAATTAGCTTATTCAGATTTAAATAGTATATTTTGAAAAAAGGAAAATAAATAACATATTTCACGTTTTTTTAATATTAAAAAAATAAAATACCTACATTAAATACATATTAAGTACTAGAAAAACATTTAAAAAATGAGATTTATTTAAATTAAATAAATAGATAAACATGCATAAAAAATATATACCTAACTCTGCCCATGCCATTTTCTTTCAGACGAATTCTTCCAAAATGGATAAATTTAAACGTGGAAAACCGCTTAATTCACAAGCACGGCAAATGGTATTTAATGTGTACCTTTATTTCTTAAATGAAGCCAATGTTTTCAACAGAGACCATGATGGTTATTTTAAAAAAATTCAAGACCGTGTTACAAAAGCTACAGGAATTTCGCGACGAACTTTGAGTAATATCTTAAACGAAAAAAAACATAATCAATCAAAGAAATTTTCTACACCGAAAAAAGGAAGACCTAAAAGTAGATTTCGGCTGGTACTTGATGATTTCGACTACTGTGTTATTCGTAATATGATATACAATTTTCAATTGACGCTGAAAGAACTCCCAACTGTAAATAATTTAAGAATAAAGTTGATCGAAGCTATTAATTTCAAAGGCTGTGCCGAGACTTTAAGGTTGATCTTGAAAGACATGGGGTTTAGGTTTCTGAAAACTGATAATAACAGACAATTACTTATGGAAAAACATGATATACGCCTAAAAAGGATCAAATATCTCAGAGAAATACAACAGCTGAGGAGTTCTGGTAGAAACATAGTATTTATGGACGAGTCGTATGTGCACACATCACATACTAAGGGTAAAACTTGGCAAGATAGCAACAAAAAAGGTATCAAACAACCCATTTCCAAAGGAGAGCGAATAATTATTGTACACGCAGGCAATGAAAAAGGCTTCGTCCCAGGGGCTCTAATGTTACATAAATGTGTCGACTCAGAAGGTGACTATCATAAAGAAATAAACGCGGAACGTTATCAAACTTGGCTACGCAATCAATTGATTCCCAACTTGCCTCCTAATAGTGTGTTGGTAATAGACAACGCCCCATATCATAATAAGCTGTCTGTGAAACCACCAAACTCAAACACATCTAAACCACAAATGACAGCTTGGTTACAACAACACAACATTCCGCATGACCCAAAGAAACTGAAACCCGATTTGTATAAAATTATACAAAGATACAAAGAAAATTACACAGAATTTGCCATTGACCGTATAATGGAGGAACATGGGCATAAAATTATACGATTGCCACCATATCATCCCGATTTTAACCCTATTGAAAATATTTGGTCCCAAATAAAGCAACACGTGGCCAAGAGAAATATTGCAATGACTGTGACGTCAGTTAAAGATGCTATATTAGAAAAAATCAATAAAATAGGACCAGAAGAATGGAAAAAAGTTTCTGATCATGCGGTTCAATGCGAAGATGAATATAGAAAATTTGAGCCAAGAATCGATAGTTATTCCGATAAACTGATTATTTACACAGGTGATAGCAGTGAGGAAAGTGTAAATGAACAAGAGCATAATGAAACTTCTGATGAATCTGCGATGTCGGGAATAGAGGTCTTCCTCGATTCTGATTAATTTTTTTATAATTGTATTATTTTTCTGGAATGATTAGTGCTGTAAACAAATTTGAACTGAGATTTTGATTATATTTTATGTAAACCTCTATTTGAAAACGTTTTTTTCTCCTTCTAATAAAACCTTATGTTATTTAAACCTTTTCCTCCATAATTACACCAACTTCGGTAAGACACTTGAAAACTAATCACTCCAACAATGATTGTAGCGTTTTCGCTATTTACTTACATGGAATTATCGAATCAAATTTCGTTACAGGTAAATCAAATCTGTTTTAGCACAAAACACATAATATATAAAATTAGGCATAGAGAAATTGCTCTTAACCACTCTATATAAATATCGTCTTTCGACGCTCGGGTAATACGACCGTTGCCGAACAATGACGAAGATTTCCGAAGATTTCTATGCGCATTATTACTTTTGGAGTACTTGTACTTCGCTTTATATTTTTCTTTGAATTTCATTTATTTTCTTCTATTTTCTATTTATTTTCAGCATTATTTCTTTTCACGAATCGATCGTAACTGTAAAATAAACAAATACATTTTAATCTATCTGTAATTTTTTTTTTTTTTTGAATTATAACTAACAATGTGGGATTGTAGTTTCACCTAACTAGCAATTGTTAACCCCTCCAGCTAAGCTCTATGGCTTGTGTTAGGAGTGGGTTCACGACGGTAGTGTAATGGCCAGGATTCGAACCCACGACCTCACGATTGCGAGACCGATGCCTTAGCCATTAAGCTACCGCTGCTTCAATCTAAATAAAATAATATCTTGGGACAACTCACACAACGTCATCTGATCCCAAACTAAGCCCAGCTAGTACTATGGTAACCAGAAAACTGATAAATATACTTATATATTTCTAAATACATACATATTATAAATAAATTACACCCAGGCACATAATAAATCATCATGCTCATTACACAAGTTTTATCCTGGGTGGGGATCGAACCCAAGAACTCCAGCTTAGCAGTCAGAGTCTATAACCACTAGACCAAAATGGCAATAAATGTACCTGTACACTATATGCAATAATACAAAGCCTTTCCGTGCCCACTACCGTGGCAATACAGTGGAAACGTTGGGAAAGAAAAAGTTATTAACTTGTAATTTCCACAAAAAAATGTTTACTTACAGTTTTCTAAACATCCAAACGAGCAGGGAGAGGCAGGCACTGACTACTACTTCTTCAGCTCCACCTTTAAAGTCTGATTCTTGTAACTCATCCAATACAGTTGTACAATCGCTAAATGGTCCTGCTGATGAAACGTGACGCACCCAAAGTGCAAGGCACAGAAAGAACGCGAAGGTTAACAAAACTGACATGTTTTTCTTTTTCAAATAGACTAGATTGTATGATAAGTAGTTATAATCCGAAATATGAAGTCAACGTTAGTGACTTGAAACTGTTTCTATTTCTTCACAATATTATAAAGTTGCCTATGCAACAATAACAACAATAAAAAGTGACTTTTTATCAAAATACTGTTCGCTGTCTGCTACTTTCCGGAGAGTGTGAATCTTTATCTTCTAATACTGCTTTTATTCAAAAAATTGCGCAACAATTTGTCGTAAATGTTGCCTGTTTGAAATCAATAATTATCGCGTAATGTGATACAATAGTTTCACTGCACCGAATTGATTTAAGTTGACAAGAAGGAACGTTGGTTATTCCGAGTTTCTACCAAAGACAACAAGTCTCATTATTTATACCACTGAATGTAGAGACGAGCAGATCGCGAGCCTGATGGATCTCATAGGTGGATCATCAGGTGCATGTGTCCCCGCTTCCCCCAGAGGGTTATTGGAGCACCCACCGTCCCGTCATGCGTACGACTCACACTTTTCGGATTCGGGTGCAGTAAAATCTCCCCCCCCCCCCTCCCGTCGTATACCAGCAACCCATTATTCCCCATCTAGCGCCACTACACCGCGCTCGTAATTCTGAGCCATCAGTTTATGTATAGGGCTAATTTGCACAAAGCTGCAGTGCCCTTTAACCGAAATATTTTTCTGTGAAATAGTGATGCAATGCGAATCACATTTCATGTTTGCATCATTATTACACGTAAGAATAACTGACACTGCGGTGGCACCTATCAAGACGTTGACGGCGCGGCCTGGGGCTTAGACCTATCTGTCACCTTTGTAGGATTTCGTTACGTCACATTCCCATGCGGTCGTTGTCGCGATAAGATGAGTAAGTATCCTGAGAAGTCTTGGATCAAACGGTGTAATATATTTTCTTTTGTTTAGAATAAGGAATCGGACTACGTAAGCTACAACAAATAGATAAAGTCCTAAGCTAAGTATCGTTTGAGTAGATGGGTAATCAACTTATTTACTATAATTGAATAATCGGACTTTACAAACATACAAGTCACGGACACAAAGTACACCCAGACTCGGAACAACAATTTGTGGATCACACAAAGTGGCACCCCGTGTGGAAATAGAACCCACGACCTTTTGCGTAGCAGTCGGACAAACTCCCAGAGCGCCACCGAGGCAGTCAACTACGGCAATCTCAGTATTACTTTGTGTCAGAATCGATTAAAATAAACAACTTATTCAACCTTTTAACGATGCCATTGCAGTATCACTGGGCTCTATTTTTGAGAGAAAGAGAGAACCGAGCTTACTATGGACCCTCTGGGGATTGGTGAATATCATATATTTTATACTAGCTGTCCTGCGCAACTTCGTCTGCGTAAAATTTCCCCGTTTTTGCTACATTTCTCATTGCTGCACCGCTCGTATTAATCGTAGCATGATGTATTATACCCAGCCTATATCGATAAATGGGCTATCCAAAAGTGAAAGAATTTTCCAATTCGGATCAGGAGTTCCTGAGATTAACGCGTTCAAACAACCAAACAAACTCTTCAGCTTCATAATATTAGTATAGATGACAGTGGACATGCTGGTTTTCCATTACCAATTTTGAAACAAAACATATTAAGGGCGCGCTCCTCTCCTGAAATCTTTAATTTGCGACCTACAACTCGTATGTTTGAGGCTATTCCCACTGGGCAAGCGAGGCGGAAATGGAATCAAAAGCAGTCTCTTGATTCTGTACCTGTATACCTATCTGTCTTTAAAGTGACAACGACAGCATGAGACCTAACGATGTCCTTTAGAGCCATAGGCCACGTTGTCAATGTATTGATGGGTAACATATACAATAACACGAAAATAACTCACAATTACAAATTGCATCACTATTTCACGGAAGAATATAATCGGTTGAAGGGCACTGCAGCATTTGTGCAACTGAGACTTATAAACGGCATTGGAAAATTAAACTTACGAACTGATGTCACAGAATTAGTAGCGCGTGTAGTGTCGCTTGAATCATTGCGGGATGAGGGTTTGAGTGGAGCTCATGCTTATGACGTATACGAACGCACCCGAATCGACAGAGCGGTGGGTGCCCCAACCACCATCTGAGGGGAAGAAGGCGGCATGCCCCTGATAACACCTATTTGGGTGATGCTAACCATCGGGCTTGCAATCTACTTGTCAAGCTCGGCAAATAAAAAGAGTTGTTTTTTGATAGAAACTTCCTTGTGTGATGAGCACGATGGTTTATTCTATGTCTGAGTGTATTTTATCTATACTATGTATATATTTAAAGTGAATTGTTTATCAGTTATTTGGTTGCCATAGTACAAGCATAGTCATTGTGTGATTTGTCCCGAGATATTATATTATTATTAAAACCTTATATTAAAATCTATAATAATACAATATATACAAGATATTTACATAAAAAAAAATACTTAAGTGAGGACACAAAACCGTTTAGGCGTCAAAGAATTCCTCCCCATCGATGTCAACTGGTAACGTTCCCAGAAGGCTGGCAGCATTGCCACGTCGGATGGCAAAAAAAAAAAATATTAAAATACAAAAACACTTTGAATTTTTGAAAAAAATAATGTTCCTTCTTATCAACTTAAATCAAATAAAATTAAAACTTGGTGCGGTGAAATTATTGTATCATATTACGCGATAATTATTGATTACAATCAGGCAACATTTGTGAAATATTATTTAATATAAATTGTTGCGTAAATTTTTGAATAAAAACAGGGTTATGAAGATACAGACGCACACTTTCCTGAAAGTTACAGACAAGGAACAGTATTTTGATAAAAAACTTATAATATTGCGAAGAAATAGAAACAGTATCAAGTCACCAACGTTGGCTTCACACTACGAATTGTAACTACTCATATAATTTGGTGGAATAAACTAGGCCTGTAAAATATTGTGATTTATTAAGAAAAAAAATGTCAGTTATGTTAACCTTCGCGTTCTTTCTGTGCCTTGCACTTTGGGTGCGTCACGTTTCGTCAGCAGGACCGTTTAGCGATTGTACAACTGTATTGGATGAGTTACAAGAATCAGAATTTGAAGACGAGGCTGAAGAAGTAGTAGTCAGTGCCTGCCTCTCCCTGCTCGTTTGGATGTTTAGAAAACTGTAAGTAAACATTTTTACCGTACAATTTTTTTTGTAGATATTTCAAGTTAATAACATTTCTTTCCTAACGTTTCCTCTGTATTGACACGGTAGTGGTCACGGAAAGGCATTGTATTATTGCATAAAGTGTAGATTTTTAGGTACATTTTGCTATTTATGCTCAAATGACATAATATTTTTTCACTATTACTATTTTATTCTCTCAAAGAGTTATTAACAAAAACACTGACTTCAATGTTTATCAAATGTATTTCCCTGACTTCAAGTGAAACACATTTGATAAACAAAAATGTGTTTCATTTATTGTCTCGGTATCGCATTTAAGTCGTGTAGGACAGTATACGACCGCTGCGCAAGAGATCGTGGGTTTGATTCCCACATGTGAGATCGATGAGTTTATGTGTGTGTGTGTGTGTGTGTGTATAGAGTGAAGTTTGTGGATTCCCCCGCCACACGGAGCATGTGTGGAAGTTGTTTTTTTAAAAAAATATTATTAAAGAAATATATGCATAAATGGTGTACAACTTTATAATGGTACTAGCTACTAGCTGTCACCTGCGGGTTCGCCTGCGTGTGTTTCACTTTTTTTAAGGGTTGATTTTCCTTTTCTATCAAAACGCTGAAACATGTATTTATGAAAGTAAAATGAAAGTTCACAGGTTGATTAAAATGTATTTGTTTTTTTTTATAGATACGATCGATTCGCGGAAAGGAATAATGCTGAAAATAAATTGAAAAACAGAACAAAATCTATGGGATTCAAAGAAAAATAAGAAGCCAAGTATATAATTAGTTTTAATAGTCGGTACGTTGAACTATTTCTTATCAAGTGTACTTAATAACGAGTGTATGCGTATATAGTTACGAGTATATGCATATTTCTTGCTGTTAAGTACCTACGTAATAAATAAATAACAATTTTCCTAATAACTAGTCATATAATCATAGAGATATCATCAGAGAGTACCTACATTCGGTACTTTGTAGTGAAATCAAAAGAATGTAGGTTTGTATGTTTGTTCTCTATGCGTTCCGTAACCTAGTAGGTTGTTAATTTAATTTAATTGTGAAAGACTGTTGTAAAGTAGCTTTTAGATATAATATTGTTATGAAATATGGGGCAATTAAATTAGATAGATCTTAAGTATGAATTTTGAGTACCTTCCTGTAAATAATGAAAAAAAAAATGAAACGTTTATTTAATTTGGGCGTTGCTTAAGCGCGTTCTCTATTCTCGGTGTATTGTGATTCTGGTCTTATTGTATCAATTTCATCTATCCATAAGTAAAAAAATGATAAATGGTATCAATGAAAGCAATGCCATAAAACTATGTACTCAAGTCCAGTCCCTTGAAGCTATGAAAAATTCAAACTTAAAAGTTAACCTAAAAAATATAAGGCCGTTTATGCCGCAAAAACGTACATTTCAACACTTTCAAGGGAATGGAAATGTTAAGGGGTATTTTCCGTTGAACTAGAACTATAAAATTTGGCAAATAATACCGTCTAAAATTACAAGTTAATGGAAAAGTCTGAAAACTATGCATTTGTATTTAAATCATAAAAACACATAGTCTTAGTAAAACTGCGAGGCTCGATTCCTGAACTGTTTATAATACATACCTACAAATTTGAACGAGATGCCCGGTTTATTATTCTTACTAAAGAGGCTGTAAACAAAATATCGAGAGTATAGAAAGTAAACTTCATAAGTACTACGCTCGAGCAACGCACACATAGACATCGTTTACGGATAAAATCTCAGGATACCTTTGGAACAAAATAGTCTGAAGTATTCCAAGATTCCGTGTGTGAGTGATTGCAAGAGCAAAGAATGTACGAAACGTACTTACTGTACTGTCAATGTCTTGTGGTCTTTATCGATAATATTTTTGTTTTAATTTAGTTTTAATGTAACATCGTACCTGTTAACAAATATTATTTGCAAATTAAGTTATTAATGTTTGATTAAATTAGTATGTAATTTGTTTGTTGATTGATTGATTGTTATTTAATCTGTTTCAAAAATAAATGTTTTTAAACTGAAACATGGTTTTATTCTATACCTAATTAGATTGTAGTGGCAGAAGGTTTGTTCTATTTCGTGCAACACCGCGCTCCGAATTCTGAGACATTAGTAAGTAAGTATTATTTCAATCGAAATATTATTTAATGAAATAGTGGTTTAATACAATCACATCATTTGATGTTTGCACCACTATTACAGGGAACAGTAACTGATACTGCGGTGGCATCCGTCAAGACATTAGACCTATCTGTCACCTTTGTAGTAGGTTGTTAAGTGTCATTATCATGCTGTCTGTCACTTTAAGATGAGTAAGCAAGTACTTTGTGAACTCTAGGTTCAACTGCTTACTCCGATCGATTGGACGATGTAATTTTATTTCATATTTTCATTTTGATTAAGGAGTTGGATTACGAAGTCTATAAGAAATTGATAATATTCCAAAGTTTGGTATCGTTTTAGAAGATGGGTAGTGTAACAGTCAGGCCAGCTCTTGAGCACGTACCTGGGGTGTTCCTCAGAACTTTTATCGGGCTTTTAAATTAAACTTCTAGGTTTCCCTAAAGCGAATACACTGTTTATTAGTTAATTCATCATCTATTACATTTTCAACATCAATTCACATATTCTATAGAACACATTTCTTAATCCATAACATATTATTAATATTTTATATAATTCTAATCACATTCAAACGACCCGAATCGGTCGGCCATGAAACTCGCAATTCTAGAAATGACATCTTTCTTTTTATTCTGTTATTGCGTTTTATCTACTACAATGAGGTCTAACGTGAGAGAGGTGGGTTATCTTCGACCCACCTGTCACAGTAGCCCACTTGCTTCGCGTATATCTAAGCTGATAAATGTCGGAAAAGCATGTCAGGCTGTCTTTTATAATATAGCTGCGAAGTCATATTACAATCAATCAAAATAATCAACATATTTAACATTTTACCGTTGTCTTAACATCATCATAATAGAGCCCAGTGATGTCACTGGGCTCTATTTTTGAGAGAAAGGTCGAACTTGAAGGCTGTACTCATTCCCATGCTGCGGTTTGGTGGATGTCTCATGCTTTTGAATGACAGTCGACAGCTGGTTTTTTCTGTACGTGCTACAACATCAGTTTTGAAACAAGGCATACTTACTGTGGGCGCGCTCCCCGCCAAAATATTTAACCCACGACCTACAACTCGTAAGTTTGCGGCATTTCCGACAGGATCACTATTCTTGAGTCTGATCCCAAATCGCCCCGCTTCGCAGACATTGCTCGGACTAGGATCGATTATTATTATGAGTATCTAAAAACAGTCTGCACCCTGGGTCATCAACCTGTAGGTATTCACCCCCGCGGGGGTGAAACAGCCAGTCTTTGAGGGTAATGAAGGCGGCATTACCCGCGCCCCTCTTGTTTGGCCAATGGGGGTAAAATTGCTTTTAAAATAGGTACTCAAAAAGGATAACGAGGTCAAAAAAGGGAAACTACTGGTCTGCACCATTATATGTAATTTTATTCAAGTACTAGCTGTGCCCCCGACTTCGTTCGCGTGAAAGTCGGGTTTAAATTAAGGTAGTTTATGTTACGAAATAACTTCTGTGTAAATATGTTGGAAACAGTATTTAGTCGTCTATTGTTAGCTTCAACACCCAAAAGCTTTGTGAAAATAAATAAGTACCAAACACAGACTATTTAGGTATTCGTTTACTGTGTTTTTCTGACATTAATATGTGTTATTTGTGTCACTTTTCTTTTTGTCTATTGTTATTTTTATTATTTTACTGTTTTATTTATTGCTTTTTTTATGGTCTGCATGACTTTTCCTGTTAAATTATAATAGTGTCTATACATGTGTCTTCTGTGTACTAAATAAAAATCGTTCTATTTTATTATTTTATATGGTTAATTTGGTTTGCGGCTTAAAAAGTGGGTTTTCTGTTGTTTTTGTTTCATTCTTTTTGACTGCCTCTGTGGCGGTGGGACTGTATCCGACTGCTACGCAAGAGGTCGTGGGTTCGATCCCCACCCAGGATAAAACTTTGTGTGATGAGCACGATGGTTTATTCTGTGTCTGGGTGTAGTTTATCTATAATATGTATGTATTTAGAAATATATAAGTATGTTTATCAGTTGTCTGGTTACCATAGTACAAGCTCTGCTTAGTTTGGAATCAGATGACGTTGTGTGAGTTGTCCCAGCATATTATTATATAATTATATTCTTTCAACGTTATACCTACTTAATACCCAATAATTTTCAATAGAATTTTGACTAAAATTTTGGTACTTCCCATTTGATCAGATGTTTATCGTATACTTGTAAAGCCTAAGTACTTAACTGTGATAGTTTTCTTTATAATTTTAGTATTTATACTCCTACCGTGATTTATTTCACATACCCAACATTAACCATTTAGTTGGCAGGGGAACCCTTGACTCTAACAAAAATGTTCACTATAAATCCTAATATTACACAAAGGAATCCTTAAATAGTCTTCACACACCCTAAACGCTTTTTAAAAGACCTATCTAATGATACCCCACACGATGGGGTAGGTGAGAAAAAAATCACATCCCCACTTTACATATAAGAAAGTACCTCTTTTATATGTTACAATGATGCAAGTAAGAAAAAAAGACATGGACTCCCCCTCCCTCAGACTCCGCGTTGACAGACAATGACCCCCCACCTCCCTCCTCCCGTCACCCGAACTACTCACACTTGGCCGATGAGTCATTCATTATCGTTGAATTGATGAACACTTGATATCCAACCATAACCCCAAAACATAATCCTCGATGCACCTGTGTGATGCGTGATCAAACAAACGGACAGACAGACAAACATTTCTAAAAATGATAGCAGTTCTGTCCGGTAGTTTTTGCGTGATGCGTGTTCAAACAAACAGACAGACAGACATTTCTAAAAATGCAGCAAAGTGTTTAAATACTCTTTTCGAACATTTCCTAATTTTTTTTTCACTAAGTTCGGCCATGTACAGACAATTTTATTATATGTATAGATTTAGATAGATAGATTCAGTATTCACGCGCGATGGCTTATTATTAGCGTATTTCATGTATAACTTTGGTGTTTCTATACCGATTTCTATGATTCTTTTTTATGGAATAGTTTAGTGTATGATTAGTTAATTATGTTACCTTTTTTAATTAGGGATGACTGAGAGTGTTATAAATGTAAGAGAAGACAAATATAATCAGAAAGCTTCGAACTGCTAAGCTATCGGGAGTTACACGTGATATTCTGAGTCAACTATAAAAGATAGACATATGCTGTCGTGGGATATTTTTTATATTATTTTAAGGAGAACATTTCCGTCATACATGATTTCTGTGTAGCTTTAACCATTAAGGTTGCAAACGCGACGGAAGCTTAAAAAATGGAGTAACTTCTCCCGTTTTCCCAACATTTCCTTTTACTGCTCTGCTTCTATTGATTGTAGCGTGATGAAAAGTATACTATAACCTACTCAGGAGTATGAAAAATAATTGTACTAAGTTTCGTTAAAATCCGTCGAGTAGTTTTTGTTTCTATAACGGTTATACAGACAGACAGACAAAAATTTTACTGATTGCATTTTTGGCATCAGTATCGATCCATAATCACCCCCTGATAGTTATTTTGGAAATATATTTCATGTACAGAATTGACCTCTCTACAGATTTATTATAAGTACTAGCTGTGCCCGCGACTTCGTTCGCATGGAAGTTGGGTTTATATTAAGGTAGTTTATGTTACAATTTAACTTCTGTGTAAAACATATTGGAAACATGCTCCACAATGCTCTGTGGCATCTATGGATATTAGGGCCTAGCTCTAATCCGACCTATGGCAAGGCAAGCCAAGCAAATGCCCAGTGCAGCAAAATGAAGGGCGACAAAGTTTATGGCGCCAGACGGTTAGAAGACAAATTATAATAGTATTTTACCAAAATGATTTGCATCACATCAAATATTACTACCTATTATCGGTTTCGGGTTAAATGAAGCCCGAAACCGCCCAAGTACTCGCGCGAAATAGGGCTAGTGTGAGATAAGTTTTTAAAAAAGTATCCTGGTTTTAAAACATTGCATTCCCGCCCGCGGTACTGTGATGCGTGTTCAAACAAACAGACAACATTCAAACGTTTCTAAAAGATATACTGAATTAGTATATCTTTTAGAAACGTTTAGTTTAAATACTAAACTACTGTCGTAGCCGAGGATAGAACAAAGTGGCGTGCAATTAGAGAGGCCTATGTCCAGCAGTGGACTGCGATAGGCTGATGATGATGATGATGAACCTGTCGTTAATTAAGAACATCATAAATTCATATCCGTAAATAATATATATATATAATACATAATCGTAAGAATTTCAGATTTATTTTTTAAATCAATTTATCTGATTCTGTTTAATTTGTATTTAAACGCCATCTATTTTCAAACCTGGATAAGTTTATTTTAATACTTGATGACTTTAAATTAAATTATACTTAAACTATCATGCATATTAAAGGTAGGTAAGCAAGGTATTTAACCTAAACGCGATTAAGACCCGTAATATAATATATATTCATAATAGTTGTGCCCGCGACTTCGTTCGCGTGAAAGTCGGGTTTAACTTAAGGTAGTTTAGGTAACGAAATAACTGTGTGTGTAAATATGTTGGAAACAGTCCTGTTGACTAAATACTTACTAAATAAAAATCGATCTGTTCTATTCTTTTAGATAGTTAGTTTGGTGTGCGGCTTAAGAAGTGGGTTTTCTGTTGTTTTTGTTTCATTCTTTCAACGTTATACCTACTTATTACCTAATAATTTTTAATAAAATTTGTACGAAAATGTTGTTACTTCTCATGTGATCGTAAACTTGTAAAGCCTAAGTACTTAACTGTGATAGTTTTCCTTATAATTTTAGTATTTATACTACTACCCTGATTTTTTTCACATACCCAACATCAACCATTTAGCTGGCAGGGGGACACTTGACTCTAACAAAAATGTTCACTATAAAGCCTAATATTATACACAAAGGAATCCTTAAATCTAAAAATAGTCTTCACAAACCCTAAACGCTTTTTAAAAGACCTATCTAATGATACCACACACGATGGGGTAGGTAGGTGAGAAAAAAATCACATCCCCACTTTACATATAAGAGAGGTACCCTTAAAAAAATAATTATTTTCAAGATTTTGTTCTTTCACTTTATCGGCGTTAGTAATTTATTCATGCAAAAGTTGCAACCTTCTAGCACTAACAGTCTCTGAGCTAAGCTGCGGACGGACGGCCATAAGGGAACTATAAGGGTTCTGTTTTGTCATTTTGGCTAAAAATGGGGTGTATTTCATATAGTGTTACAACGCAATACTAATAATAAAACTGCTGTAACACTTTAGTAAGCAAACACAGAGCGTGTCATGTGTGTCATGCCCGCGAAAATGTCAGATATCCCTAAAGGTACGGTTGACAAAAACGACCCCCCTCCTCCCGTCACCCGAACTACTCACACTTGAACGATGTTGAGCCATTCATTATCGTTGAATTGATGAACACGTAATCTCCAACCATAACCCCAAAACATGATCCTCGATGCACCTGTGTGATGCGTGGTCAAACAAACGGACAGACAGACAAATATTTCTAAAAATCATAGCAATGTGTTTCTTTTTAAAACTTCTTTTACTAAGTATAGAACATTATTGAATACAACGCCATCTACTTTCAAGAATGTTGCCGTTGTTTTGTTGTTCACAATTTGATTTCATAGATGGCGCTACATGTACTTTTTTTACGTGTGTAATGTCTTTTTTTTAGACGAACACATCATTTCTGGAAAATGTCGAATACTTTTTAATTATGATGTAATATTGTTTTTCATTTCTACTACGATTAATTCATTACTCTCAGCAGTGCATGCAATACCTATAATTAATTGCATAATTTACTTGTTTTTTAATATAAAAAGTAATAACCAAAGTAAATAAGTTACCTACGGTCGACAAAATAATTAAAACATTCAGAAAAATATTAAAAAAGGATAAAGACAATTTAAATAAATACAAAAAGAACATATTCAGACATCAGATTCGAGCCAGGGACTTCGTCGTCAAAGTCCGCTAGCATAGCTTCGAGGCTATACTGTTCGCTACTTAACACGTCAAAATAACTGTTCTTATGAAACTTAAAAATGTTGTGTTTAGCTCCTTTTAGTTTTAGCGTGAAGTTATGCATTCCACGGGTTACAATTATAGATAATGTCTAATTGTGGAAATTTTCGTGATAAACCATTATGGTGCGACAAAAAATACGTTGCTACTCGTTCCCCATAGACGTTAGCGTAATGATTCATAGTGTAAATAATGTCCTATAGTATTTACTATAAAACTGCAAATTTTCATAAAGATCCGTCAAGTAGTTACTGTTTTATAACGAAAAATAGCTACAGACATTATCCCTTACTGCTTAGCTCCTATGGGAAAAAGCGTGATAATTTATAGCTTAAATGTTAATCTGCATCTATTAGATTGCACGTGCAAAATTTCAACCGAATCTGTACGGTAGTTTTTGCGTGATGCGTGTTCAAACAAACAGACAGACAGACATTTCTAAAAATGCAGCAAAGTGTTTGAATACTCTTTTCGAACATTTCCTAATATTTTTTTTTACTAAGTTCGGCCATGTACAGACACGTGAAATTTACAGTTTTATTATATGTATAGATAGATTTATATGCTGACTTCAAAGTCAGCATATTTGGTAGTACTTAATTTATTTGGATCTAAATCAGGTTGCTTTGACTTAAAAGTGATGCATGGGGTCAAATCATGAAGTTATACCTAAACGAAAAAGATTCTAAATATTTTTTGTAAGTTGCATTTCTTATTCTCTCTTTCTCGCTGATATCGTAGAAAGATATAGAGTTCAGTACACAAATATTTTAATTTCAAGTTGGTGTTTGTAGTGTATGCTCTAATGACAGGGACCTCAGAATACAACTCTTCTCGGTTTTCTTTTGAATTAGTACTATGTCCAGAAAGTTATATTTTTGTATAGGAACAAGAAAACGTTAACCCTTCGTCTCTGTTGTAGGAACCTACTTCCAATAGGACATACCTCCTACTATTACTATCCAATATTTTTGATAGTAGAATAAAATACATGCTTCAGTTTATAAATATTTAATCTTCCAAACAAACAAATAAATAACAATCAATCAATCAACATACACATTACCTACTTATTAAGATAAATACTAATAACATAATTTGCATATATACATATTAACTGGTGCGAAGTCACATTTAACCTAAATGGCAGTTCAGTAGTTAAAAATAACTTAAAAAAATTCCAAACAAAATAGGAATTTAAAATGACAATGTGAAATGGTTTATAATTGCTTACTGAGTTACTTTAGTAATTTACAGGCATTTGTTGCCAACTACTTTATCTATACAATAATTGAATCAAAAAGAAAGAAAGCCACAGTTCTTTAGAACATATATGACATTGTTATTACAAAGATTTTTCATTCTATTGCATTATTCCATAATTACTTACATAAAAGTATACATTATTGTATACTATGGCGATATCTTAAACACATAGCAACATAATTATTAAATATTATTACCCATTACGAGAATAATGTACTATGACGACTTATTTCAATTTAGATATTGTCATAAGAGGGTTTAGACGCGTTAGTGACATTGTAAAGATACATAAAACTATATTATTGAAAATGGCTTTTAAAAGCCATTACCATTGTCAAAATATACCAAGAGTATAGAAGTTAAAGTTCGTACAAATGCGTTCGATGCACTTTGGTCTACTTTGTTTCGAAGGCATACAGAAACCGAAGCCTTTCTTCGTAACTCGTGGTGTTTTGTGGTATTACTAAACAAGACCTAAAATACCTAAAATAAACAAGACCTAAAATAAATTATACATTAATTGAAGATACCCACGATTTATACTTAAAATCTATCTAATTTAATTACCCTATATTTCATAACAATATTATTTAAATAAGTAATTTCAAAAGTTACTAGTAGTACTAGTCTTGTACAATAATAAAATTGAAACTCTGTTAAGTAAGTACCTACTATATTTCTAGACTACATAAACTACCTAGACATAAGATCAGTGGCAGATCCAGGGTCTAAGGGATTCAGCAAAAAATATGCACACAATTCAATTATTAAGTACCTAGGTTCTTAACAGCAAGAAATATGTACAAAGAACACTTTATAACGAACATTATTAAAATATATATATTACGGGTCTTAATCGCGTGAATAAATTTAAGGTAAAATACCTTGTTTATGGCCCGACGTTTCGACCGTATTGCAACGGCCGTGGTCACGGGAAGACTAGTTGAGCTCAGCGTCGCCTCCGTGAAGCGCGGGTTTCGGAAACTACCCTCGCTTGATTTTTATCACTTACTATTACGGAACTGTCGGTACTTCGACACACAACACTAAGGACATCTGCACACTGGCGTGTAATGTTTGTTCGGCGGTGTATACACTTGCCGATCACGGGATTCCACGATGTTGACAAACGGTATCCGTCTTCTCGGTTGAAATTGACATGTTTTTTGATTTCAACCGCTTCCCTCGCCATCCTGGAGTAATAGTGACGGTCAGTGGAGAGGACCTGTGGTTTGTGTAGTTCAATCCAGTGATTGGTTCCCGCATCCAGCAAGTGTTCCGCTATTGCTGACTTGTTTGTCTGTCGGTTTTTCACAGCCGCGATATGTTCCTTAACCCTTTCCGCTATTGTTCGCTTGGTTTGTCCGATGTAGGAACGGCCACAGCTGCAATCCACTTTGTAGACGCCAGGTGTCTGTAGAGGAATTACATCCTTAGGAGTACGTAGGTGCTTAGCTACCTTGGAGTGCGGACTATATACAGTCTTAATGGAGTATTTCTGCAGTACTGTTCCAATTTTGTCCGTCACTCCTTTCACATACGGTAGAAAAGCTGGAGCCCTGTCAACCCCCGGTCGGGAGTCTCTCCTCTTCGTACGTCGTGTTCTTCCTCTGTATCCGTTTCGCTTTAGTACCTCCTGAACATGTGTGAGCTCACTTTCTAAATGTTCAGGGTCACAAATGTCATATGCTCTATTTGTCAGCGATGATACCACGGATTGCAGATGTCTTGGATGGTGATGTGAGTCAGCATGTAAGTATCTGTCTGTGTGGGTCGGTTTTCTGTACACAGTGTGTGCTAGGGTACCATTGTCTCTAACCATTATTTTAACATCGAGAAAAGCTAGCGATCTGTTTATCTCCATTTCAAAAGTGAACCTGATCTTAGGGTGTATGGAGTTCAAGTCTTTAGCAAACTGTTCTACTTCCTGCCTACCGCCCTTCATAATGCAGAACACGTCATCGACGTACCTCTTCCACAGTTTGACCTGGGACAATTGTAGCTCAATTGTTTCCTCAAAATGTTCCATCCAGATGTTGGCCATCACCGGCGCCACTGGGCTGCTCATGGCCACTCCGTCGATCTGGAGGTAGTGTTGTCCCTGGTAGATGAAGAAGTTGCCTTCCAGACAGTTTTTAAGTAAAACAATGTACTCATTGGACAGATCGTTTGCTCTCAGCTTTCTCTCGATGACCTCAAGGCAGTCCTGAATAGGAACGTTGGTGAATAGTGACTCCACATCAAAACTCACCATCACCTCGTCTGGTTCCACTTTCATGCTCTTGATGATGTCCACGAAATGGCGAGAATCCTTTACGAACGATGTCGTTTTACCCACTAAAGGTTGCAGTATTGAAGAAAGGTATTTCGCTAAATCGTAAGTAGGCGAGTTAATTTGGCTTACGATCGGGCGTAGTGGGACGTTACCTTTATGAACCTTTGGCAACCCATATAACTTGGGCGGCGGCGGCAGCGACAGCCAGAGTCACGAAACGTATACGAGCACAAAATGATTTTATTGTTGAATAGCCCATTTATCGAGAAAGGCTATAAGCTATATAACATTAGGTACGCTACGATCAATAGGAGCGGAGCAGCAGTGAAAAATAATGTACCTGTACACTATATGCAATAATACAATGCGTTTCCGTGACCACTGCCGTGGCAATACAGTGGAAACGTTGGGAAAGAAAAAGTTATTAACTTGAAATATCCACAAAAAGTATTTACTTACAGTTTTCTAAACATCCAAACGAGCAGGGAGAGGCAGGCTTTGACTACTACTTCTTCAGCACCATCTTCAAAGTCTGATTCTTGTAATTCATCCAATACAGTTGTACAATCGCCAAACGGTCCTGCTAACGACGCGTGACGCACCCACAGTGCAAGGCACAGAAAGAACGCGAAGGTTAACATAACTGACATGGTTTTCTTTTTCAATTAAACTAGATTGTATGATGAGTAGTTACAATCCGAAGTGTGAAGTCAATGTTGGTGACTTGAAACTGTTTCTATTTCGCTTAAAGTTGCCTATGCAACAACAACAACAATAAAAAGTATTTTTTTATCAAAATACTGTTCGCTGTCTGCTACTTTCGTGAGCGGAGTGGAGAGCTTTATCTTCTAACACTGCTTATATTCAAAAAATTGCGCAACAATTTTTCGAAAATGTTGTGTGATTGAAATCAATAATTATCGCGTAATATCATATAATAATTTCACTGCACTGTATTAATCCTCGATGATCCTCACCCATCGCCCCGTCATGTGTGCGACTTACACTCCCCCCCCCCCCGTCGTATACCAGCAGTGATGCAATGCGAATCACATTTTATATTTGCATCATTATTACACGGAAGAATAACTGACACTGCGGTGGCACCCATATAGCAACAGGACAAACTCAAACTCAGGGCAACTAGCGTGCCTGATGGAGTTACTCCATCAGGCACGCTAGTTGCCCTGAGTTTGTCCCACAGTTTCTCATAATCAACCAGATCAAAAGCCCTGGACAGGTCCAAAAAGGCGGCGTACTCTGGAGTCACAGCACTTTCTGTGGACAAATTTGGCCTAAAGCCAAACTGTGCATCCTCAAGTTTAATATGAGCACTGAGGTATCCATCAAGCACACCGTCCAGTACCTTGGCAGCTATAGTAGCTAGTCTATAATTATTTATGTCACTAACGTCGCCTGTTTTATTTTTCACGATAGGTACTACAACGGCCTTTATGAGATCGTCAGGAACATAATGAATGTATTATACATAAAGTGTAAAACATACCTAATAGTGGACATAGGCGAGGACCCGAGTGCTTTAGATGCTCCACGCTTAACCCGTCGTGTCCAGGCGATTTTCCTTTGCGCATACTACGTAACACTCTCGAAACATCGTTAGCAGTTATCACGTCTATTATTTGAATTGAAGCTTGGAGCATCCGATGCCGCACAGGTAATAGTGGCTGTACTATAAAATGTTCGCGAAACATACTTGCGATGTCAGCAGGTGCCGACCTACCCTGAACAGTCACCGGAAGCCTAGACTTCGGCATGTGTTTATTAGTACCTTTCCAGAATTTGCTAAAAGACTTATTTCCATGGTGAGTTGCTAAAACATCCACACGAATCTGTTCACGGTTATTCTGCAAATATTTTAATCTGTTTTTTAAAGTTTTTCTAGCTATATACATGTTATCAAATATAGGGCCTGACTTGGGCTTACCGCTCTCGCACCATAATTTGAACCGCAGTCTAGCCTCCCGGTGACACTTTTAGACCACACTATTCCACCCCGTCACAAACACACACCTTTTCGCACCTTCCAAGGTTCACAGCTCTGAATCGATGCATCAGTCATGGCGTTAATTATACTACTGTACAATTTATCAATGTACCCCTATGACTTATATCATTACACGCAGTGTCTGCACATAGCCTAATTTGACTAGGACAGTCTATTAATTTTAACTTGCTATTGCATATTTGTTCATAAATTTCAGTTTGATCTTTATTACGATCACCCCACAGTATTTTGTTGGGAGTATCACCAATAGGTATATTCTTTTTAGGAGTAACAATTTCAAGACAACACTGTACAGTTAACGGCATATGATCTGACCAGTACACCCCCGCACATACCTGCACGTTTAATATAGACCTCCAAGCCGCTTCCGTTACCAAACAGTGGTCTAACCATCGTCTGGAGCCGTGTGCGTCACTAATAAAAGTGTACGTATCAGAGTTTCACCTAATTTAAGTAAGTCAGCACATTTCCACATTTGAGACTCACAGAACTGCATCATTTCGTTATAGAAAAGCTCGTGTGGATGAGCATTGAAATCTCCTAACATCAATGCACATTCAGTATTATAACAGTCAATTAAAGACACAACTTCACCTAGGCACTCTGTGAATTCCATAAGATTTCCAGATGAGTCTGTAGGCATATAAATAGAAAATACAAGAAGTTCTTTGTCTTCAGTGGCTATTTTTATCGCGCTTATCCTATTGCTTTGACACTGTATCACTGACACAACACTGAACATAGATTTTCTCCAGATGATCGCGACTCCGCCATACGGGCGTCCTTTTAAAATACCGTTAGAGACGTCCACTGCTGATTTGCCGGTGTAGCTAAAGTCTTCGCTTATCACACCAAGAAGGGGTATCTCATCAGGTAAAAGCCACGTTTCTTGCAACGCGATCACGTCCGCCTTAGAACATAAATTCCTCACACATTGTGGCGATCTTTTAACACCTTTACAGTTAAAGGTTATGAAGTTAACGTTATTAACCATAATTATAATTAAAGTTTACAATTCGCATGTCTCGTGTTATTATCATTCTGCTGTGTCTGCCCTTTGTTTTTACTAAATGTTATAAATTGTCTAATAGATATACCTTCCGGCCATAAGTTGTCATCGAGAAATACTGGCAGTTTGTGTTTCGGTATTAGGAATTTTTTGTTTCATAGACATAGGTTCCGCTGATATTTCAACCTTCGTTTTGTTAAAAACATACTCTCTAATATCATTCGCTGAGGCATCCTTATCCACTATATATATATATGTATGTATAGAACAGCGTTTTAATATCAGCCGCGTTAAACTTACTATCAAGTGTCGTTACGGCTTTCCCTTTGTTCCCAATAAATTTGTTATTTATTTTCTTTCTATAGATAACCTGCTTCCATTCACCACCTTCCGCAATATTTGGCCACGATTTTTCGTTCTCACCCACCCGAGTTGTTTGTTCACAATGATAATGCATTCGTCCAATTCTCTGTCGTTGCACGCGTACGCCGGCCTCTTGTGCATTCTGTTGGTTGCATACAACATTGTCCGGAACCGCAGTGGTTTTACTAGTGGCCTTGACGCGCTGCGCTTGCGACGTTACATGCGCAAGCGAGACATGTAGTCGTGACTTCCCCGCTAGAGCGAGAGGTTGCGGTGACGATGCAGCTACTTGTCCTTGAGTTGCACCTGATATCTGTGGGCTCGGCTCGGTAATTATCCTGTTGTTTGTTTCAAAGCAGTTATCCATTGTTTTCTCTTTTTGCAACAGCTGTTTATCACAGTTCAAATCGTACACATCTATATATGCATTTTCGTCTAACACAAATCCTCTCTGGCGATTAGTATTGTCTTGTAAAGTTTCTATATGTGAATGCTCGGGGCTTTGTAGTCCGCTAATTCTCGTATTTATTTTATCAAACTGATTCTGGGTCACATAGTTGTCCTTTATATATTTTAACTCTGTCTGCAGTATCAATATGTTTTTTAGTAGTGCAGTAACATCCACATGATCAAATGTTATTAGGGGTAGCTTTTGCAGATCGCGTGCCACTAACAATGGGATGACATCCGGATAGGTTTGCTTTAACAGACTAATAATGTCCTCCAGATCTTTAACCTGTTTCCGTTTGCTTTTTCGAGTTATCATGCGCTTACTATTAGGAATGGCTTGAAATAATAAACACTTCGCATTTTGAAATTCTTCTTCGGAGAAAGCAGACTTACATATTTGTATCTGACTTACATTGTTCATAACATCTATTTTGTTTTGGATAAAACACAGCACTTCACTTATAATTATATTGCATTGATTGCACTTCACAATATTAGGATTCATGTTCAACCGGTCGGGGTCAATGACCCCGCTGCGCGTTACTGTGCGTAAGTACGTCTGTTCGCAGTGGAAGCGCGCGCGTCACTGATTGATGGGTGCCACCGCGGTGTCAGTTATTTGCGTGTATATTACTATTACACGCAAATAACTCTTAATTTCAAATTGCATGGCACTGCAGCATTTGTGCAACTGAGACTTATAAACGGCATTGGAAAATTAAACTTACGAACTGATGTATCAGAATTAGTAGCGCGTGTAGTGTCGCTTGAATCATTGCGGGATAAGGGTTTAAGTGGCGCTCATGCTGGTATGGGCTGACGTGATTTTATCAGAGGTCTAACACGCTTATGACATATGCACCCGAATCGACAGAGCGGTGGGTGCCCCAACCACCGTCTGAGGGGAAGAAGGCGGCATGCCCCTGATAACACCTATTTGGCTGATGCTAACCATCTTGGGATCTACTTGTCAAACTCGGCAAATAAAAAGAGTTTTTTTTTATACAAACTTCGCTTGTGTGATGAGCACCATGGTTAATTATGTGTATTTTATCTATACTGTGTATATATTTAGAGTGAATTGTTTATCAGTTATCTGGTTGCCATAGTACAAAGCTCTGCTTAGTTTGGAATCAGATGTCATTGTGTGAGTTGTCCCAAGATATTCTATTATTATTTCAATACAATAATACTTTGAATTTTAGGAAAAAACAATGTTCCTAGTTGTCAACTTAAATCTCTTAACTTATATTGTATCATATTACGCGATAATTATTGATTTCAATCAGGCAACATTTGTGAAATATTATATATATATATATTATATTTGGCCCGCGGCTCCCACCGCGTGGATGTCGGTTATCGCGATAAAAACTATTCTATGTCCTTCCCGGGGACTCAAACTATCTCCATACCAAATTTCATCTAAATCGGTTCAGCGGTTTGAGCGTGAAAGCGTAACAGACAGACATTTTTTTTAATATTAAAGTATGGATAGTATGGATAAATTGTTGCGCAACTTTTTGAATAAAAACAGGGTTTTGAAGATACAGATCCATACTTTCCTGAAAGTTACATTCTATAATAACTTAATTTGCAAATAATATTTATTAAAAGATGCGATGTTACATTAAAACTAAATTAAAACAAAAATATTATCGATAAAGACCACAAGACATTGACAGTACAGTAAGTACGTTTCGTACATTCTTTGCTCTTGCAATCACTCATACACGGAATCTTGGAATACTTCAGACTATTTTGTTCCAAAGGTATCCTGAGATTATATCCGTAAACAATGTGCGTTGCTCGAGCGTAGTACGTATGAAGTTTACTTTCTATACTCTCGATATTTTGTTTACAGCCTCTTTAGTAAGAATAAAAAACCGGGCATTCCGTTCAAATTTGTAGGTATGTATTAGAAATAGTTCAGGAATCGAGCCTCGCAGATTTACTAAGACTATGTGTTTTTATGATATAAATACAAGTGTACAGTTTTCAGCCTTTTCCATATACTTGTAATTTTAGACGGTATTTTTTGCCAAATTTCATAGTTCTAGTTCAACGGAAAATACCCACTAACATTTCCATTCCCTTGAAAGTGTTGAAATGTACGTTTTTTGCGGCATAAACGGCCTAATCTGTTTTTTAGTCAACTTAGAAGTTTGAATTTTTCATAGCTTCAAGGTACTGGGCTTGAGTACATAGTTTTAAGGCGTTCCTTTCATGGATTTTTTTATTTTATTATTTTTTTATTGTTTTTTTTTTACTTATGGATATATGAAATTGATACAATAAGACTAGAATCACAAAACATTGACAGTAGAGAACGTGCTCAAGCAACGCCCAAAATAAATAAATGTAACATTTTTTTTAACATTATTTAGAGGTAGGTACTCAAATTCATACATAAGATCTATATAATTTAATTGCCCTATATTTCATAACAATATTACATCTAAAAGCTACTTTACAACAGTCTTTCACAATTAAATTAAAGTTAACAACCAACTAGGTTTTGGATCGCATAAAGACCAAACATACAAATCTACATACCACCTACATTACCTACATTACATTACATTTGATTCTACATTACATACATTATCTTGATTCTACTACAAAGGACTGAATGTATGTAGGTACTCTCGGTGAAGTCATGTTTCAAATAATAATGTCCAAGCATCACAGTGGACTGATTTAAATTAAATCATGATTACGTGACCACGTGACCACGGCCGTTGCAATACGGTCGAAACGTCGGGAAATAAACAAAGGTATTTAGCCTTAAAATAAAATATTTACGCGATTAAGACCCGTAGCTTATAAAATTCTATATGTTTGATTAAATTAGTATGTAATTTGTTTGTTGATTGATTGATTGTTATTTAATCTGATTGTTTCGAAAATAAATGTTTATATACTGAAACATGATTTTATTCTATACCTAATTAGATTGTAGTGGCAGAAGGTTTGTTCTATTTCGTGCAACACCGCGCTCCGAATTCCGAGACATTAGTAAGTAAGTATTATTTTTCTAATGCCGTTCGTAACTCACATTTGCACACTTCCCGCAGTGCCATTCAATCGAAATATTATTTAATGAAATAGTGGTTTAATACAATCACATCATTTGATGTTTGCACCACTATTACAGGGAACAGTAACTGATACTGCGGTGGCATCCGTCAAGACATTAGACCTATCTGTCACCTTTGTAGTAGGTTGTTACGTGTCATTATCATGCTGTCTGTCACTTTTAGATGAGTAAGCAAGTACCTACTTTGTGAACTCTAGGTTCAACTGCTTACTCCGATCGATTGGACGATGTAATTTTATTTTATATTTTCATTTTGATTGTGGAGTTGGATTACGAAGTCTATAAGAAATTGATAATATTCCAAAGTTTGGTATCGTTTTAGAAGATGGGTAGTGTAACAGTCAGGCCAGCTCTTGAGCACGTACCGGGGGTGTTCCTCAGAACTTTTATCGGGCTTTTAAATTAAACTTCTAGGTTTCCCCAAAGCGAATACACTGTTTATTAGTTAATTCATCATCTATTACATTTTCAACATCAATTCACATATTCTATAGAACACATTTCTTAATCCATAACATATTATTAATATTTTATATAATTCTAATCACATTCAAACGACCCGAATCGGTCGGCCATGAAACTCGCAATTCTAGAAATGACATCTTTCTTTTTATTCTGTTATTGCGTTTTATCTACTACAATGAGGTCTAACGTGAGAGAGGTGGGTTATCTTCGACCCACCTGTCACAGTAGCCCACTTGCTTCGCGTATATCTAAGCTGATAAATGTCAGAAAAGCATGTCAACATGCTACAACATCAGTTTTGAAACAAGGCATACTTACTGAGGGCGCGCTTCCCGCCAAAATATTTAACCCACGACCTACAACTCGTAAGTTTGCGGCATTTCCCACAAGATCACTATTCTTGAGTCTGATCCCAAATCGCCCCGCTTCGCAGACATTGCTCGGACTAGGATCGATTATTATTATGAGTATCTAAAAACAGTCTGCACCCTGGGTCATCAACCTGTAGGTATTCACCCCCGCGGGGGTGAAACAGCCAGTCTTTGAGGGTAATGAAGGCGGCATTACCCGCGCCCCTCTTGTTTGGCCAATGGGGGTAAAATTGATTTTAAAATAGGTACTCAAAAAGGATAACGAGGTCAAAAAAGGGAAACTACTGGTCTGCACCATTATATGTAATTTTATTCAAGTACTAGCTGTGCCCCCGACTTCGTTCGCGTGAAAGTCGGGTTTAAATTAAGGTAGTTTATGTTACGAAATAACTTCTGTGTAAATATGTTGGAAACAGTATTTAGTCGTCTATTGTTAGCTTCAATACCCAAAAGCTTTGTGAAAATAAATAAGTACCAAACACAGACTATTTAGGTATTCGTTTACTGTGTTTTTCTGTCATTAATATGTGTTATTTGTGTCACTTTTCTTTTTGTCTATTGTTATTTTTATTATTTTACTGTTTTATTTATTGCTTTTTTTATGGTCTGCATGACTTTTCCTGTTAAATTATAATAGTGTCTATACATGTGTCTTCTGTGTACTAAATAAAAATCGTTCTATTTTATTATTTTATATGGTTAATTTGGTTTGCGGCTTAAAAAGTGGGTTTTCTGTTGTTTTTGTTTCATTCTTTTTGACTGCCTCTGTGGCGGTGGGACTGTATCCGACTGCTACGCAAGAGGTCGTGGGTTCGATCCCCACCCAGGATAAAACTTTGTGTGATGAGCACGATGGTTTATTCTGTGTCTGGGTGTAGTTTATCTATAATATGTATGTATTTAGAAATATATAAGTATGTTTATCAGTTGTCTGGTTACCATAGTACAAGCTCTGCTTAGTTTGGAATCAGATGACGTTGTGTGAGTTGTCCCAGCATATTATTATATAATTATATTCTTTCAACGTTATACCTACTTAATACCCAATAATTTTCAATAGAATTTTGACTAAAATTTTGGTACTTCCCATTTGATCAGATGTTTATCGTATACTTGTAAAGCCTAAGTACTTAACTGTGATAGTTTTCTTTATAATTTTAGTATTTATACTCCTACCGTGATTTATTTCACATACACAACATTAACCATTTAGTTGGCAGGGGAACCCTTGACTCTAACAAAAATGTTCACTATAAATCCTAATATTACACAAAGGAATCCTTAAATAGTCTTCACACATAAACGCTTTTTAAAAGACCTATCTAATGATACCCCACACGATGAGGTAGGTGAGAAAAAAATCACATCCCCACTTTACATATAAGAAAGTACCTCTCTTATATGTTACAATGATGCAAGTAAGAAAAAAAGACATGGACTCCCCCTCCCTCAGACTCCGCGTTGACAGACAATGACCCCCCACCTCCCTCCTCCCGTCACCCGAACTACTCACACTTGGCCGATGAGTCATTCATTATCGTTGAATTGATGAACACTTGATATCCAACCATAACCCCAAAACATGATCCTCGATGCACCTGTGTGATGCGTGGTCAAACAAACGGACAGACAGACAAACATTTCTAAAAATGATAGCAGTTCTGTCCGGTAGTTTTTGCGTGATGCGTGTTCAAACAAACAGACAGACAGACATTTCTAAAAATGCAGCAAAGTGTTTAAATACTCTTTTCGAACATTTCCTAATTTTTTTTTTCACTAAGTTCGGCCATGTACAGACAATTTTATTATATGTATAGATTTAGATAGATAGCTTCAGTATTCACGCGCGATGGCTTATTATTAGCGTATTTCATGTATAACTTTGGTGTTTCTATACCGATTTCTATGATTCTTTTTTATGGAATAATTTAGTGTATGATTAGTTAATTATGTTACCTTTTTTAATTAGGGATGACTGAGAGTGTTATAAATGTAAGAGAAGGCAAATATAATCAGAAAGCTTCGAACTGCTAAGCTATCGGGAGTTACACGTGATATTCTGAGTCAACCATAAAAGATAGACATATGCTGTAGTGGGATATTTTTTATATAATTTTAAGGAGAACATTTCCGTCATACATGATTTCTGTGTTGCTTTAACCATTAAGGTTGCAAACGCGACGGAAGCTTAAAAAATGGAGTAACTTCTCCCGTTTTCCCAACATTTCCTTTTACTGCTCTGCTTCTATTGATTGTAGCGTGATGAAAAGTATACTATAACCTACTCAGGAGTATGAAAAATAATTGTACCAAGTTTCGTTAAAATCCGTCGAGTAGTTTTTGTTTCTATAACGGTTATACAGACAGACAGACAGACAAAAATTTTACTGATTGCATTTTTGGCATCAGTATCGATCCATAATCACCCCCTGATAGTTATTTTGAAAATATATTTCATGTACAGAATTGACCTCTCTACAGATTTATTATAAGTATAGATAGATTTATATGCTGACTTCAAAGTCAGCATATTTGGTAGTACTTAATTTATTTGGATTTAAATCAGGTTGCTTTGCTGAAAAGTGATGTATGGGGTTCAAATCATGAAGTTATACCCAAACGAAAAAGATTCTAAACATTTTTTGTAAGTTGGATTTCTTATTCTCTCTTTCTCGCTGATATCGTAGAAAGAGATAGAGTTCAGTACACAAATATTTTGATTTCCAGTTGGTGTTTGTAGTGTATGCTCTAATGACAGGGACCTCAGAATACAACTCTTCTCAGTTTTCTTTTGAATTAGTACTATGTCCAGAAAGTTATATTTTTGTATAGGAACAAGAAAATGTTAACCCTTCGTCTCTGTTGTAGGAACCTACTTCCAATAGGACATACCTTCTGCCACTACAATCCAATATTCTTGTTAGTAGAATAAAAAACATGCTTCGGTTTATAAATATTTAATCTTCCAAACAAACAAATAAATTACAATCAATCAATCAACATACATATTACCTACTTATTAAGATAAACAGTAATAACATAATTTGCTTATATACATATTAACTGGTGCGATGTCACATTAAACCTAAATGGCAGTTTAGTAGTTAAAAATAACTTAAAAAAATTCCAAACAAAATAGGAATTTAAAATGACACTATGTGAAATGGTTCATAATTGCTTACTTACTTAATTTACAGGCATTTCTTGCCAATTATTTTATCTATACAATAATTGAATCAAAAAGAAAGAAAGCCCCCAGTTTTGAATAACTGTTTATATTTATATGTTAGGAACCTAATTATATAATATTACCCATTACGAAAATATTGTACTATGACGACTTATTTTAATCTAAAGAGGGTTAGGACGCGTTAGTGACATTGAAAAGACACATAAAACTATATTATTGAAAATAGCTTTTAAACTATTACCATAGTCAAAAAACACCGAGAGCATAGAAGGTAAAGTTCATACAAATGCGTTCGAACAACGTACCTACACTCAGATATCGCTCACACACACGGATGCGAACCACTTTGGTCTACTTTGTTTCGAAGGCGTACTGATACCGAAGCCTTTCTTCTTAACTCTTGGTGTTTTGAGGTATTACTAAACAATACCTAAAATAAATTATACATTATTTGAAGATACCCAAAATTCATACTTAAAATCTATCTAATTAAATTACCCTATATTTCATAACAATATTTTATCTAAAAGTTACTTGTAGTATTAGTCTTACACAATCATAAAATTGAAACTCTGTTAAGTAAGTACCTACTATATTTCTAGACTACATAAACTACCTAGACATAAGATCAGTGGCAGATCCAGGGTCTAAGGGATTCAGCAACAAATATGCACACAATTCAATTATTAAGTAGGTTCTTAACAGCAAGAAATATGCACAAAGAACACTTTATAACGAACAGTTCAACATACAGACTATTAAAACTAAACACTTCGCTTCATATTTTTCTTTGAATTTCATTGGTTTTCTTCTACTTTCTATTTATTTGCAGCATTATTTCTTTTCGCGAATCGATCGTAACTGTAAAAATAAACAAATACATTTTAATCTATCTGTATTTTTTTTTTTTTTAATTATAACTAACAATGTGGGATTGTAGTTTCACATTACTAGCAATCCTGTTAACCCCTCCAGCTAAGCTCTATGGCTTGTGTTAGGAGTGGGTTTACGACGGTAGTGTAATGGCCAGGATTCGAACCCACGACCTCACGATTGTGAGACCGATGCCTTAGGCATTAGGCTACCGCTGCTTCAATCTAAATAAAATAATATCTTGGGACAACTCACACAACGTCATCTGATCCCAAACTAAGCCGAGCTAGTACTATGGTAACCAGACAACTGATAAACATACTTAAATATTCATAAATGCATACATATTATAGATAAATTACACCCAGACACAGTATAAACCATCATGCTCATTACACAAGTTTTATCCTGGGTGGGGATCGAACCCACGAACTCCAGCTTAGCAGTCAGAGTCTATAACCACTAGACCAAAATGGCAATTAATGTACCTGTACACTATATGCAATAATACAATGCCTTTCCGTGACCACTACCGTGGCAATACAGTGGAAACGTTGGGAAAGAAAAAGTTATTAACTTGTAATTTCCACAAAAAAATGTTTTACTTACAGTTTTCTAAACATCCAAACGAGCAGAGAGAGGCAGGCACTGACTACTACTTCTTCAGCTCCACCTTCAAAGTCTGATTCTTGTAACTCATCCATTACAGTTGTACAATCGCTAAACGGTCCTGCTGACGAAACGTGACGCACCCACAGTGCAAGGCACAGAAAGAACGCGAAGGTTAACAAAACTGACATGTTTTTCTTTTTCAAATAGACTAGATTGTATGATAAGTAGTTATAATCCGAAGTGTGAAGTCAACGTTGGTGACTTGAAACTGTTTCTATTTCTTCGCAATATTATAAAGTTGCCTATGCAACAATAACAACAATAAAAAGTGACTTTTTATCAAAATACTGTTCGCTGTCTGCTACTTTCAGGAGAGTGTGAATCTTTATCTTCTAATACAGCTTTTATTCAAAAAATTGCGCAACAATTTGTCGTAAATGTTGCCTGTTTGAAATCAATAATTATCGCGTAATGTGATACAATAGTTTCACTGCACCGAATTGATTTAAGTTGACAAGAAGGAACGTTGGTTTTTCCGAGTTTCTAATAAAGAACAAGTCTTAGTGTTTATACCACTGAATGTAGAGACGAGGAGATCGCGAGCCTGATGGATCTCATAGGTGCATGTACCTCCCCTTCCCCCAAAGTGTTATTGGAGCACCCACCGTCCCGTCATGCGTGCGATTCACACTTTTCGGATTCAGGTGCAGTGAAATCCCCCCCACCCCACCCTCCCCACCGTCGTATACCAGCAATCCCTTATTCCCCAATCTAGCGCTACTACACCGCGCTCCTAATTCTGAGACATCAGTTTATGTATAAGGCTAATTTGCATAAATGCTGCAGTTCCCTTCAACCGAAATATTTTTCTGTGAAATAGTGATGCAATGCGAATCACATTTTATGTTTGCATCATTATTTAGACACTGCGGTGGCATTCATCATAACATTGACGGTGCAACCTATAGCTTAGACCTATCTGCCAACTTCGTTACGTCTCATTCTCATGCGGTCGTTGTCGCGTTAAGATGACTAAGTTTATGAGAAGTCTTGGATCAAATGGTATAATTTATTTTCTTTTGTTTAGAATAAGGAATCGGACTACGTAGGCTACAATAAATTGATAAAGTCCCAAGCTAAGTATCGTTTGAGTAGATGGGTAGTCAACTTATTTATTATAATTGAAAACGACTTCCGCAGTAGGGCACAAGCCCTATGTCGTAGGGGACTTTACAAACATACAAGTCACGGACACAAAGTACACCCAGACTCGAAAAAAAATTTGTGGATCACACAAACTGGGGCCCCGTGTGGGAATCGAACTCATGACCTTTTGCGTAGCAGTCGGACAAACTCCCAGCGCGCCACCGAGACAGTCAAACTACGGTAATCTCATTATTACTATAATCGATTAAAATAAACAACTTGAATAAGTTGTTTATTTTAATCGATTCTGACACCTTTTAAGGATGCCATTGCAGTATCACTGGCCTCTTTTTTTGAGAGAAAGAGCAACCGAGCTTACTATGGACCCTCTGGGGATTGGTGAATATCATGTATTTTATACTAGCTGTCCCGCGCAACTTCGTTTTCGTAAATTTTCCCCGTTTTTGCTACATTTCTAATTGTTGCTCCGCTCGTATTAATCGTAGCATGATGTTATATAGCCTATATCGATAAATGGGCTATAAACAGAAAAATAATATTTCAATTCGTATCAGTAGTTCCTGAGATTAACGCGTTCAAACAACCAAACAAACTCTTCAGCTTTATAATATTAGTATAGATGACAGTGGACATGCTAGTTTTTTCACCACGTTTTCCATTACCTCCTGAAATCTTTAATTTGCAACCTACAACTTGTATGTTTTAAGGCTATTCCCACTGGGCAAGCGAGGCGGTTTGGAAATAGAATCAAAAGCAGTCTCTTGATTATGTACCTGTATACCTATCTGTCTTCAAAGTGACAACGACAGCATGAGACCTAATGATGTCCTTCAGAGCCATAGGCCACGTTGTCAGTTATTTGCGTGTATATTACTATTACACGCAAATAACTCACAATTTCAAATTGCATCACTATTTCACGGAAGAATATAATTAAAAAGGTTGAAGGGCATTGCGGCATTTGTGCAACTGAGACTTATAAACGGCATTGGAAAATTAAACTTACGAACTGATGTCTCAGAATTAGTAGCGCGTGTAGTGTCGCTTGAATCATTGCGAGATAAGGGTTTGAGTGGCGCTCATGCTGATATGGGCTGACGTGATTTTATCAGAGGTCTAACATGCTTATGACGTATGCACCCGAATCGACAGAGCGGTGGGTGCCACCGTCTGAGGGGAAGCAGGCGGCATGCCCCTGATAACACCTATTTGGGTGATGCTAACCATCGGGCTTGCGATGCACTCGTCAAGCTCGGCAAATAAAAAGAGTTGTTTTTTGATAGAAACTTCGCTTGTGTGATGAGCACGATGTTTTATTCTATGTCTGGGTGTATTTTATCTATACTGTGTATATATTTAGAGAGAATTGTTTATCAGTTATTTGGTTGCCATAGTACAAGCTCTGCTTAGTTTGGAATCAGATGTCATTGTGTGAGTTGTCCCGAGATATTATATTATTATTAAAATACAAAAACACTTTGAATTTTTGGAAAAAACAATGTTCCTTCTTGTCAACTTAAATCAAATAAAATTAAAACTTGTTGCGGTGAAATTATTGTATCATATTACGCGATAATTATTGGTTTCAATCAGGCAACATTTAAATAAATATAAATTGTTGTGCAACTTTTTGAATTAAAACAGGGTTATGAAGATACAGACGCACACTTTCCTGAAAGTATTGCGAAGAAATAGTAACAGTATCAAGTCACTAACGTCGGCTTCACACTTGGAATTGTAATTACTCATATAATTTAGTGGAATAATCTAGGCCTGTAAAATATTGTGATTTATTAAGAAAAAAATGTCAGTTATGTTAACCTTCGCGTTCTTTCTGTGCCTTGCACTGTGGGTGCGTCACGTTTCGTCAGCAGGACCGTTTAGCGATTGTACAACTGTATTGGATGAGTTACAAGAATCAGAATTTGAAGACGAGGCTGAAGAAGTAGTAGTCAGTGCCTGCCTCTCCCTGCTCGTTTGGATGTTTAGAAAACTGTAAGTAAACATTTTTACCGTACAATTTTTTTTGTGGATATTTCAAGTTAATAACATTTCTTTCCTAACGTTTCCTCTGTATTGACACGGTAGTGGTCACGGAAAGGCATTGTATTATTGTATATAGTGTAGATTTATAGGTACATTTTGCTATTTATGCTCAAATGACATAATATTTTTTCACTATTACTATTTTATTCTCTCAAAGAGTTATTAACAAAAACACTGACTTCAATGTTTATCAAATGTATTTCCCTGACTTCAAGTGAAACACATTTGATAAACAAAAATGTGTTTCATTTATTGTCTCGGTGTCGCATTTAAGTCGTGTAGGACAGAGTACGACCGCTGCGCAAGAGATCGTGGGTTTGATTCCCACATGTGAGATCGATGAGTTTGTGTGTGTGTGTGTGTGTAGATAGAGTGAAGTTTGTGGATTCCCCCGCCACACGGAGCATGTGTGGAAGTTGTTTTTTTAAAAAAAAATATTAAGTATAGAAATATATGCATAAATGATGTATACCTACGTGAAATCTTGACATGATTTCTATACAACTTTATAATAGTACTAGCTACTAACTGTCACCCGCGGGTTCGCCTGCGTGTGTTTCACTTTTTTAAGGGTTGATTTTTCTTTTCTATCAAAACGCTGAAACATGTTTTTATGAAAGTAAAATGAAAGTTCACAGGTTGATTAAAATGTATTTGTTTTTTTTACAGATACGATCGATTCGCGGAAAGGAATAATGCTGAAAATAAATTGAAAAACAGAACAAAATCTATGGGATTCAAAGAAAAATAAGAAGCCAAGTATATAATTAGTTTTAATAGTCGGTACGTTGAACTATTTCTTATCAAGTGTACTTAATAACGAGTGTATGCGTATATAGTTACATGCATATTTCTTGCTGTTAAGTACCTACGTAATAAATAAATAACAATTTTCCTAATAACTAGTCATATAATCATAGAGATATCATCAGAGAGTACCTACATTCGGTACTTTGTAGTGAAATGAATGTTTGTATGTAGGTTTGTATGTTTGTTCTCTATGGGTTCCGTAACCTAGTAGGTTGTTAACTTTAATTTAATTGTGAAAGACTGTTGTAAAGTAGCTTTTAGATATAATATTGTTATGAAATATGGGGCAATTAAATTAGATAGATCTTAAGTATGAATTTTGAGTACCTACATGTAAATAATGAAAATAAAAATGAAACATTTATTTAATTTGGGCGTTGCTTAAGCACGTTCTCTATTCTCGATGTTTTGTGATTCTGGTCTTATTGTATCAATTTCATCTATCCATAAGTAAAAAAATGATAAATGGTATCCATGAAAGCAATGCCATAAAACTATGTACTCAAGTCCAGTCCCTTGAAGCTATGAAAAATTCAAACTTAAAAGTTAACCTAAAAAATATAAGGCCGTTTATGCCGCAAAAACGTACATTTGAACACTTTCAAGGGAAATGTTAAGGGGTATTTTCCGTTGAACTAGAACTATAAAATTTGGCAAATAATACCGTCTAAAATTACAAGTTAATGGAAAAGTCTGAAAACTATGCATTTGTATTTAAATCATAAAAACACATAGTCTTAGTAAAACTGCGAGGCTCGATTCCTGAACTATTTATAATACGTACCTACAAATTTGAACGAGATGCCCGGTTTTTTATTCTTACTAAAGAGGCTGTAAACAAAATATCGAGAGTATAGAAAGTAAACTTCATACGTACTACGCTCGAGCAACGCACACATAGACATTGTTTACGGATAAAATCTCAGGATACCTTTGGAACAAAATAGTCTGAAGTATTCCAAGATTCCGTGTATGAGTGATTGCAAGAGCAAAGAATGTACGAAACGTACTTACTGTACTGTCAATGTCTTGTGGTCTTTATCGATAATATTTTTGTTTTAATTTAGTTTTAATGTAACATCGTACCTGTTAACAAATATTATGTGCAAATTAAGTTATTAATTAAATTAGTATGTAATTTGTTTGTTGATTGATTGATTGTTATTTAATCTGATTGTTTCGAAAATAAATGTTTATAAACTGAAACATGGTTTTATTCTATACCTAATTAGATTGAAGTGGCAGAAGGTTTATTCTATTTCGTGCAACACCGCGCTCCGAATTCCGAGACATTAGTAAGTAAGTATTATTTTTCCAATGCCGTTCGTAAGTCACATTTGCACACTTCCCGCAGTGCCATTCAATCGAAATATTATTTAATGAAATAGTGGTTTAATACAATCACATCATTTGATGTTTGCACCACTATTACAGGGAACAGTTACTGATACTGCGGTGGCATCCGTCAAGACATTAGACCTATCTGTCACCTTTGTAGTAGGTTGTTACGTGTCATTATCATGCTGTCTGTCACTTTAAGATGAGTAAGCAAGTACTTTGTGAACTCTAGGTTCAACTGCTTACTACGATCGATTGGACGATGTAATTTTATTCTATATTTTCATTTTGATTAAGGAGTTGGATTACAAAGTCTATAAGAAATTGATAATATTCCAAAGTTTGGTATCGTTTTAGAAGATGGGTAGTGTAACAATCAGGCCAGCTCTTGAGCACGTACCGGGGGTGTTCCTCAGAACTTTTATCGGGCTTTTAAATTAAACTTCTAGGTTTCCCCAAAGCGAATGCACTGTTTATTAGTTAATTCATCATCTATTACATTTTCAACATCAATTCACATATTCTATAGAACACATTTCTTAATCCATAACATATTATTAATATTTTATATAACTCTAATCACATTCAAACGACCCGAATCGGTCGGCCATGAAACTCGCAATTCTAGAAATGACATCTTTCTTTTTATTCTGTTATTGCGTTTCTCTACTACAATGAGGTCTAACGTGAGAGAGGTGGGTTATCTTCGACCCACCTGTCACAGTAGCCCACTTGCTTCGCGTATATCTAAGCTGATAAATGTCGGAAAAGCATGTCAGGCTGTCTTTTATAATAAAGCTGCGAAGTCATATTACAATCAATCAAAATAATCAACATATTTAACATTTTACCGTTGTCATATCATCATCATAATAGAGCCCAGTGATGTCACTGGGCTCTATTTTTGAGAGAAAGGTCGAACTTGAAGGCTGTACTCATTCCCATGCTGCGGTTTGGTGGATGTCTCATGCTTTTGAATGACAGTCGACAGCTGGTTTTTTCTGTACGTGCTACAACATCAGTTTTGAAACAAGGCATACATACTGAGGGCGCGCTCCCCGCCAAAATATTTAACCCACGACCTACAACTCGTAAGTTTGCGGCATTTCCCACAGGATCACTATTCTTGAGTCTGATCCCAAATCGCCCCGCTTCGCAGACATTGCTCGGACTAGGATCGATTATTATTATGAGTATCTAAAAACAGTCTGCACCCTGGGTCATCAACCTGTAGGTATTCACCCCCGCGGGCGTGAAACAGCCAGTCTTTGAGGGTTATGAAGGCGGCATTACCCGCGCCCCTCTTGTTTAGCCAATGGGGGTAAAATTGCTTTTAAAATAGGTACTCAAAAAGGATAACGAGGTCAAAAAAGGGAAACTACTGGTCTGCACCATTATATGTAATTTTATTCAAGTACTAGCTGTGCCCCCGACTTCGTTCGCGTGAAAGTCGGGTTTAAATTAAGGTAGTTTATGTTACGAAATAACTTCTGTGTAAATATGTTGGAAACAGTATTTAGTCGTCTATTGTTAGCTTCAACACCCAAAAGCTTTGTGAAAATAAATAAGTACCAAACACAGACTATTTAGGTATTCGTTTACTGTGTTTTTCTGTCATTAATATGTGTTATTTGTGTCACTTTTCTTTTTGTCTATTGTTATTTTTATTATTTTACTGTTTTATTTATTGCTTTTTTTATGGTCTGCATGACTTTTCCTGTTAAATTATAATAGTGTCTATACATGTGTCTTCTGTGTACTAAATAAAAATCGTTCTATTCTATTATTTTATATGGTTAATTTGGTTTGCGGCTTAAAAAGTGGGTTTTCTGTTGTTTTTGTTTCATTCTTTTTGACTGCCTCTGTGGCGCGGTGGGACTGTATCCGACTGCTACGCAAGAGGTCGTGGGTTCGATCCCCACCCAGGATAAATCTTTGTGTGATGAGCACGATGGTTTATTCTGTGTCTGGGTGTAGTTTATCTATAATATGTATGTATTTAGAAATATATAAGTATGTTTATCAGTTGTCTGGTTACCATAGTACAAGCTCTGCTTAGTTTGGAATCAGATGACGTTGTGTGAGTTGTCCCAGCATATTATTATATTATTATATTCTTTCAACGTTATACCTACTTAATACCCAATAATTTTCAATAGAATTTTGACTAAAATTTTGGTACTTCCCATTTGATCAAATGTTTATCGTATACTTGTAAAGCCTAAGTACTTAACTGTGATAGTTTTCTTTATAATTTTAGTATTTATACTCCTACCGTGATTTATTTCACATACCCAACATTAACCATTTAGTTGGCAGGGGAACCCTTGACTCTAACAAAAATGTTCACTATAAATCCTAATATTACACAAAGGAATCCTTAAATAGTCTTCACACACCCTAAACGCTTTTTAAAAGACCTATCTAATGATACCCCACACGGTGGGGTAGGTGAGAAAAAAATCACATCCCCACTTTACATATAAGAAAGTACCTCTTTTATATGTTACAATGATGCAAGTAAGAAAACAAGACATGGACTCCCCCTCCCTCAGACTCCGCGTTGACGGTTTACTAATGTTTGTCATAATTTAAAATGCCATAATTTCACATGCCATACCGGTATTTGCCATAATTTCATTAGAAATAACGCTTCAGTTGCCATAATCGTGAAATGACATAAAATGACTTTCACTAATTCCATTGGTCATAATCGATCAAGTGTCATAATAATTTAAATCCATAAATGTATTTGCTATAATTTTCGTTTTCAATAATACCATTTTCCATAACTTTTATTTACCATAATATAAATAAAGATAATATAGTATAAGCGCCTGCAATTTTTATGTTAATGAGTAAGTTAATATATTTTTTATTTTAAAATTTTGAAATGTAATTTTATATTAAAATTACATTTCGGGTACTGATAGCAAACCACCCCGTTTTCCAACTTCGTTTTGGAGTATTTTACATTTACATAATAAAAACTTACCGCGCACGCAGAACTACGCAGAGGCCTGGCATCATAGGATAAACACAATTATTGGCAAAACAAGTGATGGTTTCTATAATTTCAGCAAAGAAATTATAAAAGAAGCCAAAATTTCATTGATGAACATTGAGTCGATTCTTAATGGAGAACCAGAAAAAAAGAAACCTAGAATATACACAAAAAAAAACGAAAGAATAAACAATATCATAATAAATAAAAATAATTACAGTGAAGAAGAGTTTTTGAGAGCTTTGGCCTCCAACTTAAATTTAAAATAATGTTACTTTCAGAATTTTTTTTTTATTACTTATCTATACTTGAATTATGTTGATTAATAAATGATTATACGACACAGATTTTTTATTTACAATTAAACCTGAAACTAAACCTCATATGGCGCCTACTTACTAAACTCGACGGATTATTTTAAAAGTAGGAGCCCCGCGAAGCGGGGCTCCTACTTTTGGGTGGTTTAAAAAAAAAACCTAACACGAAGACTAAGGCGGGAGCTCCGCTTCGCTTCGCTCCCGCCTTAGTCTTCTAACCTAACCTATCCGAGTCGGATTGCTCTGAGTCGGGGTGTTAAAGATAATTAATTTCGACCTAACAATATTATGTATTATTTTCATAATTATATCAAATTTTGATTATGTCAAGAGTCGATTATGAGACGTGTTACTTATGGAAACTAATTATTATGATATATGTTGCTATGGAAAGTCATTTTATGGCAAATAAAAGTTATTACTGTTGAGTTGTTAAGGCAAACGTTATTAGTATAAATGATAATAGTGCAAGTAAATATTATGATCGGGGACGATTATGGCAAACAATATTAGTGCAAATTAATTTATGGCAAACGAGAGAATACCCGCGTTGACAGACAATGACCCCCCACCTCCCTCCTCCCGTCACCCGAACTACTCACACTTGGCCGATGAGTCATTCATTATCGTTGAATTGATGAACACTTGATATCCAACCATAACCCCAAAACATGATCCTCGATGCACCTGTGTGATGCGTGGTCAATCAAACGGACAGACAGACAAACATTTCTAAAAATGATAGCAGTTCTGTCCGGTAGTTTTTGCGTGATGCGTGTTCAAACAAACAGACAGACAGACATTTCTAAAAATGCAGCAAAGTGTTTAAATACTCTTTTCGAACATTCCCTAATTTTTTTTTTCACTAAGTTCGGCCATGTACAGACAATTTTATTATATGTATAGATTTAGATAGATAGATTCAGTATTCACGCGCGATGGCTTATTATTAGCGTATTTCTTTTTAAACTTTGGTGTTTCTATACTGATTTCTATGATTCTTTTTTATGGAATAGTTTAGTGTATGATTAGTTAATTATGTTACCTTTTTTAATTAGGGATGACTGAGAGTGTTATAAATGTAAGAGAAGACAAATATAATCAGAAAGCTTCGAACTGCTAAGCTATCGGGAGTTACACGTGATATTCTGAGTCAAGCATAAAAGATAGACATATGCTGTCGTGGGATATTTTTTATATAATTTTAAGGAGAACATTTCCGTCATACATGATTTCTGTGTAGCTTTAACCATTAAGGTTGCAAACGCGACGGAAGCTTAAGAAATGGAGTAACTTCTCCCGTTTTCCCAACATTTCCTTTTACTGCTCTGCTTCTATTGATTGTAGCGTGATGAAAAGTATACTATAACCTACTCAGGAGTATGAAAAATAATTGTACCAAGTTTCGTTAAAATCCGTCGAGTAGTTTTTGTTTCTATAACGGTTATACAGACAGACAGACAGACAGACAAAAAATTTACTGATTGCATTTTTGGCATCAGTATCGATCCATAATCACCCCCTGATAGTTATTTTGGAAATATATTTCATGTACAGAATTGACCTCTCTACAGATTTATTATAAGTATAGATTTATATGCTGACTTCAAAGTCAGCATATTTGGTAGTACTTAATTTATTTGGATCTAAATCAGGTTGCTTTGCTGAAAAGTGATGTATGGGGTTCAAATCGTGAAGTTATACCCAAACGAAAAAGATTCTAAACATTTTTTGTAAGTTGGATTTCTTATTCTCTCTTTCTCGCTGATATCGTAGAAAGAGATAGAGTTCAGTACACAAATATTTTGATTTCCAGTTGGTGTTTGTAGTGTATGCTCTAATGACAGGGACCTCAGAATACAACTCTTCTCAGTTTTCTTTTGAATTAGTACTATGTCCAGAAAGTTATATTTTTGTATAGGAACAAGAAAATGTTAACCCTTCGTCTCTGTTGTAGGAACCTACTTCCAATAGGACATACCTTCTGCCACTACAATCCAATATTCTTGTTAGTAGAATAAAAAACATGCTTCGGTTTATAAATATTTAATCTTCCAAACAAACAAATAAATTACAATCAATCAATCAACATACATATTACCTACTTATTAAGATAAACAGTAATAACATAATTTGCTTATATACATATTAACTGGTGCGATGTCACATTAAACCTAAATGGCAGTTTAGTAGTTAAAAATAACTTAAAAAAATTCCAAACAAAATAGGAATTTAAAATGACACTATGTGAAATGGTTCATAATTGCTTACTTACTTAATTTACAGGCATTTCTTGCCAATTATTTTATCTATACAATAATTGAATCAAAAAGAAAGAAAGCCCCCAGTTTTGAATAACTGTTTATATTTATATGTTAGGAACCTAATTATATAATATTACCCATTACGAAAATATTGTACTATGACGACTTATTTTAATCTAAAGAGGGTTAGGACGCGTTAGTGACATTGAAAAGACACATAAAACTATATTATTGAAAATAGCTTTTAAACTATTACCATAGTCAAAAAACACCGAGAGCATAGAAGGTAAAGTTCATACAAATGCGTTCGAACAACGTACCTACACTCAGATATCGCTCACACACACGGATGCGAACCACTTTGGTCTACAGTACTCCAAAAGTAATAATGCGCATAGAAATCTTCGGAAATCTTCGTCATTGTTCGGCAACGGTCGTATTACCCGAGCGTCGAAAGACGATATTTATATAGAGTGGTTAAGAGCAATTTCTCTATGCCTAATTTTATATATTATGTGTTTTGTGCTAAAACAGATTTGATTTACCTGTAACGAAATTTGATTCGATAATTCCATGTAAGTAAATAGCGAAAACGCTACAATCATTGTTGGAGTGATTAGTTTTCAAGTGTCTTACCGAAGTTGGTGTAATTATGGAGGAAAAGGTTTAAATAACATAAGGTTTTATTAGAAGGAGAAAAAAACGTTTTCAAATAGAGGTTTACATAAAATATAATCAAAATCTCAGTTCAAATTTGTTTACAGCACTAATCATTCCAGAAAAATAATACAATTATAAAAAAATTAATCAGAATCGAGGAAGACCTCTATTCCCGACATCGCAGATTCATCAGAAGTTTCATTATGCTCTTGTTCATTTACACTTTCCTCACTGCTATCACCTGTGTAAATAATCAGTTTATCGGAATAACTATCGATTCTTGGCTCAAATTTTCTATATTCATCTTCGCATTGAACCGCATGATCAGAAACTTTTTTCCATTCTTCTGGTCCTATTTTATTGATTTTTTCTAATATAGCATCTTTAACTGACGTCACAGTCATTGCAATATTTCTCTTGGCCACGTGTTGCTTTATTTGGGACCAAATATTTTCAATAGGGTTAAAATCGGGATGATATGGTGGCAATCGTATAATTTTATGCCCATGTTCCTCCATTATACGGTTCCACATTAAATACCATTTGCCGTGCTTGTGAATTAAGCGGTTTTCCACGTTTAAATTTATCCATTTTGGAAGAATTCGTCTGAAAGAAAATGGCATGGGCAGAGTTAGGTATATATTTTTTATGCATGTTTATCTATTTATTTAATTTAAATAAATCTCATTTTTTAAATGTTTTTCTAGTACTTAATATGTATTTAATGTAGGTATTTTATTTTTTTAATATTAAAAAAACGTGAAATATGTTATTTATTTTCCTTTTTTCAAAATATACTATTTAAATCTGAATAAGCTAATTAATGTTGAAATTATATTTACCAAGAAGGGTGTGTAATAGCAGCTCTATATATTTCCACAAATAGAGAACACGTGCAGTCACTACCAATATATAAAGACGACTGACAGACATTTCGCTGACCGGCGACAGCTGCCGAACGCCCGATTTGTTTTCGATTGTGCACACATGATATTGACTCCTATCTCTTTTAAACAAGGTGCAAAATGCAAATGCCTTGTTTAGGGCTCTTACGATTCCATGATTCGAGTGTTTCCGGGAATACGACAATTAGCGAAGATCTGCATGTGCATTATTAATTTGGGAGTACTGTACTTTGTTTCGAAGGCGTACTGATACCGAAGCCTTTCTTCTTAACTCTTGGTGTTTTGAGGTATTACTAAACAATACCTAAAATAAATTATACATTATTTGAAGATACCCAAAATTCATACTTAAAATCTATCTAATTAAATTACCCTATATTTCATAACAATATTTTATCTAAAAGTTACTTGTAGTATTAGTCTTACACAATCATAAAATTGAAACTCTGTTAAGTAAGTACCTACTATATTTCTAGACTACATAAATTACCTAGACATAAGATCAGTGGCAGATCCAGGGATTCAGCAAAAAATATGCACACAATTCAATTATTAAGTAGGTTCTTAACAGCAAGAAATATGCACAAAGAACACTTTTTAACAAACAGTTCAACATAAAGACTATTAAAACGAAATACTTCTTCATATTTTTCTATGAATTTCATTGGTTTTCTTCTATTTTCTATTTATTTGCAGCATTATTCCTTTTCGCGAATCGATCGTAACTGTAAAAATAAATAAATACATTTTAATCTATCCGTCATTTTTTTTAACGATTACTTACAATGTGGGATTGTGGTTTCACATTACTAGCAATCCTGTTAATCCCTCCAGCTAAGCTCTGTAGCTTGTGTCAGGAGTGGGTTCACGTCGGTAGTATAATGGCCAGGATTCGAACCCACGACCTCACGATTGCGAGATCGATGCCTTAGCCATTAGGCTACCGCTGCTTCAATCTAAATAAAATAGCATCTTGGGACAACTCACACAACGTCATCTGATCCCAAACTAAGCCGAGCTAGAACTATGGTAACCAGACAACTGATAAACATACTTATATATAATTTATCTATAATACGTATGCACGTATTATAGACAAATTACACCCAGACACAGTATAAACCATAATGCTCCTTACACAATTTTTATCCTGGGTGGGGATCGAACCCACTATATGCAATAATATAATGCCTTTCCGTGACCACTACCGTGGCAATACAGGGGAAACGTTGGGAAAGAAAAAGTTATTAACTTGTAATTTCCACAAAAAGTATTTACTTACAGTTTTCTAAACATCCAAACGAGCAGGGAGAGGCAGGCTTTGACTACTACTTCTTCAGCACCATCTTCAAAGTCTGATTCTTGTAACTCATCCAAGACAGTTGTACAATCGCAAAAGGGTCCTGCTGCCGAAACGTGACGCACCCACAGTGCAAGGCACAGAAAAAACGCGAAGGTTAACATAACTGACATGTTTTTCTTTTTCAATTAAACTAGATTGTATGATAAGTAGTTACAATCCGAAGTGTGAAGTCAACGTTGGTGACTTGAAACTGTTTCTATTTAGCTTAAAGTTGCCTATGCAACAATAACAACAATAAAAAGTACCTTTTTATCAAAATACTGTTCGCTGTCTGCTACTTTAGTGAACGGAGCGGAGAGTGTGAATCTTTATCTTCTAACACTGCTTATATTCAAAAAATTGCGCAACAATTTTTCGAAAATGTTGCGTGATTGAAATCAATAATTATCGCGTAATATCATACAATAATTTCACTGCACTGTATTGATCCTCGATGATCCTCACCCATCGCCCCGTCATGTGTGCGACTCACACTCCCCCCCCCCCCCGTCGTATACCAGAGCAGTGATGCAATGCGAATCACATTTTATATTTGCATCATTATTACACGGAAGAATAACTGACACTGCGGTAGCACCTATCAAGACATTGAGGACAAACTCAGGGCAACTAGTTGCCCTGAGTTTGTCTCACAGTTTCTCATTATCAACCAGATCAAAAGCCCTGGACAGGTCCAAAAAGGCGGCGTACACTGGAGTCTTACGATCCGTGTAGTGTCCGTGTACGCACCGTCCAGCACCTTGGCCGCTATAGTAGCTAAAGTGATAGGTTTATAATTATTTATGTCACTAACGTCGCCTGTTTTATTTTTCACGATAGGTACTACAACGGCCTTTATGAAATCGTCAGGAACATTATGAATGTATTATACATAAAGTGTAAAACATACCTAATAGTGGACATAGGCGAGGACCCGAGTGCTTCAGATGCTCCACGCTTAACCCGTCGTGTGCAGGCGATTTTCCTTTGCACATATTACGTAACACTCTCGAAACATTGTTAGCAGTTATCACGTCTATTATTTGATTTGAAGCTTAGAGCATCCGATGCCGCACAGGTAATAGTGGCTGTACTATAAAATGTTCGCGAAACATATTTGCGATGTCAGCAGGTGCCGACCTACCCTGAACAGTCACCGGAAGCCTAGACTTCGGCTTGTGTTTATTAGTACCCTTCCAGAATTTGCTAAAAAAAATATTTTCATGGTGAGTAGCTAAAACATCCATAAGAATCTGTTCACGGTTATTCTGCAAATATTTTAACCTGTTTTTTAAAAGCTTTTCTAGCTATAGACATGTTATCAAATATAGGGCCTGACTTGGGCTTACTGCTCTCGCTCCATATTTTGAACCGCAGTCTAGCCTCCCGGTGACACTTTTTGACCACACTATTCCAACCCGTCACGCACACACCTTTTCGCACCTTCCGAGGTTCACAGCTCTGAATCGATGCATCAGTCATGGCGTTAATTATAATACTGTACAATTCATCAATGTACCCCTATGACTTATATCATTACACGCAGTGTCTGCACAAAGCCTATGTTGACTAGGACAGTCTATTAATTTTAACTTGCTATTGCATATTTGTTCATAAATTTCAGTTTGATCTTTATTACGATCACCCCACAGAATTTTATTGGGAGTATCACCAATAGGTATATTATTTTTAGGAGTAACAACTTCAAGACAACACTGTACAGTTAACGGCATATTATCTGACCAGTACACCTCCGCACATACCTGCACGTTTAATATAAACCTCCAAGCCGCTTCCGTTACCAAACAGTGGTCTAACCATCGTCTGGAGCCGTATGCACCACTAATAAAAGTGTACGTATCAGAGTTTTCACCTAATTTAAGTAAGTCAGCACATTTCCACATTTGAGACTCACAGAACTGCATCATTTCATTATAGAAAAGCTCGTGTGGATGAGCATTGAAATCTCCTAACATCAATGCACATTCAGTATTATAACAGTCAATTATAGACACAACTTCACCTAGGCACTCTGTGAATTCCATAAGATTTTCAGTTGCGTCTGTAGGCATAAAAATAGAAAATACAAGAAGTGCTTCGTCTTCAGTCGCTATTTTTATCGCGCTTATCCGATTGCTTTGACACTGGATCACTGACACAACACTGAACTTAGATTTTCTCCAGATGATCGCGACTCCGCCATACGGGCGTCCTTTTAAAATACCGTTAGAGACGTCCACTGCTGATTTGCCGGTGTAGCTAAAGTCTTCGCTTATCTCACCAAGAAGGGGTATCACATCAGGTAAAAACCACGTTACTTGCAACGCGATCACGTCCGCCTTAGAACATAAATTCCTCACACATTCTAGCGATCTTTTAACTCCTTTACAGGTTGCCTTTAAGGTCGTGAAGTTAACGTAATTAACCACAATTATAATTAAAGTTTACAATTTGCATGTCTCGTGGTATTATCATTCTATTGTGTCTTTTGTTTTTACTAAATGTTATAAATTGTCTAAAATATATACCTTCCGGCCATAAGTTTTCATCGAGAAATACTGGCAGATTGTGTTTCGGTATTAGGAATTTATATGCAGTATATCCCTTAACCTGTTTCATAGACATAGGTTCCGCTGATATTTCAACCTTCGTTTTGTTAAAAACATACTCTCTAATATCATTCGCTGAGGCATCCTTATCCACTATATATATATATACATAATTATATATATATAGAACAGCGTTTTAATATCAGCCGCTTTAAACTTACTATCAAGTGTCGTTACGGCTTTCCCTTTGTTTCCAATAAATTTGTTATTTATTTTCTTTCTATAGACAACCTGCTTCCATTCACCACCTTCCGCAATATTTGCCCACGATTTTTCGTTCTCACCTACCCGAGTTGTTTGTTCACAATCATAATGCATTGGTCCAGTTCACTGTCGTTGCACGCGTACGCCGGCCTCTTGTGCATTCTGTTGGTTGCATACAACATTGTCCGGAACCGCAGTGGTTCTACTAGTGGTTTCCACGCGCTGCGCTTGCGACGATACCTGCGCAAGCGAGACATGTAGTCGTGAGTTCCCCGCTAGAGCGAGAGGTTGCGGTGACGATGCAGCTACTTGACCTTGAGTTGCACCTGATATCTGTGGGCTCCGCTCGGTAATTATCCTGTTGTTTGTTTCAAAGCAGTTATATTTTAACTCTGTCTGCAGTATCAATATGTTTTTTAGTATTGCAGTAACATCCACATGATCAAAAGTTATTGGGGGTAGTTTTTGCAGATCGCGTGCCACGAACAATGGGATGACATCAGGATCAGTTTGCTTAAATAGACTAATAATGTCCTTCAGATCTTTAACCTGTTTCCCTTTGCTTTTTCGGGTTATCATGCGCTTACTATTAGGGATGGCTTGAAATAATAAACACTTCGCATTTTGAATTTCTTCTTCGGAGAAAGCAGACTTACATATTTGTATCAGACTTACATTGTTCATAACCTCTATTTTGTTTTGGATAAAACACAGCACTTCATTTATAATTATATTGCATTTATTGCACTTCACAATATTAGGATTCATGTTCAACCGGTCGGGGTCAATGACCCTACTGTGCGTAAGTACGTCTGTTCGCAGTGGATGCGCGCGCGTCACTGATTGATGGGTGCCACCGCGGTGTCAGTTATTTGCGTGTATATTTCAAATTGCATGGCACTGCAGCGTTTGTGCAACTGAGACTTATAAACGGCATTGGAAAATTAAACTTACGAACTGATGTATCAGAATTAGTAGCGCGTGTAGTGTCGCTTGAATCATTGCGGGATAAGGGTTTGAGTGGCGCTCATGCTGGTATGGGCTGACGTGATTTTATCAGAGGTCTAACACGCTTATGACGTATGCACCCGAATCGACAGAGCGGTGGGTGCCCCAACCACCGTCTGTGGGGAAGAAGGTGGCATGCCCCTGATAAACACCTATTTGGGTGATGCTAACCATCGGGCTTGCGATGTACTCGTCAAGCTCGGCAAATAAAAAGAGTTGTTTTTTGATAGAAACTTCGCTTGTGATCACACAAGCGAAGTAACCATCGTGCTCATCAGAGCACGATGGTTTATTCTATGTCTGGGTGTATTTTATCTATACTGTGTATATATTTAGAGTGAATTGTTTATCAGTTATCTGGTTGCCATAGTACAAAGCTCTGCTTAGTTTGGAATCAGATGTCATTGTGTGAGTTGTCCCAAGATATTATATTATTATTAAAATTCAATAACACTTTGAATTTTTGGAAAAAATAATGTTCCTTCTTGTCAACTTAAATCAAATAAAATTAAAACTTGGTGCGGTGAAATTATTTTATCATATTACGCGATAATTATTGATTTCAATCAGGCAACATTTGTGAAATATTATTTATTATAAATTGTTGCGCAAATGTTTGAATAAAAACAGGGTTATGAAGATACAGGCGCACACTTTCCTGAAAGTTACAGACAAGGAACAGTATTTTGATAAAAAACTTATAATATTGCGAAGAAATAGAAACAGTATCAAGTCACTAACGTTGGCTTCACACTTCGAATTGTAACTACTCATATAATTTGTTGGAACAATCTAGGCCTGTAGTAAAATATAGTGATTTATTAAGAAAAAAAATTCAGTTATGTTAACCTTCGCGTTCTTTCTGTGCCTTGCACTTTGGGTGCGTCACGTTTCGTCAGCAGGACCGTTTAGCGATTGTACAACTGTATGGGATGAATTACAAGAATCAGACTTAGAAGATGGTGCTGAAGAAGTAGTAGTCAGTGTCTGCCTCTCCCTGCTCGTTTGGATGTTTAGAAAACTGTAAGTAAACATTTTTACCGTACAATTTTTTTTGTGGATATTTCAAGTTAATAACATTTCTTTCCTAACGTTTCCTCTGTATTGACACGGTAGTGGTCACGGAAAGGCATTGTATTATAGCATAAAGTGTAGATTTATAGGTACGTTTTGCTATTTATGCTCAAATGACATAATATTTTTTCACTATTACTATTTTATTCTCTCAAAGAGTTATTAACAAAAACTCTGACTTCAATGTTTATCAAATGTATTTCACTGACTTCAAGTGAAACACATTTGATAAACAAAAATGTGATTCATTTATTGTCTCGCTGCGCAAGAGATCGTGGGTTTGATTCCCACATGTGAGATCGATGAGTTTGTGTGTGTGTATAGAGTGAAGTTTGTGGATTCCCCCGCCACACGGAGCATGTGTGGAAGTTGTTTTTAAAAAAAAAATATTAAGTAAAGAAATATATGCATAAATGATGTATACCTACGTGAAATCTTGACATGATTTCTATACAACTTTATAATAGTACTAGCTACTAGCTGTCACCCGCGGGTTCGCCTGCGTGTGTTTCACTTTTTTTAAGGGTTGATTTTCTTTTTCTATCAAAACGCTGAAACATGTATTTATGAAAGTAAAATGAAAGTTCACAGGTTGGTTAAAATGTATTTGTTTTTTTTTACAGATACGATCGATTCGCGGAAAGGAATAATGCTGAAAATAAATTGAAAAACAGTACAAAATCTATGGGATTCAAAGAAAAATAAGAAGCCAAGTATATAATTAGTTTTAATAGTCGGTACGTTGAACTATTTCTTATCAAGTGTACTTAATAACGAGTGTATGCGTATATAGTTATATGCATATTTCTTGCTGTTAAGTACCTACGTAATAAATAAATAACAATTTTCCTAATAACTAGTCATATAATCATAGAGATATCATCAGAGAGTACCTACATTCGGTACTTTGTAGTGAAATCAAAAGAATGTAGGTTTGTATGTTTGTTCTCTATGCGTTCCGTAACCTAGTAGGTTGTTAACTTTAATTTAATTGTGAAAGACTGTTGTAAAGTAGCTTCTAGATATAATATTGTTATGAAATATGGGGCAATTAAATTAGATAGATCTTAAGTATGAATTTTGAGTACCTACCTGTAAATAATGAAAAAAAAATGAAACGTTTATTTAATTTGGGCCTTGCTTGAGCACGTTCTCTATTCTCGATGTTTTGTGATTCTGGTCTTATTGTATCAATTTCATGTCCATATGAAAAAAAATGATACATGGTATCCATGAAAGCAACGGCCTCAAACAATGTACTCAAGTTCAGTCCCTTGAAGCTATGAAAAATTCAAAATTCTAAGTTAACTAAGGCCGTTTTTGCTGCAAAAAACGTACATTTCAACACTTTTAAAGGAATTTATATTTAGAGGGTATTTTCTGATAAACTAGAACTATGAAATTTGGCAAATAATACCGTATAACATTACAAGTATAAGGAAAAGTCTGAAAACTATACATTTGTAATTGAATCATAAAAAAATGTAGTCTTAGAAAAACTGCGAGACTCGATTCCTGAACTATTTGTAACTTGTACCTACAAATTTGAATGGAACTCCTAGGTGGGTGAATCCGACTCGCACTTGTCGGATCTATTTCTTTCTTAAGATGCTGTCCATAAAATATCGAGAATGCAGAAGGTAAGCTTCATACTACGCTTTAGCAACGCACACATAGACATCATAAACGGACAGAATCTCGGAACACCTTTGGAACAAAGTGGTCTGAAGTATTCCAAGATTCCTGTGTGAACGATATCAATAACGTACTTTTTGTACTCGCGTTGTCTTTTTTGGTAATATGTGTTTTATTTTAGTTTTTTTAATGTAGCTTCGCACGTGTTAATAAATATTATGTTTAAATTAGGTTAATAATATTTAACTACATAAGTAAGTAATGTGTATGTTGATTGCTTGATTGTTATTTATCAGCTTGTTTAGAAAATAAATGTTTATGAACTGAAGCATGATTTAATTCTATAATTAGATTGTATTGGCTGACGATATGTTCTATTAGAAGAAGGTTCCTATAACAATGACGCAGGGTTAATATTTTTCTGTAGTAACTCTATAAAAAAATATAACTTGATGGACTTATTCAAAAGAAAACCGGAAACCTGGGACCCTATTAACAAGAAGTTCTAATATCAAGAATTAGATTGTAGTGGCGGAAGATATGTTGTACAATGTAACGATCTACAAGAATATGTATGTTGTAAATGTAGTGGAATATGTCCTCTTGAGATAACAAGTTAAACTACCTACATTGTTAATGATATTCCAGTGTTGAGTCAATAAACCAGTCTGTCGCTAGCTGATGCGTTTGATTTACGTTCCATTGGCGAAGAGGATAAAAATTATAATGAATTGTGATCTTAGTAACTCGCGTGGTAATAGTGTCCAAAATGTCTATCGGAAAATTAGAACCATTCGATCTCAGTTCAAAACAATGGCCCGCGTATTTACGTCGCGTAAAACGGTATATTTTGCTAAATGAGGTGAAAGATGATTTGAAGGCGCCCTTGCTTAAAACGGTCGTCGGAGAGGCCACCTATGCGCTAATGTGTGACTTGTGTGCACCTACATTTCCCTAAAGAATAATGTCATTTAGTGCAATTGGTGACGGATCATTTGGAGCCGCAGAGATCGGAGGTAGCTGAACGTCACATATTTCGATTACGACGACAGCGCGCAGAGGAGTCACTGGCGGAATACCTGCAGGTTCTAAAGCATCTACCTGTAATTTTGGCAAATGTGGATCTTGTTCGACACTTGAAGAAAATCTAAGGGACCAATTTGTATTGGGTTTAGCAAACGATGCTATGCGATCTCGATTATTTGCCGAAAAGAAGATAGAGTACAAAGCAGCGGTGGAGCTGGCGTTAGCTCTGGACGCGGCAGAGAAACACGCTGAGATAGGTGTCGGTTTTGAAATTATACTTGTGATGATGAAAATGTTGTGCGTGCGGGAGCTAGCAAACGGACACCATTACATAAGTAGCAGCGATCCTCACTGCTACTTATGTAATTGTGTCGGTTTCAATCTGGGAAGCCGTTTCAACCTGGACCTGTTCAATCTGGGAAGTATTGAGTCCTGTAGTAACTCTTTACAAAAATATAACTTGATGGACATCATACTTATTTAAAAGAAAACCATGAAGACTTGTATTCTGAGGTCCCTCTGTCGTTAGAGCATAGACTACAAACACAGACTTGAAATCAAAATATTTGCTTACTGAACTTTATCTCTTTAGAGATAAAGTTCAGTATTCTTTTCCTTTTAACACATTCTCTCTAGAGAATGTGTTAAAAGGAAAAGAATCCTAATTTTCAAGAAATGTTAAGAATCTTTTTCTTTAAGTATTACTCTATGATTTGCATCCCATGCATCACTTATAAGGTCAAAGCACACTAATCTAGAACTACTACTGAATAAAGTACTACCAAATATGCTGACTTTAAGTAAAATTACGTGTAGATTAGTGGTTTCCACTTTTAAGACCTCGTTATTCTTTTTGAATACCTATTATACAAAATTTGATTTTAATCACGCAACATTTGTGAAATATTTATTAATCTATCAATATTGATTATCTTTGCGAAAAATGATAAACAAAAATTGTTGCGCAACTTTTTGAATTAAAGCAGTATTTTAAAGATAAGATACACATTTTGCTGAAAGTTGGGAACAGAGAAAGTATTCTGATAAAAGAAAATCTTACTGTTTAAGCAACTTTATAATATGTATAATATGTCCGACTGCTACGCCAGAGGTTGTGGGTTCGATTCCCACCCAGGGTAAAACTTTGTGTGATGAGCACGATGGTTTATTCTGTGTCTGGGAGTTATTTATCTGTAATATGTATGTATTTAGACATATATAAGTCGATTTATCAGTTGTCTGGTTACCATAGTACAAGCTCTGCTTAGTTTGGAGTCAGATAATGTTGTGTGAGTTTTCCCAAGTGTTAAAAAAAAAAAAATAGTTTCAAACAAACGTTAAAGTGAAATATTGAGATTTAAAAAAAGAACAAAATGTCAGTTATGTTTACCTTCGCGTTCTTTTTGTGTCTTGCATTGTAGGTGCGTCACGTTTCGTCAGTAGGGTTGTTAAGCGATTGGCCAACTGTATTGGATGACTAACAAGATTCCGGCTGTGAAGATGGCGCAGAAGAAGTAGTAGTCAGTGCCTGCCTCCCCTTGCTCGTTTGGATGTTTAGGAAACTGTAAGCAACCATTTTAACTTTATGATATTTTTATAGATTATGGGCACAGAATACTGAGAAGTACAGACGGGAATCTTCATAGAGCTCTTGACACAATCACACGCAACCATGTATATTATGGCTCACAGTCATAGAATCACGGAACACGTCATACAAGTGACAGAGTACTTCGCGATTGTGTCTGTGAACGATATCTATGTGTGCGTGCGTCAACAGCTTTTTCTATGAAGCTTGTCATCTGTACGTAAGTAATCTGTGCTATGGGTCTAATCGAAAGCCGTGGATATTGCAAAGCTAACTAACGGTTTTTAGCTTTTATAGCTTTTATCGCGGGCTTTGAACGCGGCGACGAATCAAGACATTCCGTAACGAAAATAAAACTTAACACCCCCCACTTCGCCTACCATGTAGCTCGTCCGAGCGTGTGCGTATATGGTACGACTGTACGAAGCTCGCATGGATCGAGATGAGATGCTCCGAAATGTAATGAAAAGAAAAAAAAGTTGATAAAAAATGCTATGCAATAGTTTTTCCGTGGCAGTCCCCAAGTGCCACACATTTTTTTTCCTACGTCCCACTAAATTGCCCCGACAGTGCTCTTTGGACACTATATGCAATATTACAACACCTGTAATATTGCATAGTGTACAGACAAAATGTTGTCTTTTTGTTTTGACCGAATTGTATATACAAAAAATTTTGTTGACTAGAACTATTAATCTTTTTGTATTCTCAAAAATATTGACTAATATACGAACGTTCGTGTTCTTAACGTTTGTTTTACTAACTTCGTAATTAATCGCATTGGTGGCTCAGTGGGAGTGGGTTCGATTCCCACACGTGTGATAGCATACCGTAAGTTTACGAAATTTCGTAAACTTACGGTATGCTATCACACTTGTGCATGCTATTAAAAATTCGTGTGTGGAAATAGTATTTCTAAAACATAATTATGTATACCATACACGTAAAAAAGCAGATAATTATATCACGATTGATTTCAATGCAAATTTATGATAGTATAAATAACTAAAATGTATTTGTTTATTTTAACAGGTACGATCGATTTGCTAAAAGAAATTCTAATGCTAAAAATAAATAAAAAAAAATCGGAAGAAATCCTACTGAACAAAAATAAAATAAAATAATTAGTTTTGAAAATGGGTATGTTGAACTGTTCACTATAGAGTGTTCTATATTAACGAGTGTATGGATGCATTCTTCTTGCAGTTATGTACTTACCTAGTCCTAATAAATAAATAACAATTGTCCTTATAACTAGACATTTTTTAATCATGATTTAATTTCTAATATTTCACTCTAATGTCATTATTATGTGGAAAATGACTTGGAAATTTACCAAATCATTTGACAAAATATATGTATTCTGAAACCATTGATCATCAACCATGAGATTGTAATGAAAGTTGGGATGTGGGTTGGCTTGGTTGGCCTATGTTCAGCTATTTGTAAAGGTTATAGTTGTCAGGGGTAAACTGGATAATAAACACCAGCCCCCCTAAAAATGGCATAAACTCTAATCGCATAGAACGACAATCGTAAAGAATGACGTGCGCAAAACAGCGAATCATTTATTAAAAACCAGGCAAGTGCAGGCCTCGCACAATGTAGGGTTCCTCTAGTCACCCCCCCTCCCTCTATCCGAATAATGCGACTCATGAAGTGAATTTCCTGTTGTTTTTGTTCAACGTTATACCTACTTAGTAATAATTTTCAATGGAAATTCCATTATATTTTATAGTACGAAATTTTGTTTATTCACTTTGTCGGCGTAAGTATCCATGCACTAACAGTCTCTGAGCAAAGCTGCGAACGGACGGACGGACGGACATGGTGAAACTTTATGGCTTCCGTTTTGCTATTTTGGCTACGGAACCCTAAAAATAATCATATTTGCGGTCTTGACGTTATTCTATTTGATAAGCGTTTATGCCGCTTGTCTAGAGGCTCGGGGCATCCTACGTATGAATTCAGGAACTTGGTCTTGTGGGGAAGGGGGCTTGACTTTGTTCAGCATTTGATTTTGGTATGAGTACCTAAATAGGGGGGGGGGGGGGGGGAAACGAGAATTCCCTGGATCCGAAACTGATCCTAAGTCTAGATGGTTAATGTATTCTAGAAACATAATCTGGGTCCTTATTCACGATCTTTATGCCGTATCCACGGTAAGCCTGAAAGAAATGTCTGCCGCACGTGCACGTTGATGCTTTTCTAAGCGCAGTTCTTTTTTGATAATTTACCATTATGACAATATTTTGGCATTTCCTTTTGACATGTTTTTTTTTCATTTTGACATGGGCTTGCCGTGGATATGGAAAAAAGATCGAAAGTTCCATTTAGATACAATATTGTTATGAAATATAGGATAATTATCTTAGATATAGTGAATTATGGTGGGAGACTAGATGGCGCTGTGCCTGAGTTAACATTAGCTCTGTGTATTTTTGGAAATTAAAAATAGAAAAAGTGATTCAAATTAACAATTGTGAGTGTTATTATAATGAGAAAAAAGTGATACTCGTGTGCAAGTGTTAGCTTTAAAATATATATATACATTTAAGTGATTATTCTCATAAAAGTGACTTTGAACAATACAATCATCGATACTCGGAATATTTTACATCATTGAACTACCAAAAGTTTTCAAAACGCATCCTAAACAATCACCGTGAGTACCTACATTAATCACTATAAACGACAAACAACCCAGTATCACCAAATAATAACACAAAATATACTTATAGACTACTAAAAAGATCGTTATGAATTACATTTTTTGAAATGTCAAATAAGAAATCCATAACTTCGAAAAAGTGACATCTAACGCCGAGTACGTATACATATGTACTACTAGCGACATCTAGGAAACTGCATAGTTACTATCAACTTAAGTTGACAACTATATAAGAGGTGCGATCAATATAACGATCAACTACGACACTAGGTGGCGCTATCAGGTTGTATGGTAAATATTGAAAAGAATATAAAGACTAAAAATTACCTTAGATCGTATAACACTATAAACACAATATGGCTAATATTGACGCAAATAATTCACTACAAAACATTACTATGCGAAAAAAACAACTGAACAAATCCACAAACTCCATAGATTCTTTCGATCTGGCGTGTACGTCGTCACCGCCACCACCAAACATATACAATAGAAGCCTACCAAATATATGCGACACGGACGACATCGAATTACTAAGAGCGGAAATTAAAAAAATACACGATGAATTACTTAGCGCTCATTCTGAGATTGAGACCCTTCTAATAGAAAATAATGAACTCAAACAACAATGTGCTGGACAACAGAGAAAGATTTTACAATATCAAAATATTTACTATGGCTCACCCATCATTAAGAGCTTATCAAGCAAAAAGAAAAGTAAAAATACTAGCAAGACGCCCAGAAAAGAAGTGATTCCATTCAATATTGAAAAATCAGAATTCAACTACAATAAAAACCAAACAACCAAGATGCCGCTTGCTGTATTACATTACAATCAAAAATTAAAAATGAACCTGAATCACTTTACAAACAAACCGACAAGGAAGAAAGAAATATACAAACAAATCCTAAAATTATTATTTTTGGAGACCAACAAGCACGTGGTCTCGCAAAAAACTTAAGTAAATCTAGAATTAATAAATGGAACGATATATATGCGATTAAAACCATTATTAAACCAAATGCAACTAGCGAGCAAGTTCTACGAAGCTTTATTAAAGATTTAATGAACACATTAACATCTGACGATATTGTCATACTAGCGGTGGGCTCAAACGACAAACAACCCTTCACATTTATTTCACAATTATGTTAAATATTGTATAGATTAAGTTTTCTCATAGTTTATGTAACTAATGTACAGCACAATGCATTTTTAACGAAAATATGATTAATAACATTATTGAATTAATTGCTCAGAATTATAAAAATTGTAAGTACCTACTAATATACAATCATACACACCACTACAATCACAATTTCCACCTTTCGTATGGTCATATACATTACCTGAAAAGCTCTTGCTTTAAAATAAATTCGGAAATTAACTATAAACAGTATCACAAACTCATAATAGTGTGCATTTATAGAACGCCCAGTTTGGATACAAACATATTTCTACAAAATTTTCAACTTTTAGTCAACAAATTAACTAAAAAACGTAATATGAAAATTACTTTATGCGGGGACTGGAATATAGACACACTCAAGACCAATAAAGTATCCAATGAGCTAAAATCTATTTAAAAAAATAATAATCTTATAAGTCATGTCGTACTTCCGACAAAACAAAACTCATGTATAGATTTAGTAGTAAGCAATATTCATGAAGTTATGGCAGGTCAACATTACTTAGCGCTATCGGATTATGAATTAATAAAACAGCGAAAATTAATCCAAGGTTCTGGTTTACGAAAACAAGAGATCTCAGTGAGGAAAATATTATAAAATTCGAAAACTGTTTGTCAAGAATGTCCTTCTCCGACGTATACGATAAGCTTACAACAATTGAAGCGTTCTGTAACCTTCATGATACAATAATATTATTTTATTAGCTATGTTTTCCCATAATTAAAGTGAAACGTACATGTAAACCTAAAAAATAGATATATAACAAAGGGTTTAAAACGGTGTTGCATAAAAAAAAGGATCCTATATTTAAAATATAATTTAAACAAAAATGATAAAAACCTGGCTAAAAAGGTGTACAATAACTATAATAGATTATTAAAAAGGTGTATTTATAAATCCCAGCAATTAAACAGTCTAAAATACATTAATAATACAAAAAATAAAAGCAAAGCAGCATGGGAGATGATTAAAGACAAAATAAATAGCATGACAATTAATACTGATATTGGCTATATAAAAATCGATAACCAAATATATGGTGACCCAAACCAAATCTGTAATTTATTCAATAACTATTATATTTATACAACTAACACGACAAACGATATTCAAATTCAAAGCGATCAGCCAAAGATAACACACAATACTAAAAGTATCTTTCTAACACCTGTAATTGAAATGGATGTCTACAAAGTAATAAAATCGTTAAGAAATACTAACTCAACAGGCTATGAAGAAATCTCTATAAAGGTATTAAAAAGATGCGCAATTAGCCTAACAACACCTTTGATACATATAATAAATATGTCTCTAACGGAAGGAGTATTTCATGACAATCTGAAAAAAATCGTAATTAATCCCCTGTATAAAAAAGGCACAAAAACAGAATTATTTAATTATCGTCCGATCACGCTGATTCCATTATTATCAAAAGTATTCGAGAAAGTCATGTATAATAAAATAGAATCTTTTATGACGGCATGTGATATCCTCAAAAAAGAGCAATTTGGTTTTAGGAAAGCAAATTCTACGACATTAGCATGTTTTTACTGGTCAAGCAGATAACTAAAAGCCTTAATCAGAATTCAAATGTAGCATGTATATTCTTAATGACAAAAGCATTTGACTTTGTTTGTCATAAAACCCTCCTATCAAAGCTGTCATGCTACGGAATACAAGCTGTAATGCTAACGATTGGATCAAAAGCTATATCACGGAGAGATTGCAATGTGTTGAAATAAAAAAAATGGATAAAATAGAACTAAAAACTTTTAGATCAACATATAAAAAAAAACTTTACGGCACCCCACAAGGCTCGATATTAGCTCCATTGCTTTTTCTGCTTTATATTAATAACCTCCCAGATGCCATTAACGAAAATTGTATACCTAATGTTTGCTGACGATTCAACACTGATTATTAAAGGGAACAATAAACAGGAACTACATAACAAAGTTAATGTAACTCAACATGAGGCTATAACTTGGTTAAACTAAAATAATTTAAAGATAAATATGACAAAAACAAATATCATCCAGTTCCAGACATACAATACTAATGTGAGTAATCTTGATATATATATTATGAAAATGATCAAATCACTAATTTAAATGAATGTGTATTCCTAGGTATAACAGTTGATAAATTTTGTAGCTGGAAACCACATATAAAGAAAATCCTCAACAAAATAGACCGATTTATTTTTGCATTGAAGAAAATTAAATTAACAGTGAATCGCAATGCTGCAATGATAACTTACCACGGATATGTCGCATCCGTGCTGAGGTACGGTCTCATAATCTGGGGTAACTCTGTTATTGTTGACCAAGTATTTAAAGCACAAAAAAAATGTGTTCGTGCAATATGTGACGGGGATTTTCTGGACAGCTGTAAGCCACTATTTATAAAACTAATTATTTTGACATTACTAGAATTATGCATGTTTGTTAAAAAATATCCACACTTCTTTAAAATTTGTCTTGTAAAATTAGGTGAAAAAGAAAAAAGCCGAACACGGCATATGGAAAAACTATGTCTACCTCGAATAAAATTTGAAATGTTTAAAAAAAATGCGTATTGCATGTGTATACAAATATATAACCATTTACCTGGAAATATTAGAAAGTTTCCAATAACATCATTCAAGAAGATTTTAATTAAATTATTACTTAATAGAAGCTATTACAATGTAAAAGAATATTTGAATGACAAATTTACGGATTATTGACATGAATTTATATGACTTGAATGATGAATTTTTAGATTATTTTATGACATGAACAATAATACAATTAATATTATATACCTTATTGCATGAAAGAGTAATGAATAACGGAATATACAATTATTAAATCATAATCACAACATATATTTGCACGCCATTTTATCGCAGAATATGTCCGAACTCAATCTTACTATAACACCAATGTACCACCATATTTTAGCAAATAAAGAAATATTATTATTATTATTTAGGTATGTCGTTTCCATATCACGGGACTATGGAGTCCCGGTCATTTGGGAGGCGTGCGTGGGGCCGAAGCCAACACGTAGAGGCCCGTTAGACACTTTAATCTAAAGGCTATGTGACACATTATTATTATTATACATAAATATAACTTACTAGACACGGTACTTATCCAAATGAAAACAGGGAATAATTTGTGTTCTAAGGATCCCCTGTCACTAGAGCACACACTACAAACATCTCCTTGTTATCAATTGTTTACTTTAGGGCTCTATCCATGAGCGCAGTTTGTTTTAGACGAGCTTCGTCTCAAAATATAATGTAGGGCCAGGGGCCAGTGAATCTTCAATGACAGTCGCGGGCGCGGAGTGGAGAGTGGGGCGTGGAACCGGGCGGGGCCCCGTATAATTGATATGGCGGTAGCTACGACCATAGCTCTATCTCTTTCACTATATTAATCAATGAGAAAGAAATAGAGTGTGTGAAAGGAACAATATCCTAACTTTTAAGAAAATGTTTAGAATCTTTTTCATTTATAATCTTTATATCATATAGGTATAGTCTAAAACTGAATTACTCTCTAATCAATTTAAAAAAGTAGTTACATACCTACATATAAGTATAAAAGCAAAACATTAAGCATATTATGAAAATATATATATTACGGGTCGTAATCGCGTGAATAATTTAAGGTAAAATACCTTGTTTATTGCCCGACGTTTCGACCGTATTGCAACGGCCGTGTTCACGGGTTGAGTCTACCCGTGACCACGGCCGTTGTAATACGGTTGAAACGTCGGGCAATAAACAAGGTATTTTACCTTAAAATGTGTACAAATCGCGAAAGTTTATCAACATTAAAGATACTTCAGTTTTCCTTATTAGGGTTTAAGTTAAACCTAAAACCTAACGTACTATTTTACAAAATATCAACGAGCCTATCTCTATGTTGTCCACGCGACAACTAGTGCCATCTAGTTGCGCCTTAGATGCAACACAAACAAACTGATTTTATTGCACTATGACTAGATCAAGACGTCCATAGACGGCACATTAGTGTCCCTCCACTTGATTTTAGTCACCCGCAAATATTAACACTGCAGAGGTAGACAAAATGTATGGAGTCCACATGCTAAACAATAAAAATATAAGTAACTAGCTGTCCCGCGCAACTTTGTCTGCGTAAATTTTCCCCGTTTTTGCAACATTTCTCATTACTGCTCCGCTCCTGTTGGTCGTAGCGTGATGTTATTTAACTTATAGCCTTCCTCGATAAATGTGCTATCCAACAGTGAAAGATTTTTTTGAATTCGAACCAGTAGTTTGGGAGATTGCCGCGTGCAAACAAACAAACTCTTCAGCTTTATAATATTAGTTTTGATTTACATTTCCTTTTTCTCTTTTAATTTCTTTTTTTTTTCTTTTACCTTATTCTTATCATCTACATCTTTTTCCAAATACGGTTTTAAATGACCGTTGTTGTTATCTTTGTTACATAAGTTTAGACTTTTTCTATAATAATATATGTAAGCGTGACGCTTGCCCATTACAATAACAGTGCCACCCAAATCCTTGTTTGGCAAAAATCTGAATGTCACCGTGCAGCGCTCCTCATTTGAGACTTTATTACATTAGTCTCATTTGGGCAGTAATTACACTTGCTACAGTTTTAACCGAAACACAGTGATGAGTTAACATCACTATTTCACGGAAGAATAACTCACAATGTTGTGACCAAGACGGCCTATGGCTTGGACACCCATTAAATTTTAAAAAATCATATGAAAGTCTTGTTGCTGTCGATCCAAGGTATTATTACTACATAAGTCAGTAACTGAACGCCTTCCAAACAATGTGGTCTGTAATTCCGTGTACGTGGACGATGTATACAAAGTTATTCTTGGTATAGTGCAAACCTGAAAAAAGTTTGCTTAGAATCAGTAATACAATCCAATGGGGTAGTTTTTGTAATAAATAATGTATTAATTATTGCAACAATTCAAATTCTATTCACAATGTGACGTGAAATGTAATCATCAACCTATTTTCAATATTAACCATGGTTTTAGCACTAGGTACGTGACTCAATGAGCACGACACTGCGAAGAACACTATAATGGTTTATAACTAGAAAGAAGAATAGCAAGACTTCAATATTTTCTTTTTTTTTTAATTTAGTTTATTGAAGTACAAATGTTGGGGTGGTGTCTAAGCTTTGCACTATACGAAAAATAACGTTGTATATGTGCATGGAAATGCTCGAGCGAGGTCCATATGAAAACTGCCTTCTGCACTCTCCTTTTGTGATTGATCCATTAAAATGAACTATATTAGTTGACCTTTAAAATTGCTCAATCTGTTTTCATAAAACATCAAGAATTTCGTCAGCATGAAGTTATTATTCAGAAAGTAAATAAGGATATTGTGTATTAATTATAATATAAATAGGTATATAAATTCACGAGGTTATGTGTGTTTACTAATTCCTGTAATACTTAAAAATAAATCCGTAGCATCGATGCACGATCATCAAACATTCTACGAATCTGTACACAACTGTGCAGAAAATTAGGTTCAAAATGCAATCGTAACGCTTATGCAATCCTAAATATATTCTGTTTTGTACTACATCTAGTAATTAATACTTACATTAGGTTTATGTCATTAAAATATTAATTTAAGAAAGGACGGATAGATCTCCATAGACACTCATACTTTAAATTTTCTAAAGAAACTGAAATTACTATGTTTCCATACAAAATAAATAGCAATCAAATTTGTACATTACTTAGAAATATATTTAATAAATTATCATTAAATGAGTTATACCTATTATGTATACAATTCGAGATATACCTAGCTATTAACATAATAACTTAAGTTTATAGGCGGAATGTAAAAACTAGTGCGCTATCTTCTAAAAGGCCTGTCAACTCTAAAATCAACTAATCAGCTATCAAATCTATTATTCTGATGTCAATTTGACAGTTGTTAGTTGATTTTTGCTTTGACACAATCTTCCAAAAACCGGGAGCAAATCTACAATGTTTGCTTTTCTTTGTCTTCATGAAAAACATGAAACCTAACCACTTATAGTGATTTCACTGATGATACCAATCAATTTATCTACGTACGGATAGATGGATTGGCATATTGAGATCAGCGTACAAAGTCATCTGTGACGTCTTGTCGTTCTTGACACATTTCATAGCCCATAAAAACAGCTTTGAACTCAGCTTTTCGTGCACATTTTATATTGGTAACATAAAACACTATATACAAACAAAATTCATAGGAGATCTGGCAATAAAAGTTTGATTTCGTTACTGGCGACAAAACGCAGCGTTTCTACAACTTATAACAGAAATCGTGGTCATATTAAAGGACTACACACACGTTACACACACTAAATAATGTGTCCGTGTCACTTAGTACCCTTAAATTCTAAGATATTTTTAATTACTTGTGTATTTAAAATATGGAAACATTTTATTAATTCGTCAGAGAAATATATACTACCCACTACTGAAAGTCGACCACAGTTTTTGTTACACGTTGTATGAAATACTATTTTCATTTTTTTTTTCAATTCGTATTACATTGCCGTTTGTCGTTAGTAATAAATTCAAGAGGTAAGTGTTTTTAATATTAAATTAACACTTGTTAACTCGCACTTCTAAAGCAATCCCTCATTCTTTCCGACTAACTGGACGCAGATCCTTGAACGCATTCATCTGTCTCGGGTAAACATTATTACAGATCTACTGGATCTATGAATTCATAAAATATTTCTTCATAGAACCAAAAGTTAAGAGAGAAAAGAAGAAATAGTTAAAGAAGAAGGCGAAGAAAAAAATTAAACAATAACTTTTTAGTACAGATCCATTAAAAGTATAAACTTGAATGCACGATACGAATGCCTGCGTCCAAAGACACACCTCTAGCGAATCGGAAGCAACAAGTGATTGCTATAGACAGACGGGCTTCCCAAAGTGTGAAGATCTCAAAACAAAATGGCTACGAAAACCTTACAAAAAGTCTTCTATACAGGCAAAACAAACGCATAAAGAACATCAAACGACAATTGTGAAATGATTTATGATTATCAAGCGTTCTACAACGACGTTCTAAACTACCAAAGCAAAGTTTAAAATCTAACTGAATTCTTAATACAAGTAATATTATGATGAAATACGTGCTATCTCGTTGAAACAAACGGAGATTGTCTTTGGTTTTATATCTTCTTCCCCAGTCTGTTTCTCGAATCGATGGAATCTAAAAATATATGGAATACACTAATTAAAAAATAATATAAAATATAGAAAAACAATATTTTTACGGCTCAGTAAGCTTTAAATTATATGATAAATAAAATAGTAAAAATTAATACTTACAATTTTCTATAAATCACGTAAAGTGAGAGACAAGCTCCAACAACTACTTCTTTATCACCGCCATCATATCCTGGTTCTTGCAATGTGTTCAATACAATCAATTTAAATAAATTGAAGATGTATTCAAATTTGATGCAAGCACAATGCAAGAGACAAAAAGAACGTGCAAGTCACACAATTGTCCCTTTTTCAAATTTCAAATTTCACTGCAGCTTTATTTTAGCTGCATTTAGAAATCCAGTGTCAAATGTCATACTAGATAAGTTATCAGTAGAACGAATTCCTTCGAGATGCAAGAATGACCGTAGATGCTGAATACTGGTTGTAATGGAAAACCTTCTCTGTCCACAACTTTCAGTAGAATACGCTTTCATTTTCAGAACAAACTGTTTTTATAATAATTGATGATATAAAGTTGCGCAATGTAATAAACAATTGTTGCGTGTTTCGCTTAAATGCCATGATGTAACTGTTAAATCATTATTTCATCGCAACAAATTTATTTTGACCTTGATTTTGGAATTTAATAAAAATATTTTGTAATTTTTTGTGATCTTCAAAAAATTATATTCGTTGTCATTAATTTTTAAAATCCCTATTTTAAATTCCCTATTGCGGAATTTTATAAACTAAATTACCTAAAAAATATTGACATTATTTTACAATTTTTCGCATACTTTATCATGCATTATACTTAAGACATAAATGCATCATCTTCATAATTTCATCTCGTATGGTCGTTACTTATTTGAAATATGTACGGAAAGTTGAGTTCAAGTCGTTTTATGGGTTGTAGAACGGTCAAGTACGACAAGCCGTCACAAATGACTTTGTACGCTGATCTTAATATGCCAATGCATCTATCCGTACGTAGATAAAATAGATGAGTATCATCAGTGAAATCACCATAAGTGGTTAGTTTTAATGTTAAAGAAGACTAAAATTCGCTCCCGGTTTCTGGAAGGTTTTGTCAAAGAAAAAATCAATTAACTGCTGTCAAATTGATTTTTGCATTGGCAAGTAAATTTAATGTAATAGTTTATGTACATTATTTTTTACCGTAATTTAGAACTATACTAGTTATAAAAATAGAGTTCCTATCTAATTTTATATTAATAAATCATAATAGTACATCATATAATTATACAATAATAGAGATAAGTATTAATATTTACAACAATTAGCTTTTTACACAATTTACGGGTGATTGCTATTTATTTGATATGGATAATAATATCAGCTTAATTAGAAAATAAAAATGGCGAATGACTAGGTGTTTATTCTTTCTTGCTATATTTTATTGCATTATTTAGCATAAATAAAGTGTTTTTTGTCCAATGTCAGCAGTAGAAAGTATATGTATATATATATATATATATATAATATAGGCACCTAATTTGATACAAAATCCATACAATTTGGTACAAGTACCTACTTGGTATAACTGTACATAACGATCCATAAATTTGACCACATCTTTCTGTTACACGTTGTATAATTAACTAGGAAATATTGCGAAATGTCGTTTACATTGGATTAACCTTGGATTTAAAATACTTGGAAAACAGAAGGTTAGCTCAATTCGTGCTTTGCTCGAGCAACGCAGACATAAAGATATCCGCGTTGCTCAACTGAATCTCAGACCACTTTGTTCCCAGGGTGAACGATGTTTATGAGTGAGTAGATACTCAACAAATAGTGCGTGCCAAAGTACCTACCTACCAGATATTTACCACCAGAAGGGAAAAAAGTTAGAAAAATAGTTATTTTCCTTGTTTACCTAAAATCTTATTCTTATCTAATTGTGAATATGCATACCAACATTTAATCTTCTATACAGGATGATTTGTGAATTATTAATAACCTCACACTTGTGGCTTCTTTACTTTACGCCCAATAAATTTGTCGTATCAGTTTTGAAAAAAAAATAACCTGAGGTTTTACTCTGGCAAAATAGTCAGTAGATGGTTATGGTCATAACTTTAAAAACAGAAGGTAGTTGGTAGTGTAATGTATATGTATGTGTTTAGTGTAATGTAAAGAAGCCACGAGTGGGAGGTTAATAGTGTTTTACAAAACATCCTGTATATATAATTATAATATTATAATATCTTGGGACCACTCACACAACGCTATCTGATCCCAAACTAAGCAGAGCTTGTACTATGGCAACCAGACAACTGATAAACATACTTAAATATTTCTAAATACATACATATTATAGATAAATAACACCCAGACACAGAATAAACCATCGTGCTCATCACACAAAGTTTTATCCTGGGCGGGGATCGAACCCACGACCTCTTGCGTAGCAGTCGGATACACTCCCACCGCGCCACAGAGGCAGTTAATAAAAATAAAGGTTTGATTTACATGATTGTGTTAAAACTGTGGTGGGGTATTCTGTGTGTTCCTGGACCAAAAAGACACATCAAAGGGTGGGCAGGTTCAGCTAGTATAATAAAGAATACCTGTAGGTAGTAGGTATTAAAAAAGTACTAGATTTTGCATAATTTTGTATGAGACAATTTTCTGGGATATTACAGTCAGCTGTTACAATTTCTTCGACGTAATTTTCTTATTTTATAATTATTGGGCCTTTACTGTCGTTATTAAAATATATATATTACGGGTCTTAATCGCGTGAATAATTTAAGGTAAAATACCTTTACTGTCGTGTTTCTTGTATGAAATAGTACCCATTCGACTGGATCAATTTTTTTTTGTTACTAGTATTGCAGAAACCAATTATTTTCCTGTAGGTCTGCAAATCGCTAAATGCAGGAAAATAGTTCATCTTGGTATATTATGTTTGTTTATTATAAAATACATATAATTTTAAATATAAACAAATTTAAATTTATCTAACGCCAACTCCACGTCAGTCCCACTCCCAACGCCACTCGTCCACCTTTGGGATCTAGGATAACGCTTGGCCCAACGTTGCTTATTTTTAAACAAAATTGTGTACAAACACACTGCATGTTTGTACCTAATTTCATTTTAGATACATTAACGTTTACATATACACATGTAAATAGCACATCCTGTTAATACATGTTCAAAACATTCGATAACTGTTGTTTCGCGTCGACGCATATTTATTATAACCTTAATATTTTGCAATATCTTACAACATTGGTGATATTTCTGACGTTAATATAAAACCTTTTATTCGATCAGTGACGTATTTATTGATTATTCAGTTAACAAAAAATACATAGTAAAGAAGTAAACATAAACTCATTTGAATTTACGTCATGGAGTGGTAAATAAGTACGTTATATTAAAACTTTATAGATTTTCAGTGACGTCACAATGTAACAAATAAAATTACTTGATCACTAAATACATGCATACATTATGAAAAGTAATAAACAAGAGTTTATGTGACAATATTAGAAGGAAATCGTTTTGTTGTGGTTTCAAATTTGTCCTTATTGTCGTCTAACATTAATTAACAGCTGTAAAATATAATTAGCTCTAAGTTTTATTCGGATGCAAGTGAGGCGTCGCAATAAGTTTATTTAATACTAGCTGTCCCGCGCAACTTCATCTGCGTAAATTTTCCCCGTTTTTTAAACATTTCTCATTGCTGCTCCGCTCCTATTGGTCGCAGCGTGATGTTTTATAACCTAAAGCCTTCCTCTATAAATAGACCATCCAACAAAAAAAAAATTCAAATCGGATAGATAGTTCCTGAGATTAGCGCGCTTAAACAAACAAAGCAAACAATTAAATAAACAAACTCTTTCACTTTATAATATATTAGTGTTAGTATTAGTATTAGTATTTAATATTTATCTGTTTCTCCGCTCCACTTAGCAGCTTCGCTTTAACGAACAGGTAGCTTTGCACTCATAGTCCATTGGGGAAACGACTATAAAGTGATAGAATAGACACAAGATCGATACAGGCATATTGGGCTGAAACATTTTTCGAAGACTGCCAGCTATTTATACCTAGCTCACACTAAAGTAAAATGAATATGAATTGTTTGATAACTAAGTTGCTTATAAACTACTTACAAAAAATAAATATTAGATGGTTGCTAAGCAACTCTGCTATTAATAATTTCACATCTATTTGGGCACATATAATAGGGTGCCTGTACTAGGGTAAAACCTGTGCCACAGGCGTTAAGGGCACTTGTTGTGAACTATAATTTTTAACAATATTTATCAAGTAAAACATGTATAGGTAGATAACAAATAAAATACAATTTAGAATAATTTACAATGTTTGAGTAACATTATGACGCTTTTAGGTGTCCTCGTTATAATCTATGCTATTTATATATCTCGATTCAGCAATTTTTTTCGCCGGACATTCTGAGTCACCTGTTTTGTGATCGCTCGGTTTTTTGAAGCGTACACATGTTGCACATTTTGGTGAGTCAGTTTTCTTAGCGCACTCATTTACCTGGTGACCTAGTTCACCGCACTGTCCGCACGTGTAGGTTGCTTCGCGACAAGTTCGAGCTGCGTGTCCATATTGTTGACATTTGAAACATCTGGTCACCAACGTGAAGTCCCGAACTGGGCAAGACGTCCAGTTGATGAAGACACGATCCTGATTTATAAGGGTCTTTCTTATGCTAGCTGTCACTTCCAGTACAAAGTTGCACGTTGGTGCGTCCTTTTTTCCTGATTTGTGGCTCAACTTCATAGAGGACATGTACGACTCACGCGTTAGGTTTGGCAATTTTTCGGCTAGATTTTGGTCAAATATTAGGTCAAACACTTCCTGGTCACGTAAAGTAACTGGAACCCCGATGACTATGATTCTAGGTCTTCTTTTATGTGGCTCTTCCATTTTTAGTCCGGAAGTGGTTAGCTGAGTCGGCTTTCGAAGCTTCTCTATGTCGTCCTTCGTTTCAGTGCTGATAATAACACCACCGTTTTTGGTCCTTCGTAGTCCTCTAACGTGCAATTTCAATTGCTCTGGGCAGATAATTTTTTGGACTAGAGATTTGGTATCGTCACTAGATTTTTGACCATCTTTAGGGTAAATAGCTATTGAGCTCAAATTTTTAGGGCACACAAAATAATTGCTATGGGTCTTAACCATTTCCGCAAAGGATGGCTTGCCTTGTTGAGTCACTGGTTTATTGCTGTTTACTTCCATGGTCTCCCTGATAGATTTTTTGAAGTCATTAAGGCATTCAGCTAGGTCTTGGTTTTCCTTTAATGATTCTAGTGAAGTGTGGATCAAAATCGCTTTTTCCTTCAATGACTGGTAGTGCACAGCCATCTGAGAGACTCCATTTCCGACCTTCCGCGCAATTGAATTGATTCTCAGTTTTTGTTCAGAGTTCAGTTTCCCGTCTGCAGCAATTTGGCATACCTCATTCAGACATTGTTCTATTGTTGACATCCAATTCTTGATATCGCTGGTCCTCAAGGCTTCAAGGGTGAGGTCTTTCTTTTGTTGCGACTGAGTTGTGCTGGGAGGGCTGCGAGGGCTACTTTCCATAGTAGCCATGATTTGTTTTAGTCGGTTGTCATAATAACATTTACTCAATCACTATAAATTGCAAGCGTTTAGAAATCTAGGTCACTGATTTATTAAACATGTATAAAATTAATGCTAATAATAAAACGCACGTCTGTTCACTACAAAGTGCGAGTATAAAAATGGTGCATTCATCAATCATTGCTGCTCCGCTCCTATTGGTCGTAGCGTGATATTATAACCTATAGCCTTCCTCGATAAATGGGCTATCCATTAATAAAATATTTTTTCAGTGCAGCCCAGTAGTTCCTGAGATTATCGCATTCAAACAAACAAACAAACTCGTAGGGGTATGAAAAATAGATGTTGGCCGATTCTCATAGATACCGGATAAGCACAAAAAATTTCATCAAAATCGGTCTAGCCGTTTCGGAGGGGTATGGCAACGAAAACTGTGACACGAGAATTTTATTTATTAGATTATAAAGGTGAAGAGTTTGTTTGATTGTTTGTTTGAACCCGGTAATCCCAGGAATTACTGATCAGAATTTAAAAAAAAAAACACTGTTGGAGATTTATCAATGAAGGCTATAGGCTACATAACATCACGCTACAACCAATAGAAGCGGAGCAGCAATGAAAAATGTAGCAAAAACGGGGAAAATTGAAGCATACGAAGTTGCGCGGGACAGCTAGTACCTACTAGTACTTTATATAAGTGTTGCACCTCCCGCAATTATGACATAGATAAAATATTATCTGTTTGTTCAATGAGTAATATTAAGTATTGATATTGTATAAAGAAGATTAAATATATCTTGAAATCCGAGGTTATTTCATTTAAGCGTAAACTATTTCATAGCTTATTTATTAGTGACTAGCTGTGCCCCCAACTTCGTTCGCGTGAAGTTGCAGTGCTGTTCTCTCCCTACAGATGTTAGTGTAATGACAAATGTAGCCTAAGTTGCTCCTTACATCCGTCGCTGTTTGACAGTGAAAGTCCCGTCAAAATCTCGTTCGTTTACCCGGAACAAACACACAGACAGACAAAAGAAATATCTTTTTATTTTTTTATAAGTGGAATTATAATTTAATATGCATTTAGTAAAAATATTTTATATTGCCGTGTGGTGCCGGCTTAAGAATAGTACCACCCCATCTCTTCCCGTGGGTGTCGTCAAGGCGACTAAGGGATTTCACTCCGGAGGACGGGCAGCAGCGTCCTCTGCGTACTTAAAGCCTTACTGCGATCGCCAACCCGCTCGCCAAGCGTGGCGATTATGGCAATTACCCCCAGGATCTACATACCAGTAGGTTCTACTGGGGAGACCCGTGCCCAGCAGTGGGCCATCATGTGGGTTGATATGTATGTATGTAAAAATATTTTATTTTGACATAACAAACAGTCACTTCAATTTTATTTATTTGTAGTATAGTAGGTATACCTAATATAGATAATGTTGACTAATATTATTAGAAGTATACAATATATTAGTTAAGTGCCTACAATGCTACTTTATTTTTACTCAAATTTTAATTCATTTACACATAATATTAATTCCAAAAATGTATACTAAAAATCTTTATTTCTTTAACCGCCCAGTTTATAAAATACTCTGCGCAATATTAACTAAAGACTTCAGTAAGAAACAGTGTATTGTTTATGGAATGCACCTCCTGTGGTGCAAATCCGATTATATTACGATATGAAACACGAGTATCGTTTACAAGTTTACGGACAAGACTCTCAGATAACTTTGGTCCACTTTGTTTGGAAGGCGTTCTGAGATTTCGTGCGTGTGAGCGAAGTTTATGTGTGCACCTGACCGAAGCTTGACAAGGGACCTAGAGGTTTCAGAAATCTGTAGGCTGATAATTATAAGAAAAACTGTGGTAGAATTGCTACGAGTCTGTCGTAGCATTTCTAAGTACTTAGAGCTTGTGTACATATAACTATTATATATACTATTTAGAATATTGACAACTTGTGTGTCGTTTGATTGTCTCAGAATGTAACCTTACAGGTTTCCGTGTCTCAACGGCCGCGCGCGTCAGCCGCGCGCGGCTCGCGATCGGCCCCGATGCACGGAAATGAACCTTTAGAGTCATGGCTAAAACTAAATGAGGTTTAGTGGACCTACTGAACAGTATCATAATTAGAACAAACTTTGTTCTATCCAAGAGATGTCAGGATGTATTCATTGTATGTGAGTATGTAATGTGTGTGTCTGTATATTGTGTAAGTTTTCTAGCTATTCAGGGTAATATAGAATAATACAAAGTAACAAATGGAAATCAGCATTTTATTCATGTTAGTTATATTTCGGGACTTAATCGCGTGAATTATTTAAAGGTACGAATGTATAAAAATCGCGAAAGTTTAAAAACACTCTGGTTATATCAAGGAATTGGAGTTGGAAGGTATATTAGTGCCACTTCCAAGAGGACCTATTGCCTTGGAAAAGAAGTGATAAGAAAACTAGGTCATCTCATAAATCATCTGCCATTTACATTTGCAATCTGATATTACATAGGAATCTGAATTAACTGAGACTTAGATATACTATTGCAATGTTCAACTATATAACTACAGGACTTATACTACTGATACATAACTTACGAGAAAATAGACCCCTTTCATCAGTCAATCGGTCAATATATACAAACATTATACACAGTACAGTAAACACAATATATACAATACAATAGAATCAATATCAAGTAACTTTGATTAAGGATCGTACGTCGTCGAACGACACCCAGAGAAAGTGGCTAGCTCATAATGTCTCACTGCTTTTATATCTGAAACTAACTATTTTTAACAAGTGGGTAGAATCCCATTTAACATCTAGGTACATTATTGAGACTAAGCAGTGTCTCTAACATAATTCTAAATTTATATGGTTATACAACAATAGGTATAAACATTTAGACACAATACTATGCGTTTCAAGTGAGAAGATAATCGCGATCACGTCAACTTCACTTTGTACTTGTCCAAATTGTACCCCTAGCAACAAAAACTCCCAAGGCGGGTAAAGTACGTTTGTGTATTATGGTAATGCTGACCTTACGTTACACAATGAAGTTGTAGTCGTATTGCGAAACGAAATATCATCATGACAGTTATCAACTCATTTGAAACGCATAGTAGTTCATTCGCGTTTAGAATGCAGTGAGTCATCAGGGTAAAGGTGTATTCACGGTGTTGTTAAATTTGAAACAAAATTATATTTTAAAAGATTAAGTTAAAATAAATTAAAAAAAAACACACTTAAAAGTTCAAACTGAATCATTAATATTAAATTTTAATTACTATCACTTATATCCTTGTTAGTACTTATAACAAAAGTATTTTCTGCAGGGAGTTCCATGACGTCTTCTAAATCCGACATGATATTTTCTTCTTGTAAGACGTGGTTCTTGTAAGCGTCCACTAAACGGATTGCGTATTAGAATATTTTTTCACGTAATACGAAAGTTGTATTGTTGGCAGCAATATATTTTTTTATTTGTCACACCAACTCAAAGGGGTTCAGTTCGCAGTGGTACGGAGGTAAACAGAGAATTTCAACGCCGTTACTTGTAGCCATTTCATCGATTAAATATTTTTATGTGTGGGGCGATTTCGGCGGCTTTTTTTAACAGTTATTTTTTTTAATAACTCATGTCCATCAGTATCCCTTTGCTTTTTAGCCAGTCTATTATTTGTAGTTTGTTCTAAGCGGACCTCGGTAATTTCTCGAGTTCGATAGTTAGCGTTGTCCATGACAACAATGCTCCCTGGTTCCAGCTTAGGCATTACGTTTTTGAACAAGGTACCTGTCACCGTCCATAATCCATAATCTTTGGTTGATTTTGACTCAAAAACGAATAGACCTCCTTCCACAAATCCTTTGTCGCTACCAATATATAAAACAAATAACCTTTTTCCCGTTCCCGTAGGAACTCTTGGACCGGTAGATACTCGTAAGCCGTCTTGAAAAGCATGTCTCTTGTTTTTTATAGTTGTATCTAACCACGCCTTTGATTTAACATGTCCGGCGTTTACCCACGTTTCGTCAAGATAGTATTTGTTTTTATTTGCTTTTCTGTGTTCTTTGATTTGCCTGAGATATTTACGCTACCACAAAACAATGTCTTCGCTCTCCATTAATAATGTTCTATTATCCTGTTTATTATAGTCAAATGCCTGCACATGCATTATTTTATGAAGTGTGGTACGTTTAAACGTACGAACATCGTCATGACGAGATGAGTACAAAGACTGCAGTCATGTATTTATATATTCTAATGTAATATCATTTTATGTTCTGTGCCTTTATATGTTTATCATCTATTTACAATTATAACAAAAAATGTTTATTTAAATTTACTAACATATTTATTGCTATGTATTATACCTACATATTATTTATTTAATTAAGGATATACCTTAATGGTTTCGGACGTCACTTGGGGTTCACACTGAAAACCAGCGCTGTGTTGTGGCTCATGCCACAACATGGCATTTAAGCTGAGTGGAAACCTCGTTTGTCGCAGATACGACGTGCAAGCACAAACTCAGTTATAATTTTATTTGTTTTTATAAAGCTTATTGTATCTGTGACAAATAAACGATTTTTCTTTCTTCTTCTTTCTGTCTTTCTTCATCAGCTTCACAAATTGTCATAATTTTATTTAATGTCGGGTACTTAGTCGTTATTTAAATATATTGAGTGTACTTTTCTCCTTATTTTTGTCTAATTCATCGAATTTATCAATCATAGACTTCCGGGCCCTTTTTTTCACTTGCCATTTCAATGAATCATTTTCCTTTTATTTACTTAGAATACTATAAACTGTTCTCTCGGACACACCGCATGCAGCTGCCGTTTTTTGTACTACGCTGTTCTTATTCACATTTAAATCACACAGTTTAAAATACTTAAAAACATTGTAAAACCTCTGCCATGCATAATAAGCATCTTAGACAATTGACATAATATTAATTACAATACAAAAATCATCGTTTAATATCTGTGGGTACATCTATAATATAAATAATTGATTTATTAGATTTATGATTTTCTGTGCCTTAAGTACACACATCAAAAGTGTCTAGGGATCAACATATATTTTTGCAATAACTTTTCTCCTGATTGATTTTTTTTTTTTATTTCTTTAAGGATTCATCAAATAAAGTGTTTTCGTTTGTCACAGTAACGATAAACCAAGTCACCTTTGCATTAATAAAGAAATTTGCCATTTTCCTAATAAAGGGATTTTTGACATTTGAACCACTAACAATAAAGTTCGAAAAAAAGACTGAAATAACAGTTTTCTTTAAAATTTTATTGGGTAACTTAAACAATTAATAATCCGTGTTTCTACCGCGAACACTAACAACACAAGAACATCGGTTTGGCATACTCAAAATGAGTTCATCCAAATCACGCTGTGGAATGGCCGCCCATGTTCGTTGCAACAACAAAAAAAGGTCTTCTTGCGACTGGATACCCTCTGTTACAGTACAATATCTTTGTGCTGTATCTACAATCTCTACAATCTACATCACAATCTTATGTTCCTTATCGCACGTTCAGTATCTATTAAATGTTTTTACTATCTGTTATCAACACGAAGTCGTTAGTATATAAGATGCACCTTTAGATAATTATAACCAGACTATACTACATCTTTTGTCTCATTTATACCTAATCATATATTGCCAAGTAGTTTGGCAAATTGGTGACCCCGACGAACGAATACGCAGCAAGAAACATGGCACAATCACCGTGCAAGGCGAACATAAATCAGCAAGGAACACTTGAAGTAGCTGCTGGCACCTCGGTTTTATCCCGCATTCCGGAATTTTGGAAAGACCAACCAAGATTATGGTTCACGCAACTAGAAGCCATATTAGCACCACAGAAGCAAGGAGACGAATACAAATACTGTACAGTAATAGCAAAATTATCCAAGGAAGAAATACTACAGGTTAGTGACCTAATCACTTCACCACCGACTACAGATAAATACAAAAACATCAAGGAACGTTTAATTGATTGTTACGAAGAAACAGAACAGCGACAGTTTCAAAAATTAATATCAGAGACAGAACTCGGTGATCAAAAACCTTCGCAGTTATTACGTCAAATGCGAGTCCTCGGGAGAGGAAAAATCAGTGACGAAACAATTAAACTACTATGGTTCAGGCTTTTACCAACATCAGTTACTACGGTTCTAGCAGTTACGGAAGACATGGAAATTGACAAACTGAGCCAAATTGCAGACAAAATAATAATGAATTCAAAAATAACCGGAATATCAGCTGTTAGCAACGACACTTCAAACGACAACAATACAGCATGCATTTTAGCCCAGCTAGCAAAATTACAGATAGATATTGACGCAATTCAGCAAGGTCAATATGGCTATCGACCCAACACGCACAATCATTTCAAGAAACGTCAACAATTCCCGATTATGAGGCCGAGAACAAACTATAGAGGAGCAAATCAATTTTGTTACTACCACGAAAGATTCGGAAAATATGCAAAGAACTGCATTAAACCATGCGGTTGGAAACCAATGACTTACGTACGGAACCAGGGAAACGAATAAGAGCACAGACAACGGCGAAACTCTGTGCAATCCACCCATCCAATCGCCTCACCATTACCGACCGAAAAAGTGGTATGAAGTTTTTGATTGACACGGGCGCAAATATTTCAGTCATTAGCAAGCAACAGAGACATTCAATTTTACAAAATGAACAATACACACTATACGCTGCAAATGGGACTAAAATTAGGACTTACGGCGAGAAGACGCTTACCTTGAATTTAGGACTACAACGATGTTATAAATGGAATTTTGTAATCGCCGATGTTACACAACCAATAATTGGAGCAGATTTTCTAGAGCACTATAAACTATTAGTCGACATAGCAGGTCGCAAACTTATCGACAAAGTTACAGAGCTGACAACGCATGTAATTTCGGAAAAAGCGACACAACAAACAATTCGTACTATCGCAGTGGGAACGAATCCACGTATTACGCAACTTTTAAACAAATACGAAGACATCACGAAAGAGTCCTCTCTCCGCAATGCGCCCAAACATAAGATTGAACATCACATTATCACTACAGGACCACCCGTCGCAGCTCGGGCAAGACCATTACCTCCAGAAAAATACGACATAGCCAAAAAGGAATTTCAAAATATGATAGAACTCGGAATCTGCCGACCGTCAGATAGCCCATGGGCAAGCCCATTACATATGGTAAAAAAGAAAAATGGCGAGTGGAGGCCGTGCGGAGACTATCGAATGCTCAATAGCACGACAGTACCGGACAAATACCCACTACCAAGATTAACTGACTTTACATACATATTAGAAAATAAGAAGATACTAAGCAAGATAGATATACGTAAAGCATACCATTGTATTCCTGTTAAAGATATAGAAAAAACAGCCATCATCACACCTTTTGGACTTTTTGAGTACTTAAGAATGCCTTTCGGATTACGCAATGCGGCACAAACATTTCAACGATTCATGGATTCCTTATTTAGAGATTTAAACTACGTATTTATATTTGTAGACGACTGTCTCATTGCATCGGACAACGAAGATTTGCATTATCAGCATTTAGAAACGGTTTTCAAACGTTTACACGAGAATGGAATAACCATTAATCACGAAAAATGCGAATTTCTCAGAAGGGAAATAGATTTCTTAGGTTATCATATAACGAGCCAAGGAATACACCCTACCGAAGAAAATTACAAAGCAATCATGGAATTTCCCAAACCGAAAACAATTCAAGAATTAAGAAGATTTTTGGGCATGGTCAATTTCTACAGAAGTAATATTCCACGCGCAGCGGAAAATCAAAGAATTTTAAACGAATATCTACATGGTTCAAAAAAGAACGATAATTCACCTGTTCCTTGGACAACGGAAGCAGACAAAGCTTACGAAAAATGCAAGGAAAGCATGAAAAACGCAGTGTTAACAGCGCATCCTTCCCGCAACGCATCACTAGCGCTCATGACCGACGCTAGTGCTACTTGCGTTGGTGGAGTTTTACAACAAAAATCCGGACGCAATTGGGAACCATTAGGATTTTTTTCACAAAAATTGAGCGAAACTCAACAAAAATATTCTACGTTTGACAGAGAGCTGTTAGGAATATACATGGCCGTCAAACATTTTCACAGATTAATCGAGGGAAGAGAATTTACAATATTTACGGATCACCGACCTTTGACATACGCATTCTCCCAAAAACCATCATCAAACGATACACCGCGACGGGTCCGGCAGTTAGATTTCATTTCACAATACAGTACCAACATTCAACACATAAGCGGACGTGACAATATTACCGCCGATGCCTTATCTCGAATAGAGGAAATATACGTGCCATCACCTATCGATTACGCTGAATTGGAAAAATGTCAATCAACAGATAATGAACTAAGTAAATTACATGACAATAAAAGATTAAAATTCAAAAATATTACGCTTCCGGGTTCCACAATAAACATCACCTGCGACACATCTACTGGAAAAAGCCGCCCCTACTTACCAAAGCATTTTCGCAAACAAATTTTCGATACCATTCATGGTATGAGCCATCCAGGAAAAAGAACTACGAGAAAAATGATAACCCAAAGGTATTTATGGCCGTATATGAACAAAGATATCAATAATTGGTGTAGATCATGTATAGCCTGCCAAAAATCAAAAATACAACGACATACGATATCACCTCCTGGTACATTTATGACAGCGCAACGTTTTGAACATTTACATATTGACATCGTCGGACCACTTCCGATTTCACAAGGGAAGAGATATTTAATCACAATCATAGATCGTTGTACGTCATGGCCCGAAATATTTCCGGTAGAAGATATAACTGCAGAAACAGTAGCCAAGACACTTTTCGAAGGATGGATTACTCGTTTTGGATGTCCATTGCGCATTACTACGGATCAAGGCCGACAGTTTGAATCAAGAATATTTGAGTCACTCTCACAATTTTTGGGAATACATAAAATTAGGACAACACCTTATCATCCACAATCCAATGGAATGATAGAGAGATTTCATAGAACTTTAAAGGCGGCGTTAATGACAAGAGAATCCAACGAAAATTGGTTAAAAGAAATTCCAACAGTTTTACTCGGGTTGCGGAGTAGCTTGCGAGAAGACACAGGTTATAGTTCAGCAGAGATGACATATGGAACGCCAATACGACTCCCTGGAGGATTTTTTGAGTCATCAGCAGCACAGTTATCAACGTACGAAGAGTTTGTAAAACAAATTCAAAAGGACATCACACAAATGACATCAATTCCGAAAAGAAAAAAACACAATCAAGCTATATTTGTGCATCCCGAACTCAAAGAATGCTCACACGTATTTGTTCGGTGTGATAGAATTAAGAAAGCCCTGACACCGCCGTATGAAGGACCCTACCCAGTAATTAGTAAAACAGATAAAACATTTTGCATTAGAATTAGGGATAAAGAGACAGTGATATCAATTGATAGATTGAAACCAGCTTTCATGATCAATGACGAATCAAACTACGTGCCAGATTCAAAGGATTGCAACAGGCATTCACACACGTACACTACACGATCGGGACGTAAAGTAAAGCCAGTAGTACGTCTATAAAAAACCGCTGATATAAGCAAGCTATTCGTATATATATTAACATAGATCTTAACATATACCATTAATTTACAACTAAGCGAACCAACTCCGTAACCTGATCCAGGAGGACTTACGGTGGACAAGAAATGTTGCAATGGGACAGATTATTTTAACAATCGGCGTGATCCTAATTTACGGCATAATGAAAACACTGGACAGAAGAATGAAGAGTTTAACAAAAAAAAAAAAAAATAATAAACACTCGTGCAACAGCTGAGTCAAAATTACAGACGTCAGCAAATCACACCACAACAGGCGTCATCAAATTCCACCGCGTACAATAGCATTATTATTTATATACATCAGCAAATAACTAGTAAGGTCTAGGTCAAATTTATATTTTACAATATAAATTAATTATATGGTAATAGTGTTTACACACTATTACCATAAATTTTTTAAAGGGGGGTGTACTGTTACAGTACAATATCTTTGTGCTGTATCTACAATCTCTACAATCTACATCACAATCTTATGTTCCTTATCGCACGTTCAGTATCTATTAAATGTTTTTACTATCTGTTATCAACACGAAGTCGTTAGTATATAAGATGCACCTTTAGATAATTATAACCAGACTATACTACATCTTTTGTCTCATTTATACCTAATCATATATTGCCAAGTAGTTTGGCAAAATATGATTGAAATTAATCATATATTGATGTTTGGCAATTATAACCAGACTATACTACATCTTTTGTCTCATTTATACCTAATCATATTCGGCAGAGCTCTTCTCTGTAGCATATCCCATGCATGCTCAATCGGGTTCAAGTCTGGCGACTGAGCAGGCCAGGGCAGGACATTGATGTTAGCTGCGGCGAGAGTCTGTCTTACAACTCTTGCGGTGTGCGGTCGTGCATTATCATGCATTAACTGAAATAAGGGACCGATTTGCACTTGTAGAGGAACGATGACGTCTGATACAATCGTCTCAGCATAAATTTGAGCGTTGAGGTTGCCTCTGATCCAAATCAACTCAGTTCTTCCGCCGATCCAAATACCCGCCCATACCATGATGGTTCCACCACTATAAGGATGGACTTCCTGGCAGGATTTTAATCGCTGTTGGCGTCCAGGGGTTCTCCAGTGTCGTATACGTCTTGTATCCGGTCTCATACCAAAACGAGACTCATCAGAAAAGCACACGAAACGCCATTGTTCTTCTGCCCAATTTCTGTGTTCAAGAGCCCATTGATATCGAATCCTACGATTGTGCATTGCTATAGGTGGTACCCGTAGCGGTCTTCGGGAATGAAGGTTCACTTCATGCAAGCGGTTTCTGACTGTTTGGTCGCTAATTAAGTTCCCTGAAGAGTGATGAAGCCTCACAGCTAACATCATGGCGGTTATTGTTGGACCTCTTCGAGTTAAGATTTGAATGTATCGGTCTTGTCTCCGTGTGGTGCAGCGATACCGGCCTCCATGGCGCTCAGCCACGGTACCAGTGCTTCGGTAACGTGTCCAAAGTCGACTGATAACACTCTGACTTGTATTCAGAGCTAAAGCCACAGTACGTTGCCGGGAACCAGCTTCTATCATTCCCACGGCTCTGAGCATTTCTTCCCTGCTTAAATGACGTCGCCGCTCCATAATAACGTTGGTTTTAATCAGTAGTAGGGAAACAGTAGCACTAATAATGTCTTCAATGCGTTGTATGTTTTTATAGGGAAAATATTGACAGCTGATTTTCATCTTTTACTCGAATTTGATTCACAGTTCCTGATTCAAATTATGAAATGCACCAAAAAGGATCCATATAAATTTATAAAATCATAAATTTATTACAAAGCCACATCTCAATCTCAAGAAATCCGCATAAAAATGCTTGATCCCTAGACACTTTTGATGTGTGTATTTTAATTATACACTATAAAATAACTACCAATCCTCGTTTGGCAGACATGGATTATCCTATACATAAACTTAGGATATACTAACGTATAGACGTACATAGTGTGAGAGCAAGAGGATACTTCTTTATGAAAGTGCTACAAGTAAGAGAGAGAAAACAAACAAATACACATTGTAACCCGTTTTGAATGACAGGGCATCCAAGTAATCCAGGGAATTTATTTCACAGGTAAGTTGTCATTGGCTTAATAGATTTTATTTATGTTTATTTCGAAGAAATCTATATGAAAACCATCACAGTAAATACATATAATGAAATCATAAACTTTACTTTATAAGGGATTCGTTAGAAGTAGTATTTTTAGAAAAATATTGTTTTGTTATGTTTACAAAAGGGCTTGACCCATAATCTTTAACGATAATTTTATCGATAAAATAAATTCTAGCTTATGACAGGACAATATTGAGATCATTATGGTTTTTTCTTTAATTATTTTTTATTTGTAGGCCTAGAATATCAGTACCTATTTGCATCAGTTACAATTTTTTTTCTGCTGTACCTACCGATTTCCAGTAGATCCTACTGTTAGACAAAAATAGATAAGATTAATAGCCCGACCAAACTGGGCACCAAAAAATTTCCTCAATATGTAGCTGGCATTTTGAAGATGAATATATACGCAAAAGAAATATAAATACAATTTTGTTGAAAGGAGCGATTTCTACTTTGTACCAGTAAATACATTTTTTTAAATGCTCTTTTTTACGTACCGAGCCGAAATTGCCATGGTAACTTTGTTTTAATAAGATGCCTAAAATTAAGTCTACGACAAATTTATATAGTGGTCGTTTAGTGGAGAAAACATATTATGTCGAATGGGTGAAGGTACTAAGTTGATTACTAACATCTATTTCTTTACTTCAATCTTTAGGTGATTTCAAAATGCACTTAAAAAAATTATCATCCTACAAAAATAATAGTTTAACGAAGTTGTCCTCCTAATCTTTAAATAAAAATCTCGTGTCATGGTTTTTGCGATCGAACTCCTTCCAAATTCGTGTGGCATAGTTTTGAGACCTGTATTTTGCAATTATCCAAAGACTGAAGTAAGAAAATAGTCTTTATTTACCCATTTGACATGTTTAACATCTATTTTCTCCACTAACGTACCACTGTATAAATTTAGTCGTATACCTACATCAAGTTAGACGTCTCGTCAAAACGAAGCTACTATGATAATTCCAGCTCATTTTGAAATTTGCTCTAAGGATGCTGTACTATAATAATTTAATAATTTGTTGGTTACAAATACAATTGAAAGAAATTACTACGCCGCTGCAACACACACATCTTTAGGCCAAAAAGATGAGGTTCAAGTTACAGATTAAAGCAGAAGATAAAAGTAAAACAAAAGCAAATACGTAGTTTGGCAGCCAAAACTAACAGACTGGCTCACAAGTAACCAAAAACGTTTCTGAAGCTTCGCCAGCCGCTATCGCAATGTAAATACGATGGTATCTTAACTGCCAAAACACAGGTTTCACTTAACTTTGGAATCGGAGGACCAACATTATTACTCAAATAAACATAAAACGTTACTTTATTAAATATTTTTGATTTTTTAGTTTTATGTTATTTCAATGTTATGTACTAGCCAATCGTATGTGACAATTGTGAATTGTTTTACTATAATTCAATAACATAAGGGTGATTATATTAATCTGGCGTATTGTATAAATTTAGGATGTACTAGGCATATTTTGTAATAGTAACTACTTATCGATATTTCTCGACTTTTAGACATCTCGTCACTAGCTCACGCATATACAGATAAATCAAAAATCATCACACGTCAATGAGCTCTTTGTTCGTCTACTAGTATATCCTAAGTCTATGATCCTATAATCATGACTATGATAACCAGTCAATACATTGTGGTAGTTACACCGTTAACAGATTTCCTACTTCTGATTTATAATAAAACAACTACCAAACCTTCGTTCGGTTTTTTACAACATCATATAAACTAGATTAATCGAGGTCTCAAAACATACTATAGTAATTACAATTTCCAACACATGGATGATTATATACATATGGCAATTCACTTAGATATATTTATATATATATATGGCTAGTGTTGGATATTATTAGAGCCCAAGATTTAATAATATCCAACACATGGATTGATTATACATTTAGATATATGGCAATTTATATAGCCCTAAAGCCTCATATCTAAAACGTGCGTCGAGCGCGCTTTAGTAGGTTCTCTGACTACCTTAGTATTCTTAGCTGATGTTTCAACAGCATTTAACTAGCGAATGTTTTGTCTTCTTCTATGCTACTTTAAAAATGGTATGAAAAAGAAAGACAAACGACGTAACGTCTGCTAATTTATTAAGAATTAATTTATGCTCGCGGCTCCGCCCACGTCATAAAGACACGTTATTGCTCAGGTCCTAAGGAAAGTAGCTAATATTATAGCCTATAACTTTACCCGGACATACGAGATTAGGCTCCTAAAATTTTAAATAATAAATTTACTAGATAGAATGCAGGGCTTGCGTGCCTACTGTAGTGTAAAGTTCTAGTGCTGTACTATTCTACACTGTCAAAAGGTACAATTGGAATAGAGTAGGTATAGCAGAACACTGATTTGTAAAATACTGATAACCTCCCTCATATTAATCCTTAATCACTTACCTCCTGTTTTTGGGGTTATGACCTTAACCATATACAGAGTATTTTACTAGCGTAAAATCTATAGTAGGTAAATTTATTGTGACGTTTAAGTCCTAAAACTGACAAAAAACATCGATTTTACTCCTGGGACACCAAGATATGTGGCAAATGGTTGTGTGACAAAAGTGGGTGGTGGAGTATTAATTTGTATTTTTTTTTTCAAAAATCTATATCTATATCTTCTATCTATCTATACATATAATAAAACTGTAAATTTCACGTGTCTGTACATGGCCGAACTTAGTGAAAAAAAATATTAGGAAATGTTCGAAAAGAGTATTTAAACACTTTGCTGCATTTTTAGAAATGTCTGTCTGTCTGTCTGTCTGTCTGTTTGTTTGAACACGCATCACGCAAAAACTACCGGACAGATTCGGTTGCAATTTTGCACGTGCAATCTAATAGATGCAGATTATCATTTAGGCTATAAATTATCACGCTTTTTCCCATAGGAGCTAAGCAGTAAGGGATAATGACTTGAAGGATCATTATGAAAATTTGCAGTTTTATAGTAAATACTATAGGACATTATTTACACTATGAATCATTACGCTAACGTCTATGGGGAACGAGTAGCAACGTATTTTTTGTCGCACCATAATGGTTTATCAATTAGACATTATCTATAATTGTAACCCATGGAATACATAACTTCACGCTAAAACTAAAAGGAGCTAAACACAACATTTTTAAGTTTCATAAGAACAGTATTTTGACGTAGTAAGTAGTGAACAGTATAGCCTCGAAGCTATGCTAGCGGACTTTGACGACGAAGTCGCAGGTTCGAATCTGATGTCTGAATTTGTTCTTTTTGTATTTTTTTAAATTGTCTTTATCCCTTTTAAATATTTTTCTTAATGTTTTAGTTATTTTTTCGACCGTAGGTAACTTATTTACTTTGCTTATTATTTTTTATATTAAAAATCAAGTAAATTAAAATTAGGTAAGTTAATTATAGGTATGCACTGCTGAGAGTAATGAATTAATCGTAGTAGAAATGAAAAACAATATTACATTATAATTAAAAAGTATTCGACATTTTCCAGAAATGATGTGTTCGTCTAAAAAAAGACATTATACACGTAAAAAAATACATGTAGCGCCATCTATGAAATCAAATTGTTCACCGTGATCAAATAATTTTGATCACGGTTAAACAACGGCAACATTCTTGAAAGTAGATGGCGTTGTATTCAATAACGTTCTATATTTAGTAAAAGAAGTTTTAAAAAGAAACACATTGCTATGATTTTTAGAAATGTTTGTCTGTCTGTCCGTTTGTTTGGCCCAGATCACAGGTGCATCGAGGATCATGTTTTGGGGTTATGGCTGGAGATCACGTGTTCATCAATTCAACGATAATGAATGGCTCAAAAACAGTCAAGTGTGAGTAGTTCGGGTGACGGGAGGAGGGGGCTGGGGCAGTGGGTGGTCGTTGTCTGTCAACCGTACCTTTAGGGATATCTGACATTTTCGCGGGCATGACACAGATGACACGCTCTGTGTTTGTTTACTAAAGTGTTACAGCAGTTTTATATGCATTTCAGTTGTATATCTTAGCAGACAAAGGAAAATCCTGAAAAAACATTTTATTAGTATTGTAACACTGTATGAAATACACCCCATTTTTAGCCAAAATGGCTAAACAGAACCCTTATAGTTCCCTTATGTCCGTCCGTCCGCAGCTTAGCTCAGAGTCTGTTAGTGCTAGAAGGTTGCAACTTTGGCATGAATAAATTACTAACGCCGATAAAGTGAAAGAATAAAATCTTGAAAATCATTATTTTTTTAAGTGTACCTCTCTTAAATGTAAAATGGGGATGTAATTTTTTTCTCACCTACCTACCCCATCGTGTGTGGTATCATTAGATAGGTCTTTTAAAAAGCGTTTAGGGTTTGTGAAGACTGTGTGAAGTGTCCCCCTGCCAGCTAAATTGTTGATGTTGGGTATGTGAAAAAATTTAGGGTAGTAGTATAAATACTAAAATTATAAGGAAAACTATCACAGTTAAGTACTTAGGCTTTACAAGTTTATGATAACATGGGAAGTAACAACATTTTCGTACAAATTCTATTGAAAATTATTAGGTAATAAGTAGGTATAATGTTGAAAGAATGAAACAAAAACAACAGAAAACCCACTTCTTAAGCCGCACACCAAACTAACTATCTAAAAGAATAGAACAGATCGATTTTTATTTAGTACACGGAAGACACATGTATAGACATTATTATAATTTAACAGGAAAAGTCATGCAGAAGATTAAAATAAACAATAAATAAAACAGTAAAATAATAAAAATAACAATAGACAAAAAGAAAACAAACACAAATTAATAACAAAAAACAGAATTAACGAATACATAGAGGCTGTATTTGGTACTTATTTATTTTCACAAAGCTTTTGGGTGTTGAAGCTATCAACAGATGAATATGACGATTCTCCGCTGCTGAGTCATATCGCGGTTCACCCGACAGGACTGTTTCCAACATATTTATACAGAAGTTATTTCGTAACCTAAACTACCTTAATTTATACCCGACTTTCACGCGAACGAAGTCGCGGGCACAGCTAGTATATAATAATAATTAATTTATTGTTCATAATATTGTCACAGCATTATGGTACAGTTCTCTGGACCACACTAGGATACCCTGTGTTGTGGGACCCAGTCTCTTTCGTGCTTGTTGATAACTTATATCTAAAAATTAATAAATGCTTAAACTAAATCTCTTATAACTTATAACTCTATTTATAGTAGATACATAAATATTATTCATGATAGTTTGTGTGTGTGCGTGTGATTGCATATGAATACGTGATATTACAAACTTATTTGGTGTAATGCAAAGAAGCCAAGAGTGTGAGGTTATATTTATATTAAAAAGTCACCCTGTTAGTACGTCTGTTTACTGTCGGATGTAGCCTGTCCAACGACAGTACAGCTATAGAGGTCAGCGCTATGCACACATAGATATCGTTAATGGACACTGAATTACACCCTTCGGTATAAGAGGTATTTTAACAATGTTGGTAGAAAGTTAGGATTCTGTTCCTTTTACGCATTCTATCTCTCTCTCATTCGAGTCATTTCGATAGAAAGAGGTAGAGGTAAGTAAACAAATCATTTGTTTTCAAGTTGGTGTTTGTAGTGTGTGTTCTAGTGATGAGGGTCCCGGGGTTCCGGTATTCTTTTGAATAAATCCATCAAGTCATATTATTGTATAGAGTTACTGCGTCTTTGTTATAGGAACCTTCTACTAATAGAACATACCTTCTGCCATTACAATCTATTTATAGAAATGGCTAAGGCATCGGTCTCGCAATCGTGAGGTCGCGGTTTCGAATCCTACCCATTATACTACTGACGTGAACCCACTCCTAACACAAGCCTTTGAGCTTAGTTGGAGGGGTTAACAAGATTGCTAGTAATGTGGAACTCAATCCCACATTGCTAGTTATCTTATATTTCAAAGAAAAAAAAAAAAAATTAAATCATGCTTCAGTTCATAAACATTTATTTTCCAAACAAACTGATAAATAACAATAAAGCAATCAACATACACATTACTTACTTATTTAATTAAACATTAATAACTTAATTTGCACATAATATTTATTAGCAGGTGCGATGTTACAACATCAGCCTATCGCAGTCCACTGCTGGACATAGGCCTCTCCAATTGCACGCCACTTTGTTCTATCTTCGGCTTTTTGCATCCAGCTCCTGCCAGCTGTTTTGCGTAAATCATCACTCCACCTGGCCTGAGGGCGTCCTACACTACGTTTTCCAAGCCGCGGTCTCCACTCAAGAACTCATTTACCCCAACGGTTGTCGGTTCTTCGGCTAATATGGCCAGCCCACTGCCACTTAAATGCGATGTTACATTAAAACTAAATTAAAACAAATAAAACCTATAAAGACCACAAGACTCCGACAGTACAGAAAGTACGTTTCGTACATTATTTTCTCTTGCAATACAAATATAGATATCGTTCACACACACGGAATCTTGGAATACTTCAGACCATTTTGTTCCAAAGGTATCCTGAGATTCTCTGTCCGTAAACGATGTTTATTTGTGCGTTGCTCGAGAGTAGTACGTATGAAGCTTACCTTCTGTACTCTCGATATTTTGTTTGCAACCTCATTAGAAAGAAAAAAACCAGACAAGTGCGAGTCGTACTCACCCACCGAGGGTTTCGTACAATTTTTTAGGTACGTATTATAAATAGTTCAGGAATCGAAACTCGTAGTTTTTCTAAGACTATATTTATTATTTACTAGCTGTCCCGCGCAACTTTCGTCTGAGTAAATCTTCCCCTTTTTTTTACAATCCTATGTTACTTCTAATACCTCCAAGAATATGTGTACAAAGTTTCATGATGATTGGTTAAGTAGTTTTCGCGTGAAAGCGTAACAAACAAACCTACATTCACATTTATATATTAGTATAGATATTATAGTTTTTCTAAAACGATTTAATTACAAATGTATAGTTTTCAGACTTTTACATATACTTCTAATGTTAGACGGTATTATTTGCCAATCTTCGTAGTTCTAGTTCAACGAAAAATACCCTCTAAATTTTCATTCCCTTAAGTGTTCAAATGTACGTTTTTTGCGGCAAAAACGGCCTTAGTTAACTTACAAATTTGATTTTTTCATAGCTTCAAGAGACTGGGCTAAAGTACATTGTTTTAAGGCGTTGCTTTCATAGATGCCATGTATATTTTTTTTTACTTATAGATAGATGCATTTGATACAATAAGACCAGAATCACAAAACATCGAGAGCAGAGAACGTGTTCAAGCAACGCTTAAAATAAATACATTTTAAACATTTTTTTCATTTTTTAGAGCCTACCTCTAAGTAATGAATAAATATATAAAAAACTGTACTTAATCTAATTACAAAATTATTTGGAGCTCTCCTTTACGCTTGTTTATTGCCTGTGTTAGGAGGCAGCCGCTCTTCCACATACACTATTATATAGATTAAATATCTAATTTAACTTTTTAAGAAGAAAAAATAACAAATAAAAATAAAATGAACATAATTATATAAAATTATTTATTTCAACTCAAAATTCATAATTAAGATCTGTTAGGTGGTTAAAGGGAGGAGCAAGTGAAACACCGTACTGCTATAAACACACTGATTTATTTCTTGTAAGATAACACTAGACAGGGCGTGGCACAAGCACACATAAAGACAAGCAAATGTATACACAACAAGATCTATCTAATTTAATTGCCCTATATTTCATAACAATATTATATCTAAAAGCTACTTTACAACAGTCTTTCACAATTAAATTAAAGTTAACAACCTACTAGGTTTCGGAACGCATAGAGAAACATACAAATCTACATATCATCTACTACATTATTTTGATACTTCCACAAAGTACCGAATGTAGGTACTCTTGGGGAAGTCATTTTTTTAAGTAATATTTTTACAATAATGTCTAAGTATCACAGTGGACTGATTAAAATTAAATCATGATTAAAAGTGACTAGTTATTAGGAAAATTGTTACTTATTTATTACGTAGGTACTTAACAGCAAGAAGTACTTATGAGTATCTATACATACACTGGTTATTAAGTACACTTGATAAGAAACAGTTTAACGTACCGACTATTAAAACTAATTATTTACTTTGCTTCTTATTTTTCTTTGAATCCCATAGGTTTTGTTCTGTTTTTCAATTCATTTTCATCATTATTCATTTTCGCGAACCGATCGTATCTGTAAAAATAAACAAAAATACATTTTAACAACCTGTGAAATTTCATTTTACTTTTGTAAATAAAGAAACATGTGTTTCAGTGTTTTGATCGAAAATCAACCCTTATAAAAAGTAAAACACATGCGGGCGAACCCGCGGTCGACAGCTAGTAGCTAGTACTATTATAAAGTTGTATTGAAATCATGTCAAGACTTTACGTATACATAATTAATTAAAATATTTCTTTACATAATAATTTATTTTTTAATACAACTTCCACACATGCTCTGTGTAGCGGGGGAATCCACAAACTTCACATTATACATACCGTGGCAATATAGTCAAAACGTTAAGAAAGAAAAAGTTATTAACTTAAAATATCCACAAATAAAAATTGTACAGTAAAAACGATTACTTACAGTTTTCTAAACATCCAAACGAGCAGGGAGAGGCAGGCATTGACTACTACTTCTTCAGCCCCATCTTCACAGCCCAGCTCTTGTAACTCATCCAATACAGTTGTACAATCGCTAAACGGTCCTGCTGCCGAAACGTGACGCACACACAGTGCAAGGCACAGAAAGAACGCGAAGGTTAACATAACTGACATCTTTTTCTTTTCAAATCACAATATTTTACTTTAACTTAAGATTGTTTCACTAAATTATATGAGTAGTTACAATTCGAAACGACTTGTTACTTCCCAATATTATAAGTTTGTATGATAATACTATTCGCTGTCTGCAACTTTCAGAAGAGTGTGTGTTTTTATCTACAAAATACTGCTTTTATCCAAAAAATTGCGCAACAATTTGTATTTAATAATATTTCACAAATGTTGTGTGATTGCATTCATAAATTATCGCGTAATATGATACAATAATTTATCCGCACCAATTAGATTTAAAATGACAAAAAATTTGGTTTTTCAGAAAATTTTAAGTGTCATTGTATTGTAACAATAATTGAAACCTATATTATTTTGGGACAACTCACACAACGTCATCTGATTTCAAACTAAGCAGAGCTTGTCATATGCCAACCAAATAATCGATAAACATACTTAAGTATTTCATATATACATAAATACACTCAGACACAGAACAAACCCACGACCTCCGGCTTAGCAGTCAGGATCACTAACCACTAGACCAACAGGCCAGTTGATTTATCCGATGATCTATCAAAAAAACAAATCTTTTCATTTGCCGAGCTTGACGAGCAGATCTCAAGCCTGATGGTAAGCATCACGCAAATAGGTGTATATCATCACCTCCCTTCCCCCTTCAGACCGTTGTTGGGGCACTCAACGCTCTGTCCTGCGTACTACTCACACTTGGCCGATTTAGGTGCAAGAAAATGTTAGATCCCAGATGACATCACGTCAGCCCATACCAGTATGAGCGCCACACAAACCCTTAATCCGCAATGATTCTAGCGCCACTCCACGTGCTCCTAGTTCTGAGACATCAGTTCGTAACCAATACCGTTTATAAGTCTCATCTCATTTGCACAGTTTCTGCAGTGCCCTTTAACCGTTATATTCTTCCATGAAATAGTGATGCAATTTGATATTGTGAGTTATTTTGATGCGTATAATTGTGAAACATGCAAATAACTGACACCGCGGTGGTACCAATCAATACGGTCTATGGCTTTAATTAAAGGCCATCATTTGGTCTCATGCTATCGTTGTCAATTTAAAGATCAGGTAGGTATTTTTGTTGTGACTCCATTTAGATATTTCCCTTTGGTAACCTTGACTGTGTGTTTAAATGTCATAAGCAGTAAATCACTATTAAAAGATTTACAATCAATCCAAAACTATACAATAGGGAATATGCAAATATGTATTTTATTTACGCATATTTTATAATTAAAATATTAAAAGAGTATAAAAGAAGAGCCATTATAAGGTTTTATATTATATTATTTTTTTTTAATTGGTTGTGAATTAAAGTAACTTGAAACGAAAAAATATTTTAAAACAGCAATCAGCACCAGACCTAGTGACGTCACTTTAGTATTGACACTGCTTGTTTGCTTGTTTAATATGGCGACAACGTTATTGTGTTGTAAAACATTTGATTGTGCCTATTAAACAGAAAACCGGGCAAGTGCATGTAGGGCCACGCACAATGTAGGCATCCAGAGTCCCCTCCCTCCCATCCGCATAATGCGGCTTAGGTAGGTAGTGGCTTTTCAATTGTTTTTGTTTCATACTAACAACGTAATAACTATTACATAAAAAAAAATAATGGAATTTGTACGAAAATTTTATTACTTTTCATTTGATCAGCTGTTAGCAGCTGCTCGTAAACTTGTAAAGCCTACTTAGCTGTGATAGTTTATCCTGTGTCTGGGTGTTATTTATCTATAAAATGTATGTATTCCGAAATATATAAGTATGTTTATCAATTGTCTGGCTTCCATAGTACAAGCTCTGCTTGGTTTGGGATTAGATGGCGTTGTGTCAGTTGTTCTAAGATTTCATTATTATTATATAAAGGTTCGTAATCGTAACGTAATATTCTAACGTAAAATTTTTAGGAAAACCAATGTTCCTCCTTGTCAACTTAAATCAATTTGGTGCGGTAAAATTATTGTATCATATTACGCGATAAATAATGACTCCAGTCACGCAAAACTTGTATAATATTATTAAATATAAATAGTTGCGCAACGTTTTGGATAAAAACAGTATTTTAAAGATAAGGACGCACAGTCTCTTAAAAGTATAACTTATAATTTCTAGTTTTTAAGATCTGATTACTAAATTAAACCAAGTAACAGTGCCTATGTTGAACGATGGAAGAGCCTAAAGCCAAACACCTGATTCCTATTCACCCGCAGCCAGCAGTATTTAAAAGGTAATCAAGGTTTGGGCAAGCCATTTTCCAAGCATTCAAGGCCTCAGACTCGCATCGAACTTTAGAACTAACTACCGCTGGTTCTAAAATTTTCCTGGTTAACTCCTCCGTGCAGTAAAGTGAGGACAAAAACACCGGTAAACTAACATCAGAAATTTTGCGAACGCCGAGGTCACCAAAGCGAACGGGTAACGACGCTTAAAGCCACGCTCTGTCGTTCAATGCCACACTTAAAATTTTACACAGGGTTTTATGAATAATTTTGTCTAGTTTTCCAAAATTGAATAGATCTGAGTACGTAAGTGAATTTAGGAACGAAACGACAATATCGAACTATTGTAAAACCCGAATGCATATTAATTTGAAGTAATTGATCTAAGACTACACAAAAAAATTGTATTTTTTCTTCTACGAACGAATCATAGAACTCCTCTTAAATTGGGGCTCCTAGGATTTAAAGAGATTGATAATCTACAATTTTTAGATTTGAAGCCAAACAACAAATTTATAAATAACCAAAGCTTTATCTATTTCATCATTTATGAATATTTCACATTTAGTAAAATTTAAATCTAAACCAATATCTTTCAATTTATCTTTTAAAAAAAGCCTAGTCCTTGTATAACTACTGTCTCAACGTCTCCCCCTAGGGTCACGTCATCCAGGTACCAAATATTAAATTTAGAATTTAGTTGCCGAATTATGAGATGAATCATCGCCAAACTAAAAATGACTGGCCCAAGAGGATCACCTTGTTGGCATCCTACATATGAACTCAAAAGGTTGTCCTTATATACTTATTTTGAAGGGTGCCTGTAACACCGACAGAGACATTTATAAATTTTGGGGGGTTCTAATTTTACTTGTGCCAACAAGGGGAAACCTTGTTGGCTCAAGTAAAATTAGAAAACCGCCAGGTTGACAGAATTATATGCGTTCTTCATGTCAACTTGCAAAATGACTTCTGCCTTACCCGAGCCAAGGTAGGTGAACATGGCATGTATGGCAGCCTCACAGCCCCCTCGCAAGCCGAAACCTAATTGAAGAGGCTGAAATTTGATGGATTAGCAAGCTGAAGTGGCAGTGGGCTGGCCATATTAGCCGAAGAACCGACAACCGTTGGGGTAAACGAGTTCCTGAGTGGAGACCGCGGCTCGGCAAACGTAGTGTAGGACGCCCTCAGGCCAGGTGGAGTGATGATTTACGCAAAAAGGCTGGCAGGAGCTGGATGCGAGAAGCCGAAGATAGAACAAAGTGGCGTGCAATTGGAGAGGCCTATGTCCAGCAGTGGACTGCGATAGGCTGATGATGATGAGTATCCCTTTGCTTTTTAGCCAGTCTATTATTTGTTGTTTGTTCCAAGCGGTCCTCGATAATTTCTCGAGTTTGACAAAATGATAGGGTGCTTTGTCCATGATAACAATGCTCCCTGGTTCCAGCTTAGGCATTACGTTTTTGAACCACTCAAGGAACCTGTCACCGTCCATCTCCTTATTATAATCTTTGATTGATTTTGACTCAAAAACTAATAGACCTCCTTCCACAAATCCTTTGTCGCTACCAATGTGTAAAACAATTAACCTTTTTCCCTTTCCAGTAGGAACTCTTGGACCGGTAGATACTCGGAAGCCGTATCCAACCACGCCTTTCGTCAAGATATTGTATGTTTTTATTTGCTTTTCTGTGTTATTTGGTTTGCCTGAGATATTTACGCCACCACAAAACAATGTATTCTCCCTCCATTAATAATGTTCTATTATCCTGTTTATTAAAGTCAAATCCCAGCACATGCATTACTTTATGAAGTGACATTTAAACGTTGGAACATCTTCATCAGCTTCACAATTTGTCATAATTTTATTTAATGTCGGGTAGTCGTTATTTAAATATATTGAGTGTACTTTTCTCCTTATTGCACATTTGTCTAATTCATCGAATTTACCAATCATAGACTTCCGGGCCCTTTTTATCACTGGCCATTTTAATGAATTATTTTCCTTATTTTTACTAAGAATACTATAAACTGTTCTCTCGGACACACCGCATGCAGCTGCCGTCTTTTGTACTACGCTGTTCACATTCACATTTAAATCACACAGTTTCAAATACATACTTAAAAACATTGTAAAACCTCTGCCATGCATAATAAGCATCTTAGACAATTGACATAGTATTAATTACTATACAAAAATCATCGTATAATATCTGTGGGTACATCTTTAATATAAATAACTAATTTATTTATATTAGATTTCTGAATTTTCTGTGCCTTAAGTATTTTAATTATACACTATAAAATAACTACCAAACCTCGTTTGGCAGACACGGATTATCCTATACATAAACTTAGGATATACTAACGTATAGACGTACATAGTGTACGAGCAAGAGGATACTTCTTTATGAAAGTGCTATAAGTTATAGAGAGAAAACAAACAAATACACATTGTAACCCGTTTTGAATGACAGTGCATCCAAGTAATCCAGGGAATTTATTTCACAGGTAAGTTGTCATTGGCTTAATAGATTTCATTTATGTTTATTTCGAAGAAATCTATATGAAAACCATCACAGTAAATACATATAATGAAATCATAAACTTTACTTTATAAGGGATTCGTTAGAAGTAGTATTTTTAGGAAAATATTATTTTGTTATGTTTACAAAAGGGCTTGACCCATAATCTTTAACGATAATTTTATCGATAAAATAAATTCTAGCTTATGACAGGACATATTGAGATCATTATGGTTTTTTCTTTAATTATTTTTTATTTGTAGGCCTAGAATATCAGTACCTATTTGCATCAGTTACAATTTATTTTCTGCTGTACCTACCGATTTCCAGTAGATCCTACTGTTAGACAAAAATAGATAAGAATAATAGCCCGACCAAACTGGGCACCAAAAAACTTCCTCAATAAGTAGCTGGCATTTTGAAGAAGAATATATACGCAAAAGAAATATGGATACAATTTTGTTGAAGCGATTTCTACTTTGTACCAGTAAATATTTTTTTTTAAATGCTCTTTTTTACGTACCAAGCTGGAATTTCCAAGGTAACTTTGTTTTAATGAGATGCCTAAAATTAAGTCTACGACAAATTTATATAGTGGTCGTTTAGTGGAGAAAACATATTATGTCGAATGGGTGAAGGTACTAAGTTGATTACTAACATCTATTTCTTTACTTCAATCTTTAGGTGATTTCAAAATGCACTTAAAAAAATTGTCATCCTACAAAAATAATAGTTTAACCCTATACTTGACAAGCTTTTTAAATGTATATAATCGCTGTATTTTCCATATATAATGGATATGTTAGGTATTAAAAACATGTAAAAAATACAAAAAAAAATTAAAATATTGTATTTTTGGAAATAAAGCATGTGTATTTAAATGCACATTGCCAGCTTCGACGAGTTAACACCGTTGAAAAGGCGTGTGCACTAAAATATACATTGCCATGTTCAGGAAAAAAATAAAATAGGTTTTAAAATAATGAAATTTTTGTTAAATACATCAAAAATAAGCAATAAAGACACCAAAATAATCAGTTTTGATCAAATATGTGAGTTTTGAATCTGAATGTACTAAATTATAAAAAAAAAACAACTAAAATGTACTATGAAAGTTGTAATAGATAGTAGTTTACCATAATTAAGGCATTTAATACTTAATAGGTAAATGTTATCAATAATGAGATCAATAATCAGACATATCAATAATTAAATTTGATCTTTTAGATCAAACAACATTGTGATACTTTAATATCACCTAAACAATTGGTTTGGTTTAGTAAAATAATTAACCTGACTTTGTGTGATAATCATAAAAACAATTACGACCTTCTACCGCATAAAGCCGATCTTTGCATTTTACACATGACACATGAATTTAGTTTGACTTTTTAAACAATTTTTGCATCTGCCTTTATTTGTAAATGATGGCAAGTGCCCAATTTGATCAAATCGGCCATAATAAGATGTTTGAGGTGTAACAAAATGCGAACCTCTGGACGTATTAGAAATATCCTTAGCTCTTTGAAAGGTGATGAGATCATTACTAATGGCATATCGAAAATCTTTCAGTTTCGCAGCTTCTTCGACCAATAGTCAGTGTAAGCAGGCATGTTAACTAGGCCCATCAATAAGTGAATTGCAATGAAATCTCTAATTTCATCCGTTGTAACATTCAGTGTTGTACTGTTGTTGTTGTTTGTTTCCTGAACCATTCATTCTATAAGGTCGTCATCAAAAAACATTCGGAAGTATTCTAATGGTGACTTAGATTGTAGTGACACTGACGGTGAAAACGTTTTATCTTGAATATATGCTCTACCCGCAAATGTATTCTTGCAAACCCATTTCGTGTCTATTCGCTTCACAAGCACAAGTTTATTTTTGACAACAACAGCTGTAGCTTTTTTCCTTGATCGAGTAGCACTAGATGGAGATGCAGTGCTAGAATTACTTGGACCAGCAATCGGTGAAAATTGCGGTAAGTTAAACGATGGTCCAGATATAATGTTTTTATCTGACACAGCTAGAATAGTAACAGAAGGTAATATGGATGGTGAATCTGGACCAGAGTTAGATATGGTAGGTAATTGATGATCCGAATTAATATCTAAGTCAATCCTTGAACTTGTTATACCTACAAGTAGTATTTTCATCACTGTTAGATAGTAAATTAAGGTTTTCAAATGAAGATCCCAATGATGGTGGGTCTGAAGATTCGTCAGAATCTTCAACAATCCTGTTTCCCACCAATTCGCGCGCATAATCAAGTTCATCTTCCGAAGAACCACTTTTCTCTATGTCGGAACCAATACCAGACTTAGGTACCAATGCCAAAATTTTCGAAGTTATTGTAGCAGGCTATAACAATAAAGAAATATAAATAAATCATCAATAAGTAATAATTTAATTGAAATTCATAATATTATTTTGAATCAATGTTAATGTCTTCTGAACTGGCAATGTATCTACAAATGCACACAACCAAATGCGGGTAAATATGTTATCAATTTGGCAATGTGCATTTAAAGGTACATACAAAATAACACGAATATTGGACCAAGTAAACTAATTCAAATTGACAAAATCTATAATTCATTGACAAAATTGTATATTTAGGTACTATTTTTATCCCTTCTTTTTTCTTTTTTTATGTAAAAAAATAGGATTTCAATCGATTCTTACCTTGTATGCAGTAGACGCACGCGCACGCTCCGTCATCTTGCGACCTACTGACTACATCAAGTGTTGCCAGTGCTCAGTAATATTTTTAATGTTCAATACAAGCATTCACTTGGTGAATGTAGGAAAAAAAAATGAAAAAGTAAACTTATTTTCGCGTCGAGATTTTTTTTTAAAAAGTGTGCATTTAAATGCACATCGTCAAGTATAGGGTTAATGAAAGTGTCCTCCTAATCTTTTAAATAAAAATCTCGTGTCACGGTTTTTGCGAACGAACTCCTCCCAAATTCATGTGGCATAGTTTTGAGACCTGTATTTTGCAATTATCCAAAGACTGAAGTAAGAAAATAGTCTTTATTTACCCATTCGACATGTTTAACATCTATTTTCTCCACTAACGTACCACTGTATAAATTTAGTCGTATACCTACATCAAGTTAGACGTCTCGTCAAAACGAAGCTACTATGATAATTCCAGCTCATTTTGAAATTTGCTCTAAGGATGCTGTACTATAATAATTTAATATTTTTTTAGTTACAAATACAATTGAAAGAAATTACTACGCCGCTGCAACACACACGTCTTTAGGCCAAAAAGATGAGGTTCAAGTTACAGATTAAAGCAGAAGATAAAAGTAAAACAAAAGCAAATACGTAGTTTGGCAGCCAAAACTAACAGACTGGCTCACAAGTAACCAAAAACGTTTCTGAAGCTTCGCCAGCCGCTATCGCAATGTAAATACGATGGTATCTTAACTGCCAAAACACAGGTTTCACTTAACTTTGGAATCGGAGGACCAACATTATTACTCAAATAAACATAAAACGTTACTTTATTAAATATTTTTGATTTTATGGTTTTTAGTTTTATGTTATTTCATTGTTATGTACTAGCCAATCGTATGTGACAAATTGTGAATTGTTTTACTATAATTCAATAACATAAGGGTGATTATATTAATCTGGCGTATTGTATAAATTTAGGATGTACTAGGCATATTTAGTAATAGTACCTACTTATCGATATTTCTCGACTTTTAGACATCTCGTCACTAGCTCACGCATATACAGATAAATCAAAAATCATCACACGTCAATGAGCTCTTTATTCGTCTACTAGTATATCCTAAGTCTATGATCCTATAATCATGACTATGATAACCAGTCAATACATTGTGGTAGTTACACCGTTAACAGATTTCCTACTTCTGATTTATAATAAAACAACTACCAAATCTTCGTTCGGTTTTTTACAACATCATATAAACTAGATTAATCAAGGTTCAAAAACATACTATAGTAAGTATCAACTTCCAACACATGGATTGATTATATTTATACATAATTATGGCAATTCACATAGATATATTTATATATAGAGCCCAAGATCTAATAATATCCAACACATGGATTGATTATAGATTTAGATATATGGTAATTTATATAGCCCTAAAGCCCCATATCTAAAACGTGCGTCGAGCGCGCGTTCTATGAAGCTTACCTTTAGTGGGTTCTCTGACTACCTTAGTATTCTTAGCTGACGTTTCAACAGCATTTAAGTAGCGAATGTTTTGTCTTCTTTTATGCTACTTTAAAAATGGTATGAAAAACAAAGACTAACGACGTAACGTCTGTTAATTTATTGAGAATTCGTTTATGCTCGCGGCTCCGCCCGCGTCATAAAGACACGTTATTGCTCAGGTCCTAAGGAAAGTAGCTAATATTATAGCCTATAACTTTACCCGGACATACGAGATTATGCTCTTAAAACTTTAAATAATAAATTTACTAGATAGAATTCAGGGCTTGCGTGCCTACTGTAGTGTAAAGTTCTAGTGCTGTACTATTCTACACTGTCAAAAAGTACAATTGGAAAAGAATACTGATAACTGATAAACAAATATTACCTATAAAGACCACAAGACTGACAGTACAGAAAGTACGTTTCGTACATTCTTTGCTCTTGCAATACAAATATAGATATCGTTCACACACACGGAATCTTGGAATACTTCACACCACTTTGTTCCATAGGTATCCTGAGATTCTCTGTCCGTAAACGATGTCTATATGTGCGTTGCTCGAGGGTAGTACGTATGAAGCTTACCTTCTGTACTCTCGATATTTTGTTTGAGGCCTCTTTAGAAAGAAAAAAACCGGACAAGTGCGAGTCGTACTCAGCCACCAAGGGTTCCGTACAAAGGAGGTGGCCAAAAATTATATGGGACTGCGCCCCAGAACGTATAAACATGAAATCTATGTTATTTGAAAGAACAGATCTTCTATATAAAAAATAATAAAGGCGCATTTAGCTCCGCAGTCGTGGACAAATGTTATGGTGGTTCAAAAAAGTAGATTTCATCGGTCGCCTTTCATCATGATTTTACTATGCATGAAGATATGAGTAATTAATTATATAAAGTTATAGAATGATACCTATGTAGTTTTTCGTGTAGTGACAGATAAAGTTATGTTACTAGCCCATCCCATCCTGAGGGTGTCGTGAAAGAAAGGTTATGTATAAGTAAATGTGCACAACATCCAACCGTCCGGTTCCCAACAACACAATTACAGCATCCTAATATTTTATCCCTTTCCCGATAAATCTCCTGATAGACATGTTCAGTCATATCAGGAGGTAATTATGACATCAAATGCTGCCTGATGTGTTCTCAAATAGCGATACCACAATTACACGCTTGTCTTGTAAAAGGTCTGATTTCCATATTTATCTGATTTATTGCGCCGTTTATAATCATGCATCGTTATTGGGGCACTCATGTGGGGCTACAACACTACAAAATAAAGGTATTAAAACACAAAACAATACACAATGATTAACAACATCAAACATAAAGCGAACGTTAATAGAAAGCCGGCGAGTACCGTCAAGTCCATGAATGAAATAAAAATGACAGTTTGATTGTTTTGTCTCTTGCCGGTTTATTGGTGTTGCTAGTACAAAATTCAAATAACCCCATCTGAAAGTGTCCCCGTACTTTATTAGTATAATAGTACATTAGTTATAAAAGGTTGGTTGTTAAAAATTACTTCACATAAATGTTCTTATAACTTATTACTATTTAATACATATGTTAGTATAATAAATATTTTATTACGTTTTCTTAGCTGTAATGCTTTTAGTTACAGTTTTTCCCTAATCTGATCTTTGGTAACATTATATGGCAACATTAAAGATGTGTCAAAGCGAAATCAAAATTAGGAAATCGCTTGACTTTCTAAGAATCTTGATTTTTTTTCAGCAACTGCTATGAAAGGTGAATAGTAATTCAAAATCCCTTGCTTATTTTTATAAACATATTGCAATTCTTTACATTTTTGTACAGCTTGGGGCACGTTTTGGCCATCTCGTTTGTAGGTACATATTATAAATAGTTCAGGAACGGAGACTCGCAGTTTTTCTAAGACTATATTTATTACTAGCTGTCCCGCGCAACTTCGTATGCGTAAATTTTCCCCGTTTTTGCAACATTTCTCGTCGCTACTCCGCTCCTTTTAGTCGTAGCGCGATGTTATGTAGCCTTCCTCGATAAATGGGCTATACAACAAAAATTTTTTTTTTCAAATCGGACCAGTAGTTCCTGAGATTAGCGCGTTTAAACAAACAAACAAACTCTTCCACTTTATAATATTAGTATAGATTTATATTATAGTTTTTCTATGACGATTTAATGACAAATGTATAGTTTTCAGACTTTTACATATACTTGTAATGTTAGACGGTATTATTTGCCAATCTTCATAGTTCTAGTTCAACGAAAATATCCTCTAAATTTTCATTCCCTTACAAGTGTTGAAATGTACGTTTTTGCGGCATTAATAGCCTTACCTTTTTTAGGTTAACTTACAAGTTTGATTTTTTCATAACTTCAAGGTAAAGGCTAAAGTTCATCGTTTTAAAGCGTTGCTTTCATGGATGCCATGTATATTTTTTTTACTTATAGATACAATAAGACCAGAATCACAAAACATCGAGAGCAGAGAACGTGTTCAAGCAACGCTTAAAATAAATACACATTAAACATTTTTTTCATTTTTAAGAGCCTACCTCTAAGTAATGAGCAAATATAAAAAAAAAGGATTTATTTCCAGTAACTGTGCTTAATCTAATTACAAAATTATTTGGAGCTCTCCTTTAGGCTTGTTTATTGCCTGTGTTAGGAGGCAGCCGCTCTTCCACATACACTATAGATTAAATATCTAATTTAACGTTTTAAGAAGAAAAAATAACAAATTAAAATAAAATGAACATAATTATATAAAATTACTGGCTGACCCGCGCAACTTCGTCTGCGTAAATTTTCCCTTTTTTCTTTTTTCTTCCTTTTTTTTTTACAACATTCTTCATTGCTGCTCCGCTCCTATTGGTCGTAGCGTGATGTTATAACCTATAGCCTTCCTCGATAAATGGGCTATCCAACAATAAAATATTTTTTCAATGCGGCCCAGTAGTTCCTGAGATTATCGCGTTCAAACAAACAAACTCTTAGGGGGATGAAAAATAGATGTTGTCCGATTCTCAGACCTACCCAATATGCACACAAAATTTCATCAAAATCGGTCAAGCCGTTTCGGAGGAGTATGGCAACGAAAACTGTGACACGAGAATTTTATGTATTAGATTTATTTCAACTCAAAATTCATAATTAAGATCTGTTAGGTGGTTAACGGGGGGAGTGAGTGAAACACCGTACTGCTATAAACACATTGATTTATTTCTTATAACATAACACTAGACAGGGCGTGGCACAAGCACACATAAAGACAAGCAAATGTATACACAACAAGATCTATCTAATTTAATTGCACTATATTTCATAACAATATTATATCTAAAAGCTACTTTACAACAGTCTTTCACAATTAAAATAAAGTTAACAACCTACTAGGTTTCGGAACGCATAGAGAAACATACAAACCTACATATCATCTACTACATTATTTTTTTTTATTTTTTTTTTTTTATAAAAGACGACTCCCGCAGTAGGGTACAAGCCCTGTGTCGCGGGGGACTTTACAAACATACAAGTCACGGACACAAAGTACACCCAGACTCGGGACAACAATTTGTGGATCACACAAAGTGGTGTCCCGTGTGGGAATCGAACCCACGACCTCTTGCGTAGCAGTCGGACACACTCCCACCGCGCCACAGAGGCAGTCACAATTTGATACAAGACTTCCACAAAGTACCGAATGTAGGTACTCTTGGTGAAGTATTTTAAGTTTTTTAAGTAATATTTTTACAATAATGTCTAAGTATCACAGTGGACTGATTAAAATTAAATCATGATTAAAAGTGACTAGTTATTAGGAAAATTGTTACTTATTTATTACGTAGGTACTTAACAGCAAGAAGTACTTATGAGTATCTATACATACACTGGTTATTAAGTACACTTGATAAGAAACAGTTTAACGTACCGACTATTAAAACTAATTATATACTTTGCTTCTTATTTTTCTTTGAATCCCATAGGTTTTGTTCTGTTTTTCAATTTATTTTCATCATTATTTCTTTTCGCGAACCGATCGTATCTGTAAAAATAAACAAAAATACATTTTAATCAACCTGTGAAATTTCATTTTACTTTTGTAAATAAAGAAACACGTGTTTCAGTGTTTTGATCGAAAATCAACCCTTATAAAAAGTAATACACATGCGGGCGAACCCGCGGTCGACAGCTAATAGCTAGTACTATTATAAAGTTGTATTGAAATCATGTCAAGACTTTACATAATTAATTAATATATTTCTTTAAATAAAAATATATTTTTAATACAACTTACACACATGCTCCGTGTGGCGGGGGAAACCACAAACTTCACAATATACATACCGTGGCAATATAGTGGAAACGTTAAGAAAGAAAAAGTTATTAACTTAAAATATCCACAAATAAAAATTGTACAGTAAAAACGATTACTTACAGTTTTCTAAACATCCAAACGAGCAGGGAGAGGCAGGCATTGACTACTACTTCTTCAGCCCCATCTTCACAGCCCAGCTCTTGTAGCTCCAATACAGTTGTACAATCGCTAAACGGTCCTGCTGCCGATACGTGACGCACCCACAGTGCAAGGCACAGAAAGAACGCGAAGGTTAACATAACTAACATCTTTTTCTTTTCAAATCACAATATTTTACTTTAACTTAAGATTGTTTCACTAAATTATATGAGTAGTTACAATTCGAAACGACTTGTTACTTCCCAATATTATAAGTTTTTATGATAATACTATTCGCTGTCTGCAACTTTCAGGAGAGTGTGTGTTTTTATCTACAAAATACTGCTTTTATCCAAAAAATTGCGCAACAATTTATATTTAATAATATTTCACAAATGTTGTGTGATTGCATTCAATATAATTATCGCGTAATATGATACAATAATTTAACCGCACCAATTTGATTTAAATTGACAAGAAGGAACATTGGGTTTTCCAAAAATTTTAAGTGTCATTGTGTTTTAACAATAATTTAAACCTATATTAACTTGGGGCAACTCACACAACGTCATCTGATTTCAAACTAAGCAGAGCTTGTCATATGCCAACCAAATAACCGATAAACATACTTAAGTATTTCATATATACATAAATACACTCAGACACAGAACAAACCCACGACCTCCGGCTTAGCAGTCAGGATCACTAACCACTAGACCAACAGGCCAGTTGATTTATCCGATGATCTATCAAAAAAACAACTCTTTTTATTTGCCGAGCTTGACGAGCAGATCTCAAGCCTGATGTTAAGCATCACGCAAATAGGTGTATATCATCAGAGGCATATGCCACCTCCCTTCCCCCTTCAGACCGTTGTTGGGGCACTCAACGCTCTGTCCTGCGTGCTACTCATACTTGGCCGATTTGGGTGCAAGAAAATGTTAGATCCCAGATGACATCACGTCAGCCCATACCAGTATGAGCGCCACACAAACCCTTAATCCGCAATGATTCTAGTGCTACTTACTCCACGTGCTCCTAGTTCTGAGACATCAGTTCGTAACCAATGCCGTTTATAAGTCTCATCTGTACAATTTCTGCAGTGCCCTTCAACCGTTTTATTCTTCCATGAAATAGTGATGCAATTTGATATTGTGAGTTATTTTGATGCGTATAATTGTGAAACATGCAAATAACTGACACCGCAGTGGTACCAATCAATACGGTCTATGGCTTTAATTAAAGGCCATCATTTGGTCTCATGCTATCGTTGTCAATTTAAAGATCAGGTAGGTATTTTTGTTGTGACTCCATTTAGATATTTCCCTTTGGTAACTTTGACTGTGTGTTTTACTGTCATAAGCAGTAAATTACTATTAAAAGATTTACAATTAATCCATAACCATACAATAGGGAATATGCAAATATTTTATTTACGCATATTTTACAATTAAAATATTAAAAGAGTATAAAAGAAGAGCCATTATAAGGTTTTATATAATATTATTTTTTTAAATTGGTTGTGAATTTATGTAACTTGAAACGAACGAATATTTTAAAACAGCAATCAGCACCAGACCTAGTGACGTCACTTTAGTATTGCCACTGCTTGTTTGCTTGTTTAGTATAGCGACAACGTTATTGTGTTGTAAATCAATTGATTGTGCCTATTAAATAGAAAACCGGGCAAGTGCATGTAGAGCCACGCACAATGTAGGCATCCAGAGTCCCCTCCCTCCCATCCGCATAATGCGGCTTAGGTAGGTAGTGGCTTTTCAATTGTTTTTGTTTCATTCTTACAACATAATACCTAATAAAAAAAATCAATGGAATTTGTACGAAAATTTTATTACTTCTCATTTGATCAGCTGTTAGCAGCTGCTCGTAAACTTGTAAAGCCTACTTAGCTGTGATAGTTTATCCTGTGTCTGGGTGTTATTTATCTATAAAATGTATGTATTCCGAAATATATAAGTATGTTTATCAATTGTCTGGCTTCCATAGTACAAGCTCTGCTTAGTTTGGGATTAGATGGCGTTGTGTCAGTTGTTCTAAGATTTCATTATTATTATTTATAGGTCCGTAACGTAATATTCTAACGTAACATTTTTAGGAAAACCAATGTTCCTCCTTGTCAACTTAAATCAATTTGGTGCGGTAAAATTATTGTATCATATTACGCGATAAATAATGATTCCAGTCACGCAAAACTTGTGAAATATTATTAAATATAAATAGTTGCGCAACGTTTTGGATAAAAACAGTATTTTAAAGATAAAGACGCACAGTCTCTTAAAAGAATAACTTATAATTTCTAGTTTTTAAGATCTGATTACTAAATTATACCAAGTAACAGTGCCTATGTTGAACGATGGAAGAGCCTGAAGCCAAACACCTGATTCCTATTCACCCGCAGCCAGCAGTATTTAAAAGGTAATCAAGGTTTGGGCAAGCCATTTTCCAAGCATTCAAGGTCTCAGACTTGCATCGAACTTTAGAACTAACTACTGTAGGTTCTAAAATTTTCCTGGTTAACTCCTCCGTGCAGTAAAGTGAGGACAAAAACACCGGTAAACTAACATCAGAAATTTTGCGAACGCCGAGGTCACCCAAGCGAACGGGTAACGACGCTTAAAGCCACGCTCTGTCGTTCAATGCCACACTTAAAATTTTAGACAGGGTTTTATGAATAATTTTGTCTAGTTTTCCAAAATTGAATAGATCTGAGTACGTAAGTGAATTTAGGAACGAAACGACAATATTGAACTATTGTAAAACCCGAATGCATATTAATTTGAAGTAATTGATCTAAGACTACACAAAAAAATTGTATTTTTTCTTCTACGAACGAATCATAGAACTCCTCTTAAATTGGGGCTCCTAGGATTTAAAGAGATTGATTATCTACAATTTTTAGATTTGAAGCCAAACAACAAATTTATAAATAACCAAATCTTTATCTATTTTATCATTTATGAATATTTCACATTTACTAAAATTTAAATCTAAACCAATATCTTTCAATTTATCTTATAAAAAAAGCCTAGTCCTTGTATAACTACTGTCTCAACGTCTCCCCCTAGGGTCCCGTCATCCAGGTACCAAATATTAAATTTAGAATTTAGTTGCCGAATTATGAGATGAATCATCGCCAAACTAAAAATGACTGGCCCAAGAGGATCACCTTGTTGGCATCCTACTGATGAACTCAAAAGGTTGTCCTTATATACTTTTTTTTTTTTTTTTTTTTTATTTTCTTTTTCTGCCAATACCTGTTGGTGCAAAGAGCGCGTAGTTTAATTAACAAACGGATTGTATTGTTATTTGCCAATGATTGGGCTTTTAAAATGTATTTACATGCTAGAAAGTACCGCCTTATAAATAGTGGGGGAATACATAACTCACATTCCATCGTGTGAATAGGGGTACTTCTTATAAATCCACCAACAATTCTTAAACTCATATTCTGCACTTTATCTAATTTATATAAATGTACATTGGCACTATTGTCATATACAAAACTCCCGTAATCTATTCTGCTTCTAATTAATCCAATATATAATCTCCTTATATGTACTGGATGAACGCCCCACGAAGGCCCAGATAATATTTTAAGCAGATTGACATATTTTTGTGTTCTTTGCGAGATTTCAGTTAAATGTTTTCCCCATCTTAATTGTCGATCTAGCCACATACCTAAGTATTTGATAGTTTCAGTAGAGTTTAAAGTTTGTCCATTAACAAATAAATCAGCGTTTAGTGCTTTGAAACCTTTGTGAAATATAAAATATTTGGACTTAGAAGAAGATAATTGTAGGCCAATTTCATTTAAGACCCCTAACATTGTGTTTAATGCCGTTTGCATGTTGCTGATACTATCACTCAATTGGCATTTACTTGTGTAAAAAACAAAATCGTCTGCGTACTGGGATATTATAACATTGTTAACTTTTTGAGTAATATTCAGCGTGACTATATTAAACAACAGAGGGGACAAAGGGTCGCCTTGAGCAATACCTTTGTGGGTCCATCGGGATATATATCCAGTGTTATGGACGCTGTCTCTTTTAATTAGAAGTCGCCGTTCACTAAGAAACATCCATATATATTTAGATAGTTTTGTGCCCACTTTTATCTCCTCCAAAGCGTCAACCATTTTATTAATACAAACATTATTATATGCATTATCTATGTCGAGGAAGCAAGCCAATGTTGGAATGTTTTTAGAAAAATGTATTTGTATATGACAAATAAGTCTTACCAACGCATCTAAACTCGACTGAGACCGTCTAAAACCTGTAGTGTTAGGTGATAAGATTTTTTATTTTTCAACGAACCACTCTAAACGCTTATTGAGGATTGTGTGGAAGATTTTACAAACACAGGACATTAGAGCAATAGGTCTAAAATTAGGTCTATTGTTTCCATCAGTTGGCTTTGGTATTGGTGTAATTTGAATATGTCTCCATTGTAGGGGAATGTAACCAATGTGGTAAATAACATTAAAAACATCTAATAAGTACAATTTAACATTTTTTGGTGCGTTATATATCATTGAATAAGTTATGAGGTCTTTGCCTGGGCAAGTGTCTTTTTTCTTAAAACAATTCTCCATTTCTTGAAGGCTGATATCAGCCTCTAACGATGTATTTTCCGAACAAAAGGAAGGCATCTGGGTAAGTACCGAGTCTGGTGCAAGATTGCATAATAGTTCCTCTTTTTGTTGTTCTGTAGGCTGAAATTGATGTTTTTTGTACCCTTTAAACCACCGCATCCGGGTCCACATCTCCGAGGCCGTAGTAGTTTCGTCTATATTACTACAATACAAACTCCAACTTTGTTGCCTAGCCTTACGTAATATTTTTTTCGACTCAGCAACACATTTTTCGAATTTATAAAGGTTACAAGGAGTAGGGTTGCGTCTAAATTGTTTAAGTGCTAATCTACGCTGGGCAACAGATTTGGATATATCGGGGTTCCAGTACGGCTTTGGTTTAAATTTTCTGACTGGATCGGTACATATTTTTATCAAAGGAATACTCTTATTAGCCGCGATATTAATTTGTTCAATAAGGTAGTCATATTTCTCTTGGATATTACTTGTTATTATTGTTTGTGAAAAGGCCGTGGTAAGATGATCTCTATATAATTTCCAATTAGCTAATCTATAGTTACGTGTTCTAAAGGTAGTGTAATCATTACAAAAATTAATACGAGACTTTATTATTAAATGATCACTGCCAAAATTTTCATTGGTTACATTCCACTCAAAGTCGACAGCAATATCTGATGACGTAAACAAAATATCTGGGGATGATTCTTGGAGTACACCACTGACTAGTTTTACCCTTGTAGGACTGCCATCGTTTAAAGAAATGAAACCGGTTTCTTTCGCTGAATCTAAAATTTGTATCCCCCTTGTGTCATTTTTAAACGACCAATTCGTGTGATGTGCATTGAAATCACCAGCGATAAGCGTTTTATTTGAAAATAGAGAAAATCAGATTGGTTAGTGCGTATACTTGATGGACAATATATCGATATGACATTTTCTAACTTAGAGCAGTTCAATAATTTAACGTGTATCATTTCAATTCCTACATTTCTCAAAGTAATTATTGATGACTGTACCTTAAGTGATTTGTGAATTACAATAGCAACTCCCCCGTATGAGTCTCCTCGGTCCTTTCTATATATATGGTATCCGCTAATGTTGAGTTCTGTATCCACATCTAGCCATGTCTCACTAATTAAAGCTAAATGAACCCTCTCTTGAGATAATAAACTCTCAAATTCCAGTCGCTTAGGTTTGAGACTCTGTGAGTTCCATTGGATGATATTTAATGTATGTACTTTATCGGTGCTAGCCATTGATAAACATATTGTAAATAGATTTAAAACACTCAATTTCTTTAAAAAACTCCATAAAGTACTTTTTACATTCTTCAACTATGATCTTCAAAACCGAAATGATCTTATCTTCCCAACTAGATCCAGATATCAAGATTTCTTTAATTTTCCTTATTATATTACTATTTCTGAAGGCTATCCTCTTTATTCGTTTTTCTTCTACATTTTCTGTTATAATGTTTTGTTGACCCTCAGCATCATCGTTAAATTCACACTCATTATAATCCATCCGTGTTTCAGTAGGTTTCCTGATATTTTTTTTCTTTTTATTATTTTCTTCTATTGCCGATATTCCTGATATTTTAACATTTCCATGACTACTTGCTCTTGAATTTTCTTCATTAGTTTTAGTATTTGTCGTTAATATTATATCTTTATAGGATGGTCTATAATTATCTAACAACTGTTTAGTGTTATTTTCAGTATTAATAATAGAAGTACTTTGGCTGTAACTTTGGGTAGACATCAGGTTATTTTTATCGTAATTTTGTAGGTATATATTTAATGCCGTTTTATAGGTATGATTCCCTTGAGACATGAGTAAACGAATACGTTTTTCCTTAATGAAAACTGGGCAATTTTTACTGAGTGCCATATGTTCCCCTTTGCAGTTGATACAATAATACTGCGTGGTTGTACAATTATCGTGTCGTCCTCCACATTTCGGACATACTATTTTCTTAGTTGGACATTGTCGTGTAAGGTGACCGAATTTCCAACAACCCGAACACTGAGATACCGGAAAAACGTATGGATCCACCTTGAATCGACACCCGTAACTGTATATGTATGAAGGTAAGGTAGGGCCTTTAAAACAAACGCGAATAGTTTCACTATTTATCCATTTCTCTCCTGTATAACGTTTCATTCTCCTTACCGAAATGATCTCAAACTCACTCTTGAACTCTTTATGTAATTCTTCTTCTTCCACGTCCAAGTCTATATTTTTATAACTCCATATGATAAAGTTATTTTATGTGTAGATTGACATCTATATCCAAGCTCTTTCATAGTCATGCATGTACTCAATTTCTCAGCATCTTCTTCACTACTAAATTGTAAAATCACTCTATATGGGTTTTTATATTTGATAGCTATGATACCTCCAATGCTTTCTTTTCTCAATAACTTAGCTAACCCTATTTGTTTTGGCAGTATGTCTTTTGATGTGATACATATTTCATATTTATCTTCTACAGGTAAAGTATTCTCCATATCCAGACTGTTATCATTCTCTTTATTTTTAGATATAATATTTTTGCTTACGCACTTTGAACCTCTTCTGACAGTGATATATCCTTCGTCTTCACTGGTAATTCGTCGCTGACGTTTTTCTGGCACTTTACGTGCTAACAACGGACTTAAGACTCCTTCCTCACTAATCGGCATCTCCCTTTCATCTACTTCAACACTATTTTCACTCAAAAACTCATCTTCATCAGCTTTACTCATGATTATAAATAATAAATTTAAGGTGGGTAGATGAAAAAAACACTCGACATTGAAACGCGAATATCTCTGGTGAACTCGTACGTGCGCTCAGAACGGTGCGCCGCACGCGACTGTCCTTATATACTTATTTTGAAGGGTGCGTGTAACACTGACGGAGACATTTATAAATTTTGGGGGGTTCTTATTTTACTTGTGCCAACAAGGGGACACCTTGTTGGCTCAAGTAAAATTAGAAAACCACCAGGTTGACAGAATTATATGCGTTCTTCACGTCAACCTTCAAAATGACTTCTGCCTTACCCGAGCCAAGGTAGGTGGACATGGCATGTATGGCAGCCTCACAGCCCCCTCGCAAGCCGAAACTTAATTGAAGAGGCTGAAATTTGCTCGATAATAAGTCTCGATAAAACGTACAGCACATTTTGGCTGCCATACGCCGGTACATACACCCAAAGGCGATTAGACGAATGCCACCATCACTTTTACGCAGGGCGTATAAATTGGCGCCATATAAGACATCGATGATCCCATCGTCCACATCGCCGGAGAGTATTAGGTTTGTTAAAGTCGTCAACTCCTTTAGGAGAGCATCACCGGCTTCTCCGGCACCTGAGATCAAGAGGTCTTTTAAATGTTGAGGTGACAAGCCATCTATTCCTCCAGCAGAGCCACTCTGAAATAAGCCGACGTCCTTAGCAGTGAAGCATATGCGTTCCACATCAGAGTCAGGCTTGTCGGGGAAGCAAAGACCATCCCGTGGCGCTGGATGCTTGCTCTGCAGACTCGCGAGCGTTTCTGCAGAACAAGGCGCCACCACGTCGCTGCTAAATAAAAGTTTAGAGGCTCCCCGTATGTCACCTTCCCTTCCCCCTCCCCTTTGATTCTTCATAATGAAATTTTGAACTTTTATGAAAAGTTATCGAAACAGGCTCAGAAATGATGGCTGGATTATTGATTTTTTTTTTAATTTGTGTTGTAAGAGTTTTTTTGGTATTTCGATCATTATTTACATGCAGAATTCGGTAAAGGAAAGTGAGTAGTTGTTCCCAAGCCCTTTGAGAGTTCTCCCTTAGAACAAAATGTATGCAGCGGGCCAGATTTTGGGCCACTAAAGATTTGGCACCACGGGGAACTCTCTTTAAAACCGGAACTGAATTTATGTATTTTGATAAGATTTGCCAAAAAGAAATTTTGGGAGTTTGGTGGTTCAGTAAATAGCAATGTTGGGCTTGGAAGCACATTTTGGGATTTGTGGACTTTACCAAAATGTACTTTCAAGCTCCGTTCGCCTTTACAGAACCGGCCAGTTAGGACAACGCATTAGGGACGTGGTTGGTTGACTTACATTCGCGTTACTGCCGCTTTGGTTAAATAACATAAAAATACACTTTCACTATATTTACACACAATATATTAAAAAAATTACAATATACACAATACACTAAAAAAACGTTCAAGGAAGTGTGTAATTATTTGGCACCTCTTCACTGCGCAGCCGCGTGCCCCATCATCGATTTTAATAATATTGTAGTTTTTGTAGCTAATCGATCAAGTATGAATTTAAGCCGTGACTACTCGCACAAACCCTTCAATACCAATGTAAGTTTGTGCTTGTATCTACTAGTGATCTACTGTTGAGACCTTGTAACTGAAATAAGGAGGGAGAGGATACTTTGTATAGTGTAATAATGATTTCACATAAAAAAACATGATTCGTCTCGAGTTTTATACGTTTTTTACCCGACTGTAAAGAAGGGTTATGTTTTTCGCGCGTATCTTGTATGTATGTATGTATGTAATATTCTTTATTACCCTGATATCTCACAATCCACTGAACGGATTTATGAATTTCACACGTCGTTAGATTCGTCATAATTGCCCAAGTGTTCTTAGATAGGTGACGTTTTTAAAAAACAAACATGGCGGCTATGAGATGTCAAAATAAAGAGGTGTGAAAAAAAAAGTTATTTGAATACTACAATATGGGTATCAAATTAAAGAGCTCATCTGAAGCATTTCAAAAAGGTAAACAATGATTATGACTGTTTTACTAAAAAAGTTAGTTAGCAACCATTGTTTTATCAATTTTCAATTTTTGACAATAGCTGTGATAAAAGTAAGTTGCTGCATCGGTTACATCCTACAACTACTAAATACTAAATTATTTAAATCATTATTTTTTCGTTTGGCTCTATTTTTCTTTATTTTTTCATGCTACTTCTCAGTTCAAGATGTTGTTCTGTTTGAGATGTTTTACTTGAAATTTGGACAGACAGCAAAAAAAAATTTGGTCAATGGAAAAGTTTGGAAAGTTACTTTGGACTATACATCAGATGAGCATGTTAAAACGAGGAAAAATGGAAAATATCTGGGGTTTCCTTTAAAAAAAACGGATTGCACTCCGGGAGTGCCGGCAGAAGTGAAAACTTGAATAAGTATTAACGTTGTGCATTTTTGAATATTTTGGAATGGTTAGGTTATGTCGTTAAATACAAAATATAATATAATACAAATACATACTTAATATAGATAAATAACACTCAGACACAGAATAAATCATCGTGCTCATCACACAAAGTTTTAACCTGGGTGGGGATCAGGATAAAACTTTGTGTGATGAGCACGATGGTTTATTCTGTGTCTGGGTGTTATTTATCTATAATATGTATGTATTTAGAAATATATAAGTATGTTTATCAGTTGTCTGGTTTCCATAGTACAAGCTCTGCTTAGTTTGGGATCAGATGGCGTTGTGTGAGTTGTCCCAAGATATTATTATTATTCTCTTTATTTCGTTTTTTTTCTTATAAATTACATTTTTAAATATATATATATATATATAAAAAATACATTTAAAAATATAAAAAATAGTGTCCCACCGGCATCGGGTACAGGGACCAAGCTACCGGTGGTTACGGCCCCAGAGAAAGGAACCTCCTCACAATGCGAGCCGTGTCCAGAAGTACTGCCTTCTGCATCAAGCCCTTGATCCAACCGTCTAACGCGAGCCTATCAAGGTGTTGGTCGAGGCTCTTGGCAATCAAACCATTAACGGAGACGACTATCGGTACAATGATTGCCGAATCAACATCCCACATGTCGACAATCTCGTGCGCCAGATCCAGATATTTTATTTGTTTATCCTTTTCGGCTTTCACGAGATTTTCGTCATGGGGGATGGTGTTGTCGACAATTATTGCACGGCGCTCAGATCGGTCTATCAGCACAATATCAGGCTTGTTAGCGACAACAGTCCTGTCTGTGATGATAGAGCGATCCCAGTACAACGTGATACGACTATTTTCAAGAACTGGCTCAGCAACGTACCTGTAGTACGGGACTTCAACGTCCACAAGGTGGTATTTCAGAGCAAGCTGCCGGTGGATTATCCTGGCTACTTGATTGTGTCTGTGCAAGTACTCGCCGTTAGCAAGACGTGAACAGCCGGAAACGATATGTCTTATTATTATTATTATTAGACACACTATTTACTTATTTAATGAAACATAAATAACTTAATTTGCACATAATATTTATTAACAGGTGCGATGTTACATTAAAACTAAATTGGAACAAATACTAATGATAAAGACCACAACACACCGACAGTACAGAAAGTATGTTTCGTACATTATTTTCTCTTGCAATACAAATATAGATATCGTTCATACACACGGAATCTCGGAATACTTCAGACCACTTTGTTCCAAAGGTATCCTGAGATTCTCTGTCAGTAAACGATGTTAATTTGTCTGTTGCTCGAGAGTAGTACGTATGAAGCTTACCTTCTGTACTCTCGATATTTTGTTTGCAGCCTCTTTAGAAAGAAAAATTAGGTCAAGTGCGAGTCGTACTCACCCACCGAGGGTTCCGTACAAATTTGTAGGTACATATTATAAACAGTTCAGGAATCGAGACTCGCAGTTTTTCTAAGACTATATTTATTGTTTACCTACTAGCTGTCCCGCGTAACTTCGTCTGAGTAAATTCCCCCCCCCCCCTTTTTTTATAATCCTATGTTACTTCTAATACCTCAAAGAATATGTGTACAAAGTTTCATGATGATTGGTTAAGTAGTTTTCGCGTGACAGCGTAACAAACAAACTTACATTCACATTTATATATTAAAATAGATATTATAGTTTTTCTAAGACGATTTTATTACAAATGTGTAGTTTTCAGACTTTTACATATACTTGTAATATTAGACGGTATTATATGCCAATCTTCATAGTTCTAGATCAACGATAAATATCCTTTAAATTTTCATTCCCGTATAAGTATTGAAATGTATATTTTTTGCGGCATAAATAGCCTAAACTTTTTTTAGGTTAACTTAGAAGTTTGATTTTTTCATAGCTTCAAGGGACTGGGCTTGAGTCCTTTTAAGGCGTTGCTTTCATAGATACCATGTATATTTTTTTTACTTATAGATAGATGCATTTGATACAATAAGACCAAAAACACAAAACATCGAGAGCAGGGAACGTGTTCAAGCAACGCTTAAAATATGCATTTTTTTAATTTTTTAGAGCCTACCTCTAAATAATGAACAAATATATATATAAAATTATTTATTTCAACTCAAAATTCATAATTAAGATCCGTACTGCTATAAACACACTGATTTATTTCTTATAAGATAACACTAGACAGGGCGTGGCACAAGCAAATGCATACACAACAAGATCTATCTAATTTAATTGCCCTATATTTCATAACAATGTTATATCTAAAAGCTACTTTACAACAGTCTTTCACAATTAAAATAAAGTTAACACATAGAGAACAAACATACAAACCTACATAACATCTACTACACTATTTTGATACTTTCACAAAGTACCGAATGTAGGTACTCTTGGTGAAGTCTTTTAAGTTTTTTAAGTAATATTTTTACAATAATGTCTAAGTATCACAGTGGACTGATTAAAAATAAATCATGATTAAAAGTGACTAGTTATTAGGAAAACTGTTACTTATTTATTACGTAGGTACTTAACAGTAAAAAAGTACTTATGAGCATCTATACATACACTCGTTATTAAGTACACTTGATAAGAAACAGTTTAACGTACCGACTATTAAAACTAATTATATACTTTGCTTCTTATTTATCTTTGAATTCCATAGGTTTTGTTCTGTTTTTCAATTTATTTTCATCATTATTTCTTTTCGCGAACCGATCGTATCTGTAAAAATAAACAAAAATACATTTTAATCAACCTGTGATATTTCATTTTACTTTTGTAAATAAAGAAACACGTGTTTCAGTGTTTTGATCGAAATCAATCCTTATAAAAAGTAAAACACATGCGGGCGAACCCGCGGTCGACAGCTAGTAGCTAGTACTATTATAAAGTTGTATTGAAATCATGTCAAGACTTTACATATACATAATTAATTAATGTGTGTGGCGGGGGAAACCACAAACTTCACATTATACATACCGTGGCAATATAGTGGAAACGTCAAGAAAGAAAAAGTTATTAACTTAAAATATCCACAAATAAAAATTGTACAGTAAAAACGATTACTTACAGTTTTCTAAACATCCAAACGAGCAGGGAGAGGCAGGCATTGACTACTACTTCTTCAGCCCCATCTTCACAGCCCAGCTCTTGTAACTCATCCAATACAGTCGTACAATCGCTAAACGGTCCTGCTGCCGATACGTGACGCACCCACAGTGCAAGGCACAGAAAGAACGCGAAGGTTAACATAACTAACATCTTTTTCTTTTCAAATCACAATATTTTACTTTAACTTAAGATTGTTTCACTAAATTATATGAGTAGTTACAACTCGAAACGACTTGTTACTTCCCAATATTATAAGTTTTTATGATAATACTATTCGCTGTCTGCAACTTTCAGGAGAGTGTGTGTTTTTATCTACAAAATACTGCTTTTATCCAAAAAATTGCGCAACAATTTATATTTAATAATATTTCACAAATGTTGTGTGATTGCATTCAATAATTATCGCGTAATATGATACAATAATTTAACCGCACCAATTTGATTTAAATTGACAAGAAGGAACATTGGTTTTTCCAAAAATGTTATGTCTCATTGTATTTTAACAATAATTTAAACCTATATTATCTTGGGACAACTCACACAATGTCATCCGATTTCAAACTAAGCAGAGCTTGTCATATGCCAACCAAATAACCGATAAACATACTTAAGTATTTCATATATACATAAATACACTCAGGCACAGAATATACCCACGACCTTCGGCTTAGCAGTCAGGATCACTAACCACTAGACCAACAGGCCAGTTGATTTATCCGATGATCTATCAAAAAAACAACTCTTTTCATTTGCCGAGCTTGACGAGCAGATCTCAAGCCTGATGGTAAGCATCACGCAAATAGGTGTATATCATCAGGGGCATATGCCACCTCCCTTCCCCCTTCAGACCGTTGTTGGGGCACTCAACGCTCTGTCCTGCGTGCTACTCATACTTGGCCGATTTGGGTGCAAGAAAATGTTAGATCCCAGATGACATCACGTCAGCCCATACCAGTATGAGCGCCACACAAACCCTTAATCCGCAATGATTCTAGTGCCACTCCACGTGCTCCTAGTTCTGAGACATCAGTTCGTAACCAATGCCGTTTATAAGTCTCATCTCATTTGCACAATTTCTGCAGTGCCCTTTAACCGTTATATTCTTCCATGAAATAGTGATGCAATTTGATATTGTGAGTTATTTTGATGCGTATAATTGTGAAACATGCAAATAACTGACACCGCGGTGGTACCAATCAATACGGTCTATGGCTTTAATTAAAGGCCATCATTTGGTCTCATGCTATCGTTGTCAATTTAAAGATCAGGTAGGTATTTTTGTTGTGACTCTATTTAGATATTTCCCTTTGGTAACCTTGACTGTGTGTTAACTGTCATAAGCAGTAAATCACTATTAAAAGATTTACAATCAATCCAAAACCATACAATAGGGAATATGCAAATGTTTTATTTACGCATATTTTATAATTAAAATATTAAAAGAGTATAAAAGAGCCATTATAAGGTTTTATTTAATATTATTTTTTTAAATTGGTTGTGAATTAAAGTAACTTGAAACGAAAAAATATTTTAAAACAGCAATCAGCACCAGACCTAGTGACGTCACTTTAGTATTGACACTGCTTGTTTGCTTGTTTAGTATGGCGACAACGTTATTGTGTTGTAAAAATCAATTGATTGTGCCTATTAAATAGAAAACCGGGCAAGTGCATGTAGGGCCACGCACAATGTAGGCGTCCAGAGTCCCCTCCCTCCCATCCGCATAATGCGGTTTAGGTAGGTAGTGGCTTTTCGATTGTTTTTGTTTCATACTTACAACGTTATACCTATTAGATAAAAAAATTCAATGGAATTTGTACGAAAATGTTATTACTTCTCACTTGATCAGCTGTTAGCAGCTGCTCGTAAACTTATAAAGCCTACTTAGCTGTGATAGTTTATCCTGTGTCTTAGTGTTATTTATCTATAAAATGTATGTATTTCGAAATATATAAGTATGTTTATCAGTTGTCTGGTTTACATAGTACAAGCTCTGCTTAGCTTAGGATTAGATGGCGTTGTGTCAGTTGTTCTAAGATTTTATTATTATTATAAGGTTCGTAACGTAATATTCTAACGTAAAATTTTTAGGAAAACCAATGTTCCTCCTTGTCAACTTAAATCAATTTGGTGCGGTAAATTTATTGTATCATATTACGCGATAAATAATGATTCCAGTCACGCAAAACTTGTGAAATATTATTAAATATAAATAGTTGCGCAACGTTTTGGATAAAAACAGTATTTTAAAGATAAAGACGCACAGTCTCTTAAAAGTATAACTTATAATTTCTAGTTTTTAAGATCTGAATACTAAATTAAACCAAGTAACAGTGCCTATGTTGAACCATGGAAGAGCCTGAAGCCCAACACCTGATTCCTATTCACCCGCAGCCAGCAGTATTTAAAAGGTAATCAAGGTTTGGAGACATTTATAAATTTTTGAGGTTTCTAATTTTACTTGTGCCTACAAGGGGACACCTTGTTGGCTCAAGTAAAATTATAAAACCACCAGGTTGACAGAATTATATGCGTTCTTCACGTCAACCTTCAAAATGACTTCTGCCTTACCCGAGCCAAGGTAGGTGGACATGGCATGTATGGCAGCCTCACAGCCCCCTCGCAAGCCGAAACCTAATTGAAGAGGCTGAAATTTGCTCGATTATAAGTCTCGATAAAACGTACAGCACATTTTGGCTGCCATACGCCGGTACATACACCCAAAGGCGATTAGACGAATGCCACCATCACTTTTGCGCCGGGCGCATAAATTGGCGCCATATAAGACATCGATGATCCCATCGTCCACATCGCCGGAGAGCATTAGGTTTGTTAAAGTCGTCAACTCCTTTAGGAGAGCATCACCGGCTTCTCCGGCACCTGAGATCAAGAGGTATTTTAAATGTTGCGCACTCTGAAAGGAGCCGACGTCCTTAGCAGAGACGCATATGCATTCCACATCAGAGTCAGGCTTCTCGGGGAAGCAAAGATCATCCCGTGGCGCTGGATGCTTGCTCTGCAGACTCGCGAGCGTTTCTGCAGAACAAGGCGCCACCACGTCGCTGCTTAATAAAAGTTTAGAGGCTCCCCGTATGTCACCTTCCCTTCCCCTTCCCCTTTGATTCTTCATAATGAAATTTTGAACTTTTATGAAAAGTTATCGAAACAGGCTCAGAAATGATGGCTATTAATTTGTGTTGTAAGAGTTTTTTTTTGGTATTTTGATCATTATTTACATGCAGAATTCGGTAAGGGAAAGTGAGTAGTTGTTCCCAAGCCCTTTGAGAGTTCTCCCTTAGAACAAAATCTATGCAGCGGGCCAGATTTTGAGCCACTAAAGATTTGGCACCACGGGGAACTCTCTTTAAAACCGGAACTGAATTTATGTATTTTGATAAGATTTGCCAAAAAGAAATTTTGGGGGATTGGTTGTTCAGTAAATAGCAATGTTTGACTTGGAAGCACATTTTGGGATTTGTGGACTTTACCAAAATGTACTTTCAAGCCCCGTTCGCCTTTAAAGATACGGGCTTGGGGGCAGTTAGGACAACGCATTAGGGACGTGGTAGGTTGACTTACATCCGCGTTACTGCCGCTTTGGTTATCTATACTTATAATAAATCTGTAGAGAGGTCAATTCTGTACATGAAATATATTTCCAAAATAACTATCAGGGGGTGATTAGGGATCGATACTGATGCCAAAAATGCAATCAGTAAATTTTTTGTCTGTCTGTCTGTCTGTCTGTATAACCGTTATAGAAATAAAAACTACTCGACGGATTTTAACGAAACTTGGAATAATTATTTTTCATACTCCTGAGTAGGTTATAGTATACTTTTCATCACGCTACAATCAATAGGAGCAGAGCAGTGAAGGAAAACGGGAGAAGTTACTCCATTTTTTAAGCTTTCGTCGCGTGTGCAACCGCGTTAAATGGTTAAAGCTACACAGAAATCATGTATCACGGAAATGTTCTCCTTAAAATTATATAAAAAATATCCCACGACAGCATATGTCTATCTTTTATGGTTGACTCACAATATCACGTGTAACTCCCGATAGCTTAGTAGTTCGAAGCTTTCTGATTATATTTGTCTACTCTTACGTTTATAACACTCTCAGTCATCCCTAATTAAAAAAGTTAACATAATTAACTATTCCATAAAAAATACTAATAGAAATCGGTATAGAAACACAAAAGTTATACATGAAATACGCTAATAATAAGCCATCGCGCGTGAATACTGAATCAAGCTATCCATCTATATCTATACATAAAATAAAATTGTAAATTTCACGTGTCTACATGGCCGAACATAGTGAAAAAAAATATTGGGAAATGTTCGAAAAGAGTATTTAAACACATTCCTACATTTTTAGAAATGTCTGTCTGTCTGTCTGTATGTTTGAACACGCATCACGCAATAACTATTGGACAGATTCGGTTGAAATTTTGTATGTGTAGTCTGGATTAACATATAGGCGATAATTTATCACGCTATTTCCCATAGGAGCTAAGCAATGACGGATAATGTCTGTAGCTATTTATCGTTATAAAACAATAACTACTTGACGGATCTTCATGAAAATTTGCAGTTTTATTGTAAATACTATAGGTCTTTACTTGCACTATAAATCATTATGCTATCGTCTATGGAGAGTGGGCAGCAACGTATGTTTTGTCGAACCATTATGGTTTTTCACATTTTTTTCCACAATAAGACATTATTTACAATTGTAACCCATGGAAACAATAACTTCACGCTAAAACTGTTAGGAGCTAAACACAACATTTTCAATTTTCTTAAGATCAGCTATTTTAACCGTGTTTGCATCAGCTGAGGTGGTCTATTGGCACAAGTAGCGGTATTAAACGAGCGAGGTCGGAGGATCGACTCCCTAATTGCGAGTCTCTTTTTGTGTTGTGTTAAAATTATTTTTATTCTTTTTTTTAAGTATTTTTCTAAATGTATACTTATTTATACAAGCTTTTATTATCGACTTTAACATGTTTACTTTGTTTAACAAATTTTCATATTAATAATCACTTCCAATAGGCACCTATATCATTGTTTTGCATGAATAGTGATTATGTTATAAATGTAGAAATGAAAAACAATATTACATTACAAATAAACAGTAATTACTTGATATTTTCTAGAATTTATAAATGTTAATTGCTTAAAAAAAATGAAAGATTAAGTCCGCGTTACATCAAAATAAAACACGTGGCGCCATCTGTGATTCGATTTCTTCTGAGTGCCAAAATTGCTTAGGTACCTACAAATGTTAATAAACTTTCGCGATTTGTACACATTATCAAAATATATGTATTACGGGTCTTGATCGCGTGAATAATTTAAGGTTAAATACCTGGCTTACCTACGTTTAATTTGCATGATAGTTTAATATAAAATCATCAAGTATAAAAATAAACTTATCCAGTTTTGATAATAGATGGCGTATAAATACAAATTAAAAAGAATCAGGAAATTTTATTTAAAAAAAAACTGAAATTCTTACGTAGAGGGATATGAATATATGATGATCTTAATTTGCGACAGGTTGGACACCTATTTTTAAATTCACCAATGTAGACATTATAAAATAATATTTTAATCTTCTAAAGTGAGTGAAAAAAAATATTAAAATAAGTTTAGAAATAGTATTTAAACACAAAAAAGATATCTGAGTATATCTTTTAGAAACGTTTGAATGTTGTTTGTTTGTTTAAACACGCATCACAGTAAGACAGACAGCGGGAATGCAATGTTTTAAAACTATTTTGCCCCCGCAAAATAGTTTTAAAACATTGCATTCCCGCGGTACAAACACGGACACAAAGTAGGTGTACTTTAGACTCGGAAAAGATCGCTCGGGCAGGACATAACCTGCGATCATAGGGAATCTGTGAGAGTTTTTTCCATCATACCTTTATTACCTATGTATAAATTATCTTGAAGGAGCGAAGGCTAGGTACCTCCGATTAAAAGGTCCGATTTAAATTGTCGGAGCCGAAGTTGGAGTCGGAGGTTTAAAATCAATCGGAATTTTCGACCTATCGGAGTCAGAATCGAAGCTCCTTAACTCAAAATTTCGCACGAGTAATTGGGCGGTTTCGAGCTTCATTTAACTCGAAACCGCCCCAGTACTCGCGTGGTGGGGAAATTTTTCGATATTAATAGTATTTGATGTGATGCAAATCACTTTTTTGTCGAAGTGTGGTCGTGGGAATTTTAATAATTTGTCTTCTAACCGTCTGGCGCCATAAACTTTGTCGCCCTTCATTTTTCTGCACTGGGCATTTGCTTGGCTTGCCCTGCCATATGTTGGGCCCTGATTAAAGCTAGGCCCAAATATCCATAGATGCCACAGAGCATTGTGGAGCATGTTTACAATATGTTTTACACATAAGTTGAATTGTAATATAAACTACCTTAATATAAACCCAACTTCCACGCGAACGAAGTCGCGGGCACAGCTAGTATAACATAAAAATACACTTTCACTATATTTACACACAATATATTAAAAAAATTACAATATACACAATACACTAAAAAAACGTTCAAGGAAGTGTGTAATTATTTGGCACCTCTTCACTACGCTGCCGCATGCCCCACCATCGATTTTAATAATATTGTAGTTTTTGTAGCTAATCGATCAAGTATGAATTAAAACCGTGACTGCTCGCACAAACCCTTTTATACCAATGTAAGTTTGTGCTTGTATCTACTAGTGATCTACTGTTGAGACCTTGTAACTGGAATAAGGATGGCATACTTTGTATAGTGTACATGTGTACATTTCACATAAAAAATCATGCTTCGTCTCGAGTTTTATACGTTTTTTATCCTAAAAGATATTTAAATTATTTAAATCATTTTTTTTTCATTTGACTCTATTTTTCTTTATTTTTTCATTCTACTTCTCAGTTCAAGATGTTGTTCTGTTTGAGATGTTTTACTAGAAATTTGGACGGACAGCAAAAACAAAATTGGATAATGGAAAAGTTTGGAAAGTTACTTTGGACCATACATCAGATGAGCATGTTAAAACGAGGAACAATGGAAAATATCTGGGGTTTCCTTTAAAAAAAACGGATTGCACTCCGGGAGTGCCGGCAGAAGTGGAAACTTGAATATTAACGTTGTGCATTTTTGAATATTTTGGAATGGTTAGGTTATGTCGTTAAATACAAGATCTATGGCGCTATCGTACACAAACATGACAATTATAATAATAAGACAACGATATGACAATTAAAAAGTTTATCTCTTAGAAAAAATTACATATTGATGAAATTTGAACAATATTTTTCGATCTTAATGAAAAACCGGGCTAGTACATATTGGACCATGCTCAGTGTAGGGTTCTGCAGCCTTGAATAATCAAATTGCATCAGCAGAAGAGCGTATGTTCATGGCACTTAAGCCCTTTTGTTGAGAAACGCAGTTTTTCGGCAATAACTCAATGACGGTATATCCGATCAAGTCCAAAATAATTTTAGTTTAAAGTATTTATTATGCGCAACCTTTATAATTTTTTCATATTTTTTTAGTCACATGGTTCAAAAGTTAAGGGGGACACAATTTATGCAACTTTCGGAGCGACGATCTCCAAAAATATTCACTCAATAAAAAAAATGTTAGAAACCTTAAAATATTTTTGAAAGTCTTGTCTAATGATGTGCTACATGTTGATGTCATAGACATTTTACTCAAAGACTACTCAATAAATAAATAAATATTGGTGAAATTTGGTGAAAAGGTGTCTTGTAGTATTCTCTATTTAGTTCGATAGCTAAATAATAAAAATAAATATTTTTAGGTGGAGATACTCCATACATGTAACATAAGCTGAAATATTTTTTTTTAGGAAACAGCATCTTGTCGCACATCATTTAACAGGTCTTTCAAACACATTTTTAGGTAAAGAAGTTTTCACTTCAAAAATACAAATGTTAATTTATATATACACGAAATCAGAATATCTATGTGTTTGCACTTCAAACAGTAGAGCACGTATATGCTCAATAAAACGATGTTTAAACGAATTTAACAGTGTATTGCCAAAAAACTAATTATTTTGTACAATTCTTTCGCGAGCGTAGATATCGTGTCGAAGATTCTAGGAGTCTTGCTTTGAAAAATATATACCCTCAAGTTTTTAACAAATACAAATAAAGTGTTTGCAATAAAAAAGGACTTACTATTTGCGTCTTTCAAATATGGCCAACATATTCCCCGCCGTTAAAAGTCTCCTGTAACATTTAACCTTCGATGAGGTGTTCGGTAGCCGGCAGAGGACACAGTCGAGTCAAGGGACGTCGGAAGATGCCTGTTGAAGTCTTGATATCCGCCACGCGAGAAATGCCGTCTGTGCCGGGAAACAACCTGGATATTCTTCCCAGTCTCGAGCTTAACGGGGGTGCCGAATCTTCGTGCAGTAAGACCATGTCACCTAGTTGAAGTTTGGTTGACTCCGTCCGCCACTTTGAACGTTGTTGCAACTCTGACAGATATTCTCTTTGCCATCTTCTCCAGAAATGCATGCGTAATTGCTCTAATCGGTCATATCGTTGCAATGGGCTTAAGTTGCAATCTTTCAGGTACGGCGCGGGTAGTGCGTTCAGAGGTCGGCCGAGCAGAAAGTACCTTGGGGTGAGGAAAAGAAGGTCGTCAGGCGAGTTGAATTGGAGACGACTATTCAAAATAGCTTCCATTTGTGCAAATTTAATGGTAACTTCGCTATTAGCCAACCTAACCTCGGAGTTGTGTAATCTTAGATAGCTCGGACCTAAGTGACGATTCTCATGTCCAATTATATGCCAAAAGAGGTAAGAACCTATAAAGGGCTCAAAGAAATTTGGGTCAGCTAAGGCCAATTTTTTGGTAATTTTAAAGTATTGTAATTGATGCGAGAATTGGGTAATACTCCAGTTAGTTGGGGCATTACGTAGAATGATGTAGACAATTGAAACGATGTAACTGTGGATTTTATTAAAGCAATGCAACTTTTAAATACAGTTCCGGATGGGTTATTACCAAACCCAACTGTATTTATAGGATCAATGGCGCGACAATCAAGAGATAGTTTTGTAATTAAAGTTTCGCTTATAAATGATGATTGACTGCCGCAGTCAAGTAAAACGTGGACCTATTCTGCCTTATTTGTTTTAGGATTTATAACATAAATCATTGCTGTAGGTAACTCTCGGACTCTGGTCCTGACTATGGCTTTAACAATATCTGAAACAGTGTTAATGGTCGTTTCCGTGCCTGTATTTGTGAGAATGTGAAGCAATGTGTTATGGCGCTTCTTACACTCCCGACACAGACCTAGACGACATTCGCGAGTAGTATGCCCTGACCTCAGACAGTCACTGCATAACCTTAGTTTGGCTACCTCGCCTATGCGCTCGTTCATACCTTTCGCCTTAAATTGTGGGCAATCGTATATTCTATGGCCACCCTGACAAGAAACACAGGGATGCGAATACTTTGTATGAGTGTTTTGATTGTTCTGTGATGATGAATATGATTTAGTATGGGTGCGGTCAGGGGTCAATTTATTAAACAAGTTAAGAGTTGGTGTATCAGCTGATAATGTATTATGATATTCCTCCCATTTCGTAAGGGTTTCATTGTCCAACTTGGTCGCCATAAAATGTATGATCAGAATGTCTCACTTATTGGTAGACTGACCCAAACTAGAAAGCGCACGTTATTGTTTTGTTATTCTAAACTGGTGTATTAAAAATCGCAAGGATTTATCCGATTCGCGAGTAATTGGCTGAATGTTAAATAAAGCACTGAGATGGTTGTTTACCAGCAGACGTGTGCTGTCAAATCTTTTTAGTAATAGGTTCCACGCAGTTTCGTAAGTAGAAGAACTACACTTCACCTTCCAAATAAGACACTAAGTAGTGGAATTTATTAACTGGACTTATGCGAGAGTTATCGTGAATCAAAGATTTTTATGTGTCGCGGAACTCCAACCATCGTAAATAGGATCCGTCAAATTTAGCAATCTGTATTAAAGGTAACTTAAAACTAGCTTCATAGTGATCGTGAGAACAGTGAGGGTGGACTTGAGTGTTGTTCAATTTAGATTGTCAGTCATCCTTGTTATGTTTTTTTAATAAGCTCTGTGCTGCAACAATGGTGATAATAAAATCGCTCTCAATGTTCTGACGCTCTTCAAGTTCGTCTTCTAAATTAAACGAGTTAATAACCTCGATTCGGGTCTGTAAATCATCGAATTTACAAGATAGAGCCTCAAACTTCCCCAGTTTGAGAGTCAGTTCGGCCTTGTGCATAACAGTAAATGGGCTTTACAAATACAATAATTGCATTTTTGAAAGATAGAAAAATTTGAATCCAGACTCAGGAATCGAACCCGAGACTTAATTAAGAGATAGAAGAATTTGATATCTAGTAACATAGTCCAGATAGGTGGTTCGCTTCTGGCCCCGGTTTGGCTACGGAAGTCTCGGGTTCGATTCCTGAGTCTGGATTCAAATTTTTCTATCTTTCAAAAATGCAATTATTGTATTTGTAAAGTCTTTGGCAAGAAATGCCTATAAAAATTACTTCAGTAAATGGGCTTACACTTGATAGCTTGTCTATGTATTTTTTGAACTTAGTAATCTGACCCTTAACAGAGCTACGTTGCGTAATTAGCTCTGCTAAAGATTTTGTTTTCATCACCTAATGACATGATGGATCGACTTATAGTATGCACACACTTCAATTAAATAAGAATCCTTTAATTGATCTATTCGAAGTAGAAAAAGAATTTAAATTCGTATCAATAAAATAAGAAACTATATTTTTTAAATAAAAAAAAATAACTAAAAAAATATCCGCTCACGTCCCTTATTGGTGACGCCCGTAGACGCGGTGTTGCACAGGCGGCGCTCAGGATCGCGATCGATACGTCAGCTGACTGCTTATCAACCAATGGCGTTCTTTACTGCGCGTATCTGGTATGTTCGGCGGTATAATTATAACAAACGCAGTTAATAGGCCAAAAAACCTGGCTAGGCACGTAGGATTCTGTAGGGAGATTGTTGACAAATGATTTCATCAACGACTAGCTGTCCCGCGCTACTTCGTCTACGTAAATTTTCCCCGTTTTTGAAACATTTCTCATTGCTGCTCCTATTAGTCGTAACGCGATGTTATATAGCCTATAGCCTTCCTCGATAAATGGGCTATCCAACAAAAAAATATTTTTTCAAATCGGACCAGTAGTTCCTGAGATTAGCGCGTTCAAACAAACAAACAAACAAACTCTTCCGCTTTATAATATTAGTATAGATAAATGCAATAATAGTTACAATAAATTGCAAAATAAGACTTCTGATCAGTACTAGAAATTTTTAATGTAGGTAGTAAAACGTACGTTAATTTATGTGTAATATATCGATAAAACGCTACGCTACGCTGATTAATACTGAATATTTTAGTATGAAATGTAGGGTATAGCCTTATGATGAATTTAACCCTAATGTGATGACGTTATTGACGCGAGATCCCAATTATATGGAATCAATTAATACCGACTATGACAGTAGGCAATATCTGGCAACGTTGGCGTGTATATAGATATGAAAACTATATCTGCACAATGAAATCCACTGTTAAATAGGCTTGTGAGGGATTTGTGGTTATGAAGGTAAAGGAAGGAAGGGCACTTAGCTGCAAGTTTCTGCTGCGCTGCGGCTCGATGCTACTGGCTGATCGATGACTGGCGATACTCAGTACTCCACCTCCTTACAGGATTGTCTTGATCGTGATACGTAAAATGGTCCGGCTACGGTGCTGTTTGCTGACCGACCGGCTTGCCTCGTACTTCGAAATCTATTTGTTCTATCGCGGTCACCAAAATGTTTGTACTTCAAACAGTGGAGCATGTATATGCTCAATAAAACGATGTATAAACGAATTTAACAGTGTATTGCCAGAAAAACTAATTTGTACAATTCTTTCGCTAGCGTAGATATCGTGTTGAAGATTCTAGGAGTCTTGCTTTGAAAAATATATACCCTCAAGTTTTTAACAAATAAAAAATACTAAAGTGTTTGCAATAAAAAAGGACTTGCTATTTGCGTCCCTCAAATATGGCTAGACGCCAACACTATGTTTATTTTAACATAAACGTTATTTTTTATCCAATTTCATAATTTATTGTTCACTGCCAAAAGTACCCTATTACTAGGCAAATGAGACTTAGAATTACTAATGTTTCAAATGTAGAGCGCGGCACGGTAACATTCAGATCATTGCATAACAATGATTTGGATGACACTGATACTGTTATGAGCTAAAGTGATGCCTAACATCAGGTGCATGACCAGCTCGTCTCTTAATTTGATAATCATAATTTGATAATGACTGTGTTGATGTTGAGTATGCTACAAGCTGTATGACATCATACACATACATCACCGATATATTATAGGTACCACTAATAGTAATATCACAGGTAGGTATGTTTTGGGAGAAACCAATTGACGTGCATTTAAGTCGTCATAAAACTTTGCTTCGTAATTCATGGTGACTGTCTATTTGAGGTATATAATATATTGGAGACATTCAGTTTAGAATAAATAATTATCGATGTAACACGAATGTAATAAAATGGCGTCAAACCTTTCGTTTAGTGTGTTTCTCCTGTCTTTTTTCTTTTATACCACATATTCGTTACCAAAAGAAGGCGTACAACATGTACAAGATGTGAAAAACATAAGTGAATTTAGTCTAATACCTAGTGAAATATCTAATGTGATTGGAGAAGATCCTTTACTGAGATCTAAGAGACAAGTGACAAATGTTGGAAAATGTCCTGTAGGAAGAACACGAAAATTTAATTTGTGCATCAAAAAGTAAGTATTAATCTCTACCCTTGTTACCATACAAACGTATCTATAGTTTCTATAAAATAAAATTCAATTGGGTACATCATACATGATACAACATTTTGAAAGTAAAACATTAAAAATACCTACTGTATTCACCCCCTTTGTTTTTTTCATAATAGACATATTATAATAGTCAGACTATTCTTTTTAGGGTCTGGTACCTTATAAGGAAAAAAATGAAACCCTTACCGAATTACTTTGTTGTCTGTTCGTATGTCTGTCCGTCCATTCGTCTGTCGGCCAAGACCTTTTATCTCGGGAACGCGTGGTGGTATCAAGTTGAAATTAAAACCAAACACACAGGTACGGTCTCTTGAAGCTATGAAAAACTCAAAATTGCAAGTTAACGTAAAAAAAAGATACGGCCGTTAAAAGCATATATTTCAACACTCGCTTTGGAATCAAAATGTATAGTGTACTTCCCGTTGGCCTATGGAACTATGAAATTTGGCAATGAATACCTTATACTACAAGTATAGGAAAAAGTCTGAAAACTAAATACTAATACTAGCTGTCCCGCGCAACTTCGTATGCGGAAATTTTCCCCGTTTTTGCAACATTTCTCGTCGCTGCTCCGCTCCTATTAGTCGTAGCGCGCGTAGCCTATAGCCTTCCTCGATAAATGGGCTATCCAACAAAAAAATATTTTTTCAAATCGGACCAGTAGTTCCTGAGATTAGCGCATTTAAACAAACAAACAAACTCTTCCGCTTTATAATGTTAGTATAGATTATAAAGCTGAAAAGTTTGTTTGAACGCGGTAATCTCAGGAACTACGGGTCCGAATTGAAAAATTCTTTCACTTTTGGATAGCTCATTCATCAAAGAAGACATCAAGTTACAACCAAAAGGAACGGAGCAGCAATAAAAAATGTTGCAAAAACGGGGAAAATGTACGCAGACGAAATTGCCCGAGACAGCCAGTTGAATGATAAAAATATAGTCTTTAATAAACTGTGATGTTCGATTCCAGGATTATTTGACATAGGAATCTTTTTTTTAGCATTAAATATAGCCTATGTTACTCAGGGATAATATATCTATATCTTATATATATCTTGGGGCGACTCACACAACGCTATCTGATCACGAACTAAGCAGAGCTTGTACTGTAGAACCCAGACAACTGATAAACATACTTAAATATTTCTAAATACATACATATTATAGATAAATAACACCCAGGTACAGAAAAAACCATCGTGCTCATCACACAAAGTTATATCCTGGGTGGGGACCGAACCCACGACCTCTTGCGTAGCAATCGGATACACGCCCACTGCGCTGCAGAGGCAGTCAAAAAGCTATTTAAAAAAAATATAATGTAGCATTCTTATAATAAAAAAAACTTTTGCGATCGATCTAGTCGTTTTTGAGTTAAATCTCTACAAAAATACAAAACTTTCCTCTTTATACTATTAATAGTGTAGAAGTATAGATATGTACCTACAAATTTGTACAGAACCCTCGGTGGGCGAATCTGACTCGCACTTGTCTGGTTTTTATTTTTTAAGATGCTTTTTATCCATTTTAATAGTAAAAATCGTATCAACACCCGTTTCGTAGTTTAGATGAAAGTTTATTATAAGCACAAACATAAATATGAAATCTTTTCAAATTGTTATTTACTTACCATATAAATAAATAACATTACAGTTAGCTATATGTACCGAATATTTTAAATTAATTATTGTTCTTTTTTGTGTTTGCAGGGAAGACTACTACGACTCCCGCTAGATGGCGTTGATAAGTTCACTTGAGACGTACCTACTACTTTGTTTTATTTTTATTAAAAATAGTAATCATTGTTTAAAAAGTGTACTGTTCAGTTTAGTGTATGGACAACGACCGATTAATTAAGTGAAAGTGTAACTAGAAACTTAAACTAATCTTTTATCATAAACAAAATCTAAAAGGTCTGTGATCTCGTATATTGAGTGCTTAAATAACAAGGGATTACGACAAATATTGTGGAAACTATATAGCATTGATGGATAAACATTGTTCGAAACATTAAATTGAAGACAAAGATATTTTGAGAGTAAATAAGCAATTGCCGATCGTTACTTTTAAATATTTCAAAATTTGCAATTTTATCTAGGACGCATTGTCCGATCTGTCATTTCATATTCTTCTAGGACCACTATAAGATGACAGTTGTCTCACACACGGTTGTCTTTGGTCACAATTTATGTAATTATAAGATAGTATACATTTACTGGTGCAAAATTAGATTGCAATATTATGGCATACCTACATCTTTTTAATTTATATTTTTAAATCTGAAGAGTCAAAATGAAAATGGAGAAAGTGCCGAAAAACTGGCTTATCTAAAAGACAAAGAAGAAACTCTAGAAAGATTTCAAGTACATCAAAAAATTCAAGATGAAACTATACTTTGCGTGACATTTGATTTACAAAAAGTTCTAAATACGCCGTACGGCCAAAGAATGTTATTATATTATCGTCGTAAATTGGCGGTTTATAATTTGACTTTTTATGAGTCCAGAAGCAGAGAAGGCTATTGTTATTCTTGGTCTGAAACAGAAGGCAAACGTGGGGCTAACGAAGTGTGTACTATCTTGAGCAAGTACATCAAGATGGTAGACGATCGTGGGTCAGTCAAACATGTTCTACTTTACAGCGATGCATGCCCCGGACAAAATAAAAACAAAGTTGTTTTTGCATGTATTCATACTTGCCTGCAAAGTTGTAAGAACATTACTAGCATTCAGATGAATTATCTGTTACCTGGCCTTATATGCCAGTAGATTCTATGCATTTTGTGATTGAGAGGAGCGTAACAAATGTGAACATTTGGGCACCTTCCCAATGGGCAACTGTTTTTTGGTTAGCCCGCAAGAATCCTAGACCATATCATGTAGAATTATTGACACATAAGGATTTTTATGGATGTTGTCGGAGATAGTAATTTCAAAGGAAATTTGATGGGAACAATATCGAAGGTAATTTTAAAGCTAATAGCTTAATTATTTTCTTTATTTTACTTTTCAGGTGCGTGTAGCAACATTTAAAAAAACAGAACTCTAGACTTCTATCAAATATACAATGGCGGCAGATGCTTCAGTAGAAAACATCGAAGTAAATAAAAAACAAAATGTACTAGTTAAAAAAATATATAAGAACCGATTACCTACATCCAAACAGAAATACCAAGATTTAATGAAACTTTGTTCTACAAAGGTAATTCCTGAAATGTTTCATTATGAATTTGAAAACTGTTCTTACGCCGTTAATGTTCAGGACTCACTTCAAGATATCGAAGACATTATCTAATTATAAACTAAGCAAACTGTTTTGTTATTATTTTATTTTGCAATTCTTATCACAATTAGCAAATCATTACATATCAAAAATTATATTAGTATATATTTGGAATTCGTTTTTCTTTTGCATTACGTTCATAAGAAGTACCGAAATTAGTTAACAGTAGCTCGGGAAGTACTCACTATTGAGTTAGCTATTATTTACTGTCAACCATGTCGGATAAGTAAAACATGTTTCAATAATGGTGAAATATCATAAACATACTTACATCTTATTTGGCGTAACAAAAGTACAAACTATTAATGATGTACATCATTTTTCAGTACTGTTTTGTTACAAATTATAACGCTTAAGTACTATTTGTGCGACGCTATGTCAACCCACCATGCTGCCGTGCCAAGCCAACACACTGTAACTTTCAAAATCCGCTTTTGAGATATTTGACAAAATATTGTTTTGATGATTATTTGCCTATTTTAAACGTAATTAGTCAATATTAAGTAATTTTATGCATTCAATAGCTAGGGGTACATTTCTAGCATATAGCCAAACAGTATTTTTTTAATAATTTTTGTAGGGAAAAAATATATTGCCACAAACTTGTATTGACAAGACAAATTATAAAATTTTAATAAATTTCTAACGAGGTAAAACACTGTAAAACATAGTACAGTGTTATAACTTTATGAACTAATTATACTATAACACTGTATCCAAGCATACAGTGTTTTGAAAAGATAGATGAGGTATATCAAAAATTAGATAATTTATAAATAAAACCGGTTATATGACGGCAAAATAAACTTTAATGAATATTTTAATGCACTTGCGTATAATTATTAGAATCATAAAGGAAACATAAGAAGGCCTTCTAATATTTTTACAAGCTTACACATCATAATGACAAACTTCTTTGGGTTTCTATGAGATCAATAGCGTAATAAAGAATGTAATAATAAATAAAGTAAGTAAATGTACTAAAAATAAAAAATATATTAAAACAAAGAACGTAACAAAACATGAACTTTTAAAAGCATGAACTTTATACTTTGAGATCAATATATATAGTAAAACAATATAAAAAAATAGTTTTGAAGTCGATTACAAATCTATATTTTTATCGAGATCAGGTTGATGCACCTGATCTCGATAAAAATATTGATTCTGATTTGTAATCGACTTCAAAACTATTTTTTTCAGCCTATCGCAGTCCATTTTTATAATTTTTATAATTTTTTTAAATGACTACTTTAATTATTTTGTTACTCTTTTATTAATCTAATATTAAAATATTCAATAATACTAACATTTGTACGCCAGTAAATGGCAAGATATGGCTAGCACTAAATATATTTATAAAAAACACCAATGTAATGTACCCATATTTGAACAAATAAATGCTATTTCTATTTCTATTTCTATTTCTATTTCCACTGCTGGACATAGGCCTCTCCAATTGCACGCCACTTTGTTCTATCTTCGGCTTCTCGCATCCAGCTCCTGCCAGCCGTTATGCGTAAATTATCACTCCACCTGGCCTGAGGGCGTCCTACACTACGTTTGCCGCGCCGCGGTCTCCACTCAAGAACTCGTTTACCCCAACGGTTGTCGGTTCTTCGGCTAATATGGCCAGCCCACTGCCACTTCAGCTTGCTAATCCGGTGGGCTACGAGTATGTCGATAACTTTGGTTCTCTGCCGGATCACCTCATTTCTTATTTTGTCCCTAAGAGAAACTCCGAGCATAGCCCTTTCCATAGCTCGATGAGCGACTTTGAACTTGTGGACCAGCCGTACCGTCAGTGTCCACGTTTCGGCTCCGTATGTCATGACGGGTAGGACGCACTGATTAAATACTTTAGTCTTTAGACATTGTGGGATCGACGATGAGAAGACTTGACGTAGCTTACCAAACGCTGCCCAACCCAACCGAATTCTCCTGTTCACCTCGTCCTCGAAGTTGTTTCTACCTAACTGCAATGACTGCCCGAGGTACACATATTTTTGAACAACTTTAAGAACGGCGCCGTGCACCGCTGTCGGTTCCGGTAGTACATGTTCATTGAACATGACCTTGGTTTTATCCAAGTTCATCCTCACTCCTCGATGCAATGGTATAGGTTTTGTTTGCTGATTCTGTACTTGGACGGACATGGTGGCGGCTTCGTAGAGACATCTCATCACTTGTATATATCGCCAATCTACTTGGCATCGCTACAGCAACTCCAGAACGGACCACATTTCAATCGAGTCAAAGGCCTTCTCATAGTCCACAAATGCTAGACACAGGGGCTGATTATACTCCTGGGTCTTTTCTATAATCTGCCGCACTGTGTGGATGTGGTCTATGCTGCCATATCCGCTCCGAAATCCTTCCTGTTCCGGTGGTTGAAATTCGTCAAGTATTCGCGCAAGGCGGTTTGTGATGACTCTTGAAAACAGCTTATAGACGTGGCTTAGAAGAGAAATAGGTCGGTAGTTCTTCAGCCGGGTCTTATCTCCTTTTTTGAAGAACAAAACGACTACACTTCTACTCCATGCCTCCGGAGTTCTCCCTTCAAACATGACAGCATTAAAGAGCTTTTGGAGCTCCCTCAGTACGGGTTCACCTCCAGCCTTTAACAGCTCTGTTGTACCGCCATCCTCTCCAGGGGTTTTTCCATTTTTTAGCTGTCTAAGAGCCAGCTTGACTTCTGGCAGGTCTTCGGTGTAGTGGCGTGTTAGAGTGGCTCTAGGACCCTCATTTTCAGGATCAGGTCGAGATGCATGCGAAGCGTATATCCGGCCATAGAAGCCTTCCACTTCGGAGAGGACTGCCGGCTTCGAAGAAACGACTTCTCCACTTGGTCAATCTCGTCAGGTGGCTTCTTCCAAGAGATTGTACGAACACTTTTGACCCCGGTTCTGCTCGATCGCTCTTTTAAACAAAAGAGTGTTGAAGCACCGAAGGTCGTGTCGTATAAGCATGTTGATCTCTTGGTTTAGAGCGCGCTTTTCCGACGAAGTGACGGGTGGGTTTTCACGTCGTTTTTTTATTAGCCCTAAAATATATTCCGAAAGCTTGGACTTCTTGCCCTTACGCTGCATTTCACAAAATCTCGTACCTTCTTCCCTGAGTATCCGAACCACATTTACGAGCTTCTGGTTTACGTCTGTTATGGTTTCCATGGCAGAAAATCGGTTATCCAGGTTTGACTGGAACGCTTCGGATCCTATCATGGTTTGGAGCAAAGTAGGTCGAAGCCTGGACCTCATCAGACGGGCACGTTCCGCCTTGAAGTCGATATTCAGAGAGCCTCGGACAAGTCGGTGATCACTACCGGTATTAAACCTGTTAATCACGGTGACGTCTCTGAATATATGCTTTTTGTCCGTCATAATGAAGTTGATTTAGTTTCTCGTCATAGTGTCGGGGTTTTGCCACGTCCACTTCCTTTGGGGCCGTTTATTGAAAAAGGAGTTTATCAAGAAGAGCCCCTCCCGTTCAAGGAAGTTGACTAGCATTTGCCCCCTATAATTTCTGCTTAAAATCCATGGGATCCTACTACCAATTTGCTGCAATTCTGTACTCCCACTTTAGCGTTGAAGTCCCCCGTAACAACGTTGTAGTGGGTCTTAGTGGTGGAGTGGAGGGCCCTCGATATGTCATCGAACATATCCTCCTCTTCGTCGTCTGCACGTCGTGCGTACACTTGCACTACCTTGAGGTTATACCTCTCGGTGAGCTTGATTATGAGGTACGCTACCCTGTTCGACACGCTAGACATTTCCACAACGTTGTCAGAAAGGGACTTATTTACCAGAAACCCAACACTACCTAGGGATTGTTGGTAACCCGAGGATATGCCACATAATCTTCCCAAGTTCCACCTCAAGTTGTGCGAGTCTAGCCGTAGCGTGCGTCCGTTATACGTCGCCAGGGTCAGTCGGTTGTGGTGGCCTTCCGTAGCCCCGAGATTCTTAGCACCCGCCGCCACGCCGTTACCGTGGACGCCACCATGTCCAGGTGCAGGTCCACCATGTGACTGCCGGCAACTGGGGGCCGTGGCTTTTGTGCTTCGTGCATTTGGGGTAATGCCCATATTCGCCACGCTGGGCAGGCGGGTTGGCGATCGCAGGGCTAAGTGACGCTGCTGCCCGTCACTGACCTATTACTTTAGTTACGCCTTAAATTGGGATGGTTATACCGCCACCAGCCGGTCGCCAGAGCCTCGTTCGTTGTACAGCAGGATGTACCGCGTGCAGGTGAGGTTGGCTTGAAGATCCCTCCCCAGGTGCATCTGATTACTCTAATTAAAGCAAATAAAACACGCAATCATCCGATCAAATCACAACCGCAACCAGCGGTCTCAGCGAGCGGCACACGACTGGCGTAAGCCGAACCGTCTTCAACGTGAAAAACAAGGAAGAGGAGTCTATAATAGCGCATGAAAGAGCGAGATAGTAATACTGTTGTCAACTCTACTTACGCTGGTTGGCTAACATCAACGCGCGAGCACGCTACACTGTATTTTTCTAGCGACGCGCGTAGTTTGTTTTGACAAAACACTGTATACTATGTTACAGTTTTTTTGCATGTTTATACCTTATTTTAAACGTAATACAGTGTTTTTTTACTTGCTTTATCTTGCAAAATAACCGTTGAAATGAAAAAAGAGTCAATTAGGGGTACTAAACAGACATAAAGAAATTGATTGGGCATTGTTAAGCAAAAACACTGTAAGTCGACTTACAGTCTTTTGGATTGGCACGGCAGCATGCTTGTTAGTACTTTTCCCTTTCACACCCTTGAAAGAATGTGACTTGTTAGATTATTTTGGTTACTACTTCTTAAAACGATTACGAAGATAGTACTTTTTACAAACTGTACAGAGCATGTATACTTAATAATAATAATAATAAAATAAATGTGAGATTAACGCAATACTCTGAGGGCATAGTAGCAGCTCTTGAAATCCTTATGACACCAATAAAAAATGTCTCATGGTGAAATAAAAGTACACGAACCGCAGGGCAGCTTTGTGGCGAGCTGAATGTGCGTGGCGACACTGCGGTGCCGATGCCTCAGAGAGTCGGTCAGGGCCTCGTCTCACGCTTGCCTTCACTGGCCGGCGAGAGTGGAACACCAAGAGCGCCCGCAGGACCCTCAACTCTGTCTTGTCTTAACCGGCCGGCCAGAGGGAGGTCGCCAGAGCTTGTATGCTCGGGGGTGGAAGTGTCATTTTCAAGGGCATAACTACGGGGAAACCTGCTCACGGGCCTTCTTCGTGATGGTGAAACCGGCGCCGCACCGCTCGACACCCCAAGCTGCTCACACCCATGTTGCTCCCTGTCGCCTGTTTGGCTGTATGCCTGTGGCGGCCAGAAGGGGGACCATCTAGTGAGTGGCGAGGCACCGCCTGCCCATTTGTCCGTGTGTTTTTACCATGTGCTTGCAGGGCAGGTGACATAGTCCTTTAATAGTACCAGTTAATCATTCCACTAACACATCACCTCCATAACGCAGTTTCTTAGCTACCACTTTTTGACAATAGTTTTTACACTAACCGGGGAATGTCCTTGGGTACATTTATATAGTGTATACAACGATATTTGCCGGTTTGTGTCACATAGCCTTTAGATTAAAGTGTCTAACGGGCCTCTATGTGTTGGCTTCGGCCCCACGCACGCGTCCCGTAATATGGAAACGACATACATAATAATAATAATATTCTTTATTGAGTTGTTCAATGTATTATAAATATATATATATTATAAATATTGTACACCAATACAAAAAAATAAAGTATACATTGTTTATCTTAAATTAGGTACAATGGGCGGCCTTATCGCTAAGAGCGATCTCTTCCAGGCAACCTTTGGATGGATAGAAGAGACAAGTAAAGAGATAGATAGAGGTAGTGTACAGCGTAAATAATGAACTAAGTTATTATTTTAAGTATATAAATAATTTAAAAGAAAGGATTTAATAAATTACCTAATGCGTATTAAGAGTTTAATTAGAAAGATAGTGATCCTTCAACATTCTTTTAAAAGATGCCAACGATTGAGCTCGTCTTATAGAAAGAGGCAGTGCATACATCTTAAAGATAGTCTTGCTGCCTCGACAGTAAATGAATTGTCATAACAAGAGTTCTCAAACTTTTATATTAAATTAAAAACTAGTCAATAAATTGTTAAATTATAAGTTTTTTAATTGTTTTATATTATTATTAAATTATAAAATTATCTGAGTGTCCGGCGGTTTCACCTGCCATTTAATTCGTAGGATATTTGTGTAACTTTAAATTATTAAAGATTATACACATATTAAGTTTATGAGTAGTTTCAGAGAAATCATTGCGTTTTAACAAATATGTTTTTTTAAAAGAGGACTGGCAAAAATATATGGACGCGTACCCAGCGACCAATAATGACCAAACATATGTCATTGGAAAGATCTTTTCTTGAGTATAATTTGTTATTAGGGGGGTCAGACTCAAATCGCTGTGTGAAAAAAGTTAGAGCTAAAATAAACTACAAAAATCAATACAAATCATTTATTACAATATAACGGTAGATATTGTTTTTATTTAAAAATAAGTGATCTATAGATCATCCACAATCACATCGCTTTAGATGCACCGCAAAAATGCCGCCAAAAGATTTTTTAAGTAGGTATACCTACACAAAGACCGAAGACAACAATATTGACAATATGAGAAAGAAGTACGACAAAGCCATTTTAAGCGCTATTTGATAAACATTACGGCTCGAAATTGCTTTGTGCAAATGGTTAAAGCTCTCGCTATTATTTATGACTGCTAAACAAATGCATTGTTTTTAGAGGTATTTCATTGGTATTAATTTTATTCTTAAATAGAGATAGAGACATATTTCGGTTGGATCACATAAATTTGCATAACACCCATCAGTGCAGTGTTTGAAGTATTCGACATCGCATGTTTCATTTACTTGCTTCCTTTCGTTGGATTTCGTTTATCGTTCTCTCTGCGACTTCGGCTTGTGTTACTGAAATTTTGTGACCCCGGCTAGTGTTATTGGACTTTTGTGATTGCTCTCACGACGAATTTATCAATAATCAATATCATTACCGGCTTCGTTAAGACCGTTGGGCGTTTATTTGATGGGGGCTACCCATTTGTGTTGCGTCATCATCATATTGCTCTGTTTCTGGCACATATTTTGCTTTTCCTAAAAAATCATAAATATATATCAAAAAGTTGACATTCACTGAACAAATTACGATAATTACTTACCTTGAAATCTATTTCGTGCCATAATACAACTTTCACAAACACAAACACGACTAAAAACAGAATGTATCTTCGGTAACGCAAGAAAGACTAATCAATAAGCACCGCTGAAGCCGAAATATCGCTTTTTTATGATTTAACCTTTATACAGTGCCAGTGAACACGCCTAGCTTGTCCACGTAATTTTATCTTGCAGTGCCGTGAGCACGCCTAGAGTGTTCTCGATTTTTTATATGGCGGCATCGCTGTGATCTACTAGAAAATAGTGGTGGCATTGAATGTGTTAAACAAAGATGTGTAAAGGTAGTTCGGATCATCCAGACTAAAATCTATATTAGCGATACGGACAGAAACATTTGTATTAAATTTGTTTAGGTTTGTTTACCTTAGCCACTCTATGAATAGGAAAAGTGACTTTCTGTCCACAGTGATCAGAAGTTAAATCACTCAATATGATATCATTAAAATAGCTAAAGTTGAAAAAAATATTATCTAAGCCATGTAGCAGAATGTGATGTGATCCTTGTTGGTGTGCCAAAGAAATACTTCAAGTTAAATGAGTTAATTAGAGTACATAATCTAATACACATAAGCACAGTTAATATAATACTATACTAGTAACATAGGTAACTGTTCAAGTAAGTATATTAACTTTGAAATCGCCACATACTAGGTACTACATGCTTTTTAACATAACTAAGAACTTTTAGAACATCTTCCAATATAGTCTCAAATAAATTTAAGTCACTCTGTGGTGGACGTTATACACAAACAACATTACGCTCCATAATTCTACACAAGAGTTCTACAGTACGCTCAAAAGAATGTGCTAAAATATATTTACGTTCTTTACTATTCGCACTATATAGCGACCACGACATAGAGCCACCATATATATATATATATATATATATAGCCTTCTTCCTTATGAACATGCTTAAGTACTATACTTTAATGTACATTATTAAAAATCAGATCATAATTTTTTAACCAGTGTTCTGTGACACACAAAATATCTATACAAAGTCTCTCTGAGCCATAATGCAGAATTGGAACACCAACTTCAAGAAGCTCATATATCCATTAACTCTTTGAAACAATCGCACATTGGCCTCCGATCATTAATGATACAATGCCGTGCGTGACTTAGGTACGAAATAGCGCTCTGTCTCACTCCCACACGCAATGCTCTTGCACAGGTTGCGTCGTAATAATAATTAGTGTAGAGATCGTTACATGGGGCACTGTTCTGTGCTATTCGCGTTACAAAAAAAAAACCAAAAGCAATAAAGGAACGGACTAAAGGTCAATGCTGAGTGTCCTGGTTTAGTATTCTGTCTCAGTGTCAGTCAGTGATGTGTTATTTAGTGAGTGATTTGATTTTGAGATATGGAGTGCTTAAATAGTGCAGGAATGCGGATGCGTTGACGCGTCTCCTGTGAACGGAGTTTACATATATCTGCGTACCAATTTATATATATATATATATATATATATGCCGCCTCGCTTCGCTTTTGGGCCAGTTCACCAACTTCATCTACAGGGTCTGAAACTACGTAAGTAAATAATATGAATTATGTTACTATGAAAAATGTTAGATATAAAAAGAAAAAAATATATAGATATTCACATCACGTCTTTAGACATTTGGTTTTAATTATCAAGGAACAAGTGTTTTATATCAAGTTTTTATTTTTTAGGGTTAAGTACTAGCGTACTAATGTATAATATACCTACATAAACATTGTTTTGGTGAAAAAGTAAATGTTCTAGATGGCTTCTCGCTATTTTTGTAGTGTTACTTACTGTGCGGGACGGATAATACCCAATAGTTTTATTTTGTGTTTAGTATTTCTTATCGATACGAAATAACTTGCAACATTGATTCCTTAACTTGTAACTTTGTCCGTCTCATGTCACATAAAACGAACAAAGAACTAATATCCAAAGAGAATTTTTAACTTCGTAATAGTATTGTCCTTGACCATAGAGATTACAACGCAAATAGTATCTATAACTTTTTTTTAATGAAATTGATTTATATACTTTATTAATAGTTATGAATAGTGAAATGTAAAATAACAAAGTGATTTATGAGACATTTTCACTTATCTTTCGTGCCTTAGATACTAAGTTTATTTATTTCTAAATTCATTGTCGTAATTAGTTCAGCAACTCGACACTAAAAGCTTGTCTCTGAGATCGCGATGTTCTTTGATTATAATTCCATTATTTGTTAAAAGTACGTGTAAATAGTATTGTTATTACATTTCTATATGGTTATATCTCTAGCACAATAGCTCTTAGTAATATTGCATTGTTTAGCCGTAATTTGTAATTGAAATCTGATTGGCACGGTATGTACGCGCCTTAACAACATTCCTATTGGTCAGAATTGTATATAATGTAATAGCACTGTTGCCAATTTAGTGGATTTACCCCAACATTTAGGGAGAATTAAGTGGGGTAGCGGTATTTACCTGACTTCGCAAGAAGGAGGGTTATGTGTTTTAGAGACTTTTTTTGGGGAAAACCAGAGTAATTTATATCAGTCAAAGTCCATAGCAACGGCACGCGAGCGAATCAATGTTGACCGCTCGCACATGATTGGTTTTCATTCAGGAATGTTAAAATTAGTGATAATCATTTTATGGGTTTTTTATAATAATTTAGGGAATTTATAAATATAGGGTTGACAACACTGCTAAAATAAATTGACCAATAGCGACAGGTTATTTTCGATTTAGATGGTGTAGCCGGACTCTACTATAGGAATTGGGTATTTGAATGTCAAGTCAAATCAGTATCTTTTTTATAAAATGTTAAAACAATTCATTCTGTAGAGATTTGTATGCAATTTAACATTGTGACGAGTTGTAAAAATAGCGGCAAACTGACCGGCCATTATTTTTACAGCTCCGAGTTTAACTTGTAAAAAAATATTTGAATACGTGATAATTGACTAAGAACAAGACTATGTGCATGTGATAAGTGCATAAATACTTGACACTGGCAGAAATTAGCCTTTAAAACGGCTAGATTGCCATAAACTCAAAGAAGAAAAAGAACATTGTGACGTCATTATGTCCTGGTATCAAATCATTTACTTTTAGTATTTATTTTGATGATTATAAATACTAAAACATATTAAATTATGCACGAATATATATTTTAAGATCATTTAAAGGCGTATTATTACTTGGTAAGTGTAAAATAATGTATTGTTATTGATTGATTTGACATTCAAATACCTAATTAACGGTTTTTCGACGTCTATAAATACAGCTGTAACCGAGTACTGAGCGGATTCGATCAAGAAACTTGAGCCTAGCTCGTACTGATGGATCTCTCTCAGTAATTGAATGTACCCATGTTCTTACTGAAATATATACACTAGTCAGTCACTGATATAGTTTCATTACTATTCCTCAAACTGCGTTACCCTCCGACCTATCTCAGGCAGGTACCAGGCTTCAGGGCAGGCCGGCGCACGAATGTGCAGAGTATCTCTGTACACTTACCATTAGGTAGGTAGATTGAGATGAGGATCGTATTCAGTGGGGTGTATTATGAGATACCTACAGTACGATCAACGTAACTAGGCCGGACTGAAGTAGGCGACAAGTGGTTGCGCAGATGCATTTTTTGGAAGTAAATGGTGACAGGAAGCGGGGGGCGGGGGCGGTAACTAAACCAAGACACATTGTCATAATTAGTATTACTAACTCATGTTTTTTTGTGATTATTTTCGTGAAGAAATTGTTTTTCAAAGTTTCTTTAGTATTTACTGTAACTGTTCTATATTTAAACTTTTATGAAGTCATTTAAATAGTGTTTTTATATTTTTGAATTAAAATGTTGTTAGTATTTTTTATCGATTAAACATAATTAATCGTTTTCGTTAGTAATTTTAGGGTCGCATCTCTATGACATTCGCGAAAGTGATAAAAACCTAACTTCAATCCGGTCAAGTTACGTTGATCGTACTGTAAGTCCAGCAGCGGATTGTAACAGTTTGATAATGGAGAAGTTCTGGTTAAGTGGAGGTAAATAAAACAATACTTTGATTTTGTGAGAATATTTATTTTTAATTTCTTAAAACTACTTCATCTAAGGAGGGGGCAGGTCGGGTAAGACCCTCATGGCGAGCATAGCTGAGGTACCAAATGATACTCATCACATGTGAGCAGCATCCCACTGCTTAAACCTATAGGGCAATTACAGCAATAGCTTCTGATTGTGTCCTGACCATTCATGTTTGTTTCTGCTACAATAAACACAAAATAAGTTCTAGCAGAAGAATGGCGGGACTTTATTTTAACACGAAGCAATATTGGGTTTATTCCTTCTAAACCATTTATTCTGTCTCAGGATACATGTATAGTATTCCGTGAAAGCGGAAATGCTCACCCACATATAAACGAGCTTGGCGAATTTGGTATACACCACATGCAAATAATATTAATTCGTCCATAGATAGCCGCGGAAAAGATAGGATTGTCGCATCTATGAGTACAAACCAGGAACCGCGCCTGTTTAAATTATGTTCTGCTACTAATTCGGCTACAGTCTTGTTTAAAAACAGGCGCTGATAAATACACAAACTGCTCTGCATGTATATTGTCTGCGAAGGGCGGAGTAAACGCATTCAGCCGAGGAGCTGCTATTTTAAAATCTGCCAAATATTGATGGCGGAATATTTTGAAATCTCTCTTAAAACGGCCATTCACAGCTTCTACAACCCACTTGTTTATCGTTACACATCGTGATCTGTTTGCTGCAAGAGTGGATAGCTGTGATTGGCCGTCTTCTTTAGTTTCAGGCATATGATCTATGTAACCTTTCTCATGCAGACTATCCATGCAGTCACGAAAACCTCTATCCAGAATAAAAACATCATTTTCTCTATAAAACTCATTAAATTCTGTTCTGTTTAACAAATCATTCATTATAGTTGCTTCATTTGTGGTGGCACTATAAGGTCCACATCCATATGGCTGTAATAAATTCCTATATTTAAGTAGGGAATATGTATACATATTCCCTACTTAATGTTTTCTTTTTCTTTTCTATATATATATATATAGAAAAGAAAAAGAAAACATACATTTTAAATATCTTTTCTTTTTATATATATATATATATATATATATATATATATATATATATATATATGTATATATATACATATACAGAAAAGCATAGATATATATATATATATATATATTTAGGGAACTAATATTATTAAAAGGCTAAACCTATAAAAGGCAGCGAGCGCAGCCATCTTTTTTTAGTCGTTCGTTAGCCCTCGTGGAGGACGGTAGTGTTTGACGTGACTTGTGAGTGTTATTTTTGGTAAAGGTGTGATTAAGTTTGTAAGTACATAGATGTATTTTGTTTATTTAAGTGATTGGTGTTTTGTTTAGTATTTTTAATAATTTATTTGATTAATTGATTCCATTTTTATTGTAATAAATCATAATTATAATAGGGCGTAAGAGTGTTGTTTTTTTTTTAATTATTTCCACTGTAGAATCCTAAATTCAGAAGTGGGATGTCTACCCACATAGCCCACTACTTTTCGTTTTATTTTTCATTCGTTGTTCACTGCTTGAATAAAACACCAAACACCCGTTATTTTTCAAATGTAAATCTTTTGCCCGTTATTTTTGTTTGTGTGTAAATATGGCTGATAGACGCAAAGATCTCTTAACAAGTCGCGTCAACACGAAAGGGACCGTCGATCTCGCGACAGGTCTCGTTCTTGGAGTAGGCCTCGCTCTAGAAATAGGTCTCGTTCTCCGTATAGATCTAGATCAAGAAGTAGGTCGCGATCGGATCGCTACCCTCGTAATCGAAACTCTGTAATGCACCATACGTTACAATCGATTTTGTCTCGTTTAAATACACTCGAAACCGAACGTTCCGCATTACATAGCGCGTCTGATGGCCAGCTAGTTCAAAATAGTGCGTCATTAAGGTCAAATACACCTCCCATGGCCACTTCAGAGAGACAACAGGCCCTTCAGGCTAAAGAATCAATGTCTGAAATTCCGTTATCAAGTTGCACCCACACGTCAAATATACCCGCGTTTGACAACACAGCAGTTGAAAGTCAAAGCATTAATGCGCGCGATCATGACGAACATTTAATGACAGCGTCTGCGCGAATGCTAGCCGAAGCCATTAGGTCAGTAAATTCGGAAAGAAGTCAAAGGTATTTCGTGTCTAACTTCGACCCCGCTATTCACGACATAGACGTGTGGTGCGAAGAGGTTGAAAGGGCTAGGTCTTCCAATAATTGGGGTGATTCGGAATGCCTATCACGCGTATCAATATGTCTTAAGGGCGATGCACGAAGTTGGTTAAACGAATGGGTGACTAATGACCGAACGTGGACCAATTTCATTAAGGAATTTAAACCCTTGTGTCCACGGAAACTAGATTACGCGAACATCCTCTACGACGCGATGCGTGAAACATCCGATAAGTATAGTACTTACGCCGAATATGCGCGGAGGACGTTGTTACGCCTTAAAATAGTTAAGGACTGAGTGACGAACTGAGTACTCTGATAGTTATTCGCGGCATCACAGATCCCCAAGTTAAAGCCTCTGCAGCTAATGCCAACCTACAGGCTAACGACTTAGTTTCTTTTCTATCAGTTTACGCCAAGCCTACCCGCACCAAAACAGATCGTCAACATTCTATTTCTAAGCCAAGCTTTAGTAGGCCTTTTAATACGAAGTGTTTTAACTGCGGACGGCAGGGACATAAATCCAGGCACTGTACCATGAGGCCCAAAACAGATCAGACTTCAAATCAGACTAACAGTAGCGCCAATAAGTTAGTTTGCAATTTTTGTAAAAAAATCGGGACATAGTAAAGACGTCTGTTTCGCCAAGGATAGGTCAGGCTCTCGTAATAAGCGAAACATAAACTTATGTAATCCACTTGTAGTCGATTCTTGGCGAAGTAACGATCTTAAAACTGCAATAGTGCACGGTATCCCCGTCGATGTCCTCATTGATAGTGGCGCATTGAACATCTCATTAGTTTCTTCTGATGTGTTGAAATACTTCACATGTGAACGTAAACCTAGGTCTTGTATTTTAAAGGGAATCAGTGACGCGGTTGTCCAGGCGGACTCTTATGTTACATTGACGATCGAGTTCGACGAAATATCCATTGAAGCCGATTTTGTCGTGGTACCTCATCTGAAAACCCCCTTTATTATAGGGACCGACATTCTCAACCGTGACGGTATCACGTACATCCGCACCAAGGATAGACAGTATCTGACCCGAGCCATTGACAAGGTTGTCCATGCTGCATCCCTTGATGAGATTTCACAGATTAACACACCCCTTACAGGCACGGAGCTTGAATGCCTCCTAGGCTTAATTAAACAGTTTTCATGTTACTTTATCTCGGAAACTGCATCAACAACTGTGACGACTGGCAAAATGTCAATCAAGGTTACGGACGATACACCCGTCGCTTACCGACCATATAAACTATCACACTCAGAGAAACTCAAAGTCCGCGAAATCATACGCGATCTTAAAGATAAGGGCATTATCCGCGAGTCCAATTCTGAGTATGCGAGCCCTATTATATTAGTTAAGAAAACAGACGGAAGCGACAGGATGTGCGTCGATTATAGGGCACTCAATCGTCTGACTGTTAGAGATCGGTACTCTTTGCCACTCATAGACGACCACATAGATAGATTGGGCAACTTTAAATACTTAAGCAGCCTTGACATGGCCACTGGATTCCATCAAATGTGCTTTGTATGAGTTATAGTATGAGGGTATTCAGTTGCTGGAAAAAGTGTTGCGAACCTTGACAGGATCAGGCTTTTCTATAAACTTGCGAAAGTGCTCGTTTTTGTCAACTGAGGTGGAATACCTAGGCCGTGTCGTTAATCAGGGTCAGGTAAGGCCGAGTCCCCGTAAAATTCAAGCTCTAGTAGACGCCCCGGCCCCCCGAAATATTAAAAAAAGACGACGCAGACTTCAGCCCTGAAGCTTCTGGTGGGCGCAGACGCTACTACGTATGTCATCCGTACGCTGATCCGTGACGTCACCATCGAAACGTCGCAAAAGTACGAAGGTCGGCGAGAGTTGGGCAGAAGTAGAGCTTCCCAACTGCTGACACGGAATTAAGCCAAGTAAGATGCCTACGTTAACCGACAGCGACGGGCATCACGCACGTTTAGTGTCGGCGACATGGCCTTCGTAATTAAATATTTTCAGTCCACAGGAAAACTAGACCCCGGCATGCGCGGTCCCTATCGTGTGATAAGTGCTACCCAGCGGCCGTTACCAGTTGAAACTTATTAGTGGCTCGTATGGCAAAACCACGCAGGCAGCCGCTGAGTACCTACATGATACCCTGGAACGGCGAGTGGTGTCCAGAGTCATGTGCAGCCTTCTTTGACGGTGAGACTAGAGTTACGTTATGCGTGCCGATTTGGTGAGTTACTTTACTGTTAAACATTTAATTGTCTCATTCTCATAACCCTAATCCCTTTTAGTTATTTACTAAATTCACAAAATAAATGATTACATGAATACAATAGTAGATTAGCTTCCTGATCGGCGCATATAACCAATGCTCGAAAATACGTGTTGGACGTGCGATTCAGTGATGCCTCCGTCCACACACGTAATGGACGTGCGATTCAGTGATGCCTCCGTCCACACATGTGAAGGACGTGCGATTCAGTGATGCCTCCGTCCACACATGTAAAGGACGTGCGATTCAGTGATGCCTCCGTCCACACATGTGAAGGACGTGCGATTCAGTGATGCCTCCGTCCACACATGTAAAGGACGTGCGATTCAGTGATGCCTCCGTCCACACATGTAAAGGACGTGCGATTCAGTGATGCCTCCGTCCACACATGTAAAGGACGTGCGATTCAGTGATGCCTCCGTCCGCGTAGACATACCTATAATGAGAGGTTATGGTCTATGGAGTGTTGACGTGCGATTCAGAGATGCCTCCGTCAACCCCAGTCAGTGGGGACGCCTACTGGCTGGTCTGTTCACAGATGCAGTGCTACATCACCAGAAGCTCGCTACGCCGCCGGTTACGAAAACTATGGGATCCGATGAGAGCTCTCATTAAATGAAATGCCTATTTTTATAGATCGCATGAATTTTGCATGTGTATTTATTATGACAGCAGTCTCTTAAATGCAGTAATATTTCAGATGACGAAGCATGTGCCGTCATCGCAGGACCATCATCCATGTTTGACCGAGCCGAACCTGAGGCAACTGTCTCCACCGACGCAGACGAGCATTCAGTACGCGCCGAGGACGACGCTTCGTCAGGATAGGCCGATTTAGGGAACTAATATTATTAAAAGGCTAAACCTATAAAAGGCAGCGAGCGCAGCCATCTTTTTTTAGTCGTTCGTTAGCCCTCGTGGAGGACGGTAGTGTTTGACGTGACTTGTGAGTGTTATTTTTGGTAAAGGTGTGATTAAGTTTGTAAGTACATAGATGTATTTTGTTTATTTAAGTGATTGGTGTTTTGTTTAGTATTTTTAATAATTTATTTGATTAATTGATTCCATTTTTATTGTAATAAATCATAATTATAATAGGGCGTAAGAGTGTTGTTTTTTTTTTAATTATTTCCACTGTAGAATCCTAAATATATATATATATATATATATATATATATAGAAAAGAAAAAGAAAACATACATTTTAAATATCTTTTCTTTTTATATATATATATATATATATATATATATATATATGTGTATGTTGCATCAGCTATAGTAATTGCAGGTTTTTGTTCAGCTGGAGCATCAGGCTCACCAAAAATGTGATCGGCAATGTATGATTTTTTTGCTACCACCTGTTCCCTTCTTAAATGAGAAAAACCAAGAAATTGTGGAACATAGTCTGTTAACAATATATTTCTTGCTACAGACATTAATGTTTCTAGGGTCCTTCTTGGTACTTGAAATAAGCATGACAATCTGTCTCCTGAATCTCCAGTCCTTAACTTACATAGTAAGGCTGTTAAGGCAAAACTACCCCGATGCATATTCCGAAGCCTGGGTGTGGCTTCTAATATTTGTTGATGTTCTTGTTTACTGAAGCCGATAAAGTACTGCACTTGGTTATCAGGGTAGTTTTGAATATTCTCATAAGAGATGTTACATACCTCCTTCCATCAATATAAAAATTATCTCTTCAATGTGTATCGAAGTGAAGTTATTGAGGCTATACTCAGCAGTATATAGGTTTTCATAATTTGCCTCCTGTACATACATATACAATACAAGCACCTCTTGTTATAAAATATTGATACCTAATTAAAACTTCACGCCTGGTTTCTTCAGGCACAATATTTGCTCTGGTTTCAGCTGCTCTTCTTATATTGGGCAACACAATATGCTGTGGTCTTTCCTGTTGTTCTTCTGGAACATGTAACATCATATCTCGAGCTTGGTCCCAGCAAACTCTACAAACTTCATTCATCAAAGACATCTGTAAATAATTTGTTTCATGATATAGCTATAGATATCAATATAGCATTAATTAAATACATTAAAACTAAGTTTGATAGACATAAGTTGTGTCCAACACATTCAAGCATAAAACACAAACAAAAGAGGTACAACACAACAAGATTCCTGCTGATTCAATTTGAGCAACCTAAGCTGCAGAATGGTTCTTGAGATACGAAAATTGGTTTCCTTCACCTTACAGAAAACCTTGACCAAATAGCTATGTTGTGTTCTATGAGTGAATATTGACGATGGAAGGACTCCTTTTGTTGTTAATAGAGCCAGTCTCATGAGTGTTCCATAGTTAGCACCATATTAAGAGTAATGCCATTTGCATGTCTGGTCTTTATAATTTATATCATCTCACAAATATTTATATAATATTTATAAATATAATACCACATACAGCACACATTAAAACAGAATGATCACCATCATCATGATCAGTTGAAGGGGATTGAATGTTTTGAACTGGTGGAGCAATTCTAGTTCTCCTAGCTCTCAGCCAACATGGCAAACAAGCTTCATCTTCAGAACAAAGCTAAAATAAAAATAAGCTTGCATTCAAACTTGCATGGTTATTACCATGTTAGTGCGAAATAAATTATATTATTTTAATCCTTAGTCTTATTTTTTTGTAAGAGAATAGGTTATTAATGATAATTACGTAGTATAAGTTTCTTATACCTCTTGTGGTTGGATCCAAGTAGAAACAGTATTAATCACTCGTTGTTCTTCTGATTGAAGGGGCAAATGACCCTTCAATCATAATCCTGCGTCTAGTAATTCTTAGTTCAGATCATACGCATACAACACAAACACTGTGATGGCCAACTCCTCTTCTAGGCATGTTATCAGACGAATGTGAATGAGAAGGTAGCTGCCAGCATGCATGGCAAACATGGTCGGCAGCTGTTTTTTATATACCTTCCTCTCTTTTCAGCGGTCATATCATCAGAGTAATACCTATCATATCACCCTTAAGCAAACCAAGTGAGATACATGTAAATAACAATTTGTATGTCACAGAACTTAACACAGAGTTCGTCACTAGGGTGAAATGACGCAGACGAAGTTGCGCGAGTCAGTTAGTGTTAGAATAAGAGTATCATCATAGTCAATTACTCATAAATTTGGTACTATTTAAAGACTACGGGTTTTAAACGCATCTTTAAGTATTCCCTCACGTTTCAAACATATTTTCACGGGCTGCACTCTGTTTAAGCGAATAAGACCCGTAATGTGTACAAATAATACAAATAAAGTCACCATTGAGTCGTATAGCTCAGTATTATTATACTAGTCATTAGAATATTTTCATTGCATCAATCAGTATCTCTAGAAAGCAGTTTTTATGTACCTATGTTTCAATATAGATAGATAATATTGTAGTTCTATATTAAGTGTAAAGGTTTTATGGAGTTTGTGTTTGTTATATATAAAGTCTTAGAATCAAGTCTGTTTTTTCCTCAATCAGCTCGGTAAGCATGGTTAATATGTATGTACATTAAATTCAATGAAATACATTTAATTGTATTTATTTTCTATATTCGTAGTACACATTTATATAGTCAATGCGAACTCTTACTGTTGTTAGTCTAATCTTTAGTGACCCTGACTGTTAGCCGAGGTCGAGTTTCATTTTATTACTATTATTGACAGAATGAGCTGATTGTAGTGAACAGCTGTCCAAACCTTACCTTACAAGATCAGACGTAAGCCAAGTTAGTAAGTCAGAAAGTCATTTGTAGCAAGACAGCTAACAACTCTGATTTAAAAAAAAAACTTACTATAACAACTTTAACTGAAAGAGTACCTAACTGCAAACTTCCAAAATACTAAATAGAAGCAAGAGAGAAGTAAGAAAAACAAGAGGTTGTGTGTTACTCTCACTTAGAATACATTTTCGTACGATGTAATCTTTAGGTATTTAGTGTAGTACAGTAGATTGGGATCAGATGACCGTGTGCTAATTATCTCATAATATGTTATTTTATTTATTTGTATTTTTAATTTTTCAATAAGGCAGTCACGGATTACAGTTAGTCAATGCAATCATATTAAAGATTACCTACCAGCAACATGGATCTCACATCACTAGCTTCTGTTAGAAGTTGGTTTACGTCGGCAGTATAATGGTGACTCCGACTCTGATTAACTTGCAAATCTGATTAAACCACTAGACTACCGCCGCGCCGCATCATACTATTCAAAAATACTTTTATCAATGTCCACAACGATAATCTTATATTTAACGTAATACTTACAACTTATTTATTATGACTCACTATGTAATCTGAAATTCAGTAGACGCAATAATACTACTCATTCCTTGTTTTTATACATTGACGCTACTAACCATTGTTTACTTGACTTAAATATTTATTTATTTGGCTAACCTACAATTGTTTACACAATACATATAAAATAATACAAGTTATGAATTACCTTTAAGTTTTAGTGTAAAAATAATTACATGCTTATGTATATGTATTGTAACGTATACAAATATAATTAATAAAAATTAGGGAATTCTTATTAAAAAAAAAAAAATTGCTAATAACATTATTTGATTAATAACATTTATAGCTTTACTATTGCACAATAAGATTAAGCAGTAATTTTTATAGGCATTTCTTGCAAATAACAAATACAATAAACATTTTTGAAAAATAATTGTTTTTGTAAAATAATTAATTTACAAAAACAATTATTTTACAAAAATGCTTATTGTATTTGTAATTTACAAAAACAATTATTTTTCAAAAATGCTTATTGTATTTGTAATTGTTTTTGTAAAATAATTATTTTACAAAAACAATTATTTTTCAAAAATGTTTATTGTATTTGTTATTTGCAAGAAATGCCTATAAAAATTACTGCTAAAAATTAAAAATTACTACTACTAAAACATTTTTAAAAAATAATTGTTTTTGTAAAATAATTATTTTTCAAAAACAATTATTTTTCAAAAATGCTTATTGTATTTGTAATTGTTTTTGTAAAGTAATTATTTTACAAAAACAATTATTTTTCAAAAATGCTTATTGTATTTGTAAGATGAAGTAGGTAGGTAAACAGGAAAATTTTGATTTAACTCATAGATTCCGAATCAAATTGCCATTGATTGATCATAATTAATCATTGATTGGTATTTTCTGCACAATAATTAAAGATTAAACCTTTCTTGCCTATATTTTGGTGGTCGTCAATCAAATCACTGCAGTCATCAATAACTTTGCACATTCTAATCAATGGCGAGTTGTAACCCAGTACCGTTCGTCTTTATTGATGGATTTGGTGGACAAAGAGGTGTTTTTCGATTTTTAGGATATCTGCACGAAACCTAAAGAGAGTCAGTAATTGCGGACAATCAATTGCATATTTAATTAGTTTGTACGTGAATATGCCATCAATTATTTTTCTACGTGTTTCTAGTGAGTGCATCCTGAAACATTGCAATCGTGCATTGTAGGTTGGCAGTTGTTTAGTTTTTCTTTTCTCAAATGCAAGGTGCTATAGAAATCTTACCCTTTCTATGGGCAACGTCTGCGCAGCGTAGTGAGGTTATATATGTTATACATGCGCGCGCGCGTAGTCAACGTAACGCGGCTGTCAGTGTGTCAACGAGTAATATACGAGATGTCGTGAGCTAAACGGTGTTGTATTGTGCTATAAATACATATTATTGGCGACGAGGTGTTACAAGAGCCCACAAAACGAAGATGAACGCTTATTTAGGTAATTTGCCTATATTTGACAGAAGACAAAAGTGGATATGCCACTTTTGTCTTCTGTCAAATACAGGCAAATTGTTGTGTCATTTGTCGGAAGAGACGTATCATTTAGTTCTTAACCTCGCATTTCCAAAGGAATTGGAAGCGTTGACCTATGAAGACCTGGATTACTCGATAGCCATTTCAAGCCTAAACAGTGTACATTTGTGGACAGGGTAATTTTTTTTAGCGCTAGCAGGCAAACAGGCGAAAGCTTAAGAGAATGAGCGGCCCGCTTGAGAGGTTTGGCAACTTATTGCGACTTCGGCACCGCTCTTGATACGAACTTCAGAGATCTTTTCGTCCTCAGACTGCAGGTCCAGAACGTGAGAAGCTGTTTGAGCAGAGCCCGTCGACGCTCTCGTTATCGCGGGCTATTGAGATGGCGGAAAAACCAGCGTGTACTAGAGAAGCAAAGGCTATGTATCGTTCTTGTACAGAAGTTGTTTTAAAATAGAAGGAACCAGTATATAGTACAAGATTCCAAAGTCAAGCTAACAGTGCGCGTGGCGCTGACGCTGTTGACACGCCGACCAACAGCGATAAAAGTAGCCGCTGCGAAGTTTACGGTAGGAAAAACCATAGCAGTGATAGATGCCGTTACAAGACCTATAAATGTCTAAAATGCGGAAAAAAGGGACACCTTAAAAAAGTAGGTATGCAGTAATTCTAAAAGTTCTACGTGTGTTTATCATGTCGAGTTGAGCGATGCCTGCGACGGTGGCAACCAGCATGAGGACACGGGTTATACTTGAAATGAGTGCCACAATTTTAAAATAAGATACGCGTTGAATAAATCCATCATACTTGACTTAATTCTAGGTGATCAGTTCATGAGAATAGAACTCGACTCGGGGTCAGGGAGAGAGAGAGTGTTATGTTAGATAAATTATATTTTATGCTATTCTCTCATAAAAAAATACAAGATTGTAATATCAAAATGTTAAGCACATTTTGATAATAAAATCTTGTATTTTTTGTACAATGGACATAAAATCTCTCCATTAGGTTCGTTCACCATTTCAGCTAAGTTTAACGAATCCAAAAAAAAGAAAAATGTTGTTGTTGAAAATGGAGGTCTTCCATTGTTAGGTAGAGATTTCATGTCCGCATATAATTTATGTATCACAACTAACGTTAAGTCTTTAGTGTGTACTGATTATAGGTACAGGCACTATTAGATAAGTTTTCTAATCTATGGCGGGAGGAGTTAGGTTCATTTAATAAGTTTAAAGTGAGGTTGTAACTGAAGCATAATGCCATGTCCAAGTTTTTTAAGCCGCGAACGGTGCCCTTTGTCCTAAGAGATAAGGTGGAAAAAGAATTAGAGCGTCTAGTTGATTTGGGTATCTTAGTACCCATTAGTCATGCATAATATGCCACTCCAATAGTGCCTGTGTTAAAAGAAAATGGACAGGTCAAAATCGTGGGAGATTTTTCAATTACGTTAAATAAAGACTTAATAATTGAAAAATTCCCTTATAGAATCGAAGAAGTTTTCGCGAAAATCGGAGGGGCGAGCTGTATAGCAAACTAGATTTAAAAAATGCAAACAACCAATTTATACTGAATGAATCATCACGGGCCCCGATTGAAACTTGCATATTAAAAGATTAACTGAAATTCTGGATAGATTAAATGAAACTGGTGGTCTTCAAAAAGATAAATGCAGTTTTTTTTAAACAAAGTGTTCTTTATTTAGGCTATATTATCCCTAAATCGGGGCTATAGCAAAATCTTTTAGTGTTATTCTTAAATAGTAATATGTTCTGTTAATGTAAATATTTAAAATAATAAGTTTTAATATATATTTTTGGACTGTGTTATGACAAGTTATACCAAATTGCTTCCAGATATTCAAAACTCTAGTGTGAAGGGATCATTATATATGCGCGCGCACGTACGAGTAGTTATCGTAACGCGGCTGTCAATGTGTTAACAAGTAACGGTGTTATAGAATACTAATATTATAAAAGCGAAAGTTTGTTAGTATGTGAGTGTGTATGTTTGTTACTTCTTCACGTTTAAACGGCTGGAGCGATTTAAAAAAAAATCGTATGGAGTTATCTGACACCCTAGATTAACACATAGGCTAATAACAGCTGGTTGTCCTATAAATACATATTAGGTCTCCATCATATTGTACTGCAATATTCCAAGATGCTCCGTATTAGACAATTGTACAACATTATTTTCGCGTTACTCTGACATAACTCATTATTATTTCTTAATAAGAATCCTAACATTCGCGAAGACCTTTTGAAAATATTTTCAATATGTGGTACAAAGGTCATTAACAAATATATTTAATAAAATCGGACCCAAATGAAAACCTTGTAGGCAACCAGAAGAAATGCTGTAATTTGCAGATCTAAAACCGTTCATTACGATATAAAATTGACGTACTGTCAAGCATGACTTTAGCCACTATAATAAGGATCCTGTGGAGCCATATGTCTACAGATTATGTATTAATATAGGGTGAGTGATTCTATCGAACGCCTTACTGAGATCCGTATAGATTACGTAAAACTGTTGGTTGTCATCTAATATTCGTATAACAGACTCAGTGAATGTTTTTAAAGTTGTCTTTGTGGACCTAGACACAACAAACCAATGTTGGTGATTACTGATTTACAGTTTAATGTGACGCTGCATGTATGGTGTATGTATATCATCGATTCTAATATTTTGGCAAATGTTTATAATATCGATATGGGTCTATGATTGCTGATGAAGTCTTTCTTGTCTAATTTATGTACAGGAACACCTTTAGCTTCTTTCCATTCCATTGGGAAAATGCCTGGGACTAATGACGTGTTATACATACTTTGTACTAAGATTGTTTTGGTCCAAATTCTTTACACTTTTAAACAATATATTTATACAGAGCTAAACTTTGACGTTTCGACGGCGCTGTTGACGTATGAGTACTTACCACTGTGATATTGATAGACTGAGGTCTATATAAAACAAACCTAAAAACTCTAAGAAATAGTTCAACGCCACCCATACCGACAGAACGACAACATAATTCGCGAAACAATATGAAACTGACAGAGAACAAATGAAATAATTAAAAAAAAAATATTCGTTACCATTTGGCATGTGGGAGTTTGTTTGTTTGTTTGAACGCGGTAATCTCAGGAACTACTGGTTCGAATTCAAAATATATTTTCTGTTGGGTAGCCCATTTATCGAGGAAGGCTATTTAACATCACGCTACGACCAACAGGAGCAGAGTAGCAAAGAAAAATGTTGCAAAAACGGGGAAAATTTACGCATACGAAGTTGCGCGGGACAGCTAGTTCTTAATAATATGTTCACTATTTTTTTATTTTTTTTTATTTAATATTACTTTATTCCTTCTATACTACATTTAAACTACAAATTAAGACTTAATAAAACTAAAATATATCCAAAAAATTGGGACCCCTGGGCATGGTTCCACAAATACTGGCGGCATTTCCTCGCTGTATAGCAATACTGATGCGTTGTGCGAGGAAGCTGCCAGCTCTACGGTCACCAGTGGAGTCGACCAATTTTTTGGAAAGTTCTTTATATAAATGTTGTGCACTTGGACCCCACGGGCCAAGGGTCTCGACGCCGAATGGTATAAATATATATTGGTTGCCGAGACCTCTGTATTTATGGGTTTTTAGATTTTCGGCCGCTTTCGCCGCCGCTCCAGCTTGAACGCTGGTTCCGTGGAGGTGGGAAGGAGCAAGTGTGTCTACACACGTGGCGTCCCACACAAGCACCCTTCCCAAACTCCAAGGAATCAGCGTCATCCCGTCAGGTCTCTTGCCATCGTCCCGAGCTAAGCCGGTAGGTTCCAGAAGAGCTGGTACATTTATTGAGGCTAGAGCCCGACGGATTATGTCATTCAGGGCGGCATGTCTAGAAAAGCGGCCTGCACTCTTTTGGCAAGATAGCCCGTGGTATCCCAATTGGTCGACTTCACTGCCACAGGGGCAACGGTGCGGAGTGCAAATACGCAGCCCTAAGCGCAGACTGATAGCAAGCCGGAGGGTATCCGGCTCCAGAAATGTGCCAGTGTTTGGCGACGGGTAAGCACGAAGCCATTCACCGGACTCTCTGGAGCTGGATGCCAACAGTCTAGCGCGCTCAAGACCAGAGCTTTCGTTAAACAAAGTGTTGTATGAAAATTTGCACAAACCATCATCCCAGCTTCTTTGAAAATTTGGACGGGCAGGGATATCCTCACCTGGGCATGCTGATGACCAAGCTTTTTTAGCTTCTTCCAAACCCGCAGTCTTATGGTTTGAGTGAAGGATTTTACCAATAAGACTAGCTGAGCTGTGGACAGAAGACAAAAAGGCTGGTAAGGAGACACTAGAAATTTTGCGGATCCCTAAACCACCATGGTGAATGGGGAGGGATGCTTGGGTCCAGGACTTATCGCTGAGTTGTATGTTCAAAATTGAGTCTAAAGTTGACCTCATGAGGTCATCTAATGGTGTCAGCAAATTTTGAAATTTCCATATGGGACAGCAGCGAAGTATGTAAGTTAATTTTGGTACGAAAAGGCAGAATTTTAGTAAGGTTAAACCGTAATGCGGGCTTATATCGAGAAGACGATTCGAGAAATTTTGAAATTTTGAAATGCAATTCTGCAAATATAAAGGAAATGAGTCTTCAAAAACGGGGGCTCCAAGGAGGCAAAGTGAGCTTTTGGTAACTATGTTTATGTTCGGAGTTAAATTATAACACGTCAATATAATTCACTATTTAAGTAGATAATTATGACTAATAAAGATACGTTAATAACAGTGTTTTAAATAGCGAATTATATTTTGTCATCTTCTATTCTTTTCTATTATATTAATTTCGGAAAAAGAGTGAATAATAAAGACAAAAACGGTTTAGATAATAAATAATGCCACTGTCCAGTAGATTTTTTCATAATATTTGTTTTGGTTTATACACAAGGCAACCTCAAAACAGTTTGGCAGTGACTGATCAGCCCTGTTTGAATAAAAAAATATTATAATTAAGTTTTACATGCTAATGTTTCAAGTCTAATTATGTTTAGACATGTCACAGTTTTCTGCTACCAAGTTTCATATTATATTGTTTAAACATGTTTGATAATACATAATACCTACTTATTAGTCATTCACCGCAACTTCGTGGCATGAAGCTCTAGTAACGTTTGTGGATTGACATAATCTGCACAACATTATTGATGTAAATAAATAAATAATGCCGATTTTTTAAAATAACTATTTACGTGTTGAAAAGGAAAACCGCAGAATCTGCAGTGTCTACAGTGTACATGTTACAGTTCTTGTATTCTAACTTAGTTGGCCTAAAGCTAATAGGTAATAAATTATAATTGAATAGAACATCATAAAAGAGATTCGCGTATTCACATACGCGAATGTCTTTCATGATGTTTTGTGATGATAGACTTGCAATCTTATGGTTACTGAAAAAACGATTGGTTTTGTTTATTGACGTAAAATAAAGTAATTTTTCGTACAACAATGAGATGACACAAAACAGATGGGTATATTTATTAATGCGTAATCTATGTGTGTGTGTTTGAGTTACAGGTAATGATATCATCGCGAGGTACGTCGTCTACAATAACTACTCGTATAGAGAAACACTTATTACGAAAGTATAAACGTCTCCCATGCGTAGCGCGACCGCGGCCAATCACAATGCAGCTGACGAACCAATCACGTCACTTTTCAGCCAGTAGCGTAGTCGCAACCACGCCAGTTTGTACAGTTGACGCCGCGCAGCGCCATCGGCGCATCCAGTGTTCGTTTATAATAGTGTTCGTAAAATTTACAAAACTTAAAAATGAATAATAAAATTGTCTTGATTGCATTTGTTTTATGCGTCAAATTATCTGCTGATTCTGAGGAAGTAACAGAAAAGAAAAGTAAATTTTGGAATCATTACATTAAAAGGAAATTATTGGATATTTACAGCGATACCGTGGATTGTGTGCCTGGTAAAACGCGCTTTAAAGGGAAATGCCTAACAAATGAACAGTGAGTATTTACTATAATTTTATTACTTTCTTGCAGAACTAGGTACATTATACTTAAATTACTTTAATTTGTAACATAAATATAAACAACATAATGGTGTATATTTCAAACCTTTGTTTAAAATAAATAAATTAAAGAGGTACCTTGCAGACGAGCGACATAATATCACACTAAGCTAAACATGATATATTATCTTCTTGAAAAATCCAAATAATAGTATGTGAGTTAATGCTCGTATTTATTGATATCCTTTTAAAACTATTTTTTAAAAGCATCCTATGAAACGGAATTCATATTATATTAGGATGAATGAATAGGGAATGAGCGTAGGTGGCTGCGGTACAATCATTTGAGGACACTATTGATAAATCGTTTAAGTAAACATTTTACTGTGGATTACTATTTTTTTTTTGTGAGGTGTTAAGTGTAAGCCGTCAGGTTATGTACAGTACGATCAACGTAACTAGGCCGAACTGAAGTAGGCGACAAGTGGTTGCGCAGATGCATTTTTTGGAAGTAAATGGTGACAGGAAGCGGGGGGTGGGGGCGGTAACTAAACCAAGAGAATTAGAGATGCGATTACGCATTACCTTGTCATAATTAGTATTACTAACTCATGTTTTTTTGTGATTATTTTCGTAAAGAAATTGTTTTTCAAAGTTTCTTTAGTATTTATTGTAACTGTTCTAAATTTAAACTTTTATGGACTCATTTAAGTAGTGTTTTTATGTTTTAGAATTAAAATGTTGTTAGTATCTTTTATCGATTAAACATTATTAATCGTTTTCGTTACTAATTTTAGGGTCGCATCTCTATGACATGCGCGAAAGTGATAAAAACCTAACTTCAATCTGATCAAGTTACGTTGATCGTACTGTACACCCTTGCACGGTCGTGCGGCGAGCGTGTGCGCCTAACCTAAATGCACCTACGTATTCAAACTTAATGGTTCTTTATTGAAATATGTATATATTTTTTTAATTGTTTCCAGAATAAAGATTATGAAAAAAAATGAAAATTCTGACGACTATGAGGATGAAACAACTACGAACATTACACCAACTCTTGATGGTGATGACGGTAACAAAAGCATGACGAATGCAACGAATGGGAACGATATTGTTTCTACATCTAGCACAATAGAATCCAAAGAAGTTGTCACCAATTCTACAACTCCAACTCTAAATGGTGATAGCAATGACAAAGGGCAAACAAATTTAATGAATAAAGTGACAACTGAATCTACTGAACATATTACTACCAAGCCAACTGATGAACACGATAACAAACCTAAGACGTATCCAACTAATAGTATTAATGTGGACCATGGACCTAAAATACTGGAAGGTGACGAAGTTATTACAACAAGCACGCCCAATGACAAAGTCAAAAATTATGTCGTTGCTATTTTCATTGTTGCTGTTGGGATTTATCTGATTTTCTACTTTTGGTGTATGTAAGTACTCTTTTTTTTTTTTAAAGATAACTAGCAATGTAGGATTGTGATCCCACCAAAGTAACAAGGCCAAGTATTGTTAGTTAATCGGTTTTTTTTTATCTTATCTCATCACTAACAGGTAGGAGAATACCTTTCACCAGTTTTCATATGTCTTCCACCTTTCATATGCTTGTGCCGCCAAGATCTGAGAGTCACTTGACGGCGCTCCTCATTCTAAGATATGAGTCTATAAGTCCTATTTACCCATTAACTACACTTCCTACAGTGCCCTTCAACCGAAACATATTATTAATGTGTTTGCATTACTCTTTCACATAAAATATTTGGTACCCATAAATCATAATCATAAATCATAAATCATTTATTTATAAGAGTTTTACAATAGGGTTTCTACAACCTAGACAACTTACAGTACTTACTTACCCACCTAGACAACTTACAGTATCTTCTAATCTGTTTTTCCTCTTAAAAAGATAATTAGCAATGTGGGATTGTGGGTCCCACATTACTAGCAATCCCTCTAGCTAAGCTTAATGGCTTGTGTTAGGATTGGTTTCGTGTCGGTAGTATAATTGATAAGATTCCACCTCCGCGACCGCGATGAGGCTATCGCCGCTTCAATAAATAAATAATTGTGTCATCATCATCAGCCTATCGCAGTCCACTGCTGGACATAGGCCTCTCCAGTTGCACGCCACTTTGTTCTATCTTCGACTTCTCGCATCCAGCTCCTGCCTGCGTTTTGCGTAGATCATCACTCCACCTGGCCTGAGGGCGTCCTACACTACGTTTGCCGAGACGCGGTCTCCACTCAAGAACTCGTTTACCCCAACGGTTATCGGTTCTTCGGCTAATATGGCCAGCCCACTGCCACTTCAGCTTGCTAATCCTGTAGGCTATGTCGATAACTTTGGTTCTCTGCCGAATCACCTCATTTCTGATTTTGTCTCTAAGAGAAACTCCGAGCATAGCCCTTTCCATAGCCCGCTAAGCGACTTTGAACTTGTGGACCAGCCGTACCGTCAGTGTCCACGTTTCGGCTCCGTATGTCATGACGGTTAGGACGCACTGTTTGAAGGCTTTAGTCTTAAGGCATTGTGGGATCGAAGAATAATTGTGTAATAGAAAAAAAATCGTGACTGACCTAAAAAAAACTATTAAACCAACGATTTCATGTCTCAGAATGACGAGCGCAGTATACCTACTCTGATATTTACGAAATATTATAAATTAAAAATGGTGTTTGTTTGGTACCTTTTTGTGGCTATACGGGTAAACGGATCTTAATAAAATATGGTTTGTAAATTCCAATGATAATGCTGTATGTTTTTTTTTCTAGGTACAAACAATGTTACGGAAGGCGTCAATCTCCTACAAATTAACTAAGGCACGTCACCATACAACCATATATTCTTCATCAAGTGGATAAAACTCTATTGGACACATCTCTTCTCTACATTATTACTGCCGTGGTAAGATTAGCGGCCAGTTAGCGGCGGTAGGTGTCTTCTATCTTACACATTACCATTCATAAGTATTCCTTTAATACTCAAGTGAGTTTTAAACAAGGTATGTTAAAGTCTGCCATGCCTGTCCACTGTGGTTCCCTCATCGGTTTTAAGGTTTATTTTCAAGACTTCTCTTTTCTATTGTTTGTTTATTTTTTATTTTTTATTTTGATGCCTTAGCCGTTAAGCTACCACAGCTTAATTCACTGGTTGACATTTTTCTAATGAGATTATTGTGGGTACTTACTTATCTTTATTAAATTATAAGTGTAACATTCCTTTTGTTAAAATATTCAAAATATTTATTAAAAGTATTAAAATAGTAAATAACTGTGATTATCTATTCACAATTGTTTACTATAAAACACAATCACAATAAAACTAAGTAGAAATAAACTAAGAATACATATTTAGTTATTTTTTTGGTACTTTAAGTTGGTGAAATAATTGCACTTAAGTGTTAAATGTGTTCAAATTATATTAATTTATCGAATTCCCATTCCTGAGTATTAATAGTAACATAGGATTAATTTCCACCAATATGACTACCCGAGTCGATGTATTTACCTACTGTTTAACTTATGCGGTACATTTAGTTACATAATTCGTTTAAGATTTACTCTATTTAAACTGACTCAATACTACATTAAAATCTCCTACCGCAAGTCACGAAAACTCCGATTAGAACAAGATATTCATTTTGCTGTTAAAATTCTTTAAACGTCATCGATTTTATTAAATAACTCTTGTATCTGACTGTGCATAAATAGGTAAGATTTATAATACTTTATTTATTTAACTAGTTTTTAAAAACTATATTCGATAATGATATTTTATTATAATTCTATCTTCAAATACTACCTAACAAAATAGATTTACGCCCAGTTTCTGAAAAACTTGTCGAAGTAAATATTAACTAATAACCTTATAATCTAGGTAAAAACCAGGATAGCTACTATCTCTTTTTAAGAGATCAATTAAAACAGAATTTACTAAAAACCAATATTAATTATGTTTACAAAAAATAGACTGATAGTAAAGATGAAAAACGTATGTATTAATTTGCATAGTAAATGGTATGTTCATATATTTAAATTGTAGAGCTTTTTAAAAAAGTGGCGTTCCTATCCTGATTTTTTTGGATTTGACAGCAAATTGCATAAATTGGTAACATATTATGTGATTTTCACTCCTGCATTTATCTATATAGTTATAGAAATTGTTAGTTTTATTCAAATGTTTAAATAATATAAAGAATAATAATGCTCATAAATAAATATTTCGTATTCCCACTTCTGTGATAAAATAAAATAATGGTTGTAAGACTATCACAATTATTTATTTTATTTAAACATTTACTTAGGGCTTAAATTATGTTTAAGTAAATTATATAAAAAAATGTAATCAAAGAGGCCATGTACATTATTTGTGTATTATTTCGTATAATTAATATCCTTAGAATTAAAATACTTGTACCAGTTAAGAAACAAATACTGAATAATAATTCAGTATTTGTTTCTTACTTTATACAAAATAATGTTGTTTTTTCCTTGCTCAAATTTATATTAATTTAATCAACTTTTGTTCAGGTATTCACAGTTCGTTAACTGAAAAGTGTAATTGGGCTAAATTCCAGTTTAAACCAAGCTCTGAAAAATATTTTCACCATGTTTATCTTATTTTTAACACAGATTGTCTAAGCCCTTAGGATGTTACTGATTCATTGGAGTATGAGAAAGGTGCTTGTGTGGGACGCCACGTGTGTGAGACACATTTGTTCTTTCGCACCTCCACGGAAGCTAGAGCGGCGGGCTAAAGCGGCATGTATCATGTGGTCTTGTCTTAAATATGTAAATACATGCGGCAAGTCTCGGCAACGAATATATATTTGTACCATTTGGCGTCGAGACCCTTGGCCTGTGGGAACAAATTCTTCAAAGAGCTTTCCAAAAACTGGTCGACTCCTCCATTAACCGTAGTGCTAGCAGCTTTCTCGCACAATGCATCAGCATTGCCATACAGCTATAATAAATTGCCATATAGCTATAATAAAAATGCTGCCAGCATCTGTGGAATCATGCCCATTCACATATTTTATTTTAGTTTTATTTAGTATTAGTTTTAATCTATTAGATTGAGATCCATTGCAAAAGACATTCGTCTTCATGAATTAATCCTTGTTGATCTCGATATATGTATCGACATAGATTCTCGATTAAATTGCATGATTTGTGAAATAGTACTTTTAGTAAACAAAAACACACAAAAATTAACATAATTATATTATAATTATTAAGGACAACAATTTAAAAAAAGGTTCAGTACTTAAAGTTCCTAAAATTATTGAGTTCGGTGACAGCTTTTCATGCAAGTAAATAAAATGCTTAGGTAAATTGCAATAATCTTAAAACTTAATCAGTATTTATTTATTAAAAGTATTCAGTTATTTAAACACCGTCACACAACGATAATAATGTGTTTTACTCGGACGGCTGTCTCAGAACATACTACTATATTTTTAAAAGACTTATGAAGTTAAGATGTAGCTGTACTAACCTAAATAGTCTGAGTTAATGTTACAACATATTATGGTTAATTTAAAAAAGACTATATTGATTATTCAGCCAATCAAGGAGGATTTTGTCAGCTTTCAAATGTGTTTTGTCAGCAAACAAAGTGAATTGAGTTGTCGAGTTCTAAAATAATAAGTAAGTGACGTTAAAATTGATGTTTTAAAAAATTAAATACATGTATATGCTGTATAATTTTGTTGTTACATAGTCTTGTTTTAGAACTATTTTTATTTTATCTACTATCTGATTTTTTATTTAGTTTCTGACCAGTATATACAACCTACTGGTGATATTTTTTTGACTGACTAAAACATATTTAACCAGTCAAAATAACTTCTTAGCAGATTTTTCTTGACCAAATATAAAGGAAATACCAATTAACTACGTGAAGTTTAAAAGTAAGATATCCTCTCATAGTTGATTTGTTTTCTTAAATGTTTTTCATTATAAAATTTATTACGAAATAAAAAGGTAAAAATAAAGCTTACTCAACAATATTTACTATGTGAGATCTCAAAAGGCTGCGATAAATTGTGTAGAGGCGTTATAGCTGATGCGATACGAAGTAGGCTCACATTTCTAAATATTTATAAAGATTAAACTTTATACTATACAGAAGACATTTTATTAAAAAAAAAACAAGAATAAGAATAGGCTAATAGATGACCACGATCGGTGCAATTCGATCGAAACGTCGGGTAAATAAAAGGATTGTACCTTTAAATATATCACGCGATTAAGTCCTGAAATATATCTAATAGGTTATTCTTATATTTAACCTTTGTTTTGATAAAATATCTATGTTTCTTTTTATTATGTAGTTTGTAAGTAGGTATAGTCCATTGACACAGACAGCCTCTGTAGCGCGGTGGGAGTGTATCAGACTGCTACGCAAGAGGCCGTGGGTTCGATCCCCACCTAGGATAAAACTTCATGTGATGAGCACGATGGTTTATTCTGTGTCTAGGTGTTATTTATCTATAAAACGTATGTATTTAGAAATATACAAGTATGTTTATCAGTTGTCTGGTTTCCATAGTACAAGCTCTGCTTAGTTTCGGATCAGATAGCTTTGTGTGAGTTGTCCCAAGATATTATTATTGAAATGTTACTCTTTGGGCTTAGCGTGCCAAAGTCAGAACACACAGTTTTATGTTTTGGATGAAAAGAAGGGGGTAATTGTAAATTTGAGCGAATATTCTTTATTGATACCGGTACCGGCTTAAGTACAGTACCACTCCATCTCTTCCCGTGGGTCTCGTCAAGGCGACTAAGGGATTTCACACCTAAAGGTTCATTTCCGTGCATCGCGGCCGATCGCGAGCCGCGAGCGTCTTACGACAAGCGTCTGACGCGCGCGCCCCGGTCTTCTTGTTCTTGATAACCATAAATTAATATCACGCTGTACACTACCCTTAACTAATTCGTGTATTTATGTCTCTGTCCATCCAAAGGTTGCCTGGAAGAGATCGCTCTTAGCGATAAGGCCGCCCATTGTACATTTATGTTATACAATGTATTCTTTATTTTTATATTGGTGTACAATAAAGTATATATTATTATTATTATTATTATAAAATCATGAAATATCAAACGCAATTGTTTGAGGTTAAGCTCCATCGTTGTAAAGAAAAACACGAAGACCGTCGTAGCACTGGAACATATATTTTTTTAAACCAGCAACTTGGTTACTTGCGTTCTATTTTTAAATAAATTTGCTTTATTTTTATAAAGCAAATTTATTTAAAAATAGAATTATATAAACCAGATGCGTTCCATTTTCAAGTTATGACCATCTCAAAACTTATCGAATGACCTACGTAGAGTCTCTGTAGAACTAAATTTTGTTTTTGTTATTATATTTAGAATTAAAATTATATTTGATTTAATTTTATTTTATTTTCTCAGCATTCCCTTTTCCCACAATATACTGTAATGTACAAAAGGATACAGAAATACAGACCACAAATACAATATAGTAACACAATATTATTATCGTTATCGTCAAAAATCAAATATGTTTAAATTCTATCTGAAGTTGCTAAATCTATCGATATTCATATTGAAAACTGCTGTAATTCGTAGTCAAATTTCAGCAGCAGCGGATAATTTATAGCATACAAGTAAGTATTACACTTGCCATTATGATCATATTATGATTAGAGATCACATAGCATTGTGATATTAGAAATAGCGGTTTCCTTTTTACCCGACTACTACGAAGCCTATCTCAAGTAGCCTAAGGGTTATGTTTTTAGCAATCTATATAATTTTGACAGTTTCATGTCATAATTGTGCGGCGGTAGCCTAATGGCTAAGGTATCGGTCTCGCAATCGTGAGGTCGTGGGTTCGAATTTTGGCCATTATACTACCGACGTGAACCCACTTCTAACACAAGCCATAGAGCTTAGCTGGAGGGGTTAATAGGATTGCTAGTAATGTGGGACCACAATCCCACATTGCTAGTTCTCTTTAAAAAAAAAAAAATGTGTCATGATAAAGGATCAGTCCCTAATCTCAGAAATGAAACAACGATGTTACAGATTTAAACGGATTATATTGCAACACAAGTGATCGCTTCGACATCGACCGCCATACTGACTAAAAATCGTACCCATATTTGAATATTTAAAAAGTGACAGTTGACAGTGTTGCCACAGAGAATATATCCAATCGGTATATCGACTAGTAGTCGATTAATGTAAAATATTCAAATAGGGGTTAATATATTATGCGATTACTACTCAATAAATAATTACTCTCGACATAAATTATACAATTATTGGTTTAATAAGTAATTAGCCTTACAGTTCGGCCATCCTTTCAGAGTGAGTCCTCTCACTTGTACACAAACATCGTCAACAAAGAAAAATAATATTAAAAACAAAATAAATAAATAAAAAGCTTCATTATAGTACTTATTAAACAAAATTAATCGGAGTCGTTTTAGGTACATATATCAATTATTTATAATTCAATGACAAAGTTCAAATCATAATCTAGGATCAATCTATGTAGTTTAAGTCTTACATTCTCACATCATATCCATTCCAAGCAAACATCACAAATATACTCTATATATTCTTAAGTTCTAATATCTTGCTCAGTTTGTCATAATCTACAGCCATCTGTGCGACATCGTTATCTTGATGCCATTCACAATCTGCACTGGCCGCTCATGACAAACTACGCTCATTATTTATCTTGCAATACTCTAATCAAGTGTCACAAATCTACGTATTTTGAGTTCTAATATCTTGCTCAGTTGGTCACAATCTACAGCCATCTGTGCGACATCGTTGCCTTGATGCCATTCTTATTCTGCACTGGCTGCTCATGACCAACTGCGCTCATTGATTTTCATCTCTCAATACTCATAATCAGATAATGCTGTATATGTCCCTGGCCGTGACACACACTACCCCTAAATCAAGACTGCAGCCTACTACCTACTGTTAACTATCTATAGTCCATGTAAATCGATATTTACGCTTCAGCTATGTCAGAACTTTCTCCACCCTCACTGTCAGTGCCTTCACTAGGATAACCACTAAAACTCATCCATGGGTGAATTTTGTCTAATGCGACTACATTTTCATACCTTTTGTTACCTTTTCTCGTTAACGGTGTATCTTCAACAAGAAATCTGTCATTAGGTAAAACCTTCAAAATTCGATATGGACCGTGAAATTTCGGAATCAATTTCTTTGACTTACCTACGTGGTCTTTGTCAACAATGGTTCTTTCTAACCTAATCAGATCACCTTCATTATATTTTGTGTGCTTTTTCCTATGCTTATCAAATTGTCTTTTGGAATATTCTTGCTGTTTCTCTATCTTATCCCTAGCATTTGACCTCAACTGTACCAGATCATCGCCACTCAGACGTACGGATGTTTCAGCAATAACATCAGTTAATAAGTTTTCGGACGCGTGCGCTAACTTACAACCAAAAAGCAATTCTGAAGGGCTTTTCCCTGTAGTTTTATTAATTGTAGTATTTATTCCTAATTGTATTTCTCCGACGTGGTCGTCCCATTCATTATCATTTCTGCCGTGGCACTTAGTGCTTAAGGCATCGGATATAGTACGATTAAATCTCTCGACCTGTCCGTTCGCTCTTGGGGTAGCTACTGCATTCAATATGTGTTTTATTTTAAATTTGTTAACAAGATCCCTAAATTTTGTACTCGTAAAGCACGAACCGCGGTCAGTAATAAGGCGAACGGGCACTCCAAAATAACTAAAGTGCTCCTTGAATACTTTGATTGTCGTAGCGGTCTTAGTATCTCTCACAGCCCGAATGTTAATGAATTTAGTGAATGCATCTATGATAACTAATAAATACATATTACCCCTCTTAGAGCGAACGAACGGGCCCAGGTGGTCTGCATGAAGGGTGTGAAATGGTTTTTCTATCTTAGGGATGGGATGCAACATTCCTTCTTTTGGGCCACCAGGCGCCTTATGGTGCGCACATTCCAAGCAAGCTGTGACATACTTCTTAGTAAATTTACGCATTTTGGGAAACCAGAACATACCTCTTAAACGGCTTAAAGTTTTTTCGTAACCAAAATGGCCTACATCGTCATGGTTCATACGCAACACTTGCCACCTGCAGCCCCTTGGAACCACCCATCGTAAACCATCGTCCAAAATTTTAAATACATGATTACCCTTTAGCTGATAGTTCTTGCGAACATCTGCTACAAATTTTGTCTCGTCATCTTCTAAAATATCCCTAATACGTTTAATCTCGCTATCGTCACTTTGTACAGTTGCAATCCAATCACGTACATCTACTTGTAATACATCAAAAACGTGTTCTAAATTCTCATTGTCAGGCTCAGAAACTGGACCACGACTCAGTGCGTCGACATGAGCCATACGGGAACCCGGTCTATACTCAATTGTACAGTCGTACTCCTGGAATTGGACCCACCAACGTGAGATTCTAGGTATTAAATCTCTTTTAGTTAACGTAGTACGGAGTGCATTACAATCGGTAACTATTTTAAATTTAATACCTAATAAGTATACTCGGAAACGGCTTAACGATGCGACAACTGCAAGAGTTTCCAGTTCGAATGAGTGTAATTTTTGCTCATCTACCGTAGTCTTGCGGCTGTAATACGCGACAGGCCTGAGCAAACTATCCTGACCACGTTGCATAAGAATACCCGCAATACCTAGTTTTGATGCATCGGTATGCAATTCAGTCTCCGATTTAGCATTATACAGAGCCAGAATAGGGCGTTCAATTAGCTTCTCCTTTAGAGTGCAAAAGGCTTCTTCTTCGTTCTTTGACCACTTCCATTCAAATTTAGATTTCATTAGATCTGTCAATGGACGCGCTATAAGTGCAAAACCCCTTACAAATCTGCGAAAGAAGCTGGCTAAACCTATAAACCGCCTCACGTCGTGCACATTCCGTGGGGTGGGGAATTCCCGAATTGCCATAGTTTTGCGTGTGCCTGGGCGTATGCCATTAACGCTTACATGGAACCCTAAAAAATCCAACTCTGTACAAAAGAAATTACACTTCTTCAATTTTAATGTAAGTCCGGCGCTACTTAAGAGTTGCAGTACTTCTTCTAAGCGCTCTAAACCCTCACTAAATGATTTCGCGGGGATCAATACATCATCCATATAGATAATAGTATAACGTACTTTAAATAGAACAGTATTCATCGCACGCTGAAAAACTGAAGGAGCGTTCGCTAAACCAAAAGGCATACGTTTAAACTGGTATTGTCCGTCCGGGGTCACAAACGCGGTTTTGTCCTGAGAATCGACCTCTACGGGAATTTGGTAATAGCCCGAAGCGAGATCCAGGCTAATAAATAAAGAATTACCGGCTAATCTATCAAGCTGGTCATCAATCAGGGGCAACGGATAGTGTTCCCTTCGAGTTTTATTGTTCAAGGCGCGGTAATCAACGCAGAGTCTACTCTCACCGGTCTTCTTTTTCACCAATAAGACGGGGCTCGCATATGGTGAATTAGACTCGCAGACTATGTCCGCGTCTAACATGTCCCTAACCATAGACCGTACTTGCTCACGTTCTGGAAACGATAGTCTATACGGACGATACACAACTGGTGCCGTATCGCTTAAATCTATTTTCATTTGAACCACGTTGGTTAAACCCAGGTCCTTCAAACTATCCGAAAAACAAGATTCGTATTTCTTAAGAAGTTGCTTTAGCTGAGTAACCTCGTAATCATTAAGTTGTTTACCGTAATTGAGAGCATCGGTAGTTGATGTGTTATCAAGATCTAACAAATTTATATTCATAGAGTTATTGGTACAACGAGCTCTTGTAATAAGAGAACCCTTTTTAAAACACAGAGGTTCTGTACTAAAGTTTTGCACTAGTATGTTACCCCTTCCATTTTCAAGCTCATATTCACCCGGCATCAAATAGAATTCCTTTCGTGGTTTGCCACGTAAGGACCCCCCTACGCATACTGCACCCGTGTAATTGTTGGAAGCTGTAACTGCTAGTGGAGATAAACCTTTCGATGGTATTATAACATCATCACTTAATTTCAACTGTAATTTAATTCTTTCACGAGCTATTATTAAGGAATCTGTAGTTTTTGTTATGATTACGCCTGGTTTTTCAGTAAAACTATGCCCAATCAATACTGGATATTTAATTACACTATCCTCAACAATGTAGGCGGTGACATCTTCCTCAACATCTTGTATTGTAATTTTCACTTCAGCGGCTCCCAATGGTAATACTAAATTATTACCTATACCTCTCATAGACGGTAAGTGCCTATTAGTCCAAGCGATACGCTTTTCCCTGGCCTCACTATGACTGATCAATGTGCATTGGCTGCCTAAATCTACATAACCTTGAGTAACCTCACCATTGAGTTTTAACTCGACTAAGTATTTAGCATCACTACTATTATTACTTTCGACACGCATAACTTGCTTATCCTTCGGCTTGTCATTTTTACTAACCGATTCAGTCGGTAACCTAGGACAATTAACAGTCAAATGTCCCAGCCTATTACAAACATTACATTTTAAAATCTTTTTCGTACACTTTGTGCTAAAATGTCCTGGTTCATTGCAATTGTAGCATACTACAGACGTGCTATTTTGTGGTCTCCTATGCTCTGTACTATTAACGCTTTGTTTCGAGTTAGTTGTGAAGAATGATATGTTGCCACTATTACGTTTGTCACTATTTGGTTTTGCTCTGTCTGCATCCCGGTTCTGCTGCTTAATTGATTGAAAGTAGTTTAAGACTTGCTCTGGTTCCAAACATTTTGCTGCTTTAGCACCTAACCTCAACGATCTATCTTCGATACCATACAATAAACAATCTACTGCCCGTTTACCCTGTATTTCGCATCGATTGAGTAAGTTTATTTTCTCATAATAATAAAGCTCTAAAGAATCGTTATATCTCACACGTTTTGCTAGCATCTCAGTCAACAACTCAGCGTAATCATCGCTACTTGGAAACGACTCCTCTAATTTGACCTTCCATTCAGGCCACGAGAACGACATAGTTGGTAGGGCTTGGTACCAGGTTTTTGCGACGCCCGATAATTTTGGTAAAGCATAGTGAATTATTTGATCGTTACCCCAGTTATATAACCTGGCACACTCATCGACTTTATTAATCCACATGTGAATAGTTTGGCCCTTGACCATGGGGTCAAATTCAGGAACTACGTTTCCTAACATGGGAAATTTATTACCCTGTGATTGGTTACCCACTAAAGTCTTGACCAATGCAGTCAAAAACGTTTGTGTATCACTGCCAAGAACATTAGAAGTACTCACGGTTACCGGAGGTATGCTGCAGTCACTGCTCGCCCTTGATGTCGCGCTGTGACTATTCCTGTTGCGCCTCGTACCGCTACGCTTCCGATCCTTACTGCGCCTTGTACCGCTACGCTTTCTGTCCCTGCTACGACTGGTACTGCTGCGCCTCCTCTCCGTATGTTTCGTACCGCTACGCCTTCTCTTCTTGCTGCGTCTCGTACTCCTCTGTCTCCTCTCCGTACTGCGCCTTGTATCGCCATGCCTCCTTTCCTTGCCATCATTTGACAGATGCTCGCGATAGTCTTCTTGATCGCGGTTTCGCTTGGGACTTGCGCGTCTCTCATGTGAACCACTACCTCTTCTCTCCTGAGACCATAAGGTACTGCTAGTGGTAGCCCGTTGCCTTTGACGCTTTTGCACATTCACACTACACGAACTAGTTCCACTTCGACAATGAGGACGTTTTTGGGGCACCCCTTTCCTGTTTGAAGCACGCGGTTTACTGTGACCTTCATCGCCACTAGTTGAGTCCATATTTTCAACACGTCACACCACGCACAATGCTCTATTACAGTTCCGAAAAAAAAACACACGCGGACGCGGTATTTCCGAAAAATCGTGGGCGTAATGAAGTAATCCCACTTCTGAGATAAAGGATCAGTCCCTAATCTCAGAAATGAAACAACGATGTTACAGATTTAAACGGATTATATTGCAACACAAGTGATCGCTTCGACATCGACCGCCATACTGACTAAAAATCGTACCAATATTTGAATATTTAAAAAGTGACAGTTGACAGTGTTGCCACAGAGAATATATCCAATCGGTATATCGACTAGTAGTCGATTAATGTAAAATATTCAAATAGGGGTTAATATATTATGCGATTACTACTCAATAAATAATTACTCTCGACATAAATTATACAATTATTGGTTTAATAAGTAATTAGCCTTACAATCATTGTAAAATACAATGAAATAGTAGAGACATCATAGAAATTTTGACGTTTTTATTTGACAAAAAAATCTCTGTAACAATATGTAAACAATTCTGAATTCTGGTCTGTGTTTGTTTGGGTTTGAAATGATGAACAAATTTGTCGTAGTCGGGTATAGAGTGTTTGGTAAAACTTCTAGTTATTTAAATTTCAGCAGCAGACAGTGTATGGCCGAAGTTTTGCACCCTCTGCGGCTCAAAATCGAATTGCATTATTAAATTATTATGGCATAGAACGATCGTAAAATAGATTGGAATCAGTTTTTAATTACAAATAGTGTTGATGAAATGGTGGATAAGCTTTATTCTCAAATAAATTCATTAATCGACTTATACGTTCCCTCAGTTAAAGTGTCCGGAAGGACTAGTTACCCCAAATGGTACCCAGTCTCTCTAATCAATGCCATCAAAGAAAAATCTAGAATTCACAAGAAATGGAAAAAGTACAAGAATCCTAACGATTACGCAGAGTTCGCTTTGTTAAGAAAAAGAGTAAAGGAGCTTCAAAAAGACTCGTATAACAAATATATAGACAGATGCGTGATTGATATCAAAAGGTCACCGCAGGAGTTTTGGAAATATATTAAAGTTAGGCGTAAAAAAATAAGATATCCACGACATGTGAACTATAATGGCAACAATTATTCGAATGGCGAGGATATATGCGATATTTTTAACAAATTCTTTCAAAGCGTCTTTCAGCCTTCTGATCCTGCGGACATAGGTGTGACCATTCAGGAATCACCACGTGCTGATATAGTTCACTCTGTAACGGTTACGTCAGGGACACTAAAATCGATTTTTCGGACTTGACCACAAAAAAGTGGCTGGACCAGACGGTTTACCGGCCATCTTTATAAAGAAATGTGAAGCAGGCCTAATTACAGCTCTGAAAATAATATTTCAAAAGTCTTTGAATGACGGTAAATTCCCGAAACGATGGAAAGTTGCTCAGGTTGTTCCAATCCACAAAAAGGGCTCAAAAACGGATATAAATAATTATAGAGCGGTTTCTTTATTAAATACTTTCGGAAAGATGTTAGAAAAGGTTGTTTATAGTCACATATATTTAGCTTCAAAACATTGCATACCCACATCTCAACATGGGTTCGTGAAATCGCGCACAGTTAATACAAACCTTCTACGGTTCACCAACTACATAGACTCGAATATGCAAAACGCACAAATCGACGTCATTTACACAGACTTCGAAAAGGCGTTTGACCGTGTAAATTTTAACATCTTGATCGCGAAATTAAATGCCGTAGGTATCAAAGGCAAGCGCTGGCTAGAGTCTTACCTAAAGAACAGACGTCAGGCTGTGGTGATGGGTTCTTATAGGTCAAATTATGTGAATGTCACTTCTGGTGTCCCACAAGGATCGTTGTTATCTCCATTATTGTTTAACATATATCTCTTCGATCTACCAGACTGTATTCAGCATTCACATCACCTTATGTATGCCGACGACAAAATAATTTTTCTTAAGATATCCACGCCTGCGGACTGTTCATTGCTTCAGTCTGACCTAATCCGTCTAGCGGATTATTATAAATGTAATAAAATCAACGTCAACACCCAAAAATGCTCGGCAATAACCTTTACTAGGAAAAAAAAACCCATTACCTTCAACTACTACATAAATAACGATCTGGTTCCCAGAAGTCCCCAAGTGAGAGACTTAAGCATAATTCTAGACACAAAACTTACTTTTAACGCACATATTGACCACATAACTAGTAGAGCGTATAAGTCACTAGGGTTCGTGTTACGCAACAGCCAGCCGTTTAAAGATTTGCATTGCTGCAAAGTCCTTTATTTCAGTTATGTAAGAAGTATTTTCGAGTTTGCAAGTATAATATGGAGACCCTATTACAAAATCCACATTGACAAAATTGAAAAAATACAACAGAAATTTATCAAACATTTAAATTATAAAGCCCATGTGACAAACAAACCATATGAGGAATCATGTAAGTACTATAAAATAAACACCATGGAAGACAGACGACAATTAATAGATATGTTATTTCTGTATGACTTACTCAATCATAAGTTTGACAACATGGAATTGCAAGAAACAATAAAATTTAACGTTCCCTCTCGACGAACCAGACACACATCATTACTGGCTACCGCATCGACCACGACTAACTATTCAAAAATGTCTCCACTTATTCGCATACCAGACACATTTATAATAAAAAGTTTTCGTCACTTGACCCTTTCAGCACTCCTCGCAACTCATACAAAAATAAATTAATAGAAAAAACTTATGAATTATCATCATAACCATAACAACCCTAAAATAAAACCAAACACACACACACACACACACACACACACGCACGCACGCACGCACGCACATATACACACACACACACACACACACACACACTATATACATACTCTAGATTTGAGTTATTTAATTTTAATGTGTTCTTCGTAATTGGCGTATTGTTCCGTCTACATTGTAAACAATAAAATTATTGTCAGCTGTGAAGAACCTTTGAGGAAATAAAAAAAAAAAAAAAAAAAAAATAAACCCTCCAGCTAAGCACAATGGCTTGTTTCAGGAGTGGGTTCACGTCGGTAGTATAATAGGTGGGATTCGAACTCGCGATCTCACGATTGCGAGACATTATATTTACGTCTCTTAGTAGCAATGAGGCTAGGGTGTAAGCAAGTGTGGTGTGTTGTTTTAATACAGTGTGCATTATGAAAAGTTGACGGACAGAAAGAACCTTGCAACTTTCATATAATAGCCTAGTAGAAAAGAGAAATGGGCGGGAAGTTGCTAATTTTAAAATCGCTCTTTGTGCTCGTTCGATGGTTATCACGACAATTTTAGGAACACCACCCCAACAGGTAATATAGTATTGATTAACTAATTGCCCTAAAGCCTGATATATCCGTTTGATCAAAAAAGGATCTGCAATATGTCGTAGCTTTTTAAAAATAAATATCAGCTTGCATACTCTATTAGTTAAATTGATGATATCTATATCTTCTATCTATATCTTCTATACATATAATAAAATTGAAAATTTCACGTGTCTGTACATGGCCGAACATAGTAAAAAAAAATATTAGGAAATGTTCGAAAAGAGTATTTAAACACATTCCTACATTTTTAGAAATGTCTGTCTGTCTGTCTGTCTGTCTGTCTGTCTGTCTGTTTGTTTGAACACGCATCACGCAAAAACTACCAGACAGATTCAATTGAAATTTTGTATGTGTATTGTAATAAGTCTGGATTAACATATAGGCTATAATTTATCACGCTATTTCCCATAGGAGCTAAGCAATAACGGATAATGTCTGTAGCTATTTATCGTTATAAAACAATAACTACTTGACAGATCTTCATGAAGATTTGCAGTTTTATTGTAAATACTATAGGTCATTACTTACACTATAAATTATTACGCTATCGTCTATGGGGAGCGAGCAGCAACGTATGTTTGGTCGAACCATTTTGGTTTTTGACAAATTTTTCCACAATAAGACATTATTTACAATTGTAACCCATGGAAACAATAACTTCACGCTAAAACTATAAGGAGCTAAACACAACATTTTCAATTTTCTTAAGATCAGCTATTTTAACCATTTTTATATCGGTTGTGGTGGTCCATTGGCACAAGTAGTGGTATTTGAGCCAGCGAGGTCGGAGGATCGAGTCTCAAGTATGTTATGCTCTTTTTGTGTTGTTTTAAAATTCTTTTTATTCTTTTTTTAGTATTTTTTTAAATGTTTACTTATTATACTAGCTTTTATTTTCGACTTTAACATGTTTACTTTGGTTAACAAATTTGCATATTAATCAATCACTTTCAATAGGCACCTTTAATATTGTTTTGCATGAATCGTGATTATGTTATGAATGTAGAAATGAAAAATAATATCACATTACAAATAAACACAAGTAGGTACTACTTGATATTTTCTGAATTTATGTATGTTTGTTGCTTAAAAAAAATTAAAGATTAAGTCCGTGATATATCAAAATAAAACACATGGCGCTATCTGTGATTCGATTTCTTCTGAGTGTCTAAATTGCTTACCTACAAATGCAACATTTATAGGTTTCGCGATTTGTACTCATTATGAAAATATAGATATTAAGGATCTTAATCGCGTGAATAATTTAAGGTTAAATACCTTGCGTACCTACGTTTAATAATGCATGATAATTTAAGTATAATTTAATATAAAATCATCAAGTATTAAAAGAAACTTATCCAGTTTTGAAAATAGATGGCGTTTAAATACAAATTAAAAAGAATCAGGAAAATTGATTTAAAAAAAAAAAACTTACTGAAATTCTTATAATATTTAAATCTTCTAAAGTGAGTGAAAAAAAATATTGAAATAAGTTTAGAAATAGTATTTAAACACAAAAAAAGATATCTGAGTATATCTTTTAGAAACGTTTGAATGTTTTTAAAAACATAACTCACACTATTACGCGGGGGACTTTACCAACACGGACACAAAGTGGGTGTACTTTAGACTCGGAAAAGATCGCTCGGGCAGGACTCGAACCTGCGATTGTAGGGAATCTGTGAGAGTATTTTTTATCATACCTTTATTAACTATGTATAAATTAACTTGAAAGAGCGGCTAGGTACCGCTGATTAAAACGTCCGATTTAAAAGTGTCGGAGCCGAAGTTGGAGTCGGAGGTTTAAAATCAATCGGAATTTTCGACCTTTCGGAGTCAGAACCGAAGCTCCATGACACAAAATTTCGCGCGAGTACTTGGGCGGTTTCGGGCTTCATTTAACCCGAAACTGCCCAAGTACTCGTGTGACGAGGGACGGGGGGAATTTTTCAATATTAAAATATTTGATGTGAAATCATTCCACGCGAACGAAGTCGCGGGCACAGCTAGTCTATACTAATATTATAAAGCGGATGAGTTTGTTTGTTTGTTTAAACGCGCTAATCTCAGGAACAACTGGTCCGATTTAAAAAAAATCTTTCTTTTTGTTGGATAGCCCATTTATCGAGGAAGACTCTAGGCTATATAACATTGCACTACGACTAATAGGAGCGGAGCAACGACGAGAAATGTTGCAAAAACGGGGAAATTTTACGCATACGAAGTTGCGCGGGACAGCTAGTGTTCTATAAATTACACGGTGTTGTCAATTATTACTCCTAGATATCTGACGCTTCTAGTTTTATTTATTATAGGATTAAAGGCGAATTACTACAGTCATGCGCATTTATGTGGTTTGTGTTTGACAGGGCAGAGAAATTTCGCATAAAAAAAAACATTCTTACGGTTTTATCAGCGTTTAATGTCAGTAGATTGCGTTTAAGCCTAACTGGCTTCACGGTATTAAAATTACGTTGTGCATAGTGATGAACGTCGTCGATCGAATTAGCGGAAAAAATGAGTGCGGTGTCGTCGAAGAGATAATTTTGCCATGACCTAACTTCAAATCACATAGATTGTCAATGTAGACCAAAAAAAGGCTTGGTCCTAAAATACTTCCAACTTCAAATTTCAAATATGTGCTAAAAACATTATCAATTTTGACACATTGACACTATTTTTTAGATAGTCAGTAAAGAAAAGAAATTTACCTACGTACAATATTACAAAGAGACACACATTAATGCATCGGGAGTTAATGATACCATGATACCACATACCACTTTAATATTTACTTTCGTTTCAAAACAAATTCTTTTTCAGTGTCTCTCTGATTGACTGCCTCTGTGGCGCGGTGGGAGTGTATCCGATTGCTACGCAAGAGGTCGTCGGTTCGATCCCCACCCCGAATAAAACTTTTTGTGATTGCACGATGGTTTATTCTGTGTCTGGGTGTTATTTATCTATAATATGTTTGTATTTAGAAATATATAAGTATGTTTATCAGTTGTCTGGTTTCCATAGTACAAGCTCTGCTTAGTTTGGGATCAGATAGCGTTGTGTGAGTTGTCTCAAGATATTTATTTATTATTTAAAGTATTTGTCTTGTATATTGAAACTTCTTCTATCCAAAAGTATCACTTCGTGGAAGTGGAATTAAAAACTGCATAGGTGTCGAGGTCCGTACGTGTTGGCCAATTGAGTTTGCGAGAGTACCTACTTACCACTCATTTCCATAGTTGCAGGTTTATATTTTTTCATGACAGAATGTTGATCTATTTAGCATGTTGTATTGTGAGTATTTTCTTCACTATTTCTACCAAGATTCACAGATCGAGGGTGAGTGATGAGGTCTTTATTCGTAACAATTCTATATAGATTTAGCCATGTTATGCCTGATTCAATCAGTTTTGAAATGTTGTATAATAGGTTCAAATTAATTGTCAATTATTATTCTGAACAAATGTCTACAGTATAGGTAACAAACCACATAACATGCTCATTAAAATAAGAATTAAAGACTGATACATAACTTTGAGTTAATAGTTATGCTACAAAATAATTGCAGTGAATCATTCCATTCGCAACGATAACACACAAGCTATTGTGAACTTTATTGTCTGTTGCATATGGTCCTTATATTAGAAGGAACATCTGATTCATTTTATTTATAAACAATCTAATGAAATTAATAAGTAGGTACAGTTTGTACAAGAATAGAAAATCATTTAACAATAAGAATTTGTCTATACTAATATTATAAAGAGAAAAGATTTGATTGTTTGTTTGTATTGAATAGGCTCAGAAACTACTGGACGGATTTGAAAAAATCTTTCATCGTTGTGAAGCTACACTAACCCCGGGTGACATAGACTACTTTTTATTCCTGTATTCCCACGGGAACGGGAACTACGCGGGTGAAACCGCGAGGCGTCCGCTAGTACATAGATAAAGAGGAGTCAAGTGTAGGACCGATGGGCTAACCTGCTCTCCTATGCCCGGAGAGCATTTAAAAACAGTCGACCGACTTTAAAAGGTTATACGTAAGTTCACTATAAAGTATCTCAGACCACTTCGTTTAGAAGGCGTGGCGAGACACCGTGTCTATGAACGAGTTCTATGCGGCACACTTTCTTTGTGGGTTACATCTGTACCCTTAACAAATACCTAACAGACGTTCTATGGTACGTTCGGTAGGTATTTCATGGTAGGATTGTAACGTCATTGAACTAGATACTTCAGAATGATATATAACTGATCCGTCGTTGGGGTAGAGGGGAGACGCGTCCGGACGATTGTGTTTTGCGAGGCGTTGTTTACGCTGTTACCGAGTCGTTTCATCAGCGCAAACCGTAACCACAGTATAATTAAATTATACAGTATAGAAACTACGTACAAACGTTCAAAACATCACACTAACACATACGCGCACATCTACTAGTTTACTAAGAGGTTTTCACGGTGCTCTCAGTATGGGCTGCCGCGTCCAGTTTCCGTTTATCTCAACGGGGACTGTTTAAACTCGGCTTCATAAAGACCGGAGCTTTCGTTTTTTAAACACCCAGCTATTCTTGAAAGGTATATCCGTGACCACGGCCATTGTAATACGGTTGAAACGTCGGACAATAAACAAGGTATTTTACCTTAAATTATTCACGCGATTAAGACCCGTTATATATATATTTTCATAATTTGGTATAGATATAGTTTAAGACCCGGGGAAGAACATAGGATAGTGTTTATTGCGATAAGGGGCATGCATAGACTGAGCTAAGCTACGGATGGACCGACATGACGAAGCTACATTAAGGGATCCTATTTAATACCTAAGTAGAAGTACAACTTTATTTAAATAATAAAGGAATATGTATTGTAGTTCAAACATCTCGAACACATAACATTATAATATTTATTTATTCAATAACACCATTTATAATAAAACTACAGGACATCCTATTGCGATATTTTAATATAAGTATATATGGCATTATCGCATCGCGTGATAAGCTATACTTATACTATACACTGTCCGCTGATGACAGATCACATATTTGATTCCACGCAGTAGCAAAATGATTTCATTACGACATATCTATTTAAACGATATCAAAATCTAGTACATAGACGCTTCGCCACGTTAGTGAATTTTGGAACTTATTTTGCAACTGTGCTTCTGGGTTAAATTGGCGTATAAACCATTTTGACCACAATAATATATAAATAAATATATTTTGTTCAGTTTCTTTTCCTCTATCGAAATTCCTAATAAACTCCTGTGACACAATAAACAAAGCTAAGTACAAGAAAGAAAAAAGTTTAAACAATAAAAATGTTTATATAAGATTACAGAATAAATGCAAAGGAAATTTAAAATACAAATGAATTTAACTATAGAATATAAGCAAGATATTAAAATAATAAAAATATAATAAAGACTAAAAGCAACAAAAGTGGATTCACAATTCTAGTGGATTTTTAAGTTTTTGGGTATGAGGTAGGTATGTAGTACCTATTTCGAAACTTAATTAACTATTGAAGACTTACATACAACGTTTAAGACCTAAATACTTAGTATTATTTTGATGTTAGTTGCCTAATTGTATAGTAATTTTGTGTGTAATCGAGTGTGTGGGGCCTATTGTTTAGGTCTTTATTTCAGCTTCCACAACTTGTCAATCAGAAAGAGATAAAAACTGGTGCCAGTGAGAGAATGACGAAGCTCATGCACAGATGAGACGAGAGAGTATTAGTTAATATCAAATAAGTCAAATACTCCCCAGGTTTTATGATGAGCTTTTGAAAATTCATCCGTTGGCGGCAGTGATGATCGGCAAGTTTGTATGTTTTCTAGAGATGACTCACTTTAAACACTGATGAATACACTATTGAATAATACTAATAACTACTTTAAAGACTAATAAAATATTACCATCTCTACCCGTGGGTGTCGTCAAGGCGACTAAGGGATTTCATCCCGGAGGACGGGCAGCAGAGTCCTCTGCGTATTTAAAGCCTTACTGCGATCGCCAACCCGCTCGCTAAGCGTGGCGATTATGGCAATTACCCCCAGGATCTACACACTAGTAGGTTCTACTGGGGAGACCCGTGCCCAGCAGTGGGCCATAATATGGGTTGATATGTATGTATGTATGTATGTATATGTTTACAAATACAGAAAGAGAAATACAAAATGTACGTAGCCATGGGCGTACCCAGGGGAGGCAGGGAAGGAGCAGCCCCTGGAATCTGGATCAAAAAATCAAAGTGTATTGTACTAAAAAAAATGTTATTGTTTGTCAAGCTTACTACCTACTGTTAAAATATTGGTATGTAACAATTAACTTTCATCACCGCTATTGTCAAATATTGAAAGTTGAAAAAAGGATGGTTGCTAACTAACTGTTTTAATATCACAGTCATTATCATGTTACCTTTATGAAATTTTTAAGAGGAGCCCTTTAATTTGATACAAATATTGCAGTATTCGAAATACCTTTTTTTTCACACCTCTTTATTTTGACATCTCACAGCCGCCATGTTTGTTTTTTTTTCACCTGTCTAAGAACACTTCGGCGGTCAAGAGAAATCTAACGACTTTTTAATTGTATAAATCCGTTCAGTGTTTTGTGAGATATGAGGTAATAAAGAATACCTATTACATACCCTTCCTTACAGTCGGGTAATAAATGACATCCGCTTTTCACTCTGTAACAGATTACTAATTGCTATACCTCTATGTGCGACAGTTAAACGTGTTTGAGATTTGCTCTTTATGATGCCCTCTTAATTGTTCTTTATCGTTCTTCTGGCCCTAATCATATTCTTTTCAAATAGCCAAATGTGGATATCGACTTATTTGTCAAGCTTACTACCTACAGTCAGTTGTTAATCCATACCAGTAAAATAATACATACACGTAGGTATTTTGTTTTTAATTAAATAGTTAAAAAAATATGAAGGTTCTTTATGCTCTCACTTATCTAGGTTTGACAAGGTATATTGTACCATGAATATATCTTCTCTTTTTATCTCTCTCTATTTCGATAATGGCGGCAAATCTCATGACTCATGAGAGACTAATATCAATAAAAAAGTTTACAATATTGTACTCATGGAGACTTTTAGGGCTACCTATGCAATCGCATAGCCCTATACGTCTTAGATATAAATGTGACGACATGTTAAGTTTACTGCAACCATTTTTAACATTGTGCAATATTTTTCAATCATCTTAAATGGGGAATCATTTCTTAATCTAAATATTGCGCAATGTCTCGCCTCATGCTGGAATAATGATAGACGCTCCTTAGTAATTTGGCAACAAAATAAACACTTTTTAACAAAAAAATATTATTGATTTCAAAAATAAATACCTACAAGGTAACTAAAAAGCAAAACATAATACACCTAGAATAACAAAAACAAATTAAACATTTTGAAGTTGGTGCCATGAAACAGTAGTCTTTAGGTTTAATTCGGCACCAACTTTAAAATGTTTTATTTGTTTTTGTTATTCTAGATATATTATTTTTAGCTTTTTAGTTGCCTTGTATTTATTTTTGAAGTCATTAATATTTTTTTGTAAAAAGTTTTTTTTAATTAAGTTTTTTGTGTGTTCAAGTTTAATATTGACTAGCTGAGCCCGTGACTTCATTCGCTTGAAGTTGCAGTGCTGCTCTCTCTCTATAGACGTTAGCGTGATGATAAAAAGTAGCCTAAGTTACTCCTTACATCCTCAGCTGTCTGACAGTTTAAATCCAGTCAAAATCCGTTTAGCCTATTTGGAGTTTACCCCGAACAAACAGACAGACGTATGTCTGTCTGTTTTCATACACCCTTACATAGTCATTTAGTAAAAAACTGTAATTTTGAGATTAAAAACAGACACTTCAATTTTATTTCTTTGTATAGATTTGTCATTCTTTCACAAAGCATATTCCTTGAACATCTCAGTGATGGTATAAATATCCGGCTTCTTTGGAAATCCATTTTGACGGATTCACTGGCACTTCCAAACTAAAGAGTCTACTTACCACTAAGCTTGGACTCACCCGCACAATACCTCATTGAATAATAATACTAATATAATTTATTCCTCTCAAAAATGTACATGATTGTGTTATTACATAAAATATCTTACTATTTAGTGGCATAAAACCTTTATGAGAGCTGGAGTTCGTAGTTGCTTCGAAACCTGCATGATAGATCTCCAGGCTCCCTTCTTTACAATCGTGAAAGGTAAGTTAAAGATAGTCTTAAATGTACATAAGAGTGTATTCGAGAGAGAGTAAGAACTGGAAGTGAGTTTTATGAAGGTGCGTAGAAATGTGTGTAAGTGTGTGTATGCGTGCATAAGGGTTTATGGTTTGTTTGAGATATTTATTATTCAAAGGTTTTTAACAATCTTTCTATTTGATCATAGTCCAGACTTAGCAGCCAATCAGTAACGGTTAATTTACATTTTTGTTTGAGCATGTGATAAACGTTGAGTTCTTTATTGTTTTTTTTTTGTAAATATAGCTACTGAGGAAATAAACGGATCTCTGTGCAAGTTGACCCGTATCGGGGGGCAGACTATATTTTTTCGTCTGAGTGAGTCAAATTTGTTAGGAGTGTATGGGGTTTGGATGTAAGTAATAGTTACAGTACTTAAGATAAACTGGCTAATAATAAAAATGCAATATTTTATTGATATGCTTGTGTTTAATAAATATTTTATTATTACTAGCAAATATTATATTCTTGTGATTATATCGGAACAGAAGTAGAAGTCGGAGGTTTTAAAATTGATATCTCGGAATCGGAGTCGGAGGTGGGAGAAGACAAATATATACTCATCTATTGATAGCTTCAACACCCAAAAGCTTTGTGAAAATAAATAAGTACCAAATACAGACTCTATGTATTCGTTAATTGTGTTTTTTGTTATTAATTTGTTTTCTTTTTGTCTATTGTTATTTTTATTATTTCACTGTCTTATTTTTTGTTTTTTTTATCTTCTGCATGACTTTTCCTGTTAAATTATAATAATGTCTATACATGTGTCTTCTGTGTACTAAATATAAATCGTTCTGTTCTATTCTTTTAGATAGATAGTTTGGTGTGCGGCTTAAGAAGTGGGTTTTCTGTTGTTTTTGTTTCATTCTTTCAACGTTATACCTACTTATTACCCAATAATTTTCAATAGAATTTGTTACTTCCCACGTGATCGTAAACTTGTAAAGCCTAAGTACTTAACTGTGATAGTTTTCCCTATAATTTTAGTATTTATACTACTACCGTGAATTTTTTCACTTACCCAACATCAACCATTTAGCTGGCAGGGGGATACTTGACTCTAACAAAAATGTTCACTATAAAGCCTAATATTACACAAAGGAATTCTTAAATCTAAAAATAGTCTTCACAAACCCTAAACGCTTTTTAAAAGACCTATCTAATGATACTCCACACGATGGGGTAAGTGAGAAAAAAAATCACATCCCCCACTTTTCATATAAGAGAGGTACTTACCCTTAAAAAATAATGATTTTCAAGATTTTATTCTTTCACTTTATCGGCGTAAGTAATATGTGTATTCATGCAAAGTTGCAAACTTCTAGCACTAATAGTCTCTGAGCTAAGCTGCGGACGGACGGACATAAGTGAACTATAAGGGTTCCGTTTTGCCATTTTGGCCAAAAATGGGGTGTATTTCATATAGTGTTACAACGCAATACTTATAAAGTATTTTTTCAGGATTTTCCTTTATCTGCAAAGATATAGTGGAGTCTGTGGAGTGTTTTTATATGTTTTCTTACGTTACAATGATGCAAGTAAGAAAAAAAAGACATGCACCCCCAGGCTCATGAATTTTCCTTACATTTGGTCCGCGTTGACTGACAATGATCCCCCACCCTCCTCCTACCCGAACTATTCACACTTGGCTGATGTTGAGTCATTCATTATCGTTGAATTGATGAACACGTGATCTCCAACCATAACCCCAAAACATGATCCTTGATACACCTGTGTGATGGGTGGTCAAACAAACGGACAGACAGACAAACATTTCTAAAAATGATAGCAATGTGTTTCTTTTTAAAACTTCTTTTACTAAGTATAGAACATTATTGAATACAACGCCATCTACTTTCAAAACCAGTGAAGTTTCTTATAATACTTCATGTTTTTTATTAATTTATGCAATTTAATTAAATAAATAGGAGAATGTTGCCAATCAGCAAGAAACAAATTCGTCATCGCAAGCACCTATACCCTAATAAATGTTTTGACAAATAAGGAATTATTTGATCACGGTGAACAATTTGATTTCATAGATGGCGCTACATGTTTTTTTTTACGTGTGTAATGTCTTTTTTTTTTAGCAACGAACACATCAATTCTGGAAAATGTCGAAAACTTTTTAATTGTAATGTAATATTGTTTTTCATTTCTACTACAATTCATTCATTACTCTGAGCAGTGCATGCAATACCTGTAAATATCTTACCTAGGGGCATATTTCACTTGATTTTGAAAAAAAAAAATAACCAAAGTAAATAAGTTACTTACGGTCGAAAAAATAACTAAAACATTGAGAAAAATATTAAAATACGGATAAAGAAAATTTAAAAAAAATACAAAAAGAACAGACATCAGATTCGAGCCTGGGATTTCGTCGTCAAAGACCGCCAGCGTAGCTTCGAGGCTATACTGTTCGCTACTTACAAAGTCAAAATAACTGTTCTTATGAAACTTAAAATGTTGTGTTTAGCTCCTTTTAGTTTTAGCGTGAAGTTATGTATTCCATGGGTTACAATTATAGATAATGTCTAATTGTGGAAAATTTTGTGATAAACCATTATGGTGCGACAAAAATACGTTGCTACTCGTTCCCAATAGACGATAGTATGATGATTCATAGTGTAAATTATGTCCTATAGTATTTACTATAAAACTGCAAATTTTCATAAAGATCCGTCCATAAAGTAGTTACTGTTTTATAACGAAAAATAGCTACAGACATTATCCCTTACTGCTTAGCTCCTATGGGAAAAAGCATGATAGTTTATAGCCTAAATGTTAATCTGCATCTGTTAGATTGCACGTGCAAAATTTCAACCGAATCTGTCTGGTAGTTTTTGTGTGATGCGTGTTCAAACAAACAGACAGACATTTCCAAAACTGCAGCAAAGTGTTTAAATACTCTTTTCGAACATTTCCTAATATTTTTTTTCACTAAGTTCGGCCATGTACAGACACGTGAAATTTATAATTTTATTATATGTATAGATATAGATATAGACTAGCTGTATGTCCCGGCTTCGCACGGGTGTCATATCGTTGTAAGATTTTTAAACAAACCTAAAACCTACACGGATTTTATGCCCGCGGCTTCGTCCGCGTTAAGTGTAATTTTATAAATCCCTCAGGTAACTACCACTATGGCCTAAATATGCCATAAGTAAAGCCGATTTTTAGAGCGTTATTTGAACCCCCTTGGCGTCTGTGGAATCACGTGAAATCATGCGTAATAGTTACGCGAAAAATTGCAAAATGTTTGTAATTTTTAGTTTTGACAGCACAAGACAAGAAGCAAATAGGAAAATAATAATAAAATATATTCAATACAATACAAAACAACCATCATCACGGGCCCCTGGATCCGCCTATGTATTACAGCTACATACTTTCAAAGTAATAAGAAATCTATTTTTTATTTATTTTATTATTATTTTCCTATTTGCCTCTTGTCTTGTGCCCCACCCAAAAGGGTAATTAGTATCGGGCGTCTCCCCCGGTCGTGCATGCCCGCATCGTGCGTGGGACTCCCACTTGTCCGGCGTCGGGTAAAATGCACCCGGAATACGCATACGGTTTGCAATATATGTTCGTAAAATTTTGCGATTTGTACACATTATAGAATTTTATAAGCAACGGGTCTTAATCGCCTAAATATTTTATTTTAAGGCTAAATATCTTTGTTTATTGCTCGACGTTTTGACCGTATTATTTATTATATATCAACCGGCCGACATGTCACATTGTAAGTACTAGGTAAAGCTCGTAGTAAATATGAGTTATGCCTATATGTAGTTATCGCTGTGGGAACGTGTGGCAAATTCCAGGGTATGCCAGGGTAACATCCGCCTTAACCATTATTTTCACATCAAGAAAAGCCAGCGATTTGTTTATCTCCATTTCAAAAGTGAACCTGATGTATGGAGTTCAAGTAATCAGTAAATTGTTAAATTGTTTTAAGGTATTTAGCCTTAAAATAAAATATTTACACGATAAAGACCCGTAGCTTATAAAATTCTTTAATATACGCATACGGGTTCCGTAGCCGGAATAGCAAAAACGAAACCCTTATAGCTTCGTCATATCCGCTCGGCTGTGCTTCCGTATGTCACAGGCATTTTACTCAAAAACTACAAATATTAATTAAACAGTGAAGCATCGATGTCTTGTATAAGCTGCTACTTAGTTTGATGGTTAAATAATAAAAAAAAAATTAAAGGAACAGAAGCTGAAAAAGGATTTTTTCAGCAAACACATTCACACACCACTAAAGGATCGTTTTTCGCGACTCAACGGTTGCTAAGTAATCTATACTAATATTATCAAGCTGAAGAGTTTGTTTCTTTGTTTATTTAAACGCGATAATCTCAGAAACTACTGATTCAAATTGAAAAATTGTTTCACTGTTGGATAGCCCATTTACCGAGGAAGGCTATAGGTTACATAACATCACGCTACGACCAATAGGAGCGGAGCAGCAATTACAAATGTTGCAAAAACCGGGAAAATTGACGTATTCGAAGTTGTGCAGGGCGCGAAGGCAGCGAAGGGACAGTTAAGTAATACTTGGTTAGTTGGCTTAAGGAAGTAAGGAATATTACTTGTCTATTAAATTGGTTTTTGTAAGTACATAATTACTTTAAGAATTAGCCGTGTCTCAGTGAAGTAATTGCTAAGTAATAAGTAATGACTCGTTTATAAATACGGGTGTAAGTCTCTGAGCTAAGCTGCGGACGGATGGACCGATATGGCGAAATTATAAGGGATCCTATTTATTACATAAGTAGAAGTATTTCTTTATTTTAATACTAGCTGTCCCGCACAACTACGTCTGCGTAAATTTTGCTGCTCCGCTCCTATTAGTCGTAGCGCGATGTTATATAGCCTATAGCCTTCCTCGATAAATGGGCTATAAAACAAAAAAAGAATTTTTCAAATGGGACCAGTAGTTCCTGAGATTAGCGCGTTTGAACATACAAACAAACAAATCAAACAAACAAACAAACTCTTCCGCTTTATAATATTAGTATAGATTATACGAATATGAATTGACGTTCAAACATCTCGAACACAGATCATCTATACACATAACTGGTCTATGCCATAAAAATGTAATTGCATATTAATTTTTTTTAAGATAACTAGCAATGTGGGATTTTCATCCCACATTACTAGCAATCCTGTTAACCCCTCCAGCTAAGCCAATGGCTTGTGTTAGAAGTGGGTTCACGTCGGTAGTATAATGGGTATAATGGGTAGGATTCGAAACCGCGACCTCACGATTGTGGGACCGATGCCTTGGCCATTAGGCAATATTTATTTCTATATAATAACACCCTTCATAATACCATTACAGGATATCCTAATGCGATGTGTTAATATAGGTAGGTTTAAATGGCATAAGTCAATGCGCGCTAAGCCATACTTATACTATACTCTGTCCGCTGGTGAAAGATCACGTGTTAATTCCACACTGTATTATAGCCACAGATTACTGATACGTAGCCTGCAACTAGGCATCATTTAAGGACACAAAATTTTGAAACACCTTAGTAACAAAGTGCCTCTGTGGCGCGGTGGGAGTGTATCCGACTGCTACGCAAGAGGTCGTGGGTTCGATTCCTACCCAGGTTAAAACTTTGTGTGATGAGCACGATGATTTATTCTGTGTCGGGGTGTTATTTATCTATAATATGTATGTATTTAGAAATAGGTATATAAGTATGTTTATCAGTTGTCTGGTTTCCATAGTACAAGCTCTGCTTAGTTTGGGATCAGATAGCGTTGTGTGAGTTGTCCCAAAATTATTCATATTCAAAGTGGAAAAAGCTAGTCCTACGACAGGGGTGGTAACATAAAAAGCTCCGACCCAAACTTAAGCAAATCAAGCCAAAAGAGTACATTCTAGTCAAGTTTAAACGACTCAAGTTGAGTCGAATATTTTCAATAAAGTCTCGATTGTTGACTATAGTCTGTGTCGACTTTTCCCTTCTTAGTCCGTGAACGATGTAGATGAAAGATTTACGGTTATTAGAACGCATTTTTATGAAGTTTTCTTTCTGAACTCTCGGTGTTTTGTGTACCTATAAGCGTACGCGCTGCGTGTCGTCTCGCCGATAATACCGACCGCCTCAGTATCGCGCGGGTTTCGTACGAGGTCGGCCGCTAACACCAAAATGGCCGTCGCATTTCACCGCGACGTTTTAGCTTTATACATTACATTTTGTGCTTATGTGAATACTTTTATTATTCAAGACAATAAACATAGAAACGGTGAAAATTTACATTTTATTCGTAATAAAAGAAGTGAAGTAACAACCCATTTTTGTGACAATAATGGAATCTATTATCATCATAAGTGCCGATCTCCAGAGGAGTACGTATAACCCCTTTTTTTAATTATTTCATATTTTTTTAAATGTCATTTTATAGCTATTTATATTAGAATTTATTTATGCCTTCTTTATTTCACGTAATATTTATTGCTATAATACTTATTTCCTTTTTCTTTAGTCATAGTCATTAATCAACGGTACAATGTAATCTTCAATTATTCGGTCACTTTATACATTTGTGTTACTTTAAATATGCTTTGATAGGTAATTCATTACTTATATACTTGTTAAGCTTTCAAAGATAGCACACACGCTTTTATGAAAATTTAGCATGACAGCGATTTATTAGCCAAGTGGTCAATATGATATTAAGGCGTTAAACAATAGACCATTTAATAAACATTTTAGTGACAAAATTAAATAACGATTATAAAATTATTACATAGACATCATTTTTTAACTGTAGGCAAATTATAAATTATTTCGCCTATAAGAAGTGTGTGAAAATTTAATTGTTGTATCATAATAATAAATAGAGGCACCACGATTAAATCTAAGGGATTTTAAATATCTTTATCTTCACTTTTTTTGAGATAACCTATATCTACCGAAAATTCAGTTGACTGGGAATCGATCTTCATGGAAGTAAAGGAACTGGTGAAGTTCTTTATGCGTGCAACCACGGGTAGGTGCGTACATGAGTTACGAATTTAATGTACCTACAATACATTATTGTTATTTAAATTAGATATCGGAATTATCGACTGCCTCTGCGGCGCGATGGGAAGTGTATCTGACTGCTACGCAAGAGTTCGTGGGTTCGATCCCCACCCAGAATAAAACTTTGTGTGATGAGCACGATGGTTTATTCTGTGTCTGGGTGTTATTTATCTATAATATGTATGTATTTAGAAATATATAAGTCTGTCTATCAGTGGTCTGGTTTCCATAGTACAAGCTTTGCTTAGTTTGGGATCAGATAGTGTAGTGTGAGTTGTCCCAAAATATTATTATTAATTGTTGAGGTCTGTGAAGTGACACTAATATATTTTTAGTAAATATTGTTTTATTTGTTTGTTACACATTCTTCAGTAAAATTAAAGTGACACTACATAATTATATTATGTTGAATGTGTGAGTTGATTACGTCATTCATTTCTACTGATAATATTCTTGCAACATGTTTCATCACGTGTGTGCACTTGATTTATTCTGTTTTATTTATTTCACTTCTTGTCTATTTGCGTATATTTAAATGTTACACAATTTTACGTTATATTATGACGCACTAATTTTATAACAATCTAAAATGTACCCTAATATGTATAATGATTTAAAAAGCATGAAGATCTTGCATGATGTCATATTTTCCTAATAACAATTTCTTGCAACATATTTCTACACTAACTGTGTATGCACTTAAATCTTTCTGTTTTAATCCAATTCGTGTTGTCTGTTCGGATTTATTCAAATACTAGCTTTCGCCCGCGGCTCCGCCCGCGTGGATGTCAGTTATCGCGATAAAAATTATCCTATATCCTTCCCCGAGACTCAAACTATCTCCATACCAAATTTCATCTAAATCGGTTCAGCGGTTTGAGCGTGAAAGCGTAACAGACAGACAGACAGACAGACAGACAGACAGACAGAGTTACTTTCACATTTATAATATTAGTATGGATTGCTTAATGTTACATTATAAAATAAAACAATAATTTCATCATCTTATATCGTACCTACAACAATGATAATAATCTATTTAGGACATTCTTATATCGAATTAAGGGAAAACTCAATTCATCAAGACATAAAATTTGCTCAACTTGACTTAAGATCAGATCAAGTTATCTTACCATATAACATGTAAAGTATTCACATGAAATCAGCCCTAGTAATATTTATTCTATTTCTTTATAGATATCGGCGATTAATAAACGAGACGACAGATTACGAAGACTCATCTTCTACGGATATTTTATTAATTACTGATACTGGAGAATTGGTTGAAGATAAAGTTAAAGCTACTACTTTTGTAACAAAGGATCAGGAACCAACAAAGCTTCCTCCTAATTTTGTAACAAAGGAATTTGACACAGTTCGACAGCTAAACACAACAGAGTTAACATCTACGAGTACACCAAGAGTTCCTGATGAATTTCTCGAATTGGGGATGAAAAAATCGACATTTTCCTGGCCGATCATTTTTGGCTCCTGTGGTGTGTTCGTCGCGTTGTGCATCTTTATTCTTTTGTAAGTATTATTAAATAATTAATGGTTCATAGCAATCCTAGTATATGCAACAATGCTGTAAAAAACTATACCTGCTATGGGTTATGCAAACGAAATAAACGAAGTTTACAAAAAAAAAAAAACTGATAATAAGATTTACAGCTAAACTTTTTAGAACAATACTGGTTGCCAAATTACTTATAAAAAAAAATTCTATCCATAAACATAGTACATTATTAGAAACAAAAAATGGCAGCATTTTATCCACACTTTGATTATGTTGTATCTACTGTAAGCATTGGATACCGATTTACCTAACTACCTACTTACTGAGTGGTTATACATCCTAATGTGGATAAATATCCTAAGTAGCCTTAGGATGTTTATCCTAAGGCTACTTCACATTAGGATTGCCGATTCTTCTTCATCTGTAGTAAACAAGAATTGTATATAGTTTTACACCAGAAATCGCTACTTGTCCATTTTGACATTGACAAGAGTAGCGATTGAGTCAATCTGACATGATAGAGTCAAATTAACTTAAATAAAACTCACAAAAAGATGAACCTCGAAATTCTCGAAAGATGCTTGATTTTTACTCGACGTTTATTATTTAATATTGTTATTATTTTGGAAATTTATATATTTAGTATTTGGATCCCACATTTTTTTACACTGTTTTCATTTTATTAGCTTTCGGCAATCTAATCTATTTTTCAACTAATTTCTATCAGCGTCAAGTATTAGTTTATACATACTTACAGCACTTTAACAATTTAACTATATAAAGATTCATTCTTATCCATTTGACACGTAATATAAACTTATTAATCGATAACCTCACCTGATTTCGACCCGTTTTTATTACATGTGCATTCGCAGATATAAATGCAGTTCAAGTGTCTGTTATTTTATTTATTATTCTACTGGGACGGGAATTGGACTCGACTAGAGAGATAGAGGCTAACCACAGAAGCGGTAGCTTAAAGTAGTTTACGAATAATGTAGAGGTGCGACAATTTTATATCATTTTGCGCTAACTACCTATCCACTTATTTCGTCTACGTTCAATATGTTTCTATGACTTTTTCATAATGTTATTAACTTCTTCTTTCCCCCCTCACTCAGTCTTTAAATGCAAAGTATTATATGTATTTAGAATACCTCCGTACCGAATGTTATCTAAATATATTAATACTAGCTGTCCCGGCAAACTTAGTACCGTCAGGCTTTTTTGGTGATTTTCTTAGATATTTTAATGTTATTCTGCTAGACGCGGAGATAAATGTAACAAATGAAAGATCATGAAAATTACTCTATCTATTGTTGAAGTATAAATCATGTAACTACCCGACTTTGTTTTACATGTTATAGATTTGAAATGTTTGAATGGCAAAACAGGAACAGTTTCGATAGGTTTTATAAAAATAGGGCCTTTAAGGATTTCCGATATTTTTTTTTCCTTATAATAACTCCTTGATTTTCAACAAATATTTGATAAAGACCGAGAAGGCTTTTTAAGCTTAGCAACATCATTATTTTATTTATATATTTGTAAGACATATACATGTGGTACCAACATATTTATATATATATCCTTGGAAAGAAATTATCTAACTGATAGTGTAGTGTAGATAATATAAGCGCCAGTTGCGAAGGGTCTTTAGAACCCCATTATATTCGGTTTCCCTTTGAATTGTAGTTACTTGTTTTAATATTATAGATAAAATATAAATAATGGCGGGTTTATCAATATTTTTATATTGATAAACCCGCACACATATTTTTATTTTTTAGGAACTTTGACTTTTCACACTCGATAAGTTATAAAAAATGCTTAAAATAATTGAAACTTTTTATACTTTTCAGGTACTGGTATTATTGTTTAAGAAGTAATAAAAATTCAACCCCCGAAAACATTAATAACAACGTTGAAGCCACCGTGCCGTTGAAAAATAGCGAATGTTAAACTATATATAAAATGTTTTAACAATATGTATGACAATGTGCAAGACTATTTATTAAGTTTAATTTGGACGTGGAAAAAAATCTCTACCACTAATTAATTAAGTGTAGACGATGTCGATTTAGTTCGTAAAATCATGATTTTATAAATTTATTGCAAGGATTGCTTTTAAACTTTCGCGATTTTTATACATATTAGTTATATTTCGGGACTTAATCGCGTGAATTATTTAAAGGTACGAACCTTTTATTTACCCGACGTTTCGATCGAATTGCACCGATCGTGTCGTCCGTATAAGTCGACCCGTGACCACGATCGGTGCAACTCGATCGAAACGTCGGGTAAATAAAAGGTTCGTACCTTTAATAATAATAAATAATAATAATAATAAATAATAAAAATAATTCACGCGATTAAGTCCCGAAATATAACTAATTATTGCAAGGATTCATATATACTCGGCATACCTACTCTATTTATAAAGTGTCTAGTAGTGGCACATTGCTCAAATGTAATGCTAAAGTGAAAAGTAAAAAACGGCTATAATAAAGGCTCTGTATTATTGGGAAATGTAAAACGTACCTAATTTTATCAAGAGGCCTTGTCTTAATTATATTTATAAATCCTAGCGTTTTTAGTCATTAGCTAGTTACTATATCATTATTTTAAGAGTTTTATTTTTATTTAAGTTAATTATTTAATAAGTTATTAATCTCCAAAACAAAAACCTATTTTAAATTAGTTAAATTAGTAATAGATAAGAGTAACATACGTCCAAAATACATATTTTAATAAAACAAATGTTATTAAAGAGGAATATATAATTGAAGTTCTCAAATTGTTATTGGAAAATAATATAGAAAAAAAAATATATGTATAAGTATGAAACAAATTTTGATATTTTAAAATAATTTAACTAAACTTTTAAAAAAAGAAACGTCTATTTAAACATTCATTGAAGAGAGATAGTACTCGTATTACTAGGTACCCTTGTTGTGAATGTGATATTAAATCAGTAAGAAAAGTTAAGTTAAAAAAGCTATGGTATTAATTTTTAATTATGTAAGAATGTCAACGAATGCAGTGTAGTATTAAACCCAGTGAGATTATTTGTGATTTTAAATAATAATATTCCGAGCCGATCTCATCCAACACAATTTCTCATATAAATTCTCATTTTGTAAATATATTTTTTTGGGCGTGGAACACAAAAGTGTAGTCAATTGCTTTTTTAAATCTTATTTTTTTTTTAGATTGGCACTCTATACATAAACAATATTATTTTAACTGATACTAGTGAATGTTTTATCTTCTATCATATTTTAAAAATAGAACCAAGAATTAAGGCAAAATACATTCACAAATTAAAATGGTATTACAAAAGTATTGTGATTATGGGTTACTGATTTTAATTGAAAATCGATATTAATATACCATTTTACGATATTTTAATATTTCAATCAATACGAAATTCACTCATTTGATAAAATATTATACTATCTTCAGATTTTGTAGACCGGGGAGGTGCAATACTCACCTATTTCTGCTGTGCCACAAATAACATTTGTCTACACGTTTCTGTTACACGTTGCGTTATTGTTACAAATATAAATAAAAATCTGTCTAGTATATAGTGATCTGAATTATATTTTAGTATTTATTAATTATAGCAATTAATCGCTATGCTTGACAAGTGGGTTAGCGATCGCAGTAAACCTTTAAAGTACGAAGAGGACGCTGTTGTCTGTCCTCCGGTGTTAAATGCCTTAGTCGTCTTGATGACACCCACGAGATGATATAGGTGTCTTCTTTCAGTGGTATGAAAAATGTACTAAATAAAAAAGGTTATTGCATAGCATTTTTTATCTACTTATGCAATCATAATTATTAAGCTATTGCATTGCTTTTATCGCGGCGATATTTTTTATCCGTGCGGGCTCCGTACAGTCCTACCATATACATACATATACGTTAAGCGAACGCTTGGCCGAACTACATGGTGGGCGGAGTGGGGTGTGTTAGGTTTTATTTTCGTTACGGAATTTCTTGATTTTGTCGCCGCGCTATAAGCCCGCGATAAAAGCTATGCAATAGCTAGAAAATATTTGTATAATGCGAAGCATTTAATGAGAATGAAAAATATGCATTTATAGAATATTTATAAACTAGAATGAGGGTAGATTCCCTAAAACCAAGAATTCTATGTGACATCCATAAATCCGTACTGAGCTTCGTAGCTAGACGAATTATGTATTAAGATATCAGATGTATTAAATAAGACATCTGATATCTTAATATCTATACTAATATTATAAAGCGGAAGAGTTTGTTTGTTTGTTTGTTTGCTTTGTTTGTTTGTTTGTTTAAACGCGCTAATCTCAGGAACTACTGGTCCGATTTGAAAAATTATTTTTTTGTTGGATAGCCCATTTATCGAAGAATGCTATAGGATAACATCGCGCCACGACTAATAGGAGCGGAGAAGCGACGAGAAATGTTTCAAAAACGGGGAAAAATTACGCATACGAAGTTGCGCGGGACAACTAGTATAATATATAATTCGACACTAGATGTCGTCCCTTCGACATATTATTTGTGTGATGTATTAGAAAGGTATAACCCCCTTTGTAATATTGACAACATCACCATCCACTATAACAATGTAAACATCAAGCCTAACTTTTATACAGCAAATTATACACCTATTAAAAATTTCTTAAGGGAAATTAATTGGTTTGACTTGTTCGGGGGGCTTCATGTAGTGAATGAGATGGTTGAGTGTTTTTATACAATTCTTAATACTGTTATAGAAAAATTTGTACCGTATCAAGTGCCTAAAAGTCGTAAATTTCCCCCTTTGTTTACCAAAAACTTGATATAATTACTAAATGTCTATAAATGATCTTGGAGTTTTGTTTGGCAGAAAGCTAACTTTTGCCCCGCACTTGGACAAAATAATAAAAAAATCCTCAAGGATGTTGGGCTTTGTAATTAGGAATTGTAAAACCTTTCATCAGAACAAATCTAAAATTATCCTCTATAATATTATAGTGGTATGACGGCCTCATTATGCTTTACATAGTCTGCGTATAGAACGCGTTCAAAAACGCTTCCTGTGGCATCTTGCATTTTCTAATGGATTATAAAAAAAAATCCGCCATCTAATGCCCGATTAAAGCACTTCGCCCTAGTCACTCTTGATAAGAGGAGATGCTTTAATGATGCTTTATTTGCTTGTAAAATTTTTAAACAATATATTGACTGCCCCATATTGTTACCTTATTTTAATTTGCGTGTTCTCCTAAGACTCCCTCGCTGCTCAATTACCCCCACTCTGTCCCCCGTTCAGGCGGACTGTTTTAGGATGCAATTCGCCATTTTCAAGACTCAGTAAGGTTTTAAATCATTGCAGAGATCAAATAGACCTCCACTTGCAAAACTTAAATCTAGAATTCTGAATTATTTGCTAGAGATATGTTAGCTTTGCAGTATTCTTCTTTTTTGTTTTATGTCCAACTATGTTTTTTTTCTTTAATTTAAAACCTATAGTTTTTACAATGTTGGTATGTGTGTATGGTAGGGTTAGTCTTTAATTGTTTCTCTTTTATTAGCGCATGTGGGGTTTACCTATAAGTGATTGTTACACTCTTTGCTGTATCTCACCTTTGTTTTTAATGTATTGTTAGTGTAAATAATTGTTGGTGAACCTAATAAGTAAAATAAAATTAATAAGTAAAAACCTACATACCAGTAAGTTCTACTGGGGAGACCCGTGCCCAGCAGTGGGACATCATATGTGTTGATATGTATGTATGTATGTAAATAAGTATGTACCTACCTACCTACTTAATTGAAACAATAAAACTGTTGTTATAATGTGTGTTTGATTACGTATTTAATTTCCTTCAATATACAGCCGTATCCCCCGTTTATGGGAAAAAATATTACTCACCTAACAATGGTTTTGGGGGCACGGTGTTTGGATTTGACTCAAAACCAGCTATTTAACCCCAGAGTACTTAAATGGTTTACTTATTAATAATTTGCAATGAAATTTGTACGAACATTTTGTTACTTCTCATTTGATCAGCTGATAATCGTAAAGTTGTAAAGCCTACTTAGCCGTGATAGTTTTCCTTTTAATTTCACTATACTATATACTACTACCGTGATTTTTTTCACGTATCCAACATGAGCCATTTAGCTGGCAGCCCGCTCCCCTGCCAGCTGAATGCAATGACACTTGACTCTAACAAAAAATTGCATTTTAAAGCTTAATATTTCACAAACGGATACCCCTAATCGTTATTAACGTGATGTATCTAATGATACCCCCACACGGTGGGGCAAGATCAATCACATCGTGGAGATGAGATTTTTTTTTACCGGTATATATTATATATATATATATATGGTATTATATGTATATTATTTATATTATATTGGAGGTTCCCCCTAAAAAAATATTTTTCAAGATTTTATTCTTTCACTTTGTCGGCGTGTGTATATCATGCAAAATTACTGCCTCCTAATACGAGTACTAACAGCTACGGACGACATGGCGAAACTATAAGGGTTGCGTTTTGGCATTTTGGCTACATGTAAATAAATCAATGGCTAAATTTGGATCTTCAATTTGTCGTGAGATTTTGCTTTGTCAAGTGTTTCAAAATTAATTTTAGTGAAAGCTTTAGCAGCCATTTATTTATTTTATGGTATTTATACAAAGAGTTGAATAATGGTCGGTGATAGTGGTTTTCAGAACATATGTGTTAGCAGGCAGTTTGGTTTTTAAAAGGATGTGATAAAGACAAGTTGTGCCTCTTGTTGGTAAGTTATGAGCCGGCAAATATCCATGACTGGCCAAAGTAGTGAGGTAATCGGGTGAACGGCTATCCGACATACATTTGATATCTATGTTATGTCCCCAGTTATATTAACGGATTTGAAGTTAGAAAGTGTAGGCAAAAGACGGTTTAAACTAGTCAGAAATTCATTGATATTATCATTAAAAGTTGATCTATATATATACAAAAGTGCAGTATCGCAGTCGATTTTAATAATTAAGCCAGATGCTGATTTATTAAAGTCCGGTTCTTCTATTGTAGGTGATATGTTTGTTTTAACATACACAACGAAGCCGTCACTCTGATTGGTGTTTGGTTGTTTTGTAAGTGGAGTAGTTTTGTATACAAAGTATGTAGGTATTTCTGGAGCAATTTAGCCAGCATTCCGCCAAGACTACTATGTTACAATCAAAAGTTATACGAGCAAGTCATGATTGCAGACTTAAAAAAAATAAAATTGATAGACCGAATGTTTTGTATAAATATTTTGAGATTGTTAATTGACATATTTATGACTGCGTAACACTCTTCAGGTGTACAGGTGTATGACTCAGATATGGTCATCTGTTCAACGTAATTTAATATACTATTTATATTATGAATCATTTTTATTAAATTAATGGATCACAGTAGCTTGCTCCGGAGTCACTACCGATAATGATCTGTAGCAGGCGTTTTTAGTGTTATAGTTTGTGTAAGTCTGGTATTGTATTAGGTATGACTGCATTGTAGCAGATGGTGTGCAGATTATTTGTTTATGATAAATTGATAATGAGTGATTGTTTCCGTACATTTTAGAGTGTCTATTTGTTTATAAGGAAGCATGTATGATGAGGTATGTAGTGTGTAGTGTGAGGTGTGAATGATTGATTACATAATAACACTAATCTATAAATATAGTGGAGTAGCATGCAATAGAAGCGGCGCTAGCGTAATGGCTAAGGCATCGGTCTCGCAATCGTGAGGTCGCGGGTTCGAATCCTACCCAGTATACTACCGACGTGAACCCACTCCTAACACAAGCCATTGAGCTTAGCTGGAGGGGTTAACAGGATTGCTAGTAATGTGGGACCAAAATCCCACATTGCTAGTTATCTTTTTTATAAATATATATTTTTTTTTTTTTTTTAAATGCAACTCCCGCAGTAGGGTTCAAGCCCTGTGTCACGGGGGACTTTACAAACATACAAGTCACGAACACAAATTACACTCAGACCCGGAATAACAATTTGTGGATCACACAAAGTGGTGTCCCGTGTGGGAATCGAACCCACGACCTCTTGCGTAGCAGTCGGACACACTCCCACCGCGCCACAGAGGCAGTCAAGGCATATATATATATATATATATATAATTATAAAGTAAAAGGTAATAAGAGAATGAGAACTGAAAATTGCGATGAAAAACTCGTCATTCATTCTTGAGATATCCTAACTGTGTTTCGTTCCTTAAAATTATGGCTGGTTGTCCCTCCATTTTTCTTACCAAAACCTTGCCGTTTGAAGTCCAGCAGAATTTGATAGCCTTGTTTTTGGAGATTTCTCTTGCCAGGTAGAAGAGCCTCTTGGTGTTGTTGGTAAGATATTCACGTATGTAGATAGGAGTGGATTCTGTTCTGCCAAGGTGGCTACCATCAAGCTTTTTGTTTGCCCCGTATGATTTCTTCTTTTAGCTGCTGAAGCTCTTCCAGGGAAACACCATCATGCTTTCGTTTGCTCCTTAAAGGCACGAAAGACGATTCGGATGACGTCTGCGGTTTTGAAAGCTCAGTGTCCTTCCCCCTATTTAACGGGGGAGCGCAACATACTCTTCATAATTATCTTCTAAAGTTCTAGTTATATTTTGGGAGGCGCTCTGCTAATGAGATGGCGGGTGGAGCTTCGGTGACGAATACAAGGGCAATTACCCGAGGTTGACGGTAGCTATGAATCACCTCCTCCGTTGCCTGTGCGCCTGGTACTTGAGTGAGTTTACGTGCACTATTTTATTGTTTATTTACGAGTTTTATTATAATTGAACACAGTGAAGACAGAAGAAGGGAAGTATGTACACGAATTTAGTATTGATCTAGGACAAAGTATCCCATGGACTTACCAGCCCGCGAATACCTGTAAGGGACAGATATAGAGTACATATAGAGTTACCACTTTGGAAAAATATACCCTAATAATCCAAACATACCTCCTTAATCATAATAAATGATTAGACCTTTGAACAGCATTTAACTGGAGAATGTTTTATTTTTCATTCCATTTTAAAAATAGAACAGAAGAAAACAAAACGTTATCTTGATAAAATGCTGTTACTTTTGGAAAACTAAAAAAATGCCCTTCATAATAAAAAAAGTCCTATAGTCCAGAGGTAATTGAGAATAATATTATCTGATAACTAGTAACGCTACTAAATTGAAGGCATACTTTAAAATATCCGACTCGCATACATTGTTGTAACTAACAAAATTTAGGCGGTTGATACTACAAAAAAAATATTTAAAAAAATATAAAAGGGATCTTGTTTCCATCTTTATTGTTCAGGCGGGTTTTTTTATTTTTATAATTTATTTTTTTATATAATACTTTTTAGTAGTTGTAGGATGTAACCGATGTAGCAACTTACTTTTATCACAGCTATTGCCAAGTATTGAAAATTGAAAAACAATGGTTGCCAACTAACTTTTTTAGTATAACAGTCATAATCATGTATTACATTTTTGAAATGCTTAATATGAGCTCTTTAATTTGATACCCATATTGCAGTATTCAAAACAACTTTTTTTTCACACCTTTATTTTGACATTTCATAGTCGCCATGTTTATTTTTTAAAAACGTCACCATCTAAGAACACTTGGGCGTTTAAGACGAATCTAACGACGTGTGAATTGTATAAATCCGTTCAGAGGATTGTGAGATATCAGGTAATAAAGAATATTACATACATACATACATACAAGATACGCGCGAAAAACATAACCCTTCTTCACTGCGTGTAATGATATAAGTCATAGGGGCTACATTGATGAATTGTACAGTAGTATAATTACGGCATGACTGATACATCGATTCAGAGCTGTGAACCTCGGAAGGTGCGAAAAGGTGTGTGTGTAGCGGGGTGGTCAAACAGTGTCACCGGGACCGGGGCTAGATTGCGGTTCAAAATATGGTGCGAGAGCGGTCAGCCCAAGTCAGGCCGTATATTTGATAACATGTCTATAGCTAGAAAAACTTTTAAAAACAGATTAAAATATTTGCAGAATAACCGTGAACAGATTCGTATGGATGTTTTAGCTACTCACCATGAAAATAAGTCTTTTAGCAAATTCTGGAAGGGTACCAATAAACACAAGCCGAAGTCTAGGCTTCCGGTGACTGTTTAGGGTAGGTCGGCACCTGCTGACATCGCAAATATGTTTCGCGAACATTTTATAGTACAGCCACTATTACCTGTGCGGCATCGTATGCTCCAAGCTTCAAATCAAATAATAGACGTGATAACTGCTAACGATATTTCGAGAGTGTTACGTAGTATGTGCAGAGGAATCACTTTAGCTACTATAGCGGCCAAGGTGCTGGACGGTGTGCTTGATGGATACCTCAGTGCTCATATTAAACTTGAGGATGCACAGTTTGGCTTTAGGCCAAATTTGTACACAGAAAGTGCTGTATTGGTACTCAAACACACCGTTAAGTACTACACGGATCGTAAGACTCCAGGGTACGCCGCCTTTTTGGACCTGTCCAGGGCTTTTGATCTGGTTGATTATGAGAAACTGTGGGATAAACTCAGGGCAACTGGCGTGCCTGATGGAGTTACTAATATATTTAAATATTGGTATGGTCATCAGGCAAACTATGTGAGATGGGGAGGCTCATTATCTGAGTCGTATCGACTTGAATGAGTTCCGTTTCCGGTCCTTGTATTGTAAACATCATAGTGTCGACGCTCCAGAAAAGTTTTCAACAGTAAATACATTGTAGCCACAGTTTTTACAATTAAATCACATACAGCGAAAAACTAAGTGAAGTTAGAAAGTTAACATTAATAACCATCGCGTTTTGTTGGGTTCCATCCAAAATCTGAAGAAACAGAATCAACAAAGATTTGAGGTTAGAATTTTTATCAACAGACAATATAGACTTTATGTCAATAGTACCAACTCATAAAACTGTCAGTCAGTGTCAACTGTCACCTCAGTGTTGCCAGCAAACAAATTAAATATCAAAACTTTCATTTACACGCAAAAATATAATAAACATGGAAAATCAATTTCAATTATTATTCGATAACATGAAAATTGAAATGCAAAAGCAAACAGTGGAGTTAAGTAATGCAATAATGGATAAAATAGAAGAGAAATTAAAACCTATCGTAGAAGAAAATAAAAATTTGAAACTTAAACTTGAAAACTTGGAGAAAAAAAATGGAGTATCTAGAAAGAGAGAAGAGAAGCAACAATATAATAATTCACGGGCTATTAGAAGAGGAAAAGTCTACATTGGAGTTACTTGAAAAGCTGAAAAAATGTTTTTTACTCGAATTAGGTATATCAATAGAAGGCCATGACGTAAATAAGATCTACCGCATTGGAAAAGCTAACAAAGGCGGGAAACCAAGACCTACGCTCTTGGGTTTAACTAGTGGATGGAAAAGAAGTGAATTATTGAAAAACAAGAAGAAACTTAAAGAAATATATATAACAGAAGACTATTCAAAAGAAATTATAGAAAAAAGGAAAGCACTACAACCTAAGCTCATGGAAGAAAAGAAAAAAGGAAATTTTGCGTACATAAAATATGATAAACTTGTCGTTAAAGAAAATACAAGTGCCAAGGATAAAAGGAAAAGAGAAAATTCCACCTCTCCTCAAGCTGAGTTACAGCCAAGAAAACAGCAGACACTAATCGTATCCAAAAATAACAGAATTAACGCATTTGATAAGATAAGGGGGCGATCTAACTCCCTCTCAACCATCACAACAGAGAAAAAACAATAGCAATTAAACACATGCGATCGAAAACGGAAATCAAATACAAAGCTAAACAATAAAGTAAACAAAACTAAGCACCCTCCCCCAAGCCGATTGGTCCTCGTGGGGGAAAAAGACCACGACCCTCTAAAGAATAATGAATTTACGTTAGATATACATATAGCTACTTTCAATGTAAGATCACTACGAACTGCTGAAAAACTCCATGAACTCGAACTAGCTATAGCAGACATAAAATGGGATATAATAGGAATTAGTGAAATGAGAAGATATGGGGAAGGAATTGAAGATTATGGGAACTACATCCTACACTACAAAGGTGAGACCCCAGGTCTATATGGTGTAGGCTTTCTAATTAAAAAGAAACTTGCTCACAACATCGAAGAAATAAAAGGCATATCGGAGAGAATAACAACTTTAAATATTGTACTACCATTAAATAAAAACGATAAATGGACCATTATACAAGCATACTCACCAATAGAATCAAACAAAAAAATAAATAAAAAAGAAATCAACAAATTCTACGAAGACTTACAGACAACTATACAAAACGCGCATAAAAACATTATCGTAATGGGTGATTTCAATGGACAAATAGGTCAGTGTAATAGTTATGGAGAAGAGCATACAGTGGGAAAATATGGATATGGTAAAAGAAGCAAAAATGGAGACAGATTGATCACTTTCGCTTTAGAAAATAAATTAAGCATTCTCAATAGTTTCTATAAGAAAAAAGAAACTAAGAAATGGACATGGATCTCCACAAATGGACTATATAAGAATGAAATTGACTTTATCATGACCAACAAGCCCAAGAACTTTCAAGATGTATCGGTTTACACAACTTAAATTTTCATTCGGACCACAAAATGGTACGCGCCCAGCTAACAGGTGCACCTATTAAAAATAATAGAAAATTTCAGGACAGGAAAACAGCCATAGTATGCACCGGTAACAGTGACCAACTTATGACTAACCTACAAGCTCTAATTAAAAAAGAAGAAGAAAGTACACAACCAATTCAGGCAAGGTATGACAAATTCATAAACTTGTTAACAATAGAAACAAAGAAAATAAACTCAGAGAAGAATAAGAATAAGATGATTTCTAATGAGACATATCAGCTGCTACAGGAAAGAAAAGAACTAATACGAAGAAAGGAAAATACAGATTACCGCTCAAAAATATCTGCAATCAGCAAAAAGATTAATGAAAATATGAGGAAAGATAGGAAAGTAAAAAGGCAAGAAACATTGAAAAAACACATTGAGAAAACCGGCGGAATTAAAAAGGCTCTAAAAGAGTTAAACATCAAAAAGGATTGGATGCTACAAGCTAAGAATCAAGACGGAAAGTATACAAACAAAAGACATGAGATAATAAAAGTAGCTACAGACTATTACCGAAACCAATACAAAAGCAAGAAACCCAAATTAAAGACTAGTCAAAGTATCGAAACAGAGGATGAGCTAATACCAAAAATACTACTGCAAGAAACAATGAGAGCAATCAATACGCAAAAAAAAGGTAAGACACCTGGAACCGATCAGATAACTAACGAAATATTAACAACGACCGCACCGGTGATTGCTCCCATATTAACGGACTTATTCAATGAAATTATAGACACTGAAACTATCCCGGCCGATTGGACCACATCCACAATAATACTGCTACATAAAAAGGGAGATAAAGGTGAAATAGGTAATTATAGACCAATCAGTCTGATGTCCAATATTTATAAAGTTTTTTCTAAAATACTTCTATCTCGAATCACGCCAACACTTGACTTCAATCAACCAAAAGAGCAGGCTGGCTTCCGAAGCAAATATTCAACCGTAGATCATATACATGTACTGAGGCAAGTTCTACAGAAATACAAAGAATACAATAAAATCTATTATCTAGGATTTGTAGATTATAATAAGGCTTTCGACTCATTGGAACATGATTCTATCTGGGAAGCACTACATATGCAAGGAATACAAAGAAAATATATACAAATACTTAAAAATATCTACTCAAACAGCAAAGGACAAGTCAGGCTGGAAACAACAGGAGAGGAGTTCCCTATTGAGAGAGGTGTCCGGCAGGGTGACCCCGTCTCACCCAAACTATTTTCGGCAACCCTGGAAATGGTATTTAGAAATCTGGATTGGGACAAAAATGGACTTAACATAAACGGGGAAACTTTAAACCACCTGCGTTTTGCAGATGATCTTATCCTATTTTCCGAGTGCCCGAAAAGGCTAGAGCAAATGTTACAACAATTATCTGATGAAAGCGCGAAAACAGGACTTTCAATGAACACAAATAAAACAAAAATTATGACTAACGGTTCACAAACCTATAACATCAGAGTTAACATGGAGGAAATTAATTATGTAGAAGAATACTTATACCTCGGACAGTTAATATCGCCAAGTGATACTATGCAAAAGGAAATCGATAGAAGGATAGCCAATACTTGGAAAAGATATTGGTCTCTAAGCGAAATCATGAAAAATCAAGACATGCCAACAAAACAGAAAAGGAAAGTATATAACATGTGCATTTTGCCATGTTTAACATATGGATGCCAAACATGGACATTAACGGAAAAACTAACTAGGAAAATAAATGTATGCCAAAATGGAATAGAAAGAAGTGTAATTGGGGTAAAAAGACGTGATAGGGTAAGATTAGAAAATATTAAAAAAATAACTAAATTTAAAGATGCGGGCAAAATATGCAAAACAATAAAATGGCAATGGGCAGGACATATGTTAAGAGAGAGGAATAGGAAATGGACAAAAACAATATCAGAATGGTACCCCAGAGATGGGAAAAGGAGCAAAGGGCGACAACCAAAACGCTGGGAAGATGAATTAAAGAGAACTGCTGGTCCAGAATGGATGAGAATCGCGAGGGACAGGGATAAGTGGAAATCTTTAGAGGAGGCCTATGTCGAAGGACAAGCTGGGGAAAAGTAACGATCCATAGTGATACATAAGAATTAAAATTAATTAAGGTATTTAACTTGTAAACTCAGCAATAAAGGCTTATTTTATTTATTTATTTTATTTTTATCGACTTGAATGTGGCGTGAGACAGGGAGGTCTGACCTCCCCTACCTTGTTCAATCTGTACATGAACGGGACGCGAGTGTAGAGGAATGGCAATTCGCTGCAATATGCTGGCTCGCAGGTTTGCTAGGTGCTCCACTAATGTGAAAGTCACACTATTTCGGGCATATGCCCAGTCATTTTACACATGCAGCCTATGGGCTAGCCACACGCAGCGGGCTGTCAATGTACTGAGAGTGCAATATAACAATGCTTTCAGGTTCTTGATGGGACTGCCTCGGTATTGTAGCGCATCAGCAATGTTTGCGGAAGCCAACGTTGATGGCTTTGCAGCTATATTGCGTAAGCGAACTGCATCGTTGATGCGCAGGGTGAGTGACAGTTCCAACAGGTACCTGAAAGTAATTGCAAATAAATTAGAAAGTCCTTTATGGAGGCATTGGAATAATTTGCATATTTCAACTCATTTACTAACATAGTTTTTAAGAACACTGTATACTAACACATTATGGATCATTGGTCTGTATTAAATTATTATTATGTATGTCGTTTCCATATCACGGGACTATGGAGTCCCGGTCATTTGGGAGGCGTGCGTGGGGCCGAAGCCAACACGTAGAGGCCCGTTAGACACTTTAATCTAAAGGCTATGTGACACAACCCGGCGAATATCGTTGTATACACTATATAAATGTACCCAACGACATTCCCCGGTTAGTGTAAAAACTATTGTCAAAAAGTGCTAGCTAAGAAACTGGGTTATGGAGGTGATGTGTTAGTGGAATGGTTAGCTGGTACTATTGATGGACTATGGCGCCTGCCCTGCAAACACATGGTAAAACACACGGACAAATGGGCAGGCGGTGACTCGCCACTCACTAGATGGCCACAGGCATACAGCCAAACAGGCGACAGGGAGCAACATGGGTGTGAGCAGCTAGGGGTGTCGAGCGGTCCGGCGCCGGTTTCACCATCACGAAGAAGGCCCGTTAGCGGGTTTCCCCGTAGTTATGCCCTTGAAAATGACACTTCCACCCCCGAGCATACAAGCTCTGGCGACCTCTCTCTGGCCGGCCGGTTTAGGCAAGCCAGAGTTGAGAGTCCTGCGGGCGCTCTTGGTGTTCCACTCCCGCCGGCCAGTGAAGGCAAGCGGGAGACGAGGCCCTGACCGACTCTCTGCGGCATCGGGACCGCAGTGTCGCCACGCACATTCAGCTCGCCACAAAGCTGCCCTGCGGTTTGTGTACTCTTATTTCACCCTCATGAGACATTTTTTATTGGTGTCATAAGGATTTCAAGAGCTGATACTATGCCCTCAGAGTGTTGCGTTAATCTCATATAGGGAGACAACGACTAGCCCCGAGGGGTTTATTATTATTATTATTATATTATTATTATTTACAGTCGGGTAAAAAGTTTTTATTATTTACCTAATGTGTTTTTCTATGTAATTTCAAGTGCATTAGCTTATATTTGCAAAGTGTTTGACTGGATTGAGAACATACCTATGCTAAATCGATTCTTTAGACTTATGTATGTTAGCCTATGTATGTTATTTTAATAATACGCTACTTACGTATGAAAGGTTATGTTTTCAACCGACTTTAAAAAGGAGGCTGTCCCAAGATATTATTATATTATTATTATTTGTATGTTTGTTTATCGATTACGCAAAGTTGGCTGGGCCAATTTGAAAAATAATAAAGGCCATGAAATAGTAGTTTTTATGTTTTATTCGGCACCAACTTTAAAATGTTTAATTTGTTTTTGCTATTCTAGGTGTATATTTTTATATATAATTGAAACAAATAAAATATATATTTAAAGATATTTTCATTTATTAATTCAAAATCTTAACTTTAATCAGTCTTTAGACATTTCGTTTTTATTATCAAGGAACAATTCCGTAAAAAATCATAGTTGTAGAACTTCGTTTAAATAAAATATTTTTCTCTTTAGTAGATATTTATTGAAAAGCAGTATTGTACACTAAAACCCAAAAGTATTACACTACTTAAAATGAGCGACACTACTTATTTGTATTACCTGTTGCTATTGACACTTGTATTTTTTTTTTTTTTTATTGACTTGACATTTTAATTATTTTTTGTATTAACCTGAAATTTGTATACTTTTTTTTAAATTGATACTCGTATTATTATCTTTTGAATTAATATTGTAATTTGACATTTTTTATCATTGTAATCCTTATTATAAATTAAATCATTTGCACGCCGACTGCGGCAGAATATGCGGAAATAACAATATGCACCTACCAACAATTGTACCATGTTCATGCAAATAAATGTTTTATTATTATATTATTATTATTATTATTATTATACTTAAAAATTATCAAACTCGCATTTTCGTTACATAAGAGCAATCTTTAGGGACGATCAAACTCATCGTTACGAAGGAGACATAAATGCACCAAGTAGACATCTAAAAACTAATAAATATCTCAGTCATTTTTCATTAATCACATGCAAAACTTGCTTATTACTAAAATCAATATAAGGAAAATTAGCTATAACCTAAATAAACAGTAACTAAACAAAGAGCAATAAGGGAATAAATCACATTTCAAAATCTTCCTCGACTGATTCACTGAAGGAATACAAAATTAGCGAACCTTTTTTATTAACCTGAGGTTTTTCTAATATAGTAACTTATCATCTAAGTGCACAAAGGATATATTATTTTGGTCTAGATAAAATATGGTCTTTGTTTCATCTAAACATCCGAAAATATAATTTTGGCTTCAAGAAACTCACTGTCTATCAACCCTACATAATTGTACTGTTTTCTTCTTATCTCGATTTTTTTATCACTATATAAGTCGTAATGGGTAAGTTTCTGGGGTGGGTAGTAGTTTTGTCTTGGCTGGTTCCACTACTTTTAATGCTTTTTTGTGTTTTTTTTTGGTGTTTTATAAAATGGTTCATCGTCCGAACTATCGCTGGAGTCATAAACTCTGTTAAACGTTTGGTCTCTTCTTCCACTGGACGTGTTTGCTATAGTAGAACCAGCCTCAACGAAATCAATTTCAGAAGTATATAAAGGACTAGTCAGATTATTGTTTATTACAGCATTTTCTATATTCTGGGCTCCTTGGGCGATGTGAAATTTGTGCAATTCTGCATTATGGCTCAGAGACTTTGTATAGATATTTTGTGTATATTGATATTTTTTGTGTTACATTGGTTAAAAAATCATGATCTGTATGGTAAGCATATTCTTAAGGAAGAAGGCTATTTAAGGTGGCTCTATGCTATATAGTGCGAATAGTAAAGAACGTAAATATATTGTAACTCATTTTGTCGAGCGTACTGTAGAACTCTTTTGTGTAGAATTTAGGAGGATATTGTTGTTTGTGTTTAACGTTCACCACGGAGTGCCTTAAATTTACTTGAGACTATAATGGAAGATGTACTAAAAGTTCTTAGTTATGGCACGGGGTCTCATCACGAAGAAACAGAAATGTAGGTCAAATAAATATCAACAGATGGCGTTATAAGTATCAATTTGATATTGAAGTTTTTTAAAACTTGGAATATCAGAAGATAGGTACTAAAAATGTGTATTATTATTTTTTTATTATTAAGCTATACAAGGGGTTGTAAAATAATAGGTTCCTAAATCAAATTTCCATAACTTTACAAAGTTTCTGACGAAGTCATAACTCTAGCGGCAATTTATTTGTACTACGTTATGATAGGCACAACTTAAACATTAAACTGGTTCAATCTAACAATAGATGGCACTATTTGGGAATTCCGATTCTGACCATACCTACATTTTGTTGATATATTTTACTTATTTTTCGACGAGAAGTAAGAGTGACATGAAGTTGTAGTAAATTACAACTAGAGATAAAAGAATTGGAGGCTTTTAAACCCCATAAAAGAACTAGACTCCTGTTCCATTGCCCATCATGTTCTGGGGGGAGGGGGTAACACCGGCCAAGAGTGAGTTAGTTCACGCGATGTGGCGAGGGGGGAGGGAGGGGGTTAATAAGTACATAATCATACACTTCCCCTCAACGCCTTAGGCAGGACCCGCTATTGAATGTGTATTTTTACCCGACTACGGAGGGTAATGTGTTTGACGTGTATGTATGTGATTTTGATAAATTTTGATGATTCATACGTCGATCGATTCGTATTAATCTTGTAAAGACATGACAGCAATCTAAATTCAAAATGGCGACAGTCAGACGCCATATTGTGATAAAGAAAAATTAAAGTCAACCAACTACTAAACAAAGACTCGAGACTGACTCGTTGGTCTTGCGCCTAGTCGCTCGTCGGTGGTGTCGGTTTTGATGGGTTTCTGCCCTATGACTCCATTAACTTCTATTGGGCTATAACTAGGGACAAGACTACTCGTCGATCCTGCGCCTTGTCCCACTCAAATTTTATGATTTATTGACACATTTATGACACATTGATCCTGCGTCAAATCCTTCTTCAAATTACCAAAACCAACCGAAGTCCATGTTTTTGCGAACGAAAAAAAATATTTGAAATAAAAATGCATTTTAAAAATAATAATCAAGGTCAGGTTATAAATAGGTACGTACGAGCTGTGTTTTCAAAGACGCCGGCTTCCGATCAAATGTACCGACCGATGTCACAAAATGCCGAGAATAGAGAAAGTTAGCTCATAATAATGTATTTCATTATTTATACCTACAGTAGACGCGCACAGTTAGCGCGACCGCCCGCGCTAAGTCAATAAACTTTGGGTTATACAATAAGTAAAACACACCTTTTTGTAGTTGGTTTTAGATATGGTTGCTAAAGCTAATAATGAATTAATTTATATTGAATGCCATACCTATATTACAAAGTAACCGAAAATAACTTAGACGAATGCACGGTTAGCCAATTATATAATAATATTCAAAAAAAAGCAATGCCCGTGAACGATGTCTATGCAGTCTAAAGTACGTAAAGCATGCATTGTATGAAGCATGCCTTCTGTAGTGTCGTTATTTTATGTCGGTCGGCCAGTCGGGCGGTCGGGCGGTCGGGCGCTTAAACCTGGTAATGCCGACGCATTGCTACACTACCCTAACGGTTATACGACACAACTTAAAATTTGTTTCTTTTTGAATGAGCCTACTAAAAACGTGATTGTTAAGTAATAATGTAGTTTTAATAGACATTATTTTTTTATTATTTTTCGTATTGTTTACCCGAGGAACTAACTTTCAGATCGGTCAAGGTTATCTTACAAATAGTAAATACGTAAATATCCATATCCATACTATTAATATTATAAATGTGAAAGTAACTCTGTCTGTCTGTCTGTCTGTCTGTTACGCTTTCACGCTCAAACAGCTTAACCGATTTAGACGAAATTTTGTATGGAGATAGTTTGAGTCCCGAGGAAGGACATAGGATAGTTTTTATCGCGATAACCGACATCCATGCGGGCGGAGCCGCGGGCGAAAGCCAGTAGGTACTAAATAAAATGGGACTAGACTATATTGTTTTTTTTATATTTGAGTTGATAGCAATCTTCCCAACCTACGAGTTTATGCCATTTTCGGTCCAACAGTGTGGTTCGTTTCCGAGTTATGCGCAAATTTATAAAAAAAGGACATAATGCGAAAAATCGAAAAATACTTGCATCAAAGCTGAACAATGTATTAACTTTTATTATTTTTTTGATTGAAAGCACTGTTTTCGAGATATGAGCAAATTCATAAAAATACAGTGTCCCTTTTTTATAAATTCGCTCAAACAGCGATTTTATACTTTGTCCCATACATTATCTAGTATTGGTGCAAGTGCAAGTATGTGCATCTAAAAGACAGACAGACTGCGCCTAGTACCACAGTCCTACTCAGCTCGAGAAGGAAATCCATCAAAATAGACATGACCGAAGAGGGACTAGGCGCAGGATCGACGAATCGGTCCTGCGCCTAGCCACAGTCCTGCAGTACGAAAATGCATTACAATCGACATGACCGAAGAGAGAATAGGCGCATGATCGACCAATCGGACCTGCGCCTAATCACAGTCCTACAGTACCTACGAAAATGCATTACAATCGACATGACCGAAGAGGGAATAGGCGCAGGATCGCCCCAATTGGTCCTGCGCCTAATCACAGTCCTGCAGAACTCAGGACTAAAATCCATCAAAATCGAAATGACCGAAAAGAACTCGATCGACCAGTCGGTCTTGCGCCAAGATAATATCCGATATTTACAAATCAATGCATCAAAGAGGCCCCGCGAGACGTGCAGTACGGTGCTTCGACACGGGATCATGGGGACAAAATAATGTTGAGTTGTGTCATTTTTACCCGACTGTAAAGAAGGGTTATGTTTTTCGCGCGTATCTTGTATGTATGTATGTAATATTCTTTATTACCTGATATCTCACAATCCACTGAACGGATTTATACAATTCACACGTCGTTAGATTCGTAATAATTGCCCAAGTGTTCTTAGATAGGTGACGTTTTTAAAAAACAAACATGGCGGCTATGAGATGTCAAAATAAAGAGGTGTGAAAAAAAATTGTTTCGAATACTGTAATATGCGTATCAAATTAAAGAGCTCATCTTAAGCATTTTAAAAAGGTATAACATGATTATGACTGTAATACTAAAAAAGTTAGTTAGCAACCATTAATTTTTTAATTTTCAATACTTGACAATAACTGTGATAAAAGTAAGTTGCTACATCAGTTACGTCCTACAACAACTAAAAAGTATTAAATATAAAAAAATATATAAAAATAAAATAACCCGCCTGCACAAAAAAGATGGAAACAAGATCCCCTACATAATTATACAATTTCATGCAGTCGGAGGCATTAATGAATCTCGACAAACTTAGTAAAGTGCCTCCGACTTTATTTTTTTATTTATTAAACGTGTATATCTTACGAAGTATGGGGCGCAGACCTACCTACCTTTTTGTTCTCAAATTTCTGGTTTCTACAAGATCAATGTGATCACAGGGTCAAAACTTTGAACTCCTATATCACACAAACTATAGGGCATAGACCCACCATGTTTGTACTCAAACTTCTTGTTTTGATTGATGAGATCTATGTGACTATGGGGTTAACACTTTGAACGCCTATATCACACGAACTATGAGGCGCAGATCTACTTTGATTCTCTCTCACACTTTGTTACTCGTTCAAACGAGTTTGATTACAAATAACGTTGGTTTGGTTGGTTGGTACAAATAACCTATAGTTTGTGTGAAATATGCGTTCAAAGTTTTGGCCCTGCGATCACGTAGATCTCGTCAAAACAAGAAGTTTAAACACAATCAAGGTGGGTCTGTGCCCCATAGTTAGTAAGATGTAGGCGTTTAAAGTTTTGACACCGTGATCACATAATCTCATCAAAATAAGAAGTTTGAGTACAAACAAGATGGGATTACGACTTATAGTTCGTGTGATATAGGCGTTCTAAGTTTTGACCCCGCGATCACGTAGATCTCGTCAAAACAAGAAGTTAGAATACAAACAAGGTGGGTCTACGCCCCATAGTTCATAAGATGTAGGCGTTTAAAGTTTTGACCCCGTGATCACATAGATCTCATCAAAACACCAAGTTTGAGTACAAACATGGTGGGTCTACGACTTATAGTTCGTGAGGTATAAGCGTTCAAAGTTTTGACCCAGCGATCACGTAGATCTCGTCAAAACAAGAGGTTTAAGAAGAAACAAGATGGGTCTGGGCCCCATAGTTCGTAAAATATAGCCGTTTAAAGTTTTGACCCCGTGATCACATAGATCTCATCAAAACATCAAGTTTGAGTACAAACATGGTGGGTTTACGCCCTATAGTTTGTATGTTATAGGAGCTCAAAGTTTTGACCCCGCGATCACGTAGATCACGTCAAAACAAGACGTTTAAGTAGAAACAAGATGGGTCTGCGCCCCATAGTTCGTAAAATATAGCCGTTTAAAGTTTTGACCCCGTGGTCACGTAGATCTCGTCAAAACAAGAAGTTTAAGTAGAAACAAGATGGATCTGCGCCTTATAGTTCGTAATATATAGGCGGTAAAGTTTTGACACAAAGATCTTAACAAACCGGAACGACGAGGAAATCTTAAGAAGGGTTCCTCGTCCTTAGGTAAGTAAGTAATTGAAATGAAGTAGAAAATCCCGATTTTCATAAATTTTAGCTAAGAACACTCGATTAAGTCAACTTTCAATCAAAAAAACCAAATCAAAATCGGTTCATCCGTTTGGAAGCTACGTTGCTACAGACAGGCACACAGATACATCATTAAGCAGATACGCGTTAAATTTATAACACTCGTCATTTTTGTCGTGGGTTAAAAAAAAAGTTAAATACCTACTCCCGATGTGGTCGTTAATGAATATTTACAATAAAATTATTTAAGGACTTTGACAGTTACACTCTCAAGGCCTGTATTATTAAAACGATCTCAAACGTAAGATCGACCTTGAACACGAGTTCGAGACTCCGTTCTATTCAATAGATAAGTCATAATACAGAAAAATTAAGGCAAAAAAATAATAGTTTTGCCATTGATATCGTCACAGATAATATAATACTATAAAATCGTCGTTGATTAAGTCAATTTTAATCCTAAATTGTGGATTTTGTGAAATTATGCATAATCTTTTCATGATTACATTTAAATAAGTATAAAAAAATGTTCTCTGACAATAAACCAAGACCAAAAAGATGATTGATGTAAGTATAACATTTTAGACAAGGGTCACCCATCTATGCACCGACTGTGGTAAAGTTACTTAACTTACGCAAACATTCTATCATAATAGAAGTAGGTTTAACTTTGAGGTGTACACCGACGAGTTACTTTAGCAATAACAAATTCGTTTAATGTAATTATGTAGTGTCATCGCCTATTAGGGTCAAATTACAATATTTTTGAGGTCTGCACTCGAATGACGTCATTTAAAGCGATTTTCTGCGTTATTTGTACGGGCGCGATATAAGCTATCAATACATGTTTATTAATTAGTGCCGTTTAGTAAGACGCTAACCGCACTTAGAAGGGAACTCAGATGATATCGTTCTTTAGAACGAATCTGAGCTTCATCTATTAATACGGACCTAAGCACGGCCGATGACCGCGTAGTAGCAAATAGCAACCAACTTTATTTCCAAGTAAACGCACGACCTAGAACAAACCAAGCGGAGGCCTCAATTTTCATCCCTCGATGTTTTTACCGCCATCTTCTGGCGACTTTAGTAAGGAGGGCCATTAAAATCAATCAGCTGCAGCCTGAATCACTAGATGTCGCTTGCTATGCACCACTGCTAATGCCATCTAACGTCTCCGTAAACGAGCCCGAAAACGAGCCCGAGTTAGGACGATCGCATTTCTTTGTATGGGATGAGGTATCTGTACTAGTATAGTATTATATTATCTGTGGTTATGGTAAACAGCATGTAGTATGTGGCGATTTCAAAGTTAATATAGTTGAACAGTTACCTATGTGTATTAGTTTATTTACTTTATTTAACTCATTTAATTTGAAGTATTTGTTTGGCACACCAACAAGGATCACGTTACATTCTGCTACATGGCTTAGATAATATTTTTTCAACTTTAGCTATTATAATGGGATCATATTGAGTGATTTAACTTCTGATCATTGTGGACAGAAAGTTCCTACTCATACAGTGGCTAAAGTAAACAAACCTAAACAAATTTAATACAAATGTTTCTGTCCGTATTGCTAATATAGATTTTAGTCAGGATGATCCGAACTACCTTTACACGTCTTTGTTTAACATTATTAAATTTGAATTTAATAATATATTCACAACTAAGACTTTTTATCTAAAAATTAGCTTTTGTGATTGGGTAATACTGGCACACAAATAAGTAGAGCTAAGTTTTATTTATTGTATAATATGAGGCAATATAATTTTGACCCTAAGTTTGTTTAATATAATATAATAGTCCAAAATATTTAAAAAGACTTCTGCTGCTGCCATGTCTTTACATTTAAGTAGAAATAATATACAAGCAGAGAATAAAATTAAAGCCACTTGGAACATGATCAATGCTGAAGCTGGGTGGGCCAAGCCACGTGATTAATTAAGTGTTGATAATAAAATTGTAACTGATAATTTAGATCTAGCGCAAACATTTAATACCTATAAATACAACCAGCTCAATAAATTGATGTCCGGCTAAAGCCCAATCACTTGTAAGAAGCAGTGTGAAAGAGTGTAATGTACCATTTAGTTTTAATTTTATAAACACCAATGACATAATAAAAATATTTAAGTCAATTAATTGCAAAATTGACTTATGGGGTATCTCTGTTGAATTATTTATTTGCATTATAGTTAAAATAGCACCACATTTAGCTACAATATTGAAATTGATGTGTTGATACCGACTTATTTTTATCTGACTATTAGTAAAATCTTTGAAAAAGCAATTAAAAACTATAATTATATAGTTTTTAATTGCCTTTTCAAAGATTTTAATGCAGTTAAAACATATTTTAATTCTTATAATCTACTGCATAGTGAACAATATGGGTTTACAAAGTGTCGTTCGACAATAGATGCAGGCTATAAACTATTAAAACACATATATAGTGCCTGGGAAAACTCGTAGGACGTCATTGGTGTTTTCTGCGACCTCTCAAAAGCATTTGATTGGGTGGTGCATAATACTCTTCTGCTGAAACTTAGGCATTACGGCATAACGGGTACAGCGCTTAATCTTGTTGCTTCTTACGAGTATCTTAGTGAGCGAATGCAGTATGTTGACATTAATAGAATTAGGTCGTCCGGATCATCAGTGAGTATGGACGTGCCACAAGGATCAATTCTGGGTTATTTTATATTTTTGGTGTATATAAACCATTTGCCATTTTTTACTAGTAACTTATGTGATATTATTCTATTTGCTGATGACACTTCTATTACATTCAAAAGCAATCGTAAAAATGATTTTATGACAATGTAAACAGCTCCATAGTATTAGTTCATTTCAATTGTCACATTGATTAAGAGCATAATATGACTTTTGTAAGTAAAGATTCTGCGTGACGAATAAAGGCCATTCTTCATAAGGTCTTCCTTTTGATATCAGAGTTAATATTTAATATTTAATTATTCGTAACAAGTACTTTGGCCAATATTTAAGCACATATAGTTTTAACCTTTATTTTAAGTAGATGCTCCTACTATGTTGTACCCACTAAGGCTGAGATTTTAGTTAATTTCATTTTTCAACTTTTTAATAATATAATTTACATCAGTCTTTTAACATGGTGTATAGTATATTAGTCGCAACACCTTACCCCATATCAGGTTTATAAACATTCAAACATTGTAAAATTGACAATTTGGAAAGAGAGGCCGAAAGTTTTTATTGCCAGGTTTTTTTCTTCGGCTTCACCTATTGTTTGCAAACTTAGCATTATACTGTCAGCGTTCGCCAAGATAGCTCGCGAAGATTTTAAGTAAGTCAGATGTGAAACCTAGTGCCGCTAGCTTCGACAGTAGAACATCGTTATTAACAGTGTTAAGGCTTTTTGGAAATCGAAGTACGCCTGTCCTCCCGCATCAATGATGGGTGTTACGAATGTCATAAACGATAATTGGTTACTGCTCGTACTTCGACCCGGCCTGAAACTGTGCTGAGCATTACTTAGTTGGAAGCGCATATGCGTATAAATACAGGTATGTAATGCTGATTCAAATATTTTTGCGAACGCCGACAGTACCGCCACAGGTCCACTACACTGTGTCATCATATAACCACTGACGTCATCAGTTCCACGTCCTTTCGGAACTGGTATTACTTGGGTAAGTTTCCATCTATCCGGGTAACGGTCTTCTCTCATAGATTGAACACATGCAACAAGGGTTTACAGAATACCTCGCAGCAGTGCTTTACAGTATACGTCTAGGCTTAAGACGACCAAGCGCCAAGCGGAGGTCGAACTCACCTGAGTTGCCCTCGCTTCCGCCGAGCGTTCTGTCTCAGATTCAGAGCCGGTCGCCCTCTGCACCACTGAACTCTAATACATTGATTTTATTTATATTTTGTTACGATTCTATTGCTTACTTATAATATAATTCCAAAACGATTTCGAATCAATGTTAATGTTGACCTTTAGCCTACGCTGATAATCTTCGTAGGTATACGCAATTTTAGTGACCGAGACAACGTTTCGTAATTGCATTGTCATCCCGTTGCCTTAATAATCTGACTTATTCTAAAATCTTTATTTACTTGACCTTAATATGATGTATGATATCTGCTGTATACCATTCTGGAAGAATTACTCTTATTTTTCTTTAAAAAAATGTTGGCTGATGGCCCTAACAACTGAATCCTAAAAATATAACAACGTTTCTTATGAATTAATAATGTTGAACAATGCGTCCCAGTCTAACATACCAAACGTTGGATAAATAATTTAGAAATTACATTTAGTAAATTAGTTTCAAAATCTAAATAGTAGCATAATTTACCCTAAATATGAACATAAGCCAGGAGATTAATGATAATAATAGCACAATGCCAAGTTCTACCTTTATCCAGTGTTCCTGGAATGGGTAGTCGTAGCGAGTCGCAATCACTTTTAGAATGTTGTTGCCACTCCTTCGTAACAACTATAGTAAAGATTTAATTATTGCAACAAACCGCTCGTCAGTACGCGCTTCAGCAAACATACCTGAGGCACTGCAGCGCTGCGTCAGTCCCAACAGCATCCTAATAACGCTATTAAATTGGATGCGCAGGGCTCTGTAAGCGCGTTGATTGGAGTGAGTTACAATCAACGCACTAACAGCACACCCACAGGCCGCATGGGTAAAATAATTGGCAGTATTACTGTTCACCGCCAGTGCCCAATGCTTCTTCTATATAATCTTCATCATCTTTTAGGTCATGCGTTACAAGGTATGTGACCTACTTAAATTTATCAACACCGTTTAGTGATATATGATTATATTTATTTGCGGTAAAAACTGGTAACTCGCTTTTTGTAGTATTATATATTTCAAACCATGTGCCTTAGCGTCCTCACATATTGCCAGTAGCTTTCTTAGCCTTTCAATTGCGGGGATCAACAACACCATGTCCTCGGCATAGCTAATATTGTTGACGTGAGTATTTACTACTGAGTCGTTCTACCAGTGGGTTAATGTATAGGTTGAATAACAATGGTGAGTTAAGTCCTCCCTGCAGTACGCCACACTCTAGTTTATACTCATCTGACAAGCTACCGGCACATCTCACATGATTTTTCTGATTTAAATACTAGTACTTTAGTAGAGACACACAATTCCACCGATTGATAAGTACTTTTACGCCACAATAGCGCGACACCACCGTAAGGTATTCCAGTCAGCAGGCCTTTCTGCGGCTGTACCAGTTGCGTTAAGTCCTGACTGATAGTAGCTAACATTGACAGGTCGTACGACAGCAGCTATGTCTCTTACTACGCTGACATAATTGAGGGACAACTTTTATAAAACTCTCAACTGTTGATTTACAATTGAAACTTACTAACTAGTATTATATGTATCCATTAAAAAATAAGTTCCTTTTTCAATTCGGTTACAGGGTTTATTTTCAACGGTTGACCTTTGTTGGTGTTAACTAGCACAACAATATCACAAACTGTCTATGAAACCCCGCCTGGCCAAAGATTCTCATCTTTAAAATCCGATAATTTATATTTTGGTATCAGGAACTTAAAGGCCGGCGTAGCCCTTAGGTTGTTTAATTTTTATCCGTTCTGGTGATACCGTAGCCTTAGTTTTAGAAAATACATATTCACTTATATCCTGAGTCCTGGCACTATGCATCGTTGTCTACATTGTAAATATAAAAGAGAATTTTAATATCTGCGGCTCTAAATTTGCTCTCAGATGTAGATATCGCTATCCCTCTGTTTCCGATAAAACGGTTGCTGATTGGTAACCGTTTCTTATGTACAACCTCTTTCCATTCTCCTTATTGTGCAATATACTACGATTAAGGGCTTTTACGATGCGCTGATGCGAAGCCACCTGGAGCAAAGTGCTGTCATATGGGCGCTCCATGAAGCCAAGTATAATATTATGTTAGAGCGTGTCCAGAATAAACTCACCGTAAACACTTGTATTTCAAATTATACGGGATCCCACCCATTGATGTAGCCTAGGCCTAGCCTAGTAGCAAGGACATAGATAGATATACACACATCAAAAGTGTCTAGGGATCAACATATATTTTTGCAATAACTTTTCTCCTGATTGATTTTTTTTTTTTATTTCTTTAAGGATTCATCAAATAAAGTGTTTTCATTTGTCACAGTAACGATAAACCAAGTCACCTTTGCATTAATAAAGAAATTTGCCATTTTCCTAATAAAGGGATTTTTGACATTTGAACCACTAACATTAAAGTTCGAAAAAAAGACTGAAATAACAGTTTTCTTTAAAATTTTATTGGGTAACTTAAACAATTAATAATCCGTGTTTCTACCGCGAACACTAACAACACAAGAACATCGGTTTGGCATACTCAAAATGAGTTCATCCAAATCACGCTGTGGAATGGCCGCCCATGTTCGTTGCAACAACAAAAAAAGGTCTTCTTGCGACTGGATACCCTCCATATTCGGCAGAGCTCTTCTCTGTAGCATATCCCATGCATGCTCAATCGGGTTCAAGTCTGGCGACTGAGCAGGCCAGGGCAGGACATTGATGTTAGCTGCGGCGAGAGTCTGTCTTACAACTCTTGCGGTGTGCGGTCGTGCATTATCATGCATTAACTGAAATAAGGGACCGATTTGCACTTGTAGAGGAACGATGACGTCTGATACAATCGTCTCAGCATAAATTTGAGCGTTGAGGTTGCCTCTGATCCAAATCAACTCAGTTCTTCCGCCGATCCAAATACCCGCCCATACCATGATGGTTCCACCACTATAAGGATGGACTTCCTGGCAGGATTTTAATCGCTGTTGGCGTCCAGGGGTTCTCCAGTGTCGTATACGTCTTGTATCCGGTCTCATACCAAAACGAGACTCATCAGAAAAGCACACGAAACGCCATTGTTCTTCTGCCCAATTTCTGTGTTCAAGAGCCCATTGATATCGAATCCTACGATTGTGCATTGCTATAGGTGGTACCCGTAGCGGTCTTCGGGAATGAAGGTTCACTTCATGCAAGCGGTTTCTGACTGTTTGGTCGCTAATTAAGTTCCCTGAAGAGTGATGAAGCCTCACGGCTAACATCATGGCGGTTATTGTTGGACCTCTTCGAGTTAAGATTTGAATGTATCGGTCTTGTCTCCGTGTGGTGCAGCGATACCGTCCTCCATGGCGCTCAGCCACGGTACCAGTGCTTCGGTAACGTGTCCAAAGTCGACTGATAACACTCTGACTTGTATTCAGAGCTAAAGCCACAGTACGTTGCCGGGAACCAGCTTCTATCATTCCCACGGCTCTGAGCATTTCTTCCCTGCTTAAATGACGTCGCCGCTCCATAATAACGTTGGTTTTAATCAGTAGTAGGGAAACAGTAGCACTAATAATGTCTTCAATGCGTTGTATGTTTTTATAGGGAAAATATTGACAGCTGATTTTCATCTTTTACTCGAATTTGATTCACAGTTCCTGATTCAAATTATGAAATGCACCAAAAAGGATCCATATTAATTTATAAAATCATAAATTTATTACAAAGCCACATCTCAATCTCAAGAAATCCGCATAAAAATGCTTGATCCCTAGACACTTTTGATGTGTGTATATATATATATATATATATATATATATATATATATATGGTTACAATATCATCGCTATGACGGACTTATCCGACATAGCTATGATATTGTAACCCTAATCTTGGCTTATTAATATTAGACGGTAAGATAACAAGATGCGTTATCAATTTTAGTTCATAGCGCCTATGATATAAACCAAGCTTTGGGAAAACCGTTTCAGCTAAAATCAGTCTTTATATTATGACAAGCTTCAGCTAGATTGATTTTTGAAATAGTATCCACCTATAATATGATAGTACCCAACTAAACCTTCAATATTTTATTACATATATTTACAGCTTCGTGACATCCCTGCCTTATTTCCTCGTATGTAACGACGACGTCTCGTGACACGAGCGTGGCGCATGCCATACATACTCGTACCTACGTGACAATGCGCATGTGTGTGTGCCCTAAATAGGTTACGGCACAGTATAAATATGTATATAGTATAGAAATATAAAATTCTCGTGTCACAGTTTTCGTTGCCATACTCCTCCGAAACGGCTTGACCGATTTTGATGAAATTTTGTGTGCATATTGGGTAGGTCTGAGAATCGGACAACATCTATTTTTCATCCCCCTAAGAGTTTGTTTGTTTGTTTGAACGCGATTCGCATTGAAAAAATATGTTATTGTTGAATAGCCCATTTATCGAGGAAGGCTATAGGTTATAACATCACGCTACGACCAATAGGAGCGGAGCAGCAATGAAAAATGTTGTACAAAAAAAGGAAGAAAAAAGAAAAAAGGGAAAATTTACGCAGACGAAGTTGCGCGGGTCAGCTAGTATAGTATAGAAACTAGGCCTAATTATTGTTTTTAAACTGGCATATATATATATATATATATATATATAGGCCTAATTGTTGAAATTATTACCTAATAGGGTTATCTGTAACCCTTTACGTTGGTAGTAGTAGTGTAGGTACCTAGTTATAATATTTTATTGTTTACTTGGTTTAATAGCTCTATCAAGCAATGGAATAAATATAAATAGTTATCAAATAAATTAGTTTCTTCAGCCGCCATCTTGGATTAATAAATAAGCTAGCTGTCGCCCAAGGCTCCCCTTGCCTGGATGTCGGTTAGGGGCGTCCATTTAGTACGTGAGATATAGGGAGGAGGGAGGGGTCGAGCCCAATCTCACCAAATCCCACGTGCTTCAGCAAATCTCTCGTAATTTTATTTTTGCAAGAAATCATATAACTGGATTAAATTAAGTATTTTTTTTTTCCTAATTTTGGCCCGGATTTGACATTCATTGCTAGTTACACTTCGCCAGTGTTGAGTCAAATGTGAAACTTATGTGAGATTAGGGAGGAGGGGGTCAAGCCAAATCTCACCAGAAGGGAGGGAAGGGAGGGGTTCAAAATTTGTCAATATCACCTCAAATAATTTGGGCATGCCCCCTTATTACGATAAAAACTGCCACCATGCCCTTCTCTTGCGGTATATCACCAAAGGGAGGGATGAGGTCTAAAATTCGTTAAAAACCCCTCACTTAATTTATGGACCCCTCCACTCATCACAATAAAAACTATCATATCCCTTCCCCCTCGGATCGCGAAAGCGTTTAGACGTGTCCCTCGTTATTTCTTATTTTTTTATTTTAAATTATAAACAAAGTTTAAATAAATTATAAATAGTGAAAATATAGTCAAGTACCAGGCGCACATAAATAGTACGGAGGACGCAGCAGTCACAGCGCGAGCGTAGTGAGTGAACAGAACAACAACAGACTAAACGGAGATAGCATTGATAGCTTCGCTGCATACCGTCTCATTGACACGCCCGCCTCATGCGCATTGTTGCTTGCCACATTTCACAAGCGCTAGCGATTTTTGGACTTTAACATTGGTATATTTACATTGGTATATTTACATTTTATACTAAGTATAGAAATCAAGTAAGATGTCAGGATGCTCACGTACACCACCGAAAAAACTACTTACTACTTCTTCCCCAGTCCATCATGCGTCCGACTCGGCGCTTTATATACAAGACAAACAGGAGCTCACAGAGATTAATGTTACTAAAAGGAGTAAGCGTCGTTTGACCCATAGTGACAGCGCTGACGTTACACTATCTGATTTAATGTCGAGGATGGACGAGATTAAACATCAACAAGATGCTAAATTCACATCCTTGGAGTCATCTATAACTAGTCTATCAAACCAAAACACGGAAATAAAAGAGTCCATGATATATCTGTCTGCCAATTACGATGATGTTCTCAATGATTTGAAAAAAGTACAACAGGAAAATAACTTTCTCAAAATACATATTAAAAATTTAGAAAACAAAATTGAACAGTTCGAGAAAAATGCACGATCTACCGCAGTTGAATTTCGAAACGTCACAGTCTTGGAATCTGAAAACAAGGAAAAACTGGTTGATTTAACTAAGAAAATGGGAGCGCTCGTCAACGTACCCATTCAAGAATCAGATATCCGGGATGTTGCTCGAATGAAATTTAAGGACAAATCTACCGGTCCCATTATTGTGGATTTTACTTCTACTATAAAAAGAGAAAACTTCATAAGAGCTACTAGAACATATAACAAAATGAATCGCGAAAGCCGTCTCAGTACAGCTAGTTTAAATATGCCTGGACCTAGTAAACCCATATATATAGCTGAGTCCCTAACTGCCTCGACTAGACGCCTATATTATCTGGCAAGGATGTTTACCAAGGACTTTAATTATGAATACTGCTGGACATCTTTTGGCAAGGTATTTATTAAGAAAAATGTCAATGAACCGCGACTATACTTAAGTTGTGAAGAAGATATCGAGAAGCTTAGAAAAAGTATCTGACTAGGCAGTATTTTTGCATCGTTTATACTTTTTTATTTTTTTAATGCATGCTTAATATCATTTTGTCTTTACTTACCGATTGTCTCCTTCAATTTAATAATAAATGTGCCGCAATCAATCAATCATACACTCTACTCATACAAACTACATACATTCTCTTTCATATTATTTAAAATATACATAACACTTACATACATTACTAAGAAACATACACATACAACATACAAATATAATTACATATCGCATGATAAATACCATTCATTACACAAATCAAAAAACTATTACTTGAATAGGGTTTTAATGACATCACATTATTGCAAGATTGGCATTTTACCTTTTATTGTTCTTATATCCACTAATTTAATCTTATATAACTGGAATTACTTTGATCTGCTAAAAAAATTTAAACTTTAACATTCAATGAATTAATTAACATTCAAAACGAAATTGACACGTATAACGTAGCCGATTCCATTACCTGTGATTCTGATGAATGTGTAACGTATTTACCAGGCTCCAAAAAATGTCTAAAATTTTTCCTGCAAAACATTCGCAGTGTAAAATGTAATATAAATGGTTTATTACCAATACTTGTTAGCACTGGAGTGAGCTGGGACTGCATTATACTAACGGAATGTTGGCTTCCTTCTACTCACTGCATACCTCATCTTGATGGTTATGATAAATTTGCAACCACAAATAATCTCACTCAGAATGAAGGTGTAGTAGTTTATTATAAAAAGGATTTGCTTATCACGATTGAAGAACCCACAATTTCCGATGCAAACTGTCTTATAATAACGCTTAATCACGATACAGTTGCAATTGCAGTTTACAGACCGCCCGGGTATAAAAATATCAATAATTTTCTTTTATCTCTCAATCAAATATTACTAAAATATTCAAAAAAACAAAACGTTATATTGATGGGTGACATTAACATTAATATAGCACAACAATCAAATGATCCAAATATGTCCCCGTACTTAGATATTACAGCATTCCATGGATTGATGCCCGCCTTCACAATTCCGACGCATAATAAAACGTGTTTGGACCATGTAGTATTAAAGACACGACTATTAGCCCGCTGTCTTATTCTCCAGACTACTTTGACTGACCATAGTAGTGTAGCCCTTTATATTGCTACATCAGCGAGAAGTAAACCCACTAAATTAAATACATATATTAACTATAAACTTTTAAATTTGGAAATTAATAATGTTGATTTCAGTGGTCTATATAAAATCAAAGATGTAAATGACGCTACTGAATTATTTCAAAATATACTTAAAACTGCTGTAATTAACAACTCAAAACAGGCAAAAGTGGCCAACCGTAAAACCATTTTAAAACCCTGGATTACCATAGGTGTATTAAAATGCATTAGAAATCGCGACAACCTATTTAAAAAACTTAAAAAAGATCAAGAAAATGAGGTATTAAGGACAACTTATAAAAGATATAGAAATTTTTGTACATCACTACTAAAAAAATTAAAAAGAAATTATAATAAACTACAGCTACAAAAAGCAGGAAACGACAGTAAAAAAGTTTGGAAAATAGTTAAAAAAATTACCTACACAAATAAACACAAAGAAGCATCAATAGATTTAATTAACACTAACGATCCACAAAAATCTGCAAATGATATAAATTGTTACTTTGCAAATATAGGCCGTAACCTAGCAGAAAAGATCACGAAAAATAAGTTACATACAGATCATTCTCCCTTAAATGCTTGTTGCCATTCATTCGTCCTTTTGCCAACCGATGAGGATGAAATAAAGACATTAATCTGTAACCTGAAAAGTGACTGTGCGGTAGGTGTGGATATGATACCTGGCAACGTTTTAAAGGCAAACAAGAACATCTTAGCCCCTCCAATTTCATATATCTGCAACTTGTCACTATCGTCAGGAATCTTTCCAAGAACTTATAAAAAATCTCGTATTCATCCGATTCACAAGAATGGGGACAGAGACTGTGTCAATAATTACAGACCAATCTCGATTCTGTCTGCACTTTCAAAAATATTAGAGCGGGTTATAAATAATAGATTAATTAAATACTTGGAAACTAAAAATCTTTTATCAAATTCGCAGTTTGGTTTTAGAGCAAATAAATCGACATCAGATGCTGTGCTTGATCTGTCAAATCATATTATTAATCATTTAGACAATAAAAATAAAGTAATCGGTATATTTTTAGACTTAGCAAAAGCTTTTGACACGGTCTCTGTCCCAATCTTGGTGAATAAGCTTGAATCCCTCGGAATCCGTGACCGCTCGCAGAAATTATTGCAGAATTACCTCACTGAGAGAACACAGTGTGTAGGAATTAGTAACATTGTAAGCGAGGAAGCTCCAGTAATATATGGAGTGCCTCAAGGGAGTATACTCGGCCCTACACTTTTCCTCGTTTACATAAATGATTTATGTCAGATGAAAATTCCGAACACTAAAATTGTTACATTTGCCGATGACACAGCCTTGCTTTTCACTGGTAACACTTGGGATGAAGCCTTCACATACGCCCAACATGGAATGAATTCCGTGACCGAATGGCTAAATAAAAATATTCTCACGCTTAATGTAGAAAAAACCAATTTTATAACTTTTTCTATAAAAAATAACGATAAGCCAAATTCATCGCATAATATCATCTCGCATTCTTGCTTCAATGGAAATTACTCTAACTGTTCTTGTACTTATCTCAAACAAACTGAATCAATTAAGTATCTTGGTATTATTATAGATAGAAATCTAAACTTCCATCAACATATTGACTTGCTTTCAGCCAGAATACGTAAGTTGATGGTAATTTTTAAAGCAATAAGGCATATTGCTGATATTAATGTAATTAAGATGATATATTATGCTCTTTGTCAATCACATTTAACCTATTGCATCACCACTTGGGGTGGTACATCCAAAACGTATTTTATTAAATTAGAAAGAGCGCAGAGAGCGCTTCTGAAGGTTAGCGCATTTCTTCCTTTCTATCACCCTACTTATGAACTGTACAAAATGTGGAAAGTGTTAACTGTCAGGCAGCTTTTTGTTCTCGGTGTGGTAACCAAGCAACATTCCCTGACAAAATATGAACCAAATATATATAAAACAAAAAGACGTAAGGATCGTATTTGCACTATAACTTTATATAAAACAAGTTTGGCACAAAGATTTTTCGGCTCTTTAGGTCCTAAATTATACAATAAGTTAAATCGGGTGTTATTAATATATTCCCTTCCTAAGAATAAATGTAAATGCAAAATTGTGGAGTGGCTACAAAATCAAGATTACAATTTCACAGAAAACTTACTCCATTAAATATTATAATATACACTTTCGCTTTTCTCTTGTACCACACGCCATTAGTAAAAACACACACATATACATACACTCAACACACTAACTTACACAAACACTCAACAAAAACAAATCTTTACTCTCTCAAATTAAATGAAGGCACATAATAATATTATTTGTTTTGTAGTTTATACTTGTATTTTTATTGTTAACTACCCTCCTATTATTTTTTCTCATATGTAAAATTAATTACGTGGTTTATTTTTGTAATGCTTTTGTTATTCCGTGGGGTGAGGACCTGGTGATCTGTAATACAGGCATTTGTCTTTGCCTAACTCAGACACCAGCTCCTCACATAATAGCCTAAGTTTAAAATTGTACTATTTTACATAACCTGTGTTTTGTTACTTGTGGTCTGTTTTTGTGAGGAGGAAATAAATAAATATTATTATTATATTATTATTATTATCATATGTCCTTCTTTAACAATACCAAAGGGATGAAGGGGGTCCAAAAATTGGTATATTCACCTAACGTAATTAATGTTTTTGACCCGGAACACCAGTTTGTGGATCATACAAAGTGGTGTCCCGTGTGGGAGTCAAAGGCAGTCAAGCGCAATAAAAACTATCCTATGTTTTTCCCGGGGTCATAACTTATCTCCATACCAAATATTATCTAAATCGGTTAAGTGGTTAAGCGTGAAAAAGTTTTAGACAGACAGACATAAACAGACAGAGTTACTTTAACATTTTTAATATTATTACGGATTCACGTGGCAGCCGCTACTGACAGCACCATGAAAACCTCTTAGAAGTCTCGTAGATGTGCGCGTCTGTGTGAGTGTGCTGTTTCAAACGTGTGTACGTAGTTTCTGTACTGTATACTTTATTTATACTGTGGTGACAGTTTGCGCGGACAAAACGGCTCGGCGTAAACACCGTCTCGCAAACCACAATCGTCGTGACGTGTCGCCCCTTCATTTTTACTTATCACTGTACATATATACCTACTCCCCAACCACGCTTCGACGGAGCAGTTATCAATCATTCTCATGTACCTACTTTCTTTAATGACGTTACAATCCTTCCACAAAATACCTACCGAACGTCCCACAGAGCGTCTGTTAGGTATCTGTTAAGAGTACAGAAGTAACCCCCAAATAATGTATTCATAGATATAGGTGTCTCGCCACGCCTTCTAAACGAAGTGGTCTGAGGTACTTGTTTGTGAACCTATGTGATAACTTTTTAAATTCGGTGGACAGTATTTTTAATGCCTAACGGTCCTGCGCTTAGTTCCTCCTTATCTATGTACAAATTCTTAATGTATACCCAAGTAATACATTTGGTAACAAATAGCTTGCATATATATAGTATTTCTTTGGAAACTTTAGTAATAAAATCCACCGTGATTAAATTCTATAAAGGTGGTTAGAACCTATTAGGATACAGTTCTAGGGGGATTTTAAGATGTTATATGCCTCTTTGAGTTCTAAAAGAGATAAAAAATTTACCTTTATGCGTCTATAAGTAATAAATTCGGCTTAATGCTACTATAAGTAATGAAGCAGGAACAAAAATCAATTGTTAGCGATAAAAGACACTCATTTGCAAATTCGAGTGCTGTTTGCATCTATAAGTAATACCGTACACTCTTGCATCACTTAAGTGTTACCTATAGTTGCAAAATAAGTTCTAAAATTCACTAACGTGCTACTTGGGTAATGATTTTCTAATCTTGTACAAGCTGTTGTACTTGTTGTTTCAATGGATTGTTTATTATAAATAAAATGAATCGGATGTTCCTTCGAATACGTATTATTTCAGTCTTGAAGGACCATATGCAACAAAAAATAAGGTTCACAATAGCTTGTATGTTATCGTTGCGAATGGAATGATTCACTGCAATTATTTTGTAGCATAACTATTAATTCAAAAATTATGTATCACACTTTAGTTCTTATTTTTAATGAGCGTGTTTTGTGGAATGTTCCTATACTGTAGACTTTTGATAAGAAAAATAATAATTGACAAATAATTTGAACCTCTTATATAACAATACAAAACTGATTGAATCAGGCATCACATGGCGGAAATCTATAATATATTGTTACAAATAAAGACCTCATCTCTCACCCTCGATCTGTGAATCCCAAGGTTGAAATAGAGTGGAAATAATCATAATACAAGAAGTAAAATAGATCAACATTATCGCTTGAACAAATATAAACCTGCAACTAAGGAAATGAGTCGTAAGTAGGTACTTACTCTCACCAACTCAATTGGCCAGCACGTACGGACTTCGACACCTATGCAGTTTTTAATTCCACTTCCACGGAGAGATACTTTTGGATAGAAGAAGTTTTCACTAAACAAGACAAATTCTTTCTCAGTGTCTCTACTAAAGTGAATATAGAGTGGTATGTGGTATCATTAACTCCCGACGCATTAATATGTGTATCTGTGTAATTTTGTATGTACTTAGATAAGGTTTAGTTTACTAAGTTAGTCTACATTTCTGATTTTCCTTAAAAAAAAAAAATATACTCCTATAAAAATATAGCTTTTTTGTATAAAATGCGTTTTATTTCTGCTAATAAATTGAGAAAATTAAGTCTCAATGTCCATTTTTTATTGCTTTTTATTCCTTCCGTGATTCGTAGAAGACATTTGAAGTCAGTCCTTCGCCTAATCTCTCTCTAGTTACGTCGTTTTTTTATATTATCTGTGCCCCTATGCACAATGAGAGAGTGATGTGATTGAAAATTACTTTCTGTCGCCCTAGACGTGGTTCGCGTCGAAGTTATAAATGTTTCTGCGATAAAATGTAGGTAGCATATGTTATACTTTAGACTATCTAATTCATGGAATATCGATCAAAAATCGTAATTAGAACTTTGATAGATAAAAGATAACCTTACTAGATACTCGATACAATTGAATATATTCTTAAGTGGTTGTTTCTTGAAACTCCACCCGTGTATGTTTGTCTTTGCTATCGCGATGAAATGTCGCTCACATACTTCATCAATGTTTAATCTTCGATTATACCAAATTTTGCCCTTAGGAAACCTAATAAACAAAACAGATGATATCTTCTTGTTATAACAATACGTAACACACAATATCAAATTAATTTACAAATCGTTCGTCATTAGTTTTTTTTTTTTTTTTTGCAACAAACAGTTATGTACAGTTGTAATACATAAGAATATGTGGCTCTTTACATTAAACCTACAGTGCCGAAAAGAAAAAAAACAGTAATAATACAATTTTAACTCTTATTTTGGAAGGACGCGTATAACAAGAAATTGCTTAATACTAAGAGAAAAAATACATAACAGTTAAGCGATATAAATGTAGTTTAAGTAAACAAGTATAGAAATTATATTATTTATGTATGTATATAAAATCTTAAGTAACATTAAATCTATGTTTTAATTTTAATTTTAGGCTATTGAGAGAGTTATTATTATCAGACAACTCATTCTACTATAGCAACCAGACAAACAACATAACATAATTAAATAATTTTAAATAAACACAATAATATCTACCTAGCCCGGCCATAAGTTCTGCTACAAATGAAAATGCATTTTTTTAAATGAAGTAATGTAATATTACTAAAACTTATATGTACATATATTTATTCAAGTCTAAGCAAAAAATAAAAACAATATTCTATTTAAAATTGCCACCTTTGGCTTTCATACAGGCCTTTAATTTGTCCACGAATCATGGATTTACGCACTGTTTCCATAGGAAATTTCACCACTGCTTGCTCCAGAGATTTTTTAAGAGATGAGTCTCTTAAAAATGTCCCCGTGTCGTTTAGAGTAAACCATGTCCTCTAAAACTGATCATAATTTGTAGTCTAAAGGGTTGAGGTCTGGACTAGATGAGGGCCAGTCTTCAGCTCTTATAAAGTCCGGAACGTTGATTTCAATGCTTGGGTAGTTCGTGCCTTGTGACCAGGTGCAGAGTCCTGCTGGAAAGTCCACGGTACATTTTTAACAAGTGGATTGCTAAGAGGTTTTACAACACGATCCAAGACTGCCTCTTGATACACTTTGGCTGAAGTTTTCACTCCTTTTTCACAAAAATGTAGCTTTGTGACGCCTTGATAAGACACGCCCCACCAAACCATCACTGACGCAGAACGATGACTTCGTTGTACCTTTCCGACCACTTGAGCAGTTTCTTTAGTTCACTTTATCATTTTGCATATTGTAGTGCTCTTCAATCGTGATTTTTTATATATCGGTAAAGAGGATACTTATTTCTGTGCCCTTCACCTGTGTATTGCGACAGAAGGCGTTTTAATCGATCCACTCTCTTTAATTGTAAAGATTGATTTAGAGCATGTCCTGTATATCGACGATAAGCACCGAGCTTCAGGTCTTGTTTTATAATACGCGACAGAGTACTAGCGGGAATCTTCATTTCCCGCGAAAATATTTTTTGCTTCCTAATGGGATTACGACGAATTCTGGCTTTAAAAGCATTTGTAGTTATAACAGCACGCGGCCGCCCCGACCTTTTATGGTCTTCGACAGAGGAAGTGTTGTTGTATCTGTTGATAGTACAATATACGAACATACGGCTGATACCAAGCTTTTGAAGTGTCTTTAATATGACCGACGGCTCCATACCCACTTTGTGCAAGGCGATTACCCCAATCGTAATTTCCTTAAACACCCCAATTCATATTATAATTTTACAATGAACACGAAAAAATATGTAAACTGGCGCGAAATCGAAAGAACTTTTAAAAATAATAAACGCGTTCTAAATTCAAAATAATTAAAAAGTTGAAAAAAAGAGAAAAGTTTTTATGTAACAGCATTTATGGCCGGATTAGTTATAAATATAAAATAAAGTCGCGATAGTTACATCATTTAAAAATGAACAACGGGTATTTTGCAACGAGGATTTTCAAGATCTTTGAGTACACAGACACAGAATAAACAATCGATCATCAATCATCACACATAAATAAGCTCGATGAGAATTGAACCCCCAACGTCTAGCTTAACTGTCGCCTAACAGTTAAGCTATAAAAAAAATATAGGCGTCATGGCCTTCCATTATTCATAATTAGTAAATAAATACATTTTGAGATCATTTTATCTAGCGAATGGTTTGTCTTTTTTCAATACTGTTTTTAAAAAGGAAAGTAAAAAAAATCTTAATATGCAAATATATTTATTTTTTATTTTAAATTATGTATTTACACACTAGTGCATAAGCTTATACTGCTTATTTTTTATAAAATCAACTTCTAATGGAAATCGTCTCTGTACTTCAGGTACAGATGCATACAGATTAATTAAATAACCTAGCTAGGAATACAATACCTAACCCAACATGTTAATGTAGTCTTTGTACTCATTCCCTCTTATTCGTAAACTATCGAGCTTCCCAGTATGCCAAGTTTTATAACATCTACACGATCATATTACGGCTGATTTTTTTTGTATCTAGGAGAAGGTATACCATACAATCTGCCTGGCTGAGCAAAGATATGTTCCATATAGTCCCATAAGTAACATATATAAGAATCAAGCGTCAGAATATAAGCTAAGTATTACAATATCTTCACGAGCATATAACGGCTGAATGTTATTAATGTCTGGGAGAAGGTTTGGCTTACCCAGTTTGTCTGAATGAGCAAATATAATGTTCCATACAATCTCATAAGTAACATCACTCATAAGTAATGTTTATATGAAGTGTCAAAATATAAGCTAAGTAGCTTTTATAATACGTTCGCGCTGGTAAATATTTTTGATGTCTGGGATAATATTTAGCTCATAAAACTTGTTTGGCTGAGCTATTGTGCACCTTATTTTCTGTCGCATATGGTCCTTCAAGTCTGAAATAATACGTATTCGAAGGAACATCCGATTCATTTTATTTATAAACAATCCATTGAAATTAACAAATAGGTACAGTATGTACAGTGGTTTCGAAGCATAAAACACAGAAGGAAAATAAACCTGGAACATTAATGTTCCATATATTTCGATATTGGATATATAAAATCGTATTTAAAATATATTGAAGTAAGGTTTATTTTCCTTCTGTGTTTTAGATTTATGAACACTGTGGATGCTTCGAAACCACTGTACATACTGTACCTATTTGTTAATTTCAATGGATTGTTTATAAATAAAATGAATCGGATGTTCCTTTGAATACGTATTATTTCAGACTTGAAGGACCATATGCGACAGAAAATAAGGTGCACAATAGCTTGTGTGTTATCGTTGCGAATGGAATGATTCACTGCAATTATTTTGTAGCATAACTATTAATTTAAAAATTATGTATCAGTCTTTAGTTCTTATTTATAATGAGCGTGTTTTGTGGTTTGTTACCTATACTGTAGACTTTTGATAAGAAAAATAATAATTGACAAATAATTTGAACCTCATAAATAACAATACAAAACTGATTGAATCAGGCATCACATGGCGGAAATCTATAATATATTGTTACAAATAAATACCTCATCTCTCACCCTCGATCTGTGAATCTCAAGGTTGAAATAGAGTGGAATTATATCTTTAAACGAGCAATTCTTGTATTTATATATCTTATACCTTTAAACGAGCAATTCTTGTATATTATGAATATATAATCCGAATCTCGGCAACGGCTCCAGCGATTTTTTCAAAATTTTGTATGCTGGGGGTTTCGGGAGCGATAAATCGATCTAGCTAGGTTTCATTTTAAAAAAACGTCGTTTTATCTGTATTTTCAGGCAATGAAAACTGTTACAATATCATTAGAATACCAAGGAAAATTTCGCCGCGATTTCCTTTGTTTTAATAGCTTAGGTAGGAAACGAAGACGAAGAATACAAAGATAAATTTTGCCGCGATTTCCATTGTTTTAATAGCTTAGGAGGGAAACAGGCGATCCACAAAGCAGATGACCCCGGTTCGAATCCGAATGAAATGTATTTTTTTATTTTATGATTATTTTTTTCCCTTTTTTATTTTAATTTTTCTTTTTTGATTTGTCCATTATTATTTGATATTTTTTTATTATTATGTCAGTAAGATCGAAAAATATTATTCTAATTTCATTAGTATGTCATTTGATAATCTAAATAAAATTTCCAAAAAAAAACACGATTTACCAAAAAAAGACCAGTGTAGGGTACCGCAACCGTTGCCGTACGAAAATTGATATTTTGATTTGTGATTTATTATTTCATATTTTTTTATTATTATGTCGGTAAGATCGCCACGCTCAATATGGGGTTCCGTAGTCCCCCATCCAAATAATGCGGCTTAATAAGTGAGTTTTCTGTTCATAATACTAACAAACGTTAGTATTTTTCAATGGAATCTGTATGAAAATTTTGTTCCTTCTCACTTGTTTTGCCTGCTGTTACTCGTTAAGTTGTAAAGTTGTGATAGTTTTCCTTTTAATTTTACTTTAAATACTGCCTCTAAAACGGAACTCTTATAGTTTCGTCATGTCCGTCTGTCTGTCGGTCTTTCTGTCTGTCCGTATGCCACAGGCATTTCACTCAAAAACTACACAATGAATATTGGTGAATTTGGAGAAATGGTGTCTTGTAATAGCCGCTACTTAGTTTGATAGCTAAATAATAAAAATAAATATTATTAGGGGTGCAATCCATACATTTAACAGAAGCTGAAACATTCTTTTGTTAAACAAACATCAACATGTTTGCATATCTCTTAAAAACATTAAATTTTGATTTGTGATTTATTATTTCATATTTTTTTATTATTATGTAGGTAAGATCGAAAAATATTATTCATATATCATAAGTATGTAATGCGTGTCTAAATATAATTTCCAAAATACACGATATACCAAAAAAAAGGACTAGAGCATGTCGAACCATGCTCAGCGTAGGGTTCCGCAGTCGATGACGTACAAAATCCGACTTGAATATTTGCACCAGCAGAAGAGCGTTATGTTCATGGCACTTTCGCCCTTTTCTTGTATTCATCGTATTCGTTAATGTCGAAAATAATTATTTTAGTTTATAGTATTTATTAAGCGCTACCTTTATGATTTTTAACACATTTTTTGTTTTTTTTTTAATAAAGTGATTGGCAAAAAATGCCTATATAAATTCTATTATTTTTTGGTCACACAGTTCAAAAGATAAGGGGAGGGGACACAATTTATGTAACTTTCGGGGCAATTATTTCCAATAATATTCACTCAAAAAAGTTTATTTGAAACCTTACATGTTTTTTAAAGGCCTGTCGAATGATGCCACACGGTGATTTTGGCTGATTTTTTTTTTCAGCTTTTGTTAAGTGTATGGAATGTCTAAAAATATTTATTTTTATTATTTAGCTATCAAACTAAGTAGCGGCTACTACAAGGCGCCTTTTCACCAAATTTCATCAATATATTCATTGTGTAGTCTTTGGGTAAAATGCCTGTGACATACGGACGGACAAACAGACAATAAGCGTTCCGTTTTTGCCATTTTGGCTACGGAACCCTGAAAATACCGAGCAAAGCTCGGTCATCCAGGTACTAATCATAATACAACAAGTAAAATAAATCAACTTTATCGCTTAAAGAAATATAAACCTGCAACTAAGGAAATGAGTCGTAAGTAGGTACTCTCACTAACTCAATTAGCCAGCACGTACGGACTTCGACACCTATGCAGTTTTTAATTCCACTTCCACAAAGAGATACTTTTGGATAGAAGAAGTTTTTACTAAACTAGACAAATTCTTTCCCAGTGTCTCTACTAAAGTAAATATAGAGTGGTATATGGTATCATTAACTCCCGACGCATTAATATGTGTATCTGTGTAATTTTGTATGTACTTAGATAAGGTTTAGTTTACTAAGTTAGTCTACATTTCTGATTTTCCTTAAAAAAAAAATATATACTGCCAGTCCAAATCCTAGACTGCTAAAGGTTTGCTAGCTTTTTTGTATAAAATGCGTTTTATTTCTGCTAATAAATTGAGAAAATTCAATTTCCATTTTTTATTGCTTTTTATTCCTTCCGTGATTCGTAGAAGACATTTGAAGTCAGTCCTTCGCCTAATCTCTCTCTAGTTACGTCGTTTTTTTATATTATCTGTGCCCCTATGCACAATGAGAGAGTGATGTGATTGAAAATTACTTTCTGTCGCCCTAGACGTGGTTCGCGTCGAAGTTATAAATGTTTCTGCGATAAAATGTAGGTAGCATATGTTATATTTTAGACTATCTAATTCATGGAATATCGATCAAAAATCGTAATTAGAACTTCGATAGATATAAGATAACCTTACTATATACTCGATACAATTGAATATATTCTTAAGTGGTTGCTTCTTGAAACTCCACCCGTGTATGTTTGTCTTTGCTATCGCGATGAAATGTCGCTCACATACTTCATCAATGTTTTAAGCTTCGATTATACCAAATTTAATTTAAATACCTACTGCCCTTAGGAAACCTAATAAACAAAACAGATGATATCTTCTTGTTATAACAATACGTAACACACAATATCAAATTAATTTACAAATCGTTCGTCATTTGTTTTTTTTTTTTGGCAACAAACAGTTATGTACAGTTATAATACATAAGAATATGTGGCTTTTTACATTAAACCTACAGTACCGAAAAGAAAAAAACAGTAATAATATAATAAAATTTTAACTCTTAATTTGGAAGGACGCGTATAACAAGAAATTGCTTAATACTAAGAGAAAAAATACATAACAGTTAGTGATATAAATGTAGTTTAAGTGAACAAGTATAGAAATTATATTATTTATGTATGTTTATAAAATCTTAAGTAACATTAAATCTATGTTTTAATTTTAATTTTAGGCTATTGAGAGAGTTATTATTATCAGACAACTCATTCTACTATAGCAACCAGACAAACAACATAACATAATTAAATAATTCTAAATAAATACAATAATATCTACCTAGCCCGGCCATAAGTTCTGCTACAAATGAAAATGCATTTTTTTTAATGAAGTAATGCAATATTACTAAAACTTATATGTACATATATTTATTAAAGTCTAAGCAAAAAATAAAAAAAATATTCTATTTAAAATGGCCACCTTTGGCTTTCATACAGGCCTTTAATTTGTCCACGAATCATGGATTTACGCACTGTTTCCATAGGAAATTTCACCACTGCTTGCTCCAGAGATTTTTTAAGAGACTCAATGTCCCCGTGTCGTTTAGAGTAAACCATGTCCTCTAAAACTGACCATAATTTGTAGTCTAAAGGGTTGAGGTCTGGACTAGATGAAGGCCAGTCTTCAGCTCTTATAAAGTCCGGAACGTTGATTTCAATGCTTGGGTAGTTCGTGCCTTGTGACCAGGTGCAGAGTCCTGCTGGAAAGTCCACGGTACATTTTTAACAAGTGTATTGCTGAGAGGTTTTACAACACGACCCAAGACTGCCTCTTGATACACTTTGGCTGAAGTTTTCACTGATAAGACACGCCCCACCAAACCATCACTGACGCAGAACGATGACTTTATTGTACATTTCAACCACATGAACAGCTTCTTTAGAACTGTGAGTGTACACTTTATCCTTTTGCATATTGTAGTGCTCTTCAATCGTGATTTTTTTTTTATCGGTAAAGAGGATATTTCTGTGTCCTTCACCTGCGTATCGCGACAGCAAGCGTTTTGATCGATCCGCTCTAAACAGAGTGGATCGATCAAAACGCTTATGCCACACATGCCCTAAATCAATCTTTATACTTAAAGAAGTATAAAGATTGATTTAGGGCATGTCCCGTAATATCGACGATAAGCACCAAGTTTCAGGTCTTGTTTTATAATACACGACAGAGTCCTAGCGGGAATCCTAATATGTTACGATAAGATTTTTTGCTTCCTAATGGGATTTCGACGAATTCTGGATTTACAGCCTTTGTAGTTTTAACAGCATGCGGCCGCCCCAATATTTTATGGTCTTCGACAGAGGAAGTGTTGTTGTATCTGTTGATACTACAATATACAAACATACGGCTGATAAAAAGCTTTCGAAGTGTCTTTAAAATGACCGAGGGCTCCATACCCACTTTGTTCAAGTCGATCACCCCCAATCGTAATTTCTTTAACACCCCAATTCATATTATAATTTTACAATGAACACGAAAAAATATGTAAACTGGCGCGAAATCGAAAGAACTTTTAAAAATAATAAACGTGTACTAAATTCAAAGTAATTAAAAAGTTGAAAAAAAGAGAAAAGTTTTTATGTAACAGTATTTATAGCCGGATTAGTTATAAAACAAAGTCGCGATAGTTACATCATGTAAAAATGAACAACGGGTATTTTGCAACGAGGATTTTCAAGATCTTTGAGTACAAAGACACAGAATAAACAATCGATCATCAGTCATCACACATAAATAAGCTCGATGAGAATTGAACCCCCAACGTCTAGCTTAACTGTCGCCTAACAGTTAAGCTATAAAAAAAATATAGGGGTCATGGCCTTCCCTTATTCATAATTAGTAAATAAATACATTTTTCAATTCTGTTTTTAAAAAGGAAAGTAAAAAAACAAAGACTAAACATTCGCTAGTAAAAATGCTCTTAATACGTCTGCAAATATATTTATTTTTTATTTTAAATTATGTATTCACACACTAGTGCATAAGTTTATACTGCTTACTTTTTATAAAATTAACCTCTAATGGAAATCGTCTCTGTACTTCAGGTACAGATTTAAATAACCTAGCTAGGAATACAACACCTCAACCAACATGTTAATGTAGTCTTTGTACTCATTCCCTCTTATTCATAAACTATCGAGCTTCTATTCAATTTTGAAAATGGAATGCTCTTAAAATGTCTGCTAATTTATTTATTTACGATGAATAAACTGTGATTATGATTGTAATCAAATTGTACTACAATGTTTTTTTATGATAAATAAATTATAATAATTATTATTAAACATTGGCAATTTTAAAAGAGTGGCCACGAGTTTTTATTGCCTGTTCTTTTCTCGGGCTTTACCTATTGTTTGCGAACAGGCATTACCAGTAAATGTAGAATCGACTTTTCACAAGTGTAGTATTTGCTTCATAAGTGAATAAATCATTTTTATTATTATTATTATTATTATAAATAAGAGGGTACGACACTATCCTTTAGCTAGACCAACACCCAACATCCGAGGCAATGTAAATGTTTTCATGTAATCTATAGGTTAAAAACTATCTGTTCATTTTTATCAAAATTTTAGGCTCAGTAGGTTCGGAGATAAGGCCGTTGGTCTATTTTCATTGCTTTTCCTAAATAACTTCAAAAATAAATATTTTAAATCTATACTTATTTACTTATAATATTATAAAGCTGAAGTTTGTTTGTTTGTTTGTTTGAACGCGGTAATCTCAGGAACTACTGATCCGAATTCAAAAATTCTTTGACGGTTGGATAGCCCATTTATCTAGGAAGGCTATATAACAGCACGTTACGACCAATAGGAGAGGAGCAGCAACGAGAAATGTTACAAAAACGGGGAAAATTTACGCATACGACGTTGCACGGGACAGCTAGTGATTAATAAAATATATTTGACATCCTTACAACAAGGCCTTTGACATGTTACACAATACAGACGAAACTTTTTTTATTAATTTCTCATTTGGCACCCATAAAAGACCCCCATTATTAAAAATTCAGACTTTTTTTTATTTTCTCTGCAATCTATTGATTACGAACTATCTTTTGTATTTTCAAAATATTAGGCTCAGTAGTTTCTGAGATAAGGAGGGCGAAAAAAACGAAGCTACCATGGCAATTCCAGCTTGATATGTATCATTTTAAAATTTGTTCTAGGGAACCTGTACTATTCTATTTGCAATATACGAAACTGTTGCTACTATACCATATACCTAAATACTGTAGGTTTTTAGCTATAAGTAACGGTAAACCAATACTAAAGAGATGTGTGGTGTTCTAATAACTCAGACTCACATAATCTGTGACCCTAAATATTATCATTCATAGCTTTAAGTTCTAATTGTATTTATTGTCTGTGGTCGACGCGCATCACTAGTTGAGTTTGTATTTCAATAAACAGCGCGCGCGACTCCATCTCTAATTGGCGCTCGCATCAGAAAAACAACAAGTGTGAAACGACGAGTTATTGCATCGACCCTTGCGTTTCATTCACAACTTAGACGAAATCATTGTAGAAGATACTCTCTGACTGTAACCACTCTTTATTGTTATTGTGCTAAATGCTAAACCAAATTATAACCTTCATCACATTCACAATTCTGTTAACATCGGACTGCGTTCTTAGAACACCATTTTATTCTAATGCAATATTTTAATATCAGTAGTTATAAATGGCATTATGGTATCGCGGGATAAGCCACACTCACTGTTCACACTGTTCTCTGAAATTGTAACAAAATTAGTGAGAATTTTACGAAATATCAATTTATAAATGACGTAAATCTTGAGTTCGCCGTAGTAGGCGTGGCTGTGACGTTACAAATGAGAACCATAAAACACCGAGAGTACAAAAGAAAAGTTGATAGGTATTCTCCAACTGGGCATAATTCACGGACACGGAATTTTGAAACTGGTCGTACGACAGGGGTTGGTTACATTAAACGTACCTACCCAAACTTATGCAAATCAAGTCAAAAGAGTCCATTCTAGTCAAGTTTAAGCGACTTAAGTTGATTCCAAAAAGTCAAATATTTTCAATAAAGTCTCGATTGTTGTCTATAGACAGTGTCGACTTTTCCCTCTCAAGTCCGTGAGCGATGTAGGAATCAGTGTGGCTACTCTAACGCATTTGTTTTAAGTTTTGTTTCTGAACTCTCGGTGTTTTGTGTACCTACAAGCGCACGCGCTGCGCACCGTCTATCCGATTACACCCAGCGTCACCGTCTCACCGACCACGGAGTCGGGCCGCCTCGCCTTCGCCACTGTTAGTGTCACTGCGCTCGCGTACGAGATCGGTCGCTTTCAAGATAATGGCCGTCGCACATTATCACGTGGTTTTAGCTTTATACGTTACATTTTGTGTTTGTGTGAATACATTACCAATTATTCAGGACAATAAACAAACAAATGGTGAAAATTTACGTGTTTATATTCGTAATAAAAGGAGTGAAGTAACTACCCATTTTTGTCGCAATAATGGAATCTATTACCACCATAAATGTCGATCTCCAGAAGAGTACGTATAAGCACATTGTTTTAATTATTTGATAATTTTATAAAGATCATTTTTTACAGCTATTTATATTAAAATTTATGATGCCTCCTTTATTTCACGTAATATTTATTGCTAGAACTATAACTTATTTCGTTTTTCTTTAGTCATAGGTACAAGTAGTTAGTAATCAAGAGTACAATATAATCTTCGATGCATCGGTCAAATTCACATTTTGTGTTACTTTATATAATGCTTTAATAGGTAATTCATTACTTATAAGTAAGTTTTCAAAGAGAAATACACACGCTTTTATGAAAATTCAGCATGACAGCGATTTATTAGCCAAGTGGTCAATATGATATTATGGTGTTAAACAATAGAACATTTTATAAACATTTTAGTGACAAGATTAAATCACTGTTATAAAATAATACAAAGTGTTTTTTTAACTGTACGCAAACTATTAATTATTTCGCCAATAAGAAGTGTGTGAAAATTTAATAGTTGATGTTATTATAAAAGTTAAGTTGTATTATAATAATAAATAAAGGCACCGTTACAAAAATTAAGAATTAAAAAAAAAATATGGTTCATTTCACTATTTTTGAGAAAGCCTGTAGGTACCTACTGAAAATGGAAACTGGGCATCGTTTTTGATGGAAGTAAAAGCCCTGGTGAAGTTCTACATGCGTGCAATCACGGGTATACTTCCGTAGGAGTTAATGTACAATAAATTATTGTAATTTAAATTATATATCGGAATTAATTGTTGGGGTTTATGAAGTGTCACTAATATATTTTTAGTAAATATTGTTTTATTTGTTTATTACACATTTTTCAGTAAAATTGGGTTAATAAGTACATTAAAATGACAACATAAATAAATTATGTTAAATGTGTGAGTTGATTACGTCATTCATTTCTACTGATAATATTCTTGCAACATGTTTCTACATGTGTATGTACTTGATTCATTCTGTTTTAATTCACTTCTAGTCTGATGGCGTATATTTAAATGTTGCACAATATTACATGATAGGTATTATAAAGCACTAATTTTATAACAATCAAAAATGTATTGTGATATGAATAATGATCACGTTATGATTATTTTACATTGTAGGTACTTCAATGCTATTTAAGGTCTTGCATGATGTTATATTTTCCTAATAACTATATCTTGCAACATATTTCTAGACTAACATGTAGGTATGCACTTGAATCTTTTTGTTTTAATGCAACACTTGTTGTTTGTTCGTGTATATTTAAGTATTGCATATTGTTACATTATTTTATAAAACAATAACTTAATCATCTCATTTTTCCATCGTACCTACGTACAATTAAGATACTACCTAGTCCGGCCATAAGTTCTGTTATAAATGAAAATGCATTTTTTTTTCAAATTAAGTAATGTAATATATAAAACTTGTATGTACATATTTATTAAAGTCTCAGCAAAAAATAAAAAAAAACAATATTCTGTTTAAAATCGTCACCTTTGGCTTTTATACAGGCCTTTAATCTGTCTGGCCTGGAATCTTTGCATTTACGCACTGTTTCCACGGGAAATTTCGCCACTGCTTGCTCCAGAGATTTTTTAAGAGACTCATTGTCGCCGTGTCGTTTAGAGCAAGCCATGTCCTCTAAAACTGACCACAACTTTTAGTCATTTAGACATTTATTAATTTGTAGTTTAAAGCGTTGAGGTCTGGGCTAGATGAGGGCCAGTCTTTAGCTCTTATCAAGTCCGAAACGTTGGTTTCAAGCCAGCCAAGTGCAGAGTCCTGCTGGAAAGTCCACGGTACATTTTCAAAAAGTGTATTGCTGATAGGTTTCACAACAAGATCCATAACTGTTTCTTGATACACTTTAAAAAAAAAAAAAAAAAAAAAAAAAAAAAAATTGCCTTGATGACCATGCTGTACCTTTCCAACCACTTGAGCAGCTTCTTTAGAACTGTGAGCGTATACTTTATCATTTTGCCTATTGTAGTGCTCTTCAATCGTGATTTTTTTTTTCTTCGGTAAAGAGGATATTTCTGTGCCCTTCAGTTTCGGGTCTTGTTTTATAATACACGACAGAGTCCTAGCGGGAATCCTAATATGTTGCGATAAGATTTTTTACTTCTTAATGAGATTTCGACGAATTCTGGATTTAACAGCCTTTGTAGTAGCATGCGGCTGCCCGATCTTTTATGGAGAGGAAGTGTTGTTGTATCTGTTGATAATACGATATAGGAACATACGATATATAGGTACGATACCAAGCTTTTGAAGTGTCTGAAATATGACCGACGGCTCCATACACACTTTGTGCAAAGCGATCACTGCGATCCTATTTTCTTTAACACCCCAATCCATACTTTAATTAATTGATAATGAACTCGAAAAAATATGTGAAGTTGTGCAAAATCGAAAGAACTTTTAAAATAATAAATGCCTTTCAAATTCAAAGTAATTACAAAGTTGAAAAAAAAAAGTTTTTATGTCACAGTATTTATGGCCGGACTAGTTATATTGAAGTAAGAGAAAATTAAAGATTCATCAAGACAACATTTATTAAACTTAAATAACTCAAGATTAACACATGAAATCATCCCTAGTAATATTTACTCTATTTATAGATATCGGCGATTAAAAGACGAGACCAGAGATTACGAAGACTCCTCTTCTACGGATATTTTATTATTTACTGATACTGGAGAATTGGTTAAAGATACAGTAATTTCTATGAAAACCAGTGCAGCAAGTAAACCTACTACATTTGAAACAACTCATCAGGAACCAACAAAGGTTTCTTTCAGTACTGTAGCTAAAGAAGTTCACACGGTTCATCAGTTAAACACAACAGTTTTGACATCTACGAGTTCAGCAAGAATTCCCGATGGAACTGACAAGTAAAATATAGTTTTTTTTTGTTATTCTAAGAATATTGTACCTACTGCTATTGTACTATTTTTGTTATGTTTTTAGAAAATATTCCTTACTTTTACTATAAAGGATTGTTAGATTAAAACGGTTATAAATTCAGTTAAGTAGGTATGTTACTTGTTGCATCATTATATACATTAGACCCATGAAGGTCATTAGACTATCCATGTTCCATTACTCATTTTCTCTTGATTCTTTATGTTTTACTTTTCACTTACTTTTGTGTTCTTGTATTTAAATCAGCACTAGTTATATATATTCTATTTGTTTTTAGATATCCGACATTAAAAGACGAGACGAGAGATAACGACGACTTCTTGACAACGAAAATTTTATTTGTTACTGATACCGAACAAGTGGTTGCAGATAAAGTGACTAATATTAAAACCAGTGCAGCAAGTGAACCTACTACTTTTGAAACAACACATCAAGAACCAACAAAGCTTCCTCCTAGTTCTGTAACAAAGGAACTTCACACAGTTCGACAGCTAAACACAACAGAGTTAACATCTACGAGTACAGCAAGAGTTTCTGACGAATTTCTCGAATTGGGAATGAAAATTTCGACATTTTTCTGGATCATTTTTGGCTGCTGTGGTGTGTTCGTCGCGTTGTGCATCTTTTTTCTTATGTAAGTATTATTTTTAATAATTCATGGTTCATAGCAATCGTAGTATATGCACCATTGCTGTAGAAAACTCTATACCTACCATGTGTAATGTTGAAATGGGATAAAGTAAATGAAGTTTTCAAAAAATAGAACAGATAATAAGATTTCAGTTAAATTTCAGTTTTGTTCTGAAAAGTCAGAACAAAACTGGTTGCCAAATGACAAAAATACTGTCCAATAAACATAATACAATAATAAATACAAAAATATAACGGGAACATTTTATCCACACATTTATTGTGTTGATAAAATGTTGCTCACGTACGTGTTAGGTACCGATTTACCTAACTACTTACTTATTGAGTGGTTGTTGTAGAGTCGTAAGATAAACATCCTAAGAAAATCTTTACCGACATTTCTTGGTCTAAAGTAAACAAGAATTGAATATAGCTTTACATCGAAAATCACTATTTGACAATTTTAACATTTACAAGTAGCAATTTCATAGCAGGTGTGAAGAATAGAATGTCGAGTAAATCTAACACGATATTTTTACTATAATATAAATAAATGTAGAGTTAATGATCTAAATTAACTTAAATTTTACTCACAAAAAGATGAACCTCAAAATTCTCGAAAGATACTTGATTTTTAATTGATGTTTATTTCTTATTAATATTATTGTGAAAATTGTTATACTTATTTAGTATTTGCATCTCAGATCTTTTGCACTTTTCATCTTATTTGCAATCGGCAATCTAATCTCATCTTTCAGCTAATTTCTATCATTATACCTATTTAGTATTTGCATCTCAGAACTTTTGCACTTTTTCATCTTATTTGCAATCGGCAATCTAATCTCATCTTTCTGCTAATTTCTATAAGGGTCAAGTATAAGTTTATACTTACTTACAACACTTTAACCAATTAGATATATAAAGATTCATTATTATCAGTATAACACGTAATATAATATGTATATATAATATAACTTATTAATTGATAACTACACCTGATAACGACTCGTTTTTACAACTACGTATGTAGACTGTATGTAGTCGTCTACATACAGTCTACATACGTAGTTGTAAAAACACTCTACACTCTACACTTTACAACTACGTATGTAGACTGTATGTAGACGACTACATACAGTATCGGGTGGTCCAGAAACCAGAAGACCCCAGTTCGAGTAACTACGAACAGCTTTTTTATTTTAAGTTTTTGGTTTTTTATTTTACTATTTTAAACCTTTTTATTATTATGTCAGTAAGATCGAAAAAAAATGAAATTTCATCAGTATGTATTTTTTTCTGAGAAATAAACTTTTTAATTGTCATGTCGTTGCCATTGACTTTTTTTAAATTGTCATGCTTGTGTGCGATAGCGCAATAGATGAATATTTTATTTAACCACATAAATGTTAGTATTTATATACTGATAAAAAAAAGTATTCGATGCCGAACAAATCAAAGATCACCCACCCGATGTTGATTTATAAATCGTGTAACTACCCGACTTTGTTTTACATGTTTAAGATTTGAAAAGTTTAAATTGTAACAAAGTAGGCACAGTTTGGATAGGATTTATAAAAGTAGGACTTTGAAATATTTTCCATGGGGACCTTTGCCCCATGACGTCATGACATTCCGCACTCTTCACTCTCTACAACTTATAAAAATGTTTCATACAATTTAAACTATTTATATTTTCCAGGTATTGGTATTATTGTTTAAGAAGAAACAAAAATTCAACATGCTATTCACCAGTAAATCCCGAAAACAATAATAACGACGTTGAAGCTGCCGTGCCGTTCAAAGTTAGCAAATTATAATTTATAAAATGTTTGAATGTCGCGATGCTGCAGTGACAAAGTGCAAGACTATTCATGCAAATAAGTTTGGTTTGGACGCGGAAAAAGATCTCTACCTCTAAGTGTACAAGATGTCGATTTAGTTAGTAGAATCATGATTGTATCAGTTTATTGCTAGGATTCTACTAATTAAATCGGCATAACTACTCTATTTGTAAAGTTTCTAGTGGCACGTTGCTCAAATGTAATGTTAAAATTATCAGTAAAAAATACAACTGATGGGTTCCGTTTTTTCCATTTAAGGTACGGAAAAAAACGGCTATTGTAAAGGCTCTGTATTATTGGAAAATGTAAAAAGTATCTAATTTTATCAAGAGGCCTTGTATAAATTATATTTAAAAATCCTATCTTTTTTAGTCATTAGGTAGTTACTATTTCATTATTTTAAGTGTTGAACTTTTATTTAAGTTAATTATATAAGCAAATAATCTCCAATCCAAATACTAGGTACCTATTTTAAATTAGTTAAATTAGTAATAGGTAGAGTCACAAACGTCCAAAATGTCTATTTTAATAAATAAAATGTTATCAAAGAGGAATAAATAATTAAAGTTCTAAAATTGTTGTTGGAAAATAACAAAGAGGAGAAAAAAATATGATAAAGTATAAAAGAAAGATATGATAATTTGAAATACTATAAAACGTTTGAATAAAAGGCTATTTAGACATTCGTTGAAGAGGGACTGAATTACTAGCCTAGTTGTGGATGTGATATTAAACCAGTAAGAAAAGTATTTATTTTTTAATTATGTAAGAAAGCCAACGAAAACCACTGTATTCGTTGGCATTCTTACATAATATATCTAAGTATTAAACCCAGTGAGATTATTTGTGATTTAAAATAATAATATTCCGAGCCGATCTCATCCAACACAATTTACTCATATTAAAATTCTCATTTTGTGAATATATTTTTTTTGACGTGGAACATAAAAGTGTAGTTAAATGCGTCCTTAAATTTTAAATACTTTTAAGACTACCTCATTCTTAATACTGATGTAATATGATTTTTACGGATAATAATGAATGTTTTATCTTCTATCATATTTTAAAAATAGAACCAAAAATTAAGACAAAGTACATTCGCAAATTAAAATGGTTTTACAAAAGTATTGTGAATAAGGGTTACTGATTTTAATTCAAAATCGATATTAAAATACCATTTTACGATATTTTAATCTTTAGTTCAATTATAATAACGAAAATATCAATACGAAATTCACTCATTTCATAAAATAATATACTATCTTTTGATTTTATAGAACGGGTGCAATACATGCATTTCTACACGTTTATGTTATACGTTGCGTTATTGTTACCAAATATGAATAAAAGTCTGTCTAATATTATTACTAATTTAAGTATTTAATAATTACATTAATTAATCGCCACGCTTGGCGAGTGGGTTAGCGATCGCAGTAAGCCTTTAAAGTACGAAGAGGACGCTGCTGTCCGTCCTCCAGTGTGAAATCCCTTTGACGACACCCACAGGAAGAGATAGGTTGTAACTTGTAGTATTCATAAGCTGGTATCTTACCATCAGGCTATCGACTCTTCTCTCAGTGGCTTAAAAAAAGTTAAAAAAAAATTGTATACTGCGATGAATTTAATGAGAATAAAAAATATTTGCATTTATTGAGGGAACATTCCCTAAAACCTTTTCTATGTGACATCCATAAATCCGTACTGAGCTTCGTAGCTAGACGAATTATATTATTAAGATATCAGATGTATTAAATATGTATGTACTTACCTACCTTCTTAATTGAAACAATAAAACTGTTGTTATAATGTGTGTTTGATTTCTACAGTACCTATTTCATTTCCTTCAATATACAGCCGTCATCATCATCATCATCATCATCAGCCTATCGCAGTCCACTGCTGGACATAGGCCTCTCCAATTGCACGCCACTTTGTTCTATCTTCGGCTTCTCGCATCCAGCTCCTGCCAGCCATTTTGCGTAAATCATCACTCCACCTGGACTGAGGGCGTCTTACAGCCGTATCCCCCGTTAATAGTAAAAAAATATATTTCTCATCTAATAATGGTTTTGGGTGCACAGGTTGGTAGGTACATTTGACTCAACACCAGCTATTTTAGCCGTAGAGTTCAATAATGGTTTATCTTACTCATTTTGAAGCTCTGATTGATACAAATACACATAAATGGCTTTTACGGGGGCGGGGAGGTAGAAAGCAAGGAAAAACTTTTTAAACTTGAAAGTCTGTTATTCAAAATGACGAAGAATTATGAGAAAACTACTTCCAATGACATAGGACTAGGCTTGGCAAAGAAAGAGAAGTACTAGTACCTACCTAAAAAATATCTTAAATATAATTAACACGGGCAAGTGCATTTCGGGCCACGCACAATGTAGGGTGCCCCATCCAAATAATGAAATAATGCGACTTAAGAAGTGGGTTTTCTGTTGTTTTTGTTTCATACTTACAACGTCATACTACTATTACGCATTGTAATAGAGCTATATTACAATGTGTAATAGTAGTATGACGAGAATACACTTGACATAAGCCTATTGTAACCTACGTGAATTACAAACCAACCCACTAAAAAGAGTGAAAAAAAATTTTATTTTACAAAAAAATATTACCGTCTTCAAAAATAAATACAAGGCAACTAAAAAGCAAAAAATAATACCTACAAAACAAATTAACACTTTGAAATTGGTGCCGAATTAAACAAAAACAACTATTTCTCTCTATTTCATGGCGCCAACTTCAAAGTGTTAATTTGTTATTCTAGGTAAATATTATTTTTTGCTTTTAGAAAGGGAACTTCCTACTATATCCCTTTCCCTACTGTCGCGACGTAGTTTACTGTTCCCGTGTCGCCATGTTGAACCCTACATTTTTGCGTCCGCGTACCATCTTGGTGAAGCTTAACACGCCACTCACCCGGGATTCTCTACGAGCCGCCACCATTAAATATAATAAAGATCACCCCAACGAAATATTGAACACAAGTGTCCTGGGACTGGACAGCAAGAAGACGGCCGTTTTTGTGTCTGAAAACTTGACGACCGAAAATAAAAACCTACTTGCACGAAGTCGGGCCGCCGACTTCGTGATAAACAATTAAACTATGCTTTTGTGTGGGTAAGTGGAACGAGTTCACGTTCGCAAAAGACCAGAGGACGAATCGATATATAATCGTAAAATGAAAGTACATAATAAGTTAACCTGAATTACTTTTTATTTTTATTTTTACTCGAGTGTTTGTTTACCTAATTAAATAAATGAACAACAATGTATGTATACCTTTGTTCGCAAATAAAGATTGATTGATTGATTGATTGATAAAAAAATGTCTAACATTTTAAAATGCTATTTTCAAAATATGAGAGGTTTAAGAACCAAGACCATTGATTTTTATTTCAATATTTTTACATGCAATTATGATACTATTGTTTTATGTGAGACATGGCTGGCGGGTGATATATTGGACTGGGAATTATTTAGCGACCGATATCAGGTGTATAGGCGAGATCGCAAGACTAATGGCTTTCACAATAACAAATCGGGCGGTGTTGTTTTTGTGGCAGTGTTGAAAAGGTTATCTTCTTCTCGACTATCAATTAATGATAGTAAATGCGAAGATTTATGGGTTAGCGTAGATATATGCACGAATTATCGGCCTGCAAAACTTCTTATCTGTTTGGTATACATTCCCCCACCCGACCAAAAACATTTAATCGATCATTTTCTTAACAATGCTAACTAATTAACATTCGAACGCTTCGTTAATATTGGCCGATTTTAACTTAGGTTACATCGAGTGGAGGCTTTCCTTTAGTCGCTTCGATAAATAAAATTGGTATTTACGTACAAAAACTTTTAGACTCTATTTCCTTGAACAATTTAAATCAATACAACCGTGTTCACAACCACTTAGATAGAACGCTTGACCTTATTTTAACTGACATCACGTTGAACACACCAACAATTTCAGAGCACCCACTGTGTAATATAGACTCAAACCATTCACCTCTTACATTTCAGATTCAAAGCAATTTAAATGACGAAACTCTGCGCCCTAAGCAAGGGTTAAGTTTTCAGCTTCTTATAGCAGACTATTGTAAAATTATTGATGAACTTAAATACACATCATGGTAAGGTCTATTTTCACAGTGCGATAGAGTTGACAGTATGGTGGAGCAGTTTTATAAACAAATATATAAAGTGATTACGAAGTATGTGCCAATATCGATGCCTAGATCTCATAAACATCCCATATGGTTTAGCAGGACTCTTATTCGACAAATGCATGAAAAAAATAAGTACCGCGTTCGCTATCTGAAGTATAAGAACCCAATCCATACTTCCATACTAATATTATAAATGTGAAAGTAACTCTGTCTGTCTGTTACGCTTTCACACTTAAACAGCTAAACTGATTGTTAGGGTATGGGCGGCACGCCCGGCTGATTGATGCCAACCCATTGTCGCCCGGTGTAGTGTATGTGTTCGGCAAAGTCGAGCAACTTCTTCCTGAACGTTCATCCACAAAAGCCGTCCGGCCTGTGCCGAATGATGCCTGCCCGATCGTGAGTGCAGCAACTCTCAGCATTGGTTTGATTACAAAAACCATTAAATTTCCATTAAATTTGGATTTTAGGCGTCTTAAGTTTTTTTCTTTTTCAGGTGCCAGCAATAGCCAAAAGTATTGGTCAGGAAGACTTTAAATGTTTACCTATTGAAAAATTACACATGCTATTTTCCGAATGATTAAAGTACCTATTATGATTTATGAATATAGGTTCGGGCAATCCAAAGGTAAATGAACAGCTACAAACACGATTAAAGACGTGTTAGATTGGACTGGACTTGAACTAAAATGGCTAACAATTAACTTACAAATCAACAAATAGCAAATATATTGTGTGTTTTGTATTATCTCTTGGCAAAATTGAAATACAAGTGAAACATAAATAATAAGTTAAACGATAATAATTCATATGGCGTTTTATTTACCTATTACATTATAAATTATTATTATTAATTGGAATTTAATATTTTACGAATTTTCTTCACAATAATTTGGGCGTTTTATTTACGTATCTGAAATTATCATTATTAATCTAAATTTAATATTTGATAGTTTGAGTCCCGGGGAAGGACATAGGATAGTTTTTATCGCGATAACCGACATTCACGCGGGCGGAGCCGCGGGCGAAAGCTAGTGGATAATAAATCATACAAACTGCTTCAAGATAGGGTGCTACAACTAACACGTAGTACATACAAAAATTATATCACATCTATTGAATCGTCAATAACCTCGAATCATTAGTTATTTTGGTCATTCTTGAAGTACAAACTTCGTGGTAAGAGTACCTACCCGTCCACTATTCAATATAGTGACGACACAGCTAATCAAGGTACCGATATTTGTAACCTATTTGCCTCTTGCTTCTCATCAATATATGGTGGAGTAGACAATAGTTATAATATCGCAGTCATAGATATAGTATCGGAAAATCAGAGTACACATTCCCTGCATCTTTTGAAAATCCCTGAGACTTACGGCATTAATGTCTTAAAGATACTTGACCCTGGTAAAGATGCAGTACCTGATGGACTGCCTTCTATTTTCTCTATTAAATGTAGCAGCGTTTTAGAGAAACCTCTTGCTATGATTTTTAATAAGTCTTTGCAGACTGGTTGTTTTCCCAGTTACAAATCTGGCAATAAATCTTTTGCGAATAATTATAGACCCGTGTCTATTCTTTCCGTGTTTGGTAAAGTTTTTGAGGCACTTGTCTATCCCCATATTTTGTACGTGAAACATTTACTGATTCCAGGACAACATGGTTTTATCAAAGCTCAAACGACAGGAACTAATCTTATTAGTTTTGTTTCTGATGTAGTTGATGCTATAGGCTGTGGCGTCATTTATACCGATTTTAGCAAGTGGACCCCAGATTATTAGTTAACAAGTTGTCTCAGTGTGGTGTAATAGGTCATTTATTGCGATGGTGTGAGTCTTATCTCCTTAAGCGTTCGTCTAAGGTCGTAGTTAATGGTTTCAATTCAGACTCTTATGACACGCCCTCAGGAGTCCCCCAGGGTGCCCCCATCTAGGGCCCCTAATTTCAACATTTTCATAAACGACGTTGTCTCTGGTTTTTTTCACTCCCTTATATATTTATACGCCGATGACCTTAAAATAGTCAAGCAAATTGATAATGATAGTGATATTATTTGCAAGAGGACCTGGATCGTTTTTCACAGTGGTGCCTGAACAATAAGATGTTGCTTAATGTCGACAAAATTTAAATGCTACCATGTACACTTTTCTAAAAAGAGAGGCCCTTATTTTCGCGGATACGTTATAAACAACCAAGAAATCGAGGCAAAGGAAGTCAAAGATAATAAACTTCGTTTTAACACCCATGTCGATAGCATTGCCTCATTGTTGGACTTTGTACTGCATAATAATAGGGAGTTTAAACATGCCTCAAGTAAAATATCCAATTTTTAACTCTCTTGTAAGGTCCAGTACTACGATATATATAAACATCGACTGGAATCGTTACAAAAAATATTTCTGTGGCATTTGTCATATCATTGCAATATAGCCAAACAGTTGCCTAGCTACAACTCCCGTTTAAAACACTTCAAACTAGTCAGCTTAGAAAATCGAAGACTTATTCATGATCATCTCTTCATTTACAAAACATTTAATGGTCATATTGACTAACTCACTTGCTTAATTAAATAAATATCAATGTGGCGTACAAGCTCGCTCGACTATCCAGATATCACCTTTTCTTCGCCAAAAGATTTAAAACAAACTTAGGCCATTTTTCTGCCATCAATAGAATACAGGAACAATGCCTGTCACTATATGGGTATTGACCTGTTCTACTCCATACAACATTTCAAACACACACTCACACATATTAAATAACTAACTACATTTACAGAACTACACTGCACGAAAATATATCGATTCGCTCATTTATAACGCGTATTGTACGAGTAAGGGGCGTCTTTGCCAGTAGGTTGGTCCTTGCTACTGGCACAGCTAGTAGCTGGGCGTCGCCGCCTCCACACGTATCGGTCCGGTACACACAGGTTTATGAGACTGAGAACGCCGGGGTTATGTGCCACACTACACAGCAACTTTACCACATAGGCGGCTAGTGTGAAGTCCCGTCGCACCCTCAGCTCGTTGTTCCCGACCATGCCAAGCACAAAAAACGTAGGGCACATCAATGGGTAAAATGAATATACCCCGTATAATTTGAAATACAAGTTTTTATAGACTGCCTCTGTGGCGCAGTGAGAGTGTGTCCGACTGCTACGCAAAAGGTCGTGGGTTCTAATCCCACACGGGACACCACTTTGTGTGATCCACAAATTGTTGTGCCGAGTCTGGGTGTACTTTGTGTCCGTGACTTGTATGTTTGTATAGTGCCCCGCGACACAGGGCTTGTACCCTAATGCGGGAGTTCGTCTACTTAAAAAAAAAAAAGGCTTCATGTGGCGCCCATATGACAGCACTTTGCTCTAGGTGGCTTCGCATCAGCGCATCGTACAACACCTTAATCGTAGAAATATTAGTAAACCCTTGCGACTGCCTCAAAACAAAACTTAAGTTTCTGTACGCCTTTTTACATATTTTAATTATTAATGTTTGCGAAATGTAAGGTCAGATGTGATGTTTACTCCTAGATCTTGTACTTTTAACACTCGTCGCATAGGTATCTCTTCTACCTTGTACTCGTAGCTTATAGAAGTCCGGGGGCACGTGTGAATGTAATTACCGAGCATTTGGATACATTAAAATAAAGTTTATTACTATTACCCCACTCGACCACTTGCTTAATCCTGCAGGCGTTCACAATCTGACATATCCTTAACCTCAAGCAGTAACTTGAGGTTGTTTGCAAATAATAAACAAGTAGGTACTATTTTTGTTAATATCGGGCAAATTGTATAACCTAATAATAAATTGAAGAGGCCCTAAATTGCTGCCCTGGCTCACGCCGGATCGGGCGTAATATGGCTCGGTTTCGTGTTCATTGTACGTGGCGTACCTCCGATGTCCGTCAATTTTCTTAATAGGATATCATTATCGACAGTGTCACATCTACCTGTACTCCAGCATTAACTGACGGTATTACGTGCGTCATAAAGTTAAGAAGATTCGTGGTAGTGCTGCGCTCCGGCCGGAATCCGTGTTGCGCGTTCGATAACTTCTCGCGTACCTGCCCTTTGGAATTGGAATAACACGTGTAACCTTCCATCGAGTAGGGAAAGTGGCTTCTTTCAAGCACATGTTATAAATATAATGTAACGGTTCAGTCAGTAGTCTACTACAATCTTTAAAAATTAACACTGGTATACCATCCAGGCCACATGACCGTTTAAGCTTAATATTAACGAGTGCATCCTTGACGTCCCGAAGATTTAGTGCTCCTATATGCACTCGTGCACCGGTCGCCGCCGGTATATATTTAAGAAGAGATATGTTATTAAAAATGGCGAAATACATAACTAATATATACAGAAATGCCACGAAATAACACTACAAGGACATATATTATATACGAGGTAAGAATTATCACTACAGCACTTAAATAGTTCCAAAATAAAATTAGTAGGTTAATAAGTATTTTTATAAAACAATTTGCAGGTAGTATTTATCTGGTCTATAATTCGATTTACATAGTAGTATTTTATATAGTACTCATAAAATTTACCTAAATAGTATTTAATAATAATATTTAATAGAAGTCTTCCCGTGACCACGGCCGTTGCAATACGGTCGAAACGTCGGGCAATAAACAAGGTATTTTACCTTAAATTATTCACGCGATTAAGACCCGTAATATATATATTTTAATAATGTGTACAAATCGCGAAAGTTTATCAACATTTAAATAGTATTTTTTTAAAGTATTAATTGTAACATCTGTTGGTAAACCTTATATAAATAAATACGTTTACACTATCGAATACATGTCAAAAATAGACCAATCTTTAATATTGACAGTTAATGTAACGTATTTACAAATACTGTTTTCAATACTGTTTACTGTTTGGTGATATATACCACATAATATCACGTTTTATTTCTGAGTTATGACTATTACAACAATACATGTCAACAACTGTACATGTCAATGTCTGGAGTATGTCGATACGTTTAAGTACTTAGTGTGTACAAAACTGAGGTCAGTCTTATGTACATTTTATTCTTTAAAGACAACAAATAACAGAAAAACATTGCGTGTTTTATACTATGCCCTTGTTGAATCCGTGCTTAGTTATGGTCTTAGTACTTATGGCCGCACATTCAAAACTTACCTGGACAGTATTAGATCTTTACAACACCTTGTCGATGGAAAAACTAAACTAGAATGTAAAGATAATTATGAGGAACTGTTTGTAATTTGTAAGGTTCTCCCTGTACATGAAAAGGTCAAAAACTTGTTGGTACTTGAGCAGTTTGATAATGATGAGATCATGGTCCAAGTACATAACAGATATAACACTAGAAGTGTGAGAGAACGTAAGTTGGTTCGACCATCAGCAACTAACTACTACGGCGAGAGAACCAATAAATATTTGATCCCTACTATTTATAATAATATTAGCTGGCTAAGAGGAGAGCTTAGCAATATAAGTAAATTGTCACTTAAGAGAAAACTAAGGCATATACTATTAAGTTCAATATCTGTTGTAATCAAATAACTTTTACTTTGCTGTACTGATATCCTTGTGTGTACTCTCTTGTCTATTTGTAAGTAATCCAAGGCTCCGATATTGTAACTTTTAAATTAATTATCAGGGTGTGAAATAACCACGTCATGTATATAGTTCTTAGATAATAATTAGATAGAATAAAAATAATGTATAGTTTGGTTTAATAAAATAATGTATGTATAGATGTCACAGGGCTTTTGCTCAAAAACTACAAAAACGAATATTGATTCAATTTCGATAAAGGGTCTTGTAGTAGCCGTTACTTAGATTGAAAGCTAAATAATATAAATAAACATTTTTCATGGGGGCCACTCCATACTTACATGTAACAGAAGCGGAAAAGTGGATGGTCCTACTATGTTGTACTTAAAGATATTGTTATATTCAATCTTATGTATTCTTATTTTAATATTTTGACCCGATTGTTTATCTCTTGTTTTTGCATCATTACGAGTAGGTATTTAACCGTCATAATTCCATAACTATGGTGTATAATATAATAGGGGCAGCACCTTACCTATATAAATACAGTTTATAAATAGAGAAACATTGTATGCGATCACTCTTTTCAAATTGACATGTAACAATTTGAAAGAGTGACCGCTAGTTTTTATTGCCTCGTTATTTTCGCCGGCTTTACCTATTGTTTGAGAACAGGCATTACATGTAAAAGTAAAAACGACTTTTCACAAGTATAATATTTTGCTTCGTAAGTTAGTAAAGAATTTTTTATTATTAATATTTCCTTTATTTATAATTTTTCTAATTTTGTATACTATTAAATATTTGTATAAGATTTTGTATTATTATTATTAAGAACCATTTCGTAAATTCGACATTATTGTATGGAATGACGTTTATGGTAGGTAATTTATTGAAATTCAGTTTGATAATAATAATTATGTACTTATGTTTTTGTTTTTAGGTTTAAATATATATATTTTTTTTATTGCCTATGGTTGGCAGACGAGCTAGCGGCCCACCTGATGGTAAGCGGTAGCCACCGCTCATGAACTACATGAATGTCAGGCACACACCCAAGCCGCTGCCTACCGTGAAGTGAAAACTCTCTTTAAACCTCGTTTGAAGAAAGACATGTCGTAGCGGGAAACACTGCAGCAGGTAGTTCGTTCCAGATGAAATAATAATAAATAAAATATCATAATTTTCGCTAAGAAGTTTTTATAAGACTACCTGCTATTTATAATATTAAAAACTGCCTGCTCGGTATCCGATTGTTATGACCAAGTTATTTATGTGGATTGTTTTATGTGTCTGCTGTCTTGTAGCTTATTGAGGACTGTTTGCATGTTGGGTTAACCGACGAAATTTGTGATACTTTTTATTTGATGTAACACCTTGTACACTACCATCTGTCACGCAAATAAAGATAATTTTATTTCATTTTTAAAGTTGACGGCAGTTTTAATGTTCTTACTATGTAATGTAATGAATTGGAAAAAATATGATACATTATACGTCAACAAACTTATATATTTGATTCTTTGGTAATTTTTTACAGTCTAAGTTTAAGAGGTTTAATGAAAGAATTAGCCATTTGAAATTGACTATACGCGTACTTTCCTTAAAACAGGGTATGAGAAATTGTTCACTACATAACAAACAAAACAGTATTTGTAAATGTGTTTCATTAAATGTCAATATTAAAGATTGGTCTATTTTTAACATGTATTCGATAGTGTAAACGTATTTATTTATTTAAGGTTTACCAACAGATGTTACAATTAATACTTTAAAAAAATACTATTTAGGTATATTTTATGAGTACTGTAAATCGAATTTTAGGTAAACACTACATGCAAATTGTTTTACAAAAAGACTTAGGTACTTACCTACTAATTTTATTTTGGAACTATTTAAGTGTGTATACGTACTTCTGTTATTGAAAAAACTAAACATAATTCCAATATAGGCCTTCTGCGACCAGGGTCCTTATTCACTATGTTTTTTTTCGTCGGTACTCTTAAAGATGTCCGCGCGCATGCGCTATGCATTTCTAAGCGCAGCTCTCTATTAATCATTATGACAAGATTTTGACAGTTAAAAGCGCGGACATGCCGCGAAAACGAAAAAAAGATAGTGAATAAGGATTTTAAATCATATCTGGAATATTATTTAAAACTAGTGGACGCTTCGCGGTTTCACCCGCGTAGTTCCCGTTCCCGTGGGAATACAGGAATAAAAAGTAGTCTATGTCACCCGGGGTTAGTGTAGCTTACAACGATGAAAGAATTTTTCAAATCCATCCAGTAGTTTCATACAAACAAACAATCAAATCTTTTCTCTTTATAATATTAGTATAGACAAATTCTTATTGTTAAAAGATTTTTTATTCTTGTACAAACGTACCTACTTATTATTTCATTAGATTGTTTATAAATAAAATGAATCAGATGTTCCTTTTAATATAAGGACCATATGCAACAGTTCATATCCATTCGCAACGATAACACACAAGTTTGCAATAGCTTGTGTGTTATCGTTGCGAATGGAATGATTCACTGCAATTATTTTGTAGCACTAGCTGTGCCCGCGACTTCGTTCGCGTGAAAGTCGGGTTTAAATTAAGGTAGTTTATGTTACGAAATAACTTCTGTGTAAGTATGTTGGAAACAGTCCTGTCGGGTGAGCCGCGATATGATTCAGCAGCGGAGAATCATCATATAGTCATCTATTGATAGCTTCAACACCCAAAAGCTTTGTGAAAATGAATAAGTACCAAACACAGACTCTTTAGGTATTCGTTTACTGTGTTTTTCTGTCATTAATATGTGTTATTTGTGTCTCTTTTCTTTTTGTCTATTGTTATTTTTATTATTTTACTGTTTTATTTATTGCTTTTTTTATCTTCTGCATGACTTTTCCTGTTAAATTATAATAATGTCTATACATGTGTCTTCTGTGTACTAAATAAAAATCGTTCTATGCTATTATTTTATATAGTTAATTTGGTGTGCGGCTTAAGAAGTGGGTTTTCTGTTGTTTTTGTTTCATTCATTCAACGTTATACCTACTTAATACCTAATAATTTTAAATAGAATTTGTACTAACATTTTGGTACTTCCCATTTGATCAGATGTTTATCGTAAACTTGTAAAGCCTAAGTACTTAACTGTGATAGTTTTCTTTATAATTTTAGTATTTATACTACTACCGTGATTTTTTTCACATACCCAACATCAACCATTTAGTTGGCAGGGGAACACTTGACTCTAACAAAAATGTTCACTATAAATCCTAATATTACACAAAGGAATCCTTAAATCTAATAATAGTCTTCACAAATCCTAAACGCTTTTTAAAAGACCTATCTAATGATACCCCACACGATGGGGTAGGTGAGAAAAAAATCACATCCCCACTTTACATATAAGAGAGTGCCTCTCTTATATGTTACAATGATGCAAGTAAGAAAAAAAGACATGGACTCCCCCTCCCCCAGACTCCGCGTTGACTGACAATGACCCCCCACCTCCCTCCTCCCGTCACCCGAACTACTCACACTTGGCCGATGAGTCATTCATTATCGTTGAATTGATGAACACTTGATATCCAACCATAACTGCATCTCGATGCACCTGTGTGACGCGTGGTCAAACAAACGGACAGACAGACAAACATTTCTTAAAATGATAGCAATATCTTTCTTTTTAATACTATTTTAAAACTTCTTTTACTAAGTATAGAATATTATTGAATACAACGCCATCTAACATTATTGACTACAACGCCATCTACTTTCAAAACCAGTGAAGTTTCTTCTAATACTTAATGTTTTTTTATTAATTTAAGCAATTTAATTAAATAAATAGGAGAATGTTGCCACTCAGCAAAAAATGAATCCGTCATCGTAAGCACCTATACCCTAATAAATGTTTTCACAAATAAGGAATTGTTTGATCACGGTGACCAATTTGATTTCATAGATGACGCTACACGTTTTTTTTACGTGTGTAATGTCTTTTTTTTGAGCACGAACACATCAATTCTGGAAAATACTTGTTAAATTGGAATGTAATATTATTTTTAATTTCTACTACGATTAATTCATTCACCTATAGATATCTTACATAAGTGCATATTTCACTTGATTTTTAAAATAAAAAAATATTAACCAAAGCAAATAAGTTACCTATGGCCGAAAAAATAACTATAACATTGAGAAAAATATTAAAAAAGGACAAAGACAATTTTAAAAAAATACAAAAAGAACATAATCAGATATCAGATTTGAGCATGAGACTTCGTCGTCAAAGACCGCTAGCATAACTTCGAGCCTATACTGTTCGCTACATACCACGTCAAAATAACTGTTCTTATGAAACTTAAAAATGTTGTGTATAGTTTTAGCATGAAGTTATGTATTCCATGGGTTACAATTAAAGATAATGTCTAATTGTGGAAAAAAATGTGATAAACCATTATGGTGCGACAAAAAATACGTTGCTACTCGTTCCCCATAGACGTTAGCGTAATGATTCATAGTGTAAATAATGTCCTAAGTATAGTATTTACTATAAAACTAATTTTTCATAAAGATCCGTCAAGTAGTTACTGTTTTATAACGAAAAATAGCTACAGACATTATCCCTCACTGCTTAGCTCCTATGGGAAAAAGCGTGATAATTTATAGCCTAAATGTTAATACGCATCTATTAAATTGCACGTGCAAAATTTCAACCGAATCTGTCTGGTAGTTTTTGCGTGATTCGTGTTCAAACAAACAGACAGACAGACATTTCTAAAAATGCAGCAAAGTGTTTAAATACTCTTTTCGAACATTTCCTAATATTTTTTTTCACTAAGTTCGGCCATGTACAGACATGTGAAATTTACAATTTTATTATATGTATAGATATAGATAGATAGCATGATTCAGTATTCAAGCGCGATGGCTTATTATTAGCGTATTTCATGAATAACTTTGGTGTTTATATACCGATTTCTATGATTCTTTTTTATGGAATAGTTAATTATGTTAACTTTTTTAATTAGGGATGACTGAAAGTGTTATAAACGTAAGAGTAGACAAATATAATTAGAAAGCTTCGAACTGCTAAGCTATCGGGAGTTACACGCGATATTGTGAGTCAACCATAAAAGATAGACATATGCTGTCGTCGGATATTTTTTATATAATTTTAAGGAGAACATTTCCGTCATACATGATTTCTGTGTAGCTTTAACCATTAAGGTTGCAGACGCGACGGAAGCTTAAAAAATAGAGTAACTTCTCCCGTTTTCCCTTCGCTGCTCTGCTCCTATTGATTATAGCGTGATGAAAAGTATACTATAACCACCTCAGGAGTATGAAAAATAATTGTTCCAAGTTTCGTTAAAATCCGTCGAGTAGTTTTTGTTTCTATAACGGTTATACAGACAGACAGACAGACAGACAAAAATTTTACTGATTGCATTTTTGGCATCAGTATCGATCCCTAATCACCCCCTGATAGTTATTTTGGAAATATATTTCATGTACAGAATTGACCTCTCTACAGATTTATTATAAGTATAGATTAGGTTTGACGGTAGAGATGTTAACTATTATTATAACAAATTTGCGAAATGGTCATGTACCAGCGTTTATTTTTAAAGATTGTAGTTGAGTACTGACTGAACCGTTACATTATATTTTTAACATGTGCTTGAAATAAGCCACTTTCCCTACTCGATAAAAGGTCACACGTGTTATTTCAGTTTCAAGGGTTAATCCCATAGTGATATCAGTGGGTTTAAAGCCAGTTACGGTGCTTTCAGCGCCAGCGAAAGTGTTCGAAACCGCTATACAACGCTGTGTGTAGGGGCAGGTACGCGAAAAGCTATCGGACGTGCAACACGGATTCCAGACGGAGCGCAGCACTACCACGAATCTTCTTAACTTTATGACGCACGTAATATCGTCAGCTTGTCCTGGAGTACAGGTAAATGCGACACTATCGATAATGATATCCTTTTAAGAAAATTGACGGAAATTGGATGTACGCCGCAATTGTTACAGTTTTTTGTCAGCTACTTGAAAGATAGACAGCAATATGTTGACTACAATAGACACGAAACCGAGCCATATTACACCCGATCTGGCGTGAGCCAGGGTAGCAATTTAGGGCCTCTTGAATTTATTATAATGATAAATAATTTACCCGATGTTGTCAAAAATAAACAGTACTTGTTTATTATTTGCAGACGACCTTAAGTTACTGCTTCAGGAGGATATGTCAGATTGTGAACACCTCCAGGATTAAGCAAGGTCAAGTGGGGTAATAGTAATACATTTTATTTTAATGTATCCAATTGCTCAGTAATTACATTTACACGTGCCCGGACTTCTTTGAGCTACGAGTACAAGGTAGAAGAGATACCTATCCAACGAGTGTCAAAAGTACGAGATCTAGGGTTAAACATCACATCTGACCTTACATTTCGCGAACATATTATTAAAATATTTAAAAAGGCGTACGGAAACTTAGGTTTTGTTTTGAGTCTAGGCAGTCGCAAGGGTTTACTAATATTTCTACGATTAAGGTGTTGTACGATGCGCTGATGCGAAGCCACCTTAGAGCACCTAGGACACCTGGCCAGGCCACATGAAGCCAAGTACAATATTATGTTAGAGCGTGTCCAGAATAAACTCACCAGACACTTGTATTTCAAATTATACGGGGTATATTCATTTTACCCATTGATGTGCTGTACGTTTTTTGTGTTTGGCATGGTCGGGAACAACGAGCTGAGGGTGCGACGGGACTTCACACTAGCCGCCTATGTGGTAAAGTTGCTGCGTAGTGTTGCACATAACCCAGGCGTTCTCACATAAAGCTGTAGGTACCGGATACAATATGTGGAGGCGGCGACGCCCACAACCTACTGGCAAATACGCCCCTTACTCGTTCAATACGCGTTGTAAATGAGCTCCATGAGCGGATCGATATATTTTCGTGCAATATGGGTGAATCCGCAAAAGTTCTGTTAAATGTAGTTAGTAATTTGTGTTAAATTGTTAATTTCTTGTTAGTAATAATAATATAATAATATTTATTTATTTCTCTCATAAAGGTTAGATTTGTACAGTTACATGTATAGCTACATACTTATGTAATTACGAACCTTGTGAGAGCTGGAGTCCGTAGTAGGTACAAAACCTGTGTGACGGATCTCCAGGCTCTCTCCACTTTTATGACATTATAAGGAGCTAAAGAGAGCATCGGTGAAGTATGAGATAGTAAATGTTAAAATGATGTTAGGTAGGTATATATATAATTGTATTTGTATTAAAAAATAAAGCCACTCTGTCGTATTAGGTTTGACATGTAAAGATAGATGTTAAGGATGAATAAATAATAAATAAAACATTCACACACAAGTGACCATTTGTGTAGAGGTCAATAAAAGCACTGTTTTCGTAGATAATCTTACATAATCTAGGAATGAAGCTCACAAAATCATAGGGTAGAACAAGGGAAGTTACTGGTTTGCGCGGTGGCCTTCGGGGAACCCGAAAAGAGAACTTGGTCAAAAGTTAGGGACAATCGATTTTATTTCTAATCTAAAATGTCCCTACGCGTCTCGCATGTAAAAATGTTTCAGTTTTCCGATGTAATACACTTCCCTCTCTCAGCCTCCGGTCGTGAACCCCAAGTAATATAACAATCTTTTTTGAACCCTTTCTAATCTCAAGGAGTGGACGGCAAACTACGGATGCCAGATAACACTACAGTATTCCAAAATGTAGCATTTTGGAATACTGTAGCACGAGACTTCAAAATAACATAATTTCGTTCGCAAACTCTGAAAAACGTTGCTGTTCCTATTTTCAAATCCTAACATTCATAAGGCTCCTTTAACACTATCATCTACATGCGGCACGAGTGGTAATTTACTGTCCAGCATAACACATTGGTCTTAAAGGGTAAGTACCTACCGCATAGATGACATTGCAAATATTAAAATCTTAGAATCTTGATTAGAAGAAAATAGCAAACTAAGAATAGCAATCAGTATAGTTATTACTTTGCACCTTATTAAAGAGCCTAGTTGTTTGGCTATGTTCATTAAATTTTCTGATTTAGAATCAAGTACGCACTGCATGTCTATGTTTATTTATTTAAGGGCAACAAACAAATCATACACTAAATCTTTACAAATATACATATTAATGGATACATCCAGACGTGCTGCCTTAATTATAGGCTACCATGGCATGCATTAGGTAGGAAAGAAACGTGCTCTTTTAGAAAAGCACGACTGAGAGAAGAAGAATTTCAAAAAAAATGTGTGCATACAAATGAGTAAAGTATCAAATAGGTTATTATATAAATAGCGAGCTAAGAAGAAAAAGTCGGTCTCTTCAACGTTCCAAGTTGGTATTATAAAAGCAGCCACATTGATATTTATTTAATTAAGCAAGTGAGTTAGTCAATATGACCATTAAATGTTTTGTAAAGGAAGAGATGATCATGAATAAGTCTTCGATTTTTTAAGCTGAGTAGTTTGAAGTATTTTAAACGGGAGTTGTAGCTAGGCAACTGTTTGGCTATATTGCAATGATATGACAAATCATCATCATCATCATCATCAGCCTATCGCAGTCCACTGCTGGACATAGGCCTCTCCAATTGCACGCCACTTTGTTCTATCTTCGGCTTCTCGCATCCAGCTCCTGCCAGCCGTTTTGCGTATATCATCACTCCACCTGGCCTGAGGGCGTCCTACACTACGTTTGCCAAGCCGCGGTCTCCACTCAAGAACTCGTTTACCCCAACGGTTGTCGGTTCTTCGGCTAATATGGCCAGGCCACTGCCACTTCAACTTGCTAATCCGGTGGGCTATGTCGATAACTTTGGTTCTCTGCCGGATCACCTCATTTCTGATTTTGTCCCTAAGAGAAATGATAAATATGACAAATGCCACAGAAATATTTTTTGTAACGATTCCAGTCGATGTTTATGTATATATATCGTAGTAGGGTCCAAACCATGCTACAATATTCTAATCCGGACCTTACAAGAGAGTTAAAAATTGGATATTTTACTTGAGGTATGTTTAAATTCCCTACTATTATGCAGTACAAAGTCCAACAATGAGGCAATGCTATCGACATAGGTGTTAAAAACGAAGTTTATTATCTTTGACTTCCTTTTCCTCGATTTCTTGGATGTTTATAACGTATCGGCGAAAAAAGGGCCTCTCTTTTTAGAAAAGTGTACATGGTAGCATTTGTCGACATTAAGCAACATCTTATTGTTCAGGCACCACTGTGAAAAACGATCCAGGTCCTCTTGCAAATAATATCACTATCATTAACAATTTGCTTGACTATTTTAAGGTCATCGGTGTATAAATATATACGGGAGTGAAAAAAATTCGATCGAATTGCACCGATCGTGGTCACGGGTCGACTCGTGACCACGATCGGTGCAATTCGATCGAAACGTCGGGTAAATAAAAGGTTCGTACCTTTAAATAATTCACGCGATTAAGTCCCGAAATAAAACTAATATGTATAAAAATCGCGAAAGTTTAAAAACAATCAATGGTCTTGGTTCTTAAACCTCTCATATTTTGAAAATAGCATTTTAATATGTTAGACATTTTTTTATATAATTAGGTAAACAAACACTCGAGTAAAAATAAAAAGTAATTCAGGTTAACTTATTATTTACTTTCATATTACGATTATATATCGATTCGTCCTCTGGTCTTTTGCGAACGTGAACTCGTTCCACTTACCCACACAAAAGCATAGTTTAATTGTTTATCACGAAGTCGGCGGCCCGACTTCGTGCAAGTAGGTTTTTATTTTCGGTCGTCAAGTTTTCAGACACATAAACGGCCGTCTTCTTGTTGTCCAGTCCCAGAACACTTGTGTTCAATATTTCGTTGGGGTGATCTTTATTATATTTAATGGTGGCGGCCCGTAGAGAATCCCGGGTGAGTGGCGTGTTAAGCTTCGCCAAGATGGTACGCGGACGCAAAAATGTAGGGTTCAACATGGCGACACGGGAACAGCTATGCTATTCCCAAAAAACAAAATTTCTAGGCTGTACGTCACGTCGAGTCGTCGTCGACACAGCTTTGATAACGACGTTCCTCCCAGCGCTGTCAAAAATCGAATTCCCAAGTAGCCATGTGCTCGACGACGATCGCCCTTCCGTCGCTGTTTCGTAGACGAGTTACGGATTGACACATTTTTAGCTATTTATTTAGGAACCCCTCTCGGGTGAAGGCCTCTTCCAAAGATTGCCACTTTTCTCGGTCTTGAGCTATCTGTTTCCATAGTGGTCCAGCTATTTTTCTGATGTCATCCTCCCAGCGAGCAAAGGGTCTACCTTTGTGTCGTTTGCCCATCGGTCCGTTCCATGATGTTACCGTTTTTGTCCATCTGTGGTCTTTAAGTCGCGCTACATGCCCGGCCCACTTCCATTTTAATTTTTGTGCATGAATAAGGGCATCAGTTGTTTTTATTTTTGCTCTTATATCTGCATGCCTTATTTTTTGTACTTTTTTTATATTTAACATACTACGCTCCATTCCCCTTTGACATGTAGTGATTTTATTTTTTGTTCTGGTAGTGAGCTTCCAGGTTTGGCACGCGTATGTTAAACATGGGATCAGACACGAGTCCATAACTTTCTTTTTTAACTTTATGGGCATATCGCTTTTAAATATCTCTTTGAAGCTCCAGTATTTAGTCCATGTGTTCTTAACTCTCCTTTCCACTTCTAGCTCGTTACTATCTCTGTTGAACCCAATTTGTTTTCCTAAATAAGTATATTTTTCTACATATTCTAGTGTTTCGCAGTCTATTTTTATGTTTGTTTTTATGTAGTTGGACATAGTTTTCGTTTTAGTAATGTTCATTTCAAGGCCCACTTGTCTGCTAGCTATGTGTAGAGCTTCAATCATGTGTTGAAGTTCAGAGCTTGTTTCGGATAGCAAAACCAGGTCATCTGCAAATCTGAGGTGGCTTAGGTATTTTCCTTTGATGTATAGTCCTCGATTGCTCCAATTCAATTTATGTATTATGGACTCAAGTAATGCAATAAATATTTTTGGCGAGATGGGGTCCCCTTGTCTAACACCTCTTTTGACAGGAAAGCTTGGCCCGACAGTTTCTAGCTTCACTCTACTTGAGCATTTGTTATATATGTTTCTTAGTATAGTTATATATCCTTCTTCAACATTATGCTCTTTCAGAGTTTTCCAAATACTGTCATGTGAAACCGTGTCAAATGATTTTTGATAATCAATAAAAGCGATATATAATGGTCTCTGAAACTCCTGATATTTTTCTATTAGCAACTCTAGGGTATGTATGTGGTCTACAGTTGAGAAGCCCTTTCTAAAACCAGCTTGTTCGATGGGTTGTTTTAGTTCTAGTGTTGTGCTTATTTTCTGGTTTATAATTGTAGCAAAGAGTTTATATATTGTTGACATTAAGCTTATGGGCCTGTAGTTTCCTATATCCTTAGGATCTCCTTTTTAATAAATCAAAATGATGTTGGATTCAGACCACTGAGAAGGTGTTTCATACGTTTCTAATACCTTGTTAAACAGTTTAGCTAAAGGAGCAGCTAGTATGACATAGGCTGATTTCAAGGCATCGTTTGTAATCTTGTCTGAGCCTGGGCTTTTGTCCGGTTTTAGTTTCTTCATGGTCTCTATTATTTCTCCACACTCTATCGGATCTATTGGGCGTTGTGGTGTTGTGTGTGTCACTAAATCACAATATGTAATGTTGAACTTATTTGCGGCGCCATATAGTTTCTTATAAAAATCTGTGGCGATACTTACAATATCTTTACGACCATACATAGTTTTATCCGCAACTTTTAGTCTTTCAATCCATATTTTTTTAGTACATAATTCTTTATATCCTTTTTTCAAGCTTCCCTTTTTTCCAAATGTTTTTTAATGCTTGTCATTCTGTGTTTCTTGTAGTCGGTTTTTATATATTTGCTTATTAACTTATATAGAGCTTTTAATTCGTTTTTCATGGCACGAGTTTCATTGCTTGTTTTCTGTAAATCTTGTCTTCTTTTTATGAGGTTTTTTGTGCGTTCTGATAATATATTGCGATCCTTTCTTTGTTGATTTTCATTCCATGCTCTACACAAGCTTGTTTGAATAGAGTTTATTAATTTATCATGATATTCTTGTACTTTGTCTTCAGGGTTTGTGTTTAGTAGCGCAGGTATATCTTTTTTTAGCATCTCTATATACAATGATATTTCTTCTTTGGTTTTGAGTGCGCTATATTTGTTATTATTATTAAAACTTGCTCTGCTTTTTATTGGCTTCGCAAGTGTTAATACTGTTCTAATTGGCCTGTGATCTGATGGGTAGTTTATACTTAAGGTTTCAATATTTTGAATCATTTGAGGTCGATTGGTCAGTATGAAATCTATTTCATTTTTATATTGACCATTAGGGGAGCGCCATGTCCATCTTTTTTTCAAGTTCTTTTTGTAGAAGGTGTTGATAATCGCTAAATTGTTCTCCAAGGCGAAGTCTATGAGTCTTTGACCTCTGGCGTTTCTCTCTCCATAACCGTTCTGTTTCATCACCAGGTATTTGTCGCTTTGTGGTTGGCCTATTTTTGCGTTAAAGTCTCCCATTAGAATAAAATCGTTATACGCTATATCCATAGCCTTGTAAATATTTTCATAGAAAGCAGTGACCTCCTCATCATTTGCCGCTTCTGTAGGGGCGTAGGCTTGAATTATAGTAATTTTCTTACTTGGTAGGTACAGATGTAGTAATGCTACTCGTTCCGAAATGCCGATATAGCTAGCTAAATATTGTTTTAAGTATTTCTTGATTATGAAGCCGACTCCATACATGCCTGGTGTTTCGCCAGTGTGACAGAGAATGAAGTCTTCGTATTCTATTATTTTGTTGCCGAGGCGTCGCGCTTCAGATATTCCAATGACATCGTATTTGATATTTGATAGAGCTTCAATTAGTTCGATTAATCGTTCGTGTGATGACAGTGTTCTAACATTGTAGGTAGATATATAGAGTTGTTTGTGTTCTGTGATTTTTGAGTATTTTGAATGTGTAATCTTTGGGAGGTTTTGGTCAAAATCCTCCTCGGTGACCAGCCGGCTTGGAAGATGTATTGTAGTGTTTTTTCTTTTTTTTTTCTTTACTTTTACTTTCTGGGAGAGGTGCCGTTAGTTGCTATATATTATTGCTGTTATTTTCATCATCTTGGCTTTTTCCGTTTTTGTCAACTAAGTAATTAAGTATACCCGGTTTAACCATTCCCTCTGAGAAGCTGGATGATCTCAGCGGCGCAGTGCTCATTAAAAGGGTTTTGTTTTTCTTAGCAACTTGAGTACTGCGAGGATTACTGTTCTCAGTGTTGATGTTGTGCTGTGGTGAAATAGAGAGATTTCTCTTCCTGTTATCGGTTGATTCAGGTTTTATTTTATTTTTTAATATGATAAGTTTGTCGTATTTAATGACTGCATTATTACCTTTCTCTCTCTCAATTTTTATTTGTTCTTGCAACATTTTTCTTTTCTCAAGTACGTGTTGAGGATAATCTTCCTTTATATAGTAAGCAGTATTGTTTAAAGACCCTTTCTGTTTCATGATCTTGATTTTACTACCCAGCGTGGTGAGTGTTACTGTAATCGGTCGGGGTTTTTCTGATTTTCTGCCTATTCTTCTGGCTTCTTGTATGTCACTGTAATTTAATTTTAATGAGAAATATTTGTTTATAAAAGTTATTATATTGGTCTCCAGCTCGAAATAAGATTTTTCGCTTTCTTCAACACCAAAAAAAACAATATTTCTCTGTCTTGCATATTTCTCTAACATATTTAGCCTTTGTTCTTGATTTTCTATTTTTTCTTTAAGCTTTCCTTGATTTTCCTCCAAAGTTCTAAATTTTTAATTTATTATTTGGTTTACATTTTCTGTTACTCTCTCTGTTACATTCTCAGCGCTGATTGTAATAGCCTTTTTCTGTTCATCTAGATCCTTTTGGATCTTACGAAGTGCAGCCATAACTTCTTCCATCTTTTAAAGCAAAATGTTGGTTTTCTGTTCGCTTACTTTGCTACTTATCGCTAGATGGCGCTTTTAATGAAATTCGATATATTTTTGTTCTAGTATAGCCCTCTAGTGTTTAGTAGCGGAACCAAGTTGATCTATCTTTTCGTTAGATGGCGTTGTTATACCGGCAGTATTGTTTTCGGTTATTTTTGGAGGTTATGTTGTAAATTTGCGTTTCTATTTTAACTTTTTAACTAACCTTGCTCAATAAGTTTAACTTGTGTAGTACTATTTGAAGTCCTTCAGTGCAGCTTGTATGTATTTTTCCACCTCAGTTACCTTGGCTATCCAAACCAAGGTTGTTGTTGTTGATAGCACTTTTCGATTGATAACGGTAGCAGATCTTCACTTTCCACCAAAACTTCACTTCGACGTTCTACTTAGTTATAATAATTGTCTTCACAACTGGTTTTTTCTCCGAAATACGTATTATTTACAATTTAATAAACCGATTTACTTGGAAAACGATGTTGACAGTTTTATTTTATTTACTCGTATTAACTAGTGAAAAGAAAAAACTGAATGTCACTATTTGACAATAAAATTAAATAATGTTATAGATAACACTGGAGGGCGAGTATTGTAATAAGATTTATCATATTTGTTTCATTCCTTGCGTTTATTTCAATAACAAATATTGTATGTATCGCGATCGTCAAGAAGTTCTCTTCAGAAAGGTTCTGTCTAATCTGCACTACAAATCACAGAAGCCAATTTTATAGGGATGAGCTCAAATACCTATTGCAAGCTGTTGAGAACAGGAACTGCTTATCACAACAAACAAGTGTAATAGTGACTGTGTTAAGCGAAAGACTGCTGAATATAGGATCGCCACAACGACCGGACAAGATAAAACAACTTAATTAAATATGAATTAAAATTAATATTTTATATGCAATTGTGTTTATATTTCCATGACATAGATATATTTATGTATAAATGAAAATCTTTATTTGAACTATGAATTCAGGGTTTGAATATATGATTTTTTAGGGTACCTACAACGTAGTAGCAATGTGTTGTGAAAATTGCGGCAAACTGATATATCGTTATTTTCACAGCTCCGCATTTAGGTAAAGTGTAATATATATTTATGGAAATAAGTGATAGCTGATGCCGATGTACAGATGTGACGATCGGAGGAAAGAAAAAATAACAGTAGCAATATTCATATACAACAAGTAGGTGACATAAAAGCAAAACATTAAATCAACTAATTATGTGTGTTTACATATACCTAGTCACCTTGTTCCTAATCATTACATCACTATCACTATCACTTCACTATCACTACATAGTATAAATCAAAATCGCTTCGCGCTGTCTGTCCCTATGTATGCTTATATCTTTGAAACTACGGAACGGATTTTGATGCAATGTCTTTTAATTGATAGAGGAAAAGAGGGAGATTTATATGTATAAAACATGCATAATATAGCAGAGAAACACTGATAATTTTAGAGGTTTCTAAACATACACATAAAATATATAAACATAAACACTTTTCGGGTTTACATTGCAAACCCTGGATAAACCTTACAAGATAGATCTAAATAATGTACTATAGAACACCTTAAATAGCTCTCCAAAAAAGTCCGCGATTGTATATGTCTATTTCTTAAGGATAACCCACAATAACATTTTTTTACTTTTTTTTTTTACGAGAAATAGGTAATGACTTTAGACAATACAGCATTAATCCTTATCCAATTGAGTACCTTACATACATTGTGAATTTAATATTGATCAATATGGCTCTTTACAGGTAATTTAAATATTTTCGAAGATATTACAGATTTAAGATGCAGGGACATAGCGGTTGCGGCGGCACCGACCGGGGGGCCGGAGGCGCGTGCCTATAGCGCATAAAGCACTTTATAATTAGCAGCGATCGCACGCGTTTATCGGAGGAAAATAACAATCTATACTAATATTATAAAGAGGAAAGATTATTTTGTATATAATGAAAAAACTCAAAAACGAATGGACTGATTTCAAAAATTCTTTCACAAAGCTGCATTATCGCGAAGTAACATAGACTATTTTTTTTATCCTTATGAAAACTACGTTTATGTGGATAATGTTTAGTGGAGAAAAGTCCGTGCGAAGCCGGAGCGGGCCGCTAATCTATCTATAAAAATAAAAATCATGCAAGAGCATGTCGGACCGTGCTAAGTGTAGGGTTCCACAGCCTTGAACAATTGCATCAGCAGAAGAGTGTATGTTCATGGCAGTTACGCCCTTTTGTTGAGAAACGGCAGTTTTTTGTCAATAACTCAATGACGGTATATCCGATGTTATGCCAAATAATTTTGGTTTAAAGTATTTATTAAAGTAGCGCTATCTTTGTAATTTATTTCATATTTTTTGGTTATACGGTGACATTATTATATACGAGTAGTATATAAACAAAGAAACATTGTAAAACATTGGCAATTTGAAAAGGGGATTTATTTCCAGTAGTTGCGTGGAAGAAGTTCCACGGCGGAACTAGTGGGATTTTAACCAATAGTTCCATTAACTGAACTTATGGGAAATCTGAATCCCAGTAGTTCCGTTAATAAACTACTAACTAAATTTTCCCTGTTTGTGCAACCTTTTTATTGCTGCTCCACAGCAGCACGTAGTCGTAGCGTGATGTTATATAGCCTATAGCCCTTCTCGATAAATGGTATATCAAACGATAAAATATTTTTTCAATTCGAATCCATAGTTCCTGAGATACGATAATCTCAAGAACTACTGGCACGAATTGAAAAATTCAAACGAACAAATAAACAAACAAACTCTTTAGTTTTATAATATTAGAAAAGATGTCTAAAACCTTTTCAAAATTTTCATCGGATTGACCCATTATGCGGCGTTGCCACGGTGACAAAAAACAATTACGAGTATGTGTTCCGCTGTCAAACTAGCGCTCAAGGAGGCTCAAGGCTGGACGGGAGGACGCAGAACTACTGAACGTCGAGCTTGTTGACATTTTTTACAGGTTTGTGTATTCTGAAAAAAAATACAGCGCCGAGCTAGCTTACAGCCTAGACTACAGCCTCGATTTTGACTGTCAAAATCAAAAGCTATATATTTAGCGCGGACCCGCTGTCAGTATAAGGAAATTACAATTACTGAAGATATTGTGCCTAAATTATAAGTACATAATGGCAATAGCGAAGCCGAAAAACTAATGAAATGTATTTGTTATTCATCATTATAAATTTGGGATAATATATTTTTTTATTTTTTTTATTAATAAGACGACTACTAGCAGTAGACAAGCCTTGTGTCGCGGAAGACTTTACAAACATACAAGTCACGGACATAAAGTACACCCAGACTCGGAAAGGGTCAAGAGGTCGTGGGAATCGAACCCACGACCTCTTGCAGTTGGACTCACTGCCACCGCGCCACAGAGGCAGTATTAATCCTTTACCTAACTAGCAAAATAATTATTTGTTTTGCGTGTCACATAATGATTTGTTTTATTTCCATCACCACTGGTTATAAAAGTAACATAATGGTATCCTAAAAGATTTAGGTTGTGGTGACCAATCTCAGCATACAACTAGCCAACTACGCAAAAAAACACAAAAGTGTCTGTACAAGCTGTATCTACACATCTGGGTCTTGCACTCTCTATGCCTTTAATCTCTTTGTTTGATGAAGTGGAAATCCGACACGTCTGAACTGAGATAAATATGACCCTTTAACTTTTGAATCATGTGACCAAAAAATATAAAAAAATCACAAAGTAGCGCTTAACAAATACTTTAAACTTATTTCGGACATGATCGGATATACCGTCATTGAGTTATAGCCGAAAAACTGCTTTTCTTCTCTTTTTTGATGCAATTATTTAAGACTGCGGAACCTTGGCTAAGAGCTTGCTCTTGCCCCGTTTTTTTATTAAATTGTCTATCCTTGAGTAAGTAGGAAATCAAGGAAAATGGTACTTTACGAGGATATGCATTTTATCAATAATTATTTCTCATTTCTGTGGTTTTGTTGTGAGGAGATTAAATAAACGTTATGCTCTTTAAAAAAGAAAAAATCTACCATTTTGGAGTCAAAGTTATGTAGAAATTTAATGTATTAACTTATAGAAATTTATTAGTTGATATTTTCCCTTCGGACCCACGATACCCCTGGCGATCCCCCTATTCGCAGTAGTTCGGTGGTTAGTCCGGTATACCGAACTAATGCTACTTTTTAGTCGCAGTAGTTCGGTAAGCACAACGCACCGTACAATACATTTCCGTACATTTTTCGTAGCAATAGTTCGCGAAGTAATGTAAGCAAAGAAAACGAAAAATACAATAACAATATAATTATTTTAAAATGAAGAAGTTAAAAGAGCCACTTTATATAAAAATAACTCTGTAGAAATATCGCCACAAGTAAACTGTAGTTGAGCATCCCTTATGAAATCATCTGTTTCAATGCATTTCTTACTTCTTTTTAATAATGTATTTTTTCCGAATCTTGTGTACTGATCGACTTTTAAATTCGCAAGAGTATTGCCATCATGTAGCATGTGCAAAATTTGAATCAAAGTTGGGTTTTTCTTAATGAGCCCATTTATTTTGTAATTCCAACCTTCCACAATATTGTTCGTCCGACGACGATTAGCGAAAACTGACCATATATGAATGAAATCAGGTCTCATCCAAAAATTTCGAAATACTTTTGAAACTTTTCTAGATTTTCATCACCAGAGACTATTTTATTACATATATTGCCAACCCGCATTAATTTCATGATCAGGCAGCAAAGCTAACGTGGACCATAAATTAACAATATATTTATGTTTTTTTGACGTTAGGTTATATTCAGTCGCTTTACGCTTTAAACAATTAAGTTAATGAAAATAACAACCGATTATTGTGGCATTTTGAAATACACATTTTATGGCTTTTATAGTGGCCATTTCGGAATCAACGTGTATTTTTTTAGGATCCCACTCCAGAATTTGTGACTTACACAATTCAAAAACAATTCTATATGCCTTTTCGCTCTTATGTGACATAAAGGCAAATGCCAGTGGTACCACAATATTTGTCTCATTGCTGCTACCTAAGTAACGGTAACACTTTAAATTAATTATGAATTACTAAAGATCAATAAACACCAATTCGCATTGAGGAGGAATAAATATTTAATAAACAATTGAAATTAGACATTGACATTATGATTAATACCTATCTTGCAACTGAAGAGTCTGTATACCTATATCGTAAAGATGTTTGCATCTACTTTGTGGCGATATTTCTACAGAGTTATTTTTATATAAAAAGACTCTCTTTACTTCTTCATTTTAAAATAATGATATTGTTATTGTATTTGTCGTTTTCTTTGCTTACGTTACTTCGCGAACTATTGCTACGAAAAATGTAGCAATAGTACGGTGTGTTGTGCTTACCGAACTACTGCGACTAAAAAGTAGCATTAGTTCGGTATACCGGACTAACCACCGAACTACTGCGAATAGGGGGTGGTATCGTGGGTCTTTTAAAATCAAACGATACCCCCAACTAATAGTGTTGAGTGACATTAATTAATAATAGCTTTGTCATCTAGTATATTTTATATTTACAAAATACAAAAAGAATTATCAAATTGTAGTTTTAGTATTCTTCCAGTTAAATTTCCTTTATACAATATTTAAAGTACTGTCCTTTATACAATATGTAAAGTATGTACGCCGTACCAATTGAAATTTCTTTATTTACAAGTTCTAATTGCACGCTGGTAATGAAATTGTCATTAATGATTTGATACTTTCTTCTCTTTTTTGGAACCATCTCCATCGTATGAATGTGCTCCAGAACTTTGAGTAATCTCATAATTGTCACAAAATTTTTGTTGATGCGCTTATTAATTTTGGAGTGAGAAACGCCTCGAGAACGTTGGTGGTTCTGTGGCGTTCGCCAAATACGCTTATCATAGTGCAATGCATAGAGGACAAACGTTGATTTTTATTCATATACCTAGATAGATTAGAAACGTGATTACTGATTACATACATATTAGTCACATAGGTTTCAATTTCATTTTTGTTTTATGTAGGTAGGTAACCTATCCTAGTTGTACCTTAAAAAGGTGATATAATCATATATTCAAATGAATTTACAGCTGAAATACAGAATTCCATGTTATGAATATATAAACACAATTGCATTTTTAAAATATTTTTTAATTCATATTTCATTAAGTTGTTTTTCCAACTTGTTCGGTCGTTGTGACAATCCTTGGGGGAGGCCTTTATTCAGCAGTGGACGTCTTTCAGCTAAAACGAATGAACTAAAGTTATTTTTGTGTCGCTTAACACAGCCACTATTACACATGTTTGTTGTGATAAGTAGGGTGACTACCCTATACGGCTTCAAAACACTATTTATGCTTTTTCATTTTCCAAACGCCCGCTTCTTCTCAATAGGTCGTGATAGGTATTTAAGCTGAGAAAGACTCGCTTCCAACTTTGATTTGCCTATAAAATTGGCTTCTGCAAGCTGCTACCGCGCCGGCGAGATAAAACCGTTCTGGAGAGAACTTCTTGACGATCGCGATACATACAATATTTGTTATTTAAATGAACGCAAGGAATAAAACAAATATGATAAATCTTAATACAATACTCGGCCTCCAGTGTTCTCTATTTATATGACTTTTTAATTGTCAAAGATTGACATTCGGTTTTTTTATTTTTCTCCATTTACTTTAAAAGAGGTTTTGCCTTTCAAAATGAATAATTTAATGTTTTTTTTAATAAATTTGTTAATAATAAGTTTACAATTTTACTTTCTTCTAAGAAATAAGTAATTGTAAACTTTAAATATAATTTTAAAACCTTTAAAACTCATAATCGAGATTAATAGATTATGTTGTGAAAAAAAAACAGCGACGTCTACGAAACAGCGACGAGAGGACGATCGTCGTCGAGCACATGGCTACTTGTCAATAGCGATTTTGACAGCGCTGCTCGGAAGGTCGTTAGCAACGCGGTTGTTCATAGTGTAGCTGATAAACGTTGGTAGTTGATTCTCTGCCGGTGCTGCGGCCAATTATGTACTTATAATGTTGGCACAGTACCTACAACAGTTGTAGTTTCCGCATATTTCCGCGCTAAATATAGTAGCTTTTGAATTTGACAGTTAAAATCGAGGCTGTAAGCTAGGCTGTAAGCTAACTCGACGCTGTAATTTTGATCGGAATACCAAAATCTATAGAAAAATGACAAGAAGCTCAATTTTGCGTAGTTCTGCGCCCTCTCGTCCAGCCTTGAGCGCTAGTTTAACTTATGGGAATACCTAATGAGTTTTTCGTCGCTGTGACAGCGCTGTGGTCGAGGCTGTATGTTTTGGGAATAGCACTGCAGTAAACTACGTCGCGACAGTAGGGAAAGGGATATAGTAGGAAGTTCCCTTTCTAAAAGCAAATAATAATATTTACCTAGAATAACAAATTAACACTTTGAAGTTGGCGCCATGAAATAGAGAGAAATAGTTGTTTTTGTTTAATTCGGCACCAAGTTCAAAGTGTTAATTTGTTTTGTAGGTATTATTTTTTGCTTTTTAGTTGCCTTGTATTTATTTTTGAAGTCGGTAATATTTTTTTGTAAAAAAAAAATTTTATTTCACTCTTTTTAGTGGGTTGGTTTGTAATTCACGTAGGTTACAATAGGCTTATGTCAAGTGTATTCTCGTCATACTACTATTACACATTGTAATAGAGCTTTATTACAATGCGTAATAGTAGTATGACGAGAATAAAATGCTATTCAATGTCATATTAAAGTGATTGAATCGCAAACCGTGGAGTATTGCATAGGTCCGCTCATCATTTGTGGTCTTCATCATCAATTCTACTTCACCAATAGGTGACTTACTTATATTTACAGACACTTATATCAACATTTACCTAATGTTAATTTTTCGTACAAATTCCATTGAAAATTATTATTATGTAAGTATAACGTTGTAAGTATGAAACAAAAACAACAGAAAACCCACTTCTTAAGTCGCATTATTTCATTATTTCAATGTAGGGTACATTGTGCGTGGCCCGAAATACACTTGCCCGTGTTAATTATATTTAAGATATTTATTAGGTAGGTACTAGTACTTCTCTTTCTTTGCCAAGCCTAGTCCTATGTCATTGGAAGTAGTTTTCTCGTCATTCTTCGTCATTTTGATTAACAGACTTTCAAGTTTAAAAAGTTTTTTCTTGCTTTCTACCTCCCCGTCCCCGTAAAAGCCATTTATGAGTATTTGTATCAATCAGAGCTTCAAAATGAGTAGGATAAACCATTATTGAACTCTACGGCTAAAATAGCTGGTGTTGAGTCAAATGTACCTACCAACCTGTGCACCCAAAACCATTATTAGATGAGAAATATATTTTTTTACTATTAACGGGGGATACGGCTGTATATTGAAAGAAATGAAATAGGTAATGTCGAAATCAAACACACATTATAAAAACAGTTTTATTGTTTCAATTAAGAAGGTAGGTAAGTACATACTTATTTAATACATCTGATATCTTAATAATATAATTCGTCTAGCTACGAAGCTCAGTACGGATTTATGGATGTCACATAGAAAAGGTTTTAGGGAATCTTCCCTCAATAAATGCATATTTTTTTTATTCTCATTAAATTCATCGCAGTATACAAGTTTTTTTTAACTTTTTTTCAGCCACTGAGAGAAGAGACGATAGCCTGACGGTAAGATACCGGCTTATGAATACTACGACCTATCTCTTCCTGTGGGTGTCGTCAAAGGGATTTCACACTGGAGGACGTACGGTTCGTACTTTAAAGGCTTACTGCGATCGCTAACCCACTCGCCAAGCGTGGCGATTAATTAATGTAATTATTAAATACTTAAATTAGTAATAATATTAGACAGACTTTTATTCATATTTGGTAACAATACCGCAACGTATAACAAAAACGTGTAGAAATGCATGTATTGCACCTCCCCGTTCTATAAAATCAAAAGATAGTATATTATTTTATGAAATGAGTGAATTTCGTATTGATATTTTCGTTAATATAATTGAGCTAAAGATTAAAATATCGTAAAATGGTATTTTAATATCGATTTTCAATTAAAATCAGTAACCCTTATTCACAATACTTTTGTAATACCATTTTAATTTGCGAATCTATTTTGTTTTAATTTTTGGTTCTATTTTTAAAATATGATAGAAGATAAAACATTCATTATTATCCTTAAAAATGATATTACTTCAGTATTATAAATGAGGTAGTCCTAATCTAAAAAGTAATTATGATTTAAGGACGCATTTGACTACACTTTTAAGTTCCACGCCAAAAAAAATATATTCACAAAATGAGAATTTTAATATGAGTAAATTGAGTTGGATGAGATCGGCTCGGAATATTATTATTTTAAATCACAAATAATCTCACTGGGTTTAATACTTAAATATATTATGTAAGAATGCCAACAAATACAGTAGTATTCGTTGGCATTCTTACATATTTAAAAATAAATACTTTTCTTACAGGTTTAATATCACATTCACAACTAGGCTAGTAATTCAATCTCTCTTCAACGAATGTCTAAAAAGCCTTTTATTCAAACATTTATTGATAGTACTTTAAATTATTAAATCTTTCTTTCATACTTTAACATATTTGTTTTTTATTTTCCAACTACAATTTTAGAACTTTAATTATTTATTTCTCTTTGATAACATTTTATTAATTAAAATAGACATTTTGGACGTTTGTGACTCTACCTATAACTAATTTAACTTACTTAAAATAGGTACCTAGTACATATTTGATTTGGAGATTATTTGCCTATAAAATAATTAACTTTAATGAAATAGTAACTAACCTAATGACTAAAAAATATAGGATTTTTAAATATAATTAATACAAGGCCTCTTGATAAAATTAGATACTTTTTACATTTTCCAATAATATAGAGCCTATATAAAACGGCTATAGTAAATAACTGTTTTTTGAGTTCCGTACCTCAAAAGGAAAAAAATAGAACCCATCAGTCGTGTTTTTTACTGATAACTTTAACATTACATTTGAGCAATGTGCCACTAGAAACTTTACAAATAGAGTAGTTATGCCGATTTAATTAGAAGAATCATAGCAATACATTGATACAATCATGATTCTACTAACTAAATTGACATCTTGTACACTTAGAGGTAGAGATTATTTTCCGCGTCCAAACCAAACTTGTTTGCATGAATAGTCTTGCACTTTGTCACTGCAGCATCGCGACATTTAAACATTTTATAAATTATAATTTGCTAACTTTCAATAGCACGGCAGCTTCAACGTCGTTATTATTATTTTCGGGATTCACTGATGAATAGCATGTTGAATTTTTGTTTCTTCTTAAACAATAATACCAGTACCTGGAAAATATAAATAGTTTAAATTGTATGAAACATTTTTATAAGTTGTAGAGAGTGAAGAGTGCGGAATGGAAAATATTTCAAAGCCCTACTTTTATAAATCCTGTCCAAACTGTTCCTACTTTGCCAATTTAAACTTTTCAAATCATAAATATGTAAAATAAAGTCGGGTAGTTACACGATTTATAAATTAACATCGGGTGGGTGAATTTTTATGATCTTTGATTTGTTCGACATCGAAAATATTACAAAAAAAGCCTAGCTGTAGTTCGCTGGGACAGCCAGTATTAATATATATTTTAATGAAATATTAGTTAAAGGTTTAGATAACATTCGTTACGGAGGCAGCTTAAAGACTGAGTGATGGGGAGGGAATGATATGATCTCCGGGAGCCATGCCTAAGGCAAACGATAAATTAAGAAATATATAATCATGAAATATGGCATATTGAACGTAGACGTCATAAATAGTTAGGTAGTTAGCGTAAAATAAGTCATATTATTTTGGAGGGCCGCGTGACAACGTGGCGACCAGGCTAATCCATATATAGTTCCGTTATTACAGCCAGCCAGGTAAAACGTTTTATAAAATTGTCGCACCTCTCCATTCCTCGTAAACTACCTTACGCTGCCGGTACTGCGCCTAACCTCTCTCCCCCTCTCTAGTCGAGTCAGTATATAAATACTAACATTTATGTGGTTAAGTACAATATTCATCTATTGCGCCATCGTACACAAACATGACAATTTAAAAAATATCAATGACAACGACATGACAATTAAAAAGTTTATTTCTCAGAAAAAAATACATACTGATGAAATTTGTATGTTTTTTTTTGATCTTACTGACATAATAATAAAAAGGTATCAAATAGTAAAATAAAAAACCAAAAACTTAAAATAAAAAAGCTGAAAAATTAATCGTAGTTACTCGAACCGGGGTCTTCTGGTTTCTGGACCACCCGATTTCCCACCTGAGCTATAATAACATTGTAGATGTAGTATTCTAATGATATTGTAGCAGTTTTTCATCGCTCTCCCTCTGTCATACGAATTATCGATCAGGGTCACGTGATCTACTAATTTTCGAACAGGGTCACGTGATCCTGACGCGAGTTTGACATTCTTTACCTATACCAAATAAACTTCATAACGCCGCTAAAGAAGTTTTCACTTAAAAAAAACAAACTCTTGTACTCCACTTGTATGCACATGTCATAATATCGTCTACACACAGTCTACATACGTAGTTGTAAAAACGAGTCGATATCAGGTGTAGTTATCAATTAATAAGTTATATTATATATACATATTATATTACGTGTTATACTGATAATAATGAATCTTTATATATCTAATTGGTTAAAGTGTTGTAAGTAAGTATAAACTAATACTTGACCCTGATAGAAATTAGCAGAAAGATGAGATTAGATTGCCGATTGCAAATAAGATGAAAAAGTGCAAAAGTTCTGAGATGCAAATACTAAATAGGTATAATGATAGAAATTAGCTGAAAGATGAGATTAGATTGCCGATTGCAAATAAGATGAAAAAGTGCAAAAGTTCTGAGATGCAAATACTAAATAGGTATAATGACAGAAATTAGCTGATAGATGAGATTAGATTGCCGATTGCAAATAAGATGAAAAGTGCAAAAGATCTGAGATGCAAATACTAAATAAGTATAACCATTTTCACAATAATATTAATAAGAAATAAACGTCAATTAAAAATCAAGTATCTTTCGAGAATTTTGAGGTTCATCTTTTTGTGAGTAAAATTTAAGTTAATTTATATCATTAACTTTATTTATTTATATTATAGTAAAAATATCCTGTTAGATTTACTCGACATTCTATTCTTTACACCTACAATGAAATTGCTAATTGTAAATGTTAAAATTGTCAAATAGTGATTTTCGATGTAAAGCTATATTCAATTCTTGTTTACTTTAGACCAAGAAATGTCGGTAAAGATTGTCTTAGGATGTTTATCTAACCACTCTACAACAACCACTCAATAAGTAAGTAGTTAGGTAAATCGGTACCTAACACGTACGTGAGCAGCATTTTATCAACACAATAAATGTGTGGATAAAATGTTGCCGTTATATTTTTGCATTTATTATTGTATTATGTTTATTGGACAGTATTTTTGTCATTTGGCAACCAGTTTTGTTCTGACTTTTCAGAACAAAACTGAAATTTAACTGAAATCTTATTATCTGTTCTATTTTTTGAAAACTTCATTTACTTCATCCCATTTCAACATTACACATGGTAGGTATAGAGTTTTCTACAGCAATGGAGCATATACTACGATTGCTATGAACCATAATTATTAAAAATAATACTTACATAAGAAAAAAGATGCACAACGCGACGAACACACCACAGCAGCCAAAAATGATCCAGAAAAATGTCGAAATTTTCATTCCCAATTCGAGAAATTCGTCAGAAACTCTTGCTGTACTCGTAGATGTTAACTCTGTTGTGTTTAGCTGTCGAACTGTGTGAAGTTCCATTGTTACAGAACTAGGAGGAAGCTTTGTTGGTTCTTGATGTGTTGTTTCAAAAGTAGTAGGTTCACTTGCTGCACTGGTTTTAATATTAGTCACTTTATCTGCAACCACTTGTTCGGTATCAGTAACAAATAAAATTTTCGTTGTCAAGAAGTCGTCGTTATCTCTCGTCCCGTCTTTTAATGTCGGATATCTAAAAACAAATAGAATATATATAACTAGTGCTGATTTAAATACAAGAACACAAAAGTAAGTGAAAAGTAAAACATAAAGAATCAAGTGAAAATGAGTAATGGAACATGGATAGTCTAATGACCTTCATGGGTCTAAGGTACATAATGATGCAACAAGTAACATACCTACTTAACTGAATTTATAACCGTTTTAATCTAACAATCCTTTATAGTAAAACTAAGGAATATTTACTTATAATAAAAATAGTACAATAGCAGTAGGTACAATATTCTTAGAATAATAAAAAAAAACTATATTTTACTTGTCAGTTCCATCGGGAATTCTTGCTGAACTCGTAGATGTCAAAATTGTTGTGTTTAACTGATGAAGCGTGTAAACTTCTTTAGCTACAGTACTGAAAGAAACCTTTGTTGGTTCCTGATGAGTTGTTTCAAATGTAGTAGGTTTACTTGCTGCACTGGTCTTCATAGAAATGACTGTATCTTCAACCAATTCTTCAGTATCAGTAAATAATAAAATATCCGTAGAAGAGGAGTCTTCGTAATCTCTGGTCTCGTCTTTTAATCGCTGATATCTATAAATAGAGTAAATATTACTAGGGATGATTTCATGTGTTAATCTTGAGTTATTTAAGTTTAATAAATGTTGTCTAGATGAATCTTTAATTTTCTCTTACTTCAATATAACTAGTCCGGCCATAAATACTGTGACATAAAAACTTTTTTTTTTGAACGTTGTAATTACTTACTTAGAATTTGAAAGGCGTTTATTATTTAAAAAGTTCTTTCGATTTTGCGCAACTTCACATATTTTTTCGTGTTCATTATCAAATAATTAAAGTATGGATTGGGGTATTAAAGAAAATAGGATCGCGGTGATCGCTTTGCACAAAGTGGGTATGGAGCCGTCGGTCATATTTCAGACACTTCAAAAGCTTGGTATCGTATATATCGTATGTTCCTATATCGTATTATCAACAGATACAACAACACTTCCTCTCCATAAAAGATCGGGCGGCCGCATGCTACTACAAAGGCTGTTAAATCCAGAAATCGTCGAAATCCCATTAGGAAGTAAAAAATCTTATCGCAACATATTAGGATTCCCGCTGAGACTCTCGTGTATTATAAAACAAGACCCGAAACTGAAGGACACAGAAATACCTCTTTCACGATTGAAGAGCACTACAATAGGCAAAATGATAAAGTATACGCTCACAGTTCTAAAGAAGCTGCTCAAGTGGTTGAAAAGGTACAGCATGGTCATCATCCTGCGTCAGTGATGGTTTGGTGGGGCGTGTCTAATCAAGGCGTCACAAAGCTACATTTTTGTAAAAAAGGGATGAAAACTTCAGCCAAAGTGTATCAAGAAACAGTCATGGATCTTGTTGTGAAACCTCTCAGCAATACACTTTTTGAAAATGTACCGTGGACTTTCCAGCAGGACTCTGCACTTGGCTGGCTTGAAACCAACGTTTCGGACTTGATAAGAGCTAAAGACTGGCCCTCATCTAGCCCAGACCTCAACGCTTTAGACTACAAAATAATAAATGTCTAAAAATTGTGGTCAGTTTTAGAGGACATGGCTTGCTCTAAACGACACGGCGACAATGAGTCTCTTAAAAAATCTCTGGAGCAAGCAGTGGCGAAATTTCCCGTGGAAACAGTGCGTAAATGCATAGATTCAAGGCCAGACAGATTAAAGGCCTGCATAAAAGCCAAAGGTGAAGATTTTAAATAGAATATTGTTTTTTTTTTATATTTTTTGCTGAGACTTTAACAAATATGTACATATAAGTTTTATATATTACATTACTTAATTTTAAAAAATGCATTTTATTTATAACAGAACTTATGGCCGGACTAGGTAGTATCACAATTGTACGTAGGTACGATGGAAAAATCAGATGATTAAGTTATTGTTTTATTATATAATGTAACATTAAGCAATACTTAAATATACACGAACAGACAAGTGTTGCATTAAAACAAAAAGATTCAAGTGCATACATGTTAGTCTAGAAATATGTTGCAAGATATAGTTATTAGGAAAATATAACATCATGCAAGACCTTCATAGCATTAAAGTATAATGTAAAATAATCATAACGTGATGCTTTTTAAATCATTATTCATATTACGATACATTTTTGATTGTTATAAAATTAGTGCTTTATTATACCTATCATGTAATATTGTGCAACATTTGAATATACGCCATCAGACAAGAAGTGAATTAAAACAGAATGAATCAAGTACATACACATGTAGAAACATGTTGCAAGAATATTATCAGTAGAAATGAATGACGTAATCAACTCACACATTTAACATAATATAATTATGTTGTCATTTTAATGTACTTATTAACTCAATTTTACTGAAAAATGTGTAATAAACAAATAAAACAATATTTACTAAAAATATACTAGTGACACTTCATAAACCCTAACAATTAATTCCGATATATAATTTAAATTACAATAATTTATTGTACATTAACTTCTACGGAAGTATACCCGTGATTGCACGCATGTAGAACTTCACCAGGGCTTTTACTTCCAACAAAAACGATGCCCAGTTTCCATTTTCAGTAGGTAGATACCTACAGGCTTCCTCAAAAATAGTGAAATAAACCATTTTTTTTTTAATTTTTGTAACGGTGCCTTTATTTATTATTATAATACAACTTATATATTATAGTAACATAAACTATTAAATTTTCACACACTTTTTATTGGCGAAATAATTAATAGTTTGCCTACAGTTTAAAAAAACACTTTGTATTAATTTTATAACAGTGATTTAATCTTGTCACTAAAATGTTTATAAAATGTTCTATTGTTTAACGCCATAATAACATATTGACCACTTGGCTAATAAATCGCTGTCATGCTGAATTTTCATAAAAGCGTGTGTATTTCTCTTTGAAAACTTACTTATAAGTAATGAATTACCTATCAAAGCATATATAAAGTAACACAAATGTGACTGATGCATCGAAGATTATATTGTACTCTTGATTACTAACTACTTGTACCTATGACTAACAAAAAACGAAATAAGTATTATAGCAATAAATATTACGTGAAATAAAGAAGGCACAATAAATATTACGTGAAATAAAGAAGGCATAAATAAATTTTAATATAAATAGCTGTAAAAAATGATCTTTATAAAATTATGAAATAATTTAATAAATGTGCTTATACGTACTCTTCTGGAGATCGACATTTATGGTAGTAATAGATTCCATTATTGCTACAAAAATGGGTAGTCACTTCACTCCTTTTGTTACGAATATAAACACGTAAATTTTCACCATTTGTTTGTTTATTGTCCTGAATAATTGGTAATGTATTCACACAAACACAAAATGTAACGTATAAAGCTAAAACCACGTGATAATGTGCGACGGCCATCATATTGAAAGCAACCGATCTCGTACGCGAGCGTAGTGACACTGACGGTGGCGAGGGCGAGGCGGCCCGACTCCGTGGTCGTTGAGATGGTGACGCTGGGTGTAATCGGATAGACGGTGCGCTTGCGCTTGTAGATACACAAAACACCGAGAGTTCAGAAACAAAACTTCAAACAAATGCGTTCGAGTAGCCACACTGATTCCTACATCGCTTACGGACTTGAGAGGGAAAAGTCGACACTGACTATAGACAACAATCGAGACTTTATTGAAAATATTTGACTTTTTGGAATCGACTTAAGTCGCTTAAACTTGACTAGAATGGACTCTTTTGACTTGATTTGCATAAGTTTGGGTAGGTTCGTTTAATGTAACCAACCCCTGTCGTACGACCAGTTTCATCCACTTTGTTACAAAGGTGTTTCAAAATTCCGTGTCCGTGAATTATGCCCAGTTGGAGAATACCTATTAACTTTTCTTTTGTACTCTCGGTGTTTTATGGTTCTCATTTGTAACGTCACAGCCACGCCTACTACGGCGAACTCAAGATTTACGTCATTTATAAATTGATATTTCGTAATAAAATTCTCACTATTTTTGCTACAATACAGTGTGGAATTAAAAGATGTGATCTTTCAGAGAACAGTGTGAACAGTGAGTGTGGCTTATCCCGCGATACCATAATGCCATTTATAACTACTGATATTAAAATATTGCATTAGAATATAATGGTATTCTAAGAACGCAGTCCGATGTTAACAGAATTGTGAATGTGATGAAGGTTATAATTTGGTTTAGCATTTAGCACAATAACAATAAAGAGTGGTTACAGTCAGAGAGTGTCTTCTACAATGATTTCGTCTAAGTTGTGAATGAAACGCAAGGGACGATGCAATAACTCGTCGTTTCACACTTGTTGTTTTTCTGATGCGAGCGCCAATTAGAGATGGGGTCGCGCGCGTTATTGAAATCCAAACTCAACTAGTGATGCGCGTCGACCACAGACTATAAATACAATCAGAACTTAAAGCTGTGAATAATAATATTTAGGGTCACAGATTAAGTGAGTCTGAGTTTTTAGAACACCACACATCTCTTTAGTGTTGGTTTACTGTTACTTATAGCTAAAAACCTACAGTATTTAGGTATATGGTATAGCAACAACAGTTTCGTTTATTGCAAATAGAATAGTACAGGTTCCCTAGAACTAATTTTAAAATGATACATATCAAGCTGGAATTGCCATGGTAGCTTCGTTTTTTTCGCCCTTCTTATCTCAGAAGCTACTGAGCCTAATATTTTGAAAAAAAAATACAAAAGCTAGTTCGTAATCAATAGATTGCAGAGAAAATAAAAAAAAGTCTTAATTTTAATAATGGGTAATTTTATGGGTGCCAAATGAGAAATTAATAAAAAAAGTTTCGTCTGTATTGTGTAACATGTCAAAGGCCTTGTTGTAAGGATGTCAAATATATTTTATTAATCACTAGCTGTCCCGCGCAACTTCGTATGCGTAAATTTTCCCCGTTTTTGTAACATTTCTCGTTGCTGCTCCTCTCCTATTGGTCGTACCGTGCTGTTATATAGCATTCCTAGATAAATGGGCTATCCAACTGCCAAAGAATTTTTTAATTCGGATCAGTAGTTCCTGAGATTACCGCGTTCAAACAAACAAACTTCAGCTTTATAATATTATAAGTATATAAGTATAGATTTAAAATATTTATTTTAAAAGTTATTTAGGAAAAGCAATGAAAATAGACCAATGACCTTATCTCCGAACCTACTGAGCCTAAAAATTTGATAAAAATGAACAGATAGTTTTTAACCTATAGATTACAAAATAATATAATAATTATAATAAAAATGATTTATTCACTTAGGAAGCAAAATACTACACTTGTGAAAAGTCGATTCTACATTTACTGGTAATGCCTGTTCGCAAACAATAGGTAAAGCCCGAGAAAAGAACAGGCAATAAAAACTCGTGGCCACTCTTTTAAAATTGCCAATGTTTAATAATAATTATTATAATTTATTTATCACTAGCTGTCCCGCGCAACTTCGTATGCGTAATTTTTTCCCGTTTTTGCAACATTTCTCGTTGCTGCTCCGCTCCTATTAGTCGTAGCGCGATGTTATATAGCCTATAGCCTTCCTCGATAAATGGGCTATCCAATAAAAAAAGTTTTTTTCAAATTGGACCAGTAGTTCCTGAGATTAGCGCGTTTAAACAAACAAACAAACAAACTCTGCCGCTTTATAATATTAGTATAGATACATCCAGACACAAAACTAACGAACCCACGACTTCTAGCTTAGCAGTCAAGTCAGAGTCACTAACCACTAGACCATCAGCAACAATCGAAATAGCCTGATACATCGAACACGCTCAACTGAAAAAAGAGGAACCAACAAAAGAAAATCTTACCTCTTTAATGGATTTCCGTCAAGAGACGCCTGATTCAATAAGTTATCAAGAAAAATACGTATGTTAAATACTATGTTAGCAAAATGTCAAACATTTATTTAGGATGAAATGTTCCCTCGGCAGGGCAATGAATAAGCGGTTTTACGACACCTAAGTTCTTACTAACAATGTCGTCAGCAGTAGTAGGTATAACATAAAGCCAAATTATATACAATATCATTTATTAGAGTTGGTTTTACTTAGTCTGGTCTGTTAGTCTAGTGGTTAGTGGCCCTCACTGCTAAGCCAGAGTTCGTGGGTTCGATCCCCACCCAGGATAAAACTTAATGTGATGAGCATGATGGTTTATTTTGTGTCTGCGTGTAATTTAACTATAATATGTATGTGTTTAGAAATATTTATGTATGTGTTTTTCTGGTTGCAATAGTACAGTCGCGGAATGTAAATGTTCGGCACCATAAAGTCCAATTTTGCTTGTACCGAATCAAGGAACAATAAAGCCAACATATCAATGTTGTCAAACTAATAAGATAGTTTTACATGAGTTTTACACAGATTAGTAACTCTACTAAAGATCGATAAGAAAGTAGACATAAATCAACCACATTCGAAAGAAAAAGTTTTTATTTCAAGGTATTAGACAATAGTAGAGTAATAACTGAGAAAATTGATTGACAGCTTCTTGAAAGACACGAATGATAGCACGGCTATTTTGTAATGTCACACCCACAATGGGAATTAATACCATTAAACGACTATTTCTAGAATCGCGTAAAGAGAACCAAAGTATTGCAAATATTGCACTAAAAGTAAATCTACACTAATATTATAATACTAGCTGTGCCCGCGACTTCGTTCGCGTGAAAGTCGGGTTTAAATTAAGGTAGTTTATGTTACGAAATAACTTCTGTGTAAATATGTTGGAAACAGTCCTGTCGGGTGAGCCGCGATATCATTCAGCAGCGGAGAATCATCATAATATGATGATTCTCCGCTGCTTAATATGATGATTTTCACAAAGCTTTTGGGTGTTGAAGCTAACAATAGACGACTATATTATAGTCTTCTATTGTTAGCTTCAACACCCAAAAGCTTTGTGAAAATAAATAAGTACCAAACACAGACTCTTTAGGTATTCGTTTACTGTGTTTTTCTGTCATTAATATGTGTTATTTGTGTCACTTTTCTTTTTGTCTGTTGTTATTTTTATTATTTTACTGTTTTATCTATTGCTTTTTTTATCTTCTGCATGACTTTTCCTGTTAAATTATAATAATGTCTATACATGTGTCTTCTGTGTAGGTACTAGATAAAAATCGTTCTATTCTATTATTTTATATAGTTAATTTGGTGTGCGGCTTAAGAAGTGGGTTTTCTGTTGTTTTTGTTTCATTCTTTCAACGTTATACCTACTTATTACCTAATAATTTTCAATAGAATTTGTATGAAAATGTTGTTACTTCCCATGTGATCGTAAACTTGTAAAGTCTAAGTACTTAACTGTGATAGTTTTCTTTATAATTTTAGTATTTATACTCCTACCGTGAATTTTTTCACATACCCAACATTAACCATTTAGTTGGCATGGGAACCCTTGACTCTAACAAAAATGTTCACTATAAATCCTAATATTACACAAAGGAATCCTTAAATAGTCTTCACACACCCTAAACGCTTTTTAAAAGACCTATCTAATGATACCCCACACGATGGGGTAGGTGAGAAAAAAATCACATCCCCACTTTACATATAAGAGAGTACCTCTCTTATATGTTACAATGATGAAAGCAATGATGTTCTTATGAAACTTAGAAATGTTGTGTATAGCTCCTTATAGTTTTAGCGTGAAGTTATGTTTCCATGGGTTACAATTAAAGATAATGTGTAATTGTGGAAAAAATTGTGATAAACCATTACGGTGCGACAAAAAATACGTTGCTACTCGTTCCTCATAGACGTTAGCGTAATGAATCATAGTGTAAATAATGTCCTAGGTATAGTATTTACTATAAGACTGTACATTTTCATAAAGATCCGTCAAGTAGTTACTGTTTTATAACGAAAAATAGCTACAGACATTATCCCTTACTGCTTAGTTCCTATGGGAAAAGCGTGATAATTTATATTAGATTGCACGTGCAAAATTTCAACCGAATCTGTCCGGTAGTTTTTGCGTGATGCGTGTTCAAACAAACAGACAGATGCAGCAAAGTGTTTAAATACTCTTTTCGAACATTTCCTAATATTTTTTTCCACTAAGTTCGGCCATGTACAGACACGTGAAATTTACAATTTTATTATATGTATAGATTTAGATAGATAGCATGATTCAATATTCACGCGCGATGGCTTATTATTAGCGTATTTCATGTATAACTTTGGTGTTTCTATACCGATTTCTATGATTATTTTTTATGGAATAGTTAATTATGTTAACTTTTTTAATTAGGGATGACTGAGAGTGTTATAAACGTAAGAGTAGACAAATATAATCAGAAAGCTTCGAACTGCTAAGCTATCGGGAGTTACACGTGATATTGTGAGTAAACCATAAAAGATAGACATATGCTGTCGTGGGATATTTTTTATATAATTTTAAGGAGAACATTTCCGTCATACATGATTTCTGTGTAGCTTTAACCATTAAGGTTGCACACGCGACGAAAGCTTAAAAAATGGAGTAACTTCTCCCGTTTTCCCAACATTTCCCTTCACTGCTCTGCTCCAATAGGATTTTCATCACGCTACAATCAATAGATTGTAGCGTGATGAAAAGTATACTTTAACCTACTCAGGAGTATGAAAAATAATTGTACCAAGTTTCGTTAAAATCCGTCGAGTAGTTTTTGTTTCTATAACGGTTATACAGACAGACAGACAGACAGACAAAAATTTTACTGACTGCATTTTTGGCATCAGTATCGATCCCTAATCACCCCCTCATAGTTATTTTGGAAATATATTTCATGTACAGAATTGACCTCTCTACAGATTTATTATAAGTATAGAAGATATATATATATATATATATATATATATATATATATATATATATATATATATATATATATATATATATATATATATATATATATATATATAGATATATAATGTGTACACATCGTGAAAGTGATTCGGATTGTGAGTGGGTAGGATTTCACGATTGCGTGTCAGATGCCCTAACCATTAGGATACCGCCGTAATAGCGATGTTTGTCAGGAATCACCTAATTTTTTTCTCCAAAGCGCATGAACACAAAGAATACCTCTCAAGGAATAAAACTAAACTTGGTGTAACAAGATCCATAAAACCCTACATCAAAAAATTGCTCTGGTAGTAAAGGTGTAAAACAAAATACCAAAAATATTAAGAGAACTTCTTTCAAATTTGTTTAGATACAGACTGCAAAAGTGGCTAGTGGAAAAATGTTTTTACACAATTATGTAATAAATTTTTAATAATGATTTTAATTTAGATTTTTAGGTATTACTGAAATATAATATACATATTTTATATACTATTTAACAATAATTTAATATAATACTCAATAATAATATGAATATGAAATAAATGATTTAATTTTTATTGATAAATTGCACCCAGACACATATATAAATAATCTTTATCTACGATCATGTTTCATGGAAAGCAACGATGACGCCTACGATGGAACGAGCCCACCCAGAAGATACCTATGCACTCTAATTTTGAAAGAGTTCGGGTTATAATTAATTTGAAACATTGACGCCGGCAGGGAGTTCCACACTTTAGCTGTTTGATTTACAAATGTACAACAATTAAGGGTACCGCTTTGTGCGACAGGTGGGAATAGCTACAACATGTTGGTGGTACCCAGCAGTGCGCCTAGATGTCTTATGATGGAAAGGAGACGGGGAGATCAGTGGATAGAGTTTTTGTGAACACTCTCCGTACAGTAGAACACCGATAAGCAGGCCATGTTACGCCGATGTTGCTAGCTGTGGAGCTTTTTTTCGGTCAACGCTGCGTCGTTTATAAGTCTAATGAGTCTGTGTTCAATTGCGTCTAATGAAGCCAGTAATCGTGCTCATCACACAAAGATTTATCCTGAGTCGGAATCCAACCCACGACCTCTGGTGTAACAGTGGGGACTCTAACCACAAGACCAACAGGCCCACCACATACCAAATGTTAACCAGTTGTACCGGTAGATGTCGCGAGTAGTTTTCCTTGCAAAGGCCACGATGACTCATAGTGAATCACTACCTACTAGTAGCTATGGTGTACAATACACTGTAGTTTGGCGACCACCTGAGTACATATTCGTTATTAGTATTTTGAATGCGATACTAAATGCCACCACTCATGGTCACTCGATAAGTTTTGAGAAGCTCGTAATTTAAAAATGGAACGCATTTGTATTATATATATTTTAAAAAGAAAATGTATTTAAAAATAGAATAAAAGTAGTAAAAGAAATGATGTTCCAGTAATTTTACTACGACGACGGTTCCCGCGCCCCAACGCAACGATGCAACTTGACCACGAACATTTGGGTGCTATGATATTTATCAATCGACTTCAAAAAGAAGGAGGTACTCAATTCGACTGTATTTTTTATATTTGTTCGCAGATTAATCGCAGACGGCTGGACCGATTTGAAAAATTCTGGAAATGAGTAGTTTGGATTGTGCTATTGTAACTTATATCAACTACAAACCAATGCACTAAAAAGTGAGAAATTAAAACTATTTTACAAAAAAATTAAAACTGACTGTTCCGTTTCACAGCGCGATTGTGTATTTGGATACTTTTTATAATACGCAGTTTGAATTGAACTTGAATTTAATTACTTTTTGGATGCAATATGGTTGATTTAGAAATTAAGTAATAAATCTTGTACTTTACTAAGTCAACAACAACAACAGGCATCAGGCGAATCCTTTCCGTCACGTGAATTATCGCTGATAATTCACGTGACGGAAAGGATTCGCCCTTTTTTATATCGAAATTTAACAATGGAATAATAAAACGATCAAATAATGTTAGATGACTTCTAATGTTTCCTCTTTGATTAACTAATTTATTTATATCTGACGTAGACGCAAACAATAAACGATGTACACAAAAATATATGAATGCAAAAATGTCAATAAGCTGACGAAGTAAATCAATAGGCAAACAGTAAACATACCGATAACAAACCGGTTTGATGCGCCGCGAGTTGCGATCAGCTGTCGCCGATGCCGGCTCAGGTAATAGATGAATCACGCAGCACGTTCATGTCGTGTAGTAGGTAATGACAACGATTATTGTATTGTAGACACCCTCCCGAAGTAACTAGAATTAGTCGGCACGAAACCGGGCAGTGGATGCGAAAATATAATTACAAAATGCACTGACTTATACGGATGGCGGGAATAGGAATGTTACGTACCTAATTCCCATAAACTATCGAAAATAATTAAAATAATAATTAGCGATTTTGAAGTTATCTGGAATAAAATATAAGTCAATGAGTAAACTAATATAGAAATTTATGAAAAATAATGATGTATGACGTTAAATTAGAAGAAAAAACTTTTGTTAAAATATGTGGGTAGGTTCATGTGCAATGAAAAACGGTTAGTAATATGATTTACGCAAGTAACTAAGGAAAAGAAGCCAGGAATGGGCTTACTTCCCTCGGTAATTGCCTTTAATGCACCTCGTCTCTCAGAAACCTCACACTGACTTGAATAAAATAAATCTAAAGTGACTAAAATAAAGTAAAGCAAAAAATAAAACATTTTGAAATTGATGCCTAAAACATAAAACTACATTTCCTAGCATCAACTTCAAAATGTTTAATATTTTTTTTGTTGTTGTATATATAGGTATTATTTTTTGCTTTTTAGTTACCTTATATATGTTTTTAAAGTCGGTTTTAATTTTTTTGTAAAATATTTTTATATGATTTTCAATTTGGTTTAACGCAAAAACTTAGCCTTCACCGATTACAATCAGCTTAAGGAGAGTCTGTCCCATTTCGAGCAACAGGTTTTAGATGGTTCAGTGAATTTGAAAGGAGTAAAACAAACCTCGAAGACGACTATAGAAGTGGTCGCCCACAAACGGCAGTAACTGCAGAAAATGTGTGGACTATTGAAATGATAGTGCGAGAAGTCTCATAAATTACTTACTCAGACATCGAGAAAATTGTTGGCATTAGTTCGGGGAGCGTTAACATTATTTTGCATTAGCATCTTAGAGTGAGGAAGCCTTGTAGTCGTTGGTTCTAACGTTTGTCCTCACACAAGACGCTGAAAAACAGGCCGGTGTGGATTGGCTGCAAAATACATCTACAATTTTAAATTCGAGACGGAGGGAGAGTAGACCACTGGCACGGCGTAGGAGAGGAAGTAATATCCACCTCACTCTCTACCTCGCTGCGAAAATGTATGCCTGCTCCTGCTGTTTCGTTTAACCCATTTAGACCCAAATACAAACTAAACAATAATTTTTTTTTTTTTTTTTTTTTTTGTAATGTTGAACCGTGATGTTCCCCATTGTAATTACAATCTAGTCTACAGAGACTAATAAGTAATTTGAGTTTGACGTAAACTACTAAAAATATTATTTTAAGATCATGTCCATTAACACCATTCTTATTGTTTCTAATAACATGAAGACACTTTGTTCTTGTGTTCTTTAATTACACTGCACTGCACTGTTACACTATATTATGGTCACTACACTAACTCAAAAGGTTTTGTCCTTTTCAGTCTTCTCACTATGTCCGTGTTGTCGAGGAGCTGGATAGCCTCAATGTTCACATGGTGATGAAGTCGTTGTTCATGAGCTTCGGCTATTTTTTTTATAGTATTGGTGACGAGGTCCAATTTAAGGTCCCGATGGAGATCGTCCATTCTAATATACCAGGGCGCGTTTACGATGCCTCTGAGTACTTTATTTTGAAAGCGTTGAATCATCTGCGTGTTGCTCTGTTTGGTACATCCCCACAACTGGATACCATAGGTCCATACTGGCATAAGGACTTGTTTGTACAAAAGTATTTTGTTGTGTACTGATAAGGCTGAGTGTTTTCCCAGTAACCAGTACATCTTTTTGTAACGAAGTTCTAATTCATCCCGTTTCTTTTTGACATGAGCCTTCCAGCGGAGCTTTGTGTCTAGTGTCATGCCCAAATATTTGGCAGTATTTACATAGGGTACAGTCAGGTTATTTATAAGTACCGGGTGATAATTTGTCTTTTTGTTAGTAAAATCTATGTGCATTGATTTAGATTCATTGAGCTTTATCCGCCATTTCTTCGTCCATTTCGTGATGGTATTGACTGCAGTTTGTAGTTTCTCTGAAGCTTCCTTGTGAGTTGCCCCTACAGCCATAATGGCTGTGTCATCAGCAAAGGTTGCAAGAGTATTGTTCTCTATTTCTGGAATATCACAAGTGTATAATAAGTACAGGACCGGACCTAATACACTTCCCTGTGGAACTCCAGCTTTAATGGGTTTAAGCTCTGAATATGCATCTATTTGTCTTATTCTGAACATTCTGTTAGATATATATGACTTCAGAATATCTGTGAACTGTTTCGGCAGCATTTTGTTTAGTTTATACATCAGGCCTTTATGCCAAACTTTATCAAAAGCTTGAGCTACATCAAGGAAAACAGTAGAGCAAACTTGCTGGTTCTCCAGTGCTTTTTCTATGATATTTGTTATTCTGTGGACTTGGTCTATGGTCGAATGTTTTTCTCTGAAACCGAACTGGTAATCAGGAATTAGGTTTTTGTTTTCAATGATTGGCTTCAGTCTTTTAAGAAGTAATTTTTCGAACAGCTTAGATATTATTGGCAAAAGCGAAATTGGTCTATATGATGATACTTCATGAGGAGGTTTTCCTGGCTTTAGTATCATTATCACTTCAGCTATTTTCCACACGTCAGGTACGTATTTTAATCTAAGTGTTGCATTAATAAGGGTAGTCAGTTTCACTACTGCTTTACGTGGGAGATTTTGTAGGACTACTCCAGTAATGAGATCATAACCAGGAGACTTTTTTTTATGTAAGAGTTTTATCTCTTTACTGATTTCTTTTGGGGTTGTCAATTTTATTTCTGTATTATCGTTTTGTATAGGTGAGGTGAGGTCAAATGTTGCATCATCACTGTCAGCGTCATTTGGTTGAAATATTTGTTCTAGGTGCTGCGCAAATCTAATAGCTTTTTGTTCATTACTTACGGCCCAATGCCCAGTCTCTTCCTTAATTGGTGAGATTTGAGTGATAGGTTTTTTAAAGCTTTTAGTAGCTTTCCATAATGAGTAATCTGTGGTACGATCACCAGATAACTGACTTAAGTAGGTGCACATAGATTCGTCGTGATATTTTTTAATTTGTCTACTGAGTCTTTTTGAAAGGTTATTTAAGAGTGTTTTGTCAGCGGGAAATCTGCTTTGCTGCCATTTTTGCCTCTGTTTTCTTTTTTCAGCTATTAGATTCCGAATTTCGAGTGGGTAGTTGATACTTCTAACTTTTTTTTTCGTTTCGGGTGTATTATTCCAGGCGCATTGTTGAATATCTGTGATGAATTTTCTCACTTCCATATCCAGTTGTTCAGGGTGCTTTAAAGCTACCTTTAGGTTTATGAGCGACTCTAAATCATGTCTAAAGCTTATCCAGTCAGTAAAAGTATTAAATAAGGTGGGATAATTCTCTTTTTGCAATATTTGCTCACTTAAGGTCAATGTTATCGGTGAATGATCGGAATTCATATCAAAATTGCCATCTATGTTAAGAAGATCTAATGGCAAGTTTTTGTATATAAAAAAATCTATTAAATCAGGAATTTTGTGTGGATCAGTAGGCCAGTATGTCGGCTTGCCTGTTGATATAACGTCACATTTGATTTCTCTGATTGCGTTTAACAATTCTTTTCCTTTTGTAGTGGTTAGTCTCGACCCCCAGTATGTGTTCTTAGCGTTAAAGTCCCCTCCAAGAATAAATCTATTTCCGAGTTGCTTTAGAAATTTTTTGTAGTATGTAGCTTTCAATGAGTACCTTGGCGGACTGTAAATTGAAGACAGCGTGACAGTATAACGATTGGTTTTAACACATATAGCGACAGCTTGTATTTCGACCTCTTCATGTTTAAATTTCTCGTAATGGCAGATGTTATCTTTTATTATAATTGCACTACCTCCCCTAGCTTTATTATGTGGGTGCAATGCATGGTAAATTGTATAACCTTTCATTTGGATGTAAGATTCGTTGGTAAAATGTGTTTCGGATATAAGGCACACATCTATGTTTTTTATATTTAGGACAGCTTGTAACTCACATTGATGTCGAAGAAGTCCATTAGCATTCCATGCCATAATTTGTAAAGAATTATTCATTGTGCTTTTTGGATATAGCTGTTTTATTGCTATTTTCTAATTTCCTTATACGTTCGTCAAATGATGTAATTATGCTTAATATTTTATTTAATTTTGCATCTACAGACGATGTTGTTTCCTCACCTGGTTGAGGTTTTGTTTGCGCTTGTGTACCTTTGGTTATTTGTGCGAAAGACTGGGTTTTAGTGACCATTTGATTGCCTATTGTTTTCTTTGCAGGGTTGCCCTTCAGTGTCTGGTTGGAAGAGGCTGATTGTACCTTTTTAGTAGCTTTATTTTTAATGTTTTGCAACTCTTTGGCTACCATACACCCTCGGTAGCTGGCAGGGTGCGGTTCTCCACAGTGAATACATTTAGGTTTAACGTCCGCAGGTTTTTTGCAGTCTTTACTTAAATGTTTACCTGTACATTTGACACAACGCGGCTCTTTGGCGCAATACTTTTGTGTGTGCCCATAAGCTTGACACCTTTTGCACTGCGGGATTAATCTAGAGGTTTTTAATGGTTCGATCTCTACTTTGCATCCAAGAATAGCCTTGATGCTGTAAATTTTATTGATATCTTCATTTTTGTCGAATGAAAGCATGAACATGTTCAGAGGTTCCTTGGTCCTCCAGTTCAGCTTGTTAACGGCGTCTTGGATGTTATAACCTTTAGACTTTAAATTTTCTACTATTCTATCAGAGGTGCATGAAGAATGCAGATTTTTAGCCATCACTCTGATTGGCCTTTCTTGCTTATTTTCATAAGAATGCCAAATACAGTTATTTTCTAGTAATATCTTAGAAATCTGCCTGTAGGACTCACCATTACTTGCATTTATTTTTACGCTATCTCCGGCCCTCATTTTAATTAAAAAGGACTCACCAGAAACATTTGCCAACAGAAAGTCGTAGAATTTTTGGTAGTTTTTTATGTTTTCCACGATTATAGGTGGTGGTTGAGGAGCCTTTTTAGTTTTCGGCGCCTTATCAATGTCATCATCGGAGCACTCTCCTTGTTGTTTGTGTGGGGTCAACGATCGATTCAGCTTCCTTTTCTTCCTATGCTGCTGACGAATCCACTGAGTCTCATTAGCGAGTTCTTCTTCATCAGTCTCATACTGGACTGGCTTAGCGAGAACCTGATTGTTGGACGTTGTAGCTGGAGTTACATTATGCTCCTGGACCTTATTCAGCTGTTGCTGAAGTTCTGCTATTTGACCTTTTAAGTCATTAACCAGGACTTCCAACTGTTTACGTTGAGCCTTTTCTTCCGTTAGGTGTTTGAATAACAAACGTTCCGTTTCGGTTTTGATAGATACCGAAGTCATGTTTAAAAGATAATTACACTTTATTATTTAATGTTTACACATAATTAGTCATAGTAATTCACGTAACACTGCACAATATTAATAACTAGGTCATCGCGGCGGCCGACGAAGGTTACTCGCGACGGAGTTATTCGCTGCGCCAGCGCTTAGCTCGAGAAAAATAAGTAAAACGAACGCGGGTGTTTCCTGCGAGGGCTGAACTCTGACTGAAACAATAATTTATGAAAAAATCTTTATTAAAGGAATGATTCGAGACTAACAAAGTGGATTATAGAAAAAAAATAAAAAAAGTAATTAGTGAGTATTAAAAAACACTGTCCTTGTACAGGGACAATGAGCTTAAATGTGGTTTATATCAAAGCAAGCAAATTTTCGTGCACATAGTTTTTATGCATTTTTTGCATCACCATTAGATTTTTTTTTATGGCAAACAACACATCGCAATTGTTTAGGCAGCCTTTGAGAAAAGTGTCCAACCCCATCTGTTGCTACTCCTGGAACTGCAGAAGACGATTTTCGTCTACGATCTTGGCGCCCTTCAGATTTCAAGTAAAATCGCGTAATTGTTCTACGAAACTGAAGTTGATCAATTGTATCATCGTGAGTCATAGTGTGCAGATGCCAAGCATTAGCTATAGCCAAATCTAGCATATAGGTAAACAATACCCGCCACCATATTTTGCCTCAAATTGCACGGCTATAGATTTATTATAGTTCTGAAAACATGTGGGATTTCCATGTCTACGTTCCGCTTTTATTTAGTATCCCATCTCTTTTCTTTGCCCATCGTAGATACGCTATTATCGAGCCAACGAACAAATAAAATTTGATTAGCAGCATCAAACCGGTAGTCGTAATCAGCTCTTTTCTTCTTTTTCACATCTTTGAACAGAATAATAGATTTACAAATAAAAAATATACCTATGCATAAATAGTAATACATAATATAAATAGATTTTCTCGAACCGTGCCCGTCGCATGATATCCAAACTCACGTAAGTAGTAAAATATGCACTTTCGCCACTTAGGCGGTGTCTGATGATTTTCTAATTTTTTTTGTAAGGGCTCTTCATCACTGCTAACCCATTCATCATCACCTTGAGTAGCAAAAACTTCTACTTTGCCAGAAAAATCACGCGGAAGTGTACTAGTATTTTGTTGGATGTTATCATTATAAAACTCTTCTTCATCTGTTGAACACTTGAATTTGGAGGAATAACTACCAATTCATTATCCATATCAGAGTCATTTCTTCGACAAAAATATTTTATTGCGCTAAATTTAATAATAAAAAAAAATTTAGGACCAAAATATAACTAAAGTGTCCATTGTCCCTGTATAGGGACACTTGAATAAATTACGACTCCCCGTTAACTAATGTTAAATATAAACGTATATTGTTATCTTATATTTTGATCAACAGTATAATCCAGTAGTAACTACAAAAATATTACATTATTTTGCATGATAACATATACAAATAAACATTACCTTCCGAAGATAATTTGTGTTTTCACTTCTGCGGGCACGATTATCAGTTTAAACACTTTTTTCTGATAATTTGTATTTTTTTACTATAACATTGTTATGATACACTACTTGGGACAATAAGTCAGACAAAGATTAATAAATTATAAGAAAATTGATGGGTAGTGGAAGACCTGTCCCTGCACAGGGACAGCGAATCTAAATGGGTTAAGCGGCGCACTTGCGCTAGTGGGCTTGTGTGTTTGGACTACAGCGTAATAGTTCTGAAGTGTTTAATTTTTTATGTAATATAAATTGTCATGTTGGTGTTCAATAGCGCGATAGATGAATATTAGATAGATAGATAGAAAATTCTTAATTGTACACCACACTTATTAAATTACATTATAATTACACGATCACATCATTATTGCTTACATAAGCGCATGCACAATGGGCGGCCTTATCGCTGAGAGCGATCTCTTCCAGGCAACCTTTGGATGGACAGGAATGTATATAAGAGTACCACGTGGTGTAGAAGAATGTAAATTAAATAAAGACGTACACGATTTTACATAATATCAATAGATAAACACAAAAACATATATCTAACATTCCAATAAAACGATTGAAATGTTAGTTAAATAAATACACAATATACTATATTAATAGATAATAATAATAATAATAAATAAATAAATAAATACAACAAACAAACATTACATAAACACAATAAACTAGTTATATTTAAAAGAGAAAAGAAAATAAAATATAAAATTCATATATTTATTTATGTACATTAATATGTAGCTGCAACTGGACCGCTGGACAGGTAGTGCGCTTTTACCATTTTTTTAAACATATTACAGGTAAATTAGCTTGAAGAAATTTTTGCGTTTGTAGTAGTGTATGGTCAGCAAATAAAAAAAACAACATTTTATTTTTAGTTTTTATTGTTTTAAAGGTAATATACGTTTGTGGCTGGAGCACACCAAATGCGTGCACGTCTACGCATACGCACTACGTACTAATACGGTCGTGAAAATGTGTATCCACCGCATTGTAATCTATGGAACTGTATGAGGCAGACAAGCCAGTTCCAAACATTACAAGCATTGAATGCCGGTTTTCACTTCAGTGAAGACGTGTATGAATTAGGTGTTCTCCGGCCATAAATGTTTTATTCTAATAATTCATCAACCCCAGGCATATCACAATCATCCCCATCCTCGCTTTCATCAGATGAATTATTTAAATTAATTATGATTCGTTCTGATATTGTGTCTAAAGCTGCGTCTCTACCCTGATATTTGCTTTCCTCCTCAATAGCATGCAAACAAACTTTTCTCCATTCCTCTACAGTTATGGCGTTCATTTTTTCTTCAGCTAATGACATTATAACCTTCATATTCATTGCGACATTCTTTTTTGCGACATATGTTTTCACTATCCCCCATATATTTTCTATAGGATTAAACTCCGGATGGTATGGTGGTAAACGCAGCACAGTATGACCGTGCTGTCGTAATATTTCGTCTATCTTGTACTCTATAAATCTCGCCTTGTTTTGCAGAATCAGTTCATATAATTGAGGCTTAAGCAACGTGGATGAATGCTCAATGTTTCGAAATGTCAGCCAGTCTATCATTTGCTGTTTTCTAGAATTACTATTCGGTGCAGGATTTTGTATTGAGTTATGATATGGTGCGTTGTCAACAACAACAACACTATTTGGTTGTAAGTTGGGTATTAATTGAGTTTGAATCCACCTTGAATAGTTGTCATAGTTCATATTGTTGTGGTAATCTCCACTTTTTTGGTCGGCTTTAAACATAAGCAATGCATTTGGTATAAAGCCATCGATACCACCGGCATGAACAATGATTAAGCGGTTGCCTTTCGATATATGTTGCTTCAAACCTGAAGTGCTTCCATCTGACCAAGATTTCGAGAGGGTATGTGATGTATGTATATATGTTTCGTCGGTGTAAACAATTGGTCGGCGTTGTTCACGATATTCAGCAATTTTCATCAAATAATTAATTCGCAAGTATCTAATTTTGTGTTTTTCCATAAGAAGTTTCCGGTTATCTTCTGTTTGCTTCCAATTAAAACCTAATGACATGACGTGTTTTCGTAACGTGCTGACACAACCTTTATAATCGATATCTTCTTTCAATTTTGAGTGCAAAGTTTTTAAAGTGGGAACTTCTTTATTTGTGATGTGGAAGTCATGAATTGTTCTTCTGATAACTTGCTGATCAAAGTTATCGATTACTATTGTAGGTTTACGATTCGGTTTCTTTTTAGGAGATTTAAATGTTACTTCCTGATCTGAAGGACGACATTTGCTTTCTGATACTACCTTTCTGACGGATGCTATTGAAATTCCTGTTGATTTAGCAACTAATTGAGTGGGGGTCATAATACTGCTCGGGTTGTTATTACACTCATTTTCGAAATATTTGTACAAACAGTACAAAACTTCCTTAGTTTGAGAAGTCAAAGGCTTGCCTCGACCATGTTTTAACACTGGAGCCATTTTGAATTATCAATATAAAGTTACAACACTTACACACTTGAAATTAAACACTTCAACAAATATTTTAACAATAATAACAAACAATAACAACAATCAACAAATACAAAATTTCACAATGAAACTACTACGTATCTAATAATTATAATTTTTTAATGAAATGCGTGCTTTATGTTCTACCGGTATCAAGCGACTGACGTCAGACTGCACGTGGCACCTGCGGACAGAGTAAACTGGTTTATTCTGGTTTTGTGCGTGTTTCCACTTTCCACTATCAAGTGACGATTTATTTATTTGTTTTGTTTCGTAATTATTATGGTCAAAACTTTTTACCTATAGCTAAACTACTATCATCTAAAGAACGACACGATATTTTATTGTTTCACGGTAGTCGCCTTGTCGTTTGCTCAAGGACGTGAAATTGAATGACATATATTTTTTAATAAAGTCAAAACCTTTTTCTTTAAAATAAAAACTTGTTTTTATTGAAAACAAAAATCAGAGTGTTGCTAGGGATAAGTATTAAATTAAATAGTAATGTTAGGATATTGAAACATTTTTGTAAGGGCCAGAACGATATAGTGGAAACGCGCTCTAATATCTAAGTAACATACACACCACTACATATGCAAAAATTTCTCGAGACTAATTTCACTGTAGTTGTTTGTGCCTGTCTGATATCTAAAGGTAGTGCATTCCACAACCGAACAGCTACTACGGTAAATGATTTATCCATAAATTTTGTGGAATGCATTGACATTTTCAAGCTCAAATCATTTGATGACCTCAAGGACCTCATATGTGTGTCATGCAAGAACTGAAAACGTTCTTTAAGATAAGAGGGGGCATTGGGATTGAACAAAATATTGTAAAGTAGTATCAAAATATGAGTATTCCTGCGAAGACGAATTAGAAGCCACTTGAGTTTTTTGCGAAACTCAGAAACGTGATCATATTTGCGTAAACCAAATATAAATCTTATACAAAAATTTTGGAGGCGCTCAAGTTTATCAAGTTGTTCCTCGGTTAGATCTAGATAGCTGACATCGGCATAGTCAAGGATCGGCAGTAGTAAGGATTGCGCAAGCGTAATTTTAGTGGCGATTGGCAAAAAGTTACGCAACCTGCGTAAAGACTTGTTTCTTGCATCTGCTGTGCCCATGATAAGGTTCTGTCTACGTATATCCCCAGGTTCTTGACACAATTTTCAATGGGTAGGATTACATTGTTGAAATGAATTTTGATAGCAATCCTGGGCTACCTACTATGGCGATTTGGGTTTTCGCTGGATTAACCGTGAGTCCATACTTTTTACTCCATTTAGAGACATGCGCCAGGTCCTTATTCAGTCTTGAGATTCCTTCAGTGAGTTCATTTACTGTAACCTGTGTGTAAATTTGCAAATCATCTGCGTAAAGGAGGTAGGATGAAAGGAGCTGCTTAGAGATGGAATTGTTGAAAATCGCAAAAAGTAACGGAGATAAATCGCCACCCTGCGGTACACCAGCAAGAGTATAGCTCCAAGAAGAATACGCTTTTTCGAGACGTATACGCTGACGGCGACCATACAGGTAAGTATGAAACCAGCTAATCACCGCTGGAGATATGTTAATAGAGCGTAGTATGCCAAGCAAAATGTCGAAATCTACAGCATTAAAAGCATTGTTGAAATCCAACAAGGATACTAATGTAACTTTCCCGTTTTCCATGCCTTGTCGTATATCATCAGTGATCTGCACCAATGCAGTAGTAGTACTATGTCCAGGACGAAACCCAGGCTGCATGGGATCCATCAGGGTGTTTTTACGCAGAAATGAGGAGAGTTGCATGTGTACTAAACGTTCTAAGGCTTTAGACAAAAAGGGTAGAATTGAAATTGGACGGTAGTCGGAGAAAGAAGAAGGTTTGGTATTTTTTGCGAGTGGAATTATTTGAGCGTCTTTCCAAGAAGTGGGAAAGGTGCAAGAAGAGATTGAGTGATTCAGTATATTACATAAAATAGGAAAAAATTCATCAAGAATTGGGATAATCATATTGCGACTTATACAATCGTTACCAACAGCATGGATGATATGGCAAGTATGCTCTTTTTAACATCAAAGGCGGTGAATTGCTCGAAAACAAAAGGAGCATATTGGGGCGTTGGAATGGCTGAAAGATTTGCTAAAGTTATTGCTTTAGTGGCCCATCAAAATTGGGAGAAGAGGAGAAATGTACATTAAGTGAATCAATATTCAAATCTTTAGGAACTAAATTTTGTCGTGACTTTCCAACCCCCAACGTTCTGAGGAACTTCCAGATTTTGGCAGGATCTTCATTCTCGATAGACTTATGAATATTTTGGCGTTGTGCTTTCCTACACACCTTGTTACAGTGATTTCTGATTTCCACATATCTATCTAAATTAGAAGCGGTAGGTTGGCGTTTATATTTACTTTTAGCAATCGATTTTTTGGTCATTATGCGTTTTATATCCTCAGTTAGCCAAGGTGATGGGGCGTGTTTCAATCTAATTGTATTTAACAACATAAATTATAGTACTTATATACTGATAAATAAAGTGATTCGTGCGGAATTATAGGCTAACCATCCCAAAATATTCAAAAATGCACAACTTTAATGTTTAAGTTTTCACTTCTGCCGGCACTCCCGAAGTGCAACTTGTTGTTTTTTTAATTCGTTTTCACATATTGTCGAACATTAAGTATAGTATAGCATTAAGTCCGACTTTGTGCAATAACTGTGCATAAAGTTATAATAAATTTGTGGTTATAATGAATCACTACCTTCTCGTAGTTGAGTGGTTGAATACATATTCGATATATTTCCTTACATGGCAATAATAATCAATAATGAATTGGTGTTTTAATAGCGATACATTTATGACGTCGTAGGCATTTAGGTAATATGCCTCATAGTACGTCTCGAGGTCGAAAGTTATGCCGTAGTATATTCACCTAATGACGAGTACTAACTACAAAACGACCACCCGCCTCAGAAGAAGAAGGAAGGGCCTCTCGTACAATGTTTAACGGGTCACAAATTATTTGTGGACCCTTAAAGTATCAATTGTTATTAGAGTGACACTCAAGGCCGGTATTAAGTCAAGTCAAGTAAAATTGAAATAATCAATATAAGGGGTGAGTTGTGAGAGCGACTCACACCTTGGTCCTTATTCACTATCTTTATTTCGTTGTTGTGACAAGCCCGTGCGAACTGCCGCATGCGCGGTGCGCTCAAAGATGTCCACCGCGCATGCGCGTTGAAGCATTTCTAAGCGCAGTTCTCTACCGCGCATGCGAGGTGGACATATAAGCGCACCGCGCATGCCTCAGTTCGCAAGGGTTTGTCACGACAACGAAATAAAGATAGTGAATAAGAACCCTTGTGCTGTCGAGTCAAAAAGTATAGGAGTATTTTAGGGGCGGAATTACAAAGTTTTTGCTGTGCCTCGAAATAATGGTAGAGCCGGCACTAATTGCGATTTGGGCGAAATGGCGCTCTATCTTGACGAGTTTTATCTCCCTCACCAAAATATTTATAATTAATCTGCAGTAATCTATATAGGTACTTTGTCTGTGTATCTGAGGTAGGGCCCATTTTTCAGTAAAAGATTTTGGAGATGTGTACAACCAATGAACTACAGTCTAATGAGCAGTATAGTAGGCTGTCAAATAAACAAAGTCTTTTTTTTGTATAAGTGTTTACTGTGTGAGTGTCAAGAGGCCTAATGTCCGCTAAGCTTAGATAATAACGTTGTGATTTTTTTTTTTTAATTTTAGGTGTCTTTATTTGCATCTGTCACTAGTATATTCGTAAAAATCCCACGTGAAAGGGCTTGGAATGTCTTCTTAAGAAAAACACATTAGTTATTCAAATTCTTAATTTAATCGATGGTAATCTAGTAAAAATTATAGTAATTATTAGTATAACAATTTCAAGTAGGTAGAAATACAGAAAACAGTATCAAAATACCTTTTTTGATGCAACCAAGAAGCTTTAATTAATATTACAATAAATTACTTACACACGCTACTGCAGTTGTAATAGTACAATATTTACATAAGCACAAAATACTACAATAAACAATCATGCTCAACACGCTGAGATTTATCCTCACCAGTCAAAAATATCAACATAGAATAATAACTAAAATACTTATACATTTACACAATAAATACAAAAACGTATAATATAATATTAGACTTAAATCAATAATTCGGATAATACTTAGGTAATAAAGAAATACAAATTGATATATTATTATTTGTCTTCGATACTTTGTTTTTTTTTAAGCTTAAAGCTTATACACTTATAATATTTATGATTACCTTGAATTTCAGTCACTGGCTATAGAATAGCGTTCCAGTTTGTTAAACTGATATTATTCCTTTTGAATTATTATTAAGTACACGCATTTTCCTAGTTATATTATTGAAAATTACTTCCCAAAAATTAGAAAATTGTATTTTACTTCAAAATCATAGAATTCTATTATAATGAGGTTCACTATCCTTTGTTACTCTCAGTAACAAAAATACAATAAATTATATTGAAATATAAATAACAATAAAATAATATCCTTATATTAAAATGTAATCTTTGATTAATATGACATGTTATCTAATAACAATAAAAATGCATTATTATATCCCTTCACACCATTACCACAATATGAACATTATACTCAGTATAAAACTATAACGATATAATAAATAACTTAGTATAAAAATGCAAGTTTTACATTTATGCTCCAAGCTTCCAATTAGTTCACTAGTTCTTCTGCAAATAGGAAATACAAACCAATCTAGTTTAATTCCAACAATATATTTAGTAACAGATTTATTAAATCTTAACCCCACTTTTACAATAATTTACTGAACTGTTGTAAAATGAAGAAAGTTGTTTCTATTTTCATTATCTTCTGGGTAACTAAATATTTACAATGTATTTATAAACAGACGCTGGGGCGTCTGTCTTTAAATACATTGTTATTATTCTTCACAAATTGTCACTATTCATTGCACCTGTAAAAAATATATATATTTATTATTCAATTGCTCAAAACTAATGATATCAGATTATACACAATACAATAACAATACACACTAACCGTAATTATAAATATGGATAATTACTATGATAAAAATAATAAAAATATGGGATCCTTGTTTACTACAGACCCTTAAAAATGTTTAAAAATAAAAATCCGATTCCAAAAAACTGGTTTAAAAATTATTTACAAAACAAGAAAATATTCTGGTCTGACGACATTTTTTAAAAGTAGATAATTTAAACAGAGCTCTAAAAATAATTATAAAATGTCCATATTTTCTACAAAACCCACATACTTATTTATCAGTTTTGTCCAAATTGAGTAAATAGGTACACAATTCACGTAGGTATGTCAATAAACAGATTTGACTATATAACATTTACGGCCTGTCTCAATAATGTATCTATCGCTCTATTAGGCTACTAGAGCTATATATTTAACATAAGCTTCATACAAAATATGTCAAAATTCTACTTCTAGTAGCCAAACCCATAGATAGATAGATTTTTGAGACTTTCCGTAAAGAGTAAAAAAACTATCTTCAATAACATAAAAAAAATATCATAATGAAGTAGGTACATGATGAATCTATTTACGAAAGTTATTCGGGCTAATTTAGAAATACTAACAACTTTGTTTTAAATAGGTAAGTATGTAGTAAGTGTGATTATTTACTTTATAAATTTAAACAATCATAAAATAAAAACTGTAATATTATTTAACTAACCATAATTTACTATTTACAACTTACAAAAAAAAACGCTACAAAAACAAGGTTACATAAATTTTAATTTTATTGCAAGTATGTTACTCCATTGTCAATTTATCTTCTTTAATAAATGAGATAGATCATAATTTATTTTAGCTTTGGTAATATATGTTCCATTTAGATACGCAATAAATACTTTTAAGACAATAAAAAAAATAAAAAGTTACAATACTTACTCATCAGGTTTCAAACACACCCCAAAACATCTTTCCTTCCCTCTTGGACAGCGACCATGGTTCGCGATATTTCTTTTAAACCGTACCAGGCGTTTTTTAACATCTTCGTTACTATCCGTAGCTACTTCAGCGTCGATTTGAAGCCAATAATCACTTTGAACCACACGATTATCATATACACCATCTTTATATTGTAACTGATCAGCGTTGTTTTGAATGAATCGCGAACTAACGGCATGTAAAAACCCGAAGAGGATAAATACAAGTAAAAATGTAGAGACCATCATTGTGAACGTGCGATCACACCGGTTGATCAAGAGCAAGTGATTCTGGTAGAGCGACTAGGCGATATATATGTTAATATTGTGTTGTGACCAAATTGTATGACGCGGCAATAGTGATGTCATTGCTGAGATGTAAGGCCGGTTCGTATCAACGCAGGCGGCACAAATGCTTGCATATTAATATTAATTGTCGAAATGTCTCATTGTTAATGTGACGACAGGTGCAATTTTCTTTATTAGAAAAAAAAAATGTTCTAGGTACCTATGTAAAGATAATAAATCTGTAATGAAAAAAGACAAACATCGTGTTGTTTCTTTTTGAATGTTTTTTTTATTTCAATTTTAACAACGAAACAAGATATCGACAATGTGCACACTGATTGGAAAATATTATACGTACTTAGGTTTCAATATAAGGATAATGTAATTTTGTAGATCACTACATAATTGCATGTTTATTCATTTAATAAAATTCCTTATTTGTAAATATATAATTTATTACGAATCTACATTTAAAACAATGTTGTTGGTAAATTTGAGTTCAGGGTCAATCAAGTCATGCTTTTGCCGAAAGACTGCCAACTTTATTTATGTTATCTTATGATGTTACCGTGTAATATTTTTTAATATTTCCTTTTTAGGGTTCCGTAGCCAAAATGGCAAAAATAGAACCCTTATAGTTTCGTCATGTCCGTCTGTCTGTCCGTCTCTATGTCACAGGCATTTTACTCAAAGACTACTCAATGAATATTGATTAAATTTGGTGAAAAGGTGACTTGTAGTACTTAGTTTGATAGATATATAATAAAAAACATTTTTTTAAAAACAGCAACGTGTTGCACATCTCGCAATATTCGACAGGTCTTTTAAAAATATTTTAAAGTTTCTAATTTTTTTTTTTGATGTAGCTATAACCGCTCCAAAAGTTGCATAAATTGTTTCTCTTCCCTTATCTTTAAATCGTGTGACCAAACATATGAAAAATATTAGAAAGGTAGCGCTAAACAAATACCTTAAAACTAAAATTATTTTGGATATGATCGGATATACCGTCATTGAGTTATTGACGAAAAACTGCGTTTCTCAACAAAAGGGCGTAAGTGCCATGAGCATACGCTTTTCTGCTGGTGCAATTATATTTAAATCGGACTTTTTCATACGGCAACGGCTCCAAAACCCTACACTGAGGTTGGTCCGACATGCTCTTGTCCGTGTTTTTTAATTATTGAGTTAATGTTCCTTTGTTCTAAAAAAAAATATAGTTTTTTTTAAAGTTGGAATCGGGATCTAAAAGGACTCTTCAACTAAAAATAACATTTGGGCAATGTGTTGGGATTGTTTATATTTTTACTTATTAGTAGGTATTTCTACCACTACGTGTGCGAATTCGTGAGCAATATATTTATGTATTAATAGTCTTTAGTTATTAATTTACTGAATAACGCTCAGCCCAAGCCTTAAAACGCTGAAATTTTGCAGAAAAGTCGTAGTAAAGGAATAATAAATTATGTAGAGATTTAAATCAGCTCAAACTCTGGTGATGAGGGTTTGTCCTGTCTGACTGAACGATCAATACACAGCCCAAGCCGCTGGTCATAGATAAGTACGTAAATTGGAATCATAAATCATATTTTTTTTATTTGCATAATAGTTGATACGTCAGTGGTCTTAAAAACTATTTAGCTCTCACAACTTCATTCACTAGTGACATGCAAATATTATTTCGTATAATTATGATACCTGCTGAATTTGTTTCATTATACCATACGCAAAAAAAATATTATTTAAACATTAATTATACAATATGAATAATTGTTCTAGATTACCAAATTAAATAATAAATAATAATATTACAAATTGGTAGGTCCATTTATAACACTTAAGTCAACAAATAAAAAATATTATAATACTAAAAATTTAAAATAATAATAATTAAATGATGTAGTCATCCGATAAGAAAGATACTTATTTTAGAAATTCTACCGCCATGACTATGACAGTATTGCTTTTTGAGCGCCAAGTTGATAATAAAAGTCAAGACTTCAATCTAGCACCGTGATCATCCAACCAGCGGATTAAAGTGCTTTCTGATGCACAGAGGAGTGACTAGGCTTTGTCACTATCATCATATAGGTTTATTTTTAAATAATGGTTCATAAATATTTATATGTTAAGTAATTTTTCTCTGATTTTTGTTGATGAAGTTGATGCTCCCATCCACTCTATAGGAAGCTAATTCATTTAAAACTTGATTATACTCACTTTATGTACCTATCTACGAGTACTATGGTTATCTACTGCTTGCGTGAGTTTCATGCTTGCAGCATTACTGGCATAACTGCGTATGTACAAATATAGTCATTATATATTTCATAAGGCAGAAGTGCTGGGTGAATTCCGCGGCAACCTAGCCACAACGACATCATAAGGCGGACCCTTGCTAGCGTCTCAGTACTGGCTTTCTGGAACCAAACGGCGCCTAGTGAGGAACGATGAGTTAGGTTAGAGCAGGAAGTTAAGTTTCGATTAAAACGGCCATTTTTGTATTCTTGTTACTTTGGGATCGATCTCAAATACGCTGGCGTCAAGTGTGCGTCTCGAGAGCGCAATAACGACATTCTAGTACAGTGCACAAGTGTTTTTAAGATTGATCCCAAAGTTACTAGAATGCGAAAATCTTATCTAATTTTAATCGAAACTTAACTGCAACTGAACTGCAGCTGCACTGCTTTAAATTACGTGAACTGACCCGCTGGTGTGGGACGCTACCTGTGTTGATACCCTGGCCCCGTCTCATCTTCCACAAACCTCGTTAGCTGCTGCATCGACGGTTTAGTCCAACAAACGGTGCAAATATGCAGGGCTCAGTAACTGAGTATTTGATCCGTTTGGGATCGAGACCCTAAGACCGTGGGGACCAGGCACACACCGCCTATACCAGGAGCTGGCCAAGCGGCCAAAGGATAGCTCTGGCCAGAGGGCCGGCATGTTCCTGAGCCAGCGAATAAGGTTGGCCATACAAAGAGGAAATGCGGCTTGCCTTCTGTGCACAATGCCCATTGACACCGATTTGGAACAAGTTTACTATTTGTAGTCCTTTACCTATGTTGTCATTAATTTTTAAAGATACTCTATCTCTCTAGCTCTACTTTTTGTAATAAACAGAGCAGTTAGATTTGTAATAATTGACATTAAAAAAAGTGGCTGTAAGTTTTTATTTGCCAAGTTCTTTTCTCACGGCTTTACTCTTGCAAACTTGGCATTAAATGTAGAATCATTCTATTCCAAATTTTGTCTGACGTTCATAAGTGCATTAGCATACCATTCTGTAACATAAGTGAATAAAGTACTTTGACTTCGAGTGTGAAATCTGCCGGAAAGAGGATAAATTATAGCATACCTATTAATTATAGCACACCAGAGAAACTGTAGGACTGCTACGCAAGAGTAGCTGTTAAGCGTAGCTCCAGCCGCGTGGTCGTTGAATATTGATATAAAAAGTCGACCGATTGGCAAAAATCATTGACTTCATTTCCACAGGGGAAACCGTATATTTTTAATGATCCATAAATAATTATTTAAAATCTGTGTGTACTTTGTCTACGTTAATTCTATGTTTGTAAAGTCCCCCAAAACACTTTTGTACCCCTATGCTGTCTAAACAAATTAAATAAAAAGTAAAGTAAAAAAGAAGGTTTAGTTTTTAATGCATTTATTAATCTTAAAAATATAAAATAGTCGTAATAAATAATGGAAGTAACGTTATAATTTCGTTCACAGTCTTTAAAGATAGTCAGCTAAATATTAATGTTTCTAATTTAACTTAATGTTGGGTATAAACTTTATATTAATTTTATGAAATGTATGTAACTAATAAATAGTGTATTTTAATGTTGAATATGTTATGTATGCCAATTTCAATAATATACAATTAATTTTAGATATACATATAAATATGTGTTTTGAATTGATATCTATATCTTTGATAGATTATTTTAGTTATTTAAAAGTAGTAAGTAGCATTCTATACACAACTAAACATTCACATATTAAAATATATTTATATTTACACCTACATATTAATATTATTGCCGCCTGACCAACTTAATTACTTTATGTTTAATACATATTGTAGTTAAGTCGGTCAGGCAAACGACTTAACTTCATAATACAGTTAAGTCACATTATGTAAACATAATGTAGTTAAGCCCAAAAAAAAATCATCTTAATACCTTTTCCTTATGACAGTTTTATAAACTGTACCAAATCTAGTGTTATTATTATCACAGAAAATTGTTTTAAACCACGCTTATTATAAACAATAAATAACAAAAATAAATACATTCATACAGATTCATTCGGCTATATAAGGAAAATTGCAACCACTTGAGTAAATGTTGCCGGGTTCGTTATACCTTCAGTAAGTAATTGGGTAAAAACCCATCTTCAAGCAAAACTAATATTGTAAAGACACATAAAATGTACTCCAGTTATTGAGGGTTTTGGTGCAAAAAGGCGAAACTTGAACCAGCTGTGGGTAAATATGGTATGACAGCGGGTTCAATACCCTCATCCCGTCTATTGTCATTTACTAACATACTTTTGAGTATGAAACACCAAAGCCATAATACGATACAATAGCAAGGAGCCTGCTCGCATAATAATAAACACATACAACACACAATAATAAATTAAAGTATTAAGACTAGCTTCAATTAGACAATAAATGAGAGCTGAGACATTTTCACTGCCTTAAATGCAACACTGGTTCCTTAATATGATATCTAAAATTATACTATAAGGCTGCACAGTAAACTGTAGTCTTGTGTGACGAGTCAAGGAAAATGAAGTCCTCGTTGTAGTTGACTCATGTATTGTACTCTAGCGAGAGCACATAATTCCAAATGTGGCGAAATCTCTTACAGCAGTGACACTCGCTTCACTCTTCAAAAAATCCTGAATAATCAATCAGTTTTTATCAGTCCACTGCTGGACTATTGGATATGCCTCTTCCAATTCAAGACACGAGATTCAGTCCCTCCATCCTAAATGAGCTTACTCTTCGTCCATTAATTCTCGATACCTGATCAAAAGAAATAAAACATTAATAATATGTCTATACGATATGTAGCTTAAGCTTAAAAAAAGTAAATGCAAAGTGTTGATAATTAATTAATTCATAATGTTGGTAAATAATTATAGTTGTTTCTGGTTGCTGTTAATATGCAGGGTTTATATTACTGTGTGATTTTTCCTTATCTTAAATCTCAGTGGTAACTATTTTTATTGTTATCAATGATCGTATCTAATTTAATTTAATTTTCATAAAAAATTTAAGAAAAGACACAATTTTTTTTTAATAAATTAAAAAATAAAACACTTACTTTCTTTTAGTTACGCAACGTCGTGTTAGTTTATAGTAGACTCTGCCTTTAGAACATTTGCCATGGCGCATAGTATCCCTTCTAGTTCGGACTAAACTTTCGTCGAAGGTTGCACTTAAAACAGCAGATTCGGTTTTGAGTACTTCACTTTTTAATGCAGTTTCACTAACTTCTGAATCTCGCAGAACTGGTAATGACGATACCGTATAAAACAAACACAGGAAAAATACGAATAAAACTGTTGACGACATGATTGTAACTTCACTGGCTAATAGACAAACAAGTGTGACGATAGCGACTAACGACCTATTGCGTTCAAGTCTCTTTAAGAACTGTGCCGGTTGAGAATTCGCGCTCATTTTTATACTGGCGCAAAGTTGTTCTCTGGGAATCCTATAACCGTAAGCAGGTTGATGGTGACGTATATGATAATCCGCGCGTGTCACATTATTGCAAAACGATACTTTAGAACAACTTATTTAAATATATATGTTCGTAAACTTTCGCGATAACATTATAGATTTTTTAAGCTACGAGTCTTATGCGTGTCTATATTTTAAGGCGAGACATCGTATCGCGAAGGCTGCGGTCACGGGTAGACCCGTCTATCCGTGATCATGGCCGTCGCAATATGGTCAAAACGTCGGGTAATAAAATAAAGGAGTTTAGTCTTAAAATATTTACACGATTAAGACCAGCAAATTATAAAGTTCAATAATAATCTAGTTCATTCAGGTAAAGCTTTTCAATAATTTAATCAATCATTATGTAACGCAGATATATGAATGCAATGTTTCTATTAACTTATAACAGAGTAAGTATTATAAAAATTACTTACAAATTAATTTAAAACATTTGGATTATTTATAAAAATATAGACAGTAAAATATAAAATTGTTGCAAACGTGATTTTACACAACGCCAGTTCACGTCGCAAAAAATGTTTTTAATGTTGCTAACCTCCATTTCATTTACTTTTTGCTTCCATTTGGTTATCTACTCGCTGTCCCGTGCAACTTCGTCTGAACAACATTGCTGCTCCGCTCCTATTGGTCGTAGCGTGATATTATACAGCCTATGTCCTTCCTCGATAAATGGCCTATCCAACAGTTAAATAATTTTTCAATTCAGATCAGAAGTTTATATAATATTAGTATATATTATAACCGTATTATACAGATGACCCACGGTGATGCTACTTAGTAGGGGGGATTTAACTTAAATATTAAATGTAACATATTTTACTTAAAGAAGACTTTATTTTATAAATAACTAACTGTCCTGCGAAACTTTGTATGCGTCAATTTTCCCCGTTTTTGCAACATTTTTGGTTTTTCATTGCTGCTCTGCTCCTATTGATCGTACCCTGATGATATGTTAATAGCCTTCCTTGATAAATGGGCTACCCAACAGAAATGTTTTTTTCAATTCCAAACCAAACCAGTAATTCCTGAGATTATCGCGTTCAAACGAACAAACAAACTCTTCAGCTTTATAATATTAGTATAGAGTATCTATTAAAACTAATACCAATAGTATTTATTTATCTAGAAACTAATACCAAAGGTTTGTTTTTATTTGTTTTTGGTATTAGGAAAGGACGATTAGGGAATAGTTTAACTTCTCATTGTTCACTAGTCATTCAGTCACCTGCTTATTTTTACCAAACTGAACTAGAATGGTAATGTTTTTCAAGCGTATGTCCATTTCTTTGGCATGTTCCAAAGCCCAAACGGCTTGACGGATTACACGATGTGAGGTGTCATTGGATTTGCCTCAATCGTGAAAATAACTGCACTAAATAATTATATAGCTTATTATTGTTTTTAAACTTTCGCGATTTTTATACATATTAGATATATTTCGGGACTTAATCGCGTGAATTATTTAAAGGTACGAACCTTTTATTTACCCAAGGGTAAAAAAGGTTCGTACCTTTAAATAATTCACGCGATAAATAGGTACGAACCTTTTATTTACCCAAGGGTAAAAAAAAGGTTCGTACCTTTAAATAATTCACGCGATTAAGTCCCGAAATATATCCAAGGGTAAATAAAAGGTTCGTACCTTTAAATAATTCACGCGATTAAGTCCCGAAATATTTTTAATATATATAGCCTATGTTTGTATTTTTTCAGTTGAATAATTTTAAGCAGTTATTGTCCATGATGACCATGGGGATAAAAGCACAATCGACATGTCAGAGCAAAGACGGGTGTTGTAACTTTTTTTTATATCATCATCATAATCAGCCACTGCTGGACATAGGCCTTTCGTAATTTTCGCCATAATGTTCTGCCTTCCAGTCCATCCCAGCGATCTTCTTTAGGTCATCGGTCCACCTGGTTGGCGGGCGTCCTACCTTACGTTTACCAAATCGCAGTCTCCACTCTAAGACTCGTTTGCTCCAGCGGCTATCAGCCCTTCAGCATTTAACATATTTGGCTAGCCCATTGCCACTTCAGCTTGCTTAGCCTAGTGTGTGTGAGTGCTTAACCTGCGAGCTTAGTTCTTTATCGTTTTCGGATGATCTCATTGCGAATTTTAACCTTCAAGAAAACCCCAAGCATAGTTCGCTCCATAGCCCGCTGCACAACTTAAAATTTGTGGACTTAGCTAAACGTAAGTGTCCTAGTCTTGGCACCGTAGTGCTGAATAAGTTGGATGCACCGGTAGAGGCGAAGTGAAAATTCGACGAAGTTTGCTAAACGCTGCCCAATCCAATTGGGCTACTTGCCCAAGGTAGATATATTTTTAGATAACTTCGACATAAATTGCTATCGGCGTAATTATATTCATTTTTCAAAATTCATGTCGAGACCCAGTTGTTTAGAGGCTCCATTTAGGATGTGCAGCATCCCGCTTAGCTGCTTCAGCGTTTTTTTTAAACGGTCACCTATTTATGCCTGCATCCTGCTTGCTTTATATCGGCTTCATCGACTTGCTATCGGTTCCCAAACATATTAGTAGAAATAGGTGCTTGTTAATACAGCTAAACATTTTAAATACTTACAACCTTTGTCAAATGTTTTGTGAAGAAAGTATAACGTATTAGGTTTTAACACTCTCCTTGGTGCAGTGAGAGTATATTGTACGGTTGATGTGCAGAATTAGTGGCGGGATACCACTTCACAGGACACAAGGGACACCACTTTACACATAGACTCCTAATAGCAAATTGTTATTAGAAGTCCATGTGTATTTGTATTAATTAATTGTATGTTTGTAAACTCCCTGGAGACTTAACTCAAAACCCCAGTGTGGGAGTTAAATAAATATAAATGGTAAAGTAAGAACATGCATTTTGTTTTTCATGCGTTTATTTAAAATATAAAACAGTTGTAATAAATAATTTAAGTAACAAAACAATTTAATTAACAGCCTTTAAAGGCAGTCCGCTTAATATTAATGTTTCTACTTAATATTGTATATTAAGTTCACAGATGTTTTGTTCGTCTAATTTGTAATAGATTATAATAGTAGGAGTTACTAACATATTAGATTTAGATAGATCTTGTAAAATCACAACGGTTGGTAACTTTGACTGTAAGTACTATTCTCTCATTTACAATTAAATTACAAAAAAATTAAAATACATTGATTTTGAACAAAAAATACATTTTATGTAAACATAATGTAGTTAAGTCCAAAAAAGCTGCAAAAAATTAAATAAATAAATACTTCAACCAACTTTATTCTCAAGACAGTTATATAAAACTGCACCACATCTAATATTATTATTATCACAGAATTGTCTAATATTATCTACTTCTTACTAATAATAAATAACTAGAATAAATACATTCATACAGATTCATACAAATAAATGAGGAAAACAATGTAAGCGCTTGAGTAAATGCTGCTGGGTTCGTTATACATCCATGTACCTTCACCTAATTGTGTAAAAACCGATTATCAAAAGAAAATTACTAAGACATCACTAGTACTGAATCTAGACTTTAAGTTAAAGAGAGAGGAGGTGAGGCTTAAACCGGTTGTGGAAAAACGTTGACAGGACGATTATTTTGATACGATGATGAACATAGAGTTGGTTCAAGACTCTACTCCACCATTTACTCACTAAAAATCACATATTTTGTGAGAGAAGAGAGCTTAAGTCTCTTTCCCCCTGTAAGAAGCCTACTTACATAGTTATAAACACACAGTACACACACAGTAATAAATTAAAGTTTACAACTATTAAGACTAGCTTCAATTAGAAAACATGTTAAAGATAACACTTTTCACTACTTAAAATGCAACACTGGATCCTTCATTCGAGATTTTTTTTAGTTTAGAAATAAGTTGCACAGTTTAATGGAGTCTTGTGTGATGAGTCAAGGACAATGAATTCCCGTTGTAATTGACTCATGTTTTGTACTCTATTGAGTGCAAATGAGGTAAAATTCGTTACAGCAGTGACACTCGTTTCACTCTTCTTTAAATCCTGATCAATAAATCAGTCATTATCGATCCACTACCAGGCCTTATCCAAATTAAAGACACAAGATTCAATCCCTCCACTCAACATGAGCAATATTCAATGTCATTAATAATCTTCGTCCATTGCTTCTTGATACCTGAAGAAAAGGAATTAAACGTTAATAATATGATACATTTCATTATAAAACATTACATAATATATTTTTACTTGACTATACATTAGTTAAGTTTACAAAAGATAAACGCTTAATGTTATTTAATTAATTGCTATACATTGTAATTGATTAATGTTGGCAATTATAATTGTTTCTGGTTCTGTTAATACCGTATCATTTTTCCTTACATTGTGAATGTAATAGTTTAAATCACTAATAATATTCAATTCAAATTAAATAGGTATGTATCATTGATGGTAAATGGTCTTTAGCGAATACACTTTTAATAAAAAAAAAAAAAAAACATATTAACTACTTACTCTTCTTTAGTTAAGCATCGCCGTGTTGGTTTATAGTAGATTCTGCCTTTTGAACATTTTCCATGCCGCATAGTATCCCTTCTGGTCCGTACTAAACTTTTATCTAAGGTGAAACTTAAAACAGTAGATTCGGTTTTGAGTACTTCACTTTTTAATGAAGTTTCACTGACTTGGTAGACAACTGGTAATGACAATACCATAGAAAACAAGTACAGGAAAAATACAAATAAAACTTTTGGAGACATGATTGCAACTTCACTAGACGAGCAAGTGGATGACGACTTATTTCATTCAAGTCTCGTTGAGAACTGTGTGCGTTCAGAATTCGCGCTTATTTTTATACCCACGCAAAATGCTCACAGGAAAGTCTATTGCATTAAAACAGGGTAATTGTGACGTAGATGATATTCCGGCGTGTGTCACATTATTACAAAAGGACACTTTAGAATACCTTTTTAAAAGAATTTAAGTAACTCCGTATTTTCTAGATAGGTAGGTACTGTTTAATTCATAACCTAATGTTATTACATGCTCTAGTTAGCCAACTATGTGGAACTCAGATATTTTTTTTAAGACCTATGTATGTACCATATTTGATGTAATAAAAAAATGATTATTATTATTTATTGATTCAGGTAAAGCTTGAAGAATTTGAAAAATCTGATGTAACGCAAAGAAATTAATGCAATGGTAGCTTTTACTAGCCATAGTATTTGGTAAATAACAATAGATTCTTCTAATACTATATTTTATGTTTATTTATAACATTTGGATTATTTATAAAATATTATATACGTGAAATTGAATATTAAAATGGAAAATTGCGCAATAATTGAAGAATTATTGCGTAATTTACTATTCGACAACGTGGTTGTGCAATATCGTGTTAACGTAATTATTTCATCATAATAACATAATTTTGGTTAAATTTAAATTATTGTCAATTAGATCACTCTTCATTTTTTTTTTAACAATTATTTCACAAATATTGAGGTTAACTTTATACATCATAATATATTGAGAATTGTTGGTAATGATGTCCAGACATTTTATAGTCCGCATAAAAAAAAAGACCCGTGCCCAGCAGTGGGCCATCATATGGGTTGATATGATGATGATGATGATTAAAAAAAAATGAATCATGCGTTCCATGTCTCTTAGATCACAGTCTGTAGGTAATTGGTACCATAAGTGGGGTCCGCCGTGGTGTGGTCACCATCGTAATTGGAAAAAAGTCAACTTCTACGAGTTCAAAATAACTACAACTAATGGATAAGGAACCGGACTCGCAATCATAAGATCGAGGGTTCGAATCCTAACCGTTATACTAGAAATGAGAACCCACTTCTAACACAAGCCATTGAGCCGAAGAGGCTAACATGATTGCTAGTAATATGGGATTGTGGACCCACAGTTCCACATTTACACAATGCTTTATTACATTTGCACTTGTAATATGTAAACCTAATTTTTTGGATGGTAATGACGTGGTTTCAACATGAATGTGGGTCAGGAGACTTGGTAGATGTTACGATGGATTGTCATTTATTGATGTACCTATGAGTCATTGCCGCGGGGATCAACACGGACGACTAACTGGTTCTTCCCCCTAACATATAGAGGAGTTCAAATCCCATGGGAATCACTTTTCAGTAAGTGAATAAGTATTTGAATGGTATGACTTATACGATGATGTTTTATGTTATATCTATTAAATAATATCTTCTTATAATAATAATATCTTGAGACAACTCACACAACCCTATCCTATCCTAAACTAAGCAGAGCTTGTACTATAGAAACCAGACAACTGATAAACATACTTATATATTTTTAAATACATATATATCATAGATAAATAAATAACACCCAGATACAGAATAAATCATCGTGCTAATCACACAAAGTTTTATTCTGGGTGGGGGTCGAACCCACGACCTCTTGCGTAGCAGTCAGATACACTCCCACCGCGCCACAGTAAACTAACTTTTGAATTTGGAACCCCTGTTCGATTTTCTCTCTTAGGCTTCGATTTTTTTTTAAATCTGTTCATAGTGGTAACCTACTTATATCAAAATAATGTTGATTGTAAGTTTTTTGGGTATCTAGTCATCTATATTAATATTATAAACCTGAAGAGTTTGTTTGTTTGTTTGAACGCGGTAATCTCAGGAACTACTGATCCGAATTGAATAATTCTTTTACTGTTGGATAGCCCATTTATCGAGGAAGGCTATAGGCTATATAACATCTCGCCACGACCAATACGAACGGAGCAGCAACGAAGTTGCGCGGGACAGCTAGTAAAAATATACGTGTCAAATTTCAACCAAATCTGTTCAGTGGTTTGAGCTGTGCGTTAATATGATTATCAGTCAGTAAAAGTATTTCTTTAAATATACAGACTATCTATACTAATATTATAAAGCTAAAGAGTTTGTTTGTTTCAACGCGATAATGTCAGGAACTACTTGGTCCGGATTAAAAAAAAAAAAAACTGTTGGATAGCCCATTTATCGAGGAAGACTATAGGCTATATAAAATCACGCTATGACGAATACGGAGCGGAGCAGCAATGAAAAATGTAGCTTAGACGAAAATTTACACAGACGAAGTTGTGTGGGTCAGCTAGTAATTAATATGTGTCATAATTATTACTATTTTATTACAATTAAATCAACGTCATTCCTTCATTTACAAGATTGCAGGAATCACCTCCGTTGGAGATGCAATTCAAAATTGAATAGTGATGACGCGATATTATTAAAAAAATGGGTCACGGCTTCATGAATAACTACTATACAATAACTACCTATTTATTATGGCTAACAACCGTCATTCAAAACGATCCATTACATTTTATTGAGTGAAAAGTGTATCGCAATGAAAAATAATATTTATAATGAATTCTAAGTTAATTCGACTGCCTCTGTGGCGCGGTGCGAGTGTATCCGACTGCTACGCAAGATGTCGTGGGTTCGATCCCCACCGATGGTTTATTCTGTGTCTGGGTGTTATTTATCTAAGTATGTTTATCAGTTGTCTGGTTTCCAAAGTACAAGCTCTGCTTAGTTTGGGATCAGACAGCGTTGTGTGAGTTGTCCCAAGATATTATTATTATTATTAATTACATTCGTAAGCTTAATCAAGAAAAATAAATTAAGTTATGAGGGAAACCTGTTATTGGCCATGCTATTTATTTCAGTCAACAATATGTTAAACGAATTGTATCGCTGTTGGTGATCATAAATAAATTAAAAAAAAAAACAATTATACAAGACTTTTTGTCATAAGTTAAAAAAAATCCTTTTGGAACTACTCTCGTTACTTTGTGCATGACACACGAAACTATAAAGTTGATGCGAGTTTTTATGAATGAGTGTTCCAACATTAAATTACGTCAATTAAAATGTATAATTGACGGTAAACTACCAGTTAAGATACATTGAGTCATCTCCTAAGATTCATGACCCACCAATTTAATTGTAATTGAATATTATTATGGTGTTAATCTCTGCGAAAAGAAAACGTCAGAGACATTATATCGCTCTCATATGTAGTCATAATCAGGGATGTTACGGAACTTCGACTCTGACTCCAAAGGTTGGAACTTCCAATTGATTTTACACCTTCGACTCCGACTTCGGCTCGGACACTTTTAAATTATACCTTTTAATCGGAGATTTTTAAGCTAATTTATACATAAGGAAATATTCTCACGGATTCCCTATAGTCGCCGGTTCGAGTCCCTATCGATCGATTTTTTTCTGCACACATCTTATTTTCCAACATATTCGTCTTCTCCCACCTCCTCCGACTCCGACTTCAATTCCGAGAAATCAATTTTAAAACCCCCGACTCTGACTTCTGTTTCTGTGCACAAGAACACAATATTGGCTAGTAATAATAAAATATTTAGGTATTAAATACAAGCATATCAATAAAATATTGCATCTTATTAAAGATGCAATATTTTATTGATAAAAATTAAAAAGTATTATTCAAAAAACTTTTTTACAAAAAAATATTACCGACTTCAAAAATAAATACCTACAAGGCAACTAAAAATTAGGCAGTAGCTAGTAGTAGTAGGTAGTAATCGAACCTTTAAAATATTAAAGGCAAACCTACAGTGATTTAGGTATATTTCATAGTGATTCGTGCATTTACTCTTAAAAAGCACCAGTTGGTGAAGTGGAACTGATGATGAAGACGACAAATGATGAGTGGGCCTATTCAAAATTTCACAGTTAGCAATTTAGTTACTTTAATATGGTATTGAGTAGCATTTTATTCTTGTCAAACTACCTACTATTACACAATATAATAGAGCTGATGGCGAACTCCTCAACAATTGCAATTGGCAAGCAATATTTTGTAAATGGATTTGAGCAGTTGACATAAGCCTAGTGAATTACAAACCAAACAACTAGATAGGTATTTAGTTTTGAAGTTGGTAATATTTTTTTGTTACAAAGTTTTTAGTTTGTTGCCAAATTACTATGGAACGTCTATCGTTATTCCATTATGAGGCGAAACATTGCGCAATATTTAGATTATGAAACGATATCACATTTAAAATGATTGAAAAATATTGCACAATGTTAAAAATGGTTGCATTAAACTTAACATGTCGTCATATTTATTTGTAAGACATTGGTAGCCCTAAAAGTCTCCATGAGTACAATATTGTAAACTTTTTTATTTTCTTGCGTTATTGATATTAGTCTCTCACGAGTCATGAGATTTGCCGTCTTTATCGAAATAGAGAGAGATAGAAGAATGCAAGATATATCCATTGTACAATATAGTCAAACCTGGATAAGTGAGAGCATAAGGGACCTTCATATTTTTTACAAACTAAAAAAATAATCCGCAACTATATAATTAAAAACAAAATACCTACGTGTATGTATTATTTTACTGGTATGGATTATCAACTGACTGTAGGTAGTAAGCTTGACAAATGAGTCGATATCCACATTTGGCTATTTGAAAAGAATATGATTAGGGCCAGAAGAACCATAAAGAACAATTAAGAGTGCATCATAAAGAGCAAATCTCAAACAAGTTTAACTGTCGCTAATAGAGGTATAGCAATTTAGTAATCTGTTACAGAGTGAAAAACGACTATCATTTATTACCCGACTGTATGGCACGTATCTTGTACGTATGTATGTATGTAATAGGTATTCTTTATTACCTCATATCTCACAAAACACTGAACAGATTTATACAATTAAGAAGTCGTTAGATTTGTCTTGACCGCCCATGTGTTCTTAGACAGGTGACGATTGAAGAAAACAAACATGGCGGCTGAGAGATGTCAAAATAAAGAGGTGTGAAAAAAAGGTGTTTCGAATACTGCAATATGGGTATCAAATTAAAGGGATCTTCTTAAAAATTTCATAAAGGTAAAACATAATTATGACTGTGATATTACGAAAGTTAGTTAACAACTATTATTTTTTCAATTTTCAATATTTGACAGTAGCGGTGATAAAAGTTAATTGTTACATATCAATATTTCAACAGTAGATAGTGGGCTTGACAAACAATAACATTTTTTTAGTACAATACACAATAATGTTGGCTAGTAGGTACCTACTCAAACACGTGGTGTAAACAATCAACACAATATTATAATAATACAACATACATTTTTTTGGATATCTTGGGCCTGTATGGGTTTTTTTGGATATCTTGGGCCTGTATGCAATAATAAATGTATGAATTTATAGTAAATTTATTCGAGAATGTCGTTTTATAGATGTCATTAACATAAAGGTCATTACCAAATTGAAAACTAGTTATGAACGCAAGCAGTTTTTTAGCGCCATCTTTGCTGAGGTATATTATAATCATTGGTTTTAATATCAACGTCAAAATGAGGCAAATGACGTGTTTATAGAGACGTATAGATATTCCATTTTTTAAGTCTACGTAAAATGGTTTAGCACGCAACAAAAGATAATGTGGTACTTGGAACTGTTAGTTGCATCTATACTAATATTATAAAGCAGAAGAGTTTGTTTGTTTGTTTAAACGCGCTAATCTCAGGAACTACTGGTCCGATTTGAAAAAATCTTTTTTTGTTGGATAGCCCATTTACCGAGGAAGGCTATAGGCTATATAACATTGCGCTACGACTAATAGGAGCGGAGCAGCGACGAGAAATGTTGCAAAAACGGGAGAAATTTACGCATACGAAGTTGCGCGGGACAGCTAGTTAGAGATATAATATGGCTATTTGCCTTTTTTTGTTTAACTGTGTGTTTATAAGGCTATATGACCTCTGTTGTTTCGAAATTTACGTTAATTGGAACAACATATTATTTTATACAATTTAGACAAAAGTAGGTAGGAAAATGCTTTGAAAATAAGTGTTTCCACAATTTAATATGTTTTTGAATTTAAAAGCACGAAAACGAATACTAAAAGTAATGATTTGACGATAGGAACATATAACGTCATATGTTGTTATCCATACGCATTTGTATAGAGCTTGTCGTTTTGACATTTCATAAAAAGAGACTGATTTGACTTGACAGTCGACATCCTTATTAGCAGCGTATCTTGCCTAAGATACGCTTTGTATCAAAATTAGTTGAGGGCCTAGGTGTACAGAGGCTTAATCAGTCAAAGGACTAATATGAGTTGCTTGTACAAATTTTAATTTGACTTCTTACCTACTTTTATCATCGTCTCGGCTTACTACTATATATCTCCGTCTTAGCTAGTCTGTCGCTGGCTTATTAAATAAACATAGACACAGTTATGAGTCTATGGCATCTTAGCACCCAAAATAATGAACCGATTTTAATAATATTAGCCGAAGAACCGACAACCGTTGGGGTAAACGAGTTCTTGAGTGGAGACCGCGGCTTGGCAAACGTATTGTAGGACGCCCTCAGGCCAGGTGGAGTGATGATTTACGCATAACGGCTGGCAGGAGCTGGATGCGAGAAGCCGAAGATAGAATAAAGTGGCGTGCAATTGGAGAGGCCTATGTCCAGCAGTGGACTGCGATAGGCTGATGATGATGATGATGAATAATATAAATAATAACAATAATATCTTGGGACAACTCACACAACGCTATCTGATTCCAAACTAAGCAGAGCTTGTATTATAGAAACCAGAGAACTGATAAACATACTTATACATTTCTAAATACATACATATTATAAACTAGCTGTCCTGCGCAACTTCGTATGCATACATTTTCCCCGTTTGTGCAACATTTTTCATTACTGCTCCGGTCCTATTAGTCGTAGCGTGATATTATATAGCCTATAGCCTTCCTCGATAAATGGGCTACCCAACAGAAATAGAATTTTCCAATTCGGATCAGTAGTTCCTGAGATTGCCGCGTTCTGAAACCAACAACTTCAATTTTATAATATTAGTATAGTAATATTAGTATAGACACAGAATAAACCATGCTCATTACACAAAGTTCTATCCTGGGTGGGGATTTGGATCTACCTCTTGCTGTAGCAGTTGGATACACTCCCACCACTACTTTATTAGAAAGCTAGATTCATTGGGATGGTTTTTAGCTTTATTTGATAAAAATCTATTTAGTCGGTTTTTGTAATGTACACACATTCGTTTTCAATATTCATTGCACAATGTTACGATTCATTACATTTGTATTGCTAGACATACTCTTTATTAATATGACGCAATATAATATACCTAGCAGGCCTAATTGAACTCATAGAAACTACTATCTAATAAAAACGGTTTGGATACTAATTTAATTGATGTAATATCGATAATAAGAGTATTAAAACAAAGACTTACCCACTGGGGAATCCCTTTGGGTGTGACACACGCGTGTGGCCGTGGTAACTCCATTCAAACCGGTTTTGAGTTCGTGCCACACAAAAAACAGAACGTGTTTGATGTTATTACCGTTTTTAAACATAAAGACGAAAGCATTTTCGTTTGTATAACGGTTTTACATGTTCTCAAAAATAATTCAAGGTCGTCCCAAAATACTGCGATGTTTGAGTTGGTGGGCGCTTGAATAGACAATATATAGAGAACATTATTTTCTTTTTACACTACTGCCGTAAAAATAGTAAGGTTCAAGGTTCATTTACATATTTGTGAGTTTCGTTTTTTCGTCTTAACTTCTAAACGCCTATAAATTATTGACGTACCTATTATTAAAATCGTTTAAGCAGGTCAGGGAGGGTTTTTCGTAATTTCGGGGGTTAGGTGGTACCATCTTTTTATTCTAAGGAAAGATTATTTTTTTCGCGCGTATCTTGTATGTATGTATGTAATATTTTTTATTACCTAATATCTCACAATCTACTGAACGTATTTATACAATTCAGACGTCGTTAGTTTCGTTTTGATCGCCCAAATGTTCTTAGATATGTAGCGTTTGAAAAAAACAAACATGGCGGCTGTGAGATGTCAAAATAAAGAGGTGTGAAAAAAAAAGTTGTTTTGAATACTGCAATATGGGTATCAAATTAAAGGGTTCATTTTTAGCATTTCAAAAAAGTATAACATGATTATGACAGTAATACTAAAGAAGTTAGTTAGCAACCATTCTTTTTTCAATTTTCAATACTTCACAATAGCCGTGATAAAAGTTAGTTGTTACATCGGTTACATCCTACAACCATTAACGGCCGGTCTCAATACTCTATATATCGATGGATTCGGTTACTAGAGCTATGAATTTGACATGAGCTCCATACAAAATATGTCAAAATTCTACCTCTAGTAGCCAAATCCCTCGATAGATAGATTATTGAGACCGGCCGTAAAAAGTATTAAATGATTTTGTTAAAGAATATCGCTGTGTTATTACGACTATCAGTCATTGTAGCTCCCGTAATTACCGATTACATAAATGTGTCAGTAGTACTAATATGTAGATATAATTAATTGCATTGCATTGAACGGCACGTGACTCCTTGCTCTGTAGTAATATCATAGTGATACATATTACACTTATATTCATTAGTAGTAGGTTTATATGTACGGACCTATGTATTACAAAATAGTATACTATAGTACATAGGTATTATGGATGGGGATGGTCTAGCTACTACTACTGCGTTTATGATCTAGGAACTTCCTTTAGGGTTTATTCTTTACGCGACTGTGCAAGAAGAAGGGTTATGTTTTTGTTAAAATTGATTTATGTGCGTAGTGCTAAATGAATAATTCGCTCGGTGTAAAGCCACCTTAGCTAATAAGCGATCTGAGCTAATATCAAGGTCAGAAATAGCTATGAATTAAGTAATAGGGCAACTAGATGGTAATTTTTGCCGATTGAACACTGTCAAATGTTTAGCAGGGTTTTTTTTTTAAACAACTCCCGCAGTAGCGTACAAGCCTTGTGTCGTGGAACACTTTATAAACATACAAATGACAGACACAATATACCTACACCCAGACTCGGAACAACAATTTGTGAATCACACAAAGGTATGTATGGGAATCGAAAATAATACATTTTGTAGTTATGTGTATAATAGGTTATCTCCTTTTGCCGAGTGAATGCCCGGGGGTGTGTTTTATAGTTTGCAACTGATGGCGCGTATGGTGCAATAAAGGTCTCTACGTCACTTTGAGAGCATTGACCGAGTGAGTAATAGACGGGGGCATCATTTTATTATTGTGTGATGACAACCTAACTGTAAATGATATTGTAAATCCCTTCATTATTGTTATATTTTTGACTTTTAACACGAAGGAATTGGGCAACAGGACCATAGAGGTTTTATAGATATATTATATATATATTTATATATATATGGGAGACATTTATATCTATGACTGTGTAGTGGAAATTTCACATGAATTTAAAGAGATAGAATACCTTAGTACTGTACAGTAATAAGCATAGAATTGTTATCATTCGTAACCAATTATGATTTAAGTAAAAAGGTGTAGATAGATTATATATTAATAACGGCAAACTAATTCACACATAGATAACCTATATATTGCAATGTCACACTATTATAAAAAAAGTCGTAAAAGTAGGTGAGCATGACTAAGAAATCACGAGCACTTGTAACCTATCTACACTTTTTTACTTAAAACATAATTGTTTCTAACAGTAAATAGACAATCTGGCAATCAAAACAAGCTGTTATTAAAAATGAAAAAGACAAGAGACAAATAGCTGGCTGTCTCCCCTACTATGTCTTTAATAACTCTTTAGACAGGAGTGCCTTAGACGGCGCAGTGGCACACCATTTGGCAGTCTTAACCCAAAAACCCTAAAAATGTAGTCATACAGACTACATTTTGAGGGTTTTTGGGCTATGACACACCACCCGTACCGTCACCATCGAGATAATAATGTATTGTCCACATTATAGAATTTTATAAGCTACGGGTCTTAATGGCGTTAATATTTTATTTAAGGCTAAATACCTTTGTTTATTGCAACGGCCGTGGTCACAGGTAGACTAAAATAAAATATTTACGCGATTAAGACCCGTAGCTTATAAAATTCTATAATGTCTACAAATCGCGAAAGTTTACGAACATATAATGTATTGTCCGATCACAATCAAATGGCTCCCGGCCAAAAAGTTAGTAGGATCATGTTGGGTTTATTTACACGTTAATGCATCTGTGCGAAATAATTTACATTTATAAATTTTGTTTGGTTTCCTAGCAATTATAGATATTTATAATTTGCTGATAAGTTTATAAACATTCAAACATTGTAAAGTTTGTAATATGAAAAGACTGGCGTTTTTATTGCCATGTTCTTTTCTCCAGCTTTGCCTATTGTTTGCGAACTTGGCAGTATCTACATGTACAGTCTCGGAATGAAAATGTTCGTCACCTTAAAGTCCAATTTTGCTTGAACCGAATCAAGGAACAGTAACGCCAACATGACGATGTTGTCAAACTAATAATAAGCTTTTACTCAGATTAATAACTCAACTAAAGTAATAGATAGAACCTTGAAATAAAAACTTTTCCCTTAGAATGTAGACATACCTACATCAATCACATGCGAAAAAGTTTTTATTTCAAGGTAATAGACAATGGTAGAGGAACAACTGATAAAATTGGTTGACAGCTCCTTGACAGACACGAATGATAGCACGGATATTTTGAAATGTCATACCTACAATGATAATAAATAACATTATACGTCTGTTTCTCGATTCGCATAAAAAGAACACGTGCCAAGAACGTTATTTTAAGGGGATTAAACTGCTATATCTGTCTTATTTTAACACATTATTTTCAGGTATTGCAGTATGTGGCAGAGAGTGATTGAGATTCTTTATTAAGTTGTTGCTAATTTTAAGTTTTAAGAGAAGTAACTGATGCCTAGTTGATAACTCAAAGTATTGTTGCATGTGACAGCGGCAGCAAAAGCAAAAAAGGGCCTACAAAAATATCAGCACTATGGTCCACAGACTGCAACAATAGCTGACGTAGGTCCTTGTTTGTTCCGCGCTAATCTAACTTCCTTCTTGTTTGTAATGTTTTCTTTTTTGTATCGTAGTACAAATAAAATTATTTTCTTTCTTTCTTTCTTATAGTGTTATGTGTTATAATGAGATAGATAAATACATTTCATCATCTGAGAGGTTTTAGTTCAACTACTCATAGTCAAGGAATATCTGTCTGTATAAATTTAAGCTCTGTTGTCAGACAGTTAAGCACAATTTGGAAAATATGAGTTTACAACTATCTAATGTGATCGATCTTAGCGATAATACCGCCCATTGTACATATAAATTATACAATACCTACGAACATTTTCATTCTATGATTCTACATGTACAGATATTATGTTATTTTGCACCAAATTCTTAAGTGAATAAAGAATTTTGAATTTTGAACTTCACATTAAACGGGGATGTTTAATGTCAGAAAATTAACCTGTAGATATAATTCAATTTAACAAATTGAATGATTTTAATTGTTTAATTATTCAGATTTAGATAGTTAAATGGAAAACTGTGATTTCTTCATACAATAGGCATAATGTCTGAAGATGGTACACATCTACCCTGGAAATGCGCAATGGCGCCAACATTGCCAAGTCAAGTGACACAATATATTGATGAGCGCACAATAAGTACTTAATTATCTCAATGACCATAACGAATCTATTGAGTGATTTAGGTTATATACTTATACAGCCTTTGTATCATAAAATGATGGATAGGTGATGTAGATTTATACAGGATGATTTAATTCTGTAATTTACTAATAACCTTCCGCTCGCAGCTTCTTTAAATAACACTAAGTAACTTTGTAATATTAGTATTGGAAAATATATAATAAATTAACCCGCAGTCACCTACTACTTGTTTTTGGAGTTAACCTTAAACACCAACAGACTATTTTATAGGAGTATAATGATTGTTTTTTGTGAGGCTTAGGCCCTTAACCTGACAAAGAAACATCGATTTTATTCCGGGGTCTCTCAGATGTGTGGTTAGTGATTTTGTGACAAAAGTTAGGGTAAAGGGTAACATTTGGATTTTTTTTTTTCAAAAATGATATTACTAAGTTATTTGGTGTAATGTAAATAAGCCAAGAGCGGGAGGTTATTAGTATATTAAAAACCGGGCATGTGATTAATTGCATCAGAAGAAGAGCGTATGTTCATGACACTTACGCCCTTTTCTTGAGAAACACATTTTTTGGCAATAACTAAATGACGGTATATTCGATCTTATCGGAAATAATTTCAGATTTAAAGTTTTTATTAAGCGCTATCTTTGTGACTTTTTGGTCACACAGTTCAAAAGTTAGGGGGACACGATTTATACTAATTTCGTAGCGATTATTTTCAAAACTATTTACTAAATCAAAAAGTTTATTAGAAACCTTAAAATGTTTTTGTAAAACCTGTCAAATGATGAAGAAAAGAAAAATAAGAATCAGCTTCTGTTATATTACTAAGTTATTTGTTTATATATTACCAAGTTAGTTTAAAAAAAAATATTTATTAATATTATTTAGCTATCAAACTAAGTAGTACTACAAGACACCTTTACACCAAATTTCATCAATATTTATTGAGGAGTTTTTGAGAAAAATGCCTGTGACATACGGACAGACAGACAGACAGACATGTACGTTTTTACATAAATACGTACCTAGGTACATCTGTTTATGCATATAATCCGAAAAACAAAACCCTTTCTTTTTGGCATCTATGTACTCTACCTAGTTGAATAAAAAAAAACATTGTATGGTAACATCGTGACGTAGACTTAGGTTTGATGTAGCTAAGTCTACTATCTATAGCAAATAATTCCCATCGTTTATGATATACCTTATGTCGTATAAGGAAATCTAGTTAATATAGAGGCACGAGACAATAGTGACGCGATGTTACTATAAATATACATGTGTAATTTAGCAAAATATTTTCCCGTTGTGACGGGTACATCTTATAACATGCCATCTTACAACTGCAACTAATTATCTGGCTCAAAGATACCTATTACGTAAATAGAATGACGATTCAATTGCGAGTTTTCACACACAATTTACCTTTACTTATTGAGTCATGATACAGACAGCCCACTATAATATACCTACCTACAATCTATAATATCTTGGGAACACTGACACAGCGCTATCCGATCCCAAACTAGACAGAGCCTGTAGGTACTATGGCAACCAGACAACTGATAGACATACAATGTTTCTAAATATATACATATTATAGATAAATTACACCCAGACACAGAATAAACCATCATGCTCATCACACAAAGATTTATCCTGGGTGGGTATCGAACCCATGACTTCCAGCTTAACAGTCAGGGTCACTAACTACTAGACCAACATGCCGGTCAACTACGTAGTGGATGCAGAGAATGTGAAGAAACATTAAAGCATGTACTCATGGAATGCCGACATATGAAAACGCACAATGGCCCAATCAAGAGGCTAAGTGCGGCTTACAGTTCCATTAATCCAGCGGTGGAAGTGTTTCCGACTGCTACAAGAGGTCGTGGGTTCGATCCTCACCCAGGATAAAATATTGTGTGATGAGCACGATGGTTTATTCTGTGTCTGAGTGTTATTTATCTATAATATGTTTGTATTTAGAAATATATAAGTATGTTTAGCGGTTGTCTGGTTTCCATAGTACAAGCTCTGCTTAGCTTGGGATCAAATAGCGTTGTGTGAGTTGTCCCAAGATATTATTATTAAAACAAACAAACAAATACTCATTAATAATATACCTAATATTTAAAATATTATTACATAAATAAACGATTCAATTGCTAGTTTTCACAGACAATTTACCTTACCTTATTACCTTACCAATTTACCAACTTATAGAAAGTTGATGTATAATTTACGCCTTTTCTAATATGTAGGTAAACAACGTATAGGTATAGTCCAATTTCATCAGTGGATTGCATTTCCAAAGGTCTCATATCTATATTAATATTATAAAGCGAAAGAGTTTGTTTGTTTGCTTTGTTTGTTTGTTTGTTTGTTTAAACGCGCTAATCTCAGGAACTACAGGTCCGATTTAAAAAAATCTTTTTTTGTTGGATAGCCCATTTATCGAGGAAGGCTATAGGCTATATAACATCGCACTACGACTAATAGGAGCGGAGTAGCGACGTGAAATGTTGCAAAAACGGGGAAAATTTACGCATACGAAGTTGCGCGGGACAGCTAGTGAAAAATAATTGTTATGGTTTATGTAGTTATCGTGTTGTCCTGTTTGAAGTAAACTAGCGAGCTTTGTTGGTGAAAATCGGCTTTTACTCGGCAGCGCACCAATAAACACGACACGAAGCAAAGTGATACGAAATTCCTTGCTAGTTTATTTGCGTTTTTTAGCATATTATCACGAGTTAATCGCGTGTAATATTTAAAAGTACAAACCTTTTATTTACCCGACCTTTCGATCGAATTATCCCGATTCACGGATCGACTAGTTTCGTACTTCGTATCTTTGAATACTCACGCGATTAACTCCTGATAATATTTTAATATGTGTAAACATTGCAAAAGTTTAAAAACAGTTTGTGCGTAGTTGATGCGTTGCTCGAGCAAAGTACGTTTGAAGCTTACCCACGCTCTGTTGTCTCAGTTCTGTTTAACTGTGAAGTAGCATTGGTGCAAGTATTTGGGAGTGTTTTGGTGCCGGAGTGATTATGTGTGTATAATCGCTGGTATGATTCCTAAGTGATCGATTTTTTTAAAGTTTTAACTTATTTTGTGGTACTTTTCTGTTTCACGTTGTATATAATTACAAATAGTTACCTAAGCAGTAAAATGCACTAGGTCATGGTTTCGCACTCTTAGATATATAAAACAGTAAAAGCTTTTATTATTAATAATAATACCTTGGGACAACTCACACAACGCTCTCTTATCCCAAACTAAGCAGAGCTTGTACTATGGAAACCAGACAACTGATTAACATACTTATATATTTCTAAATTCGTACAAATTAAAGATAAAAACATCCAGACTCAGAATAAACAATCGTGCTCATCACACAAAGTTTTATCCTGGGTGGGGATCGAACCCAAAGAGCATATAAAATAAGAGGCGGAACTCTCTAGCAAAAAACTGTTTTTTGCCAAATTTATGGCCGATGTGCGAATCACTGATAGCAACCTAAAAACTCGGAGTTTTTAGGTTGCTATCAGTCCCTCAGAGACGGCAGCAATTGGGCCAACATAACAATATTAACATTAGGGATGTACCAAACCATTATTGTCGATATCATTATTTTATCAATAATGAAAAATGGAGGAATATCGTGGGAAACCTAAAATCTTTATTATTACACAAAGATAAATAAAACAACGTATTGTGTTTTTTATTTTATATAATAGTGGTTTTGCTTGTTCACAAGATATAAAAAACACGCTGCCCTTGTAACTGACTCAATGTGTAGATTTTACATATATTTGAAGGGTCAATAATGTGGCCTTTATTTTATCTAGTTATCTTTACACAAATTGAAAATGATTGTTAATGGTTTTACACCCATTTGAACATCTTCAAAAAAATCGACAGACAACAGTGCATTGTTTCGTTAAATGTACATAAATCTTTTCTGTCATCATCATCATCAGCCTATCGCAGTCCACTGCTGGACATAGGCCTCTCCAATTGCACGCCACTTTGTTCTATCTTCGGCTTCTCGCATCCAGCTCCTGCCAGCCGTTTTGCGTATATCATCACTCCACCTGGCTTGAGGGCGTCCTACACTACGTTTGCCAAGCCGCGTCTCCACTCAAGAACTCGTTTACCCCAACGGTTGTCGGTTCTTCGGCTAATCGGTGGGCTATGTCGATGACTTTGGTTCTCTGCCGGATCACCTCATTTCTGATTTTGTCCCTAAGAGAAACTCCGAGCATAGCCCGTTGCATAGCCCGCTGAGCGACTTTGAACTTGTGGACCAGCCGTACCGTCAGTGTCCATGTTTCGGCTACGTATGTCATGACGGGTAGCACGCACTGATTAAAGACTTTAGTCTTTAGACATTGTGGGATCGACGATGAGAAGACTTGACGTAGCTTACCAAACGCTGCCCAACCCAACTCACAAATTCCTCTGTTCACCTCGTCCTCGAAGTTGTTTCTACCTAACTGCAATGACTGCCCGAGGTACACATATTTTTGAACGACTTCGAGAACGGCGCCGTGCACCGCTGTCGGTTCCGGTAGTACATGTTCATTGAACATGACCTTGGTTTTATCCAAGTTCATCCGTAGGCCGATGTGTACAGAGGAGTCAGCCAGGTCATTCAGCATCCGTTGCAGGTCCAGCAGCGTTTCCGCCATAATGACAATGTCATCTGCAAATCGCAAGTGAGAAATGTATTCACCATTGACGTTGATGCCCCGCCCTTTCCAGTGCAGCGTTTTGAACATATCCTCCATTGCATTTGTGAACAGTTTCGGGGAAATAACGTCCCCTTGCCTCACTCCTCGATGCAATGGTATAGGTTTTGTTTGCTGATTCTGTACTTGGACGGACATGGTGGCGGCTTCGTAGAGACATATCATCACTTGGATATATCGCCAATCTATTTTAATCGAGTCAAAGGCTTTCTCATAGTCCACGAATGCTAGACACAGGGGCTGATTATACTCCTGGGTCTTTTGTATAATCTGCCGCACTGTGTGGATGTGGTCTATGGTCCCATATCCGCTCCGAAATCCAGCCTGTTCCGGTGGTTGGAATTCGTCAAGTCTTCGCGCAAGGCGGTTCGTGATGACTCTTGAAAACAGCTTATAGACGTGGCTTAGAAGAGAAATAGGTCGGTAGTTCTTCAGCCGGGTCTTATCTCCTTTTTTGAAGAACAAGACGACTACACTTCTACTCCACGCCTCCGGAGTTCTCCCTTCAAACAGGACAGCATTAAAAAGCTTTTGGAGCTCCCTCAATACGGGTTTACCTCCAGCTTTTAACAGCTCTGTTGTAACGCCATCCTCTCCAGGGGCTTTTCCATTTTTCAGCTGTTTAAGAGCCAGCACGATTTCGTCAATGTTGACTTCTGGCAGGTCTTCGACGACGATTTCATTAAAATATCTATAATAATCTTCATAGTACAGGGAAAGAGTACATATAAGTATATGCATAACATTCATTGAAGTATTTTTACATTTTATTTATTACTTTAAAAGTTATACATTTAAATATATACTATAATGACGTCAATTTTTATCTGCTACTTAGTTAAATATATATTTTGAAACAATTATTCGTTACAAGTCAATTTTATCGATAAGGTTTTTTCCAGCACTACCATAACCTTATGAAGGAATAAAATTGACTTAATAATAATCCAATGTAAACTTTTGATAATGTGTAGAGATAACATAACTTATAACACAGTAATACATTGAATAGTTTGCTTACCTTTCCGTATCCGAAGGAACCTTAGCCAGAAATAACAGGCTCATGTTATTTGGTTTTTGTCCATGTATATCACACATATCATTTGTTTGCGATATTTGGTTTTATTACGCGCCCGTTCTCACATTCTAATGATTGGATTACTCAAATATTGTATAAATAGATCGGAAATATATAGTTAAAAATTCACTGAAAAAATCCGCTAAGGCAATAATAGACACTATTGACATATGTCTGCTGTCATAAGTTTGTCAAAATAAGAATTTGACAGCCTAGAAAATGCCGCCATTTAAATTCGCTCCTTCGCCATACATTTCCGTACGACCAGTTTTTTGTTCTTAGTTGCGCAAGGCTGATCGAACCCACAACCTCTTGCGTAGCAGTCGGATACACTCCCACCGCGCCACAGAGTTAATCTTTTTTATTTTATTTTATTTTGCATAACTCGTTATTCACTTATTATAAAGAATATTCTGTCTGAACTTTGATTCTTGGTGATTCCCTTTACTGTCTAGTTGATCGTCATTCATTGTCATCACAGAAAATGATGCATAAAGTTATTTTAACATGCGACACACAAGGAGAGGTGTTTGTTAATCATAATTGGAGACTCTACAGGTGTTTAAATGAGATGAAAGAATGAGTTACTTAGAATACATAACATCCACGTGCCTATATCAATCTCAGTTGGCCAAGTTAGTTAATAGCGAAAGTCTTTAATAGCGAAACTGACATTGGTGCCGTCGATAGATTGATTGCCTACATGATTTTCTATCTATCTACACTTATCAAAACACTTTTACTACTTAAACAGACAATTAACTTTAAATAATTTATTGAGACCTGTCGTTAAACAATTCAAATCTAGGTACTGTAAACACTTACTGCCGTACTCACAGTAATTTAATTCGTTAGTAAAGATTTTATGTGACAACATTTGAAAAAGGAATGATAAATTTACGACTGTGAGTAAGTCTAGTTTTGTTTAATAACGCACCCTAAACACACAGCTTAGCCTTAGCAGGTGGCCAGTGAAACATGCACCGTAGAGCGCCCCAAAAGATGCAGTTACTCCAGGTGGCTTTATATATTAATATTATAAATATTTATTTTATTTTATTCACTGTCCTCTATTTACTGGTACCCTGGAATCCGTACAAAGTGACGGCGACTGCAAATGCTGAATAGAATGAGCGTCCTGTAAAATGTTTTGACACTTCTGACAAATAGGCGTCGCTGGTAACCTTGTTACACAAGCGATTAAGACCCGTAGCTCATAAGCTTCTAGAATGTGTACAAATCGCGAGAGTTTACGAACATATATTTATATATCTACAGTTAGATAGGTACCAATACAACCAATACAATATTAGGTTAGGAGCACACGCTCGCCGCACGACCGCGCAAGGGTGTACATAGCCTAACGGCTTACACTTATCACCTCACAAAAAAAGTACCAATACAACAAATTTCCTCTCAAACATTGTGCAACAACACAGGGGGAGTACCCAGTGTTTTAATAGTAGTAACCATTGTGAAACAAAATAATGCTGTGTTGCTGCGAGTGACTAGGTCACTTGGCTACATTCGGGGAATAACTCCATTTTTTTTTTATTTGGACTGTCTCGATGGCGTAGCGGAAGTATATACAACTTCACGGCAAGAAGTAAAATTTCGTTAACATTAAAGGTTTCTGCGACACAACGCTTATAATTTTTTTTTTAAGTATATAAATTTATTATTATTATTAAAAAAAATATATTTATAATAAATATATATATTTTATGATAATATTTTGTTCACTGTTTTTGTTTTTGTTCACTGTTCATGCTTGAGGAGTTCACACCTTACCATCAGCTCTATTACATGGTGTAATAGTATGACGAGCATAAAGCAATAGGAATTACATATTAGGAAACAGTCGACCCATGACCACGATCGGTGCAATTCGATCGAAACGTCGGTTAAATAAAAGTTCGTACATTTAAAATAATTCACGCGGTTAAGTCCCGAAATATATATATTATGTATAAAAATCACTCAAGTTTAAAAACAATAATGGGAATTGAATCTCAAACTGTAAAATATTGAATAGTTCCTCAAGTCATTCATTTTTCATTATTCGCCGATTGGTACTTTTAAGAGTAAATGTACGAATCACTTTGAAATATGTCTAAATCACGATTTCTACAGGATCCCATCATCAGATTCTGATCTGATGACAACGGGACCAACTTGAAAGTACCTATACCCTTTGAAACACAAACAGAATTTTTTAAATCGGTCCATTTGCCTTCGCGTAATCGAGTAACAAACACACAAAAAAAAAACATACAGTCGAATTGAGAGACCATTAGCAATCGGTTGAAAATAATTTTAATTGTAGGTAAACATACAGCTATTTTTTCCACCTTCGAAGCACAGCTGACGTTCACGGAGCTTCCTAATACAGGTCTGACATTTTGCGGGTTTGCGCCCGGGAGGAACTTCTTCCGTCGATCAGCGGGTCAATAGGGTATTTGACTGAAGTCAAATCAGTATCTTTTTAAGAAACGTCAAAAACGACCCGCTCCGTATAAATTTGCATGGAATGCTAGCATATGACGTCACGTTTTCTATAGTCAAATCATTTACTTTTAGTGTTTCTCTTTAAGATTACAAATTAATAAACACGTTAAATTTATTAAATGAACATATTTTTCAGAACACTTTATTACATATTTTTACATGTTTTATATAAAATATTTTATTTTGATAGTAGTCAAATACCCAATTCACGTATTAAAGCAGTGCATTTGCAGTTAAGTTTAGATTAAAACGGCCATTTTCGTATTCTTGTAACTTTGGGATCGATTTTAAAAACGCTTGCGCACCGTACTAGAATGTCGTTAATGCGACTGTCGAGAGATACTTGACGCAAGCGTAATTGAGATCGATCCCAAAGTTACATGAATACGTTTTAAACGAAACTTAACTGCAACTGAACGGCAACTGCACTACATTAAATTCGTGAATTGACCCCCTGTTCCTGGTTTACGGATTATAGGTATAGTATTGATTTTTTTTATATATATTACTGGCTTTCGCCCGCGATTCCTGTCCGCGTGTATGTCGGTTATCGCGATAAAAACTATCCTATGTCCTTCCTCGGGACTCAATCTGTCTCCATACCAAATTTCATCTAAATCGGTTTAGCTGTTTGAGCGAAAGCATAACAGACAGATAAACAGACAGAGTTACTTTCAAACTTACTTTCAAACTATATAATGGCATGGATTACTCACTCTAATGCTTATTATTACTTTAGTATTAGAAAGTAAAAGTCGATTAAGAATCTATCTTACTCTACTCTCTCCATCATCCTAAGGTTGACTGGTAGATAATGCCTAGAGCATTAAGTCTGCCTTTCTACAATTTTTGTGTGCATTAAGTTAAATAAAAAAAATGGGGAGAACCTACTACTAGGTAACAATTTAAGACTGTGTTTTTGCAAATGAATAGGTAATAGTAAATTCAATGAAATTGCAATGAAGGTACTAACTAACAAACGGGAATAACACTTCTATGTTTATCCCATTTTATTTTATTCCAATAAAAGTTCGCAAAACTGTCTCGGTTTTGTTTACATTCGTATAAAAATGACTGTTTCCAAAATTCCGAAATTCCTCGCCTCAAAGGGTATCTGACCAGAATACATTATGCGTCAGATTTAGTTCAACTATTCATATTATATGATTGGATTTTTCTAGCAAACAACTGATTTTCTGATGTCATCTGACATCCGAAAATGGATTTAATGGGCACCATAATAAATTTCGCTGAAAAACTTTCGACTTACAGTCATACGATTTATAGCAACAAAATTTTTCTTAAAAAAAAAGTTAAATAAAATGTTGATTATCTTCAAAACAGCTAGCAACAACCTTTCGCATTAAACTAGCTACCTACTTGTAAAGCCTACTTAGCTGTGATAGTTTTCCTTTTAATTTCACTATATATACTACTACCTACTTTTATTTCCTACTAGGTACACAATTAGGTTTACAATTAAAGAAAAGAAAGAACAGTTTGTACACCAAGTCAGTTTAAAGAAATTTAAAGAAGTTGTTGATTAATTTTGATATACTGATTTAGTGTCACAGATAAGTACTTAGTACGAGGTAAATTGTAAGATTGTAGTAGGTACATTAATTAAATATGGTAAAAAAGATGTCGTGAGTTCAGTATTCGTTGTAAATTACATTTCATTCATAATTTTTTCTATTGTAAGAACCCATATCAGTGGAAGGTAAAGACCTCCTCCAGAGATAGCCAATTTGTTCTATCTTCTGCTACTCGTTGCCAGTGGTCGCCGGCTATTTTAATAATGTCGTCTGTCCATCGTGTATTTGGTCTACCTTGTCTCCTTTTGCCTCATGGTCCTCGTCATGATGTAGTTTGTTTGGTCCAGCGATTGTCACTAAGTCTGGCCATATGTCCTGCCCGTCGCCATTTTAGTTTTTGTCAATAGCTAAGAGTGTCAATGACTTGAGTTTTTTGTCTTATGTCGGTATGGCGGACTTTTTCCGATCTTTCTAATCTTCAAAATGCTTCTTTCCATGCTCCTTTGACATGTTTTAATTTTGTTTTTCACTTTCCTAGTAAATTTCCAGGTTTTACAGGCAGATGTTAGTGAGGGGAGTAGGCAGGTATTCATGATTTTGCTCTTCAACTTGATGGTCATGTCGCTCTTTAGAATTTCTTTTAGACTCCTAATTTTTTTCCAGGTGATGTTGACTCTTCTCTCTACTTCTTGTAGGCTATATTGGTTGAATGAAATTTGTTTTCCTAGGTAAATGTAGGTATCAACATATGTTAAAGGTAGATTATCTAGGTATATAGGTACTTTAGTATGGTTTGTCATGACATTTGTTTTATTTTGGTTGATTTCTAGTCCTATTTTACTTTTTTCTCATACCCAACGTCAACCATTTAGCTGACAAGGGGGGGGGGGATTCTTGACTCTAGATAGATTAATATTTCCCAAATAGATACCTAAATCTAAAAATGGTCTTCACAACCCTTAATTGATGCCCTACACTATGGGGTAGGTGAGAAAAAAAAAAACATATCCCCGCTTTACTTATAGGGAAGGTACCCTCAAATAAAAATGTTCACATTGTCGTGGTAGGTAAGTAATATGTGTATCCATACAAAATTACAGCACTAACAGTCTCTGAGCAAAGCTGCGGACGGACAGACATGGTAAAACTCTAAGGGTTCCGTTTTGCCATTTTGGCTATGGAACCCTAAAAACCGCATCAAAATTCAACCACTCCTTAATTCGTCACGATGCTCAAACATACACACACGGTAACCTTAAAACACCTCTCCTAGTGTGTCGGAAGTAAAAAATACCTTTAAGCCTCATTTTCTCTGACATCATGCTTTTGACAGTGAATGACTATCAACAAGACAGTAAAGGGAATTACCAAGAGTCAAACGTCACACAGAAAATCCTTTATATCAAGTGAATGAGTAAACAAGTTATGCAAATTAAATGGTTTGTCTGAGAGCGCGTAGCCCTGACCTAGTATATTTTAATACTTAGGTTCCAATTTATAATTCTACTAATGGATGACCAGTGCAACTTCGTCTACGACAATTTGCCCCGTTTTTGCTACATTTTTCATTGATGCTCGCAGCGGAATATTATATAGCCTTCCTCGATAAATGGGCTATTTAACATTAAAGGATTTTTTTAAATTTGAGACAGTTAATTCCTAAGAATAATTACATTCAACCAAAGGAACTCTTCAACTTTATATTATTAGTAATAGACACAATGCGAAGCAGAAAGGTGTGGCTAAACACAAGATTTAGGTAAATAATTTGACGCGAGAATTAAAGCATATAAATTAGGAAAGTTGACTTGATGTTTCCACTGGGTTATACCAACCGTGGTCTCTAGCTGACTGAGTCAGTTGGTGACTACGGTCCACAATCGGTGTAACCCGTTTCGAATTATGTATATCATGCAACGCGAGTTTAAAAACAACGACTACTAAACTACCACAAACACCGGGTGTTGTTACACCCGGTGGCCCCCTTGAATATGATTATATATATCAACCATTGAAGCAAGGCAACTCTATTTTCTTTAACACCCCAATCCATATTTTAATTTGATAATGAACACAAAAAATATGTGGAATGGCGCGAAATCGAAAGAACTAAAAATAATAAACGCGTTCCAAATTCAAAGTAATTCAAAAGTTGAAAAAAAAAAGTTTTTATGTGTTTATGGCCGGACTAGTTATTAATAAACCATCCGTAAGAAATTATCTGAAAGATAGTGAAAACCGCATCAAAATCCATTCCGTAGTTTAGAAGTTCTAAGCGTACAAACAGAAAAAGCGACATTGTTATATACTATATAAAGAAAATAAAGAAGATTAAAATCTACAATATATTTGTAATCAAAATATTAGTAAAGTAAAGATTTACTTAAAACACGTGTCTGCTTTGAGCTGCAATTTTGTGGTATAATTTTTTTTTTTTTTTAAAGACGTCTCCCGCAGTAGGGTACAAGCCCTGTGTCGCGGGGGATTTACAAACATACAAGTCACGGACACAAAGTACACCCAGACTCGGAACAACAATTTGTGGATGACACAAAGTGGAGTCCCGTGTGGGAATCGAACCCACGGCCTCTTGCGTAGCAGACGGACACTCGTACCGCGCCACAGAGGCAGTCCTCATGCTGACATGTTAAACAGATGCGTCATTTCTATCGAGCAAAGTATTACATATAAACATTTATTTCAACAGTTTGGCTCGTGGCAAGGTCGCGCATGCCCGAAGATGACTCAAAGTGTGCAGATACAATGTTTTTAATAGCCTAATCTTAGTTATACTTGTCTCCTAACCGATATCGGTTACGGCCGCCAATATTATCAGCAGGAGATAATAAAATGCACAAGTGAATGCGCAGACACAAGTGCACTCTTTTTTCCCTCATTATCATAGTCCGATGTGACGGAAATCTGACACGACCGGAGAGAGATTGGGCGCAGGACCGCCTTAAGGTGCTTTCCGAGGAGGCAATTCAAAAGATAGGTCATCGTTTTCGAAAAATGAAAATGCCACACGCATTAAATGATCACTTATCGTTTGACCAACAGTGGTTGCTTAACCTCGCAAATATCAGAATCGGGGACCCCTCTTAGTACTTAAATAAAAAAAGGTCATTCAATTCCCTATTCCATGTAGGTCTACTAATATATCTCTACTAATATACCCTCTGGCAGGGATAGTTGAAAAACTCCATATACCTACCAGTAGGGATTCTTTTCAAAGTATTTCTAATGACTATGTGTATGGGTATTTTTTTTATTTTATCTTGATATATAATGAAGTTTTGTTACAATTAAAAATTTTCAACTGCTTCAAATATTTATTTCTAAAAATAATAGATACTTAACAAACCATATGATGTCCACTGGTGCATTCGGGTCTCCCCAGTTGAGTCTACTTATTATAGATCTTTGGGGTAATTGCCATTATCGCCAAGCTTGGCGAGCGGGTTGGCGATCGCAGTAAGGCTTTAAGTACGCAGAGGACGCTGCTGCCCGTCCTCAGGTGTGACATCCCTCAGTCGCCTTGCCGACACCCACGGGAAGAAGTGAGGTGGCACTATTCTTAGGCCGGCACCACACGACTACTTATACCAACACAATAGGGATATATACCAACACAATAGGGATATATGGACATAAATTTCCAATTACCAGTTACCAGTAAATCCTACCTACGAAACATGAACTATTAAAGAAATCTTTTATGTTACATTCATTTTACATTTTGAAATGGATTCAGTCAAAGAAATAAACTATATTCAATTTTAGACAGTATTCTGGATGTGATCAATGAAAAATGCCAAATTTTTATTTAAATAGGTCCAAAAGCAGGGATTTTGTAGAAATTCCCATAGGTATCACCTGTTGATCAGTGACTCAGATTCCAAGGGAAGATAATACAGAATACGTCACAGCGTTTTACGTTAAATCTTTGCGGTGAATCTATGGTGAGTCAACTGGTATTTGATTGGAATAATAATTAATTAACTCTGCCACGCGCTGCTGGTCACAAGACCTACACGTGGATATAATTAAGTTATCTAAAATTGCAAAAAACCGCACGAAAATTAATAGGGTAGTAGTAGTATAAGGGTCATAAATTTTTTGTTCAGGTTTTTTCTTTATGGTCATAATATAACAGGACTATTTTTATCACTAAACTAGCTGAACCCGGCCACGCTTCGCGATGGTTTTTTGGGCCAGGAACCCTCGTGGCCTCCTCATGCCTCCAGAACACCCTACCAAAGTTTCATCACAATCTGATCAATGGTTTCGAAATGCATAGAGGACATACAGACAAACATTCATTTTTATATATATAAATTTATAAGATATATATTTTTAAAAAGACAACTCCCGCTGTAGTATCGCGTAGTAACAGCGGTGTTGAAAACAAGACAAGAATGTAAACTTTGATGCTTTACTAAGAACTAAGATCCAATAGAGACTCTACGGTAAATGTCAAGTAAACTTGACATTTACCGTAGAGTCTATTGGATCTACTCCAACAGTTTTTTTTTAAAGATAACTAGCAATGTGGAATTGGGTCTTACATTACTAACAGTTATGTAAACTAATTGAACTGGCCACCACTCAATCCATTTTTTTTTTTTGGCCGTAAAAAATGCCTAACGCACACCTCCAGCACCCGGGGCAGACGCTGGAGGTAGTGTGGGACCTGCCCCCACTAAAAAATCGGCCGTGTACCTACTCGCCGCTATCACGGATAGGCCGCCAGGACTTATTATATCTTCGGCGACCCACCCAGCGGCATAGCCCCATCGGGCATTCCTGCTCTTGCGGCGTCCTGGGTACACACAGAACGCCGCCATCGCGAAAGGCCGCGAGCGTGGGAAACTTCCCCGTCCATCACGCCCACAGCCCCACCAAGCGACGTCCCGCGCGACTGCGCCTCGACGTCGCTCGGTTCGCCGGCGACGGGGCAGACTAGCCCCGCCGCCTCCCCCCACGAGATGAATTTCCCGCAGGAGGGTGCGACCGCGTCCTGGACCCCCAACCGCGCAACGCATCCGGTACCCCTATCACTGACGACAGGGGCGAGGAGCGAGCATGGCTAAGGAGTCCGTTAGGTTGAGGGTGTAGTGGCATAGGAAGGCGCCTCCTCCCCATCCTCCTCCATCCGCACCGGAGCCAGGGCGCGAGGAGCTCGGCCAGTCCCCGCGGGCGGCTTTGCGGCCTTGGGAGGCTTACAGCCCGCCCTCCCCATCATGTGGGTGGCGGGCTGGTTGCCCGCCGCACACACGGGGCAGTTTGGAGCGGCGGAACACGCCGCTGCCGTATGCCCCGGTTGACCGCAGCGGAAACAGAGTCCGCTGCAGTCAAAGCCACTGGTGCATTGCGGGCGAAGATGCCCCTCGCCTCGAGGATAGTGATCCTCGCGGCAGAGAAACCCACGAGGAGCCGGCCCGCCTCTGCTAACATTTTGGCCGCGGCTACCGGGCAACGCGCCCACGCCGCACCAACTCCGCCGGGGCCGGGACGAATCGCACCGACCCTCACGGTTCCGGGAGAGCACTGAGTCTTCAGCTCAATTGCCTCCCGGACAGTCTCGGACGTGACTGAGTCGTCCAGGCCGGAGACGCGCAACTCCGCGCACTTCATCGGCCTGGCGACCCTTACACCATCCTCTCCTCCTGCTAGACGCCTCAGCGTCTCCGCCACGAAATCAGCCTTCTTGGCGCCCTCCGTACCCGAAACCTCGAGGAGTCGGGCCCCGGTCTGTGAGCGGTGGCAGCTCACTTTCACGCCCCCAGCTGCCAAAAGAGCCGCCCTTGCCCCACTGAAAAGGCTGGCGTACGTAACGCCTCTGCTTTCCGCCTCCAGCGACACCGTCACTAGGACGGCGGCCGTTTTTGGCGTAAACAGTTTCCGCTTTCGCCTAGCCTTTTCTTTTGCCGGGGCAACCTCTTGTACATGAGCAGCAGGAATGGCCTTCTTCTTCTGCCGGCGGGCGCCGCGATTTCCTACTCTCCGCAGTGCGCCATTCCTCATTAGAGGGGCAGAGGCGGAGGCAGACGCTGGCACCGAGGGACAGACCTGGGCCGTTGAGACGCTTGAAGCGCCCGCTACGGCAGCACGGGGTGGTCCTCTCGGCGAACGCTGCGGAGGATTTGAAACTCCACCCTGCAGCCGTGCACCTCGGTCTAATGTCCCGGCGCGTCCCCCTGTACGGGGTGGTGGCACCGGGGGTGCATTTTGTGGCCCCTGAGAGGGGGCCTTCGGCTTGAGCGCCGCGAGCGGTGGCCGACAGCTCGGTTCCGGGGGCAGGCGCGCCTTGACACCTTCAAGACGCGCGTCAATAAGACCCCCGATAAGGAGTGAGAGCTGCCTCATCTGCGTCTCCGTAAAGGAGTCGACAGATGGGCCCTCTCCCCTATGAGCCGGGACAGAACCGGCCGGCACAGCGCTGATTAAGGAGGCCGGGGCAAAACCGGCTCTAGCCGAACCGAAATCGGCACGCAATTGTGCTAATTCGGCTCGGAGCGCCTTCAGCTCTTCCTTGAGACGGGTGTTGTCGGCCCTCAACCTCTGAGTTTCCGCGTCATGTGAGGTGGAGCGCTCAAATAGCGCCTCCACCATTTCCTTCAATACTGAGGCGGACTCTTTCAGGCCCTTGGCGAAGGTGCCTTTGAGGTTCCTGCTTTTCTGAGCCACATTTGCGATAACCGCCACGGAGGTGGTCGCCGAGCGCACGAGCTCTTCCATGGTTTTCGAGGAACTAACCCCTCCCGACGGGCAGAGCCCATCCAACAGCTGCTCGACCCGCTCCTCAGCAGCTATTTCCCCCTCCGTGCGGCCTCTATTATAGCTCTCCCGCCTGGAAAAGACGCCAGCTGTTACAGCGCCTGGCGTGGTATTGGCGGCCGTCACTGCAGGGGATGTCTTCGGGCGAGCGAACCTCGCCACAGTCCTCCCTCTTTGAGAAGAATGAACCTTCCTGGGTGCCTCGAGGTCGACTTCAGGAAGGTTTCCGTCACCTCCGGGAGATGCGCCGCGCTTTTGTTGTTGAGCGCGGCGTTGCTCAGCTGACAGGGTCTTTGGACCCATCAACAAATCCATATCGCTAGCTGAGCTTAGCGATGAATCGGAGCCGAACCGGCCCGAGCGCAGCAGGCTATCCAGTGACCCAGACGTCACCGAAGCCCTAGAACCGCTCAAAGGGCCGGCCTCCGCCACAAGAGTGGGGGCAAACTGCCCCCACTCCTTGCTGCGTCCTCTCCTTCCCTTTCAGCAACCACATCTTTCGCGAGCCTTGGGCTCCTCCTCCTATTGAAAATATTTTTTAATTTTGCGTCATCCATATTAGATCCAACGAGTATGGGGGAAATAAACGTCCACCCGGGCAGTGCCCCCTGTACCCGGGTAAGCGTAAGTTTGTATCCCAACTGGGGGGTCCGCAGGTGCCCCAGCTGGGGGTAGCGCTTGGAACCGAACATCCCATCGGCCATGCATCCTCTGGTCACGCTCCGCAACACAGGATTCGGGGATTTTTTATAGAGGTTGTCATCCTCGCGGCCCAGGCGACCAAGCCAAGATCCTCGTGCCCGTTCAAAGCCGTAAGACATGTCTACGACACTCCTACTAGGGATTACGAGATTCCGACGGTGGCAGAAAGAAAATCTCCCCACCCGCTCGACGGCAGTGTGAGTGCACGTCAAGCCCGTCCTCCGGGCAGCCCAGGAATGGGCCACCCCCTACTCTGCCAGAACATTAGCCGTGTGACGGTGGTTTCGCGAAAAGCCGCGAATCCACCAGCACACGTTGCCCAGGGTGCACCACGAGGAGGTTTTCCGGCACTTAGCACCCCTGCCACCACCCACTCCTAACACAAGCTTTTGTTAGGAGTGGGTTAACTTCGGTAATATAATGTAGGTAGGATTCGAACCCGCGACCTCACGATTGTGAGTCCTATGCCATAACCATAAGGCTACCGCCGCTTCTACGCTGCCACTTCTCGCCCTTGCTTTAAAAGCCCTGTGTCGCGGGGGACTTTACAAACATTCAATTCACGGACGCAAAGTAGGTACACCCAGATTCGGAACAACAATTTGTGACAAAGAAGACACAGCAGTGAAAAACTGGCAAACGAACAAATCCGCAATTGCAAAACACATCTGCAATTGAACACCAATCACTGGATTGAGTTTCATGGTCCACAAACCCTCTCCAAAAACCGCCATTTTTATGCAAGAATTGTGGGTGAAGCTATTGATATTAAAAAACATTAAACATTCAATCGAGAAGAGGGCTTCAAACTATCTGTGACGTGGAATCCAGTGATTCGAAAAACACAACCTCGTATTGGTTCCTAGTCGGTTAACACGGACGCATCAGTGTGGTGTGCAGTGTGGGACCCTAACATTTCGAGAAACAAAAAAGTGAGGGTAAGTGAAAATTCACTGGCCTTATGGAGCCTTAACATCGCTGCGACAGTTCGCTTGTGACCACGGCCGGTGTAACCTGGTCGAAACGTCAAGCAATTTTAAGGCAAATAATGCGCGTTAATTTCCTTATAATAAATAGTTATTATCTTGCAACGCGATAGTTTAAATGTTAGTATAACCATTTGTGTGTGTAGGAATAGAAACCACGACCTCTTACACAGCAGTCATACACACTCCCACCGCGCCACAGAGGCAACAAGGCAGTTGTTATAACAAAAATGGTTGTCTATAAAGTCGGTTACAGCTATAATTTTGCATGATAACGTCATTAGAAAACATTTATGACATTGTAATAAACAACCATGCCTGGACAGTTGTTTTTCCAATGGTATCGCATGTTGTTGCATATCAACCCATAAGATGGCCCACTGCTGGGCACGGGTCTCCCCAGTAGAACCTACTAGTATGTAGATCCTGGGGGTAATTGCCATAATCGCCACGCTTGGCGAGCGGGTTGGCGATCGCAGTAAGGCTTTAAGTACGCAGAGGACGCTGCTGCCCGTCCTCCGGGTTAAAATCCCTTAGTCGCCTTGACGACACCCACGGGTAGAGATGGGGTGGTACTATTCTTAAGCCGGCACCACACGGCATCATGTTGTTGCAATCGTCATTAACATTGATGACATTGTAGTAAACAACCATGCATGTGACAGCTTTAATGGACCTTGGCTTACGCGGGCATGTGCCCATGACGTTTGTGAACGTGACCTAACACTGACGGAACGACGACACTTTTTCGTGGGTGCAACCGGTCTTCGGTGTAAAAGACGTTATCACGTCACAAACGATAGTGTAATAAAATTGGTATTTTTATAGATGAGTCACAATCTTAAGCGTTTTTATAAGATGTTAATTCCCGATCATTAATAGAAGGAAAAAGTTGGCACGCTTTAAACACGAGCGCATAATAACATTGTCAGTGAGAACATCAAAAGGAATTCCAGTATTTTGAGCCTCAATGACTCATAGACCTGACTCAATTGCAGTGTGGGAAAATGTACATCAAGTAATAACAGGTTAAAAACGTCATAGTATGTGGTTCATAAGTAGGTTAGGCTCGATGACGGTCTGTTGTTAACTTTTATGAGGGTGTACACCACTGACTTTTATTGTACCAGTAGGCTGGTATGTGTGGTATATCAAGCGTTCCATTTGATGTCATTTGTCAAATTCAAATGGAAGTCTCATAGACGTATAGACCAAGACTGCGCCTTTCCGTTCAATTAAAAACTAAATATTGACTGTAAAGCGTTAAAGAGAGAAAAACCTCATGATAGATAGATAACTAGCAATGTGGGGTTGAGTCCCACATTACTAGCAATCTTGTTAACCCCTCCAGCTAAGCTCAATAGCTTGTGTTAGAAGTGGGTTCACGTGCCCACCGGGCAATCATGGCCCGGTGGCAGGGCCGACTGGAGGCTCCACGGGCAGGTGTTCGTACCGTGGAGGCGCTCCAGCCGGTCCTGGAGGAGTGGGCGGGGCGGCAGCACGGGACCCTTTTCTTCCGGCTAGTACAGGTCCTTTCCGGGCACGGGTGCTTCGGGAAGTACCTGCACACGGTCGCTAGGAAGGAACCGAGTCCCGCCTGCCACCACTGCGACTGCGGTGAGTACTCGGCGCAGCACACCCTCCAGCATTGTGGTGAGAATTCGACGCTGCCCAAGCGTCGAATTCTCACCGCAGTGGTCGGAAGTGACCTTTCGTTACCGGCCGTGGTTTTGTTCATGGTCCGGGGCGAGGGGTCGTGGAGTGCGGTCGCATCCTTCTGCTAGGATGTCATCTCGCAGAAGGAGGTGGCGGATCGCGTCAGAGAAGAGAGCTCCCTGTCGGATCCACTTCGTCGCCGGCGAACTGGGCGGCGTCGGCGCGCATATCTACGCCTGATGCCGCCCTAGGTACTAACTGGGCTGCGGCGTAATTTGTCCTGCCCGCGGCTTTCCGTGGAGGCGCGGCACCCTGTGTGTATCCAGGGGCCGCGTACAGGGAACGCAACAACATCGCTTCCGGGCATTGCCACTGGGCGGGCCGCTGACGGTATAACAAATTCCGGCAGCCCGTTCGAGTAAGTAGCGAGCGATACACGGCGGGTTTTTTTAGTGGGTGCAAACCCCACACTACCTCCACTGTCTTCCCCGGACGGTGGGGGTGTTCGTAAGGAATTTTTCCCGCCACATCAAAAAAAAAAGGAGTGGGTTCACGTCGGTAGTATAATGGGTAGGATTCGAACTCGCGAACTTACGATTGCGAGACCGATGCCTAAGCCATTAGGCTACCGCCGCTTATAATGCTTTTACAGATATTGGCAGAAAGTAGCGTTGTCTCTTTTTAGAAAGTGGTCAATTTTTTGAGGTTATGTAACAGTCCTAGTCTCTATGTCATTGAAGGATAACAACAACGGCCATTTGTCATAAGTGTCAAAATAGTTAACAGGACGGTCATTCGATTCGACATTTGAAATTCTGCTGTCACTTTGTACGGGGTAGCCCAAAGAGTAAACTAATACTACGGAAAGGGTAGCCTGTCCAGCGTACTAGTAGCAGGTATAAAGGTCAGTGCCTTAAAAAAATATTATCTCGTGACTGGGAAGGAATTAAGAATAACGGCGTAATAAAGGCCCTCTGTAAGGTCCTTTTCTCGTGTTCCGGTTTCAATCTGGCGCCGAATTGAAACTGGATATCCATTGGCTAATGTATGGCGACCGGATCGGACGGATGCCGGACCGTGGGAAAGCTACCATACATCGACATACACTTCGGGCCGGGTACCCCGTCGCCGGCTAGCGTTTAACATTAGCGTAAGCTATCCTCATCTGTACAAATTTTCTACTCAAACGGTTCAAGCGGTTTGAGTTGTACGTTGAATATATGTAAGAATATATCAGTCAACTACGGTTTCTTTTAAAATTATGTAAGTAAGCAATGTTATTTCATTTAACTAATTATGATTACACACCCTTTACCTACTACACGATCTCCTTCCACATTTCGTCCTTAACATTTATTTTTACAATTATTTATTATTTAGGTATATATTTTGCAATTATTTACTGACCACTGACCACAAATCTATTACGTATATAAATTGAGTAACTAATCATGCCCCCGTGTCATTATGAACAATGTCTTTCTGTCTTCAATGTACTTCAATTTCATTTCGGATCATGGTTTTTATGGTTTCTTATAAATGAGGAAAATGAAAGACAAGTTTCACATTGTTTGACATTTATTGGAATTTCAAGTAAAAAATATTGATTTGCGTAACAATATTTCTACATCTACTTAACTTTACATGTTTGACTATTTATTTGTCACAGCTTTTAAGTTAGATAGTGTAGCTAGCATGGAACTAATAACCTATCCGATCATAGACCCCAGAGTACCTAAATTTAGTTCCATGTAAACTGTAAACTGCACGGGGTCCTTATTCACGATTTTTATTTCGTTGTCGTGACAAGCCCGTGTTAACTGACGCATGCGCGGTGCAGTCATAGATGTCCACTGACAATGCGCGTTGATGCACTTCTGAGCGCAGCTCTCTATTTTCCATTACGACAAGATTTCGACAGTTCGCACGCGCTTGTCGTCGAAATGGAAAAAAAAAGTAATATGGACCCTGCTCAGTCGATCTAAAGCAACTGCACAGTTGCGTAATTTTTGTTAAACTACTATAAGATAACTTACGGATTAACGATATTTCTGCTCGTTTTGGCAAAATATCTCTTCAATTGGTTAAAAGATTCAAAACAATCGTCTATTACAAGGTTGCGCGTATTCGTACTCAAGAAGCGAGCTTATTTATACACGCCGGAATAACGCCAATCTGAAATTGCCCCAAGTTATCAAAAATAAGATTGTATCCGTTAGCATAGTACCTAATTCAAAATCTGTGATAGTAATTAAGTGAAGTGCAGACATCAAGTATTTATTTCATAGCTAGTAATTATAATAAGATTGAAGTATCTATAATTGAGTAGGTATAATTTGCATAACTATAGATACTCAAACTTAAAAACGCTCTCGAAACTATTTCTGTCGCACCTATTTACAATAAAGTGACAGCATGAGGTTTAATGACGTCATTATGATTGAATAATTTACTGTAAACAACTCACCAACGATTTCAAGTAGGTAAATCTGGAAAATAATGTTATGTTATGAATAAGATAAGACTCTTTTGTAGGCAAGTATAACTTAACAACGGTATCTTATCTTAATTATTTTAGACAAATGCATCATTGACAATGTGAGTCATGGTAAATAAATCGATGTACATTTACACTGATTACAATAAGTGTTTTAAATAGATCAAGACATTTTAATTCGCAAAATGGCTGTCATGGAGATTATGTCAGACTTATAACATTTTTCCACGTCTTATATTTCTCAAAGTTCCCAAGCAGCTGCTTTGTGCATATATCTTTCTAGCTGGGTGTATATACCTAGTGGAGTGCCGCAAGGATTCCCATTAGGTCCCTTATTGGTAATCTTTGTAGTTAAGCGATATCAGGGAGTGCTTCCATTTCCCCGAGTTACTCTATTTCATGGATTATATATAAATATATGCATCATTATCGGGGGTTAATGCACTACAAGCGGATTTATCAGTACAACATTTATATTCGACTGCCTCTGTGGCGCAGTGGGAGTGTGTCCGACTGCTACGCAAGAGGTCGTGGGTTCGATTCCCACACGGGACACCACTTTGTGTGATCCACAAATTGTTGTCCCGAGTCTGGGTGTACTTTGTGTCCGTGATTTGTATGTTTGTAAAGTCCCCCGCGACACAGGGCTTGTACCCTAATGCGGGAGTTGTCTTTTTTAAAAAAAACAAAAAATACCATTTTGTTCTGAGGATATATCTAAATGACACAAGTACGAGTACCTACAGCGTGAGTGAGAAGATTTATTAGTCTTAGCCTAAGCTTCTTTAACACATATCAATAGTAGTTTTACCGGATGTTAAATTATAATATAAGTAGGTATGTACAATCTTTACACTTGGAACTTCCGCCTAACTTCATTTTCTTTTTTTTTAGTTTTAAACATATTATAATTGTATTATTATTTTAGTATGTATTAATTTGACGTTTTCAAACAATCATTGATTTGGTTTTACGAAATAAAGATATTTGAGTTTGAGTTGAATGTATTTATGAAAGAAGTAATGCTAAAAAATATTTAATTACTTAAGTCAAATTTTATACATTGTTATTATTAGCCTATTATTTACTGTCGTTTTGGATACTACTAAATCAAGCAAGAGACGAGCAAGTCGTGAGCCTGGTGATGTCACGCTAGACCATAACCGTATTGGTACCACCTAAATCTTTATTTGATAAGATCTGAATGTTACCACACTACGTTCCTCTTTTACTTGCTACAGTGCCCTTTAACCAAAACACGGTAATTAGTTAACATTACTATTTTACGAAAGATTGAACTGAAACTGTGGTAGTATCCATCAAAGCCTATAGCTTAGTTCTACCACAGGTGTTTAAAGATGCATATAGATATATGAAATAGTACGAGTATTGTTAAAAAATATCAAGTAGCAATGGTAGCAGGAGTTTCACGGGGCAGTATGACTAGCCAGGCGACGACGTTATCTGCGTAATGACATTGAAACCTATCCACGTGATAAATGATGTCATGAAAATTTTACACAATGCATTTCTAATTACTATTAGAACACGACATCTGAACTTTTCCACTCATTATACTTAGGTACCTAAACAGAGACATCGATATTATTTTTTTAAACATTTTTAAGCTTTGGCATTCAGAGCTTGATTAAGTATAAAAAAACATACACAACATTAACAAGATAATATTGATGAATGAACGAGTGAATAAAAAGTAGATAGGTGCTGTGAAATTTTATGGGTCATTTAATTATGATAAAAATTCGTACAAATATATAAAAACCCCTAGACTTGACTAAACGTGTGTGTAATACCTTGTTAGTAGTAATTTTCCTGACACTATGTAAAATTTTTAAAATAAACCTAAGGAAATTCAGTAAATCTTAGTCGTAATCACAGAGGAATTAAAACTATTCCATGGTCATAGTAACACGCTACAATGGAGTCAAATTCAGCCTATTTGTGCAATTACAAACACCGGCGTCAATGTTAAGATATTATTTATTTATTTAGGTCCACAAAATAGAACATAGTACAATTCGATTCAAATAATAAATACATTTTAGTTTAGACTTAAACTATGTTCCTAATACACGTGTACACTGTGTTAACTAATTACAAATATGAAACTAAAAGCTCAAAAAAATAAATTAAAAAAAATGAAAATCTTCATCGTGATCACAACATAGATACAGTCCACCAAATTACCCATAAAAGTGCTGAAGCAAATGAACATAGACTTCGTCACCACGTGAATGTCCAGGCACTCCTGTTGACCGACCACACGGACTTAGTGCGAAGACTAAAAAGAACTAAACCATTTGAGTTAGTGTAGTTATAGTGAACAAATAAAAGTGACAGTGCTTTAAATTTACACAAGAACAAAGTGTTTTGATGTTATCAGACTCTAAGAAAGTGCAACAGACATTATTCTTAGTTATAAAATTAGTGCAAACGTCTAAAAATAAGTTATAGTAAAATTGCTTATTAGCCTTATAGGCTAGATCGTACAGAACATGGTACAATTCGATTCAAATAATAAATACATTTCAGCTTAGACTTAAACTATGTTCCTAATACATGTGTACACTGTGTTAACTAATTACAAATATGAAACTAAATTCTAAAAAAAAATAAAAAAACAAGAAGAATATAAAAATATATAAACAATTAATAGTTACGATAAGCAATTAATAGTAACGTTAATACATAAGTATTTATTTACATTTTATTAGATAAGTGACGTTTGTCTGACTCTATTTCGTGACTGTATATTATAGGAAGATAACGAAATACAAGTAGCTCTTTTAGAATTATACGATTATGTTTACGTTAGTATATATTTTATATTTAAAGTTACTGTTTTTGTTGGTCAATGATTTTCAACATTCGGTCTCGATTAAGCATTAGCAAACTCGTTAAAAGCATAGATATTTGCTTTAAACATGACTGCAAATGGTAACTTGCAGTCATGTTTAAAGCCTGAAAAAAAAGCCTGGTTGTTTTTAAAGCAATAGATAGGTATATCTATTGCATTAAAAACAATCAGGCACACAACTATCAGTAGTTGGTAAATAGTTACTTATACCTACTTATAAATGTGTATAAGTAGGTATAAGTAACTATTTACCATGTCGTCATCGACAAAAAAAATGGTAATGAGGTGTGATAAGTCCTGGAATAATGATTACAGTTTTGATCATTTGTTTACGGTTATTTTAAAACAAATAAACCAAACCAAATTCTAAAATTCAAGAAGACATCGTTGCTCGAGTATTCCAATGAAAGCTACTTAGTAAACTTTGAGTCGTGTCGAGAAAGTAGGTATATCTGTCGCTACTAGTGATAAGCGATAACTGGAAAATATTTGTGTGTGTCTGTTCTTTGTTTTTAGTCTCCCTACGTTTTACCATCGAGAGGTTGCAAACGATAGCTTTTACTTTAAAACATTTTGGAAAGCATTACTGTCGCTTCATAATACATAATGACGCCATTTTGATTAGATGACCAAGCGTTAGTGGAGTCGCTGTGTTTCAGTTTGATATCTAGGTGATGAACGCTGAGAATGAATCCTCATCAGAAAACTTGGAGTGCAGTCCAATGAAGACGCAGGGGGACGGTCTGGTGAAGGACCAGTTCTGCCTTCCAGCCAGTGCGTCGTCATTTCTCCTTTCCCCTGAAAATAATATCAAATGCCGTGTAGTTTTCACAAATATCGTACGTCATCATCGTCATCAACCTGTATTGGCCTACTGGAAATCGGCATTTCACTTGGTGTTGTATGAGATACTTAATTATTTATATATAAAGGACGAATTTGAGTTGAGTCGACGAACTTGTATTATTAGAACCAAATATTAATGTTCTATGAAACTTTGAAATACAAAAAACGTAAGTATCGTAAGTATCTAGTGAGTAATTCCATGCGTCACCGTATTTTGTTGTCGTGAACATGAAAACAGACAGTGCAACGTTGCCATACCGTGCAAGGGCCCGTCCCTTGCACGGTATGGCAACGACAAACTATCTGTACATATCCTATCTATCGTGCCGCGAAAACAAAAGAATGTTAAGCTAACTTTTGTTTCATACTTTTACCGGCTTAGGACTTTTTTCCTCTAGCTTGGGCATGGGTGAGAACATGAAAACTACCGAAGTCCAAAAGATTTTGAGCGGCACTTAGTATCCTCTCTAAGGATACTAAGTGCCACTCAAAATCAGAATAAATAAACACATCCAAATTTATACTTTGGCTATACCAAATCACCAAGTTTGGTTATCAAAAAGTTCACTGTTTCTTCTCGTCCCCCCAGGCATCTTCGAACCTTATCACAATTACGAAAGCTACACAACCGATTACTCTAACTACCTCAATAAGCTTGAGTCGGACTGGTGAAAATGTTTATTTACATTAGCAACGATTGGCGCGCGCCCACGCTGCCGGGAACGGATGATACAAAACGAGCAAATGAGATTTGTCGATATTTCCGTAGAAAATGATCATTACTTATTTTATTTACATACGAGTACTAGTACTTGCATACTGTGTTAGTATTAATGTATTGTTCTTAGAATGATTTGTGTTGTCAATTCCTATTTTTATAAATAAATAAAGTTTGTTAATAATGTACTCAACAATAACCTTTAATCCTCAGTTTATTAGGATACTGGACAGAGTATGCAAACGTACTAGAAATTTTAAATTGGTTTCATTATAAAAAAAACTATTCAAATAATTAACATTCGAAAATGCACCGCTACTTTACATCGATGTGATTTTCAGTAAAAGTATCGATGTCGGTATGTTTCTACACGAGCTGGCCCAGCCGGCGGAATCCCCGATCGGGTTTGTGTCGGGAGTGCATTACACAAAACACCGAGAGTACAGAAACAAACGCGTAAGTGCGTGGCTACATATCACATACACAAATCGTTCACATAGAACAGGGTATTAAATATCACTTTAGACCCCGTTGTTCGGAAGACGACGCGAGGTTCTGTGCGCGTGAACGGTTTTTAAGTGTCCGTTGTAACTGCGCGCGTTGTTTGAAGGTTACTTTCTGTAATTTCTTTATTTAGTGTTTATGACCAATGACCCTTTGTATGAACTACGTGTTTACGAAACTATGATCATATGATTTTGAAACTTTGATCATTTTATTTATAGGTACTACGCCCGTCAAAGTGGCTCGGAAAATATTGAAAACTGGGGCATTTATCCGGGTTTTACCCTATATGCCTATCTACGCAGCCTATTCCGTCAACAAACGTTCTTGAACGAATGCTCATTTGCTAGATTAGGTACATACTATACTAGGAATCAGACTTTGTTTGAATGGACTAATGTCAGAGACAAGTAAACAACTATGAGTTATTGATTCTTTTAGGTTAGAAAACCTGAATTCATGGCATGAAAACATTTATGATTTATGGCTCTAACGCTTGGAGTGATCCAAACGTCCGAGCCCTAAATCATAAATGTTAATAAATCTATAGACATTACAAACAATTATGATCTATGAAGTATAATACTGACAATAATTATTATATCGCGTTAATAACGTTCTCAATAATTGTTACAGTAAAATACTAAAGATAAGAATGGAGCAGTAGCTATGTACTAGTATGTGTACACACACAAATAGCTGAATTACACATGTATACTTATATGTGTGTTATACAGCTATTTCTGTGTGTATGAATATAAACACACTTATGTGAGACCGCGACGCGTGGGCGCATAAATGAGGAGATAACTCATTGTGTGGAATATTAACTGTTTTCGCTGAAGCAGAGATTGTTTTGACGTGTATATTTTTGTGATTTACGGTTGATTTGATGCTAAATACCGCTTTTATGACATACGAGTAAGTCTTCATTGATATTGGCCACCGTGACCAAATAAATCGTTTAGAGCCATATAGGTATATCTAATAGAACTTATGACATAATTCGATTCTTTGTTTTATAAGGTTTATAGTGTTTTCTTACCTTAACATCCACCACCCCTCTTGGCGACGTCACAAATAGACCTGTCTTGTCCAATGCTCTTTTTACATCATCAGAAATTTGGATTTTCATCGCTGAAAAATACAAAAGTCGAAAAGTATTCACCAATTTGCTATGTATAACTACTGGTAAATATTTAGACGGTTTCAAAGAATTTAAATACAAGATACGACAAGCTTAAAGGCTATTGTTATGGCTACTTCCTGCAAGGCTACCCAATTCCCAGGTCTATGGCTGATTGTCTGTAGAGTAAATGAATAATTAAATTATAGTTCTACCCTAATTCAAATAAAGTTGTAAGTAGTAGATATGGGCGCTTCCTTTATTAGGCCGACAAAACACATGTTAAGCACGGGCACCAATAGTACATACCCATTGACCCGAATAGTAATTCTACTACGAAACTTTGACCGAAGGAAAGCTTCCTACTTCCTCGAGCAATCGAAGGAAAGCTTCCTACTTTGCTCGAGCAATGCACACATAGACATTGTTCACGTACACTGCATCTCGGAAAACCTTTAGAACAAAGAGGTTTTGTACTCTTGACGTCTTGCGATTCTTAATAATTTGATCGACAATGATACCACAAAATACCGCGTATTACTTATGTACTGGAGGCCTACTCTAATTCAATGAAAACGAAGTTTCGATCAAAAATGCGGTAGTGACATACAGAGCCAGGAACATCAGTTCAATCCACTCGTGTCTAAAAATCGTCTGTGGGTTATTGTGCTTATCCAAAAACTAGTAAACACAAGCAATTTAATAAAACGACAATTCATGAATTTCGTTTTATAGAAAGAGAGTAAGTCTACTGATACGGCACGAGATGGCACACGTGAGCGAAAGGACGCTAGAGAGAGAGAACGAGACAGAGACGAAAGAAAGCAAAGCTCCTGCATACTATTTAAAATTCTAATTACGAGTAGATAGGGACGGTTAGTAGCTAAATTATGTTGAAACTAATCACAAAGCATTGAGAGTACAGTAGGTGTGTAGTTATACGGTCATTCCAGGATAGATGCCTCGGTAGGATAGGCGCCCCGTTTTCGAAAAAAGTACTTACCAAAATTGCCATTTTTTTATTTAATTAAATAACAAACATGGACGCCACACACCCTATTGCCAGGAGACCATCACCCTGAGCTAATCGCGAACACGAAAAAAGCTTCAATCTTAGTGACGTGAATATTTACCTATGTGTAACTTTTAATTTGTGGTTGATTCCGTTATTTTTTTTATTATATCAATACCCTGGTTCATTATCTACACATTATATATATATTGAATAACAAAGAGCTATTATTGACATCTAAATAATAGATCTTTGTTATTTAGTTTATTTTAAAAATAAAAGGGCATCCATCCATATCTAAAACGATAGTTGCCCTGATTTTGTTTAGCTATAGGACTAAGGTATATTTTTAAGCAATTATGATCAAAGACACCTTTAAGATTGAGGTATAGGCCCATTTAGTTAAATATATCTTTCGACGCTCCAAATTTTGCGATAAGTATTTATAAAAAGTTTTATTTTTATATTTTACTACTAAATTACATATAACTAATATGTAATTTAGTATATACTAGCTGTGCCCGCGACTTCGTTCGCGTGGAAGTTGGGTTTATATTAAGGTAGTTAAATTTTAACAATTTAACTTCTGTGTAACACATATTGGTAACATGCTCCACAATGCTCTGTGGCATCTATGGATATTAGGGCCTAGCTTTAATCAGGGCCCAACCTATGGCAGGGCAAGCCAAGCAAATGCCCAGTGCAGCAAAATGAAGCGCGACAAAGTTTATGGCGCCAGACAGTTAAAAGATAAATTATAAAAATTTCCATGCTTAGCACCTCGACAAAAAAGTATTTTACCAAAATGATTTGCATCACATCAAATATTATTAATATTGGAAAATTCCCCCTCTCCCGTCACGCGAGTACTTGGGCGGTTTCGGGTTAAATGAAGCCCGAAACCGCCCAAGTACCTACTCGCGCGAAATTTTGTGTTAAAGAGCTTCGATTCTGACTCCGAAAGGTCGAAAATTCCGATTGATTTTAAACCTCCGACTCCAACTTCGGCTCCGACACTTTTAAATCGGACATTTTAATCGGAGGTGCCTAGCCGCTCCTTCAAGTTAATATAAACATAGGTAATAAAGGTATGATGGAAAAAACTCTCACAGATTCCCTATGACCGCGGGTTATGTCCTGCCCGAGCGATCTTTTCCGAGTCTAAAGTACACCCACTTTGTGTCCGTGTTTGTAAAGTCCCCCGCGAAATAGGGCTAGTGTGAGTTATGGTTTTAAAAATTATCCTGTTTTTAAAACATTGCATTTCCGCGGTACTGTGATGCGTGTTCAAACAAACAGACAACATTCAAACGTTTCTAAAAGATATACTCAGATATTAAGTATTTCTAAACTTATTTCAATATTTTTTTCACTCACTTTTGAAGATTTAAATATTATTTTATAATGTCTACATTGGTGAATAAAAAAATAGGTGTGACAACCTGTTGCAAATTAAGATCATCATATATTTATATTCCTCTACGTAAGAATTTCAGATTTGTTTTTTAAATTAATTTTACCGATTCTTTTTAATTTGTATTTAAACGCCATCTATTTTCAAAACTGGATAAGTTTCTTTTAATACTTGATGATTTTATATTAAATTATACTTAAACTATCTTGCATATTAAACGTAGGTAAGTAAGGTATTTAACCTTAAATTATTCACGCGATTAAGACCCGTAATATATATATTTTCATAATGTGTACAAATCGCGAAAGTTTATCAAAATTCGTAGGTAAGCAATTTTGGCACTCAGAAGAAATCGAATCACAGATGGCGCCACGTGTTTTATTTTGATATAACACGGACTTAATCTTTCACTTTTTTTTTGGGCAACTAACATTTATAAATTCTAGGAAATATCAAGTAGGTAGTTACTGTTTATTTGTAATGTACTATTGTTTTTCATTTCTACATTCATAACATAATCACGATTCATGCAAAACATTTCTATCATGATTAATATGAAAATTTGTTAAACAAAGTAAACATGTTAAAGTCGAAAATAAAAGCTTGTATATTGAGTATACATTTAGAAAAATACTAACAAAAAAGAATAAAAAGAATTTTAAAACAACACAAAAAGAGATGTGCATACTTGAGACTCGAACCTCTGAACTCGCTCGTTCAACACCGTTACTTGTGCCGATAGACCACGTCAACCGATACAAAAACAGTTAAATTAGGTGATCTTAAGAAAATTGAAAATGTTAATTGTTTAGCTCCTTATAGTTTTAGCGTGAAGTTATTGTTTCCATGGGTTACAATTGTAAATAATGTGGTATTGTGGAAACATTTGTGAAAAACCATAATGGTTCGACCAAACATACGTTGCTGTTCGCTCCCCATAGACGATAGCGTAATGATTTATAGTGTAAGTAATTACCTATAGTATTTAGAATAAAACTGCAAATTTTCATGAAGATCCGTCAAGTAGTTATTGTTTTATAACGATAAATAGCTACAGACATTATCCGTTATTGCTTAGCTCCTGTGGGAAAAAGCGTGATAAATTATAGCCTATATGTTAATCCAGACTTATTAGAATACACATACAAAATTTCAACCGAATCTGTCTGGTAGTTATTGCGTGATGCGTGTTCAAACAAACAGACAGACAGACAGACAGACAGACAGACAGACAGACAGACAGACAGACATTTCTAAAAATGCAGCAAAGTGTTTAAATACTCTTTTCGAACATTTCCTAATTTTTTTTTTCACTAAGTTCGGCCATGTACAGACACGTGAAATTTACAGTTTTATTATATGTATAGATAGACTAGATTAAATCACAATGAGAAACTTAAATAGTGTCCATCATTTACATAAACTATTGCCATTTTTTTCATTGCTTAACTAATGCATTCAAGATATCAACTAATAGGTACAACCCCGGATTATTATAAACTGACGAAAAATAGTAAATCACAAAAAATATTTACGATTTAATGATATAATTTTCATAACTTCAATCAATGGCAACAATATATTAAATTCAAACACAATTTATAATATTGACTGATAGTTGACAGTTTATAATATCGCAAGAAAGATTATTATTATGTTGATAATAATAATCTTCGGCGTAAGTAAGTATATAGTTTCAAAAATTGTATGCTTTTACAACCAAATAATTTGTTAGGTCGAGATAATTGCGTAGGGTACTTACACAAGATAATACACGGTACATTAATAGTTATAAAATAATGAGGCATTTCCTAAAGTGTGTCATCTATCCCGGAATGACCCTAGCAGGAAAATTTCATAACTACAACACGCACTTGAGAGGCATCTCTGCCCACCCACTTTAATCCAAAAGTGGTCCCAAATTGAATGTCCCAGAACAACGACCAAAATTTCGATCGTCATGTGCGTTCCTCGACCAAGTACCTACCTACCTTGGATAAAATATTGGGTCCTCATACTATTATTTAATTTGACTCACGTTCGCCAGTACTTTCCATTCTGCTAGCAGTATTAATTGTATCACCAAATAAACAGTATCTTGGCATTTTGCTTCCAACAATGCCAGCGACGCAAGGCCCTGTGTGTATTCCACTGCGCATGCAAAGAGTCTGCAACAAAACCATAAACAAGTCTATTATACACTCATTAATATCAACATCCATACTTCCATGCTAATATTATAAATCAGTATTTATTTAAGATCTTATCGTTTTCCACCAACTCTGGGTGCTGATTTCTGGCTGACTTTAGCGGCCATAGCTTTAGGTTGTGCCTGGTTTTTGCAGGGGCCGTCGCCTTCTTTGCGGCCTTTATGGACTTTTTCTGTTCCTTTGCAGCCTTAATAGCTTGCTCTCTCTGTGCCTTGCGGACCTCAGGTTTCATGTTACGCTTGGCCATGATGTCACTGAGGGAGGCACCAACAATAGCACGCTGGTACTTCTGGGTCCTTCTGGTGCGCTTCTTAGCTTGTTCTTCCTCCTGACCCTTCTTGAACTTGCGCCTGTACAGCACAGTCCATGTTACTTTACGGGAATTCCTTCTCATAAGATGAGCAGCTTCACATTTTGAAGCTGCTCTAATAAATGTGAAAGTAACTCTGTCTGTTACGCTTTCACAGTTGAAATTTGGTATGGAGATAGTTTGAGTCCCGGTGAAGGACAAAGTTTTTATTGCGATAACCGACAACCAGGCGGGCGGAGTCGCGCTCGAAAGCTAGCTTAAATATTTCCAATAGCGATTGTTTTGACCATTCTGTTTTCAAAATACCAAAAAGAAAACATTTGGTAGTTAAATTAATGTATCTATGTACCTACATACAAAAATATAACCTATGAATATGAATAATAGAAAGTGTTAAATTATAATTTTAACTACATTTGAATAAATATAACTAACTAAATACCTAGTCTGGCCATAAATACTGTTACAATTAAAAATAAGAAAGATATTACATTTGAATTTGGAATCTGTCATTTTTATACGATTGTTCATTGTATTTTCTAATTTTGGCGCCCATACATTGTACAATATTTTGCTATATTAAAATGGAGTGGGGTGATAAAGAAAACCGAATCGCTGTGATTGCATTACACAAAGTTGGTATGGAGCCGAATGTAATTTTTAAAACTCTCCATACGCTTGGTATTAGTCAAATGTTTGTGTACCGGGCTATTAATAGGTACAATGAGACCTTCTCTGTTTGTGACAGAAAAAGATCTGGCCGTCCACGTAGTGTTCGTACGAAAATGGTGGTCAAATCAGTAAGGGAAAGAATTCGAAGAAATCCTGTCCGAAAGCAAAAGATTTTATCTCGGGAGATGAAGATAGCACCCAGAACCATGTCACGCATTTTAAAAGATGACTTAGGACTTGCAGCCTATAAGAGACGCACTGGTCATTTTTTAACTGATAATTTAAAAAAGAATAGGGTAGTAAAATCGAAGCAACTACTGAAGCGGTACGCAAAGGGAGGTCACAGAAAAATTTTGTTTACGGATGAGAAAATCTTTACAGTTGAGCAACATTTTAACAAACAAAATGACCGTATTTATGCTCAAAGCTCTAAGGAAGCTTCCCAATTAGTCGACAGAGTGCAACGTGGACATTATCCGACTTCAGTGATGGTTTGGTGGGGTGTTAGCTATGAAGGAGTGACTGAGCCATATTTTTGTGAAAAAGGTATCAAAACATCGGCACAAGTGTATCAAGATACCATTCTTGAGAAGGTAGTTAAACCCCTTAACAACACCATGTTCAATAACCAAGTATGGTCCTTCCAACAAGACTCAGCGCCGGGTCATAAAGCTCGGTCCACGCAGTCTTGGTTGGAAGTGAACGTTTCGGACTTCATCAGAGCTGAAGACTGGCCGTCGTCTAGTCCCGATCTTAATCCGCTGGATTATGATTTATGGTCAGTTTTAGAGAGTATGGCTTGCTCTAAACGCCATGATAATTTGGAGTCCCTAAAACAATCCATACGATTGGCAGTGAAGAATTTTCCCATGGAAAGAGTGCGTGCTTCTATTGATAACTGGCCTCAACGTTTAAAGGACTGTGTTGCAGCCAATGGAGACCACTTCGAATAAGCTTTTTATATTTTGAATTGTTTTTTATTTATGTATTAAACTAACACACTGTAAAAGTAATAAATATTATTTGCAATAAAAAAAAATGTTTTTTCTTCGTAACAATATTTATGGCTAGACTAGGTAAATAGGAACTAATATTACCTATTATTATAAATAGTAAAGTTTGTAGCAAATATATAGCAGATATAGCAGCATGCAATGCGAAATATATAGCATAAATAGACAGCAGGAAACTTGATAAAGACACATGCTTGCCAATGATATACCTAAACTAATGTCCGTGACAAATCGACTTGGCAATCGAATCGAAGTTAGACGGGAAAAACCTAGACGGTTCCCGTCCTGCAGTCTGCACCTTTAATATAAGTTTTAATCACATCAACGTTTCTACTGAATAAGAAAATTGTCATTATCAAAGTGGCAATTTTCTTACAATAACAATATTATCAATAACAATTTTCTTTTGTCGCAGAATAAGTATAATTAGTAGGTATGTAGATATCTAAACGAAGACAAGAAATGAGTAAAATTGGAATGTTTTTATTTATGCATTTACATAGACATTATAAAAAAAGTTACGTAGAGGAATTATCACTGTAAAGAAAATCAACACAAGGTACTAAATACCTTATTTATAAAACAGCACTATAACTGCCCAGGGAATGTTTTGTCGTCTCGTAGGTAAACTATCCTACTTTTAAATAAAAAAAAAATAAAAAGACAAAACATTTTGTTAATGTATCATGAGCAAGGTGGTTACAATTTAAACATTAACTTAAAAGTTGCGTTTATGATTGTTTGGTTTGATACTTTTTGCATATCCTTTTTCCTCGTTTTTGCTATCTTAGGTAACGGGACAGTAAAGATAAAGTATACAGTATGGAAACTAGGAACAAACGTTCGAAACAGCACACTCACACAGATGCGTACCTACCTACATCTACAAGACCTCTAAGCGGTTTTCGCGGTGCTCTCAGTAGCGACTGCCGCGTCCACGTAAAACGCGACCACTCGTCTGGTCGCATTTTACGTCTATCTCACCTGCGTCACGACCATCCGCAATCTTTTTTAAAGCCACGATCGTTTGAACTCGGCATCTTTAAGACCGGAGCTTTCATTTTTTAAACTCTTCTCAATGTAAGAATGATTTACTCTTATTTAATTGATATCGCATTATAGTCCGTCCGTGTGATCGATCAAAATTAAACGTAAAAATATTTATAAAACCAAGATGGCGGCTTCTAGTATTTTATATACTTTGTCTTGTATTTTTTTTGTATTATTGGTATTATTTCAAGAGATTTTTATGGTTCTAAAGTCGATAGTAAAGTCAAAATTTAAGTCCAAGATGGCGAATGCAAATAATAATGTCATTTTTATAGTTTTTGAGGGTAGTAAAGCCTATATTGAGGTCAAAATGTAAATCCAAGATGGCGGTTGCGAATTTTGTTTTTTCTGTAATGGATGTCGTTTCTATGGTTCTCGAAGGCGCCAGACGTCTAAAGAGAGGTAAAAATATAATTCAAGATGGCGGCTGCTAAAAAAAATGTTTATTGTCATGGATATCGTTTTCATGGCTTTTCAAGGTTGTTGAAACCGAAGGTGACGTCTTCGAAAATATTAAAAAAAACATATAGGTAGGTAGAAGGAACTTCGTTCTTGGTGAGGGCCCCAAACCGCACACTTTTTTTAATATAAATTAATCTAATTTAATAATTATTTCAAAATAGAACAACAGTAATAACTAGTTGTATTCATATTAAAAATTATCAAAATTGATTGAGTACCTATTTTCAAAGATTTTTCATTGCAAACAAATAGTTCAGATTTAGATAATTAAAAAACAATCTTATATTATTCGGAGAGAGAGCTATAGAACCAATCTATACTAATATTATAAAGCGGAAGAGTTTGTTTGTTTGTTTGTTTAAACGCGCTAATTTCAGGAACTACTGGTCCGATTTGAAAAATTATTTTTTTGTTGGATAGCCCATTTATCGAGGAAGGCTATAGGCTATATAACATCGCGCTACGACTAATAGGAGCGGAGTAGCGACGTGAAATGTTGCAAAAACGGGGAAAATTTACGCATACGAAGTTGCGCGGGACAGCTAGTTAATAATAAAATACTATAACTACAATACTACTACAAACTTTAAGAGGGACAACCCTAGCGCTCTAATGGAGCATAGGTATTAACTTCAGCAATTGTTAGCTAGCTGCCTAGTTTCCGTACTATTTATATATTTTTACTGTGGTAACGGTTATTTTTTGCACATTATACAAAATAATTGTCACACAAAACCTTTCTAAAGGAGTGTAACAATAAGCGTACATTTGAAGAAATAAAAAACTATAAATAGGAGGCGTGTATCACTGTTTCAAAGAACAGAATAAGCGTGACATACAAAAAGAAAACACTCCCGCGCGTTATGTAGACGAACCACTATTGGTAGACCATCGCCCAATCACGTGACAGCTCGGCTTGAATTATGTATGGTGAAGCGATACCGGTGAAGCCATGAGCTGTGACGCGACTCGTGTTACCGAACTTTAGATCATATTACTGCATTATTGTTAGAACGTGAAATGTTTTTGCCTTGTATTCAATGCATACTTTTTCATGGGCCTCTCTCATTAATGTTATCGGTGTTATACATAAAAGTAAACTCGCCTTTTACCGTTCGTATGGTTGGGATTAGTTCATTTAAAGTGCGCATTCGATTGTGATGCGGTTTTTACTATCATTTAAATGTATCTGGAGAGTTTTATAAGGCAGATAGTCGTATAATAAATTACATAAACCTAATTTCTTTTATTTATGTGGTTGAAGAACAGATAGCGTGAAAGCATTACGAAAAGAAAATTAAGAATTTATAAAAACCTCAAGTCCGATGACTTGATAGTTAGTAAGTAAAAATAAATAGGACTAGTAAATAAAACCCCGTGGGTAATTAGAGAGAGAGAGTTATGTAACCGAAGAAGATGGTAAAAGAGAAATGGGATTATAATTTGATGGTACTTTAATTTAGACCAACTTGAGGACAAATGCATGCATAGAAAATAATTTTGGCAAAGCGTGTGGACAAAACACAGAGAGTACCTACAGAAGCAAAGCTTCATAGCATTTTGCTCGGAAAGTGCACCGCGACATTCCGTGTCCAAGAACATATTCATGTATGCGTTGCTCGATCTAAGTACGAGTACTTTATAAAAAGTCCTACTGTACTCTCGGTTTTGTGGTGTGCACTATTTGCCTTTATAATGGCCATGGAGAAACGAAAACACACATAATATTACCTAATTTAGTACCTGATCGGGTCGATGCGGCAGTTTACAGGATGAAGTGGCTTCCAACAGCTCCAGCGCCATGTTTGCTATCTCTGTTGCGTGTTTATTTCCTTTAACAAGATAATTGTGGTCATTAAAAAACTAATAAAACTCTTTGTCTCACATTTCAGGACATATGACACAAAAAGTAGATTTTCATTATTTCATTCCAAGAGGCGATTGTCCGAGGCAGAAAATAGCATTTTTGAAATATTGTGGTGAGGTATCGAGGTGACCGGGGCGATACGCATTTTAATGTTTGTCGCATACGGTAGCGAAATTCTACTGATAGACATTTCCAGTAGAATTTCCAAGTCCAAACTATTCCTCAGAACACTCCTCATAACAGGTTATGTAATAGAAAGAATCGACAGCTGTATTGATTTATTGATTGAAGCTATCTATAAACGCTTAAATAAGTCGGGGATTAAAACAAATAAACTTAAATAACACCAGCCTGATAGGTACATTTCAACTGCTGGAATTTGGACTTCTTCTCTGTGGTATAGACTGTAATCTGTTCTTATCTCATCTCTAAATTAATTGTAGCACAATGAATTTAGAGATGAGATAAAAATAGGGATTTTGAAGTAATCCTTTCAGAGTTCTACACAGTGGCCGTCATAGTAGGCGTGCTGGCAACGTCGCATCGCCACCAGGACGTCACTTATCGGTTGTGGTGACGATGCGACGTTGCCAATCTGCTATTTACATACTCAAGTTATCCTACGCCTTGAGAACGTAGACAAATTGCAACAGCTATGTTTCCATCGCCAAAGCAGATGATTTAACTTCATCCAGTTCCTTTAATAGATCTTATTTAACTTACCTATCCATTCCATCATACAAAATATAGTCTGTATGCAAACAGGTGGGTAAAGGACTCAATGAACATAGTGTGCCAACCCTCATGCGTGTGTCTTTTTCTAAAAGTTTTCCTCAGAGTGGTCAAACAAAATCTTGGAACGGGAAGCTCTTAAAGATTATACCGGATAGGATCGATCCAACACAGGCCTAGAAGGAGGCGTATCATCATCACGACTGGTGCAGGCGGCATTCTACGTCGTTGGGCCGATTTACGAATAAAATTAAGTGAAATGTCCTGTTCCCAGAATGAGTACTTTGCAGAGTAGGTACAATGCACAGCATATGGGGACGGTGAACAATATCATGCAAGAACTGTCACTTGGATTATGATTGCTACAATTCCATATTAGGTTATTATATAGTAATATATCTAGGTAGGTAGAGTTTTGAAATTATGAATAAAATACTGTTTTGATCCTCATTAATTTGTTTCTATTCGTAAAATAGGGAAATTGGAATTACCGTTTCTAACAGGCAGTCCAGATGCAACCATATATGAGTCTCCAATCGTCTCTATTTTATACACGTCGTAACACTCGATCTTCTCGTCGAACAACTTGTAAACTGAATTGAGGAAACTGATCACCTGTAAGGAAAGTTACGTTAGTAAATATAATAATAAATGTTAATGTATTATTTAATTAATCTATGAAAATAAATGAATGATTTAACGACGTTTGCAAAATATGTTTTTCCTGTAAATATATGCGTACGCGCGGTGAAGTTGTTTGTTCGTTCTACTTGTTGTTGTTTGTTCGTGTACTTGTATCTATTCTAGTAATAAGTACATTACTATAAACAATTGAAGAATTTTGTTTGTTTCAAATGGATTATATAACATCAAAAACCATTAATCCAAAATATAAAATATTTGCGTTACCTAAATAGCTACCTACTACAAAACTTCACGCGGATTGCTTACCTACACTTTCAAGTAGAGTAGTGACAAAAAATACAACTACTAAAAGTTTGCTCAGAAGTTTGTCCAAACCAGTTTGTGCAAACGTTTGCATAAAATGTAGGTACAATTAGGTCCCTTCAACACGTAAACAGTTTGTCAAAAAGTTTGAGCAAAAACTGTTTGATCCCAAACAGTTTTTGCTCAAACCACACGAACGATGGTGAGTTCCACAAACAGGCCAACAAAGCTACTTGGTGCGTTAGGTATCTATATTATTTTGCCAAGTAGGAGAGAGAGGTTTTTACCTACACATATTAAACTTATGTATACTACGTGTTTTAATTGCATGAATAATTTTAGATAAAATACTTTATTGCCCGACGTTTCGACCGTATTGCATCGGCCGTGGTGCAGTTGCATAATACAATCTTACTCGTGCCAACGCAATTTGTTGAAATTAACCTTTCTTGTAAGGTAGGGTAAACCGTTTTTGACCTTAAGTTTGTTTATTAAAATAGAATTTATGTTGCAATAAAATGCCCTCAGGCAATTACCGTGACAGTAGCTTATCTGATTTATTGTTTCAATAGATTGATAGTAGGTAGGTGTAATAGCGACTAACTCATATGATTTTCTAGGAATTTAATGAATAAGTGCCTACCTGATAAGGTGTAGACACGGCGGCTATTGCCGTGAATCCAACAATGTCACTGAAATAGACTGTTACTGAGGCGAAGAACTCCGCTGGTACCTGAAAGTACAATATTTTTGTGACAATAATCGCATACAAGTTTTGACTGCCTCTGTGGAGTGTGTCCGACTGCTACGCAAGAGGTCGTGGGTTCGATTCCCACACGGGACATCACTTTGTGTGATCCACAAATTCTTGTTCCGGGTCTGGGTGTAATTTGTGTTCGTGACTTGTATGTTTGTAAAGTCCCCCGCGACACGGGGCTTGTACCATAATGCGGGAGTCGTCTTAGAAAAAAAAAAAAAAATGTCTATATGTGTGAGCAAACGAGTCCTAATTATTGTTTTTAAACTTTAACGATTTTTATACCTTTATTATTTAAATACATATATATTTATTTAAAGGTACCTACGTAAACCTTTTATTTACCCGAATTTTCGGTTACCATATGCAGACGTCGCCGTAAAGATAACGCGCTTCATTGTAAAGACGTCGTTAGTGTAGTGTGTAGACAAGACCAGGCGAGGGTAGTTGAAAAACCCCGCGACTCATGACCACGATCAGTGCAATTCGATCGAAACAACGACGGATCAATAAAAGGTTCGTACCTTTAAATAATATGATTCACGCGATTAAATCCCTATTTAATTGTATCTAAAACGACTTCTAATTTAAATTCAGTAATTAGCTTGACATGACTGAGGCAGTAGAAAGTAGGTACCTATACAGGCAAAAACATAAGAGAAATTATTATGTGTCAAACAGGAACTGGTGTAGTTAAATATAGCACGACGTCTATCTGTCTCGGTCTTAATGTGCATTCAAAACGATGTAAGAATTAAAATTATAACAAGGAATACCAAAACCTATTACAATTAGGTATATGGTTTATTTATTCAGTCATTGTTCTGATGTCAAGGGGAAAATGCTAATTAATAACTAATGAACCAACTGACGTCTGATTCTGAAAACTATGTACAGTAATGGTTACCATTGATGTAATTATATCTACGTACCTAATTATAAATTAATATGGATGGGTATTTATATTTCGCACCTAAATGTTAAGCGTTTATTAAAATTTACAATGTTAATAACTACAAGCTAGATAACCCTACGTACGAACTATATACATACTATTAACATTATTTACAACTTACCTAGTAAACTACAAAAAAGAGTTAGGCGTCAAAGAATTCCTCCCCATCGATGTCTACCGGTATAGTGCCCAGAAGGCTGGCAGCATTGCCTCGTTGTATGGCAATGCTTATTCTCTGTGCAAAGAAAAAGCCAGCCTTCTGGTCACGAGATGCACTGACAAGACGCTGGGAAATGTCTTTGAATAAGAGGCGAGCACTTGGACCCCATGGCCCTAGCGTCTCAACCCCAAACGGCTCAAATATGTAATCTCCGACTAGATTACTATATTTGCGCCGTTTGAGAGTCTCCGCAGATGCAGCAGCAGCGCAGGCACAGCTCGCAGTGTTTGGAAGATGGGAAGGCGCTAGGGTATCGACACAGGTTGCATCCCACACCAAAGGTCTTCCCATCTTCCAAGGTAGCAAAGACATACCGTCCGGCCTCTTGCCATCGCTGCGCGCCAAACCATTAGGCTCAGGAACTGCTGGCACACCAGTGCTGACAAGAGCCCGACGGATGATGTCATTTAGGCTAGCGTGTCGTGATATGCGGCCTGCGCTCCTGCTGCATGATAGACCATGATGCCCAAGGCTGCCTACGGCTTCTCCACAGTGGCATCGATGAGGAGAAACACATGGGGCACCTAAACGCAAGCAGGCAGCAATGCGGAACGTGGTGTCGTCCAACATAGTGCCTATGTTGGACGATGGAAGAGCCTGAAGCCAAACACCTGATTCCCATTCACCCACAGCCAGCAGGCGCGCTCGCTCTGAAAGATTTGATGTAGTATTTAAAAGGTATTCTCTTACTGAACTGCAGAGCGGGCCGTCCCACTGTCCCTGGGCGAAGGGGTTGGTGGGCAAATCAAAGTTTGGGCAAGCCATTTTCCAAGCGTTCAAGGCCTCAGACTTGCACCGGACTTCAGAACTAACCAGTGTAGGTTCTAAAATTTTCCTGGTTAACTCCTCAGTGCTGTGAAGTGAGGACAAGAACGCCGGTAAACTAACGTCAGAAATTTTGCGAACGCCGAGGCCACCAAAGCGAACGGGTAACGACGCTTGAAGCCACGCTCGGTCGTTCAAAGCCACATTCAAAATTTTACACAGGGTTTTATGAATAATTTTGTCTAGTTTACCCAAAAGCTCAGGATGTTTCCAAAATTGAGTAGATCTGAGTACGTATGTGAATTTAGGAACAAAAAGACAATATCGAACGATTGTAAAAGCCGAATGCATATTAATTTGAAGAAGTTGGTCCGAGACTGTACAAAAATTTTGTATTTTTTCCTCTACGAACGAATCATAGGACTCCTCTAAAATTGGGGCCCCTAGGAGTTGAAGAGATTGATTATCTACAATTTTAAGATTTGGAGCCAAACAATTAAATTTAGAAATAACCAAATCTTTATCTATTTTATCATTCATGAATATTTCACATTTACTAAAATTTAAATCTAAACCAATACCTTTGAATTTATCTTTTATAAAAGCCAAGTCTTTGTATACTGTCTCAACGTCTCCCCCTAGGGTCCCATCATCCAGGTACCAAATATTAAATTTAGAATTTAGTTGCCGAATTATGGGATGAATCGCCAAACTAAAAATGACTGGCCCAAGAGGATCACCTTGTTGGCATCCTACCGATGAACTCAAAAGGTTGTCCTTATATACTAATTTTGAAGAGTGCCTGTAACACTGCCAGAGATATTTATGTGTGCCTAAATGTTATATGTATTTTCATCATAATATCTATGGTAAATTTTACAAGCAAGTTTCTAAAAAATTTAAGACACGTCGGTGTTTGCGCCTATACCTATTTAATTGAACCTTATAGGTAAGTAAATAAAATGGTTTGCCCATTCAAATTCATCGAAATTATAACCATATTGTACACTTGATCAGCCAGTTCTCCAAAGCTATAAAAGGTTTGTCAGTTAACTCGTACGATTTGTATTAATGTCGGTATTTCCACTGCTGTGAAGATTGGCAAGATAGCTTCACTTTCTTATTTGATCGATTTTTCTGAGATTTAATGATGTTTATAGCATTACTTTGGACTGCCTCTGTGGCGCGGTGGGAGTGTATCCGACTGCTACACAAGAAATCGTGGGTTCGATCCCCACCCAGGATAAAACTTTGTTTAATGAGCACGATGGTTTATTCTGAGTCTGGGTGTTATTTATCTATAATATGTATGTATTTAGAAATATATAAGTATGGTTATCAGTTGTCTGGTTTCCATAGTACAAGCTCTGCTTAGTTCGGGATCAGATAGCGTTGTGTGAGTTGTCCCAAGATATTATTATTATAATCAGATACTAGATTTATACCTATACTAGCTGTGCCCCGCGATGTTACCCGCGGTTTTTTAGCATAATTATGTGTTAATCCAGGGTGTCAGCTAACTCCATACCAAATTTTATTACAATCGCTCCAGCCATTTAGACGTGAAGAAGTAACAAACATACACACTCACATACTCACAAACTTTCGCCTTTATAATATTAGTGTCATTATAATGAATATATTTTTTCGGTTTTTACCGTTAGATAAGATATAATAAAAGACAATTTTGCTGTATCAGAACCACATATGCCGCATAGTCGGAGGCTGTCATCAAGTGCTCCTACTACTACGAAGTAAGATTGGCCAACATCTGTATTGCATCAAACAATCAGGTTTACTTTCTTGCCAAGAATCGTAACCTAAACTACAATGTAAGGGTTATGGTCAGGTAGTTTTTTTTGCCAGTTTATTTTCTCCGGCTTTACCTATTGTTTGTAAACTTGGCATTACATGTACATGTAGAATCCCGACGTATCACAACAATTGTTTTGCATCCTAAGTGAATAAAGAATTTAGATTTTTTTGAATTTTGTCCGTATCGCACTGCACAAGTAAAGCTTAGGCACTTAAGCCACTGAAGCATATTTTCCTTGTGCCAACCAAGCTCAGTCCGAAGCCTTTTAAAGCCTTCCATATCGACTGTCTAAAACAAGCCTGAGGTTATCAGCATGCCCAGAAATTATTTAGGAAGAGGTACTACGTCTCTCCATTTTTATATACAACTAGCTGAAGAGACTAGCATGCATCACGCTAGTCCACAGCAGTATCAGCGCCACTCAAATCCTTGTTACACATAGATCTGAGCATCCCTGCACCCGCCTTGCTCATGTGAGACATAAAGTCTCACTTGGCCAGTAATTACTTGTCTTAATTCATTGCCGGGAGTCCTAATTCCTTATTCACTTTTTTATCGTTTTGCAGCAAGCCCGTGCGAACTGGCGCGTTGATGTATTTCTAACCGCAGCTCTCTATTTACCATTATGACAAGATTTTGACAGTTCGCACGGGCTTGCCGTGGAAACGAAAAAAAAAGAACGTGAGCAAGGACTCTAGCCAAATGAACAGCCAATACTCCCTGCGAAATTCTTGTGACTCTGACTCTTAGTGACATTGTTAATAAGTAATGTGCGACCCATATTGTTTTAACTAATCTTTAAAACACTCCTGTTAAGCGTCAGACGATAAATAAGAGAAATGATAAGAAGTCAATGGAGCTAATGACTATAACACAACAGATACAAGAATTGTAATTAATACATAATAATTATCGTATACTTAGTTCAAGAGCCGTGCAAGTTCAAGATTGAATACCTACGTGTTATCTTAATATGTCACTGTCACAGATGGTTTGTTGTAAGTACTTTATTATGAAATGTGGTGATAAATATATTATTACTGATGGTAAGTAAACTCTCATTTCAAAACAATGCAACATTTGGTAAACAAAAAAATGTTATTTTCTTTTCAATGATAATTTGTTAATCTTTCGCATACTCAAACTAAGTTGAATATAGTCGTTTAAAAGTATTTTTGTCGCTACTTTACACCGTTTTAATGTAAGAGTTAACGGGCACCTCAAAACTGAGAAATGAAGAGTAGCTATTACTGTGGTCATTAGCATGATTAAACTGAAAAAAATATACTAAAAAGGTCAGAAAATATACTCATTTTACTAAAGTAAACGTTATAACATTCAAAAATATATCTTCTACTAGCTACTTTTCGACTTCTGTTGAGACCAAAGTGACAACACTATCATTAATTTGAATGTTTACTGGCTGCCGCTTGCTGCTTTTCCCTCCAGTATGAATTTACCCCGTTAGAGGTTGATTTTCGCTTTTAATCAAAACGCTGAAACACCTGTTTACTTACAGCACAAAGCCAAATACAAAGTTTGACAGTTCTAATATTAAAACTGACGGAGTTTCATACAACCTTGCAACCCCTATTTAACCCTCTTAGGGGTTCATTTCCCAAAAACGCTAAAACACATGTTTTATTATTTTAAACCAAAAACCAAATACGAAATTTTACAGATCTAACTTTAAAACTGACGGAGTTTCAATTGAACTTGCAATCCCTATTTTACCGCCTTATGGGGTACTTTCTTAAAATTTCACGTTTCTGTACTGTAACTTTATTTATGATAACATTAGCATAAAACCTACTTACAAAATACCTACAAATTTAAACATAATTAAAACCAATCATGAATAATATTAATACATACGACAAAATTAACTTCCTTACTCATGTAAACTGCGAGAAGCTAAACTGCAAAAGTATTTTTAAAAGATTGGATTTAGCCAAGACGCCATATTTGACCAATCTAATACTTAATAAGTGAAACTAATTAAAGTAATTATAATGGCGGTAATTAAACTTGAATATCAAGAAATTTCTTTGTCTTCCAATTATTGTTAAAAGCGTACCAGTCCTTAATTCTCGCGCTCTCTAGAAAGTCGCGGACAAACTCTACATTAATAATATTTTTTCTTCATCAATCTTCAAAACTTTTAACAAGATTGTAAAGCTTCTAGGAAAATTTGCTTTGACTTTAAGAAATCTGATGCAACTTTTGAAATTACTTACTTTTACAAGGCTTTAGCAGCAGGTAACGTATGTATTTTTAATGAAATTTAATAATTATGAAGATTTTTTTTATATTTTGATAGATAGTAGTTAGGAATTTTATCTCCTTTTTATACATCTTGACGGATTAGACACGAGAAATTCTACATCTTTATATTTTAGATATATATCTAAAATATAGATATCATATCGACGAGAATCCCAAAAATGACAGAATCACAACCTACAAGACTTCTGTTGCTGGATTCATCGTCAATCCGAAATGAAATTTAATTTTAATGAAATAAGGTAGTTTTTTCCTTATGTCCTTTTCCCTGGCAAGCAAACTGAGAAACCCGAAAGAATGTTCAGGAAGAATTGATGTATTTTTAAAACAATGTAGGAAATATATTAATGCAATTTGTACACTTTATTTTACAGGTTAATGGCCTTGATCCCGCATTTTTATTTCCTAGCATCGAGTAGGTACCTACCCACAACACGTTTACTTGCTAAATAGACTGAAGTCCACAAAGAGACCATTTACGTCAAACAAAGCTAAGGAACATGACACATAAAGTAACTTTCTAATAAAAAAAAACCCATCCCAATTTGTTTTCTCGTTTGGAATCTACGATGCCATAGCGATGCATAGCATCTATACACAGCATCACAGATACACAGACACACATAATCGATCGACATCTATCATCAATAAATTGTCAAACATTGATCTTGATCTTTTAGGTTAAATGATTATAATTATACACTGACGGACTTATAAACTGCATCAAAGTAATAGACGACTTTGAAATAAATATTTTAACCAAGTATGCAAACTTTCTATACAGATTTAAATTGAAACCTCTAGATTGGTTCGTGAACTTTAAAACAGCGTAGGATCATATCTTTAAGTTTAAGTTTATGTACTGGAAAGGACCTTAAGACCTTTTTTGAAGAAAAAACAGAAGTTTAAGGAAAAATTGTTTAATTAAAAAATTGGTTTTAACAATAGACACAAACTTTATGCAAGGGTTTATTTGTGTTTTAATAAGGTGTATTACCCCCACGTGCCCTTATTACGGATTCTAATCGGTTCCGCATAGATTTTATAAGGGTTTTTAAAAGATCTTGCGGAATATTGTCCCATTCTTCTGAAAGTGCTGTTCTTAGTGCTGCCACTGTCGTAGGCGAAGGGTTTCTCGCATATACAGCTCTTTTTAAATTGTCCCAAACATGCTCGATGGGATTAAGATCCGGGCTGCGTGCTGGCCAATTCATTGTACGTATCCCAACCTCTTCGCAATAATGTTGAACTTGTGCAGCTGCATGCGGCCGGGCATTATCCTGCATTAAAGTAAAATTTTCGCCTATGAATCCCATGTAAGGCACCACGTGATCTTCTAATATCTCTGTTATGTAGCGATGTGCTGTCAAACCCCCTCTATTACCGTTTTGACGGACCATGTCTATGAACACAAGTTCTGTTCGCCCGTTCATCGATATGCCACCCCAGACCATACATGAACCGCCTCCAAAAGGAACACGCTCCTCAATGCAACTTTGAGCATATCGCTCCCCACGTCGACGATAGACTCTTCTGCGACCATCTGCACCATATAAACATGTCCTACACTCGTCCGTGAACAATACAGAGGCCCACTGCTCTTCTGTCCAATTCAGGTGATGACGCGCAAATCTTAAGCGAGCTTGTCTGTGAGCTGCAGACAACTTTGGACCATTTGCTGGTCTAAAAGGGGTGATAGCCGCTTCCTTAAACCTTCTTCTTATTGTTCGTGCACACACGTTTTTTCCACGCACTTCATTAAGCTCGGTTTTGATGTTAACTGACGTGAGGAAACGATTTCGCAGGGAAGTTGTAACAATAAATCGGTCATCACGACCTGTGGTTGCTCGAGTTCTGCCTGTACCACGTCTCCTCCTGTAAGAACCTGTCTCTACAAACCTTCTGTATATTCTACAAACCGTAGACTGGTTTAAATTTAAATTTCTACCAATCGTTCGTTGATCCAAGCCCTCCCGCACCAATGCTACAATTTGTGCCGCTTGTTCGGACGAAGTATCCATATTATGGTTCAAAAACTCTCGATGTGTTAAAAAACTAACCCAACAATTATGCTGGTAACAATAATTCAATTGACCAAACAAAAAAAATCAATGAGAATTAATTTAAAACTTTGCTATAAATAACACGCAAATCTGATACTACGAGTAAATTTTCTTTTCCCGGCTATATTCATTTGTTTTACCGCAGTTCTATTTTTAAATTTAATTTTTTTTTAAGATTAAGAGCCAGTCTTTCCATATTTATATAATTTAATCTAAAAAGTTTGCATACTTATTATAAAAAATCCTTTTAGAGTAAACCTGAACTTTGATGCAGTTTATGAGTCCGTCAGTGTATAAATGTCTGAAATACATGAGATTGATAGATATGTTTGATTAATTAATAAAACTAATATTTAAGAGAGATTTTTGACACTGATGTTACCTAAATGTATTGCTAAATTAGGTTTTTAGCAAATTTAATGATTTTAAAAGTTAAGTAGAAAAATATAATTTCATTTGAATCTTATTCAAATTGCCATCTGTTGACAGATGATATGAGTATAATGTTTATTTGAACATATTAAATAAACCATTAAAAGGTTTATAATTTTTTTTAAGATATTTGTTTCGAATATTAAGATATATTTCATAGTTATTTTTAGTTAAATTTTGCTATAACTAACCGTTTATGCATTAATACAAGCCGAATTTGTTAAACGAGTTCAGTTTCGCGCTCTCAATCATGCTAGGTTAATTTGCAATTTTTTTATTTTGATCTATTATTTATGATTTTACTTTACGTTCATCTACACATACACAGTGTAAACATGCATGTAAGTAAATATTATTGTTTATTACTTTTGTTTTATTAGCCTATTTGTGATAAACATTGTGAAACAAACCTATAACCTCTACGGCGAAAGGCGCTGGCGACTGTAAAATAACATAAAAAAAAATATTATTAGTAGGTATAGTCGTCAACGATAACCTCTTATAAGTTGAAATATCTTAATGTATTTTATAAAAGTAAATTGTAACAATGTTATGGTTCAATAAATATCTTTATTATTACTTATTCATAATACCTACGTTAATAATAGTATTTTAACTAGCGAAGGGCTAGAATACAGGAGATGGAATATTATTATGAAAGGTATGTCTGTAGATCGCTAGTAAAAGAGAATTAGAAAAAAAACCGGGCAAGAGCATGACGGACCATGCTCGAACAATTGCATCAGCAGAAGAGCGTATGTTCATGGCAACTACGCCCTTTTATTGAGAAACGGAGTTTTTTGGCAATGACTCAATGACGGTATACCCGATCTTATACAAAATAATTTTAGTATAAACTATTTAATAATCTTTGTGATTTTTTCCATATTTTTGGTCACACGGTTCAAAAGTAAAGAGGGGGGGTGTCCCTCCGACACGATTTATGCAACTTTCAGAGCGATTATTTCCAAAAATATTCACTCAATAACAATAAAAACTTAAAAACCATAATTTTTAAAATACCTGTCAAATGATGTGCTACACGTTATTTTTTGCTGAATTTTTTTTAAGTTTCTGTTACATGTTTAAAGAAGCTAAATATTAAAAATAAATAGTTCTACCCTTGGAATTATTTATTTTTATTATTTAGCTATTAAACTAAGTAGCGGTTACACACTACAAGACATCTTTTTACCAAATTTCATCAAGATTCAATGAGTAGTCTTTGAGTAAAATGCCTGTGACATACGGACGTTCCGTTATTGCCATTCTGGCTATGGAACCCTAAAAACAATGGGTTGCACTCGGGAAGTGCCGGCAGAAGTGAAAACTTGAACATTATATTACGTACTGATGAAATTTGAGTAATATTTTTCGATCTTACTGACATAATAATGAACAAAAATATGCAATAATAAATCAAAATCAAGAATTAAAATAAAAAAAAGGAAAAAAATAATCGTTACTCGGATTCAAACTGGGGTCTTCTGGTTAAGGATACAACTTTGTGTGATGAGCACGGTGGTTAATTCTGTGTCTGGCTGTAATTTATCTATAATTATCTGCGCAACTACGTCTGCGTAATTTTTTTCCCGTTTTTGCAACATTTCTCATTGCTGCTCCGCTCCTATTGGTCGTAGCGAGTATAGCCTTTCTCGATGAATGGGTTATCCAACAGTGAAATAATTTTTCAATTCAGATCAGTAGTTCCTGAGATTACCGCGTTCAAACAAACAAACAAACTCTTAAGCTTAGAAATATATTTATATGTTTATCAGTTGTCCGGTTACAATAGTATAAGCTCTGCTTAGTTTGCAATCAGATGACGTTGTGTGAGTTATCCAAAGATATTAAAAAAAAACGCTTTAACTGTTGTTGTTTTATGATTGCTGTTTTTCGAGTGCCCGACGTGTCGCTAAACTAATTAGTTCTGTAAGCAATTTTGTACTAGAAACAAAAGATAAATGTACAGACAATATTCGACGAGACGATACAAATCAGAAACACGCAGATAGCAACAATTACGACCAACCACAAGTAAAAGGCGATACAATATATTATTAGCATCTGACCCGGACAGTATTCAATCATTTGAATGCAAGTGTGTATGTTGCTATGCGAAGTTATTTCGATCGTATGATAGCTGCGCCTACGCATCATTATTCAGTTAGTTTTGAACCAATCATAGCTGCGAATTTCACCCAACCTCTAACACGTTGCAGTGACGAAATTGTACTTCATTTTTACTCCATAACAACAGGTACAGAAACTCTGGCATTTATACATTCGAGGAATATCGTCCATTCATTAATCCACTTGGTATTCATTCAGAAAATGCATGATGAAATTTCTTCAATTTCATGCAATATTGTGAGATTTTTTCAGAAAAAAGTTTTGTCTGGCTAAAACAAATAAATTAGTACCTACTATTGTTTTTAAACTTTCGCAATTTTTATATCAGGATATATATTTATACATATTAGATATCGATCGTATGATAGCTTCTGCTAGCTGCGCCTACGCTTCATTATTCAGTTAGTTTTGAACCAATCACAGCTGCGAATTTTACCCAACCTCCAGCACGTTGCAGTGACGTAAGCTTACAAGAAATTGTACTTTAAACTGTGTCCATTTTTACTCCATAGCAACAGGTACAGACACTCTGGCATTTATACATTCGAGGAATATCGTCCATTCATTAACCCACTTGGCATTCATTCAGAAAATGCATGATGAAATTTCTTCAATTTCACGCAATATTGTGAGATTTTTTCAGAAAAAAGTTCTGTCTGGCTAAAACAAATAAATTAGTACCTACTATTGTTTTTAAACTTTCGCGATTTTTATACATATTAGATATATTTTGGGACTTAATCGCGTAAATTATTTAAAGGCAATTATTTAAAACCTTTTATTTACCCGACGTTTCGATCGAGTCGACACCGTGCACCAGTCGACCCGTGACCACGATCGGTGCAATTCGATCGAAACGTCGGGTAAATAAAAGGTTCGTACATTAATAGTATATCTAATAGTACCTACTAGGCTACGGATTCTAATCATGTGGACATTTTAAGCATAAACATCTATAAGACTGTATATTTACTAAATAAGAAAAAAATATCTGTACCTACATATCGCGAAATATCTTACCAAAATTTAAATGGATATTATTTTATAAACAAGTACGACTGTTCTACAAAATGATTCTATTGCTTTTAGGGTTCATATTGTTAGAATCGGTAAATGAGTCGAGAAACAAGATATTTTTTAAAGAAATGTACTTGTACTTGCAGTACTTGCTACCGGCAAATGTCATTAAATAAAACCAATCGAGTTTTGTTCTTTTGATCGAGTCAAAGTAGATAGTATTTAAAATTAATTCAAAGTATTCCTTTTTGGCTCTGCAGTGATGGTAAATCGATAAGGTAAATACATAGTCTTATTGTAAAATACTTACTTGTTGCGTTTGTTTGAGCTGCTTTGCGACACTTGGTGGCAGCATTTGATATAACAAGGAATCGCTGAGTTCTTTTTCATATTCAAGCTCTCTCGCTTTTTCAGCTAAATTTCTTGCATACACCTGAAAAAAGACAAAAAGAAGCCAATTAAAATAATAAGAAGAATAATTATAAAGTGAGGGCTTCGGAAGGCGATAGATCGGGTGCCATGGTACAAATTTGGAGAAACTTATATCCAGCAGTGGACCACAAATGCTGAAGATGATGACGTAGATAATAATGATATGACACGTCAACTGATAAGATCTCAGTTCGACTAGTTAGCGATTCTCGAGTAATGTTAAATTGTCTCTATCGAATATAAAGATACTATTTATGAAAATATATATATTACGGGTCTTAATCGCGTAAATAATTTAAGGTTAAATACCTTGCTTATCGCCCGACGTGATCACGGGTAGACTCTTAAGACCCGTAATATATATATTTTCATAATATGTACAAATCATGAAAGTATATCAACATTTATAAAGATACTTTATACGTATGACGATAAGATTGCCTCTCAATAAGGTAGGAAATCAAACCTGCAAATACATTTTTCCTAAAATAGTAGATGACTAATGCAGTTTTGTTTCTAGGACGAACTCATTTAATTTTGCGACCATTATACACAAAGCACTTGACACCATAACACGGCAAGTAACACGAAATAGGTACCTATAAGTTGAATCTACAAATAGTTAATCGATTTTGATGCAACTTGTAGCTCTCATGGCAGCAATAACAGCATTTAATTCAGAGTAAGTACTCGCAAATTCTAAAACAGCAATAATCAAAATCAAGCTTCACTCAAAACGAAATAATATTCCGTTTAGCGTGAAGATCGAAAAATAAAACTTCATATTGGATTAGAAAACCCTTAATTTAGTTAATGTTTTTAATGTAAGTATAGGTACAGCTACTGTGTAATTTTATAATAGTATGTACTGATGAAAGAGCTTGTCTAGACTTGCTATAAATGCTCGTGGTAACCCAGAAAAGTTAATTCTTTGTGAGTTGAGTCATTGATCATGTTCTCATTGTAATTTCATCAGAACATTACGACGTATTTTAACCATTCATTGTGATTCCAAACAATTAATGGTTTAAATACGTAAGGCAATCGGCTTTTTACCAAACTGATAAACCATATACGTCGTATTGTAATTACTTAAATTGATATGAGTCTTGTCATGACTGACTCATATGTTAATGCCTACTTATAGAATCATGGCATATCACAAGTATAGTATTTAATAAATATATGGATTCAAAATTCGTCACAGGCGAGTTCCGCCTGTGACGAATTTTGAATTCGTCGCGACCTTGGCGATATCGGCTGTAAGATGTTGCCAACTCCGGCGCCAAGACACGCTTGACATAGTCGAATTTATCTTCCTTAAGTTACGATTTTAGGGCAATCGTGACGTCATTCCACCGCGTTTTTAAAAGAACTTGTACGGCTCTGTAAGTTGTTTTTTTAAACCATTTAAACACAGATTTTTAATGACGTTTGGCCAGAATATTACTTTTTGTAGGTTTAAAAGCATTTTGTACTAATTTATTTATATTAATAAATGTATTTAGGAAAAACACACATTAACTAATACATTTAATATGTAGAAATAAGCCTAAAAATGGAGAAAGAATCGAATTTGAAGATTCGAATTAATAGATATCCACGCGCACGATTAAATACAACATATTTTGCATTTAACCTCGAATCCAATCGCGAACGAACTTATACATAAAGTTGTTGAATGATAAACGGCCGGCGCGGCGCACGCGCGGCCTTGGGGATACCCAGACGGCCGGGTGAATGAAACGCTCGCGCTCTGAGTTTATTGACTGTAGCGTACAACGTATATCACGTGTTCGCAATACACAAATAGCTCAACATTTATTGTGTTATCTTGTAGAGCTTTGATAGCCCCCTTTCGCTTTTCTCGATAAACTGAATCCAGTAATGAAAATTGGCGATTATTATAAGTTTAACAGGTGTCTGTAGTGCCTAAATGGATGGACAGATTTAGATGAGATTTTTTATTAGAAAACTAGTTAATTTGGAACAGTTCTTAGCAATGTTACATCAAAATTTGTACAGCTTATTACTTTTTGTAATCTTTAAATCATATATTGAATGCGATTTTTTCTACATATCAAATTTACGGATAAACAATCGTCTCAGGCGGAACTTAAACCTGCTAAAATCGTATCATATGGAGGAAAAAGTTGACTATAGCGGGCATGTCTTGGTGCCGGAGTTGGTAACGGCTTAGGATCGGTGCCCCTAAAGTCAAGTCCGGTTCGGTTCAAGTCCCGCCTAAGACGATTTTTTAATGTTAAGTAACATTATCTTCAATTTACTTATATATTGATATAAGTTTTATCAAGGTAGCTAGCAGCTTAACCTATGTTTGACTAGCCGCGCCATACATTATAGAGTTCTAGTAAAATGGAAATAACAACCAATATCTCAACTTTTTTATCTACCTGTGATGTAGACAGTAATATGTGTAATAACAGATTAATCCAATTTATCAGTAGCACTTGTTATCAATGCCTATATAATGTTACACCGATAACATTATCTGATACATAATGTAACAGCAGCAAACAGATAAAATACACTTTAAATTTTGCTTGTTAAAGTCGGAATTCAATCGCAGTTAGTACCTATTCTAATTTGTAGGACATGAATAAGGTTAAGTGCATGTTGATAATACGGACAATGGCCTCTCGTTATATCATACAACGCACATCCGCCAGATGATTGAATTAATATTTTTATAGTATGGTCGGCTCGAATCAACTTTGGTCTCGTTATGATTTTGGGGTTTTGATTTTAGTAGGTCATGTAAGTTTGTGGCGAACGAGCAGATCGATATATCAGCGAGTTTAAGCAATGTTACCGCTGTACATTGCTAGGTGGCTGTTTTAGGAAAATGGCACAAAGCTTCGTGCCTCGTAGAGTACTTTAAGTTGTCAGTACTCTGCCCAATCTCTCTTAGTCGTATTTCTGTCCCACCGGAATGTGAGAGTGAGAAGGATAGAAGGATCATTTGTGTCTTCCAATAGTGTTTTCGTCTCACTCGAGTAAGGTAGTGAAGGAATAGAAAGAGCACGTGTATTTTCGCATACACTTATATTATCTTCTGTTGATTGGTCAATCTCTGATAAGATTGGCCACCGTGAGTCACCACCACTTGAGAAGCTTGTTCATTTCAGGGCTCTAAAGGTAAGTGTGCCATGTAATCGTTGTTGGTTACTTATAGTACCTACCTGTATAGTGTTCACCGCATTTCTGACGAGTGCTATGATGATGGGAGACACGACACATACCAGGATCAATATTCCAGCACATACGGCTTCCGATCTTTTGGCTTCATCCAGACTTTTGGTCACGCCATCCCTTTAAAGCAAAAGATAGTAATAATTAGTTATTATATATCGCTTTGAGATGTGTGATATATAATATTTGCCAAACTTCTTGGCAGTATATGATTAGGTATAAATGAGACAAAAGATATAGTATAGTCTGGTTATAATTATCCAAAGGTGCATCTTATATACTAACGACTTCGTGTTGATAACAGATAGTAGAAACATTTAATAGATACTGAACGTGCGATAAGGAACATAAGATTGTGATGTAGATTGTAGATACAGCACAAAGATATTGTACTGTAACAGTACACCCCCCTTTAAAAAAAAATTATGGTAATAGTGTTTACAATATAAATTTGACCTAGACCTTACTAGTTATTTGCTGATGTATATAAATAATAATGCTATTGTACGCGGTGGAATTTTTTCTTCTGTCCAGTGTTTTCATTATGCCGTAAATTAGGATCACGCCGATTGTTAAAATAATCTGTCCTATTGCAACATTTCTTGTCCACCGTAAGTCCTCCTGGATCAGGTTACGGAGTTGGTCCGCTTCGTTTTGATTGAGGCAATTGTCCGTATTGTATGTTATCTGGTCCTTAGAACTTTGATTTCCCATTTTAGATGTCTTGTTGTTACGAGTAGTTGTGAATTAATGGTATATGTTAAGATCTATGTTAATATATATACGAATAGCTTGCTTATATCAGCGATTTTTTATAGACGTACTACTGGCTTTACTTTACGTCCCGATCGTGTAGTGTACGTGTGTGAATGCCTGTCGCAATCCTTTGAATCTGGCACGTAGTTTGATTCGTCATTGATCATGAAAGCTGGTTTCAATCTATCAATTGATATCACTGTCTCTTTATCCCTAATTCTAATGCAAAATGTTTTATCTGTTTTACTAATTACTGGGTAGGGTCCTTCATACGGCGGTGTCAGGGCTTTCTTAATTCTATCACACCGAACAAATACGTGTGAGCATTCTTTGAGTTCGGGATGCACAAATATAGCTTGATTGTGTTTTTTTCTTTTCGGAATTGATGTCATTTGTGTGATGTCCTTTTGAATTTGTTTTACAAACTCTTCGTACGTTGATACCTGTGCTGCTGATGACTCAAAAAATCCTCCAGGGAGTCGTATTGGCGTTCCAAATGTCATCTCTGCTGAACTATAACCTGTGTCTTCTCGCAAGCTACTCCGCAACCCGAGTAAAACTGTTGGAATTTCTTTTAACCAATTTTCGTTGGATTCTCTTGTCATTAACGCCGCCTTTAAAGTTCTATGAAATCTCTCTATCATTCCATTGGATTGTGGATGATAAGGTGTTGTCCTAATTTTATGTATTCCCAAAAATTGTGAGAGTGACTCAAATATTCTTGATTCAAACTGTCGGCCTTGATCCGTAGTAATGCGCAATGGACATCCAAAACGAGTAATCCATCCTTCGAAAAGTGTCTTGGCTACTGTTTCTGCAGTTATATCTTCTACCGGAAATATTTCGGGCCATGACGTACAACGATCTATGATTGTGATTAAATATCTCTTCCCTTGTGAAATCGGAAGTGGTCCGACGATGTCAATATGTAAATGTTCAAAACGTTGCGCTGTCATAAATGTACCAGGAGGTGATATCGTATGTCGTTGTATTTTTGATTTTTGGCAGGCTATACATGATCTACACCAATTATTGATATCTTTGTTCATATACGGCCATAAATACCTTTGGGTTATCATTTTTCTCGTAGTTCTTTTTCCTGGATGGCTCATACCATGAATGGTATCGAAAATTTGTTTGCGAAAATGCTTTGGTAAGTAGGGGCGGCTTTTTCCAGTAGATGTGTCGCAGGTGATGTTTATTGGGGAACCCGGAAGCGTAATGTTTTTGAATTTTAATCTTTTATTGTCATGTAATTTACTTAGTTCATTATCTGTTGATTGACATTTTTCCAATTCAGCGTAATCGATAGGTGATGGCACGTATATTTCCTCTATTCGAGATAAGGCATCGGCGGTAATATTGTCACGTCCGCTTATGTGTTGAATGTTGGTACTGTATTGTGAAATGAAATCTAACTGCCGGACCCGTCGCGGTGTATCGTTTGATGATGGTTTTTGGGAGAATGCGTATGTCAAAGGTCGGTGATCCGTAAATATTGTAAATTCTCTTCCCTCGATTAATCTGTGAAAATGTTTGACGGCCATGTATATTCCTAACAGCTCTCTGTCAAACGTAGAATATTTTTGTTGAGTTTCGCTCAATTTTTGTGAAAAAAATCCTAATGGTTCCCAATTGCGTCCGGATTTTTGTTGTAAAACTCCACCAACGCAAGTAGCACTAGCGTCGGTCATGAGCGCTAGTGATGCGTTGCGGGAAGGATGCGCTGTTAACACTGCGTTTTTCATGCTTTCCTTGCATTTTTCGTAAGCTTTGTCTGCTTCCGTTTCCAAGGAACAGGTGAATTATCGTTCTTTTTTGAACCATGTAGATATTCGTTTAAAATTCTTTGATTTTCCGCTGCGCGTGGAATATTACTTCTGTAGAAATTGACCATGCCCAAAAATCTTCTTAATTCTTGAATTGTTTTCGGTTTGGGAAATTCCATGATTGCTTTGTAATTTTCTTCGGTAGGGTGTATTCCTTGGCTCGTTATATGATAACCTAAGAAATCTATTTCCCTTCTGAGAAATTCGCATTTTTCGAGATTAATGGTTATTCCATTCTCGTGTAAACGTTTATAAACCGTTTCTAAATGCTGATAATGCAAATCTTCGTTGTCCGATGCGATGAGACAGTCGTCTACAAATATAAATACGAAGTTTAAATCTCTAAATATGGAATCCATGAATCGTTGAAATGTTTGTGCCGCATTGCGTAATCCGAAAGGCATTCTTAAGTACTCAAAAAGTCCAAAAGGTGTGATGATGGCTGTTTTTTCTATATCTTTAACAGGAATACAATGGTATGCTTTACGTATATCTATCTTGCTTAGTATCTTCTTATTTTCTAATATGTATGTAAAGTCAGTTAATCTTGGTAGTGGGTATTTGTCCGGTACTGTCGTGCTATTGAGCATTCGATAGTCTCCGCACGGTCTCCATTCGCCATTTTTCTTTTTTACCATATGTAATGGGCTTGCCCATGGGCTATCTGACGGTCGGCAAATTCCGAGTTCTATCATATTTTGAAATTCCTTTTTGGCTATGTCGTATTTTTCTGGAGGTAATGGTCTTGCCCGAGCTGCGACGGGTGGTCCTGTAGTGATAATGTGATGTTCAATCTTATGTTTGGGCGCATTGCGGAGAGAGGACCCTTTCGTGATGTCTTCGTATTTGTTTAAAAGTTGCGTAATACGTGGATTCGTTCCCACTGCGATAGTACGAATTGTTTGTTGTGTCGCTTTTTCCGAAATTACATGCGTTGTCAGCTCTGTAACTTTGTCGATAAGTTTGCGACCTGCTATGTCGACTAATAGTTTATAGTGCTCTAGAAAATCTGCTCCAATTATTGGTTGTGTAACATCGGCGATTACAAAATTCCATTTATAACATCGTTGTAGTCCTAAATTCAAGGTAAGCGCCTTCTCGCCGTAAGTCCTAATTTTAGTCCCATTTGCAGCGTATAGTGTGTATTGTTCATTTTGTAAAATTGAATGTCTCTGTTGCTTGCTAATGACTGAAATATTTGCGCCCGTGTCAATCAAAAACTTCATACCACTTTTTCGGTCGGTAATGGTGAGGCGATTGGATGGGTGGATTGCACAGAGTTTCGCCGTTGTCTGTGCTCTTATTCGTTTCCCTGGTTCCGTACGTAAGTCATTGGTTTCCAACCGCATGGTTTAATGCAGTTCTTTGCATATTTTCCGAATCTTTCGTGGTAGTAACAAAATCGATTTGCTCCTCTATAGTTTGTTCTCGGCCTCATAATCGGGAATTGTTGACGTTTCTTGAAATGATTGTGCGTGTTGGGTCGATAGCCATATTGACCTTGCTGAATTGCGTCAATATCTATCTGTAATTTTGCTAGCTGGGCTAAAATGCATGCTGTATTGTTGTCGTTTGAAGTGTCGTTGCTAACAGCTGATATTTCGGTTACTTTTGAATTCATTATTATTTTGTCTGCAATTTGGCTCAGTTTGTCAATTTCCATGTCTTCCGTAACTGCTAGAACCGTAGTAACTGATGTTGGTAAAAGCCTGAACCATAGTAGTTTAATTGTTTCGTCACTGATTTTTCCTCTCCCGAGGACTCGCATTTGACGTAATAACTGCGAAGGTTTTTGATCACCGAGTTCTGTCTCTGATATTAATTTTTGAAACTGTCGCTGTTCTGTTTCTTCGTAACAATCAATTAAACGTTCCTTGATGTTTTTGTATTTATCTGTAGTCGGTGGTGAAGTGATTAGGTCACTAACTTGTAGTATTTCTTCCTTGGATAACTTTGCTATTACTGTACAGTATTTGTATTCGTCTCCTTGCTTCTGTGGTGCTAATATGGCTTCTAGTTGCGTGAACCATAATCTTGGTTGGTCTTTCCAAAATTCCGGAATGCGGGATAAAACCGAGGTGCCAGCAGCTACTTCAAGTGTTCCTTGCTGATTTATGTTCGCCTTGCACGGTGATTGTGCCATGTTTCTTGCTGCGTATTCGTTCGTCGGGGTCACCAATTTGCCAAACTTCTTGGCAGTATATGATTAGGTATAAATGAGACAAAAGATATAGTATAGTCTGGTTATAATTATCCAAAGGTGCATCTTATATACTAACGACTTCGTGTTGATAACAGATAGTAGAAACATTTAATAGATACTGAACGTGCGATAAGGAACATAAGATTGTGATGTAGATTGTAGATACAGCACAAAGATATTGTACTGTAACATAATATATTAAATCCTTGAAAATAAAATACGTAATATGGGCGCAAAAGTCCATCAATCTAAGAAACCGTTATTAATTATACATTGTTAGGGATAAGAAACTCAAAGCTGTATCTTAGATGTAGACCCAGCTTTGACTATTTAATGTTTTACAAACTTTAATATTCAAACACCTAATTCACTGTTTTCAAAGTAAAACTTAATCTGATTTTAATCTTGTAGGCATGTAGCGCCATCTGTTGACAGATGACATGAAAATCATGTTAATTCACAGCTATAAGCAGCCCGCCTGCTTTCGCACGGAATTTTCTCTACTATCTGTAGATATTATATGCATGTGTTGTACATATAAATTATCCGAAAGAAATTATCTGAATGATAGTAAAAACCGCATCAAAATCGGTTGCGTAGGTAGTTAAGAAAATCTAAACATAAGCACATGAGTAAAAACAGCGGGAAACGACTTTGTTTCACACTATGTAATGATAAATATAATTTGTATAAAATATTAAACTATACAGTAAATATATTTAAATCCTGTCCGACCCGTTAATGCGTTGCCAGGTCATTTTTTTTCTAATTTAATGACAAGAAAAAAAGGTCTTTTTTTCTTGATAAAAGTCTTATGGGAAAACATGTAGAGGCAGAAAAGATTGTATTAATTATAAACAGGTTTTAAGCAAACAATGTTGTTAATAAATCTGAAAACGGGGACGGGTAGCTATCTTCACCTACATCCCTGTATTTCCTGAAGGTAGCGAGCTAAAGTGTTTGAAATTAGAAGCAGATACAGATACAAATACGTTTATTTGTCAAAACATGTTAATTATATTGAATTATATGGCATAAAGCAATCATGTTCATTAGTGCTGTCATGTCATATGTTCAGTCGTCTGGTTTCCATAGTACAGGCTTGGCCGGTATTAGATGGCGTTGTGTGAGTTGGCCCAAGATATTATATTTAAAAAAATGAATTCACATAAAAAACAACCTTTACCCTTTTTCTAAAAATGTAAAGCTTAAAGTCTTTTTTAAATATTTCGGCACATAAATGCAACACGATCGTGAGTTCGTGAGTAATAGGTATAACTGCCAAGAACAGCTGTTTTATTATAAATATATTTATTGTGTAATAAATACAATTTCCTTCCTTCTTTAAGGATTATTTATTACCTACAAATAGCGTAGGTACTAATAATAGTTGGTATAATATTATTGTATGCGTTTATAATAACAATATAGAATTATTGCAATGAAGTTCCGGGAAACATTGAAATATTGGTTAAATCATTCATGTCACTTTAGGGTAAATTGAGTACCAACCTAGTGATGACTTGTCATATTTCCCACGTAAGTCACTGATGTGGTTAGAAAAACCCTTAGTCAATTTAGCTTAACGTTTGTCAATTATTGTTCATCAAATCAAAACCTTTAAAAAAAATCTGTAAACCTCCAAATATTGTATTGTAAGTAAAATCGTAGCATAGTCATTTATGAACAAAAAACATTTTAACAAAAAAATATTACCGACTTCAAAAATAAATACCTACAAGGCAACTAAAAAGCAAATAATGTTTAATTTGTTTTTGTTATTCTAGGTGTATTATGTTTTACTTTTAAGTTGCCTTGTAGGATTTTATTTTAAGTCGGTAATGTTTTTTTCTTAAAAAGTTTTAATTTCTCACTTTTTAGTGGTTTGGTTTGTAATTGACTTATGTTACAATAGGCTTATGGCTAATGTTAACTGCTCAAATCATTTTACAAAATATTGCTTGCCCCGATGCAGGGCCGTTATTTGTTGAGGAGTTCACTATCAGCTCTATTACATTGTGTAATAGTAGGTAGTATGGCAAGAATAAAGTGGTACTCAATACTTTGCAATTTAGTTACTTTAATATGTAAAGTAACTAAATCGCAAGCTGTGAAATTTTGAATAGGTCATCATTTGCGGTCGCGGTATGCTTTTTACGAGTAAATGCACGAATCACTATGAAATATACCTAAATCACTATAGATTTGATATTATTATTTTATGAGTTCCCTCGATTTCTCCAGGATCCCATCATCATATCGTAATCTGATGACAATGGGACCAATTTGGAAGTATACCTAAGTATACCTATCGAACACAAAAATAATTTTTCAATTCGGTCCAGCCGTCTTTGCGTAATCGGTGAACTAACATACAAAAAAAAAATAGAGACGAATTGGGAACCTCCTCCTTTTTGAAGTCGGATGAAAACAAGGATGATACTTGTATGGGCTAGAGTGATGATTACCATCATTATACATTAAATATAAAAGATTGGAGAGGGGGCATTGGAGGGCAGTGCCGTACCTTGATTAAGGGCCGCAGCTAGAGGGGCATTCTGGGTAATTTATAAATTCTAGCTTAAATAAATAGTAAAAATCTTTATCTTTAAATGATATTTGTGTGACTGCCTCTGTGGCGCGGTGGGAGTGTGTCCGACTGCTACGCAAGAGGTCGTGGGTACGATTGTGTGATCCACAAATTGTTGTTCCGAGTCTGGGTGTACTTTTTGTCCGTGATTTGTATGTTTGTAAAGTCTCCCGCGACTCAGGGATTGTACCCCAATGAGGCAGTCGTCTTTAAAAAAAAATATTGACTAGCCTGTTTGTCTAGTGGTTAGTGACCCTAAGCAGAGGTCATGGGTTCGTTCCCCACCCAGGATAAAACTTTGTGTGATGAGCACGATGGTTTATTCTGTGCCTGGGTGTAATTTATTTTTAATATGTATATATTTAGAAATATATAAATATGTTTTTCAATTGTTTCTGCCTAGTTTGGGATCAGATGACATTGTATTTATAGATAAAATACCGCTCTTTACAATTATTATTATTCTAGATTCTGCCCGCGGCTCCTCCCGTGTGGCAATATACGTCATTGATCAGATCCTGATATATAACCTATAACTTTAAATTGACATAGGCGATTATGCTACCAAAATTTGAATAGAATCTGTTCAGTAGTTTTTGCGCCAAACTCGAGCAAACAAACAAACAGAGACGAAAAAATCTAAGCATGGTTTTGGATTCAGAAACCCTTACAGACACAGCTATTTTACAATTTTATAATGATAGGTAGATTAATGCCCAACTTAAACACAAGTCCACCGCAGACCTGGTACGACTGTGTTGTAGAAGAGGTTCTGGATTTTGAAATAACTTTGATATTATTGGCAGCAGAGAAATTAGCCTGTAGGATGTTATTTCAGGAGGTAATTTACCGGGTTTAGGTATCATAATATCTTCTGTAACTTCCCACACATTAGGCACATGTTTCAGTCGGGACACAGCATTGATAAGAGTAGTAAGTTTAATTATGGCTTTCCGTGGAAAGTTTATAAGCACTTCACCAGTGATTAGATCATATCCAGGAGATTTCTTAGGAGTTAACATTTTGATTTCGGATTATAACTTCTTTGGGTGTGACCAGTTTTATTTCTAAGCTATCTGTGTGATATAGTGTGATCTAGTTTTCAATGTAATGTCATTTGTATTTTCTTCATATGGATTTTTTTTTTCAAAAGTTGAGCAAATCTATATGCTTTCTGATTGTTGTTAAATGCTCCAGTTCCATTTAATTCCTTAATTGGGTGTATATACCCCCAATTATGGAATTAAATATATAAAGGCATAATAGGTTTCTTAATATTTCTCGTGATTTTCAATAACGAATAATCTGTTGAAATTCTACATGGGACAGAGATATTGTTATTATTGTATTGAAATTCAAAAATTGAAAAATTATTTTACTGTTGGATAGCGCATTTATCGAGGAAGGCTATAGGCTATATAACACCAATAGTAGCGGAGCAGCAATAATAATGAAAAATGTTACAAAACCAGGGAAAATTTACGTAGACGAAGTTGTGAGGGTCCGATTATATTTAAATATCTTTCGGTGCATTTCAAATAATTTTTAAAATGAAAATGAACTCTACTTTTAGGAAAATGTATCTACAATATTTAAACTACTTACAAAGGGAAAGTCCCTTCATGTGGCATAGTTTTGGGACACCCTATATTTGTAACCGATCCGGTACGGGAAATAGTCGCCAAGCTTAAGTGTTCTAGTTTTCCTGAAACACTCGCGTCTTCAGGAAGGCGTGTCATTAGGTCGGTGCTCTCGTTTTAAGCTGCATTACGTCCCGTGCTGTATTTCAACGAAGGTCATTGAAGTTTATTTATTTAGGTATTTGTGCTACATTGAAAACTGACAGGTACAGCTTTAAGTAGATTATAAGGGAGAGATCCCACCACCTTCGATCTGTGAATCACCACGATTGAAGGAGTAAGGAAATGCCCCCTAATACAACAATCGAAATAGATTGACAGACCGCACTCAAAAAGAAAATTAGTGACAGATACTCTTACCAAGTCGAGTGGTAGGCACCTCCGGACCCTTGACTTGTAATATTCCGCTTCCACGAAGTGAAACTTCGACACGTGTTTCGCCTCTACACGAGGCATCCTCAGGACAGTTTGGCACCGCTCAATGATTCACAGATCGAGGGTGGGTGGTGGGATCCCTACCTTATAATCTACTTAAGATGGATTTCCGCCATGTTACGCCTGATTCAATCAGGTACAGCTTTATAATATTAGTGCAGATTCGTCTGTTTGAATCGGGAAATGGACGCGCCTAATGTAAAAGAGTACCACCTGTATTTTTATGACATCAATTGAAAGAGTCAGTCGTTGGGATTTTTTTTTTTTAAAGAACATAGTGCGAGTATCATAAATAAAGGGAAGGCCTAAGTACCTATCTGTGGAAGTGACAATTTTATTGTCTACCTACCTAGTTATTCAAAATATGCTCTGTAAGATAACGTTTTTTTTTAAATAATTTAATACTCACGACGTAAGTATCCAACTTGCTAATAACGAAGCATTTTTTCAAGATTTATTAACATCGCCGGCGCGTGTATTGCCTTGTAAGTTATCCGTGTACCTATATCAAATACCAACGCAATTAGAAATGCCTCTGTGGCGCAGTGGAAGTGTGTCCGACTGCTACTCAAGAGGTCGTGGGATCGATTACCACACTTTTCGATTTCGATTCGATTTCGATTCCATCACTTTGTGTGATCCACAAATTGTTGTTCCGAGTCTGGGTGTCCTTTGTGTCCGTGACTTGTATGTTTGTAAAGTCCCCCGCGAAACAGGGCTTGTAACCTACTGTCGTCTATAAAAAAATAGCAATACAGGGTTTTGGTAAACATAACTATTGTATATTGCACTTGTGGAGAAGGACAAGATAGAATACAGTTAATGATGCATGCGAGCAACTGCAGAAGTAAAACTACCTTTGCAGACATAAACCGCGTCTCTTTCCCTGCCTTTATCTTCACGCTTGTATGACTTGGAAGCTCAATAACGCGAAAGGTATTTTCTAGTAGTCGTATATTCCTTTCAAAGGTTTTGTTTATTATTTGTAAAAGCTTTTCAATACACAACTATATAGTATTACAATCAGGTCAAGATTAAGTTAAAACTTACGATGTATGCATCTATTTTATCTATATCTTCAGGCTGGCCAAGCAATATTTTACGAACTGTAATAATGGGTTGTACGGTTTGTTAGTTTTCATCAGATCATCTGCAAGCTAAGAGCATTTCAAACACACTTACGTTTCACATAGGTACTACTCTGTCTAGACATTGCTCAATTTCAAACTTGATTTGCTATATGAAAGCCAATGAACCAATAATTGCCAATTTATGTTTGTGATTTTGAATCTGTTCTGATTACACGAATATGAGAAAAGTAGTAATATGTATCACAAAGTATTAACACAAAGTATTATAACTATTCGCGGCTATCACAAAAATAAATTAACTACCTTCTAGTCTTGAATTGATATACCTACAAAAAAGAATTAATTAAAAAGTTTTTGCGGGTATTTTACTCGCAAAAACAAACAATTTTAATTACCTTTATATCGATTTGTTGCATATAGATCTCAAAAAACTTACATGACATGTAATTTTTAATTAGTATTTAGTATATAATAAATTAAATAACATTTTGTCTGACTAGTGTAATCATACTAATCATCCATTTATATATCATTGACATAGTTTTAAAATGCATTCAAACTACAGAGCATCTTAGTTAAACATTTCATTGAAATATATTTTCCAAACTACCCAATATTTTTACCCGATTGTAAGGAAGGGTCACGTTTTTCGCGCGTATCTTGTATTATGTTTGTAAGTATGTATGCAATATTCTTTATTACCTGATATCTCACAATCCACTGAACGGATTTTTACAATTAAGACGTCGCGTCGTTAGATTCGTCTTGATTGTCCAAGTGTTCTTAGATATGTGACGTTTGAAAAAACAAATATGGGGGCTGTGAGATGTCAAAATAAAGAAGTGTGAAAAAAAAGTTGTTTTGAATACTACAATATGGGTATCAAATTGAAGAACTCATTTCAAAATGGTATAACATAACTGTGACTGTAATACTAAAAAAGTTAATTAGCAACCATTCTTTTTTCAATTTTCAATACTTGACAATAGCTGTAATAAAAGTTAGTTGTTACATCGGTTACCTTCTACAACCACTAAAAAGTATTAAATAAAAAAATAAATTATAACAATAAAAAAAACCCTGCGAAAAAGATTGAAACAAGATACTATAATTTCATGCAGTCGGAGGCACTTTACTAAGTTTATCGAGATTCATTAATAATAAATTACAAGTATATTTTTATTAGTGATTTTAAACATGTTATATTATGTATGTACAGCTTTTCATTTGTGTTGAAATATTTTCAATGTAGTAATTTAGCTAATATTATTAACTGCATTTGGAAAATTGAGTAATAAATTTATTTATACAGTATCAAAATCCGAGTCATTTTTAAAATAAAGAAGTTTTTCACGACTCCCTCAATAAAAGGACTGTTTTATATTCCAAGGTTCATAATTATTATAATACCCGTTTCTGTCAACCCACGAGTGGAGTCAGTACTTTAATAATGAAACTATTAAACAACTATCTTATTACTGTAGTGTAATTAACTTACAGCTTAGTTGTAATGAGTTTTCCAACAAACCAGAGTATGTATATCGATCAATCTCGACACCTATTATTACAAGTCTAGCTGTGTCAACTAATTGATCAATTATAAAGTTTCTGCCATATCTTGTTGCGCGATGGCGCCATAATACAATCAATAGGTAAAGCTGGAGAAACGAGACAATACAAACTCGCGGCCACTCTTTTCAAATCGTAAATGTTTACAATATTTCTTTGTTTATAAATTGTATATGTAGGAAAGGTGCTGCCACCATTACATTATACACCATATTATAGAACTGATGCAAAAACATGAGATAAAAAAAAATATATATAAATATATCAACCTCTATGTGTACAATATAGTAAGAGCTCCACTTACGATGGTGTGTCAAGTCTTCTTGAAGTTTTGTGAAACTTATTAACTAGGTTTTTCTCGAAACTTCAAAACACACAAAGGGTCCCGTCTGGGAACCGAAACCTCTCGCGCAGCAATCCTCCGCATTCTTACTGCATCAAGGATTAGATCTAGTCTTCCTTGGTAATTTTACTTATATTTGGTTGGGTATTAGTCTACCTATGTATTTGAATTATGAAAGGAACTGACCGAATGTACTCTCTAAGTTGTTTTTGCACCGCCCTTAGCTTGTCGAGGAATTTGGCCGTTTGGTCGAAGTACTCGATGGCATCAGTCACGCTGCCGGACTGCTGTTTATTGTCCACAATCTGCTGATTCCTACAATAATAAAGAACAGGTTAGGCGTGCTTTTATATTTAGCTGCAAATGAGAGCACGGTCCTTTTTCACAATCTTGCTTCCGTATCTTCTGCAAGCCAAGCGGAACTGTCAAACTCTTGTCATAATGGTAAATGGATCAGTGTGCTTAGAAATGCATCAAGGTGCATGCACAGTTCGCTCAAATATGTCCACTGCGATGAATAGGGACTCAGTAGAGAGACAGAAAAAAGATCATAAATAAGGACCCAGCTGAGAGACGCTGCTAGCACAAAATACTAAGAGTACAGATTGTAAAACACGCGCTCATGCAACACACAGACATCGCTCATGTACCTGGACTCTCGACACTTTCAAAATAAAGTGATCTGTATTTCGGTATCCGTGATTAATGTCTATGTGTGCGTTGCTCGAATATTTTTGATAGATAGCTGCATTATCAGCCACTAACATAGACTGTATTTATTTTATATTAGAGATCCCTATCAAAATTACAATAATATAACCCAAGGTATCAAAAATTTGCCTATAAAAATGTGCCATTTTGTTATATGTTAGAAAATGTAGGTTCATAGTAAGCCACATTTTGTAACAAATAACAAATCTCTTTAACACCTTATTTGACGTGCGCTGTAATTTTGGTATTTTTTTGAAAATTCAGGTTACTGTGGAGATTTATCTGTTGCCGACTTTGAAAAAGGGTAATCTTTAATGCGAAAACTAGTTTTTATCACGATAATAATATACTAATAACCTTCCTTCTTGGCATCTTGACATTAGACCTCCTTTTATCACACAACCATTGACGAGAACCCGGAGTAAAATCGATGTTTCTTTGTCAGGTTTAGGGCCTAAACCAATAATTAAAAAATAAATTAAGATTTTTCTCCAGTAATTTAGTCTGTAGGTGGTTAAGGTTATAAGTCCAAAAACAAGTGGAAGATGATTAAGGATCATTTAATGTTATGTAAAGAAGCTACGAGCAGGGTGTAATTAATAAATACCTATACAAATCACTCTGTGTAGGTATTTCTATGAGATAACTGCTGAACGGTGTGTTGGAAGGTAAGCTACGCAATCACGTTAGAATGCTCAAACGCAATTATAGGTCATTAAATTAATATAATGCTGTCATTTTGATTACGTTTCATAGTTAAGAATCGATTAGAATTCAGGGAAAATGATTCATAGTTTAAGTACTATAACATGTGGACCTACTTGGTTCTAATGGTACGTTCAAACGCGTGGGAACAGCCTGGCAAGCAGCCCGTCACGGGTCGCCGTGCCAGTACAAACATACTGTTCACAAATACCCGAGCAACACATTCACGCCCGCATTCGTGTTTGTGCCCGTTGTAGCTTTGAACGCGAGCGTGTAAACGCACCGTACTATAAACGCGACAAAGTGAGAATGTATTTTATTCTTTCACACACAAATTACTACTATTGCACAGGTTTTGATAAAACTTAACAATTATACAGCCTACTCGTAACTTCGCTTGTGATTTCGCCCGCGTGAAAGCATCTTAATATGTCCTTCTCTAGGATACAAACTATCTTTAAATAATTAAGATTAAGCAGTAGTTATAGTCGTGAAAAGGTACCAACCGGACAAATTCGTTTATAAGCTATGACTCAGTTTTCTTTATTAATTAGCTAAATGAAAATTTACAATGTTAATAAATACAAGCTAGATAACCCTATGAACAAACTATATACATACTATTATCATTATTTACAACTTACCTAGTAAACTACAAAAAAAAGGATAGAATTTGAATATAGAACAGAATGAAACATAGGTAAGTAGCCTGAACATTTTCCTGCGAACTTTGATCATTTCATCATCATTGCCAATATCTAAGTCATTGTAAAGGTTTCTAAGAATAAACGGTAAATGACCTATTTCTTGGCTACATAGCTAGACTAGTATTCATAGCCTTGGAAATCTATATAAACAAATAGCTGTTGCCCGTGACTTTGTTCGCATGGAATTTTTGAAAACAAATCTCTCCAAGAAGAAGGATATATTTTTGTTGTTAATATTTTTTGCTTATGTGCAATTCCAGACTATTATTTATCCTAATGAAAAATGTTATCCAGATCTGACGTTTTGGTATGATTGAGTAACAGTGTGTCTTCTATACCATTGACCCGAAACGAAACTTCGTAATTTATCTCGATATCTAACTTTTAACCTATAGTTTTAATTGAGACTATTTTGTTTCTTATAAGCATAAGAGTACTAGTTCATAGACATTTTTAATAATATTAAAAATGTCTATGAACTTGTACTTTTTTGCTTATACGAAACATAATAGTCTGTATATTATACAGTTGCCACCTCTTTAAGAATATGAAATATTGTTAAAAAAACTATTATAAATTGATAGTATTGCATCAGTGATTGCCACATGTTAACCAGTCTACCATTATTTCTTACTTTTTTTCCAAATCCTTATACTCCAGGCTATCTTCTTTGATATCTTTATGCAAGGGTATCAGGGCAGGCACCAGGTTCAGCGTATTGTCTAGCAGGTCTCGACCCAGGACCATGTGCGATATGTATCTGTTAACAAACAATGTACAATTCTACATTTATTATCTATATGTATGGAGTCTCAGGCCAGGTGGAGTGATGATTTACGCAAAACGGCTGGCAGGAGCTGGACGCGAGAAGCCGAAGATAGAACAAAGTGGCGTGCAATTGGAGAGGCCTATGTCCAGCAGTGGACTGCGATAGGCTGATGATGATGATGATGGAGTCTTGAAGAGAGATGTACAGTACAAATACGAATATATGTATACTATGATTCACTTTGTTGGGTCCATTTGTTTCTTTCTACGATGGCTCCAGATGAGAAAGATAAATTGACCACCATTGTCATACTAAGGTCAAGATTATATGAGTATTTAATTGATACTGATATAATTAATGATATCCAGAAAAATCGTACAGAAAAATTACTGATATCGGAATAGATCAATAAAGTATTATATAATTTTAGTAACACAGTGTGTTTTTAAGAAGACTTCCCATTAACATATTATGGAATTTATGGCTGATTTTGGAGTTTATCCGGAGGTTGTTATATAAAGAGCTGGAAACAAGGACCTATATCTGCAGTCAATGGGTTTCTAAAAATAACTAACCTTTCATGTGCACGAGGTTGGAGGACACCTCTGGCAAAGTAATTGATGCCTAGGACAGACGCTATGCCCTTGCATTCGATACTTCGAAGCAGATTCTTGAAACCGACGAGGTACCTGTATTGTAAGTTATACAATGTATACCACCTTGTTCTTGTATATTCAGTGTAAAATAAAGAGTATTATTATTATTATTATGTATGTCGTTTCAATATCACAGGACTATGGAGTCCCGGTCATTTGGGAGGCGTGCGTGGGGCCGAAGCCAACTCGTAGAGGCCCGTTAGACACTTTAATCTAAAGGCTATGTGACACAAACCGGCGAATCGTCAAGCAATTTTAAGGTAAACAATGCGCGTTAATTCCCGTAAAATAAATAAGTTATGATTAGTTTATGGTTCGAAATTCAATTTTTAGGGTTCCGTAGCCAAAATGGCACAAACGGAACCCTTATAGTTTCGTCGTGTCCGTATGTCACAGGCAGTTTACTCGAAGACTATTCAATGAATATTGATACAATTTAGTGAAATGGTGGCTTGTAGTAGCCGCTACTTAGTTTTATAGCTAAATAATAAAAATGAATATTTTTAGGGGGTACTCCATACGTGTAACAGAAGCAAATATCAACTTGTTGCACATCATTCAACCGGTCTTTTAAAAACACATTAAGGTTTCTAATAAACTTTTATGATTTTGTGAAAAGCTTTGAAAATAATTACTCCGAAAGTTGTATAAATTGTGTGACCCCCCCCCCCCCACCCTTAACTTTGGACCGTGTGACCAAAAATTGTGAAAATAATTACAATGTAGCACTTACTTTGTTACTTGATTAAATACTTTAAATTAAATTATTGCCTAAGGGCAAAGGGCCTAAGTGCCATGAACATACCCTCTTCTGCTGATGCATCAAGACTGCGGAACCCTACATTGAGCATGGTCCGACATGCTCTTGCTCGGTTTTTTGTTTTTTTTTTTCTTGTTAGATTGGCACAACTGTTTTCTGTTTTGGCGCGGAGTTAGAGTTGCATTTGTTATTTATATTAAGTACTGTGTTTTTTTAGTTAGACCACATATCTAGTGTGCATTACAAATTTCATAATATACAAAAACATCTAACGAAGAGTTTATCTTAATTTTTGCATCGCCAAATAGAATTTCGAGTCCCTGAAACCAGTTACAGAAGGCATATGGCAAATCGACTATATCTACAAAATGTACTTATGATCGGGCCAAAGCGTTCAAAAGTGGTCAAGATGTACCCAATGGAAGATTTGCCTCGCTTTGGTCATCAACGACAGACATCAACGCCTAAACCGAAGTTAACATCAAAATAGTGACTAAAAATCGTCATTCAAGTTTGAGAGAGACAGCCGCTGAACTTTCTGTATCTCACAAGTTGATTCATTCCTTTTTAAATATAATTAATTAGGTATGAAACGTGTTGCCGCTCGGCTAGTCCCAAAACACTTGAATTTTCTCCAAAGACTCAATGCCATAATAGTTGCTAAGGGTATATTGCTAAAGGTTGGCTGGTAGAGAATGCTTTTAGCATTAAGTCCGCCTTTGTACAATATTTTGTGCATAAAGTCAATAAATAAATAAATAAATAAATATATTAAAACAAGTCAATTCCGACCCAGTATTCATGAAACGCATTGGTACTGGTGATGTTACATGGGTTTACGAGTTTGACATGCAAACCAGTCAACGAGCTTTGGAGTGTCACCTTCCAACTGAAACGAAACGAAAATATCAGCCCGAAGTCGAACAAAAGTCGTTGACTATGCACTCAACATTTTTGCTGGAAAGTCAAACGATAAATAAAAATTATAAATAAATAAAGATTTAGTTCGACGAAAAGGGTAGGTTTGTGGAAAAAAATCACACTGCACCACGATAAACGATCGATCGTTTAAAATATTGGCCTTCGCAAAGGCCAATATTTTAAACGATTTTTTGACCAAGATCTCAACAAACACCATCGAGCAACCACCTTATTTGCTAGATATGGTTCCAGCTGACTTCGTGGCACCCGTTTTCATTCAGTAGAAGACATAAAGGAGAATTCGCGGTCAAAACTGAACTCAATACTGGAAAAAGCGTTTAACAGTATTTTGATGATTAATCCAATCGTCATCGTTGGCGTAAGTCATACTTTGAAGGCGATAAAATAAATTATAATGAATAACTTACATTTTGTGTATTATTGATCGGTTCCCTTACTTTCTTTACAGAGTGGTACATTGTTTATAAATATACTAGCTTACGTCCGCGTTCTCCCTTTTTATAAAAATAAAATACATAGCAATAAATATGTTAGTAAATTTTATTAAACATTTTTTATTATTATTAATAATAATCTTGGGACAACTCACACAACGCTATCTGATCCCAAACTAAGCAGAGCTTGTACTATGGAAACCAGACAACTGATAAACATACTTATATATTTCTAAATACTTACATAATATAGATAAATAACACCCAGACACAGAATAAACCATCGTGCTCATCACACAAAGTTTTATCCTGGGTGGGGATCGAACCCACGACCTCTTGCGTAGCAGTCGGATACAGTCGTTATTAATATTATAAATAGATATGAAACATTTATAGGCACAGAACATAAAATTATATTACAATATTCATATGTTTACATTATTTAACCATATTTAATGACATAATGACTCTTGTCTTCTAGAGAACGAAGCAGGGCATCCGTAGTGGGCTTCGATCAACAATGATACAACGCCGTGAGTGCAATTGATAAATCCAAATATGTGAGAATAAAAAATATGTAGGTATATTGTTTAACAGAATTGTGCAATAATCATTTTACATGACAGCATTAAGGATGATTCTTAGTCGAAGAATGTGATGTCGTTCAATAGGATGCGGTTTTAATTCCGGTGATTAATTTTGTGTCCTTCATACGAAAAAGGAAAAAGTTTAACAAATATGCATCGTTATAATAAAAATGTTGTATCAAACTTCACTTACTATAATAGAGGTTATCAAATATTTTTATTACTTAGCTATCAAACTAAGTAGCCGCTACTACAAGACACCTTTTCACCAAATTTAATTAATATTCATTGTGTAGTCTTTGAGTAAAATATCTGAGACATACGAACAGACAGAGAGACGGACATGACGAAACTATAAGGGTATCTACCGTTACTTCGTTGTTTTCCGTCGGTTAAAATGAAAGTAAAATTCTTCGATGTATTTTTAAAATTTAAGGCAGTTTCTTCTAACTAGTGATTCAGTGTTTGTCCTGTAACTATGTTGTAATCTGACTAAATTACAAAAGTTAGGTCTGTCGCCTACTTCGCTTTCCCATTTGCGGTTAAATGACGTCCATAGCTACGCATTCGGTTGTTTCCTTCATTACTCTTTTGACTCACTTTTGTACCCATTACCACTGTTTCGATGGCGCCAAGGTATAATAATATACTATGCGTTTCAAATGAGTTGATAATTGTCATGATTACATTATGATTCGCATTACGACTGCAACTTCATTGTATGACGTAATGTCAGCAATAAAATGATTCGTAAAAAGGTGTCATTGGTATTACAAAGAAGTACCTACCTACTCTAATAAACTATATAAAAGCACTGTATTTTACTATTTATTATCTAATATATAAAATTCTCGTGTCACAGTTTTCGTTGCCATACTCCTCCGAAACGGCTTGACCGATTTTGATGAAATTTTTTGTGCATATTGGGTAGGTCTGAGAATCGGACAACATTTATTTTTCATCCCCCTAAGAGTTTGTTTGTTTGTTTGAACGCGATAATCTCAGGAACTACTGGGCTGCACTGAAAAAATATTTATTACTGTTGGATAGCCGATTTATTGAGAAAGGCTATAGGCTATATAACATCACGCTACGACCTATAGGAGCTGAGCAGCAATGATAAATGTTGCAAAAACGGGTAAAATTTACGCAGACGAAGTTGCGCGGGTCAGCTAGTTACAGATATATTTCTTACTGGAAGACCACAAAAATGTCGAATATTCTTATATTTTGCCTATTTAAATATTTCTGTTTGGTGTTTATTAGATATTAAAGAATACTAATAATATAATATTTAAGTTAGATACATAGTTTAAAGAAAATAAATATTACGTCCGTTCTATGACAATACACACACATACATTACCTGACTTGGGAGTTTTTGTTGCTAGCGGTACAATTTTGACCAGTACAGAGTGAAGTTGCGATCGCGATTATCTTCTCATTTGAAACACATAAATACTTGATGGCGCACGACAAATCTTTGTTTGGTGCACAAAAAAAAAAGATTGTGTGGATTTCATGTTATTGGGTATGTACAGGTATCGTTTCTTCAAGGTCTAGTCTAACTAGTCTATAGAGTAAGTTTAAAATAAAACCCTTTAAAAATATGACTATAGTTCGTAAAATATAGCTTGATACCTGTGACGTTTGTCAGAATGACATGTAATAGGTATGGGACGTCTTTCGTATTTTATCGATATTTATATGGAATGAGTTTATTAAAAAAAATACATTTTAACGATATTGAAAGAAAGAAAAAAGGAAATGAAAGATGAATTTGAAGGTATTTAAAAGTTTAATTGTCAAATGGTGTACAGCCGAGATCAACTTCCAAGTCGAATTCTGATTCATCACTGGAGCAGTCCTGTAGATTAATAATTAATTCTTGATCGCATATGTTGTCAAATTGAATATCGCGCTCCCAATCTTTTTGAATCACATTTTTTGTCTTCTCAACTACCTTTTTCCAATCATCAGCATTTACATGTACACAAGCTTCATGTAGTAATGTCAACATTTTGTTCGCTGTGAAAGGCGGTGCTACATTATGTCTGGCAGCGTAACCTAGAAAAAAAAGGTATTCGATCAAACAAAAAACCTACTACATTCTTTGTAAGCTTTTTATATATGTTTTTTTAGATTATACGAACCTTTGACTTGAGCCCAGATTAGTTCTATTGCATTGTAATGGCAATGATATGGTGGTAAACGGATGACGGTGTGGCCCATTTCCTTTGCAATTTCGTCTATAATATATCTTGGAGTGGGGGGCTTATGAATGCTTACTAATCTTAGCAATTCTTTCTTGAGCATGCTGTTGTCGGCTTTTACTCCTTTGTTTTGCAGCCAAGTAATAATTTCAATTTTACGATTGCTTGTCGTAGGCGCCTTATCTTTTTGTACTGAATGATACGGAGCGTTGTCCATCAGAATAAAATGTGGTTCACTCAAATTATTTAGAAGAGTTAGAAACCACTCCTTAAATTTTGTAAAATCCATTTCTTCATGGTACTCTGTTGTTTTTACTGATTTAAACGCCAGTAAACAATTGGGCACAAAACCAGACGATGTCCCCGCATGAGTAATTATTAATCTTTGTCCTTTGCCTTCGGGCACCTTGGTGGTAGACTCCGCTTTATCGTCTGTCCACGATCTTGAAACAGTGTGGTTTGCGTTGAGCCATGTTTCATCAAGAAAAACCACTTTATTCCAATCTGTTATATTTCTGACTTTGCGCAAAAAGTCAATTCGGGTCAAAGCAATGTCTGTTCGCTCCATTAAAATTTTTCTTTTATCGCTTTTCTTATAAGCAAAGCCGATTTTTTTCAATATTTTGGACAACGATGGTGGACTTCCTTTAAATAAATCCGCGTCTTTAAGCGAAACGGATACTTTTTTTAACGTGGGAAAATCACCACGTGCGTAATACGCATATATATGATTTCGAATTGCGGCAGCATCAAAGTCGTCAATTTCGGTGACTGGCGAAACTCTCTTCCTTTTTTTATTAGGAGTCGATAATATTTTACCTCCCTCATCTTCGGCCACCATCTCCTTTGACGATTCTCCATACTTTTCTTTGCTAATTCGAGACACTGTAGCTCGTCCGATACCAAGAGCGTCAGCAACTCTATTGCACACTTGCTCCAACGGTAGTAGCGGTCCGCCATTTTGATTCTCGCGCTCAAAATACTCACGCAAACGAATCACAAACTCGCGACTTTCGCTATTCAAAACAGTTTTTTTTTGTTCTTTTCGGCATTGTGGTGCAAAAAAAAACAAATAACTAGAAATAACAACAAAACTTAACAAAGCAACAGTAATAACGACAAAACAATATTAATCACGTAGCGGTAGCGTATACAAGGCGTGGGCACTCGTACTGACTCAAAAAAGATGGCGCCCGCTTGATCGCTGCATGCGAAAGCAGTAGGTATTGCAAGACTAAAAAAATACGAATTCGTTGTGAAAAAACGATTAGATATAATCATTTATACAATTTATATTAATGAAATTGTCATACATTTATTTTATCGATATTCGCTGGCCAGTCGATTACACATCCCTACCAGGCTGCGAAAAGAGTTTACGAAGTAAGCTAACAAAAAAATATAAATAATAAAATATAATAAATATTTTAAATTACCTTTGTTTATACTAGTATCTCCTTGATAACAAGTTCTATTTGAAAAAAGTGTTCTAGATTTCTATACAAATGTCTTATTAATATTTAAAAAATTAAAACTTTTCCAACAACAAATTTATTGTAGCAGTCTTTTAAACGTAGTCTCTAAAGTCACAGGTATCAAGCTATATTTTACGAACTAACTATAAAGTCACAGGTATCAAGCTATATTTTACGAACTATAGTTGACTCGCGCAACTTCGTCTGCGTAAATTTTCCCCGTTTTTTTTATCATTTTTCATTGCTGCTCCGCTCCTATTGGTCGTAGCGTGTTGTTATACAGCCTATAGCCTTCCTCGATAAATGAGCTATCCAAGAGTAAAGGGTTTTTAATTCGGCCGAGCAGTGACTGAGATAAGCGCGTTCAAACAAACAAACAAACAAATTCATCAGCTTTATAATATTAGTATATATAACTAGAGATGTGCCGACTTTCATAGTCGGCGATTAGTCAGTTAAAATCATCAACTAGTCGGCTGGTAAAGAAATCGTATCTTTTCTTGCGAGTTTTTGCAATTATGTCAATCAGCCCTCTAATATATGGTGTATAATATACAGTACGATCAACGTATCTTGACCGGATTGAAGTTAGGTTTTTATCACTTTCGCGCATGTCATAGAGATGCGACCCTAAAATTACTTACGAAAACGATTAATCGATTAAAAATACTAACAACATTTTAATTTAACAATATAAAAACATAAAAATTTAAATTTAGAACAGTTACAGTAAATAATAAAGAAACTTTGAAAAACAATTTCTTTACCACAAAAAAAACATGAATTAGTAATACTAATTATGACAATGTAATGCGTAATCGCATCTCTAATCCTCTTGGTTTAGTTACCGACCCCGCCCCCGCTTCCTGTCACCATTTACTTCCAAAAAATGCATCTGCTGCATGCAGTTACGTTGATCGTACTGTAATGGTGGCAGCACCTTACCTGCATATACAGTTTAAAAACAGAGGAACATTGTAAACATTGGCAATTTGAAAAGAGTGGCCACGAGTTTTTATTGCCTGTTCTTTTCTCGGGCTTTACCTATTGTTTGCGAACAGGCATTACAAGTAAATGTAGAATCGACTTTTCACAGGTGTAATATTTTGCTTCCTAAGTGAATAAATGATTTTTATTATTATTATTATAAATAAATAAATAACCTACAATAGCATAAAATTGATGTAGTATTAACTTGTTTATTCGGTTACATATTAGCATCTTACAACTGTCAAGTCGACGAGTTAGACAAGCCCCCGTAGCGCCATCTCACCTAACCCGCAAGCATTAAGAGATAGAAAGATTTGATATCTAGTAACATAGTCCAGATAGGTGGTTCGCTTCTGGCCCCGGTTTGGCTACGGAAGTCTCGGGTTCGATTCCTGAGTCTGGATTTCAAATTTTTCTATCTTTCAAAAATGCAATTATTGTATTTGTAAAGTCTTTGGCAAGAAATGCCTATAAAAATTACTTCAAAAATAAACATTTTAAACACATTAGTACGTTGATAAACTTTCGCAATTTGTACACATTATGAAAATATATATATTACGGGTCTTAATCGCGTGAATAATTTATTTAAGGTAAAAAAACCATGTTTATTGCCCAAAGGTTCGACCGTATTGCAAGACAGTCTACCCGTGACCACGGCCCTTAAGACCCGTAATATATATATATATATATATATATATATATATATATATATATATATATATATATATTTTTTTTTTTTTTTTTTTTTTTTTTTTCACATGAGTAAGTGTCCGTATATGATACACTGCACCAACGAAGCTGTATCGGCCAAGACCTTGATCAAGTGCGTCAATAAATAAAATAATTGCGAAACACAGCATTCCAACTTCAAATCAAAGTTGATCTTTTGAGTTTATTGCAATGAATTGTTGTTCCTTTATAAATGAGGAAATTGAAGAATCAAAATTAATAAAAACTTTTTAACAAAATAATATACATGAAATAGTAGTCTTTATGTTTTATTCGGCACCAACTTCAAAATGTTTAATTTGTTTATGTTATCCTAGGTATATTGTTTTTTGCTTTTTAGTTGTCGTTGTCAGTTAAGTCGGTAATATTTTTTGTTAAAAAGTTTTTATTTGTCACTTTTTAGTGGGTTGGTTTATAATTCACTTAAGTTACAATAGGCTTATGTCATCTGCTCAAATCCTTTTACGAAATATTACTTGCCCGATGCAGGGCCGTTAATTGTTGAGGAGTTCACTATCAGCTTTATTACATTGTATAATAGTAGTATATCGAGATTAAAGTGCTACTCAATACCATATTAAAGTACTTAATTGAATCGCAAACTGTGAAATATTGAATAGGTCTGCTCGTAATTTTTGGTCTTCATCATCAGTTCCACTTCACCAATTGGTGTTTTTTAAGAGTAAATGCACGAATCACTACGAAATATACCTAAATCACTGTAGGTGTGCTTTAATATTTTAAGAGTTCCCTCGATTTCTCCAGAATCCCATCATCAGATCGTGATCTGGGGACAATGGGACCAACTTGGAAGTATACCCTTTCAAACACAAAAAGAATTTTTCAAATCGGTCCAGCTGTCTTTGCGTAATCGGTGAACAAACTACAAAAAAAAAACATACAGACGAATTGAGAACCTCCTCCTTTTTGAAGTCGATTGAAAATAGATGTGATGTTTTGCGTCGTACAGATTGATGCATGCCTTTCCGTTTTATTCGGTATCTTTTGGTATCTATACTTACTTACTTATATATTATACTAGCTGTCCCGCGCAACTTCGTTTTTGCAACATTTCTCATTCTTGATCCGCTCCTATTAGCCGTAGCGAGATTTTATATAGCCTATATCCTTCCTCGATAAATGGGCTATCTAACAATGAAAGAATTTAATTTAATTCGAGATTACCGCGTTCATACACGCAAACAAACAAACTCTTCAGCTTTATAATATTAGTAGAGATTTATTTGAATGTATGGATTTGTGTCAATTACGCCACAACAGGTACACGTAATACTAAATTTAGAACAGAGATAGATTATAGTCTGGCGTAGCACATAGACTACTTTTTATCCCAGAAAAATGTTCCTGTGGGTAGCTAGTACAAGACAACTCCCACAATAAGTTACTTGCCCTATATCACGTTGGGCTTGGCAAATACCTACTACCCACTACTTCTGGGGCACAGAGAGCTGTGACATTTTCAGGAATCTGTTTTTTAGGACCGACAACAATAACGTTGTTTAACCTGAATCATATTTCGATCTCTTTGATCGCCGCTGAGTCACTTGTCTCTTAAATATAGATTGCTATTACGACTATCAATGCAATGGCTACCTTATCCTGTCATAATTGTCTTATTTGTGCTCTTTGGGAAATTTACATTTACAAATTACACATCATGAAACTGACATAATATACATTGAATCACTGAATACTTACGTATCTTCTATAATACTGTCATATATCAATATTGCATGTGCGTAATACAAGCAGTTGATTGTACAATCTACGTAGAGTGTGTGAATGACTCATGTTTAAATTGATTGATAGAGATGGGTACCATGGTGAGATGTGAACATCAACTCAGTAGTTCTGACTATGACTCACGCTGCTTTAAGGTCTCATAGCCCTATTAATGTACCTATATTCTTTAAGGTAATTTCGAGAAAGATCTACGGTAGAGATGACCAATTATAAAACAGTATCCATGACTAATAACCATCAGATCACAGTAAACCTCTCAGTGTTCTGTTATCTTTATTAGATATATTTCGGGACTTAATCGCATGAATTATTTAAAGGTACGAACCTTTTATTTACCCGACGTTTCGTTTCTGTTATCTTGTTCGATTGTATTCTTTTAAGAAATGTAAATCTAAATAAATTGTTGTATATGAATTATATTCTTTTAAAAAATAATACAATTTATTTGCTAACTACTGAAAGCTTGACCTGTTGGTCACTTTCAAATGTGTACGTAATTTTTCGGAGGAAAACCATTAAACAATTTAACATTATATGTTATTGATGAGTTTTAGTAGATGTTATAAATAACTGAAACCATCTCACCCGTCCCACGGCATTACACCAAGACACTCAGATATAGATGGCCAATTTTTGTTTAATAAAGATGTCAACAAGCTTCAAACTCTTGTCACCTAAATGCGAGCAGTCTGCAGCAGATTAGCCAATTAAACAACCATAAAGCGTTGCCAACAATAGGTATACTGACTCGAAAATTTAAGTTACCTAAGTACTTGCTATGATTGTTACTAAGAAGTTTGTAAGCGCATTACAAATGTGTTGACCTCGGCACACGGCTTATAACAGATGCAATGTTATTTGAAAAGTTATCTGCGAACCTCTCTGTGAAATTCTTTTTGATGTTCATAAAATGATAATGTTAAAACACCTACGTCATCTTTCAGCGATAACGCCCATTCTAAATAAATATAAACGGCTATAAAATCAACTTTAACAAAACGAAAAACAAGTAAATCCATCCATCGATACCTACATTACGACAACTTAGCAGAAGTGTGTTGAAAATTAAAATTAAAGAATTTCTAAATAAATACAATGTGAATTTTAAAAAAGAAAATACAACTCTTGTGTATAGTGCCTGATGAAATTGGCATGAATCTCTCTCTCTCTCTCTCTCTAACACACACACACACACACTGTCTCTACATTGTCATTTATTCCAAGCATATTTATTTATTTTACGTCGGGAAATCGGTGTTTTACAAATTTTATTGAGTTTACGACTTGCTCGCACATTAAAGAGTTTTGTCTGTAATTAGTGGAAACGGTATACTCGTATTAATAGAAGGAGGAGGAAATTGCTGCGGAACCCTACACTGAGCAAAAGTTTTTACCTTTCTAAAGAGCGAACGGCAACCAAAAAATTAAGTAACTGTCTATCTTACTAATAAAACGTTAAAAGATGAAATGTCGTTGACGACCCATTAAAATGTCAATCTTGTTTCACATAAAAGTATTTTGAAAGGATAAAATTGTAAACATTGTTGTTGCTTACTCAAACTAGAGATTGATATTGTATGCAAATGTAAATTAGTAAGTTGAATTCGTAGTTATACATGGAAACCCCGATAAAGTAAATCCGTGAGGATACACCGTTACTACGAATTAGTGAAAATACACACTCAAATTCTGGGAAGATTGTCTCGTCATATTTAATGAAAATGCATTGCTCCTTATCTTAGTTTAATCGAAAAAAATGTATTGAGTACACTTATTAGTTGTCTGATGATTGGTGTATTATCTTATATACCTAAATAAATTATGGAGATGGATATTCAAGATTACCCCTTTTAGACGGATACTAACACTTAAGTAAGCTAGGGGGCTCTAACAAAAAGTAATTAAAACTGTTTTTAAAAATCATATTTTAGACAAATTTACGAGAATTATACCTAATGATGTATTTACCGATTCACACTACTACTACACTATTGTTGTATTGTAGTAATCAATTAAATTATTGTACTATTGTATTGTAGTATATATTGTATTGTAGTAATCAATTAGATTTACCGATATTGTTAAATACCTACATTTAGATTTAAGCGTCAACAATTGTATTGAGATCTGACTTCCGTAGCATAAGGACAAACCTCAGTGGTTTATTTGTGGTATGATTATTTGTAAATTGTAAGTTTTATTGATTCAATAATAAATTAAAAAAAAAAAAAACTTAATCAAATTATTTTTTCATAAAATAGGCTTAATATTGTAGAGTTGATGCCAATCTAGTTGATTTTCCAATACATAAGTGTCAAGTATTTAATATTGAACTGATGAATAGACTAAAATGCACTAAGAAACTGTCTTACGAATCTTTCATAAATGTGGAGATGTAAAATGGTGTCTGCTTAGTTTGCCGCCATTTTCTTATTTCTTATGCTATTATTAAAAGAACTTATTACGTGTGAAGGTTTAAAGTAGAGGGAAAATACTTTGCGACGCTAATCAGATGAGAGAACAAGTAGCTTGTGATTGTAGGTACTTCAGATTTTCTTGTATTTAATTAGTATGTCAAAAGCAATCAATTTTGTTAGGCCTACTCAAGAAGCTTATAGTGAAGACTGGAGATCTAATTCAAATACGTAAGTGTGCCTTATCGTGCTGTCTCTTAGAGACCCACCTTCTCTTTCTATATCAAAAGTATAATCATGGTCACTATAGTCACCAATTAAAAAGACGGTCTCTCGTTATGTCAAATAGTTCAAATTTCTTCTTTTCAGTAACAAATTTATAGTGTTGACTCATCAGTGTATATGTGCATACCTCACCGACATCCTTAAATAGGCAAGTCCCCTGTGAGAGATTACTAGGATTTAAAAAATCTACAGTCTACATAAATAAATATTAATCTACTCTGTAATTAGTGACTCGAACTATATGTTTGATGCAAACAGTGCGAGTTAATTAAGTTCACTCAATCGTGGAATAAAACGAGGGTAATGCGTTTCTCTCCAGTGTTTGCTGAACAAACACTGTGGGAGGGTTCAAGTACCGTTTTACGCTTTGAACAATATTATCCACAACTGCGATCTATGAAGAGCTCGCAACCCCGCAGTGATTTTATACTAGCTGACGAGTGCAACTTCGTATGCATCAATTTTCCACACAAACATTCATTGCTGCTCCGCTCCTGTTGGTCGTATCGTGATTGTGTAGCCTTCCTCAATAAATGGGCTACCCAACAGAAAAAGATTTTTTCAATTCGAACCAGTACTGAGATTACCGCGTTTAAACAAACAAACTCTTCAGCTTTATAATATTAGTATAGATGTGATTAGGTATGTAAATCAACGAGATTATACCAGTGATTTCGACCATGACTACCGGTTTAAATCTAACTATTATATATGACTAGCTTATACCCGCGGCTTCGCCCGCGTACATGCCAGATTGCTACCAAAATATTTTAACGGTAAAGTTTCATACTAACTTTGCACCCTCGTTTTACCCTCTAAGGGGGTGAATTTTCAAATCCTTTCTTACTTGCTCCCCTACGTTATAAAAGGAACATGGAGGAATGTGCAAAACTTCAAGTTTATAACCCTTATACTTTAGGCCCCACATTGATATGTCAGTCAGTCAGCTTTCTCCTTTTATATATATATATATATATATATATATATATATATATATATATATATATATATATATATATATATATATATATATATACTAGCTGACCCGCGCAACTTCGTCTGCGTAAATTTTCCCCATTTTTGCAAACATTTTTACTTGCTGCTCCGCTCCCATTAGTTGTAGCGCGATGTTTTATAGCCTATAGCATTCCTCGATAAATGGGCTATCTAAAAGTAAAAAAAAATCAATTTGGACCCGTAGTTTCTGAGATTATCGCGTTCAAACAAACAAACAAACTCTTCTCTCTCTTCTAATATTATAGTATAGTTATAAATGTTAGGGGTGGATAACCCTTATCACTTATGGGCATGAATAATAGATTGTAATTTTCCCTTTTTTCTTCCTTTTTTTTATAACATTTTTCATTGCTGCTCCGCTCCTATTGGTCGTAGCGTGATGTTATAACCTATAGCCTTCCTCGATAAATGGGCTATCCAACAATAAAATATTTTTTTCAGTGTAGCCCAGTAGTTCCTGAGATTATCGCATTCAAACAAACAAACAAACTCTTAGGGGTATGAAAAATAGATGTTGGCCGATTCTCATAGATACCGGATAAGCAAAAAAATTTCATCAAAATCGGTCAAGCCGTTTCGGAGGAGTATGGCAACGAAAACTGTGACACGAGAATTTTATATATTAGATATATATATATTTATATATATATATATATATATATATATATATATATATATATATATATATATATATATATATATTGTTCAGATGAATAAAAACTCCACAAAGAATCACCCGAAAAGCTAATCAAAAACATTGAAACCAGGACAAGAATAAATGACTTGCCCTTTCTAATCAAAGTTTTCTTATAATCTCGAGACAATATTGATTTCCAATTTTATCACAATTTAAAACGTCTCTACAGACCAAGCAATTCATCGTTATTACACGACCCGGCCAGCCCAGAAACGGTTAGGTTTATATTAGTGTATGCAAGTAATTTTCATATTTAACTTTAAGCTACTAAACAACTCATCCGATTTTGATGAATACCTATTAATCGAATCCAAGTGACTTAGGCTACATTTTTGCGCTATGACAGCCACATGACGTATACCTAGTGAGTGCTAAAGTATGGTAGGTACCAAGTTATAGATTTATTTGACATTTAAATAACATGTCGTGAAATAAAAGGGCTCTATGAAAACATTTAAAAATGTACGCAGTCAGTCTTTGCTAAGGCTATAAACAAAATGTCAAAAATGAAGAAATTAAAATCACCAATAATGGCGACTTTAATTAACTAAACTCCGACTACAGCAGAAAATACGGGTCTAAAAAGATTGTTTGTCGTATTCAGGTACCTACAAGTTTTTGGTAAAATTTTACTTGTTTCTAGTAGTATATTTCAAGGATAAGACACTAAGTTCTGTCGCTCGAATAGGGTTGCCTCGTAAAATATTACCAATATAGAAAATTTTAAAGCCAGACAGGGACTAAATTTGCAACCACGGGATCTAGAAACTTTTTGGATAGTATTTTTTATGTAAATTAAGTGAGTATTAACAGAGGATATTAAAAATTTACAAGGGTATTTCTGAGAGTAAAGCCGCTAAGGAAATTCAGTATAAGTTGGTATTAAAGTACACTTAACGTGTCATGTAAAACGTTTTATAAAAAAATATCACCACCATAAAAATAATATTTAATACAAAGTAACTAAAAAGAAAAAGAAAATATAGGTACAACAACATTTTTATGGATGGGTTGAAGATTTTGAAGTTGGTGCCATGAAATAATAGTTTTTATATATTTGGCACCATTTAACCTGATGACAATGAGACAAAAAAACCATTTTCATCATTATAAATTGTTTTAGCCATTTTCGTGTAATCGGCATAAAAAAACATACGTACAGACAAACATGAACCTCCTCCTTATTGAATTCAGTTAAAAAGTGAGGTCAACTTGCAGCTTTTAGCAACGGACAGTCAATATTGTATTGCACCTACCTTTGTACCAAATCCGATAACAATCTTATGGTATTGATAAAACCTGTCCTTTTTTATCCAGTGAACAGTACGATATTTAAGTAATAAAAAGTAATTAAAATCATCACGTCATTTTACCTAGCTACCTGCTAATATTTTTATAAAATCAGATTCCAAAATTCTTTATCATATGTTGAATTGTATCATTGATGTGAATGGTATTTAATGTGTTTGTATTTTCCTCGTGATGACATAGTTTTGCGTCATATTTGTACACTGTCTTGTAATTAGGTGACAAACATCCTTATATGGTCATAAATTGTCTAGTGTTAGTAATCAATTACTCTGAGAACCTGGTCACTAACCTAAATGCGTATTTACTTGGGAAAGACCCAAAAGAATAATCTTTATTAGGTTACAATAGCCACAAATCAATCGTGACGTTATTCTTTATGAAGAATTAAAAGTAATACACAAGAGTTTTGCGGTGAAGTAAATAGGTATATTTACTTACCTTTGGCATTTTTTAAGCGTCTTCTAGACGGTTGGAAACAAAGTTTCCCGCCAAGGTGACCTTGCTGGTTTCCAACAGCCGTCTACACTGTTGGAAACCAGCAAGGTTGGAAACTTCTTTGGCGGGAAGCCTTGTTTCTTGTTGCTGGCTGTACGGGGCTGTTGTAAACCAAATTACATACATACACTGTTGGAAACCAGCAAGGTCACCTTGGCGGGATGCCTTGTTTCCAACAGTCTGGAACATGCTTTAGGAATATTATAGGTTAAGAGACCGGATGATGGGCAGCAGCGTCCTCTGCGCACTTTAAAGTCTACTGCGATCGCCAACCCGCTCGCCAAGCGTGGCAATTAGGTATGGCAAATACCCCCAGGATCTATTGGGGAGACCCGTGCCCAGCAGTGGGACATCATATAGGTTGATATAAATAAGAGACGCTGAACATGGACTTTCAGCCATTTGATAACCACTTGAGACATCTTTTTTAAATAAAATTATTGATTTATAAACACGACTATGATACCTTGCCAATCGAAAAGTGTATGTCATGGCTATTTATTATTTGAAAATCACCATACGGTCGAGATGTGCAATTTGGACTACGACTCTCAATGAGACCGAGTCAAGTCATTATTTATTTAGATTCATCATTTAAGAGATAAACTTTATTATATTTTTTATTATTCAACAATCAATGAATTAGCTTGTATTAATTCACTGCCCCTCCTAATTTACGCCACGACATCTGGTTCTCTGCCAAACGCATCCAGTTCATCCTAGCAACCCTCCTTAGGTCGTCAGGCCATTTGGCTATTTAACACTAGGTCTTAAGAGAACGAAGACTACGTACTTATGCATTAACATTAACTTAGCCCAATTATTGAGGTCACTCTTAGTCCGGTCTTGGCGTCAGGTGGCACCTGGCCGTAAAACATAAAGTCTAAAATAAACGTTTATTATTTTCTATACAAATAAAAATATATTTGTTCTCTATGCGTTTCGAAACCATTGATCAGGGTCCTTATTCACGTTTTTTTTTTCGTTGTCCGCAGCAAGGCCGTGAGAACTATCAAAATCTTGTCATAATGATAGATAGAGAGCTGTGCTTAGAAATGCAAATACGCGCACGAGCGGCGGACAATGTATAGAAATAGCCCACAGTATCGATGTATAAATATTATAATAAGCTGCCAGATTCCTTAAAAACACAGGAAATATTAATGTATTTGAAAATAAATTAAAACTGACGCTATACGAAAAATGCTATTATACTATTAGAGAGTATATGGAAGATGCATTATCCCTACTCATCCCTACTTATATATAGGTAAATGTGAATGTAAGTTTGTTTGTTAAGCTTTCACGCGAAAACTACTCAACCGATCATCATGAAACTTTGTACACATATTTTTTGCAGGTACATATTAGAAGTAACATAGGATTATAAAAAAAAGGGAAAATTTATATTATATTTATGAATAGTATGTCATACCTAATATCTAGTTATTAACTTAGTTCGTTTTTTATTTTTTTTTCCTTATTATCTAGTTATTAATTTAATTAGTTTGTAAGTTTTGCAGCATCCTTACGGGGTCTATGTATGTTTAAGGACTGCCTGTAACAACATTGTGCAATAAATGAATAAATAAATAAATAAATAAAACATCTTGAGCGCATCGCGCATGCGCCATGCGTCACGGGCACGAAATAAAGACCGTAAATGAGGACCCATTTTGATTAATCTTTGGTAGGGTATTCTGGGGTCCTTATAACTAAATTAACAGTAGTTAATCTAAACATTCTTACGGCCGGTCTCAATAATCTACTTATCGATAGATTTAGCTTGGAGCTTATGTCAAATATATACCTCTAGTAGCCAAATCCATCGATAGTTAGATTATTGAGACCTGCCGTTAAAGGACATGTGATCTAAACCATAGGCCGTCTTGAGGGGACAACAGTGCCAGTAATTCTTCCTTGAAATAGTGATGATAGATAACACATCACTGTGTTTCGGTTGAAAGACACTGTAGCAATAATTGTAATTACTGGGCAAATGAGACTAATGCGCTTATTAAACTACACTACATCAATGACCCTAAACCCTAAAAAAGAGTTAATTCTCTAACAAATTTTCAAGGCCTCGATTTAGGGACCTGATTCAGGGTAAAAGCCGTTTTATGAACTAATGTCTCAAATGAGGAGTGCGATACGGTAACATTAAGATCTTTGTTAAACAATATTTTGGATGGCACTGATACTTTTATGGGCTACCGTGACACTAAGGTTCATTTCCGTGCATCGCGGCCGATCGCGAGCCGCGCGCGACTTACGACAAGCGGCTGACGTGCGCGACCAATACGACAATAGTTAGAGTGCGCGCGCAGCCTACGTTAGTCGTTGGCCGCGCGCGTCTGTCGTAGACCTCGGAAACGGCGCCATACATTCTCATACTCTGAGTATTGTCGCATCGGCCGCGCGCGCTTGTCGTAAGCCGCACGTGGCTCGCGATCGGCCGCGATGAAATAAACCTTTACTATATAGAGTTCCATAGTAATCGGAATAATGCGGCTTAAGAAGTGGGTTTTCTGTTGTTGTTCATACTTACAACGTACATAATAATATTTTTCAATGGAATCTGTAATTTTCATTTGATCAGGGTCCTTATTCACTATCTTTTTTTTTTCATTTTCACGTCAAGCCCGTGCTTCTAACTGTCAGAAATTTTCATAATGGTCTATAGAGAACTTCGCTTAGAAATGTATCGCGCATGCATCGCGCGGACATCTTTGAGCGCATCGCGCATGCGCCAGTTCGCGCGGGCTTGCGGCGAAAACGAAAAAAAAAAAAGATTTTGAATAAGGACCTAGCTGTTACTCGTAAACTTGTAAAGCTATGGGTGTGAAAATTAAGTTTCATGCATACAAGGTTAATAGATTAAATTAAAGAAATAAATAAAATAATAACAATTAAATGGTAACAATATTTAAATACAAATGATCATAATTAAAATAGATGTCATTACGTTAGGTAGTATTGCAACTCAGAAATAGTAAATTATAGACTGATTGCCTTGCCGATGTCAGTGTAGTAAATATATCAAGGTTAAACTGTTTACAAGATTCTCATTGAATGATTCATCAATGTGAGACAATATTTAACAAGATATTGATTGCGTCATTTTTAACAAGATACTTTGGCAATGATTCAGAAAACTTAAATTTTCACCGTTTTTGCAGCATTTTTCATTGTTGCTTCGCTCTTATTCGTCGTAGCGCGATGTTATATAGCCTATAGCATTCCTCGATAACTGGGCTATCCAACAATAAAATCAGTTTTCAATTTGGACCAGTAGCTTCTGAGATAATCTCGTTCAAACAAACAAACAAACTCTTCAGCTTTATAATATTACTAGCTGTCCCGCGCAACTTCGTATGCATACATTTTTCCCATTTTTGCAACATTTTTCATTGTTGCTCCGCTTCTATTGGTCGCAGCGTAATATTATATAGCCTAAAGCCTTCCTCTATAAATGGACTATCCAACAAAAAATATTTTTTCAAATCAGACCAGTAGTTCCTGAGATTAGCGCGTTTAAACAAACAAACAAACATACATACAAACAAACAAACTCTTCCGCTTTATAATATTAAGTATAGATTAGTATAGATTATCTTTACATATTATACAACAAAGTCGCTTCCGTTGTCTGTACGTTTAGCTCTTCTAAACTACGCAACAGATTTTGATGCGGTTTTTACTATCATACAGATAATTACTTCCGGATGGTCTTCGATAACGTTTACATGTATAACATGTGCATATTATGTGTATTATATAGTTGAGGAAACTCTGGAAACTGAGGAAGTAAGCTATAAAACGTAATAACGTATCAATGCCAGTTATGTCATGTTTTCATTAAGATATATACTGTACTAGCTGTCTCGCGCAACTTCGTATGCGTAAATTTTCCCCGTTTTTGCAACAGTTCTCGTCGCTACTCGGCTTCTATTAGTCGTAGCGTGATGTTACATAGCCTATAGATTTCCTCGATAAATGGGCTATCCAACGAAAAAAGATTTTTTTAAATCGGACCAGTAGTTCCTGAGATTAGCGCGTTTAAACAAACAAACAAACTGTTCCGCTTTATAATATTAGTATAGATATTATACTGTATATATAAATAATTAATTAACCGATTACATTGTTATTGTTATGCAATTGCTATTAATAGTACTTGTTATCTTAGTTTATGCTGTATATAATTAACATTGATGTTGAACGTTGACCCTGAGTCACGTTCCACGGGTCTCGTGCTATATATGATAATACAATTCATCACGGTTATGTCACAAAACTCAAAGTGAGGTTAAACGTACGGCTGGCAGACCAATAACCAGATGTTTAGACGATATAAGAGCAACCGCTGGATCTTAGACCATCCCGAATGGACCGCTGGAGAGGCACATTCCCAATGGTGGGCATGCCATGGCTGAATAAAAAGAAGAAGATATCATAAATTAGATAAATACACAGCGACGCGCATGTACAAAAATCTCAGTTGAAATCGGTTGACAGCGCATGTGGAGTTCGCCGTATGTGTGAGAGGATTTTTTGTTGAGCTGTGAACTGACCTTCTTTAAATACCTACCTATGTATTCTGTGGTTATGTCACAAAATAATTACGTATATGGTACACAAAATGTCCGCTCACAGGTCAACAACAAGTCGACGCACCAGACGCACATTTATATAATTGCCAATGTGCATAGTCTTGGTTGTCATTCACCAAAATCTGCGTAGATATGTGAGCCTGTTGTCGCTCGTTGTAGAGAACCGGCCTTACCTATAGTTATATTTTATGGATATGCAGATTTGCGAGTAAAAACGAAACCGCAGTTTGACTTTTATCAGATGATTCATTCCAACTACGAATATGATAGTAAAGAGGTACAACTATTTTAAGAGAAAAGCAAGCTAAGTAAGCTATTGGGAGCATTCTAAGTCTCAGCTTGTAGAAGAGGCCACTCTTAGTCAGGTCTTGGCGTCAGGTGAATAAAAAATTTTTTTTGATAAAATATTGACACACATTAGGTACAATAAAACAAAAAATATATAACAAGTAATAATAACAATAGAGAGTAATAAAATAACAATTTAAAAAAAGATAATAATAATAAATAATGATAAAAAAACAATAACAATAACAATAACAATCAATCAGCAATCAATTTTAAAAATACACTGCAATATACAGTTTAAAAACTATAAAAAAATACATTATTATTACTAGATACAGCTAAGTCCTGCAATGTGCGTCAATGCACTTATCAAAAAAGAGCTGTTGCTCAGCCTTAAGCTACACACTCAAAGCGGTGAACGCTGATTTACACCTGATTAGCACCTGGCCGTAAAACATAAAGCGAAATTTAATTAATCTCATTATGAAAAAGCGAATGGCGAAGAATACCGAGTAGAGCTGAGCCCAAATGATACGAATACGGCTAAGCAAAAAAAGAAATGAAATCTATGCCAATATTATAAAGCTGAAGAGTTTGTTTGTTTGAACGCGGTAATATCAGGAACAACTGGAACGAATTAAAAAAATCTTTTTCTGTTGAGTAGCCCATTTATCGAGGAAGGCTATAGGCTATTATAACATCCTGCTACGACCAATAGGAGCGGAGCAGCAATGAAAAATGTTGCAAAAACGGGGAAAATTTACGCATACGAAGTTGCGCGGGTCAGCTAGTATAGAATATATACCTAGGAACTATTTATTGTATAGTATATACCACCTGTTTGAACGAATATAATATTTGATTTGATTTGATAGAGAGAATAACATCACAATTAACATTTTTTCCAAAATTGAGTTATCAATGCCATAATAATTCTAAAATGTACGGTAACCTTAGGAGAAAACAATCGCGATTGTGTTCCTAGTGATTGTAGATACATGACGTAATGGTTTTTGTTCAATTGACGTAAAATTGTCTTCCCCTTATAGCAAGAACTACCGATTGGAACTTTACAGTAATGTCGTTTTTATAGTAATGGACCATCGGCTGCAATACAAACATATGACCTGCGAAGCCGAAGGGCAAATGCTAGTTGCCTATAAATTGATGTTATACCTATTTGACTATATGACTGCCTCTGTGGCGCGGTGAAAGTGTATCCGACTGCTACGCAAGAGGTCGTGGGTTCGATTCCCACACGGGAAACCACTTTGTGTGATCCACAAATTGTTGTTCCGAGTCTGGGTGTACTTTGTGTCCGTGACTTGTATGTTTGTAAAGTCCCCCGCGACACAGGGCTTGTACCCCACTGCGGGTGTCGGCTTTAAAAAAAAAAAAAATTAAATCTATAAACTTGTAAGTGGTCGTCGAATATGTTCATTATCTCAAAAAGTTTATACGCTTGAATAAGTTTTCAGAAAAGGATAAAATAAAAAAACCAATAACGTTTTGGTCGTTCTCCCAAATTCGATTGTCTATCTATGGCATTCGAATTTGGGCAAACGACTAAGTGTAAATGAACTAGGTCTAGGGTTGCCATCTCTTAAATGTGGCAATCAGGACAGAACTCAGGCATGTCAACACTATTTTTTTAATTTTTCTTAAAGCCGTGCACTCGAGCTGATGCTAGTCGGTGGCGTCCCATGGTTTGAAAATGTTATGCCCGGACTACCAATGAGACCCTGCCCGGACACTCCCCGGACGTCCTTTAAAACCCCTACAGATGGCAACCCATGTCCGTTTTTAGATAATGTATTCCAGTTTATGTGCAGGTTGTTTAGTGGGATAACCAGTGTAAGAATGTATCGGGTGCCCCTATTCAAGTAAGGTCTTTCAACAACCCGATTACACTCGATTGAGAATCATTCAATCAATTATGAATTCGATCAAATAATGAAACGCCGTTTTGGTTCTGGCTGTACCTACTATACTTGACGTCACGAGTTCGAGACACGGGCGTAAGTACAATTAATCAAATAGTATAATGTAAGTATATTAGTACTTACAAGTTATTTTAATATAAAATGTATTAATAACTACTTTCACACTACACTTTTTCGATGACTTTCACGATTTATAAGTAAAGAAGGTCGCTGAATGGTGTCGTCAATAAATATATAGTATATAGTACAGGCTATACAGTACGATCAACGTAACTTGACCGGATTAAAGTTAGGTTCATATCACTTTCACGCATGTCATAGAGATGCGACCTTAAAATTACTTACGAAAACGATTAATTATGTTTAATCGATTAAAAATACTAACAAAATTTTAAGTCAACAATATAAAAACACGATTTAAATGAGTTCATAAAAGATTTAATTTAGAACAGTTACAGTTACTAAAAAACTTTGAAAAACAATTTCTTTAGGAAAATAATCACAAAAAAAACTAGAGAGAGAGTTAGTAATACTAATTATGACAATGTAATGCGTAATCGCATCTCTTATTCTCTTGGTTTAGTTACCGCCCCCGCCCCCCGCTTCCTGCCACCATTTACTTCCAAAAAATGCATCTGCGCAACCACTTGTCGCCTACTTCAGTCCGGCCTAGTTACGTTGATTCGACTGTAGATTGTTAATTATGATTTATAAGTATAGGTAGGTATGTAAGTAATACCATTATATTACCATTGTATTTTTTTTTTTTTTTAATATAAAAAAAACTAGCAATGTAGGATTGAGTCCCACATTACTAGCAATCTTGTTAACCCCTCCAGCTAAGCTCAAAGGCTTGTGTTAGGTGTGTATTTATATGTAGGTACCAGTGGCGAAGGGTTAATTTTTTTCTAAGGCTACCCGATACAAAAGTATGTCTACCTGGACACGATTCTTTGTACCTTTAAGATTATGTAAGTAGAATTCGAAGGGAAACCGAAACTAATGGTGTTCTAAGGACCCTCTGCCACAGGGACCATTGTATATGTATGTTTTTGGACTAGGTAGACAATATAGCATCAAATTAGTTAAATTCTCTTTGGTCGAGGTCTACATTTACAAGAGCGCCGCCAGGTGTCGAGTTTGGAACTAGGTACTCAAAATATCCTGCTGTGGCAACATGGCAGTAAATTTGTTAAATTCTCTTTGGTCGAGGTCTACATTAACAGAAGCGCTAACTAGTGTCCAGTTTGGAACTACTCAAAATACTATGGCAACATAGGAGCAAATTTGTTAAATTTTCTTTGGTGGTAATTTGTTAATTTTATAGGAATGCCGCCTATTGTCAATTTTGGAACGATCGTAAGGTTAAATATTTTATTGATCGATGTTTCGCTCGAATGACAGGATGTTTTGAGTTGGATCGTTTCACTAAAATGGAGCAAAGTGCTCGAAATCATATTCAGGATTATTGGCCGTGTGGTACCGGCTTAATAAATAGTACTACACCATCTCTTCCCGTGGGTGTCGTCAAGGTGATTAAGGAATTTCCCACCAGAGGTCGGGCAGCAGCTTCTCTCTGTATTTTAAAGCCTTAGTACGATCGCCAACCCACTCACCAAGCGTGACAATTATGACAATTACCTCCAGGATCTATAATAAGTAGGTTCTACTGGGTAGACCCATGCCAAGCAGTGGGACATCATATGGGTTGATATGTAGCACTGTCATTGGTCATTTCACGTTCCACTCCGCTCCACTCCACCCCGTTCTGCGTCAGAAAACGCTCCTACTCAAAATATCCTGTTATTCCTTCCAAACATCGGCCAATAAAATACTTAACATTGTATCATTCAAACTTGTGATTATTTCATAACACTGTCCGATTTATTCATAACATCCTGTTTATTGAACCTTGTGACTCGCGATGCTACCACTTGTCTGCCGTAGTTCTGATTCATATTCATCAGGCGTACGTCACGTCACGTCTATAAATAGTTTGTGGTCCAACTTTCACACTTCGTAACCTTGACTGTGTCATCTACACATAACAGCTGTATTTGTAAGTATTTAGTTACCATATTTGCACTTTATGCAACACTAAGCCCAACTTATGAGAATGTTTTTTTTTTATCACGACTGATTAAAATCGGCAAAGAAAAATATAGTGAGAAAATCGTCAAATTAAGAATATAACTTAAAACCTTCAATGATTTAATAAATAACTTAAAATTTACTACCTAAACTATCAACCTGCACTAAATAAATATGCAAATATTATCTTTTAGGCCAAAAAGTTTTTGAGATTTCGGGTTGCGTTAAAAATGGAAAAGTTCAATCTTTTGTTATATTGATTGTATTACGTTTTAATGGGGAAAAACATATCTTCTTCAGGCACAGCTGGATAAGAAGATGGGTATAGACACTTTCATTTAAATTAATTTTTAATAATCCTTGCAAATAAAATTACTACAAAACTGACATACGACAGCTCGCGCTGAAATTATGTCTTCCTAAATCAAGTAATAAGCCTGCGTTCAGATGATGAAAATGTATTGTTTTAAGCGTCTTATGGTAACAGAAGTGTTTAAATACCGAGAGTACAGAAGGTCAGGTACACTCTGTAGAGCGACTCACACTTTTTTGGCATTGGACAACATGTTCAATGGAATGGAATGCCGGGTGGAAGGCGTAAGGTCACGCGTAGGGCTTCCAATTCCGGTATTGCGGAATCCCATGCCATTTTGGCAATTCTGCAAGTGCGGAATTACGTGCGCGGAATTTACGGGACTGCAAAGTAAATTTATTCCCATCCAGCATTTAGTGCTGAGCAGCATATGGTGGTATTATATGTATTTATTTTAAATATTTACATATGTTTACCAGTTGTCTGGTTGCCATTGAACAGGGTCTGCCTTATTTGGGCCTTCGTTCCCACTTGTTCTATAACATAGTTCTATGGTAGAACTGCTTAGTGGATTTTTTTAGATGATTGTGTGTCATTTGTCTAGAATATTATATTATTATACATAAGTCTATAATGAAAACAGAAATAATTCTTTATTTATCGGGGCCTTAGTAAAGGTAAGCCGAGTGTGTCTGCTGCTGGATAGATAGAGTCTAGTAGACTATAGTCATATTAACACCGAAACAGATTCCGTACGAGAAAATCACAAGCGGCATAGAGGAAGTGATAATTCATAACAAGGTACCTTCTATTGATACGGAAACGCTCAGACAGGATGTTGCGGTTATATTACGAAAATCTAAACTACCTAAGCCTAAGCTTCCTCTACCGTGGAGAGCATTAAATTTAATGCAACATTTTGTTTATTGCCTACTTCACTGTCCACCATTTCCAACGAGGAATCCATAATAACTGAAGGTTTGAGGGAGAACTGAAGTTGAACTATGTTCCCAAGGTTCGTGTACGCTTTACTAATTTACTTAACCTAACTTTAAATGTTCAGTGATTGATGTTCGTGATCACCATGTTTTATTTGTTCGTGCGTACACGGCTTAAGAGTTCATCTTCACTTACCTCCAAATGGTACTGCTGTCTGTATCCTTGATTTCCTTAGTCAGATGGTTAAGAAGTGCAGCATTTGCGTTGGTGTACCATTCCACAGCCTCAGTCATAGACGTGCCCGCGTTTATGCCGGCCCTACGACAAAAAATACAGTCTGTAAGTCAAAATGAAAACATGGCCTTATTTTATAAGACATACACGTCTGACAGAATTGTCAGAATAGTTAATAATGATTTTCCCATACAAATGTTGTTACAATATCGAGTTTTGTCTTTATAAATTTCCACAATAAGTTTGACTGCTTTTAAGAAACTTCAGGAATGGGATTTCTTTCTTCATTCGGTTACGGCGACGAATATAATATCTAAACTTTAAATTAAATGAATTTCGATGAGTCGACCATTGTTGGAATCGGTAAAAGGCTCCGGGTAAAATAAGCGTGGCATATTAATCATTTTATAAATAACTAGCGGCCCGCTCCGGCTTCGCACGGGAATAAAACATATAGATGTTATTATACATATAAACCTTCCTCTTCAATCACTCTATCTATTAAAAAAAACCGCATCAAAATCTGTTGCGTAGTTTTAAAGATTTAAGCATACATAGGGATATAGGGACAGAGAAAGCGACTTTGTTTTATAATAAGTAGTGATGAAGTAATATGGTTTCAAAGTACTAGATTCAAATATCTCAAAATGGGTACTTTTGAGATATCAGTCAAAAGAGGTACTATATTTCAAATATCTTTAACATGGTTTAAAAATCAGTGGCGTGATGGGAGTGTGTGCGATTGCTGCTGAATTCGTGGGTCCGATTTCCACACGGGACACCACATTGTGTGATCCACAAATTGTTGTTCCGAGTCTGTGTGTACTTTGTGTCCGTGATTTGTATGTTTGTAAAGTCCCTCTCGACACAGGACTTTGCACCCTAGTGCGTGAGTAGCTTTTAAAAAAAAGCGTCAGTAGGCGTCTTTTTTAGTTTTCTAATAATATTTTGATTAGTTTGATTTAACATTTCTAACAGATAAAATGTTTACTTGGACACTCAAAAACCACCAGATTACCTACAAATTTATCTTTATTAAATATATGCTTACGAATAAATTTGACAGGGCTTACTAAGTATTTACCTACGTGCTCCCGAGAAGCAATCTGTCGGAATTGACATAGACACCTTTATCCTCTATTACCCCGTTCAAAGCAAACGTGTCCTATTAACCCAAAGGGAAATATTCTGCTAAACAACTGTAAACTGTTACTATTTATACAATCTAATATTGTACCCATTTTTTTTTTTTTAAAGATAACTAGCAATGTGGGATTGTGGTCCCACATTACTAGCAATCCTGTTAACCCCTCCAGCTAAGCTCTATGGCTAGTGTTAGGAGTGGGTTCACGTCGGTAGAATAATGGTCAGATTGATATGTCAATGCATAATTACCATTTTTAAAACATGCATTCAAGCTACACTTATATGCATATTTATATTTAAATGCATATTTACCATTTTTAAAACGTGCATTCAAAATGCTTTATATTTCGTTGTTTGTTGTGTTTAGAAAACTATGGAAAGATATTTTGGTGAATATAATTAAAACTATAATAAAATAAATAGAAATAAAATTATAGACTAGGTAGGTAAGTAGATTCAGAAAAAGCACCTCAATTGAGAAATATTACGATAATTTAAAAATATTGAAGTTATTATGTAAATTTGTGTTTAAACATATTTCTAACCTTATGATGATGATGGGATAATGCACATGCGTCATATTCATCAACCGGTGCCACTTAAAGCGACTGATCAGCCTCGTCATTACTGCGTAATGGTTTAAAAAAAAAATTATAGATTTAGTAGTTTTATTATAATAACTAGCTGTCCCGCGCAACTTCGTCTGCGTAAATTTTCCCCGTTTTTGCAATATTTCTTATTGCTGCTCCGCTCCTTATTTCTCCACTATTTATTGGATGTTATTACATATAAACATTCCTCTTCAATCATTCTATCTATTAAAAAAAAACACATCAAAATCCGTAGCGTAGTTTTAAAGATTTAAGCATACATAGGGATATAGGGACAGAGAAAGCGACTTTGTTTTATTCTATGTAGTGATAATCGCATGTTGCCTTTACCCTCTTATAAGTTGATGCTCTCATCATCCACACGATAGGAGGCTTATTGTATTTGAAGCTTGATTATTTCTATAGTTGTACATTGGATGCTTGCGTTTCAAGGCGTAATGATTGTAGTACCTTAATTATGGTATATACAAACAAATATATTTTGATAATTGGTATTTGAAAAGGGTGGCCATGAGCTTTTATTAACAAGTTAATTTCTCACTGTTTTCCTTTTTGCGAGTTAAGCATTTAATGTAGAAACATATCTTAAGTTTTGGCAGACGTACATTTTTTTATATTTTTTTTTGTTGTAAAATAAACAATATTTAAGTGATCTATCGCTGACAGCATAAACAAGACGTAAAAAAATTTTTGGAGGTTGAGAATCAACCCTATTTAATTCACATCAAACAATCTTCTTAAATTATTTGCTATTGTCAACGCCTATTGAAAGCACTCCAGTCAAACATAAAACCTCAGACCTCAAAACTGAAAACATCAAACAATACAAATAATCCCATTGTACGAAATTACAATTAGACAGTTAATATCTTTACAATTTCAAAGACAATATATTACGAAAAGAGACTTTAATTTCGAAGTCGATGACCCACTAGATCAATAAGTAAACCCTCCTCATTATTCTAAACACGTACTATTGTGGATTTACGCTGTAAATTGAGTGAGAGAATCAACAATGTTACAGCATCGACTAGTCCAATACTTACTTTGACAGAGCCTTCTATTAACAGTTCTTTGAACCTTCAACAGAGGGCGCTAAACACATCGGTTACTATCAAGAAGGTTATACTGAAGACTGGAGTATTTTGGTACACTATTTTGTATTTAGTTCTAGTACGACGACAACAACAATACTTTCTTGATTTTGACATTTAAACAATGTAAAATTTAAGTTTAAACTGGTGTAATAACCATTGACCTATAAACCTGGACAACGCCATCCCTTAGCGGCGGTAGCCTAATGGCTAAGGCATCGGTCTCACAATCGTGAGGTCGCGGGTTCAAATCCTACCCATTATACTACCGACGTGAACCTTCTCCTAACACAAGCCTTTAAGCTTAGCTGGAGGGGTTAACAAGATTGCTAGTAATGTGGGACTCAATCCCACATTGCTAGTTATCTTAAAATAAAAAAAAACATAAGTAAAAATTGACTGCAAAGCGTGAAAGAGAGAAAAACTCTTGCCGCTTTTTTGACAGGTATTGTCCACAATGTAGCGTTATCTCTTTCTAGAGAGTGGTCAATTTTGTGAGGTTATAGGGCAGTCCTGGTCTCTACGTCAATAGTAATAATAGCCATTTGTTATAATTGTCAAAAATGTTCAAAGGACGGTCAAGTTTTATATTTTCTTTGGGATGGTAATTCGATTCGTAACAAAAATTGCGAATCGAATGCTTCTTGGTTACCAGTTTACTTAGTAGGTCTAGCACAAATTAAAATACTAGAGCTAATTTAAGGCATCTTACTCGCAAGGGTGAGGTCGCGGGTTCGAATACACTACCAATGTTTGAATTTACTACCGATGTGAACCCATCCTAACACAAGCCTTTGAGCTTAGCTGGTTAACCGGATTGCTAGTGATGCGGGAGCCAAAATCCTAAATTGCTAGTTATCTTTAAAAAAAAAATGTATTTATTTGACTCTAGCTTTAGCCTGCGGCTTCATTTGCGTGACTCCCTTTAGTTATCTTTTAAAAAATATCTATTTATTTGACTCTAGCTTTTGCCTGCGGCTTCACTTGCGTGACTCCCTTTAGTTATCTTTTAAAAAATATTTATTTATTTGACTCTAGCTTTAGCTTGCAGCTCCGCCTGCGTGACTCCCTTCGAGATTTTTGACATCCTTTCCTCAAGTCTCAGAAGAAACCTCTTTGCTAAATTTCAGCTATTTAATATTATATTTTATGTATGAGTTGGGAGTCATCCAAACTTACATCTAATATATAAAATTCTCGTGTCACAGTTTTCGTTGCCATACTCCTCCGAAACGGCTTGACCGATTTTGATGAAATTTTGTGTGCATATTGGGTAGGTCTGAGAATCGGACAACATATATTTTTCATCCCCCTAAGAGTTTGTTTGTTTGTTTGAACGCGATAATCTCAGGAACTACTGGGCCGCATTGAAAAAATATTTAATTGTTGGATAGCCCATTTATCGAGGAAGGCTATAGGTTATAACATCACGCTACGACCAATAGGAGCGGAGCAGCAATGAAAAATGTATTAAAAAAAAAAAGGGAAAATTTACGTAGACGAAGTTGCGCGGGTCAGCTAGTGTATATTATAAATGTGAAAGTAACTCTGTCTGTCTGCTACCTTTTCATGTTTAAACTGCTCAACCGTTTTAAATTAAATTTGGTACGGATATAGTTTTAGTTCCGGAGAAGTACATACATGGGATAGTTTTTATTGCAATCGCCAGGCCGCAGGCAAAAGCAATTATGCATTCCATTTGTAGTTTCAACTCCTTTGTTAATACAACATCAAAACTGTTACCGACTAAATAGCATGCTTGTAATTTATATGTAGTATTCTGTTGTCAAATAATACTTAACCTGACTTCTTAAGGAAATACCTGTCTCCTACATTTAAGCCCCAAACACTTGAACTTACAGAGCTAAAATTTTGTAGAGAGGCTAGTTTTATGATATGTGCAAAGTATTAGAACATTGACCTCTGTAGTACATACTAGTACACTGGACAGGCTACCGTCCATATCAACAAGACTTCCATTTGATCCATTTGATCTTGACATTTGGACGGTCTTTTGACAAAATCAAATGGAAGTTGGTCATTTGATTTAAGTATTTTTTTAAGACTCGGAACAACAATTCGTGGATCACACAAAATGGTGTCCCGTGTGGAATTCGAACCCCTTGCGTAGCAGTCGGACTAATTCCTACCGTGCTACAAAAAGTACAAAGGACGGTCTTTCGATTCGGCGTTTGAAATGACTGTCACTTTGTAGAGAGTGGCCAGTCCAACGTAGGTAATATAGTTTGACTGCGACCGCTGTACCGCTGTGTAGGAAGACACGGCAAGGCATAGAGCGATACAGCGGTCACGGTACTAACTATAGTTTGACTGCGACCGCTGTACCGCTGTGTAGGAAGACACGGCAAGGCATAGAGCGATACAGCGGTCACGGTACTAACTATAGTTTGACTGCGACCGCTGTACCGCTGTGTAAGAAGACACGGCAAGGCATAGAGCGATACAGCGGTCACGGTACTAACTATAGTTTGACTGCGACCGCTGTACCGCTGTGTAGGAAGACACGGCAAGGCATAGAGCGATACGGCGGTCGCAATCAAACTAGTACTAACTATAGAGGTCAGTGATAGTGATAAGAAAATATTTGGGATATGCAAACTGAATGCTAACGAAGCTGCGAGCTAGTAGACCTAGTATTCAATAAAGATCTGTCAACTGTATCTACGATATTAATATTAGTAATAGCTTTGCGTCATTAATAAAAATAACGATTCATCGCCATCACGGGGGTTTTTGGAATGTTTTTCCTTACAATACAGTTCCCACGGCAGACAATTTATTCAGTTCCATGAGGAAACATTTCGTTAAAAAACTACAAAATACGTTTTAATTACGAAACATGGAGGAAGAACATTGGATGAAATATAGTGTGACGATAGTCTGAGTCTTTAGAAAGGGCGTAGGATAGTTTTTTATCGCGATAACCGACATCAACGCGGGCGGAACCGCTGGTGAAAGGTGTAATGTGTAAATCTAATGATACAAACGTTTAAACTACTGGCTGACCGGTTTACTGAAAGAAAATAAAAGATACATTTATTCGTTGTATAATATTAGTTACATATAAAATGTTGTGCTTCGCGGTTGCATCGAATGGGTGCCCAGTTCAGCTTACTGGCGCTGGTTTTCAACCGGAACCCAGCGAAACGTGTTCGTGTGTGTGTGTACAGAGCATATAAAATTATTATATAACTAGAAACGCTAGAAAAAAACACTGACTAAGTTTCATACTAACTTAAACCCTAATTGAGCGCCCGATTAAAAAAAAAACTGACTGAGTTTCATACGAACTTAAAACCTACTTGAGGGACCAATTTAAAAAAAAAAACTGACTGAGTTTCATACTAACTTAAACCCTACTTGAGGGACCATTTTCCAAAAAAAAAAATAAAAAAAAACTGACTGAGTTTCATACTAACTTAAAACTTACTTGTGTGACCAATTTAAAAAAAAAAACTAAAAATCTAACTGAATTTCATAATAACTTAAAACCTACTTGAGGGACCAATTTCCAAAAGTAAAATTTTAGTTTTTCCTTCCATAGTGGCTGTGTACAACTAAAACATAAATCAACTGGCCTGTTGGTCCAATGGTTAATGACCATGACTGACATGAGCCGTAGGTCGTCGGAAACTTTGTGTGATGAGTACGATGGTTTATTTTGTGTCTGGGTGTAATTTGTTTATAATATGTATGTATTTAGAAATATATACGTATGTATATCGGATGTCAGGTTACTATAGTACAAGCTTTGCTTAGTTTGGGATCAGATGATGTTGTTTGAGTTGTCCCAAGATTCAGCTTCTTTTACATGTATGGAGAGGCTCTCCAAAAAACATTTACTTTTATTATTTAGCTATTAAACTAGGTAGCGGCCATTAGAAGACACATTTTCATCAATATTCATTGAGTAGTCACTCAGTAGTCACTGCACACTGACGCATTTAATTATTATAAAATGCGTCAGTGTGCAGTTTTCAACGGTTTCTTTTATCAATCTAATAATAAAAAATGCGGCTGTAAACCAACACACACCTACTCTTCAGGTTGATGGATGTTCCGTTTCATTTTTTATTTTAGGTTGTAGGACTTACCGGTGACCTTTCGATTTTTGAGGAGTGAAGATGTGACAAATCACACAAACTGCGCATTCGTCTGTCTGGGTTTTGAACCAGAGCTTAAAAGTCGAGGCTGTTGTCGCTAATCTACCATTGATTGTCCTGTCTTTAATATGAGAGCAAAATTTAATATTCCGACTAGGTGATGGGCACCTATTAGAAGCTAGTTGTAGCTCGTGGTCTACATGACAAAAAAAAAATCACGCTGTAAAACTCCAGCTCTCTAGGGTCAAGGATTGGGCTAGGCGTTGATGATTAATTAATGAGTGACACTTTCATTTTTAAATAGAGTTGCAAGATGCAACGATGCCATAGAATTATGTCATCTAACAAAACCAGCCAAGAAATGATGAACCAGAAGGGATGTATTAGGACTATATTTAGTAATTATAATAATATAATATCTTGGGACAACTCACACGAAGCTATCTGATCCCAAACTAAACAGAGCTTGTACTATGGAAACCAGACAACTGATAAACATGCTTATATATTTCTAAATACATACATATTATAGACAAATAACACCCAGATACAGAATTAACCATCCTGCTCATCACACAAAGTTTTATCCTGGGTGGGGATCGAACCCACGACCTCTTGCGTAGCAGTCGGATACACTCCCACCGCGTCACTGAGGTAGCCAATATTAATATCAAATTAAATTGCCGAACAGCTATAAACTTCTTTTCATGGCGAATTTAATGAACTTGCCTTTTTAATTAACGAGTGTGCCATGTTTGTTAAATAAATGGTGAATTGTTAAAATAATACCCATTTCCGGCATGCCTAATGGTTGAATGTGGGCGAACGACACGTTGTAGAAGTTTATAAAATCTGCAAAAATGTATACCCACATCCGCATTTGAATAAATGAAATAAAAAGGTGTGATCTATTAAAAGGTCGTCATGTACCCTGATGATGCTAAATGCATATAGGTGCCATAACTTATTTCTAATTTTATAATTATCTTAGTACCCTAAAATTGTATTCGTAATTGTTATCATACTATCTCTCTTTCTATTTTCATTATTAAAACGCAGACACGTGAAATAATAAGATGAATAACTTCAAAACAGCCAAAAAGATTCCCATCAAACAAAGCTAAGAATCATACTGATTTAACTAGCTTTTTTATCAAATAAATCCGTATCCTAATGAAGCGACGGTAATCTAATGCTTAGAGCATCGGACTTGCAATCGAGAGGTTGCGGCCACCTATTAAGGTGGGATTCGAAACTGCGACCTCTCGATTGGAAGTTAAGGGAGAGTGTGGGTAGTATATATATTTCTATACTACCCTTGTGAACACTCCCTTATCACAAGCTTAGCTGCTAGCTACTCTTGCGTGTATTAGAAACTTGTAACGGTTACTTTGAGCTAAACTGGAGGGCTTAACAAAATTGTAAATAATGTAACTCAATTGCGTTTTTCAAGAAATTAAAATTGGTTCTTTCATTTAGGAGGTTCAAGCCATATGTCGCGATAGCTCTTACAAACATACAATTAACATATACAAAGCACATCCAGACTTCGAATCAACATTTGTGAAGCCCAAAAACCTCTGTCTCGAATACAAAACCACTTATACAGCAATCATACGCAGTCACATATAGTTCAAGCTAATAAAAGCGTATTATGTTACAAATTGATATTCTAAATGAAGGCGCGTGTTTCTCAAAGCGTGAGGCATATCTTATCTAACCACATTGTACTGTGCCCCCGCGCGAACCGACGATCTCACACTTGAGACATGAGTCACCTAATTGAATGGTACTCATTTACTAGGTAGGTATTGTTTATTTGTCAATCGTTGTCCACATACTTGCTATTGGTATTGAGTGTCAATCTAGATTAATTTATATTCTTGTGAATATGTATTTTTATATCTATATTTATAATATTAATATAATCTATACCTAAATTAGAAAGAAGTAAAGTTTGACAATTATTTTACCAATAGAAAGCCACGCTAATTGTGAGTATTGTAGGTTATATAACATACACACACGCTACGACTAATAGGAGCGGAGTATCAATGAAAGAGTTGCAAAACGCAAATAAAGTTGCGCGGAATAAACAGCTTTTAAAAAAAAAAAAAGATGACTCCCGTAGTAGGTTACAAGCCCTGTGTCGCGGGGGACTTTACAAACAAACAAGTCACGGACACAAAGTACACCTAGACTCGGAACAACAATTTGTGGACCACAAAAAGTGGTGTCCCGTGGGGAAATCGAACCCGACTGCTGCGCAAGAGGTCTCTTGCATAGCAGTCGGACATATCAAAATCATTTCCCGCTTTATATCTCTGTGTAGGTAAACTTAGATCTTCTAAACTAAGTACATAGCAGTTTTCACTATCATACCTATAATTCAATTTTCTTCCCGATGTTTGTTGTATAATACATGTATAATTAAGTGTTTAGATAGTGGAGGAAACTTCGTGCGAAGCCGGACGGATCGGTAGACTAGTATAAAGATGAGAAAGATAACCTGTGATGAAATTATTAAATCATATAAATTAAGCATATTATTTGCTGCACATGTCCAATAGAATTTTAATTAGAAAATTATTACGGCCACATTATATGCAAATTACCAATTCATATCAATAACAATTTATTACCTAAGTGACGTTACCTGCCAATATTACAATTTGGTAAACAGTTTAAACCCAAGTCATCGAGGAATGTGTGAATCATCCGCTGTGACCTTGCGTCGCGTGTGCCCGGCGCGCGCGCCGCACGCACGTGCTACCGAGCAGTTGTTTGACACGCGTTTGCGCACGCTTAAGTGTATTTCCATGACAACTTGCTTCCGTTCTAATATACCTATGTTCATTTGACGCTTGGTGTTTAACCCTTTGGGTTTTGCCGAGGGTTTCCCTATTATTAGTGCACATAAGGTAAAATTATTGTTTTAAAAAAAGATTTGAACTCATCATTTATTGCGGATTGTAGGTTTTATGTTCTTATTGTGGTTTTACCCATCGAGTTAGTCAAATATACTTTTTATATTAACAATTACTGTAGTATGTGGGTACTTTTGAAGGCATTACTTGACAACAATGCCACTTGTGCAATTATGTATGAGTGTAGTTGGGGTTATTAACCTACGTAGGATACCTACAGTAGTCTTATACAAAATTGCAATACCAATTGTACTGTTGGACGTGGATTCAATTCCTACACGCGGACAAAAATTTTGTCTAATCCATGAACATTTGTTCCGAGACATAAACAACGTTATTCTTGGTATAGTGCAAATCTGAAAGTAGTTTCCTCACAATCAGTAACACAATCCAATGGGGTAGTTTATTAATTAATCAATCAGTAATTAATGATTGATTAATTGTCCAAATTCTGTTTAGAATGTGATGTAAAATGTTATCATCACTTATTTTTCAATATTAACCATGGATTATGTACTACGAGACACAATGAGCACGATTCGCGAAGAACACAAGACAACTTGAACGGCTTGTAAACTATGCAAGTTTTTAATATTTTCATTTTCTTTTTGTTTTATATGATTTCTTTAAGTAAAAATCTTGTTGGGGTGTCCAAGCTTTGTACTATCCCAAAAACAACCTCTTATATATTGGTCAAATCTTCTGCGGCAAAGCTAAAAATAGTACAGACAAGTCTTTAAAATAATGTTAGTACTTGCTAACTTCTTTCAAAGTTTTCCTATATCACAATTTCTAACTTACGGATTACCGGAAATACGGATTTACGGGTGGCTGGATACTTGTCTAACGGATACTGCGTCAATCGATGGATAGTCGCTAAAAGATGAAATGAGTCAGATCTCAGAAATTCAAACGCTTGTTCCAGATATCCGCCATGGACTTCCTCTTGATACATAAGGCAGCCAATAGAAATAAAACCATTTCATCTAAATTTAGCAGTTAAGTTATGGTCAGACAAATTGTAGGAAACCTTAATCTGAAATCCTAGATTCATATATGCAGGTACCATAGGTATAATCATAATCTTAACAGAGCTCAGGTCTAGTGATTAGTGCTAAGCCCGGGGTAATGGGTTTGATTTCTACATAGATGTACACCCAAATGCTAAAAAACTAGCGTTTCTATGACATACATAATAATTATATAAATAATATACGTATTTGTTAACAGCTTATTAAATCTTTTTTATCTTGATTTAAAGATTTTTTTAAAAATATATGTATAATTTTTTGTTAAATTGGCGGCCTCTGTGGTGCGGTGGGAGTGTGTCCAACTGCTACGCATGAGGTCGTGGGTTCGATTCCTACACGGGACACCACTTTGTGTGATCCACAAATTGTTGTTTCGAGTCTGGGTGTACCTACTTTGTGTCCGTGACTTGTATGTTTGTAAATTCCCCCGCGACGCAGGGCTTATACCCTTACGCGGGAGCCGAAAAAAAAATCCGGCTAAAAATTGGCGCTAAAATTCCACAATTTGACTTTTTTTTAAACTTTATAGTAAACCCAGCGTCACTCTCACTACGAAGACGAATCTAACGACACCTCTCAAGCTAAAATCTATGGAGCCGTTAGGCCGTTAGGCTGTAGGGCGTGCCAAAAGAAATATACATACATACATGCCATGCGACACAGGACAAGTGGGAACGGACCCTAAGAGAATGAAGAGTGCACTTGTGTCTTCGCTTACTCTTATACACTATAATATACCTCTCTCTCTTTGAGATTGACCGCAAGACGATTATGCGGCTAAACCTCTCATGCGAGTTCGATGACGCGGTATCAATCTAATTAGCAATATGCACAGAGTTGTTTATTGTGGTCCACATGACATCAGCCTTATGTGACCACACACATCAATTGACGTGTGGTGAGTACGTAAGGGCGGTATTATTTTATTTTTTAATCTCGTAAGTACTCGAGTTAAAAAAAATGTATTTATTAATAATAATGGTTTCCTATCCGATGTATATGTATATAGTAATTTTTATAGGCATTTCTTGCCAATTACTTTACAAATACAAAAATTGCATTTTTGAAAGATAGAAAAATTTAAAGTCCAGACCCAGGAATCGAACCCGAGACTTCCGTAGCCAAACCGGGGCCGGAATCGAACCACTTATCTGGACTATTTTACTAGACCTCAGTGTATACCTACACTCTATTCCCTCACTCTCATAGCCCGATAGAAATTTGACACGACCAGAGAGAGATTGGCGCAGGACCAACGGCTGAACGTGCTCTCCGAGGCACGATGGGGTGTGACCATTTTAGAAAACGGTTACCCATATCAGGACCGACAGTGGAGATGTTGCTTAACCTCGCAGATTTCTAGATTAGGGCGCCGATATCTCGCCACTGAGTTTAATAATTAAGTAGCTTTAGGATTGTGATGTTATATTTTTTAATAGTGTTGTGCATGTCTATTATAAATGTAAACACAAGTATGCAATGCTCAAATTTTATGATTATATTTACTCGTATATTGTTGACGTGCGTGTTTAAGAAATAAATTATTGCATAGGTCGGTTTTAAATAGATAATAATTGATATAAAAATTAAATGTTTACTTTTTTTTGATATCAAAATTAATCCATACTAATATTTTATATGTGAAAGTAACTCTGTCTATCTGTCTGTTACGCTTTCACGCTCAAATAGCTAAACCGATTTAGATGAACCGATTTACAAGATTGCTAGTAATGTGGGACTCAATCCCACATTGCCAGTTATCTTTTAAAAAAAAAAAATGTATGGCACTCGGGGACTGCCGCGGTAAAGCTATTGCATAGCATTTTTATCAATTTAAGCAATTAAAAAAAATTAAAAAAAATTTTTAAATAAGTTTTTTTTTAATTATAAAAAAACAATGTTTTAATTTTTATTTTCTTTAAAAATTTGTTTTTTTTTAATTTAAAAAAAAGTCATTAAAAGTTCTGCTTAAGAACAAACAACTAAAAAGTTTCACTAAACAAAAGTTTCACAAAAGGTCGGAATGGGGGGTGTTAGTCTTCATATTAATTAGATCAGCGACAGAACATAAAATAGTATACCTACTTATAATAATACAATAACACAACACAATAGGGTGGAAAATGAACCAACACCTAAACCAAAACATAACCACAACTCCTGTGTGGCCCTTTGCTGTGGCCTTTATAATAGAAACAACAAGAAAGGGGAAGACTAAAATGACAATAGGTAACATAATGTCAATAGATGGCGCTGTATTTAATTTTGTTACTATTCAATACAAAATATACTACGGTCAACGATAGACGATGCACGGCCTTCCAGTGGGGAGCGTGAGGTTTTTTCGTTACGGAATTTCTGGATTCGGTCCCCGCGCTCAAGGCCCGCGATAGAAGCTATGCAATAGCTTTAAAAAAGAATACTCGTAGATAATAAAGCTCAAGTAAAGGACGAGGAAGACAGTAGGACAAATAAGGCATAACAACAGTCTATTGCTACCCTTTGAGCACAATATCTAAATACGAGTAAAGCTACAAAACCAGACATATAAAGGCTTTTAAATGTTAACTACCTGTACTCGAGTTGAGAGCTGAAATAAGAAACGATGGGACTGTTCTTTCTCTGTATAATTTAATTATTTGTTACGATTTTTTACGATTTCTCTAATAAATTGCCTATAAAAATTTAACGATCATTTTATGATGAAGGTAGATACATTACAATAGTCAGGTGGTGTCCTCTCTTATTTTATATTTATGATCATTTAGTAAGGCAATTGTTCGATCGTAAGCGGATGCGGGTACCGTATGGGACCTAGAAACGTTCTAGGTTCATTATCTTTAAACGTTAACGCCGTAGAAGAGAAAATTGTATACATTTGACATAAAGTTGAGTGAATTTTGTCTCATGTCCTTCAACTCAATTTCAAATCTATTTAATGTTTAGTTTGCGCTAGCAGTATCGTTAAAAAATAAAATAGGTAATACCCGGTATGGTTAACGCGCGTAAAAAAATCGCTCAAATTAAACAAATGCATTCCCAAGTATATGTTTACACGGCAACGTGACATATTTTTATCACCCAGTGTTGTATTTTCAACGCTGGGCGTTGAAAATAGATCACATAATCACATTGAGAGGCTGGGTCGCCGTATTTTTACCGCGCGTTAAAAATGCGCTCGTGCAAACGTGGCCTAACTCTAACAACTCTTGGTACTTAATATTAAAAATCTGAAAGTTTGGGTGTTGAATGGAATTTGTCTTATATATCTTGTACCTTTTAACGAGCAATTCTTGTATGTATATAAATAATCTGAATGTCGAAAACGGCTTCAACGATTTTGATGACATTTAGTATGCAAAGAGTTTGGGGTGCTATAAATCAATTTAGCTAGGTTTTATTATTAGAAAACGACGTTTTATCCATGTTTACAGGCAATAAATAACTGCTACAATATCATTAGAATACAAAGGTAAATTTTGCTTTATCTACAAGAATGTAACAGCTCAGACGGGAAGAAGACGCCGGTTCGAGTTCAGCTGATTATTTTTTCCCTTCTACATTTAAATTTTTGATTGTTGTTTTTTTGATTAATATTATTCATATTTCATCAGTATGTAATTCGTATCTAAATATAATTTCCAAAAAACATACCCGTTCCTTGCAGTCAGGTAAAAACACGATATATCAAAAAAAAAAATACCGAGCGAAGCTCGGTCATCCAGGTGTATCACTTGGATGAACGAGCTTTGCTCGATATTTTTTTTTTTCAAAATATGTTTATATCCTGAAATAACATTTGCTATTCCTTACCGTGATAATCAACAAACTAGGGTTGTGAATTATTATCTCTTACGGCATGTCTCAATAATTACCTATCGATGGATTTGGCTACTAGAGGTAGAATTTTGACATATTTTGTATGGAGCTTATGTCAAATATATACCTACCTCTAGTAGACAAATCCATCGTTAATTAGATTATTGAGACCGGCCGTTAATTGTTATTGTATAGGTATAAGTGTGTTATTACTAACTTTTGCCCGCATGTCCATCGGTGAATATTCTATGAGCCAAACGATTTGGTAGGTTCTGCAATTCTGCATACAATCACGTCGAGTGGCGTACCTATTATTTTCAAACTTTCGCGATTTTTATTCATATTAGATATATTTCGGGACTTAATCGCGTGAATTATTTAAAGGTACCTTTCATTTACCCGACGTTTCACGATCGGTGCAATTCGATCGAAACGACAGGTATCTAATATAAGTGGCGTACCTATAAGTAGCTTTAAATCCATCATCATCATCATCATCAGCCTATCGCAGTCCACTGCTGGACATAGGCCTCTCCAATTGCACGCCACTTTGTTCTATCTTCGGCTTCTCGCATCCAGCTCCTGCCAGCCGTTTTGCGTAAATCATCACTCCACCTGGCCTGAGGGCGTCCTACACTACGTTTGCCGTGCCGTGGTCTCCACTCAAGAACTCGTTTATCCCAACGGTTGTCGGTTCTTCGGCAAATATGGCCAGCCCACTGCCACTTAAGCTTGCTAATCCGGTGAGCTATGTCGATAACTTTGGTTCTCTGCCGGATCACCTCATTTCTGATTTTGTCCCTAAGAGAAACTCCGAGCATAGCCCTTTCCATAGCCCGCTGAGCGACTTTGAACTTGTGGACTAGCCGTACCGTCAGTGTCCACGTTTCGGCTCCGTATGTCATGACGGGTAGGACGCACTGATTAAAGACTTTAGTCTTTAGACATTGTGGGATCGACGATGAGAAGACTTGACGTAGCTTACCAAACGCTGCCCAACCCAACCGAATTCTCCTGTTCACCTCGTCCTCGAAGTTGTTTCTACCTAACTGCAATGACTGCCCGAGGTACACATATTTTTGAACAACTTCGAGAACGGCGCCGTGCACCGCTATCGGTTCCGGTAGTACATGTTCATTGAACATGACCTTGGTTTTATCCAAGTTCATCCGTAGGCCGATGCGTACAGAGGAGTCAGCCAGGTCATTCAGCATCAGTTGCAGGTCCTGCAGCGTTTCCGCCATAATGACAATGTCATCTGCAAATCGCAAGTGAGAGATGTATTCACCATTGATGTTGATGCCCCGCCCTTTCCAGTGCAGCGTCTTGAACATATCCTCCATTGCATTTGTGAACAGTTTCGGGGAGATAACGTCCCCTTGCCTCACTCCTCGATGCAATGGTATAGGTTTTGTTTCCTGATTCTGTACTTGGACGGACATTGTTGCGGCTTCGTAGAGACATCTCATCACTTGGATATATCGCCAATCTACTTGGCATCGCTGCAGAGACTCCAGAACGGACCAGATTTCAATCGAGTCAAAGGCCTTCTCATAGTCCACGAATGCTAGACACAGGGGCTGATTATACTCTTGGGTCTTTTGTATAATCTGCCGCACTGTGTGGATGTGGTCTATGGTGCCATATCCGCTCCGAAATCCAGCCTGTTCCGGTGGTTGGAATACGTCAAGTCTTCGCGCAAGGCGGTTCGTGATGACTCTTGAGAACAGCTTATAGACGTGGCTCAAAAGAGAAATAGGTCGGTAGTTCTTCAGCCGGGTCTTATCTCCTTTTTTGAAGAACAAGACGACTACGCTTCTACTCCACGCCTCCGGAGTTCTCCCTTCGAACAGGACAGCATTAAAGAGCTTTTGGAGCTCCCTCAGTACGGGTTTACCTCCAGCCTTTAACAGCTCTGTTGTAACGCCATCCTCTCCAGGGGCTTTTCCATTTTTTAGCTGTCTAAGAGCCAGCACGATTTCGTCAATGTTGACTTCTGGCAGGTCTTCGGTGTAGTGGCGTGTTAGAGTGGCTCTAGGACCCTCATCTTCTGGATCAGGTCGAGATGCATGCGAAGCGTATAGCCGGCCATAGAAGCCTTCCACTTCGGAGAGGACTGCCGGCTTCGAGGAAACGACTTCTCCACTTGTTGTGGTCAACTTCGTCAGGTGGCTTCTTCCAAGAGATTGTACGAACACTTTTGACCCCCGGTTCTGCTCGATCGCTCTTTTAATCAAAAGAGTGTTGGAGCACCGAAGGTCGTGTCGTATAAGTTTATTGATCTCTTGGTTTAGAGCGCGCTTTTCCGACGAAATGACGGGTGGGTTTTCACGTCGTTCCTTCATTAGCCCTAAAGTCCTTTCCGAAAGCTTTGACTTCTTGCCCTTACGCTGCATTTTACAAAATCTTGTACCTTCTTCCCTGAGTATCCGAACCACATTTACGAGCTTCTGGTTTACGTCTGTTGTGGTTTCCATGGCAGCAAATCGGTTATCCAGGTTTGACTGGAACGCTTCGGATCCTATCATGGTTTGGAGCAAAGTAGGTCGGAGCCTGGACCTCATCAGACGGGCACGTTCCGCCTTGAAGTCGATATTCAGAGAGCCTCGGACAAGTCGGTGATCACTACCGGTATTAAACCTGTTGATCACGGTGACGTCTCTAAATATATGCTTTTTGTCCGTCATGATGAAGTCGATCTCGTTTTTCGTCATAGTGTCGGGGCTTTGCCACGTCCACTTCCTTTGGGGCCGTTTCTTGAAAAAGGAGTTCATCAAGAAGAGCCCCTCCCGTTCGAGGAAGTTGACTAGCATTTGCCCCCTATGATTTCTGCTTCCAAATCCATGGGATCCTACTACCAATTCGCTGCAATTTTGTACTCCCACTTTAGCGTTGAAGTCCCCCATAACAACGTTGTAGTGGGTCTTAGTGGTGGAGTGGAGGGCCCTCGATATGTCATCGAACATATCCTCCACTTCGTCGTCTGGATGTGCCGAGGTCGGTGCGTACACTTGCACTACCTTGAGGCTATACCTCTCGGTGAGCTTGATAATGAGGTACGCTACCCTGTTCGACACGCTAGACATTTCCACAACGTTGTCAGAAAGGGACTTATTTACCAGAAACCCAACACCACCTTGGGATTGTTGGTCTCCCTCGCGGAAGTACATAAGGTGGCCTGACTCGAGGGTTATGGTGTCCTCTCTTTTATTTTATTTTGATGTGACATTGTAGTTCGGTAATCGCCATCGGTGTGACAAAAGCCTAGTCATATAAATGAAAACGAAATTGTGATGAAATAAATTGTATTCAGGTTAAATACCTTTTTTTACGTGCAAGAAATATGACCTGTGTTGCCACCCTGTCGAAAACATGAAACGATGAATAGACTGAACCTGTACCTTCGTCTAGAGGTCATCAGACTCTTTAGGAGTAACTTAAGAAACATGGTCTTATAAAAGTAAATAATGTTATTTATATTTTTCTTATTATACATTTTGTTTTATTATACACCGATGCGGCGGCAGCCTATTGCATCGGACTCGCAATAGTGAGGTCGCGGGTTCGAATCCTAGCACAAGCCATTGAGCTTAGGTGAAAGGGTTAACAGAGAATTTCTAGTAATATAGGACTCATAATCCCACATTGCCAGTTATATTTTTTAAAAAAATAAACAAATATGCACTTATTTGTATTTTTCCAAATATAATTACTGTGTTTAAAACTTGTAGTATCTATGTTTAACGCCATTAGTTGGTACCTAAGTAATATTTGTTACTTAGGTACCAACTAATCGCGTTAAACATACTACTATGTTAAACATACGGCTACTTATTTTAAGTTGTTTTTAAAGTTAGGTACATAGGGTGCATGCCACCATCTCAAGGGTAAGCAGAGCAAATTGTGATACTTGTGGCACATTAGACGATGTCCAACACATCCTTAAGGAATGTGTTAAACATAACAAATTGAGAGACTCATTGATGCAAACATATGATATCAACAGATGGGATACGGGTGCCTTTTTAAATGTATTAATGAAGCCATCAGGTGAAGCTGCAAAAAAAAATGATATTGCATCAATGAATCTTCTTAAATTGACATTTTAAATTAAATAGATTACATGTTGTGATACATCTGATCAGGCCACGATGAGGCTTGCATATTCGACAGGACAAAAACCTCCAAAAATAATAAAGATTAAAATATGGGTAAGCAGGGCAAAGAGCATAAATAATAATAATAATAATAATAATATCTTGGGACAACTCACACAACGCTATCTGATCCCAAACTAAGCAAAGCTTGTACTATGGAAACCAGACAACTGATAAACATACTTATATATTTCTAAATACATACATATTATAGATAAATAACACCCAGACACAGAATAAACCATCGTGCTCATCACACAAAGTTTTATCCTGGGTGGGGATCGAACCCACGACCTCTAAATAAAATGTTTACGTAAATTCAATATTTAAAATTTTGATTATTCATCAAACGAAAACCGGGCACAAACTGTGACATGGCTGTTAAGCCATTTCACACATCTCAACCATTTTTTCATTTAAGAACTCTAATACTGAACAGTAAGTTTTATCTATTAAATGAAGATTAATGTTTTTTTTTAATTTGTCAATATTTGTGATGTCTTTTACTGAATGGGGCAATTTATTATAAATTTTCGGGTACATACTGAGGACGCTGTTGCTAGATATACAGATAGCTGGGTATTCCTAGTTTATGTGGATACCGCCTATTATTACAGTTTTCGTAATTATTAATATTACTTTTGTCTAAGACGGCACACTCATAAATATAAAGACTAGGCGCGGTAAGTATTCTGAGTTCCTTGCAGTGTGGTTTACAACTGTCAGTTTGTTGTAAGTTGCATATCGCACGTACACATCTTTTTTGAGATTTAAAAACCATATCTTTGCCACTAGAATTTCCCCAGAATATAATTCCGTATCTTAGGATCGAGTCTACGAAACCGTGATATGCTGTAAGGGCTACATGTTTACTGGCTATTTTATAAAGTCTCAGTAACGATCACGACCCCAGTTTGACCATAACGAGTTCACAGTCCTATAAAATAAAATTTAAAGTCAATATGCTAAATGACAAATAAGTACGTAAAGCTAAAAAGGAATCCATAACTTCAGCATATGTAAAAACCGGCTTTTTAAAAAATAGTTTTCAATAGTCCACATTCCACACATTTAAAAATATAGATTTGACGGCTTCGGTGGCTCTGTGCTTGACATCGATTTTTGGATTCTGGATTCGATTTTTACAGGTGCCGTAGAGTGTGTGTGTGTATTCCAAAAATTCTTTGTTCCGAGTCTGGGTATACCTTGAGTAACACAAGGCGCATAAAATATAGCTGAAACCTCCATTAATTTCAGCATTTTTCTAATAGAGCAGCATTATATCGCAAGTTCCAATCTTGCATTAAATAAACTTATGCACAATGACTTATTCCATCGCATCCTATTAATACAAGCCATGGAATATTTATGTCATGGAAAGGTCGTAGCGTCACTATGCTAATCGAGAAAAAACAATTCATTTTACAGAAAGCTTGCATGTTCTACCCACAATATTTTCCATGGTATCCTTAATGGTCTAATACACCATAATGGATATAACTTCGGGCACTCCTTCTGACAGTAATGATGTTTATATGGCTCGTTAAAATCACATGAACAAGCCACTCTTAATAATCACTTTTAAAGTATTATAGGGTTACTCCAAATACGCTCGCTTTGTATCTCATAATTTAAAAAGAAAGAATTATTTTTAAATAGCTTTTCCCTTGGTCTCTTGTGGGTTATATTTGATTTTATATTCGAAGTATTATGTCGATGTATAACTAGATTAAGTAGGTACATTTATTCGCAATCCGTTACCAACATACCGGTGGTCATTACCCGGTAATATAGAGAAAACGTTGACCTAAAACGTCTACTTATACAGAGATTGGCAACACACGTATTTGGCACGTTTGGTACCGTTTTATGTTCCAACCTAGAACGTGTTGCCGCTGTTACCTACCTCACAACTAACCCGTCCCTAGTCCCAACATAAATTATACTTTTATACTAAAATCCTAGTGAAAGTTCTATGCCACCCGCTACATACTAATAATATCGTGGGACAACTGATACACTGCCATCAGATCCCAAATTAGAATGAACTTTGGTAACAAGACAATTTACAAACGTACTTGCATATTTTTTTATATAAACGTACTATAAAGATAGAGATATATTAATTCTTCACACAAAAACATAATCTGGGTAAGAATCGAATCCACGACTAGAGCTCTTAGGGCGTAGCAGTCAGAGTCACTAACCACTAGTCCAACAGGCCAGTCATACTTGTCAATATATATTCCTAATGAAGACAGATTTAGTTGTCCACGGAACCGGCATTTTTGTGCTTATGCAAAATAAATTTCAACACCAGTTCTTTGTAAACGAAGGAAATTCAAAACTTCAAAAGTTTACAAAGGTTCCATTCGGGTAAAGGAAGAAGGTACGCCATAGCCTTCACAATCCTGTCTTGAAAAAAGGACATGATATTATTACAAAACTCAAACAAAGGACATTTTTTTCAAAAATCACACAATTTATTTAAAAACTAAGTTATAAAGTTTGTACCCTCCTTTAGACCTTTAGTTTCCTGAATCTTTCTATCCCTAGTAAACATAATAAAAAAACTTCTTAGCAAAATTTCATCTCTCTAGGTTCTAAAGTTAGGGCTGGGCCTTTATGAGTAAATGAAGGAGTTAGGACTTCCTTTTTATTTACAAAGGAATTTAATTTTTAGTTGCGGATTTCACCCGCGTTATTTTGAACCACGATTTCGACCCCTTAGGGGATGAATTTTGGAGAATCCTTTTTTAACGGATGCCTAATTTCAGCGCAATCCGTTCAGTGGTTTGAACTGTGTTGATAGATCAGTCAGTACGATTGGCTTTTATACAGGGTGTAACAGAAAGGTGTGGTCAAATTTCAGCAGCCGATAGGATATATTATTAGTATTACACCTACCATGGTGCCATAGCTGGTTGCATCATTATTACATAGTTATAGCACATTCTTTTTGTCAAAAATCCAGTAGTGAAAGGCGTATGGCATAAGAATTATACCTCCCCTGGTACAAAATTCGATTGGATTTTTATGACATAGAACTTTTTAAGTCATAACTTTTTAAATTAATAACTTTTTCATTCATAAATAAATGAATGAAAAAATAATAAATATTTTTTAGGGTACTCCGATTTTGATAAAATTAGGTATGTGCACTCAGTATCATGGGCACATACCAACGCTTGAATATGACCACACCTTTCTGTTACACCCTGTATAATACAGAAGAAGATGATTGTCCTTATATTTGCACGTTGTTGTTTTAATAGTGACATCAGTGTAGCATAAATAATGGCGTCATATATGTGTACATACATGTCAGTACATACATTACAGTATTGGTGCCTAACAGAATTTTAATTGCTGGATTATTGCAAAAGGACACTGCACCTGCTTAAAGTCAATTTGAAATCAATGATATAAGAACTACACAAATTTTAATTTTTTATTTGTGAAATAGTAGAAATGAATAAGATTGCACATTGTGGTATTAAAATATTAGTACGACAATGTGCCTAGTACCTAAGTAATATTTTTGTCAATTATATGGTGTTAGAAATCAGAAGCGGCGGTAGCGTAATGGCTAAGGCATCGGTCTCGCAATCGTGAGGTCGCGGATTCGAATCCTACCCAGTATACTACCGACGTGAACCCACTCCTAACACAAGCCATTGAGCTTAGCTCGAGGGGTTAACAGGATTGCTAGTAATGTGGGACCAAAATCCCACATTGCTAGTTATCTTAAAAAAAAAAGAAGAAAGAACCTTGTCATAATTAATAAATAGTCATGTCACAATACTGATATAAAATCTCCGCGGCATGATCAGATAAAACCGAGCTCAAATAAAACTTACTTCAATGCTGGTCTAGGAGAAAAAGAAAAACTTAAAACGTGAGAAACTCAAAATGACATGACAAAATGACACCAAAATGCCAAAATCCATTGGACAATTTCCCATGCTTATGGGAAATTGTAAAGTAGATCCTACAAGCCGAAGGCCTTTACCAATAAGCTAAATTAGTTAAAACTTAACTAATTTAGCTATATTCATGTTTTACATGCAAATATGAAAAATTGCTTCAGTTATGCAAGAATGAGGAAAAATTACTATGTACAACTACAATTTCTATTTAAAAAAAAATGATAACTAGAAATATGGGATTGTAAGTCCTTCATTACTAGCAATACTGTTAACCCCTCCAGCTAAGCTAATGGCTTGTGTTAGGAGTGGGTTCACTTCGGTAATATTGTGAGGTCGTGGGTTCGAATCCTATCCCTTAGAATACCGAGCTTAGCTTGAGGGATAGTAATGTGGGACCCAATCCCACATTGCTTTAAAAAGTACAATAAAAAAGTATAAGTAGAAAAAAAGTATAATGGGTAAGATTCGAACCCGCAACTTCACGACTGCGAGTCCGATGCCGTAGCCATTAGGCTTAAAGTAACTTTGACTAGTCTTTGATTTCTAATCGATAACTCAGTCGTTGAATCATGAATTTCAGTTGGTGCCATTAAACAAGATATAATTGATGCAAAACTTGTTAACAAAGTTACGATACTTGTCTCAAGTATTTCTGATCGAGCGTCCAAGTTATATAAGGATAACTTGAAGTTTAATTACGTGTATAATAGTGAACTAGACGTCCGTCGGCGTCGTAGAAAGAGTTAGATAGACCTTCAAAGTAAATCTAGACTTTAACTAGGTATTCAGTTGCGTGATCTTTTTTTTTTAAATAAATAAAGAGACGAGCAGGTTGTGCGGCTGGTGGTACCTAAGCTTCGCGCTAGCCCATAACAGTGTTCCTCCAAATCCTTATTTGGCAAACTTCTGAATGTAACCGTACTGCGCTCCTCATTTACCCAGTAAGTACACTTGCATTGTGGCAGTGTAATAGAACAACGGGCACGGCTCCTAGCATCAACAACATCCCATCAGGAAGCCGGCAGTAACTTGGGCAAGCTGCTGGCGTTTTGGGATTTGCATCGGTTGGCTGGAGTGACAGAAAGGATAAGTAGAACACGCACAATAGCCCAATTAGGAGGCCAAGTGCGGTTTTTTTGTTCGCCCAGGTAAAACTAACTAGCTAACTAAGTACACTTGCTACAGTGCCCTTCAACCGAAACACAGTGATGAGTTAACATCATTATTTAACAACACTATAAGAAAAAAAAAAGAGAGTTAACAGGAAGCAAATATTTGCTTCCTATTAACTCTCTTTTTTTTTCTAAAGTGGAGTGAACTTTGCACCATATAATGGACAACAGTCATTTTCTGAAAATTGACAATATTTTCTAAAACAATGGAAATATTATTGATTTATTTGCCGTGAATAAATGAATATGTATGATATTATATTCCCTAAATAAGGTTATCAAATACTAGCGGATGCCTCGCGGTTTCACTTGCGTAGTTCCCGTTCCCGTGGTAATACAGGGATAAAAAAGCCTATGCCTATGTCACCCGGGGTTAGTGTAGCTTCACAACGATGAAATAATTTTTCAAATCTGTCCAGTACTTTTAAAGCCTATTCAATACAAACAAACAATCGAGGACTGGCTCTGTGGCGCGGTGGGAGTATATCCGACTGCTACGCAAGAGGTCGTGGGTTCGATTCCCACACGGGACACCACTTTGTGTGATCCACAAACTGTTGTTCCGAGTCTGGGTGTACTTTGTGTCCGTGAATTGTATGTTTGTAAAGTCTCCCGCGACACAGTGCTTGTACCTAACAGCGGGAGTCGTCTTTAAAAAAAAAAAAAATCAACTCTTTCCTCTTCATAATATTAGTATAGATATAAGCAAAGTAGTTGCCTAGACAATTTTCTTAGAAAAATTGCCTGAGAAATGCCTAAGTACTATTTGTTTTATTATGAGTATTAGAATATTAGATAGTTGTTTTATCTACGATTTTTGTACTCGCCAAGTAGCTAGAGTTTTTTTTGCAGCCCGCACATAAACGCGCATAAAAGCCGCCATTTGGATTTTTTTTTAAATTTGATGTACCCAATGGCACTCGGTCATCAAGATAAATCTAACGACGTATCATTTATTAAGATCGGTTGTGCCCTTGAGGAGTTATGAGCGGACATAGGAACATTGGAAGAATACATACATACGCGTTAAACACATAACCCTCCTCCGCAGTCGGGTAAAAAGGAACCAAAAGTGCAGCTTAACTTATTATTATATGGATAAAACAAAAATGCACAATAAATGCAGGGTCGTATTTCGTAATTTTCATTAAACGTTAATAGAATTCAACGGTGTGCAATCAATCTCATTTAGTTGGTATCGGAAAGCAATAGAGATCGTTTAGTCCACCTGCATTGAGGCGATTTATAGGAATGATTGTGGAACCAATCACGGCTCTTTATTGCCTCTTAAACCCAGGTTTTACTGCAAAAGGGTAACGAGCGAGAAATAGCTAAGCGGAGCGGAATACAAATAGCTAAAATATTAAGGTTAAAACGGTTTTCTTAGTGTAAGGTCCACTTCGCAAATATATGTTTTGACCAATAAATGACGATACTTATTATTTTCAAATGAAACGAATTCGTTCCTGACGTTTAATTGTGCTTTTATTATCCTATCGTGAAAAATTAGTAACTAAAATGTTATGGAATTTTGCTGTTGTTCTAATTTAAAAAAAATCACTGTAACATACATTTTTTAATAAAATCTTAAATTTACTTTAAACTTTATATTGATGAATTAAATGGCCCATCGACCTCGCTCCGCTCGCAGTGAGCGTCAATCTTTACTAATAAATTCTTCAAAGGCTTATATCATTGACTCTGAATCCTATGCTAATACTCACGACTATCGCTTTTGAGTTTGTCCTGAGTGACTTGAGGGCATAGACCTATCAGGTTTTTTCTAGTTCTTCTTCTGCAAGAGCGTAGAAGTTATATAACGACATTGTAATTTTTAGTTCAAATATTGTCATCATTGTGGAAAATGTCATAGCTCTCTGAGCTTTAAGCACAATTTCCTATGAATTAGTGCAAATCGCATATTTCTGCCTGTTGTCCGTCTACGGCGAAACCAAAAATGAAGGTTTATGTTTTTAGTAGTATTATGTATTTGGTGCGTTCCATCATAGCGCCTAAACTACTCATACGAATTTGGTAAATGAGATTGCAAACGATTTGTCATTACGATCCGATGTTATGCTACATGTTTTTACGATACAAGACGTATAGTGAGTACATAAATGATTTTCTTACAATTTTTTTTACAAAAAAAATAAAATCGACTTCCAAAATAATTAAACATTTTGAAGTTGGTTCCTAAAACATAAAACTACATTTCCTGGCACCAACTTCAAAATGTTTAATTATTTTTTGTAGTTGTACCTATATTATTTTTTGCTTTTTAGTTACCATATATTTATTTTGGAAGTCGGTTTTTGTTTTTTTGTAAAAAGTTTTTATTTCTCACTTTTTAGTGTATAGTTTGTAGTTGATTTATGTTACAATAGCATAATAAAAACTGCTCATTGCTTTTCACAAAATGTTGCGTTTTGCGATACAAGGCCAGGAGGAGTTCATCTGATACTTGTCCATCAGTTCCATTACATGATTTGACGGACGTAAAGAATCAGGTATCGAACACAGTACTCAGATCGCAACCCGCAATATTTGTTATTGAATAGTTCCACTGGTCATCTGTGGTCTTCACCATCAGTTCCATTTCACTCAATGGTGTTTTTTTAAGAGTAAATGCACAAATTACAACAAAATATACCCAAATTGCTTTCCCTCGATTTCTCCAAGATCTCATCATAAGATCCAAACTTTGATGACAATGGGACCAATCTGGAAGTATACCCCTTACAAATACAAAAAGATATATATAATAGGATAACAAACATTTGTAGGTAAGTAACATGTAAGCGGCGGTAGCCTAATGGATGAGACATCGGTCTCGCAATCGTGAGGTCGCGGGTTCGAATTCTACCCATTATTCTACCGACGTGAACCCACCCCTAACACAAGCCATTAGGCTTAACTGGAGGGATTAACAGCATTGCTAGTAATGTGGGACCACAGTCCCATATTGCTGGTTATCTTTTATATTAAAAAAAAACACTCGAATTGAGATCTTCCTCCTTTTTGAAGTCGGTTGAAAATATGGGAGTGCTTCTTTATTACAACTTTCAGCATGTAGGCTTTACCGATACTCCGAAAGCCCAAGAAATGTTCGATGGAGTTGATTTGCCATTGGGCAAAAACTTCGTAACAAATCTATACTAATATTATAAAGCTGAAGAGTTTTTCTGTTTGTTTGTTTGTTTGAACGCGGTAATCTCAGGAACTATTGGTCCGAATTGAAAAATTATTTCACTGTTGGATAGCCCATTTGTCGAGGAAGGCTATAGCTATATAACATCACAGTACGACCAATAGGAGTGGAGTAGCAATGAGAAATGTTGCAAAAACGGGGAAAATTTACGCAGACGAAGTTGCGCGGGACAGCTAGTTAAAAATAAAAAAAGAAAGTCAAATAAATATACATTTACCTAAGAGATTTACAAAAACATCCCAGTCTGTGCTCCTTCCGGTTCTCCGGAAATCATATTCGTATGATACAGGTAAGTCGTATTTCAGAGTAGGTACTTGGGTGCAAATACATTGATTTTTAACCGACTTTAAAACAGGAGGAGGTTCTCAACTCAAATGCTCTTTTTATGTATATTCGGGCTTTACATAAAAAACCGTTTTTCCGTTATCTCCATCATTGATAGATGGATTTGAAAAATTCAAGTAAAGTAAAGTTTAGAATGTTATTTTGTTAAAAAAATATGTCGTCTTGTTAATTTATAGATTTCTCGCAAAAATGACATAGCGCATTCTTGTTAGGTCACAGAAGTTGTTTCAGAGAAACATGTAGTGCGTTTACGTGGTAACACGCGTCAGTGCGCATTAAGCGCAGCGGGTCAATTCGCGTATTTAAAGCAGTGCAGTTGCAGTTCAGTTGCAGTTAAGTTTTGATTAAAACGGCCATTTTCGTATTCTTGTAACTTTGGGATCGATCTCAAATACGCTTGCGTCAAGTATGCGTCTCGAGAGCGTAATATCAACATTCTAGTACGGTGCGCAAGCGTTTTTAAGATCGATCCCAAAGTTACAACAATACAAAAATGGCCGTTTCAATCGAAACTTAACTGCAACTGGACAGCAACTGCACTGCTTTAAATACGTGAATTGACCCCCTGGTCATCTGAATGTAAGGTAAAACCTTACTAAAGTGTTTAACCTTACCTTCGTTCTTCAAGTTCAGCTTCGAATGTTTCTCTATCCATGGGTTCCAATCTATCCTTGAAGACCAGGCTCGGAAGGGAGCCCATCTGCGCTATAGCTCTGTCTGTCCCTGCGAACCGCTGCGACAAGTTGGATCTGAACAAAAATACACCACGCATTAGCATTTATTGGCTTTTTATACTAATATTATCTGTAGGTACTATTACAAACGGATGCACGCATATAATCATATCAAAGCCACCTGATAAACTACTTAAAAAAAAAAATATTATAACAAAAACCTTTATTTTTTGGTTTTGTCTATTGTTGGATAGGTAACAAACATATTAAATATATTTCGGGAATTAATCGCGTGAATTATTTAAAGGTACGAAACTTTTATTTACCCGACGTTTCAATCGAATTGCACACGATCGGAGCAATTCGATCGAAACGTTGGGTGAATAAAAGTTTCGTACCTTTAAATAATTCACGCGATTAAATCCCGAAATATATCTAATATGTATAAAAATCGTGAAAGTTTAAAAACAATAGGTAACCAACAGCTACCACGACATAATGTAGGTACTCGGAAAATTTATTTTTAAAGATACTAGATATAAGATACTAGACTAGAACAAGTAATGTGGGATTGTGGGTCCCACATTACTAGCAATTCTGTTCAATGGCTAGTGTTAGGAGCGTTTCAAATCCGCGACCTTACGATTAGCTATTAGGCTACCGCCGCTTCTATAACGTTTTAGATCACACAAAGTTTTGACGAGTGTGGGGTTCGAACCTGCGTCAGCCAGGCCAAAGACCAAAAAAATAAAGTGTGTTCGTTTATAAAAAAACCTATCTTCGAAAATTTGGCAAGTAAGTAACATACCAAACACTTTTATCTCGATTAACTAACGTTCTGGCTTCGGCAGCCGAGGAAAACGCAAGGAAATTATAATAACAAATAAACTCATAACCTTTTTTTAAAACAACTCCTGCGGTAAGGTACAAGCTATGTGTCGCGGGGGACTTTACAACATTTTCAACAAAGAACGCTCAGACTCAGAACAACGATTTGTAGATCACAGAAAGTAGTACCCCGTATGGAAACTGAACCCACGAATTTTTGCGCAGCAGCCGTATCTACACACGCTCACCGCGCTACTTTGTTTTATTTAAATTAGTGTAAATGAATTAAACAGTTATATTAATAACATGGTGATATCATAATAGTATGACATTATTTATGAGTGATAACAGCGGGTTTGTGCCCTTCGAGATCGAATCAGGTGATGTGTATGTGAAATTGTGATGCAATTTTATTGTTACTCATACGTTTCGTAATATATATTTATTGAAAAAAAATTTATGTATTTTTTTTCTTTTAAAAAGACGGTTCCCGCAGTAGGTTACAAGCCCAGTATTGCGGGGGACTTTACAAACAAACAAGTCACGGACACAACGTACACCCAGACTCGGAACAACAATTTGTGGATGACACAAAGTGATGTCCCGTGTGGGAATCGAACCCACAACCTCTTGCAGTCGGAAAAATTTAAAATTCGACAGGGAAATAAATAAATATTTCTGTACCCATTTACTCTCCTGTCTAATTGTATAGGTAGGTATTAGACTAATACGTACATTCCAGTGTGGGGTCCCTGACTCAGTAGCTACCGAGAAGATATATCTCTACGAGGTTATGGAACATCGGTTCATAAATAGTTAACTGTTTCCGAACATTGTCAAAGCCCTCCGTGCCTTGGAGAGCACGTTAAGCCATCGGTCTGGCGCCTAACATCTCTCCGGTCGTGTTAAATTTCCGTCCCATCAGACTGTTAGAGTGAGGGAATGGACAGTGCACTTGTGTCTGCGCATACACTTGTGTACTATAATATCTCTTGCGCAGTTGACTAGTCTGAATGAGATTGGCCGCCGTAGCCGAAAAAAACTATTATTATTGGTTTAATAATTTTATTCTTAAAAAAGACATAAGTGCCACTTACATAAGAATATAAAATAAAATATTACATTACAATATAAAGCAAAAAAAAAAAAAAACAATCACCGAAATACATTCCAATTTAATTAAGTGATTACGACACGTCCAGCGGTTTCATCTCAATTATTGTTCCTTTTCCGTATGATCTTTATTAATATTTTTAATGTTTACTTATTGTTTTTATTATTCATAGTTTTTAATTATACAAGCCGAGAGCTGAGATTTAAAACCGCTAAACGAGCTTACATTTTTAATATCAGATGGTAAACTATTATATAGTTGTGCTCCTTCATATGTAATACTTTTTTTCGCATAGCTGGTACGTGTATTAGGTAGAACAAGTAAACTAGGCCGTCGAAGACTGCGTTTGCTTATTTGAACCTTTTTGGTAGATATTCAATTTGTGTCAATTGTTTTGTCCAAAATTTTCCTGATTAAAATGCAAGTATTATGAGCATAAAGTTGTCTAATATTCATTAATTTTGTTTCCTCAAAAATGTTGTCTGTTGGTGTCAAATAGAGGTATCGAAATAATATCTTAATAATCCTGTGCTGCATTCTTTGTAATTCCTGTATCTTTGTCTTACCGGCATTACCCCAGATTTCTATAAGATAAAGTAGATGTGATTAGACGAGTGAATTATAGACTGTGAAACGAAGTTTTTTAGGTATGCAATGACTGATATTATGGAGTGATCCAGTAAGAGAAGAGATTTTATTTTTGATATAATCGATTTGTACATTCCAATTCAAATGACTATCCAACCATAAGCCAAGGTATTTTTCGCATTTTTTTGTACTAGTGGGATGTTATCTATAGTTAACGGGATAAGTGATGAAATTATTTTATTTTTAGCTTTAAAAATAATATAGCATGTCTTGGAAATGTTCACGGTTAGTAAGTTATATTTGAACCATTCTGACATGGTATTGAGATCTTCTTGAGCTTGAGAAACAATGATATTTATATTATTGCCGAAATAGAACAAGCAAGTGTCATCTGCGTATAGCGTTAGGTGGCCATGTAGTTTTAGATTTGTGATGTTATTAATATATTCTAAAAATAATAACGGCCCTAAAATTTAACCTTGTGGCACGCCGCATGTGACAGCCATGGGACTACTTTCTACGTTATCTATTTTGACTACCTGAAAAGTTAAGTACGATTTTAACATTTTTAATGCATTACCTTTAACACCAGCGTTTTTTGACTCACAGTGTCGAACGATTTTTTCAAGTCTATAAACACTCCCAAGGCTATGTTTTTCTTATCTATGTTATCTTTGATTTTGGTTATCGAATCAATTGTTGCCGCCGTGGTATTATTTTTAGCCCTAAATCCGTATTGACGATCCGATATAAAACTAAGAGAGTGTAAGTAGTTTAATAAACGTTTGTGTATATTTTTTTCTAAAATCTTTGATAAAATTGGTAGAACAGAAATAGGACGGCAGTTGCTGGGATCAGTTTTAAGTCCCGACTTGTAAATCGGTGTTACCTTTGCAATCTTCAATATATCTGGGAATTTTCCATCTTTTAAAATAGTATTAAAACAGTTAGCTAGGTTATTTGACATTAACTTTTTTATACATATAATCACTTTAGTACTAATTTTATCAATGCCACTACTTGAATTTGGGTCAAGGTCATCAATAATTTTGGTAACTTCATTAGCGCTACATGGATCTAATGTCAAAAGCTTATAATTATTATTGTCCAGCGACTGAAGAGGACATTGAGTAGACGTGTCATGATATTTTTTAGGAATATTCTTTGCAAGTATAGACCCAATAGTAGAAAAGTATTTGTTAAACACGTCAGTGATTTCGTTAGTTTTAGTGATTACTTTGGAATCAACTATAAATTTTGAAGGAGCACAACTATGTCTTATTTTATTATTCGCCAAATTATTTATGACTGCCCATGTTTTTTCAGGGCTTTTAACGCTATTTGTAAATAGTTTATGGTAGTAGGAATTTTTTGTAATTTGAATAAGTTTAGCTATATTTTGTAGTCTCTTTCTAAATTTTTATTGTATTGTAACCATAGTTGATTTCTTTGGCTAATTCCAGAAATTACATCGTTGTTAATCCAGCCGTCGCGGGGTGGGTTCAAAATTTTTGTCCTCTGTGTTTTGCTTTCTTTTACGTACTGCTTGATTTTTGATTCTAGTTTACTGTAGCTGTTTGATACATTTTCTAATCCGTGCGATTCCATTATAATATATAGTTTCTTGTAATCTACTATTTCATAATTTAAACGTATTTTGGTAGGTGGTTTTAGCTTATTGATTTGTAAATACAATTGCTTGTGATCTGATATTGGCGAATCAATTAAAGTCATATTGTACTGCTCATTTTTTAAATTTGTGCTGACATGATCCAATATAGACTTTTTTGTATTAGAATCTCTTGTGCTATAAGCTGATTTTACTTAAAAAAATATGTCCTGATTGCGCTATGGTTTGTTTGTATTTTCTTACAGTTTAATTTTTTGTCTAGAGATCAATATTAAAGTCGCCGAAAACTATTGCTCGTTTGCGTTGCCGTAATTGTGTACCTATCGTAAGCATCAAGAAACTTTTCAAGATTAGTATGGCCTGGGTTATAAACAATGCCAACGTCTAATGCAAATTTATCTATGTGTATCCAAATTTCCGTCTAGGTATGTTGATTCTATAAGATTATGTTTGAAGTCGTTATGTATGTAGGCTGATACTCCTCCTCCCCTAATGTCTGTTCTACAATTGTAATTATGTGTATAATTTTCTATTTGCAGTTGTGAGATCTGGTTTTCATTTTGAATCCAGGTTTCTGTTATCAAAATTATGTGAACAGTTGTAGATATTGATTTAATAATACATTTAAGTTCATCTAGTCTTCCTTTTTTTATTAGGCATCGTGCGTTTAGATATAGAAATGAAAGGCATGATTTTTCCATATTTATTTTTTGAGTCGAGTCCTGAGTGTCGAAGCGAGCGGACGCGTTCATTTAAATGCAAACAAATAATATACCTCAAAATAACTCCAGCTATTCGACTATAAGTTATACTAGTCAATCATAAAGTGCATAATCGCGGTAAAGAAGCGCACACGCGTCGCATTTTCGACTGTGTGCAGCAGCTACCACCCTAACGAGTATGGTCGGGGAGTCGAATACTTCATCTCACCCTAACATGAGTTTGCCAGCCTCAACATCGCACTACCTAATGGCTAATAAAAGTGAAAGTGGAGGTGGATCTACTTCAAACTTGTCAAACTACGACGAAGAAGAAGAAAAAAAGACTAACAAATACATCAGAAAACGGAGAGCTCACACATTGGAACATGACATGGCTGAAGAATTGGATGAGTTTCGCACAGAAATGATGAAATTTACTAAAGAAACGATGAAAACTCAGATTGAAAATATAGCACAAATGCGTGATGACATCAGATATGACATTCAAGAACTAAAATCTACTACCGAAAAACTAACTGTTGAATATAAAAACTTCCAAACATCTGTGGACACCATCAGAGCTGAACAGAATGTGACACAAAACAAATTAACAACCATTGAAGATGAAATAAATAAACTCAAAACCGAAAGTAGACCCACAGGTGTGTTTCACGAAAAACCACATGAAATTTATCAAGAAATACAAGATTGACTGCACAGAGAAAAAAATATCATAATAGTGGGACTAAAAGAACCACATAACGGCAACCAACCTAAAACAAATAGTAAGGAAACTCAGGAAGTACATAAAAGCCTTAAAGGTATTTATGAAGCTTGTCCTATACCTGTAAAAACTTTACGATTGGGTAAATACAATTCAGCCAAATCCCGTCCTTTGAAAGTTATATTTGAATCCGCTGATGTCCCAAGATATATATTAGGAATTCGCTCTAAAACTACTGACAATGTTAAGATTTATTGGGATCAAACGATAACCCAGAGGGACTATATGAACAAGCTTAAAGTAGAACTAAAACACCGTGAACAGAATGGAGAATCCAACTTATCGATCAAATATATTAAAGGAGTACCTACCATAATTAGCAATATCCCTAACTCAAAAAGCTAAGAGGAGCAAATCTAAATAGCACAAAAAAGATTACATACCAAATTGCAAATAAATATGAAGACTTAACTTCGCAGCCATCATTTCTCAAATTATTCTATGCCAATGTAAGAAGCATCCGTGTACCGGGAAAATTTGAGGAACTTCAATGTATCCTCAAAGTCATTAAGTCCACAATACACGTAATAATTCTAACTGAAACTTGGATAATATCTGAACAAGATGCAAACCTATACAATCTACCCAATTATAAACACATATACAATTACAGACACAACAATAGAGGTGGGGGTGTATCGATGTACATATACGATACCATATATTTTGTAACTACAGAAAATTTTAATAAAGACCAGAACCACTATATTTGGGCATACATACCTAAATATTCCCTGCATGTGGGAGGTATTTACAAACCAGGCGATACAAATATTAAAGACTTTTTGGAAGTATATATCCCACAGCTAGAAACAAGAAAGCGATCAATTATATTTGGTGATTTCAATCTGGATCTTTCGAAACCGAACACATGTGTCTCCACATACTTATCCATAATTGAAGAAACTGGCTATGAAATCCTAAACAAGATAGACAAGGACTATTCTACAAGACAAACCGAAACTACATATACAATTTAAGACCACGTGTTAACAGATATACAAAAAAGTTCCTTCCATATGGCTCTCCTAGACTCAGCAATATCTGACCATAAGCAAATATATGTGGAAATGACAAAATACAAGCCGAAAACGAAGCAAAAAATACAATACGAAGCAATAGATTACGTAAACCTTTACAACCATATTAAAAACTCTTTGTACAAAAACAATGATGATGTATACGAATTTCTTTATTGTATCACATATAAAACAAAATAAGATAAATAAATCAAAGATTATCAATTTACCTAAGGACGACTGGATCAATAAAGATATAATCAAAATGATAGATAACAGAAACATACTATGGCAAAAGCTGAAAAATAACATAGGAGACGAAGAAATTAAAAAGAAATTTATAGATGAGAGAAACAAAGTTCAAAGGAAAATTCAAAACGAAAAGAAAATGTACTACCACAAAATCTTCCATAATTGTCGTAACAATCCCAAAGAGATGTGGAAATCCATTAACTCCCTGGCCACAAATGTAATTAAAGAAAATACTGTTTTCCTCCAAAGCTTATTAACAATACACAAGTGGTAACAGATGGCGATGATATTTGTAATATTTTTAATTTGTTTTTTGCAACGGTAGGGACAGATCTCGCTGGCAGAATACCACTACCACCAAACTAGTATTGATCAAAAAGACATATGCTAAAGAGTTTTTATAGACCTTAAGAAAGCATTCGATACAGTAAGTCATTCAAAATTACTTCAAAAACTAGAGAACTTGGGTATCACGGACTACATTCCATCCTCTTATCGGTCGCTACTCACACGTTGAACACAGCATGCAGTTAATAGTTGTATGAGTATGTGCTGACAGAGTTATAAAAAATCTAATCTGTTGAGCTCTTTCTTTCTTCTTTCTTTAAATTTATCATTATAATATAGGGAATGATATAGATACATATAGATGAGGGAACGAATTAAATAAAATAAAGTACTTATTACACCGATCTGACTTGTACTCACACATGTATACCGGCTTTGGCACTATTACATTCAACCGTAGTCGTTTTTTAATATTACAATGTGGGTGGTATTCTAGTGACATTCTGAGGAGCCGTCCAATGTGTACTTACCCTTAGCCGTCATTTTGTTTACTCACCTACATAATTTAAGATAGTAATGTTAAGTTTTGTAAATAAGTATACCTATCTAATAACTTGTAACTTTGTTGTTTATGCATGCTTCTTCACAAAATAGACTAATATAAGCATACTATTTTTATTGTTTATCTCTTATAAGTTAACTGTACGGTTTTTATGAGAATAAAGATTCTTTAAACCCAACCCATTTTTCTGTAATCGCTTACTAGTTGATAATTTATTGTATCACCTTAGTATTATTTATTATTGGTTGTTGGAGTTTTTTTAATATTGTTTTCCCTCTTTTTGCGGTCTTGAATTTCATGTATCATTTGCTCATTTGTATATACTTGGATTGTTTGAGTAGGTAATAGGCTTGATTTTAATGCATTATAATCAGCTTCAAGTAATTTTATTCTATCTTAACTGTTTAATATTTTTAATTCATCTTGAGTTAATTGATTTTTTAAATCACTGAGATCTACGGTTATTTTTGTGGTCGCGAATTTAATATCCTGAATTTGCACACTAATACTCGCTACGTTAGAGGTAATAAGGTTAGTTGTTTGTTCTTGCGTTGCCCTTAAATCAGCCATCTCGCTTTTAACCGGGACGATACTCTCGTTCATTGTACCCATCGTCAGTGTATTTTGACCAATATAATTTTCCAATAATGAGGTAATTCGCGATAAATCATTTCTTATAAGTTTTTAACTCATCCGAGCATGAGCATTCAGATGCAGAAGGTTGTTTTTGTTTACGGTAATCGCATCGCATCGGCCGCGCGCGTCAGTCGCTTGTCGTAAGCCGCGCGCGACTCGCGATCGGCCGCGATGCACGGAAATGAACCTTTAGGAAAAATTAAATATATCCATGTATCCCCCTATCCTAACTTTAGCGCACTATATGTATTGTGCCAACGCTCTAACCATTCGCGATTTATCGTAATGTAAAAAATGGGATAAAAAACGAAAAATCGCATGTCCCACAATTTCCATTTGGAATTTCCATGGAAATAGTGGGATATCCCCCATAAATCACTTACCATTTATAAATGTACAAACCAATTTTGCAGATATAACTCCTACCGCATTATTAAGGATATTCACGTTAGGTAACTACAGCAATACAATAATATCTTGGAAAAACTCACACAACGCCATCTGATCCTAAACGGCAGAAGGCAGAGCCTGAACTATGGTAACCAGACAGCTGATAAACGTACTTAAATATTTCTAAATACATACATATTATAGATAAATAACACCCAGACACAGAATAAACCATCGTGCACACAAAGTTTTATCCTGGGTGGGGATCGAACTCACGACCTCTGGCTTAGCTGCTGGCATGTTAGTTTAGCATATTGATAAAATGTAGGCTATGTTTCGCCCATGAATACAATAATTAAATGTAGTCCACCACACTATTAAATATCTACTTAAAGTCAAAATATTTGGGAACCAAGGAATATGTTTCCGTTTTTAATTAAGAAAAAACCCTTGCAGGATTGTTGCCTCTGCCCTCAATAGATTTTGGTTGATGTCATAGAAGAAATACTTACCTCAAAGTACTTCCATTGGTGAAAATAAAGAAGGCCACTTCAGATCTCTCTTGCTGCAACCTCGTCACAAGTTTGCCCAGCTCAGTAGCTCTGCTAACCTGTGGACAAAAAGAAAATTTCAAAATCAGCCAAACAAATTATGCAACCCACAAAGGGGTTCTTTCGGAAGGTTGATAATATCTTTAATACTTGCATTATGTGTAAGTATGGACAGTGAAGACTCCGTGCAAAGTTAGATCGAGCCGCTAGTAAACTGTAATATTACAATATAGCTGCCTGTAACATGACAGCTTTAAAAAAAAACTAATAACTACACCTAAATTAGCAATTCCAAATGTAATATAATCTAAATTAAAAAAAATTTAGTAATAAACATTGACTAAAACATAAAGTAAACATTCTACTAATTATTTATGATGTCGGAAGTAAATGCCTTACGCCATATTTTATTATCAATACTCTTATACTTTTTCACTTCCTTCTTGGCTCGACCGCATCGCCTCAACTTACAAACCTATATCTCCGTAACTATTAACAAGTAATTTTAGAAAAAAACACATAAAAAAAGGTCCCTGCGTCCGGCTCAACACCTCTGCTGTCCAAGGACTAGCCTGGTCGCAGACGCACGTGCTTATCCAGCCTCCCGAGCTAAGTGCCGGGCTAAAGCTAGCTTGGAGGTGAAGAGGGCTTCACCTCTAACCTGGCTTCGTTAGATCATTCGTGGGCATATCCACTCGTGTAAAGACACAGAGACGTGACGTGTTAAAAGTGAATTAAACTCCTTAAATTGTAAGTACTTCTATAATTTTATTCATCTCTATATCCTTACTCAAAACTAGATTAAACGGCACATGCCACCCGCGTTGATATCAAGAATCGATAACCGATTAAATGTCACCACGTATGACTGAGAACATCCTTAATTTGTAATCTTTGTCACAGTATTATAAACTGTCGTAAGGGCGCTTCTTACATTGTTTGGAATTACCAAAATCTGTTCTTAGTTCATGTTTCCTAGCCTGACATACTTGCCAGATTTATGGCTAATTGGATAAAGAGTTTTCAATATTTTGTATTTAGTAAGTGGGCGAATAACTTCTACTTTTATAGGTATGACTTGATGATGTTCAAGTTTGACATGGAAGACCTACATCTTCCATGTCAAATTGAACATTTTTAAATAATATGCGTTAGAAATGAATAAAATAAAATAAACATAACACACTAGGTACCTCGTGTATGACACACTCTGTCAAAGTCAAACAGAATTGACTGATGGAATTTCCTTTTCTATTACATAGAAAAGTTTAAAGAACTATCTATACAACTATTATTGTTGTGATTTATTAAATTAATGAACTTTTGTCTACTTTAGACCACTGAGCGATCCCTAGTATCTACAAATATTTGCTTCCAAGTAAAAAAACCACAGATACCACTACTATTGGAACGAAGTTTCTTATCGCGCGTTGTGAAAAGGGGCTAGACAAAAAATGTCATGAAAAGTTGTAACGACACTTTTTGACACACACAAGCCGTGCGGCGTGCGCGTAAAATATGAACATCTAATTTGACGAAGAAGTCACCTGTCGATTTGGTCTAGGGGCATAAATTCGGTACACAGTATTAGTGACAATTGTGTAGTTGTGGGTTCGAGCCTTCGGTATACAATCGTCTTTTTGTAAGTTATTTTCGTTTCGTCTTTCTATTTCGCATTGAACAGTGTGGTGTTGTGTAGATTATAAAAAAATAAAGTTAAAGTTTTTTTTTAAACAATGTTTGTTTCACCCATCTCTGTTAATAAAATCTCCCTGAAAATAATAATAAAACATTTTGCCTCAAGTTTAAAAAAAATGTAATTTGTTTTGCGTCAAAACTGATAAATATGGCCTCGGATGACGGCTATCGTTACTGTCATGAGCTCATGAAAATGTATGAGACACTCTATTCTTATACACAAACAACCCTTTATCTATGTCGAAGAATCATTACGTTTTTGTATGAAGCAAAATACTTTTTTTTTAAAGTTTGTATGAGGTTTGTTAATTGCAATTTTTATTTTAATCAGACAGATTAGTCATAAAATGCTTTAAAATAAATGTTTTTGAATTAATAATTATCAAAACGTGTACTATGAGATTAGTATCGATTTGAAAATACCAACTTATGACGTCATACTGTTATATTCCATAAACAACAGTGCGGGTCGTCTTGACATTTCATAGAAATGATTTGACTTGATAGTCAACTACCATAAAAGACTGACTGCCTCGGCCGTGCAGATATAGTAAGTGTGACTGCTGTTCAAGAGGTGGTAGGTTTGATTATAATTATCGCACGAAACACAGCATGTTGCTTCTCAGTCTTATACCCGTCTTACACCCGTCCCCATCAAATCCCCACAAAGGGTTTAGGGCCTGTTCATATGAGGCGAATTACGCGACAGTGACACGCGCGTACGGATTTGGCCCGGATTCAGGACAGTCAAAGAGAATTTAACCTAATTTTCTAGCATTATACCAACAGAGTCTTTGATCAGAGTTGTTATTAGCGCGCGAAGTGTATGGCGACGTACGGTAAAACCGAAACATGTGAAAAGGACCTTATAGTTTTGCTATGTTCGTCCGTCTGTCTGTCCCCAGGTTAGCTTAGAGACCCTTAGTACTAGAAAGCTGTAATTTGGTAAGGATAATCAAACCTTGAAAACATTTTTTTTTTGGGTACGCACGTAAAGTAGGGATGTGATTTTTTTCTCACTTACCCTATCGTATGAAGTGTCGTTAGATAGGTCTTTTAAAAATATTGAGGGGTTGTGAATGTCACTTTTCGATTTCTTTCATGATTATTATATTGTTGAAACCGTCCACTCGCACTTAGTTTTGGCGCGTATACTGAACGCAACAGGGAGCTCTGAGTATCTTAACTCGCGCGTACTACGCGTAAATAGCGGGCGAGTCGAGATTCCGGCGAATGATACGCGATTACGCGCGTGTGAAATCGCGCGAAACATTTGAACGCATTGATTGTATACCGTGTACCTCGCCTACGCGCGAACGTATTAGGTATGCTTTTGCGCGTAATTCGCCTCATCTGAACAGGATCTTAGTGGCGGTGGTAGTCACTTTAAAATAACAGTAAAATAAAACAAAGAACAAAACACAAAAAAGAATATAACTCTAACTCTAGTCCAGGAATACCGTTCCTATTGACGAACGTGACTTATCACGTTAACAGATCTTGTATTTTCCGTCCCCATTCTGCAGGTTCGAGTCAATTTGGAGCTTATTTTTTCCTTCATACAATGTCACTAATGGTTTATGTAGATAATGTTTGGGGATAGGGTAAATGGACACAAAAGTGTCGAGGGATATGCGCGGCAAGTCATAGCTACGGTACCTTACATAGGTTTTCTCATTAGAGTATGCCAGGCTGCGCCTGTTTTATGTTCGATTTTTATAGCCTACTAGCAGTGCCCGCGACTTCGTCCGCGTGAAGTCGCAGTACTGCACACAATAATATAAGAAAGTCCTGTCAAAATACGTCCAGCCGTTTCGGAGATTAGCCGAAATAAATAGACAAAAGGAATGATAGAAAAATAAAAAAACCGGGCAAGAGCATGTCAGACCATGCTCAGTGTAGGGTTCCGCAGCCTTAAATAATTGCATCAGCAGAAGAGCGAATGTTCATGGCACTTACGTCCTTTTGTTGAGAAAAGCAGTTTTTCGGCTATAACTCAATGACGGTCTATCCGATAATGTCCAAAATAATTTTAGTTTAAAGTATTTGTTAAGCGCTACCTTTGTGATTTTTTTTCATATTTTTGGGGACACAATTTATGCAACTTTCGCAGCGATTACTTCCAAAAATATTTACTCAATCAGAAAAATGTATTAGAAACCGAAATTTACTCAAAATGTTTTTAAAAGACCGGTCGAATGATGTGCCATAGGTCTATGTTAGCCGAAAAAAAAAACAGCTTTTGTTACATGTATGGAGTGCCCCCCCCTAAAAATAATTTATTTATATTATTTAGCTATCAAACAAGCGGCCACTATAAAGGTTCATTTCCGAGCATAGCGGCCGATCGCGAGCCACTCGCGGCTTACGACAAGCGGCTGACGCTCGCGGCCGATGCGACAATATTCACAGTGCGCGCGCAGGCCTACGACAGTCGTCGGCCGCGCGCGTCTGTCACTTACCTCAGCCGCTTGTCGTAAGCCGCGAGCGGCTCGCAATCGATCGCGATGCACGGAAATGAACCTTAAGACACCTTTTCAAAAAAAAATCATCAATATTCATTGAGAAGTCTCTGAGTAAAATGCCTGTGACATACGGACGGACAGACAGACAGACAGACAGACGGATATGACGAAACTATAAGGGTTCCGTTTTTTGCCATTTTAGCTACGGAACCCTAATGAAAACTGCGTTTTTGTTATAAGTACCGTACTTATATTACATTTAATTCAAATCTGTTTGATTGAATTTTTGACATGACAAACAGACACTTCAATTTTATTTACTTTACATATATTACTTTACTTTATATATATATATTTAGAGATAGGGTCATTCCGGGATAGATGCTCCACTTTTGGAAAAGGCCTCATAATTTTAAAACTCTTAATTTACCGTGTGTTATTGCATACATACTCGAAAAACATAACCCTCCTTCTTGCGCAGTCGGGTAAAAAATAACTGACTTCAAATGAAAAATAAGGAAGAAAAAAATTATGAATCTGATAAAGATCTCAGTAGATATACAGTTGTAGTTCTTTCTATTAGAGAGGCAATCACAATTTTTAGAAAATATTTTCCGCGGAGCCATGGTAACTTTTCAACCCCTGGGTTCCGCGGAACTCATTTTGAGAAACGCTGACCTACGACAAAGTTTTATGCAATAAAACCTTCCCAGAAAAATAAGCAGTCGAATAGTAAAAACTCTATCTAAATTGGTCCCTAGTGATCCTTTCGAGAAAATCGCGAACATACGGGTGAAACAGAGACGACCTATTTTTGAAGCCGGTTAAAAATGCGTAGTTAACTAGTCATTACATTACTGGAATTCATAGCATAATAGATATGTTTAATTTTCTCAAACAAAACAACGGATACCCGAATATGAGACGTATGCTATTAGTAACATCCTTATTCATCTCAAATAAATGAATTCTTATTTTTTCCTTTATGTGATCTTATATTATGGATTTCGTTATCCGCCTCGTAAATATCGACATCCTGTCTGTAAATAAACAGAATCTCGTGTATCCGTGCCTTCATACGAAATATGAATGTGAATGTGTCTTGCCTAGCTTACCTTGTTTGCCGGATCGAACCTATCTATTCTCTTCTTATGTAAGCAAATGTACTCTGTATTATTCTCTATACTTGTGATATAAAACATGTTGTACAATAACAAACTGGCACTCTTTATTCTTTTAACCTATTATCAATTATAGCTTGTTAAAATTCATATTAAGCTGCATGCATAGCTTTTATCGAGGGCTTTGAGCGCGGCGACCGAATCAATAAATTCCGTAACGAAAATAAAACCTAACACCCCCCACTCCGCCTACCATGTAGCTCGGCCGAGCGTTCGCTTAACGTATATGTATATGGTACGACTGTACGAAGCCCGCACGGATCGAGACGAGCTGCTCCGAAATGTAATGAAACAAAAATATTTGTATATATTTTTGATATCGGTAAGATTTTTTTGTAAAAAAGTTTTTTATTTCTCACTTTTTAGTGGGTTAGTTTGTAATTCACTTATGTTACAATAGGCTTAAGTCAACTACTCAAATCCTTTTACAAAATATTGCTTGCCCCGATGCAGGGCCGTTAATTGTTGAGGAGTTCACTATCAGCTCTATTGCATTGTGTAAAAGTAGTATGACGCGAATAAAGTGCTACTCAATACCATATTAAAGTAACTGAATCGCAAACTGTGAAATATTGAATAGGTCCGCTCGTCGTTTGTGGTCTTCATCATCAGTTCCACTTCACCAATTGGTGCTTTTTAAGAGTAAATGCACGAATCACTTTGAAATATACCTAAATCACAGTAGGTGTGCCTTTAATATTTTAAGAGTTCCCTCGATTTCTCCAGGATCCCATCATCAGATCGTGATCTGATGACAATGGGACCAACTTGGAAGTACCTATACCCTTTCAAACACAATAATATTTTTTCAAATCGGTTCAGTCGTCTTTGCGTAATCGGTGAACAAATATATATAAAAAAAAAACATAGAGTCGAATTGAGAACCTCCTCCTTTTTAAAGTCGGTTGAAAAAAAAAATAATTACTTATGTTGATAAGAAATGCTATGCAATAGCTTTACCGCGGCAGACCCCGAGTGCCACACATTTTTTTGTTTTTAATTGTTGTGAAACTGGATGGACGACTTAACGTGGCCCAGGCATAGAGGTTTTTTTTTATTGACTATGATTGGCAGGCGAGCCAGCGGCCCACCTTATGGTAAGCTGTAACCGCCGCTCATGGACTATAGGAATGTCAAGGACACACCCAAACCGCTGCCTCCGTAAAAATGTTTCGAAAACGGTCACCTATCAATGGAAATGTTGCTCAAACTTACTAATATCTCGATCTGCTCGGTCGCCACTAAATCACGGACTGCTAAGCCTTTTTTCGGTCGTTCGTCATTCGGGACCGGGACTGCGGTCCCAAAAAGCGAATTGAATTGAATAATTTATTTTTACTTGTCTTAAGGGACCACAAATAAAGAAATAACTTTTCTTTTAAAAGTACAGTAGTCAAAAAGCCAGCATGCAATATATTCTCGATAAATAATGAATAAAGGGGAATATTGATTACACTTTTACAGAAAAACTTTCTGTCTTAAAATGAAACTATTGCATATTAGTTTTACATAAGAGTATCACGCGCTAAGATGACTTGCATATTCGTACTGCTATTTTTTTCACAAACCCCTATTATGGACTCTTTTCTCTACAAAGTTGACTACTATTTGGCTAATTACACCCTTTCGTCAAGGTCAGCGAGTTTTACGAACGACAATATCTAAAAAGATTGCCGTTTTTAGGGTTCCGTAGCCAAAATGGCAAAACGGAACCCTTATAGTTTCACCATGTCTGTCTGTCCGTCTGTCTGTCCCTAGGCTAGCTCAGAGACTCATAGTACTAGAAATCTGTAATTTGTCATGGATATACATATTATTTACGCCGATAAAGTGATAGTACAAAATCTCGAAAAAAATATTTAGAGTACCTCCCCTACCCGTAAATATCGTTGGATATTTACAGTACGTCTTAAACAGATAGTGTGAACAGGGTGTGTTTAAAATAACATTAAATGTGATAGTGGTTAATTTAAAAAAAAAATAAGTTAAATTGCATTACTTATTTAACATATTATTCTCTAAATATATTTTAAATTTAAAAAGTTTTTACAGTTAGTACCTACTTACAACTATGTAAAAAATGTTTCTCATTGATTTGATTTATGATGATTTGAAGTAACACATTGAGGCTGACCAAATTATTTAAAAACTACATAGTACCTAAATGTGAAGATTAGATAAATATTGAATTGAAAGTGAAAGTGATTAAAACTTTAAAATATGTTTTTGTATATTTAAAGTTTTCTTGCTTTAGTTACCTAATAATCGATTCATTTAGTTTTGCTAATTTATTTGTTTTATTTATTTAAGCTTTTACCAGTTATGCAGTATGGATGGATGTAAATTAATCTTCAACATCAAAAACTTACAACATAAATATTTTATCATTCGTACTGACAATTATGAACATTTACGCAAGAGACTAACAAAGATGGGTCAGATTTATGGAGATGTCATAAAAAACTATGAGCAATATAGACCAAATATGGAATGGAACAATTGACCACATTAGTAACAACCACAGTAATTCTCCAAAAACTAATAGAATCTGAAATGAAGAAATGTTTGAAAATTATTTAACAAAATCCTGATACACACATACACTACTATTATATACTACTATATATTTTACATGATTAATGGTCTCCTAACCAATTTCGGTTACGGCAACCAATCTCATTTGAGACTAGCCAACTACGCAGGCGATACGGCAACACGAGTGTATGCTCAGACACAAGTGCACTCTCTATTACCTCACTCTCTTAGTCCGATGGAATGGAAATCCAACACAACCGGAGATATATTAGGCGCAGAACCGGCAGCTTAACGTGCTCTCCGAGGCAAAGGGGGTTCGACAATGTTCGAAAACTGTCAGCCCTCTATGGACCGACAGTGGTAATGTTGCTTAACTTCACAGATATCGAGATATCGTCTTAGTCGTCACTGAAACACGGTGATGAATAAGATATATGGAATTACCTGTGATTTCCTTGAAATAAATATTTTGTAGATTTATTAAATTCGTTTTATTTTTGTGTCCTTTATTTTTTGTGTCTACTGTACTTTAAGAGCCAAGAACTTGTTGCTTTTATTTGTGGTCCCTTATGACGAATAAAAATAAATAATTAAATTTAATTCGCTGTTTAGGACCGCGGTCCCGGTCCCGAATAAAGAATAACTCTTTACCCGACTGCAAGGACGGGTTATGTTTTTTGGGTATCTTGTATGTATATCATATTCCTTATTACCTCATACCTTTCAAACCACAAGACGGATTGCGATGTCAGTAACAAGAGGTGTAAAAATAGATTTTCGAATACCGCAGTATGAGTATCAAATTTAAGAGCTCATCGTAAGCATTTCAAAAAGGTATAACATGGTACTAAAAAAGTCAATTAGCAACCATTCCTTTTTTCAATTTTCAATACTTAGCAATAGCTGTGATAAAAGTTGGTTTGTTACATCGGTTACATCCTACAACCACAAAAAAGTATTAAATTGTTAAAGAAAAATAAAAAACTCGAATCTGCAAAAAAATGCAAACGAGATCCGTACGTACTATATGTAATATTAGCTGTTGCCCGCGATTTCGTTCGCGTGAAAATTTTAAAAAGGAAATTTATTCCACGGGAAAATTATTCAGGGATAAAAAGCTACGCCTATATGCTATTACCGACTATAAACTATCTCTGTTTAAAATTTCGTCCGGATCCGTTTACCGGTTGTAGCGTGATTGAATAACAAACATCTATCCATCCACACATCCATAGATCAAAACTTTCGCATTTATCATATTAGTATAGATCATGCAGTTGGAGGCATTCATGAATCTTGATGAACTTAGTATTCTGCCTATTTAATAATACTTACGCCTAAACTATAAAAACCTGTGTTTTAGGCGATTATAGGCTATCGCCTAAAACCCCAATATTTACAACAACAAACCGCCACTTGATTTAAGTCAAAGTAAAACAAAGGGCCCTGAGATTACTGAAATCCACGTCGAAGCCATAGCTACTAGTTTTACGAAACTGTTTACCAACAAATAAACAATAAAAAAAACTAATATATAACACAGGATTAAGGACGTAATAAATGACAAAGGTATGTGAAGAATCCCAAGGGAGGTTGCATGTAATCTGGGATAATGCTCTTTCATGGTTTTGTGCCACGTATTGTTGCTATAGCCCATATACACAATTTATATCAAATCAAATACTAAACGAACTGTTGTGCCGGTGAATCGCTCGTAGTCGAAAGGTACTATCGGCGAAACTCTCATAAACGAACAGTGTGCAGGAACTCTCAAGCCATCTATTGCATCTTTAATTTTATTTTATTCCGCAAAATGGCAAAGATGGCATATTTAAATGCAATGCTCACATATGGCACAATATGTTGCAAAGAACTTTACAAACATACAAATGACAGACACAAAATCTAATCCCGTGTGTGAATGCCGTGTGGTCCCGGCTTAAGAATACTGCCACTCCATAGCTTCCCATGAGTATTGTCAAGGCGGTGAGGGATTACATACAGGAGGACAGGCAGCAGCGTCCTCTGCGTACTTTAAAGCTTTACTGAAATTACCCTAGAATCTATACTAGGTAAGTTCTACTTGTGGAACACATGCTCAGCAGTGGGATTTCATATGGGTTGATATGATGTGCCAATCGAACCCAAAACCTTTTGCTTTCGTAATAAATCTGGTACATACCTGTTCTTCAACATCAGCAACGTCTCTACCATTAGTGATGGAACTCTTGAGAGAAAGCGTGGTCTGCACGATAAGTGCCAGGATGGGTATGAACGGCAAGAGGAGTAGCCGCCAGAGTTGACAGCGGCGGCTGTTGCACCAACGCCTAGTCTTTGGAGCACAGCTGATTTTTTCATCAACTTTTACATTGGGCGATGCTGGAACAAAATATAATTTTGTCAATGGAGTGGAGTTAAAAACGTAAGATGATTTTGGCCAGAGATGATTGACCGACTGTCTATTCTTATTTTTTCTCTGTGAAACTGAAGCTGCAATGTCTGTGTTGCCCGTAAGAGTCAGTAAACAGATTTTCAATGAAAGTTGTTAAGAATGAATGTTTTCCTAGCAAATTTCGGTCATTGTGGTCAACCAGATTAAAAAAAACTGCGTAGGAGACATAATGATAATCTCTTTATTCAATTATTCTCAAAGCCCGATGAGATTGAAGGCCGACACGACCGAAGATAATATTAAGACGCAAAACTGACCGATTTCGAAAACAGTTGCAAGGTTATTTAACCCCACTGTTCTTTTTTAAACTACAGTTGCAAGGTTATTAACCCCACTGTTATTTTGCACGGAAAAACAATTTGTGGATTACACGAAGTGGTGTCCCGTGTGGGACCCAGGACCTCTTTCGAAGCCGTCGTACATACTCCCACCCACGGGACTAATGCCATAACCCCAAGGACCCAAGCTTTGTTCTCGGGGTTGTCACAAAGTCAAGATTGTACATACATAGCTGTCATATAGCCTAGAAGGCAGGGTCATGACCCGTGATTTACCTAACATCCATGGTTTATTAGTTCATAACATTACAATTTTATGCCCATTTTATCAAATTTGAAAATGATAATAACATCGGTACATACGGTGTCTACACCGTAGTAAAAACAAACTCGTTAAACTTTCCTCACCGCATATGAATCTCCAAAATATTACAAGTACTTTGTCTATTTCAGAATTTATGCGGTTAAGAACTGCAAGTTTCTTTGTAAACACCTCAGCAGTTTATTCGTGTTTGGTAGCTTTAAGGATTGTACTTTTAAGCACATACGAGTATATATACTCTATGTAAATATTGTTAATAGATTATATATAGATAATATATAATTCTGCTGTAAATAATATCACTTATACTTACGTACGTACGTTCTATATAATGAAAAACTTAAGATACCAAATGTGTGCACATCATTTTATCAAAATCTAAATACCTACTCTAAAAATATTTTTAGTAGGTCTTTTTATTAATTAAAAAAACTAAATTTAAAATCAAAAAAACCCACGACAGGCGTAAAAAGGAATAAAATAAAATTTAAAAACCCCCCCGACTAACAGAAGGTAAGTAACTGAATAAAACCCGTCGGAGTCTGTCATTTACTGCCTTGATTTGAACTCAAATAATTTTGTGCATCTAACAGGTAAGTGAAATCGCTGAAAAGAATATTTACTAGTAAGTGTACTTACTAGTTAATATTTATCTCATGTAAGTGCACTATTTGTATTTCTCTTAAGTAAATGATTTTCAACGGAATTTGTACGAAAATTTTGTTACTTCTTATTTGGTCGATTATTACTATATATTATAAAGCCTATTTGGCTGTGATAGTTTTACTTTTAATTTCATTATAATATGCTACTAACCTGAATTGTTCCACATCTTCAAAAACAATCGTTTAGTTGGCAGGGGCCACTTCATTGCAACTTTTGTTAGAGTCAAGTGCCCCTCACAAGTGCCTCTAACAAAAATTTGCAATTTGAGGCTATTTCCTAAAGACCAATCAAACGACGACATGCACGATGAGATAGGTAAAAAAAGAAATCCGCACTTTACGCCTAATTTTTTTTTTAAGATTATGTTTACCGCTTCGTTGGCGAAAGTTTCTAGTACAAAGGGTCTCTGAGCTAAAACGTCACCATCGAATAAAATACACAATTTTCAGGTTTTAGTACTCAATTAAAAACAAGTGTTTTCTGACCTTCATTTGATTGTATTCACGACGATTTGTCCACAGACAATGTTAATTGTTTAGCCCCAATCTACGCATAATCTACATAAAATAAATTGAGAGCAATTTGTACTTGTTTTTGACCACCGACGCAAATGAAAGTAATTGTGTGTCTGTTTGTGCATATGCTGAAAAAATATATTATTGGAACAAACAAAAACATTTACGACGAAATAGTTTTTAGATTCCCTATCCTATTCGACAAAAATAAACTTTTTAAATTATTTTATATTTGACGAACAGGACAGCGTAAATATCAGGGTCAAAAGTTATATCGAGTTTTTATCAGTTAGGCAATGATACTGGCAATCACACTTTTAACAAACTCTGTTGTAGGTTCCTACAAGCTGATATCACCCAAATAAATACGTATTTTTTTTTTTTTTTTTCCATTTATTAGGGTAAAAAAACAGTGTGGAAATACATATTACCATACAGAGTAATAATAACTACACTTACTAATTTCAACACCAACAACATTTACCACATATTAATGAAAGAAATTATCGTATGTTAGTATTGAGGTTGAAAAAATTACTTAACAGCTAGTGTAATGATTAGTTTTACAATAATAAAAAAAAAAGTTTCCCGGTAAGACACAGTTCTACAACAATTTATCATCTAATTCTTAACACTAATACAGCGTGAGTTAATTAATTACTACTGCACAGAACATCAACGATTTTCTTTTTAAATGTGCTAGGTTTCGTTGCCACTATATCGATTTCATTAAAAAGTGTATTAAAGGACTGTACTAGTCGATGTAGTGGTGAACGTTTACCAGCATTGGTGCGGCATCGAGTAGTTGCAAATAATTGAGTTGGCTTGCGACAGTGAGTTCTAATAGGTACTCTGTAGCTCAGCTTATCAATAATAGGGATACAATCATATCTGTTATGGCAAAGATCATACAGTATCATTGCTTCAAGCTGCTTCCGCCTATCTGTAAGCTTAAGAAGTTTATATTTCTTGAGTAGCAGTCCATACGATGCTCGACTATGGAAGCATCTGTAGTGCATAGTGCGTAAAAAATTTTTTTGTACTCTTTCTATGGTGGCAGTATATTTATCGTAGTAAGGGTTCCAAACGGACACACCGTATTCTAACTGAGACCTGATCAAGGCGTTGTAAAGACTAAGATATGTAGTAGGTTGAGTGAATTTTATACACGATCTCATAACAAGACCGTACATCTTATAAGATTTAGTTATAATGTGATCCACATGTAAATCGAGGTGCAGTTTTTCGTCTAATATAATACCTAGATCTCTAATTGATTTAACCGAGTCAAGGTTAGTACCGTTCAGTTTGTAAATGTAGTTACTAACATATTTTTTCTTTGTAAAGGTAATTAATTTGCATTTGTTTATACTAAGCTTAAGTTTATTTTTGATACAGTACGTAGTGAGACGATCAAGGTCAGATTGAAATTTAATGTGGTCATCTATATTATCTATGGCATGAAATACCTTTAAATCATCTGCATACAGGAGAAAGTCACAAAATTTAAAACAATGGTATATGTCATTAATAAATAATGTGAAAAGGAGTGGACCTAAGATCGATCCCTGAGGCACACCGGAACTTATTGTAACAAAGTTTGACTCATAACCATTTATTACGACTTTTTGGGTGCGATTTGTTATGTATGATTTAAACCAGCGCCACAAGCTTCCATGGATGCCGTTGAATGCAATCTTCTCTAGTAATATTTGATGATCCACTCTGTCGAATGCTTTTCTAAAGTCTGTGTAGACACTATCGATTTGTTTGTTACAGTCCATAGCTTCAAAGAGATATGACGTATACGTTAATAAATTAGTAATAGTTGAGCGACGTTTTATAAAACCGTGTTGTTGAGGAATTATGTTGTTATGTATGGATGGATATATTATAGTGTGCACCAGTCTCTCGAAAAGTTTGGACAGTGTGGACAAGATTGATATGGGGCGATAGTTATCCACTTCAGCTCTACTACCACTTTTGAAGATGGGGACTATACATGCAGCTTTCCAAGTATTTGGAAAAACGCCTTCCCGCAAACATAAATTAAAAATGTAGTGTATAGGTAAGTAAATTGACCTGGCAGTGGATTTAAGAAAGTTCGGTGGCAAGTTGTCCACCCCAGGGCCCTTTGATGTATCCAGAGTCAGAAGTTCCTTTTTTATCATTTCTTCAGAGATTGATATATTACTGATAGTTAAATCCGACGAGGGGTTAAGATCATTGAAATTACTAATGTCACAGCTATCCGTAACCGTTGATGGCTCAAATACCGATTTGAAAAAGGAAGAAAATAGGTTACATATGTCTTTTGGATTATCAGCAGTCAATCCACCGAGCGTCATTTTGTTGGGAATGTCAGTAGTTTTTTGTTTACTTTTTATGTACCTCCAAAAGTACTTTACATTACTATGGATGCTATTTTCTACGGATTTCATATATTTTTTATAACATCTATCTGACTCTTTTTTAAATCTAGTTCTATAAAGTGCAAAAATTTCATAATCAGAAATATTCTGGTACTTCTTCCAATTAATCCACGCTTTATTTTTGTTTTTAAAGATATGTACTAAGGCTGGCGTAAACCAAACAGGAAAGTTAGTGGACTTCATTGTTTTAGTAGGTATACGTTGTTTTATAATATTATATATTTTTTCATAAAAAATGGAGACTGCACTTTCTGCCTTTTGATCAGCGAGCAATTTATTCCAGTCAAGGCAGGAAATATCATTATTAATAATATTGTAATCGGCTTTATTGAAACAAAATTTATCCCTAGGTTCTTTATTCATACACAATATATATGAGTTATTTAATGGTAATAATCCATAAAAGGGGGGATGGTTTTCGTCGGGTGGAACCAGTGAAAGCGGCGCGGCTGTGATACGGTAATCTATAACATTAGTAATAAATAAGTCCAGTAATTTGTTTCTACTGTTCCTAAATTTATTCATCTGGTAGCCGTTCCATAATGATATAAAGTTAATTAAGTGTTTGTTAGGCAGGCAGTATGTACTAGAAATAACAGGTTCATAATATGTACCACAATCGCGCCATTCTAACGTTGGTAAATTATAGTCGCCAACAATCATAAATTCATTCACATCCATACATTGTAATACATGTGAGAGGTAATTAAAATGCGCTTCATAAATTTCCGAATTTAAGTTGGGTGGAATATACGCAGCGCTAAGCATACAACAGTAATTTCGTGACCGCAACTCAATAACAATATGATCTACGAGCGGTGAGTGCGCAAAGGGCGCGTCGGCGGCGGCGGCAGCGCATGAGAATGGCGTTGCAGCTAACTCGCGACGCACAGCCACCAGCACGCCTCCGCCGTCGCGTCTACCGCTGCCAATTCGGTCTCTGTCACATCGAAATATTCTATAACGCATATCTATAAATTCGTTGTCAGATATGCCTTCGTGCAACCAGGTCTCGGTCAATATAATAATATCATAGTCATGTGCCAGAACATTCATATAAAAAGTATTTAATTTTGTTCTAATACCGCGACAATTTTGATAATAAATCGATAGTACGCTCCTATCCATAACGAAGAGTGCGGTTTTTAACGAGATAGTGCATATTCACACAATGTACTACACAAAACAGTATAATATATCGTGTGCGTACAGAATATAAGACGTGGCTGATATCTGCCATTATGTACAAAAATATAATTATGTATTTTAGTATAATGCAGTTAAATAAGTAATTAATATGCAATATAATGTGTAATATTGTTCGTGAGCGTGCCCATTTAAAAAGTGACTCGTAAAAGTGAATGTTTACGGTATGCAGCAGTGATAAATGATAAATATTAATACTATGTGTGTTCCGACTAGTGTGCACTACAATGAAATTCAACTCGTTACCGCTTGAAGCAACAATACTGGTAGGTATGTGATATTTGAAACCAGACATATACTCACAGTAAATTATTAATGAAGATTTTATTTTTAATAATCGGGGGTACATCGTCAGTTGTGCAGTAGTAAAGAAATGATGTTTATTACGAATGTTAATACTTTGACACTTATTGTCTATATAAAAACACCCACACCCATCACTTCCTAATCTTCGCAAGATCCCCGGCATTTCTAATAGCAATAACTGGAGATGTGTCCGACTTTCTTGCCAGAATAATTCCGTGCTTGACCCATATATATTTGTATTCGTGTTTTTTCGCCGCTTCTCTGCACTGACGAAACAACAGTTTGTTGCTAATAGTTAGGTGTTCATTGACATATATGGTAGACGGCGACCCGTTGATGCCTAGTTTGCTGGAATCTAAGCCTCTTGTTGACCGATAAGCCGAGATTACGTTATCTCGCACCATCCTGTTAGTGAATTTGACAATTATGTTTTTCGGGCGTTTGGTTTTAGAATCGGCGTGCGGAACCCGGTGAATGGCGACAATGTCTGAAGCTCGTATAGGGCATTTTATCTCACCGCCTAGGCAGCCTACTATGTTCACCAGATTTTCGTCGCGCCGCTCGGGTAAATTACATATCTCGATATTGCATTGCCTGGCGTTTTGCTCCAATGAAGCTATTTTGTGTTCTAACGTGTCAATTTTCAACAATACGTCTTTAGAGCAAGATAAATTGTCTTCAATTGTTTTTAGACGGCTGTCAAATGAATCTTGACGCTCTGATGAGAAGTTCAGGGATTTTTCGACTTCACCAAGACGAGTATTGGTTTCATTTAGAGACTTATTGATATTTATGTTATCGGCGTTGAGTTTCAACATACTATTGTTGATTTGTTCCAATACAGACGAAATTTTCATCATCTCGGTAGAAAAAGCAGAATTTACCGCAGATGTGACACTATTAGTGATTTTAGTGTCCCAAATTAATAATTGCATGTTAAACTTTTCTTCAATACTTGTCATATTAATCTCATTGTCCGGTTGTTTACGCTTTCTAAAATTTGCAAAGTCGGTATTTCCACATTCAACCGACTTTGGTATGTTGGTGTCCGACGAGAACTTGTTTGGAGGTGTGCGTTGTAAATCCATAGTGCGCAAGCGTCGTTCAATTCCCTAGGAGTAAGGGGAATAAAAATATTTGCTGTCCTTTAGCCTCGCGGTGAGGTGTGTGAGCAGCCCCGCTGTCGCGGCTGACGGATGCTATGCCGAAACGAGATGGCTACAGCTCACTTCTTGCTGTCTCACTCAGGCAACCGGGGCGAATAAAATCACTTACGTATACGATTTGAGTCACAACTAATTGACAAACAATACAACAGAAAGGTGTCTTTTCCGTGAAACTAATTAAATAAATCTGTAATATAACTGGTAGCACTTCCACTCTCAGCACTAACGCAACGATGAATGATGAACGTATTTGTTAAATATTTCTTAAAAATTCTTGAGGATCGTTCCGAGGCAAGGTCAAAAGTTATAATATGTCTTTGTATTCAATGTGCTACAAAAATGTTCATGAAACGAAAATGTTTAATTTAATTTTAATTAAGCAAAACAAGTTACAATTCTTATAACTTCAATTACGCTAATCAAACCGAATTTAATATATTATTTTATCAGAAGGTAATAACATCGGTAAGGTAACGAAAGTGACATAAGTTGTAGTATTAGGCAATAACACTAGGTAAGCGAAGTTGTGACAGACTAGTTCTCAGATTCTCTGTACTTCCAGACAATATCGCCCAAAATGAACTTTTTTAATTAATTCAGATCTTATGAATGAAGTCATTCAGGGTCAAGGTCAACAGTTATATGTACACTTTGTATATCAAATAACAATACTGGATAGTAAGAAAGAAGAGAGGTGTCTTATGGACACCCGGTTGGAACGTACTTCCTCTTGCTATATTGTTTTTGTGTTTGTATTAACTAAGGATTAAAAAAAATCTGAAAGACCATAACATTTTAAAAACTATCCTATTTCAAATTAAACAAACATTAAAGTAGTCCCGTTGAACATAGGCAGGTCCAGGCAGGGGCCCGGGGGCGCGTGCCCCCTATACATTTGATCCCGTCGTCGTAAGGATGTTGTAATAAAATTTGAAATGAATAAAATCCTGGATCCGCCATGCTGCTGAAAGCTTGCATTTTTAACGATTCATCATCAATGTTGCTAAGGATGTGACTAAACCATTAAATAACAGAATTTTATTCCGAATTTAATTCTATAAGACTTAATAATGTTCATTTTTTTACAGGCCATTTTGACTACAGATCCCTTCTGTAGCCAAAATGGCAAAACAGAACCCTTATAGTTTCGTCATATCCGTCTGTTTGTCTGTCTGTCCATCTTTATGTCACAGGCATTTTCTCAAAAACGACTTATTGAATATTGATAAATTTTGGAGCATAGGTGTCTTGTATAAACAGCTTCATAGCTTGATAGCTTAATAATAAAATTATTTTTAGGGAGGCACTCCATACATGTAACAAAAGCTGAAAAAAATGTTTTTTAGCCAACATCAACGTGTGGCACAACATTCGACAGGTCTTAAAAGAAAATGTTTTTTTTTAAGTCAATATTTTGAGGAATATTCGCTCCGAAAGATACAAAAACGTTGATGTTGGCTGAAAATCATTTTTTTCAGCTTCTTTCACATATATGGAGTGCCTTTATGATCAGAATTAGATAGTATTAGGTTACGGCGTGTAGAGTTAGGAGCTTGGCTTTCCTAAGATTTGATAACTTTTTTTAGAGTGGTAGCAATATACAATATACCTACTCGTCTCAATGTAAATTCTGTACCTTCAGTGAAAAGTGATATGACTCGAAAATTATAGTTTTGAGAAAATCAATGTTTAAGTTTTAAAAAAACTGTTACTTTTTCTACTGCACTAAAATGAAAACTGATTCCTGTCATTTATAAACAATATCTCAGACTATATTTTAACATTAGAAGGAACAAAATAATTCTAATAGTTTTTTTTATAATAAAAAAAAAATGCACTTGTATCACCCTACACAACAAATAATTAATGTATTTTATGTGTCAAATAATTTAAAATGACTTGAACCAATATACACATCGTATATCGGTTTGGTGTGGAATGATATACGTTTCATATTTTGGAAGTTTATGCTTCAAGTAGTAATTAAAACCAAAACTTAATATAGTTTATTTTAATGTTAAAATTATAATTTATGTTGAAATCAGGACCTTGGAGGTAAATTTTATTTATATTATTATACACCTGTACCGTATACGTGATAAAATTTAGTTAATGATACAAACTATTGTTAATTTTGATACATCTTTATAAATATGAAAGTATTATATGGATACAAATGCAATGCATAAAATAAAATAGTAAGATTTTTGTTAAATAAAAGGTATTTGTAAGTAATTAGGTAGGTTTATGTTAGACAGAAGTAAAACCAACATTAAATGAATACAAAAATATCTTTATTTTTGTTAATCAGCCATGCTTAAACAATATCATAGGAACTTTGTTAATATGTTGTTCAATCTCCTTTATTCTCTCTTCAGAATTTTTTTTATAACTTGCAGCACGCCCTCTTTCACTTTTAAGTACCCGGCCATACATTTTTAGTTTTTTGCACACAGTCTGAAGGAAGCGATTACTCTCACCTAGTGTTTTTAATAAGCAACCTTTACATATTTTATACTCCTCAGAGAAATGTATAAGTTTGTATGTATTACTGTATTCTCGTTTAGATTTTCCTCCCATGCTGTGCGTTTTCTTTTTATTTATTTTAATTAAGCGTTTAGTATATTTTGCTCGTTCATCGTATGAACCCAAAAGCCAATACTCCTTAAACACTACTTCTTTTACATTATGAGGTATGCGACTGTTGCACTTCATACGACAATCTGTTAGAGGCGTTAAAATTCTACCCGATTTTAATTTACCTAGTTTGGTAACATAACTTTTTCCTGCGTTTCTTAAATACAATCTAGATTCTCTATCTGCTCTTCTCTCTTTTAATGACTTCCTAACTTTTCTTTTTTTTTAATTAGAACTCTCGGGTTCTGACTCTGTTGCAATATTATCCGAATCAGAACTTTCAGGAACTATAACATTCAATTTGTTGTACCTTTTCCTTGGATTTTTGAGTATGCTCGTATCACTATCATCAGTGTCACTTGTATTAGGTATATAATTCTCACTACTACCAGAACTAAAGTCTAAAATACTCGGTGACAATAATTCAGTTTTGGACACTATAGTGCTTAATGTACTTATATTTTCTTCCATACTATGTTCATCTTGATTCTCTTTTTCTATTACACTTATACGTCCTTCCATTTTCTGTATATTCTGATCCTGAACCATATCTTCCTGTATTATCTCTATAATTTCTTTCATCTGCTGTTCAATTTGGTCGTCTTCTTCCATCACGCTAATAACTTCGTTCGTCTGCTGTATACCCTGACTCTCTCTTTCTATTATAGACGTACTATCTCCCTTTTTCTTATCATTATAATCCTGTTTTTCTGCAACTTTCATATCTTCTTTCGCCTTCTCTCCATCACGATATTCTCTTTGTAGAAAGTTTATCTCATTTTCTTCTTCATCTAACCTCTTAAAATTGTCTTCGTCATTATTTTCCTAAACGCCTTCCATAATCTTATCAATTCGAGTTTTTATTGTGGTCTGAAAAAAAATGTCCATTGTATACTACATTATGAATAATAATTATATCTTGAGATAACTCACACGTGGCCACTTGATCCTAAACTAGGCAGAGCCTCTACTATGTTAACCAAACAACTGATAAACATACCTACTTATATATTTCTAAATACATAGGTACTTATTAAACATAAATTATTACACTTAAACACAGAACAAACAATCTCGATCATCACACAAAAAAAAAATATCTTAGGGGGAATTGAACCCATATAATTTGTGTAAAATGATATAAGTTACCTTACGCATCGTATTACTCCAGAAACCACGACATACAAGCTTGAATGCAGTTGCGAGACCAAAAAGTAAACTACGGAAACGCGAGACTGACTTCGGCACCGCTCAATTGTTCTTTGCAACTACATACACGTCTCACTCTCTGCGGGTGAGAGGGGCGCGAGTGGTGAACACGATTGACTGACTTCTGCGCCGCCAAGAACTTGTATCACAATACACTAATTTTATGGTTTAGGTAATTTATATGAAAATTGATGATTTTTGATTTAAATACAATCATATTAATATACACTTATTGCAAAATTATGTTCATATTGATACAAATTAAATCAAAATCAGACATTACATTAAAATTGACTTGAAAAAATAATGTAAATTGATACATCAAGAGTTGTATCATCTTACACATTTTTTTTATTAAAATATTTACTTTTATAATGATTTAAATAGAATTGTATCTGTTTTCACAAAATATGAATTTTGGTAATGTTAGATGTTTAATAATAGAAGTAAATATGTATCAGTATGTACTAATTCATACCTAAAGTTTCAGATCGTGTAATAGGAGTCAATTGGAATCGTATCAATATTCATAACGGCATTCGAAATATTTGTTCAGTTCACTTTGTTATTATTAGAGAAGTATTTGATTACACATAAATAAAATTAAAAAGCGCTTAGTTAAACCACTTTGCACTAAATTAACTTCCTCAATTTTAACGCTAGAGAGACGTGAATTAGGCCAAAAAATAGCAATATTTTTTTTGCATAATTTGGTGTCAAAATTTAAAAACCGTTATAAGTCAAGATGTATCCCTTTTCACTGAAGGTACAGAATTTACATAAAAATATTTTTAGTGCGATATTATTTCTTTTTGTACGTTACACACTTGTCGTAGTTTTCATTACCCATTATGTTTATTTTTTTTCCTTTTTTAGGTTGTCATTTCTTGTAAATTAGCAATTAATTTTTTGATAGCGCACTCACTATCTTTGCCTTTTCCCCCTAGACCCCCTTACAGACAACTAACTTATCGTCCGCTGATAGTTTGGTCGGGCTGTAAATCAGTATGAGCATGTATGGAAGTGAGCAGATTACACCCATTTGGTATAAAGCCCAACCCGATCAAACTATCGGCCGATTAAAAAGTTTGTAGTCTGCGGGGCCTCATACTTACTCGTCTACCTAACACCTAAAAATAATCAAAACACAATTTGACTCGGGACTAAACGCGTTTAAACTAGGTAAAGTATTTACTGTGTTCTTATGTGAGGCTGACGTTTCTTGAACCACCCTCACATTTTCTTAAGAGATAAGAAAATGTGAGGGTGGATGACGAAACGTTCGAGACACAGACGGAGTCGTGACGCCCGCCCCGCCTCCCCAGTCAGCTTGTGACCACGGTCTGTGTAACCCAGTTGAAACATCAAGTTTAAGGTAAATACTTTGCCTAGTTCAAACGCGTTTATTCCCGTGTCAAAACAGTAGTGCTTTCAGCAAGACAAAGCAAACAAGACTAGGAAAACAAAGCTGGTTTAATGTTTACTTAATGCATTGAAAATTAAGGCTTCTAGTTTTATCCACAACGAAGTTATAGGGGGTCGAAAATTGCCTGAACTACTTTGAGAAAAGGATGGTACGGGCGTGCCGCTTCTCTGCTCGACTCCTGTGAGCACTGCTATGCCCCCAGATGTCGAGCCTGAACTGATTTGTTTTGTAACTATTGTTCGCTATAATAATCGACTTGTAATAATCGATTGTATCGAGAATGCGTGTTTCGGAACGCACCTGTCAAATAACAGATATCTATCACTGGTTTTTTGGCGCCGGTCCCGTTTCTGCTTCTCTTCGCGCCGTTTGGTTGGTTCGCGCTTAAACTTTATTGAAAATTGTTAAACTATTAGATTTATTGGAAAACGCCTTTGTTCGACGGATACGTGAACTGTCGACCTAGGGATTGTACGGATTATTGTTGATTCGGCTGATTGTCGGTTTTTGGGTTTGTTTTGGTGCGGTCTGTGACCCATACACGTTTTGAACTATAATCAGCGAAATATTTGGATAATTGACCATTGTGTGAACTATACGTGAATGAACATTATTGATTCACTGTGAACGAGTGATTTGTTCCACGACAACAAGGGTATGCAATTTTCTTACTTTTCTCTTGAGGCCTCTAGGGTTAGATAGAATATTTGCTATAGCCCCGGTGTCATAGAAGCCGTCGAAGGGCTGTGGTAAGTGGTTTGACCATAGTTTTATTTAGTATATATCATAACCTTGAATCAAGGTTAAGTACCGCTATCTTTTGAGATTCATCTTGGTGAGATGATCACCTCTGCTTAGAATACCTGAGCAAGGTGTATCCGTAGCTAGTACACTATATTACACTTTAATGATGTTAATAACAGCATTTTAAAATGAATGAAGCAGACTAATGTCAATCAGTCGGTACTATTAGCTCCTGTGCCATGGACAACACGTAAAGCCAAACGTTCTTCGCGCCTACACACTCTTTGTTCAGCAATCTGGACAAATGGACAGCAATCGTTCTAAATCTATAACACACGACGTATAAGACCTACATGGTTTATCATCCAATCACATCCATATGTGATTGGATGATAAACCATGACTGCCTCTGTGGCGCGGTAGGAGTGTGTCCGACTCCTACGCAAGAGTGACAAAGTGGTGTCCCGTGTGGGAATCGAACCCACGACGGGTTCGATTCCCACACGGGACACCACTTTGTGTCCATGCTGTGATTATTGATATCTGACTTTCGGCTTACATAATTACAATCTTATGTCATCAAGTCATACGCAATTGGGACAAAAGGGATTGAAAATGTCATGGTTAAATTTTCAATCATCCTAGTCTCCTTCTCGGGCCCATATCTCTTCTTTTTCTCTCTAAAATCCTTGAAGCTTGTATTCGTAGCTAATTATCATGGTAGTTGTTACATTATACTCTCTAAAACCACATTCTTGGTTCTTTCCCACCTGTGTTCAGACATAGGTATAGCGTAGTCTCCACAGGGGTTTTAAATGCGAACAGAAAAAGTAACATCAGAATGTTTATTTTACATTGATAGATGCGATGACTCCTATTCATATAATAATACCACTACCATTATTATAATGCTTTAGTGTTCCTTTAAACGATATTTAGTGGGAATTCCGTTTAAAAGGACACATAAATTTACAATATTCATTACTTTCACAACTGTGAAATACACTATTTCAATTCAAAATTTATTTTAACATTTACCTATTTATTTCAGGGTAGAATAGAGAACCAAAACGAAGAGATAGATATTGTAACATAAGATCATTAAAGACAAGTAAAACAAAATGTTCATCAATCCCAAGTCATTCTCACTTATCAATGCCGCATTTCAAATGTGTAGCGAGATGGTAATATGAGTTCATTGCAGAATCTCTGCAATGAACTCATATTACATCATACCTACTGCTTAAAAAAACCTCTCAACAATCTATGCTTTGGTTTCTTAATTATCGAGTAGACATATACAGAATATTTTTTTTTAGTTACACCATTTCGTCGACACTGATGCTGCGGGGCTGTACCATCTTCATTACCTCCAAAGAAATGCTATTTTACCCCCACGGGGGGTAGTATTCACAAGATTGGAACCCAGGCTGTAGTGGAATAATAGACATACTTCACTTTTTGATATAAAACACCATGTAACAAATTGTGGTTTACGATTAATACAGAAACAACAGGGAATGTTTCTTGGAAAGTGTAAGGTTTTTATATTAAGATGGCAATAAATCAAAATATTATATATATTTTTTTTTTTTTATAGATGGGAAATCATCAAATGACTTCTCCCGCTGTGGACACGAGCAAGAGGGCGTGTCAGACTCTTACTGACTAAAACCCATTTGTGTTCCTTCTTTCGCCCTGGTGTTCCGGGAGCACGGTAACTCTTTCGAACGATCCCGCACTCCCGGTGGGCGCCAGCCCAATGGGGCCCCGTCACTTGCTGACACCTCTTTGAGGCGCGCGTGCTTTATATTTATTTGCAAGATAACTTTAATATTAAACTGCAACATTTAAATTACCCATGCCAGTATCAATGAACTAGGTATGTATTTTGTTAAAAAGTAAAATAGCTACGAACTTTTTTTTAAAGTACTTATTTATCCACTTTCCCGTTGTACAAAATTACTATCACTACAATCATCTCATAGTTTATTAATTACACTTTCAATTTCTACTTTTGGATTTATCCAAGATCTTACATTTTTATACCTTAAATTAAAGTCATGTTTCATAACAGGCCAAACTTTGAATGCGAGTTCCAAAAATTGTTTTTTGTTATTTTTTACTTTTTGATTATGGGTGAGGTATATTATAACAAAATCGCAACATTAGGCTCTATACAGAATTTCAATTTAAAAAATAACATCTTTATCAAAAAATATGTTATTCTTTATCAACATTCCATTTGACATTAATATGTCATTTTCATAGACTAACTAGATATTATCATCGTGTCACGTATTTCTATACACTCTCTTAGAACGTGTTTCCACACGGCAATGTTATCGCGGCGATGCTACGAGTGGCTAAAAGCGCCAGGAATTGAATTACCGTTTTTTTTTCATAACGTTACCAATTACCGTTTATCGTTAAGTTTATAAAGTAACGATAATAATAACGATACCCATAAGTCAGTTAACGTTATCCATTACCAGTATAAGTATCAGTAAAAATTCCAATTGTTATAACCGGTAATTTATCGCCTATCTCTTTCTAACATATTTTGGTGTTAGAACGACTAGCCTTATCGTTTTTTTTTTTATGATAAAGTATCTATGACAATACTTTATATAGATTACAATCTAGCCTAAAGACTAATGAGTAATTTAATTATGACCTAAATTGCTATAAGGACATAAATCTAAGAATGTGTCCAATAACACTTATCTTAAAGTCTCTATTACATATGTGAAGTCACTTTGTTCATGTGTTCTTTTACGTTGCACTTACACTACATTTAATATGTCACTGTTACACTACACTAATTCAAACGGCTTCAGCCGTTTCAATCTTCTTTTTAACTCAGTGGTATCGAGGAGCTGGATTGCCTCGACGTTCACGTGTTGTTGAAGCCTGCTTTGATGTGCTTCAGCTATTTTTTGTTTAACTGTCTCTATGTCATCCATTTTAAGGTCCTGGTGGAGATCACAGTTTCTTATGTACCAAGGGGCGTTGACAATATCCTTGAGCACTTTATTCTGGAATCTTTGTATTATTTGTCGATTGCTCTGTGCGGTACAGCCCCAAAGCTGTATACCATAAGTCCATACTGGCATTAACACCTGTTTATATAGCAGGACTTTGTTGTATACTGAGAGGGAAGAGTGTCTTCCCAGTAGCCAGTACATCTTCTGGTAGCGTAGGGATAGCTCTTCTCTTTTTTTCTTGACATGTGCTTTCCAGCGTAGCTTTGCGTCAAGCGTCATACAGAGATACTTAGCTGTGTTCGAGTAGGGTATTGGTTAGCCATTTATAAGCACCGGGCAGTATTGACCTTTTTTATTTGTGAAGTCAACGTGAACGGACTTGCTCTCATTAAGTTTTATTCTCCATTTTGTCGTCCACTCTAAGACTTGGTTGATGGCTACTTGAACCTTTTCTAATAATAATAATAATAATATAATAATAATATATACTTTATTGTACATCAATATAAAAACAAAGAATACATTGTATAACATAAATGTACAATGGGCGGCCTTATCGCTAAGAGCGATCTCTTCCAGGCAACTTTTGGATGGACAAAGACATAAATACACGAATTAGGTAGGGGTAGTGTACAGCGTGATATTAATTTATGGTTAATAAGAACAAGAAGAGGAAAGATAGGTAATTAAAAAAGTTTACTTAGAGAGATAGTGGTCCTTCAACATTTTTTTAAATGATGCCAATGATTGGGCTCGTCTTATAGCAAGAGGCAGTGCATTTCATAGTCTTGCTGCCTCGACAGTAAACGACCTATCATAGAAATCCTCCGATGACCTTAGGAATCTGGAATGTGTGTCATGAAGGAACTTGTAACGTTCTTTAAGATACAAGGGAGTAAAAGGATTAAAGAGTATACTATACAGTAATGAGAGAATGTGAGTATTCCGACGAAGACGTATTGGGAGCCACTTGAGCACGTTGCGGAATTCGGAAACATGATCATATTTACGCAAACCAAATATAAATCTAATACAGAAATTTTGAAGGCGCTCAAGCTTAGTAATTTGCTCCTCGGTGAGGTCGAGATAGCTGGCGTCAGCATAGTCAAGTACAGGTAGAAGAAGAGACTGCACCAGCGCAATTTTAGTGGTTATCGGCAAAAAGTTTCGTAGTCTACGTAAGGACCCTGCAGATGCAAATAATTTTGCGGCTAACTTCCTGCAGCTGAGGACCCCAAGATAACGTTCGATCAATATAAATACCCAGATTTTTTACACTGTTACTTAACGTTATATGTGTACCACTAAAGATAATTTGAGGCAATTGGTTCCAATCTATACGCGAAATCATTCTTGGGCTTTTCTACTGATTCGTTGTGGGTATTTCCTACTGCTATGATGGCTGTATCGTCAGCAAAGGTTGCAATAGCATTGTTTTCGAGCTCTGAAATATCACAGGTGTATAAAAGGTACAGGACCGGTCCTAGAACACTGCCTTGTGGAATTCCAGCTTTTATTTCTATAGTTTTAGAACAAACATCCTCTTGTCGTATTCGAAATGCTCTACTAGAAATGTAAGATTCTAGGATAGTAGCAAATTGATCTGGTAACATTGTTTTCAGTTTATATACCAAGCCTTCATGCCAGATTTTATCAAAAGCTTGTGCCACATCGAGAAAGACAATGGAACAAACCTTTTTTTCTTCTAGAGCTTTCTCAATTATAGTACCTGAGTAATTCGATGTACCTGATCGATTGTAGAGTCCTTTCTCTGAAGCCGAACTGATGGTTAGGAATTAGCTGTCTATTTTCTATTATGGGTTTTAGACGTTTAAACAACAACTTTTCGAATAGTTTTGACATTATGGGTAGTAAAGAAATCGGTCTATATGATGATGATTCTTGAGAGGGTTTCCCAGGTTTTGCTATTATAATGACTTCTGCTATATTCCAGAGGTTAGGTACATACTTTAGTCGAAAAGAAGCATTTATCAAGGTGGTGATTTTCACTTTGCGGGGTAGTTGTCGTAAGATTTCTCCTGTGATCAAATCATACCCGGGAGCTTTTTTTGTATTTATATTTGAAATGATCTCTTTTGAAACTTCTCTAGGCGTTACGAGCTTTATTTCAACGCTGTCTCTAGTCAACATTCGTCTTCTAGTTTCTAATAAATAGTTTCCAACATGCGGTTGAAAAATACTTTCCAAATGCCGAGCAAATCTCGACGCTTTCTGTTCGTTATTTACGGCCCAAGTTCCATTTTCTCCCCGTATTGGAGTAATCTGTACTATTGGTCTCTTCATATTTTTAGTAGCTTTCCACAGTGAGTAACCAGTCTTGAAGCAACTTGTTACTTGGCTGAGGTAATTACTAGTGCGTATGGCATTGTAGTGCATTATCTTGCTTTTAAGATTTTTAGTCAGGTTATTAAGTACTTTTTTATCTTCCGGAGACCTGGTTTGGTGCCATCTTTTTCTCTGCTTACGCTTCTGTGCGATCATATTCCTTATTTCTAGTGGATACGCCAATTTATTTACTTGTCTTGGTCTATAATGTGTACTATTCCAAGCAGCTTGTTGTATGTTAAAAGTAAATTTCTGTAGTTCTAAGTCTAGTTGATCAGTATTTTTAAGTGGAACTCTTAATTCTATAGTATTTTCTAAGTATTTAGTAAAATTAGACCAGTCTGTGTACTTGTTTACTAGCGTCATATTGCTCTCTTAGTATTGTATTCGTTGACTCAATGTCAAAACTATTGGAGAATGATCCGAGTTTTAGTTATAACATTCTTTTATTTGTAAATAATTCGGTGATATATTTTTGCACACAAAGAAGTCTATTAAATCTGGAATCTTTTGAGGGTCAGTTGGCCAATATGTAGGTTTACCTGTAGACACAGCTTCAAATTTTAGCTCTTGTATTGCATATAAAAGCTCCCTGCCTTTGGTTGTCGTAAGTCTAGAACCCCAGTGAGTATGCTTCGCGTTGAAGTCACCCCCCAGGATAAATCTCTGTCCGAGTTGCTTTAAAAAGTTAATGTAAGCATCTCTTATAATTGTGTGTCTTGGAGGTGAGTACAACGCTGATATAGTAATAGGGCATAACTTGCTTTTGACACATACCGCCACAGCTTGAATATGTTCCTGCTCAAATCTAATTCCTTCATAGTGTGAGATATTTTCTTTTATTATAATAGCACTTCCACCCCTTGCAGTGTTGTTTGGATGCAATGCATGATAGATTTTATATCCTCTAAACTGTGTGTAACATTGTTTGGTGAAATGAGTTTCTGATACTAAACACACATCAATGTTTTCAATGTTTAGGATTACTGGTAACTCTTGTTGATGTTGAAGTAGTCCATTTGCGTTCTATGCCATGATTCTAAGAGTCATTTTTGTTTACATACTTGAGGTTTAGCGATGTTAGTGCTATTTTCTAAACTATTTAGTCTTACGTTAAATGATGAGATCAATTGAATAATTTCATCTAATTTAGTCTCCAGGCTGGCTTTTGGTTTAATGAAATTATTGTTGTTCATTTGGCTAACCTGAGCGTAAATCTGCTTTACTGGCTTTGCATTGCTGGTTGAGGGTTAACTTTTAGGTATGGGCTGCTGTTTTATTTCAATAGATTTTTTGCTATTTTTATTTTTGATGTGTTGCATTTCCTTGGCTACAATACATCCTCTATAGTTCGCTGGATCAGGTTCGCCACAATGTACACATTTTGGCTTATCTTCCGCAGGCTTTTTGCACTCCTTAGTAAGATGTTTGCCCGTGCACTTGACACATCTCGGCTCTTTTGAACAATATTTGTGCGTATGACCATACGCCTAACATCTCTTACATTGAGGAACTAAAGTTGAAGTTTTTATTGGATGCACCTCAATTTTACATCCTAATATACTTATAATGTTGTATATTTTAGTGACGTCCTCTTGGTTTTTAAATGTGAGCATGAACATATTTAGAGGCTCTTTAGTTTTTCAGCTTATTTTATTAGCTGCTTCTTCTATTTGTAGCCCATTTTGAGTAGATCTTCTACGATTCTCTCAGGCTTGCAAGTAAAGTGAAGGTTTTAAACCATCACTCTTATCGGTCTTTGCTGCTTGTTTTTATAAGAATGCCATAGATATTGGCTCTTAGAAAGCATATTTGTGAGGGATTTGTAAGAATCCTCGCTCATAGCATTTATTTTAACTACATCCCCATTCATGATTTTGGTATTGAAGGGGTTGTTTGGCAAAGCTTGAGAGAGTTCATCAAAGAAGGCTTGGTAATTTTGAATACCATCAACTATTATGGGCGGAGGGGGTGGCACCTTCTTGGTTTTAGGTTTATGTTCTGAAGGAGTATCTTCCAGAGACTCTTGATGTTTGGTTGGAGTAGTAGAGGTGTTCAACTTTCGCTTCTAATTTTTTTTATTCTTTACTCTTACCCACTCAGTCTCTTTGGCCAGTTCTTCCTCATCTGTACAGCAGTCAGTACATTGAGTCGAACTTTCCATTAAGGTAGTGACAATCTTATTCTCAGTCACGTTTTTTTCTCGTAAATCGGTAACTTGTTTCTGCAGTTCCTCAATCTGAGTTTGCATAATTTCAATTATTTGGCGCAAATTTTTATTTTCCGCCTTTTCATCGCAGAATACCTTATACAGGTAGCGCTCGGTTTTGGTCTTCAATTTAATCGCAGTTCCGGAGGCCATATTTTGTTTTTGATTTAATAAAACACACTAATAATTTATTCACTTAAACACATGATTCACAATCCTCAACTAGGTCATTGCAATGAACGGTTGGACGCGGCGGAATGCGCAGCGTCAGCGCTTTACCCGAGCACTAGTGCAAAGGCATGAGACGCGACCTTACTCGCTAAAAGTTGATCGATAACTTTAGCTACTAGCTTTAGCGTGTATAAAATTTTGTTTCTGTGCTGTTTTCAGGTTAATTTGCGTGAACCGTTCGAAAAAAATCTCATACATTTTAAGAGAGAGCGTTATAATTTAGATTCCGCTTGAACCGAAACGAAGTAATTAGGGTTCCGACCAAAGAGCTTAATTATAAGGGGTTCCTATTCGATTTACCGTTAAGAACCGTTCGCGGATTCTGTTCGCACGTTAGAGATACGTCGCTCGACTCGGCGGGCGGGTACGCAGGCGCGCGGTCGAGTGTGCGTACAAATCAAATAGGTTATTGTATAATTAGCGAGCTAACCGACACCTTACCGGTTCTTTAACGTTCCACGTTGGTATTATAATAGTTTTTGTTAACTTATCTACTTTTGTGCTAAAGAGTATCTTGTTGGTTAAAAAAAAGCGGTATAAGGAGGTTGCGGAGGAGGGATGATGTTGGGTGTTAGTATTATAATTATGTTTATGAATTTTCAATTCATGTAATGATGGCGTTGTTTGATGATGATGACTTTTAATGACGAAGATGATCGTGGTGTTGAAGGCCGAAGGAGGAAGTGACAAAGATGATTGTGTTATTATTATTATTACTTATAATGACGACGATTTATATTAATGATGGTGATTTTTTTTTTGTTCTTATGAGATCTTTTCGATTATGGGATTAAAAACTTTAACGGCTATATCTTAAGAAATATGGGGCGCTAACCCACCCTGTTTGTACTCAAACTTATTGTTTTAACAAGATATAGTGGCACATCTCTTGCATATAACATGGAACGAGCACTCTCAACTATTGTTCTATTCTCTCTTTCAGCACGTCCATTTTGCTCTGGTGTATACGGAGCAGTAAGCTCGTGAATTATGCCCTCTTTAAAAACTTTATTGACATATTCTCTTCCATTATCGATATGCAATATTCTAATACTGTGCATGTATCTATTCTTAATGAGATTGTTGTATTTCACGAATACTCCCATTACATCACTTTTATTTTTAATAAAATATACATGCCTGTAACTTGTGGCTGCATCCTTGAATAATAAGAAATATTTCATACCTTGCATCGAAGCTTGACTCATCGGTCCACATATATCACTATAGACTAAATCTCCAGGCTGCAGTTATCCTCGCACAGATTTATGAAATGGAAACCTGCACTGTTTTCCATATGCGCATGCCTCGCAGACAAAGTCTTGTTCAACATGTTCAGTAATTTTCAATCCTTCTACCACACTATTAGCACACATATTTTTAATTTGTTTTAGATTAATATGTCCCAAACGTTCATGCCACATTTTTATATCACTTTTACTGTTTTGAAGTTGGTTGCAAGTATTTGAAATTACTGTTTTTATGTTTAATTCATATAAATTGTTTTCTCTTATTTTTGCGCTCATCACTACATTATTGTCTTTATAAATTAAAGCACTTAGATCTTTCTTAATAATAGAGTAATTTTGCCTGATAATAACTCCTTCTGAAAATAAGTTTCTGCGCAAACTAGGAACATATAACACACCATGAAGTTCACTGTTTATCCACTGTCCATTAACATATCTCTTTATCAAAACTTTAGCGATGCCGGAAACTTCTATAGCTTGTTTGTTTACTAATGTTGGTAATTTCTGATCACACTCAAACAATTCTACAAAGAAATCTTTCGTATGGGTCATGTGCGCAGAAGCACCACTATCCAATATCCATGAATTCTCTTCAGTGTTGTAGCAATCAACTTCTACATTAAATGCTAACATGTCTGAATTTTGAGCAGGCTTTCTTTGTTTATTTTTCTTTGGGAAACGACATTCCTTAGCAAAATGCCCTCGCTTTCCACAGTTATAACAATCAAAGCTATGTTTCATAATTTTGTTTTGATTGAGACCACTCCCACAAAATCCAGACTCATTTTGATTAGGCTGTTTCTTCCAACTATTTTTAGCAACAAGGAGAGCTGTCTCTTGCTCTTCCATAGACGCTAAACTTGCTTCTTCATCTAACAATCGAGCCGTCAAATTATTGAGCGTCTGGTTTTTGGGATCTAATGACATAATGACATCCATGCTTGTCGCAAATATCTGTACTTTAGAGGCAATGTTCCAAATATTTTAGTAATAATTGCCATCTCACTAACATCTTCACCACTTTCTTTTAACTGTTTTGCTAAGGTTTCAACTTTCGAAATATGTTGAGCCACGCTGTCATTTTCCGACATTTTGTATTGATAGAACTTCTCATGTATCAACATTTTACATAGTTCACTCTTCTGTTCATATGTAGACTTAAGTTTTGTCATTATTTCCATAGCTGTTTCACAATTTTCTATTAATGTAATTTGTCTGAAATCCATTGAAGATGTTATTATAAACATTGCCATGCAATCATTTTTCGACCACTCACCGCTATTTGTTTCTGGTCTTGATGTAGAAATATCAATTTCTTTCGCCTTCAGAGCACATTTGATTTGGAATTTCCACTGTCTAAAATTATTTCCATCAAACTTTTCCAAATTCATTGATCGCACCGGATCCATTTTTAAGGTTATAATTCTCGACAGTGAATTTTTCACTTCTTTTTTTTTTTTTCCTTTTCCTTGCCTTTTTCTCTCTAGAGTATCCTGGGCCCATAACTTATTGGGTTATTGGTAGGATTTCTAATAAAAGAATGTATTCTTGTAAATTATAAACTATATTAAATTATTCCGAAGTGAATAAATATATAATTTTTAAATTTCTGACCAAAATGAAAGGGCCGTGGTCACGGGTAGACTGGTGCAGCTCAGTTTTAAGCGATTAAGACCCATAGTCTAATAAAATAGTTAATGTGTACAAATCGCGAAAGTTTATCAACTATTTTGTTCCTTTTCGTTTTCAAATTCCACCAACAACCTGAAGCATTAAAACTTCTAAATACTGCCTTCTTGATTGTTTGTAAGGCAATTCATTTATATCTAAAGCAGGTAAGCCATAAAACTGATTACTTAAACCGGGATACAACTTCAATACGAAATTTAGCACCCTGTTTACTTATGTTATTACCTCTCGAATTTTATCACGGTAATATATAGATACATGTAGGTACGTAACCTACAATATGTAATTATTGTGTGTATCTATAAAGATAACAATTCAATAATTCAATAAACAGGATAAAAAAGAAATTATTCAAGTTGAGGAAATCTACTTAAGGGGGCATTACACTGAGAGATTTTTTTTATTTAGCGCTACGTACACAGCAACACGATCGCCGGCCTCGCTATTCCGCACACAACCATTACTTCACAGTGGACAGTAGCGCAGGTCAAAATAAAGTAAAATACTCGTCCGTACATATGTTAGATTACGAACGCCATGACTATGAAAATACGAAAATTATTATTAATCCCGCAAATAAATCTTGAAGTTGCGGAAAAATGCAAAAGCGAGCATTTTGCATTTTTCCGCAACTTCAAGATTTATTTGCGGGATTATATTAAGACATATCCTTAAATTTCTTTATATTATCTACTAGTAAAACTCTTTGACTAGTGACACAATTTTTTTCGTGTCCTAATATTTAGGTTTTCTATATAATTTTTTGAGAGAGCCGAACCCTGTTTCGCGTAATCTACCCTTAAGCAGGAAAGATAAACCTTCCCTAGCCTTTTTATTTTCCACTGAGGCAAGTTAAACGTGTCTGGACAAGTCCAGCTTGATGGTAACCCTACGGAGTAAGCTGCAGTATGAATAAAACGTTATTACTTATTTAATTCAAATACTTATTTAATTTAATTCAAAGACATTTTGCCGACTTTTGTTGTGAACAGACGTGCGTTTTAATATTAGCATTATTTATACATGTTTATTAAAATCAGTGACCTAGATTACTACACACTTGCAATTTATAGCGAATAAGTAAATTTTAGTATGACAATCGAGTAAATCAAACTATGGCTACTATGGAAAGTAGCCCTCGCAGCCCTCCCAGCACACCTCAGTCTCAACAGACAAAAAACCTCACCGTTGAAGCCTTGAGGACCAGCGATATCAAGCACTGGATGACATCAATTGAACAATGTCTGAATGAGGTATGTCAGATTGCTGCAGACGGGAAACTGAACTCAGAGCAAAAGCTAAGGATAAATACTATTGCGCGAAAGGTAGGAAATGGAGTCTCTCAAATGGCTGTGCACTATCAATCATTAAAGGAAAAAGCTATTTTAATACATACTTCACTAGAAGCCTTGAAGGAAAACCAGGACCTAGCTGAATGCCTTAATGATTTCAAAAAATCTATCAAGCAGACCATGGAAGAAACCTGCAATAAACCAGTAAGTCAAGACAAGCTCTCCTTTGCCGAAATGGTCAAGACCCGTAATAATAATATTCTGCGGCCTAAAAGTTTCAGCTCAATAGCAAATAGCAAATATCATCGGAGTTCCAGATACTCTACGTGACCAGGAAGTGTTTGACTGCATATTTGAGCAAAACCTAACTGACAAGATACCAAACCTAACGCGTGAATCGTACATGTCCTCTATGAAGTTAAGTCACAAATCGGGAAGAAAAGACGCACCAACATGCAATTTTGTACTGGAAGTGTCGGCTAGCATAAGAAAGGCCCTTATAAATCAAGATCGTGTATTTATCAATTGGACGTCCTGTCCAGTTCGGGACTTCACGTTAGTGACCAGATGCTTCAAATGCCAACAATATGGACACGCAGGTCGAACTTGTCGCGAAGCAACATACACGTGCGGACAGTGCGGTGAACTAGGTCACCAGGTAAATGAGTGCCCTAAGAAAAATAACTCGCCAAAATGTGCAACTTGCGTACGTTTTAAAAAACCAAGCGATCACAAAACAGGTGACTCAGAATGTCCGGCGAAAAAGATTGCTGAATCCAAATATATAAATAGCATAGACTATAATGAGGACACCTAAACGCGTCATAATATGATATAAACATTGCTAATTATTTATATTTTATTTGTTACCTATAAGTATGTACCTACATGTTTTATTTATAGATATATATTTAAATAGGTTCTAATAGTTTACTACAAGTGCCCCTAACGCCTGTGGCACAGGTTTACCCTAGTACATGCACCCTGTTGTTATCCCTATATTAGTTATTTTTTATGAACTATATACATTTTTAGTTATTAAAAGGTAGGTATGTTTATCAGTTGTCTAGTTGCCACAGTACAGGCTCTGCCTAGTTTGGGATCAGATGACCGTGTGTGTTGTTCTAAGATATTATTAATAGACGTTATTATGTATCTGCTACCTAATTTTATGTATGTTTTTGTAAAAAATATTTTCGTAATAATAAATTTATCTTATCTTATCTCATCTTAATTGAATTGCCGAGAGCTGCGGAGTGGGCTAAGATGGATAGTGATTCGCGGCACCCTATGCATGGTTACACTACGACACAACAGAGATTGAAGAGCCGCAAGAGTTTCGTCAGGAGTGTCAGCCTTCTCACATCGGAGCTATCAAGGGCGAGATGTAATAATCTGTTGAGAGACGGAGTACCCCTCCTAAATCCATTTGTGCGATCTGCTGACAGTCCCCCTCCCGGACATGAGTTACAATGGCCGATCTGGAAATTTTTAACCTGACTTCGGACTCCAGAATAAAATGTTTTGGTGAGGATTCTCGGGTATGAACCAAAATTGCAATATAAGCAATGAATCATCTTACCCAACCACCTGCACACAAGAGGACTTGATAGCTGCCTCAGATAACGTAGTCAAAGTTGCCGCGTTCTGGGCCACAATTATGTAATGCCCCTTCAATCTTTACTGTCGAAACGTTATGAAGAAGACTTAATTAATTTAATAGTACAATACAATATTTTGAAAAATATTAAAAATAATATGTCATTCCTGTAAGTGTGTGCGTGTGACTAAACAGATAAAGAAGATCGATAGATCACGGAGGTTGGACAACGTTTGCTAGCCACATTGACCCAAAAAAGGTCCATTAAGACCTTTTTTTTTTATCAAAAACTTAAAAAACTTTGACATTGGTTTTATCACAAAAAAAAGTTGAATACTTCATTTTTTTTCTGATCAAATCAATGTCTATTTATCAGTAGCGAAGGGTCCTTAGAACACCATTTTTAGGGTTCCGTAGCCAAAATGGCAAAAATGGAACCCTTGTAGTTTCATCATGCCCGTCTGTCTATCTGTCTGTCTCTTTGTCTGTCCGTCCATATGCCACAGGCATATTACTTCAAGACTACTCAATGTATATTGATAAAATTTAGTGAAAGGTGTCTTGTAGAAGCTGCTATTTAGTTTGATAGCTAAATAATAAAAATAAATATTTTGAGGGGCACGGAACAGAAACATTTTTTTCAGCAAACATCAACGTATACATTATTCCACAGGTCTTTCAAAATCATTTTAAGGTTTGTAATAAACTTTTTTGATTGAATAAATATTTTTGGAAATAATTGCTCCAAAAGTTGCATAAATTGTCCCCCCCAAACTTAAAACATTTCGGACATGATTTAGATATACCGTTATTGAGTTATTACCGAAAAACTGCGTTTCTCAACAAAAGAGCGTAAGTGCCAATCTGCGTGACCATACGCTCTTCTGCTGATGCAACTATTCAAAGCTGCGGAACCCTACACTGAGCATGTTTCGACATGCTCTTGCCCGGTTTTTTTTCGGTTTTCTTTGAATAGTGGTTAATCAATAATAAAGGTATAAATGACCGTATACAGCCAAACATATTTTTGGGTCGAGTTACCTCAAGACAATTTTAACCCTTTCCGTTTGCCAACTATTTCTTTCGACTGGACGGATATTTAGTCGGCGTCGTAGAAAGATATATATATAGCTCTTCAAAGCTTATATCAAGGTTTAGATCTTCAAGATTTATATTCCGTTTGAAGGCAGCCATATTTATTGCGTAATAAATCAAGCCCTCATTATTCTAAAGCGATCACCAAACTTCACAGAGCAAGAGACCATAGTAGTGAAAATACATTTAGGAAAAGATTACTGTTGTCAAACCAGCAGCCGCACTGTAAGTAGCAAGTCTCTTCATAGAATTAATTCATCTTTAAAGTGAATCTTATTCATTTTAAATGTTTCTTTGAGATGTTATTTTGTACCCATTCATTTGGAACTTCTCCTAAAGTATAAGTTCAGAATTAAATTCTTAGTAAAGACGTGTCTTTGATCTGTTGAAAAGAAAAAAATAACCCCAAATTTAATCATCCAATTTGTAATTTAGATAAAACTTTGAAAATCTGCAGTATTTTACTTACTTCAGAACTTATTTTTACTTTAAGCGTTTACGATAAGTTTACAATGGTAGACGAAGTTTTTGGCCCGTTCTTTTGTTTATTCTTCTGGATGACTGACCTGTTGGTCTAGTGGTTAGTGACCCTGACTGCTAAGCCAGAGGTCGTGGGTTCGATCCCCATCCCCACCCAGGATAAAACTTTTGTTATGAGCACGATGGTTTATTTTGTCTGTGTGATATTTATCTATAATATGTATGTATTAATAAATATTTAAGTTTGTTTATCCGTTATCTGGTTGCCATAGTACAGGCTCTGTCTAATTTGCGATCAGATGGCGTTGTATAAGTTGTCTCAAGATATTATGATATACATTTTATTTATTTTACAACATTTTATTTATTCATCAACATTCTGTACAAGTAGTGTTTATTTTGAGAAGCCTTTTTAGGGTTCCGTGGCCTAAATGGCAAAACAGAACCCTTATAATTTCACCATGTCCGTTTGTTTGTCTGTCTGTTTGTCTGTTTGGCTGTCTGTCTGTCCGTACCCAGGTTAGCTCAAAGACCTTTACTACTAGAAAGCTGTAATATTGCATGAACAAACATATTAGTTACGCCGACAAAATCCATATCCATACTAATATTATAAATGTGAAAGTAATTCTGTCTGTCTGTCTGTCTGTTACGCTTTCACGCTAAAACACCTAAACCGATTTAGAAGAAATTTGGTAGGGAGATAATTTGAGTCCCGGGGAAGGACATAGGATAGTTTTTATCGCGATAACCGACATCCACGTGGGCGGAGCCGCGAGTGAAAGCTAGTATAAAATAAAATTTGTAAAATAAAAATACACGAATCTCCTCGAAAATCTCTCGAATACACAAATCTCCTCTACACGTAAAGTGGAGGTGTGATTTTTTTTCTTAGCAACTCCATCGTATTAGATAAGTCTTTTAAAAATATTTCGTTTTATAAAAATATAAATATTACGTTTGTGAAATAATAAAGCTTCAAGTTATTTTTTTTGTCCCTCCCTCTATCAGCTAAATGGTTGGTTTTGGAGATGTGAAAAAAATCGGAGTAGTACCATATAAAATAAAATTAAAAGGAAAACTATTACAGCTAAGTAGGCTTTACAAGTTTACGAGTAACAGCCGACCAAGTTAGAAGTTATAACATAAATTATAACGTTGTTAGTAGTATGAACCAAAAACAACGGAAAACCCACTTCTTATACCGCATTAAATATGGCAGCTACAGAACCCTAAATGGTGCGTGGCCCGACATGCACTTGTTTTTAGTTTTGATTTTTCTTTTTTTCTTCTTCTTCCACTCCATACATATTTATGTCGGTATATTTATGTAAACATTTCAGCCAGTTAGATCTAACATACAGTACAGAAACTCCGTGGACTATGAAGGCGCCTAGAGCGCCGCTTAGTACTTCAAGCAGTATTTTACTTACTTCAGCTACCATGGACTTTATCCATCCCCCATCCTACATATCTTCCGTACGTGACATTTGTTTTAAATTCTTCCATTGCTCTACTGTCCTACTTACAAATTATCGCTATCTATGTATTTTATTAATTCGATCGCATTAAAAAACAATAATTAAAAAGACTCGAACGCGATTTATGCAAAGTCAACTTTAGCCCAGTTTTTTAAAAATGTTGATGTAAACTGTTTTGAACATAATATTATTACACACAACTAGTTCCTATACGTTTTATATTTTGAATTTATGTTGTTAATAATAAATATTCGATATAGTTAAGACTAATATTAAGCACTTTTACAGCCTGTGATACAGGTATTACCTAGTACAGGCACCCATATACTTAAGCACTACTCTTGTTCTTAGAATTAATTTTTAACTTTGTACTTATTATATATGAATAAATGAATATGAATTATTATGAACAGTTTAATAGAAAGAGTATTTTCAGCTAACATAGACAGACAGACGACATAAAAAGCTTTACCCTTTTCATACAGAATTCAAAATAATAGCAATCGATTTTGTAGTCAAGTAGAATATCATGAAATGAACTCTAGATACAAATATTAAAACTGCAGCCTCCTTCGCTCCCATTTCGTTGAGTATATCGTATTGATCCACTACCTTCAGACAAATAAAAGTATGATATAGGTAACTCATATTGTTTCCTGTAGGAATTCCTGTAATAAATCGTTGATATAATTGACAAGCTATATTTATTAAGTAAACGCGAAGTTCACTTTGCAATAAATAGAGCCCGTGAGAAAATAACAAGGTGATAAAAACTTATGGCCAGTCTTTTAATCCCCGGCTTGGGTTAGGGAAATCTTGATATTCACAGAGTCCTGGGACACGAAACCACCCCTGATCAAAATTCCGGGACTTCAAGACATCTAAGAATAAAAATAGGATCGTTTTAATTTTTGGCGAGATGCAGCGTTCGGCGAGCATTCGCCTGTCTTCGTCTTCAGCGTATGAACTCAACAATGTTAATAACCGTGTCCTGAGTCTCGACCTAAGTTTTAGGGTCCACTGCGGTTTTTTCTCGTGACTGATTTTTGCTAGTATTGTGGTACGGTGTCTGCGGTTTTGCTGAAAGAGCGTTCATTTACAATAAGTGCCCAGAATTTGAGACAGTCCGGGGGCCCAAACCCTACCCCGATGTTAAAAGGATGGTGTTATGTTTATGTGTAGTTTTTTTTTTTTTTTTTTTTTTTTAATGTGGGCTTGAGTACCACATTACTAGCAATCTTGTTAACCCCTCCAGCTGAGCTCAAAGGCTTGTGTTAGGAGTGGGTTCACGTCGGTAGTATTACGGGTAGGATTCGAACCCGCGACCTCACGACTGCGAGACCGATGTCTTAGCCATTAGGCTACCGCCGCTTTTAATTGAATTATGTTAAATTTTTACATATGTATATTTTCAGGGAAAGTTTGCTGATAATAATGTGTCAGACACCATGTAAGAGGCCGGATAACAAATAAATTACTTTTAATACTACGAGACCCACGCAACTTTGTTTGTGTCATTTTCCTGTTTTTGCAGCTTTTTCATTGATGCTCCGCTCCCATTGCTCGTAGCGTGATGTTATATAGCCTATGACACTCAAAAATAACGTGGCATTCAATTGAATTTTTCAAACTAACCCAAAAAATTGCCTTCTTTAAAAAATACACTGCGTGAGTGGGAGATAACAGTTTTAGAAAAAGGTACTGCGCTAGCGGTGTTCGAAGGGGGGCCAAGGTATACAGGCTCGAGGCAATGACTCGGCGTCAATCGCACTGCAGGACGATTTTTTTAACATACGAGTATAAAATGTTTGAATATCCCCGCGTAGTTACCTAACAGGAGTAGCAGGGCTCTTAAAGTTAGTTAGAATTGCAGTTTTTAGGACTTTTGTGCTACTCATTCGAGCAATGGTTACAGTCAGTAGCACGCAGCCCGCGCGATGGCGTTTTGGCGGCGTCAACTCACTCAATTTTCTTTTGTTCCATCCTGTCCTACCAGTAGTCCGACGATCCAACTGTTTGTACTGTAATTTGTTCCAAACTGTTAGACCGACTACGAGGGTCAAACTGTTTGGACAATTGTTTCCAAACTGATAGACTGAATCGAGGGTCTAACTGTTTGGGCCATTTTTTCCAAACTGTTGACTGATACCGAGGGACGATCTGTTAGGACAATATTTTTTCAGTTTTATTTGTTAGCATTATAATAATTTTCCTTTCTTTCTGCGGCTCCAACTAGCCCATTGGTTTCAAACTGAACGCTGTGCCTGTTAGCTCACGTCACGCAATAACGTCTACTTACGCGCTGCTTGCGCCGTGACTTCTAAGTTCAAGTAGTATTCCTCTGCTTCCGCAGTAACTTTGAGGATTGGGCTGGGGCCATTATTCGTGCAGTGCATTAGCTTTCCAGCTCGCGTAATGATTTCTAAAGTCATTAAAGACTCATTTGCTTGCGCCGCCACTGTGACATCTAAGGGCCTCTGTGCCTGTACAGTAAAATACACGGCGTAGTCTTCTTGCGCATGATTTTTAAATCACGCTGCGCTCACAGCCCTCTTAATAGCTTCTAAGCTTAGGCTCATTTATCAACTCGTGCTGTGGCTTTAGCCTTAGGACTGCGTCCCTCTGTTTGCGCAGTGAATTGTGAGACCACAATGTCACGCAGTTATTTTTAATATTGCGCTGCAATCCCTAGCTTGTTTAATGGCTTCTAAGGTCACGCTGGGCATGTCAGCTCAACTCACGCAGTGACTTGATATGCTGTGTCACTTTTAAAATCCTCTTCCCCGCCGGACCGGACTCAGCTCATCCAGATCAGGTCTTCTCCCCCCCCCCCGCTTCCTTTAGAGCTGTGACTGGAGTAATTTATAAAAAAAATAGTTCAAAAAATCGTAGCTCTAGTCTAGCCGCTTGGCGCGCAAACTGAAAATGAGGAGCCAAAAAAAATGTGGTTGGGTTGGTTGGCCTTGGGTCAAAAGCTGGGTACGCCTTTTATTTTTTAAATATACATATATATTTGCCAGATAAAATAACCCCTTATTATAATATAATGAATAAGTTAAATTTAGAAAACATTTGTATTTGTTTAGTTACATACTAAACAACTACAAATGTTTTCAAATTTTTTGGTTTCATTTTACTCAATATCTCACAAAAATAAATATTTTGTAATTATTCCTGCATTTTATGACGCGACGTCACCCACAATCCCGTTTCCAAGGCCCACCATAAATGTGCCCCTATTTACAATACTAACCGTGTCAATATTTAACCGACACAATCTAAAGTGATTATTAACACATGATGAGAATTCATTCCAGTATTCCATGTATTAATAAGCTTTTGTGTTGGTTTATTTCTGTAGAGACAAGCATTGTTGGACAAAATCTGACCTGACATTTTAAATGGTTGACCAAACCTGAATAAATATTAGGCGTACGAGAAGCAGGACTTACGCAGATGAAGCAAGAGCAAAGGCTATTACAGAAAAAAATAGGAAACAACACTGTGGCCATGCTGATAATTGGCCTTGGTTTCCTCTGGGCATTGTAAACAAACCGATACGAAGGGGTCGCGACAGTTTACACCTTTGTAATTAAATCCGAAACCTTACACCCTTTGCCAAATATCAATCATGTGACAACATCAGTGGAACAACTGCTAACAATTCTACGTAGGACCGTTTTAAAATAAAATTACGTCGGCAAATATTCTATAAGGTTTTGCTTTATTAGTATTAAGCACGCGTTTATAAGCTTAGTTGTAATGCCTTTTGTATATAATATAATTAAGAATCTGAACACAGTTTTGTGTTTGTCATAAATTTTACGATCTGGCTTTGAATGTTATCTTTGCGCGCGCCTTTTGCTGGGTCTAATCTATCTGTCTAATTATAAATTCAAAACGAGTCAGAAACAACTACAAACAAGTAGAATACCTAATATTTTAAGACTGTTCTTTATAAATTACAGTGAGATTTGGTCTTGCCGTTACGTTTATCGAGTTGTCATTATGCAACGTCCAATGCATTTTGGCATATTTGTAATAATCTATTATGTACACCTTGTGGTGCAAAATCCGACTGCATGGTTATAGCATAGATCTTTTTATGCTGCTGTTAGAATTGCAATTGTACCATTATAGATTTTGTACCGATCTTGTTTAACGGCCTCAATTTCATAAGTAAACAAGTAAGTAATTAAAAATTTCGCAGAATTTTAGTGAGCTTCAGTATCATGTGATTTGATGACTTTTTAATTTGATCACATGTTTGGTACAAGAAATTGTATAGGTACCTGGTAAATGTAATTTTACATAAACAGGTATTAATCACAATAACAGTATTATCAATTTACGATGACTAGGGCGGGTTTACATCCCATTATAATCTCTATTGTTGGCGTATATGATAACAAGGGTCCCGGCTAATGATAATTGTGTGCCTCGATGACGTTGCTAACTTCATACATTATCAAATTATGGTTCGTTTTAAGTAGCTTAGTCCTTTGCCGCTAGCTTAGCAGTTAATCTAAGGTTCGTTAATGATCGTTTGCAATACTAGTGTCAGCCCGGCTTCTCTTAAGTCATTTTCCGACACCGTATGCCTAAGAGATAACATAATTATTAAAAGGCGCTAAAACGCTTGGCGGTAAGATACCCACACTTGGTGTTTTAACGCTTAACATCAAATGTGCTTATAGTTCTTCTCTATCTTTCTAGGACTCATATTAATTCCTGAGATAACGTACGGGCCGTAACTACACGTGTCTAATGGGGACTAGTGGGTGTTATACACTGACCTCTTTAGTAGTAGTACACTGGACTGACAGAGTGACAGCAATTTAAATGTCGAATCAAATTACCGTGCTGTGAATTTTTTTGACGCTTATGACAAATGGCCGTTGTTGTTATCTTTATTACACAAGACTAGACTTATATTACATTTGATTTTGGCAAATTACCGTCTCAAATTTTGTTAAATCAAATGGAAGTTTGTGTTGATTGTTACCGTCGGCGGTATTAGTACTACAGTCAGTGGTGTCATATGTCGATGACATGCCGATTTCCTCACAATATTTTCCGTCAGCAATACAAAATACCTATTTCTAATTCTTTTGATTAGCTTTCACTGTGCGAAATGAGGACAAACCAATAAATATACATTTACATTGATGTAGAAGGAAAGAAAAATAATAAGTAATGAAAACAAATCAAAATTCAATATTATCAGATATTTCTTTTATAACTACCGAGTCTACCTATCATCAGTTGATACGAAACGTGTTTGGCAATAAAATCAAAGCCGACTAAAACCTTTTTGGATTACCAAGAAGGATAAAGAATGGACCAATATTTCGTGATCTCCTATATGAACTAAAATCGATCTCCGTAGTTTGCGAACGCGGATCATAATATAGTGGGTGTGCAGTGACAACTATTATGCCTGTCTGAATTCTCTCCACACTCTGCTGAACATCGTATAAATCGTTTACAAAAACACGTAAATCGTTGCATGTGTTTCGTTCTACGTTGTATTGAGGATGTGTTTTTTTGTAACGCATATACTCGTCGGAGCCCACGCCCAAACGCAAACGAATTGGTGTTAAGTACCAAGAGCGCATTGCCCAACATTTGTCCAGAAAAGGATTATGCCATTTACAAAAGTGATTTTTATGAGCTATTTAATGATTCATTTCGATTAATTAATCATTTTGTTGAAAAGATTTATGTTATTGTTTAATAAAAAAAAAATCTTTGAATGGACTTTTATTGACTTAAATAAAATGAAAACTAGAAATATTTTTACTGTCTAAGTGGTTTATAAGTATACAAGCTCCACCTCGCGGTTTGATTCCAGGGGAATCCCGGGTATATAACTATGTCATAGCAATGAAATCAGATATGGCAGTAGGCCACGTAGAACGCTTAGGCCATATACTATCTGCCAATTATATTTGACCACACCTTTCTGTTACACGTTGTATGTATAGGTAATCACAATCGGCTCAGTAGTTTTTGTGTGTTTAACTAAAATCCATCCATACAAATTGTCGCATTTATAATATTAGTAAGATCGGTCTTTATGTGTACAAACCACTTAGACAAAAAAAAAACTAAAACTAGCGCCATCTTTTATCATATCATACGAACTACGTGGTTCTAGCTAGACATCGAATAAATAATCTCTTTTTCTAGATAAAGAGTAATCGATGTAGGTACAACCTACCCACGGAACAGTTCAGTTCCGTGTACCTACCTATACCTACTGTTCTTATTAGCCAAAATAACGTTCACGGGCCAATAGTTATTTGGGTGATAACATAATGGATTAAAGATTCTATTGGCAAAACGTTCTTTGGGCGAAACGTTATGGGCTTAAAGATTATGTTGGCAAAAGGTTCATGGGCCAAAGTTCTTTGGATAAAAATTTGTGGTCTAAAAAATCTTTGGGCGTAACGTTTATGGGTCATACGAACCTTTCGACGTTTTAGGACCACAATGAGAAATGACCAGTTCTTGAAATGCCTACTTCTTGAAATGACCACGAATTAGGGAATGTCGTTTCAGACTCATCTAATGAGTCATCTACTTTAAATCAAAATACTAAAACTTATAAAAAATACTTTGAGGTCTTTTCCTACGAGACTTTTCGACGAAAAAATATTCAATATTTTACAATTCAATCTTTTACTTAAACAACACTTCTTCTATGCTTCAATTTAAACAGGACGAAGCTTTCACACGCTCCATAGTTTTTAAAGAAACAACATTTTGAGAGATAATAATAAATGAGGGTAGATACGTACCTGTACATTTTTTGTACCAATAAATTTAAATAGATTAAACAGATCTGTGGACAATTTGGATCTCTTGTTTTCATCACTCTAGCAGATAAATAGATCCGACGAACTATTGCGACAGTCTTGCACATAGAATGTAAATTAGTTTGCCGCGAGGCTATGGCAAGTGATTAATAAAGGATAATTCTATAAAGGCTGTGTCCAACGAGAATTAATGGTGGCTCGAAGGGACACAGGTGTTCATTCTGTGGACAGAATCCATTAATCGTCCTTTAGTATTTTATACAATATGTTAACTTAATTCCATTCATTTTTAACACGCTTTTATTATTTACTTCCTCATCAGTTCGTCAGCACACGTTCAAATTAACTTTACTACATCATCAGCAAAGCACCTATTTGACAAACTCAAACCATTCATTCACACGTTTCGTTCGATTCAAAGCGGAATTCAACGGGTACGAACACGAGCGCACGCGTGTGAATGTGCTGCTCGGCTGTTCATGAGCAGCAGGCTTGGCCTGACGGCCCGTGTAATGTTTTTTGCCGCGCCTCTCCGGAGTGCTTCCCGGGCTGCGTGGCGCGCGTGTGAAAGCTCTCTATAAGGTGGGATGACCCCCAGCCAGATGGACGGACGACTTAAAGAAGGAAGGTGGAGGACTGGGTGTCATGGTGTAAATTAGGAGAGGCCTGTGTTGAGCGGTGGACCGATACGGGCTGATGATGATGATGATGAAACAATTTTAAAGGTAAGTACATTACTCCGTATGATCATAGGATGTACCTATTTATAAAGATCTTAATAAAACTACAGAGAGATAAACTATAAAACGTGTAAATCGGTTATTGCTTTTTTACCCGACTGCGGTGGAGGGTTATGTATTTGACGTGTATGTATATATGTAAGTATGTTTGTATGTATCCTTCTAGTGTTACGCTTATAGGCTGCTCCTTATGGGCTCAAACGATTTAATTTTCAATAAATGATATGTCATTCTGTATATCTTGATGACGCGAGTGTCACTGGGTACAATTCTTAAAAAATCCAAATAGCAGATTTTATGCGCGTTAATGTGCGGTTGGAATAATTGTTTTTTTTTTCACTCGAGTAGTAAAAGGCAAGTACAAAAATATATATAATATATATGTTTAAAAATGTTGGATATGGTAAATCATAGATTAAATAACGTTACTAATGAAACAAATAGTTCTGACTAAATCACCTTGTAATTATTTTACAACGACTAAAATGTTCTAAATAAAAATAAAAAATCGAGCAAATGCATGTCGGGCCAAGCACAATGTAGAGTTCTGTAGTCTTAAAAAATGGGTTTGCTGTTGTTTTTGTTTCATACAACTTAATATCTACTTAATAATATGTCTCACAATAATTAAAAATGAAAATTTGTTACTTCTCATTTGATCAGCTATTAACTTAACTTGTAAAGCCTACATATACTGATAGTTTATCTTTTAAAGTCACTATATATACTACTACCCTGATTTTTTTTACATACCCAACGTCAACCATTTAGCTGGCAGGGGGGCGGACACTTACTCTAACAAAAATTTGTACTTTAGAGCTTAATATTTTACAAACGGATCCCTAAATCTAAAAATCCCAACCCCTAAACGTTTTTAAAAGACCTATCTAATGATACACACTATGATACCCCACACGATAGGGTAGGTGAGAAAAAAAATCACACCCCCACTTTACATATAGGGGAGGGAGGTACCCTGATTTTTTTTTATTCTTTTACTTTGTCGGCATAGGAAATATATGTATCCATGCAAAATTACAGCCTCCAAGCACCAGTCTGAGCAAAGGTGCAGATGGACAGACGGACGGACAGACATTGCGAAACTATAAGGGTTCCGTTTTGCCATTTTGGCTACGGAACCCTAAAAACCCGCCTGCAAAAAGACAGAAACAAGATACCCTTCATATTTAATATCATACAATCGGAAGAATGAATTAATTCTGTTGAACTTAATTAATGCCTTCGACTGCATGATATTAAATATGATGGGTATCTTGTTTCTGTCTTTTTGCAGCAGTTTTTTTTTTTATTAAAGTGGCGGTAGCCTAATGGCTAAGGCATCGGTCTCGCAATCGTGAGGTCGCGGGTTCGAATCCTACCCATTAAACTACCGACGTGAACCCACTCCTAACACAAGTATTTGAGCTTAGTTGGAGGGGTTAACAAGATTGCTAGTTATGTGGGACCCAATCCCACATTGCTAGTTATCTTTAAAAAAAAAGGTTTCTATTCCATTGTGTTCGTCTTGGTTGTAGTGTAGGTATATATTCTATTCTGGTAATAGATAAAATTTACACACGAATGAATTCAAATCATATAAAACTGAATTCAGGTAGATAAAGGAAATCTTTGGAAGCAGAAGTAATTTCCGAAAATACTAGAACAAGTTTTTATGAATATAGCTAACTGGACAACACCCATGTCCGATAGTTGTGACACAAAAAGGTTTTGTAATCTACTTCGCTGAGTACGAAGTATGTTACTTATACGTCTACATTCAAACTAATATTATAAAAGTTAAAGTAACTCTGTCTGTCTGTTATGTTTTCATACTTAAACTGCTTAACCGATTGAAGTAAAATTTGTGTGGTGTCGTTTGAGTCCCGGAAAAGAATATAGGATAGTTTTCAAGCGACATCCACGCCGGCGGAGCTGTGGCCGAAAGCTAGTAGCTAAAGCCGAAGAAGAAGTTGAGTACAAATCAAGATGTGGACTGAAAAATTAATAGCTAGGAGGTCCACACCTTTGGCGTACTGGAAACACAGGCTTAAGGGTTCTGAGAAAAAGAACGATTTTAATCAGGTGTACTTTGAAACTTTGTTTTTCTTTTTACACCTGGACTGACGTCCCTCTCTATCCCATTATACCTGTTTTCAAGAAAACTATTGAGCAATAAAAGCCACACCGAAAGCGAAAAGAGATTAATGGAAAAGAGTGGTTAAATACAAATCCCAATGTAGGTACATATAGTACACATAATATTGAGTGCATGTATAGGGTGGCGCAAAGTAACGTCATAATTTTTACTGTCTCTGTGGCGCGTATCTACGACGTATGGTCGTGGTTTCGATTCCCACACGGGACACCACTTTGTGTGATCCACAAATTGTTGTTCCGAGTCTGGATGTACTTTGTGTTCGTGAATTGTATGTTTGTAAACTTCCCCGCGACACAGGGCTTGTACCCAACTGCGGGAGTCGTCGAAAAAAAAAAATATTCTGTTTTCATTAATGTTTATTTGAACATGTAAAATTGTATACAATATTATTCAATAGAACGGAGTAAGCTCTCACATAGCTCAGGAAACGATGGAGACTTTAGGACACCCATTTCCGGACCGTATGATTTCAAGTTTTAGAGATTTGAACTGGCTGTCCAGGAATAGTGCCAGACACCACGCAACAATTCGAAATGCCGTAAAACGATCACAATTGTGTTACGAGTTTGAACATTTAATGAAAACAGAACTAACTTTTATTTCTAACAAAATGGTAGCTAATTAAAACTGTCATTTTTTGCCAATCCTATACATACCCTCCAATTTTTCGATAATTTTAATCATTCATTTATCCTTATTTAAAGCATAGAAATTTTAATAAATTAGCCAGCCGACTGATCGGCAACTAGTCACCTACTACAAATATAGCCGACTATTCGGCTTTTCCGAGTAGTCGGCAATCTGCACATCTCTAGTAAATACTTACCTCGCATCATTACAGTTTTAACAAAAAATAAACCCTAAAGGAGCCGAAAGGGCCGAGTACCGATTAGTCTTTTTGCAACCGACTAGATGACCATTTATTTAAAGACCTAATATTTAGATTTGGGCCGATGCCCAACTTTAAATATTAGAGACAAATGCTCCGCTCAACAAATATATCCTTTTATCTAGTGTTTTGTTTACTGCAACTGTTCCAAAACATTGTTTACATGTTTTTAAATTGAATTGAAACGAAGTTGATGTCATATAAAACTGAAATGTTTATGTATGGGTGTCTCTCGCAGAAATGTATAATGCATTTTGAAGCTCTACGTATTTTTGTAGAAAACAAACTGAAAGGAGAATTTAAAATGCGAGTTATATTAGGACAAACATTTCATCTCTCTAAAGCGTTTATAGACTACTGTCTTTTGTCTGTGAGACAGTCCGCGTGGACGTGGATTAATATCATGATAAAAAGTTGGCCGATTTATTTAAACATTTTGGTCCCATATTTCATCTCATATGGATAAACTCTAAGATGAACTAAAATATATATTTTTTTAAATTACCATTATTGATTTTCTCTAAAACTGAGAGTTTTTTAAACAAATTATAACTTGGGTCGCAGTCTCCAGTGTTCAAAGCTCTTTAGAAGAAGCAGGTAAAAATACTCACGAGCCACGCTTTTAAAATAGTCAGGTTTTATTACAATGATTTTATTAATATTTCAGCAGTGATTTATTAATAATTAGTTCTTCAGCCGATATCTAAAACTTTAAAAAATTAAACGAGTAGTTTTTTATTTATTGAGTTTACTTAGAGATATAACTGTTACATTTCAAGCTTATGCCGCAAACTTAGCATCACTTTGTGTAATCCATAAAAATATTGTTGTTTCTAGTCTGGGTGTACTATCTGTAAGTCTACATAACTTTCATGATTTATACACACTATACAATTTTATAGACACCAACGGATCTTAATTTCATAGATATTTTAAGGACAAATACTGTTTATTATTCCCCGACCTTACAACCGTATTGCAACGGACAAAACATCGGAAAATAATCGAAATTGTAATTGCCATTTGGTCAGTTGTAAAAAATATGTTTATTTTAAATTTTAGTATTTGAGTAACGTTTCGGCAAAGTATACTCGTAATTTCGAGATTAAACAGCGAAGTATAGTAGATTAGGCTTTGCTAGTCACACACTTGCTTACATTGCACCTTACTATAAATTAATAAATAAAATATAATATTTGAACAATATTTCAACAAAGTATTGGTATAAATTTGTCGATAGTTTATCTATTCTAAACTACTCTAATAGATGAATATTGAGATTAAACTTTGCAATCAGCACACTTGCTTACAGTGCACTTTGCTATATAGAAATAATATTGGTCTCCTAACCAATTTTAGTTGGAAACATTAAAGTGCACAAGTGCTCTCTCTATTCCCACATCTGATACGACCGTAGAGAAAGTAGACACAAGACCAACGGCTTAACGAGCTTTTTGGGACATGAAACAAGGTAACATTTTTTTTTAAAATAACTGTCACTTGTCTATAAATCAACACTGGTCACGTTGCTTACCCTCACAAATATATCAATACGCTGGGATTGAAGGTTCTCACAATAAACCAATAAATAAACATAAATGCAACTCACCCATTTCAGTAATAACGCACATGCAAATACTGTCACAAGTTATTACAAAGATTATAATACAGGGGTAGTTTTTACGTTCGGGACTGCGTTCGACCGACAACCACCCCTTATGAAGGCAGCTGAGCTACTGAACGTAGCTACTCGGGAATGTTTACACTGTTGCTTCTAACTTGCGAAATTAATTCAGAGTACTAAGAAAGGGATGTTTTATCGAGTAAATTCTATTGTGTACCTATAATTTATATATGTAGATAGATAGATAGATAAAAAAAACTTTATTAAAAACCATACATACATCTTAGCATAACTCCACAAAAACCAAATAATCGGTTTGTCTGTGGAAATACATTTCACTCAGGTTACCTACTTACAAAATTTCTTAGGCATAACATAGTAACTATGTGGTTTTATAATTAAGTACGTTACATACAGGTTGGCTGCACATTTAACAAATATGTACATTAGTCGTTTACGTTATATGTGTCTAGCAAATAAATCTTATAACATTTAGAAAATTTATTTTTATTTTTCTCTAATCTTAACTCTTGTGGCATTTCGATATATAACAAAGGAAGTCTACGTATAAGGGTTCTTCCTCCAAAGTAAATATTTATGGATGTAGTAACAAATTTACCCCGCTAATATCCAATTTAAAATGACTGTGATAAAATGAGACTTCGGCATCTCGTTTGAGTTAGGTTTGATAATAAGACCGGATCTTTCTAATCTATACTAATATTATAAAGCTGAATAGTTTGTTTGTTTGTTTCAACATAATAATCTCAGAAACTACTAGTTCGAATTGAAAAAAATATTTTACTGTTGGATAGCCCATTTATCGAGAAAGGCTACACAACATCACGCTACGATCAATAGGAGCAAATCAGCAATGAAAACTGTTGTAAAACGGTGTAAAATGTTTAGTATAATTTTAAAAGAATATAAAACTGTATCAAAACACAACTAACTAACTAACTAAACAAACTAAGCCCAATAAATTAATTTCTATTTTGAAATAACAAGTATCTAACACAGCTATACTCTAAGTGTGTTCCGCGGAACCCTAGGGTTCCGTGATACCTCTGTCGGGGTTCCGCAAGAATTTAGAAATAAAAAAATCAAAACACCTCTCTCTGGTCGCTCCGCGGCTGTGCGGGCTCCGCGGCCGCGCGGAGACAAAACGCTATGAATGTTATTTATTTATTTGTATTTGTATAAGCTTGTGTTACATTAGCTGGTACAATATCTTATAAGTTTGGTCTCAACAATTTTATACTTGTACAACGCGTTCGCTCTAAGTTTGCCGGTCTGTGGAATGCGCGTACCCTCCCCCACGTGACAACAAAACTTATAATGTGTCATAGTTTTACCCAAATATCTACCGTACACAATTTTTATTGTTACAATTAAATAAAAAATTTCGAACGTCATACACTCATACCTATCGCCAGCGGCAAACTTAAAACGAGCGGGTAGTATACTTGTAAGCGCTCAGTCTCTTTGATAAAAGCCGCCTCTGAATTAGACGCTATAGTTGTCAACAAGCGACTTTCGTCTCTAACTTCAAAGGATAAAGTCGATATTGTTTACAACGCTATTTTTAAATTTCTGTTTTTATTTTTGCTTTTTGTTTATCAAAGGTGCCGACTTTGTCGGTCTTTGCCGGTCGAGTATTTTCGAGAATATTTGAGATCGAGTCTAGGACTAAGTATAAAAGCGGCGATCGCGCGTTGGCGTCGTCAGTTGATGATTAGCGTTCGGAGCGATAAGTTACTACCTACTTACAAGCTCGCTAGCGAGAAACTAGTGTTCATTGTTTTACTGCCTGCTGTATTCTGTTGTCTCAGTTTTATACATTTCTTCCCTGTAGGTTCTAAATTTAGTCTCTTATACGCAGTAACGATTGTGCATTATTTAAACCCCACTATCCTGACTTGTAACATTATAAATAAAGAAGAATGGAACGTTGGCTTAAAGGTGTTAAACGTGTTCCAACAACATCTTCTAATGACGCTGAATGTTCAAAAGCAATGCGCGCGGAGAATTTAGCAATCACCGATCCAGAAGATGATGCCACGAGTGCCACGACGTCAAGCTCGACGGTTTCAAAGACGAAAAAAAGGAAGTATGATGAATCTTATATCAGTTTCGGATTTGTTGATTCCAACGGCTCACCTCTCTGCATTCTCTGTAGTAAACTGCTTCCTAATAGTTCCATGGCACCTGCCAAATTGCGTCGACATTTAGAAACCGTACACCCCGAGACTAAAGACAAGAATAAAGAATTTTATGCATGTAACACAAACTACCAACGAAAAGGCCACGGAGGCATCATATTTAGTTAGCTATCGCATTGCACAAGCAGGTGAAGCGCACACTATCGCTGAGAAATTAATAAAACCATGTGTATTAGACATAACAAAATGTATGCTTGATGAAAAATCTGCAAAGCATCTTTCTACTGTTCCGCTATCAAACGATACTGTTTCACGACGAATCCATGATCTGGCAAGCTACGTCAAACAAGAACTAGTTACACGTCTACAAAATACACGATTCGCTTTGCAAATGGACGAGTCGACTGATGTCGCTGGTTTGGCTATCCTGCTGGTTATTGTGAGATATCCATATAAAAGTTCTTTTGAAGAAGACATGCTTATGTGTTCATCGCTGCTTACAAACACTACCGGGGAAGAAATTTTTAATAAAATAAATATATTTTTTGAAGAACATAATCTCAGTTGGAACAATTGCATTGACATTTGTACAGATGGGGCCAAGGCGATGACAGGTAAAACAGCAGGAGCAGTGTCACGAATGAAAAATAAAGCGCCTAATTGTAGTTCCAGTCATTGTATTCTGCATAGACAAGCACTTGCGATGAAGCAAATGCCGTCTAATCTAAAATTAGTTATGGATGAAGCGGTAAAAATAATTAATTTTATCAAATCACGACCACTACAATCCCGATTGTTCTCATTATTGTGTGAAGATTATGGCAGCAAACATAAAACACTGCTGCTCCATACAGAAGTGCGATGGCTGTCTCGGGGAAAAACTTTAACAAGGCTATTTGAACTTAGAGCCGAGTTACAAATGTTTCTTTCAGCAGATACTTCTTTTAATTTGAAGGACCGTTTGTATGATAAAACTTGGTTGTTCCGATTGTCTTTTATGGCGGATATCTTTCAAAAACTTAACGAATTAAATTTATCGTTGCAAGGTAAACAGACAACAGTGTTTCAGGCCTATAATAAAATAACTGCTTTTAAAAGAAAATTAGATTTTTGGATCATTTGCATTGGTAAGAAAGAAATAGAAAGTTTTACGTTACTCAGTGAGTTTGTTAGCGAAAACGACTCAGAAATGTTTGAAGATAATGTGTTTGAAGAATTGGTCCAATATCTCAGTTCGATACGCGCATCTTTTGAAAAGTATTTTCCCTAAGAACACAATACAAAAATTAAAGTGAACTCCTGGATTCATAATCCTTTTTTACCCAACTTGGAAAAGCCTGAAAACATGTCAAATGAGATATATGAATCTCTTTTAGAAATGTCATCAGACACAAGTATGGAGTCATTGTTCAAAACGACGCCTCTTAATGATTTTTGGTGCAGAATCCAAGATGAATATGCAATGCTTGGCCAAATGGCTCTGGATATTCTTCTCCCGTTCCCAACTACATATTTGTGCGAAACAGGATTCTCTACCTACGCAGCCACGAAAACAAAATATCGCAATAGACTGGACGCCGAAGCTGATATGAGACTCCAACTTTCTTCCATCAAACCTGATATCAAGCAATTGATGAAAAATAAAAAACAGTTTCATACCTCCCACTAGTTAGATTTTTTCTTTTTTAATGTTTTCTATTATTGTCCTTACCAAGTGGTGAAGTAAATAATAATTAGTAACTGATACATTGTACTTTTATTATGCTGATTAATAAAGAATACACTTATAAAAATAATTGTTTTATTGTAGGGTTCCATCAAGTATTTTGCTTCCCAAAAGGGTTCCGTCATTTAAAAAGTTTGAGAACCACTGATCTAACACAATAAACGCTTTATCGTACCGACATGAATTAATAATATTAATTTGTACTGAATGGTCATAGCCATTGAGTTTGTAGCCCGTAGCCATTAGCAATATTTGGTGCTACGAAACTCGTAGCGGTTGCTACGAGAATTTTCGGTAGACTTCGACGTGGCATATCATCATAATGGTTCCTTTTATTACGTAAATAGGGATTTGCGCTTGTCAGTATAAGGCTTCGATTTAGTATGAGATGTAGAAAGCTGTTTTCTCATTAAGTAAGGATTAAGGTAAGTACAAAGTATTAAGAAAAGTTTACGAGCTGTTGTCAAAAAAGATTTAATATTAGATCATTCAAATAAAAAGTATCGTATTTAGATGGAACTTGAACACGCTGTCAACGCATTGTGGTTCAAAGAGGCATTTCTCATCGTTGTTGCTGGCTATCTTCATGCTGTGTGATGAGAGGCATCACATGCCAACTGGAGCTAGGACCAATGGATCTAAGGGGGAGGGGAGGTGGGTAGAAGAAACAAGTTCCTAACACAAACCCGCTAACTGAAATACATACAGAATACGAGTATACAAACACAATAAATAAACAAACATTTGAGGTTGGTGTTTTTTAGCAAAATATATTCAAACAAATCTGAAAATTTAATTCAAACACAAACCAAGGGACGTTGCTTATTATTATTTAAATATACCTTAACTGATATTGTTTTTGCGATTGTAAATTCATTTATTATTTTGTCACTTTTTAGACAAAACCTAAGTATGTTAGTGATGATACAGGGTGATATCATTGTGTGTGTGATATTGCTATTCGTTTTTCTTAAGTAGTTATTTTTCATGCATGAAAATGTCTCTAATTTTGGTTTACCAGGTGATGTAGAACTATAATTAATGTTTTATACTGTTTCTGAGGCAAATTGTAAACGTCTATTCCATCATAAAAAAAGGAATAAAAAAATACTGTTATTTCTAAAAAACCTTGCAAGTGCATGTCGGACCACGCACAATGTACGGTTCCGTAATCACCCATTACAATAATACAGTCTAAGAAATTGCGTTTTCTGATGTTGTTGTTTCATACTTAATACAACGTTATAATTTAAGTAATTTTAATGGAATTTGTACAAAAAAATATTGTTATTTCTCACTTATTAGGCTATTACTCGTAAACTTGTAAAGTGTACATAGCTGTAAGTTTTCCTTTTAATTGCTTTATATTATACTGCTACCCTGATTTTTTCACATTTCCAAAAACAACCATTTAGCCCAAAGGAATTAGAGTCGAGTGTGTAAAAGCCTAATATTTCATAAACGGAAACCTAAATATTATATATACATTTTATTCCATCACGTTATCGGCGTAATTAATATGTTAGTTATATGCCAAATGACAGCTTTCTAGCACTAAGGCTCTTTGAGCTAACCTGGGGACAGACAGATGGACGAACGAACATAGCTAACCTATATGAACCTATAATTCCTTGTTTACCATGAAACCCTGAAAAAGGATCGAATTACCTACTAATAAGTTTATTTTTGTTAGTAAATAACTCCAATCCCAGGTATAAACTACTTCTCTCAAGGCAATCTTAGCCAATTATAACTTACCTAATCCTAAGCTGTATTGATTGAGTAAGAAAACTCCAATCTCTTGAGATTGTACTTTCTTAAAATACACAGAGTATTTATGAAAATAACTGTTACATAATTATATTTGTTTACTTACTTTTGCCCGTGGCCCGAGTGGATGACGGTTATTACCTGTAGCACGTATTAATATTCTGTGGTTACTTCCATAGGATTTTCCACTCCTTCCCCTTTCTTCTCATCGAGCTGCCTCAATATCAAATTTAATTATCCACAACAAACAATAATATATTTTTCCACTTTGTAATAAAACGTGAAGAAAAAAGACTACCCCAAAAAATTAATAATTATTAAATTAATCGAACATCGATGTTTTTACCTTGTAAGTTTTAATAGCGGTGCAAATAAAGGAATTAAATGAAATCATATGTTTATAAATCTTTATAAGTGGTAACAAAAAGTCTTATTCTAAAATAATTACAAATAAATAAATACGAAATTGGCTTAAATTACAACGAATTATAATTTTACTTAACTAAACTAAACTAAGTATAATATTTATTGTAAAATATAAACTATTTCAAATGTTGAAAATAAAGATTGTAATATATCAAATCAAAAAGCATTATTTAAAATTCATTTTTCTAGAAAAGAAAAAGAATTTATGTATAAATACCCTATTATACTTATTCTTTTATTTACAATACATCAGTAAAAAAATATGTATTGGTTTTTTTTTGAACTAGTTATTTTTTTAAATAGTTGAAATACGTTGCCATGTAGTATGGACTAAGGAAGTTAGTTGTTTACTATTTAAGATTTTTTCAATTTGTGGTTCTGGCTTGTTTTGAAGCTCTTGAGTAAGTAAATATTTATTTATCACATTATTTCATATTTAACAATCTAATTTCATAATTATATGTCTCACGAGAGTTTTCTAACACTAATAATGAGGTCTATTTACAGGAAAGTAAACTTAAATCTTCAATTATCATTAATCTCCATTTGTGACAAACTTATCTAATACTTTTTCTAATCGTTGTATAATAAAGATTTACAATGTGTTTATATACTAACACGGTTTTGGTTGACCACCAATTAAAACGACCAATGAGGTTTGCGAATCGTTCATGCCGTTATACTGCACGTAACAAAATGGTGTGGTCAAACTTTAATGGAGAGTGTAAAGCATAAATACTTAATCTGATTGCAATATTATGGTAACTTTTTAAATTATTGCTAATTTTTTAAATGATTAACTATTTATTGATAAATTAAAGAGTGATTAAAAATATCGCCTAATTTAAAGTGCTTAGATTTTGATAAGATTAGGTACCAGGAGAAAATAACGTCCCTCAATTTGACCACACATTTCTGTTACACGGTGCATCACGACTCTTAAATATAATACACCGTTGATTTTATAAGCATTTAGTTGAGCAAAAACAAGGTGGATAGGTATTAAGCATATTAAATTTTGCTAGCGTAATAAGTTTCTGTTATTTTACTTCCTACAAAGATTACTTATTTTTCTTGCATTATCATTTTTCCACAATATTAATTACTTACTTATAATGTATAATTTACAAAAAAAACTAAACTAAAACTACAGTTCGTCATAAATATTTTTTTTTATTATTACAGTAAAAAATACTATTAACGGTGCAAGAAAATGGAGACCAACTTGGAAATACCTGACTGAACAATTAAACCGGTCAAACAAGTCCGCGTGTCTTTCAGTAAGTAAGTTTATTGACCAATGCACTAACTAAAATTAATCAAATCGGTTTGAAAATACCAAGTAGGATCGGTTACTAACAAATTATGTGCTAGAATTTTGGCAATAAATGTATCGATGTCCATGTAGCTGCCCTCCAAAACTAGTCATATTATCGATAAAGCTATTGATACTGTAATTGGTTAATCCATCGATAAGCATCTATCAAAATTTTTAAGCGATACTATCTATACTGTCATTCATCGACAATATTGATACAGTTCACGCAATTAATTACAACCTGAAGTTAGATTCTGAGCTATTAAGATTTTTATGAAACTTTTTTATCTTGTTATGTTTAAGCGACTAATCAATAAAATAGATTTTTAAAAGAAGATTTTATTTAACAATATTATGAAAAAAAATTACATTAAAATAAAAATGGTCATTCATCCTCGCCGCCAATTGTTACTAACAGCACAGCCAAATTAAATTACGTCAATTGTACTCAGAATTGGCTATTGAAAATGCCAATAACATCGATGGCCTTATCAATGCTGTGATTAGTTTTAGCATTGAATTTTTACTACTTACTCCATATTATTTCGATGGTTTATAGCTAGATAAGAAAAAATAAAATAAAAGCGCTTTGACACCGTCACTACAAGGTACCTATAACAAAAAAGTGTGGTCAAATATTACGTTGAGAGTATAATGATATTGTTATGGTATAGATAGATTATAAAGATTATTTTTGTCAAAATTCAGCAGCGAAAAATGTAAAGTCATATAATTATAGAAGTATCCAAGGAGTTCACTTAAATTTACAGATAAAACCCCTAAAACAAAACGAAAAAAATAAAAAACATAGTAACTCCTAGGTGCAAGATTCGATTGCTATATACATAGATAACTTGTATTATATATATTTATATTTTTAGTGATGAATAAACGATTAATATAATTTATTGTGAAATTTTAAAGAGCTTAAATACTTATTGGAAAAATTAGGTACACGTGCTCAGTAACATGAGTATGTAACGACCCTAGAAATTGACCACACATTTTTGTTACACGTTCTATAATTACAATGAAATTAAATACAGAGGTTAAAGGCAACAGTGTTTTATTTACCTTTTAATTTCTTGGCGTTTTGACCAAGTTGAACCGGCTGTGGTCACAACTGGGTTGGCTAAAATAATGTCGTTTTACACAAGCTGATTTGTATGTAGGTTTTTTTACATAACACTGAATAGCATTGTAATATCAGTTTTGGAAAATAGTTTTTTTTTTTAAATTATATGACAAAGTTATTTGTTGTAATGTTAAGAAGTCAAGAGCGGGAGGTTATTAGTATATTAAAAAACACCGTGTATATTTGTAACTAGTTGCCCGCTCCGGCTTTGTTCGGATTTTTCTTCACCGTCAATCAAATATAGCTGTATTATACATATAAACCATACGTAAAAACGACTTTGTCTTATACTACGTATATCTTATACAACACGATAGTCTCAATGTTAGTACGTTGTATAATTGTCACTTTTATAATCAATAATTGTCACATTTACCTGCAAACCTTTTATATTCTGTTTGTTTTTCTACGTATTACACTAAACTTTAACATCACAGTTGGTCAGCCCGGGACCTATACACGCGGCAAACGCCATGGCATGCGGCAGAAAGTTTTGTTCATAGTTCCCCGTGAACAAGTGTGACCAGGGACCCGTAGCGAAGACCGCCACGTCTTCCCCGCCGTGGGTCTCCCGAGACATCGGGACCAGGGATGGGTAAGTGTAATCCACGTCCTCTGCAATAATAATTATTTGTAAATTATATTAATACCAGTTTTTTTTTTACATTACCGTAAACTTTTATCAAAATCCATTTAGTAGTTTCTCCTTGTAAAAGCAACAAAATGTTTATTAAACCCCTTGGGTTAAAATTTAGCACACAGATACTCGTAGTTATTACGTGAGTAGGAATACTAAAATTTAATGCCTAAAGGGTGAAATAGGGATTCCAAATTGAAAACGGTCGAATTTCGGGAAACGCTACGTTAAAATCCCTAGGTATAGTCAAAATGTAGTTAAAAGTTTTATTAATTATATCTGTCTGTCTCATGCATTAGCTGCGAGAACGACTGAATGGAATTAAATAAGACTGTCACTAGCGGGTAAATAAGTTTACAAAGTCTAAGGATGAAACCAATGAGCAAATTGTGACTCAGAAGTCAGAGCTGCAACCACAAATTTGAAAGTTTGAGGCTGGATGGATGTTTGTTTCCTTTTCACACAAAAACTACTGAACGGATTTTAATGAAACTTTACAAAAATGTAAAAAAATATATAATTTATAAAAATAAAAAATCCCGCCTGCACAAAAAGGTGGAAACAAGATCCCCTACATAATTATATCATTTCATGCAGTCGGAGGCATTAATGAATCTCGATGAACCATCTTTTTTGTGCAGACGGTATTTTTTTATTTTTATAAATTTTTTATTTAATACTTTTTAGTGGTTATATATCACAGCTATTGTTAAGTATTGAAAATTGAAAAAAGAATGGTTGCTAACTAACTTTTTTAGTATTACAGTCATTTATTATTATTTATTTAAATAATCATAATCATAATCAAGTTATACCATTTTGAAATGCTTAAGATGAGCCCTTTAATTTGATACCCATATTGCATTATTCAAAACAACTTTTATTTTCACACCTTCTTATTTTGACATTTCACAGACGCCATGTTTGTTTTTTACAAACGTCCGGTATGTCCTAAGAACACTTGGGCGATCAAGACGAATCTAACGACGTCTTATTTGTGTAAATCCGTTCAGTGGATTGTGAGATAATAAAGAATATTACATACATACAAGATACGCGCGAAAAACATAACCCTTCTTTACAGTTGGGTAAAAAGCACATGAGCTAAAAAAAATAAAACTTAACGCCGTTGAAGCCACGAGAAAAAGGTAGTTGACTTAAAAGCTACAGTTAGTACAGCTGTTTCGATTGTTCTTTGAAGAAATATTTCAAACTTCATCAAGTTACATACCGAAATTATCCATAACGAGGTTATGTCTCATGTTGTTGATCTCAGCTTTATATCCAGGCCCGTTAGCGTAGCTTAGAGTCGTGAATGGAAGGCGATCGGATGCATTTACCTGAAAACGTGATAATTAAGGGATTTTATTTGATAAAATTTTACTTTTAGCAAATTAAATTACTTTGACAGAGTAGTTACACATTTGGCAGAAATCTTAATTTTACTAAAACGAGAAACTTTAAAGCTTTGTGTCTGAAGTCACATTGTCTTTTTTTAAGAAACGTCAATTCCAACAAATCCTCATAGACGTCCCTCGCTACATGAGGAACACCACGACCTATTGGGAGCTTTTTTTTCATTCTTTATGTGTGCAATACTCTCCACGGATCCCACTCCTGCGAGAGCACGCAAGGGAGGATATGTCGGAGGTCGTCTCATGTTCCGGTTGATTTCAACGCTCTCCTCATGATTGTGCACACACGCACTACCTTAGGACCGGTACTGGCCATAGGTCAGAGAGCACTGAAAGCGTCCACCGAAAGGAATCTAGGGCGTTAAAGCTTGGCTACTACCCAGTGACCTGTCAAGCATGCAAACGGCAAGTGATACCATAGAAATAGCGCGTAGCCTAAACGGTAACCCTATGTCCCTTTTAGGGGGATTTTGAGAAGACCCTTGGAACCGTTGTGCCGCGGCTTGCCAGACATAATCATTTTACCTGGTTGGAGGATCCTGAGTGAGGTGTTAGAAGGAAGTAACACATTGTCGCCCACATCATATATATTATTTCATATTATTAACTCTATTATATTTTAAAATCATCATTAGGCGGAAGTTACCTAAAATACCAGTACCCTTACATCAAACTTAGTAAAACAAGAAGAACCACACTGGGCGGTCAACAGGTTAAATAACAGTTATGATAAATAATATTTACCCTGTTAGTAAATCCCAGTATGTCAGTCCCCCGTTTGCTGTACCCACTGTAAGACATAGTATGACTGTGGTCCGAAGTGACCACTACTAAGGTGTCGCTAGTGTTCACCAGTCTTAATGCTGCTTCTACTGCCTTAGCAAATTCTGCTGTTTCATCTAACGCTTTCCGAGCTTTGGTTTCGTGATGGGCTGTGTCTATTCTGCCACCTGAAATTTTAGTTAATTATATAAATAAATAAAGGTTTCCTAACCGCTGTCGGTTACGCAGGAAGGTTTAACCCCTAGGTCATTTTGGTGGGTACCACAAGAATTTCATATATTCTTCCGTGAAAAAGTGATATTAACATAATACTTTGTTTCGGTTGAAGGGCACGGTAGCTAGTGTTATTACTGGAAAAATAAGAAGCGCGGTACGAAGACATTCTGATCTTTGCCAAACAAGGATTTGGCTGGCACTGATACTGTTATGGGCGACGCGTGACGCTTATCATCAGTCATCAGGCGCACGACCTGTTCGACTCTTCATTTCGTAGTATATAAAAAAACAACTCATATTCAACGATATACCTAAGCTTTGTGTCGCGGGGGACTCGCTCGTCAAGCTCGTCTACTTAAACGAGCTGTCTGCTGCGTGGGTGATCCGGATATCTGTTATACTGTGGATCACCCAAAGTGGTGTGCCGATGTAATGTCTATATTCTAAGTTTGGATGTGCTTTGTATATTTGACATTTTATTATTATAATTGGAACTGTTACATAAACCAATGAAACCAATTAAATTTAGAGATTAATGTAGACTAAGACTGCCTCTGTGGCGCGGTGGGAGTGTATCCGACTGCAACGCAAGTGGTCCTGGGTTCGATCCCCACCCAGGATAAAACTTTGTGTGATGAGCACGATGGTTTATTCTGTGTCTGGGTGTTATTTATCTATAATATGCATGTATTTAGAAATATATAAGTATGTTTATCAGTTGTCTGGTTTCCATAGTACAAGCCCTGCTTAGTTTGGAATCAGATAGCGTTGTGTGAGTTGTCCCAAGATTTAAATAAAATAAAAAAATAAAAAGGCCGTTTTCACACGTTCCGGTTGCCGGGCAGCCGGCGCCATCGCCAAGGTACACGGCGGCAATGTTTAGTGACCGGACGGAAAACGGAACATGCACTTCGCAACCGGATAGACGGAACGTGTGAAAAGGACCTTACATATACTAGATTTTCAAAATATACAGTATATATAATAAGATATACAATTTAAACAAATTAAATAGCGATCAACTTTAGTCTGCAAAAATACAATTATCTACAGTGTGGGTTGGCCTCTACTAGGGCCATTAACATCGGCGAGTAATCTCGATTCTCAACACAGGGAAAAATAAATATATGAATATTTATAATAAAATTTGTATGTTAGTAAAATCGGACGGTCTGAAAGTAGGACGGGGATTATTACTTAATGCGGGACTTCTTTTTTGGAAACAAATGCTAATATTTTTGTAACAAAAAATGACAATTCATAAACTTTATCTCCTGTTTCATAACGAGCTTTCACCCGCGGCTTCACCCGCGTGTATATTGGTTATTATAAAAAACTATTTATGTCCTTTCACTGGGATTAAAACTACATCAATATAAAGTTTCATTTAAATCCGTTTAGCGGTTTAAGCGTGAAAACGTAACAGTTAGACAGAGTTACTTTCACATTTATAACATTAGTTTGAATTCGTAGATATCAGTATTTTACATCTGAAAAAAATGGTTGTCTGTAAGATGGTTTTCGGGCGATAATTTTACGTGATAACGTCACGTCATAAGAAAACATTGATGACATATCGCCATTGGCGTTGCAACCAGTCAACAGGCGGAACGTGAGCAGAACGTTATACTTTATCACGACAAAACAAAGACTAAACATTTGCTAATTATAATAGGGTACAATGCTCTTATTAACGTTTTTATAACATTACATGTAGAATCTCGACGTATCACAAGAGTTGTTTAGCATCCTAAGTGAATAAAAAAAATGATTTGATTTGAAGTTCATTTAGTATCAAAACTAAGTCTATTAGAACTAAAAGCATTAAGTTCAGCCCTTGTCGCTCGTGACCAAATTGCTTTAAAGCTTCTACCAAACTCAATTTACGTTGAAGCTTGAAAAAATATATTTATAATGACATTAACAACAAACATTTGACGTTGATCGATAATAGCGGGAACGTGCAGTCAATCTCATCATGGTCTCATCTAATATAATTGGATAACGTCTGGTGTATTTTTTTTATAAATAGGTACCAAATTCATTACTCTTTGGAGAACTTTTATCTGTAAATAGTTTAGTTTTTCTACGTTGAAATCTATACTAATTTTTTTTTTTTAAAACTAGGCATGTGCATGTCGGGCCACACACAATGTAGTGTAAAAGAAACAATAAAATGGATATAATAATAATAATAATAAAAATTATTTATTCACTTAGGAAGCAAAATACTACACTTGTGAAAAGTCGATTTTACATTTACTGGTAATGCCTGTTCGCAAACATTTTGACGCATTAGCATTAGAATATGCTTGTACGTAATATTAATTGCAATGACAACCATTGCGCTATTTTTGCTGGCTTCAGCGAATTCTCCAGCTGTTATATGATTAGTGAAAATTGAATAACAAAGAAAATATGTGCAAGATCCAAACACTCCGATAAAAACTGAAAATTGTAACAGCCACTGTAAATTTTTGGGGCTATCTGGACGTACTCGGTTCATTTGTAAAGCAGTGATAGCTATTTTAAACTTTTTTTCAAATTTTTGATTTAAACATTTCGTCATTTTGTCGCCTGCTGTTGTACTGCTACTTAGAGTTCTGTGAATTGAGACGTGTAACAAAATGCAAAATATTTCAACATAAAGACCAATACAACAATTGTCTCAATAATAGTTCTAAAATTCTTGATTTAATTTTAACCAATGTTACTGTCATGAACGTAAACAGGTGTGACTACTCGCTCTCAGTGGAAGACGCTATCCACCCACCATTTACATTTAGCATACCTCTATCTACTACCACTTATCTACATAATAACAATCACCCTAAACCTAATTTTCATAAAGCAGATTATGAGAAAATTTCTAACTCACTTATGTTGGTTACATGGGATCTGGAATTTAAACAGTCCCATTCAGTCAATAACATGGTAGAGGTATTTTACAGAGTTCTAAGAGAAATTGTAAAGAAACATGTTCCCTTAAACAAAACATCACGTCAAAAATACCCGAATTGGTACCCTCGAGAGCTTATTAGTCTTTTTAAGGAAAAGTACAAATACCACGTTAAAATTAAAAAATATAATAATCCTTTGGACCGTGTGCGCTTTGAATCGCTCCGCAAAAAATGTAATGCTTTAAGATTGTCAAGCTACAAAAAATACATTAGCACCATCGAATGCGCCATCTCAAAAAACTCGAGGGCATTTTGGTCATTTATCAAAAACAAAAGAAAGGGCAGTACCACTTACCCATCGCTGATGGAATTAAACGGTAAAACCGCAACAAAAGGGGATGACATATGCAACCTGTTTGCTGAAAAATTTAAACAAGATTTTAGCCCAAGCTCATTCACAAATTGTAACTCTTTTACATCTTCACTCACGCCACTTGCACTTTGCTCATTATCCTTCTCAGAACTGGAAGTCTACCAAGTTCTTAAAGGTCTCAACGAGAGGAAGGGAGCTGGTAGTGATAATATCCCACCGTTATTCATCAAACGTTGTGCCCAAGCTTTAGTACCTCCTCTTTTAAGGATCTTCAACAAATCCTTAGAGGAAGGCTCTTTTCCCGATCTCTGGAAAGTAGCGTTAGTAATACCCATCCATAAATCCGGTTCAAAAGAAATGATATCTAACTACAGACCTATATCAATACTAACTGTCTTCGGTAAAATTCTAGAAAAATTAGTCACTAAACATCTAACATGGCATCTAAGTCAGCACATTACCGATTACCAACATGGCTTTGTGAGGTCTCGCTCCACTGCAACAAACCTGCTGAGCCTTGTATCTTCCTTAACTGACCACCTGGAGAAACGCACTCCTGTTGACGCTATTTACACCGACTTCAGCAAAGCATTCGATAAAGTTGATCATTTTCTTCTTATTAGGAAACTTGCTGACTTTGGAATTGACGGAACTCTTATCAAGTGGTTTGAATCGTACTTAACCAACAGACGCTCTTCGGTTGTGATCAATGGCTACTCTTCTGCAAAATACACTTCTACCTCAGGAGTACCACAAGGATCGCACCTAGGTCCGATCTTGTTTAATGTGTTCATTAACGATATTTATAAATGTTTTCATAATTCAAGTTTCTCCCTTTTTGCCGATGACTTGAAATTTTTTAAGCCCATCGAAAACACCCAAGACCCCGTTTTGCTACAAGAAGACTTGAATAGGTTGACGCACTGGTGTCAAAAAAACAACATGGTTTTAAATATCAATAAATGTCAATACATACAATTCACCCGTAATAAAACCGTTATCTCAAATACTTACCACATTGACGGCGTTCGTCTCATAAACGTGAGCAAACTACGTGACTTGGGAGTTCTCTTAGACAGCCAACTAAAATTTGACGCACATATTCTGGACACTACCACTAGAGCATTTAAAATGCTAGGATTTGTTTTGCGTAACTGTAAAGAATTTAAAAAACCATCAACCAAAATATTATTATACAGCACACTGGTCCGCCCAATCCTAGAATACAACTCTGTAGTATGGAACCCTCACTACGATATTCACATAAAAAATCTAGAGCGAGTCCAAAAGCGGTTTCTCTACCATCTAGCTTACCGGGAGCATTCACTGCATAAACACACAAATTATGAGGACCGTCTGAAGCATTTCCGCATGAATACCCTATCTAATCGCCGTAAAATATCTGACGTAATTTTTCTACACAAGTTATTAAATGGAATAACTGACTGCAAAACACTATTAAATCGATTCACAATTAATATTCCGACTCGCATTCCAAGACCTAAGAAATACAAGCTCTTTCATACTCCTCGCTCAAGAACAAATCTCGGACACTACACAGCTACATCCAGGCTCTGTAGGCAATACAACGCACTCTCTGTTGACACCGACCTAGACATATGTAACAATTTAACACACTTCAAAAAATGTCTTTACAAATTGTTATCCTAGTAATTTAATTTTTGCATTCTTAATAATCACTTATTTTATATAATTTTATTCTAATTTTAGCTATTATCATTTCACTCAGTTTATGTTTATGTTTTCAATACTTAATATTTTATTCTAAAGCTGTTGTCTAATAATGTTGCATGTTGTGGTTTCCTATAAGTTAAGGACTATACACGCTTATGACATAATGTTTAATTGTAATGTAAGACACTGTATATTCTTTTGTTGGAAATCCTTAAATAAATAAATAAATAAATAAATAAATAAAACAGAAATAATTAACGGTTACCTTGAAATATGTGGAATTCATTCGTAGGGAAACTAAGGGTGCAATTGACGTTGATATCTAGTAGGTATAAAATAGGCACTAGTATTTTTTGCAGGTTGGCTTACAAATATGTTTATTTTATGAAAGTCTTTTAACTACATTCAGAATTAGGTATACGCAAAATCGTGTCAGGGAGGACATTATTAATTAAACATTGCCTTATCGTACATTGTATGTGGTTTTAGATATTGACAAAAAAAAATACAAGAATAAAAAAATACAAACTAAGGACATTAGACAAAATAGTAAAAGAATCATCTTCGTCATAAAGTTTTCATAAAAGTCGTGGTATTTCATTGGAATTCCTTACTTAATAGGTAAAGCCCGAGAAAAGAACAGGCAATAAAAACTCGTGGCCACTATTTTCAAATTGCCAATGTTTACAATGTTTCTCTGTTTATAAACTGTATATGCAGGTAAGGTGCTGCCACCATTATATTATACACCATATTAGAGGACTGATGCAAAAAAAAAAGGTCAATAATATTAGAAAAGTACACGAGATCGGATACATCAGCCTCAATGGGCACAACATAGTAGGAGCATCCACTTACGATGTAAAAACTTTATGTGCTTAAATATTGGCCAATTTACTGCTACATATTGAATAAGTATACATGTTTTTTAAAAGAAAGAAAAGAATGGCCGTAATTTATCACGCAGAATCTTTACTTACAAAAGTAAATCGTTATCTTAACTAGTACCTAAGTAACATTATCAAACTGTGACAACAATATTCACCTAGTAAAATGCAATAAACTATACAACAATATACATTAATAGGGAGCAACGAACTACATCCAATTATCTTTATCAGTTAAATAATCATCGATTGAATAGTAAGCTCTTTGTATAAGATGTCTCTTGACTACATTCTTAAATTTATTTACTGGTAGACTCGATATGCTGACTGGGATTTTATTGAAAAATTTAACACCTAGTCCCATGAATGAGTTATGAGTTTTATGAAGCCTATGATATTGACCTACCAATTTGTGCTTATTTCTTGTATTCACAGAGTGAATATCACTATTTTTGTTATATAAATGTAAGTTTTGTTTTACAAACATAACATTTGCATATATATATTGTGATGCAACTGTCATAATGCCTATCTCTTTAAACTTTTCTCTAAGGGAAACACATGCTTCAAGTTGATATATCGCACGCACTGCACGTTTTTAAAGAGTAAAAATAGTTTGTATATCAGCCACCTTGCCCCAAAGCATTATGCCGTAGGACATGACGCTGTGAAAATAACCAAAATATACTAGTCGAGCTGTTTCTACGTTCGTAAGATGTCTAACTTTGGTGAAAGCATACGCTGCAGAACTGAGTTTTCCTGCGAGACATGATATTTGGGTGCCCCACTGTAACCTATTGTCTAATGTAATTCCCAAAAAAACTGTTGAGTCGACAAAGCTAATCACCTCATTATTTAAAATTATACTCGTATTAGTACTTTTCACATGCAGTTTCGGGATTTGGCAGAATCATACTATGATAGAAATGGTACACTCAAACAAAAAAAAACTCCGCTTACATTTTTTTTCTATGCCACCATTTTTTGTAGCTTTCACCGCTATTAAGATGCTTCACCGTTTTTCTTTTTGGAAGATTTATTTTTTAATTATTTTCTGTCTTGAAATGTAGCTTCAATTTCAATTAATTGTAGGTATAAATAAAACAATGATGGCCGGATGGATTCTTGCGTTGATTCTTCTATGCCACCCTCCTATACCATTGGTGTTTTCACCCTTCTATAAATCATATTTACAGAACTTTTCATTATCATATGTGGCAATTATAATGATAAACTAAATTAAGAAGTTTTATTACATGTTTGCAGTGTTTGCAGGTAATGGTCATTTATATTAAAAGAACCTTTTCTAAAAACATATGTGTTTCTTACTGTACTTCTGCCGTAATACGATTCTATCAAAACTAGTTTATGCCTAATCAAGTTTCTGCCTTATCCCAAATCTTCCAAACACTGCGTAAATGAAAAAGTAATATATTTCCTTCCAGTGCAGACCTTATTCGTGAGAATGAATCAAATAAATAAACCACTAAAGGACCTAGAATTGATCTTTGTCGCACGCCTCTACTCACTGGTGATCCGAAAGCCCTTATTCCATTAATATCAACATACTGTAATCGCTCACTTTAACAAGATTAAGTGTTGTACCTGGTGTGCCAAAACGCCTAAGTTTCAGCAAATGTGTCCTATGCACCACACAATTAAATGCTTTTGAGATATTGCAGAAAGCACCAATAACGTCCAGCGAATTTTCCCAGGGACTTTTCCAATTTATTAGTTAGCCTACGTTTAGATGACAATGTATTTTGCTAACACGTATTTACAACTCCTACATAGTTCTAGGCATACACATGGCAACACGAGTTACACGTATCTGAAAGTAACTCTGTCTATCACTTTTTTGGATGTGTGTAACATATCACACTGAAAACCAGCGCTGTGGTGTGGTTCATGCCACTACATGGCTTTTATGCTGAGTGGAAACCTCGTTTGTCGCAGATACGACGTGCAAGTTTTTTCGGGTAATTGTATCTGTGACAAATAAACGTTTTTTTTTTTCTTTCATGTTCTTTCTATGTGTCTGCAACATTGAAGCTATTTTGATAAAATAAAATGAAAAAATAAATAAAAAGGTACGAACCTTTTATTTACCCGACGTTTCGATCGAATTGCACGATCACGATTAAGTCCCGAAATAAAATAAAAATCGCAAAAGTTTAAAAACAATAAGATAAAATTTAGTTTAGACATATACGCGGGCGACAGCAACTGAAGTTTGCGCTCGTCGTTCATTGCGGGAAGAATAAAGATATAAATAATTATATATTACCTTCAACAAACAAAAAGAATCCTTTGTCATCTTTTGACAGCGTTTGTATCGCCTTTTGCGTCATTTCACTCAATGTTGGATCATCATTCTTCGCTTCCAGATGATACGGCATATGGTCCGGAGAAAACAAACCAAGCACGCTTTCATACGAATTAGTATTAAAATCCAATAACTGGTCTCTGTTATAAATGTATATAGGTTTGTGGCCGACTCTTTGTTTGTTGCTAATCCATTCATCGATCAAATTAATTCCATCAGTTCTATAGCCTCTGTTCCCTTCCACATCTGTTTTGTATTTAGAAAAGAAATTTCTGCGGCCACCCCCTAATACAACCTGTAAACAAAAAATATTTTTATCCTAAAAAAACAGCTATTTATCACCATGTCAAACATTTACATTACCTTACACAGCACAAGAATAAATAAAATTATGAAACAAAAATAAAATTAGATGAGCAGATACAAAAATTCGAATTTCGTCGAATGCACCACTGGTAAATGGTATTTAAAGAGTCCATACTTAAAATTTGTTTTCACCAATCAAACATGCGTATAAAGACTGGTATGTTGACTGGTGACATCTAAACGACTTGATTAACCAAACTCTTTAATAAGGACAGATTGAGAACCTTAACCTTTTTTTTGAGGTCGATTGAAAATGTGTCAGACCTTTATACAGAGCTGGTGTCATATTTTGACCATATTAAAACTATCCCCCCCCCTCAAATTGCAAAAAGGCAGGTATACAGTAATACATTGAACTGGTGCCACCTAAACTCCCCACGAAAAATAATCCTGGTGCAAACGGCCAATACACTATTAGAAAACTCACATCAATCTGGCTGCCAACCCGTCCCCTGACTAGCTGCATGGCTATATCATCACAAGCCATGCTCTTCCGAGGTACGTCTGTGTCGGCTTCCCACCGTCGGTCAGCGGAGTGCGCGTACGAAGCCGCAGGAGTAGCGTGCGTCACTCGAGTTGTTGTTACCACTCCTGGAAACCGTTGGCGTTACCAAATGCTTTATAAGAACAGACGGCAGAGGCCAAGGGTTAAAAATCTCCTGAGGTAACTCTACTACGTGTAACAGAAAGGTGTGGTCAAGTTTCAGCAGCGGACAGTGTATGCTAAAAGTATTGTATCTACTATCTACCATATCCGATTGCATTGTTATTTCATAGTTACGGTGTTCTCAAATTACTAAATTTCAGTACCGAAAGGCGTATGGCATAAATATTATACCTCCCCTATTCAATAGGACTATTATGGCATAGAACTTTATAAGTCATACTTTTTTCAATTGATTGATAAATTAACGAATTAAAAAATAACAGATGAAACTTTTGTGGTACTCCGTTTTTGATAAAATTAGGTATGTGCGCTCATTATCATGGGCACATAACAACCCTTGAATTGGTCCACACCTTTCTGTAACACCCTGTATACAAAAAAATATTTTTCTGGAGACGGATTTTTATGCCTATTGTAATAATGGTCTTCTAACCGATGTCAGTTACGGCTGCCAATCTCATTAGAGACAAGCCAACTACGAAGGAGATATTATAGTGCACAAGTGTATGTGCAGCCCCAAGTGCACCATTTATGGTGGAGGTCAAAACTTTAACCTTTGACTTTGTAGTCAGGGTCACTAACCACTAGACCAACAGGCCAGCAGGTTTTTTCTTATAAAAAGATTCATATTTACCAGTTTTCTTTCCAGCCTTCTGCGCCCAGTCCATAAGTCCAGTAACAGAGTATAAGCCTTCCTTCTGTTTCATGCAGTCCCCGCGTTTAACCTTGGCACTGAGGCCTACGGTCCCGCTGTTGGCCTTCACTCCAGTGAGGTAAGCAGTACCACTGCATGCTGAGTCAGCCACATTGTGGTCTACGCAGTACGTCTGGAAAAAATGGATATAGCGGTTCTCTAATGTAGTGTTTTGTAACCCCTGACGCATAAAGGGTTGGTTATAAGTTTAATGTGTGTATCTATATATCTACGAGTGAATGTCCATGGTGTTGCAGCGCCCACAGGAATGGACAGATTCGGATGAGATTTTTTGTTAGATAGCTTGTTTCATCGATATGGTTTTCAGCTTTGTTTGTTGGAAATCTGTACAGCTGTTTTGAAGGTATCTTACTTTTTGTCTCACAGGGGGGGGGGATCTAGTAATATATTGAAAACCTGACCCGCGCCACTTTGTTTGCGTCATTTTCCCCCGTTTTTGTAACATTTTTCATTGATGCTTCTTTTCAGTTATACCGTGATATTATATATATATTAGCTTTTGATACTCACAAATGACGTGGCTATATATTGGTACAAGAATTTTCAAAATCGGTTCAGTAAATCAAGAGATTACCCTCTACAATCTCACAAACTTTTCCTCTATAATAGTCCTGAGATTATATTGAAAATCAGGGTCCATCATTCAATAAAATGATCCCATAAGCTTTTAAAATAACAATACCTTAGCCAATCCTGTAAATGGGAAAACCTCAAAGCTCAGTTTTAGTTCTTCCCCTAGGTGTCCATACTGATGTCCGAGGTAAACCCTGGTGGCTGCCAGCGTGGTGATGCTCATGCCATCTCCGAGAAACAGGATCACGTTCTTCGCACGCTTTGTGTTGAGGGTGGCCGTAACCTAGAACATTTTCTTTTATAAATACTTTTTTTTACAACTCATACAACGCCATCTGATCCTAAACTAAGCCGAGCTTGTACTATGGCAACCAGACAACTGATAAACATATTTCTAAAAACATAAATATTATAGATATTACACCCAGACACAGAATAAACCATCGTGCTCATCACACAAAGTTTTATCCTGGGTGGGGATCGAACCCACGACCTCCGGCTTAGCAGTCAGGGTCACAAACCACTAGGCCAGTCAATAAGTTTGGTTTCTAAAGGCCAATTCCTAATACAATATAGAAAAATGTTTAATATAAACTTTTACTTTGATTGCCTCGATGGTACAGTGAGAGTGTGTACGATTGCTACAGTGTATGAGTAAGTGGTTGGAACACGAGACAGAGCGTCGTGACACAGGTACATAAATGTTGGTTCCGATTCTGGACGTTCCTTATGTCCATTAATTGTAGACATAATTGCATAGACCCCAGATGACGTCCATTAATTGTAGACATAATTGTAAAGACCCCAGATGACGTCCATTAATTGTAGACATAATTGTAAAGACCCCAGATGACGTCCATTAATTGTAGACATAATTATAAAGACCCCAGATATGGTTTTACGCTACGGGAGAAATTATCTTCTCGTTTAAAAATAAAAAGAAAGAAATCGATAGGTAAATAAAATTAACCTTTGATTGTAACACCCATTGCGCCTGTACAGTCCAATGATCTTTGTCCTTTTCGTCAAACTGTTTTCCAGCACCTGAAAACATAAAAAAATACTCTTATGAAGCAAACCATAAAAACTCAAAAGATTTTTTTAATAAAACTCCAAAAAATGGACAAGTAAGGGTTACAGCATTTTGGGACACCGGTGATAGCCACTAACGCAGCCAAGGTAGTGGTTAAGTTAAACTAGAAGAAAGACCCACAAATCGAGGCCGCGAGTGGTAGAATCAGGTAACCAAAAGCAAAAGTCGCAGTAACTTGTAGTTCGAATCCATCACACGTAAAGTTGCGATTATCCGAGCTAATTATCTCACGTGCCAGCTTACCGGTATTTTGAAATAATTTTTAGTCATCAATCAAAAAATTCCTAATTTTTTGATTGATGACTAAAAATTATTTCTAAAAAACAGTCATAAATTACTAAAAATATTTTATGACTGTTTTTTAGTTTACGTAGCCAAAATGAACGGAACCCAACCCTATAGTTTCCGTACCTATTCTCAGAGACTGTTAGTGCTAGGAAGATGTATTATTAAGTAGATATGTATAACGTTGTAAGTATGTAACAAAAACAACAGAAAAGCCACATTATTCGGATGGGGGGGGGGGGGGACTACGGCACCCTACATTGTACGTTGCCCAACATGCACTTGCCTGTTTTTTTATGATAATATCATCTTGAAATTAAATGACTAATCAACTAAATGAAAAGGATAGTTGATTGACCCAACACTACAATCTAACGACTTACCGATATTATTGCGTTAAAAAAAGTATTTTTATTGCAATAACACTGAGTACAAAAAGTACCTAATAAATGAATCACTATTATTTGTCAACTGATGTCAATTATTCAAATCCTATTCTCATTCCCACGCTAGTGGTCATGCGTAATTACCTTACTAGCTGGTGTCCTCAATAAAGGACACCTCAGCGCCTTACTTAACTATTCACTTACATATCTATCTGTCTTTCTACTTACTAATTATTGGAAAATCAATCCTTTTTTCCTTTAGCTTTAGCTACCGAGGGATACCTTTTTTTTCAATTGTGTTTAAATATACCTACAAAATAATAAAATGTATAACCATTTCATTATTATTATCTTTTGTCGAATGAATTATGCTTTTTTTTTCTTAAATTGACTTATTTTTTATTATATTCTGTTATTTCTTTTTGTTTTAATATTTTAAGTTATTCTTTATATACCTTTTTCTGTTGAAGCTGCGACTTATGTGGTTCAACAAATAAATGTTTCTTTTCTTTTCTTTCTTTTCTTTTCTTATATTAAAAAGCTGAAGAGTTTGTCTGTTTGTTTGTTTGAACGCAATAATCGAATCGAATTCGAAATCGATCGGTTCGAATTGAAAAAATCTTTTACTGTTGGATAGCCCATTTATCGAGGAAGGCTATAGGCTATATAACATCACGCTACGACCAACAGTAACAGAGCAGCGATGAAAAATATTACAAAATATGAAGTATACGAAGTTGTGCGAGTCAGCTAGTATATATATAAGACATACACGAGGATAGCAATCTATCAGTAATCTTGTATATCTATGACTAGCTGACCCATGCCCACTTCGTTGGGCCTATGCCACTCACAAATAATGCGGCTTTCTATAGGCATATTTTTTAAGTCGATTCAGTAGGTCCAGGAATTACCCCATACAACCGCACAAATTTTACCTCTTTATAATATTAGTATAGATATATACACAAATTGTCTTCTATTTCATATTAGAATAGGATCTTAATGGATCATTTGATAAAAATCTTTAATGTAAATGACATATCAAAAATCTTCCAGAAATATTATGACGTATGTTCCGTACGTCAAATTATAGGTAATCTTACTTAAACCGTCTTAAAAATGACGTGCATTAAAAATTACGCCATCGAGTTATCAAATGCGCATTTGCAAGGCAAAACCTCACATCGAGATCAAAAGCATTTATAAATATATTTATATCGAATCAAATAAAAGTTTATTGATACCGGTTTTGGGTAATGACCTACAGTTTTTACAAATAAGGGTTTGACAACTTGATGACGTACTTTGACGCAAAACACTTTAGATGACGCGATTATGGGTTTAGCTAAGATTGGGTACTTGATTTGTGACGGTTTACAAACTTTATCGTCACAAAACAGGTCCTGATGTATTTTTACTTTAATGAATGTTCGAGAAATTCAATAGCGTAGTTTGGTGCACGACACTTTAATGACGCGATTCTCGGTGTAGCCTAATTTGTGTCGGTCGATTACAAACTCTACCATCACAAAACATGTAACATATTTGCAAGTTTTCAATGTTGTGTTTGTTAATGGCATGAAGCTTTCACAGAAATAACTTAATGGCGTAATTCAATGCACGACACTTTAATCACGCCAAGGATGATTGAATACAAATTTATTTCTCACAAAATAAAAATATATTTGCACCTTTTGAACTTTGCTGCAGCATATGCCAACAGCGTATTTTCTCATATTTAGGCCACACAGTGGGCAGAGGCGAAAAAACTTTTTAGAAACTGATTGTGGTTGGGAACACCGAAAGCAAAAGATCGCGCAGTCGTGTACCAACAAGATGGATAGATCAATCATCCTCCTCCAGTTTTTACACGGTCGTAAAAGACGCGCGGGACAGAAACCGGTGAAGACAGATCATTTGCTCTAGATGTAACCCTACGCTGACTTGATCTTCAGGCTTGCGAGACCGATTTCAGAGAGACAGAGTGTTCGAGAACTTGATGGCGTAATTTGATTCACGAGACTTAAATGACGCGATTCACCCGCCCGTCACACGACACAGGTATCTAATCTATTTGCAAATTTTTAGCAATGTTTGTTGTATTGTTACTTCACTTTATTCAGCGTTCTAGAACTCAATCAGATAATTAAATAGATTGATGACGGTATTTTTATATTTTATTATATGTCATGATGATGATTGGGTACAAACCTCCAATAATCAAAATTAAAAACAATATTCCGTCTAATTTGAGTTACTTAATCTGAAGTAAAGAATTCACGTTTATTTTTAATGTTATGCTCGTAGTCAAATTTCACCGGTATTCCAATTCAAAACTAATACTTCAAAACAAATTCAACTCTTTTACAAGTCTGTAATAGAGTTGATATTAATCTATACGGCCAAAGTTCGCTAAGCAATAGTTGAATCTAAGAAATCAATGAGGCAATAAGAACTCACAGCATGTGTCCAAATAAACGCATCTTTACCGAAGTCCTAGTTCCGTAAACTTGCGTAACATTTCAAAAGACTGACGAAAATTGAGTTACTTTATTGAAACACAAAAATCGTAGGTTGTATCGGTTACCTACGCACGTGACAGAACGAATCAACTTTCATCACTTTCGATCATTCCAAAAATAAATTAAAATACGTCATCATGACCTGCTTTCTTGGCTATAAAAAGACGTTTGACCTTGGAATTGTTGAACTTGACTTGAACTTCAAGTCGGCAGACTGGTAACACGATGTATGCAAATTTTATTACTAACATAAGTGGTTATGGATTGTGACGTCGTAGGTAGGTCGTATTACATAGTTGGTTTCGACATTAGTGAGTATAATACAACTGGTTTACGTCACATTGCACTGTCGCATAACGCGTAATGAGTTTTACGTCGAATGTCACGTCACTTGGGGAACAACTTATAGTCAAGCGGAGTGGTTTTTCTGATTATCCTGGTAAAGAAGGATTTTTGTCGAAATTTCTTTTCGTGGAAGCGGAGTATTGCATATCAAGGATCCGAAGGTATAGCAAGCGATGCCTTAACCATTAGGCAAAAAAAAAAAACAAAAAAAATTAGGCTACCGCCGCTTCTGCGAATTTGAATTGCTTATGGATGATATTACTAACCTAGCCTGCCCAATATTTGAAATGGAGCTATTTGAGTGGTCATTTGGGAAATCCTGTGTATTCACAACGAGAAAACCCAATTGACACCTGCTTTATGTAAAATTTATTACCTTACAATATTGTATCACATAAAGCAAAAAAAGAACAAACTAACAAGAGTTGAGTGATCAAGAAAATCCGTCAGGGTCTGACATTTGCAAAAAGTAGGGGCGGTGGTAAGCCCGATTACTTATCGAGAAAATTCATCGGGGTCCATTCCTCCTGTTAGTTAGATTATTTTTTACGCTTGTCGTGGGTTTATTCAAAATTTTTAATTTTGTTTTTTTCAAACTTATTAGAGATTTTCTACTATATTTAATAGATAGGTCCCTTTTTACTAGTGTTGATAGTAAACATTTAATTTTAACGGAGCTAATATATAATCCGTTTTAATAATAAAAATATGAGTTTGACCCTTTTTTCCGAACGTACGACGTACGACCCCCTGCTGATCTAAATCATTTAAACTTAGCTAAGAACATCACACACACACATATACACACACACCAACACACACACACACACACACACACACACACACACAAACACACATATATACACACCAACACACACACACACACACACACACACACACACACACACAAACACACACATACACACACACGTGTTGGAGAATCCCCATGCGTTAGGCTGGACACAAACGATTGCAATGACCAACCACTAGTAAGCCTCCCCCCTCCAGACAGGCCTTAAAAGGCGTTTCAAAATACAAAAACATATATTGTTATTGAGGCTGATACTTTCTTCTCTTCATTGAGCTACCAAGTCTGAGGGTCACTGAGAATTATGGTGCATTAGTACCACTACGCAGTCTTTTATAAAGAAAATTTTTGTTGCATATTTTTTTACTAAAGATCAAAAGAATCAATACTAATATTATAAAGCTGAAGAGTTTGTTTGTTTGTTTAAACGCTATAATCTCAGGAAGTACTGATCCGATTAAAAAAAAAATTTCATTGTTGGATAGCCCATTTATCGAGGAAGGCTTTAGGTTATATAAAATTATACTACGACCAATAAAAGCGGAGCAGCAATGAAAATTGTTGCAAAAACGGGAAAAATTTACGCAGACAAAGTTGCACGGAACAGCTAGTCTTCTATATATAAAAATGAATGTTTGTCTATCTGTATGTCCTAGCGTTTCTAAATGATTGTTCAGATTGTAATGAAACTTTGGCAGGGTGTTCTGTGGACGCCCGCTAATGTTGATAGCAAAAAAAAACAGAGAAACGTGGCCAGGGTAATATATAAGAATGTTTACACGGTACGTACTAACAAACAACTATTCCGTTTGGTCTGTCGGTTCCGGCTTATATCCGAAACGGCTGGACCAATTTTACCAACAATTGTATGTTAATATGTATTTCCACACTGTTTTTTTACCCTAATAAATGGTAAAAAAAACAATGCCAAAGAATTAAATCAGAGGTTAAAACTCTAATATTGCCTATAACAAGTCACTAGTGGCTCTGTCAAGAAGCCAGCGAGCTGTCAGCCTTACCGCGTCTCGTGAGCTTGTGACTCGCCGATTTATTCATTAGTTGTGAGGTCAATGACATCACAAGAAGGTAAAGGCCGTACACTTTCGTACACGTAATATTTGTTTGGCAACCGCTGTCTGAATATAAAATTGAATTTTATTTATTCCTGACCTTGTTCTATAACAGTAAAAAATATTTGTAAAAACTTCTTTCGTTTAAATTAGATTAGTAGATCAGCTAAACATTTGCAAACATATACAGTAATAAGTAGCTCTAATATAAAGATGAACTAACTAGATGTTGTCGTAGAATAGTTATCAATTATCGTAGAATACAATCAATCTATGATATCTAATAACAAATTCTAAAAATGTATAATGTCACTAATGTCGTGTGTTTTTAAATCTTTTCCTTATTAGTCTGACTTTTGTAAACCGTGTATCTTTTGCTATTAATCTGTGTCATCTAGGGTTTGAGCTGAAAATCACCACTGCAATTTTTATTCGTAGCATTTTTGCTAAGCTGTGACCTTTTAAAGTCACAATCTATAATAAATAGATTCTACTGGGGACCCGTGCCCAGCAGTGGGAGATCATATGGGTTGATGGGTTCATTAACATGTTAAATACAACATAAACTGTAAGTACTTTTACTCTGTCATATTTATAACCTATTCCGTGATACAAATATTGTTAACGTTCCATAAAACACAATTGACAAGACATGGCTACTTGGATAGCCATGTCTATCATTATAACATAAACAAACTATTTAAGTACCTAGTTCTATAATATGTATTTACTCTGTCATAAACCATCCAAACATTGTTCACGTTACTTAGGACACAATTATTTATTACATATCTCCCTTAACAGATGTTGACATCTGGTATGTACTAGAAGCACCTTCCCAAGAGTGTTACAGATTGGATATTTATTATCCATGCCGGCAATTCCCACGTGCTTTTAATTGTATAAAAAAAAATCAACTTTATTATGCCTTTTAATGACTCTACGATTGTCTCACATGTTTTTGGTATGATTTGGCATAAAGACTGCTTTGGTATTCGATATAAATATTGTAGGGGATGATGTTATTTGGGTTTATTATAATAAAAAATCTCTATTAATTTATTTGTAGTAGTGTTAGTAGGTATTTTTAATAAAAATTAAATCTTGGGGCAACTCACACAACGCCATCTGATCCCAAACTAAATAGAGCTTGTACTAAAATATTATAGATAAATAACAAAACAAACACACAACAACAAATACTTAAATATTATAGATAAATAACACCCAGACACAGAATAAACCATCATGCTCATTACACAAGATTTTATTCTAAGTGGGGATCGAACCTGGAAAGAAATCTCTGGCTTAGCAGTCAAGGTCATTAACCACTAGACCAACATGCCACACACATTATAATAGAGCTGGGGCTGACATAGTTAGGGCAGTGACGTTCGAAATTCATGACAGTTCCGAATAGCGAGCAAATACCTGTCACAATTAGGGCTTTCAGTCCCGCGTCTTTTCTTAAATCCCGGTGTCTACGGGATTGAACAATTTAATTTTCAGATTGGGATGCCGGTGCTTGCGGGATCCCGCATCTAAATTAATAATATAAAAATAATGTTTATAAAAGATAAATAAAACTACAGAATATTCAACTTGACTGAATTTGATAGCCTCGGTGACGCGGCTGTCAAATTTGTTCTTGGTTCGATTCCCACATTTTGGTTCGATCCACAAATTGTTGTTCCGAGTCTGGGTGTACTTTGTGCCCGTGATTGTATGTTTGTAAATTCCCCTTTGCCAAAGGGCTTGTACCTTACTATAGGAGTTGTATTAAAAAAAACTAAATAAAAAATGAAGATCCATTTACTCTCTTAAGATTTTGCTATTAATTAGAGATCAATCAAATTGCACTGTTAAAATTAGATAGAGATAAAAAAAATGAACTTTCAACTAATTTAAACTTCAAATAATTTGGTTAGTAGTCAGTTTGAAATGTTTACGAAAACAGCTATTGTCTGCTAGACTATCTAGTCAGCAGCTGTTTAGCCGGCAGCAAAAAAAGCCCTTTCGTCTTCCACACCAGTCGACGGTTTACCTTTAAATAGACATTTACCAACTGAACACCTACACAAAGTATTATTTCTGATTTTATGATAGATTCAAGGATAATAATTTATTATCCTAGGACAAATCACACTCAATCAATTAAGAAATAAACCCACTAAGTATTTCTACCGCAGGACTAAGTAATAGAACAAATGGGATTAAAGGCCCAAACTAGGAATGACTTGTCGGATGGCAACCAGACAACTGATAAACATACTGATAAATTTGATATAAATACGTATTATAATACCCAGACACAGAATAATCAACCGTGCTCATTACACTATGTTGGGGAATAAAAATGTGTTACTCCGCAGCCCCGCAAATCAAGCGGGAGGCTCGTTCGTTATCCCAAATTATAAGTTATTATACACGTTATAATAGCGGGATTGTCAAAATAGCGCGGACCCAGCGATACCGGGATCCCGCAATAACGGGATTGGAATCCCTAGTCACAATGTTTCACTGGTGACGTCACACTTTACAAACAAGCGTAGGTACATGTACGGCTGGCTACTCACAAACAGCTTGAAGTACGCACACCAGTATATCGATTGATTCAAGTTGCAATTGCACAGCAAACTAAAGTCTTCTACGTAGACACATACACGGAACCGCTTGAGTTCGTTCACGCTCGCTTCTTGTTTTGTATATTTTTTCAAAATGGATGACATAATTGTGACTTGTCGAGAAGTTTATACCGATTGCTGCAGCAGCAAGCAGGCAGGTATCAATGGCAGCTTCAAGCGGTTGAATTTATGTGTATTGATCACTACCGACTGCTCGAGCAGTTTCTATATAGCCAACCTTATGACATTGATAATCCTCTGTAAAGTTTTCACTTTAAATGGATCGGCTCGTTCGCGCCGAACAACTGCCCGTGTTATAAAATCAAAGTCCACATTTGTGTCATGACACGCCGTAACAAGCCTGTGTGTCACAACGTTCGACTGTTTATCTGGGAGCTAAAAGTAAATCATAGTGGGAAACACCACGTTACTGTTTTTTACTGGTAATGATGCGGCACATTGTTACGGACACGGAGTCCAGACACGGCGAAAAGTCCGTATGTGGACGCATCTGCACTACCCTCCTTCCGGTGCAGTTAGAATAACAGTAAAATTAAAGAAAACAAAAACTTTTTAAGCTATTGCATAGCTTCTATCGCGGGCCTTGAGCGCGGGGACCGAATCCAGAAATTCCGTAACGAAAAAACCTCACGCTCCCCACTCCGAAGGGCACAGCGGTGATACTTTTTACTTTTGCCATCTATCAATGAATAGCAGAACTTTTAATGATTATTTTTTTAATTGAAAAAATTAAAACTTTTTTAAAAAGTTAAAAAAAAAAAAAAATTTAATTGCTTTTTTTAAATTTAAAAAAAAAACAATATTTTTTAAAGAAAAAAAAATTCAAACATTGTTTTTTTATAATTAAAAAAAAACACTTAAAAATATATATATATTTTTTTAATTGCTTAAGTTGATAAAAATACTATGCAATAGCTTTACCGCGGCAGTCCCCGAGTGCCACACATTTTTTTTACTAAAAATATTTAGGCAACTTCAACCACGGTTGATTTGCTGGCACTTATTGAGGAGTTTCTTTGTCTGAAAACTCATCGCCTCTTTCAAAAAAAAATATTTTTAAAAACCCATCTATATGAACGAAGTTATACCCAAACATACATAAAAAAATACAGAAACATCTGAATTGAGAACCTTCTCCATTTGGAAGTCGGTAATAAATAGGTATAGGTACAGCAAACTCTTTTGGAAATCCCATTTACGCTCCGTGATACCACCAATTAACGTGGTCATGACCACATACTAATGAGTATGATGTCATTGCTGAGATAAAGAAAACTAATTGAAAATTTAATCTTGGTCATTTAGTTATTTCTAGCTATTTTATTAACCCCTCCAATAAAGCCAACATGTTTGATTTAATAGTTCACTTCAATTTTATTTTACTAACTACTACTACTACTAAGTAGGTAGGTACTTACACTTAATAAAAATTGCAACTTAGATAAAATATATCAACCTCAATAGGTAGGTACATATATAGTACGAACATCCACTTCCAACTAAGCTCAAATATTGTATTCTATTGTAGGTAATAGGATTCGAACCGGCAACGATTCGACAGAAGAACAAGATTACCTCTAGTCGTCATTCTAAATAACTTGAAAACTCCACTCTAGTGTACACTAGCGTCATCTATCTTGTTTTTATAGAATTTTGTTGTATGACGAGGACGACTCATTCGTGTAGGTATGTGATACAACTGTACCAATGTAACGCTCTGTTTCTTTCAAAAGTTCACACATAACATAAGAGATGGCGTTGGAAGATTCAGGTTTGTAATTTCGTAGTACAATATAAATAAATATTGTTAAGTACTATGTCCTGGTTAATTTATTTTTTTCTTGATTTCTCTGATCTAATAATAACACCATATGCAACAGCGTGTGCAGTAATATCAGTAATTTTAACTATTTGTAAACCTCCACCAATTATAAATGCGGAAGTTTGAATTCTTGATTAATGTTTATCACTCAATCACGCAAACGTGTGTGAATGAAATTTGGCACAGATATAAATTATCTACTTATAGTCTAGAGTAGCACATAGGATTTTTATTTCGGAAAAATGTAGAATATCTACGTAAACGAAGTTGTAGGCAACAGCCAGTGATTATCATAAAGTTATTATTGTATTGTAGCTAATTATTTCTGATGTTTCTTTTATTCAGCCTTCTGATTGATTTTACATTAGCACACGCTTGCAGCGGCGTATGCAGTAGGTAGGTTATCCTTTTTTAGGGTTCCGTAGTCAAAATGGCTAAAGAACCATTTCCGTCTGTCGTTAGAAGGCTGTAATTTAACATGGATACACATATTAAAAATGCCGACAAATTGAAATAATAAAGAATTGAAAAAAAAAATGAGGGTACCTCCCCTATGTGTAAAGTAGGGATGTGATTTTTTTTTCTTACCTACCCCATCGTGTGGGGTATTATTAGATAGGTCTTTTAAAAACACTTAGTAGTTTTAAAAACCATTTTTCGTAAATTTAGTGAAAACATTAAACATTAAACTTTAAAGTGCAATTTTTTGTTAGAGATAAGTGTTTGTCCCCCTGCCAGCTAAATGGTTGATGTTGGGTATGTGAAAAAAAACACGGTAGTAGTTTAAATAGTGAAATTTAAAGGAAAACTATCACAGCTAAGTAGACTTTACAACTGAACGAATAACAGCAGACCAAGTGAGAAGTAACAAAATTGTCGTACAGATTCCATTGAAAAATACTTATATAACGTTATTAGTAGTTTATAACAAAAACAACAGAAAACCCATAGGGGACTACGGAATCCTACATTGTGCGTGGCCAGACATGCACTTGCCCGGTTTTTTCTCATTTCAAAAACCCCGTAACTTCTGTAAACCCGACACAAACAGATATATGTTATTTATAAGTTGACATGGGTACCTATGTCTGCCTGTGGCATAGCAGCGTTCAAACGGGTGGCTTTGATGAATTTTTCATTACAAAGCTGGTTCGATCGAGATGGTTCATAATCGGACCAAACAAACCGGAAGGGTCAGAATTTGATAATAAAATTCCAGGAAACCCAAAGGAAGTTTATAAATATTACATACAATACTATAAATAGTATTGTATGTAATATTTACGTTAAAGTAGTACTAGCACAAATACGACTATTATCCAGCTGGTAATCTTTAATAAAAATCAGGGTATCGATCAATATCTAACAGCCACAAGTTTTTGGTTTTATTCTCACAAGCGGCACGGTGGCTCTAACTCTCAAATGAAACGGAAATCCGACATAACATGCCGTCCAAAGCTCGAAAGGTGTATTACACAATATATCCTTATGCAAAATTTTATCTAAACACAGTCCGGGTGTGATGACTTGATGACGTACATTAATTGAACAGGAAAACTTGCACTTGCACAGTTATGAATGGTTTAATGAGTTATTGTTTTAAGTAAACATTATTTCATTCACATTATACTTACTAAGCTGTTATTAATATAATGTAACAGGAAAGTGAATGGAACTGTAAATATATAGGTAATTATAGTGGGAAGTGTGGGAATGTTGATTTTATTTTAATTACTAGGAAATTGTCTCTAAGGAAATAAATAAATAAGTAAACTAATTATGTCAAAGTTACTGAAATTGACTCAATGGAAAGCCCAAAATTATTGTAGTGAACTGGGTCCTTATTCACTATCTTTAATTCGTTGTCGTGACAAGCCCGTGCGAACTGGCGTATGCGCGGTGCGCTCAAATATGTCCACCGCGTATGCGCGTTAGGGAGCTGCGCTTAGAAATGCACCAATGCGCCTGCGCGGTGGACATCTTTGAGCGCACCGCGACAACGAAATAAAATGAAGATAGTGAATAAGGACCATGACAAGTAAATCAAACTAACCATTTTTTTCCTTTTTACCAGACTGCGGTATTATGTGTTTGACGTGTATGTATGAATGTATCCTTCTAATTAAAAAAAAATGTTCCTATGTCAGCTTATAACTAAGGTTAAGGGCTAGTAACTGGTAGTGGCAGGTGGGTCGAGGGTTCGATCACCTCGCATGAAACCTTATTGATATTTGTGAACTATTTGCTTTTATGTTTCTCCCCAATTAGTACAAAATTTATAAGTCTGTCATCAGTGGATACATATTTGTTGTTTTAATTCTTATTTGGGGCTTTTTAACGTGATATTAATTACAATACAAACAAACAGTAAATACTTCCTTAATATAATTATAGTATGATTCTATGTCGTTGTTTGACTATGCTAATATTCATATTCTTTAAAATATTTCGGTCTATTTAACACATGGATTGATTATATAGATATGGCTATTTACTAATACTATTGAAGTCCGATCGAAAGAAGTTATAGCTAGATCGGTGTTTATTTGGTAAACATTTTTGAGTAATAAAAAAAATTACAGATTAGATTAGGAGATTAAGATGTTACAAGTAAAACATACTTAATGTGTCTAGGGCCCTATCGACTGTGATATTAGAAACATTGCTTAGAACTAGATCTAAAATCTTATCGTCTTTATTTCGAATGGAGTTTAATTGATACAGTCCAATAAGGAATATAAAATCAATGAGTATCCTAGGGGACAGTTGTAATTGGATAGCGTAGAATATTTTTTTATTATTTTTTCAAATCCCAGGTTGAAATCGCCAAGAACAACAACATCATCAATATCGTTCAATACGTCATTTATATTGTTTATGAAACATGATAGGGACTTCAAGTTAATAGGTAAAGGAAGGTAGACAGTACATAAAGCAATATTTTCTCATAACATTATTGATATTTAATTCAAGAGTTATCCGTATATCATCAAAAATACTTTCCCATTGTTGCAATATAATATATATGAATGTATTGATTTAATATGCTTTAAAGGGCAATTAGAATTCCACCTTCATCTTTGTTACAGATCCTATTGCTCTATCCCTGCGGTACAACGTATCTTTGATCTATAAAATCAATGTTGGTTATACTAGATTTAAGCCAAGTCTCGGTAAATCCTGTTATATCGTAATTACAGAGTAAAATTTTTTTATAAAAGTCATCAGTCTTTGTTTTAAATCTGGGGACATTTTGGTAATATACAAGATGATTTTGATATTTATACTAATTCCGTTCGTGTTTTTTTACATTATACCAAATAACCTCGTAATATTTTTTTGAAAAAATAAATACCTAATAGCCCTTCACTGCCTACTACCTACTTTTGTAACACAACCATCTACCACACATCTGTGAGACCCCGGAGTTAAATTGATGTTTTATTGTCAGGTTTAGGGCCTAAACTTACCAATAAACAATGATTGTACTCCAGTAAAATAGTATGTAGGTGGTTAAGGTCATAACTTCAAAATGAAGTGGTAGGTGATAAAGGGTTAAAATCCATATCCATACTAATATTATAAATGTGAAAGTAACTCTGTCTGTCTGTCTGTCTGTCTGTCTGTCTGTCTGTTACGCTTTGACGCTCAAACAGCTAAACCGATTTAGATGAAATTTGGTATGGAGATAGTTTGTGTCTCGGGGAAGGACATAGGATAGTTTTTATCGCGATTACCGACATCCACGCGGGCGGAGCCGCGGGCGAAAGCTAGTATTAAATAGTTTCCAAAACTGATATTACAAAGTTATGTAGTGTTACATAATGAAGCCACGACCGGGTTATATTTTAAAAATCACTCTGTATGTCAAGCATTATGGAAACAATAAAACATAAAGTACATATCACATAAAGAAATAAAACAAAATTAAAACAAATTTAGATAGGATGAGATTATGAATTGTTATTTTTCAATTGCTTTAAACTGTCATGGCTGCGGATAATATTGCCTGTGGATTTTCATTCTTACGTTCCAAAATACGACCACTTCTTACCCACACAAACTTACAAGTGTCCTTTGCTAGTTTACGTGTTGCTGCGTGTAATTGCTTGTTGAATGGACTTAAATGTTCACATACGAAGACAGGAACACGTTTTGTGGGTGTTTCTTATTGAAGTCAGCCACTACTGTTAACAAAATGTCCCGTTGTCCCGTTGTACTAAGGAACTTTGCGATATGATTATAAAATGTTTTATGTGGCATATTATAAAAAATACAACGTTAATAAATTAACAAATAGTACTAATAACGACTAAAAATTGTTTTCAAACTTTCGCGATTTTTATACTAATATTATAAAGCTAAAGAGTTTGTTTGTTTGTTTAAACGCGGAAATCTCAGGAACTACTGGTCCGAATTGAAAAATTCTTTCACTGTTGGGTAGCTCATTTATCGAAGAAGGCTATAGGCTATTTAACATCACGCTACTACCAATAGAAGCGGAGCAGCAATGAAAAATGTTGCAAAAATGGGAAAAATTGATGCATACGAAGTTGCGCGGGTCAGCTAGTTAGATATATTTCGGGATCGCGTGAATTATTTGTAGGTACGAACCTTTTATTTACCCGACGTTTCGATCGAATTGCACTGATCATGGTCACGGGTCGACTTAACGTCGGGTAAATGAAAGATTCATACCTTAAAATAACTCACGCGATTAAGTCCCGAAATACGTCTAAAACGACTAAAAAAAACCTGCTTGCAAAAATACAGTTCAGAAACGAGATAATTTTCATCAAGGTCTCTAACCACTAAACCAATAGGACAGTGAAATAAGGGAAACTGACCAGTAAACGACATTTTATAATATCCAAGCAAATACCGAAACTGACGAGTTAGGTAAACAAACAAATTCAAGAAAATGGTGGGAGACGACTAAATCACACATAAAATTTATCTGTGACAGCTTGCCATAATTTTTTCGGTATTATCGAAATGTTGTAGTTAGAACTTAGCCACAATAAAGTAATAGATATCGTGACAAGATTTTTACCACAGCATAAATATTCTACGGTGTCGAATTTAAATTGTCTGATGGCATGTCCTCAATTGCCGATAGGCATTTGCGTTTTACTGCTCCATCACGGAAATATTATTATGTCATTATCGGTTGGATACTTACTGAAATGCTGGCCAGTTTTGAGACATCGGCCGCCATCTTTAAAACTCACGTTGTCACTACCGCAATTGTGAGATGACTACAATCAAAATAAATTATTTTACTCTAATCGGGCAATAATCAGGACTTCCAGTATACTCAAGGTATTTTATACTATATTTTCATTACGCTAAACTAAGAATCCTCCCCTCTTCCGAAAAAAGTAGGTACACAGTATCCTTTTGTGTCCCCCCCCCCCTGAAATTCCACGCAGTACACAACCCTTCCATACCGAAAAATTATCCTGGGTAAGCATCGTGGTCAAAGACACCGCTAGTCGCTACACAGGGACGGCGATCATATTAAACTTATTACACACCAATCCTTAAGGGTAGATTACGAGAAACAGGGTTCGGCTCTCTCAAAAAATTATATAGAAAACCTAAATAATAAGTTGCGGAAAAGTGCAAAAATGAGCATTTTCGTATTGTCATAGTCATGGCGTTCGTAATTGAACATATGTACGAACGAATATTCTACTTTATTTTGACCTGCGCTCCTGCGCACTGTGAAGTAATGGTTGTGTGCGGAAGAGCGAGGCCGGCGATCGTGTCGTTGTGTACGTAGCGCTAAACAAATAATTCTCTCAGTGTAATGCCCCTTTAAGTGTCGGAGTTAAAAAAGACTGTCGTTTAAACCTTCGGAAATATTTCAGCTTTTTTTCTTTTTTTTTCTAGGGTAAAAGTATCATACGTGCTTTTTCAAACAATATTTATTATTATTATTATCTCTACGCCAATTTCATCCAGCTCTGTTGTGGCGCGTCATCCAAACTTCGCATTTATAATATTAGTATAATTGAAAGCAGGGACCTAAATTATTTGTATAAAGATCAGGGGTGTAGGTACCGCTGTATCAACAATATCGCCCCCAAGCTACAGGCGCCCCGACCATGAGTAGCGTGCATGCGCTTCTAAGAACAAGCATAAACGCGCAGAAAAAAATGCTGTAACCGCCTTAACAGTAATTTCACTTCTCCCCGAGCGACACACACAAGTCCTTTAGCCTTTAGACTGCTCCTGTGGTGCGGTGGGAGTGTGTCCGACTGCTAAGCAAGAGGTTGTGGGTACGATACCGACATGGAAACCACTTTGTGTGATCCACAAATCGTTGTACCGAGGCTGGGTGTACTTTGTGTCCGTGACTTGTATGTTTGTAAAGTCCCCCGCGACACAGGGCTTATACCCTATTGCGGGAGTCATGTATATTAAGAAAAAATATATGGCCTTTGGGCACATGCCTCCAAATTTTTTTTAATACAGGCACATCTAAGGCACGCTACATCCCAGATCAAGATCATATTGTAAGATCGACATGTTTTTATTCCTTCTATAAATATTTATAATGTGTTACTTAGTCCCACGATAAACGGAATAATGAATTATTGATTTTAAATAATGCAAAGATAACTGTAGGTAAAGTATAATGTATCATTACCATTATTTTTATGAGAACTCAATTTGAGAGTTGAATGCAGGCAGTTCATTCAGTTGCTTTACTCTCATAACAAAATGGCTACTGAATGATTTATTTACGTTCGTTTGCGTGGAAATTTTTGAAAAACAAATCTATGCCACGGGAACTATACATTTCTTCGGGATGAAAAAAGTATCCTATGTGCTATTTTAAACTATAATCTATCTCTGTGCCAAATGGAATCCAGATTGGTTTACCCGTTGTAGCGTGATTGAATAACACACATCCATCCAACCACCTGAACCTTCGCATTTATAATCCAAACTATTATCTTTACATAGTATTTTAATCGCAAAAGATTTTAATACAGTTTTCAGCAATAGATAGAGTAATTCAAGAAGAAGGTTTATCTTATTTTACCTTTAAATGTGCGATTCTTGTATAATTTTGTATATATATACCTATATGTATAATCTGAATCTCGGCATCAACTCCAGCGATTTTCATGAAATGTAGTATGCACGGGGTTTCGGGGGCGATAAATCGATCTAGCTAGGTTTAATTTTTAGAAAACGTCGTTTAACAGTTAGTTAAAACGGCTATCTAGGTACTATGTATGAATGGGATCCACGCGTAAAAAGTCTCGGGTGTCCGCTAGTAGTCTATTATAAAATGTCAAGGTAACTGTTTGTCCACCTGTCTGTTACGTTTTTACGCTGAAACTACAGAACCGATTTAGACGAAACTTGGCATGGAGATAGTTTCGGTAACCAACATCCAATAAGTGAACGAAAACTGGTATTTGTATAGATTAAAGCATTAATAACCTTAGCACGAAACACCCCCCCTCCCCCCCGCCGTGTATCGCCCGCCACTTTCGCGAACGGGACACCGGAATTTGTTATGCCGTCGGCGGCCCGCCCAGTGGCAATGCCCGGAAGCGATGTTAGCACGAAACACCCCGAGCCAAGGCTGGCCCCTTCATGCTGATAAAATAAAATTTTCTTCTCCCTCGTAGTGCCAACTTTTACCAACTTTTGCCACCAGTGACATGAGAAGGAATTGTCATTCGTCGTCGTACCACTGAATGCATACTTTCACTGCATACTATATGCAGTGAAGGTATCTCTACTTTATTTCACTTTAGATATCACTCTGTAAAGAGACTAATAAAATAAGAGCTCCCTAATTCTTTGGAATTTCTTTCTCTTTTCCTAAATTCCATCTCGCGATCTCAGCACTGCTCAGAGAACCTGCGAGATGGTAAACTGCATACCGGGACACCTAAATGTACTAAGATAAGAAGTAATGTTTAAGATTTTTTTTTGTGTAAGTGCACTGTGACGAATAATAAATAAGTATTTTCTTTCTTTCTTTCATACTTCACTCCAGCAACGCACGCATAGATGATATCTTTCACTGACACTGAGTCTCGGTACAAAGTGGTATTAGGTGGTCCGTCAACGTGTCTATGAGTGTACGCTCGGGCGTTTGTTTGGAGCTTAGGCCCTTGGCACACTGCCCCGCACTACGCTGCGGGGTGCATGGCAACAGAATCACGCGCGTGGTTGCAGAAGTGCAGATCTACTCTATCTCTCTTTAACCAAATAACGATAAAAAGTGCGAGGGCACGTATTCCCCGCGCGTACGCGCGTGATTTGCAACACCGCGCTTGAATGCGTTTTCTGTGTGTTGCACTAGTGTGTTTTCTATACAAAGTGAGGTACATAAAAGCATCGTTAGAATACGCACGTGATGCGGGGCAGTGTGCCAATCGCCTTAATTTCATAGTTATGAGAGTTTTTTATTACTAGTAAGGTGCGGTCCATAATCTAGTAAACATTAACTTTAAAATAAAATATACTTGATTAGATATACAGATACAATTCACTAATTAATAGTTGCTTTTAGAATGTTTTTTAGAGCTATGTATTGTTGTAGTTTTTTAGAGCTATGTAAAGGGTCTTTCAAATAGAGCGGGTCGATATTAATAATCTGTGGCGGCCATTTTGATTTGGCGGCATCTGTCAAATCTGTTTTTTCTTATTCAGTCACTGATGCCAAATCACCATGGCAAGTTACACGGTTGAGCAGCATGTGCAAATGATAAAACTTTATTATCAAAATGAGTGTTCGTTAGTGAAAACGTTGCGCGCATTGCGCCCATTTTACGGCAGACGCGGTGGCCCTTCAAAGTCTACTCTCCAACGATTGGTGACTAAATTCGAGACGACCGGTTCGGTAAACAACCAACCAACACCTTTACGTCAAAGGAACGCCAGATCGGCCGAGAACATCGCCGCTGTACGTGAGAGTGTTCAGGAGACTCCGAAGCAGTCGATTTCTCGCCGTGCACAAGAACTCGGCCTTTCGCAGACTTCAACTTGGAGAATTTTGCGTCGGGACTTGGGTCTGCATCCATACAAGATCCAACTGACCCAGGAGCTCAAAGTTAATGACCATAGACAACGCCGTGTGTTCGCTGAATGGGCGTCGGAACGCTTGGAAGAGGACCCCGATTTTGGCCAAAAAATAATCTTTAGCGACGAGGCACATTTTTGGATGAATGGTTTTGTTAATAAGCAAAATTGCCGTATATGGGATGACCACAACCCACATGAGGTTCACCAGATAGCAATGCATCCAACATAACGCAGGCCATCGCTCAGATTCAGCCGGATCTATGCAGCAGAGTCATTAAAAATTGGACCTCTCGGATTTGTGCCACCATGCGAAGCCGCGGCGGACATTTGAACGATGTCATATTTCATGCATAATGGCATAAACGGGCCTTTCAAATAAAAAATAAATTTCGTTAATATCTCACACACATCTAGTTTTATTCAATTTTAACATCGACCCGTCTTTGTTGAAAGACCCTTTATTTAATAATAATAGACAGAAAACTCGGTAGGTTTTCTATTTAGAAAACCTACCGGATTTTCTGTCTATTGGCGGTTATTGAAACGCACAAATGTCAGTTTCGACGTATTAAGATCAGCCGTTAGTGTGTGGACAAAATATCGGGCAAAAGTATAAAATAAGTTAATACGTTTCACTACATTCCGGCGACAGGTTGACTCGGCAATGAAGACATTGAGGGTATACAGGGACGACCAAGACGGTACGCCCTACACCCGCGCATCGACCGTGACATCTTACTGAATCAGCACCCGTCGGACATATTAATAACTAGCTGACCCGCGCAACTTCGTCTCAACCATTTTTTTTTGTCTAAACGTGCAAACATAACAGACAGAAGGAGGCAGAAGAGTTCCTACCTACTTTCAGTTTATAAAATAGTTTGGATTGAATTGGTAGGTTGGTGTCTTCACTACGTACCTACTATACATTTGATATAAAGATTGTTTGACACCGGAGAAAGGACATAAAATAGTTTTTATACCGACAACGGACATTCACGCGGGTGGAGCCGCGGGCGAATTCCATTCGTTCAAAATATTCATAATTATTTTGCCCATCCCACCGAACAGTGAAACTGTCACTGTATAAGTTATCAAATATCAATTAGGTATCTCTAACTACGTGGACTCAACTTTAAATCTTTTTTACTAGTTTTTTTTTAAGAATTTGATATGATATTGTAATCAAAGACTAAATTATAATGTTGATTTGATTTAATTCGTTCAGCATTTTATTTAATAACTGCACGTTCAATTATGCATATCATACCAAAGAGAATTAAGTTGATTATATCAGAGATTTTACTACACTGTAATAACTATGAAAATAAAACTATGGACAATAAAAGACCTCAGACGTGATAAAAAAAGCTCATTATATTTTAATGGCTGACCGATTTTTTATTAAAAAAAAAATAAGAACTACCCCATTCAAACTTGGGAGTCATCAAAAATGGCAGACGCACACGTCAAGCATGCATGTTTGATTTTTATCCCCTCCATCCTTCTCTTCTGTGTCAGGGATTAAAAATACTAACTATACCAAATTTTATTTAAATGGGCCATATTACTTGGTGCGAGACATAATAGACTAACTCCCGAATTTTATACATTGTGATACTCTCAAAATTACTCATGTCTGTCGCTCGTCTTAATAACATTTTAATTGAATATTCGATATAGCACATCACAATGTATGTAGGTACATGTTCCTTGTTATAATCGTCTTGTGATGCTTCAATCTACCGAAAATTGTGAATTGAACGTAATATTTTTCAATACTTCATTTTCTGTCAGTGACAAATCGTCTATTGTATTAGGACCAACTACATCCGACTCCACGAGGTAATTATTTGCACAAAACTTTAAATTTTCATCAAGTGTAACATCACAAGGTCGATGCCCTGTTTTACTGTAGAGCAGTAACCCTTTAAAATTACAGAGACTACCGAGCTAATATTATTAAATTTTCATATCAGATCGTCCCTTGCCGATGCTTATAAAGAAACAATTAACATAATTTTAAGATCAGCGGCTTTCATGCGAAATAAAAATTCATAATTTTTTGTGTACCCACTCAGTTGTCATGAATCATCTTCCCTTTTAGGTATAATATTTTTATTTCTAATGTTACGCACCTAATTTTGTAATTAGTACTACCTACGCAAATTCGTGTTTGAACAAGTTGAGAACAAGGAACTTGTAAAATATTGAGATACAGTACGATCAACGTAACTTGACCGGATTGAAGTTAGGTTTTTAACACTGTCATAGATATGCGACCCTAAAATTACTTACGAAAACGACTAAATATGTTTAATCGATTAAAAGTGCTAACAACATTTTAATTCAACAATATAAAAACACTATTTAAACGAGTTCATAAAAGTTTAAATTTAGAACAGTTACAGTAAATACTAAAGAAACTTTGAAAAACAATTTCTTTACGAAAATAATCACAAAAAACATGAGTTAGTAATAATCAAAAAAAAAAAATGGCGAATTAAATTAAATGAATCTAAATCAACCCATATAGATTTCACTAATAAACACCCGAAATATCAACCGGTATATATCAACAGCCATACTATACCATACGAAAATACAGCCAAATACCTGGGCATGACACTTGACGCTAAGCTTCGCTGGAAGGCTCATGTTAAAAAGAAACGATCTGAGTTAGAATTTCGCTATAAAAATATGAACTGGCTACTCGGTAAACACTCCACACTATCAGTGGAAAACAAAATACTTTTATATAGACAAGTCCTCATGCCAATATGGACTTATGTTATTCAGCTCTGGGGCTGCACCAGACAAAGTAACATTGACATCATTCAAAGGTTTCAGAACAAAGTACTTCGGGGTGTAAACGCTCCCTGGTACATTAGAAATGAGGATCTCCATCGTGACCTGAAGGTTGACCTTGTTGTAAATGTTATAAAAAAGTATGCCGAAGCTCATGAACAACGACTTCTCCAACATGTGAACGTTGAGGCTATCCAGCTCCTCGACACCACAGACATAGTGCGAAGGCTTAGGAGGACTAAACCTTTTGAATTAACTTAGTGAAGTTAGTGTTAAGTGGTATAGTGAATGCTACTCGTAAAGAACACAAGAACAAAGTGTCTGACCTTTACTAGAGACAATAAGAAAAGTGACTATGGACACACTCTCAATATTACAATATATTCACCCTAGCAGTTTAAGTTACAACAAAATTACTTATTAGTCTAAGACTAGATTGTAATCTCAATGAAAAAACCTAAATAGGTTCTATCATTTAAAAAAAAAAAAAAAAAAAAAAAGTAATACTAATTATGACAATGTAATGCGTAATCGCATCTCTAATTCTTGGTTTAGTTACCGCCCCCGCCCCCCGCATTCTGTCACCATTTACTTCCAAAAAATGCATCTGCGCAACCACTTGTCGCCTACTTGAGTCCGGCCTAGTTACGTTGATCCAACTGTAGACAATCCGCTCGACATTTATGAGGCATCCATTTACCCACACAAACTGCCCAACATAAAATTGTCAAACTGTCTAAAGTCGTTAAGATTTTGTTTGACAACAATGATAATAAATTATTTTATACTGAAAATGTGCTTTATAATTTTTAAAGAATATTCCGCCAAAATTCAACGTAAAAACACGTTAAATTGTGGCTGAAAATTATTTTTAACATATTTTTAAGATGATTTTTTACTGACAGATTTAGATAAAGAAACTTCTGACGTCGAAAACTTGTATTATATTTTGTCGATAGATTTCTTTGTCTCATGTTGAAACAATACAGTCCCTATTAGGTACCTACACGTAATAGGATAAAATAATGACTGTTAAGTCAAATCAGTATATTTTTAAGAAACGTCAAGACGATACGCCCCGCACTAATTTAAATGAAATACAAATCAATGGCGTCATTATTTAATTTGGTCATATCATTTTGTTGTAGTGTTTGTTTTGATGTTTATAAATTCGAGACCACTTTAAATTATGGTCAAATATTGTTTTTCGGAACATTTTGACAAATGCTAGTTTTGCTTTATTCATATTGTAGTCATTACTCGTCATCTACCCAATGCTTTAAAAAAAGAAAAAAGCTGAAAGGCTATTTGATTACTATGACAAAAATATTGTAATCATCATAACAAACTCTAAAAGTAAATTTTACATGCAAATTTCTAAAGAGCGTATCGCTTTAACGTTTCATCAGAGATTGATGACTGATTTGCTTTGACGGTTTGACGTAAAACCCTGAAGCCGTCGTTCGCCTGTATTTATAGAATTGCCTCAATATAAATACCTCGAAAGTGAGGAAATATCTTTATTTATCTGAATCACTCAATTTTAATAAAAAGTAGGATAAACAGTATCAGTTAATATAATACGTAGACATTTTGAACTAGGTGCCTTATTATATCGAAGATATATAAATTTAATAATTGGCATTTTTTCATTTCTGGCTTTACTCTTGCGAACTTGGAATGAAACAAATTTTGTCGGACGTTCATAAGCGTTGCATTCTGTAAATGAGTAAATAAGTACTTATTGAATAAAGTACTTTGACTTTGAATTTCATATCTTGCATATAAAAATAAAAGTTATAATTAGTTTAAACCCTTGAACGTTTATTTAAAATAATTATTTTTCACAAAACATTATCTAACTTAAATCTAAAACCCAGGCGACAAGCACAAGACAAGGACGGGGCCCCATTGGTTTGGCGCCAATCGGGAGTGCGGGACCGTTCGAAAGAGTTACCGTGCTCCCGGAACACCAGGGCGAAAAAAGGAAGACAGATTGGTTTTAGTCAGTAAGAGTCTGACACGCACTCATGCTCATACCCACAGCGGGAAAAATCATTTGATAATTTCCCATAAATAAAAAAAAACGACGACAAGAACATCCGATAGATAAACCAAAGTTACCAACATAGCACCACAGTAAAGATAATTTTACTATGATAGCACGCAGGTTAAGCACGCTGAAGTGGGAATGGGCTAGCCACATATGCCGAAGGACCGATGGCCGACATGGAGCAAACGAGTCCTAGTGTGAAGACCGCGACTCGGTAAACGCAAGGTAGGACCGCTAGTCAGATGGAGCGACGACCTCAAAAAGGTCGCTGAAATGAATTGGATGCGGAAGGCGGAGATGCCGGAATGGAGATTAGATTGGATGCGGAACTGGATGATGTGGCGTAAGTTAGGAGAGGCCTATATCCAGAAGTGGACCGATACAGGCTGATTGATTGAGGCGATATGACAATTTAAACACAGATTCTTACGTGCTTTTATTTAACGCGCAATGTATATAATTATATTAGTAGGTTTAGATTAATTTTTGGAAGCTGAATTAGTACCTACCTACCACTTACTTCTATGCATTTGAAATTAAGCATGTTTTTCAGTGCTTAAAACTGTAGACATGTCCAGATCCACACAGGATTACACTAACGACCGGTCTCAATAATCTATCTATCGAGATCGGATCGGATTGGGCTACTGGAGGTAGAACTTTGATATATTTTGTAAGGAGCTTATGTCAAAGTATAGACACCGGCCGTAAAAGATTTTATGCTAGGTAACCAAAATCATGCAATGTAATGTCTTTGGTCTTACCTCTTTATCTATTTACATATATAAAAAAATGAATGTTTGTCTGTACGTCGTACATGCGTTCCGAAACCATTGATCAGATTATGATAAAACTAGCAGGGTGTTCTGGGGATGCCCGCGAGTGTTCCTGGACCAAGAAGCCACAGCGAAGAGTGACTGGATTCAGCTAGTTCATAATAAATAAGTAGAAATTTCAAACATATTAAACTAGAGAATGTTTTATCTTCATCTATTCTATTTTAACAATGGAATGAAAAACAAAGACTAACGAATAAAATGCTGTTGAAACTATTTTGAAAACAGTTGAAAACATAGATTTGTCCACAATTAAACGTGTTTTAAATTTGTTTTTTTAAATTTCTTAAAGGGACTATTTTGATTTACAGTCAAAAACAGCAAACAACTCTTCAACGGTCAAGAGCACATAGACAATTTTCTATATAATACTATTACTATTAAGATAGTTTCTAAACAGAGTCCTCATTATAAATACCTACCTACGTTATTAGTCAAAATATTTATGTAATCCATGAATTCATTTCATGTAAATGTATAGTGAGACGTTTAAGAAGAAGAAAAATAGACCTCCAAAGTAACTCAAGGTCAAATATTTTACCTTAAGGTCAAGGGTGTACTCAGGGTCATGACGTCCGCCCATGACCTTAAAGTAGGAGATTTGGAAGTTGACTCAAACCCCCTCCAATATATACGTTCGGCCATTTCGGCAAAAATGTTCGAATTTGTAATATTAGTATAGACACTTAATTTATTATTAATGTGCTGAGTATTGTAATGCCAACAAAAAAAAACTATATACCTTTGGCAAGCTTAGGAGCGCCTGAACGTCCAATACTTTAGTTTTAATATTAACAACAATATTAGGACATTTTATTGTTTTTAAATCCCTACTAATATTACAAAACGGGCAGAGTTTTTCGTTTGTTTACTTTAGTCACGGGGTCTCATCAAGAAGAAACAGAAATGTAGGTCAAATAAATATCAACAGATGGCGTTATAAGTATCGATTTGATATTGAAGTTTTTTAAAACTTGGAATATCAGAAGATAGGTACTAAAAATGTGTATGATTATTTTTTTATTATTAAGCTATACAAGGGGTTGTAAAATAATAGGTTCCTAAATCAAATTTCCATAACTTTACAAAGTTTTTGTCAAAGTCATAACTCTAGCGGCAATTTATTTGCACTACGTTATGATAGGCACAACTTAAACATTAAACTGGTTCAATCTAACAATAGATGGCACTATTTGGGAATTCCGATTCTGACCATACCTACATTTTGTTGATATATTTTACTTATTTTTCGACGAGAAGTGAGAGAGTAACATGAAGTTGTAGTAAATTACAACTAGAGATAAAAGAATTGGAGGCTTTTAAACCCCATAAAAGAACTAGACTCCTGTTCCATTGCCCATCATGTTCTGGGGGGAGGGGGTAACACCGGCCAAAAGTGAGTTAGTTCACGCGATGTGGCGAGGGGGGAGGGAGGGGGTTAATAAGTACATAATCATACACTTCCCCTCAACGCCTTAGGCAGGACCCGCTATTGAATGTGTATTTTTACCCGACTACGGAGGGTAATGTGTTTGACGTGTATGTATGTATGTATGTGATTTTGATCAATTTTGATGATTCATACGTCGATCGATTCGTATTAATCTTGTAAAGACATGACAGCAATCTAAATTCAAAATGGCGACAGCCAGACGCCATATTGTGATAAAGAAAAAAAATAAATTCAACTAACTACTATACAAAGACTCAAGACTGACTCGTTGGTCTTGCGCCTAGTCGCTCGTCGGTGGTGTCGGTTTTGATGGGTTTCTGCCCTATGACTCCAATAACTTCTATTGGGCTATAACTAGGGACAAGACTACTCGTCGATCCTGCGCCTTGTCCCACTCAAATTTTATGATTTATTGACACATTTATGACTTTATGACACATTGATCCTGCGTCAAATCCTTCTTCAAATTACCAAAACCAACCGGACAGCCGAAGTCCATGTTATTGCGAACGAAAAAAATATTTGAAATAAAAATGCATTTTAAAAATAATAATCAAGGTCAGGTTATAAATACGTACGTACCAGCGGTGTTTTCAAAGACGCCGGCTTTCGATCAAATTTACCGACCGATGTCACAAAATGCCGAAAATAGAGAAAGTTAGCTCATAATAATGTACCTATTTTATTATTTATACCTACAGTAGACGCGCACAGTTAGCGCGACCGCCCACATATATCAACCCATAAGATGGCCCACTGCTGGGCACGGGTCTCCCCAGTAGAACCTACTAGTATGTAGATCCTGGGGGTAATTGCCATAATCGCCACGCTTGGCGAGCGGGTTGGCGATCGCAGTAAGGCTTTAAGTACGCAGAGGACGCTGCTGCCCGTCCTCCGGGGTGAAATCCCTTAGTCGCCTTGACGACACGTAGAGATGAGGTGGTACTATTCTTAAGCCGGCACCACACGGCATAACCGCCCACGCTAAGTCAATAAACTTTGGGTTATACAATAAGTAAAACACACCTTTTTGTAGTTTGTTTTAGATATGGTTGCTAAAGCTAATAATGAATTAATTTATATTGAATGCCATACCTATATTACAAAGTAACCGAAAATAACTTAGACGAATGCACGGTTAGCCAATTATATAATAATATTCCAAAAAAAAGCAATGCCCGTGAACGATGTCTATGCAGTCTAAAGTACGTAAAGCATGCATTGTATGAAGCATGCCTTCTGTAGTGTCGTTATTTTATGTCGGTAGGGCCAGTCGGGCGGTCGGGCGGTCGGGCGCTTAAACCTGGTAATGCCGACGCATTGCTACACTACCCTAACGGACGACACAACTTAAAATTTGTTTCTTTTTGAATGAGCCTACTAAAAACGTGATTGTTAAGTAATAATGTTATTTTAATAGACATTATTTTTTTATTATTTTTCGTATTGTTTACCCGAGGAACTAACTTTCGGATCGGTCAAGGTTATCTTACAAATAGTAAATACGTAAATATACTAAATAAAATGGGACTAGACTATATTGTTTTTATATTTGAGTTGATAGCAATCTACCCAACCTACGAGTTTATGCCATTTTCGGTCCAACAGTGTGGTTCGTTTCCGAGTTATGCGCAAATTTATAAAAAAAGGACATAATGCGAAAAATCGAAAAATACTTGCATCAAAGCTGAACAATGTATTAACTTTTATTATTTTTTTGATTGAAAGCCCTGTTTTCGAGATATGAGCAAATTCATACATACAGTGTCCCTTTTTTATAAATTCGCTCAAACAGCGATTTTATACTTTGTCCCATACATTATCTAGTATTAGTGCAAGTGCAAGTATGTGCATCTAAAAGACAGACAGACTGCGCCTAGTACCACAGTCCTACTCAGCTCGAGACGAAAATCCATCAAAATCGACATGACCGAAGAGGGGCTAGGCGCAGGATCGACGAATCGGTCCTGCGCCTAGTCACAGTCCTACAAAACGAAAATGCATTACAATCGACATGTCCTGCGCCTAGTCACAGTCCTGCAGTACGAAAATGCATTACAATCGACATGACCGAAGAGGGAATAGGCGCATGATCGACCAATCGGACCTGCGCCTAATCACAGTCCTACAGTACCTACGAAAATGCATTATAATCGACATGACCGAAGAGGGAATAGGCGCAGGATCGCCCCAATTGGTCCTGCGCCTAATCACAGTCCTGCAGAACTCAGGACTAAAATCCATCAAAATCGAAATGACCGAAAAGAACTCGATCGACCAGTCGGTCTTGCGCCAAGATAATATTCGATATTTACAAATCAATGCATCAAAGAGGCCCCGCGAGACGTGCAGTACGGTGCTTCGACACGGGATCACGGGGACAAAATAATGTTGAGTTGTGTCATTTTTACCCGACTGTAAAGAAGGGTTATGATTTTCGCGCGTATCTTGTATGTATGTATTTAATATTCTTTATTACCTGATATCTCACAATCCACTGAACGGATTTATACAATTCACACGTCGTTAGATTCGAAATAATTGCCCAAGTGTTCTTAGATAGATGACGTTTTTAAAAAAAAACAAAATGAACAAACATGGCGGCTATGAGATGTCAAAATAAAGAGGTGTGAAAAAAAAAATTGTTTCGAATGTAATATGCGTATCAAATTAAAGAGCTCATCTTAAGCATTTCAAAAAGGTATAACATGATTATGACTGTAATACTAAAAAAGTTAGTTAGCAACCATTGATTTTTCAATTTTCAATACTTGACAATAGCTGTGATAAAAGTAAGTTGCTACATCAGTTACATCCTACAACAACTAAAAAGTATTAAATAAAAAAATAAATTATAAAAATAAAAAAACCCGCCTGCACAAAAAAGATGGAAACAAGATCCCCTACATAATTATACAATTTCATGCAGTCGGAGGCATTAATGAATCTCGACAAACTTAGTAAAGTGCCTCCGGCTTTATTTTTTTATTTATTAAACGTGTATATCTTACGAAGTATGGGGCGCAGACCTACCTACCTTTTTGTTCTCAAATTTCTGGTTTCTACAAGATCAATGTGATCACAGGGTCAAAACTTTGAACTCCTATATCACACAAACTATAGGGCATAGACCCACCATGTTTGTACTCAAACTTCTTGTTTTGATTGATGAGATCTATGTGACTATGGGGTTAAAACTTTGAACGCCTATACCACACGAAGTATGGGGCGCAGATCTACTTTGATTCTCTCTCACACTTTGTTACTCGTTCAAACGAGTTTGATTACAAATAAGGTTGGTTTGTTGGTTGGTACAAATAACCTATAGTTTGTGTGAAATAGACGTTCAAAGTTTTGGCCCTGCGATCACGTAGATCTCGTCAAAACAAGAAGTTTAAACACAAACAAGGTGGGTCTGCGCCCCATAGTTAGTAAGATGTAGGCGTTTAAAGTTTTGACACCGTGATCACATAGATCTCATCAAAATAAGAAGTTTGAGTACAAACAAGATGGGATTACGACTTATAGTTCGTGTGATATAGGCGTTCTAAGTTTTGACCCCGCGATTACGTAGATCTCGTCAAAACAAGAAGTTAGAATACAAACAAGGTGGGTCTACGCCCCATAGTTCATAAGATGTAGGCGTTTAAAGTTTTGACCCCGTGATCACATAGATCTCATCAAAACATCAAGTTTGAGTGCAAACATGGTGGGTCTACGACTTATAGTTCGTGAGGTATAGGCGTTCAAAGTTTTGACCCAGCGATCACGTAGATCTCGTCAAAACAAGAGTTTTAAGAAGAAACAAGATGGGTCTGGGCCCCATAGTTCGTAAGATATAGCCGTTTAAAGTTTTGACCCCGTGATCACATAGATCTCATAAAAACATCAAGTTTGAGTACAAACATGGTGCGTTTACGCCCTATAGTTCGTATGTTATAGGAGCTCAAAGTTTTGACCCCGCGATCACGTAGATCTCGTCAAAACAAGAAGTTTAAGTAGAATCAAGATGGGTCTGCGCCCCATAGTTCGTAAGATATAAGCGTTTAAAGTTTTGACCCCGTGATCACATAGATCTCATCAAAACATCAAGTTTGAGTACAAACATGGTGGGTCTACGACTTATAGTTCGTGAGATATAGGCGTTCAAAGTTTTGACCCCGCGATCACGTAGATCTCGTCAAAACAAAACGTTTAAGTAGAAACAAGATGGGTCTGCGCCCCAAATTTCGTAAAATATAGCCGTTTAAAGTTTTGACCCCGTGGTCACGTAGATCTCGTCAAAACAAGAAGCTTAAGTAGAAACAAGATGGGTCTAAGTAAGTAATTGAAATGAAGTAGAAAATCCCGATTTTCATAAATTTTAGCTAAGAACACTCGATCAAGTCAACTTTCAATCAAAAAAACTAAATCAAAATCGGTTCATCCGTTTGGAAGCTACGTTGCTACAGACAGGTACACAGATACATCATTAAGCAGATACGCGTTAAATTTATAACACTCGTCATTTTTGTCGAGGGTTAAAAGAAGAGTTAAATACCTACTCCCGATGTGGTCGTTAATGAATATTTATAATAAAATTATATAGGGACTCTGACAGTTACACTCTCAAGGCCCGTATTATTAAAACGATCTCAAATATAAGATCGACCTTGAACACAAGTTCGAGACTCCGTTCTATTCAATAGATAAGTCATAATACAGAAAAATTAAGGCAAAAATATAATAATATTTTTGCCATTGATATCGTCACAGATAATATAATACTATAAAATCGTCGTTGATTATGTCAATTTTAATCCTAAATTGTGGATTTTGTGAAATTATGCATAATCTTTTCACGATTACATTTAAATAAGTATAAAAAAATGTTCTCTGACAATAAACCAAGACCAAAAAGATGATTGTAACATTTGTGAGTATAACATTTTAGACAAGGGTCACCCATCTATGCACCGACTGTGGTAAAGTTACTTAACTTACGCAAACATTCTATCATAATAGAAGTAGGTTCAACTTTGAGGTGTACACTGACGAGTTACTTTAGCAATAACAAATTCGTTAAATGTAATTATGTAGTGTCGTCGCCTATTAGGGTCAAATTACAATATTTTTGAGGTCTGCACTCGAATGACGTCATTTAAAGCGATTTTCTGCGTTATTTGTACTGGCGCGATATAAGCTATCAATACATGTTTATTAATTAGTGCCGTTTAGTAAGACGCTAACCGCACTTAGAAGGGAACTCAGATGATATCGTTCTTTAGAACGAATCTGAGCTTCATCTATTAATACGGACCTAAGCACGGCCGATGACCGCGTAGTAGCAAATAGCAACCAACTTTATTTCCAAGTAAACGCACGACCTAGAACAAACCAAGCGGAGGCCTCAATTTTCATCCCTCGATGTTTTTACCGCCATCTTTTGGCGACTTTAGTAAGGAGGGCCATTAAAATCAATCAGCTGTAGCCTGAATCACTAGATGTCGCTTGCTATGCACCACTGCTAATGCCATCTAACGTCTCCGTAAACGAGCCCGAAAACGAGCCCGAGTTAGGACGATCGCATTTTTTTGTATGGGATGAGGTATCTGTACTAGTATAGTATTATATTATCTGTGCTTTAGTTAACTACTAATCCGGCCTGATTTTTTTTTGTATTTTTCATATTGTATACAATTAGGTATGTATACATATCAACCTACTGCTCCCGGGGCACGGGCGCAGTAGTGGGGGTAATTGCCATAATCGCCACGCTTGGTGACAGGGTTGGCGATCGTAGTATATCATAGGCTACATAAAACCCTTTATTAATTTACCAGCTAGTATTATGAGTCTATCGGTGAATAAGTTCAAAAATGTAGTCAAAAATCATCATAAACGTAGAGGTTCATTTACATCATACAGTTGATGAATATTTAAATGATAAAGAAAAATGGATCTAGTTGCTTGGATAAACTTTGTTGTCACTTTATAGTAGTATATAGTAAGTAAAGATTCTGCGTGACGTATAAAGCCTATTTTTTATTTATTTTTATAACAGAATTTATATTTTATATTTAACTAGTAGACGCCCCGCGTTTTCACCCGCGTATTTCCCGTCCCCGTGGGAATACAGGGATAAAAAATAGCCTATGTCACCCGGGGTTAGTGTAGCTTTACAACGATGAAAGAACTTTTCAAATCCGTCCAGTAGTTTCGGAGCCTATTCAATACAAACAAACAATCAAATCTTTCCTCTTTATAATATTAGTATAGAAGTATAGATATAAGTATAGATTAGTATAGATAATTCGTTACCAGTACTTTTGCCAATATTTAGTTCATGTAGTTTTCACCCTTGTTGTTATTAGATGCTGATTTGACAACTTTTTAATAATATAATATGCATAAGTACGTTAAGTCCTTTAACATGGTGTATTGTATATTAGTTGCAGCACCTTACCCCCATATCAAGTTTATAAACATTCAAACATTGTTAAATTGACATTTTGAAAAGAGTGGAGAGTGGAGTTTTTATTGCCTGCTTATTTTCTCCGGCTTTACCGATTGTTTGCGAACTTGGCATTTCATGTTCATGTCACATCCCGACGACGTATCACAGTGTTCTTTTACGTCCTAAAGTGAAAAAAAAGAAAAGTAGGGCTTTAAGTACGCAAAGGACGCTGTTGCCCGTCCTCCAATGAGAAAATCTCTTAGTCGTCTTGACGACACATACGAAAAGAAATGTAGGAATAAGAGAATAAGGTTAATTAAATTTAACGCGGGTAAAACCGCAGGGCGCAACTATAGATATACGTTTCGTATGCGATTTTTTTTAGGTATACCAATGAGGAGATAACAGATTGTGGTTGATAGTGACGAATATGTTAATATATAGGTATATTATAATGACTCAGCTAAGAGGCGCTCCGGATGCAGGATGCCCTCAACTTTGTAGATAAAAGAATCTATTATATTATAATAGTTGCCTAATGTAGGTAGTTAACGAAATAATGTTATAGAGTTTATTTATTACACTACACTGAATTCAGCCATGATAAATGACCAATTCGATATACATTGCTGGTTGGAGTTGGTACCTATTGGATAGAAGTAACACCAAGACAGTAATGTATATTGATTTAGATAAAATTATTAGATTTGGTATTTTATATGACTTGAATGATGAATTTATAGATTAATTTATGATTATTTGATATGAATAACAATACAATTAATATGATATAATATGCATGAATGAGTAATTAATAACTGAATGTACACATTATTAAATCACTAGCACGCCATTATATGGCAGTATATGTCCGAACTCAATCTTACTGTAACACCAATGTACCACCATATTTTAGCAAATAAAGAAATATTCTATTTTCTTCTATTCTAGCCTATCTAAATACTGTGGAGTGTAATAAGCACATTAAAACTACGTAGGTACATAAACTTAGCAAACAATGTTATACCGTAAAACCCAAGAAATAGAATAGTAGTATCAGATATTTGAAAGGAACAATTTTTGAATAACTTTTGTTTTACCTAATTATCGAATACTTAAACAAAATAGATACCTACTAAACTATTGGACATTTAAAAAAGGACAACATGAGATATAATAAAGTATTATTTAGTAGTATTTGGGAAATCTACTATACTTCAGTTTGAATAACAGCAAAATAATACGTGCTCTCAAAGTACTTTATTTACTTAGGTTACAAAATGCAACGCTTAAGAATATCAGACAAAATTTGGGACATAATGATTCTACAAATAATGACAAGTTCGCCTAACTACTAACACCTAACTAGGACTAAGTTCGTAAAGCCGTGAGAAAAGAATTTGGCTATAAAAAGCCATAGCCACTTTTTTTAATTCCTTTTTTCACTCTATATTAGTTTAAATACAGTTATGTCAGTAAAGTGCTGCATCAATTACACTATGAAACTCACGCAAGCAGTAATCATAGTACGTTAAGTAGATATATTCAAGCTTTAAATGAATTAGCCTCCTTTGGTGTGGATGGAAGCATCAACTTTCAAAAAATCAATATGACAATCAAACAAATTTTAGAACTAACAGTTTCTTAACTCCTGGATATCATCAAACATCCCCAGACTTATTTAAAAAATAAAGAAAAGCATAATAAATTGTACTACTTACTTTTGTTTATACTCCGTCCACCAACATAAAATAAATTCACAAATAAATACACAACTGTCAAAATCCGCGGCAACATTTTTACTTTTTTTTTAAAACACTAATTTAAAAAAATACGCTAAGAGAAAGTCATTCAGCCAGTGGCATTCAACCAACAATATATTTAAAAAAAAGAACAAAACAGTTTCTTTTGTTGTTAACCCCCAATGATCACGGTTCCGTTGCCCTAACGATACTGGTAAAAAATTACATCAGTATTCATTTAAAAGTGCAATTCGAACAAGACATTGACAGTCGTGGAGTGTGCAGTGCTATTTTTTTTTTATTTCGCCTTGAACTGAACCTTGACAATGTGTATAGAAAATGCATTCTTTATCATATTAGATAGACCCTTTAGTGGTAATTATGTTGAGCAATTTGAAGCGTGTGCTTAGGTATTTGTGTCAATAAGAAAATTGCGAAATTTGTAAGGTTACTTATAAGTTATAGATTGAAGTACCTTGTATGATTAAATACTTTTAATAGAACAAAAATGATGTCGTTTAAATTTTCTAATTTGTTTTAAATTATTTATATTAGTTTATTAATTCTGTTATTATCGTATGGTAAAAAAGTTATTATTTTTATTGTGACTTAAATACGATTTTAAAACGTATATGTCTTGTTCTATTTAAAATAATAATTAAAGGCTGGTTATACCATATCTACCATATATTAATTGGAACGTAAGTAAAAAAATAATATTGTTTCCATTACCAACAACAAAATAAAAACAAAAGTAAATTTATAATAACCGACTTTGATCTGCAAGACTTTTCGCCGAAAATTAGTAAAAGTATATTATTTTGTTCTTTTTTTGACTAGGGACTAAGCCCAGTTAATAACTTATTATACCTACTATAAAATTATTTACAATTTACCAGAAAAAACTACAAAAAAGGGTTTCATAAAAAGGTGGTGCACAACCAGATACTACTATAAATAAAAGTATTTTTCACAATTGTAAAAATAATGTATAAGCAAAGTTAACTCCATGGTTGTCTCTGTCTCTGATAATCAGTACGATATTGTCAATTTTATTCTCATAATTGTTTGCATAGTACCTACTTGCATACATTTAACTATTGTTAGTTTTAACAGACGAATAAAAGAAGTTTCTCAAATTGACATTCTCTTTTAATTTTTGACTACCTACGTTAGTTCAAAATAGTGTTTGGTTTAGTTCTAGGGCTTTATATCGGTTAGTTAGCTTTTTTTTATAGTTTTTTTTTTCAATCGGCTGCACAACATCGCGATAGACAAAGAAAAAAGTCAATATGACTTTAACTTTTGATCGACTTTGGCGTGGTTTTTTCGGTTTCGATTCAGTTAGAAAGCGCCACTCCAAATCTTGTTGACTACTTTGTATGTCAAACTCGTAGACCCATGTCTCGCCACCAGTAACAATGGGTTTAATGAATGTTGGTTGAGAATTGACTCATTCTAGCATGTCCTCAGCGACTCTTATACAATTGAGTTTTTGGAGGAAATTCAGGTCTTTTAGAAATAGCCGAGCGGCAACATATTTCATACAACCAATTGATCTATACTAATATTATAAAGCGGAAGAGTTTGTTTGTTTGTTTAAACGCGCTAATCTCAGGAACTACTGGTCCGATTAAAAAAAACTTTTTTTTTTGAATAGCCTATTTATCGAGGAAGGCTATAGGCTATATAACATCACGCTACGACTAATAGGAGCGGAGTAGCGACGAGAAATGTTGCAAAAACGGGGAAAATTTACGCATACGAAGTTGCGCGGGACAGCTAGTTATTTATAAAATGGTACGGATCGACTTGTAAGACACAGAGAGATCAGCTGCTATCTCTCTCTCAAACTTGAATGAGGATTTTTAGTTACTATTTCCTATACTTTTGCGATATTAACTTCGGTTGAAGACGTTGATGGCCTACCAGAGCGAGGCAAATCTTTCATCACATCTCGACCACTTTTGAACGCTTTGTGCCACCCATATGCACTTATCTATACTAATATTATTAAGCTGAAGAGTTAGTTTGTTTGTTTGATCGCGGTAATCTCAGGAACTATTGGTCCGAATTGAAATAATCTTTTTCTGTTGGGTAGCCCATTTATCGAAGAAGGCTATAGGCTATATAACATCACGCGACGACCAATCGGAGCGGAGCAGCAATGAAAAATGTTACAAAAACGGGGAAAATTGACGCATACGAAGTTGCGCGGGACATCTAGTTTTTGATAAAGTCGATTCACCGTAAGCCTTTTGTAACATTTTTAGGGACTTAAAAACACGAAATTCCATTGGAATTGCAAAATTTAGGAAAAACTCTTTGTTCGTTATTTTTGTCCGTTATGAAATTCGCAATAAACTTTCGTTATGATCTTTCTTTTTAGTGGTTGTAGGATGTAGCCAATGTAACAACTAACTTTTATTACAGCTATTGCCAAGTATTGAGAATTGAAAAAGATAATGGTTGCTAATTGACTGTTTTAGTATAATAGTTATAATCACGTTATATCTTTTTGAAATGCTTACGATAAGCCCTTTAATTTGATACCCATATTGCGATATTCAAAAAAAACATTTTTTCTTATCTCTTGTTTTTGACATCTCACAGCCGCCATGTTTGTTTTCTTCAAACGTCACTTATATATGGCACTTGGACAAATCTAACAACGTCTTAATTGTTTGAATCCGTTTCGTGGTTTGAAAGATATGAGGTAATAAAGAATATTACATACATACACACATACAAGATACGCGCGAAAAACATAACCCTTCCTGGTAGTCGGGTAAAAAGGACAAATTGTTCCTCTGAGTCTATTTTATTTTATGTCCAGGTGTTTTTTGTGTCTATGATTTTGTACGTTTGGTTCCCCGCGAAACAAGGACTAACCAACTGAGGAAGCTGTATTTTAAAAATATGTAAACTATAACATTTAAGAAATTAGCAGCGAAACAGATATACCAAAACAGCGACTTTGCTTTGTACTATTTAGAGAAGAAATCGATTTACTCATTTAACAAAAACAAAAGCGTGATGTGCATGTTACAAAAGCATTAAAATTATTTAGTTTATACGGAAATTGTTATCGTGTGTTATCGCCTTCATGAATTGTGTCACAGGCACACCAGACGATATGTTCCGCTTCCGGAATTCCGTATTGCATTGATCGTGATTAAGGGTTAAAAGAGAAAGTCAAAGTAATTTTTTCTGTTCAATTTTATAATCGTACTAACTTTTGACAGTGGCTCCGACTGCATGAGTATACATGCAAGTAAGTCCTCTGTCCTTTAAAAAAAATGGTTGTTCTGACAACGTCATAAGAAAACACTGATGACATACATCTCCGCATATATTCGCGTTGCTTAGCAACCAATCAATAACGTGACCGTTGCTACGTCACACTTTTTCATGCGTGCACCCGGTTATCGATGTATAAGACGTTTTCACGACAAAAATACATACACACATGACACACACACACATACGCAATATACACTAAATAAATAAATATTTATCTCCTCGCTAATTGGAATCACTGGAACACGAAAACCTGCCTACATCACGGAACAACTCCCTCAAACCCTAAAAAGCTGTTTTACCAAGCACGAGAGTTCGCCAAAGAAAATGGCTATAGGTAAGTACTGCTGGATATCGAATGTAAAAATCTTCTTGCGTGAATTCGAGGGGGAAAAACAATTATTAATTGCTACCGAAAAATGTCTTCACGATATCAAAAACAAACCCAATATGTGACTATCAAAATTCTAGTGTAATATAAGTTCATCTTATTTGTTAATATATCAGTTAAGTGATTATATCTTCCCTGTTGCTGATTTTAAACATATCTTCCCCTAAAACAACTAACACCCATACACATACTATCGTACCCAATAGAACATGCAAACTACACTATGCAAAATAATCTAACCTTACACTCACTTGAATTGTTTGATGAAGGCGTCGGCAATTTTTAATGATTCCGTAATGGTATTTCAATTTTTAAAAATAGTTTTATTTGGTTATTTTCCCTTTATATTTCTATGTTTATTTATTTATAATTTTCCATACGTCTTTTGCAATGTTTTTTTAATTCCCCATAGTGATAATAAAATTATATATACTACGGGTCATAATCACGTGAATAATTTAAGCCTTAAATTATTCACGCGATTAAGACCCGTGGTATGTATAATTTTATAATGTGTACAAATCGCGAAAGTTTGTCAACATTCCCTATACTGGTTTGTGTTGTTAATTATAATTATAATATTAATTTCTTAGACATTTTAATTACTTTCCTATACAAGGTAAGATATTTTTTCCTATATGTATGTCTTGTTTACAACTTTTTCCAGCAGACATGAGACGTTTCATCTTGCTGGAGACCCTTATTCCCTTTGATACCCACCTTAATGGAGTAATGCGCTTTACATTTATTTGCAATGCCCTCTTTTTAAAGGTATGCTTGAAAATTGCGTTGAACGTCTTTAGAAATAAGTTTATTTCCATAATGTGCCAGTTCTGTTCTAGTACTTTTGTTTTTTTACAGATAATGTGCTTTTGCTAATGTCCTTTTTGTTACTTAAAATATCATATTTTTGCTATTTATGTACTTGCTACATTACCTTTTGTTACTATACTACAAAGTAAACCTGCGTGTCCATCTGCCAACCCATTGTGATCGACGTCACAGTGTTTTATGTGACCTTCCTCCAAATTAGAAAAAACATTGTCTATACACGATTGAGAACCATTGCGTACAAATGTTATGGAATTTATTAGAGGCTTAAAGTAAACATTTCAATAAACTAAGTAGATCTTTCCTTTTTTACTGTCGGTCAACACTGAAGGTCAATATTAAAATCACCAAAAATCAAACAATTCCTGTCAAAAAAGTGTTCTAGTAGTTTCTCAAGTCTATCCATAAAAATGTATAAACTTTTGTCATTAGAAATGCGACTACAACAACATATGTTCACACCTGACAGGGCATCTTTAACGCCACATACTTCAAAACTATCCATCATGTATATTTTTTTACCAATGTTTAACTCCACATACTCTCTATCTCTTTCAGTCAGAATAATCGTCCCTCCTTATTAACTTATTTACTATAATGTTGGATGAAGCAACTTAATACTTAGGAAAATTAAGTAAGGAGATAAGCTCCTAAGTAACAAAATGTTCACTAATACATAAAAAATCCAGGGGACAACTCAAACTGTCAATGTACGATTCTAATTCATCCTGTTTATTGTTAAGACCACACAAATTAAAATAATGAATGATTTGATTTCGATTTGATTTACTTTCATGCCTCGATAGATAATAATTAGTAGCGAAAAAAATCGTCCTTGATAGATATATTTTTAAAATATTAAAGAAAAATAATCAACTATTGGTGCTGCTGCAGTTAACCAAAATGCATTTTGATGTCTTAATATTGACGGAAAGCAGCAGCGATGAGTCAAATTTATAGCAAGGGAACTCGATACGATCCATTGAAAAATAATCGAACTGTTCACTTGGGTGTTTAGAAAACCACTACATACTACAATATCATTAAAATACGTAAATATTCTCGCGGTACCGAACCGAAATCTCGAATTCAAATCAAGCAACGCCATCTATTATGCTGAGTAGGAAACTATGCACACAATCCACGTGTCATTCAACCAACAGCGAAACAAATTCTGTGAAAAATATATGAAATCTAATAAAAGATATCGTACCTATAATACGATGTTTGCAGAGTAGGCTGTTCATAACTCATTCGATCGATATTAATAGGTACTAAGGAAATAAGCAGCAATCAATATGTACCAACGCGGTCATATTTTCGTTATTCAAAATTAACATCTACAAATTAACGTTCTCAACTACATAACTTAAATTAATACGTACCTGTTGCACGAAACAACACAACACTACAAAAGCTCTATCTAATACTAACTTGCACTATAAATATAACTTTATTTCACAAAAAAATACTCTATAAAATAATGCAAAAGAATAAGCGCAACTTTCAATCAGCTGATAAAACAAAAATGATGTCTGAAAAACCGATCGCACAAATAAAGCAAAACGCTTGTTCACAGTGTAGGCTGTTATTAAAACGTTTCGATCTTGAATTCCAAATTTGAACAATAATTACTAAATTTAAAAATATCATTACTTTTTACAGGTTTAAACAAAAATTAGTAAGTAGTATTGCATCTACCATGGCCATGGTGCCAAAGCCGATTGCAGTATTATTACATAGGGGCCGTTCATAAAATACGTCACACTAATATCAGCTTTTTTTGACCCCTTCCCCCCCCCCATTGTCACGCTGTGTCACACTTTTTGTGACCGCCCCTAAAAATATTTCGTCACAAAAATAAAGACCCCCCCCGCCTAGTAAGATTAATTCTAAATGATAGTACACAAGTAAAATTTAAATAAATTGTAATTATCTTTCATAACAAACATATTAATAATAAATAATATTTCTATTATTCAGAAGTCCAAGGATTTTCTAAATGGGCCGAAATATCTACAATCGGTATTGCACCATCTTCTTCTTCATCTTCAAAACTACCGCCCACTTCATCGTCATCTAACCATTCTGCATTTTCCGTACCATCGTTTTAATCTCCTATTATGCATAACAGCTCTCGAGCTCGCCGAGCAAATTAAAATTACAAATAGACGTCATCAGGGTACACTACGTCTGAAACAACATCAAACTGCACTTTTTTCTAAGAGTTTCCTAGGTATGGCACCTAAAATCTATAACAAATTGCCAAATTGTATTAAGTGTCTAGATAACCTTAATCGTTTCAAGACAGCACTCCATAGATTTCTGGTGAATAAAGCGTACTACACAATAATAGATTTTTTAAATGATCAATAATCCCGACATTCGCTTTGTTTTTGATGTAATAACATGTTATGTTGATTTACTTATTAATTATATAAATTGTTTATTTTATTTTTTTTAATTTAATTATTGACATGTTTGATTTTAAATTGAATTATTTATGTTATTTTTTAATTGTTTTTCTATATTATTCTATTACCTTTAGTGACTTTACTTTTTTTTATTTTTATATAATTTTCATTTTTTTTGTTTTATACATATTTGTACGCCTTACATAGGCGAAACATAGTGAGACGATTGTATTTTAATGTAATAACCATGTACCTATGTTCCACAAATAAATTTATTTGATTTGATTTGATTTGATTTGATTTGAGCTGCGATACGAGTTGGTTGTACGCGCCGAACTACTTCAACCTTTCTTTTTTGTTTTGGATGTAAATTTTTTAAATGCTGTAGTAAGGTCTTGTTAGATGTATGATATAGGCCACATTCTTTACATGTTCTACTCGCCAATTTATCGTGGACTGACCGACATAACCAATAATAAGGAATTTGTTTAAAATCCGGGTAATTCGTTAAAAAACAAAACACGCGCGGTCGATTACTTGTACCTGTCCACGAACCATAATATGGTCCGACAGAGGTCCCCACTTTTTTTTAACGTCTACCAATGCAATGGACAATATATATATTTTAATTTGTTACTGAATCGAGAGCGCAGGGTACGTGGAAACATTACTCTCTCAAGTATTGGAAAAACAAAGAAACCCATTGTGACGGATCGCAACGCCGCTGGAGTCGCGCCACAGAGCTAGCGCTCATGACAAAAAATAATAAACACGTTGCCGTATACCCCCCGTCCCCCCTTGTCACATCTTGTCACACTCAGCCAGACCCCTCCCCTCCCCTTGTATGCGAACGTAATTTATGAACGGCCCCATAGTTATAGCATATTCTTTTTGTCATATTCTATTATTGAAAGGCATTATAGCATACCTCTCCGCCCTGGTGCAAAATTCAATTGGTTCATTATGGCATAGAACTTTTTAAGCCATACTTTTTTGTATTGATAACTTTTTCATTCATAAATAAACGAAATTAAAATTTTAGTGCACTTCGATTTTGATAAAATTAGGTATGTTTACTCAGTATCATAGGCACATACCAACCCTTGAATATGACCTCACCTTTTTGTTGCACATTGTATACACAAAGAACTGCGTCCGAAAAGATACAATTTTGCATCGTAAGGTAATAATCGTTAAGGTAGTTTTACCTTACCTTTGGGAAATGTTGACCTTCGCCTCTAGTATATCCGGCCATAAGTTCTGTTTTAAATGAAGCAATGTAATATTACTAAAACTTATATGTACATATTTATTTATTAAAGTTTAAACAAAAAAATAAAAACAATATTCTATTCAAAATGGCTGCCTTTGGCTTTTATACAGGCCTTTAATCTGTCTGGCCACGAATCTATGGATTTACGCACTTTTTCCATGGGAAATTTCGCCACTGATAGCTCCAGAGATTTTTGAATGACGCCGTGTCGTTTAGAGCAAGCCATATCCTCTAAAACTGACCACAATTTGTAGTCTAAAGGGTTGAGGTCGGGGCTAGAAGAGGGCCAGTCTTCAGCTCTTATAAAGTCCGGAACGTTGGTTTTAAGCCAGGCTTGGGTAGTTCGTGCCTTGTGACCAGGTGCAGAGTCCTGCTGGAAAGTCCATAGTACATTTAAAAAAGTGTATTGCTGAAAGGTTTCACAACACGATCCAAGACTGTCTCTTGATACACTGTGGCTGAAGTTTTCACTCCTTTTTCACAAAAATGTAGCTTTGTGACGCCTTGATAAGACAAGCCGCACCAAACCATCACTGACGCAGGATGATGACCACGATGTACCTCTCCGACCACTTGAGCAGCTTTATTAGAACAGTGAGCGTACAATTTATCATTTTTCTTATTGTAGTGCTCTTCAATCGTGAAAATTTTCGCGACAGAAGGCGTTTTGATCTATCCACTTTCTTTAATTGTAAAGATTGATTTAGGGCATGTCCGGTATATCGACGATAAGCACCGAGCTTCAGGTCTTCTTTTAGAATACGCGACAGAGTCCTAGCGAGAATCTTCATTTCTCGCGATAAGATTTTTAGTTTTCTATTGGGATTTTGACGAATTTTGGCTTTAACAGCATTAACAGCCTTTGTAGTTCTAACAGCACGCGGCCGCCTCGATCTTTTATGGTCTTCGACAGAGGAAGTGTTGTTGTATCTGTTGCTAGTACGATACACGAACATACGGCTGATACCAAGCTTTTGAAGTGTCTGGAATATGACCGACGGCTCTATACCCACTTTGTGCAAGGCGATCACCGCAATCCTATTTTCTTTAACACCCCACCAATTGTTGTAATTTGATAATATTGTAATTTGATAATGAACACGAAAAAATATGTGAAATGGCGCGAAATAGAAAGCACTTTTAAAAATAATAAACGCGTTCCAAATTCAAAGTAAATAAAAATTTAAAAAAAGGGAAGTTTTTATGTAACAGTATTTATGGCCGGACTAGTTAGTTAGGTAGTTATGCCAGTAAATGCATTAAGTAAAAATAAGGCTTACGGTAAGAAAGGATTTTTGAAAATAAACCCCCGAGCAAAGTCGAGGACAAAAGCTAAACATTCAAAATAATAATAATAAAAAAAAAATTTGGACAACTCACACAACGCTATCTGATCCCAAACTAAGCAGAGCTTGTACTTTGGAAACCAGACAACTGATAAACATACTTATATATTTCTAAGTACATACATATTATGGATAAATAACACCCAGACACAGAATAAACCATCGTGCTCATCACACAAAGTTTTATCCTGGGTGGGGATTGAACCCACGACTTCCGGCTTAGCAGTTAGGGCCACTAACCACTAGCCCACCAGCACCAGCTATTTATTACGTTTTTGCATATACGAGTATAATAAGTAGGCGCCTACAATCTTGGCTGTTCTATAGGTAGGTAAATATTATTTAAGACGGCCACAGATTTTAAAAACATTACAGAAATTATGAATGAGTTTTCACGTCCGAGTAAAAACATTTATTATTTGCATTTGCAATTGTTATGAAATTTTCAGGTTCTTTATCTAATTATGTTCCGGTTTCGGAGTGTTATGATATTGTCACTATAATCAATTTAAAACTTTCTGAAGTCGTCGACTACAGTAAAAATAAATTATTTTGACGTGATAACGTCTATAAATCGATGACCGGATGCACGCATGAAAAAGTGTCACGTTATTGAGGGGTTGCTAAACAACGGTCTCGTTATTGATTGGTTGCTAAATGACGCCAATGGCGGTATATCATCAATATTTTCTCATGATGTTATCACGTAAAATTATCGTCCGTAAACCGACTTTAAAGACAACCATTTATTATAATAACTTCTTTCCGCGACATCGCCAACGCTACGTCAAATTTTAATAGCCTTTGAGCTACTGTTATGTTTCATCAAAATTCGTTTAGTAGTTTCTGCGTGAAAGGGTAAAAAACAACCATACATCTATACATTCATTCATCCCCAATCACCTACCTGATAAGAATAAAGTACCTGGATGACCGAGCTTTGGTCGGTGTTTTTTTTATAAATTATTTATATACAGGGTGTAACAGAAAGGTGTTGTCAAATTTTAGCAGCGGATAGGGTATGTTATCAGTATTGCACCTACCATGGTGCCATAGCTGGTTGCATTATTATTACATAGTTATAGCATTTTTGTCAAAATCCAGCTGTGAAAGGCTTATGGCATAAGAATTATACCTCCTCTAGTACAAAGTTCGATTGGATTATTTTAGAATAGAACTTTTTAAGTCATACTATTTTAATTAATAACTTTTTTATTCATAAGTTTATTTATGAATATAAAAGTTATTAATTAAAATAGTGTGACTGAAAAAATAAATATTTTTTTAGGGTAGGTAGGTACTCCAATTGGGTATTTGACTACTATTAAAATAAAATATTTTAAAATAACCAGGTAAAAATATGTCATGAAGTGTTCTAAAGAATATGTTTATTTATTAATTTAATGTGTTAGTATTATTTTATTATTAATTATTTTTTTATTTTATTTTAATTCTGTAAATATCTTGTTTAATTGGTTAGATGTATTATAACTGTGTATTTGATAAAATTGAGTATAGATGTGTTAGTTAATTTATTATCATAAAGAGAAACACTGAAAGTAAATAATTTGACCATAAAAAACGGGACGTCATATGCTAGCATTCCATACAAATTTGTTCAGAGCGGCTCGTTTTTGACGTTTGTTAATAAGAGGCTGATTTGACTTTAGCCAATACCCTATTGTGATAAAATAAGTTATGTGTACTCAGTATCATGGGCATATACCAGCCCTTGAATATGACTAGACCTTTCATTTTATTTACAATATTTATCTAATCTAGCGTAAGTATACAGGGTTTATAAGCTAGAAATAGATATGTAAATAAAATTTTGAAATCCGAATACTTTTGGATTTAAATTTATAGTAGGTAATGTTAATCAGGCAATAGTACCTATCTAGATCTTAAAATGCTTATATTTTCATACAAGGATCGCTCGTCTTAGATTCCGTGGTTAAGAAGTCAAATAATGTAAAGGTAAATAAATTATTAGTAATGCCCTTATTAGTCAGTTGAATATCCATTACATTGACAAGTATAACGTAGCTACAGAAGGACAGCTTCGTACAAACGCGTACGAGGTATGCACACATTCTCCACGGGCTCGAAATCTAAGACCATCTTGAATATATTGTTCCAAAGCTGTTCATAGATTCCGTGTACTATATCGATCTATATTATGTACTTTGTTCAAGCGAAACACATATGGAACTTTTCTCCTGTACTCTCAATGTCTTATGACACAAAAGTCGTATTAATTCTAGAGGAATTTAGATAAATGTTAATTAAATGTAGGTATATTTATTTATTTAACTCCTTGCACACAGAAAATTGTACAAAGGCGGACTTAATGCCTTAGGCATTATCTACCAGTCAACCTTAGGGTGATGCAGAGAACTGTTTGAGGTGGGTGCTAAATCGACATATATTTCTAATGCTAAATAAGCAAGAAAGTGATTAAAAAAAAATGTAATAATAATAAATAAATAATTATAAAAACAATACCATACATATAAATATATAAATACACATACATACACACATAACATACCAATACATACATTTACATACATAATACATACTCATAACTATACAAATACATACTTAATACATATATAACCATAGATTACTATAATTGTGATGGTATAAACAAGTTTACTTTTAAAAGCATATAAATAGACCGAAGGATTTTAAAATACTGCATTCCAAATCAAGCTAGTCGAGTATCAATACAACAAATTACAAAGGTACAGACAGCCGGCTCACAGCTCAATACGAAGCGCACGTACGGCGATCTCAATCGTGCGCAGTCTCCACGGAGTTCTATAGTAGATACTACTACGCTGGTCTAGCTACTCCGTACAAAGAGACAACAATTTCAAATGCCGAGTAGAAATACCGTCCTGTGCCGCTGGTCTAACTACCCCGTACAATCATAGTTTTTTTTTTTTTTTTTTTTTTTTTTTAAATCTAGCGAGGGTAGTTTCCCAAACCCGCGCTTCTCGGAGGCGACGCTGAGCTGAATTGGTCTACCCGTGACCACGGCCGTTGCATTACGGTCGAAACGTCGGGAAATAAACAAAGGTATTTAGCCTTAAAATAAAATATTTACGCGATTAAGACCCGTAGCTTATACAATTCTATAATGTATACAAATCGCGAAAGTTTACGAACATATATTACCCCGTACAAAGTAACAGCAATTTCAAATACCGAATAGAAATACCGTCATGTGAACTTTTTTGACACTGATTTGTTGTTATCATCCTTTTTTTTTTAATGGCTACGATGCCGTTGTCGACAATTCTGCCAATGTCAGATGTGCGATGGAGTAACGTGTAAATTTTGAAGAATTTTTATCGTTGCACTATTTGTGGAGTCAGCAGACTGTAACAGACAAAAGAATAAATGATGTTGTTATCCGTGTCCTTGTCCAAATGACAAAATCTGATGGAAGTTTTGCTGTCGGCAGTAGCCTGTCCAGCATAGTAGTACTATAGAAGTCACTGGCTGTCTCGGTCCACGAATCGACCGAGTTCGATCAAGATTTGTGTACGTACGCGTCATGAGCAGGTGAGTCTGTTTTCGCTCGTTGTAGGGAGCCGGCCATCTGTACCTATCTAATTTGTGCCTGTATAGGACTCAAGATGAAAATTTCGTGTATTCTGTTATTCTTTGGTGTTCTTTGTGCACTATGCTTAGTTCATGTTAGTGGTTCTGTGGACATTGCTCGAGCAATTAGGGTGAGGAGACAGGCGATTCTTGTAAACGGAAGTTGCCCTGTCAACCATGCTCGTCATTCCGGCAAATGCGTCAGTTGTGAAAAGTGAGTAGATCTTTTGATTTACAAGATTTAGTGTGCACATTTAAAAAATCTGATAACCGTACAAATAATTTAACTACAAAAATCGACTGTCCTGTTCTTCTAGTGGTTAGTGACCCTGACTGTCAAGTGATGAGCACGATAGTTTATTCTGTGCCTGTGTGTAATTTATCTATACTTTATATAATATATGTATGTATTTAGAAATATATAAGTATGTTTATTGTTGTTGTTTGATTGTCATAGCAGGTACCAACTTTGCCTAGTTTTTGATCAGATTTTGTTGTGTGAGTTGTCCCAAGACACTATTAAGATATTTTTTTTTTAAGTCATTAAGCGCTAATACTACAGAAGGCATTCCGTGGCTGTTCTTAAATGTTGTGTCGTTTAACGTTAGCTATGTGTAGGTTGGTCGACCGAAGTACGTATGTAAATTTCCTTTTGTAGTTACTCTCGGTGTCATCATACCCATATGATGTCCTACTGATGAAAACGGATCTTTCCGGTAGAACCTACTTATTATAGATCCTGTAATTTCCATAATCGCGGCGCTTGGCGAGCGGGTTGAAGATTGCGGTAAGGCTTTAAAATACGCAGAGGACGCTGCTGCCCGTCATCCATCCTTAGTGCCCTTGACGCCACCCTCGGAAAGAGATGGGGTGGCACTATTCCTAAGCCGGTACCACATGGTTTCGTGATCGAGATTATAATAAAAGCATAATAAGGTCAACCGGGGCAATTGCGTTGTATTTTTGATTGACGCACAATTAATGCTTTATTTCACAAAATTCATGAAGTAATTAATAAAATTCTTTATATATTCTTTAGTTATCTGTGTATATTCATATTGTTTTTCTGATATTCTGTATTAATAATGTTATCAACGATTTATTTTAAAAAAGAGAATTTTAGACGCATTTACCATCTTTGGGGCAAAGGCGTCATTATTAAATGAACACTAAACGGGCTACTATCTTAGCAAACTTAATATATATTATTAGCAAATTTCAAATATGTTATAGAAGTAAGAAACCAAATGAGATCTAATAATAGATCTCATAGTCCATACATAGTATTTTCCCCGATGTTACTTTTGCGTAGACGCATTTACCCTTTGACAAATCCTGATGTTCATAACAATTTATTGGATGGAACTATAAAAATTAGTCAATTACAACTATTAGAATAAAAATAAGACAGTAAGTAGGAATTATTATTAAAACCAACTCCAATATCTAGTATTATTAATAACGGTTGGTAACGCCACTAGGTTATTTTTCATTAATTAAATTGGCCGTAACATCTATGTTTTGTAATTGAAAAATAAATACATATTAAACATATAATATTAATTTAATAATAATTAAAACAATGTTTATTTCACTACAAAAAACAATAATGCATTTATTTCAATATATTGATAAAACTTTTTACGTACCCTTATAGAGTACCTAAGTACATATTTCTTGATGATTTACCAAAAAAAGTTGATGTTCCCTGATTCTGGGGCTATTGTGTACTACAGGCGCAATAACTCCAAAACGTCAGACACATTTACCTCAAGTATTATCAAATTAAGTCATAATTTTAAATTTAAAAATCTTTAAAACAAAAATGATATCTAATAAAATAACTACTTGTATATATAGACAAACTTATATAGTTTACATGCGTTAAAAAATCAAAACGAAAAATCTAGAAAATAAAAATAAAATATTTTTATTTTCTACATTTTTCATTTTTGATCGATGCGATTTTGATCCCTTACCTGCTGCAACGACAAACACGTTTTTCACAGAATTAAGGATATTTCAAAATTTTACCGTCCTTAATTTAGTGTTGTCACTTTATTAAACGGGTTTAGTAGAAATAAATAAAACTGAGTGGTAGTGCTATTTTTACTTGGAGTAGATTTTAAATTATTTAAAATAAACACTTTTGCCCCAAAAACGCAAATCCCCCAGGTGACCTTAATTAAAGAGGAATATAAATGATCTATTAATGTCGATACAATTTAGCTATAAACCTGTTTTCTTTAAAAACATAAAAGTGGATGGAAGATTTCGTAATACTGCATTCCACACCAAGCTAGTCGAATACCGGTACGAGGTTCAAAATGAAAATTCCGTATATTCTATTATTGTTTGGTGCTCTTTGTGCACTATTCTTAGTTCATGTTACTGGTTCTGTGAACATTGCTCGAGCAAATAGGGTGAGGAGACAGGCGATTCTTGTCAACGGAGGTTGCCCTGTCAACAAAGTTCCTCTTTTAGGAACGTGCGTCAGTTGTGAAGAGTGAGTACATCTTCTAATTAACAAGATCATGTGTACACATTTAAATTTGATAACTGCTTATATAAATATGTCATTTTTAAAACAGCCACATCTTTTTCTTTTTTCTTTTTTTTTTATAATGCCAAACAAAATTCCTACAAACAAGCTAAGAATTATCGCAGTTAAATCAGATTTCGGACAGAAAAACCCGCATCCAAATTTGTGCGTAGGTATAATTTACCGCTATATATATATATAGCGGTAAATTTAGTATAATGCCAGACAAACTATCATGTTGCAATGTACAATGGGAATGAAAAATAACTGTCAAATCAAATAATTGTCTTTTCACAAGACATCAAACTGATAAATGCTACACAAACGTGTATCCATCATTATGGGTTCTCAAATCCTTTACTTCGATGACTATACATTCATAAACACGTAAAAATGTGGAGTAACATATTTATTTAGTGATCTTTATGACATATTTTTGCTTGTGTGTTTTTTTTTTTATAAAGGGTCTTTCAAATAGAGCGGGTCGATATTAATAATCTGTGGCAGCCATTTTGATTTGGCGGCATCTGTCAAATCTGTTTTTTCTTATTCAGTCACTGATGCCAAATCACCATGGCAAGTTACACGGTTGAGCAGCATGTGCAAATGATAAAACTTTATTATCAAAATGAGTGTTCGTTAGTGAAAACGTTGCGCGCATTGCGCCCATTTTACGGCAGACGCGGTGGCCCTTCAAAGTCTACTCTCCAACGATTGGTGACTAAATTCGAGACGACCGGTTCGGTAAACAACCAACCAACACCTTTACGTCAAAGGAACGCCAGATCGGGCGAGAACATCGCCGCTGTACGTGAGAGTGTTCAGGAGACTCCGAAGCAGTCGATTTCTCGCCGTGCACAAGAACTCGGCCTTTCGCAGACTTCAACTTGGAGAATTTTGCGTCGGGACTTGGGTCTGCATCCATACAAGATCCAACTGACCCAGGAGCTCAAAGTTAATGACCATAGACAACGCCGTGTGTTCGCTGAATGGGCGTCGGAACGCTTGGAAGAGGACCCCGATTTTGGCCAAAAAATAATCTTTAGCGACGAGGCACATTTTTGGATGAATGGTTTTGTTAATAAGCAAAATTGCCGTATATGGGATGACCACAACCCACATGAGGTTCACCAGATAGCAATGCATCCACAAAAAGTAACTGTTTGGTGCGGATTTTGGTCTGGCGGCGTCATTGGTCCGTACTTCTTCGAAAACGAAGTTGGCGAGGCCAGCACCGTCAACGGTGAGCGCTACAGATCAATGATAAACAATTTCTTTTGGCTTAAATTGAACAATATGGACGTGAATGACATGTGGTTCCAGCAAGATGGCGCTACTTGCCACACAGCGAACGACACAATCGACATTCTGCATGAACGGTTTGCGGGTAGGGTTATCTCTCGCAGAGGTGACGTGAATTGGCCACCAAGATCGTGTGATTTGACTCCGCTAGACTTTTTCTTGTGGGGTTTTCTGAAGTCGCAGGTCTATGCCAATAAACCACATTCGACCGTTGCCCTGAAAGCCAACATAACGCAGGCCATCGCTCAGATTCAGCCGGATCTATGCAGCAGAGTCATTAAAAATTGGACCTCTCGGATTTGTGCCACCATGCTAAGCCGCGGCGGACATTTGAACGATGTCATATTTCATGCATAATGGCATAAACGGGCCTTTCAAATAAAAAATAAATTTCGTTAATATCTCACACACATCTAGTTTTATTCAATTTTAACATCGACCCGTCTTTGTTGAAAGACCCTTTAGTTGGCCCCAAAAATGGCCTTTCATAATAATTATATTATGCGTCGGTACTTGGGTCTAAGAAATTCATAAGTGCACTAAATTTGAACTGAATCGGTCCTGTAGATTCGGAGCAAATTGGTAGTGTCAAAAGCACAGTCAGAAATGCGAGTGATCTTAAAGTATAGGATTACGCTTTTTTATATTTCAGGGAAGGGATCCCTAAAAAGTAGTACCTAACATTGATTAGTATTATATATCAAGTATTACTAACTTGCCTTGAACAGGAAAAAAACATGTGTGAACTATTCAATTGCACCAATCATTTACAAATCTAACTACCTGGTCTAGACTTGTCTTTAGCATTTAATTAAGTTTACCATCACATATATGGCTTACTAGCTGTCCCGTGCAACTTCGTCTGCGTAAATTTTCCCTATTTTTGCAACATTTCTCATTGTTGCTCCGCTCCTATTGGTAGTAGCGTGATGTTATATAGCTTTTAACCTTCCGCGATAAATGGGCTAACCAACAGTGAAAGACTTTTTTTAATTCGGATCCGTAGTTCCTGAGATTACCGCGTTCAACAAACAAACAAACAAATAAACTCTTCAGCTTTATAATATTAGTATAGATATTAGTGTAGATTTATAGTGCATACATAGAATTTATATTAAATCTTTGTATAATTTATATGAAGTATAAATTTAAATATTCGACGCTAACTACGTGTACAATATATTTTTTACAGACAACTCCTGCACTGTATCACTAAAAGTTGCTTTAAAGGTTGAATGGTTGCTAAGTAACTTTGTTTTTTTGGCCTTCACTCAATGACGGTATATCCGATCATGTCCAAAGTAGTTTTAGTTTAAAGTATTATTAAGCGCTACCTTTGAGACTTTTTTGTCATATTTTTGGGTCACACGGTTCAAAAGATAAAGGGGTGAGACATAGTTTTTGCAACTTTCGGAGCGATTATCTCCAAAAAAAAATTACTTAATCAAAAACTTTATTAAAATGTTTTTAAAAGACCTGTTGAATGACGTACCTACCACACGATGATGTTCGCTGTTTTTTTTTTCATTTTCCGTTAGGTAAATATTTGGAGTACCCCCAAAAAATATTTATTTTTATTATTTCGATATTAAACTAAGTAGCGGCTACTACAAGACACCTTTTTACTAAATTTCATCAATATTCATTGAGAAGTCTTTGAGTAAAATGCCTGTGACATACGAACGGACAGACAGTTTTCCGTTTTTGCCATTTTGGCTACAGAACCCTAAAAAGCATAGTCCCAAATATATGAATACTTTATAATGTTTTTAATATTTTTTTACTTCTTTTATTTTGATATTTATTCTCCAATTTCAGATTTGAAGACGCAACAGGACGAAAATGTCCTGGGAAGATCAATTAATAAGGTGGGTACACTGATCAACGTAGGGGTCAACCTTCACATCTGGCGAATGCGTCGCGCGCCTGCTGCCGCGCCACCACTGTAACTTCGTTAAACATCACGAATTTTAACGATGTTTAACTGATGTTGTGTTGTTCAACAATGTTTAAATTGTCGCAAGTGTGAACGGGCTTAATGCTTGCCGCAAATGTTGCATTACACCGCCTTACGTTGATAAGTACCCATTGTATGAAAACTATCCAAACAATTCAAAAGAAGTAAAATCAGTTCATTCTACATATAACGACCTAAGATAAGGTACGCCTACCGGTAACATAAAATACGTAGGCACCTCTCTTTCTAATGTTGAAATAAATTTTGAAAGATGTGCAGTGCTTCTGGAAACTGAATATTACACTCCACATACCACAATATTTAGATTTGTGTAGTATTAACTAAGATTAAATATTAAACTTATGTAAATGTTGGTAATAAAATTGTTTATTTAATGTTTTAAGTTTCATTTACCCAAATATTTTTACAGGAAGCCATAGTCTGCGCCAGATCAACATGTCAACTTCTGAATTAATATTTAGGACAGCATAAAAAGGAAAAAATGCTCAGTATAGGATTCCGAAGCTGTTTCCGCCTGCACAAAAAAGATTATTTATTTAATACTTTTGAGTAGTTGCAGTATGTAATGAACAACTAACTTTTATCACAGCTATTGTCAATGATTAAAAATTGAAAAAAGATCGTGGCTGACTAACTTTTTTAGTATTACAGCCATAATTATGTTATACCTTTTTGAAATGCTTAAGATGAGCCCTTTCATTTGATACATATATTATTATTACAGTATTCGAAAAAACTTTTTTTTTTCACATCTTTAAATTTTGACATCTCACAGCCGCCATCTTTGTTTTTTCAAACATAACCTATTTAAGAACACTTGGGCGGTCAAGACGAATCTAAGGACGTCTTATTTGAATAAGTCCGTTCAGTGGTTTGTGAGATATGAGGTAATAAAAAATATTACATACATACATACATGATCGGATAATCCGTCATTGAGGTATTTCACGCGTATCTTAATACGCGCGAAATACCTCAATGACGCATTATCCGATCATGTCGAAAATGGTATTATGTACGTAGATTTTTTGGGGACAAGGTTAAAAGATAAGGTGGCCCACCTTTAGGACGATTATTTCCAAAAATATTCACTTATTATATTTTTTTATTAGAACCTTAAAATGTTTCTAAAAGACCTGTCGAATGATGTTTCACACGTTGATGATTGCTGAAAAAAATAATCTTATATGTATGGTGAATACCTATAACCCCCTTAAAATATTTGTTTTTATTATTTTACTATTCTTTATACCTATAAATAACAATATTTATTTTTACTACCTAAGTACCGGCTTCTACAAGACACCTTTGCACGGAATCCTATCAATATTCATTGTGTAGTCTTTGAGTAAAATGCCTGTGACATACGGATGGACAGACAGACAGACGGACAATACGAAACTGTAAGGGTTCCATTTTGGCTATGGAACCCAGGCATACGTTACTGTATCAACAAGTCGCAAAAGGGGGAATCATCGGCAGTGGTTTTACCGAAACATTTAGGGTCACGGTAATGAGCGACCCACATTACCGTGTATGTTCATGCACACCCTAATTGGATTGCATTGGATTTGAATAATTGCATCAGTAGAAGAGCGTATGTTCATGACACTTACGCCCTTTTGTTGAGAAACGCAGTTTTTTGGCAATAACTCAATGACGGTATAACCGATCATGTCCGAAATAATTTTACTTTAAAGTATTTATCGTATTGGTCACACGGTTCAAAAGTAAAGGGGGGGGGGACACAATTTATGCAATTTTCGGAGCGATTATTGCCAAAAATATTACTTCAATCAAAAAAGTTTATTAAAAACCTTAAAATGTTTGTTGATGTTTGCTGAAAAAAGAAATGCCTGCTTCTGTTACATGTATGGAGTGCCCCCCCAAACATATTTATTATTATTATATAGCTATCAAACTAAGTAGCGGCTACTACAAATACCACAAAATAAAAAGCTCCCATAAAGTCCACAACCGCCGTTCTCAAAAATAACTACCTAAACTGGGTTGACTCCCTCGGGTTGGTACTGTGTTAATTCTAAAAGTTGAAATAGAGTAGGATAAGTGCTTTACGTTAACACCGATACATCGATTCGTTTATATATTCATGTTATCATACGTGCAAGCCACAATGGGTACACCGAGCATCATTAAATAATTCGAGATCTTTTGTATACCTATGTACCTACATGCTTTTATCTTTTATCTCGATGACGACGACGCGCCACGGCAACTATGCTATGGTGGCTTGTCGCCATTTTACGTGCATTGTGCTAAGATATTATACCTAGTGATCCCGCCAAAAACATAAAGACACTGTATACATTTCCAGTGTTAGCTGAAACACGACGCCCTAAGTAGCAGGAAGTACAGCAAGACCCACTTATACTGGTATTTTGTAGCTCGTCTTGAGGTCGACCGTACTTACCTAGCCAGATTCTTGCGCCTCCCGCGGCGGAGGCGGCAGCGCGCCGACAGAAAATATATCTACCACATTACTTACCTAAAATACTGGTGTTATACCAGCGAACGATAAGTTAAGGAAAATTAAAAGCCCATTTCTGCAGAGCTTGAATGTGTAATAAAATGAATATATAATAATATATAACCTACTATCAAGAGAAAACCTAGTTTTACCTACCTTTCAATATAATTTGGAAACTTGAAGAAAGTATTACAATTTTGTGTATTCAAACATCCAAACATACTGCAGCAGTGATAAAAACGCTTATTTATTTTATTAGCACGTAGCAATAGATCAATGCTGAAAGTAGTTTTAGTTTAAAGTATTTATTTAGCGCTACCTTTGTGATATTTTGTCATATTTTTGGCCACACGGTTCAAAAGATAAGGAGGGACTAGGACTAGACTTTCGGAGAGACTATTTCCAAAAAAAAATACTTAGTCAAAAATGTATTAAAAACCTTATTTTTTTTTTAAAAGACCTGTCGAAACCTATCACAAGTTAATGTTTGCTGATTTTTTTTTTCAGCTTCTGTTAGGTACATATATAGAGTGCCCCCAAAAAATATTTATTTTATTATTTAGCTATTAAACTAAGTAGCGGCTACTACAAGACACCTTTTTATCAATATTCATTGAGCAGTATTTGAGTAAAATTCCTGTTCCTTCCTACATATATAATGGTTATTGTTTTTAAACTTTAGCGATTTTTATACATATTAGATATATTTCGGGACTTTTCGATCGGTGCAATTCGATCGAAACGTCGGGTACATAAAAGGTTCGTACCTTTAAATAATTCATGCGATTAAGTCCCGAAATATGTCTAATACATATAATGGTGTTGACATATTGTTAATCCCTGTACAATCTACCATAATTTAGGCATGCAAAACAAGAAAGAAGAAGGCTATAGGCTATATAACATCACGCTACGACCAATAGGAGTGAAGCATCAACGAAAAATGGTGCTAAGTAATTGTTTTTGGAAATGTCGGGAAAATCATGGTAGTAGTATATGTATATATAATCAAATTATTAGGAATAATATCACAGCTAAGTAGGCTTAACAAGTTTACGAGTAATAGCAGACCAAGTAAGAAGTAACAGAATTTTTGTACAAATTCCATTGAAAAATACTTACATAACGTTCTTAGTAGTATGAAACAAAAACAACAGAAATCAACTTCTTATACCGGATTATTATGCTGGTTAGTTATGGAAAGGGTTCCATAACTAATCAGCATAATAATCCGGTATATAATGTCGGGCTACGCACAATGTAGGGACATTGTGCGTAGCCCGACATGCACTTGCTCGGTTTTTCCTTTTGAGATACGGAACCCTTAAAAAACTAAAGAACAAGCGTCCTTCTTCAAGCTACTGATTCTATTATCAGACATTATCATCATAAGTGACTCGACAACAACAATTAAGAATTTACTGATAGCCAGTGAAGAAATACACTATCCGGAGTCGTCATCAGATCAGTTGTCGTCCAGTGTTTTTATTCACGTTCTTTTTTTTTTGCGGCAAGCCCAACCCTAAATCAATAAAATAAAAACATTGTAATTTGTAATCGATCCAACAGATGTCTTTTTTTGGCAAAATTTGATATATAACGCGTTTCATCTACTGGTTTGCATTGAAAAAATCTTTCAGTGTTGAAGAAGACGATAGAAGAAGAAGGCTATATAAAAAAAACACGCAACGACCAATAGGCGCGGATCATCAACGAAAAATGTTTGCAAAAACGGGGAAAATTTACGCAAACAAACTTGCGCGGGTCAGCTAGGCCTATAGGTATATAATGTCCATGAACGTATTTACACATTTATACATTAAATAAATATTACTTTAAAAACTTAAAAACACACTTTAATAAAATTGTATCTGGATAAAGGCCAGGATGTGATAAAGCCCGGAAGTTGCTGCAACCTAAAAGATCTATTGTGACGCCTCTTTCTTCCTTAAAGAATATCTTCAAGTTCTAGTCTGACGTCGACTATACATCTTGGTGGAATGGCCATAACGTCGTCAGGTGTGATTATGTACCCTCCGAGGTGCTGGCTTCTAGTGTGGTGAATTGCCTCGCAGCCATATAGGATGTGTATAGGTATTTCCTCGTCCTTTGGCACAACCTGCAAACATTAGTATCGAGGATTTAATAGAATACCAACCCAAAAAATATTAAAAAAATATTTTTTATTATATTGTAATCGGTCCTTGATAAAGTGTGCAAAGTTTCAATTGCATCCGATTTTCATCCGATGTTTTGAAGGGGATCACAATCACTTTCAAAGATTCCGTTACATACATACAGGTGCAGTTTATAAAAGAGTGTTTAAAAAATCTACTCAATAATTGAATTACTGCCAATCTGACCTTCTCCGCTTAAAGGAATGTAGGCGGAAATCACCAATCACCAACATTCCGCTTTGTGGATTAAGGCCCATATCCTTTGAAGCTGAGATTTATAAAACGTTCTTACATTTAGCCAGGGACATATTCAGGATTTTGGACTGGGATGAAATTGATCCTGTTGAAGACAATATTAATAACGGTAAATACTCAAGCTTAGCAATTTGACATTTAAAAAAAGACAACTCCACATATGGCTTGCATCCTAGTGCAGCAAAAACCTAAGTAGATACGCTTTATAGATCTTACCCCCGAGTACTCAAACGATAATTATCTTTGAGTAGTGTTCCAAAACGTTTATTTATTAATTTGGTTTATCAACAGTTGTTACAACATTACATCATCAAGGTTACACATTCTGTTTCTGTTGTTACTGTTCACCTTTAACGGCCGGTCTCAATAATCTAACTATCGATGGATTTGGCTACTAGAGGTATATATTTGACATAAGCTCCATAAAAAATATTACAAAATTCTACCTCTAGTAGCCAAATTCATCGATAGGTAGATTATTGAGACCGGCCGTAAGTGACAGTGACAGCATCACAAAGCTAAGTGATAATAGCGCACTAACCTCTACCTAGGTATATACCTAACATTGACGTACAGACCAGGACTGCGCTATACTCACAAAGTTGAGCACTTTTTAGAAAGAGACAACGCTACTTTGTGAACAATACCTGTCAAAGGCCACACGAGTTTTTTCTCTCTTTGCAGTCAATATTTACCTTTTAAATTAAAAGGGATGGCGTGGTTCTGGTCTATACGTCAAGGGTATATAGTACTAGTTCTACAAATTATACTCTCTCTATGATCAATCCTCCAATGGCCCGTGAATAAAACACTCCACTTTTTAGACTATTGAATTTATTCCACTATGAAATAGTACTGTATAAAGTGTTCTCTTATAATTACTTTTTTTTTGTGAGGTGTTAAGTGTAAGCCATTAGGCTATGTACACCCTTGTGCGGTCGTGCGGCGAGCGAGTGCTCCTAACCTAAATGTACCTACGTATTCAAACTTTTGTTAGACGGAACTAACAAAAATTTGCCTACGGTGATATGAGTGAGTGTGAGTGCTGCATGTACATAGGGTGTCCCCTACTAAGGGTACTCGAACCCTAGTCGTGGGCTATACTAGGTGTGGTAGGCCGGCCCGATTGTGTAGTGACGCGGTGACGATACAAACGACCCCTACGTCGAGGTCGGTATCGCGGTGAGTTGTGTCTCATAGGGTATGCAGCTTCCTGCGCCTTGGTGATCTCGTCGTCATCGTCGCCGAGAACGTGTCTCGGACGACGGATGCGCGAGATGCAAGACGGTGTGTAGAAAGACGATGCCACTATGAGTGGGTTCTTGTGTGCGGTGGAGGAGTCAAAGAAATTCTGAGAACAGCGCTTCATGAATTGCCTAATTGTAGGCAGCCCGAGGTCTATGTGAACTTGTGAAGGTTCTCTGTCCTAACATCCCAGGGAGCTCCTGTTGCTTTACGCATGAATTTGTTCTGGAGAACCTGAAGTTTTGCGAATGTTACAGGGGGGGGGGATTGCGAACACAGAGGAGGCATACGTCGTGATGGGGCGTATGCAAACCGTACAAAGGCGGACTGGCTTTGTTCGTAAGCGAAAACTTTGAACGACGGTTTAAGAGGAAGTATAGTCGACTTAGTGCCATAGCGGCCCTAGTGCGTATATGCAGTCTTAATGTGCGGAACAAACGACAGATGATCATCAAGAATAACTCCTAAGTATTTGGCTTGCTTCTTCCAATGTTGTCATCGGCTTACGGAACATACGAATCTTGGGCGGGCGGGGAGGGGGGTCGTGGCAGCATGCCTATGATATAGCACTGCTTGGCTTTCGTCTGGATTCACCTCGTTCCTCCATTACCTAAACATGCACCGAGTGCATTGGCTGCGGATTGGAGGTTCTTGGCTATTGAATCTAGACTGGTACCAAAGCAGTAAATTGCAGTGTCGTCTGCGAAAAGTGCTAATTGAGCTAGCCGATGCTTTAGTATATCGCTTGTGAAGAGCGAGAACAGGATTGGAGATAATACCGAGCCCTGTGGGACTCCGGCATGAACGGAGTGGGGGGAGGAGAGGGTGCCTTCCACTCTGTAGCGGAAATGGCGATTCGACAAGTAGTCTCGTATGATGAGCATGAGTCTGTGTGGCACTTCCATCTGCCACAGCTTATATAATAATTGTTTGTGCCAAACTTTGTCGAATACCTTTGCCACATCAAAGTAGAGGGCACCGCTATGTTAACCGTACATGAATTTGAAAATTATGTGCTCAACCAGACGGTGGACTTACTGAACACAGGAATGATGATTCCTAATGCCAAATTGCTTATGGGGAATGAGCAGGTTAGCATCAGCGTATGCTAGGAGACATCTGAGAATAAGTCGTTTGTAGATCTTACCCATGCCGCCTTATAATTACAAAATTCGGAGAGCTTATATATTGTCGCTTGTAACGAAACCATACCGCGATTCAGCGGTAAGGCACAGTGATATCTATTATTCCTGAACGACAACATATTTCAATACGAAATACAAAATTGCCTTCAACACTCTATTTTGTGCTAGTACCCTGCACTGGTTACCCCGTACAAAGTGATAGCAATTTCAAATGCCGAAACGAATGACTATTCTGTGAACTTTTTTGACACATAAGACAAATGACTGTTGTTGTTATCCTTGTTACACAAGTATAGACTTCTATTTGATTTTGTCAAATGACCGTTCAAATGCCGAAACTAAATGGAAGTCGGAACGCTGGACAGGCTAGTGGCTAACCTGTACAACATACTAGTACCCTATGTGTAACTACTACTAACAGTGAGTCAACTCGAGCGCTCGGTGGGTGTCCGATGAGGTGCGTAGTAGGAGCTGAGAGCTGAGCGTCCCATCCACCCTCTGTACCTCGAGGCTTGCCTGCGTCGAGGTACGTTTCGTGACGGGGTGTTTCGTTGTATGCGTAGGTAAGGCACTACTTATTAGTAAGCGGTTTTATTTCAACGTCCCACAATAAATTTAATGAAGGTTTACGATTTCACCGATTTTCGAAAGACGAGAAACCTATTTAAATAAAATAATTGTATACCGCCATTTAGTAGGAGACATACCTAATATCCTCGATGTATATACAGTTTATAATGATAATAGAGAAATTAGGAGGTAAAAGAAAGAGTGGCCGCGATTTATTGCTTAGTTCCTTTTGCTGACTTTACCTCTTGCTTGCGAACAGGCATATAGTAGGTATTTGTACATGTCGAATCATGGTTTTTCACAAGTATAGTATTTTGCTTCTTAAATGAATAAAGAATTTTCGATTGATTTGATATATGTACCTATTTAGAATTATCTAAGTATGTTTACGAGTATCAGTGGTCTGGTTGCCTAGTACCTCAGTTTGGGATCATATGGTTTCGTGTGAGTTGTCTGATATAAGTTAAATCTTTTAATATTGTTTCGTTACAGAGATCCCGTTGAAAACTAAAATGTAAAAATATGCCAAGGGGTCGCTAATAACAGAAGTGCATTGTAACTGTAAATCATATTCTTTCTTTTAAATATCTAAAAATCAATCCTATTCCTATCATTTATGGCGTATTTCATTTTTTTTAACAATTTGTTATTTGCGACTTAATAGAGCAATTTGGCAACTAAGTTTTGTTATTACTAGCAATGTGGGTCGCACATTACCGTGGCCCAAAATACTTCGTGTAACCATGGTCGGTGGGTCGCCCTCTTGCAACTTGGTTGATACAGTGCCGTGTGTCTAGATAGATTCCCGTGTTGATCGAACTATTTACATACTTATAAGTTAGTACGGAATCCTCAGTGCACGAGTCCCACTAGCACTTGGCAGGTTTTTGCAATCCCAACGAGTCGCCGAGTGTCGGCGTTTTGCGCTACTTCAAAGGAGTTGACTCACTATTTGTAGTAATTACACATGTGCTAGTACTAAAAAGGTCTAATCAGTGCGTTAGAATATACTTGTATCCCTTTCCAGTATTATGAATGTTTGCATCCAAAGGTGAAAGAACTGCTATAAATAAAATCCCAATAATCAAAGTTACAAATTAATATTACAAGTTATCCTTATTATTCATAAACTGAAGGTAATGGCGTAATGGGAAAATTGTGAGACGCACACATATTAGTGGAATGATCTCAAATGTCTCGTAGTGCTCCTACACTAAAGAAAAAATATTTTATACCAACAATAATAACAAAATACATAAAAAAATTACAAGCACTGCGAGGAACAACGCGTTATTTATTTATGTGTGAATGTGGTCGAGCACAGTCGGGTGATCTCAAAATCCCACTAAGTGTACCTACTTGGAGAAACTGTATCCAGGCTACGGCTTGTTTCAGTGGTTCATCTCGCCGCCAGCAGAAACATACGTCACTGGGTGTTAGCCAGTGGCCACTGTGGAATCAAATCCGGGTGTCAAGTGCAAGTGTCACATTCAAGAGATTGTCAAACAATCTTTTTTTTTTTTATTTTTTTTTATTTTTTTTTTTATAGATGGGAAATCATCATATGACTTCTCCCGCTGTGGGCACGAGCGGGAGGGCGTGTCAGACTCCTACTGACTAAAACCCATCTGTGTTCCTTCTTTCGCCCTGGTGTTCCGGGAGCACGGTAACTCTTTCGAACGATCCCGCACTCCCGGTGGGCGCTGGCCCAATGGGGCCCCGTCACTTGCTGACACCTCTTTTGCGCGCGTTAAGCGCGCGTGGAACATTAGCGCGCCGTCGACCCGGCCTAGTCCTAAGCTGGACGGCAAGCTACCCACTGCTCGTCGTCCTCAGGCCTGCGCCTAGGGTGGCCGGATGTCGTCCCTTGTCACCCGTCGCCCGGGCCGTATCGCGGGGCGGCCGGGGCATTGTCAAACAATCTAAAGGTACAATTTTATGGTTGTACGACACGTACATACCTACTCCGCCTGCTTGTGTATAGAGCAATAAAATATAGCATATTGTATGTGTAATTCTATATCAAATATGTTAAAAATGTATTTAAATGAAATAGTGCCGAAAGTTTATACATTTTTAAAGTATTTTTTTTTATTGGAGACAAAAGTTTAAAGATTAGCGCGTTCAAACAAACATACCTACTCTTCAGCTTTATATTTTAGATATAAAATACTTTAGTTGTTTCTGTGTAATAACAGATTACAACGTTACACCGCGTCGTGGGTATTTTTTTAAAAAGAAAACAATTCAAAATTCTAAATTCTTTATTCACTTAGGATACAAAACAACTCTTGTGATACATAATGCATAAAAATGGGATTCTCCATGTACATGTAATGCCAAGTTCGCAAACAATAGGTAAAGCCTACATAAGGTAAAGCACTCTTTTCAAATTGCCAATTTTACAATGTTTGAATGTTTATAAACTTGATAGGGGGGTAAGGTGCTGCGACTAATATACTATACACCATGTTAAAGGACTGATGCAAATTGTATTATCAAAAAGTTGAAACATGAGATAAACCAAAATCAGCCTTAGTGGGTACAATGTAGTAGGAGCATCTACTTACAACAAAGGTAAACTATATGTGCTTAAATATTGGCCAAAGTATGTGGGTCGCACATTAGGTACTAGCAATCTACTTCTCCTGCTAAAGTGAATTGCTCATGTTAGGAGTGGGTTCACGTATATTATGTAAGATGAAACCGCGACTCGTTCCTACTCATATTCGTACCTATCACTAACTACTATGAGGTAGCACCTTAATATAATTTACACGAGGAAACTCGAAGTTTCCTTCACGTAAGTAATATATTTGTAACAAATAGACGTAATATAAAAGAGACGTTAACGTGCATAATATTCATTCTAGTCTATACACTCAAGTGATCAGAATCAACTATGAAGTGCCTCTTATACATTATATTGTTAAACATGGCATTAGCCTTATGTTTGCCGCGACCAAGTCACAGTTTCGAAATGGATTACAACCAATCATTGGGTTTACATAGAGTTAAGAGACAGTCAATTTTGAGAGGAAATGGAAAGTGCGCTTATGGTTACGTTAGATTACAATTTCATTGCGTGGATTGTGATTTGTAAGTATATTCATTCTTAAAACTTTTATTTTCAAATTATACATCCCCTTTTTCCGAAATCCTGAATTTGGGCAATTGGTGCCAAATCCCACCCAAACCAAAATCATGAATCTGGGAACGCACAACGAATTCCCGCCTAAATTCATAATATGTGATCTTGAAAACATTTTCAAGATTACATATTTTGACTTACATACATAGAACCATAGTTCTATTTATGTGAGCAGAATGGGTAAAAGGGATAGGATTTCAACGTTCACGATTTTTTACCCGACTGCGCAAGAAGAAGGATTATGTTTTTCGAGTGTAGACGCACGCCCTAGAGTCTAAACGGTTAGATTCGTCTTTTTAAGATTGACACTGGGTACATTATAATAAGAAAAAAACAAAATGGCGAATTTTACTATTTTCCTATTTTGAAATAATTTCAGTTAGATATCAATTTTAAGCAGTCGGGTTCGTTTTTGTAATAATTTAGCTTGTTTAAGTGTGTGGACTTCATTTACTTATATATCTTATTTTTTGCCTTTTTTCCAAAATGGTAAATATACCTCTTTTTTAGATTTTTTTTTCTCTGCAGTTTCTTAATTTTAATGTTTTTTTTAGCTATGAAGACGCAACTGGAAGACCATGTCCGTATCAAGCAAATTTGGTTTTAAAATGATACAAATTGAGAAACAATAAGAATGTTATTTGAATAAACTAAAGTACAAAAAGTGCAGCTTTTACGAACAAATGTGTCGTTGTAGTCAACTGTCAATAGAAGTCGGACTAACTAAGAACCGAAAGCAATGGTCGGCTAACCTGTAGGTACCTTGATAATCATAAAAATTGGATACTTAATAAAAAGGGCAGCTTAAAGGTCATAGCTCAAGAAGTTTGCTAGTTTTGTAGTGTTTTATGTCAATGTATTGTGATGATTTTGAATTTCGTCCTTCTCAAAAAAAGTCTGACGAAATAGCAAAAATAGTACTTACCTGCGGTAAAAATTCGTATTTGTTTTTTTTTATAACCTTTTAATTCATATAACCATAGTGATATTAATATCACAAAATTACAAGGTGCTCAGATTTTGGTAAAGTTATGTACTTGCATTCAGTATTAGGTGTACGTAACGAGCTTTGAATTGATCTCACCTTTCTGTTACACGTTGTATATTAGTAGGTATAGTCCAAGAGGAAGCTCCACAAAATGCAAGAACATTTTCGTTAGTGGAGTAACGAAATATGCTTTTGTCAGTCAGCTGGTCCTTAGCGTTTGGCACAGAGGCAGATTATTTTTATTTTGAATGACATTAATATATGGTAAAACTGCTTTCTAAAAGTTATGTAAAAAAAAAAATCTAAAAGTAAAAAAAAAACGGGCGGCATAAAAAAGATGTAAACAAGATCCCCTACATAATTATATAATTTCATGCAGTCGGAGGCATTAATGAATCTCGCTGAACTTATTGAATTGCCTTTATATTTTTTTTTTTTATTTAATAATTTTTAGTAAATACTTGTAGGATGTAACCGATGTAATAACTAACTTTTATCACAGCTATTGTCAAGTATTTAAAATTAAAATAGTTGTTGTATCTTTTTTTTTTTAAGATGAGCCCTATAATTTGATACCTATATTGCAGTATTCAAAACAACTTTTTTTTCACATCTCTTTATTTTGACATGTGAGATGTCAAAATAAAGAGATGTGTAAAAAACGTTTGTTGTTTGTTAAGCCGCCATGTTTGTTTTTTTAAAACGTTACCTATCTAAGAACACTTGGGCGATTAAGACGAATCTAACGACGTCTTAATTGTATAAATCCTGTCAGTGGATTGTGAGATATCAGGTAATAAAGAATATTACAATCATATTAGAATGACATTGCCATTAGTCAGTCAGCATAACTCTATAGCGTAGACGATTAAAGTCCTGTACGCCAAACGCTACGGAATCCAGCTGACTGACGAAAGGGTATTTCTTTACACAACTAATGTGACGTAATATTAAAATAAAAAATCAGCCTTTACAAAATGCTTGCACTTTTGGCGCTCTCCTCTCGGTCTAGCAAAGGTGTTATTATACTATACAACAGCCAGAGTAGGTTTTAGTATCACAATTTAAAACTGTATCGCTTTATTTGATTTATGAAGTTTATTTTTTAAAAAGCCGGACAAGTGTGAGTCGGACTCGCCCACCAAGAGTTCCGTACAAATTTATATATATTATATTTATATATATATATATATATATATATATATATTTATATATTTAAAGACGACTCCCGCAATAGGGTACAAGCCCTGTGTCGTGGGGTATTTTACAAACATACAAGTCACCGACACAAATTACACCCAGATTCGGAACAACAATTTGTTGTGGATCACACAAAGTGGTGTCCTGTGTGGGAATCGAACCCGTCCTCTTGCGTAGCAGTCAGACACACTCCCACCGCGCCACAGAGGCAATCAATTTATATTTTTTGCCTATTTCTTTTTATCGTGTTGACTCAGGACCTTGATTTTTTTACACCTAATAAGGACTATAGGACTATATAACCTCTGTATCTGGTATAAATTTCAACTTGCTAGGTTCCTGAGAAAATCGGTGGTGACACACGTGCAGACTGACAAGAGAGTGATCTTATAAGGGTTCCTTTTTTGAGTTACGGAACTCTAAAAAGTATAAAATGAATAGTAAACTACGGAACTACAAATATTTCTTTGATCTCCACTACAACTATGTAGCTTCTAATGTTCAAAAGTAACTGGCCTCCACACAATGTATCAACATAACTATAGTAGATAGATACCTACTTGGTAATCTAATTCAGTTATTAAGGCGTAATAACGAGACAAAGAATAAAATATATATTTATGAAGTGACGACAGGTATTTATTATTATTGGTTTATAAAGTTGTCTTTAATATATTAAATAAATATTTTATAAGAAATCGTATAATTATGTATGTACCTAAGTTATTTAACACAGTTTATAACCCACAAGTCCCATAACTAACAAGATTAAATACGTAGGTACCTATTTATTACTAAGGAATGAAAGAATACATATGTCAGTCATGTCACATGACTACTGACTTCTATGATACTAGTACACTGGATAGATTACCACATCAAGACTCCCATTTGATTATGACATTTGAAAGGTCATTTGACAAATTCAAATTAAAGTGTATACTTTGTACCAACGGCCATTTGTCATAAGTTTCACAAAAGTTTACAGGATGGTCATTCGATTCGGCATTTCAAATTATGTCACTTTGTACACCGTTGCCAATCCAGCGTACCTACTAGCAGTTACTGGAGAGGTCAGTACACATGACACAAAATACAGATAAACGTAAGACGCGTTAGACCACAACACATCAAGAGTACCAAAAGAAAGTTTCAAAGAAACGCGCTTGAGCACACACATATAGACATCTCTGACCACCTCAGAACGCTTTCCGAAGGTGTTCCGTATGTAATTACACGGTCACACGGAACACCTTCGGAACAAAGCGTTATATTATATTACAGTGCCTATAAGCGAAAAAAAAAATTCTTTCGAATATCGAAATATCGATAGGCAGCTACGATTAATAAGTCTGATTTAAAAGTGTCGGAGCCGAAGTCGGAGTCGGAGGTGTAAATCAATCAGAAGTTCCGACCTTTCGGAGTCGGAGTCGAAGCTCCGTAACATCCCTGTTATGTACCAGCTCTCAGTATCACGTGCGTAAGTAGGTATATTGAATTTGACCACACCTTACAGTTATGCGTTGTACAGAAAGGTGGCAGTAAGTATCGAAACATATGTATTTATTTGTTAGCTACTGATGATAAGTTCTACCATAACATTTCCGATTTCCGTCTACTAGGCATATGCCGTAAACGTTAACGCCTGCGCAAAGATATTTTTTTTTTTGGTTTAGAGAAGTTTTTTGTCGCATCTATCAACTTAACGTCAGAGGCATACAAATCTCTACTAATATTATAAAGCTGAAGAGTTTGTTTGTTTTTTAAACGCGGTAATCTCAGGAACTACTGATCCGAATTGAAAAATTATTTCACCTGTTGGATAGCCCATTTATCGAGAAAGGCTATAGTTTATATAACATCACGCTACGACCAATAGGAGCGGAGCAGCAATGAGAAATGTTGCAAAAACGGGGAAAATTTTCACAGACGAAGTTGCGCGGGACAGCTAGTTATAACATAAAATTGTTCTTTCCGCGGGCGTTAACGCTTAAAGTAAATGAAACTTGTCTAGACCTCAAGAGCTCGACAGCATCAAATTACTGTAAGTTTTACCTTTTTTACATTGGTCACATTTTATCACTTTTATTGCTATTAAATATATTATATTCTGCCAGGCGTTGTTTTTAATGTATGTACTTATTTACTTAAGTAATTGTTAATCTCATTGAAATACCTTATTCCTTAGGTACTTTGTGAACGAATTTTCATGATATAAAGCTAAGAACCATTCCAATTAATCTAGCAAAGTTCAACAGTGATTTTACATTGGTCGCCAATTTAATCGGTACTATTAAACATTATTATTTTGTCAGGCCCACTTAAATAGTTGGCAATATCAAGGAAGCTAAATGCCTCCTTACCCAGGTACTTGCTTTAGTTATATAAACTATGTTTATAATATTGTGCCATTTCTGCAACATCTCTGCCGCAGTTGCGGCCACACTTAGCATATTGCCACAGCGCTAATTTATACAGTGAATCTCAGAGGGTTGAGTGAGGTCGGGCTTACGCTGGAAGGCAGGGAAGCTGGTGCTCCTTCCGAAGCCGGGACGGCCTCCCGACTCAATTGCGGCCTACAGGCCTATAGTGTTGCTGGATGACGCGGGGAAGTTGCTGGAGAGAATTCTCGCTACCCGCATCGTCCGTCATATGAACGAGGTCGGCCCCGATCTTTCGAACGCTCAGTACGGCTTTCGTGTTGGGCGCTCGACCGTTGGGGCCATTCTGCGCCTGAGGGCCGCATCGGAGGAGGCCGTCGCCGGTGGAGGAGTGATGTTGGCGATATCTCTCGATATCGCAAACGCCTTCGGGTCTCTGCCATTCAGCTGCATCAGAGAGGCGCTCCGGTATCATGGAGTGCCCGTGTACCTAAGGCAGCTAGTGGCAGACTACCTCGAAGGCAGGAGGATCCTGTACGAGGACCGAGAGGGTGAGGTAATCCGCAGGGACGTCTCGTGTGGTGTTCCACAGAGCTCTGTCTTGGGGCCCCTATTGTGGAATATCGGCTACGACTGGGCCCTGCGGTGTGGTTTCCCCCCCGGATAGGCGTCATCTGCTATGCGGGTGACACCCTCATCACGGCCCGGGGTGGGAATTTTGAGGAGGTGGCGCGCCTGGCCAACCTAGGGATTTCCCGAATGGTCGGGCGCATCGAGGCGCTGGGGCTTAGGGTGGCCCTTTCCAAGACGGAGGCCCTACTATTCCATGGGCCCGACGCGTCCCTGACCGCCCAGAATAGGGTCCGCTTAGGGAGACCCCAGCGGACCATGTCAGTCAAGGCCATACGCGGATACCGCACGGTGTCTGCAGAGGCGGCGTGCGCATTGGCCGGCACACCACCGTGGGATTTGGAGGCGGAAGTGCTCGCCGAAGTGTATCGGCGGGCGGTGGCTGTTCGGGCAGGGGCCCAAGTAACAAAATCTGGTACTATAAAAGACCTGAGAACATTTTAGAACGTGCTAATTAGTGTTCATGATTAGCACTATATTAGAACCCCGAATAGGCCTAGTTTTATCACTGATTTTTTCTATATAGATTACATAAAGGCTGTCACGGTGATAAATCAGCTCTGTAGTTGAAATGTAAAAGTGATAAGAACCGCTTTTTAGTACTAAATTAACAACGTTTTTGACATAAATTTGCACTATAAAAGTAACCAAAACATGTTTAAAGTGTTATTTTATACCGTAAACGATTCGAATGATCTTTTTTATCACACTTGTTTACCAGTTTACGAGTACGTATTAGGTGTATGTATCGTGAGTATTCTTCAAGAAAACAAATACCGGTAAGTTTATGTTTTATGTCACTGTAGCCATTGATAATAAAATTAACAAGTACTACAATACATTCATGGACTATAAATCTTCGGTAACTTGCACTTGCGAAAATAATTGTGTCGCTAAAGTCATTATACTGATTTCAAATTTGACAATGCGCCCTCATAACTTTTATGTTTTAATTAATATTTAATTAATAAAATAAGGACTTTTCCCGACAATGGCTGCTATAGAACACATTGGCTCCAGTCGTGCTGCTAATGTGCTACCATGACAAAAAAGACCAGCCATTTTTCCATCTAACACCGATTAGGGTTTCGTTGTCCAAATATAAAAATAGTGTAGTCAAAATTATTAATTGTTTTCCTTACCTGCCATTAATAAATTTAGTCATGGCGTATCTTATGGACATGGATTGTTTCCGCATCAGCTGCAAGCAATCTGTTTCTCAACTCATCCGTTTTTATTACTTTAATATTTTTTATGTTTGATAAGAAGTAGATTGCTTCTACACATCGAACTTCTTTTTTAAATATTACATAGATAAGTACTGAGATGTTGACAATAGATGCTCCTACTAGATAAAAGATATAAATTAAAACTGATCTTGTTAATAATTAATAACGTTTACAATAAATATTGATTAATAAAATATCTTGTTAATAATTAATAACGTTTCTTTTTCTTAAGCCAGTAAGGCTTGAGAAAAAAAAACGTTATTGATACATCCCTGTTGAGGTACAAAACAAATATTTTCTGAAACCGCTTGGCCAGAATTTACAATATATACTTATATTTATAAAGTACTCGTCACATAAATGATACTGAAAAGCTAGTATAGTCGGCGCACATATCTGCGCCTGATGCCGTCTTAGGTGCGCCGGGCATTGCCACTGGGCGGGCCGCCGACGGTATAACAAATTCCGGCGGCCCGTTCGAGTAGGCGAGCGATACACGGCGGGTTTTTTAGTGGGTGCAAACGGACGGTGGGGGTGTACGTAAGGAATTTTTCCCGCCACATCAAAAAAAAAAAAGGTCGGGCTTACGCTCGAACTCGAACTCGGTCGTATCGTCAACCGAGGCAACGTCATGCGCCGGCTATAAAAATGCACACACACATAGACGTGTGTGCATTTTTTTCCTACAGCTGTGAGCCGGCCATCTGTACATATGTTACTGCAGCGGTATAGCCACGGTGTAATAATAACAAGTTGAATTTATTTATAGGTACTTGTGATTATTTTATTATTCAAATGAGAAATAATTATTATATTTGAGGTTTTCTCTGAATATTTATAAGTATAACATAATCAAGGTATTCTGCTAAGTATATTTCTTCGTTCATATATAAATAGAACAGTGACATAAAATGGCTCATTTGAGGACTGCAATTTAAACAAAACGTTGCACACCTATCTACTTCAAGATGAAAACATTCTACATATGTATTATATGTTCGTAAACTTTCGCGATTTGTACACATTATAGAATTTTATAAGCTATGGGTCTTAATTGCGTAAATATTTTATTTTAATGCTAAATACCTTTGTTTATTGCCCGACGTTTCGACCGTATTGCAACGGCCGTCACGGGTAGACTCAAATAATAAATAAAATATTTACGCGATTAAGACCCGAAGCTTATAAAATTCTATAATTCTACATAATGATAGTCATTGCTGTGCTGTTCAGCTCTGAGGTTCGTAGTGACTAATATAATGCTAGAATAATCCAATGTGATAAACTGATAACAAACAGGCCCCGCTTAGGGGATTACAAGTGATTCGCAGTGGTAGTTGCCCCAAGTTCACCACTAGAATAGCGTCAAGATGTATCTCTTGTACTTTGTAAGTAGTCATACTTACTAATATTATACACACACTTTTGCCCGCGTGGTTGTATTATTATGATACAGTTTCATCTTCCGTTCAGTAGTTTTTGAGCAAGGCACATGCATTCTGCAACCTAAGTGAATAAAGTACTTTGACTTTGGCAGACACAATTGACGGTTGTGTTCAGAAACGCCTATGAAAAAGTTACGGCAACTTGTTTGCGTAATAATGCGTGCTAACTATTAGGTATAGACATAAGTTTATCCTACCTACATTAAAATGTGAAAGTTATTCGCCGATTCAATCCATATGTAAAGGACATTATTACATGTCTCTATAACCAAGGCACACCTTATTTATTTTCGCTATTTGACATAAGATTCCAGCACACGTTGTTTATTAAATAGTACCAACTACCCCTCCCCCCCCCCCTCGAAATTACGAAAACCCTGAAAACGGGTTTGCTTTACAGTAGTGTAGTTTACAAACATGAAGCATCTGGTCACCAACGTGAAGTCCCGAACGAAAATTTTTTGGACTAGAGATTTGGTATCGTCGCTAGATTTTTGACCATCTTTAGGGTAAATAACTATTGAGCTCAAATTTTTAGGGTGCAGAAAATCTTTGTTATGGGTCTGGACCATTTCCGCAAAGGATGGCTTGCCTTGTTGAGTCACTGGTTTATTGCTATGTACTTCCATTGTCTCTCTGATAGATTTATGAAGTCAATAAGGCATTCAGATAGGTCTTGGTTTTCCTTTAAGGATTCCAGTGAAGTGTGGATCAAAATCGCTTTTTCCTAGTGACTGGTAGTGCACAGCCACCTGAGAGACTCCATTTCCGACCTTCTGCGCAATTGAATTGATTCTCAGTTTTCGTTCAGAGTTCAGTTTCCCGTCTGCAGCAATTTGGCATACCTCATTCAGACATTGTTCTATTGTTGACATCCAATTCTTGATATCGCTGGTCCTCAAGGCTTTAACGGTGAGGTCTTTCTTCTGTTGCGACTGAGGTGTGCTGGGAGGGCTGCGAGGGCTACTGTCCATAGTAACCATAATTTGTTTTAGTCGGTTGTCATAATAACATTTACATAATCACTATAAATTGTAAGCGTCGTTACTTAATCGTAAAAAGAAATCTAGGTCACTGATTTAATAAACATGTATAAAATTAATGCTAATAATAAAACGCACGTCTGTTCACTACAAAGTGCGAACACTAATTCTATTGATGAATATTGTCTGGTGTGATACTTATCAGCTGTTCTACAGCGATATGGTCGTACATTGCAGTAATGTTGTGAATTGGTTATGTTAGAAAGTATCTGTGGTATATTGTATTTAGGATGTATGAAATGTAGTATGGCAAATGTTTACTAGAAGACTTGCTAATAAGAAACCTTTGATACAACTAGACCAAACAAGGTTGAAAATATATGATACTTGCCATTTATTCCTTTGTATTATTTACCTCCCTAATTTATTCTATTACCTATTGATAAGGTTAGATTGCAACTGATTGCGTATATGATCCAAATATCCTGACACAGTAGTAAGTGTAGTTCTACGATGAGTCGTAGTGGTCTACAATGAGTCGTAGGACTTCTACGTAGTTGTACAATAAAAGCTTTAGTATTTTATTACAAATCGCTACGAACCCTGTGTAAAATCTAACACATGCATTAAGTAAACGCATCTAACAACCAGACCACGTTCAACTCGCGTTCGACTCACATTATTGATACATGAAATATCATTACATCAAGTTTCAGTGAAATAAATCAGTTTACTTTAACTATCAACAACTAAAGAATGCAAACCGTACAGTCACTACCTATGCACTAGACCAACAGGCCAATCATATATCTAATATGTATAATATCACAAAATTTAAAAAACATGGCCGTTGCAATACGGTCGAAACGTAATATATATATTTCATAATAACTAAACTTATTTTCATTTATTTCCTTCCTTCTTCATTCCTTTTCCTCCCTCTTAATTTAAATATTTAGTGGGCGCGCGGCGAAGACCGCGAAGAGCAGTTATTCTGCCGCGTTCATAATTAGAAAATAAAAAAAACAACTACGTACCTACCCCTGCAAATAAAGGAGGCCATTGACGATCGCGACATCCATAATTCCAAATGGAGTGGACGAATGTCAAAAACGTTTTCCCATTTGAATGGACGTCATCCGATTTTGGAATTGTAAACGGACATCGTCCAGTCAAAATGCAATTTGAAAGACATCCGTTTTTTTTGGTTAGCGGGCAAATCAAGAAGCTTATAGTAATTTTGTGCCTAGGGTTGCTAGGATTTACCTTGTCGTCTTGCTTAGAAAGAGACCCACTCTCTCTTTTTAAGCATAATATCAAATCATGGTTCCAATGTCACGAAAGAGAAGAATAAATAAAATGTCTGATAAATAATAATTTCTTTTCTTCACTTCTTCATTAATTAATTTATAGTGTTGACATCAGTCTTTAGTAAAACCTACTTGGTACGTTAAAATGGAAGTATAGTCAATGGTGCCATTATTTTGCTTACATTAATTCAGTATGAGTGCATTCGGAGTTTTCCAAATGGACGTTTCGTCAGTGGCCACCTTAACAAATATCTTTGAAAGTGTATCTTTGAAATTGGATGTATGAATATTCTATAAATGGTTCTTGTCATGAGTCCATTATTTTGTTTTGCTATTGGTATTGATCTCAAATACCTCATGATAATCATTTTTAGGCTTTTGTCACTTAAAAGTAAAAAACGAAACCCATAAATATAGGATCACTTTGTTGTCCGTCCGCCCGCCAGTCTGTCAGTCTCGGGAACGCGTGAAGATATCGAGTTGAAATTAAAACCATACTCAGGTCTAAAGTTTTTTAAAGCTATAAATAAATCAAACTTCTAAGTTAACGTTAAAAAAAGATACGGGCGTTTATGCCGCAAAAAAGTACATTTCGAGACTCGAGTCCTAAACTACTTATAAATGTACCTACACATTTTTTATGTTACCCTCGGTGGGTGACTCGCACTTGTCCGGTTTTTTTATGTGACTTTAATCCCTTATGTGATTATGACTTACCTCGATCTTATTATCTTGATGCTAATCACGTCTGACATCAGTCACACTATGATATAAATAACACACGTAAGTCTTTAATAATAGTAGGTACATTTTTATTACGTTGAATTGTCAAAATTAGAACATACCGTATTGCAGCAAAAGTATATTGACCATAAAAACGAACCGGTCCCACGCGAATAAAATAAAACACACGCGGTGACCATAAATAATAACAAAAAGGTAAAAAAATACATACTATCAAACAGTCATATTGTTTTTTTAACCAGGCTTATGTTACCAAGAGCCAGGCTTAGAAGTTTTAATATCTATAATATCTTGGGCAGCTCACACAATGCTATCTGATCCCAAACTAAGCAAAGCTTGTACTATGGTAACCAGACAACTGATAAACATACTTATATATTTCTAAATACATACATATTGTAGATAAATTACACCCAGACACAGAATAAACCATCGTGCTCATCACACAAAGTTTTATCCTGGGTGGGGATCGAACCCACGAGCTCTTGCGTAGCAGTCGGACACACTCTCACCGCGCCACTAAGGTAGTTATGTTGGAATAAAAACCTCACCAAATGTGAAAGTTTGTGAGGATTGATGTATGAATGTTTGTTACTCTTTCGCGCTAACAAATTTAGCATACCTATAGATAGATTATAATCTGAAATAACACATCGGCCTTTTTTCGGAAAAATGTACGGTCCCTGTGGGAAAGATAGTTTTCAAAATTGCTACATAAACAAAGTGGCGGGCAACTGCTAGTAAGTAATATTTATGTAGGTAAGTATGTATTAGTTACTTTTTGTATTTCAGTCAAATATATTTTGGGACTTATTTGCCACCAGTTCGTAGGAGGACTAAAATTGACAAACAACAACAATAACATTTATTTCGGTAACTCTTTTACACTTAAAAACTTCTATTCCTAAGGAAAGAAAAATTATAGATAAAACTTATTTTACTATGCTTTCGCTTAAAAAAACAAGTTCTATTTATAATTTTTCTTGGCTTTGAAATTTTGCGGGGCATATTTGGACCAATTTGGATTAAATAATACTTATTGCACCTTTATGAGTCGTCACTTTAATAGTTTCTATTAAAAATATCATAGCAAAGTAATACTTTTTGCAACGCACAAATAAATACTCCAGGCGCAACAATAATGGATCGTCCTGTGGGTCTAGTGGTTAGTGACCCTAACTGCTAAGCCAGAGGTTGTGGGTTCGATTACTACCCAGGATAATTCTTTTTGTAATGAGCACGATGGTTTATTCTGTATTTGGGTGTAATTTATCTGTAATATGTATGTATTTAGAAATATATAAATATGTTTATCAGTTGTCTGGTCCCAACATACAGGCTCTGTCTCTGTCTGTTGCCCCAAAACATTTATTTATTTTATTTTATATAATAATATTATTGGAATATCCTAAATAATTTAATTAATGCAAATAATAAAGTTCTTCTTGTTGGTTTTGGCCACTACAGTCAATAGCCAACAACGCAAGCGATATTATATAGGTAGTACACATGTGTGTGTACCACAGACACAAGAGCACTCTCTATTTCCTCATTCTCATTGTTGTTAGGGACAGAAATCCGACACGACGCGATGGAAAAGAGTCGGTAACGTATAATCTGTAAATGTAATCTACTAAACCGATTGAGTGGAAATTTAGTACGCTTGAGGTAAAATTTACCTCAAGCGTACTAAATTTCCACTCATTTTTTTTTTATTTAATAAAAAAAAAATGTGTGGCACTCGGGGACTGCCGCGGTAAAGCTATTGCATAGCATTTTTATCAAATTAAGCAATAAAAAAAAAAAAAAAAATCCATTATAAAAAACAATGTTTTTAATTTTTTTTTTAATTACAAAAAAAGGAATGAAAAAAAAAAAAATTTTTTATTATAACAAAACAATGTTTTTATTTTTTTTTTTCTTTAAATTTTTTTTTTTTTTTAATTTTAAAAAAGTCATTAAAAGTTCTGCTATTCATCGATAGATGGCAAAACTAAAAAGTATCACCGCTGTGCCCATCGGAGTGGGGGGGGGAGCGTGAGGTTTTTTCGTTAGGATTCGGTCCCCGCGCTCAAGGCCCGCGATAGAAGCTATGCAATAGCTTAATTATTTTTTAACATAGGTACATTTTTTAAAAGGCAAAGGTAACTGTAACATATCAAATTAAAGGGCTTTTATTTCTTCATAATTTCAATAAAAATAGTTAAGTTTTTTAAGAAGTTGAAAATTGACTCTTATCTCCGAACCTACTGAACTTTATTTTTGAAAAAATACAAAAGAAAGAGAAGTTCTTTACATAAAGATTACAATAACTAATTTAGGATAGTATAAGAAGTCTATGGTATGAACATGACAGTAAATCTTTCAAAATTGTTTCGTTAGAGATGTAGGTTCCATAAATGGTTTTTTTTTTTTGTTTACCTAATCTTTTCTTGTATAATCATAAACTAAGCAGAGCTTGTTCTATGCCAACCAGATAACTGATAAAAAATACCTACCCATATTATTTCTAAATACATGGCGGATTGCCTTTTTTAGGGTTCTGTAGCCAAAATGGCAAAAACGGAACCGTTTTTGCAACGGAGTTTCGTCATGTCCGTCTATCTGTCTGTCCGTCAGTATGTCACAGGCATTTTACTCAGACACTTCTCAATAAATATTGATGAAATTTAATAAAAAGGTGTCTTATAGTAGCCGCTACTTAGTTTGATAGCTAAATAACAATAATAAATATTTTTAAGGGTGGCACTCCATACATGTAACAGAAACTGTTTTTTTTTTCAGCTAATATCAACGTGTGGCTCATCATTCAATAGGTCTTTTAAAAACATTTTAAGGTTTTTAATAAACTTTTTTGATTGAGTAAAAATTTTTGGAAATAATCGATCCGAAAGTTGCATAAATTGTATGTCCCCCCTCCCCTTATATGAAAATAAACCACAAAACGCTTAACAAATACTTTAAACTAAAATTATTTCGGACATGATCGGATATACCGTCGTTGAGTTATAGCCGAAAAACTGCTTTTCTCAACAAAAGGGCGTAAGTGCTATGAACATACGCTTTTCTACTGATGCAATTATTTAAGACTGCGGAACCCTACACTAAGCCATTGAGGTATTAATGTACTAGGTACGTTCTAGAGAAGTCACCACACATCACAACTGTGTGTGTGTGTGTTCCGTTCAACTGCGGCCATCCGGCTGCACTTTACTCAGTTGCTTGCCAGACCATAGCGCCTTCGGTCGTACTTTGTTTTTTAAACGAAAAATGTTTAAACGCATTAAACATGCCATCGTGTATTTTATGATATTGCACTAACAATTCAATCAATACGGCGAAGTGCAAAAAAAAAATTTCCATCGGTAAGTAACTAGATAATCATTTTAAAATTTAATTCGATCAAAATATTTTTGGTGTACCTACACCATATTGCGTCATTTGTCATAGACTAAAAAAGTAAAGATGTGACAATTTGTGTAACTAGTGTAGGTAGAATAAGCTGACGTTTCTTTTTAAAGCGAAAAATAATACTCTAACACATTTATTTAAAAATAACTGACTATGGTTATTCAATGAAAAATGATTAAAAATGAAAAAAAAAGGTGAAAAATAATTTATTATTGCATTTTGGTAAGACATAATTTATAATATTCTGCTTTTTTAAGATTTCCACGTTTGAGCCGTTAAGATAGGGAATAAAAATGATAAAATTTGCCCAAAACGACCGCACTCAAGAGACCTGGTTAGCATCCAATCATACTTATGTACGTTCGTTGCATTTTCGTGAAGAGCATAAATATATCACAAAAGCGAAAAGGAGTTTTCTGAAGAAGTCTGCTGTACCTTGTACAAATATAAGTAACAATAATAGAAATAACGCAACAGTATTATTTCCCTTATTGATAGTTACATCGTTCGTCTTGAAACATATATTTCTTTCATCACCAACATTACGTTTTGTTTGTTTTAGTTAAGGGTGTGTTAAAGTAGTACTAGAATAATGGAACCGATTTCCGAGTCTGTTAGCGAGTCAGCGAGCAAGCACACTTGAATATTTGATATAGTCCGGTCAATTTTGACATTCGAAGTTACATAAAGTCCCAACAAGCTGAATTTCTGTGAAGTTGTTCAAAACATAATTATAAACAATGTCTAGAAGTTCCCCATCATTCCCCTGTAAGGAAAAAAATTAATTCAAGGTCTAAGGTCAAAAAAATGAGTTTTTCGCGATTTTCAGCAAAACGGTAAGTTTTATCATAAAAGTACCTCAGACAAAAATTGTAGATCATAAAATTATCTGTAAAAAATGCATCAATACTTTTTTCTTACGAGCCACCGTTTCTGAGATATAACGATTCAAAAAGTTATAAAAGTTGTTATCGTCATAATATGCACACGTTTCCACGCCACCTATGAGGTAGTGTAATCTGAAGATTCTAAAATCTGAGGATTTTCTTCTTTCACTCTCTTCATTTAATTTCTCGCCACAAAATAAGCATAGTTCTTTGAAACAAAAAGCTGATTCACTGATACGTGATCTAGTACGAGGAGGACTTGCTGTGGATGTACTGGCTTCTTGTTCTTCACGTTGTCGTTTATTAGCTGCAGCAATAGAAGACTTTCGAGTATAATTTTTACGGCAATTTTCATGTATTGTCACAGATTTCTGATTTTTGAGATATTCCGAAAAATCATCAGCTCTTTCGATACTTGCATTAATTAATGTCTTCATACCACGTTCAACAGTAACAACTTCACTTTCAGTTAAAAGTTTAGCACAAATAAAACAATATTCAGACATTTTTAATATAAAACTCAAAACAGCACAATATAGGTTTGGATAAACACGTGTTTTCACTACAGAGTGACGCTCAAGACTAACAGTATTTAATTTATTTTAGCAGGTATAAGACCCTCGCCATAAGAGCCACGCACACAATAGAACAAGAGACAGATATATATATTTATTTATTTATTTATTAAAGTACAGCCACATCACATACATTAAACCTTATTAATATTAAGTTACAGTTGGTATTATTCCTGATGTACATGACAATAACGGCGTACATAGCACTCAATTACAAATCAGCTGTATGGTTAGTAAATCTAAAATTAACTTAAACTATGATAAAAATACGAGAAACAATGGATTGATTAAGAATAGGTGTGTGATTGTCGATTAGGACGAAGTCTTAAGCTGTGACTTTATTATTTTATTTTTAAAACTGCGGAAATTATCATGAAATACATCCAGATCGGGTATACGTGTAGCTAGTGTATTATATTTATGGACAATTCTATTGAGGGGCGATTGCAGGCCAAGGTTGCTTTTAACGGACAGGACTTTGAAGATATTCTTAATTTTGTGCCGAGGATAGTTATGGGGAACATTAATTGAAATATTGTGTAAAACATACGTACAATGGTTTACACCATTCATGACTTTATGAAAAAAAAATTGTTCCAAATAAAAGCGTCGATCGTGAAGAGTTTGCATATGAAACTTTTTTAATCTACTATTATAAGGGTTTCTATGAGAAAAACCATTTGAGTTGTAAGCCAAGTATCTGGTGAACGCTTTTTGTATACTCTCGAGCCGTTGTGAGTGTATTGCGTAGAAGGGGTTCCAAACAACACTCGCATACTCTAAATTGCTGAGTACCAATGTATTATAGAGCATGATTTTGGTATGTCTATGTTTAAAATCCCTGGTGTTGCGTTTTAAGAACCCAAGCATCTTTGCTGCTTTTACAACTATTTTATCTATATGTGAGGTAAACTTAAGTTTATTATCAATTTATTACACCTAGATCTCGAATTTCGTCTACTTCTTCCAAGAGTACATTTTTGAGCTGGTATTGGGTACTCAGTCGATTCTTTTTCCTGGTAAATTTAATGTGCAGACATTTTGAGGTATTGAGGGTCATACTATTACATTGACACCAATATACGATAGCGTTAAGATCTTCTTGCAATAAAGTTGAATCATTTTGGGATGTTACTGTTTTGAAAATCTTTAGGTCGTCTGCAAATAATGACACTTTAGAGTGATTTATATGATCGACTATATCGTTTATGAAGATAAGAAACAATAATGGCCCTAGGTGTGAACCCTGAGGCACTCCTGTTTTAGCGAAATAGGTTGTTGAAGTAAAGCCATTGATAACTACTGATTGAGGTCTTTGCCCCAAATAGGATTCAAACCATTTCAAAAACATTCCGCTTACTCCAAACTGACTTAATTTTCTAAGAAGAACCGAATAGTTAACTTATCGAAAGCGCTTTTGAAGTCTGTATATATAACATCGACTTGCTTGCCTCTATCGACTTCAGTTGAGATTTCAGATACGAAGGGCACCAGATTTGTAAGCGTTGAACGACCGTTCCTAAAACCATGTTGAAAATCCGATAAACTATTGTCTACAAGTCGGGATATTACTGGATATACGATTGATTCAAACAGCTTTGCGAAACAAGACAGGATAGATATGGGGCGGTAATTTCGAACATCCAATATATCCCCTTTTTTAAAAACAGGCACTATTCGTGCTTGCTTCCATTTCTCTGGAAAAGTGCCTTCTTTTAATGACCTGTTAAATATTATTTTCAGCGGCAGAGAAATAGAGGTTCCGCATCTTTTTATGAACAAGGGTGGAATACAATCGGGGCCAGCTCCCTTAGTTGAGTCAATACTTTGAATTTTTTTAAGAATTTGAGTTTCCTTGATATGCAAAGAGCACAACACCTGTTGCGAGTTCTGTGCAGGTGGTATAGAGTCTGTAGAATAGACTGAAGCAAACTGTTCAGCAAACAAGTTCGCCATTTCAGGGCCAGACTTAGCGATTCTATCCAGTAGTTTCACGTTTGTTGGTATTGATGACCGGCCACCTCTTTTGTGTTTGATAAAGTGCCAAAAAGCCTTTGGATTTACAGTAATACTGGATTCAATTTTGTTTTTGTATTCAGTTAAGCATTTAGCATACAAAGCATGACATCTAGATCGAAGCAATTGATAATCGATTTCGTCCCTAGGATTGTTGAATTTTTTGAACTTTAACCTAAGCTTTTATTTTTCTGACATCAGTTTTATCAATTTTTTACTAAACCAAGACGGAAATTTGGCCTCTTTTGTTGTTTGTTTTGGAACATTTTGTCTATGACCCGCCTAAGGATTTCGTAGAACTCCGAAACCATAGAATCAACATTGTCACACCTTAAAAACTCGTCCTGCCAATAAACTTTTTTAAGATCATCATTAATAACTGAATAATTGGCCTTATAGAACAAATACTTTCTTTCCCTATATGGACTGAGGAAAACTGTATCTTTATATGGAATATGTATTAATAGGCTTGGATGAAACGGGTAACATTTACTTATTGAACTTAGGGGTTTAGTTACATATGCATGCACAGAATTAGTTACAACCAAATCCAAAAATTTGTCAGCACTATTGCCGATACAGTTAATTTGGTAAAGACTATTCAGGTGCATGAAGTCTGTAAATGAGTGGCCAAGCGGGGAACTACAATTCGATGGTATCATGTAATTACAGTGTTCCTTTCGGTTCCAATTAATAAAACTAAGATTGAAGTCACCCTGAATTATGAGATCGTCAGTCCGGTTGATTATATTGTCAGCATTGTTTAGGTAGGATACTAGAGATGCTAATTTAACTGGCGGAGGCAGATATACAACACAGATAGTTAGTTTTCTTATCGCCGACGCGAACTTAACTTGAACGGTTACCCATAAGTCTTCTATGCTAGTTTCCCAGCCCTGAATGCGAACAGATGGTAAGTCTTTGCTCACGGCTAATAGTACTCCACCTCCATCTTTTTTGGAACTTTGACTACATTGACGGTCCCTTCTATAAAGTACATATCTATTATCAACTAGTTCATTATTGTGGATGTTAGAGTTAAGCCAGGTTTCAGTAAGTGCTATGATTTTATGATCGGATATATAGATGTTTTTCAAGAGATCGCTAGTTTTAGTCCTGAGACCTAGTAATATTTTATATAATATATATATATTATATAAAATATTACAACTCTAGATGTATATACGTGGCGTACTCATGCATATTATGACGATAACAACTTTTATAACTTTGAATTTTGAATCGTTATATCTCAGAAACGATGGCTCGTAAGAAAAAAAGTATTGATACATTTTTTATAGATAATTTTATAATCTACAATTTTTGTTTGAGGTACTTTTATAATAAAACTTACCGTTTTGCTGAAAATCGCGAAAAACTCATTTTTTTGACCTTCGACCTTGAATTAATTTTTTTCCTTACAGGGGAATGATGGGGAACTTCTAGACATTGTTTATAATTATGTTTTGAACAATTTCACTGAAATTCAGCTTGTTGGGACTTTATGTAACTTCACTCTCATTTTTTGGTCTAAATTGACCGGACTAATATTAATTTCAGTTTTATACCTCCACGCAATTATCAACAAAAAAATTATCTGACTGCTAACTAACTGAGGATGGATATAACTGTACCAATTACCTTAAAATTATATATTTTTAAAATCTTAATAAACTTTCATACCTACGCCGTAATAAGTTCCTTATAAGTGCCTCAAAATTCATGGCGTTTTGAACCTTTTGACCGTTAGGAAATAATTCCTTAAATATAATCTAGCGCTACATGTTTGCTCTGATAGGTTAGACGGCACAATTATTGTTATAGCGCTGCAGCTGCTTAGTTTTAATTTAGCAAAAAAGAAGGGTAATGTTTTTAGCAGTTTATATATATTTGTGTGTTCCACTGTAGCGCCTAACCTACATATACGATTTCGATGAACGAGGTGTCCATTGATTCGTTATAACAGCGCGGGTGACATAGGCTACATTTTCTTCCATTATGATGGCCACAAAAAATGTGGTAAGCATGTAAGTAGGGTTTTTTTTTTAAAGTATTTACGTGTGCTGTGTTTGGTATCAAATGAAAGGGCGTAATTAGCACATTCATTTGAAACCTAACACATTGCTAGCATAGTTTACGTTAACTAAATAATTGTGTAATATCTCCGTATCTTTTCGTCAAATACAATGACATAGTAGAGACGTCAAAATAAATATGACGTTTTTATTTAATGGATTAAATCTATATGACATTATTTAAACAACTCATCGGAAATTCAGGAAAGTTTTGAATTATAAGTCCCGGGTAATTAATATGCCTAATAAAAAAAACGTTTAAATCTCTCGAAATAAAAAGAATGAATGCTGTCCAAAACAATATACCAGTCTGTTACTACAACTTTACAACGTTATAGAGTTACTATAGCAACCTGTTTTGATCTCTGGTTTGTCTCTGTAAATAACTAGGTAATAGACAAAATGTTGAATTCTCTTTGGTAGGTACAGGTGATTTGAAAATATTTTGACCTTCAAAAATGTACTAAAACTTTTTTAAAACCTAAAAAAAAATAATTTTTAATTGCTTTTTTTAAATTTAAAAAAAACAACTTTTTTTAAAGAAAAAAACAAATTCAAACATTGTTTTTTTTATAATTAAAAAAACACATAAAAAAATTTTTTTTTATTTTAAATGCTTAAGATGATAAAAATACTATGCAATAGCTTTACCGCAGCAGTCTCCGAGTGCCACACATTTTTTTTGAATACCTAAGCATTTCAAAAAGTTATAACATGATTATGCTGTAATACTAAAAAAGTCAATTAGCAACCATTTTTTTTAATCGAAAGGGTTAGTCATTAGAATGTTTTTTTCTAATTAACATACCAACATATCTTAAATAAAGGGAAGGCTATGCAATTTTACATTAAATAAAACAATTTGTTTTGTTAACCACAATGCTATAGTTGCATTTTTTACAGTCATAAAATGAATTTAAGTAACAAACGGAACTTAAACATATTATTTCATACATTCATCACGCAAATATTAGCAAATCGACAAATAGTGATTTTATAAGTGTGCTAATTTGCGTATTACATAAAAGGACGCGCTTTGAGTATTTGTAAAGATAAAATTTATTGTAAGTTGCAGTTCAGTATAATTATTTAAATAAAAAAAAAAGAATTCCTATGATTGACCCTTTAGATTCAATCAATCAGCCTCAGGTTCACTGCTGGTCATAGGCCTCTTCTAACTTACGCTACAACATCCGGTGATCCGCCTTGCGCATCTAATTCATTTCAGCGACTTTTTTTAAGTCATCAGTCCAACTGGCTGGGGGTTGTCATACCTTACGTTTACCGAGTCGCTGTCTCCACTCTATGACTCATTTGCTCCATCGGCCATCGGTCCTTCGGTGAATGTGGCCAGCCCATTGCCACTTCAGCATTGCTTAACCTGCGTACTATGTCGGCAACTTTGGTTCTTTGTCAGATGACCTCGTTGCTAACTTTATTTTTAAAGAGACTCCAAGCACAGGTCGCTCCATAGCCCGCTACGTGACTTTGAATTTGTGGGCCAGCCCAAGTGTTCACGATTCGTGTCATAAAAATACAGGATGGTGCTTTTTCACACTATGCGGATTCGATTCCGGTTCAGACAAGTGATTACATAAGACTTTCAATGTAGTTCGATTAATTATTACAATCCAAATGATGTCTTCTTTCAGTAAAATGTTCTCTCTAAAATATTCAAGGCACTTTTCCTCCGTGGGGCATACTTTTGGGAGTAATAAAGAAACAGACCATTCGCTCGAGTAACCCCAAAATATAACCAATAGACTATGTTACTGAAGTAAAATCGTTGTTTATTCTTAAGTCTAGACCCTAAACCTAACAAAAAATAACAATTTTACTCCAGGGTTTCACGGACGTGTGGAAGGTGGTGGTGTGGCAAAAGTGGGTGTTGGGTGGTTAAGGATGAATTTATGGTTACTTATATCTTTGAAGACTGATATTCTAAAGTTATTTGGTTTAAAGTAAAGAAACCACGAGCGGGAAGTTATAAGTACCTATATTAAAAGTCATTCTGTATAGGCAACAACCATATATCCTATTTTTATTTATTTTTCTCTTATAAAATTGTGTTGATGTACATAGATCACAGTAGGTCAAGCGTAACGCATTTGGCTTTCCTCAGGGGAGCGTTTTGGATCCGCTCCTTTTTCTAGTTTATATAAACGACTTACCTGACGTCACAAACCATGAAATGGTACTATTCGCAGATAGTGTTTTGATCATAGTAACCACTAATCAAAATATGACATTTACACAACATGAAGCTGACATTAGTACCACATTAACATTAATTATTAATTGGTTTAATGATAATTATCTGCAAGTAAATTTAAGTAAGACAAATATCATGAATTTTAATAATTATAAAAATAATGTCTTTAACGTAAATTACAATGGACAAACCCTATTAAACACGAGTAATGTAAAATTTCTAGGTCTCATAATTATTACCAAATTTGATTGGAAGGAGCAAGGTAAGCAATAATAACAAAACGGATTTTCATTTGATCTTTATAAAATAACAAAGTCACAAATATTAATACTGGATACATAGCCTACTTTGCCTATGTAGAGTATGTCCTTCGATATGGCCTTTTTATTTGGGAAAATAATAAAGCATTTATTGCACAGAAGCGGTGTATAAGGTCAATATGTAACATAGCCCCAGATGTATCATGTCGTCCCTATTTTAAAATGTTAAACTCAAAATAATTTACACAAGCAAAAAATATTACGCGAAGGAATAACATTACAAAATCCAGATAGACTTGTATTAGATATTGTACCTAGAACTAGTCGGTTACAAAAAAACTAACGCAATGTGTATAAAAAAATATCAAGTCACTTGAACTCACTACCACCACATAAATTCCTACCAGCCTTAAGCTGTTGGCTACTGGAAAACACATTTTACTCAATCAAGGAATTTTTTGATGGTATTCTGTGAGCTAGACAAATATTTTTTATTTGTGATAGAAACTATTTATTTACTATTGACTTATGGCAATTTCACTATGGCTTATAATAATTATTAATATTTTTTTTATTTTATCTATTCGTTTATTTTATTAGTATTTATTAGATATTTTTCGGGACTTAATAGCGTGAATTATTTAAAGGTACGAATCTTTTATTTACCACTAATCAGACCAAAAGAACAATTGCAGACAGGGTCGCTGCTGTAAAAAACCGTCAAGTTTACAAGTCTTCTATTGCTGTGCATTTGTTGGAATCAGGACCAAATCACAGGATAGAATTGCATAAGCCACAGGTTCTTTCCACCGATCGCCACTATTATTTCGATAATAATAATAAGCGGTGATATGAGTATGATTTAATAATAATAATAATAATAATATATACTTTATTGTACACCAATATAAAAAACAAAGTATACATTGTATAATAAAAATGTACAATGGGCGGCCTTGTCGCTAAGAGCGATCTCTTACAGGCAACCTTTGGATGGACAGAGACATAAATACACGAATTAGGTAGGGGTAGTGTACAGCGTGATATTAATTTATAGTTATCAAGAACTTTAACGAAAAGAAAAGATAGGTAATTAATAAAAAAATAAAGTTTACTCAGAGAGATAGTGGTCCTTCAACATTTTTTTAAACGATGCCAACGATTGGGCTCGTCTTATAGTTAGAGGCAGTGCATTCCATAGTCTTGCTGCCTCGACAGTAAACGACCTATCATAGAATTTTGTGGAATGCGCTGGAATTTCTAACCTCAAATCCTCCGATGACCTAAGAAATCTCGAATGTGTGTCATGAAGGAACTTGAAACGTTCTTTATGATATAAGGGAGTAAAAGGATTAAATAGTATACTATACAGTAATGAGAGAATGTGAGTATTCCGACGAAGGCGTATTGGGAGCCACTTGAGCACTTTGCGGAATTCGGAAACATGATCATATTTACGCAAACCAAGTATAAATCTAATACAGAAATTTTGAAGGCGCTCAAGTTTAGTAAGTTGCTCCTCGGTGAGGTCGAGATAGCTAGCGTCAGCATAGTCAAGTACAGGTAGAAGAAGAGACTGCGCCAGCGCAATTTTAGTTGTAATTGGCAAAAAGTTTCGGAGTCTACGTAAGGACCCTGCAGATGCAAATAATTTGCGACTAACTTCCTGCAGCTGGGGACCCCAAGATAACGTTCGATCAATATAAATACCCAGATTCTTTACATTGTTCCTTAACGTTATATGTGTACCATTAAAGATAATTTGAGGCAATTGGTTCCAATCTATACGTAAAATCATCCTTGGGCTTCCAACAACAATTGCCTGGGTCTTAGATGGATTAACCTTTAGACCGTGGTTGTTACTCCATTGACATATTCGATCCAAATCCGAGTTAATAATCGAAAGCGCTAGTGGCAGCTGACCCAGTGGAGCTTGTGTGTAAATTTAAAGATCATCTGCAGAAAGGTGGTAAGATGAAACTAGTTGGTTAGATATTGAGTTTATTAAAATTGCGAAGAGTAATGGAGATAGAACGCCACCCTGCGGTATACCAACCGTAATATCACACCAGGAAGAAAAAGATTCTTCAATGCGTACACGTTGTCGGCGACCAGATAGGTAACTATGAAACCGATCAATCACCGTTGGAGATATGTTGATAGAGCGTAGTATGGCAAGAAGAATATGAAAATCTACAGTGTTAAATGCATTACTGAAGTCAATTAAGGTAAGTACGGTCAGATTTCCTTCTTCCATGCCTAGTCTAATGTCATCTGTAACATTGACGAGAGCAGTAACAGTACTGTGGGCAGGACGGAAACCAGACTTAGAAAACAGTTTAAAAGACAGGAAGGGGTTTAGAAGACAGTTTTGTGATAAAAATACACTGAGTTGAGAATGGACAAGTCGTTCAAATACTTTAGAAAAGAAAGGTAGAATAGATATAGGCCGATAGTCGGAGAAGGACGAAGGATTTGATTTTTTAGGAAGAGGAATAATTTGGGCTTCTTTCCATATTCGTGGAAAGGAACTGCTAGTAATAGAAGAATTCAGAATATAAGTTATAACGTGAAGGATTTGATCAAGAATTGGAAGGATCATATTACGGCTGATACAGTCAGTACCTACTGCATTAGATGTGATTGATACTATGCTCTTTCTAACATCACAATCAGTAAATTCATTCAAGACAAAAGAAGAGTAGTTGGATGATGCAAGAGATGAAAGATAATTTAATGTATTCGTTTTAATAGAACTATTAAAATCAGACGAAGAGGATAAATGCATATTAAGTGCGTTGAGATCTATTGGTTTAAGGATTGTGTCTCGTCTTTGTTTGGTTTATGCATCCTGATTTTATTTTTATTATTGTAATTATAAATTTGCATGTCTCAAAACGACAAAATGTTTATGGCACTACTGTTATATTAACATCTTTAATGTAACCCACATTTTTAAGATTCTATTCCATTCTACTCTAAGTTCATTATTTTAGTTTAAAAATATAATAATTTATAAATTGTGTTTTTCTAAATATTGAATAGTTGATGACAAAGAATAGATAATAATCTTAATCCAGAAGTAGCATTTTTATTAGACTATGGTATAGTACTATAGACAGCAAATAAACTCTTACTATGCAATTGTAGTTATTGATTTATTTAATTATTTGGCCAACCTACAATTGTGTACACAATACATAAGTAAAGACATTCCTTTATTCCCGTTGAACTAAACGCGCCTACTTTGACTATTGGTGAAACAGGAGCAAAGTGCAGGCAACTTAGAAAAGTCGGCGCCACTTGTCTACGGAACTACAAATGTCAATGTTTTGGAGTTTGTCCAAGATGGAGAGTGTTAGGTGAAAAGCTATAATTTTATAAAAATTAATGTGTGCAAGTAATCGACAAATTAATTAAAATACTCTAAATGTCGTTTTCTTGTCTTTTCAGGTATGATATTAAAACTATAGTGTGATTGTACATAGCGTAAAATGTAAACTTATGTTAAAATAAAAAAAAAATGTCTTTTCAGAGCACAATATTTGTTTAATTTGCCGGTTCCTAAAAAAATCCGGACGAAATTGTCTTATACATATAAAATATTACAAGCTATACATTACATTTGAGTTTTAATGTAACAATTAATTACAAGTTCATTTAGTTATATAAAAGAATATTTCCCTGCGGAACACCAAATTTCCCAGTTTTCGACTCCGACTTATAGACTAGGTCTTCAAATTTATTTTATATTATTATTGTAAACATAGAGTACATTAATATTTCGATAACTAGCTGCCTATCAGTCAAATATTGTGGCGTGGCGATACAATTAAACGATGATGTAGGGTTTCGTGTCTGTTCGATAGATGTCGTTGTTAGAGTTTTCTGAATCGCGTTATGGTTTCGTTACACCAACATGTATATGAATTCCAGTTCACGTCACTAATAGTATTGAGTATGTAGTAATTAGTTACTGTTTTTAAATTTGTTGTACTCGATGGCTAACCCATCGTGTTTGTAGTGATATAAAATTATTATTCTGGTACTGTGTTGATTTACTTTGACTATTGACTATATTATATATACTATATTATACTATAAATTTTCCCTGTTTTTAGCGTAGCGTGATGTTATATAGCCTTCCTCGATAAATGGGCTATCCAACAGTGTAAGAATTTTTCAATTCAGATCTGTAGTTCCTGAAATTACCACGTTCAAACAAACAAACAAACAAACTCTTCAGCTTTATTATATAGTTATTGTCGGGACTTAATCGCGTGAAATATTTAAAGGTACGAACCTTTTATTAACCTGACGTTTCGATCAAATTGCACCGATCATGGTCGCGTGTCTCCGTGAGGCGCGGGGTTTTTCAACTACCCTCGCCTGGTCTTGATAATTTTGATAAATTTTACTGTCGGTACTTCTACACACTACACTTACTACGTCTTTACACTGAGGGGCGATGTCTGTACTGCGACGATTGCATTTGTTGATAACGGGGTTCCAAGACGGTGAGAGCCGGTATCCATCTCCTCGAATTCTTGTACTTCTTGATCTCAACCGCCTCACGCACCATCCTGGAATATTAGTGGCGATCGGTGGAAAGTACCTGCAGCTTATGCAATTTTATCAAGTTGTTTGGTCCTGATTCCAACAAATGCTCAGCGATAGCAGACTTGTACACTTGACGGTATTTTACAGCCTCGATATGTTCCTTGACTCTGTCTGCGTTTGTTCTTTTGGTCTGTCCGATATAGGAACTACTGCAATCCACTTTGTATACGCCAGGTGTTTGGAGAGGAATAACATCCTTAGCCGTTCGCAAAAGCTTCGAGACCTTATAGTGCGGACTATATACGGTCTTAATGGAGTAATATTTTAATACTGTTCCAATTTTGTCCGGCACTCCTTTAATATACGGCATAATAGCTGGCACTCCCTCGACATTTACCTACTTCTGGTTTTCTGCTCCGTAGACATCGTTGGTTACATCTGTATCCGTTGATTTTTAGTACCTCCTAAATATGTGCAAGTTCACCCTTCAAACGATAACAATCCTGGTAACGATCCATGGCCGCGTATGGGTACATTTGAGGGCAGGAATTCACTAATGCGATAGAATATTAGCACAATCCCACTTCTGAGTTGTTAAGCTAACGCTTTACTCGCATTTGTCAAAACAACACTTCACACAATGAAAATTAAGAACTCATTCTAAATAAAACACTGAAGGCACAGTATTACTAATTGATTTTCGTAAAAACGTCCGTTCAAAACCATGACTGATACAAAACTGCCCGTTAATTTCCTAGATTACAACTCAAGTAAACGATAAATGTCAGAGTAAGACAAAACATTCAAAACACTAACGTTTTAAACAATCGATTTGATGATTGAGTGATTTATATTTAATAATATACATAATAAAATGTAATTGTACAATATCTAATCATATTTATTTATTATAGAATTATTACAACTCTTACCAATACCAATTATGCAAATTAGGAATATTCATATTCACAACAAAGTTATAATATTTGAGCGACTTTTATAATAAGCACAATAATTAAGTATTAAATAATTATGTTGGACTTGTACGAGTGTAATTACTAAAAAACACATTTTTACATTATCTATTTAATAAGTAATTCTAAATTAAAATTTAAAAAGCCTTTGAGAGAAAGCACTTCAATCCCAAGAGTTTTAATTCTCCATTGTTAAATAAATGAAGTATTGAATATTGTTTTTTAACACATTTATTAGTTTTCCCCTAAATACACACTTCATTTCATTTTACTATTGGCGCAAGAGATAATAATTTCAAGTGGCAACTGTGGTGTATATTATCTACTACTATCTAGACTCCCCGCCCGACATTCTATCCGAGCGGTCGTGTACAAAGTCACGTAATTAAATTGCAAAGTGAAAAATTGCTATTGGTCAACAATACTTACTTACGACTCCTGCTCGCACTTGTGACTGTTAAATGTCATTAACCCGCCCACTGGGAGTGGCGAGAAAAGGACAAATATAGTACTGCAAGCCACCACTAACAACAGTCGTTAAGGATTGGACGCCAGGATTCGAACCCGAACATAGACGAACGTAGAGCGCGGCGGAGAGGCGCGATCGTAACCACTCGGCCAAGCGCGCCGATGACTCATCAAGTGAAATACTCAACAACACTGCGTATGCGCTCTGCAAGCTGGCGGCCGCCGCACACTGCTTTGTAAGGACTGACGGGGTGAGTCATCACTGTTTGTTATACTTGCACGCACTGGAAAGCATTTGTTTACGACGACATTGGGGCGCTTGGTTGAAATAATATTTTACGAGCAAATGAAAAATATCGTATAATAGATCTGTTCAGAACAAAATGTCTTTTGGACTAAAGCGCTCACCGCCACAAAAAGCAAAAAGCAACGATCCTGTAACTCACCACAGTTCCGAACCAGACTTGTCGACTCCTAAATCAGTGCAAATACCAGATAATATTACCTTCCGTAATAAGCGCAAACACGACATGGAGCACACGCTAGAGCTGAACTCCCTTCGTGATGAAATCATGTCATCGTTTGCAACACTAAGACGAGAACAGAGTGAGAAATTTTGTTCATTGCAAAATAGTATAACCGAAATTAAAACACAAACTTCTGAATTACACTCCTCGGTTGAATATATGAGTAGTAGGTATGATGAACTACTTGTAAAAGTGGCTGGATTAGAGAAGGAGCGGAATAGCAACTTGGAATATATTAAATTACTAGAAGATAAAGTTGAAAGTCTAGAAAGAAATATGATGTCCTCTAGTCTTGAGATAAGAAATGTGCCAAAAAAAGTAGGGGAAACAAAAGATGATTTAATTCAAATTGTGAATACTATTGCTGTTTCTATGAAAACCCCTATCCAACCGCAGGAAATAAGAAACGTCTATAGGATGAATAACAAAAACCCCGATAAAGGTGGACCTATTACTGCTGAGTTTACCAGTGCAATAAAAAAGGATGAACTTTTAACTAACATTAAAAAACATAACAGAGAGAACAGATCAAATAGACTTAATAGTTCTCACATCAACCTAAATGGCAACTCACCTATATACGTGTCTGAAGTACTTACCAACAAAGTGAAGAAACTTTTCTACCAATCGCGAGAATTTTCAAAGCTGAACGAATACGCTTTCTGCTGGGTTTCCTATGGCAAAGTATACGTGAAAAAGAAGGAAGGGTCACCTGCAAAAAGAATCAATAGCGAAATGGATTTTGAAGCTTTAAAAAAAGAAGTAAAATGAATAGACAGACTTCCTATCTCATATACCGGCCTTAGTTATACTCATATTTCTTACCTACTATTTTATGTAAAAATTACCTACAAGCTAATTATTGTAACTTACTTACTTATTCCATATAACTTACTATTCATTTCATACACTTTTATACATACATATAAACATACACACTTATCTACTGAGGCAGTACACATTAATAAATACACTACACAATTATATACAAGAAACAAGAATGTCATGATGACATATTACATATATATCATATTATTCGCCGAGGCATTTTACGTACTAAAAATTATAAGTAACTATACAAAACAATACAAAATACAACTACAAAATATGTTAAGCTACCAACAACAACACATATCCTTACACATAAACTGTTCTGTTAAAAAAGTGCTTTTTGCCAACTGCAACGTTGTTAGCTTCGATAGATACACAATTCTATTAACACCGACATCGCATAAATATGAAAGTCTACAACATATTATATATAAAACATTGTGCCCAAGCATTCAAATTCAAACAATATATTTACTAATAAACAAAGCCCAAACTAAATATATTACAAACAACATGACGTTTTTCATACACTATATTATTAATAATAACCCAATAATAACCCAACCCAAAGATCAAGGAATATTAAATATATCTGACTCTATTCTTTTTTCTACTGTGCATTTTATAAAGTGTATAAAACTGTCTAAAAACGTACTACTCGTAATACAAGATTATCAACATGAACTACGATAAAAATACCTAAGTGTCCCATCTTTTAGTAAACACAATTCGATTGTAATAATTACATTATAGAGGAGATCGATACATCTGGTCAAGTTGAGTGCTTATCACTAAGTGGTGCTGAATCTTGTTCAGAACTGTTGAACTATGATGTAAACAGCGGGCCAATTACATCTATTTGCATGAACATAAGAAGCATAAACTGCAACTTTGACCATTTCCTAGCTTTTATCTCTACGTTTGATATACCCATAGATATTATTGTTTTGACGGAGTGCTGGACGAGTGTGAACAATCCTCCCCCGGAAATTGATAATTACAACAAGTTCTGGACTAAAAATAGTCACAACCAAAATGATGGAGTTACGGTTTATATTCGGAGCGTAATAAAGGCTTACGTACGTGAGCCGGATTACTTCTTAGAAGGAAACTGCCTGATTGTCACTGTAGAGCCCGACTACACGATCATTTGTACATACCGTTCTCCAAGTTATAAAAACACGAGCACTTACCTAGAATCAATTGATAAGACACTCTGTAAGATACGCACGAAGAACATTGTTCTACTAGGTGACATAAATATCGATACCCTGCCGGATAATCTACCAAGCTCCACTCAGGAATACCTTAATTTGATGGCCGCGTACGGACTGAAACAAGGTATTACTAGACCCACACGTATTACCACATGTATTGACCATTGTATGGTAAAGTGTTCCTCAACTTGGAAAACTATTGTATTTGAGCAATCAATAACTGACCATTCTCCTATTTTACTTCATATAAATAAATCAAGTATAATAAAAAAGCCATTAGTATATAATAAATTAAAAATAGACTACGACAATATTACAAAATTACTAACTGAAAATACCTGGGATAGTTTGTATGACACAAACGACACTAATATAGCATCTGACATAGTAATAAATACATTACAAAATATAATTGCTTCAAATACTACTACTCAGCAAACTACAAACCGCCTTAGACCATTAAAACCCTGGATAACAAAGGGTATAGTAAAGTGCATAAAGAAAAAAGACAAGTTACACCAAATAGCAAAAAGATCACCAAACAACAAACAGTACCACGAAGAATATATTAAATATAGAAATGTATGTAATTATATTATAAAAAATCTCAAAAGTAATCACTACAAAGAAAAACTATGCATTAACAAAGGAAACATAAAAAACACATGGAAAATTATAAAAGAAGCTTGTGACTTAAACCGTAAAAGTGAACCCTTGGAAGATCTACTAGTTGCTGATGCGACTCCTAAATTATCACTAAATAAAGTCAATCACTACTTTACCTCAATAGGTGGTGTCCTTGCTAATCAGCTGCTACAAAAAATGAATGTGGGAGAACCATTACTAGCACGCCAAGCAGGTTGTATTAACGCTCCCTTGAAATCAATGTCACTAACACCCACCGACCCAAAAGAAGTACGAGGCATTGTATTGGGACTCAAGTCTGACAGCGCGCCAGGATGGGATAAAATTAGTACATTGATATTAAAGCAAAATATTAAAGCCCTAGCTCCGCCAATTGCTTACCTTTGTAATCTTAGCCTGGAAACAGGTACCTTCCCAAAAAGCTTTAAAAAGGCTGTGGTCTGTCCAATATTTAAGTCGGGTGATAAGTGTGAACCATCCAATTATCGACCTATTTCTCTTTTACCAACGCTATCAAAAGTTTTAGAAAAAATTGTTAATAAGAGACTTATGAACTATCTAGAAAAAAATGAAATGCTAAGTAAGCACCAGTTTGGATTTAGGGAGAAAAAATCGACTGAAGATGCAGTCCTACACCTTGTATCTAATGTGTTATCGCACCTTGATAAAGGAGACAAGTGTCTAGGTGTCTTCTTGGACTTACAGAAAGCGTTTGACACTGTCTCAATCCCGATACTACTTAGACGGCTTGAGAGCGTTGGTATAAGAGGAGTGGCTCTGGAGTGGTTTACAGACTATCTGTCAGACAGATCACAGTGTGTACGGGTGTCTGGTGTTGAAAGTGACGGTGCGGTCTGCAGATATGGCGTACCACAGGGTAGCACGCTTGGACCTACACTGTTCATTATCTACGTGAACCAGCTATGTAGTGTTGCTACCCTGCCAAGTATGGACGTGGTCATGTTTGCCGATGACACCGTTCTAACCTTCCATGGCAACACTTGGGACAAGGTGCAGCGAGAAGCAGAGAAAGGATTGGCGCTAATTACAGTTTGGTTGGAAGATAGCCTTTTGTCACTAAATTCAAGCAAAACTAAATTTATCTGTTTTGGTAAATCTGCATTAAGCCTCCCACCTGCAAACTATTCTCTCAAAATGCATGAGTATCCCTGTAATCGTCAAGATGATCACACGCATTGCAACTGTACAGCCCTTTCCAGAGTAACGTCCATAAAGTATCTAGGTATAGTATTGGATAGCCAACTAACCTGGAAACAACATATAAATACTGTAACTGCCAGGATTAGAAGGATCATTTATATTTTTAAAAGCTTGCGCTCTATAGGTGATATACATCTTCTAATAGCAACTTATAAAGCTCTATGCGAGTGTATAGTTAGATACTGTATCTGTGCATGGGGTGGTGCAGGATAAACCATACTCATAGCTGCTGAAAGAGCCCAGAGAGCTCTTCTGAAAGTAACAATGTTCTTACCGTTTAGGCATCCTACCACCACAGTTTACAGGATGGCTGGCGTCTTATCTGTGAGAAAGATTTACATCTATGGAATGCTGAGACGGTACCATAAAAAACATGTTCCAACCTTACCTGTAACTTCTAAGAGAGTAGAGCGCTGCCCGGTACCTCGGATGAAAACTTCTTTAGGACAAAGGCATTTTAACTTTCTTGCTCCCTACATTTATAATAAGTGCAACAAAGAATGTAAAATAATACAATTTAACAACAATGAAGTTAAAAAATATATAATGAATTGGTTAGAATCACTAGACTATGACGATGTGGAAAACCTCATTAAAGTTGTTACGTGAAATACATTAATCGAACTACATGTACACACACGCGCCCACACACACACACACATACTCACACACACACACACACACACACACACACACACACACACACACACACACACACACACACACACACATACACAACACACAACACACACACACACACACACACACACACACACACACACACATAAGTAAGCCTACTGTATCTTTAATTTAATGTTTAATCTAATGTTTATTGTTATTTTATTATTTTTGTTATATTTTATTTTTCCTTTTGCATGCTATTAAACATAAATTAAATGTAAAGATTCCTTTAAAGGGGAGGAAACTGTTTCCTGCAATACAGTTTTTACTAGTGCAGGAGTCAAAGAATCCCACTTCTTATGTAATCTTTAATTTATGACAATAAATTTATTATTATTATTATTATTATTATTTACAAAAATGGGCGGATCAGGGAGCACGAGAGGCAGTACCAAATCTAACATACTTACAGGGGAGGGATGCCCCAAATAAATTCGATCTAGGGGGGGGGGATGCCAGAGGCCAATAGTCAAAGTAAATCAACACAGTATCAGAATAATAATTTTATATCACTACAAACACGATGGGTTAGCCATCGAGTACAAAAATTTAAAAACAGTAACTAATTACTACATAAGAAAAGTTGAAACATGAGATAAAGCAAAATCAGCCTTAGTGGGTACGTTATAGTAGGAGCATCTACTTACAACAAAGGTAAAAACTATATGTGCTTAAATATTGGCAAAAATACTTGTAACGAATGATTAAATATTAAATATTAGTTCTGATATCAAAAGGAAGAAAAGAATGGCCTTTATTCGTCACGCAGAATCTTTACTTACAAAATTCAAATCATAATCTTTATCAATGTGACAACTAAAACAAAGTGATAACAAAATTCACCCAAGCATAATAAAGTAACAAGGAGCAAGCAACTAGATCCATTTTTCTTTATCATTTAAATATTCATCCAGTGTATAATAACCTCTACGTATAAGATGATTTTTGACTACATTTTTGAACTTAATCACTGATAGACTCATAATACTAGCTAGTATCTTGATAATTACTCTAACAGAAAGACCCATAAATGAATTATGAGTTTTATGTAGCCTATGATATTGACCTACTAATTTGTGCTTATTTCTCGTGTTCAACGGGTGAACGTCACTATTTTTATGATATAAACGGATATTTTGTTTAACAAATATTATGTTTGCAAATATACACTGAGATGCAACTGTCATTAATACCTATCTCTTTAAACTTTTCTCAAAGGGAAACTCGTGCACCTTGTTTGTAAATCGCACGCACTGCACGTTTTTTAAAAATAAAAATTGTTTGAATATCAGCCTCCTTGCCCCAAAGCAGTATGCCATACGACATGACGCTGTGGAAATAACCGCGTCATCAAAAATGACATGATAAATTAAAAAGTTAATCTCTTAGAAAATAAATACTAATAAGAAAATAAATCAGTAAGTTCGAAGAATAATATTTTTCGAACTTACTGATTTAATAATAAAAAAATAAAAAATTATAAATCACAAGTCAAAAAACCAAAATCAAAAATTAAAATAAAAAAGGGTAAAAAATAATCGTTACTCGGATTCGAACCGGGGGTTTTCTGGCTTCTGGGCAGCTCGATTTCCCACCTGAGCTATTATGATGAGTCACCTGATCTACGAGTTTTTGAACATGTCATGTGATCCTGACGCGAGTTTAACAATTTTAACCCATACCGAAAAAGTGCACAACGCCGCTAAAGAAGTTTTCACTTTAAAAATATTCAATAGTACTTATCAATATAACTTCGACGCCCGTCAAAGTATCGCCTCGGAAGATTTTTGCTCATACCTACAAAACGCTTGCGCCTTCTTCGATAGTTTACATGGCAATAAGGTCTGCTGGAGTACTTCTAAACATAGTAAACCTTTTTCACCACCAACATCCCTAAAATAATGTATTAAAAACTGGGGCAACTATCCCACTTTTATCCCGGTTTTACCCTTTTAGCAGAGGTTAATTTAACTGATGGTAAAATAAAGTTAGTTTACTCAAAAACAGATTTAAATAGTATAACTTATAACTGTAAAATGCATATACGTCTATATGGCGCGATATTATATTATTAGTTCATTAAAAAATCGACGTCTTTATGGTAACAATACACAATTCGTCACTCGTGGTTACGACCGTTTGTACGTCTTTTTACGAAAAGATTTTCATACCAGATGGTATGAAAATCTTTTAAAGTAAACCGATTTTAATTTAAAAAAAATGTTGGTGTATCGATTAAATTAGAAAAGATTGATGTAAAAAAAAACTCATTTTTGCGTATACATCAGCCCCTATGGCTTGAAGCCCGGGATATGTTTCCGTAGTATTATAAAACTCTTTGGACACTTGTCATTACGATGTCACTGGAGATGTCCATGCGCAAATCGTTATTCAAATTGGAATTACTGTCCCGCGCAACTTCGTCTGCGTAAATTTTCCCCGTTTTTGCAACATTTCTCATTGCTGCTCCGCTCCTATTGGTTGTAGCGTGATGTTATATAGCCTAAAGATTTCCTCGATAAGTGGGCTATCCAACAGTGAAAAAGATTACCGCGTTCAAACAAACAAACAAACTCTTCAGCTTTATAATATTAGTACCTATAGATACAAAAACCTTAAAAATTAAAAAAAAGTTTAAATCGATATTAGTGTAATTGCCCGATTTTTATCACAAATAATAAAAATCTAGAAATATTATCTCTAAGGATTTTTTTTTAATGATAACTTGCTATGTGGGATTTTGGTCCCACATTACTAGCAACACTGTTAACCCCTCCAGCTAAGCTCAATAGCTTGTGTTAGGACCGCCGCGCGGCGTCGGCTCGCATATCTGCGCCTGATGCCGCCTTAGGTGGGGCTGCGGGCGGGCGTACGGGGTAATCTGCCTCGCCCGCGGCCTTCCGTGGAGGCGCGGCGCCCTGTGTGTATCCAGGAGCCGCGTAGGTGTGAAATGCCCGGAACGCTACAACATCGCGTCCGGGCATTGCCACTGGGCGGGCCGCCGACGGTATAACACATTCCGGCGGCCCGTCCGCGAAGGTGGCGAGCGATACACGGCGGGTTTTTTAGTGGGTGCAAACCCCACACTACCTCCACCGTCTTCCCCGGACGGTGGAGGTGTTCGTCAGGAATTTTTCCCGCCAGACCAAAAAAAAAAAAAAAAAAAAGGACCGACGCGCGACGTGAACGGTGGTATAATGGGTAGGATTCCCGCGACCTCACGATTGCGAGAGATGCCTTAGCCATTAGGCTACCGTCGTCTTTTATTTGTTTCGATACAAACGGTCACCACACTATGGTGATAATGCCAAATGCCTTGAAACAACGTAATGTTACATTGTTAGATGAATGATAAATTGTTTTTTGACGGGGCTCTAACAGAAATAAAAGACCTTTATTTATTTCTTTATTAATTTCATTGCCTTCTTCAGTCTCACAAAAAGTTTTAATATAATTTTTGCTAATGAGAAGGGACGGTAGTTGGTCAAAATGGATACGTCACCGGTTCTATTAATTAATATAGGTACAATCACTGTCCTCAAGGTCCTCTTAAAATTTCTCGGTAGTTAACAGTCAATTCATATAGTTAAAACTGAAAAGCATTGCAATTTGTCAAACAGAGCATGTGCTTAAATTAACAAAAAATATTACCGACTTCAAAAATAAATACAAGGCAACTAAAAAGCAAAAAATAATATACCTAGAATAACAAAAACAAATTAAACATTTTGAAGTTGGTGCCATGAAATAGTAGTCTTTATGTTTTATTCGGCACCAACTTCAAAATGTTTAATTTGTTTTTGTTATTCTAGGTATATTATTTTTTGCTTTTTAGTTGCCTTGTATTTATTTTTGAAGTCGGTAATATTTTTTGTTAAAAAGTTTTTATTTCTTACTTTTTAGTGGGTTGGTTTATAATTCACTTAAGTTACAATAGGCCTATGTCATCTGCTCAAATCCATTTACGAAATATTGCTTGCCCCGATGCAGGGCCGTTAATTGTTGAGGAGTTCACTATCTAGTATTATAGCTTTATTACATTGTATAATAGTAGTATATCGAGATTAAAGTGCTACTCAATACCATATTAAAGTACTTAATTGAATCGCAAACTGTGAAATATTGAATAGGTCTGCTCGTAATTTTTGGTCTTCATCATCAGTTCCACTTCACCAATTGGTGCAGTGTAAGTTTATGAGTAAATGCACGAATCACTATGAAATATACCGAAATCACTGTAGGTGTGCTTTTAATATTTTAAGAGTTCCCTCGGTTTCTCCAGGATCCCATCATCAGATCGTGATCTTGGGACAATGGGACCAACTTGGAAGTATACCCTTTCAAACACAAAAAGAATTTTTCAATTCGGTCCAGCCGTCTTTGCGTAATCGGTGAACAAACATACAAAAAAAAAAAAAAAAAAAAAAAAAAAAAACATACAGACGAATTGAGAACCTCCTCCTTTTTGAAGTCGGTTGAAAAGGTATTCCACACGGAACCAATGGTGGCGCGGAGACTTGCCGCGCTTCATACTCTTGACGCATTGAACGAGCTCAGTCGTAACATACAATGAATTGAGATCTTCTGCGTCAGGTAAAACGAACGTCGTTTATGATGAGTGTGGTTGTCTCCGTCCCAGAGTATACTCGTTTCGCCTCATTTACATTACTGAGACAAGTTGTAAGTTGTGTGATTACATTTATTATCAAATATTTGGACAATATGGCCCGAGTTTTATTTACCGCCGATAGTTACGAGAAAAGTCTTCTCAAAATTTTCAAAAGTTGTTAAAATCTTGTATTTTTGTGTAGCTATTATATTAATTTTTATTTTGGTAAATTTGTGGCTAACCGAGGACGCGAGGCGTCGCGCGTGGCGTTGGGCGGCGCGACCCGCACTGAATTCAAACATATGTCGTTGTACACGCGTTAGGCGAGAAGCGATTGTACACGCGTTGATTTGAAACCGAGCGTTTTGAGGCGTTTATCGCCGGTGCACGCGGTGGCACACGCGGCCGCACACGCAGCGGCAGTTCTCGATGAAGCGATGCCTGCCTTTTGTCAGTCTTGTTTGGAAATCGCATGACTCAGACTCGACCTTTTTTTATTGAATAATCAAAAGTCGAATTAAATTATTTTGTGAATTACTAAATTTCCGCGGGCGCCGCAGCGATGCTCGCCGTGTGCAACGCAGCGATAGCTGCCGCGTGCTTTGCTACATGCTTGAGGATTCGCCACAGTCGCCGCGGCGTGCACCGACACTCTACCCGCCACGCATCTTTATAAATAACATCATATATTGTCATATGTTTGTGTTTACGCGTACGATGATAAGAGCCGCTTCACGCGCCGCCTCTTCGTAAACAAAAAAAACGTCTAACGCGACGCGAGACGCCACGCCAAACGTGACGCACAACGCCCGCGTCTTCGTAAACAAGGTCTAAAGCTTAATACACACGGCGACGAGCGGCGCTACGAGTGTCAATGTGGTTTCTAAAGGTGTTACGTTTTCAAATACTAATTTTTGCCATAAGATTGCTACATCTACAATATGGTTTTTTTGTTAAACACACCTGATAAGCACACATCATCTGAATGTATATGATATTACGTAATACAAAATTAGGGAGAATTTGCCGATGTAACCCAAATGTTCCTAAAGTGCGATTACATTATGTTTTTTGCAAAGGTCGGCGAAATGGTTAGGTACACATCGTTTTACAGATCGACAACTAAATGCGCTTTCTGACTTTTATTGCTTATTGGTTCCAGATAGTCATCCGCAATCACGTTGTTTGGCAAAGTATATCTTTACCGTATATCTCCTATAAACTTACTCTAAATAAAAAAAATGAAGACTTAAAAAAAGAGGGACAGTCTTATGGACACCCGGTTGGAACGTAGTTCCTTTCCTTATATCTTTTTGTGTTTGTGTTAATTAATTATTTTAATTTAAAAAAAAAATACATTTACTTAAGGGTATTTTAACATGTGTTTCTTTTAATATTTTATCATATTCTTAATATGGACGGCAAGCATTGAAAAAATATTTTACTTTCTTAGGTGATCGGAAAGTGCCTCAAAAACAATATAAAATAACACAAAAAGTGCAACTACTTAATCCTTCGCCTTACTTGTTAGATTGAGACCGTGGTTTCTGCCTCGGGACTGCGCTAACCCATTCATGGGTGGTTGAAATAGCTGACCAATTGAAATTCAAAAAAGTGATTTTTTTTATTGTTACACAATGTTACCATGAAGATAAAGTAAACAGTTGTTACTTACGCTTTTTTGGACATAACAACTTACATAGATGTCAAATGTTACAATTTGTTCCGTCTAGCCTTTCAGCCCGCAAACAAATGATAACGTGTGATAAGATACTACGTTCCAAAACTCTGTTTGCTTGTATTAAGCTAGTTAGTTGACTGCCTCTGTGGCGCGGTGGGAGTGTGCCCGACTGCTAGGCAAGAGGTCGTGGGTTCGATTCCTACACGGGACACCACTATGTGTGATCCACAAATTGTTGTTCCGAGTCTGGGTGTACTTTGTGTCCGTGACTTGTATGCTTGTAAAGTCCCCCGTGACACAGGGCATGAACCCTACTGCGGGAGCCGCTTTTAAAAAAAAAATGAGAAAAAATAAAATAAAGGATAGTTTACCAAACTTGACAACCGTGTGTCCACAGTCATTAATAAATTCGTAAATTCCTTTTCAGCGGTGTATTTTTCAAATCGTGAACGTAGATATATCCTAATTTGGGCGCTATATTTATTTTCTTTGATGTCAGCTCTACTTTTCCTGTTTGATTCTTGTGTTTCTTTGAAATGTTTTTCTCTCTGATCATAGTTGTGAAGACATTAACGGTTGAAAAATCTACTCGAAAACCAGTGTTTGTTTTATTAGGTATTCATACCACTAAAACGATATTCATACCACTAAAATTACGCTGTTAAAGAATTTTAGGTTTGACCTTAGGCTGTCGAAGTTTATAGGAAAGGAAAATTAAATCATGATAGTAGAAGGCATTAGCCGAGCATTGGCCGTGCTTAGAGACAAGATCAGGTGAAGAAACGAAGATGAGATCAAGAAGAGAAAGAGTAGATTTGGGAAAATTATGGGTTTTTTTATACTATAAATATACTAACGAAAAGTACCCTATAAATTTTGATTGCGAGAGTGTAAAAATGTGCGTTTTTGCGGCATAAATAGCCGTATCTTTTTAGATTCCATATTGGGTCGCATAATTTTTTTCGTCATAATTTGATAAGGCATAATTTTATTTGCACTAATAGGCGTTACACATAACATTATTTCGCATAAATCTTTACGCATCATGCAGTGGGGGTATCCCTCGGGCCATCCCCGCCGCACCTTAACCTACTGTCACAAATTAGAAGGGAATAGTAGGTACATCCTTATCAGGGTTCCATAGCCAAAATGGCAAAAAGGGAACCCTTATAGATTCGTCATGGTCATGGCGTCTGACTATCTGTCTGTCAGTCTGTCCGTATGCCACAGGCATTTTACTCAAAAACCAAATATCAATGTATGGTACATCATTCGACAGGAACATCAACATAATTTGGAAAAACACTTGAAGGTTTATAAGATTTTATTTGATACTTTTAATCAAAAAGTTTATTACAGTAACGCTTAATAAATAGATTATTGGATATACCGTCTGTGAGTTATTGCCGAAAAACTGCACTTCTCAACAAAAGGACGCTCTTCTGCTGGCACACTTTTTAACATGGTGTGTAGCGCATTTGTTCGTTGCAGGCTATGGAACCCTAAACAGAGCATGATCCGACATGCTCTTAACATTTTTTTTACCGTCATACGTAAAAGCTGTTAAACGGATAAAAACATGCGTTATAACTTTATGCGATTCTGATTTAGAGCAATTGAATATAGTCTAAACAATATTTATGCCTACTAAAACGTGATGCCAAATTAACAATAAGTCAAAGTATTGTAATGCCTTTAACAGTGATGCCAAAGTCGCTATACGAAAATATTTTAGCATAAAAAAAAATCGAATAAAGGGGATCCCATATTTTTATTTAGGGTTCCGTAGTCAAAATGGCAAAACAGAACCCTTGAAGTTTCGCCATGTCCGTCCGTCTGTCCATACGCAGCTTAGCTCAAAAACGCTAAAAGGCTGAAATTTTGTATAAATGCACATATTACTTATGCCGACAAAATGAAAAAATAAAATCTTGAAAAATATCCCCTATATATAATCCCCTATATGTAAGGTTGGGATATGATTTTTTTTCTCACCTACCCTATCGTATAGGCTATCATTAGATAGGTCTTTGAGAAACGTTGGGGTTGTGAAGACCATTTTTCGATTTCGGGATCTGATTGTGAAATATTAAGCTTTAAAGTGTACATTTTTGTTACAGTAGTAGAGCAGTAGTGTAGTACCTGCCAGCTAAATGTTTGATGTTGGGTATGTGAAAAAAATCACGGTAGAAGTATACATACAAGTAGGCTTTAAAACTTAAAGAGTAATAGCAAACCAAGTGAAAAGTAACAAAATTCTCGTACAAATCCTTTGAATAATACTTATTTATCGTTGCTAGTAGTGATATGATATGTATGTGTGTGTTCATCAGTTATCTGGTTGCCATAGTATAGACTCTGCCTAGTTTGGGATCACATTGGCGAGTGTGATATATCACAAGACACCGTTTAAATACCGCTTCCTCATTTTATGTAACATTTTATCACATAGTAAAATAGTATTTATTGCTCGCGTTTTCGTAGATGACGTGACAGGATCTCCGGTTCGCTAGGGGTCGCGAGAGGTCGTAGGTTACGATCAGGTGTCGCTTAGTGTGCGTTACTGAACGTGGTTCAAGTTATCCACCCTCTACATAAGTGGAATAATCGAATGGAATGACGAAAACCTAATGATATTTAGCAAATTTTTATATTCGCGGTTTTGCCAGCGATTATGCCACTTATTTTGGGGAGCTGAAGCGTATTCGTGTTGTGCATGGGCGCACTCAGGATTGTTTTACGGGGGGGGGGGTGACCCGTGCCCAAGCCATCGTTGCACGTGTGATTGAAGGGGGAAGACGACGTGCACATAATTTCACTTGATACCACCTAAGTGCGTAATTTAGGGGGGGGGGGAGATAATTATATCTACCTTTTTGCAATCCCCCGCCTACGCACATGCAAATATAGATGAAAAATAATGGAAATGGACCACAGAGGGTAGATTGTATGGAATTAACGCCGCCTGTACGCGGCACTGCTCTTCTCGCTTTATAAATTCATGTAAATCAAGCCGAATTATAGGCTAATTTCTGCCTGTGTCAAGTATTTAATACTCGTTCTTATCGATTTAACACGTATTTCGATATATGTTTTATCACGGTAAAATAATATCAGGTCAGTTTTTCGCCATTTCTTTTTCGTAGGTAACTATACATTTTATTGTGGAATATGGCAATATCACACGCGTAAATATTATTAACTTGTCTTCTATAAAAATCGAATCGATTTTCTTTTCTTTAATATTATCGCTATCAATATTATTGTTTCAATATACTCCTTACACGTACAATATATAGCTTTTGCTCGCGGCTTCACCTGCGTTAATGTCGGTTATCGCGATAAAAACTATCCTATGTTTTCAAAGTCTCACACTTTCCCAAAGTCTGTCGGCAATAAGACGATCTCCATAGTAGCCTAAATTTTAAAACATAAATAACATATTATATAACATTTTATAACAAAATAGCAGCGCACGTCAAATAAAGTGTTAAAGAGATATCCATAGTAACCTAAATTTTCTATCTATCAACAAAATGGCAGCGCACGTCAAATAATGACGTTTATAAAATACTGCCTATGTTATTCGCTGAAAATATAGCTTACTATTGGTGAAATATTTTTTTAAATTGGTTTAGCGGTTTGGGCGTAAAGGGAACCAAACAAACAAACACACTCACTTTCGTATTTATAATATTAGTTAGGATTAGGATTGCTGCCCGCGTGGATGACTTTAGCCCGTAACGAGCGCCTTCAAAGTAAATTTTTCACAGATTTAACCCTAAAGCTAACGAAGTTACATACAAATTTGTAATCCCTATTTTATCCTCTTAAGCTGGAACACGTGTATCTGTATTTACAACTACAAAGCCAAATACAAATTTTACAAATCTAACTTAAAAACTGACGGAGTCTCATATAATTTACAACCCCTGTTTTCCCCTTATGGGGCTGATTTTTCAAAAACACCGAAATAGGTGTTTCTTTATTTAAAATCAAAAAGTTAAATAAGAAAATTCACAAATCTAACTTTAAAACTGACGAAGTTTCATATAAACTTACCACGTCATTTTAGCCCCTTAAAGGTTGATTTTTCAAAAACCGCTGAAACATTTGTGTCTTTATTTTAAACCAAAAAGCCGAATACGAAACGGAATTTCATACAAACTTACAACCACAATTTTGCCACATAAGGGGGTTTTTTTTTTTGTTTTTAGGGGATTTTTGTACACGGAAGTGACGATGCCAATCCCATCGTAACTTATACTAACTTAACTACTAACATTAAATAAACGAAAACAGGATTTTGGCTGAACTAGATGTGGGATCTGCCAAAATACCATGGAAAAGTCCCACATCCATAGCAGCCAAATTCAGGGACTTCATCAGTTGCTGCCTTTTGTCTGAGTTCTGACCACATTCCAATAATACATGCTGTTCATCTTCCAATATGCCGCACAACTCACAGTTTGATGAACTTACTTTACGCATCATGTAAGCAAATTTGTTACGTGGAATATGACCAGATCGCAGACGGTGTGCGGCGACTATCTGATGACGACTTAAGTCTGATCCAGAAAACCATGGTACAAGAGGAGGCTCACTTTGAATACTTTTATACCAGATGCCTTTAGTCTTTGACTTCTCATCAAAATACTCTTTCCATAAATTATGGCATTTGGTACGGTATTTACTTAATACTTCTGAGTGATTTGGCGCCAATGTTACGACATTACCTGATAAAATTGCTTGTCTTGCTAGTTTGTCTCACTCCTCATTTACCTAAGGGGGTGAATTTACAAAAATCCTTTCTTAATAGATGCCTACATTATTATTACACAATAGATAACTCCATGTCTTTGAAACTTAACCAAATGGAGCAGCAAACTAGGGAATGCAACTTGGAGTTGCAGTGTGTTCCGGAGCGAAAGACCGAAAACTTGTTAAACATCATCAAGCAACTTATAACAACAGTGTCTAGCGACACAGTGGATACGGAAATTCTCAATTTCCACCGGGTTGCTAAACAAAATCAGAACTCCTCGCGCCCCAGGAATATAATACTAAAAATGTCGTCCCCCCGCTCTCGTGATAATTTATTGGCTGCTGTTAAAAATTTCAATAAAACCCATTCAAACGATAAACTAAACTCTGCTCACCTTGGAATTTCTGGCGAAAAAATTCAAGTATTCGTCCTAGAACACTTATCCCCTGAAAACAAAAAGCTACATGGCGCTGCTCGACAGGTTGCTAAGAATAAAAACTACCAGTTCCTGTGGGTGCGAAACGGTCGAATTTTTTTGAAGAAGGACATTAATTCCCCGAATGTCCTTGTTAAGGACATCAAGCAACTAAACACTCTGTAGTTATGTTTTTATAATTGTATTTTTCAGGCAAGTTATCTTTGTTCATATTATTTTAAACATTCAATCTAAAATTATATTACCAGAATGTAAGAGGCCTTAGAACCAAAATTAGCGATTTTTATATTTCTTTGCTGAATAACGATTATGACGTGGTAATTATTACTGAAACTTGGTTAAATAGCACAATTTTCGATCACGAGGTTATAGATCAGCGCTACAACGTCTTCAGACGCGATAGGTCATCCACTTGTTCTGCAGCAACTAAACGAGATGGCGGCGGGGTAATGATTGCAGTCCTAAAAAAGTACGAAGTGCTTAGGAAACCAAAATGGGAGTCAGTGGCTGAAGACCTTTGGGTTTGCCTAAAGTCAAACAGTGGCCTCTGTATTAACATTTGTGCATCCTACATACCCCCACCATTAAAATACGAATACGTTAAAACATACTTTGATGCCATCACAGATGTTATTCAAAACAAAATTCAGAAATCCTCTATTACTATTCTTGCTGGTGATTACAACTTACCAGAAGCTCAGTGGTCAAATGATACCGTAACGACAACAAATAGCATCACAAACCTTTGTCTTGATTCTATAGCATTTAACGGTCTGTATCAATGTAATACTTTCAGTAACGTCAATGAACGTATTTTGGACCTAGTATTGTGCAACAACCCAGCAAATCTGACTGTTTCAAAGCCTGAAATTCCTCTGCTCCCTTTAGATCCACATCATCCTAGTCTGGAAATTATTATAGACAAAAGAAGCCAATCAGAGATTAAATGTAAGAAAGTTCCAACCTATAACTACTTTCTGACAGATTACGATGCTCTTAATATTGATCTAAAAAACATTGATTGGACAGCACTTTGGGCGAAAGGTACAACAGTTGATGATATGCTCAAAATTTTTTATGATACTGTCATGCCCTTAGTTTTTAAGCACACTCCACTGCGTAAGCCCTCTAATGAAAAATTTCCAATGTGGTATAGCTCTTCATTAATTAAAACCCTGAACGAAAAAAAGAAATACCATTCAAAATTCAAAAAATATGGTAATCCCATGGATAAAATTACATTTAATCTTTTAAGGACTAGATGCGACACTATGATCAAGCAGTGCTACGCTAACTTCAAAAAACAAGCTGCGGTTCACTTACATAATCAACCCAAATACTTTTGGAAGTATGTAAAAACCCAGAAAGCTTGTAGCGTATCATTGCCAAACGAAATGTATCTTGGAGCAGAAGTAGCAAAGGGCGGTCAAGCTATTTCAGATTTATTTGCTAAATATTTTCAATTAATTTATAGCAACCAACAGCGTTACTTGTCGAATCACAGAGATGTTATCCAACATTCTGGAGAGCACGTCCAAGCCATTAGTAATTTCTTAATAAGTGAAATGGAAGTCTTAACAACTCTAAAAAATTTAGACTCGAGTAAGGGTCCCGGTCCAGATAAACTGTCCCCATTTGTAATTAAAAAATGCTATTTAAACCTGTATATTCCTCTTACTCTGCTATACAACACATCTTTACGTAATGGAGTCTTTCCTACAGAGTGGAAATTAGCACATTTGACACCCATATATAAATCTGAATCTCACGACAACGTCTCAAACTATAGGCCTATATCTATTTTATCAGCATGTGGAAAAATATTCGAATCTATAGTCTACAGGAAAATCCTAACACACGTTACGTGCTACGTTAACCCAAATCAACATGGCTTCCTTCCTCGCAAATCAACTACGACTAACTTGACAGAGTATATATTTGACATTTCCAATGCTCTTGATAAAAACATGGAGGTACACGCCATTTACACTGACTTCAAAAAAGCTTTTGACCTCGTAGACCATAAACTGCTTCTGCAGAAACTAATACGTATAGGCATCCACGGTTCTTTACTCAGATGGTGTGAATCTTACCTACACAATCGCTCACAGTTAGTTGCACTTCGCGGCTTTACATCTTTTACTTTCGATGCGCCTACCGGAGTCCCCCAAGGATCTCACCTAGGTCCGCTATTCTTCTTAGTTTTTATAAACGATCTTTGTGACACGATAGAAAGCAGTTTTAAATTGTATGCTGATGACTTGAAAATATATCGAATAATATCAAACGCCCAAGACATTTACCGCCTCCAAGAAGATTTGAGTCGTATTCTCGTATGGTGCCAAAACAATAATATGTCACTAAATGTTAAAAAATGCTTCCATATAAAATTTACTAGAAAGAAAAATCCCTGTTGTGCAAAATACACCATCGAAAACTGTGAATTAAGGGAAGTCCAAACTGTTCGCGACCTTGGAGTTTTATTAGACACCACTTTAAGTTTTAGGCATCATATCAATAGCTTAGTTTTAAAAACGTCCCAGCTGTCAGGTTTTATCACACGTCAGATGAAAATCTTTAAGCAACCCACTCTAACCATAACAATATATAATTCCATTGTTCGAAGTATCCTTGAATATTGCAGTGTTGTTTGGAATCCTAGTTACCAGGTTCACTCTGACAGCCTTGAGAGAGTCCAAAAACGATTTCTATACCATGTGACGTACACAGATAACAAATGTAAGTCTCTCACATCCTACGACAAACGATTGTCACATTACAATGTTTCTTCGCTCCACCGACGTAGAAAGACAACTGATATAATGTTCCTCTATAAGATTCTGCACGGATATGTAGAATCTAGCTATATCCTTGCAAATATATCCTTCAGTGTTCCTCGCGTTGGCAGCCGTCTGGCTAATAGGAAAACATTTGAACTTCACACCTGCAGAACTAACATCGGGCAACATTGCCCTGTATATCGCATGATGAGTTCTTGTAACGCTGTCCGAAACGATGTTGACTTATTCAATGGTTCTATCGCCTCCGTTAAAAATAGGTTAAAACTGTATCAAAATGTTCCTCTTAAACAGTAGTAGTAGTTAACACATTTTAAACTATAAAAGTTATGACACTTTATTAAAAATTCATGCTGTGTTTGCATATTATAGAGTACAATTAATCATATTTAATTAACATATGTTTCATGTATCTTTCTTAGAATTGTATTCAGTTTTGCAGACCATAATTTAAAAAAAAAAAAAAAAAAAATTATAAAGGAAATACGTTCTCGAAATTTTACATCTCTACAATCAGCAGCTTAGGCTGTGCGTTGATCCATCAGTCAGTCAGTCAGTCAGGACAAAGAATTTTATAAACAATATAGATATCGATATTGACACAATAATATTAACCATTTAAGGCCCGCTTTACAGTCAATGAAAGTTCAAACCTAAGTATTTGTGGGTGCATTATTTACTGGGTAAGCTCATATAAATCTATACCTAACCACACATTACACATAGCGGGTGGAGCTTTTTATTTTGTGGCCTAACTGTGTCAAGAAGCTTATAAACCTATATCAGTTTGGAAGGACTTGCAAAAAAATGTACATAAAACAAAACACAAACCGTATTTAAACGACGCCAACAAGAGTTTGTTAACGATCCACACGTTCTTCAATTGATAAAGATAAAAAAAAAAATATAAAAATAAAAAACCCGACTGTACAAAAAAGATGAAAACAAGATCCCCTACATAATTATATAATTTCATGCAGTCGGAGGCATTAATGAATCTCGATGAACTTAGTAAAGTGCCTCCGACTGCATGAAATCATATTATTATGTAGGGGATCTTGTTTTCATCTTTTTTGTGCAGGCGGGTTTTTTTATTTTTATAATTTATTTTTTATTTAATACTTTTTAGTAGTTGTAGTATATAACCGATGTAACAACTAACTTTTATCACACCTATTGTCAAGTATTGAAAATTGAAAAAAGAATGGTTGCTAACTAACTTTTTTTGTATTACAGTCATAATCATGTTATATCTTTTTGAAATGCTTATGATGAGCCCCTTAATTTGATACCCATATTGCAGTATTCAAAACAACTTTTTTTTCACACCTCTTTATTTTGACATCTCACAGCCACCATGTTTGTTTTTTTCAAACGTCACATATCTAAGAACACTCGGGCGATCAAGACACATCTAACGACATCTTAATTGTACAAATCCGTTCAGTGGATTTTAAGATATCAGGTAATAAAAAATATTACATACATACAAAATACGCGCGAAAAACATAACCCTTCTTTACAGTAGGGTAATAAATGAATACAGAATCGTTTTGCAGCGGTAGAGGGAGTCTGGTCGATTACATCAATTGGCTAGAATAGACAAAACGCTATCAGGAAAGAGGAAAGGACACTTCCTTTCCTCTTTCCTGATAGCGTTTTAGACACTTCTTAAAGCTAAAGAGCAAGAAAGGCGACGTGCTAAATACACACCACCAATTTCATCTAGTAGTTAGTAGCACTGCTTGACAGGGGTCCGTTATGTATGAGGGATTCTGTGTTCATTCTTGAACCTACTATTTAATAATAATATCTTGGGACAACTCACACAACGCTATCTGATCCCAAACTAAGCAGAGCTTGTACCATGGAAACCAGACAACTGATAAACATACTTATATATTTCTAAATACATACATATTATAGATAAATAACACCCAGACACAGAATAAACCATCGTGCTCATCACACAATGTTTTATCCTGGTTGGGGATCGAACGCACGACTTCTTGCGAGTTTTCAATTAGCAAGTCATCAAGTCAGAATTCAAAATGACGCACAAGATGCAGTGACGGTTATATGGTAAGCTCTTGCCTGCTTCAAATTCCTGGGAATCAAAAGAAACGTTTCGAACAGTTATTTCATAAATTAATGAGGTACAACTTATTGCTGTGCCAAGGTTGCAAAGCTCTTCAGAAAGTGAACAGGCGTAAACTGTTTGGAACACAATTAGAAACTGGAATCTTTAAGATAATGTTCAAATTTTTGTTGTGACGCTACAGCTTCCAACACTGGTCGTATCAATGCTGCTGGTGTGGTTCTCGAAGAAAAACTTAACAGAGACTTTTTTTCTTGCCGCCATCATGTGTATGAATTTTGGTATTAAAAATGTGGTCGAAGTTAAAATTAGTCAAGTAATCACAACCCCAGACATTCCACTATTAAAAAAGTTTCGGGATAGTTGGAAAAATGTAGAGCCTGTTATAATATAATGTTATAGATAGACATCAGCTCACATTGTACTTGACTAATTACGAAATTCATAATTTGCTCGACTATTATCGAATTGACAAAAATAGTCAAAGATGACTGGCATGTTGGTTTAGTGCTAGTAGTTGAGAACCTGACTGCTATATTCGATCCCCACCCAGGATACAACTTTATGCTTTTTCTTTCTTCTTTCTTTGGCTTGCTCATTTTGTTCCGGTGGCTGATGACTACGTCCTATGCTTTCTGCTCAGGTGGAGCGTTTACAGTTGGCAGGGAATTGCTGCTATTTCTCGTTACATCGAATGCATTGAGTCTATTAATTTTTAATGTTGTCTGTTCTTTTCGAGGCTGGCCTGTTGCGTGGGGTGAGGCCGACGGATCCTTTTTACGCTTCTCGCTTCCGGATCTCCCCTCCTTGATGACTAGTTTGTCATAGTTAATAAATGCATAGTTGCCTTTCTTCCTTTCCTCTTCGAGTTTGGGTTGCAACTCTCTCCTTTTGCCAAGGACCTCTTTCGGAAAGTCTTTAGAGACGTATACATTTATTATTTCTTTCTTGTTATGCATAATATCGATTTTCATCCAATTGTTAACGAACAAGATAAGTACCGGCCTTTTCTTGCCATTTCCCCCAACTCTATACAGGGTGTAACAGAAAGGTGTGGTCAAATTTCAGCAGCAGATAGGATATGTCATCAGTATTGCACCTACCATGGTACCATAGCTGGTTGCATCATCATATCCTTTTGGTCAAAATTCAGTAGTGAAATGCGCATGGCATAAGAATTATACCTTCCCTGGTACAAAATTCGATAGAATTATTATGGCATAGAACTTTTTAAGTCAAACTTTTTTTCCTTATTAACTTTTTCATTCATAAATAAACCAATGAAAAAATAATTAATATTTTTTTAGGGTACTCAGATTTTGATAAAATTAAGTATGTGCACTCAGTATCATGGACACATACCAACCCTTAAATATGACCACACCTTTCTGTTACACCCTGTATATTGCGTTCACGTCCCTGTTTTCAAGAGAAATGTTTAAATCATCTTTTAGTTTTTTCTTTACTATTTCCATAAGGGTAGTAGACGAAGTTTCGCTTACTTTAATTCCATATAGGACTATGTTGTTTATTCTACTATGTTTTTCAAGGATATGTAATATTTCCCGCAATATTTCATTTTCTGATCTTAATTCCTCTAATTTATGTGTAAAAGGGATCAATTTCTCATCCAGATGTGTGATAAGATATTTTGTTTGATTTGATATTTCAATTTTCTTTTGGTCGAATAATGTTTGGAGGTTATCCATTTCTGAACGCAACTTTATCTTTCAGGTTGGGGTTTTTTGTTATAACCGCACTGATGTTGTCAAAATCGATGACAGTGTCAGCTGTCACATAACTATGGAAATATGTGATTTGATTGGCGTTGATTTTACCCAGAATGGAGCGGCATGTACTGACTTTCTTATTAAAAAGTGAAGATCAATATCACTACGTATTTACGTCAACACAGCCGGAACCGGACGTTAGTACCCATCCTAAATTAACGAGACAAGATAAAAGAAGATTGAAACCTATACTTAATAGTTCAATAGTTCAATTTAATGAAATTTACGTACCTACTACAGACTTTCGTTAAGTAACATAAAAATATGTTAGGTATTTGTATCATATGAGTACCCAGTGGATTTGAGGGTTCAAACTTCCTCCCCGAAACGGTTATAAGTAGTCAGTTTTATTGCGGTCCACTCCCCCATTTACACCTGCACTACCTCCCGCTCGACCCCCCCCCCCCCCCCGAAAATAAATACTTTGATCTGTAAATACCTACTAAGTATACAAGAACATTATCAGAAAAACTAAAAATCACGCCTGTTTTGTAGCTGACACAAGCCGGCTAGGTGTAAGTTCAGAGGCAACCTTCATACATAACTCGCTCAAGTATGCTACACACATGTTCGGGCCGGCATCATTCGGCACAGGGTCCTTATTCACGATCTTTATTCCTTGTCCACGGCAAGCCCATGCGGAACTGTCAAAATCTTGTCATAATGGTAAATGGGGAGGTGTGCTCACAGATGCATTAAGGCGCATGCGCGGTGTGCTCAAAAATGTTCGCCGCGCATGTGCGTTCATGTGTTTCTAAGCACAGCTTTTCATTTTAATAAATTTAAATGATAAAATATTCATGATTGATCAATAAAGTGACTTTACTTTATTAGTCATGTAATTAGTTTACTCTAAATTTTATGACTATGTTGTAAGGCTGATTCATTTAAGTGTAATTCTAAATTACAGTGAGTACTGTTTGATGTCATATATATTATATATACCAAAGTAAATTATTAATATTAAGAACCTATTGTATTGTTCAGTAAAAAGCTTATACGTCTATATCAAACTGTTTTACTGCGTCATAGTTGATTTTAATTTAAATAAAATATATATTTTTAGCGGACTTCAAAAAGTATGATAACAATTCGAAACGTATATTTGTAATATAAAAAGAATTACGTGACTTTCTCATATGATGATCTATTAGGGCTAAACGAATTTATGAAAAAAAAAAAGTATTTATGTTTGTCCACGTATTTCTCCGAAACTATTGACAAGATTGTGGCCATTCTCATTGTATTTACTTATATTTATTCCAACTTAGGGAACAGTATAACTTTTATCAACTAAAACGTATAATGTTGACGGCCTGGCTTTCATTTTTACAAGCTACCAGTGTGGTATCAAAGGAAAAACATCTCAAAACCTAAGTCAGTTAATTTCGTAATATAAAAGTATTATTTCATTATTTTCAGCAAAATTTTGAAGACGGGATATTTTTTAAATATTTTTATTACTTTATTTTTTTTTATTAAACCTGTTACAATTTACCTAACTAAGATTAAGTTGACGATTGTACTGAAAAAAAAATATAGATTTCATAAAATAAAGCAATGGTACTAATCGCAGAATGAAAAATATAAAATTATTCGAATTGTGAAAAGTGGGACGAAACAGAGAACGAATCAACGTTACTTATTATTCTGCTATACAGCAGTTAAAAATATTACAAAACATTTTTTAACATGAAAACATTGTTTAACATTCCGTAACATGTTAATATTGTCCAGTATTTTCAAAGCACACTGATAAAACATGTTGTATTATAATATAACATTTTATAACCACCACTTGTTACATTTTGTTATAAAATATTTTGTTACCATTTATTAACAAAAAACATTAAAAGTTTTATATACATTTTATAACAAAAGTTATAACTGGTAAAAATATATTATAAAACTAATATTTTGTAACATTTTTTTAAACCGCTGTGCGGCAGGACCATAACAATCCCCCAAAATCTATTCAAGCGTTTAGGTGTTTGGTACATAAACCCTGAAATTAATTCCTTTTTTGTTAGGTCAGTCGTGTTAAAACATAAAATATTGAATGTTTTCTATTAAAGGTCAGTCTGAGAACTTTTACAAGGAGCACACACACACACAACATAGGAGAAATTAGACGAAGACAAATCTATTGTCTTCTTTCAGCTTAATGTATTTCGGCCGAATCTAGACGCTTCCTTGGGCGATAATTTGTACTTTTATTTTTCACAAGAGTGTATTTCCACAGACTCGCAAGAACTAATGCCTCCTTTTAAGTTTCTGTTCCAGACAGCACAAATGACCCTATAAGTACACATCTTGAACCACAAAATACCGAGAGTACAGAAGAACCTTCATACAACGCGCCATATCTATGGCTATTTATTACATTGATAAATAGCCATTATTAATTCAGGTAGATATTTGTACCTTTGTACAAATGTAATGAATGTCTGATAAATATGTTTAGCTTGACAATAAATCGTGATTTAATGACCACTTCGATGAGGAATCTTAGATACCACTGTAATGAAGTTAGCTGTATAATATGAAACAGTATTTGTATATTCCATTATCAGAATACGTTATGTATGACAGTGTAAATTATATTTTATAGTAGTACTTTCAGTTTACGTTGTAATTAATATGTTAATCACTTAAAACACATTACAAAAGCACCACATAATATGTAAAATGATTTAAAAACATATACCACTGATTACAGATGTATTATACCTCATTACTGATTGAAATGTCAAATATTGTTGTTGTGATATTTTACTTGGGGTAGGTTAGTGTGTTTTCCGTGGGGGCGCTCCAGCCGATCCTAGAGGAGTGGGCGGGGCGGCAGCATGGCACCCTTTCCTTCCGGCTGGTGCAGGTCCTTTCCGGGCACGGATGCTTCGGGAAGTACCTGCACACGGTCGCTAGGAGGGAACCGAATCCCGGCTGCCACCACTGCGACTGCGGTGAGGACTCGGCGCAACACACCCTCCAACATTGTCCAGCTTGGGAGGGGCAGCGTCAAGTTCTCTCCGCAATGGTCGGAAGTGACCTCTCGTTGCCGGCCGTGGTTCTGTCCATGGTACGGGGCGAGGGGTCGTGGAATGCGGTCGCATCCTTCTGCGAGGACGTCATCTCGCAGAAGGAGGCGGCGGAGCGCGTCAGGGAAGAGAGCGTCCCTGGCGGATCCGCTCCGTCGCCGGCGAACCGGGCGGCGTCGGCGCGCTTATCTGCGCCTGATGCCGCCTTAGGTGGCGCTGCGGGCGGGCGTACGGGGTAATCTGCCCTGTCCGCCTTCCGTGGAGTCACGGCACCCTGCGTGTATCCAGGTGCCGCGTAGGTGTGAAATGCCCGGAATGCAATAACATCGCTTCCGGGCATTGCCGCTGGGCGGGCCGCCGACGGTATAACAAGTTCCGGCGGCCCGTTCGCGAAGGTGGCGGGCGATACACGGCGGGTTTTTTAGTGGGTGCAAACCCCACACTACCTCCACCGTCTTCCCCGGACGGTGGAAAAAAAGGTTAGTGTGTTTTATCTACGTGGTAATTTGAATATTATTTTTTTGTTTAAATAACGCGATTCTACGTATTAAATAATTTTATGGCTTAAAGTATAATGAGTAAGAATGTTTGAGATGTAACCACATATTTTTAATGTTTTTTTTTTATCAGAACAGGCACATGCTTTAAAATAACGTGCACATGGCACATTGTGATTGGGGACAGTATTAAGCCATCAGGTCCTATGATCGGATCGAGCTGCCATCAGTCAACCCGTGACCACGATCGGTGCAACTCAGTCGAAACGTCGGGTAAATAAAATTTTAGTACATTTAAATAATTCACGCGATTAAGTCCCGAAATATCTATACTAATATTATAAAGCTGAAGAGTTTGTTTGTTTGTTTGAACGCGGTAATCTCAGAACCTACTGGTCCGAATTGAAAAATTCTTCACTGTTAGATAGCTCATTTATCGGTGAAAGCTATAGGCTATATCACGCTACGACCAATAGGAGCGGAGCAGCAATGATAAATGTAGCAAAAACAGGGTAAATTTACGCATACGAAGTTGCGCGGGACAGCAAGTATTTAATATGCAATGTTGTATGGAAAATGTTTACCAGGAGACGGGCTAGTTTTCTTGTTGGCTCTTTTTCTAGCCAATAGGTCCTCTTGGAACCAACATAAGTATACCTATTCTTAAATCCTTGATACAATCATAACGAATTATATTGAGAATATATGATACTTGCCATTTATCTCTTTGTATTATTTAACTCCCTAATTTATATTAAGTTACCTATTTAGTAGAATACTGAACTGATAGATCGCAACTGATTGAGTAGATGATTCAAATACCTGACACAGTAGTAAATGTTCTGCGATGAGTCATAGTGGTCTACAATGAGCCGTAGGACTTCTACGAGAAGAGTCGTAGGACTTCTAAGAAGTTCTACAAGTAAAGTTTTTATATTTTGGTACAACACGCTTCGAACACTATGTTAAATCTAACACGTGCAATAGCAACGGACACATAGACATCGTTCATGGATACGGAATCTCGCGCCGCTTCCGAACAAAGTGGTCTTGAGTGGTCTTTGATTCAGTGTTATTAAACGACGTCTGTGTGTGCGTATCTCGGGCGAGATATGTATGAAGATTACCTTCTGTAGTTTGTATATTGAACACTCTTAGATGCCTGAACTAATTAATTATAGTTCTTATGTTCATATAAATGTTCACTGTAGATACTCTTATGAATGAAGCTATTTTGGAAATGAACGTTCCTTACTTATAATAATCTACTGATTGTTAAGGACTAGGTTTGTATTTTTAGGTAAAATAAAGTTATTTAAGTTATAATAAGTTTGTTTTTCATGCTCTGAATTGTCTCTCTGTCAATTTGCACTCTGTTACACGTCGGTGTAATAGGCAGCGCATCAGTATACCAATGCGGCACATCGGTGTAAGAGGCGGACCGTTGACACCGTTTACCGCGTATCGGCGGTGCTAAGTCAGCGCGACGTATTTCACATCGTGCCACCCACCTCGATTTCGCAACCATTTCTGTACTCGTAGTTTTAAATTATATTAAGAATAAAAGACATTCTTGGTAAAAACATCGACCGATTATCACTGTTTTAGATTATAGTTTAAATCGTAACTCATTTTAATTTTTAATTAAATTTTTATTAAGATAAATTGGCTTTATCTGAATCCTCCGGCTCCAGTTAACATAATTGGCGCAGTCGGTAGGATACTCGCGGGCCGGTTCGCGACAGTTAGGAGAATCTCACATCGATATCCGCGTTCGCGAGTCACCCGGGTGGCTTTCAAGCACCGTCAACGAGTATCCGAATCTTCAGAAGCTGAAGCCATAGGCGTATCCAGACATCGATACCGCAGAGGGGCCAATTATGCTCATGTAAGTACACTAGGATTGTTCTTGAGTTGCTTCGTTTCATTTTAATGTCGTTTATATAACTTTCCAAGATTTTCCATCCCAGGCAATCGCGGAACCGTAGGTTAGACAAAGAATCAAGATTAGAATTACTAGATTCAATTAGAAATTTAGATTTTAGTGACGTAGCTAGCTCAAATAAGTTAAGAAACATGTCGAAAGTCGACGAAATATTCAAGGCCCTGCGCATGGTGCCCGAATTCGACGGTAACACGAATGTGCTTACCAGATTTATTAAGTTATGTGATCAGCTAGTTGCAGCATACGTATCGGAAGAGCCAGGGAGAGAATTTACAAATCTAGCGTTATTAAACGGCATTTTGAATAAGGTCACGGGACCCGCTGCTAGGTTAATTAATACCAATGGTATTCCTGAGAACTGGGCAGGCATCCGTAGTGCATTAGTTAATAATTTTTCGGACCAACGCGATGAGACCTCGCTTTACAACGACATGGCGCTCTTGACTCAGGGATCCTCTACCCCCCAGGAGTATTATGAAACCTGTCAAAATTTATTCGGGACTATCATGACTTATGTAAGTTTACATGAAAGTGTTCCAACTACCGTAGAATCCAAACGAGCCTTGTATAAAAAACTAACCCTTCAATCATACCTGCGGGGCCTCCGCGACCCACTTGGCTCTCGCATTAGATGCATGCGTCCTGAAACGATAGAAAAGGCCCTGGAATTTGTCCAGGAAGAAATGAATACGCTCTACCTGCAACAACGTAATGAACGCATACCCGATAAAAAGTCACACTTACAGTTACCTAACCACCCACAGAAACTAGCTACCCCCGCATCTCAGCCCACGATTATGCCCATATATAAACCATTTAATTTTAATATTCCCGGTCCATCCCGACCAGGTAATTCAATGTTCCCTCAACGCCATCCGGTACCATGGAGACCTAGTATAAATCAGCCGCAATACTCGCAAGGTCCGTCGCGCACGCAACAGATGTTCGGTGCTCGACCGCCTAGTTATAATCCGCAGAATAATAGTTTCCGTTATCAGCCGCCTAGAGGGCCACACTCTAACGACACCCCGAAACCAATGAGTGGTGTATCACATTTTGTATCCAAACCAATACCATTCCGAGGTAATGATTGGTCGAGGCAAGGAAACCCACCTCCGTCTAATTATTTTAAAACCCGAGAAGCAAACTTTAGCGAGTGTTACGATCATCCCTATCAGTATGAGCCTTATGATAATTCTGAAACGTATCCGTACAATTATAATGAATATACCGAACCTAGTTACTACTACGATACGTCCATATCTCAACAGTCGATGCCTTATCCGGACACATATTTAACCGCACCGGTAGAGACGCCCGCTACTGAAGCTATCTCTAATAACGATGAAAATTTTCAGACGGACACGAGTACAAACGCACTAAAATAGAAGTAAATTTACAGACACAACGCTACTTACCGTATATACAAATTGCAAATCCACCGTTAAAACTACTCATTGACACAAGTGACACAGTATTAGCCGATTTACCCATACATATATACACTAAAAAGAGACGTGGTCCCGTAGCTAAATCAAATCTTAAGAGGACACCTAACACTGGAAAATTGTTGCAGGATACTACTATCGTTGATGTTCCTGGTCCATCTGACTCGAGCAGAGGACATATCACTTGACTCCCTTGAAAATGGACCTGGATTACTTCCTTTTAAACTGGGCGCTACAAAAATAATATCACACTACCACTCATTCCTTCTCTATATTAACCTTGAAGATATACAATCGAAAATCGATGTAGCAAAACTGCAGTTAACAGAATTTAGTCCTTTATTCAATAATAAAACGTCTTCACTTTTCGAACCTCACATTGAGTACCTTGATAACAAACTAGATAAAATATCCCTACAACTAGGAAGTTTTGAGCCTAGCCGTAAAAAACGTGGTCTCATAGATGGATTAGGGTCAGTTATTAAAAGCATATCAGGCAACTTAGATTACACAGACGCTATAAAATATAATGATGCCCTCCGAATTCTCGAAGGAAACGAAGATAAGCTACAATCAGAATTCTTAAATCATATAAGTTTAACTAAGGACTGGATGTTCGAATACTCTAGTGTTCTTAGCAATATAACCGCAAATCAGGAGCTTATTACCAAAAAAATTAATACCTTAATAAATGAAGATAATACTAGACAAGCAGATCTAGTTAGTTACGCTCATTTGGCACAATACCTGCTTATTTTAAATGATAACGTCGAAACGTTGTCCGACGAATTATACAGGATAGAATTAATGTTAGCTTTTATACGTGCATCAAGTACAATGCATTCCATGATTAGTCTAGTTAATCTTAAAAGTATGCTAAGCAAATTAAAATCATTATATTCTAGAGATGAGATAATTAACATTGAACTCAGAGAATATTATAACATTCTGAGAGTAGGGTCGTATTATAGCGATAAAAATATAGTTATAGTTATTAAGTTTCCGATTGCCTTACCTAAAACCTATACCTTGTACAAGCTTTCCACAGTACCCAATAAATATAAACTAGCCCTTATACCTACATTACCTTATATAGCAATTCAGGGTTCACATTCTATGTACATAGAGACAGAATGTCCGAAGATCAACCTATGGTACCTCTGCGAGGAGAAGATCAATTTTGGAATCCAAGACAGACCAGATTGTATTCAACAACTAATCACACAACAGAATACTACCTCCTGCACTCTTACGCACGTCAACCTGGACAAAGAAGCCATGGAACAATTAGATGAAAAATACTATACACTCAGTTTTCCAGTTCCAACGAAAATCCAAACATCTTGCGGTCAAGAGCAATACAGATCTGTCCAAGGAAGTTACCTGGCCACAGTACCCCAGAACTGCTTTATCAAAACTCCGGAATTTACGATTACCAATACTGACAACCGAATCAAAGGTTACTCACTTAAAATAATACAGTCACCCCATTACGAGAACATTATGAAGACTGCAAAATCAGTAGTAAAACTGAACTCAATTCACCTCGAAAATCTGCACAATAGTCACCAGAAAATATCAGTAGAATCGCCAATTCAACTCAACCACATCAACGTCGAAAGTATCTATCACACTACCATACCAGTATATCTGATATTATTGGGTGCAAGTGTACTGGCTATTGCAATACCTTACCGACGGTACTACATGAAAAAGAAACTTGAAAAAGCTTATCCTACACAACCAGAAGCTGTTGAGGAGACTCTTGCGCAGATTGAACCCAGAAGGAACATCCAACCAGAAGAAGTAAAGATGGACACCGGTTATCTGCCAGCAACATTTGCGACCTCGCTCACCAAATAGTTGCTGTTCTTCGGGTGGAGGTGTTACACGTCGGTGTAATAGGCAGCGCATCAGTATACCAATGCGGCTCATCGGTGTAAGAGGCGGACCGTTGACACCGTTTACCGCGTATCGGCGGTGCTAAGTCAGCGCGACGTATTTCACATCGTGCCACCCACCTCGATTTCGCAACCATTTCTGTACTCGTAGTTTTAAATTATATTAAGAATAAAAGACATTTTAGATTATAGTTTAAATCGTAACTCATTTTAATTTTTAATTAAATTTTTATTAAGATAAATTGGCTTTATCTGAATCCTCCGGCTCCAGTTAACATAATTTACGGCTAGGTAAAATTTAGTCATCTCAAAATATTTTAATTACAACTATTACCTATGCAAATTCTATCAGGCGTTTATATACGTATACGTGTGTGTGTGTGTGTGTGTGAGTGTGTGTGTGTGTATGTGTGTGTGTGTGTGTGTGTGTGTGTGTGTGTGTGTGTGTGTGTGTGTGTGTGTGTGTGTGTGTGTGTGTGTGTGTGTGTGTGTGTGTGTGTGTCAGTGAATAAATTATCTACTAACTTTCTACCTATGACACTGATAAGCGATAATATAATTTTTATTTTCTACTAGTTTCTACTAGCTGACCGCCCGGCTTCGCACGGGCGTTTTTTCATACAATTAAAAAAAATCTTTTTATAAAACCACAACTTGACACTAATGTCATACTAATGTCAATCAGTCTGTCTACCTTTTCACGCTTTAGCCGCTGAAATGATGTCGATGAAATTTGGTACTAAGATAGTTTGAGTCCCAGGGAAAGACAGGATTTTTTATCGCGATAACACGAATACACGCGGGCGGAGCCACGAGCGATTAGGGAGAAAACAACGGTACATTGTACTTTAAATGCAAAAAAATACAGCGAATGGATTAATGTACCTATATTCGACTCTGTTTTTCAGAGATTATTCAATAAGGTGTAGGTACATTTTATGGCACTAAAATCTAAGAGCTAAGTAATTGAATATAAGGATTATCCTTACGCTATATAATTATTCTTAAAGTCCGCTTTAGCAGATTAGTACATTATATACATACACACTTATATAATATGCATACTTAACTAGGTTTTGAAACCTAGCCGATTTAAAGCAAATAATACGTGTATGTATTTGAACAAAATTTTGATTAAAAGATTTAATCATTTTGTGTGTGTGTGTGTGTGTGTGTGTGTGTGTGTGTGTGTGTGTGTGTCATTTTGTGGAGCGGAACCCTTGCTATAGCGTTCATGCGCTTAACGGTAGGTAGTGGCTATAAAAAGACAAACACGTGCCTCTTACAGCTGTTTAAGGGACCGTATAAAATATATTGCTAACTGGATCTCGACAATCAAATGAATTTCGGATAAATTCATAAAACATAACAGCTTGTAGATTGAGACGTCTTGCCTGTAGAGTGAGCAAATTGAATTTAAGTAACGACCCAGAGTACGGCAGACGTGATAAATCACATTACTGGATACTTCGCAGGTATTTTCGTTGAACTCTTTCAATCGTTTGTTTGTATTTGTCATAGTATGGATCCCGTATCATAATAGCATATTTCAATTGCATCTGACTAGAGGCTTTACGAGATCAATGTATCGTGACAGGGCGCTTAAAGTCGGTGCTTAAATTATGGAGTTGCTTTGGCAGTTATCTTATCAATATTTAAAAAAAAAAAAAAAAATGAAATTTAATTTGTAGTCAAGTTCTACGCTAAGGTCATTGACTTGTGTTACTTTTGAAGTTTTTCTTTTGTTGTTTTCATTCATCAATTAATTAAAAAAAACGATCCAGTGAATCACCATAGAAGGAAACTATGGAAATGGTCAAGAGTTTTAATAATAATTATCTGCGCCCTGAAGTTTGAGCTCAATATATTATATTGCGCTATTTATCCTAAAGATGGATAAAAATCCAGTGACGACTCTAATTCTCGAGTCGAAAAATTATCTGCCCAAAACAACTGAAATTGCACGTAAAAGGACTACGCAGGACTAAGAACGGTGCGCGGTAGTGTTATTATTAGCACCGGAACAAAGGACGAAATGGAGAAGTTTCGAACATCTACCCATTTATCAAGTTCTGGACTCAAGGTAAAAGAAGACCTAGTAATAGTTGTCATCGGGGTTTCAGTTGCTCTTCGTGATTAAGAAGTGTTTGACTGCGTATTCGAATAAAATTTATCCGACAAGACCCGAACATCACACGTGAGCGATGATGGCCTCTATGAAGTTGAGTCACAAATTGGGATGAAAAGGGGCACTAACGTACAATGTCATTATCGAAGTAACAGCTAATACTAGAAAGCCCATCTGACGTCCTGCAAGACTTTATGTTGGTTACCAGATGTTTCAAATGACAACAGTATTGTCACGCAGCTCGAATTTGTCGTGAAGCAACCTTCACGTGCAGACAGTGCGGTGATAATTCGCCAAAATGTACAACTTGCTTGCGATTTACAAAACCGAGCGATCACAAAACAGGTGACCCAGAATGTCCAGCAAAAAAGATTGCTAAATCTAGATAATATATAAATAGCTTAGAATACAATAAGGACACCTAAGAACGTCTTTTCTATTTGATAAATATTGATAAAAATTACAACATAGGTTCTAATAGTCTACTACAAGTGCCCATAACGCCTGTGGCACAAGTTTATCCTAGTAGGTACAGCCACCCTGTTATTATTCCTATGTATATTATATATATTGTATGAACTAACTATATAGTTAGATAATACTAGTATACTTATATAGGTATATTAGTAAAAAAAATGTTTATCAGTTGTCTGGTGGCCATAGTCTGCCTAGTTTGGGATCAGACGACCGCGTGTGAGTTGTCCCAAGATATTATTATTTATATATTTGAGGCCTAGTTTTATGTGTAGTTTGTAAAAGTTTTCGTAACCATTTATTAAATTTATGTGTGCGTCAGAATGGACGGTCACTACCAATATTTTACATCGAAATAGTTATAGAAAGTTGCCGCCTAGTTGCTTCTAGTTGCTACTAATCGTAAGATAGTTGCTACCCCTGGTGTTTTTAAAATAAACTTTTTTTAAGGTGACCGGCCATTTTGACGTCAGAATGGCAGGTCACCTATCCAGTGAGAAAAACTGCTCAAATAAACCGGGTTTTTTAAACTAATAGTTGCTACTAATTGCTACGTTTAAATAAATCGTTTTGAGCCTCATACCCGTAGCATTCAAAGATAAAAAGTTTTTACCAATCTACTATTTTCATACCTAAACGGCTATAGGATTAGATAAGCAAATTTGAAATCAAATATATCATGCATTCAACAAGTGCGCCTACTTATAAAATAAGAATTAGGTATATATTCAATTTCAAATTTGCTTATTTAATCCTATAGGCGTTTAGGTATCAAAAAAGTTAAAAACTTTTTATCCCTAAATGCTATGAGGCTCAAAACGATTTTTATAAACGTAGCAATTAGTAGCAACTATTGGTTTAAAAAAAAACCGATTCATTTGAGCAGTTTATTCTATGAGAGACCTGCCATTTTGATGTTAGAATGGCCGGTCACCTTAAAAAGCAGTTTATTTTAAAAACACCAAGGGTAGCAACTATCTAACGATTAGTAGCAACCAGTAGCAACTAGGCAGCAACTTTCTATAACTATTTTGATGTAAAATATTGGTAGTGACCGTTCATTCTGACGCACACAAATTTATTATAAGTTCACCGCAGAGAGTTTAGTCAAAGTCAATAACGTCTTTATTTTTAGCAAATGGAATCACATTTAGGAATGCTTTAATTAAGTTGGTTTTTGTCACAATAATCTGCTTATCTCGTTAAGTCGTCTTGGATTACTCCAAGACGACTTAACGAGATTAGCAGTTTATAACAGTAATTGGTTGTCGAATCTTTCTAAAAACTTTTAGGTCATCTGCTTATTATAAAAATGGCTATTGTGGAAACAATGACCTATATCTATAGTATAGAGAACTTAATAAAGAGCCTAGTGGGACAGCAGATGTAGAGAGAAATGCTTCTGAACCGTTTCCTTTATCACCACAGTTTGGTTTTAGTATGTGTGTGTTTAACAACATTCTTTATTTCTTGTGGATCACCCAAAGTGGTGTTGCGTGTGGGAATCGGGAGTGTGTCTGACTGCTACACAAGAGGTTGGGGGTACCCAACCTCTTGTGTAGCAGTCGGACACACTCCCACCGCCATTACACGACTACAGAATCGAGCAAACACTCCAGCATATGCCCGTGTACGCGAGTCCAGTTTTTTAAGCGCTAAATCACAAAATAAAAAGCGCGCCGCATGCTATACGTAATTTATGGCTAGATGTAGCACGTGTTAGGGATTGGGCGATATGGTTATGTAAATAGTCATATCTATATAATCAATCTATATAGTTATGTTGAATAGTTAGTTGTGTTATAAAGAACATGAATAATAGTTGTTTAATGAAATAATGACAAAGAATCACACTATTGGCGGTTGGGTGATATGGTTATGTAGATTATGTTATGTAGATAACCATATCTATATAATCAATCCATGTGTTAAATAGTCAGTTATGTTTCAAACATTTTAGTTATCAGTTATGAATCAAACATAATGATATTATCAAGTACTTACAGTTTGCATACGTTGTAATGTATGTATTAACACACACAACACACATTATAAAGGTACCAAATAATATGTTAAATTAATTACAACAACATATATGTATCCACAGATCACAGAGGTATTGTACTAATTGAAATGTCAAACATTGTTGTTGTGGTAATTTTTTTTTTTAAACATACATGGTAATGTGGGATTTTAGGTCCCACATTACTAACAACATTTTTAACCCGTCCAGCTAAACTCAAAGGCTTGTGTTAGGAGTGGGTTCACATCGGTACTATATTGGGTAGAATTCGAACCCAGACCTCACGATTGCGAGTCCGATGTCTTAGCCATTAGGCTACCGCCGCTTTTATATGCTTTTGTAGCTTCTTATTAAGTTATTATAAAAATGTAGTCGTGATTTGTATGGTATGTATAATAGTCTGAATATTCCTTATTAAATTAAATACGATTCGACGTGGTAAATGATTTAATAGGTTAAAGTATAATAAGTGGCGATGTTTCAAAGGTTGTACCTACATATTTGTTACGTTTAGTAATTATATTTCTATAAAAGGACAGACACATTGTAATCAACAGTCATTCTTACACCATGTTGTCGAGACAGATACGATCCTATTTAGATTAGTATTGAAGATTATATTATATTTGTATTATTGTTGCTGTGTATTGTGTATATTAATTGATGACAAGATATTTCTCTCTCTTTTTTCCTTTTCTCACCCAATAGGTCCTCTTGCAACCAATATCAGTATACTTACCTATTCTACCTACCTATTCCTTGGTATAATCTGACCGAATTATATCGAGAATTAATTATACTTGCCAAGACGTACTTCTTCGTATTATTTATACCCCTGATTATCAATGTTAATTTGGTAAAATATCAATGGTTTTATTACATACTAGCTGTGCCCCGTGGTGTTACATGCGGGTTATTAGCCAATGCATTAATCCTTTGTGTCAGCTAACTCCATACCAAATTTTATTAAAATCGCTTCAGCCGTTTAGACGTGAAGAAGTAACAAACATACACACTCACATACTCACAAACTTTCGCCTTTATAATATTAGTGTGATAGTTAACATGCTGAGACGTCAGATGATCAAGTGAATGATTTATATCCATCCTGACACAACAATTATACATCCTGATATAGTGGAAGTATATAACTTTTACGCAGTTGTACGAAAAACAAATTTTTCAAGAAGCTGGAAAGATTTCAAAAAGCTGGCTTAAATCACATTTGCAATCAACTTCTTACTCTCTTCCTGGCTTTGTTTTAATTCAATTTGTCTTTATTTCCTTTACCTGCTATCACTCACTTAATAAACTACTCTCTTGAGTCCGGACAGTGCCCAAAGCTGTGGAGGAAAGCTTTTTTACGTCCTTTGCCCAAGGTAAAGCCCTTCTTTTTTTTTCCATTTTAGGCCTATATCTATTCTCCCTTTTAATTCTAAAGTCCTTGAAATTTGTATCCACAACTGTTTAAGTGTGTCTATCAGAATATTATCCTTATTTCCTTCCAATCCGGATTTAGACCTGGGTAAATTACAATTACTGTAATGCTTAAAGTGAGTGGTGACGTTAAGGTGGGAATTGAGGATACCAAAATCACATTTCTAGTTCTGGTTAATTTTTTTAATGCTTTTAACGCCGTCAGTCATTACATTTGGCTATCTATTCCCTCTCACCTGATGATTTCCTAAGATGCGCTGTACTTGTTTTCTTCTAATTTTTAGGTGCGTCAGCAGTCCATACGATCAGATGAATCGTCATCGAGCTGGCTTGATGTCATTGCTGGCGTCCCTCAAGGCGGTATTCTCTTTCCTCTTCTGTTCTCACTGTTCATTTATCACTTGTATGTCTTTGATCTTCAAATTTACTCACGGCAAAATAGAGGACGTAAGTGTAGCAGTTGATGAGGTTAACCGGGATCTACAGATCATTAAGAATTGGTCTAATAGATTCGCTTTCAATGTAAATACCACGAAATGCCAAGCCATCATTATAGGGAGCTCTAGAATGAATCGGCAGAATCGGCATACCATCTCTCACACCTGTGGTATATAATGGAACGGCCATTCCTTTTTGACCGACGGTTAAATATTTGAATATCGACGCTACGCTTAACTGGCAATGCCAACTTACAGAAGTCGGTCAAAACCAAGACTATGCTTATACAGACTTAAATTTTTTCCAATATTGACTCGTAATATTGGAAAAAATTGCAAAACGCATTCGATTCATATTCAACAATAGTAAATACGACCATGTGTCGTATTATCGCTCCTAACTGATATGGTTGCCTATTCGGCAGCGCCGTAGTTTAAAAGCGCTGGCGTTGCTTTAGTCTATTCTTAATTCTCCGAATGTTCCTACTTATCTTTCTTCTCACCTTCAATATTTGTGCTTTTATCACGACAACAAACTTCGATCTTCCAATACCCTTCTACTTCTTCGTCCGTCTCATAGCTCAACCATAATTCATTCTTCTTTGGAATGCGCTCCTTGTAGAAAGTAATTATATATTTTTATGTTTGATTCGGTTTGTGTTTTAATATATTAATTTATACTTATTTTTTTGTATGTATTTGTTTTATAATATACATTTGTATTTATTTTCAATTTCATAATTAAGTATATAGGTAATTACTCAACTATAAGGAAGGGTTATGTTTTTCGCGCGTATCTTGTATGCATGTATGTATATAATATTCTTTATTACCTGATATCTCACAATCCACTGAACGGATTTAAACAATTAAGACGTGTTCTTAGATATGTGACGTTTGAAAAAAACAAACATGGCGGCTGCGAGATGTCAAAATAAATTGGTTTGAAAAAAAAATTGTTTTGAATACTGCAATACGGGTATCAAACTAAAGGTTAGTTAGCAACCATTCTTTTTTCAATTTTCAATGCAACATGACATGACAATGGCTGTGATAAAAGTTAGTGGTTGCATCGGTTACGTCCTTTATTCACTAAAAAGTATTAAATAAAAAAATAAATTATAAAAAGCGCGTATGCCGAAACAACCGTATAGGCGTACAAAAAAAGCTAGTCTTAATCCACCCTTAGAAAAAAGTCTTTGACAGTTCAATTTAAATGTTGAAATTGAACTTTTGACTTTTTTTTTATTTCGGAATTAATTAACAAACGTCGGAAAAGATTTTTAGGCTCGGAGCAAAGTAAGTAATCCAGACCCAGTTATTAGTAAGGGATCCAAGTGCGCTTCAAGTGATCTGCAAATTGTCAGTTCAGTCAAAATCCGTGTAATATACATATTGCCGGATCGCGTGCTTACACAACACACCACCGTCCACACCGCAACCGCCTGAGGCGCCTTTGCGGCTGCACAAAAAACTGACAAAGAATCGTCCGGTTTAGACGCGGCTATTGATCCTAATTAATAATGTTATCTCTTTCTTATCATCACTGTTTAGTCTTACTTTTTGATGTCCTATGCATAAGACAACCGTATTACCTAAATGAAGCTACTGTCATGGTCTAAATCGCGTAACTAAACTTAAACGCGATTAAGACCCGGGTCCTTATTCACTATCTTTTTTTTTGTTTTCGCGGCAAGCCCGCGCGTCTAGCTGTCAAAATCTTGTCATAATGGTAAGTAGAGAGCTGCGTTTAGAAATGCATCGCGCATGTGCGCGGACATCTTTGAGCGCACCGCGTATGCGCCAGTCGCGCGGGTTTGCCGCGAAAACGAAAAAAAAACATGGTGAATACGACCCTGTAGCTTATAAAATTCTATAAAATTACGTTATTGTTTTCATTTTGATGTCTTATACATGTTTTAGTTTTTAATGTACTGAGTGATTTATGACACTTATAAAATATTAGCTTCACTTGTAACAACTCGTAACTAACAATGTGATGGAAACTTGGAAGTCAATTTTAACCTACTTATATTTATCGTATAGTTATAATATTTTGCATGTGAATGTAGTTAGGATGACAATACAATAATTTGGTTCTAGTTGATCTGATGATGGAGTGCAACTCCTTAGGGATGTATAGGTTATGACGATCAATTTTAAACTATTATGAAAATATATATATTATATAATGTTACATAAAAACTTTTCTTTTTTCAACTAAAGTCTGGAAAGTAAAGCCAAATTGGCGAGCAAAAAGGTGGGTGTCCTCAACAGAACGAAGCGTTACTTCTCGCCGGCATAGCGACTTGTGCTCTATAAAGCGCAGGTTCGACCGCACATGGAGTACTGATCTCATCTCTGGGCGGGTGCCCCCAAATACTTGCTCGATCCATTTGACTCCCTCCAAAGGCGAGCTGTTCGGATCGTTGATGACCCCAATCTCACGGACAGACTGGAGTCTTTACAGCAGAGGCGTGACTTTGGTGCACTTTGCGTACTCTACCGTCTGTTCAACGGGGAGTGCTCTGAGGAACTGTTTGACGTGCCACCGTCACCTTTCTACCACCGCACCACTCGACATCGTAGTAGGGTTCATCCATTCCACCTGGAAACAATACGGTCCTGTACGGATCGATTCCGGCGTTCTTTTCTTCCACGTACGTGTAGACTCTGGAATGAACTACCTGCTGCGGTGTTTCCCGAGCGCTACGACATGTCTTTCTTCAAACGAGGTTTAAAGAGAGTTTTCACTTCACGGTAGGCAGCGGCTTTGGTGTGTCCCTGACATTCCTGTAGTCCATGAGCGGCGGTTACCGCTTACCATCAGGTGGGCCGCAGGCTCGTCTGCCAACCATAGGCAATAAATAAAAAAAAAAAAAAAAAAAAACTTTTTTTCACACCACACCGCGACACAGAGGCCGCCAAAATTTGAATTTGGAACGCGTTTTTTATTTTTAACAGTGCTTTTGATTTAGCGGCATTTTACATATTTTTTCGTGATCACTATCAAATTACAATATGGATTGGAATGTTAAAGAAAATAGGATTGCAGTGATTACCTTGCACAAACTGGGTTTGGACCCGTCGGTCAGATTCCAGACACTTCAAAAGCTTAGTATCAGCCATATGTTCGTATATATACTATCAACAGATGCAACAACAGAATTCGTCAAAATCTCTGCTAGGACTCTGTCGCGTATTATAAAATAAGACCTGAAGCTCGGTGCTTATCGTCGATATACAGGACATGCTCTAAATCAATCTTTACAATTAAAGAGAGTGGGTTGATCAAAACGCCTTCTGTCGCGATGCGCAGGTGAAAGGCACACACTTTACCGATGAAAAAAAATTCATGATTGAAGAGCACTACAATAAGCAAAATGATAAAGTGTACGCTCACAGTTCTAAATAAACTGCTCAAGTGGTCGGAAAGGTACAGCGTGGTCATCATCCTGCGTCAGTGATGGTTTGGTGGGGCGTGTCTTGTCAAGGCGTCATAATGAAAAAGCTACATTTTTTGTGAAAAAGGAGTGAAAACTTCAAAGTGTATCAAGAGACAGTCTTGGTGTTAATTCTTTTTGTTTTTTTTTTTTTAAAGAAAAGGATAACTAGCAATGTGGGTTTGAGTCCCACATTCCTAGCAATCTTGTTAACCCCTCCAGGTAAGCTCAGAGGCTTGTGTTAGGAGTGGGTTCACGTCGGTGGTATAATGGGTAGGATTCGAACCTGCGACCTTACGATTGCGAGACTGATGCCTTAGCCATTAGGCTACCGCCGCTTCTGGCGCGGCTGAAGACTGGCCCTCATCTAGCCCAGACCTCAACCTTTTAGACTACAAATTATGGTCAGTTTCACAATTTAAAAAATCTCTGGAGCAAGCAGTGGCGAAATTTCCCATGGAAACTGTGCGTAAATCAATAAATTCGTGGCCATACGTTTTAGTAATATTACATTACATTACTTCATTAAAAAAAATGCATTTTCATTTGTAACAGAACTTATGGCCGGACTAGGTATATTACGGGTCTTAATCGCGTGAATAATAAGGTAAAATACCTTTTTATTAGTTTTACCCCTAATATATATAGGTAGGTATAATTCGGAATTGAATGTAGTTCGGAAGACAACACAATAACTTGGAATTTGGAGCTGATCTGATGATGTAGTGTATACGAGCCTTATACATCCCCAGGAGTGCCTGGGGATGTATAAGGTACCTACTTCCAATTATCGTATCACAATGAAATTTGGTATGTGAATGTAGTTCGAAGGACTATAGATGAACTAGCTGTCCCGGCGAACTTCGTCTCGACTCTTTTTTTTTTAGTAAATCGGGTTCAATTGTGAATCTAAACCATCCTCGAATCCCCTTGAACTCACACAAAAAAATTCATCAAAATCGGTCCCGCCGTCTAGGAGGAGTTCAGTGACATACACACGCATACAAGAAATATATATATAAATATATACATTTTAGATATATCAACCCACAAGATGGCCCACTGCTGGGCACGGGTCTCCCCAGTAGAACCTACTAGTATGTAGATCCTGGGGGTAATTGCCGTAATCGCCACGCTTGGCGAGCGGGTTGGCGATCGCAGTAAGGCTTTAAGTACGCAGAGGACGCTGCTGCCCGTCCTCCGGGGTAAAATCCCTTAGTCGCCTTGACGACACCCACGGGTAGAGGTGGGGTGGTACTATTCTTAAGCCGGCACCACACGGCAACATTTTAGATGTCATATTATAATTACATATTACGGATTGTGTAGGTATTAAAATATCTATATTAGGTAGTGGGTCATCTAATGAAAAAAAGAGTTTAGAACTTACATAAAAAGTTAGCCATTAGACGATAGATGTCACTAATTATAAATTATTTTTTATATTAAGCGTGGAGCACTCTGCACACTTAAAAGAGTTAAAGGTCAACTAAAAAGCGCTCCACGCTTATTAAATTGGCTACTTAATACAAGCTAATTTAATTAGGTTATTATTTTAGTGCGTTTTTTATATATATAAACGTAATTTTTTGCTTTTTAAAGTTATATTTTTTACTATTATGCCTGGTTTATACGTATTAAGTGGTTAACGGCCGGTCTCAATAATCTAACTATCGATGGATTTGGCTACTAGAGGTATATATTTGACATAAGTTTCATACAAAATATGTCAAAATTCTACCTTTAGTAGCCAAATCCATCGATAGGCAGATTATTGAGACCGGCCGTATGACGTCAACTAAATTTTAACCACATTTTAAGTGACTTACTAATAAGTAACTGTTTAAACGTATGAAGCTTATCCGTACTCTTTAGTTCATAAAATCATAATGGACGGTCAAGAGGGTGTTGAAGTTCTAAATTCAGTAATTTCACTGATATTATAAAGAGGAACGATTTGTATGTTTGTATGTAACGAAGATTAGATAAATTTAATTTTAATTTAAGAAATTGCCGTTAATATCTATTTGCCACCTTGCCATTATATCTATTTTGTTTTTCAAAAGCGTTCGAAAGCAATCAAAATAATCAAATTATGGCCTGTTGGTCTAGTGGTTAGTGACCCTGACTGCTAAGTGGGTTCGATCCCCACCCAGGATAAAAGTTTTTGTGATGAGCGTGAAGGTTTATTCTGTGTCTGGGTGTTATTTATCTATTTTATTTAGTAATATTTAAGTACGTTTATCACTTGTCTGGTTTCCATGGTACAGGCTCTGCTCAGTTTGGGATCAGATGGCGTTGTGTTAGTTGTCCCAAGATATTTTTATTATTTGTTCCTGTCCAAACGCGAACAAAATGTCAATAATTCCCACCCATCGCCCCGCGCGCGTTGCAGGAGGGTGGGTTACTTAACCGAAAAAAGAATCAATTATATTCTACTTGCCCACTTAACCATTAAATCATAGCTTAACACTTATGACTTAAGAGGTATTAAGTGGCTGTTTACACGCTGCAATTTTGTTAAAATTTAGTTAGTTGCTTTACCACTTAATACGTACTCTCATCTCTCAAAGCGTAATTTCTCATCTGTTGATCCGGAAGATTATCCAACCAATCAATAAAATCAGGCTGCTCATCCTGCAAGTCAAGAATCAAGTATAGAATCAAGAATAAATATCCTTGAAGAAAAAATCAACCACCAACAATCTGCAGTCTCTCAGAGAGAAGGTCGGTTAGGTACTGTCTATAATATTAAGCAGTTCCGGGTCTAACGATTTTGATCAAATTGTGTATAGACCTATATAAAGTTATCGTCTTCCCGTACCTCAACTTTATTGACTTCCCTGAAAAACACCGAGCGAAACTGTCACCCAGCTAATAAAATTCAAATGAACAAGAAATAGATTTATTGTAATAGATACAGATTTTCTTATTAGAATAAGTTGATTTACGATCGAATGAGCAATTCCATTAAATTCTGTTGGTAGTCTTGCAACTGTGGACCCCGAGGACTCTCGCTTCTGAAACCTCCTTGCTTACCCAGTAGCCAGAAAGTTTCCATGCAGCCCTTGCCCTTAAACAACAATATATTTCAATCAAATCAAATCAACCAAACAAAATAACAAACCTCTTCTAGTGAACTTACCGCAATATTTTGAGACCCTCTAGATTGAACATCATATTGTCCTATCGCGTCGAGAGCCGTTTTTGTTGTATATGATATGTGGATTTTCATTGCTGTTATAAACAAAAAATTTATTAGTAATTTGTGAAAAGCTGATAATTGAAAACAAAATCTAAAGCCCGAAATACATCGACTGCCTCTGTGGCGCGGTGGGAGTGTATCCGACTGCTACGCAAGAGGTCGTGGGTTCGATCCCCACCCAGGATAAAACTTTGTGTGATGAGCACGATGGTTTATTCTGTGTCTGGGTGTTATTTATCTATAATATGTATGTATTTAGAAATATATAAGTATGTTATCAGTTGTCTGGTTTCCATAATACAAGCTCTGCTTAGTTTGGGATCAGATAGCGTTGTGTGAGTTGTCCCTAGATATTATTATTACATTATTGTGGTATGGTATATACAGTGTCATCACAACACACTGCATTAATGTGTCTCTTAGCATACTAAATGTATGGTACCGATACGCTTCTGACGCGTCCAAACCACACCACAGTAGTATGTTTCTGGCTTTAAGCTTATAAAAGCTCTGAATGCCATGTATCAGAAAGATGGTTAATATAGGGCCTAAGTGTTTTTTATTCATTTATTAATTTCATAACTTTTTATTTGTTAGTTAACTTGTTGTTTGTTAGATTAAGATAATATTATTATACTCTGTTACAAACACTGGTACAAACTGCTGTCATCATATGATTATAGCTCAACAATTGGTTGTTGAAAACTTAATAGGTGGCGATACTGTAGTCGCAACCGACTAAAACATATTGGACAGCCATTACGTAGTTGTTCTACGGACTAGATGCACTTGTTAACTAGTTAGTGTATTCGTTCAAAACTGTTTTGAGTGTCTGTATTTTAGGGCTTTTTATAATTGACTGATTGCAATACCTTACATTAACATCACAATTAATTAATAAATTATTCTCAAGGTTTTCCTATGTAGGTATAATTTCAGAATATAACAAGTATCTACTTTCATTAGCAAGAATATATTTGAAATAGGTACGTAGTGCTAATTGTAAGTAATTTCGTAAACATATTTTACATACGTTTATACCGCCATTTATCCTTGCAAAATGCAAGGATAAATGGCTGTATAAACGACCTTTTTTTGGTCAAAACGAAGCTAAAACGAACAGAGTACGGGTATAAATACTCAGTATCAACTGTTCATGACGAATTTGACCATAACTTTTCCTAAGCATGTTATAACATCACATTATAATCAGCGTTGTTTCATTTCAAATGATACTATACTAGTCTAGGCGAATAGTAAAAAAAATAGGGCCATTGTGTATACCTTTGCCGGTACTCTTCATCCGGCTGGCAGTATTGAAGGTGACACGGGAGAGACACATACACACACACACACACACACACACACACACACACACACACATAACCGCATTATCCTATTCAGAAATAATGTCTATACCTCATAGACATAGAGACTGCACTGCGCCATAAGCTTTGGTATAACTATGGGTCTGGAATGACAAATTAAGTCTTTTTTTTGACAACTACTGGCCGCACGAGTGTTTTGTCTCTCTCACGCTTTGCATCCTATATAAACTTTGAACCTGAAAGGAAAGACGTAGTGCAGTCTCTACGTCTGTTTTTTTTTTTTTTTTGTTTGGAAAACACACAGTGCAATGTAGCAAAATGAACATAAATGGTAGGTACTAATCACCATTTAGGGATTTTCACAGTTATGGTATACCTTCGCCGGTGCTCTCCATCCGGCTGGCAGTATTGATGGTATCACCGAACAGACAGTAGCGCGGCATAGTGGCGCCCACGACGCCGGCGACGCACGGGCCCGTATTCACGCCGGCACGGATCATCAACGGCTCATCCGGCCGGTGCGGCACACACGCGCCCTCTAGACTCCTCATCAGGGATAGACCCATGTCTGCTATTTCTGAAGCGTGGCGATTGCCTAAAAATAAAACGAAACATTTGTGTAAAGATCTTTGGCAAACTAGGGATTGTGGTTTTACACTCCCCCTTGCATCATAATGGACTTCCCGCCGTCGTACGAGTGACTCACAATTGACCAGTATTGAGTCAATTGCACCTCTACCCCGATTGTCCTGAAAAATAATCCTGAATACACTCACGGTAGATGGAAAGGACATGTATATTTGCCAGTTCAATTTACAACAAGCGTAAAGTAATTATTGTGTCTAGATACTTTGATGCGTCTAATTTCTTCCAACCAATAAACGGACCAGACGACCTTAATCTATAGTCCAATACAAAATGAGTTCTTGTAATTTAAAACGTTTGATCAACGACACAGATAAAACAAAAAGGAAAGACCTCATGGTTGGTAAAGCGCAGGCGTCGAATGAGCTTCGTAGGTGTGGCTAATTTTAACGTTAACCAATTGACTTATTTTTGGTCTGTATTCTTACAATTTTGAATTCGTATTCAGATATAACGTTTTAGACACGGTTTTACATTCATTTGTAAAGCAGAAGTGAATGTCAGTGCAATGATGGTACAATGTTGCAAACACACGCGACGTAAAATATTCCCGGTCTTATTACGGGTGGTATTCCCGTGTCGTGTTTGGGAGTGGCCGACATGCGCCCGCGCTTCCCACTGGCCCGCTACGAGTAGAGGCGGAGCGGTAATTAAATAATATGACCTGCGTTAATTTCGTGTAAATCGTAAAAGAACATCTATTACTTTATGATTTATACTCGACTTTGAGTTGTGTTAAATTTATTTTTTGATATTTTTATTTCATTCTTACAAAAAATACGTGCTATACGTTTAAAGTGTTAATCTGAATATCTGTTTATAATGTACTCGTATGTCCATAAACCCAATGTGTGTCTGTGTCAATGTATCTTCCAAATGAATGGACCGATTCTGTTAAGGATTTTTATTTGACAAATAGTTCAACGAGTTAATCGATTTACCTATTCGAAGTTAATCAACTTTATATCTCGTGTGTCGTAGGGATTTGTTAATATTTTTTTTACATTATATATTGTTGCGGCATTGACCCTATATATCGCCGTTCGATGTTATAAAGCTTACAACCTTTGTCAATAAACAAACTACGAATAGTTTAGACCGAATTTATAGTTTTAGATATTAGCAAGTTTAAATCAAGAACCTCTTCATCTTTGTTTGTATTAGTATTGAATTATTGATAGATGATTATTATTTTGTAAAGCTCACCATTTCTCTGTGGCAGTCCCGAAACGACCATGTAGGCATCTCCGATCGTTTCAACCTTGTACACATCATAGTGGGTAATTTTTTCATCGAACAACCTGTCGTAAATATCAAAATATTAATAGGTATCCAAATACTTCAGAAGAAGTTAAAGTATAGAATACTGAAACTGATGGCCTCTGAAACTTATAAATCCTATTTAAACTATATATCTGAAAGTTTCAAAGAATGGATGGATGGAGTGGGTACTATGGACCTTTATTGCTCTTCACGCAAAAACTACTTAACGGATTTTGATGAAACTTTCCAGTAACGTAGTTAAAACATCTGAGTAGCACATAATGCTATAAAAAAAATAACATTACGCCGGTGAAGCAGCGAGGAAAATTAAGTTACAACTAAATAAAGGAAAATAGGGGCGGATTCAGGTACCTAATATACAAGGTGTATAACTGTGTAGATATTCTATTTATAATGCTAAGAAAACAAAAAAAAAAACCGAGCAAGTGCATGTCGGGCCACGCTCAATGTAGGGTTCCGTAGTCCCCCCTCCCCCCATCCAAATAATGTGGCTTAAAAGTGGGTTTTCTCTTGTATTTGTTTCATACTTACAACGTTATATGTACTTAATAATATTTTTCAATGGAATTTGTACGAAAATGTTGTTACTTATCATTTGATCAGCTGTTCCTCATAAACTTGTAAAACCAACTTAGCTGTGATAACTTTCCCTTTAATTTCACTATATATACTACTACCGTGATTTTTTTCACATACCCAACATCAACCATTTAGCAGGCAGTGGGGGGGACTTAATATTTTACAAACGGATCCCTAAATCTAAAAATCGTCTTTCCAACCCCTAAACGTTTTTACAAGATCTATCTAATGATACCCCACACGGGTAGGTGAGAAAATAAATCACACCCCCACTTTACATATAGGGGAGGTATCCTTAATTTTTTTTATTCAAGATTTTATTCTTTCACTTTGTCGGCGTAAGTAATATGTGTATCCATGCAAAATTACAGCCTCCTAGCATTAACAGTCTCTGAGCAAAAGTGCGGACGGGCGGACTGGCGGACGGACGGACATGGCGAATCTATAAGGGTTCGGTTTTGCCATTTTGGCTACGGAACCCTAAAAAATTAGATTTTTGTCTTTCACTGAAGACAATAGACGATATTGTTAATGAAAAAATGCAAATTGAGAGCTCAAAATGACAATAAGCTTTGTTCCAATAAGAAATCCCTTTTGAAAGCTGAGAAATACATATAAATACTGCGATCCGATGTATAGGAGTGTGCAGTGCAGTGGTAAGGTGTATTACTATGTCTACACCACATCACTATGTACATACGTAATCATCGTACACATCGGATCGGATCGCAGTAAATTATTATTTTCGTAACTTTAAAAAGCAATGATTGTAAAAGCTCATTAATCCTATTTAATTTTAGATTGATTGTAATATCTTCAAATAGTAATTAAAGTGGATGATGAAGATCACAAATACGAGCGAGACTATTTAATATTTCACTGTTTGCGATTAAATTACTTTAATATCGTATTGAGTAGCACTTTATTCTGGTCATACTACTATTACACAATGTAATAGAGTTGAACTCCTCAACAATTAACGGCCCTGTATCGGGGCAAGCAATATTTTTTAAAAGGATTTGAGCAGTTGACATAAGCCTATTCTAACTAAAAATAAAAAAAAATAATGAAGGATAAGGCCGAATAAAACATAAAAACTTCTATTCCATAACACCAACTTCAAAATGTTTAATTTGTTTTTGTTATTCTAGGTATATTAATTTTTGCTTTTTAGTTGCCTTGTATTTATTTTTTAAGTCGGTAATATTTTTTTGTAAAAAAAGTTTTTTTTCAATATATGTGAAACAGACTTAAATTCTTGGAAATGTCAAAAGAGGCGTGATAAAATATAGACAAGCATGTTAATTGGATAAAATTTCAGCAAAAACAACTGACAGAGATAAGGTTTATTAAAGACTACTTTCACACAAGCCCTGTGTCGCAGGGGGACTTTACAAACATAGAAATCACGGAGACAAAGTACACAAAGACTCGGAACAACAATAAATTACGGATCACGTAACGTGGTGTCTCGTATAGGAATCGATCCCACGACTTCTGATTTAGCTGTAAGAGTCACTAACCACTAGACCAACAGGCCAGTCAAATTCAAGTAGAATAAAACTACTCTAGGAACAAAGTGGTCCGAGATTACATGTCCATGAGCTATGTCGACGTGTGCGTTGCTCGAGCGCGTTTGTATGAAGCTCTCCTTCTGTGTTTTGCGCCAATACAAAACAACTTCCACAGCCTTCTTTAAATACACTGTCAAAATTTATAAATATATCTAGAAGTATATGCAAAACAAATGGATTTAGCCAACGAACCTGTACAGCATATTGAGCATATTTATCACTTCCATGGGAGTGCTAGTGGCAGATATGGTAGTAAAGCCAACGATATCGCTGAAGAATATCGTAACTGCGTCGAAGGCCTCAGCCGGCACGGTGCGCTGGGCTCTCAACCGGCGCAGAACCGGCACTGGTAGCATCCGAGACAGAAGCAAGTCACTTTTCTGTTTTTCCGCTACCAGTTTTTGAGTGCTGTGCTCTATGGAGTGCGTAAACGTCTGTAATCAAAGTAACATTTGACTATGAGTTATAAACATAAAGTCTAATCATATCGATTTTATGAAATTAAAATGAATTTAATCGTTTAAAATTACAGCAATTCAATACTCGTCATTTGTTAAAAATAATTATCTAATATATAAAATTCTCGTGTCACAGTTTTCGTTGCCATACTCCTCCGAAACGGCTTGACCGATTTTGATGAAATTTTTTGTGCTTATCCGGTATCTATGAGAATCGGCCAACATCTATTTTTCATACCCCTAAGAGTTTGTTTGTTTGTTTGAACGCGATAATCTCAGGAACTACTGAGCCTGCTGAGAAAAATATTTTATTGTTGGATAGCCATTTATCGAGGAAGGCTATAGGTTATAACATCACGCTACGACCAATAGGAGCGGAGCAGCAATAAAAAATGTTGTAAAAAAAGGGAAAATTTACGCAGACGAAGTTGCGCGGGTCAGCTAGTTTATTTATGGATTCTTTTTCACAGAATAATTATAAACGTGGGTTTCAAAAAACACGAATAAGAAGTACACGCAGCCTCGAAACAACAATAGGATCACACAAACTGGCATCATCATAGGTGATTATTTATTTTTAAATCTTCGTTTCAGAAATTATTTCATTACATTTTCAATTGAACAGAGAACGTGAAGATAGTATTTAAATGGAATCCTTTCTGATGACAATTACCTGAAGTCAAAGAAAATACCTTTACCTTACGTGTGGTTTCTTTGACCACATTTTCTAAAACCAAAGTAATTATTTGCGTTACAAATAAAAAAAATGGAGAAAATAATACTAATTTTGCCTATTTATTTATTTATATACATCGCTGATAAATATTAATAATAGGAACACATAATATGTACTTTGTTCTATCACTTACTGTTTTTTAGAATTATTGGGTATGGTATCTAATGATTCATAGTAAAAAAAAAAAAAAGTATTATCTTTAACATTAATTCTAGTGGAACCGACGACAAAACTTATCGCTAATATACGAGCTGACTCACGCATCGTTTCTGCCATTCATACCGTGATACAATATTTTTATGTATACTCATATTAAAAAGAGGAAAGATTTGATTGTTTGTTTGTATTGAATAGGCTTCAAAACTACCAGACGGATTTGAAAAATTCTTTCATCATTGTGAAGCTACACTAACCTTGGGTGATATAGGCTATTTTTTATTCCTGTATTCCCCCGGGAACGAGAACTACGCAGGTGAAACCGCGAGGCGTTAGCTAGTATATTAGATTTGCAAACATTAAAAAAATATACTTATATGTGGATAAAAGTAGATAATAATGAGATGTGGGTTACGGCGGCCATTTTCTTTACAGACTATCCAACTACGCAGGAGATATTATAGTGCACAAGTGTGTGCGCAGACACAAGTGCACTCTCTATTCCTTCACTCTCATAGCTTAACGGGTCGAAAATCTGACACGGCCTAGAGATTGGGCGCAGGGCCGACGGCTAAATGTGTTCTCCGAGGCAAGGAGGGGTGGTGGCTCAAAAATAAAATCTAAAAAAGTAGGTACATGTACCTATGAGGTAAGTATACAATATTTTTTCATCTTTACTTCTGTTGGGGAGTATCTTCTCATTTTAAACGCCGACAACGACCTTAAAGCCGTTCTATAATTACATCTTGGTAAAACCGTTCACCATGTTCATCATTCAGAGCTTAAAATGAAAAATGAGAATGAAGGAAATAAATGTTTTTATTGACATCCGGCAACCCATCTTTTCATAAATGTGCATTTAACAAATAGTTAATTATATGTTACTATCACTTAAAAAAAAAAGCTTTATACAATGATGTTGCCTACATTAAAAGGGGTATTTAATTTTGTGGACTGATTAAAATCCCTTCTTCTTTATGTAAACTTAATTTAGTTAAAATAGGCTTTAAATAACAAAATTCTTTGCCATTTTTATCTATTTATTGCCTTCACAAAATTCTTTAATAAGGCCAGTTATAGATTTTATGTTGGCATGATAGAATAAAAGCTCCAGGGTCAATTAAAGTCAAGTATTTTATATTTAACTGCCCACACAAAAATTCCGATCGTTTTGGTCATTTTTTATTCAACTATGTCTGTTTCACTGTATGTAATATAATCTAATGGTTCAGTAGCTCTGCTGCCCCACATACAAAGAAAACAGCAGGTGAGAAAATAGCAAGTTAGATTTTATATTGTAAATTCATCTTGCAAACTAAGTAACATAGCTATTATTTTGAAAACTTAAAAATGTTTTGTCCACAACACATATAAAAACATCAAACAAAACTTGGCTGGCGAATTTTTGCACCGCCAGCAACTATTACTTTCAGTATTCATCTCGAAAGCCATAAATACAATAACACTTAGGTACAATCACAATAAAATTAACTTAGTTTTCCAATAACGATAACGTTTACTAACATGGACAAGATAAGAGTGGTCCAACAACAAGACGTTTTAGAAACAAAGTGTTACGCAGAGATATGGCTATAGATAACTTACTGACACGTTAACATGAAATATTAGTCTTACAGAAACTTTGTCTAATTTGATAAACTGTGTCCTGCCAAGTAATAAAACGTGACAAACGAGCCACTTCGTCAAATGCGAGGACACCGTTGCGACGCGACGTCACAAATATGTCTTTTTACATTCATATACATAACACAATCATTAATTACCCTAGCTGAACAAAAGATCTTAGTTTTTCCAAATTATTATCTAGAGTAGATCGTACCCAGATTTGTTTCAATAGAAGGCTTTGGGAAAAAAATCGTGAAGTAATAAATTATATTGAATCGTATTTTATGTGCTTCTATATTTTATATCCTTGAAAATGTAACTTCCAATTCGGTTACTAAACATACATAATTATTTACAGTACAATTCTCAATTCGGTAGAACCACACAAAAAAGTCGGTCAGATATAAAAATACAAACAACCAAAAACAAATTTTTGGTTGTTTTGATTGCAATATCGATTGTTATTTCAATTGTGTTCAATAGGTCAGACCATTTGAACACAAAGCTGTATTTGTTTTTTTTATTATAATCCGTCTTACAAAAACTGGATCTGGATATTGTAATCCCCGCATCGAGAAACTCGACTCAAGGAAAAAAAAACAATCTCCTTAAATGCGAAGTTGAACGGCACCTACTGGCTTATGCAATGAAACCTTGGCCTCAAGACCGCCTGTTCAACTACCTGTTGAAGTATTGGCAAAATACATTCTTGGCCCGTGATGAACACTTTGAATGCAAAATAATAATAAGTGAGATTCTATCCTGATCTGGTCGGAATCACCGATTAAACACAGGTACGAATTATTTACATTTATTGTTTTCAAAAGAGAATTAAAACGTACAAACAGATGTTATTTAGTTATCTAACTAGTATCCTTTTGATGCTGATGATGCATCACCATTCGAACAGCTGATTTCGCCTTAAAAACTTGGTCAAATGAATATTTATCACTTACTCATAAGATATCCGCACAGTGGATATTCTTATTAGTCGCCAACACAGCGTCAAGAGAGAAAGTCGCAGGCGCAAACATGTTGCGTATAGTGATATTATTTTGTGTTTGTGTTGGCGCAGCTATTTGCGCTGCCATAGATGCTGGTGATGACGAAATTAATGAGTTATCCTTTGAATTTATAATGAATACACTAGAAAATGTGGAGTTTGGTGCACATAGTGATGCTGAAGTGTTAAAAGAAAAGCGACAAGTGATTGTTGCTCACAGTTGTCCACGAGGCAAGGTGAGACTTCTGAATCAATGTGTTTCCTGTGACGAGTGAGTATTTTTATTTTGGCAAGTAAAATAAAGTTTATTATAATTAACTTTTATTTAGATTAAGTTCCACCCTTTAACGATTTAAGCAAGATCATTCTAATTGTAAGCTTAAGTTTCATAAAGTCTTAATAATACGATTTCTATATGATTTTCTCCGAAGCAATTATTATATACACAACAAATGTCCAGCTCTATAAAGATAGTTCCTTGAACGAATGTTTGTATCTATTATAATTGTAAGAATGTGTAATAATAAATGTTTCTCATTAGTTATTTTGTTCTTGTTACTAACATTAATATAAAATAACCTTGTTTATTCCATCAATTACTATAGTCCGTCATGGCCTTGCTAATAGATTACACATATTTATAACCGGTCTTTGCCACAAATATTGGATTTAGCACAATAACAAAGAAGTTAGATTTTCTTCAATAAGGCGTATTATTGAATGTGATTCGTTCAGTCTGGTCGATCGTATCTTTCGTCTGTTTATTAGGATCTTATTAAAGGGTTTTATCTAATATCTATGGTACTTATTATTTGGCCATTGTTACGTAACTTACATACCATCTACTATCATCGGCCTATTCTGCTAGGACGTTATCTCTGTTTTTATTATTTACAAGTGGAATAGATATATAAACGGTTTTCAATGTAATTAAAAAAAAACCCTCCAGAATAATGTAGAAAGTGGAATTAAGTGCGTGCAAGGGTGCAGGTTTCTAAAGACCGTTAAGGGTAGTGGTGCTTTTATAATGGCTGTCTAGATATTTGATTTTGGCAGGCCAGAAGAGTCGAACATGCTCCAGCTGTCAAACGTTAATATCGTCCTAATCCTCACAACAACGGATATTTGGCATATAATCTTTAAGATTGCATTTTGCCAAGACTAAATTGTAGTTATCTTGATATATAGTCTTTTTTAAATAAGTTAGTACAGAATTATTACTAAACCACAGAAATAACGTAATTTGGATAACTTGTTTTATTAAATAAACGCTATTTATACGCAAAGACGCAAATAAACTGTCCAGCAAAGCGTTAATACTAATTCGAGAGGTTACTATAACAAATTCTGGTAGATAAGGAAAACAAAACAAACAACACAAACAGTTCAGAGTGCTGAATCAAATAAATCGATTACATTAAATAGCCGAAAAGTTAGATGAGTTTGTGTGTCCGTCTCTTGAATATTATTTGTTAGTAAACGCGACACAGTGATTGTTCGCCTAAAATGGAAGATACAAAGGTACGAGCAAGATGCTAAGAAGTTCTTTCTCGGTATTGGATACAAGGATCCAGAATTCACATCTTTGCAATCTCGTCTGCCTAATCAGTCTGTTTTGGGGCTTGTTACTTACTAGTATTTTGTAAAGTCTTTTCTTAAAATAATATCTAGTGTGAAAGAAATGTAAAATATGAACAATAACAAATTTTCATAACTTTAAATCTATTTTTACCCGACTGCGGATCGAGAAGGTCAAGAGTAAATTTCTAGATTGTGACTTTGAGAAGATGCATGCCGAACGTAAATTGAAATCACACCGACTCTTTCATAATGAAAGATGTACAACGCGAGCTCACACTGTTTCGAGCGCCTACCGCATATTATCGAAAAAACCATTGCTATTGTGAATGTGAGATGCAATGCCGAATATTTTTGACAATTCGAACCGTTAATTTCTTCTTTGTTTTCATATTATGGTCAAGGTGCGCAATGCAGGGGCTGCGCGTGAATAACCGGGAGCTCGTTTTGTAAAGTAAAACAATACTCTATGATTTTAATTTTATACAAATAATAATTAGTCGGCGCAGCGTGCGATGTCTTGGAAAATAATATATACTCTGTTACTGCCACGATAAAGTTCAATATTGTACCAAGAAATATTTAAATTCTCGTCTCGCCCATTCTCGCCTATCCAAACCTTTAGTTAAGCGTGAGGAGAATTTAAATTTACAAAAGGTACAAATTTTAAATCTAGCTCGTCTCATTCACGCCTCCTCCTCTCGCCAGTCAGAAGCCATATTAATAGGACTTTTTAGGTCAAAGAACCCTACATTTGACGTCATTCGTAGGTAACGCCAAATCGTTTATTTGTAGTATTTGGTTTGATGAAGTGACCTAAACATATTTTCTAGGAAGGATTTAAGACACATAACCCTTTATCCAAATTGAGTTCCTATAATTAAAACAATTTCTAAATTTGTCACTAAACCGAAATCTGTCACGAAAAGAATAAATTTGATCGATAATAATGTTAGTTATTTACAATAATATCAATATTGGAAATCGAAGTAGGTAGGTATACCTATTTGTACCTACCTACATGAGTAGGTATTATTAATTATTTATTTCTTTTTAATAAGTCTTATACAGCTAACCAGTCCATCCCAGTCCATTCCAATAGTACAGTAAATAGGTAATGACAGTTCGTGTCTGATGAGTAACAGAGAACTGAGTAACGATTTACTCTTGAATAGTATTAAATCGAACAGAGAAAATGGTAATAGACTAAGATCTCACTTCAAGATACGTTCATCGAGATTTTAATCGATTTTTATTTATGTAAGTACTGCACAAGCAGATTCATAACTATACATAGAAACTTGATTTCGATTACCTAATAACTCGATGATTTTACAGTGTTATGTCATACTACAAAGTATATTGATATTTTTTTTACCTGTACTATTCCACTGGACAAAGGTTTACCAAAAATACGCTTCCAAACCTTTCTTTCTAAAGCTTTCTTATATTCAAAAGCATCCAGATCGTCAGACCAGTATTTGCTTGGCCTGATTCGATCATCAAGCATCTATTGTGTGAAGATCTGCATTCATATATCGGGGGAGACAGTCGTGGTACTCGAATAGTATCAGTTTCTTATCCGATCTTGCAGTAACATCCTACTAAAGTTTGTTAGGATAGATGGATGTTTGAGTTACTCCTTCACGAAAAAACAACTGCAAGGATTTTTTCAGAATAGCGCATAGGCTAAAGTAAATAACGCGGGCAAAGCTGCTGGGAAAATTTAGAAAATACTGCGCTTAATCGCTCATATGCTTGGAATTTTGCGCCTCTGTCAACTGTTACTATAAGTTTAACTGCTCTGTGGTTTTATGTATATTGTAGCTAGAGACACTATATTGTACCAAATTTATTTTACTTGACATATAAATTTGGCGCCTTCTTATAATAAAGCATTGAAAGGGAATCAAAGCCTATTTTGCCACGAAGCACAAGTAAAAGAAAAAAACCGCTAATAGTAAATTTGTAGTTACATCAGAAAATAAGTATTATTATAAATTCGAGCTATGTCGATGTACGACGTATTTCGCCTTATAATTGTTTTCCAAGGGTAAAGATAAAAGGGAATGCCCATTAGCAGTATTGCATGTATTTAAGTTGTGCCACAAGTTGATTAAACGTATAATTCTTGTTTCTAATTATAACATTTTCATATAATGATATGGAGTCTCACATTTGCCGGATTAATAAAACGAAAATATTAGTCTTTCAATTTATTTATTTAGTATTTTTTCGTATGAAGTTATTTTTAACGGTGGCAACACTATTACAAAAATAATATCGTAATATCGATTAGGATTATTTACGATTAATTTTATATAATTATTAGAAAGTCATAGAATCACTAAATGTATTTTGGTTCTTGTAATTATATTATAATTATAAATACTTTAATAATTGTTGCACCGTTTGAATGTCAGGAACGATAATATTCATACACCATACTTTATTTAAAAAATGAATTTTAATAAAAAAAACCGATTTGTATAGGATATGACAAAAGTTATGGCAACACTGAAATGTAATGTCATGTCACTTGTTTATCTGTGCTTATTGCTTGTTTGGCGCCGGTGCATTATGAAAACAGTTTAAAGTATTAATAACAAATAGCTTTTGTTATTTCTCGTGTTGTGTATGATATTGTGGTTACATTACGTGAGTTTGAGATAGAGACTCCATATACATAGTAACAATCAGAAATATTTTGTGAGACAGAGACTCGTACCAATATTGTGACAATTGTGAAGTGTTTGTGAGATAGAGATTCGGATTATATATCACTGCAAAGCCGAATTCATAGCCATAAACTAGTATTACACATCATGTGTAATACATAATTATTACGCAATTTCATAGTTATATCCTATTTAAAAAAAAAAAGTATATTAATATTTCGATTTTCGAAGTTCATCCACCCATATCAATTAAACCCGGCAAATTAGGTAAATCATTGTTGGTTTTTCTGAAAGTATATATTAATGTCTACATAAATCAGTAGTTTTCATCTTGGCACAACAAAATTTGTAGCGATACTAAATTCCATAGTCCCTTGAACATTAGCCTTTGTCCCTAACCTAGATAATTTTTTCGTTAGAGAGATAGATTCTCGATGATCGAATTATTTACATACTCCTACAGGTGTGTGCTAAACTCTCGGTGCGTGAGTCTGACTTGCGCATGGCCGGTTTGTTTGTTATATGTAAAAAAGTAATGTCTTTTATGACAATATTTTCGAATTTACATTGTTTCATTTTGTTTTGATTTTTAACATTAATAGCTTTAAGATGACCGATTGAATCAGGCGTAACATAGCGGAAATCCATCTTAAGTAGATTATAAGGGAGGGATCCCACCACCCACCCTCGATCTGTGAATCACCACGATTGAAGTAGTAAGGAAATGCCCTTAATACAACAATCGAAATAGATTGACAGACCGCACCCAAAAAGAGAGACCTGCAACAAAGAAAGTTAGTGACAGGCACCGACTGAGCCAAAGACTCAGGGCTCAGTCGGTGCCAAACTGTCCTAAGGATGCCTCGTGTAGAGGGTAACACGTGTCGAAGTTTCACTTCGTGGAAGCGGAATATTGCAAGTCAAGGGTCTGGAGGTGCCTACCACTCGACTTGGTAAGAGTACCTGTCACTAATTTTCTTTGTTGCAGATCTCTCTTTTTGAGTGCGGTCTGTCAATCTATTTCGATTGTTGTATTAAGGGCATTTCCTTACTACTTCAATCGTGGTGATTCACAGATCGAGGATGAGTGGTGGGATCCCTCCCTTGTAATCTAATTAATAGCTTTCTTTTTCATATTTGTACCAGCGGCCCTCCCCGGCTTCACACGGAGTTTTCTCCATTATCTACCAATACACATAATATACATGTCATGTATTATACAGATAAATCATCTGGCAGAAATTATCAGAATGACAGTGAAAATCGTATCAAGATCCATTGCGTCATTTAGAAGCGACCTTGTCAAAGTCAAAGTACTTTCAAAATTCGTCAGACAAAAATTAGAATAGAATTATTCTACATTTAAGGCCAAGTTCGCAAGAGTAAATTCGTGAGAAAAGAACTTTGCAATAAAAACTCATGATCACTTTTTTTATTTGCCAATTTTTACAATATATTTGTATATATATACATTTATGAAAGTAAGGTGCTGCAACCATTACACCATGAAACTCACGCAAACAATAACCATAGTACGTAAAGTATGTAATCAAGTTATACATGAATTAGCCTTATATGGTATGGTTGGGAGTATCAACTTACAAAAAATACGTAAGAGGGTAAAGGCAACATGCGATTCGATTACTATAAGAAAAACTAGTCACCCCTAGTAGCACCAGTTCACGAGTTTGACAAATGGGTCAGGGAAGAGGGACGACCCCACCCACACCGCCACTACAAGCAATGACATTTTAGTGAGCATGACGATCCTTAACATTACATTTCATAGAAATGAACTCATAGAAAAATAACCTTAAATAATTTAATGAAATACGATCGCTAGTTTTAGTGCAAATGTTGATTTATTCAGCCAATAACAAAATGTGTATTACTAGTATGACAAACTGTCAAAGTGAATGACATTTTGTTATAGAGATTTCTTTTGTAAACTTATATTAAGAGTGTCTTATTTTTTTAATTAGCTAAAGTACCTAGTACGTATAGGTGCCTAATACTTTTATTATTGTTTCAGATATTTGGAAAACTTTGATGAACCATGTCCTGTCAACTTATAACAACGAAATTTAATCAAATTAATTATCGAGCGAAATCATGTAGAAATAAATTTATACTGGATTCATGGTGATATTTCGGGCCTTGAATGGACAAAATATTTACCATTTCTGTGCCAATATGTTTGTTAATGTCCATATTGTCTTTATGCAACATGTCCAGTTCGTATTGTACATCACAACAATGTCACTAGGAAATAATAAATTTATCCTTAAAGGCTGATGGATTAATTAAGTATACTTATAAGAGGATTTGTCACTGGATATTTTCAGGTGACATCATCGTTAACTTGTTTTAATACCGAAATTGCTGTATTTTTTCTGTTAACTAAAATAATGTTGGTTATGGAAACGTTTTCTATATTTTTATCGCAATATTCTGTATTAACTAGTACTGCAATCACATCGACTAAATTGCCTTCATTCGTGTATATTTTGTTTGTTTACGTGGCAGATTTTAACAACATAAAAAGTTTACAGGTATAAATGTTATACGATTAAGTGCCTCATAAGCGTTAAAGGTAACAATCATCGGAATTTATTGTTATGCTTCATAATGTCTACAATGTTTGATGACAAAATTGTCTATTTATGGTACGAGATTATTGAGTTTTTTTTAATTAAAAATGTAAATCTAATGTTAAGCGAATCCTGCCACTGCCTGGAAGCAGATCTAAGGAATTACCTTACGTACAGATGATGAGCGCGCGTTTTGCTAAAGTGCATTTACAATTTTTACACTTATATCACGCATTATAATTTGAACGTCTTGTACAATATGGAAGAAGTTGGGAATGCGCGTTAGCCAAACGTGCACTTAGTGCCTCGGCTAAACGTAAACAGTCAGACGTGAATGGATATCATACAATTTGACACTAGAAGATGATTATGCAATAGAGAATTTACAGTAGGTGCAGTAATACAACAAAATACGTGTTATATGCAACCGGAATAAAACAAACGATTGCAATATTTCCTGATCTACACGAGTAAACATATATCTATGAACTCAAACTGTATTACATTTAAAGATAAGTTATCTGTCTGTAGATAATTAAATCGCATATTTTTATTACCAACTGTAATTCGATGTAATTCTACTACAGCATCTACGGCGAAAATTTGATAACGTATTGCTAGTTGCTTCTACGACACAATTATCAGAGATTGTCAAGCTTCCCGAGGATAGAATAGGAGTGAAATAATGTACCTATTGGAAATCAAAAAATGTTTATTATTGACATTTTATTAATCGTGCTTTTTGATACAATATGCTATTTGACTCATTAGTCATTACAGAAAACCATCTCTATTTTTGCAATAAACGGGTTCAATACCACTATACCTACTAATACATATTCAGTGGTACCTATTATTGGTAACATAGTGACGTCTTATTGAAGTAAACAATCGTCAGGTGTCATAAACAGGTTGAAAGTCAATGACAGATGTGTGACGTCACAGTACATTATCTAATGCCTTTTGTTGATCGATGTCTCATGCAAATCCTATCTATCAAATGGTAACATTTACAAAAATAATATCTAAGGTTTGTGATTGATTATTGCTAAAAGAATTCAAATGGTTCATTAGCTAAATAATTGGATGAGAGAAAATGATGAAAGTTTTGAGACCTAAGTTAGTAAATGTTAATTTATTTAATTTATGAGAATTGTACCTATATTATGTGAGAATTCTATATAAGTTATAATTACATTTATTTATTTGAAAGTAAACAATAAAAAGTTTTATTTTCGTCGCAACCTTCTTGACAAAGCTAATTATTATTACTAAGTTAATTATTCTGAAACTGATCAGGTTACACAATAATAGGAGAGCGGACAACAGTGAAATTAAATTACTGAGTTGGTATTCGGAAAACAGGTAATATGTCCTGAAACACAACAAAAAATATGCTGGCACAAGTACGCTAAGTAATTGACAAACTTACATACGATGTCAAATGTCAGTGTCCAGATTTCAACAGAGCTATCATTTTAACATTTCAGTTAAATACCCCTGGGAATAATGACATTCACTTGGAAATAACTAGGAGGAAAAGATGGAGCTTTGCATGAACCTTCCTTTTGTAGTGGTTAACAAAATCCCAAAAGTCCTCATCGATCCGAGTGCCGCTAAAAAGTAATTAAGGGTTAAAGTTCATATAACGATTTTTCGTGAATACTATGTTAACGGTCAGTGTTATCGAAAAGTAAAAATTTTCGTACAAAATCGTAGTAGTTTTTTCTTCTTTGAAATAATCTGATTTAAAAAAATACTTTGAAAATTTAAAACTACCCCTGCCCTTGTAACTGAAACCGTCTAAGTATTATACACATATTTGAAATCGGGATATGACCTTTATTTTGATACCATTACTGACCCGATCAGAAGAAAATAAATAAATTAGGTGTGTTTTTAATCACGGTTGACTTCAGCCATTTTGACTTTAAAAAAACCCTAGCTTAAGTTACCCGAACTACGATTATAAGTATAGCCCAATCATCTAAATCTGTTCTGGTGTTTAGTTGTTATGGTGGAATAAAGAAACATACAGAAAGAACTCAATTTGATTTGAACCCTGAAAACAATTTGTTGCTTTAGAACTTTTACAGTTACAAAATACAAAATATTTTATGACATATTCAATGTTTTCTTGCATGCCATTGAAGAGTGTATGTTGAAGCTTAATATAAAAAACATGGCTTTAATTTCTTCGTAAAACTGAATGGCGAAGTATTAAAGCTATGTTTTTTAAGCAATTTTCTGAGCTACAAATCCAAAGAACACTACTTTTCGATCCTTTTTAATATGAACTTTGACCCGTAATAACTTATTTAGGGGCACTCGGATCGATGGGAACTTTTGGGATTTGTTTAGAACTACAAAAGGGAGGTTCATGAAAAAACCCAGCTTTCAGGGAAAAGCTGGATTTTTTCATGAACCTCCCTTAGAACCCTCAAATGTCAAACTTCGGGATAATTAGGGAATTATCCCAAAGTTTGACATTTGTGGGTGTTATACCTATTCCATGGACTAAAAAGAACAGATTTGGTTTTATTTGCTCGATTCCCTAATTAGTGAATAGCAAACAAACTACTTCTATTCTTCTGATATATTAAATAGGGAATACGTCTTGAAAATCTTTTTCTAAAACCTACAACCATTGTGGCAAGCCGGAGGTGAGTGGTGAGTTTTGGTTTTTTCAACTTCATGGTACCCGAGCAAAAGATTTTCATGACCAAGTTCCTCTCAGGCAATAACTTGTAAAATGCTTCAGTGAGTTGTATCATGAACCTCCGAAGACGTTAGCTGCGGTTCGGTGGGTGGGTTAACCAGCGATAGACTCCCACGCACTTTGAAAAACCAACTCCTCCCCATTAAAAAAATAATAAATTATAGTTAACCCGAGAGGAAAGGTCTGACCAAATTTGTACCTGGCTCGGGAATTATTATTTTCGTCACATTTCTCGTATTACATACACGTATTTTAGTTCTTAGTTTTGATTCTCGTCCTCAATTGATTGCCTGTAAATAAAAAAAATATAAGGTGAAGGTATACTTATCAGCCTAATTTAATTAGTAGGTAGTCATAGTATTAATTTGGTGATCTTTTGTAGCTGTACTTCTTGGCTTCACTAGATCTTTACGTATTAAAAAAACTATATAATAATATGTGGTTGTGTGCAAACCGTCGTATACTTACTGAAATTATACGAAGGTTTGCACACGACTAATTATTATTATAATGCTTGCTATAATAGACATGAAAAATATTTTTACATACAAAAAAATTCGGTCGAAAAGTCGGAACAGAACCTGTTGAAATTTGTTAAAACATTAGTTGTGCCATAAATCCATAAAAGTACCTAAGGTTCAAGTTTATTGCAACTATTAATTTCTGTTTAATTTTGTAATAGAAGAGAAAAATTAAATAATATTTTTTACTTCAATTGCTTACCTGTTTATCTCGTGTGGAGCAATTTGCTAAAGTTCTTTTAACCTCTGAGCGGAGAGGAACGCTATTACCATAATTAATAACGTAAACACCTTCATAATTAAAACGAGCGTTCTGTACCCAGCTACGAAGTGAAGTAGTCAGAAATAGACGCAATGCACCATTTAATAAATACGAAGCGTATCCTTATATTGTGTTCCTAGCAATATAAGTAAGTATTGTAGTAGGACATTTTGCAAAATGTCTAACAATTTTATTATTTTATTAGTTTATAGTTTTATTGTCGGATAGATCGTAATATTTACATAAAACTACTCAGGTCATAAATACTGTTACATAAAAACTTTTCTTTTTTTTAACTTTTTAATTACTTTGAATTTGGAACGCGTTTATTATTTTTAAAAGTTATTTCGATTTCTCGACATTTCACATATTTATTCGTGTTCATTATCAAATTACAATATGGTTTGGGGTGTTAAAGAAAATAGGACTGCGGAGATTGCCTTGCATAAACTGGGCTTGGTATCAGCCGTATGTTCGTATATCGTACTATGAACAGATACAACAACACTTCCTCTGTCGAAGACCATAAAAGATCGGGGCGGCCGCGTGTTGTTAGAACTACAAAGGCTGATAATGCTGTTAAAGCCAGAATTCCATCAGGAAGCAAAAAATATTATCGCAAGAAATGAAGATTCGCGCTAGGGGTCTGTCGCGTCGTCTCTTTCTGTATCGTCGATATACAGGACATGCCCTTAATCAATCTTTACAATTAAAGAGACTGGGTCGATCAAAACGCCTTCTGTCGCGATACGCAGGTGAAGGGCACAAAATATCCTCAAAATTTCACGATTGAAGAGCACTACAATAAGCAAAATGATAAAATGTACGCTCACAGTTGTAAAGAAGCTGCTCAAGTGGTCGGAAAGGTACAGTGTGGTCATCATCCTGCGTCAGTGATGGTTTGGTGGGGCGTGCCTTATCAAGGCGTACAAGCTACACTTTTGTGAAAAAGGAGTGAAAACTTCAGCCAAAGTGTATCAAGAGACAGTCTTGGATCGTGTTGTGAAACCTCTCAGCAATACACTTTTTAAAAATGTACCGTGGACTTTCCAGCAGGACTCTGCACCTGGTCTCAAGGCACGAACTACCCAAGCCTGGCATGAAACCGACGTTCCACACTTTATAAGAGCTGAAGACTGGCCCTCATCTAGCCCAGACCTCAACCCTTTAGACTACAAATTATGGTCAGTTTTAGAGTACATGGCTTGCTCTAAACGAAACGGTGACATTGAAGCTCTTAAAAAATCTCTGAAGCAAACAGTGGCGAAATTTCCCATGCCAACAGTGTGTAAATCAAACAGAATAAAGGCCTGTATAAAAACCAAAGGAGGCTATTTTGAATAGAATACTGTTTTTATTTTTTGCTGAGACTTTAATAAATAAGTACATATAATTTTTAGTAATATTACCTAACTTCATTAAAAAAAATGCATTTTCATTTGTAACAGAACTTATGGCCGGACTAGGTATTTACTATTTAATAAAATATTCATGTTTTTTTAAAATTAGTCAGGATGATAATAAATTTGGTATATAATAAGAAATATACCTATAATTCTATACATTTTTTTTTGCGTAGGTTTCTAATTAATTTTCCGGTATTATACCTTCGGGTAACCCTCTGAAAAATATAAAATACACAAGAAATAGGAGAATACGTTGCTTAATACTCTTGTCGTTGATTTCTTCCATTAGAAATCTAGAATACATTGAGAAAATTCAGACGGTAAGCTATTTTAAAAAGAAGCATGCCAAAAGAATTTATATTTTACTTTTTTGGTTTAAGCTATATTCTCGTTTAAACATTCCTTTTTAATTAAATTGTTTCAAGACATGAATTATGCAATTTGTTAGGCGTAGCAATGGAGCTCATTGGATTTTATTTTCACTACTCGTCTCTCTAGATGCCTTGTTCGTTACGCATTAATGCCGCCGCACATCCAGTAACCAGTTACGACCACAGCTAAGCCACTAGTGGCCACCACAAGTTGGGAACACAATTTTCATTCAAAAAGTAATGGGCCGCAGTTTGTAACTTGAAAACGGCCACTCGAACTCTCAGTGTGTTGTTGATATCGTACAAATTATATGAAAAATGTTTTCCATAACACAAGTGGCGGTCACTTGTGTTATGGAAGACTTAGCTGTAGCCACAACTAGAGGCTGGGTGTGCAGTAGAACTTACACCGCATCGTCGAACGAAATCGCTACGCACCAAGTAGTATACAATGTCAATATGGGGAAATTGCTCCTGTTCAGTAGCATTTGCATGATCTTAAATGTATCTTCAACTAGGTAGGTTGGCGTATAGTCGCGTTCCGTGCGTGTATAGGGTAAACCTCCCAAACGTTGGCACTCGTCCATATTAACAGTTTCGATTTTAGTTGGAAAAAACAAAGAAAGAAGATTTTTCAAGTTCGGTATGCTAAAAAAACTAAAAAAACTCGCCTGCAAAAATACAGAAACAAGATACTCTTCAAATATAATATCATGCAGTCGGAGGCATTCTGGGTTTTTATTCCCACGGCAAGTCCATAGGGAACTGTCAAAATCATGTCACTGTGACATTTCCGTATGAGCTTGCCGTGGATACGGAAAAGAAGATCGGGAATAAGGACCCTGTTGAACTTAATATCGTGCCATTACCTACAAGGTGATTAATAGGAATCATATATTTAGTTTATTTGTTTAGTATTTTCTATGATTTGCCACTTCAAATATTTTTTAAACATATAGAATACATATATTTTCGTACTCGTCTTTTAAAGCCCTGTAATTTTTCCCACTTGAGGTTCTTAAAAAAAAAACAGTCCGCACGTTAAACCCACATAAAATCCGCCAGTTGGAGTTTTTAACAATGTTAAGTACCGAGTGACGCTCGCGTCATCAAGATGAATCAAATGACGTATCATTCATTAATATCGGTTGAGCCCTTGAGGAGTTATGAAAGGACATAGAAACATTAGAAGGATATATACATACGCGTCAAACACATAACGTCCTCCGCAGTCGGGTAAAAAGTAAAATAGTTTCTGTATTGGAACACTATATCATTAACCAATACAGGAATTTAGAGACAAGATCTGTATTTACATTTACTCTTAAGGTGCCGATGATTGGGTGGTTTTCCCTATATATTACACAATTTAAAACACCGCCAGCAAGCGAGCGAGCTGGTGGGCAAAGCAAGGTGAGAGAAATTATATTAACTAAGTGAAGCTTTGGCGAGGACTATGTTGGTTCACACCGAAAACTATGGGCAAGCAAGCTAGCGGGTGGGCCGCGGGAGAGCTAGCGGGCGGGTACGCCGCGGGAACGTTGTTTCACCTTTTTTCACACTTTAGTGCACATTGCGACGTACAGGGCTAAGCTATGGTTCGCTGTAATCGTCGGATATTTCGTTCGCACCGTTTGAATCGCTGACGTAGTTTATCTCTGTAGTTCGCGGTATGAACCGAAATATGAAAAAAGGGAAACGCTGCTTGCCCGGCTCGCTCTCTCGCTTGTCAGTTGGCGGTGTGGCCTTCGCTTAATGCTTCATTTGTCATAAGCTAACTTCAGTTTCGTATTATAAACCATTGTGATAGTGAGAATACTGTCGAGAACTTATGTCAAAAGGGCATTATTATAGGCACTTTTCGTATTTTAATTCAAGATACGAAGACAAGCCGCCAGTTCCAAGCTATTTTGCGTTAGCTATCCGATTTGAAAGTATAGGTTCTTTTTATTTCCTTTTTTTGTCGCAACACACCCTTGTCACAATTTTCCTTTGATATTATAAATAACCCGGTCTGGTAGAACTCGATTTTCTACAAACAAGATGAAGATGTAAATCAAAGTCTTCAAACTAGACGGGTTCTAGGTATTTACATTAACATTGAAACACCCGTTAATATTTAAAGTAGCGCTTCTACCCAGACATGGTAGGCTTCGTAGGAGGATAAATATTTGTGCAATCTAAACATTCACTAGTCATTTATCTAGGCTACGATCAGTCACTTGGCGCCATTAGCACATTCAGCGAAGTCGATTTTGGGTTACTATTTTAGTTCATAAATAGAGACACTTACCTAACGGTGCATTTATAATTTTTTTAGCTTCAATCTAAGCTTTAGTTCTTTAGTTTGATCTGAGATTAATCGAAGTGTACACTAGAAAATATTGCAAAAAGTACTGGAGAACGTATACGAGTATAATAAACAATAGAAAAGTAAAACAAGGTTTTTGATTCTTTTATCTTTTTATTTGAATGTGCATTACGTACGCAACAACGATGAGACCGATTCTGTTCAATTTTGTACGCATAATTTCATAGGTCTCAACTAACACTTAAGCTATAAATTATAACGCTTTTACCCATAGGAGCTAAGCAATAAAGGAGTTTCTTTAAGCTATTTTACATTATATAAAACCAACAACTTACTAGTTCTACCAGTTCTTGTAGTGCATACAAAGGTCATTTCCTACGCTAAAAATAGTCGCGCTGTCGTCTCCAGGGCCTGAACAGTAAACTACGTCAGAAAGAATCATAATGAAGGACATAGGGCGCAAGTGAAACTCACTATTATTTTATTAATATATTTAATACGGCTAATTTAACAAAATGGTTTAAGTCCTAAATTAATAGCCAATTACAAGCTTTGATGTATAAAGTCTAACCGTGACTGACAGATATATCAACGCACAGCTCAAGCGACTGAACTGATTGACTTTTAATTTGGCACATTTTTTTATGACGTAGTCATGCACTAATAACTGTTTTTTGAAAATTCAACCCCTAAAGGGATGAAATGGGGGTTCTAAATTTTCAAAGAATACCTAATAAAGGGTGATTTGTAAAAAGGAAGCCACGAACGGGGGCTTATTAGTATTTTACAAAATATCACTAACGTTCTTTAGTGTAACTACATAACATATCTTTGTAATATCAGTTTTATAAATTAACCCTTATCCACCTGTCTTTAAAGTTATGATCATAACTATCTATAGACTATTTTACTGGATGACTATTTTACCTGACAAAAAAACAATGATTTTACTTCGGGGTCTCACAGACGTGTGTTAGGTGGTTGTGTGACAAAAGTAGATAGTAGGTGGTTAAGGGTTAAAATGTTTTTTTTTCCAAATCACAACATAGTTATTTAGTGTAATGTAAAGAAGCCACGAGCGGTAGGTTATTAGTATATTACAAATCACCCTGTATAAGTATCTAATACATAACCACAATACTTATATTGTATAGCCATCATATATTTAGTACAAAGAATTATAAGACTGGTTTAATATCTATTTCCGATAAAGAAATTGCAAAATGTTAATCAGCTTACTGATATTTCACTCATTCATGAAATACTTGAATAGGGAAGTACCTACCTCATTGATTTTTATACTCTCGACGATATAATTGGATACTTGACTTCCTACAGTAAAAATAAAATGTTGGAAAATTAATTTTTGTTCTCAATTCATCATGTTTTTGATTTTACGTACCCTTCATCAAAACGAATAAGTTTTGGCGATAGAAATACAGAGCGTGGCGTTATGATGTTTTATTAAAAATACATTTAATTTATTTGACAATCAACTACCTACCCGATTATTTATTTTTACAAACTCATATTCTTTTTAATTTTATGATGACAATGAACAATACCACCAGTTATTATAGACCGTTCGCGTTCGGTTAGCACTTTATGAATGGAAATAATAATGAACTTGGACCGGGATTTCGCCCCGAGGATCGGAATGGCGATAAGAGCTACCTCAATTCCAAATGTCTCTGTATTTTTGGACATTGACAGCAAACCTTTCAGTTTTATTAAATAAGTAGATTTTACTTTACTGACTTTACCAACAACATTTATGATGCGACTACAAGGAAATCCATGCAACTACCTGCTTGAGTCACGTTGAATAAACAAATTGCTCATCCGAATTCCCAATAAGCAAGAATTATTTATTAATTCTGTGTATGTACAGTAATTATGATGTGTTTAAATTTATAATCATTGAGTCGGAGTAATTGGAAAGATACCATTTACGGCCGGTATTAATAATCTATCCATAGATGAATTTGGCTACTAGAGATATATATTTGGCATAAGCTCCATAGAAAAATATGTAAAAATTCTACCTCTAATAGCCAAATCCATCGATAGATAGATTATTAAGACCTGCCGTTAGTGGCTAAGTAGGCATCTACTGCTCTGAGGTATTAGTACCTACATTGAAACTTAATATTGAAGCCTAGTAAAACATATTGAAGTAATTTTTATTTATATAAGTACCTGTCGTTTCATAAAATAAATGTCAAAATAGGTAGGTTCTTAACATGAATATTATGACGGGAACTAACAAATGACCCTCGAATGAATTAAAAAGGATTGAAAAATATAGATGACCTATTTCTTTCTTTGGTGGGTTGCTTTAAAAATTTTGCAGTTGACCTATTCTTTGACAGTACTAATATTGTAATTATAAATATCTAGTGGTACTTACATAACTAATCTTATTTTTTAGTTTAATTTCATTCTTAATATAATAATAATTCTCATCTAATGTTGTTAAAACTGATATTGAAATTATTATTAAATATTGTATCTCTGTTAATTTATAATTTAATATTATAAATTATTAGTAGTATTAGTTTTAGTTTTATACGATAAGCCTCTTGGTGTATGCTGTAAGCTAATGTAATTTGAATAAATAAATAAATACTGTATCTATCAACGGTGATCGAAGATAAACAAATAAGTATCAAACAGTAATTATATGTATTTACAAGAAAGTGTTTCATAATAAATTGCAATATATTACAACTCCTTTAAAAGACATACGTACTTAGTTATAGCTTGAGAAACAGAACTTTTGAGTTTTCGCGAGGTAACGTAATAACTTTTCATTATTAAACAAATTTGCACACAAAATTTTCGGGCACAGCAGTAAATTAGAACAGTTATTCACGTAAAACGTAATAACTTAAAATCATGAAGATAAAATTTTACTTGAAGTAAAAATTTTAGACCTTGATATACTTTGGAGGGTCTATATATCTCTTTCAGTGACGTCTGGACGTCCGTCCAGATAAGAGAGATAGATAAGATAAAAGTCGAATATTTTGACCGTAAGTCAGTATTCATAATGTAGATTTCATTTAGATATCACTTTTGTGCTTAAAATTCAAATATAAATATTGTGAAGTTTCTCCACCGACAAACATGCGGGCGATATATGGGATTAATTACAAATGGAATATCATACCTACAAAAAAGTTTTTCTCATTGTTGTGTCTTGTAGCATGAAAACTAATATATTATAAATGTTTTTACATTTGTAATATATTAGTTAACTCTGTCTGTCTGTACGTTTTTACACTTTAAGCGTTAAACCGATTTATTTGAAATTTGGTATGGAGATAGTTTGAGTCACGGGAAATGACGGGATGCGATAACCGACATCCACGCACGTGCAAGGGCTGGAGAAAACTTGTTATCGACTAAATTCAATTTGTTGTTACTTAGTTCTTTTTAGGGTACCGTAGCCAAAATGGCAAAAACGGAACCCTTATAGTTTCTGTCTGTCCGTCCGTATGTCACAGGCATTTTACTCAAAGATTACTCGATGAATATTGATGAAATTTTTTGAACCATGTGACCAAAAAATATGAAAAAATCACAAAAGTAGCGCTTAATAAATACTTTAAACTAAAATAATTTCGGGCATGATCGGATATTCTTAAAAATGTTATGTTTCTCAACAAAAGGACGTAAGTGCCATGAACATACGCTCTTCTGCTGATGAAATTATTCAAGGCTGCGGAACCCTACCCTGAGCATAGTCCGACATGCTCAGGCGCGGTTTTTTAAAATTCAAGACCCTTCTTATGACTCACGGTGAGTCGACGCGTATCCGCGGTCAAACAAGTTGCTGAGTAATTCGCTTACAGTTCTACTTAAATCAACAAGAGGCAGAGAGGCATACTTTTGAGGTCACTCACCCGATGGCCGATCCAGAGGGGGGGGGGGCGCTCCTCAAAGTAAGTAAGTAAGTAGCTCGAGCTGCCCACTCCCCAGCCGAAGTCCTGGATTCCTGAGTAAAATGTAGCCCTCAAATCAATATCCTGGAATAGCCACTGCACTCACCTGTATTGTGTAGGCGATATGTCGTAGCAACATCAACATGACAGGCGCAGCCAGGAACACGAGCACTAGTATCGCAACGCCGATGCACAAAGTTCGTCGAGCCAGCCATACTACTTCACGAGCACGCTCCCTGGAGAAAAAAATATCATTGTTTGTACATTACGTATCGAGAGAACAGAAGATATTCTTTATACACACCTACTTTGCTGGAGCAGAGCCAATAATGACATCATTATGAGTTGCTACACAAATGTTCCGGCCGGCATCATTCGGCACAGGCTGGGCGGTATATGTAGATGACGTTCGAGATAAAAGCTGCTCGGCTTTGCCGAACACGTACTCCAGGCCGATAACAGGCCGGCATCAATCGACACAGCCGGAGGGTAAGATCGAATGATGTGCCGCTCCGATCGGCACTTGTTAATGAAGCCGAACATGTGTAGTAATTGCTTTGGGCCGGATTCGTTCGGTTCGGCAAATACTGCCGAGCCGAATGTGCCGACCCGCTTATGTGTGTAGCCTCTCTCACAGACACGGAATCTCACCACATAGTTCGAAAGGCGTTCCGAGATTCAGTGTCCGTGAGCGATATGTAGGTATGTGTGCGTTGCGCTCGAGATCCGCGTAGTCGTTAAGGTTTCTAATAAACTTTTTCAATGTAAATATTTTTGGAAATAATCGCTCCGAAAGTTGCGTAAATTGTGTCCCGGCCCCTTATATTTTATACCGTGTGACCACAAAATATGAAAAAAATTACAAAGGTAGCGCTTAATAAATACTTTAAACTAATTTTCGACATGATCGAATACACCGTCATTGGGTTATTGCCGAAAAACTGCGTTTCTCAACAAAAGGGCGTAAGTGCTATGAACGTACGCGTTTCTGCTGGAGCAGTTATTTAAATCGGATTTTTTCATATATAGTGTATATTTTTAATAACGACTGCGTAACCATACACTGAGCATAGTCCGAACTGCTCTTGCCCGGTTTTTTCACTACTCTCTACTCGGATAATGACTATCTAGTGAGAGAAACACATTAAAGTTTATCGTAAATAAAACATAGACAGGAAACATTAGAAATTCCGTATTTAAATAATTTAAACCTTAGTAAGTAAGTTCAGTTGAAAAGATGCCAAAACTTAAATCAAGTGGGTCAAAGTAACACCTAATTAGATTCCACGGTCAATTACAATACGATACGTGAGAAATCGACCAAAGAAAAAAAAGCCATTTGCCGATTTGTACCACGGTTTGTCCGTGCCCCGATACACCACCTTAAAAAAAGGTTCTAGGAGTACGAATCAAAATGAAAATTGACCCTTAATGTAGTATAAAAAAACTTTTAAAAAGTTTGATGATTTTGTATGACAAACAAATATTCGAAAGTATTTAACCCCGTCAATTGTAATACATTAGTAACAGCATTTAACTAGCGGTTTTTTTGTCTTCTTCTATTCTATTTTGTAAATGGAATGAACAACAAAGATAAAACATTCGCTAATTAAAATGTATTATAAATAAGGTGTTTTCTGTTTCACAAGTAAGTAGCAACTCTTTAAACCAAAGAATTGATTATTTATCATAAAGAGACACAATGTTCAGGAGGCCAATTCACGTATTTAAAGCACTACAGTTGCAGTTAAGTTTCGATTAAAACAGTCATTTCCGTTTTCTTGTAACTTAAGGATCGATCTTAAACGCTAACGCACTGTACTAAATTATCGTTATTGCGCTCTGGAAACGCATACTTGACGCAAGCGTATTTGAGATCGATCCCAAAGTTACAAGAATATAAAAATGCCCGTTTTAAACGAAACTTTACTGCAACTGCACTGCTCTAATTGACCACCAGGTCCAGAAACCTGTCAAAAGTGTTAGAGCGCCTATACTTTCATGTCTGGATTTTTTGCATCTATACATATGTGGGGGACAGGGTGATATGTCCCTCCAAATCAGGATGATGAAGAAAACGAGTGTTTCACTTGCACGATAGTTTGTTTATTACACAGTTTTTACATTTACACGAAAGCAACAGGATACAGTTCGGAAGGATGAAATATAGAATAGGCGAAAGTCTAGGATACATAAACGCAATAAAATAGGTCAAGCGAGAAAGCATGCGAGTAGCACGTCAGCGCGGTAGCAGGTATTATACCGACTGGCCGGCGGCGCGCTCTGAGGAATGCAGATGGGCGTAGCCCACTCCCGGTGCGCGGGAGCAGGACAACAAGTCACCCAGCTCAGCGCGCGTCGCCGCGCAGCGAGTGAATTAACTAATAACAAAAAATATTGTTTCGTCCGCGAGTACATATTTTATTATTAACTTAAAAATTAAATTTTACAAATATACGCTACATCACCCACCCCCAGAGACCGTGTCTACGGGCGATAATAATCGGGAAAATTAACCCTACGACCGGACCTGGTCGTCCGATCGGTAACTTTGTCCCCAGTATCGGTTAATTTGGTGATTGGTGTGGGTTTGTGAGTGTTTGTTTGTGATGTGTTTGTGCTTGTTTGTGTATCATGAAATATGTATGCTGGTTTGAGTCTATCGATCGAAACTGACACTTTATTACCTTTGACGAGTAAGATGAAAGTCTTGTCACCGCGTTGTATGACTTCGAAGGGTCCCGTGTACGCCGGCTTGAGTGAACCAGTCGTCTCGTCCCTGAGGAACACGTGACTTGTTGAGCTTAGATCTTTGAAGACGAATATTGATTTGCTTCCGTGGCGTGACGTAGGTACAGGTTGTAGTCTCCTGGCATACATCCTTAGGCGTTCTACGTAATTTGTGATGTCCATATTGTCTTCAACTTCTGGGTGTAACATCTCCCCTGGTAACCTGAGCGTCTCGCCATATAAAAGCTCGGCAGGTGTAGCTCTGAGGTCTTCCTTGTATGCGGTTCTTATACCTAATAGTACTAATGGAAGGGACTCCACCCAGCTTTCATTTGTGTGACACAGTATAGCCGCTTTCAGCTGCCTGTGGAACCTTTCTATGAGCCCGTTACACGAAGGATGGTAAGCTGTAGTGCGCCTATGCTGAGATCCAACTATCTCTGACAGGTGTCTGAAAAGTGTTGACTCGAATTGTCTGCCGCGGTCAGTTACGATGCTTTTGGGACAGCCAAATCGTGCGAACCAACCGCCTACTAGTGCTCGGGCCACTGTTTCAGCTGTGATGTCTTGTATGGGTATCGCCTCAGGCCATCGCGTGAACCTGTCAATGGCAGTGAGGCAATATCGAAAACCGTGAGATGGTGGTAAAGGTCCTATAAGGTCTATGTGTATATGCATAAACCTGGCTTTAGGTAGTTGAAAAGAACCGGGTCGTGAAGACACATGCCGAGTGATTTTTGCTCGCTGACAAGGTATACAGCAACGGCTCCATTCTCGACAATCCTTTTTTATGCCGGGCCAGATGTATCTCTCTGTTACCAATTTGACAGTTGCGGTAGCACCTGGGTGGCTGAAAGAATGTAAGCTTTCGAAAACTTGACGACGATACTCCTTTGTGACGTATGGCCTGAGGTTCTTGCTACTCTCGTCGCAGTACAGTTCGGTGTTTGATCCCGGGACTTTGAATATCTTCAGGCGTAACGAGGTGTTGCTGTTCAAAAGCTGTTGAAGCTCTAGATCCCCTTCTTGAGACTTGGCTAATTTCTTTAAGTCTATCGGTAGGCTTACTTCTTCAATACGAGAAAGACTGTCAGCAACGACGTTATCCTTGCCTGAGATATGCTTTATGTCCGTTGTGAATTGAGAAATAAAGTCTAGGTGCCGAAACTGTCTCGGTGAGCAATTCTCCTTTCTTGAATGAAATGCGAAACAAAGAGGTTTGTGGTCTGTGTAGACTACAAAGTCTCGTGCTTCGACCATATGTCGGAAATGTTTGATGGCTTCGTAAATGGCTAGAAGTTCTCGATCATAAGGTGAATATTTACTCTGACTTGGGCTTAACTTCCGTGAGTAAAATGCGAGAGGTTGCCATGGCTGCTTGTCCTTGCACTGCTGCAACACCGCGCCTATGGCTGTGTCCGATGCGTCCGTTACCAGCGCTAGCCTTGCTCCGCAGTCAGGATGTACAAGCATGGTGGCTTTGCAAAGGCTGTCTTTGCAAGCGTTAAAAGCGTCGAGTTCATTGGGTGTAAAGCTAACTGGATGTGAACCTTTCACGGCACCGGTCAGCAATTCGTTCAACGGGGCTTGATGTTGTGCTGCATCTGGTATGAAGCGCCTATAGAAATTTATCATACCAAGAAATCGACGAAGTTCCCTAATAGTTCTCGGTACGGGAAATTTCCTAATAGCCTGCACTTTCTCGGGTAGCGGCTTGGTGCCCTCGGCTGAGACACTGTAGCCCAGAAATGTAACTTCATCTGCTCCAAAAATGCACTTTGAAGTATTGATTACTACTCCGTAATCCTGAAGTCTTTTGAAAAGGAGACGTAAGTGTTGTTCGTGAGACTTTCTATCCTTCGAGTGGACTAAAAAATCATCAAGAAAAGCATAGCAAAACTCTAAGCCTCGTAACATTTCATCTACAAATCTTTGAAAGGTCTGACCAGCGTTTCTGAGACCAAATGTCATATATGGAAATTCATAAAGCCCAAAAGGGGTAGTTATTGCAGTCTTATGGATATCCTCTGAACTGACAGGTATAAAATGGTACGCCTTAACTAAATCAATCTTTGAAAAAATTGTAGATCCTGCAAGACTTTGAGAAAAATCGTGTATATGTCGTATGGGGTATTTATCGGGTATTGTCCTGGAATTTAGTAGACGGTAATCGCCGCATGGTCTCCATCCGTTATCCTTCTTCGGTACTAGGTGTAATGGAGAAGACCACGCTGAATCCGACGGTCTGGCTATGCCATCTCTCAGCATGGTGTTAAATTCGGCTTTCGCTATCTTTAGCTTGTCAGGGGCTAACCTTCGTGGCGTACACGAAACGGGTGGGCCTGGTGTTGTATTTATGTGATGAAGTGTATTGTGTGTGGGGGTACGGTGTATGCCTGGTGGTCGTGTGATGTCGGGGTATTCGCGCAGTATGTTGTGGTATGTAGAATCACCAAATATTACCTTTACTGAGGGTGCGGCGTCGGTCGAACGAACAGGTGAAGCCGGGGTGACAAGCGTAGTATTACCATCCCGTAGGCACTGGTTCCTGCAATCGACAATTAAATTATAGTGAGACAAAAAATCTATACCAATGATTGGTTTGTTTACATCGGCTACGACAAACTGCCAACAGAAATCCCGACGCAAACCTATATTTAATATTAAATTAATATACCCGTACGTGTTTATTAAGGTACCGTTAGCTGCACTGAGTTTATAGTTCGTTACTTGCTGCGGTCTTGGCAAGACAGACCGTGGAAATACACACAAATCACTTCCGGTGTCCACCAGGAACCGTAGTTTTGTCTTTTGGTCGGTGACGAATACACGACCGATGTTTGGGCAGTCGTCGGTCGCGCTTACTGACTGCCCACGCCTTTTCCCGACGATTGATAGTCACAGGGGCGAACACAACGCTTCGCCTGGTCGCCGAATCTGCCATGGTACCAGCACACAGGTTGTTTTCGGTAGCTGGAGTGCGACCGTGAGGAATTTGAACGGCCGCGTTCGCGGCTGCCACGTCGATCCGGTCTTGAACGACGTCGTGATAATCTTTCTACCTTTGATGCTAAACATTCCACCTGTTTGGTTAATTCGGCGATAATGTGTAGACTGTCGGCGGGTCCGCTCGGGTACGGAGCACATGTCACCGCTGCAGACGCTACTTGAGGTGTCACCACATCGTGAATCCGGTCGGCTAGCTCTGCCAATTCTTCAAGGTTGGCCTTCGGTTGCGAAGCAATAATGGTCTGCGTACCACTCGGCAAGCGACTTGCCCATATGGTTCGCAAAAAATCGTCCGGGACGCCTGGGCCGGCTAGATTCGACAAGTGCCGGTAAAATTGGGACGGTTTGCGGTCTCCAAGCTCCTCGTGCATGAGCAGTTGTTTCACCTTCCTCTCCCTCGACGCGGAGAGGCGTTTGACGAGTTCTGCTTTCAATTTTTCATATTTGTTGGTGGCGGGCGGAGATGTGATTATGTCTTCTACCTCACTTGCGTACTGGGGATCTAAATGGCCGATAGCGTAGAAATATTTCGTGGCATCCGTGGAAATATTCGCCAGTACGAACTGCGCCTCCAATTGCGAGAACCACAACGCCGGTTTTTCTGGGTAAAATGGCGGTATGCGTACGCCCACGCGGCATGTTTCTCGAATGTTCTCGGTTTCTACTCGCTGAGTGGTCTTGGGTTCCTCGTTCTCGTAGTCTGACATCCTGCGATCACGTCGGGGTCACCAATGTGGGGGACAGGGTGATATGTCCCTCCAAATCAGGATGATGAAGAAAACGAGTGTTTCACTTGCACGATAGTTTGTTTATTACACAGTTTTTACATTTACACGAAAGCAACAGGATACAGTTCGGAAGGATGAAATATAGAATAGGCGAAAGTCTAGGATACATAAACGCAATAAAATAGGTCAAGCGAGAAAGCATGCGAGTAGCACGTCAGCGCGGTAGCAGGTATTATACCGACTGGCCGGCGGCGCGCTCTGAGGAATGCAGATGGGCGTAGCCCACTCCCGGTGCGCGGGAGCAGGACAACAAGTCACCCAGCTCAGCGCGCGTCGCCGCGCAGCGAGTGAATTAACTAATAACAAAAAATATTGTTTCGTCCGCGAGTACATATTTTATTATTAACTTAAAAATTAAATTTTACAAATATACGCTACACATATATTAACAGAACATTCTTCATTCATTTAACTTTAAGAGTTGACTTTATATTTTAAAATAAGCTATTTAAAACACTTATTTAAAAAAAAATCGTCCCTTTTAACATTATTCCGGAATAACTGACATTAAAAGTATTCAAAAAGGTTTTCTTTTCTTTTGTAAGGCGTACTTTCTTGTACAAAAATAATATCAGATACATTCCTTTTTTCTCCCAAAGGTGATTTATTTGTGTAAAGAGTTCACGACGGTAATGTAATGGATGGGATCGACCCCGTGACACACATCTGTGAGAAGCCTCTCCCCCTTGAAAGGTAAGTTCTCCCTTGTACAAGTTAGACCCTTCCCTCTCTCATCTCAAAACAACAGCTAAGCCTATGTTCTTAAACAAATCACTACGGAATATGGGTCTAGTAGATAAAATAGTAGAGCCACATCTGTTAGACGTATGTACCTACATAAGAGTTGCCTGTTGACAAAACATTCACTAGTCAAAATACTGTTAATAATGGATTATGAATAGGGATTAAGTGAATAAAGTATTTTAAGTTTGATTTTACTTACTCGGTAATTGTCCAGAGATGGTCCTGAATAGTATGCAACTTGTCCAAGTATATCGGCCACTCAGCTATAGAATAACCTTGGTTGACATTCACTATTATGGCCGTCCGATTCACTTCTAAATTTTGTTTCAGATTCTCTAAGCTGGAAAGCAATATTACCAAGATTTGTACACACTACACAATTATGCATATATATTACAGTAAATATAATTAATTCGAGATTTTGCATAATAGCTAGTCATCATGAAAAATGACAAAGTCGCATAGTAAATATGACAAATAATTTTAACTATGTAGCTATTGTGCATTAGAGGTACAAACTTGATCTTAGGAAAACTATCAATCACGAGTTGATAATGACAGGTGATGAGTGATGATGGTTGGTAATAATTATTGGTGACGATGATTGATGATAAATGGTATTAATGGTAACCCTAATGATTGATGGCGATTATGACAAACTAACAAGTTTGAATTGGTTAATCTTTATCGCCCAGATCTTAAGAATCGTATCTTATTTGGCGCTGCGAAGTGCAGCCTCTTCAGCTCGCTGACTTCATACGAGCCATAGCGGCTGAGGCTGGTCAACCAAGGCGACCAGCAAGCTGAGGCAGCGGTAGCGAGCTTGTTGTTATAAGCGAGCGGTGGCTGCACACCCTCAACGCCTCCGCCTCCTTCTAAATAACACTCCCAGGGTGTCACAAACAAGGAAAGTTGGGGTGGACTAATTCGGTTTTGTCGTAGTTTTGAACTTGATTTACTACATACCTACGTTTTAAATGAGATATACCCATATTATTACTTTACCTAAGCTTTGCAAGATATTATAAATAATAACTAGGCAAAGTGATTAATTTGGACCTTATAATCACAATTCCTAAAATGCCTTTTTATTATGCATAGTTCCTAGTCCCTAATATATAATCATTAAATTAATCAAATTTACTGTAACTAATACCTAAAATAACTAAAAAATGGAAATAAGTAAACCTTAAAACATTACGCGATATATTGTACCCGCGGTGATGCGTAGTCCATAGTCAATTTATTTGCAAATAATTAGTATAAATAAAATATTACCAAGATCAACAATCATCTTTGGCTTATGATGATAAATTACTTTTCATACACATAGCTTAGTAGTTTTAGTGTTAAAGACAACTCCCGCAGTAAGGTACAAACCCTGTGTTATGGGGGACTTTACAAACATTCGACTCACGAACACAAAGTACACCCAGACTCATACAACAGCAATCTGTGGATCACACCAAGTGGTGTCCCGTGTGGAAATCGAACACACGACCTCTTGCGCAGCAGTCGTATACACTCCCACCGCGCCACAGTTGATTAATGAAATAGTGTTTTATATCAGTCTCGTTGTAATCACTTTCAAGCCTAAATTGGTCGGTCGCCAAGCTCAAAATTTTGCCTAAGACCTTTTATTGCAGCTCTGAGACAATCGTGTAATATCATGTAAGTTAACACGAACTTAGGAGAAAGAAACACGAGACAAACAGGAAAAGCTCATAATTATATCATAGGTACAATTATAAGAAGGATCTCCATAGAAGCTTTACTGCCCTATTTACTGACAAAGCTAAAATTCTAATTTATATTCTTAGTTCACAAGCAAAATCTTTGATTCCCCAGTTAGCAAAAGTTAATTACAAATTAATAATGAAATCTAATTACCTAAAATATTTAGTATGTACTTACAATAATGAAACTTCTTCGAACAATTTGGCTTCACTCACAATTTTTTCTGCCTCTAAAAACTGAGCAGCAGAATTTAAACTATCTCTTCCAAAGTTTAAATGTGTTTCGATACTCCTGATCAATAATGAGGCCCCTTTTTGAAAGTTTGAAGTCAACACTGTTCGCACCATACATAAGGACAAATGCTCTCTGGATTTTAGTATTTCCAAAGAAGCTGAAAAAAGTCTGCAAGAATAACCATAAAAATATAAGTACAAGTTGCTTATCTGGTTCAACTTTTTGAGGCCTAAAATTTTAATCATGCAAGCGTTTTCAATTTTCTTGTCAGGATTCAACTCTCTTATATTGTAAAATATAGGAAAACTGAAAACTTGTAAGTGTATGGAAAACAGTCTAACATGTTTTTGTGCTGGGATGATTTAAAATTTAAAAAAATGGTTAACGATTTCTGGCACTTAATTATAATGCTAGTAGATGATAACTATTTCCACACACCGTTAAATATAAATATACTTCCGTTGTCACAATATTAATAGACGTTTACTGACTAAAAAGATTAGATTAATTTTTATTCGTTTCATAATGATAACACAATATACCTTCAACATTACTATTACTTAATACTCAACATATTTCTTTCGTACTATTACGAGACACACAAAAAAATAAACACAAACTTTCAAAAGATCCAATGGTTTCCATACAATAAACCCACCTATTAGGGACGGTGGGGTAAAGCCAGTGTTGGGGGTTAGTCCAACACAGTTTGCTAGTTCGAGGTGAATAGCCACAGTAAGAGGGGAATGGAGTTTGATTGATACAACTGTAACGATTGACGGCGTTTATTGTACTGAATATAAAATATAATTATAAAAAATGATTATGTGCTAAGTATAGCTTTGAGCGCGTCAGCAATTACTCCGTTACTACCTAATACATATTACGAAATGTGCAACTTGCTTGTACATACTCGCCACCGAACTGTTAAGAACAATAAAACTGATTTCATCTTAATTATTTACTATCTAACAATGCAAATTGCGACGTTCGATACTAAAAGGTGAACATGCTTTGTTTATTTTAGAGTGGCTAAGATTTGGTTTTGGTTTATCTTCACTCCTACAGTCCTCTGGCTGCCCTCTTCAGTTCCGTTTTATCGAATTCCGCCTTGTATTGTCGCTGGCTATCGACTGTAGCTAAACATCTGGGGTGATTACGCGCTCTATTTTTCGTCGGCAACATTCCTTCTTCCACAGGAATATTCCACCCAAGACCAATGCACCGGCTAGTAAGAGTGAGATCCCGGTATATTGATGGATGTCATGTCGTGATAGTTCGTAGTTTGTATTAGTGCTGCTAGCCTTCATATTATCTTTTATTTCTTGCTTCATTTGGTCTATCATTGATCTCAACTCTTTGGAATCGTATTGTGTTATTGACCTCCTCTTCTACTGGAGTGATATTAATTAACGTGGTCAATTTTAGGAATGAACACGGCAGAACTGATATTCAGTTGATTTTGATTAATTGTGTGGGGAGCCAAAGTGAAATCTTTTCCTTTCAAGATACAATTTGGCGCAATCGAGGTGATTCCTCCTTTGCTGAGTTCTTGGATTTTCAGATCTTCCCCACAGACGATGCTGACTGATACGTCACAACAAAAAAAGAGAAACTGAGTCGGTGTATTTAACGACTCCCATTTGTTTTGGCACACTGCTCGTTGAACTGCGCACTTGTTCGTCTCAAAATCTGATTTGCAAAGATTTTGATTATTATTAAGATGATAGACCGGTTTTTGCTGCGGACACAAGTATGTTTCATCGTTTAATGTGCACGTAGCTAATTCTTCGTGACTCATTGGTAGGTAAGTATCTTTCCCAAAGTTTACCGCAATGTAATTTGATATCGGGATTACGGTGACCATACTTTTGTCCATTTGCTGTGGGACCGGTATTATTTTATATAGTTAAAATTATCTCTGCTTACTAGTGGAAACATGATTTTAAAAAGTAAATAATTTTCCGATATTCTGGCCTTAACTTTAATAAGTTTGTATATTTTCCTATAAACTAACTTCTTCTGAGACTTGTCCAGCTATAATATTTAACTCAATTGTTCTGGTGTTAATAAATGCAATTGAAATTGTTCATGATATATGTATATCCGTTAGAGCATCTAGTAAGTTATCTTGTGTCTATTGTTTTTGAACTTTTGCGATTTTCATACATATTAGATATATTTCGGGAATTATGGCGTGAATTATTTAAAGGTACAATTTATTTACCCGACATTTCGATCGAATTGCACCGATCGTGGTCACGGTTCGTACCTTTAAATAATTCACGCGATTAAGTCCCGAAATATATCTAATTATCTTGTGTTGCTTTCAACCTGTGCACTAAGTTGTGAAATAAATGCAAGATTTCACATTATTATCCTTATCAGCAAGCGCTGATAAGGATAATAATGTGAAATCTTGCATTGCCACTAAGTTGTCTATTTCTGATTGCAATACCTTGTTCATTTGTTAAATTGATATCAATTGTTTATTTATATATTTATGATGTGTTTGCATGATTGCCATAGTTCTTTGTAATATTATATATCTAATATATCTATATAATTAATATTATAATTTAATATCATAAACCGGCTAGATGTGTTTGGTTTCGTTTCACCAGCGCTATGTCTTTGGAATACTGTTCGGCGAATCGCTCGTCCAACACACCGAACAAGCTGTTAGCTATATATCCGACCCCATTTATAAGTCCGCGACATCGTCTGGCGCGCAAGGATTACCCACTAAACTGCTGCGTTAATAAAAAAAATATTATGATATTGGAGCTCGTTATACTTGTGCCGTAATTATATAACTATCATGTTACAGTCATTATTTCCCGATGTACTACAAGTGCTATTTAAATTATTAATTAATTTGTTGTATGCATTTACTCCTTCCCAGTATGGCGACATATCATAGTATGCGATAAGCTTGCATTGATCTCGTACTAGTTTCATATTAGCAATTTTATCAACATAAACAATCCTTGGGAAGTTTTTAGTTGCGTTATATTATATGACGCTAAAGACTTGCTGATCAAAGACATAAATAAAATAAAGGGAATCGCCATAGATAAAAAGTTGTAAATAAATTAACATCTTAAATATCATCTTGTATCGTCACCAAATCTCCAACCTTCGTGTTATCCTGCTGTTTACTCTATTTGTTCCTAATCGATAATTGCGTAAGATATTCTGCTTTAAACCACTTCCAGATATCTTGAGCTAGCTTGTCTGTTAAATCCCATCTGCTTCTAGCATCCTGTTCTGTTTCAATGATGGTTGATCCTGTTCTTCCAGACAAGAAATGTGCCGGAGTTAAGACATCCATATCTTTCACATCTTTTGATAATGGACACAATGGCCGTGAATTTAAGCAAGCTTCGAGCTGTACTAGCATTGTGCTAAACTCTTCAGTTTCTGCCCACCTACGACTCGTTTTAGGTGGTGCTTAAGACTACGTATAGCTCTTTCCCACAAACCCCCTGCGTTTGGCCAAGATGGTGCATTGAAGTGCCATTCTATATTTAGCTCTGCTATTTCTTTAAAAAATCTTTTATCAAGTTTGTTTTTGAGATCGTAAAATCCTTAATGCAACACACGATTCGCTCCTACAAAATTTGTCCCGTTGTCGCTATATATATGACGGGGAGCTCCCCGTCGTACGGAAATTCTTCTGAGAGCTGCTAAAAATGCTGTACTATTAAGGTCTGAGACAAGTTCTAGGTGGACGGCTTTCGTCACCATACAAATGTATAATACCACATAGCCCTTATATGTCTTAATTTCCCGTCCTTTACTAGCCTTAACCTCCACTTAACTGGTATTGCTGTTTCGGATCATGCTTTCTACATGTTACACATTTTATAAGTGCCTGTTTAACCGCTTGATTACCCGACATAATCCAATACTTCAGTCTCAAATTCGCTAAAGTTAAGCGAGGGCCACCGTGATATGTTAATTGGTGTTCTTGTTCGATCAATAACTTTGTTAGAACACTACTGCAAGGTATTACGATTGGAAACTTCATATTGCTATTTAGTTGAGCGTTTACCAGTAAATGTAGAATCGACTTTTCACAAGTGTAGTATTTTGCTTCTTAAGTGAATAAATCATTTTTATTATTATTATTCAAACGCCCACCTACTCTTAGGATTCCATATATATCCAAAAAATGATTTGAATTTGAGAATCTGCTCTTATTGCTCCAACTGCTATGTTTTCGATAATATTCGATGTCTTCTGCAAATTTACAGCGTTGTACATATTTTATTATAAATAATTTGACTTGATTCAATTCATGTAACGTGATATATGCCTGATTCTGCTTATATTTGTCTTTGATCCATTTAATCGACCTTGTTGCGCGTAAAATCCAAGCAAAATTCTTGTAATTTTTATAATTGAACTATGTTTGTTCAATATTATGGAGATAATGCTTTCTTCACTGGTTTTTTGAATAAAATTCACCTCATTATTTTCGCGTTCTTCGCTGGTAGAGTATATCGCTTGTTCTTTAAGGACTTTAACCACTCCGGTCCCTGTCACCAGAGTGTATTGTTTGTTAATTGCAACGTCAGAAGCCCCCTGCTTGCCGCGTCTGCTGGATTTTCGCCTGATTTGACGTAGCGCCAACGTGTCGGTGCTATAATTGCGGTTATAGATCTTACTCGGTTCGCCACGAACGTTTTCCATCGGTCTGGTTCTCCTTGCAGCCATCCAAGAATGACCCTGGAATCTGTCCAACCATAGACTTCTATCTTGTGCTTGTCTAAACAGAGCACTACTTTATCCATCCATTAGGATAGTAAATGTGCTCCACACACCTTTAATCTTGGCAATAAAATCAGTTTATTACTAGGAACTAATCTAGTTTTAGATCCGATTAAAACCACTGATACAACGTTTTTGTTTCTGATGATTCTTGCATAAATTACGCCGGCGTATGCTTTGAGTGATGCATCACAAAACTTATGCAGCTCTATAATATCTCCCTGTTGATACCCAATCCGTCTAGGTATTTCACATTGAGTTAGGTGAGTGATATCTGTTTTAATTTAAATCCATTTTGTATTTATATTTGTTGGGATGATGTCGTCTCATTGTAAATTTGGTAACCATACTCGTTGAAAAAGTATCTTGAACTTCGTTGCTAGGTGGCCAGCCACCCTAATGGATCAAATTACTTGGATATTTCGGATAGAATTTTTCTTTTTGTGTAGTTCATCTGCTTGTCACCGATATTACATTGAAAAGCAAACTTGTATAGCTGTGAATTCCACTCAATACCTAACGTTTTTGATATAGTGTCTGCTTTGAAATGGAATATAAGTTTCTGCTCACTTGTTTTATTTTCAATGCCTTCTAATATTTTTGGTTCATTCGATACCCATTTCCTCAACGTATATCCGTCTGATCTTAAAACGTGATTAATATCTGCTATGAGCTGCTTGCTGCTTTCCAATTAATGGTACGAATGGATCAAATCGTCCATATACATAGACTCTTCTATAACTTTAGCTGCTTCTGGATACCTTCTGCTTTCGTCGGCTGCCATTTTTTTCAATGCCATCATAGCTAGAAACGGCGCCGCTTTTAATCTAAAACTGACGGTGGTCAGCAATTGCTCCTTTGTTTGTCTCCATACTATCTGTTGGTACTGTTGATCATCCTCGTATACTAAAATTTTTCGATACATCTTCTCTATATCGGCTGTAAAAGCGTATCGATATTGTCGCCACTTTATAATCAACGCTTGTAAGTCTTTCTGTAAATTAGGTCCTTTGTACATAATGTCATTCAGGCTTTACCCAGTCGATGTCTTAGCTGAGGCATTGAACACCACTCTGAGTTTCGTGGTTGATGTCTTAGCTCGCTGCACTGCATGATGAGGCAGAAAACATGACAATTTGCTCACTGCTGTAAAACTGATTACCCTGATTCACCTTAGACGGTATCATATGAGATATCTCAAAATTTTCGCCGATAAAAGCTTTATACTGCTCCGCTAAATCTGTTTGCTTGTCAAATTTCTCTTCTAAATTTCGAAACTGCGCTACGGCCATGCCTTTTGATGATCCTAATTTGTTCTGCATATTCTGTTTAATTGATAATTTTACTACATATCGCCCATCTTGACGACGTTCGGTAGTAGCGAGATAAAAGTCTATGCACCCCTGATCTTGTGCTGATAATGTTGATTGTTCTTCAATGTCCTCCACCTCTCAAAACTGCTGAATATTTATCTATGTTGTTAACACCACATTGTAATGATACGACTGCATTCTATCAAAAAGAATCCAACCTAATTGAGTTTGCTCTGCTAATGCCTCCCATCTTGATTAAGGCATAAATATCTGACCCTAGAAGTAAATCGACTGGTCGGCTTACGTAGAACTCTGGGTCTGCTAAGTTGACGTTACGAATAAATGACCAAGACGGTTTTATCAAAGGTTGCATTAGGCAGTCTTTTCAATAAGTTGTTCATAATTAGTACATCTGTACTAAACGTGAAATCGTTATAAATTAATGTATATGTTATACTAATAATGCCTTTAGAATTATTTGCCTTCTGTCCAATTCCATAAACAACACCTCAACAAAATGTTCTCTTCACTTCTAGTCTTTGAGCAGGGTTCTCCGAAATCAGGGAGACTTGCGACCCATGATCAACAAGCGCCCTTAGGGTATGACACGATCCATCCCCTGCTGTAACTTTTATCAAACCTGTGGCTAATAAAATTTCGGCTGAGCTCTCAGGTGCAAATAATTTCCGATGTGTTCACTTGATTTCGCAATCGTTTCGTGCACGTGAGGTGTCAATTTCGCTTTGACCCATGCATCGTGTATAAAGGAATTGTGTTTTTCGTTGTCTTTTCGACATCGCTTTGTAGAAATGCATTGTTTGCCATTATGATCAAATAAACAATTGAAACATAATTTTAGCTCTTTCGCTTTTTTCAACTTTATTTCACTAGGCAAAGAGTTGAAATTTTTACAATGGAACAGGCTATGTTCTTCGCTGCATAATGGACATTTTATAGAGGTCACCGGAAACGATTTGTTAATACAATAATTGCATTTTTGAATGATAGAAAAATTTGAAATCCAGACTCAGGAATCAAACCCGAGACTTCCGTAGCCAAACCCGAGACTTCCGTAGCCAAACCGGAGCCAGAAGCGAACGACCCATCTGGACTATGTTACTAGATATCAAATTTTTCTATCTCTTAATGCTTGCGGGTTAGGCCCCCGCAGCGCCATCTAGTCGGTAGTTAAAGAACTATCACGGCTTTTGTTATTGCTTCGTTGCAGAGAGCATTTTAACAAATTATGATGACGCAGGCCGAATATTGAAGTAATTTTTATAGGCATTTCTTGCCAAAGACTTTACAAATACAATAATTGCATTTTTGAAAGATAGAAAAATTTGAAATCCAGACTCAGGAATCGAACCCGAGACTTCCGTAGCCAAACCGAAGCCAGAAGCGAACCACCCATCTGGACTATGTTACTAGATATCAAATTTTTCTATCTCTTAATGCTGGCGGGTAAGGCCCCCGCAGCGCCATCTAGTCGGTAGTTAAAGAACTATCATGGCTTTTGTTATTGCTTCGTTGCAGAGAGCATTTTAACAAATTATGATGACGCAGGCCGAATATTGAAGTAATTTTTACAGGCATTTCTTGCCAAAGACTTTACAAATATAATAATTGCATTTTTAAAAGATAGAAAAATTTGAAATCCAGACTCAGGAATCGAACCCGAGACTTCCGTAGCCAAATCGGGGTCAGAAGCGAACCACCTATCTGGACTATGTTACTAGATATCAAATTTTTCTATCTCTTAATGCTTGCGGGTTAGGCCCCCGCAGCGCCATCTAGTCGGTAGTTAAAGAACTATCACGGCTTTTGTTATTGCTTCGTTGCAGAGAGCATTTTAACAAATTATGATGACGAAGGCCGAATATTAAAGTATTTTTTTAAATTTAAAATGCTCTCTGCAACGAAGCAATAACAAAAGCCGTGATAGTTCTTTAAGTACCGATTCGTTAATAGTTTTATTATGTGAATAATTATACGGTTTCTTTATGAATTCATGCGATTTATTTTGATTGCTCTGCGCTGGTTTTATAGATACTTGGTCTTGTTTTCTACGAGCTGATTCTCAATAGCATGAAGTGTTTCCAGTGTAACGTCATGCATCTTTTTTATTAGCGCTGACGACTGCTGTGTTACGTTAGGTAACCCCAATAACGTATTCAAGTGTGCTGTAAATATAAGCTTTTTATTGTTGTAACGGTTTGTGAGAATCTCACAAGAGGCCTTGTAATTATCAGAGCTTATATGAAGATGCTGAGTAAGCCTCTCGGGCTCCCCACGTAGTTTCCCTTTTAGAAATAGCATTTTCTGCGCTAGTGATAGTGAGGGATTGCTATGGACCGCCTCGTTGAATAGATCTTTAAACGACGTCCACTGCTGATAGTTCCCAGAGAATATCGGTATTTATATTTTGGGAACTGATTTTTCTCTGTGTGATACCGACCACAACTTCTTATTCACTGCTTTCTTAAGGTCGTTGAATATTGTTTCATGTCTGCTGAATTGACCTTCGTATTCCTCATCTTCTCCGTTTGATTCCATATAGATGTCCCATGAAGAGTATCTATCGCTGTCCAACGAGACTGCAACTCCTTCAATACGTCTTTGAACTTCCATTTCTCGCTAATGTTCTCTATCTTAATGCTGTTTGCTGTTCTCGTAAACGCCTTAAAATTTACCGACTGCTTTCGTAATAAATCATCCAATTTGGTCAAGGAACCTCGAGATACCATTTGCCGAGATGTATTTGCTTCCACTTCTCTAACCTTTAATATCTCCCCTTGCGGGGGTTCCTCCAGAACAAATTCCTTATTTCTCCCTACGGTAGACATCGACGGCCTACCTTCCGCTGCTGCTTGTTCTCGTCTCTGCTTATTGATCAACTCTAAAGTTGCTAGATACGTTGCCTTTGTCTGCTCATACATCTTATTCGTAAAATAAGGATGTTCTTGAACACCAAGCTCATATACCTAGTCTGGCCATAAATACTGTTACAATTAAAAATAAGAAAGATATTACATTTGAATTTGGAATCTGTCATTTTTATACGATTGTTCATTGTATTTTCTAATTTTGGCGCCAATACATTGTACAATATTTTGCTATATTAAAATGGAGTGGGGTGATAAAGAAAACCGAATCGCTGTGATTGCATTACACAAAGTTGGTATGGAGCCGAATGTAATTTTTAAAACTCTCCATACGCTTGGTATTAGTCAAATGTTTGTGTACCGGGCTATTAATAGGTACAATGAGACCTTCTCTGTTTGTGACAGAAAAAGATCTGGCCATCCACGTAGTGTTCGTACGAAAATGGTGGTCAAAGCAGTAAGGGAAAGAATTCGAAGAAATCCTGTCCGAAAGCAAAAGATTTTATCTCGGGAGATGAAGATAGCACCCAGAACCATGTCACGCATTTTAAAAGATGACTTAGGACTTGCAGCCTATAAGAGACGCACTGGTCATTTTTTAACTGATAATTTAAAAAAGAATAGGGTGGTGAAATCGAAGCAACTACTGAAGCGGTACGCAAAGGGAGGTCACAGAAAAATTTTGTTTACGGATGAGAAAATCTTTACAGTTAAGCAACATTTTAACAAACAAAATGACCGTATTTATGCTCAAAGCTCTAAGGAAGCTTCCCAATTAGTCGACAGAGTGCAACGTGGGCATTATCCGACTTCAGTGATGGTTTGGTGGGGTGTTAGCTATGAAGGAGTGACTGAGCCATATTTTTGTGAAAAAGGTATCAAAACATCGGCACAAGTGTATCAAGATACCATTCTTGAGAAGGTAGTTAAACCCCTTAACAACACCATGTTCAATAACCAAGTATGGTCCTTCCAACAAGACTCAGCGCCGGGTCATAAAGCTCGGTCCACGCAGTCTTGGTTGGAAGTGAACGTTTCGGACTTCATCAGAGCTGAAGACTGGCCGTCGTCTAGTCCCGATCTTAATCCGCTGGATTATGATTTATGGTCAGTTTAAGAGAGTATGGCTTGCTCTAAACGCCATGATAATTTGGAGTCCCTAAAACAATCCATACGATTGGCAGTGAAGAATTTTCCCATGGAAAGAGTGCGTGCTTCTATTGATAACTGGCCTCAACGTTTAAAGGACTGTGTTGCAGCCAATGGAGACCACTTAGAATAAGCTTTTTATATTTTGAATTGTTTTTTATTTATGTATTAAACTAACACACTGTAAAAGTAATAAATATTATTTGCAATAAAAAAAAATGTTTTGTCTTCGTAACAATATTTATGGCTAGACTAGGTATGCTCATATGATTACTCTCAAACTCCTCCCAGTAACTCTGTACTATTTTTGAACGCCTCTTAAAATACTTCTTTGTTCTCCAGTCAATCCCAGCTTTTTGTAGGTTCGTTTTAAATTTATTGATAGCCTCTGCAATCTGCTGCTGATTCATATATAAATCCTCCATCTTTAATATTTTGTAAAAAATATGGAAATATCTTACTTGAAAACTTCAGTGCTGCTCTTACACTTTACCCATCGTTCCTGCTTTTTGTTTTTTGCTGCTCCCTGATAGCTCGAAACCACCAAATGCTGCGTGCACTTTTTGCTTAGTCAAGACCACGTTGTCAGTCACTAAATGATTTTTAAACTGTTAAACACGTGAGGTCCCGATAGACCGATTATTACCGATAACCGAAGTTCCAACGCGCGCGAGGTCCACAATTCTCGAAGGACCAATATGTTGGGGGTTAGTCCAACACAGTTTGCTAGTGCGAGGTGAATAGCCACGGTAAGAGGGAAATGGAGTTTGATTGATACCACTGTTACGATCGACGGCGTTTATTGTACTGAATATAAAATATAATAATAAAATATTATTATGTGCTAAGTATAGCTTTGAGCGCGTCAGCAATTACTCCGTTACTACCTAACATAAGCCAGAAACATACAACGGTATCGTGGAGTGTCATTTGTACTGCACAACGGTGTCGTGGATTCAATTATTAACGTAACGCACGTGTAAGCGTTTTGTAAGAAATATCCAAAATCTTATATAATAGGTAATGCTAAATATAATAAAAAATGGGTCATCCACATTAAAAAATTGAAGGTCCTCATTGAAACGTGCAATCGGTGCAATATTTCGGTTGACACTGTACAGAAAAAACGTCAGCACGCGTGGGATTACGCGTTAACACACGTTGTTATAGTGTGCACACCAGCTCTGACGCTTTACCGCGTGGCGACTGTCCACGACACAGTTGTTTGTTTCTGCCTTTAGATTTGACCAATTACAGCCGTTTTAACTCAGATGATGCGCCGCCATGTTGCCACTCAGTCGGCAGCTAGACTTCTACCTACTCATTATGAGTTTTCATTTCTCACAAAAATAAGTTTTTTTTCGTTTTTTATGTTTCATTCAACCGTATTGCGGCCGTAGATACTTGAGGTGCTGTATTCATTCTTCGTGAGGCCTTTCATCTGACATTGATCTATCCGCTAAGAACTTGTTTATCACTCGATTGACAGCCATTTTTTTTTGTAATGCAATTTCTAATTCTTGTTTTTGCACTAGGGGGAAATATGAGCTATGGGTACCATCTTTATGGATGGTACCCAAAGTCGTAGAAATCAAAGTTTTACAAAATTCTGTGTTTATTTCAGGATTGTTACAAATTACAAAAGAACGACAAACGGAGGGCATTGGTCAAAAGAAAATATGAAAAACGCTGTGGAAACTGTCATTGAAAGAGGAATGGGATATTTGCTGGCTTCACGAACATTTTCAGTAATTAAAATAAAACAATTCAGTAAAACTATTATAAATTTGCATATTACATCTACATACACTGTCAGTTTTGCCTAGTAATGAGCTTCAAGCAAAGTTAGTTGGCTTTCCTGCATCAAATATGATTAATTTAAATACGACTCCAATGGTTTTGAATTGTTTAGTAGTAAGTAATGAACTACTTACTACTATCAACTTCTACTATTACTTCGGCACCCGTTTTAACCACACTAGCTAAAAGCGTTACCAGAATCCGGTATTGGTATTTTCTAGCAAATTTTGAAAGTTAAAAATTATTATTTTCATAAAGTTAATTAGAATGAATGAAAAGGTTTTGTTTTATTAATGTTCAAACCCTACCGTTGTTGCCCTACCGTCCTCTATATAATCCCAGTCTCCGTTATAATTTGTTACAGAAATTGAAAGAAATTATTCCTTGAAAATGTCTTTGCTGAATATGTTAAATAAAGAATACACGTACGTTTATAAATGAATGGAGGACCGAAACCTATAATAATTTTGAATGACAAAACAGAATATTCCTTTATTGACTAATAACAGTCAATTATTCACGCCAAATAAGAAGCTAACCTTACCTAAAAAATATATATTTCTGTTATTTATAACTACACATTAAAATAGCTACATAAGTCGCTCAAAGTTAGCAAATATTATTCAAATACGAGTACATTATCAACTTAGCACAAATATTTCCTATCGCGTAATTGCGAAAATTCAGTTTATATAAGATCAAACAAATTAAACATTATGGTTTGACTCTTTCATTTTGGAGTTTAATGATTTGAAATATTGCTTTTGCTACTGACTGTAACTACAATAGTGAACAAAACATAAATTTATGTAACCCACAGAGAACTGATTTCTCAAATTACACTATAGTGGAAAATAAAAAGATAGGTACACATAATTCAACATGCGAAAACTTTTAAATGGTTTTCAGTTATTTACAAATTTGTATTGATGATACGTGAACTGTTTGCTTTCCTAAACATGCAAAATAAAATAAAATAAAAACCCCGCACTGCTGCACAAAGAACATAAAATTGAGACTGTAGACTTACCGCCACAAAGACGAGGTAGTCGATTTTACTTGTTTCGCGATGTATAACAACAACGAAGTATTGATGTCTTCGTATATTTTCGTGCGGTTGGATGCCTCTGTTTTGTTTAAATTCCTGAAAAAACAACATCTAGGTAACGTTCTAATCTTAACATGAATACATTACAAATCATGAAAATTGTCCTATAGATGTGTGTAATAAATTATTACTAAGTAGTTATAATCTTTGTCGCCTAAGTACATATAGTAAATAACAATAAGTTGTTTTTATGAAGCTCTAGTGTTATTTATACTGTATGCGAAATTTCGTAAGGACGGATAGATGAATGGTTTTTTGTGTAGGTACCTCTTTCACGCAAATAACTAAATGAATGTTGATAATTTGCTATAATATAGATTATTTATTGGAATAAGACTTATGGCTTAATTTTATATGGACAAGTGACAACCACGGGGAGCCACAGGCAAAAGATAGAAGTTACGTTATAAATGGTAATTTTGCATATAAACTCGCAAATCGATAAAAACGCGGAACCTATACCTAAACACGTTCCTTTCCAAATATATCAACGGAATATCAGACTCTCGAGTCAAATCAGTTCCTTTTATACATATATTAATATAAATTAACAACGAATATGATCTTTAGAGGGTTTTAAGATACAATATGGCTTGATAACTCGTAACTAACTTATTATTGTGTAATGTGACAAAAGTGTTCAACCAGGTGTAAGCAGGATACACAATTTTTAAGTTTAAGTTCAGTTTATAACTAGAATACGTTCATTATCCTTAAACTGTTGTGAAACATTAAAGCTCCGTGGGAAAATCAAGACTAAATTATTAAAGTGAACAAGTTTACATCACTTGGAGTGTACTTTAGTAAGTTAAATATAAATAATTGATGACGGAGATTTCTTAAGCGCTATTACTGAAGGTAAATAGAAGCAAGTATCTAAATAAGTAGATTAAGTTAGAAAAGCCTTTTAATAAATATGCTAAATATGAAACACAGCATAGAAGCGGTCATTAAAAATCTAACCAACAGGCACCTCCAGTATTAAAAATAAAGGAGTCAGATTTATGTTTGGAGGATAAATTTGGGCTTATAATACTCTACCGCAAGCTGATTTATTCCAATGATAATATAAGTTCACCTTGATTGACCCAAAGATGGAAACAAGATCCCCTTCATAATTATACAATTTCATGCAGTCGGAGGCATTAATGAATCTCGATGAACTTAGTAAAGTGCCTGTGTTTCCATCTTTTTTGTGCAGGCGGGTTTTTTTTATTTTTATTATTTATTTTTTTATTTAATACTTTTTAGTAGTTGTAGGATGTAACCGATGTAGCAACTTACTTTTATCACAGCTATTGTCAAGTATTGAAAATTGAAAAAACAATGGCTGCTAACTAACTAACTTTTTTAGTATAAAATTAAAGAGCTCATCTTAAGCATTTCAAAAAGGTGTAACATGAATATGACATTCATGTTATACCTTTTTGAAATGCTTAAGATGAGCTCTTTAATTTGATACCCATATTACAGTATTCGAAACAACTTTTTTTTTTTCACTTCTCTTTATTTTGACATCTCATAGCCACCATGTTTGTTTTTTAAAAACGTCACCTATCTAATAACACTTGGGCGATTAAGACGAATCTAACGACGTGTGAATTGTATAAATCCGTTCAGTGGATTGTGAGATATCAGGTAATAAAGAATATTACATACATACATACATACAAGATACGCGCGAAAAACATAACTCTTCTTTACAGTGGGGTAAAAATGACGAAACCTTAAATGTCAAACAAAACCTAAAATCAGCTTTTGTTTAATGAATAATTAATCAATAAATAATAACTAATAAACGTCAGTAAAATAGTGCAATGTGGCATAATATATTCGTTGTTATATAATTTTTAGTTACGACTTAGGTTCGGTTGACCTAACAGCCCTTTACTAGGTTTGTAAATAACCGGGTTAGAAAAAAGTCAAAATCTCGAAATGAGACAGACTGAGGTAAAATTAATTGTAGGCAACGTAGGTGTTAAACATATATTTATGATATAGTATTATATAAAAACACAAAATTAACGTAACATAAATATTTTCACTTAGTCTAAGAGTAATTTTTCATTTAATTCCATACTGATATTTCGGGGGTTACGCCTGTATTCAACTCTTCACTCCTGTATCCAATTATTCATATTATAGAAGCAGTTGTAGTTTAAATTAGTACTTTCTAATAAGCACTTTCCATGAGCGTCATCAAGTGGTTTTAACTGAAAGAAGTAGGTAGATAAGAAAAAAATTAAAGAAAGATATAAAGTCCAACCTCATTTACTTACTAAATCAACGCCCGTTCCTAACTCGTGGTTCTAGAAATTTTGTAGAAATTTTTCTTATGTAAAAAAGGGATAACAAAGGATTTCAATAAACTCGAGCTTTAAAGAGGCCATCAAGCATAATGCCAGCAAAGCTGGGAGGATAAGCTAGTTGTCAATAAACAAGGACATTGATCCCTTTTCCATGTCAAAAACTGCGATGTAAAGACATCTAGTTTAAAGGGAATACCTACTTGAGTGCGAAAGCCGTACCATCGAATATTGTTTCTTTAAAAACCTTTCAACGACATCTCTATACTGCGACACCTTGTTCTATCGATGTCTTGCTACTGCGATGTTTCGTTACTGCGAAAAACTTCACTGCGAACTGTGGAACGATCTTACAGCGAAGCCTTGTTTAATTGTTGTCTTGTTGCTGCAATGTGAAGTTACTTAGAAAAACTGACTTCTGACGATATTATGGCGATAACCAAGTACATCAATTTTAAACAAAAAAACAATACCAATTTTTTTACATGTCTTGAAAAACAAAAAGCCTTTTCAAAGTTTGACCTTTGCCTTTTCGAAGTTTGGTTTGTTAGCCTTTGACAAGCAATTAAGGAATGTACCAAGCTCTTGAGGTTGCCGCGGCTGTTTTATGAACATACAAGTGGGTAGATTAAAAATTGTAATGACAAGAAATATACTTCATGCATTTTTATTATAGTGTTAGTCGATTAATGTTTTAGAAAAGTTGGCTGAGAATTATTTATAGGTAATATGACTGACTCTGTTATCAGAACGCAAAATAAAGTTAAAGCATGGCATCGTAGGTGTAGGCGTCATGTCCTTTTGATACTATTTGGGAAATTATAAAAGAGCAAACTGCTACCAAACATGCCGTTGAAAAAGCCTTATCGGGTATTCCGAGGACGCAGATCGTGCACATGCACTTTCTAAATTATGCGAAAAAAGCATACTATACCTAAAGTATTGTTTTGAAAAAGAGAATTGATATACTTAGTTATCACTGTACGATCGTCAGATGTAAGTTTTTATTATGTAACACGGCTTCGCAGTATGATATTTTCGCAGTAAGATCGTTCGCAGTTCGCAGTGTAGTTTTTCGAAGTAAAAAAACATCGCAGAGACCTTGATTGAACAAGGCTTCGCAGTATGATATTTTCGCAGTTAAATCGTTTGGAGTAAAGTTTTTCGATGTAACGAAACATCGCATTAACAAGACATTGATAGAACAAGGCGTCGCAGTTTAGAGATGTCGTTGAAAGGTTTTCGAAGAAACAAAATTTGATGGTACGGCTTTCGCACTCAAGTTGGTATTCCAGCTTAAAGGTATATGAAAAAACAAAAATCATGGTTGGAGTCAGTCGAAAGTAGCAACATGACAAAAGCTAATTAATAGAAAGAATGAAACACGGACTTAGTACAGCTCAATTAAATGAGTACAGCTCAGGTTCACACAAGACAAATATAATAAAACTGTTTGTACTTCTAAAGCTAAACACTCACCTTATACAAATTAGCGCACATTTGCAGGCGTGGATACACAAAGTATAAAAAAAATGCGTTGGAATATGCTATACTTGCAATGAACTAAAACATCGTCGGATACATGTTTGTTCCGATAATTATTCCTACAATTCTAAGACGTATTGAAGCATCGTCATACGTTAGAATGTTGGCAATCGAAGCTTGAAAACTTACCACCTTATCCATTTGTATCGAAATCGTAGATACAATACTATCGAACAATTGGTTGTAAAAGAAAAGTACCCGATACCTACTATTGATATCGATATTGAAGTTTTGTATTGGTTAAAGTTCTAAATGTTCCGTAATTATCATTCATTTAAATTTTTTGCCACCGTTAACTTGGCAATTTGTAGGATTTACCATAAAGATATAATAAATGTTAAAAAGTACACATCATAACGTGACGATGTATATTGGTCTCGAATGCTTAAAAAATTTAAAGCATTGAGAGGCCGCTCCCGAGGCACGCTCGCTTCGCTCGCCTCGTGCAGTTCTCTTTTTTTTACTTTTTCTCCCACTCGGTAGCTGCTGCCGCAATAAAGAAATAGGTAAGTTCTCATTGTTTTTTCCCGAAACCAACATTTCCTAATAATCACTGGTAATTCCTAGCACGTATTACATTGTAATGGTAAATGCACAAAGAACTACATTCACAGTTAAAACTAAGAACCAATTAAAGAGCTTTTACACTAACATGTCATACCATCAATAGTAGGTATTGAAATATACTGATTGCATCGATTGACCCATCAATATTCATCAATGGATACCTATCTCAAATATAGTTTAGCAACATTAAAACATGCATTTAACAAAATAACGGCAAAAAAATCATAACATTGCCTTTTAACTATGTGTTCATAAATCCGGTTTTACTTAATACAATACAGCGGTCAGTTAAAAAAGTAAAACAAATATATATTATATTTAAGTAGGTTTATTAAAATACACGTTACTGAGAATAGCGGGCCCGGAAAAAATATCTCCTTCATCTATATTTCCTTAAATAATAAAGAAGGTTTATAAACGTTAGGTAAGTTCATAATCTTTTATATATCCAACCACAAAGAATAAGAAAGCTTTGAAGAAAATTGTATGTTTGTGCAATAACTTAGTAACGAGCTATTTTCCTCACCTGTGCCCGAAATACTCAGAAAATTTACGTTATATAACCGTCCCTTTGTTGACATACAGATGTAATAGGATATTTAGTAAATGGTGCAGGATAATACTCACTTGATATTCATGAGATCTTCCCTTAAATGGCTGCGTGAAAAAAGCGATAATTTCTTTATTTATATCGTAAGCCTAAAACCGAGGTTCCATGGCTTAGGCAAATGTATTAAATATATATTATCAAAAAAAGGGAATCTCATTAATCACATTTTTACTATTCTACGACGAGTGGCATATTATGTGTAGGTAGGATGTAATGTAATGTGTGTGTCTTTGTGTAATTACACAAAATTGATTTGTAAATAAACATACGTAGGTACAGCGAATATTTAACTTAATAAAATTATCTACATTAGAGATTGGTACAAAAATGAGTTAGGATATTTCTCTGTTTTATCCAGGCACTATTTTTTATACAGGATACTGTTTTGTAGTCGTCATGCCAGGATAGTTTTGGTTTGTCAAACGTGTTTTTGATGATATGAGCACACAACGAGGAGACCTAAAGAGCATATATGACCAGGCAAATCCTGAGTATGGAAACCTAGGAAAGCTTGGAAGACCCTATCAAACTTGGAAGCCCGTTATCAACGACGGCTTATAGAAAGTCCAAGTATACGACTCGATGAGCCAGAACAGCAAATTATGAAGAATGGCGAGGAGAGCCGACGCTAAATTATATGGGATAAGTCTATGTAAAGAAAGAGAGACTGTTTAGTGGGCGGTGTGTAAGAGGTCACAAGATAATACCCATCACGCACGGCGCCGCTTTGTTCCGCACGGCTCCGCCACAAGTAATAGGTGCTGAGACCGCAAACCTGTTTTCCTGCTCGCTGGCAGCTAGCCAGGCAAGATATGCCTTTCACGGACCAAGCGATTTATGCAGCTTCAGTCCACGAAACACTCGTTAAAACTAACAGTAATAAAACGTAAAAAAAAAGCATAAAGTAGTATTGCAGTAAATGTATCAAATTTCATAACATGTAATATTACACTAAGGACCTCTACAACGATGTTTTCTATGTTACAGGAGATTGTAATGTATTATTACGACGTTGTTGCAGTAATTTAAAGTAAAATTATTTTTACAAAACCTAGGTTTTGAATAAATATTCTTTTCTAGATATTTTATGTACCAATCACTTTTGTGTGTGACTAAAAGTTAATTCAAAATCAAAACGTTAGACTTTTAAAATATTAGACTAAACAAAAATATTAATATTCCTAATTAAGCAAAACAATGGTTTTGATTAAAGGCTTATTGGTCTAAATATGAACCTTGACCGCCAATGTTCTTGTGACGACAACAAACTTTGTATCGCTGATTAACCAGTGAGAAGGTGCGCTATGAGCATCCTTTCACACAAAAATTCGACACGATTGTTTTCTATGTTCGCAACAATGTACCCCGGCGAGTGTTTCAGTACCTTCCAAAAATTCGTCTTCTCTCCACGCATCTCACTCTCACTTTGTTCAGTGTCATTGCGACTGCACTGGGAATTATCTGTGCGACCGCGACGTAAAAGGTGGCATTTTGATATGAAATCTGCGAGGTTGAGCAACATGACCACTGACGGTCAATATATGGGTGACTGTTTTCGAACATTGTTATATCCCTCCGTGTCTCGGAGAGCATGTTAAGCCCTCGGTGCTGCGCCTAATCTTTCTCCGGCCGTGTCGGATTTCCGTCCCATCGGGCTATGAGAGTGAAGGAATAGAGAGTGCAGTTGTGTTTGCGCATACACTTGTGCACTATAATATCTCCTGTGTAGTTGGCTAGTCTCTAATGAGATTCGCCGCCGTAAAACTAACTTTTCAGCGTTTCGTTTCAAATATGCACTCGTCTCAAATGCCACTCTAAAACGGGACAAACCAAGGCCCAAAACATTGTAGGTCACTAAATATATGATCTTTTCTGACCGTTAGTGAAATACCCGAGCCGGTAATGAGTGGACACAAGCCCCTTAGTTTATCTTACTAGTCTTTTCAGCCAAGGAATTGTTGGTTTTTAAAAGCATAAATAGGAGTAAAGGGAAAACTATGTTTTAGGTATAAATGGTCTGAAAAAGCTAATCCCCTCGTTGTAAAATAGCAAAAGCAATATAAGCATAGTCGAGTACCGCAATATTCGATTCGTTATTGTTATTGCAAATGACAGACCGTACTTATCTGAATTAGAAACGTTGAAGAGCCTACTATAACTTTAATTAACGATTCAAATATTTGATTCGACACTTTTAAATCGGAAATGTTCCGAGTCATCGATTAGGAATCTGCAACTCATTTCATGCTTCCGATTTTAAATTCGTGACAATATTTATGTAATGAGTTGTCATAAATATGAATCATCCGATTATAGGTGTGTAGGGTACAAGTATATCTTAGGTGTAAATAGAAGTGTAGATCTTATAGTAGGTAAACACATGACCTAATTGATACAGTAGCTGTACAATTTATTTATTTAAGGGCAACCAACAAAGCATACACTTACAACTTTGTATACAGGGTGTAACAGAAAGGTGTGGTCAAATTTCAGCAGCAAATAGGGTATGTTATCAGTATTGCACCTACCATAGTGCCATAGCTGGTAGCATTATTATTACTCGTACATAGTTATAGCATATTCTTTTTGTCAAAATTCAGTAGTGAAAGGCGTATGGCATAAGAATTATACCTCCCCTGGTACAAAATTCAATTGGATTATTATGGCATTGAACTTTTTAAGTCGTACTTTTTATAATTAATAAGTTTATCATTCATAAATAAACAAATGAAAAAATAATAAATTTTTTTCAGAGAACTCCGATTTTGAAAAAAACGGTATGTGCACTCAGTATAATGGCCACATACCAACTCTTAAATATGACCACACCTTTCTGTTACATCCTGTATAGTCTATGACCTGTTTGTTTTGTAGATTGTTTTTCTATTTAACGATGGGCAAGTCCGAGATATTTGCACAAAAAAGGATTCTACATAAATAACAAGTCAATCGACTCTTCTCGTCACCGAACAATATAAATGTTTTTCGATTTATTGGGCTAGGAAATCGGCAATCGCTTTGTTCGCGACTCCGTTATATAATTTGATGGTAAATATGGATGACTACGAATTTTTCAATTACGGTATCGGAGTCGTCCATTGGTATACACATCAGATCAATCGAATAATTTATAACTAAAAAGATCGTTTGTCGTAATAATGTATTTTGTATTTTGAACAACAATAAGCTGCCCGATGTTTAACATATGTATTTATTTTTTTCAACTGTGGCAAATACAAGTATCGATATTTTTTACTAAACATATATCGATACAACTTAATTATTATTTCATTTGCCCATCCCTGGCAGATTCATGATGTTACCATACCGTCACGTACATAATAATACCTATATTACAACAAAAGAATGTTGGTAATTTCGGTTGCACAGCCTTAAAGCTTCTTCTCTGCGAAGGGCAAGGCGACCCAAATAATAGACGTAAACCATCAAATCTTGGGCGTAAGTAGATAAACTTAATTAAAGTCTTGATGTACCAACTGGTAAAGGTAAAACTTCGAATATTTCGTCGAAATTACTAGTGCTATTGGACACAAGTTACTTACCGTTAATTCCAACACAACGCAAATTATTCTTGTTTAATGATCTTTAGCCCCAGTTAGACACAATAATTTGATCACTCGGGAAAACCCTAAAACATGAACGCCACACTCAAATAATATATGTAAACCTAGAATAAATAAAATCTTCAAATGGTTTGTTTTAATTAGTGAGAGCTCTTTTCACTCCGGAATGTTTATATTCCGTTTAGTCCCTTTGCATTGAAAAAAAATTCCAGATTCACATTTTTGTGGAAATACTCAGACCAAATTCACGGCATTTCTTATTGAAAATGCGCGTTTTTAGGGTTCCGTAGCCAAAATTGCAAAACGGAACCTTTATAGTTTCGCTCTGTCCGTCCGTCTGTCTGTCTGTCCCCGATTTAGCTCAGAGATAGTACTAGAAAGCTGTAATTTTGCATGAATATTCATATTTGTGCGTACTTAACGCCGAAAAAGTAGTAGAATAAAATATTGAAAAAAAAACTGATCTTTTTTGAGCTACTATAGTGTAAGGTGTCATTGACTAGGTTTTTTAAAAATATTACGGGGTTGTGAAAATATTTTTTCGATTTAGGCATCCGTTTGTGAAATATTAAGCCTTAAAGTGAAAAATGTTGTTAGACTCAAGTGTCCCCAGCTAAATTGTTGTTTTTGAAGATGTAAAAAAAATCAGGGAAGTAGTTTATATAATGAAAAACTATCACAGCTAAGTAGGCTTAAAAAGTTTACGAGTAATAGCAGACCAAGTAAGAAATAACAAAATTTTCGTACAATTCCAATGAAAATATCTTATATAACGTTATTAGTAGTATGAAACAAATCAATGTTCAGGCAAAATTCAAACTAAGCGAGTACAGTGAATTTTAATAGCACGCTTGGATAGTTGGATGCCTATGCCTTCAGCACATGCTGTAATAAATACTGTGCCTTTAGCCTTCACAATTTCTTCATTTTTCTCAAACTATATCTGGTACCTTAATCCAAAATTTACATATTACATTTATATTCAAATTTAAGCAGTAAGTACTGACATAATTCGGAGTCTTCATCTCCCTTGCCTTATATTAAACAAATTAATTATATTTATCAAAAATAAATACTGGTAGACTGAACCTATAACAAAGATATAAAATAATATATAATACAGTAATTATAAAGCGGTATTTGTCTACACAATTGTCCACGCAAGCTTTAATGTGCAATTTTCAAATTGTTAAATTTAGTATTGTGTTGTTAATGAATTCAGCCAACAATATTAGAAAAGGGTCACATAGATGATATCTAGTCAGGTTAGGCTTTGAATTTCTAAGAATGTATGTTTACGATAAGGTGTAATGGTCCAATACGACGGGTGGATCTTTTGAGTGGAGAGGTGACCGTAACCGTTGACGATCCTATCCCGTTGGGATCTTATAAATCTGTTTTGAAAATGTTGCTTGCAAACTAAATTGCTAATGTGATAAGTGGGTTCATGTCGGTAGTAGGTAGGTATAATGCATAGGATTCAAACCTCTCGAGTCTACCTTCGCTTTATAGTATCGTCTTACGGCCGGTCTCAATTAAATATCTACCGTTAAATATATGTAACTCTAGTAGCAAAACTGACATTTGTGCCGTCGTTTATTCAAAATTAAACGTCACTTTAACTATTAGATTTGACTATTTTAACAGATTGTTACTTGTAGATAAGTTATTGATACCAACCGTTAGGAGACCTATGACGTACAGTCAGTGTATTTTCATAAGAATTAAAATAAATTATAAAGTTAAACATACTTACTACATAGTCATAATTTGGTCTTGAATATGATGCTTAGGAACATACTCCAGGCAGTCATCTGTGATAGCAAAAGCTGTCGTTAACGTGTCTCTGTAACAACAAAATACATTATATCAATGTCTGGCAATCTGGTCCCAAACTATAATAAAGGCGAAGTGGATGTGAAAGGTTTAAACCTACTTGTAGTGCGTACAGTGCAACAGACGTGCGTTTTAATATTAGCATTAATTATATATGTTTATGAAATCCATGACCTAGATTAGTAAACACTTGCAATTTATAGTTAGTAAATGAATGATAATATAACAACCGAGTATCACTAACTATGACTACTATTAAAAGTAGCCCTCGCAGCTCTCCCAGCACACCTTAGTTACTACAGAAGAAAGATCTCACCGTTGAAGCCTTGAGGGCCAGCGATATCAAGAATTGGATGACATCAATGAAACAATGTCTGACTGACGTATACCAGACTGAATGAATGTATGAACTCAAAGCAAAAGCATGAAATGAAGTATCTCAGATCCCTGTGCACTATCAATATTAGAGGTAAAGGCAATTTTGATTCATACATCACTAGAAGCCTTGAAGAAATCCAGGACCTAGCGGAATGCCTTAATGATTTCAAAAATCTACTCTCTTCTAATCTATTAGGGAGACCATAAAAGAAAACTGCAATAAACCAATGAGTCAAGACAAACTAGGTATCCTTTGCTGAAATGGTCAAGACCCGTAATAATAATATTCTGCGGCCGAAAAGTTTCAGCTCAATAGCAATATATCGTATATATATTACTCAGTTTCCAATTTTGGACGCTACAGGGTAAACCAACGACGGGTGAGACTTATATGCAATGCATGACTCAAGGAAACAGTTTAAATCTACGCTGAAATGGTGTCAGGATAATAAAGAACGTATTAAGATGGACATTCTGGCTGCACACCATAAATCGAAAGACTTCAAGAGTTTCTGGCAACATGCCAAAAACTTGGAAGCTGGGTCGCTGTTGTGCCTTCATGTATCGAAGGTGAGTGTGGGCAGGCCCCTTGAAACTACTTGAAAATGGTCCTTTAACATCTCAGCTATTTGATCAGGTCGAATCGCTGTTATGTTGTAGATGTTAAAGGACCATTTTCAAGTAGATTCCTCTTTCGGTAAGTCACGGCTGGTTCTCGGTACACAGTGTCCAACGGAAACCCTTACTAGGTTTTTTATAAAAAGAAGTGGCTGAAATTGTTAGTGTATTGAGGTTCTGGTACGACCTGCAATGCAATGTAGTTAGGTGGGCGGGCTCATACTCACGAGAGTACAAGTTGCAGTGTGGCAGACTCCACGGGAGGCAAGGAGGTCTGACCTCGCCACGGGTCTTTAATGAACTCAGCAGAGCAGGCGTGGGCTCAATAGATGATAAGTTTGTCAATAACATAAGTTACGCTGACGATATGGCTCTGCTGAACCCCTCGATTAGTGGGTTAGAGAAATTGTCAGGAATCTGTGAGAGATACGCGGCAGCCCACGGCCTTAGGTACAATATTAAAAAAAAGTAAACTAATGGTATTCAAATCAATAAACAAGGAATCAAAGGCAGTCCCACCCGTTAGTCTTTGTAGTGATTAAGTACAGTCATCAAATTCATGTACCTGGGGCGTTGGATTATCGACGACCTCTCTGATGAGCTTGAAATGGAAAGGAAGCGCAGGGCGCAAGCGGTGAGGTGCAATATGTTAAATTGCTGGTAGGTTTGCAAAGTGTACAAAAGAGGTCAAGACAATTTTATTTAATACCTATTGTCAAACATTTTACACGTCCAAACTGTGGGTCAAGCATACGAGCAGATCAATGAGCACTTTGCATGTCATTGTGCGGCATAATAATGGGTTTAGGATGCTAATGGGGCTGCCCCGTTTTGTAGCGTGTCAGGAATGTTTGCAGAAGCTAGGACAGATTATTTTTATACTGTAATGAAAAAAACCGGGCATGTGCATGTCGGGCCACGTACAATGTAGGGTTCCGTAGTCAATCCGAATAATGTGGCTTAAGAAGTGGGTTTTCTGTTGTTTTTGTTTCATACTTACTACAAATACTACAACGTTATATCTACTTAACTACACAGAAATTTTGTTACTTCTCATTTGATCAGCTGTTACTCGTAAACTTGTCAACTTAAATTACACTAAGTATACTACTACCGACATTTTTTTCACATACCCAACATCAACCATTTAGCTGGCAGGGGGGGACACTTGACTCTAACAAATATTTGCACTTTAAAGATTAATATTTACACACTGATCTCTAAATCTAAAAATCGTCTTTCCAACCCTCAAACGTTTTTAAAATACCTATCTAATGATACTGCACACGATAGGATAAGTGAGAAAAAAAAAATCTTAACCCACTTTACATATCCCCTATATGTATATAGGGGGTTGAGATTTTAGGAACCCGAAAAAATGATTTTTAAGATTTTATTCTTTCACTTTATCCGTGCAAAATTACAGCCTCCTAGCACAATCAGTATCTGAGCAAAGGTGCGGACGGACGGACATGCCAAATAATAATCATAACTATAAGGATTCCGTTTGGTATTTTGGCTACGGAACTCTAAAAAAAAACGAATAGCCTCCCTGATGTGTCGTATGCGGGACAGCACCAACACTATCTTGAATCACATTTTAAGCAAGCCAGATTGCCCGATAGTGTGGCACTGGAATACCATTCACATGGGTTCCAGAACCGCACTATTCAACGTTACTTAATAGCTCACCTTTTTATGAATTATTATATTTTTATAAAATTTTTATATGAGTGATGTACTGTTGCTTGAAATAAAATGAATATTACTATATTATTATTATTATTATTATTATTATTATGTATGTCGTTTCCATATCACGGGACTATGGAGTCCCGGTCATTTGGGAGGCGTGCGTGGGGCCGAAGCCAACACGTAGAGGCCCGTTAGACACTTTAATCTAAAGGCTATGTGACACAAACCGGCGAATATCGTTGTATACACTATATAAATGTACCCAACGACATTCCCCGGTTAGTGTAAAAACTATTGCCAAAAAGTGGTAGCTAAAAAACTGGGTTATGGAGGTGATGTGTTAGTGGAATGGTTAGCTGGTACTATTGAAGAACTATGGCGCCTGCCCTGCAACACATGGTAAAAACACACGGACAAATGGGCAGGCGGTGACTCGCCACTCACTAGATGGGCCCCCTTCTGGCCGCCACAGGCATACAGCCAAACAGGCGACAGGGGGCAACATGGGTGTGAGCAGCTTGGGGTGTCGAGCGGTGCGGCGCCGGTTTCACCATCACGAAGAAGGCCCGTGAGCGGGTTTCCCCGTAGTTATGCCCTTGAAAATGACACTTCCACCCCCGAGCGTACAAGCTCTGGCGACCTCCCTCTGGCCGGCCGATTAAGGCAAGACAGAGTTGAGAGTCCTGCGGGCGCTCTTGGTGTTCCACTCCCGCCGGCCAGTGAAGGCAAGCGGGAGACGAGGCCCTGACCGACTCTCTGAGGGATCGGGACCGCAGTGTCGCCACGCACATTCAGCTCGCCACAAAGCTGCCCTGCGGTTTGTGTACTCTTATTTCACCCTTATGAGACATTTTTTATTGGTGTCATAAGGATTTCAAGAGCTGCTACTATGCCCTCAGAGTGTTGCGTGAATCTCATATAGGGAGACAACGACTAGCCCCGAGGGATTTATTATTATTATTATTATTATTATTATTATATTATAGACGAGTGAGTTAAAGTTTATAATGTTATGAGACAATGCCACAGTAAAAATCGGTATCTGCTGGTAACAATTAAGTCTGGTGGGTGTGAGAGTTTTGTAAGAAACCATGACATCGGGAGAGACTTAGCGATCCAAATGGGATGCGCATTTGAATGGTTGAGTAACTAGAGGTTACTGGTTTACAATGGAATCACATGCCAACCAGATTAAATTATTGATTTAGTTTGAGATTTGATGATTTGAATCAAGTAATCAGCGATGCTGTGAACTGGCAATAATTTCAATTTAAATTGTTTAATTTAATCTAAAGTTTGGTTTATATTATATCAGATTTGATACTAATCATGGTGTTTGTTTCTATTGAATTCATTGTGTTACACACTCGGGGATGAGTGAAGCTCATGAAGAGAATTATTAGTCGGATAATTATTAGATCGCTAATTGACCTTTACATCACGTTTTGCGTTTTTAAGGTTTTTATTTGTAAAGTTTGACTGGCGTAAAATAAAATTTCATTAAACAAACCTATAAACCAACACGAATAAACTAGCTTTCTAATAAAAAAAACGGCATTGAAACCCGCTTTCCATTGCAGGGTACATTGCCACAAACAGACACATAAACATACTTACTAGTCACGCTAATAACACTATTTGAACAGAATATCGAGACTCTCGGTATTTTCTGCTATTTGCGTCGAGGCTTGAAGATCGAACATAAATAACTTTCTTATTGATAAACCCTGTCCGTGTCTCTCTGCCCAGACGATTTAATCCGACAATTTTTATGACCATCCACCCGCGTCAATCTAACTGAACTTCTATATCTATATATCTTCTAATAAAACAAAGTCGGGTTAGTTAAACCACTTATAAGTCAACAATCCATGGATTTCTATGATCTCTAATTTGTGTGTGTGGGTTTTTGTTATCCCCGTTCCGAATAAGAGATACCTAGTCGTAGAACAACTATTAAAACATCGGAAAAATTCTGAGGCAGTTAGCTGGAAATTATTTTTACTCTGTCCCTAATAAACTAATCACAAAGAGAACCCGTATTCAATTTTTTAAAGTCCTACGGAAGAAGATAAAACCAGTATTTTGTAATCCGCTTTAAAGGCAATCAGCCTGCCTGTGGATATATTGTTACTTATCGTAAAAGGTACATGGAAATTAAAAACCTGAGCTTTTAACTGATTCATGTTTGGGTACTTAATTAAAAATACGGATTTTTTTTATTAAATTAATTAAAAGAGAATTATCGCAGTAACGCACAATAGCCCAATCAAGAGGTTAGAGCAGTTTTGCAGCCCCTTAAAAACTAAGCCTTATGTCGCGGGCGACTTTACAAACATGCAATTAACAGACACAAAGTATAACCAGACTCGGCAAAAATATTTATTAATCACGCAAAGTTTTGTCTCGTGTGGGAATCGAACCTACGAGCTCATGTGTAGCAGTCGTACGTACTACCACTGCGCCACTGATGCGCTACTAATATTACGAGTAGTACCTATACTGTTGTTTGTCATTCAAAAACAAAAATTCCTAACCGGATTTTGATTAAATTTTACAGTATGAAAGCTTCTTCTTAGGCATTTCATCGCGTTAAATAACACTAGTTTTGCCTTACATATTCATGACACAGATCATATCATATAAATACCACAAGGTAATGTGCTAGGACCATTGCTATTCTAATTCTACATTAATGACCCACTTACCCTAACAAACAATTCTAGACTTTATTTGCTGATGAGAGCACTATTATTTTTGACAAATATAATAAAAATGACATACTCAATAATATTAATCTGACATTGGAAAATACAATTAACTGGCTTATTAGTAATAATTTTAAAATTAATATTGATAGAACTAAAGTTTTTAATTTTAAACAACGACAAACAGTTCAAAATTAAACATAGCTATTAAATATCAAAATAGAGACAAATCAACTAAATTTTTAGGTCTAAACATAGGTAATAAAATGTCATGGTGAGAGCACATAGAGTACAGTCTCCAAAAAGCATAATAGTCATTCTTTTGCTTTGCGACACCTTATTAAAGTAGTTGACCGACAAACAGCATTAATAGCATATCTGCCCTTTAATATGGTGTAATATTCTGGGGTAACTTCATGAACATAGATTGTGTACTCAGAGCACAAATAATATATGTGCGAGCTATTTGTATTTTAAAACAAACACAATCCCTTTTCAAAGAATGGAAAATTCTTACTTTACAAAGTTTATACATCTTTGAGACCCTTATATTTAATTGTTTTTAAATTTCGCGATGTTTACACATACTAGAATATTATTGGGACTTAGTCTTGTGAAATATTTAAAGGTTCGAACCTTTTATTTACCCGATGTTCCAATCGGTGTCGTTGTTACGGGTCGACTGATGGCAGCTTAGCGATGACTCTGTGAGGCGCGGTTTTTCAACTACCCTCGCCTGATCTGGATAATTTTGATAAATTTTACTGTCGATACTTCTACATACTACACTTACTACGTCTTTACACTACTACTTTACTACGAAGTTAAAATACGGAGTCTGTTGAGTAATACCACCATATATAAACCGGTGTCATACAATCCTACCACGAGAGTGACCGAACGTATCCGCATTTTTAATGGGGACCACGAACATTTATTTACGGATGACGTGTTCGACCATCTGTACAAGCCGACCAACCTTGTATAAAGGTGGATTGCCGTTATGGTAGTTCCTATATCGGACAGACCAAAAGAGCAATCATTTCAGAAGTACAATAATTTCAACCGAGAAGATGGATACCGGCTCTCACCATCTTGGAACCCCGTTATCAACAAATGCAATCGTCGCAATACAGACATCGCGCCTCAGTGTAAAGACGTAGTAAGTGTAGTGTGTAGAAGTACCGACAGTAAAATTTATCAAAATTATCTAGATCAGGCGAGGGTAGTTGAAATATTCCGCGCCTCACGGAGACATCGGTAAGCTGCCATCAGTCGACCCGTGACCACGATCGGTGCAATTCGATCGAAATGTCGGGTAAATAAAAGGTTCGGACCTTTAAATATTTCACACTTACCTATATGAATTTATAAAAAATGATAAACATTTGTTTGAACGTCGCACAAGGGAACGCCATTAAGACAAATTATGCATTCAGCCTTGTAAGACTCCTACACGGAATTTACTTGAAAAAAGCTTATTATCAGTTCAGGAATATATGGAGGATAAGGACATTTAATGAATTATTTAAATTAGGTATATTATTATTTAATGATTTTTTTTTATTATTGTTCGACATAATTCGCTTATTGACATTATGTGATTCTATTGACATTGTATAATTTGATTAATTGATTTATTATTGTGCCATTCAGAATATTTATACTGCAATGATTTCAGTTTTGAACATTTTTTGTGTACTACTTAATTTAATTTTTGCATGCGTTTAAGCAGAATATAGTAAAACAATTATATCGTGTACTATCTATGTAAAACCCATGTTATGCAAATAAAGTGATTTGATTTGATCCCCGCAGTTTCTGCCCCGCTGCAAGATTTTTATAATTTACTAGCTGACCCGCGCAACTTCGTCTACGAAATTTCCCCCCGTTTTTGCAACATTTTTCATTTCTGCTCCGCTTCTATTTGTCGCACCGTGGTGTTATATAGCCTTCCTTGATAAATGGGCTGTCCAACAGTAAAAGTTGTTTTCAATTCGGACCAGTAGTTCCTGAGATTATCGCGTTCAAACAAACAACCAAACTCTTCAGCTTTATAATATTAACTCAGCTTTATAGACTACACTAACTGTCCCGCGCAACTTCGTCTAATAATCTTCCCTTCTTCGTAAATGTTCCCCGTTTTTGCAATATTTCTCATTGCTGCTCCGCTACTATTGGTCGTAGCGTGATGTTATATAACCTATTATTATAGCCTTCCTCGATAAATGGGCTATCCAACAGTGAAATAATTTTTAATTTCGGATCAGTAGTTCCTGAGATTACCGCGTTCAAACAAACAAACTCTTCAGCATTATAATATTAGTATAGATTACTGTAAAGTGTCGTTTTAATCTGTGTAACTAACGCAACTTTCCTCACTAATCGGATTTATAATATTTAAGGGCATGTTCGTTTCACCTATTTAAGAAACTGAATGAAACACACTTACGTCTTGAGGCCTGATGATAGCTGGTACTCCGTGATAGCGTGCCTCTCGTCTTGGACGCTGATTATCAGCTCTTGTACTGCCAACACTAAACTCACCTGTAGAAAGAAAGAATAAAAGAAAACTCCGTTAAAGAAAACTATTTTTCACATAATGTACTACAAGAAGTTGTAGTACGGTATGTAACATCTTGAAACACAACTCGCACAAGGCTATCTGATCCCAAACTAGGCAGAGCTTGTAGGTACTGCAACCAGACGACCGCTAAATATACTTATACAGGGTGTAACAGAAAGGTGTGGTCAAATTTCAGCAGCGGATAGTATATGTTATCAGTATTGCACCTACCATGGTGCCATAGCTGGTTGCATTATTATTACATAGTTAGCATATTCTTTTTGTCAAAATTCAGTAGTGAAAGATGTATGGTACAAGAATTATATGGTACGGTGGTACGAAATTTGATTGGATTATTATGGCATAGAAGTTTTACTTTTTTAATTAATAACTTTTTCATTTATAAATACACGAATGAAAAAAAAAATAGGGTACTCCGATTTTAATAAAATAATAATAATAATAATAAACCCCTCGGGGCTAGTCGTTGTCTCCCTATATGAGATTAACGCAACACTCTGAGGGCATTGTAGCAGCTCTTGAAATTCTTATGAAACCAATAAAAATGTCTCATGAGGGTAAAATAAGAGTACACAAACCGCAGGGCAGCTTTGTGGCGAGCTGAATGTGCGTGGCGACACTGCGGTCCCGTTGCCTCAGAGAGTCGTTCAGGGCCTCGTCTCCCGCTTTCCTTTACTGGCCGGCGGGAGTGGAACACCAAGAGCGCCCGCAGGACTCTTAACTCTGTCTTGCCTTAATCGGCCGGCCAGAGGGAGGTCGCCAGAGCTTGTATGCTCGGAGGTGGAAGTGTCATTTTCAAGGGCATAACTACGGGGAAACCCGCTCATAGGCCTTCTTCGTGATGGTGAAACCGGCGCCGCACCGCTCGACACCCCAAACTGCTCACACCCATGTTGCTCCCTGTCGCCTGTTTGGCTCGTATGCCTGTGGCGGCCAGAAGCTGGCCCATCTAGTGAGTGGCGAGTCACCGCCTGCCTATTTGTCCGTGTGTTTTTACCATGTGTTTGCAGGGCAGGCGCCATAGTCCTTTAATAGTACCAGCTAACCGTTTCACTAACACATCACCTCCATAACCCAGTTTCTTAGCTACCACTTTTTGACAATAGTTTTTACACTAACCGGGGAATGCCGTTGGGTACATTAATATACTGTAAACAGCGATAATCGCCGGTTTGTGTCACCTTTAGATTAAAGTGTCTTACGGGCCTGTACGTGTTGGCTTCGGCTCCACGCACGCCTCCCAAATGACCGGGACTGCATAGTCCCGTGATATGGAAACGACATACAGAATAATAATAATATCTTGAGACAACTCACACAACGCCATCTGATCCCAAACTAAGCAGAGCTTGTACTATGAAAACCAGACAAATGATAAACATACTTATATATGGCTAAATACATACATATTATAGATAAATAACACCCAGACACAGAATAAACCATCGTGCTCATCACACAAAGTTTTATCCTGGGTGGGGATCGAACCCACGACCTCTTGCGTAGCTGTCGGATACACTCCCACTGCGCCACAGAGGCAGTCAAATAAGGTATAAATATGCACTAAGTATCATGGGCATATACCAACCCTTGAATGTGACCACACCTTTCTGTTACACCTTGTATATGTTGAAACATCAGCTAGTACCGCCATTTATTGTCGATAATAGTAGCTAGGCTACCTATTGAGACATTTCCGCTGAGACTGCCATATATGGTCGACTTTGTTAATTACCTACATTAACGCGTGATGATTAAATGTTTTCTATTTTTTATTAATTTATTTTGTTGAGTTAGTTATCACAATAATTGTTTCTTTTTATTTAATTCAAACAGTAACGCTTAAGCGGTTCGCCCGTGTGTAGTTGACTCAGGTTCGATAACACATCCATTGATAACAAATAACGGAAATCCATCCGTTATTTGTTTTGACATTTTTTATGAATGGTGTAACGGACCAAATGGTCGAATTGACCATAAGTGTTCGCTAGAAGATTGCTAATTTATTTCCGTGGGCCTAACATCAGTATTGACTAAATAGTAAGTGCGTTGACTCATTTGAACATGGCGACCGTTAAGTGGAGTTACAGTCTTTTGACGTTTACATTTAAAATGGCGAGAGCAAGGCAGTTAGTCTCCCTCGAGAGTCTTAACTGAACGGTCGACGCGAAAGCATCTCTCTGGTGGAATTGTTCAAGGTGGTGTGTGCAAGGTGTTAGCGTTATTATAGTTGTAGTTATGTAGTAGCGTTTGTGTAATCGAAATCTGATTTGAAACCATAACGGACTTCACCTTGCTCGAGCAATCCGCATTATGATCGAATTTCACAATGCTAGTCCGATTACTGAGCCTCAAATACCGCATATGGCCACCCTAACACCTTCATATATTCATAACAGTATTTCTAAATAGATACATAGTGTAGATAAATTACAGCCAAACAGAATATACAATCGTACTTATCACACAAAGATTTATTTATTTTTAGAATCGGACCCATGATAAGAATGACGTAAAACTTTAACCCCGGTCGTGGATCAAGAGCTAAGATAGCCTAGCTTAGATGGCTTATCTGGCTGAAGTAGTTCGTTGTAGTTGTCAAAAAACAGCGAGAGTACAGAAGGTAATTTCCATACGTACCTACTTTGCTCGAGCAATGCATACATAGACATCGCTCACGGACGCGGAATCTAGGAACACAACATAGTGGGCCAAAATAGTCCTATATTCCATGTATTTTGTGACTATATGTACTCTCGGTATTTTGTGACTGTATGTACGTCGCTGAATGAAAATTTTCGTCAGTTTTCAAATACACTCGTATAACGCTTTGCAAACACATGTTACCTTTTCAAACTATGTATTACATTAGACAATTGTAAGCTCGTATGTTCTAAATTGTGCTTATCGGTTTGACAACAGTGTTTAAATTTATTCAGACAAATATTTCTTGACTATGCATAGTTGAACTATAGTTAAAACATCTCAGATTGTAAACTGAATTATTAGATGGAACGTATTTAACTGTCTCATTATACCATTATAGCAGTGGTACTTCCGTAAAAATAACGTTCTTGTCACCCATGGTTTACATTGATTCACTTTACGCGAATCGAGAAATAGTCGTTTAATGTTATTAATTCCGATTGTTAGAGTGACATTTCAAAATAGCCGTGCTATCATACGTGTCTGTCAAGAAGCTGTCAACCAATTTTCTCAGTTATTACCACTGTCATATAGATCAGGACTGCGCCATCCCTTTCAATTAAAAAGTAAAAAATGACTGTAAAGCGAGAAAGAGAGAAAAAAATGTGTGGAACTCGGGGACTGCCGCGGTAAAGCTATTGCATAGCATTTTTTATCAAGTTATGCAATTATATATATTTTTTTTCATTACATTTCGGAGCAGCTCGTCTCGATCCGTGCGAGCTTCGTACAGTCGTACCATATACAGATACGTTAAGCGAACGCTCGGCCGAGCTACATGGTAGGCGGAGTGGAGGGTTTTATTTTCGTTACGGAATTTCTTGACTCTGTCGCCGCGCTTAAAGCCCGCGATAAAAGCTATGCAATAGCTTAAAAACTCGGTCTTTGACAGGTATTGTCAACAAAGTAGCATTGTCTTTTTTTAGAGGTGGTCAATTCTGTGAGGTTATGGCGCAGTCCTGTTCTCTACGTCAATGGTTATTACATGGTTAATGGTTATTACTTGTCACATGCGGTTGATGTATGTTTACTTTCTTAACGAAAAAGTTTTTATTTTAAGGTTACATCTATTTAAGCAATAGATGTAACCTTAAAATAAAAACTTTTTCGTGATTATTAATCTGAGTAAAACCTTATTTTTAGTTTGACAACATTGACATGTTGGCGTTACTGTTCCTCCTTAATTCAGTTCAAGCAAAATTAGACTTTAAGGTGACGAACATTTTCATTCCGCGACTGTACACTGCAAAGGATTTGTCCCACCAACGGTCAAGAAACGTACAATTGATGTTGATCCCGTGTAAACAAAAGAGATACAGTATACCAAGGGCGAGCTCTCACCGGCATTGTGAACAATCAGCGATCAACTATTAATATGTGTATTTTGTTTTCACGGGATCTACATCTATTGTACGTTAAACAGTAGAGTTGCTCGCTACTCGTCTGGCGACTAGGTAAGCATAGTATGCGGCCAAGTACAATGACAGATGCTACTCGCAGATATTAACAATATGAGCAAAGTCAAAACTGTTCAAATAAGCTAGCACCTCACCATGACCTAAAAAAATTGTCAATTAAATTATTATTTAAAGAAAAACCTGATTGTTATAAAATAATAAACTAAGAAAATATTATATTGCCTATGTTGAAACGAATCCGTCAAAGAGCTGGCGCCTGCCGTCGAGTAAAAACGGACACACAGGCGCGTGGATAGCTTAAGTCAACCCAGCTTTTAATACAAGACTATTACATCCATACAATACAAATTTAATATAGTCTTACGGAGTTTTTATCATATATCATTTTTAATTTAATTTGAATTCTACTTCTACGGCAATAGAGTTCTTAATATATTACAACAAACAAAGGATGAACGTTACGGCAAGCAATATAATGTTTTATGGAGTTCTACTGCGTAGGGCCCCTTTGTGATATGTTCGTTGTTTCTTCTCACGAGCTTTACACTACTGCCGACTGACTTCATTTTGTTTTTTTTTTCAAACAAATCGTAATTATACTATTATTTTATTATGCATTAATTAGTCGTTGCCAAACAATCATTGAATTGGTTTTACGAAATAATGAAATTTAAAATTTAAATTTACTATCCGAGAATATGCTATTTTATGCTTTTTAATGGCATAACAAATCTTCAATTCTAGTATTTATTCCAGTCCAAACGATTTTCCGTACTGAACACAAATAGTTTAACTAGAAAACAGTTGGTAGTTTAATACTGGTGGGAAATCGAATGCACCTCACGAATGCAATTTCCAATTTGTCCATTGCCCAGGGGAGCTCCAATCGTTGGTAAAAGTATTTTTAAACTGGATTCTGTAGTTATTTGACACACAGAACTTATATAATTGTTAATATACTTACTTAAATAAGAAAGTAATTACAATTGAATTATCTTTTTAAACCTTTTTTGAAGATTATTCGTGATATTCCCGCTCTTTGGTATAAACAAAAGCAAAGTTTTGACCATCGGTACTGTAAAATTAAAAACTATTTGAAAATTTAAACAAAATTTAAAAAAATCCTAATGGTTTCTTTTTGCCTTTGTACAAAGTCAGAAAAAAATGGTATGTCATTTTTTTTTTAATATTAATAAATAAACTTTTCTGTAGACAACCTATCGATATAGGGGCGCATAACGATAGGTTGGGTACAAAAAGTTTTACGTTTAAAAAGATAATATTTAAATTATTGTTTGTTATATACATTATACTATTTTTTTTTTAGATTTTCTAAACATTTATACCATGTAATTATTTCTTCTTTTTCTATTTTTAAGTAGGTACATGTTTCAGACGCTTGGTATTAATTATGCAAGCATGTACTATTTACCTCAGTGTCTAAATATAGTGAAGAGTCAAGCGTTTGCGAGAGCTGAGCCATAATGGAGCAGTTTTGCACTACTAGTGCGACGTGGGGCACGAAGCAGACGATCAGCATCTGCAGAAGAAACATTCTTCTGCCACGTCTGAAACAATATTTTTTTTATAATTATAACCTCCTTTGATGCGTTATAATAATGGCGGTAAACTGAACGTCACGGTTCTTTGTTTGACGTGAAAAATATGTTTAGAAGATGTATTTTTAATGGGACTCACTTAATTGAAGTCAAAATATTTGACCTTTAAATACTCATTCAAGCTCCTCTTTCGCTTAAATTGAGTTTGTGTATGTATTCTCTATAGTATAAATAGCCTGTCCTTTAAACAGAGATATACATACACAAGAAAAACTTAAGGACAAAAATTATGCCTTCACGAAATCGTTGTTTGCGTAAGTAAGTGCTAAGTTTAAATAATTTTGTATTAATATAAAATACATAATTACAATAGACTCTACTATCAAACAATAGTACCTACTTAGTTGTAAATCACAACTGTCGCACTTTGACAGTTGTTAATTTATGCCACCGACCATAAATCTAACTACAAATTACTATTTTACTCTTTGATTATATAATGTCTAGATAGAGCATTCTCTCAATAAGCCTATAAAAAAATGAAGCATTCCCTCTTTGACGTTTGACACTGGTTGATGAGAACAACTATGGCTAAATCATCGGGTGGCGGCTTTTTACCTGTCAAAAAGTACGTCCATTTTACCATACTTTTTGACAGTTCTTTGCTTCAATTTTAGATGCCGGATTAGGAATCTAGACATTATATAATCAAAGATTTTACTACTATCCTTCTACTATTGCAAATCAGAAGTTGAATGATTGTAATGCAATCACTATAAAACGGCTGAATGGATTTGGATGGAATTTGGCACAGAGATAGATTTAGAGTCCCTAGTTCCCTTGGAACAGAATTGATAAAATCTGTGCCGCCGAGAAAACAGCGCCCACAGGTAGGCGTCTTTGGAAAAAAATACATAAAGCACCTTAAAATGTGCAGATTTTAAGCCATCAGAAGAATTACAGCGCCCAAGATTTTTATAGTCATTACGCACATTGATCATATTTAGATCGGGCCGTCTGTTATCACATCACGCATGCACATCAAAGTTGATGAAAATGAACTCGCGTGGCAACAGTTAGTAGGCAATAAAATCAAGCAAATGCTAGTGTTTTATTATAGGTTACATTATAATTATGCCTCAATCAATTTTTAATTCAATGGAATTGAAAATTGATCGAGGCATAATTATAATTTTAATGATACTGATAATTAATAAAAGGGCAAGTGCATGTCGGGCCTTGTACAATGTAGGGTTCCATAGTTATAACAATGCAGCCTTAGAAATGGATTTTATATTGTTTTTCTTTCATACTAACTAACTACGTTATCTATTATACAGGGTGTAACAGAAAGGTGTGGTCAAATTTCAGCAGCGGATAGTGTATGTTGTCAGTATTGCACCTACCATGGTGCCATAGCCAGTGGCATTATTATTACATAGTTATAGCATATTCGTTTTGTCAAAATTCAGTAGTGAAATGCGTATGGCATAAGAATTATACCTCCCCTGGTACAAAATTCGATTAGATTATTATGGCATAGAACTTTTTAAGTCATACTTTTTTTAATTAACAACTTTTTCATTCACAAATAAACGAATGAAAAAAAAAAAAATTTTTTTTAAGGTACTCCGATTTTGATAAAATTTGGTGTGTGCACTCAGTATCATGGGCACATACCAACCCTTGAATATGACCACACCTTTCTGTTACACCCTGTATAAAAATCTCGTGTCACGGTGTTTGTGGTCGAATTTCTCCGAAACAGCTGTAGATATAGTTTGTATATAATTGGTATGTATGAGAATAGGTCGTAAAGTACTTTTTTATTACTGGGAAAAATTGATGCAGACAAAGTTGCGAGAGTTAGCTAGTGATACATAAAATAGAAATAGTTTTCAGTAGAATTTGTACTAAAAATTTTGTTACCTCTCACTTAGGCTTAGAAACCTAGTTTATACGGCACTTCTTTAAGTATTATTTTTGAAAAAATATTTTTACTACAACCATATAACATTAAACATATTTTAGAGATAACAAATACCTATCACTAGAGCACTCAAAATAACGTTCGAAACTTTTTACATTAGTAAAGAGATTTGAACTTTTGACCTTTATTATTTGCCGCTTACAATGATGACAAAATTAAATTAGGGTAGGAAGAAGGAATAATAAAAAAGGTTGTACCCTCAGGGAAAAAAAGCCATGAAAAAATGGAAATTACAATTCTACAGGAGAGCAAGGAAACTGATGAAATGAATATAACTTTTTTTTACCATACCACAAAGGGTATGCATAAAAAAAGGCACAAAAATAAACTACTGACCGAACCGCTCATCATTTCAGTGTGCTTAACCTGCGTGCTATGTCGGTAACTTTGGTTCTTTGTAGGATGACCTCGTTGCGAATTTTATCCTTCAAAGAGACTCCAAGCATAGCTCGCTCCATAGCCCGCTGAGCGACTTTGAATTTGTGGACTAGCCCAACCGTAAGTGTCCACGTCTCGGCACCGTAGGTCATAACAGGTAGGACGCACTGGTTAAATAGGTACCTTGGTCTTCAGGCATGACGAAGTTTGCTAAACGCTACCCAACCCAATCGGATCCTCCTGTCGACTTCTTTCACGAAGTTGTTTCTACCTTGAATAACCTGCCCTAGGTAGATATATTCTTTAACAACTTCGAGCATGACATGTTCAATAAACATGATTTTGGTTTTTTCCAAATTCATAATAATAATAATTTAATTTCACAAACTTATTTTCACTAAATTACACACATTATGATAAAGTTATAATGGGTAGGTACATAAAGACATGACATTTTAAATGGTGCCTAGCACCTTTGCTAAGTTATTTAAAATAACTTTTATTAGAGGCGCGAGGCCCACAATTTATATGTATTTAATTATTTGTGTCAATCATACAGTTTTTCGGATTCATTTATTACATCTGTGGGTAATCTCGTAATATTAATCATTTCGATTGAGATAAATTTAACATTTGTGATTTTTTAAATAACAATATTAAATGAGGAACTGAAAACTAATAAAAATAACATAACATAAAAATATGTGTGTGTTTGTGAGTGTGTGTGTGTGTGTGTGTGTATGTACCTAAAATGCGCGAAGAAGAGTTTCGGTTTCTTCGTTTTTTTTTTTGTAAGTAACCACTTTGAAATTATATCCTTGTATATGTGTGTAGGTAGTGCGTATATGCTAAGGTGCTTATTAATTGAGTTGTATAGGTGTGGCCCCAGGAAGCAGAAGAAACGTTGTGTTGCAGAGAAATGCATTTAAACGGCGGACAGACCTTGTCTTTGCGACGTTTGGTGATTGGTTTATAGGGTGTGTTCTGTGTTGTAAATGGGTGATGTTTAAAATAAACAGTTGTCTGACAAAGAGCACTTCACAGGTTTTATATAGTGTGCTTGAGGAAAAGAGAAGTGGACGAAATGTGCTCACCTTTAGAACTGCTATTTGAGCTCTTTCTAATTTCAGCATTAAAGTATTAGGCGCCCCGCCCCACACTGATAACCATACGACCATACTTTAGACTGACAAAGGGCTAAATATGCTTTCTTGACAGTTTGCGCACCAGCTACGTACCGAATGTTTTTGAAAATAAAAATCATTTTTCTGACTCGCTTTACTAGTGACTCTATGTGTGCTGTGAAGTTTAACCTGTCGTCCAAGATGATTCCTAGATATTTTACAGTATGAGTACTTTGGGGGATTCAGTAAGCTGTACCTGCCCCAATGTGGGGCAGGAACAGCTAACTGAACCCAGTGGTTTGCAAGAGTGTGCGGTGATTGTAAGAGTATCCGGAGGTTTTGTGGAATCCCGAAGTGCAAAAGTGAGGACTTTCGTTTTTTCTGCGTTCAGGGTAAGTAGATGTCTGGTTAGCCAGTTCATAACTCTGTTCAAGCCTATCTGGGCCGTTCTAAATGCCTCGTCCCAAGTCACATCCGAGAACGTAAGAACGGTGTCGTCTGCGAAGGCAGTAATTAAGCCACTCTCGAGACTTAGATCGCACAACTCATCAATGTAGACCAGGAAGAGGGTTGGCCCAATAACGCTACCTTGTAGAATTCCGAAAGTAACAGGAAGTTTCTCACTTGTAAATTGTTTTATCGTAACGGCCTGTGTTCTGCTACTTAGATAATCTTTAAAAAGTTTGAGTGGCAGATCACGAATTCCTCGTTGCTCCAATTTAGCAACCGTATCAAATGCCTTTTTTAAATCCAGAAAGACCGATAATACTTTTTGCTTTTTGTTTAGTTGTTTCATGACGTGGTTTGTCACTTTAATAATAGCGTTATTTGTTGATTTGTTTCGCCTAAAACCATATTGATTATTAGACAGCAATTGTTTAAAAAAACATTTAAAGCTCTACCTTATTAATGCTCAGCGGGAGCAGAACATGATAGATGTAAACACGTCCTTCATATGAAGGACGTGTTTCACTTACATAAGTGAAATCGATCTTCTTCATAAGTATGCCAAAACGCGCATATTAGTGTGACTGCGTATGTGTGTATGTGTGTGCGTTTATTACTTAATTTTCCTGCTTTATTTCTTTAGTGACCGTAGGTACGTCGTGCACGCGTGGTACGAAGACGGGTGTATATTAATATTGGGTGTATAGTAGTTTAAAAGGTATTATTTATGTAGGTATCAATATAGTATTTATTATTTTTATTTATTCTTACTATAAATTATTATTTTATTTATCTTTTCTGTAATTTATTATAATTTTTATCTATTTATACTATTAGTAAGTATATTTATAAAAAGGGGCTAGTTGAAAACCAGCGTCAGGCATCTTGCCTGGCATATGCTGAACTAGTTCCTATTTTTCGACTTAAACTCTACTTAATGTTTATCTTCGAGATACTTTACTTATTAATCGTTCCCGTATTTTAGAGATTGCTGGAATTGGATGCACTAAACCTCTTTTTAATGCCGAGACCAACACGTCTAGAGGCTCGATTTAACATCTCGCTATGCTGCTCCAGGGACTCCGCTACTATGACGATGTCGTCGGCAAATCGAAGGTGCGAGATGTGTCTCGTCTTTGCCTCATAAGTTCGATAGTCTCGAGTGAGAGTTTCGACTCCTAATTTTTGCGTTTTCCAGGAAACAACCTTTGATTATAAATTAAAGACCACTTAAAATTGTGGAGAAACATTGTTTTTCAGAACATTTTTGTAAACACTATTTCCTGAATAGTGTCAATTAATATAATGATATTGTAGTCATCTACCAAATTCCTATTTTATTGTCTATATTTTTATGCATACATAATTATACTTAGTTGTTTTCATTTTATATGTGGCTAGTCTGTAAAATCGATGAATAATTTCTAAGCGCAATAAATATTCATACAGACAAGTAGACATCGCAAATGTAAATCTATTCTTGTTTTGACCAGAACAGTTGTCCAAGTATAAAGAAAGAAACTTTATACTTTTATTAGCATCCACTTTCAAGAAAGACATCTCATTCGCACCTCATATAGCATTTATGTATAGGTATGTACTTTCTTTCGGTTCTAAAGTAATCTTTAAAGCCTTCACGGCTGATAGAATAAAAATTGATTTCTCGTTACACTGGACGACTGTTGTGGTCAAAACAGGATCATATTTTTTTTTACAGTGAATGTTTTTGTGTCACGTATGAATGATGTTGGGTACCTATGTCAAAAAAATCACGGTAGTAGTATATATAGTGAAATTTATAAGGAAACTATCACAGCTACGTAGGCTTTACGAATAACAGCTGATAAAATGAGAAGTAACGAAACTTTCATACAAATTCTATTGAAAAATATTATGTACATATAACGTTGTAAGTATAAAACAAAAACAACAGAAAACCCACTTCTTAAGCATGGGGCAAGGGGACCATGGAACCTTACATTGTGTGTGGCCTAACATGCACTTGCCCGGTTTTTTAGTAGTACAGTCATAATCACGTTATACTTTTTTAAAATGCTTAAGATGAACCCTTTAATTTGATACCCATATTGCAGTATTCGAAACAACTTTTTTTTCACACTTCATCATATTGACATCTCACAGCCGCCATGTTTGTTCTTTTCAGACGTCACCTATAACACTTGGACAGTCAAAACGTCTAATATTAATTTCTATACTCTACCTACGAAAGTAATGACGTCTTATTTGTATAAATCTGTCCAGTGGTTTGTGAGATATGAGGTAATAAAGAATATTACTTACATACATACATACAAGATACGCGCGAAAAACATAACCCTTCTTTACAGTCGGGTAATTACAATATAATTCTCACTTGTATAACCTAACTTAACCTCTATAACATGAGGATTTGTCAGTTGTCACAGATAAATTATACATCAAAGTTATTACGCGGCAAATTCGAACTGTACAAACTAAATTATGTGTCACGGACTTTGTTTGCATCTCCCTCCTTTCTTCTAAATTATAAAGCTTTACTATTTTACTCTACTACTGAAATAAGTTTCGTTATATGGAAGAGATTCGATTCTGACTTTTTGTGACCCGTGTTTACTTTGTAATTAAATTGAATATTTTGTCTAGAAATTGATCCATCTAGTTTTGTTTGGTTTAACCGGTTTCCGTTTTCAACATATACATAATCTTCTGCTTTAAGTTAATAATGTTTTTTGCTTTTATCGAATCTATGTTTAATGAAGTGAAAACTTCTTTAGCGGCCTTGTGCACATTTTGGGATGGATAAAAAATGTTAAACTCGCGTCAGGACACGTGACCAGATATGTTCCGAAAATTTGTAAGTCCCTCTTACTAATTTGAACAGCTATGAAAAACTGCTACAATATTATTAGCATACGAAGGTAAATTTCGTCACCATCTACAATGTTATTATAGCTTAGGTGGGAAATCGGGCGGTCCAGAAACCAGAAGACCCCAGTTCGAGTCCGAGTAACGATTATTTATTTTCCTTTTTTATTTAAATTTTTGATTTTGTATTTTTGATTTGTGATTTATTATTTCATATTTTTTTAAGTTCGAAAAATATCATTCAAATTTCATCAGTATGTAATGTAATGTTCAAGTTTTCACTTTTTCGTTCAATCCATTTGAAAATTTTGGATGTCAAAATGAAGGCGTAACGAGTGAAATGATCTGCTAGATGTAAATATGTTTTGGTTGAACGAGCACCACCAAATCCCCCTATGGTGTCTATTTAGAACGGATAGGTAGCGAGACCTAAGTGGGACATTAATCCAAACTTGTATTTTCCCCTAGATTTATTTTTGATGCAGACATCACAGTTTTTGCGTTTTTTTTTTAATCTAATCTAATATTTTTTTTAGCTTGATAAAAGGGTTTAATCTTGTTTTTCATTTGTTGTCTTCCTATTTGACGGTAGTAGTAATGTACATGTTTTTTAATCTTTTTACTAAACTCCTCAGTTAGTACATTTTTTTTATTTTTACAATCTTTTTATAATACTTATTATGTTTAAAAATAAGTTTATTTTTATTTTGTTTTATATATTCATTTTTATCTTGATCATTTCGTATGTCTTCTAATTTAACAAAAGTCAGTACTTTCAAACTACTATCTTGATTTTTATACGATTCTAACACGGGGTTTCTGCCTCTATATTATATTTGCCCGGAGAATATATTATTTTAAAATTGAACTGCGACAAATAATACGTTAAATCTCCCAGTTCTTCGTCCGTTCCGGCTTTAATATTATTTTTTTCTAAGGGTTTGTGATCTGAAAAAACCGTAAATGTTTTTCCTACAAGCCAGTGTTGCCAGTATTTTACTGCCTCTTTTATTGCCAAACACTTAAGGTATATGGCTTTTTTCTTTTTTGGGAGTCGTTTAATTTTTAGGAAAAATATGCATAAGGCTTTTCATCACCATTGAGTTGAATTTGTTTTAAATCGCACCTATACCTTGTATGCTAGCATCTGTATAAATATGTATTGGCAAGTCTAGATCAAAAATGGCTAGAATATAGCTTCTTTGGACCAATCACACAACGCTATCTGATCCCAAACTAAGCAGAGCTTTTACTATGGAAACCAGAAAACTGATAAACATACTTATATATTTCTAAGAACATACATATTATTGATAAATAAAAACCAGACACTGAATAACCCATCGTGCTCATCACACAAAAAAAATATCATAGGTGGGGATCAAACCCACGACCTCCGGCTTAGCAGTCAGGGTCACTAACCACTAGACTAACAGGCCAGTCAATAGGTTTTGAGCAAAGTGGTTTTTTTATAGTATCAAAGGAATCTTGAAATTTATTGAAATAAACGGTTTTTTCTCCTTTTCTCAATAAATTATGTAAAGGATCCAGTAGAATTGAAATATTTGGCAAATATTTTCCATAGAAATTATTTTTTCCTAAAACTTATTGGATGTTTTTTGTGTTTTTGGAATTGGAAACAATCAAATTATCAGTAAAGTAACTTTATCGCAAACTGTGAAATATTGAACAGGTCCGCTCGTCATTTGTAGTCTTATAATAATAATAATAAATTTATTTATTTATTTATTTATTTATTTATTAATAACAATACTTACATCTATCTTACAGGGCAAACCTAATGCGACAGAGTAGTGACTTATAATGTAGCTTATCCTAACACTTTTATTTACAACTATATATTACTACACACCCAATATGCTACTTGATTTAATATATTAATATTGCACATAAATATGTCTACGTGTTCTGCCACCGTGTTGAGCGTGAGTAGCGCTCGTGTGAGTGGAGCACGTTGCAGGAGGTTTGTGCGTCCCGATGGTACCACCAATAAAGGCGGACGCCTTCGCCGACTTACAAACCCATCTGGTACGCAAAATTTAATTTCACGCAAAACATTCGGGTTATGAGTACTGCCACGTAGCACGTTAAATAAATACACAACCAGTGCCACCTCTCGCCTAGTCTCTAGCTTGTAGTAGCCTACCATGCCCAGGATGAACAAAGTTTACTTCTAAGAATATGGTAGTTTACAGGTATTATCAAGTGTTAAGAGTTACAGCATATTCTGCCAATGGTGGCGTGCAAATATTTTTACATAAATTAGGAACAAATTACAATAATAATTTAAATTAGTCATCATTTGAAAAAAAAATAAAAAATAATAATAATAAGAAGAAATAAATAATACATACATAATTTTCATTTTTACATTACAATATGTTATTTTATATTTAAAACATAGTATTTAGCGTGTTTATCATTAATACATTTAGAAATTAAGTCCATTATTAATAAATCTATCATCTAAGTATTCAAGAATGTTATAATACGTTTTTTCTTGTAATAATACATAAAGAGCCCTGCGAAATTGATTAAGTGGTAGATTTGATACAGTTACTGGAAGATGGTTGTATATCTTAATGCACATGTGATATGAGTTCCTTTTACATATTTCTAGGTTTACTCTTGGAATTTGAAGTCTGCTTTTATGTCTAGTTCGACTGTTTGCCATATTTCCGAGTCTTGGAAATAGGTCAGGGTTCTTTTTAACAAGGATACAAATTTCTAAAATATATAAACAAGGTAATGGAAGAATATTGAATTTTTTAAACAGGGGTTTACAGTTATCTAAGTAGTCGCACCCCGAAATTGCCCTTATGCATTTCTTCATCAGTTCACTTCACCAATTGGTGCTTTTTAAGAGTAAATGCACGAATAACTATGAAATATACCTCAATCACTGTAGATGTGCCTTTAATATTTTAAGAGTTCTCTCAATTTTTCCAGGATCCCATCATCAGATCGTGATCTGATGACATTGGGACCAACTTGGAAGTACTCGTATAATACAAAAAAAAACATACAGTCAAATTGAGAACCTCCTCCTTTTTGAAGTCGGTTGAAAAGTAAACAAGTCCATTGAAAGTGTGCCTCTTGAGTAACAAATGCAGTTTTGTGTCTATCTTCAATTTTAAGAGGTAAGGACCTGAATTTTTTTCAACATTTGATGTAAACTCGGCGTTTACATCAAATGTTGAAAAAAATTACAATTCCTTGTTTTAACCATTAGATCCTCGATTAACGGAAATGGTTGCGATTGGGGGACTACAATTTTATTTAATTCGCGAAAATCTATACAAAGCCTTGATCTCCTTCCTTCTTCTTTTTTAAATGCTAGTGTTATCGGAACGGCAAATAGCTCCTCGATTTCCGAAATATTTTTAAGTAGTTTTGATATTTGATGTTCAATTACTTTCATATCCTTAATAGAGCACCTCCGTATAGGTGCTGGGGCCGTACCATGAACATTTAGATTAATTGCCAAGTACAGGGCAGTTCAACATCGTGTTTGAACCTGGCAGGTTTTTAATTTGTACCATGCACTTTTAAAAATGCTGTCCTGCAGCAACGTTCTAAAACACGTTTTAATTTTTCTAATTTTATAAAGCTGAATAACAAAAGCAAACTTAATAAAAGCTTGATTAAGCAAAATAAACGATTAAACTTCTCTGCGTCTTTTAAAAATCATAATATCTACTTTAAATAAGACACTAGAATGAAGTTATAAATTCCCTTATGGAGGATACGTTTTCGAACGAGCTTAGCTACACGTCAAAGATAGTGCTGTCAGCTTATGTATACTGTTTATTATTCTATGTAGGGTACTAAGACTATCGTGATCTCGGAAAATATTTAAATTTTATCTCTCTCAATCAAATTGCATTTTCTCTTGATACTATTGCATTTTTTTCTTCGAAGTAATACATAATGATGATAAGCAAAATTATCAATAGTTGTACTTACTTAACTACTACAGTGATTTTATACATGGTATCTCAATACTACATGTAGGTACCTATTCCATTGCTACAATATTGTTAAAATTTTAAAAGATCGTACCTAGCACAAATAACGAGACCATTATTTAAATCCATTAGTATGGACAGCCCTATAGGTAGTATGTTTAGCTAGGACATTGGTGACCGTAGATTGTCACACCCTAATCTGTGGTCACACCCCTCGGTCCTGTGCCTAATCTCAGTCCAGTCGTGTCGGATTTATATCCTATCTGACTATGAGAGTGAGAGAATAAAGAATGCACTTGTATCTTTGCATACCAAATACTTGTGCACTATAATATCTCTAAATTAAAATACTCTTTGCTAGTAGGTCAACTATTTATACATCAACTGCATGCTTATACATAGCTTGGCAAAGATAAGGATATTAAGAGACCGTTTTGAAATTCAATTGCATAGACAGTATTCCTATTGATAGTAATAAAACACAGTAGGTACTTAAGTTTGTTGAAGCTTTTATTAAGTATGGGCATTAACATAATTATTTTGTAGACTAAACATTCCTGCTAAATTTGGAGTTTACTACAAAGTTTATTACAATGGCTACAATTTCTTTACTGAGTTGATAACACTTCAAATTTATCTAAGAAAGACAATGTTTTGCTAAACTAAAGTAAATTTAAAAACAAATCAAATCAATTTATTTTTGCGAATATGACTAGGAACCTCTGTACATTTTTGGGAGCTACATAATACAATAAGTCTTTTTGTTATCAGTCAAAATATTGTAAGTAATGCTCCTTTTTTATTTACCTACATATTAAATTAGAACAATAATATATATATTAATATAAGTAAAATAATAGTAAATAACATTGAATTGGATTTTGAGCTATTTATCACTGTGTATCACTTATGTATTACAACCTACATATTTCACTATTATAATATTTTTTTACTTTTACACTACATATTCAATAAAGTTTTATTAGTTGGTAGGAATGTGTATGTATGCACTTAATAGCAAAATAAATTGCTTACATGAATCAGTAGGTAAACTTAATTCTAGTTTGCACAGATACATTTCTTTACAGCTTTAAAGATAATTTCTATTGAGTTGCTCTAAAAGATGACATCATATCTTAAAAAGGACACATGCATGGTATATAGTGATTACACTAAATTGGCTATCCACTCTTTGTGCATTTAAAATGCATAGGAATATTGTTTCAATTTGCTTTCTAAAACTCATATTTAAGTGTATTTTCCAGTTAAAGTAATAGTCAAAATTAATAGCTAAGAATTTTGTAGTCTCTTTCTCTTGATTATCAGAAAATTCAAGAGGTTGTTATTTTAATATTATGATTTATGTATTTTTTTTCCATTTCTACATTTTATCACAGTTTGTACATTCAACAAATTTCATGTAAGTAAGTACATATATTAGTAAATCATGTTAGGCATTCAAATTAATCTATTTATTGTCACATTTCTTTCATTTTCTAACTAGGCATGATTTACTACTATAATAGGTGGTATCATGAGCAAATAAAACATCTTTTGTTTGATAGCTATATGTAGGTCGTTGATACACGTAGGTAGTAATAAAGTTACTTATTTCACTGAATTCTGTCCAAGAGACATGAACTTATCTTCATCGCACTTAAACGTAAGTCTTATGAGTTTTGTTCACAGAAACACAACACTTTTTACATGGAATATACATCTCCATTAATACTGCTATCGTAAAAATATGTCAATAATTACTTTTATATTACGTATTGTATTGATAATACGATAAGCATTTCAATTATAGTTAGTTTACCATAGCTGCAAAATTTGATAACACGGCAGTTAAATTTACGAGTTTCAAGTGTCAAAAGGTCTAAAATAGGCGCATGTCAGTTGCTAACCTGCTGTCAAATTCAAAGAATTGACAAATAAACAATAGGCCGCTCGCCGGCTTTAGTGACGTCATCGCTGACTCGCCTGCTTTTTGGCAGATTATTGTTCGAAATTAGCAGGACAGTTCAATTTTCGTCTAAAATTGACCTGTTATAAGAGCTCATGGTAAGGCCCCTGTTCTACACTGGTACAGTATTTATCTTTTAACAAATCAATACGGGCTTCAAAACCTTTTACAGTACCTACATCATATTTGTCTTTCGCAAAGACCGAATTATATTTGCATGTCAATTTATCAATATCAGATTTTTTTTGATGATCTAAATTATTATATGGCGATTATTCATTAAAGTTTTTTTGTATACTCATTAATAATATTATCTGTTTTATATTTCTTTGTAACATCTACACCTTTTTTTCTATAATATATACCTTGTTTATTTCCTATGTCTTGAAGCGGCGGTAGCCTAATGGCTAAGGCATTGGTCTCGCTATCGTGAGGTCGCGAGTTCGAATCCTACCCATTATACTACTGACATGAACCCACTACTAACACAAGCCTTTGAGCTTAGTTGGAGGGGTTAACAAGATTGCCAGTTATGTGGGACTCACTCCTACATTGCTAGTTATCTTTTTTTAAAAAAAATGTCTACTTGGACTGGCAGCAATTTGTTGAGTGTTTTTAGGTTGCTTTTTCTTTATTTTGGGTAATATTTAAATTGTCATTTTGAGTTAAATGAAATTTTTTTATACAGTCTAACCCAATTAGGAAATCATAGTCAAAGTTGTCTTCATCTACAACAAAAATATTTACATGTTTTTTAGTCCTATTGTTTTTTTTTACGCCATTAATTGTTTTTAAATTTACATTTTTATCTTAAGTAGGATTTTGTGCCTTGAAGTAATTAAGGACACATTAGATCCTGAATCATAGATTCCTGATGTTTCCAAAGTGTAATTTATTGGTAATTTATTTTTTATTTATGGCGGCACTATTAGTTTTTTGGATCAATTTCTTTAATTTTCTACATCTATAATTCAGAATTGTTAACACATTTAACGTAGAACATCATTTCGGCAACAAGTGAAGTAGACAAGTCGGAAAAAGTGTAGTAAAAATAATAAAAGACATCACAACTTGTTTCTAGAACAGAATATCGTTATTTGCTAGTGACGAACGGTGGATGAAATTGCAAAACAGATTGAAAACTTAGACAACATAATTCTTTCCAGTAAGTATAGTGATCCTCTGGAGGCATACTGAAATGATTTCAGTACCGACAACTATAAAAACGAGCACGCCAACTACAAGTATAACTAATTAGAATGCTGACGCAACTGTCGGGTTTAAATTATAATGCGAATCGTTGGTATTTTAATGATACGTTTAGAAACATGGATTATAATAGTTACTAACTTTTTCTTATCGGATAGTGAGCAAATAAAGAAGCTGCTCAACTGATTGTAACTGACTACTGCTACTCAAGAACGTCTGTGATACCAGGGGATAGCAGGTGCGTTGCCGCTTTTAGCAAGAGTTTTTTAAAAAAAAATTTAAAGGCAAATGCTGCGTCGACAGTTAATTTCACAAGGTAGCAGTGCGAAAATGCAGTTTAAAATGCACTATGGTATATTGGAATGTAAAGTTTCAAGATGGTGAGAATGACGTTTTAATGTTTGATGCGTTGAACGGTGCCTAAACACAGCTGGTGAATTAGTCTGAATAATTTTTTAGAACATTATCCATAGATTCTGTAAAATGTACAAAAAAAACCAACTTCTCAAAGCTATCGTCTGAAGCCTATCGGAAAGAGCTTGGTGAGATGATCTACGTTAAATGTGGAAAAATGGAAGTCAGCTACTTCCATTTGACCGCATATTAAGGTGCACATGGCTTTCGGTGAGAACAGTATTCTTCATGCAGCGGAACTAGAGCCATGTAAAATTGTACGCTATGGGCCTCTGTGAAATACTACCCCGTTCTGCTGAGTACACCTAGCTTTTTTGAAGCTAGTTTGGCCTTTCATTCTAGATCACCATGGAACTGCAAGTCACTCGATATGTCAACGCAAAAGATTTAAATTTTAAGGAAAGTTGACGAGGAAATTTCTTCAAAACGGGCAGATTTGACAAAGGGAGTCTTTTTTGCGGTGAATTTGATAAACATACTTATATATTTCTAAATATATTAATTGCATATATAATTAATAATAGATTAATTGCACCCAGACACAGAATAAACCATCGTGCTCATGACACAAAGTTTTATCCTGGGTGGGATCAAACCCACGACCTCGGGCTTAGCAGTCAGTGTCGCTAACCACTAGACCAACAGGTCAGTCAAAATATGTATCAGGTTAAAGGAAAATATATTCAGGTCATAAATTAACTTCAATCAAAAGATAGAGTCGCTTATATCGCATAATTATATTGATACTCGCAAGGGAATCAAACCTGTATGTACCTGTTGACCTAGAATTATGTAATTTTTATCAAAAGAAATAATCTCAATGGAAATCCTAAAACCATAAATTTGTAGTTAAATTATAAAATTAAAACAAGTTTGTATAGAACCTCCGGTGCTAATGAAATAGTAGTGTCCCTGACTAATGAAAGTACTAAAACTGTTTTCCTAGCCATGGGAACATTGTTTTTTTTATGTACGTATTTTTAAATGCTAACAAAAATAACCCTGATCGATAAACTTAACTAAATGCTTTATTGAATATCATCACGTGAGAAAAGGTCAATCTCAAAGATCACGCTGCCGACCCCAAAAAGTCGGCGCGCCGCAGCCGGCGTTACACCCCTCGGCGCTCGTGTTTCTGACATATAAAACTTGTGAACAGTTCGCTTGTGGCCACGGCCGGTGCCACCTGGTAGAAACGTCAAGCAATTTTAAGGTAAATTAATGCGCGTTAATTCCCGTATAACAAATAGTCATAATCATGAAACATGAAAGTTTAAATGCTACCTAGTATTTAAAGGAATTGTCTAGATTTCAAGGTGCCGCTTGCTGAGTCCTTGTAAACTATCTGCACCTTTTTACTTAAAACATCATTGTGTACATACGCTGCACTTAGAAATTATTCATCGATTCCTACCACAGAAGAGATAAATGTAAAATTTATCTTTATCTTCTCTGTGATTCACATTAGGTACACATAAAATGAAGGCGATTCAATGAACGTCAAAAACACACATACAACAACAACGCACACACAAAACAGTACAAAATCTTAACACATTGTTAAAAGAAAATAAAACTTTTTTACAAAAATTCAAAACCGACTTCCAAAATAAATATAAGGTAACAAAAAGCAAAAAATAATATAGGTACCAGTTGGTGCCAGGAAATATAGTTTTATGTTTTAGGCACCAACTTCAAAATGTTTATTTATTTTGAAGTCGGTTGAAAATAACAAAATATTACAAAATCTCAGACATATTACATAAAATCATGTACCTGAACCAATAACTACTAGGAAATTACGAGTATCTCGATCGGACTGACCCATCTACACAGAATACTCTTAAGATGTGGTTTGAGCTCGAGCCACATCTTAAGCGTTTTTCATTTTTTTTCATTCTTAAGCATTTAAAAATACGTACATGAAAAAAAAAATGTTTCCATGGCTAGGAAAACAGTTTTAGTACTTTCATTAGTCAGGGACACTACTATTTCATTAGCACCGGAGGTTCTATACAAACTTGTTTTAATTTTATAATTTAACTACAAATGTATGGTTTTAGGATTTCCATTGAGATTATTTCTTTTGATAAAAAATACATCATTCTAGGTCAACAGGTACATACAGGTTTGATTCCCTTGCGAGTATCAATATAATTATGCGATATAAGCGACTCTATCTTTTGATTAAAGTTGATTTATGACCTGAATATATTTTCCTATAACCTGATACATATTTTGACTGGCATGTTGGTCTAGTGGTTAGCGACATTGACTGCTAAGCCCGAGGGTTTGATCCCACCCAGGATAAAACTTTGTGTCATGAGCACGATGGTTTATTCTGTGTCTGGGTGCAATTAATCTATTATATGTATGTATTTAGAAATATATAAGTATGTTTATCAAATTCACCGCAAAAAAGACTCCCTTTGTCAAATCTTCAAAGTTTTGAAGAAATTTCCCCGTCAACTTTCCTTAAAATTTAAATCTTTTGCGTTGACATATCGAGTGACTAGCAGTTCCGTGGTGATCTAGAATGAAAGGCCAAACTGGCTTCAAAAAAGCTAGGTGTACTCAGCAGAACGGGGTAGTATTATCGCCTAGATCGTCGGGCCACGCAAAATGTAGGGTTTCGTAGTCCCCTCCCTCCCCCCCATTCAAATAAAGTAGGTTTTCAGTTGTTTTTGTTTCATACTTACAACGTTACATCTATGAGTACTTAATTATATTTTTTAATGGAATTTGTACAAAAATTTTGTTACTTCTCATTGGTCAGCTGTTATTCGTAAGCTTGTAAAGTAGGCTTTACAAGGAAAACTAAGTACTATTAACGGCTAAGTAGGCTTTGCCGTTAGTAGTACTTAGTTTTCCTTTTAATTTCACAATATACCTGCCTACTGCCGTGAATTTTTTCACATACCCAACATCAACTAATTTTTTGCCAAATTTGCGGACGGACGGACGTACATGGCGAAACTATAAGGGTTCCGTTCACTTTTGCTCAGAGACTGTTAGTGTTAGGAGGCTGTAATTTTGCATGAATACACATATTACTTACGCCGACAAAGTGAAAGAATAAAATCTTAAAATGGCGATTTCAAATTTGCAATAATAAAAACCGGGCAAGAGCATGTCGGACCATGCTCAGTGTAGGGTTCCGCAGCCTTGAATAGTTGTATTAGCTGAAGAGCGTATGTTCATGGCTAAGTGCCCTGAACATACGCTCTTTTTAGCCCTTTTTTTAGAAACGCAGTTTTTCGGCAATACCTTAATGACGGTATATTCGATCATGTCCGAAATAATTTTAGTTTAAAGCATTTATTAAGCGCTAACTTTGCAATTCTTTTCATATTTTTTGGTCACACGGTTCAAAGGTTAAGGGGATGCATGATTTATGCAATTTTCGGAGCGATTATTTCCAAAAATATTCACTCAATCAAAAAAGTTTATTAGAAACCTTAAAATGTTTTCAAAAGACCTGTTGAATGATGCGCCACACGTTGATGTGCTTCTTCTTCATGTATGAAGCAAAAACCCCCCCTAAAAACACTTATTATTATTATTTAGTTATCAAGATAAGACGCCTTTTCACTAAATTTCATCAATATTCATTGAGTAGTCTTTGAGTAAAATGCCTGTGACATATGGATGGACTAACATACAGACAGACAGACAGACAGACAGACAGGCAGACGGACATGACGAAATATACGAAATATAAGAATTCCGTTTTTGCCATTTTGGCTACAGAACCCTAATAAAAACGATTCTCGAAATATCACAAAGCCAAAGCAATTATAGACTTACCTTAATGATGATTGAGGTGGAATCAGTCCCTTTCCTTTAACAGTGAGGTAATTCAACAACCTCTTAAGGTCATGAAATTTGCGAAATGTTTGCTAAGAATTTTTCTTGTGCTTTTAATGATGCGAAAGCAACTAATTCTATTTCTAATCAAGGCCATCTTCATAGGTTGATAAAAAACAGTTTTTCTATTAATGATGCGAAAGCAACTAATTCTATTTCTAATCAAGGCCATCTTTATAGGTTGATAAATAACAGTATACCTCTTACTGCTCCTATGCTCGGCAGTGATGATTTATTTGCTCCATTTAAATCCCAAAATTATCGTAAAGGTCCTGATGGAAAATCTGAAAATATTTATACGCAAGTGCTTCACTGGCTTAGTGACTGGAATTTTATTAATATATAATAAGTCGTTTGCAATGGCGTTATTTGATCTAGACTGTCTGGTTGATTGGTGCGTAAGCAATGACATGGTCCATAACACAAAAAGTGTTCCCATGTCAAGTTTACTAGAAATACCAAACTAGTGTCGTCATTATACTGTGTGGGTCTCAATGTTATATAATAGGTTGACCAAATCTTTAGTACGAATTATTAGTTACGAGTACAATTAACTTTCATACCTTACATAGAGAGCATTATTATGGAAGACATAATGCTAGGTTTTGTCATAGAAAACGGTGCTTTGTTTAAGCATAGTAAAACTACATTTTTTGTGTATAACTGTCTGGTACGCAGTTTATTCGAATATAGTAGCACTATTTGGAGGCCACCCTATGCTTCTTGTACAAGGTTCCTTTGGCATACACCATATTCCTCTCGGATTGTAAAAAAAAGTATCAACATACGCAACTAGATTGCTGCAGTTTAAAATGGTGTCTCTGGAAAGTGGCGTTCAAATTTGGAGATTCCCTTTTCCTGATGAAGATACTACCAAGTAAAATAGACTGCCCCCAATTGTCAAGCAAAATAAAACTTCAAGTACCTGCGAGATACCCGCGCGCTTCAGTTACCCCCTTCGGTCAACCATTTCGACGAACTGTTCTCAGTGCAAACTCCAGTGCAGTTCCCCGTCTTTGTAAACAGCTAAAAAGCTACAGTGATCTTCTTGATGTGCACGCTGACTCCATAAAGTCATTAAGTCTCATGAAGTAAATTCTTCCTTTAAGGTACTGTATATTTAAATCCCCAAGTATGTACTTTTTGCTTGTAAGATACAAAGATACAAGCAAAAAGTACATACTTGGGTCGTCAAACAAACAAATGTCACTCTTAGTATCTTGTTTTGGAATCTCTATTTTACTGTTACCTGCGGTTTCCCACAGTTGAATCCCGTATGTCCAAATGGGTTTTAAGAATCATCTATAAAATCATTTATAATTTAAGCTAATCTTAATAGCAGAAGAAAGCTGTGAATTTGACGCAATCAGCCAGTACGTGTTTCTAACTTGGGTGTTAAATTGTTTCCTTTTAGATCAGATGTGTTTTTCCCAAGTTAACCGGCGGACTAGATGAATACTTTACATCATCAGCTTGCGGTATATTTTCGTTGTATTCGGGTCACAGGTGGACAAGTATGTCTTCTGAGTGTTCAGTGATAAGTCAACTTTAAAGTGATTCATAAACAAATTTGCTATATCTACCGGGTCACATATTCCTGCCACATTCACTGGGATTAACTCTTTCAGAATACAATTTAGGCACTAGTACTTGTTCCATAATTTTCCGGAATCTTTAGTTTCACGGATTCTTGCTAAAATATCCAGTCTGATTTTGGTTTGATTAATTCGACACCATTCTGATTTCGGTTTGATTAATTCGACATTATTTTAATTAAACTATGTTGAATTCTTTCAGATTGTAGATATCTGCACAATTACAAACTTCTGACGGGAAATCAATTTCACGTTAGCCAGAATGACACAATTCCTCGTATAATTTTATGAAATTGAGATCACAAGTCCTATTTCAACTTCATTCAAATAATGTGAAGTTACATTCTATTTGAATGGGTAAGTGATAAGACCAATAAAAATCATACCATATAAAACCGGCGCACTAATGATCACGTCTCGGGCGGGCGCTGTGAGGGCCCAATAACCGAGCCAATGTCTACACCCCACACGTGACATTCACTCACAAGTCGCACGCAACAGCTAAAAGATATCTGCGTCAAACCAACACTTCTCTTCACAACATTTTAAAAACTCATTTGTACGAAAACTCAATGTTATATTGTATTATGTTTACATATGAATTCTTCTCTGTGAGCGTGTATATCACTCAACCATGTTTTCACTAGAGTTAGTAGGCATGTACGCGTAAAAAATAATAATGTCGCTCTCCGATAGTTTAACTTTGGTATCTGCTAGACGGACACTATTTCCATTACACTGTAAACGGTTATTTTTTGTCTCTTGAGCAGTGTCACACCTCCGTAAAGTCTACCATAAAGTAGACCAGTCGATATATAAATAGCCGAAGTTCCGGCAGCTCCAGTATGCGCAAAGTCATCGTGAATGGTACCCAAGAAATCTGAACTAAGTGGCAGCAATCACCTCTCTTGCAATGCCATGATATTAGCATGTGATATACACATCCCACTGGAGTCATCACACGTTGGCAATTAAAACTATTTTAACAGATAGATATCCACTTTTTGTGGGTCTACTGTTCGTATTCAACGCCGAAAACTGAGCGCAGCCTTTACTGCCTAAAGTTGTACAGTGTGGTAGTCTATTCTAAAATTATAATAAAATATAATTCTAAAACTGTAACCCCTTGTTGTACCACGGGCAAAAAGAGCTACGCACGAAGCGAGCGAGCAAAGCGAGCGACTCGCAGTAACGGCCGTCGAGTACCGTAAGCAATAAATTTAAGTTTTACTACACACAAAATATGTTACCTACCTATTATATTATTAATTTATACAGATAATTAAATTAATAAACGGTGCAAATTGTTGATGTTGATACTATTGGATTCATGAAAAATTATGTTTTTTTTTTACAACAAACTAGCTTCCGCACGCGGCTATGCCTACGTGAATGTCGGTTATTAAGATAAAAACCATACCAAATTTCATCATTTAGATGAAATTTGGTATTAGCGATTTAAGTGTGAAAACGTAGGTAACAGCGACACAGACTAAATTACTTTTACATTTACAATATTAGTTTGGATTACGTTAATGGAATGACGACGATATGCAAACGAGCGTACGGGCGAGTTCTAGAATTTGCCTGCGACATCGATAATATGATGGAAACTAAGGGATCACAGGGGTCACTGTTCTAACTCAACCTAATCGACGCGATTTAGTACGTGGACGGGTCGGAACCCGATAATAACTACTTAATTTTAGTTTTTGCTATTTCCGGCACTCACCCCGGATATTGTGGGGCAATTTAGCTTTGATCCTATGAAAGGGCACGCAATTCTAACCTATCCTAATGTAATCGAATCGATTTGATTCAAAAAGTTCGCTATATCTACATCTTTATATGATACTCTTGCCTGCGGCTTCGGACGCGTGATGACGGTTATCCCGATAAAAGCTATCGTATGGCCATCGGATGGCCTTCTCCAGGACTCGAACTATCTCTGTACCAAATTTCATTTACATCGATTGAGCGGTTTAAGTGTGAAGACGTAACAGACAGACTTTCTCATTACTACTTTCACATTTATAAATTTAATAGCTGTCGCCCGCGGCATCGCTCGACTTTACCCCGTTAAGGGGTTGATTTTTGCTTTTAATCAAAATGCTGAAACACGTGTAGGTATTTTGATTTACAACCACTAAACCAAATACTAATTTTCAAAGATCTAATTTCAGAACTGTGGGAGTTTCATACCAACTTACAACCCCTGTTTTACCCTCTTAGAGGCTGATTTTACAAATACGTTGAAAAACCTGTTTCTCTATTTTAAACCCAAAAAGCCAAATACAACATTTTAGAGATCTAAATTTAAAATTGAAGGAGTTTTATTTATTATTTTTATTACTTAATTTAGACTTGAAATTTCCTTTCCAAATTAGGCATCCGATAAGAAGAGATTTATGGAAATTCATCCCTTAAGGGGGTAAAATAGACCACTATTTTACCCCCTTAAGGGATGAATTTCTGAATTGAATTTCCAAAAATCTAATTTAAGTCCTAATAGACTATGCTTAACGACGGACCGAGAAGGGATTAGAAAGAAATTTTGCAAAATTATTACAAAGACATTTTGCAAAATTTTAAAAGTGAGGGCAGAGCGCTTTGCACTTAGCGAATATGAACTAATTACTCGGATTAAAACATAATTCTTCCCTGCAGTCGGGTTAAAGTGACTCGTCGATCCTGCGCCTAACCCCTTTTCATAGTATGTATCATAGCATAGTCATAGTCTATTAGGACGAAAAGTCATTACAACTTACACTTCATTAGTCATAGTTGTATATGACGAAAATCCATCAAATCCGACATGACCATAGAGGGAATAAGCTCAACATCAACAAAGCGGTCCTGCGCCTGATCAAAGTTCTACAGGACGAAAATCCATCAAATAAGACATCACCGTAGAGGGATTAAGCGCAGAATCCACGAATCGGTCCTGCGTCTAGTCATAGTCCTACAGGGCGAAAATCCATCTAGACTCTTCAAGGACTACGTGGTTACGATAAGCGGTTTAGGCTGTGCGTTGATCTATCAGTCAGTCAGTCAGGACTTTGAATTTTATATAGATACTAGCGAACGTCTCGTGGTTTCACCCGCGTAGTTCCCGTTCCCGTGGGAATACAGTGATAAAAAATAGCCTATGTCACCCGCGGTTAGTGTAGCTTTACAACGATGAAAGAATTTTTCAAATCCATCCAGTAGTTTCGGAGCCTATTCAATACAAACAAACAATATAGAAAACATTTCTCACACAATTGGTTTGCATGTTTGCATAAACATTTGTGAAATGTTTCGGTCAATCAAACTGTTACCGATTTTGATATTAAGTACATCGATACTTTGGACTTTAGCTAGGTATAGAATTTCTAAATTCAGAACGTAGGTCTTAAAACGATTCGACGATATAAACTTTCGGCCTTTTGAACTTAGGCCATATAAATTCGGTGTTATGAACCTCGATATTAAAATGTTTGTTATATTCATTTTCGACATTGGGGTACGACGTACCCACATACTTGCATATAGCTCCCTCACTCTATTTCATTCTGAATTCTAAACACGCCCTGTTCTAATCTTGTAACTACTACGAAGCACGGCAAGAAGCTGTGATGATTAAAGATTGAAGCTAAAAAAGTAACAGGTTAATAATAAATATGTATAATAAATGTTGATAAACTTTCGCGATTTGTACACAGTATTAAAATATATATATTACGGGTCTTAATCGCGTGAATAATTTAAGGTAAAATACCTTGTTTAAGTCAGCAATAGCGGAACACTTGCTGGATGCGGGAACCAATCACTGGATTGAACTACACAAACCACAGGTCCTCTCCATTGACCGTCACTATTACTCCAGGATGGCGAGGGAAGCGGTTGAAATCAAAAAACATGTCAATTTCAACCGAGAAGACGGATACCGTTTGTCAACATCGTGGAATCCCGTGATCGGCAAGTGTATACACCGCCGAACAAACATTACACGCCAGTGTGCAGATGTCCTTAGTGTTGTGTGTCGAAGTACCGACGGTTCCGTAATAGTGAGTGATAAAAATCAAGCGAGGGTAGTTTCCGAAACCCGCGCTTCACGGAGGCTGCGCTGAGCTCAACTAGTCTTCCCGTGACCACGGCCGTTGCAATACGGTCGAAACGTCGGGCAATAAACAAGGTATTTTACCTTAAATTATTCACGTGATTAAGACCCGTAATATATATATTTTAATAAAATATGTATAAGTAAACAATTTAATCACAAAAGCAGAAGCAAAATTTCATTTACAATTTATTGATTTGTGATTTTTATTTCAGACAGTAAACAGTAAATTGCAGTTTTTGCTACAATGACACATAAAATCTCTTTGGATCTCTTTTTAGGGTCCCGTAGCCAAAATTGCAAAACAGAACCCTTATAGTTTCGCCATGTCCGTCCGTCCGTATGTCCGCAGCTTAGCTCAGAGACCGTTAGTGTTAAAAGGCTGTAATTCTGTTGTTTTTGTTTCATATTTACAACGTCATGTAAAGCCGGTTTACGGACGATAATTTAATGTGATAACGTTAAAAGAAAACATTGATGACATATTACCATTCGCATTACTCATCAACCAATCATTAACGTTAGTTCCAATTGTATCGCATGTGATGTTACTGAAATCGCCATTCTTTGTTGCTTAGCAACCAATCAATAACGTGACCTTTTTTTAGACACTTTTTCGTACGTGCACCCTTTCATCGATTTATAACACGTTCACGTCAAAAAAAATATACAAGAAACATCTATAGGTGGTAGGTATAACCAATTAGGTGGCAGTTTATAAAAATAATGTACTATGGTGTAATTTAAAGTAGGTACTAGGCGACCCGCATTTTATGTTTCAAGGTATAAAACTGACGAGTAAACGCGAGCATCGGCGAATATCACCCCGCCCTTTCGTCTCGCACCAAGACGGATGACGAGACGGCGACTTCACTCTTAAATTTAAAGGTTTCAAGGTGGCTATTCACTATGGGCTATAATATGATATATATTATATCTCGGGATATAAATTCATATCGCTCACCATACTTTTGAATGGAACAGTTTACACTGAGATGTGTATAAACTTCTCATCAAAAAAATCGAAACACCTCGTGAGTTATTGACCTTCAAATAAATTTTGAACGTCATTTAATAGTGAGTAGTATAAGGTTTTCAATTCCTAATGGTAATAAAAAAAATATTTGAATTTGGAATTCAAATTTTTTCATTTTTATCCTGTATGAAGTATAAAGAAAATGAGAAAAACAACTCGCGTAAACGAAAAAAAGCTTAGAAACAGTTTATTATTTTATTAACTGGTATTCCCTCCCCGGCTCTTATTACCTCATCGATGAGAGTCACGATCAAATGTTCTCCCATTCTTCTTGGATTGCGTGTTGTAGCTGGCTTAGAGTCTCTGGGCAAGGATCTTTTGCTCAAATTCGTCTTTTTAAATCCACTCTAGGTTCATACCTAGAGTGGATTTAAAAAGACGAACACCTACAGTGGAGCAATGTTTTCTTTTTCGTTCCTTAATTTTGCACGTGAGCTCATAAATTAAATTTATGTGCTTACGTGCAAAATTAAGACGCAATCTTTAAAGGTCTGCTGTGAATTTCGGCCCATTTGCTGGCTCGTGTGGTACCAGTCCACGTTCCTTTAACCTTCTTCTAATCGTAGAGTCACTGACAGCTACACTTCGTACAATACGAAGCTGGTGCTGCAATTTGAAAAGCATTAAGACGTCGATTTCGCAAAGAAACTGTCACGATATATCGATCATCTTGCTCAGAAGTAACCCGATTCCTACCAGATCCTGGACGGCGCGTGAATTCTCTTTAAACAAATGACAAGCTTAAATCTAATCTTGCAGCCACTGAAAGCTGACTATGCCCAGAATCCACAGCGCTACCACTTGGGTGGCTTTTGCGGCGAAGTATCCATAAATTGTAAAAAAAAAATTTTTTTAATCAGATGTAATAAAAGCACAGTGAAAAATAAAAAATAAAAAGTTTAAAGTTAAGCGCTAATTTTTGTTTGAAATAATGTTTTAGTTCATTTATAGAATAAACAATTAAAAATCTAAAATTTTCAATACCACTGTAAAGGCCAAACCGCCAGCTTGTGACCGATGTATTTTTTTTTATGGAATTAAACCTCTTTTGTGTTAAACTCTAACAAAAACGATAAAAATAGAAGTGTTACAATTTTTTCTGATGAGAACTATATATTAAATATCAAGCTAATTTTTTTTCCGATCTATGACAGCGATTTGTCAACAAAAATATATTTTGCCTCTCTTTATTATGGCGACGCAACTAAACTGGGTAAATTGTACCAGAGCCCACGACCAAAACCATGTATGTAAACCATGTAAAGCAATACAGTCAAAACTGTACAAAATCGTCAAATTATATGATTCTGAACCCGACTAGGTGGGTAATAACAGGCAAAATTGTAGCAACTGCTTGGGAGGCCATTTTTGCTTACACCAGAAAAACAAAATAGGGCCAAAATCCGTCGTCACAAAGCACTTGCAAACGAAAAGTTACAATGTGAAACACAATAATCAACATCGAACAAACACATACCTAATAAGTTTCGAAAAATAGAAAATTGTAAACTGTCGGAACTGTTCGGGTTCTCAGGGAGGCATTTTTTTCAACTTTATCCCAGTTTCCTAATATGCCATTTATTTTAGTCCTTCTGTACCATAAAAGGAAAAAAAACTGAACTCATAAAGGGTCACTCGTGTTTCTAATTGTTCGTCTGTCACAGCCAATTTGCACCAAACCTACTGGTGGCTTAGACAAATACTACACACTTCTCTTTCCACACACGCTAACGCGTAAAAATTTATGCATTTGACTTAAGGTTGACAGAACGTCACGTGACTGTTGCTGAATTTGTAAATAAAAACCAACAGAAGCCTGTGCGGAAAAAGAAGCGTGTGGCATTTGTCTACGCCCCCTGGACCGATTAAGTTCTGGTATGTATCTGTGACCCAAACACGGACGCATAACATAAATAGAAGTATTTTGAACTTGAAAGCCATTCTTGCGAGTTAAACTAGGTAATTAAAAAAAATTAAAAGGCTTGTTGTTAAGGATATCAAATATATTTTTTTTTCAATTCAATTCAATTTTATTTCCTAAACATGGGTACATATTGTGTTAGTAGTATTTTTATAATTTTAATATCGTTATTTTTAAAGTTATTTAGGAAAAATATATATTACAAGAAAACCTATAGAAGGCCTGAATTTTAAACATAGGGGTCATTTTGAGGGTGTCAAGAAAGAATTTTTAAAAATAATAGTGTCGCTAACAGTATCGTATTATATATCAAATGAAAGGGCTTGTTGTAAGGATGTGTAATATATATACATATAAATATTTTTATTTTAAAATAATAAGTTTAAAAGTTATTCAAGAAAAACCATGAAAATAGACCATCCCGCCCCTCCCTTATCTACGAAGCTATTAAGACTAATATTTTGGAAAAAATATAAAAAATAGGTCTTCAATAGATTACAGGAAAATCTATTAGAAGTCTGACTTTTGAACATGAGGGCTATTTTTGGGGCAAAACAATAAATCGAAAAACCGTTATAAAACGGTATAGTGTAACATGAAAACAAATGAAAAGCTTGGTGTAAGTGTCTCAAACATGTATTTATTTAAGAAAGTTAATAAAAATCGACTCCCTCCCTCTTTGAAATGACTGAGCCTACAATTTTAAAAGAAAGTTTAGGGTGTGTAAATACCGTGGTAAATCAACTGGCCTCTAGATCTAACGGTTAATGACGCTGACTGCTAAGCTAGAGGTTGTGAGTTCGATTCCCATCTAGGATAAGTATATTCCACTATTAAACCCATTGAGATTGATATATCGAATCACAAGTCTCCTTTTTATAATATACTTTTATATCTTGCCTTTGCACTAGTCCCCTTATATAGTGTACCCATAATATAATGGTGGCCCACCTACATATAAACAGTTTATAAACCAACAAACATTGTAAACATCGGCAATTTGAAAAGAGTGCCCGCGAGTTTTTATTGCATTGTTCCTTTCGTTGGCTTTACGTATATATATATATATATAGTATGTACACGTAGAACCATGGCCTTTCACAAGTGTAGTATTTTGCTTCCTAAGTCCTTAGTGAATAAAGATTTTTTGATTGATTTGATATATTTATGTTTTTAGAATTATTTAAGTATGTTTTCGATTATCAGTTGTCTGGTTGCCAAAGAAGAGGATCTCCTCAGTTTGGGATCAGATGGTCTTGTGTGAGTTGTCTGATATAAATAAAATCTTTCAATATTGTTTCGTTACAGAGATTCCTTCAAAAACAAAGGTTTCGCTAAAAACAGAAATCCAATTCTTTTGAAATTCTAAAAATCATAAGTCCTATCATACATGACGTATTTTATTTTTTGGATTAATTTGTTATTTGCGACTCAATAGAGCAATTTAGCAACTAAGTTTTTTTAGCAATGTGGGTCGCACATAACCGTGGCCTGAAATGATTCGTGTAACCGCGGTCGGTGAGTCGCCCTTTTGCAATTTGTTGATCGAACTATTTACACACATATAAGTTAATACGGAACCCTCAGTGTGCGAATCCTACTCGTTTGTTAATCATCATCTAATAATTTAAAGATCACGCTTGTAATATAGACAATTTAAATGATTTCGAAGTATCAAAAAGTTTTCTGTTATACAAAGTGCTACACATTTTTTTTCTAATACAATTTTTATCACGCCTAATAATTTTCTGACAGATTGCTATGTTACCGATCAGTAAAACTGTTTTAACATTTGCAAAATGGATTCCAAATTTAATGCGTCCCAATTTTCTTCTGAAAATAAATCAAATAACCCGAATTTACTCGTAAAATGATTTCCAAACGGATTGCTGAGATATATATTTTTTTTTGGTCTCATTTCTAATTTTTTAAGTGTTTTTTTTAAAAAAGGATGTTTTTTTTTTAATGTTTTTATTTTGTTTACTGTACTTATATGGCATACTCAACGTTTTAATAGACAGGGATAATCGTTTTATTATTTTTTAAGTATTTACCGTAACGTTTTTATTGTAAAATGTAATGCGAAGACTGAGTACTTTTACGTTTATGCAGAGATGTTTAGTAGGGTCCTGGAGAGTTTTAGTACCGATCGTTCGACACGGAATCAAAATCGTAAATAAGGACCCCTAGTCATTATTTACGATCTTTATTCCGTGTCCACGGCAAGCCCATGCGGAACTGTCAACATTCACATTGCTGTCAGATTTTGCCAGTTCCGCATGGGGTTGCAGCGGGGACAGAATAAAAAACGTGAATAAGGACCAGGATCAATTTCGTTTTAGCGGCCCAATAGCTTACACAGTAAGTAATAAAGGATTTGTTCATTGCAAAGGAAACTGTTTTTAGGATGTCTCAGCATCTGTGCTGAGGAACTCTTTTGGCATATCCAAAAGAGTATGTATCGTCGCCATGTGTATTTTAAAATTTTGATACTTTTGATTTATTAATAATTTTGGTATATAGCTCTTTCACCACCCTTTGAAAGCTATTCCAAATAGCAGTTCACGCTTTTGTAGCAGTATCGGAAATGAGACAGTATCAAAGGCGTTTGCCTAATCTATGAACATGCCTATACTGCACCTGTTTCTGTCAAGTTGCGCTGATACCGTAGAGGTCAGTAGAGACACAGCATCCTCGGTTGATCTCTCTCTTCTAAAGCCGAAGATTGCCCTGCCGAGATTAGATTTTTATGTTCAATTTTCTCCTATAGTTCTGAGAATTTTCAAAAGTTAATAGTTTAATTGGTCGCTTTCTGCCGTATCTTTTGGGCATTTTTTGTAAATTACGATGATACTCTCTTTCTTCTATGCTTTAGGACGGATGCCTGATTCAAGGCTAGCGTTATAAATTTGTAAAAGTGTCTAGGTAATGCAATCTCTTATTTCTTTTAGTAGAACATTGGTTAAGCCGTCAGCGCCTGGAGCCAACAGTATTAGTGACTCAATTTTAACTGGAATTCATTAGGGAGGATGTAGGAGGAACGAGTTCGTTAAGAGGCAGTTGGAAATTTATTTTACAAGGCATTTTGTAAGTGACTATCATTCACAAATAATTCCTTTGTAAGGTTTTGTCGAACATAATCTGTTGATAATGATTTGAGAAAGCAATAAATAACTCTGAGTGCGGCAGTCAGTGTATTATTTGCCAACCTGTCCAAATTGTCCAACCGCTGACAAATAGTTATTACATGTATTCAAAGATTTTTTAACAGACGAACTATCAGTACAATGTAAAATGTTCATTGGATTCTTTCTTTGTTTCCAGGGAGGGGGCACAAAGTTTTAATAGGTTTTACAGATTTCTAGGATTGTTCATGCTTGCTGTGCTGTCTGTTTTTTGGGTGAAAACCATTGTAACGAAAAAGAAACAAAAGAGAATTTGTAACAAAAATGAAATATAAGGGCATTTTCACAACACTTTTAATAAAGATTTTATTATAATTGACTACATGCAAGGTGATAATAACAATAATAATCATTTATTTAAAGTAACTTTGACTCAATTTGTTAGTAATTAAATTTTACTAAAAACTATGTTCGTAGCTAATCTAGACAAAAAGTATAATAATAGTATGTGCCTACAAATCACAGCTGTATCATTCCATGTGAAATGTCACAGCAATGATTGATGTAAACACAATCAAATCTATTTACAATCGTGTTCATAATGCTGTTAGAGCTGGCAAAAACCCAACGGCCCAGGGATGCACACCTTTTGCGCATTGTGGTGTAAAATCAGTCAACGCGCGCCTTTTCTGTAGCGCACACAGAAAAGGCGCGCGTTGACTGATTTACAGAAACGGGGCAGCCCCAACTGCACTCTGAATGCATTATTAAATTGGATACGGAGGGTGTTGTAAGACTTTTGAGAATATCTAGCCCACAGGTTGCACTCGGAAGAGTGTGATTTTAACTTGTGTTGAACATCGTGAGGATGCCAGCCTTCGAGAGGATGCCAGCAATATTGACTGGAATCCTTTGTACAGATCCGTATGTGTCAATGATAAAGTTGATATTTTTAATTCAAACTTAATTAAGTTGTATGATGTGCATGCTCCGATCCGCGAAATTAAAATTAAGCATTTACCGTCACCATGGCTGACTGACGAGATTAAAGTTATAATGAATAAGAAAATCGCAGCCAAATTTAAGAATAAGTGTAGACCTACTTCTACTAACCGAGAAAGATATGTGGCTATAAGAAATCACTGCAATAAGGTGTGTAGAAATGCGCAACGCCAACATATCCACACCTCGGTTGAGAACGGAGAGCCCGTTAAAATTTGGAAATTTCTTAGAACGTTGGGTGTTGGAAAATCCAGACAAGACCCCATCCGTGAACCAATCGACTTAAACGCACTTAATATGCATTTCTGTTCTTCGTCCAATTTTGATGGGACCACTAAAGCTAATACATTGAATCATCTTTCATCACTTCCATCACCCAACTATCCTCCTTTTGTTCTGAATCAATTTACTGATTGTGATGTTAGAAAGAGCGTAGTGTCAATTACATCTAATGCAGTAGGTACTGACTGTATCAGCCGTAACATGATCTTGCCTATCCTTGACCAGATTCTTTCTATCGTAACAAATATCTTGAACTTTTCCATTACCAGCGGTTTCTTTCCACGAATATGGAAAGATGCCCAAATTATTCCTCTTCCTAAAAAATCAAATCCATTTTCGTTCTCAGAATACCGACCAATATCTATACTACCGTTCCTTTCCAAAGTAATTGAACGACTCATCCATTCCCAACTTAGTGCATTTCTATCTCAAAATTGTCTCCTCAATCCCTTTCAGTCCGGTTTCCGTTCTGCCCACAGCACGGTTACAGCTCTTGTTAGTGTTACTGATCTGATGAAATCTTACAGTCCTTTCCTTACTTGATTTCAGTAATGCCTTCAATTCTGTTGATTTCAATATTCTACTTGGTATACTACGCTCTATCAACATATCTCCAACGGTTATTGACTGGTTTCATAGTTATCTGTCTGGTCGCCGACAACGCGTACGCATTGAAGAGTCTTATTCTTCCTGGTGCGATGTAACGATTGGTGTACCGCAGGGTGGCGTTCTTTCTCCTCTGCTCTTCGCAATTTTTATAAATGCTATTTCTAACCAATTAGTTTCATCCTACCACCTTTATGCAGATGATCTTCAAATCTACACACAAGCACCACTGCGACAGTTGCCACTAGCCTTTTCAATTATTAACACGGATTTGGAGCGTATATGTGAATGGAGCAACCACCATGGTCTGAAGGTTAATCCGTCGAAGACTCAGGTTATCGTAGTTGGTAGCCCAAGGATGATTTCGCGAATCGATTGGAACCAATTGCCACAAGTTACACTCAACGGTACCTCTATAACGATTAGCGACTCTGTAAAGAACTTGGGCGTTCTCATTGACAAAACCTTATCTTGGGGTCCTCAACTGCAAGAGGTCAGCCGTAAGTTATTTGCATCTACAGGGTCTTTGCGAAGACTCCGCAACTTTCTCCCCAATACCACTAAAATTGCGCTGGCACAGTCTCTTCTTCTACCTATACTTGACTATGCTGATGCCAGCTATCTTGACCTCACCGAGGAGCAACTTGACAGACTTGAGCGTCTCCAAAATTTATGTATTAGATTTATATTTGGCTTGCGCAAATATGATCACGTTTCAGAATTCCGTAACGAGCTCAAGTGGCTCCCAATTCGTCTTCGTCGGAATACTCACATTCTTTCATTGCTGTACAATATACTTTTTAATCCTTTCACTCCCTTGTATCTCAAAGAACGTTTCAAGTTCCTGCATGACACACATTCGAGGTCCCTGAGGTCATCGGAGGATTTGAGATTGGAAATTCCAGTGCATTCCACACGATTTTATGACAAATCATTTACAGTTGAGGCAGCAAGACTTTGGAATGCATTGCCTTTGCCTATTAGACGTGCTCAGTCGTTGGTATCGTTTAAAAGGATGTTGAAGGCTCATTATCTGACTACTTAAAACTATAAATATCTATTTTGTTCTAATTTCTTGATAAGTTTAGATTATTATACTTAAATATATGTATATAGTTAAATGTAATAATATACCTATATTATTTATTCATGCTGTACACTACCGCTATTTATTTCTTGTAGATAATTTGTTTCTATCCATCCAAAGGTTGCCTGGAAGAGATCGCTATTAGCGATAAGGCCGCCCATTGTACCTACATATAAGTTATACAATGTATACCACCTTGTTCTTGTATATTTAGTGTACAATAAAGAGTATTATTATTATTATTATTATTATCGTGCAAACCTGCGAGCTAGCATATTCGCTCTCACTGAAAACGCGCTCCGTTTCCCTTTCTATGTCCTCATCGTCCTAAAGCCCGGGAGTCAGGATGAAACCCAAGTACTTAAAAGAGTATACTCTTTGTATAAGTCCTCCATTGAGAATAATGGGGGGTATTGTATCAGGACTCTTATCCCCGGTCTCAAGTTTCTTCAAGTTTTTTCAGGCGTAGGGCGATGCGCTCAGCAGCGCCATGTCATCTGCATAACTTATATTATTAACACAAATTCCGTCAATATGACATCCAACCTTAGCGCTGCTGAGTTCACCGATCAGTTCGTTCACATACAAGTTGAAAAGCGTTGGCGAGGTTAAACCGCCTCACCCCGCATTTCAACGCATATGAAGCCGACATGGCGCCTGCCCATCTCACACTGGTTGACCTGGTTTCCAATTAAATATTTAAAAATATTAATAATTGGTGGTGGTACTATAGACTCATTCAACTTATCCCATATTATATCGTACCAGGTCAAAAGCCCTAGAAAAGTTTAGCAAACAGGAGTAAATAGACGTACTGCGCTTTGCATAATAATTGACAGCATGCTTAAGACATAGGATAGCGCTGTCCGTGGACAGTCCGGGACGAAAACTGAATTGATTGTCGTGTAAATTAACATATTTCCTTAACTGTGTAAGTTCAATAAGACAGTAGCCAAAGAAATAGGCCTATAGTTGGTCTTATCAGCCAGGTCACCTGTTGTTTGTTTTTCACTAGAGGTACTACTACCGTACGCAACATCTCTTTAGGTATGTAGCTATGGTTAAAACAGATAGTATATAGCATCGACAATACTCTCGGCAAGTGAGGGCCCGCATACCGAAGATGCTCAATGCTAAAGCCGTTGTGTCCCGGGGATTTGCCTTTCCTCATAGAATTTATAATCCTAGTAATTTCTTTATGACTTGAAATGTAAAGTCGATTCATCGCTAGCCTTAACATCAAGCATTAGCTTAGATTGTCTAAGCGGAGATTTTTGATCAAAAGATCAAAAGATTAGCGATCTCCCCTGGCTCAGTCCTACCGCCGACGCTCACAGGAAGTCCCGGCCTATAATTCAATTGATTAGTATGTTTCCAAAAACCACGAAAACAATTACGCGAATGGTGTGACGCTAATACTAGCGTCACACCATTCGCAAATTAAAAGGGACATACGTCCTTTTTAATTTGCGTTGATCTTGGCACCATTTTAAACGTGATTTAAATACTTTCCTGGTTTTACACATATCGTCATACATCATTCCCGACGAGGGTTTACCAATTCCACAATACAAATTTATGCCTAGCCTGTCCGTGAGCCTCTGCTACATATTTGTTCCGACCCATAACAACTTTCCGTTTTCCATATCTACTGTTTTCCCGGCCCACCACAGCAGCCTCTGTCAAGGCTCTCACAATATTTCTATAAAGTCCATCTATGTTATTTCTATGTGAAAGATCACTACATATTTTATTACATATATAAGAATGTATTCTTTGGATTAGAAAACTATAAAAATCAATGTAACAAATTTTATGAATACATATTTGCCTTAATTATTATTATACCAATAATAATTAATAATAGTTACTTATTATCTAAATATTAATTGTTCATGCGGCTTTTGTTCATTTTTGTTAATTAATTTTTGTGACATGAGAAAAAAACGTGAAAAATCATAACAAAAATGAATAAGCACCGGAAAGTTAAAGTGTCTTTTTTAATTTTTTTCCTGTGTGAAAGATTTTTAAACTTTTATGTTCACATTTTAGCCTTCATTGTAAATCATTCCAGAAGTTTCTATAGCGGGTGTATGACGGGTATTTGTTGTGTATGAGAACAGGAGTTATCCATGGCTGGATATAATACTGTAAGTGATTTACTGTAATTTTATGCCTGTGTTTACTAATAGCTGCAGCTGTTCGTTCGTTAGAGTTAATTCTTATGGGTGAGTTTTTTTTTCTTTTTATGTTTCTGATTGTCTCTACGTTCCTTCTCTACATGGTACGATCTGCTCTACTCTTTACCGGTTCATTGAGGGCCAAACCGAGATTCGTTATATCCGAACAGCATACTACGCTTACATTTTTATCCAGGCATGTGTCACTTCTTGTTGGTTTAGTTATTGTGGGTACTATTCCTTTCCGTCCGTATTTGGTCAGTAACTTCATTTTCATGTCACCTACTTAGATAAATGTCTTAGGTCTGGTTGACAACAAAATTAATATACTGTCAAACGAACACAAAAGTTGTAAGTCATGGAAAGACAGTAAACGGTATTCATTATTTAGGTCAATTTGAAGACAGCATTGTCTATGGAGAATGCTGTCACACAAAGTCACTGAACTAGGTATTCCTGGTTCAGTGACTTTGTTTGACATAGGAAAACTAACGTAGACTACAGTACCAGTATTTTGGTTAATAATTATTAATTGTTTTTGCTATCTATTTTAGTGTCACAGTGTTTGTAAGATATAATGTATATATTTTTTCCAAATATAAAAGTAAGATACTTATCCACAGTATTTGCCTAAAACAGCCTATTTACATAAAACTAGCCTATTCAACAATAGTATTTTCAGTATGACACCACGGATCTACAATGAATTGCCGAAAATGTTAATAGATATAGATTTATTCAAATGTAAATTAAAACGATTCTTACTTGATAAAGCATATTACAATCTAAATAATTTATCTGTCTGACAAGAATTTAAATTGAAGGCGGTACCTATTGTATAATTTTATAATTCGTCACTAATTTACTTTGACATTTATTTCATTTGGTAATTGGATATCTCTATTAGCCTGATATGGCTTTATAATATTAATCTAAACTAATATTATAAAAATGTGAAAGTATCTCTGCCTGTCTATCTGTATATTACGTTTTCACGCTTAAACCGCTGAACCGATTTAGATAAATTTTGCTATGGAGATAGTTTGAGTCACAGGAAAGGACATAGGAGGGATTTTATAACGATAATTAACTCCGCGAGGACGGCGCCGCGGGCTAGTGTTTAATAATTGCATGCCTTAGGGTGTTAAATAGACACTTTTGCACAATTTTATACCACCACTTTTGTGCTTAAATTTAAACCCAATGTCTGAATTGAACATTCGAGAAGTGTACAACGCGAAGGGTGTGGTCAAATTCAATTGTTGCTATATGCACAGTCTGCTGAGTGTAGGTACATATAGAATTTTATCTAAAACGAAGTACCCTACAATTTTATTTGTTATTTTTTCTTTCGTTTATTTATCAATAAATAAATAACAATAAAATAAAGTATGACATAAAAATTTCTATGCCATAATAATCTATTAAAATTTTCAACTACGGAAGGTATAATACTTATGCCATACGCCTTCCCCTACTCAAATTTAAAAAAAAGAAATCTGATATGGAACCATGGTAGATGCAGTACACGTATACTATCTGCTGCTGAAATTTTACTACACATCTCTGTTACACGTTGTATAATACCAAAGGTTACAGCTTTATCCAGAGTCAACGTGAAATGATCGAAGTTTTTATTATATTAGTACGTATGTTGATATGTTAAAGTTGTACGGCGCCGTGATTACCGTTCGTATTTGTTCAGGCGCATATATTAGAGGTAGATGGCAGACAAACAATAGCTACCAAATTCAACTCTTCAACTATTTTGTTGTCAATTAAAAAGCTTTTGATTTTCATACCAATGTTAATTGATGATTGAAGCAATTGCAATGCAATACCGGTGAGTAATCATAAGATGGATTATAACAGTTAACAAATTCAGTACTTGGATGCTTGGTTTTTTTTAAACATTGTTTTTAGTTTACAGCGCTATGACTGCCTAACATAGAAGCACTACAGTATAATAATAATAACAAATTTATGTGAAAATGTGATAAAATAGTAATCAATCAATCAATCATCAGCCCGCATCAGTCCACTGTGGGACATAGACCTCTCCACAACATCTGATCATCTGCCTACCGCATCCAGTCCATCCAAGCGACCTTCTTTGGGTCGCCGGTCCACCTGACTGGGGGCCGCCCTACCTTAAAATAGTAATAGTTGAAATATATAAAGTAATAACTATTTAATTAATAGATAAGCTTAATTAAGATGCGTAAGAGAATTATAATATGACAAGCCCTAATTAAGCGGTCTCTCTGGTTTCGATGTAATAAACAAACAACAACTAGCATTGAAAGCCTCAAGGTGCAGTCAGCAGTTAATGCAGATATAACCCGGGCTCCCGTTCTATTTACCCAAACAATGTCGGAGTCGTTCAATTCGATTTACATTACTATTCGAATATAGCAAGGTGATAGAGATTTTTACAATAAAGTAGGTCATTCATACATAGTCGGGTTGGGCTGTTATATTTTCCTTTTCTTGTAAGTGAACAACTATCCGTACCTACAATTCCACAATATTTTCTTTTCGGATCTCAGTGCTGACAAGACGACAATCACGATATGAAAAGGACAGGCATACTTAATAGTGTTATCAGTTATTGTATTTATAAATACCTACTCGTCGTACTACTAACATGAATTCTTACACAATTGTAGGTATTTATCGAATCTTTATTTTTTTCTTTATAATACAACTAAAATACAGAATTTCGTTCTGAAGAAAAACTTTATGAATACATGTAAAATCTTTGTACGTGATACGTGTTCTTGCTTCTTGGACGTTTATTTGTTATATTTTCCGTATCTTACTTAATTAAGAAAATTTCTTTGTGTATGATATTCATACTGAAGGAAAGAAATATCTTTAATTAAAATATCTTCTTCTCGTCCTGTATTTTAATGTATAGCTAATGTGATTAATGATTATCTCGGTGTCGCCCGCGGCTTCACCTGTGTAGTTGATTTTACCCCCAGAAGGGTTGATTTATCGCTTTCAATCAAACCGCTTAAACTCGTGTTTCCTTAATTACAGCCACAAAGCCAAATACAAAATTTTACAGATTAAACTTCAAAACTGACGGAGTTTTCTCTAGTTCTCTTTTTCGTTTAAAATAAAAAAACACTGAAACACGTGTTTCTTTATTTTAAACGAAAAAGCTAAATATGAAATTTTACCGATCTAACTTTAAAACTGACGGAGTTACATAAAAACTTGCGAACCTAAATAACCCCCTTAATATAAAGGCATCAACTGCTAAAATTTCAGGTTTGTAACCGTAGCGGTTTAGGCTCTGTGTTGTGTCCGTTAGTCAGTCAGTCAGGACAAGTGATTATAAATGTATAGATTAGCGATTATGCATAATAGCTAGTTATCATGAGTAATGACTAAGTGTCGTAGACAATGTGATGAATGATCTACTTCATCTAGTAGTAAGTAAACTAACAAGTACTTTCTTGTTGTCACTCTAATAATTGTATTTAATTAATTATATCTATTATTCTTTTATTCATGAATTGATGATGATTGACGACGATGATTAATGATTTATTTACCCCTTCATTGTTTCGTCACCAATCATCAGCATCATCATAAATAATCAACACCAATAAGTGTTGATGATTTATGATGATGCTGATGATTGGTGACGATGATGATGAACTGTCAAGTTTGCATGGGTCAAAACTTATGCCCAAGCGGACGCAAGCTGCACTACCTTCATACCCCTGGATGTATAAAACACTCTTGCGGTGTTGCCAAGCGTCCAAAAAGTACCACGTGAATTCAGGGTGGGCTAAATTAGTTCTGTCATAGTCTTTGAACCTAGTTTACTACATATCTACTACTCGTTTAGAACGAAATATAATAATTTTATTACTTTGTCTAAGCTTTGCTAGATATTTGCTATATAATGTGATTACTTCAGATTTTATGATTACTTCGCCTAAATGGGTAGCATCATCGGGACAGTTAAAAAAAATCAATCAACACTACTCTTACAACGTCTTTATAATAAAACGCGGTGTCGTTACGGCTAAGATTGCTGACAACAAGGTTCCAAGATGGTGAAAGCCGGTATCCATCTTCTCCGCCTTGCGCACTATCCTGGAATAATAGTCGCGATCGGTGGAAAGTACATGTGGCATATGCAATTCTATCCAGTGATTTGGTCCTGATTCCAACAAATGCTCAACGATAGCAGACTTGTAAACTTGACGGTTTTTTACAGCAGCGACATGTTCCTTGACCCTGTCTGCGATTGTCCTTTGGATTTGTCCGATATAGGAACTTCCGCAACTGTGTAAACACACCAGGTGTTTGGAGCGGAATAACATCCTTTGCTGTTTGTAAAAGCTATGAAACCTTGAAGTGTGGACTATATACAGTCTTAATGGAGTAGTTCTTCAATACTGTTCCAATTTTGTCCGTAACTCCTTTGATGAAAGCTGGCATTTTGTTGGCATTTACCTCTGGTTTCCTGCTCCTCGGACGTTAAAGGTTATGCTCGTATCCGTTGCTTCTTGGTACCTCCCTAACGTGTGCTATTTCACTCTCCAAGTGTTCGGGGTCGCAAACGTCGAATGCTCTGTTTGTTAAAGAAGCTACTACGGACTGTAAGTGGTGCGTGTGTTAGATATGGGGCTATATGGCTATGTAAATAGCCATATTTATAATTAATCCATGTGTTGGATATTGATATCTACTATGTAGATGTGTTTTGGAATATTGATTGTTCCAGTTTATGTGATGTTGTATAAAACAGAACGAAGGTTTGGTGGAACTGTTTTATAAGTTTAAAAGGTGGTCGGGAGTCTGATAACGGTGTAACCATCAGAATGTATTGACTGGTTATCATAGCGATGATTATAGGATCATCCGTGTCTGCAAAACTATTTTTGGTAGTTATGTTAAACTGTATGAAATACCTACTTGTGGCACAGAACAATTCAGAGATAAATTATTGATATTATAGATGTACCCACAGATATTTTAGGATGATAATTGTATTGCGATTAATACTGTGTCAGTTGTTTTGCTTATGATATTAGATATGAGAATGCATTTTAATATCAATAATGAATTAGACTAGACTCTTTTATCACAGATGTACTTATTAAACAAACTCTAATGTGGGATCCTACCCACATATGTAGGTATTATATATTATATATTTGATGAAACAATATTGTTATTACAGTTAATATTTGTATTATTTGGATAATGTAATCTAGTGCCTATCTATTTATATAAATTGTTGTATAACGATCTAAATGTAGAATTATGTTAGAAAACACTGCTAATATCAATAATGTACCTAAATAGTTATAACTGTAGGATTCTACCCACATGATAAAAATATCAGAGGAGCCTTTATAAGCAGTGTAACATTCTGACCTAGCCTCGGAGAGCTACGCGCGCGCACCGAGTTGAACGTCAGTACGAGCCTCGGTGCCCCCACCGCCGCACGGATCCAACCGCCCACTTCGTCCAGTACAGGCGTCATTCGCCTCGTGCTCCGAAGCGGCACACGCGCCGCCCGGCCGCATTCCGCGGCCGAGTGATCGCGGCAAGCGCACGCCACATTGTACCACCATGCCGAAAGGCAAACCTTTAAACAGCCCTTCTCAGGGCTACCCCTGCCCTTCTCAGGGCACCCCCAGCCCTTCTCAGGGCTCCAGGGCCACAACCCCTGCCACGCCAGCCTCGCCGCCGCTAGTGGCGGGCACCCCGCGCCCAGCCGCCCCGCGTTCACACCCGGGACGCACCGTCGCAGCGTCGTCGTCCGCTCCCTCCCGCTCAATGTGGGGTAGGTCGAGCACGCCCCGCGCACCGCCGCCAACTACCGCGCGCCCGCCCCGCGCGCCCGCCGCCGCGCGTGAACCGTGCGCACCGCCCGCGCCCACGCGCGCTCCGCCCGCCGCCGCGCGCGTTCCAACCGCCGCGCGCGTTCCAACCGCCGCCCGCGCTCCAACCGCCGCCGCCGCGCCCGCCGCTCCACCTCCGGTGTTGAGCGGCCCGCCCGCATCGAGCGATTCGGAATGCGACGTCTCCATGGACGATGAAGATGTTTCCCGCGTGCAAACACGCCGCCCCCGAAGCCCCGACGCCGAAGCGGACGACGCTAAACGCCTCTGCGCGTCATCGTCACGCGATCCGCGTCTCGCCCGCTACACGCAGCAGGACGCCGCCCGTCCCGTGCAGTCATATGCCCGGGCCACAGCCACGCCGCCACCGACAATACCGACGCCCACCGGCCCGGATGCCGCGCTCGGCAACACCGCGCCTGCAACCAAGAGGAGGAGATACCCGCCCCTCATCGTGGATCACCTACCCAACTGGGCGTTCCACATGAGGCAGCTGAAAGCCCACCTAGGAAGAGCCGCCCAAGTCCGCCCCTTTGGAAAGGGGCTTAGATTTACTCCAAAAGAAGAGGAGGAGTACCGAGTCGTCCAACGATATCTCTCGGAGCTAGAGAGCACCGAGGGGATATCGTGGCACTCATATTCCTCGCCGCAGGAGCGCGACCTCAAAGTCGCGATCCGCGGCCTACCAGCGAACGCCACGCCTGAGGAGGTCCAAACCGAGCTGCGCGACTTGGGTTTCGAACCCGAGTATGTGCGCAGCATACGGGGACGCGGCGACCGACCGGGCTGCATCCTATTCGCAGTCTTAAAGAAGACAATCGACACCATCCCGGGTATCTACGCAGTAGATGAGATGCTGGGCATCCCCGGGGTCAAGATCGAAGCCTGGCGCGGTAGAAGAAAGCCCGCGCAATGCCATCGCTGCCAACAGTTCCGGCACAGCAGCCACAACTGCCATCGCCGCCTGGCTTGTGTCCGCTGCGGCGGGGAACACACGGCAATGGAGTGCCCGCGCCCGCTGGATAAACCGGCGACGTGCGCGAACTGCGGGGGTGAACACCCCGCTAACAACAGGAGCTGCCCCGCCTTCCTAAGGGAAGCGCGCAACAAGAAGGCGGGGACCGCGCCAACAACAATGGGCCGCCCCACACAACAAGTGCAACCTGTAGTCTCCCAACCCCAAGGTGAGCGCGCGCAAGGAGCCTCCCTTATGGCGGAGGCAAATGCGCCCGTGCCCAGGGGTGCCGCCGCCACCTCCGCGACCAAAAAACGACGCAGGAGGAGAAAACCGAGAGCCAAGGGTGTGGTCGACGTCTCAACCGTCGCAACACCGAAGCCACCTGCGCCTCCACCTACCCGCCCGCAAATAGAAACGCCGGCGAAGTTAGAAGTAATAAAGACAACCGTGGTCCGCATCCTCCAGGATGTATTGACTGCATTCACAGAGGGGCGGATCCATCAAGACTTCATGGAGCAAATCATCCCGGCCATATCTGCCATAGCGGATACGTGTGGCTGAAGGACACACCCCGTAACTCGCAGTCACTCGTGCCTACTTATATAAGTAGGCGCGGCGTGCGCGAGCCGGGGTCAACACCAACATGATGTCAAAGGGGGTGAGAGTTATTGCCGTCACGGCCGCTGGTCGCTCGGAGCTGGACCTCCCCCGGGTCAACCGGGGGTCTCATCTGGCTCGGGCAGACCGCCCGGACGGCACTAGGGCCGACTCTCCCCCTTTTCCTCTTATTCAAGACACCACCGGTAAAACCAACCACAACCGACCTACCCTTTGTTAAGGGTAGCGGATGATCCCGCTGAAAGGGGCAACGCCCCGTCACAGCCTCCACGCAACCCCCGACGGGGTTGATGTGACGTCCTCGGTACCTAGCCTCTTTTCTCTGGTGTCATCCGACGGCGAAGGTACGATCCTTATTCAAAGTTACTTTATATTGTTTCTATTGTATTGTATAAATAGTGTTTTTCTATACTATGTATAATGTTTGTGTATATTAGCTGATTGACTGATGAAAAGATATTGCAATGTGTCTAATTGTCTATTGTCCTGTAAGTTGTGAATCATCTGCCTTGTAGTAATATAGTAAGACATTGCAATGGTATATCTAAGTCTCAGTCAATTGGATACAATGCAGATTCCTTATGTAAATATCATATTAGGAGACGGCCTAGTTTTCTTATCACTTCTTTTCCTAGGCAATAGGTCCTCTTGGAAGTGACACTAGCATACCTCGCTACTCCAATTCTTTGACTCCAAAACCAGAGTGAATTGTATTTGACAATATAATGCTGATTGCCATTTGTTACTTTGTATTATTCTATATTACCCTGAATAGATACCCCGACAATACTGAACTGAGTGATAGGAACCTTACACAATATACAGACACACACATTACATACCTACTGACATACAATAAATACATCCTGACACTTTTCTTTTTCATTTTCTTCTTGAACAGAACATAGTCTTTTAATTATGATACTGTTCTGTAGAACCATTATCCCTCAGTAACTACTGGTTATGACTCATTAGGTTACATTCTCAAATGACACACAAGTAGTCAATATTCCTGACATGAGATAGTATATTGTAGTTATATATCTATACAAGCTTTACATACATACAATTGCTACGACATACTCGTAGCAATTCTATCAAAGCTTTTCTTATCATTATCAGCTTACACCTTCTACAACCTCTAGGTTCCCTACAAGCTTCTAACACGTGCATGTAAATATCTATCCGTGTGTGTAGGTTTTCGCTATACTGTGTGTCCGATGGTACCATTTTGTTTCGCCGATACCTTCACATTAAGAAAAGCCAACGACCTACCTGCTTCCATTTCAAATGGGAATTCGATGTCACGGTGGACCGAGTTTAGACGTTTTACAAATCGTTCTACTGTTATAATTATTAATCCTCGAAATATATCTAATACGAGTATGTATAAAAATCGCAAAAAATAAAAAACAATAATTGGAAAGACAGTGTACGGCTGAAATAAATCATGACGTAAATCTTTTCTCCATTTTTTATCGTTACACTACTAATCTTTCTTACACCAGATCTCTACTAACCTTGCTTTAGTGCTACAAATAACTAACAACTGCTACGCCAACACTAACAATGATACATTACTGCCTCCCATCAAGTCGTTAGTTACCGGAACTGAGCTAAAGGCCATGAAATATTACTTGTTGAACGTTTTAATTACTACTATAAATCGGGAGTGAACCAGCAACCCAATGTCAACAGCAAACAAAGATAACGCCTTCGCTAATATGTCTATTTATAAGCCACGACTATGAAAATATAAATCTTATTGGAGTACACGTTACGAATACTTACTTGAAGTTGAAATATTTGAATTTGAAATTATTCATGTGAGCTCCGTCTGTTTCTAAATAGGGTGTCTAACCATATTTTAGGGTTCCGTAGCCACAATCGCAAAACGGAATCCTAATAGTTTCGCCATCTTTTTTCTTTATTCTACCCGACTTAATCTTACGAGCGACATTACGCGTTTGAAAAAGAAATTTGAGCATGCTTTAGGGTACCACAAGGAACCTTTAAAATTTCGCTATGTCCATCGCTCCGTCCGTCCGCAGCTTAGCTCAGATACTGTGCTTGATGGCTGTAATTTTGCATGGAAGTTTTAATTATATTTTATTACTTACGTCGAAAGGGGGTTCCCCTACCTTAAATGTAAAATGGAGAAGTGTTTTTTTTTCTCAGTCACCCCATCGTGTGGGGTATCATTAGATAGGTCTTTTAAAAATGTTTAAGGGTTGTGTAGACCTTTTTGGTGAGTTGCTTAGATTTTGGGATCCGTTTGTAAAATATTAGGCTTTAAAGTGCAATTTTTGCTTTGATATAAACAAAAATTTGCACTTTGACCTTGCCAGCTAAATGGTTGATGTTGTATGTATATGTCAAAAAAACACGGTAGTAGTATATATATATATATGAATTAAAAGGAAAAGTATTACAGCTAAGTAGGCTTTATAAGTTTACTAGTAACAACTGATCAAATGAGACGTAACAATTCGGATGATTCGGATGGAAGGGGGGGGGGTGGACTATGGAACCCTACATTGTGCGTGGCCCAACAATCACTTGCCCAGTTTTTTATGAGTAATACAATTTATTATTTTGACACAACATCTTCACAAAATAATTGATCATGTGGACAATCGTCTTTTTGTCTCCTATGACGGGATTTTAAATCTTTACACAGTACAAAATAAAGTCACAGTCGCTGTCTGTGCGCTTAGATCTTTTGAACTACGCAACGGATTTTAATGCAGTTTTCAGCAATAGATAGTGATATAAGAGAAAGGTTTATATGTCGCCATCCCGCGGGAACGGGACCCACGCATACGAAGCCTTGGGTGTCCGCTAGTACTATACAGGGTGTAACAGAAAGGTGTGGTAATGTGTTCAAGGGTTGGTATGTGCCCATGATACTGAGTACACATACATAATTTTATTAAAATCGGAGAACCCTAAAAAAATATTTATTATTTTTTCATTCGTTTATCTATGAAAGTATGACTTAAAAAGTTCTATGCCATAATAATCCGATCGAATTTTGTACCAGGTGAGGTATAATTCTTATGCCATACGCTTTTCACTACTGAATTTTGACAAAAAGAATATGCTATAATTACGTAATAATAATGCAACCAGCTATGGCACCAAGGTAGGTGCTATACTGATAACATACCCTATCCGCTACTGAAATTTGACCACACCCTTCTGTTACACCCTGTATAAAACAGTTATTGGAAACTTTTCATAAAAAAAACTACACCGAATTGCTTGTGTTAGTAGTGGGATCACGTAGGTACAAAAGATGGGATTCAAAGGAGAATAGGATCTTATTTAAATAACGCTCTTTAGGTTGTTTGTTTTGTAAATAGAATATTATCGGCCGAATACATAAACGCTACTCAGATTTATGACTCTTACAAGGAAATACATTTGAGCGCGTCTCAAAGTTATGTATCATTTGAGTTTTGGTTGCATTTAACTTAATTTATTTTAAGTACCTATCCACGAAAAATAGAGAATATAAAAGTTTAAAAGTAGTCAACGAAACAACTAAAACGTATAATTTCAGTTCGCTTCCAAAGCCTACATACACTGAGCTAAACGAATACCAAATAATGAACAAAATAACATACAACATGGAAAATATGTGAAAGAGGAATAATACTAATAGCAATAAAACTTAAATAGAACAGATCCATATTAAATACCAGTTCAATTAATATCTAAACCATTCCTGGAATACATCACCAAAACCTATTACGAGTGAAGGGAATTTCAATAGTCCGACTACTCAGAATTGTTCAAAATGAACAATTTAAGCATTTCTAGGCGTAGCAAATAATCGGCAATATATTTGTATATTATAAAATAGCAAAAATAGGTATATATTTGTAGGCAATAAAGCCATGGCTCTACCAACGCGAATTTCCCACGGGAACCATGAGTTTTCAGAAATAAAAAGTAGCCTCTGTTCTGTAAGTCATAAATAATATATCTATACTTATATTATAAAGCTGCAGAGTTTGTTTGTTTGTTTGAACGCGATTATCTCAGGAAGTACTGGTTCGAATTGAAAAAATATTTTGTTATTGGAAAGCCCATTTATCAAGAAAGGCTATATAAGCCACATTACACCACAATGAATAGGACCGAAACAGCATTGAAAAATGATTCAAAATCGGGTAAAAAATACGCAGACGAAGTTGCGCGGGTCAAACACTTAGTTTAATATAAATTTTCTCGCACAGATGCAGGTATTTTACCCAAAAATGTCTTTTTGCGCAAATATCTTGGTACGCAAACGAGCAATGTTGAATGAGCAGTTCCAACTTTTTCAAAACCTTAAATAAATAGGTACGGAAAACATAGACATAGCTGGTGCAAGTGTAAACTAATCTCAATTTAAAAATTTGATTTTTTTTTAAAAGATTCTAGTAAAATAAATCTTCTTTGTTGTTGTTTAGATCGCAACTGTCCGACAACACGACAACTATATAATAGTGAACTAGAATGCAGCAAGTAAAGATGTGTTGTCGTTATGTTTGTGACGATGCAGTGGCGTATATTCCAATTACACAACGCTTTGTACTGCGCAGTCTTTGTGTCACGATTCTGTTCACCCGTGCATAGTGACGCACACCAGTGCCAATTAACACAAATGAAGCGATCTGGCGTAAATGTCAATTGTGAAACTTTTTCAATTTTTCAAAGCGAAATGCCAACTTGTGCCCAGAGCAATTTTAGCCTCAAAACAGTTTAGTCGCTGTCCGATATTTACCGTCCGGCCATTTGTGGTAACTGTTGTTATTAATTATTTAAATTGTTAAGTGAACATTAAAATGGATGAAGTAAACATTGTTTTATGATCTCATAGGAGCAGTAGAAACTTTTCACGCAATTTATAAAGTTTGTTACACGTTTAGTTAAATACTGCGAAGCTTGTAGATGTTGAAGATGTTTTGTATGTTGTAATGTTCTAACTTAGAATTATTAGGTAGGTTCCTATGTCTACTCATTAGTTGGAATATTCTTCGTTTGTGTTTGTAACTCCGAAACATGAGTTTGGGAAACTCTCGGAACAAAAATGCTACGAATTAATTGAAAATAAAATACTATAGAGAATTCAGTAAAAGCTGAAGTGAATATTCATGATCCGTAAACTAAAAACTAACCACAATAAAGAACAGTGAGCGGAATTTTTCACCATGGTCAGAGCAGCAGATATAATAGCAACAATAAAATTTATTAATGAAAGATAAGGTACAATAAGCTTATCTTTAGGTGTATTTAAACTAGCTGTCCCGCGTAATTTCGTTTGCGTATATTTTCCCCGTTTTAACAACATTTCTCATTGGTGCTCCGCTCCTTTTGATTGTAGCGTGATATTATAAAGCCTACAGCCTTCCTCGATAAATGGGCAATCCAAGAGTAAAAAAAATTTTCAATTCGGATCTTGAGATTACCGCTTTCAAACAAACAAACAAACTTTTCAGCCTTTATAATATTAGTATAGATAACAAAGAGGACAGTATAATATTTGCCTGGGCTAGGTTGAAACTCATGTTTCAGGCTAGATATGAACTTAGCTACTCGTAGGTATTTTTATTACCTAACTCTCTCTTTCAATAAACTTATTCCACTCTAAAATATTGTAGCACAACAATTAACTAAACGAAGGACTTTTGGTTTTAATTGAATTCGGCTAGCATCTTCTTCTTCTATCATTTATGAGCTTAACTGTTGCAGGTGGAGCAAATGTCATTCTTGTCGATACTCTGCCTTTTTACCCGACTACAAGGAAGGGTTATGTTTCTCGCGCGTATGTACATATGTATGTATGTAATATTCTTTATTACCTCATATCTTTCAAACCACGAGACGGATTAAAAAAATTAAGATGTGTTAGATTTTTGTCTTGACCGCTCAATTGTTTTTAGCTATATGATGTTTGAAAAAAAAAGAGTCCAAAAAAAGAGGTGTGAAAAAACAGTTTTTTCAAATACTAAAGGGCTCATTGTAAGCATTTGAATAAGGTATCAAATGATTAAGACAGTAATACTAAAAAAGGCAATTAGTAACCATTTATTTTTTATTTTCCAATACTTGGCAATAGCCGTGATAAAAGTTAGTTGTTACATCGGTTGCATCCTACAACCACTAAAAAGTATTAAATAAAAAATTTAATTAGAAAAATAAAAAAAGCCGTCTGCGCAAAAAAGATGCAAACAAGATCTTACTAATACTACGATACGCATGTAATTCGCACAGGCGGGTTTTTTATTTTTTTAGTTAATAAATTTAATATGACCATTTTCTTACAACATTTAGTGATTATGCAATAAATTGGGAGATTACTGCCGCATCACTAATTGATTTATAAGTGCCATTTCGAAAACAATACTAATCCTGAATCGTGGGGCAACAGAATTGACAATAAGACCATTTCTATATACAAATCAACTCGGTATTCTTTGTATGTTTTTCATCTTCTATATATACATATACATAAATGTTTGCCTGTATGTCCTTTATAGAATCGTAAACACAGCATTATATTAGATCTTCAGCAAATCGAGTGCATGAGCTCACGAAGGTTTACGGGTACAGCTAGCCGGGCATTAATGAAAAATGTTGCAGAAATGGGGAAAAATAACGTAAACGAAGTTGCGCGGGTTAGCTAGTGCAACCCTTCCTTGTAGTCGGGTAAAAAGGCAGAGTATCGACAAGAATGACATTTGCTCCACCTGCAACAGTTAAGCTCATAAATGATAGAAGAAGAAGAAGATGCTAGCGAAGCAAAAAAAAAAAAAAAAAAGTTATAAAACACGACCTGTAAGAGCTTGTAAATTTTATCAACGCAAAACATGTTATAGACGGAAGTGGAACAAAGACACTGTGCGATACGCTCAGTTAATATTTCAGATTGTAAACGACGTGTGTAGAATCTTTTAGTGGATTCAATAATGTATGCTGGGATCCATTAAAGGATGGATGTCATGAATAGATCAAAGGGAAGTGCTTTCACAAAACACACTTAAATACAACAAAACCAGTTACGACGATAAAGAAAAAGTGTGACAATGTCAACTTCTGAAAATGCTATCGAAATTCTTACATATTTTATCTAATACTCAGGTGTCTATACAAGTTTTTATTTATGTCAAAACATTTTTGCGGAATTCGTGCACTTACATAATAATGAAAAAAAAACGCCTCTAGATTATTTGATTTGTCCTTATTTCACGCAGCAATGACGTAATGAATCAACATGATTGTTGGCATGGAAATAGTTATGGCGCTCTCGTTTCGTTTTAGGGCTTCTGTTCACTAAAATATGAAATATTATGTCACATAATAAACATGAATATGACGTCTTAAAAACCCAACTGTTTTACCGCCTAATATGAAACCGTTTCATGAGTCTTTTTATTTCGGAATAACATTTTGTGGGAAGACTATTTTGTTGACTGAAACACCAAAGTAACCTGTTATTTAATAGAACTGTTTACATGAAGTGATTTTTATCTAGTCAAGTAGTGTAAAATCAGCGAAAAATCGTTACAAAAGTCTGGCGACATTCGACGCGGAATAAACTGCTGAGAAAGATGTAATTTTTTAATAATTTGTATAGATATTCTATCAATTTTTCGCTGTCTTGATATACGCTATTCTAAAACTGAAAGAAAAATATACTAACATATAATCATTATGTTATTCCTTACTATCTATCTGAAAAATGTATGAAGTACTAAAGTTTACTGATAGATGGAAAATTATTTTTCTCACGCAAAAGATATGAAACTCTTCTTCTCTCTATTTCTAAAATGTATATTTAATCTACAATTATAAATGCCAATGTGTCTTTGTCTGTTTGTTACCCTTTTAGACTAGAGTCGATAATTTTTTAAACAATTAAAACATAGTAGGATGAAACCCATTGGAAAAGGAAGAGAATATAACAAAAATGAATGATCTGAGGTCGGGAAGTGGAAGGGGATGGGTTTTTAAGGGTAAAAAACGGTTTTTCTCGATTTCCGGCAAAACTACAAGTCCTGTGGAAAAAGTTAAAGGGCAAAGTTGTAGGCAATAAAATTACAGTGATCAATAAAATTACAAGATCCTTCCTTTACCAAAGGGTTTCATCCTACTATGTTTTTTTCCCTTTTTGCCATGGTCAAAGGCTTCAGCTCTGTTCTTTTTCACAACTAAATGGATATAAATAAAAATTAGCAAAATAAACAATTACTGTTTTTAAACATTCAGGATTTTTACGCACATTACATATAGGTGTATCAGGATCTCGCGTGAATTATGTAAAGGTACGAACCTTTAAATAAATCACGTGAATGTCGGCTAAATAAAAGGTTTCGTACCTCTAAATAATTCAAGCGACTAAGTCCCGATATATATCTAATAAGATAAATTATATACTTTACTTTTTGTAGAGATAGCCGACATGCACTCGAGCGGCGCCACGGGCGAAGAATACCTAACGTACTAGCTGTCACCCGCGGCTTCGCCCGCGTGGATGATTTTACCCAGTTATAGGAAGATTTTCACTTTTGATCAAATTACTAAAATTTGGTTATAACCAAAAACAAATTTTCAATGTAGCCAAACACTAATTTTCATACTTCAAACTGCGGGCGTTTGATATAAACTTTTAACCCCTGTTTTACCCCTTAAGGGTTAAAATTTTCTCCTGAAATTACAGAAACGCGTGTTTCTCTGTTATAAACCCAAAAGTTAAATACGAAATTTCACAGCTGATCTAACTTCAAAACTGACGGAGTTTGACACAATCTTGGGATGGAGTTTCACAAAACTTGCAATCCCAATTTTATCCCTTTGGGGGTTGTTTTCTTAAAAACGTTTGAACACGTATTTAATTAATATAAAGTAAAAAGCCAATAACAGATTTAACTTTAACATTCACAGAGTTTCATACAAATTTGCAAACCCCATTTCTCTAAGGTGTTGATTTTCCAAAAACGCTGCAACACGTGTTTCTTTATTTTAAACGATAAAATTAAATACAAAATTTCGCTGGTCTAACTTCAAAACTGACAAGAGTTACATACAAACTTGCAACCCTATTTTTCCCCCTTAGGAGACGAATTTCTAAAAAACCTTTCTTTACCAATATTTTAGGTTTGTAACCCTAGCGGTTTAGGCTCTACGTTGCTAAATCAATCTGTCAGGACAAGTGATTATTGAAATAACATACTAGCAATGGGTGACCTCATTGCTGAGAGAGTTATCTTTTCGGAAACTTTACTATTAAGCTTATACTTACTTGGATGCAGGGTCGATATTTAAACAGCCGACTTTCACCGATACAATGTTGTCTTGCTTCTCTGATGGAGTGGTACAGTGCGATGAACAGTTCTCCACTTTCAAGGTGTTTGACATCATGTTGTGGCTACAACAATGAAAAGAAAAAATCTTAATTTTGTTTATGAGGGCATTACGCTAAGCGAATCATTTTTTTAACACTACGCACACAGCAACACGGCCGCCCGTCTCTCTCGCACACAACCATTTCTTCACAGTGCGCAGGAGCACAGGATAAAATAAAGTCGAATATTCGTTCGTACATATGTTAGATTACGAACGCCATAAGCATGACAATACGAAAATCATTCTTCCGTAAATTCAATTTTTTTTACGGGTTTGTATAAAGATATATTCTTAAATTTATTTTTACCATCTACTACAAGAACTTTTTCGGCTAGTCACGCTATTTTTTCGTGTCCTCGTATTGAAGTTTTCCTTATTAAATTTTGAGAGAGCCGAACCCTATTTCGCGTAATTTACCTTTTAAATAAATAAAATTATATTTAAGACCTCCTAAACCTCTTTTGTTCACGGTTCAACATTGGCGTCTCCTAATTTTTGCCACGACAAAATAATCTTGAATTTTAATTTATTGTGGGATACTAAGAGTTCGTTTAAGTATATCTTTAACCGTGAATACACAAGAAGAGTAGATAATAATTATCTAGATAATATATAATATCTTGGGACAACTAACACAACGTCATCTGATGCCAAACTAGGCAGAACATGAACAGTAGCGGAATGAAAATGTTCCTGAATTTTCAAATACACTCGTTAAACGCTTTACATGTTCCTTTCACACTTTAATTATATGTCTAGATTCCAAATCTATCATATAAAATTGGAGCAAAAAACCGATAACAAGTACGGTGAAATGGACGCTTAAAGCTGTCACATGTCGCATGGTTGTTTATTACAATGTCATCAATGTTTTGGTAATAGCAGCGACATGCGATACAATTGAAAATTTAAATATATAATAAAAAAAAGGTGTCGCAGGCATGGTTATCACGTTAAATTATCGTACGTAAACCGACTTTAGAGACAACCATTTTTCTAACCATAAACGAATCGCATGTTGCCTATACCCTCTTCTGTATTTTTTTATAATGTATTCATAGATAATTTGGAGGAAACCCATATCCATTTTTCGACAACGATTTTAAAAGCAATCCATTAAAATAGTTAAGACGAGCTTCTATGTAAATATGTAAATAAAAAGTTTTTATAACTGTTAATCATAGAAATAAGTTTTTAAAGTGAAACTTTTATTAAATCGTCTCAAACTTTTTCGTCTGTGTGTTGCATGTCGCGTGACGGTCGGCCGCGGAGTAGGTATTAGTTGCAGACTTGGTCTACTTTTGTCATTTCCCATTATCATTCCAATTTTCCAAGTATAAAATTAAGATTGATAAAGCGATTTTTATACCCTTAATGGAATATTATTCCAAAAAAATTTAGTTAAATGTCTATAATGTGAAACAATTTGAAAACCAGTTTTACTTTTACCGTGGTTTCATAAAACCACACAATCCTTTTTTTATTATTTACAGTACCTACTTTTATTTTTAACTGCTTTTAACTGTATTATAACATTTTTCCCACATAAACGGGGAAAAAAATAATACTAATAGTACCTACACTATTAGCCTTTAAAAAAAACATTCAACAAGTGTCAAACGTCAAAGACAGTAATTTCATATTTTATAAAGGTTGACTGAGGGAATCATGAAGATAGAGTGAATAATGGAGGCCACATGCTGGCCGAATAATAAAAGTGAAACGATAATGACCTTGAAAATACTGTTGTCCTCTCCATCTGTTTCTAAATAGGCCATGGCCATGGCCACATGGCCACCCTATTTAAGAAAGAGAACTTCTTAAATAGGGTAGCCATGTTTTTTGTACTTCTGGACATTCCTAAATAAATAAATTTAGAGCGACGGAGCCGACTACTTTAAAGAAAAATGCTAAATATCGAGTTACTTACTAATATGAAATTTATCTTTTTATTTAAATATCTACTGAACTGTAAATTTTTAAAAAGTACGGAATTCGAGTTTCTATAAATTACAGTTCAGTAGGTATTAAAACGTAATTTTGTGAAACTTATCTTTGATTTTATTTTCTTTTGGTTGGAAAAGATATCGCGCGTTAAGATTCATTACAGTTATAAATTAGGTATATAACTGTAATGAATCGTAACGCGCGACTTAAATTGTTTCAATATTCAAACACGAACATAGTTCATTGTAAATTCCGCAGAAAAAAATGGTCACCCTACTCATCAGGTGCTTATAGATGGAATTAAAGAAAACATGATATTAAACGGAATAGCAACAAATAATAATACGCAATTTAGGTTTATTATGGTCAGTAGCGGTCGTTTCAAAGTTAAAGTCGTCGCTATACACATAATAATACATAAAATGGTTCAAATTTAAATCTTCAAATCAAACATACATTTATATAATTACGAGTGAAAAGAGAGTCCACATTCTGGGCACCACTCTCTTTTGTAATCTTGCACTATGCAAACATGCACTATTCTTGAATAAATATTGTACAATTTATCTTAGATTTTAAAATGAAAAAAATGACAAAAACATTTTTTTTATTTATACAGTTTTTTTTTTCTTTTCATTACATTTCGGAGCAGCTCGTCTCGATCCGTGCGAGCTTCGTACAGTCGTACCATATACATATACGTTAAGCGAACGCTCGGCCGAGCTACATGGTAGGCGGAGTGGGGGGTGTTAAGTTTTATTTTTGTTACGGAATTTCTTGATTCGGTCGCCGCGCTCAAATCCCGTGATAAAAGCTATGCAATAGCTTAAAACACTTCCCGCCATAAATGTCTCTGTGACACATTAGCCAGGGTTGTCATCATCTACCTATATAAAAATCCTTGACAAAAATTTGTTTAATTAAATAATGTAATAGGTAATTGAATATTAAACTATAGTCAAATGCCAAATATATTTTACAATTCATTATTTGAATGCTAAATATTAGTTACACTGTCAGTATCGCGTACAATCAATATACAAAGTGATTTTTAAGGAACTTGTTATCTTTTGATGGGCAACATTTATTGGACACTTCGAAGAAGACGAAGATTCCAACTTTTCTCCCCGGCTCAGCTCTCTATTCCTTCAATAGAGATAGAATAACTATGGAGTGCACTCCATAGTTATTCTATCTCTATGGAAGGAATGCTCCATCTAGACCATATTTCTTGACTATGAGTAGTTGAACTAAAACCTCTGATGCTGCATTTACATTCGCGGCTCGCGGATCGTCTCGTGGCCCGGCTCCAGGTTCGCGCGAGCCGGCCACGAGACGTTCTTATGTTTGCATGCTCGCGGCGTATAACCAATTAGACTCACTTATATAAATGTACTAGCTGACCCGCGCAACTTCGTCTACGTAAATTTTCCCCGTTTTTGCAACATTTCATAATGCTGCTCCGCTCTTTATTTCTCCACTATTTAATGGATTTTATTATACATATAAACCTTCCTCTTTAATCACTCTATTTATTAAATAAAGCCGCATCACAATTCGTTACGTAGTTTTAAAGATTTAAGCATACATAGGGATATAGGGACAGAGAAAGCAACTTTGTTTTATACTATGTAGTGATTAGAATCCAACATAATAATATAATAATAATCAAATAAAACGTATGAATAAATTAATAATATTACAGTTTTATGAGTTATTGTTATTGTACGACTTCTGTGGCGTGCCAATAGATGGCGTTATTTGTAACAAGTGTGAACACCGCGCTCGCATCCCCCGCAAATCCCTTTGACTTGGCCCAAAAAGCGGTTTTTGGACGTTTACATTCGCGTCTGGCGGCTCGTTTCGTGACTCGCAAGAAAGTGCGCATGCGCAATCAGATTATTATCCAAATGAATAGATGGAACGTATATATCTGTTTCATTAAGCTATTATTGCAATCTTGCAATACTTTGGTTCTCTTTATGCGAATTGAGAAGTAGTCGTTTAATGTTATTAATTAATTCCCATTGTGCGTGTGACATTACAAAATAACCGTGCTATCATTCATGTCTGTCAAGAAACTGTAAATCAATTTTCTAAATTTTTTCGCATGTGGTTGATGTATGTCTACTTTTTTTAACGACGAAGTTTTTATTTCAAGGTTCCATCTATTGCCTTAGTTGAGTTATTAATCTGAATAAAACCTTATTATTACTCGTAGTTTGACAACATGTTGGCGTTACTGTTCCTTGATTCGGTTCAAGTAAAATTGGACTCTAAGGTGACAAACATTTTCATTCCGCGACTGTACTGTGGCAACCAGATCACTGATAACATACTTATATATTTCTAAATACATCCATATTATAGTTAAATTACACCCAGATACAAAATAAACCTTCATGCTAATAACACAAAGTTTTATCTCGGGTGGGGATCGAACCCACGACTTCTGGCTTAGCAGTGAAGGCCATTAACCATTAGACTAACAGGCCAGACTAAGTAAAAGCAACTCTAGTAGATGATATTGTATGTAATTTGGCTTTATGTATACTACAGATGAAGGCATTGTTAGTAAGAACTTAGGTGTCGTAAAACCGCTTATTCATTGCCATGCCGAGGGAACATTTCATCCTAAATAAATGTTTGACACTTTGCTAACATAGTATTTTACATAGGTATTTTTCTTGATAACTTATTGAATCAGGTGTCTCTTGACGGAAATCCATTAAGGAGGAAAGATATTCCTTTGTTGGGTCCTCTTTTTTTAGTTGAGCGTGTTCGATGTATCAATCTATTTCGATTGTTGCTGATGGTGCAGTGGTTAGTGATCTTGACTTGACTGCTAAGCTAAAAGTCGTAGGTTCGTTAGTTTTTTTGTCTGGATGTATAATCTAAAATATATCTAGTATCTAAAGATCTAAATACCTATATGTCTTATATTTATTTATTTATTTATTTATTTAAACTTTATGCACAAAATTGTACAGAGGCGGACTTAATGCTAAAAGCATTCTCTGCCAGTCTACCTTAGGGCGATGTAGAAATGTAGTATGTAGGTGCAGTAAACCTGTAGATATTACATACAATCAGACAAAGAAAACTAAAAAAAAATATATATAAATAATAGTATAACAAAACTAATTAAATATACTTACATAAATACACAATAAATAAATACCATAAATACATATACCGGCTTAAGAATAGTACCACCCCATCTCTTCCCGTGGGTGTCGTCAAGGCGACTAAGGGATTTCACTCCGGAAGACGGGCAGCAGCGTCCTCTGCGTACTTAAAGTCTTACTGCGATCGCCAACCCGCTCGCCAAGCGTGGCGATTATGGCAATTACCCCCAGGATCTACATATTAGTAGGTTTTAATGGGGAGACCCGTGCCCAGCAGTGGGCCATCGTATGGGTTGATATGTATGTATGTATATGTATGTACATATATACTTACATACCATAAATTCTATATATATACCTACATAAATTACATATAAGTTACAAATGTAGAGGTGATTCAACTAGTTCATCCAGGAACAGAGTACGTACTTTCGATTTAAAATTAAGACGATTAGGTGCTTGTCTAATTTCGGGGGGCAGCGAATTCCAGAGGGAAACAGACTGAACAAGGAAAGAGGTACCAACGAATCCAGAAGAATGAGAGGGACATAGAAGAAGCAGATTGTTGGTAGATCGTAGATCTCTACTATGAGAGGAGTGCAAGTACTGGAAGTTAGAAGTCAAGTATAAGGGTGCAGTAGGAGAATTGAGAATTGAATAGAGTGTAGTGAGAGCGCGCAAACTACGACGCTGGCGAATAGGGAGCCATTTCAGTTTGGAACGGTAAGAAGAGACATGGTCAAACTTGCGAAGATTAAAAATGAATCTAATGCAGTTATTTAGAAGGCGGTCATATTTATTAAGGAGTTCTGCATTCAGGTCAAGATAGCATACATCGCCATAGTCAATCAAGGGAAATATCAGCGCCTGGACAAGCATTAACTTGGTATTAGAGGGAAGAAAATTCTTTAGACAATATAAAGCCCGCAGTGTACCCGTAACCCTTTGACTAACACTAGTTACCTGAGCTTGCCAGTTGAGGTGGGTGTCCATGAAAATACCAAGATTCCTAACCGATTCATTAAAAGGGATAACTGAGCCGTTAAATATTATTGATGGCAATGTGTCGGTGTTCAATCGGCTTAAAATTCGTTGACTCCCTATCACGATGGCCTGACACTTGCAAGGATTTACTGTTATATCTAAATCCCTTGTCCACCATTTTAACCAACTTTAAAACGGAAGACTTCTTTTTAGGGTTCCGAACCTGAAAAGGTAAAAACGGAATCCTTGAAGGATGACTTTGTTGTCCGTCTGTCTGTCAAGAGCTTTCTTCTCAGGAACGTGGAGGTATCGATAGTATCAAGAGTGAAATTCTAAAGTCCCTTGAAGCTGTGAAAAATCAAACATCATCAAACTTATGAGTTAACGTTAAAAAAAGATAGGGCAGTTTATTTTAAAAACTGCGAGAATCGATTCCTGAACTATCTATATATATATATATATATATATATATATATATATATATATATATATATACATAAAAGGAGAAGCTGACTGATTGACATATCAACGCAGGGCCTAATCTATTAGGGTTAGAAATTTTTCACCGGGGTTATTTTTATAACATAGTGCTCCCCACTAAGAAATAATTTTTGAAAATTCACCCCCTAAGGGGGTTAAGCGAGGGTGCAAAGTCAGTATGAAAATTTGCCGTTAAAATATTTTGGTAACAATCTGACATCCACGCGAGCGAAGCCGCGGGCATAAGGTAGTTCATAATATTCACATACAAATTTGTACGGAACCTGCAGTGGGCAAGTCCGACTCGCACTTGTCAGGTTTTTTATATGTATGTCCACCGATGGCGCGAAGACGGCTAGACCGATTTGAAAAAATATTTTTGTGTTGGAAAGGGTATACTTTCAAGTTGGTCCCATTGTCATCCGATCAGGATCTACGGATGGGATCCTGATCGAAATAGAGGTAACTGTTCAAATGTTAAAAGGCTCATTTATAATGTATTTCATAGTGGTTCATGCATTTACTCTCAAAATGCACCAATTGGTGAAGTGGAACTGATAATGAAGACAAGCAGAACTATTCAATATTTTGTAAAAGTAAATGAGCAGTTGACATTATGCTATTGTTACTTAAATAAATTACAAACCAACCCACTAAAAAGTAAAAATAAAAACTTTTTTACAAAAAAATATTAAACCAACTTCAAAAATAAATACAAGGTATTTATTAAATACAACTAAAAAGCATTATATACTCCTAATATAGGTACATTTTGAAGTTTGTACGAAAAACATAGAAACTACATTTCCTGGCACCAACTTAGAAATATATATGTATGTATATTATATAATATGCTTTTTAGTTACCTTGTATTTATTTTTATTTATGAGTTTTGCTTCAACTGAGTATGTAAGGTGTAGCCAGAATATTATTGCATTTCCTAGTGTCAAAGGAATATAAACCCAGGGTTAAAGGGGATTTGTTCTGACTACTGCAATGTTTGGGGTTCACAGATCGAACGTGAGTGATGTGTTTCCTCCTTAATGTATTCACTAACGTATTTTTGCTAACTCAGAATATTCGGTAGGTGCTCCTAGCGGGAAATTGTTTTCCAATGGTCATACAATAGTGTTAACTACTACCCAAATTAAAGTAACTGTTTGATTATGCATAATGTGTTAGTTAGGATTATAGAATTACTATCGTAATTATATCATTAGGTTAAATATGTGATAAAGGTAACTTATGATAAAAACCCAAAGTGAATACGCCTTCAAAGAAGATATCAACTGTATGGATTATGCCATCTATTTACTCTTCTCAGTTTATTAGTTCAAATTATAAATTTATCCAGGCTCTTTGATACGTCCAATTTCTGAAACAATATCACATCGCGTCGTGTACTTTACCTACCTAAAGACAATGTTAGTGAGTGAGCAAATAGGGATATTGATTTTCTCCGTCAATTTATTATTTTGTTCCAGATTTCTTGTTAAAATATAATTATTGTTTGCTCCATCAAATATTATTACCTATCTTATATACTAACATAATAAAGCTGAAAATTTATTTGAACGCGATAATCTCCGAAGATATTGAATTTAGGTATATTTATCTGAAATTTGGAATGGCGGTAGATTGAAGCATCATGAAAGTTAGGTACTTAGAAAAGCTAGGTACTTTTTATCCTCGCCAAGTAAAAGCTAGACATATATATTATCTCTCCTTTATGATCGAAGATGGCAGCAGTTTAAACCGGCCTACACCGCCACTACCAGCTTCCTCCGTGCCCAAGGACATCTCTTTACATTACTATATCTCTTATTATAAGCAAGATCACCGGTCAGACCTAGGGATATGGCATAATTTCTTAGAGATTTTAATCGAAAATGATAAGACTTACAAAAACAAAAGTAATTTAAAGTTACCCTTACCAATAGAAAGCCACGTTATTTGTGAGTGTCATAGGTTATATAACATCACGCTACGATCAACAGGAGTGGAGCATCAATGAAAAATGTTGCGAAAACGGGGAAAAATGACGCAAACGAAGTTGCACGGGTCAGCTAGTAATCATTTTTTACTTTCTTCAGTAAAAGTAATAAAATGTAATAAGATTCGAATTTATTTTTCTAGTAGGTATTTTTTTTAATACCCCAGCACTTACCTTAACTTGGTTTATGTACCTGACATAAATCAAGCTCAAAAATACAGAACCGAGTTAGGCCACCCCGACTTCACGTGTTATTTGTTTGTGACACCCCGAGGGTGTTTTTAATATTTTTTTTAAATAAAAATGAGCCGCCTTCTTAAGTTTATTCGAAAATTATTAAAACGCTATTTGATTTCGTTGACCTAATATCTGTTTTGATTAAAAAACAAGTCTATTGACTCATTTAGACATGGCCGCCGCAAGTTCATATTATCGATTACCATTTACCATAATGTTTATTCGAATATTGAGCCGCGAATAGCTCATACGGCCATCCTGACGCTTTGACATGTATATCAAAGAAACACATCACCGAATGTAAATTTCGATGACTCACTCCTATGTTTTATTCTATATCTCTAAACAATCTACAATCTACAAAACTATCTAGCTTAACTATCCTCTACGTCGAACACAAATTATTCATTACGGAAAGCATAAAAAAAACTTATAAAACCTAAAGTTTATTGTTTTTAAACTTTCGCGATTTTTGGTCTGATCGAATTGCACCGATCGCGGTCACGGGTCGACAGTCGACCCGTGACCACGATCGGTGCAATTCGATCGAAACGTCGGGTAAATAAAATGTTCGTACCTTTAAATAATTCACGCGATTAAGTCCCGAAATATATCTTAAATACCTAAAGTTTAGTTACCACCTATAGGATATAACAATAGTAGATGGACTAAGACTGACTCTGAAAAGGCCACAACCTTTGCTGAACACCTAAGTGACGTTTTTCAGCCACATCTACCCAAATATGCCTGCTCCTAAAAAATACCACACCTAAAGAAGTATTAAGTGAATTAAAACAATTACAAGAAGGTAAAGCTCCAAGATACGACGTTATTGATGCAACGCTTTGAAAAAAACCTACCACACAAGGGGTATATGGCACTGGTAAAAATTTACAGTGCCTGCCTACGACTTTCACACTTTCCCGGACCGTGGAAGATAGCACAAGTAGTAATGGTACCCAAGTCAGGGAAGCCACCGCAGGAAACCACCTCATACAGACCCATTAGCTTGCTATCTGCTACTGGCAAATTGTTAGAAAATATATTGCTTAAAAGAATGAAACATCACCTTAATAAAATAATTCCAATCCACCAATTTGGATTCCGGGAAAAACATGGTACAGTTGAGTAGGTGCATCGCACCGTACATTTTATCGGTTGATGTCTGGAAAACAGAACGTATTGTTCTGCAGCTTTTTTAGATATAAGCCAAGCGTTCGATAAAGTGTGGCATGACGGCTTAATATATAAACTGAAAAAGTATCTGCCCCACTCTTTTCTGCATATCCTCATATCTTACCTTAGCCAAAGAAGCTTTGAGGTTAAATTCAACAATGAGTGCCCAGAACTATATAATATTAACTTAGGTTTCCTTCAAGTCAGTATACTTGGCCCCGTACTTTACCTCATTTATGCGGCGGATCTTACAACGAACGAAAATACAATGACAGCAACCAATGCTGATGACACCGCCTTGTTATCGGAAAGCGCGTGTCCTGAAACTGCCAACTCAAGGCAGCTAAAGATCCATCATAATGAAATCAAAGAATGGCTCAAGCTGTGGAGAATAAAAACTAACCAAAACAAATCGACTCATGTTACTTTCACATTCAAAAAATATACTTGTCCACCCGTAAAGTTGTATAACCAGCTCATTTTCATGCTGTGACAGTCTTAGTGGAGAGGAAGGTCTTCATCATACGCGGTTAAAGCGTAGTGACATTCCCTGCTTGAGTACCCGATTATACATGCATACATACATGCCTACGAACATAAATACGGGTCAAACAGAAAACTACCTTTTTTGAAGGCGGTTAGAAATGATAAGTCATACAAAAACAAAAGTAATTTAAAGTTTATCCTTTTTAGCCTGTAACGTCTTAACTCCCAAGTTTTTATGTCTCTAATGAAAATCTGTGCCGTTTTAAAGCCCTTACCCTAATTACTCGTCAACAAAATAGTGTTACTTAATCGAAAAAGTTAATCTATCAAACAAGCTGATCGAATTTACACAACAAAAGTAAGTAGGTACGAACGCAATAAAGTTAGCTTTCTATATAAACCGCATCTCATCCGTTCATCTCATAGCACAAAAATACACACGTCAAACTTATAACACGACTGACCTCAACACCGGCTTAAGAAAATAACATTGGTGCCAACGTTGGGACAAGCGTTATTCTAAAATCCACATGTTGGACGAGTGGTGTTGGGACGGACGTTGGAGCCAAAGTGTGGAGCCGGCGTCATAGTACTAGTACGCTGGACTGGCTTCCCCGTACAAAGTAATTCAATTCAATTTTTTTTATTTATGGCAAGCAGTGCCGATGTCGACAATTCTGCCAATGTGAAGTGTGCTAGGAAGTCCCATGTGTTTTTATAAAGAAAAAGGTACTTAGCAAAAGTAGATTTCTGGAATTTAGAGTAGACTAAATGTGTTATTTTGTCGACTGGGTTACAACACTGAAACAAACACATAAATAGATAAATAAATAAAACATGAAGTTTTACCCGTACAAAGTAACAGCAATTTCAAATGCCGAATCGAATGACAGTCTTGTAAACTTTTTTGACACTTATGACAAATGGCCGTTGTTGTTATCCTTGTTACACAAGTTTATAATTCCATTTGATTTTTTCAAATGACCGTTGAAATGTCGAAATCAAACATTGGTCGTTGCGTGATGTTATATAGCCTATAGCCTTCCTCAATAAATGGGCTATCCATCAGAAACATATTTTTTCAATTCGGACCAGTAGTTCCTGAGATTTATGCGTTCAAACAAACAAACCTTCAGCTTTATAATATTAGTATAGACTAGCTGTCCCGCGCAACTTCATATGCGTAAATTTTTACCGTTTTTGCAACATTTCTCGTCGCTGCTCCGCTCCTATTAGTCGTAGCGCTATGTTATATAGCCTATAGCCTTCCTCGATAAATGGGCTATCTAATAAAAAAAGATTTTCGTCGAATCGGACTAGTAGTTCCTGAGATTAGCGCATTGAAACAAACAAACAAACTCTTCCGTTTTATAATATTATATTATAGATTAACATTATTATTATTATTGTAAAAGTACGATATCTGTGTAAAAATACAAACAATGGAGTGATGAAGTAGTTCGCTAGCTGTGAAACAAAGTACATTACAAAGTCGGAACATAGCAGTTTTGTACCAGGAACTTTATACGCCTGCACTTCTTTCCAACTATCCTTTTTTAAAAACTTTGTGGTTGGATTTCCTTCGCAAGTTTTATAATACGAGAACTTACCTACAACTGATTCTTAACTAAATGTAAAAAAAGTTTCTCTGTACATAAGGTATGAATATAAAAAGACCTTTGACATTTCGAGTAAATTTTACTTCGTGATGCAAATAGATTTCATAAGATTCCTTTGAATCTTGCTTTATATGGGCGCCATATTTGAATGCCACTCCCACAACTAAGACGAATATAATGACAACGGAAGCCCTACTAAAAATCCACAAGGCGTTTCAGTCACTGAACGTGTCAGAGAAATAGACATACTTTATCTATCTACATACATACGCTCAAACAACATTGGATTCCCTTTTTAGGGTTCCGTAGTCAAAAGGGCAAAACGGAACCCATATTTAATAATATCTTGGGATAACTCACACGACGCCTTCTGATCTCAAACTAAGCAGAGCTTGTACCATGGAAAGCAGACAAACGATAAACATACTTATATATTTCTAAGTATATACATAACTAGCGGATGCCTCGCGGTTTCAGCCGCGTATTTCCCGTTCCCGTGGGAATACAGGGATAAAAAATAGCCTATGTCACCCGGGGTTAGTGTAGCTTCACAACGATGAAAGAATTTTTCAAATCCGTCCAGTAGTTTCGGAGCCTATTCAATAAAAACAAACAATCAAATCTTTCCTCTTTATAATATTAGTATAGATATACATAAATAACACTCAGACACAGAATAAACCATCGTGCTTATCACACAAAGTTTTATCCTGGGCGGGGATCGAACCCACGACCTCCGGCTTAGCAGTCAGGGTCACTAACCGCTAGACCAACAGGCCAGTCTACTAATTAATAATTTATAAGTAACACAATGTATCACATTTGTGGTGACTGTGAGTTCTGTGAATACATTTTTTAAACCCAAATGGTACAAGAACGGTTCAAATTCTGAATAGCAGTAAATTTCTCACAGCAATTTCCTAAATTGATTAAATATTTGAAAAAAAAATTACGTTACGTTAGTAAACGTACATACGCTAAATGAATGTTCTACTCGTGAAGTTATCTAGGTCTATAGACGTCCTAGAGACTTGATTAAAATACTAGATGAGTAAAGCTCTTATTCTAGTCAATTTACAAATTGATTACTGTATCAGTACAGTATCGACATTCCAATAGTTCGATTGGCAGCTGGGTGAGTGTATCGGGCGCCTTATTTTCAATATTAGTGTTCGCCCGCGGCTTGTCTTGTGTGGAAATTGATTATCACGATGAAAACTATTTCATGAAACTACTTAACCGTTGTTCCGTGGCGAATTCAATAACGCCGTACTAATCATACGCAAAAAAATACAAAATTGTCTATGGTCTCCAGCACAAATGTTCTTTATTTTCATTCTTTTCTTTTGCGCAGGTGGGTTTTTTATTTTTAAAATGTATTTTTTTATTTTATACTTTTTAGTGGTTGTAGGATGTAACAACTAACTTTTATCACAGCTATTGCTGACTATTGGAAATTAAAAAAAGGATTGTTGCTAATTAACTTTTCTAGTATTACAGTCATAATCATGCTATACCTTTTTGAAATGCTTAAGATTAGCCCTTTAATTTGATATCCATTTTGAGTTAATCAAGAAAACTTTTTTTTTCACTTCTCTCGTTTTTGACATCCCTGCCGCCGTGTTTGTTTTTTTTTTCAAACATCACTTATATAAGAATACTGGGGCGTTGAAGACAAACCTAAAGATGTCTTAATTGCTTAAATTCGGCTTGTGGTTTGAAAAACATGGGGTAATAAAGAGAGATTACATACATACATACAAGAGACGCGCAAAAAACATAACCCTTCCATGCAGTCGGGTAAAAAAAGAAATAAAGCATAGTTTCGAATTAATAAGAATTAGTTGGTCTAGGTAATTTTTTTAAATCTTAGAAAAAACAAATGCAAAGGCTGAGTCAAAATAGCAAAAACGGAACCCTTATACTTTCGCCATGTCCGTCTATCTGTCTATCTGTCCGTATGGCACAGGCATTTTACTCAAATACTACCTACTCAATGAATATTGATGAAATTTAGTGAAAAGGTGTCATATAGTAGCCGCTACTTAGTTTGATAGCTAAATAATAAAAATAAATATTTTCAGGGGGGGGAGGGCACTCCATACATGTAACAAAAGCTATTTTTTTTTTTTTACAAACATCAACGTGTGGCACCTCATTCGACAGGTCTTTCAAAAACATTTTAAGGTTTATAATAATTTTTTTGATTATATTATTTATTATAAAAAGTGATTTTCATGAATATGCTAAAATAAATACTTCTCTAAATTACATCTATAATAATACAATATATACAAGATATTTACAAAAAAAAAAATAGTAAAGTGAGGACACAAAACCGTTTAGGCGTCAAAGAATTCCTCCCCATCGATGTCAACTGGTAACGTTCCCAGAAGGCTGGCAGCATTGCCACGTTGGATGGCAATGCTAATTCTTTGTGCAAAGAATAGGCCAGCCTTCTGGTCCCGGGAAGCACTAATGAGGCGTCTAGAGATTTCCTTAAAAAGGTGGCGCGCACTTGGGCCCCACGGCCACAGCGTCTCAACTCCAAACGGCTAAAATATATATGACGGAGAAACGCCTTCAGATGTGTTTTTAAAAAGCGTGACGTCAGCAGAGCTGACGTCATGATCTTCAATTTGGTGGTTACTCATATTAAAACTCAGTCGATTTTATTTAAACTTTTATATTCGAGAATTTATTTGGGAGCTCCGTACGCTCCGACAGCTCGAACAAGAATGAGCTGCGATGCGTCGGGCGCCCGTATTTATACCAATTTTAGTCTCGCAAAATCAATGGTATTAAACTAACGTAAAATAGTTTGTATGAGTAATATTTTATGATTTTACAATTAAATAAAGGTTATGTAGTGTAAATAGTCATGATTATAAATTACAAATCAAATAATTACAATTAATAATCAGTTTTTAAATTATAAGTTCGTTTCTTTTTAAACAGTGTTCGTTAAACACAATGAATTAATTGAATTAGTTATTTACAATCAGTTTTATTATTAATATTTCTTGTTTATATATTGTATTTGTACATAGGTATTTGGTTTTGCGCCGATACGGCCATTCTGCAAGGCGGTGCGTGCTCTGCACCGGCCATGATGTGATTGTTTTCTGTAACAAAATTCTCTTTTGGGTGTGGTATCTGTGCGTAAATATAATAAGTACTTTTTGGGAGATATTAAGTATTTTAGTGAATTCTCGGTGGTTCTTGTGAAGCTTTTTAATTTTTATTATTGGAAATAAGTGATAGAGGGATTTCCTCACGGGTTCTCGGAGTTTATTGTAGTTTCTCGAAGATTATCGGTGTTTCTCGGAGTTTCTCGTAGCTTCTCGGTGTTTCTCGTAGTGTCTCGGTGTTTCTCGTAGGTTCTCGGTGTTTCTCGTAGGTCTCGGTGTTTCTCGTAGGTTCTCGGTGTTTCTCGTAGGTTCTCGATGTGACATATTTACTCTCGGAGTTTAAATGTGAGGGATATTTGCAAGATGGTGGATTTAAGATAAAAGTAATGTTAACTTACAGTTTTTAGTCTGATGGTGTGTTTCCGTCCCCGAGGTCGGAACTTGGATGTACAGATGGTCCCGCCCGTGATTTAGATGGCACGGGCTCAGTTGGCGTTGAATTGTTGTCTTCCATATGTTCTGCCGATACGGTCTCTTGCTCGCCTGGTTGAGGAGCCGCTCGCAACTGGTCATGAGCGACTTTTCGTGGCCGTCCTCTGCCGGTGACTTTTTTTACCAGATAACGGTCGTTTTCTAAGATTCTGCAAATTTCGAACGGTTCGCTGAATTTTAGATCTAATGAGGTTTGATTACGAGGGTTGTTTTTAATTAGTACATAGTCTCCTCTTTGAAAATGTTTTATCTTCGCTTTATGTTGATTGAAGCGTTGCCTGTCTTTTTCGGCAGATTGAGACATTCTTTGTTGCACATATTGGGTAAGTGCTTCGAGATTTATTGTTTCATTTTCAATATCTACTAAATTCAGTAGTTCTGGTGGAACGCAGTGTTTTCGTTGGGTAATAAGTGTGAGTGGGGCGACGCCCGTAACACGGTGAGTTGTGCAATTCATTGCCAGTTGTAGCTCTTCAAGTGTGGTGTGCCAAGCTTCAATCTCATAGTTTTTAATCATGATTAGAGCATTTTTGAGAGTCGCCACTACCCTTTCTACTTGTCCATTGGCTCGGCTGACTCCTGGCGCTATGGCGTGTATATTTATCCCAAATCGTTCACAGTAGTCTTTAAATTCGCCCAAGAATTCTCTGCCGCCATCCACAATAATTTGATCTGGAGCTGCAAATAGATGTACGGTGCGTTTTAAGGCTGCAAGGGTACTATGTGGACTTTTGTTAGTCGCGTAGTAGAGTAAAACGTATTTAGTGAATGCATCGATTGTCACGATAACGTATTGTTGTTCGTTTTGGGTTCCCATTTTTCCTGTAATGTCCATATGGATTACTTGAAAAGCAGCTGTTGGTTTTTGAATTGGGTGTAATTGAGCTTGTACAGCGCCAGAAGCTCCTTTGGATGTTCTGCATATCACACAATTATCAACAAATCTGCGGACAGAAGAACTCATTTTATTAAACCAATACGTTTCCTTGATCTTCTGTAGGGTCTTCTCCCAACCCGGGTGCTTAAGAGCAGTGTGATACGAGTTAATTATACTCCATTGAAAAGCCTTGGGAACTACCGTGCATGTTTTTAATCCGAAAACTGGATCTTGGACATTCTTTTTAAGAATATCATCTTCTAAAATATAATCTGCTACTGGATTATTGTCTCGTAATGAGTCCATTAGTGATCGTAGTTCTTCATCTCGCCGTTGTTCAACTTTGAGCCACTCCATATCTTTTGTCATGACATTTACAGCAAGCTGATTGGGATTCCTGCTGAAAAAGTCTGCGTGCTGGAGTCGCTCGCCTTTGCGGTATTCTACTTCAAAGTCGTAGTTCTGTAAGAATGCCCACCAGCGATGGATTCTTGGCAGTAGGTCCTTCTTATATTTAGACGCTTTCAGCGCATTGCAGTCCGTTATAACTGTAAATTTTCGTCCGTAGAGATATTGGCGAAAATGTTTGATAGCCCGTACGACTGCCAAAGTTTCTAACTCGTACGAGTGGTAACGACTTTCAGCATCTGTGGTTCTCATGCTCATAAAAGCAACTGCATGTTGGCGTCCATTAATTATTTGCACTAATACTGCACCAAATCCCAGACTACTTGCATCCGTGTATAGTTGTATAGGTGCTGTTTCTTGAAACAGCGTTAGTACCGGAGCAGATGTTAAACATTCTATCACTGTAATTCGAGCTTTTTCGTGTCTATCATCCCATTGCCATTTTGCACCCTGTTTTGTTAATTCATATAAAGGCACCATTATGCGTGAAAAATCTGGAATATACTTCCTGAAATAACTTGCTAATCCATTGAACTGTCTAACTTGTTTAGGATTTTTTGGAATTGGCGCTTTGACTAGTGCTTCAACTTTCTTTGGACTTGGTCGAACTTGTCCATCTGAGACCAAATTACCAAGGTATTCAATCGATCTCTTAAAAAAACTGCATTTATTTGCATTGATTGAGAAGCCAGCCTCCTGTAGTGCTATAAGGATACGTTCAATATTTGACAGTCCTTCAGGGAATTCTGCACATTTACTTAATACGTCATCAACGTACACCTGTGCAGCTGTCCCTAGTAGCGGTGATAACGCCCTGTTAATGCACCGCTGATATACTGAACAGGCATTACTTAAACCAAAAGGCATGGTCACATATTCATAAAGTCCATCTGGTGTAACAAAAGCGGTCTTTTCTATTGAGGCTTCTGCAATAGGTATTTGGTGAAAACCGGCCGCCATATCCAAACTTGTGTAGTAATAACCGTTGGCAAGCTGATCAATCTGGTCTGAAATCAGTGGCAACGGATAATGATCACGTAAGGTGTTGGCGTTGAGTTCGCGGAAATCCACGCATAAACGATCATCGCCGTTCTTCTTCTTCACCAAAATAATCGGGCTTGAGTAAGGTGATTTACTCTCTCGGATAATCCGGTGTTCGAGTAACTCCTTGATGATAGCCCGAACTTTCTCCCGTTCGACTGGGCTGAGGCGGTATGGTCTTCGTTCCACATATTTATTTGGATCTTTTAGTCTAATCTCTAACATACCAGTGTTCACTCTAGTTTTGGGATATCCGTGTATGAATAAATGTTCATATTTGTTCAAAAGTCTTTGTAATTGTGCGATCTCATCTTCATTGATCAGATCACAGTCTAATTTTTCGAAGATCGGATTACTAGTGTTTACATGGTTGATAGCTTGTTGGTGAATTAGTTTAGTTTCACTTGAAGTAATTATCATGTTTAGATTATTGTCATGAATTAAGTTCATGCCCACTAAAACATCTGTTGACATTTCATAGTCTGGTAGTATATTGAACTGTAGTTCAACATTGATGCCATCAATCGTACAAATGGTTGTTAACTTGCTTAAGGACAACACTGGAAATTGTCCAATTCCTTTTAGATAAGTAGCAGATAACCCCCTTTGTCCAGGTAACAGTGCTGCAACTGATTCTCGTATAAGTGAGCACTCGGCCCCACTATCGAATATTGCTTGTATAATCTTTGTACCAACCCGAAGAGTTATTGGAGCGAGCTTCGTACCGTTTATGCAGTTCACATTTGAGGTAAGTGAACGTTCCCGTTTGAAGCAAACATCATAGGTGTGGCCAGGTCTCTTACAAAATGTGCATGAGGGTACATTTTTAGGCCTAGAATCTTCTTTCGCATCCGTTTTATCTTCAGGCTTCTTAAATCGACAGTTACTAGTGATATGATTGGTTTTCTTGCATATGCGACAACTTGATTGTGCATTTTCGGTTAGTCGAGGTCGCTTATTGAGGGTAGTTGTGTTTGAATTAGAGTGTGAACGCTTTTTGCGTATTGATGAGGCGATGGATATAAGTTCTGGTACTGTAGTAGCCCTAGTGTTTAATAATTCAATGCGCAAGCGTTCATCATTAACGCAACCAATGACAGCCTCCACGGCATGTTCATTATCTAAATTGTCTTTAGTAATTCTCCTCCACCGTACCCAGGCGCGTGATAGAAACTCTGCAATATCTTGGGATGAATCGTAGATATGTTCCCTGAATCGAAGAATATCGCGAGAATATCTATTCTCTGGTTCAAATGTGGTGATAAGGTTTTTTCGTAATTCTTCCCAAGAAGACGTCGTTACCATCCAGTCATCGATCCACATTTTAGCTCGACCTTTAAGCAAGCTACATACTTTCATACGTATGTCAAAGTCATTTAGTTTGTACGTGTCAACTGCCTTATCTATGTGTTGGCACCATTCGCGTACCCCCACGTTAGTATCAGGATCAAATGATGGTAGGTAAACGTCTTTGATCTTGACTTTTGATTCGGAGGGTAGACCGCACAAACGATCCGACATTTTCTGCATCATGTCCATCATCTGCATGTAGAATTGTGGCGGTAGCCCGCCCATAGACAGGTTAGGTATGGTATTACATGATTGTGGTGGTAGCCCGTCTATAGACAGATTAGGCATGGTGTAACATGGTTGTGGTTGCAATGGTACAGTTGCCGATGAGATATTCGGCACTGCTTGGGTTACATGACGCTGTGTGGTTTTTTCAAATGGTTCAGGTGGTGAACGAGCTGATGAGGAGGTGGTTAGGATTGGAATCTCTTCCAATCCCACTTCTGATGACGGAGAAACGCCTTCAGATGTGTTTTTAAAAAGCGTGACGTCAGCAGAGCTGACGTCATGATCTTCAATTTGGTGGTTACTCATATTAAAACTCAGTCGATTTTATTTAAACTTTTATATTCGAGAATTTATTTGGGAGCTCCGTACGCTCCGACAGCTCGAACAAGAATGAGCTGCGATGCGTCGGGCGCCCGTATTTATACCAATTTTAGTCTCGCAAAATCAATGGTATTAAACTAACGTAAAATAGTTTGTATGAGTAATATTTTATGATTTTACAATTAAATAAAGGTTATGTAGTGTAAATAGTCATGATTATAAATTACAAATCAAATAATTACAATTAATAATCAGTTTTTAAATTATAAGTTCGTTTCTTTTTAAACAGTGTTCGTTAAACACAATGAATTAATTGAATTAGTTATTTACAATCAGTTTTATTATTAATATTTCTTGTTTATATATTGTATTTGTACATAGGTATTTGGTTTTGCGCCGATATATATAATCTCCAAAAATCACAAGGTAGCCCGTAATAAGTACATTAAACTAAATTTATTTCGGACATGATCGGATATACCGTCATTGAGTTATTGCTGAAAAACTGCGTTTCTCAACAAAAGGGCGTAAGTGCCATGAACATACGCTCTTCTGCTGATGCAATTATTCAAGGCTGTAGAACCCTACACTGAGCATGGTCCAACATGCTCTTGCCCGGTTTTATTTAAAGAGTACCATTCATTACCTAGAATAGTGAAAAGACTCGTCACGTCATTTGCGACGGTACCCTTTACTGTAATATGGCAGTTTGTCGCTCACTATAAGAACTTCAAGTTCATTAAACTGGGTTATATTTTTCAGCAAGTATTTCAGTTAGTTTTTTTTTTTTTTTGAACGAAGAGACACTGAACACTGAATGAAGAGACGACCGCGTTGTAAGCCCAATGGTAATAAAAATAATAATAAACCTCGGAGTTAGTCGTTATCTCCTCCTACGCGACTAACGCAATACTCTAAAGGCATAGTAGCAGCTCTGAAAATCCTTATGGCACCAATAAAAATGTCTCTTAAAGGTAGCAGCTTGTGGCGAGCTGTTGGAGTGTTGCGACTCCACGGACCTGATTGTTCCCGGAGGAAGGCCCTGTTTTACATCTCTGGCTTGCCTTCATTGGCCGGCTGGAGTGAACACTGACAAAAACAGGCTAGAGCAGCGAGAGCTTATGCTCGAAGGGTTGATGTGTCATATAAGTAAGTAAGTGGCGAGTGGGCACGTGATGCTGGACCCACAGGGAGCGCGTGATCGTTGTATAAAGTCCAGAGGCACCCCTCAACCCTTAGCCGCTCAAGGTATGTTGCATTTTTAGGGTTCCGTAGCCAAAATCGCAAAACGGAACCCTTATAGTTTCACCATGTCCATTTGTCCGTCCGCACCTATGTTCAGAGACTGTTAGTGCTAGAAGGCTGTAATTTTGCATGGACACATATTACTTACGCCGACAAAGTGAAAGAATCAAATCTTGAAAAACATTTTTATTTGGGGTACCTTTAAAGTACGAGTGTGATTTTTTTTTCTTACTTACCCCGTTGTGTGGGGTATCATTAGATAGGTCTTTTAAAAACGTTTAGGGGTTGGAAAGATGATTTTTAGATCTAGGGAACCGTTTGTAAAATATTAAGCTTTAAAGTGCAAATTTTTGGTAGAGTCAAGTGTCCCCCCTGCCAGCTAAATGGTTGATGTTGGGTATGTGAAAAAAAACATGGTAGTAGTATATATAGTGAAAGTACAGGAAAAACTATCACAGCTAAATAGGCTTCTCAAGTTTACGAGTAACAGCTGATTAAATGAGAAGAAACAATTTTTTTCTACAAATTCCGTTGTAAAATATTATTAAATAGATATAACGTTGTAAGTATGAAACAAAAACAACAGAAAACCTACTTCTTACACACCGCCTGCCCATTTGTCCGTATTTTCAAGATGTGTTTACAGGGCAGGCGCCTCTATAGCCCAGTATATTTAGTCACAATTTCTTGTAAGTTTTACTCTAGCCAGTGTATACAGCGATAATCGTCGGTTTTGGTCACATCGCTTTAGATTAAAATGTCTAAAGGGCAAAGACAGACATAATAATATTATTAATACTTATGTGTTAATGTAATATTAAGTTATTAATAATAATCATGTCGTTCATATAAAGCGAGGGCAGATAGTGGAATCCGAAGGGACTCGACTCTCGGATTCGCAACTGAGACCTATAAGTACAACAGGCGCTGTGCATAAATGAGGTTGACATAAAACAGCTGCTGCGGGAACGTTTCTACGGCCTCCTGAAAAAAGTGCTTCAGCCTTTTGTCAGGTGGCAACAAGATCCGGGCCTGCAACAGTTGGGTCATGCCACTTCTTATGTACTCCTTCGGCACACTCAAGTGGACTCAGACTGAATTAGACATCCTGAATCGAAAAGTCCGTACACTGATGACCTAATACCCGATATATATCCCGCGGAAGTGTGGGGGCCGGGGTTTAATGAACCTTAAGTCACTTCATAGCCGCGAGGTATACAATCTCAGAAAATATTTTTGCCAGGTGGACGCGGGTGTGCATCGGGATGTCGCGGTGGACAGCGGGCTAACCCCACTCTTCTTAGCCGAAGAGAACTAGCGCAGGTCTGTAGCGCTTAGTGTCAGCGAGCGCAGGGAGGTATGGCAGAGCAAGGAGCTTCACGGTATGTTGAACTATAAGCGTCCGTGGCCTGGCCACGGTTTGGTGACCTCTTTGGAGAAACCGAGGGTTTTGTCTGTGCAATTGCTGACGAAGTTATCATGACGAATTGACATTTGACATCTGTCGTGCCGGGCATCAACCCGTTGAGTCCCTCAGTCATATCGTTTCCGGCTGTTCACGTCTTGCTAACTGCGAGTACTTGCACAGACGCAATTAAATAGCAAGGACAATCAATAAAAAAAAATCCAAAAAAATAAATCTCTGGATCTGGCGCACGAGATTGTCGACATGTGGGATGTTGATTCGGCGATCATAGTACCGATAGTCGTCTCCGTTAATGGTTTGATTGCCAAGAGTCTCGACCAACACCTTGAGAGGCTCGCGTTAGGCGGTTGGATTAAGTGCTTGATACAGAAGGCAGTACTTCTGGTCACGGCTCGCATAGTGAGAAGGTTTTATTTCTTTAAAACCGTAACCACCGGTATCTTGGTCCCTGTACCCGATTCCGGTGGACACTATTTTTTATATATTTAAATATATGTAATTTTTATTATCTATATTTAAAAATGTAATATATATGTTTTGTGTTTTAATAAAGAGAATAATAAAACCATTTATTTCAGGCATTTACGGCCCATAGAAATATATACCTTACAGACTAACATACATACCATATTACAATAATCGTTTATAAATACAACTTAAAAGTATTTTAGTACGCTTCACTTGCACTAGGTCTTTGTGCGTTCTTGTGGCCCTTGTCTGCGGAAGCAACGGAAAACCACACCCTCTGGCCAGAAGTCTTTCTCAACGACGAGGTGCAGAAAGTACTTAAGCAGTGACCAGACCATAGAAGCATCAGCATCACTCAAATTCTTGTTTCTTAAACGTCTGAACGTTACCACGCTCATCATTCCGAGACATCAGTTTATAAGTCTCTTTAGCCTAGCAATTACACTTGCTACCGTGCCCTTCAACCGCGTAGCTATTACACTTGCTACCGTGCCCTTCAACCGCCTAGCAATTACACTTGCTACCGTGCCCTTCAACCGCCTAGCAATTACACTTGCTACCGTGTCCTTCAACCGCCTAGCAATTACACTTGCTACCGTGCCCTTCAACCGCCTAGCAATTTTACACTTGCTACCGTGCCCTTCAACCGCGTAGCTATTACACTTGCTACCGTGACCTTCAACCGAAACACAGTGTGTTTACGTCTATTTGCATGACACTAGCAAACTAGGGGGAAATTGCCCCCCCCCCCAGACTCGACTCTACTGAAGGACCTTTTTTTTGGAAAATTTTGCCAAACGTGAGGTTGCGGGTTCGAATACCTACCCATTACACGTGAACCCACTCCTAACACAAGCAATTGAGCTTAGCTGGAGGGGTTAACAGGATTGCTAGTAATGTGGAACCACAATTCCACAATGCTAGTTACCTTTAAAAAAAAATCTGGATCCGCGCCAGGTCTTAGCCCGCTGAGGAAACCAATATTTTATGGTTGGGGGTTCAACTTGCTGGTGATATGTTTTATCAACGTAAAGCACGTGAGAATTTGAATACTTCTTGGGAGGCGGAACTTGGGCCCCATAGCCCCCCCCCCCTACACTATATCATATTTTGGATTACCCTGATAGTCCTATGAGATGGAAAATCAATATGCCGGAGTCAATACTGGTCTCCTATTCCTCAATTTGTTTTGCCGATTGGGCGGTGGTAAGAAGTTATTTGCCTATAGATAGGTACTAGCAATATTCAATCTATACTAATATTATAAAGCTGAAGAGTTTGTTTGAACGCGGTAATCTCAGAAACTACTGATCCGAATTGTAAAATTATTTTACTGTTGGATAGCTCATATATCGAGGAAGGCTATAGCTTATAAATATATAGACTACTACTATAGACTATATTGTACCCATTAAGGCTGATTTTGGTTTATCTCATGTTTCAACTTTTTGATAATACAAATTGCATCAGTCCTCTAACATGGTGTATAGTATATTAGTCGCTGTGCCTTACCCCCATATCAAGTTTATAAACATTCAAACATTGTAAAATTGGCAATTTGAAAAGAGTGGTCGCGAGTTTTTATTACCAGGTTCTTTTCTCCGGCTTTACCTATTGTTTGCGAATTTGGCATTACATGTACATGTAGAATCGCGACGTATCACAAGAGTTGTTTTGCAACCTACGTGAATAAAGAATTTTGAATTTTACTATAGGCTATTTACCATAACGCTACGACCAATAGGAGCGGAGCAGCAATGAGAAATGTTGCAAAAACGGGTAAAATTTACGCAGACGAAGTTGCGCGGGACAGCTAGTCTTGAATATAAGTTAAATACTTTTCAGAGAGCATAACGTGGAGTCTATTTTATTTACTGTGATCTTTTGCGATGTGTGTAGGTACTCCAGGTTAATAATGCTTATAATACCGAGGTCATTCAGGCAATTTTTAACTGCCTTCAAAAAAGGTGGTTCTCTGTTTGATCCGTATATATGTATGTATGTTGGCGCTTTTCTCGAAAACGTAGTGATGCGATTTAAATGGGCTTTTGCTATTCGACTGCTAATTTTGGCGAAAGGGTTTTAAAAACGTTATCCTATGATGATGTAACCAGAGATGTGCTTAATCAATTTTTCCTTGATATTCATTTGAAGGCGGTTATTTTTCTTAAAAAACATATTTTAAGTGACGATATGACTTATAAATCATTCCTTTATAAGTCTAATAAAAGTTTTCATTACCTATTTGTGTCTTTCTTTGCTTCACTAAAAGTATGTACATAAATAGAAAAACTTCATTTAGCAAATGAAAGAAAGTAGTATTATTGTCTATCAAAGCTGACCTAGCATCATCCTGAGCGTCAGAATAACGAACCGGATTAGGAACACGACTTTGCGCTTAACATCGCAAGTAATTGATATTTCCTAAAAAAGTCGCCAAACTAAAGCGGAATTGGGCCGGACATGTCTGTCTTTTGTTAGAAGAGGTGTTGGCCGAAAACACAACCGAGTGGAGCCTACAAAGCATTAGGCGACATCATGGCAGGCTCAGGTGAAAATGGCGAGGTACGAACTCGATTCCAGCCGGAAATACTTGAAGATTTAGCTCAAGATGTAGAAGGGAAAGAGGAAGGCATTTGCCCTGCAGTGGGACAACTCGGGCTGACAAAAAACGAACCTTAACAAAAATAAAAAGAAATAACATGATGAGTATAAGATATTCTATACAAACAATAAATATTCAATGGCAAAAAAACAGTTTACTTTAAAAAAAAATTATAGATGAGATGAGATGAGTTGAATAGTTGTACGGAAAAGAATTTTTAAAAATATTCGCGTCCGAAAAATCATTTCGGGTAGATTGAAAAAATAGCATAACATATTAATTTTCATTTCCTAGGGAAACTTCCAAAGGTGGGTTCGGTCAGTACTTTGTTTTTAAACCTTTCTTTTGATGAATAAACCTCTTGCGTCTACGGTAAAGAAAGATAGAGATACATATTCATTTTAACAGTTTTTGGCTCTTCTGTATAAATGCAATTTTTTTTTTTATGATTTTTTTTTCCTTTGAGGGTGTAGCCTTTTTTATTATTTCTTCTTTCTACCGTAATTTCATAGCGGTAAACTATTGGTAAACAAATTAGGTCAAAAGCTCAAAACTCTTTAGATTAAACCTTTTATTATTATAATGTCTAGATGAATAATGGAAGACTAAAAAATGAAGCTACTATTTTTGATGTTTGACACTCGTTAAAAATGGCGCGCTAGAATAACTATGGCTAGAACATCTGATAGGAGTCTTCTCACCTCTCCAAAAGTACGTCCATTTGATCGTACTTTTTGACAGTTCTTTGCTTCAATTTTAGATGCCGGATTAGGAATCTAGTTAATATATAATCAAAGGATTAAACCTTTTTTGAGTGCTCTAGTAATATTTGTTATCTCAATTATGTAGTTCAAATTCTTCAAAATTCATTGAAATAGTATGCACGAATAGTAGTATCTCAATTGCTAAATTTGGCACTGTTTTTAGTAAAAACATTTTATCAAAAATAATATCTATTCGAAGAAGTGCCGTATAATCTAAAGTTATCCTTGCTTGTAGGTACATATTTGAAACAGCTTAATTTGTTAAGACCAATCCTCATATGTTTACCCGTATGGCTGATGTTTCAGTTCGTAACAGACGGGACAATAACAAATTATGTATGCGCAAGGCTAACACAGCTTTATTGAGAAATGGTATTTTCTGTAGGGCACCAAAAATATACAACAAAATACCGACCCCTTTACGAGCCCACATTTTAAATACCTGCTGGCTGTGGGTGAATGGGAATCAGGGGGTTGGCTTCAGGTTCTTCCATCGTCCAACATAGGCACTATGCTGCTGCTGCATCTGCGGAGAGTCTCAAATGGCGCAAATATAGTAATCTAGTCGGAGATTACATATTTGAGCCGCTTGGGGTTGAGACGCTAGGGTCATGGGGTCCAAGTGCTCGCCTTTTATTCAAAGATATTTCCCAGCGTCTTATCAGTGCATCTCGTGACCAGAAGGCTGGCCTTTTCTTTGCTCAGAGACTTAGCATTGCCATACAATGACCTATATAATAGTACCTACTAGCATTTCCTCGATTTTATCGCTTACTAGCTGTTGCTCCGTGAGTTCGTTTTCATCTATTTTTATGTGTTTGTGTGATGTTATAACAGACGGTCCGATCAAAATGTGATCAATGCGTAAAAGGGATCATTTTAAAAATCGGTATCGCTGTAAGTACTTTTTTTTTAAAGACTTATTGGCGCTGATTTCTAGACAGCACAGACACTTGACAATTCAGACAGACTAAAATCTATCTCTGTGCCGAATTTCATGCAGATCCGTTTAGCCGTTCTGGTGTGATTAAATTACAATCATCCCTTTATCTTTCTCATTTAAATAATAATAAGATAGAAGTAAACTATAGTTATTTCGATAACTTGTAGTGAGATTTATGGGCGTCGGCATAATTTACCTAACAACTGTTAAAGAGCGCCAGTTGTGATTTAATAATATCTAATAATATCTTGGGATAATTCACACAAAGCTATCTGATCCCAAACTAAACAGAGCTTGTGTTATGGAAACCAGACAACCGATAAACATACTTAATACAAACATATTATAGATAAAAGACATATTAAGCATCGTGCTCATCACACAAAGTTTTATCCTGGGTGGGGATCGAACCCACGACCTCTTGCGTAGCAGTCGGATACACTCCCACCACGCCACTGAGGGCTGCCTCAGTGGCGTGGTGGGAGTGTAGCCTAGTTTACAACTAGGTATTATTGTTTGTTATTAGAGGCTATTGTAATTATAAATTTAAAATTAATATAAAATTATGTAAACTTAATACCTACTTACACAAACAACAATTTCGTGAAGGCAAAAACGGTCTTTCCAACCCCTAAGCGTTTTTAAAAGACCTATCTAACGATATCCCACACGATCCGGTTGGTGAGAAAAAAAAATCACATCCCCACTTTACTTAAGGGGGAGGTACCCTAAAAAAAAGGTTATTTTTTATGATTTTATTCTTTCACTTTGTCAGCGTAAATAATATGCAAAATTACAACCTCTATTAAATAAAAAAAAAGGAAAAGCTGTTATAAATGTTTAGTATTTCAATAAATATTTAGAATAGAATATCTAGTAAGTATCTTTATCTAGTAAAACAATATAAAATATCATATATTTTTTTAAAACCTTATTCTTTTCCGTAGTCAACCCCATAACGATAGGTAGTCTACTAAAAAGTCTCAAAACTCTTATGACAAAAATACTGACATTCCATTTTTTATGGCTAATTAGAGTCCGTTCATGCAAGAAGTTTGTAATGTCATTGTTATTGGCCCGAAAGAAAAAAAAACCATTCGTTTTTAAATGTAATTCCATTTTCAAATTGTTTAATAACAATATGGTTATAGGTTTGCTTTTGTATTTTCAATGAGCGGGAATATCACGAATAATCTTGAAGAAAAGTTTTAAGAGATAATCAAACTGTAGTCTTACATATGTAAGTATATTTACATTTATATAAGTTCTGTGTGTAAAATAACCACAGAATTGAGTTTGAAAATACTTTTGCCGACGATTCGAGCACCCTCGAGCGATGGACAAATTGGAAATTGCATTCGTGAGTTGCATCCCATTTTCCACCAATATTGAACTAGCAGCTGTTTTCTTGTTAAACTATTTGTTTTCGGAACTGGAAAATCGTTTGGACTGGAATAAATACTAAAATTGAAGATTTGTTATGCCATCATGCTGTTCTTGGGAGGTGTATTCGGTTCGAAAATTTCATTAATCAATTGTTTTAACACAGTTTTATCATGACTGCCTCTGTGGCGCAGTGAGAGTGCATCCGACTGCTACGCAAGAGGTCGTAGGTTCGATCCCCACCCAGGATAAAACTTTGTGTGACGAGCACGATGGTTTATTCTGTGTCTAGGTGTTATTTATCTATAATATGTATGTATTTAAAAATATATAAGTATGTATCAGTTGTCAGGTTGCCATAGTACAAGCTCTGCTGAGTTTGGGATCAGATAGCGTTGTGTGAGTTGTCCCAAGATAATATTATATTATTATTATTATCTAGACTTTGAATAAGTAAGACTTCCTCTGTGGCGCGGTGGGAGTGTGTCCGACTGCTACACAAGAGGTCGTGGGTTCAATTCCCACACGGGACACCACTTTGTGTGATCTACAAATTGTTGTTTTGAGTCTGGGTGTACTTTGTGTCTGTGACTTGTAGGTTGGTAAAGTTACCCGCGACACAGGGCTTGTACCCTAATGCGGGAGTCGTCTTTAAAAAAAAATATAAGTAATATTGTCTAGAGATGTAACGTTCTCTCAGTAATACTAAAAATAAACCAGTAATTGATATAAAACTTGATTTTTGATATTTGCTTATTTTTTTTAAATACCTAATTTAGTAGTAGGTAATAAGTTAATCTGTCAAAACTGATCAAACGAGCTTTCTTCCGCAGCTCCACTCGCGTGGACGTCGGTTATCGCGTTAAAAACTATCTTATCTATCCGGGACTCAAACTATCCCCATATAAATTTTAATCTGAATCGGTTTAGCAGTTTAAGTGTGCAAACGTAACAGACAGACAAACCGAGTTACTTTCACATTTATAATATTAGTTTTGATCTTGTGCAAGTTTTGACAGGCTTCAATTTGGACAAATTATGTCTAAATCACTAAAAGCTTTACAACTTATATAATCCTATTGACCAATGCTATTACAGTCGTGTGTATGTCTTGGCCTATCTAGGCCATACTTACTTACCATCAGGCTGCTTGTACAAGTGTATTATTTTCACCGGACAACGGGCCGTAATTAAAAGGAGATCGTCCGGTATTCTCTAAGTCCACACTTACCCATTCACTTGAAAGCAACGAACGTAAACAAGCGGCCTTACGCAGTAAGTATTTTTATATCACGTAATTAATTAGAAAACAATTATTTTTGTATGAACGTATCTTTCTTTTTAAACGTAAATACTTTTAAAAATTATACTTTTTAATTTAACCGTTTGTGTCGTAATTAAAATAAAGTTTTTTATATAAAAGATAAGAAAGACAATGATGTTAACAAAAAACTGTGGTTAAAATTGCAAAAGCCTGAATTGTAACTGTTAGTACGTACTTTTTACCATTTTTTGGAAAATTTGAAAATCCTGGGATTGCTTTTCATCGATCCCGAAATCCCGGGATCGGAATAAGGCTTGGGATCGAATTTTCTATTTCGATGGTTTCAAAGTCATTAACGAACATAGTAACATTTTTTGTGTTTAATATTAAGATTATTATTAAATTTACTGCTATTGAATCGTTGTAGGACAATATGTTAAGAATATTTTTCTTTAAAGAAATAAACACAACAAACAAAATAAGTTTTTTCTTTCTTTCTAAAGGTGAGTTAAGTATTGGCAGTAGTAGTGTTGGAGCTGATAATCAGCATCCAAGAAGAAAGGCACGCTTTCACAGAATACCTGCTATCATCAAGCCTCGAAACGTAAGTGTAGTTTATTTGAATCAAAACTGGTTATTGCCTCTGCCATTTGTGAGTTCAAAAAAGGAAAAATACAAAAGAGAAATTAAACACCCAGTTGATTCAAATTCCCGTAAAAAAAGCCCGCTGTTTATGTATCTAATTATCTACCGGGAAGCTCCAAGAAGGTGTACCATCCCGCGCGAGAGTATGCAAAGCAAAATAGTTACAGATATTGCTGGGCCATAAATGGAAATATTTTCCTTCGCAAGACTGACGGATATAAACAAATATTAATCTCCTCCGAGAAGTGCTTATTGGACTTACGCAAAAATATGTGACTATCGCTACCATTTATTTTTGTAATAATGTATCTCGTACTACGTTGTCATTATTTTTTATTATGTTTTAGATTAAACTAATAGTTTTTGTTAATTATTATAGATTATCTTACTCTTCTTTATCAAAAACAATAAATCTTTATAACATAATTATGAAATGTAACACAAAAACATACACACATTACTACTTCTTTGAAAAATCACAGAATACTTCACACATAAAACAATATACAAAATATACACACTCTTCCAAATACTCCTTCGTCAATACACTTATAACTGTAACAGTAAAATCCAATATTACTACTCCGCTCCGATATATATGTCGTTCATAGTTTGTATTTTATTCTTAAGAAATAGATTACCTATGGCTAACTTAAACAGTGTAAATAATTAATTAGACACTAACAACCACATGTTTCTATATTTGTTACCCAGAGGACTGCTCCAAGCATCTTAATCATTTCAAAACTAGCCTCAAAATAATTCACGCTAATATAATGTAGCATAAATAAAAACTTTGACCAACTTTGGGTAATGCTTTCGGTAACAAAAGTTACTTTTAATATTATAATTCTAACTGAGTGTTGGCTCAGTAAAGTCGACACACTACCTTCGTTGGGGAGGTTCTGCTATAACATTATTATATAAATTGGAAAGGGAACAAAGAACTGTGCTTAAAATAATGTTTAAAAAACCTATTTGTTACCTCACTGCACCACTTTACGCTGACAGCAGAGTCTTGACAGTAAGACAGCTCTTTGTCCTCAAAACAATCTTAAAAATAGGTACATCAAAGCATTCCTTCCCCTGACACAAGGAAACGCATCAAGCAATTGGCTTGTCCATTGGTTCGTTGTAGAACTGCTTTCGCCAGGCGCCAGTTTAAAAGTATAGGTCATAAAGTTTATAACACTCTTATCAAAAAAGAAAATATTGTCGGTCATAACAGTCACAATATATAGTCAAGCAGATAGCTACCAGCTAGAGTATACCCACATGTATACAAACGCGCGCGCGCGCACACAGGCTCACACCAACACACATATATACACACAAAGACCCTATTATTCTGTACTATTACGATATACCTAGTTTAAGCTTATTTACATACCTACACAAAGTTTATTATCATGTGAAACGTATTTACTAAATGTGTCGATAGTGTCAAATAATTTCTACTAAGCACTGTATGCGACAACTCAGGCCTCAGCCTAGTTTGGGGTCCAGTACCCAGTACCTATTATAAATCCTTCAAAGACATGCTATAAGTATACCTTTGATGTAAACTATTTTGTGGCAAATAAATATTTATTACTATTCAGTTTCTTCAATAAGTAGAAATAGCTTAAGCTTGTGGCTCCGAACGCGTGGATCCTACTTCCTACTGATATGAATAAAATACGAAAGTTTGCGATGATGGATGGATGAATGAATTTCAAACAAAAACTACAGACCTTAATGAAAAATATATGATAGATTTTAATAAACCTTACAGTAATGTAGTTTGTACTTCATTACTGTAAGGTTTATAGCACAAAAGCTATAAATTGCCGTAAAAAATGGCCCGTTTAGACGCCCCTTAAATAAGTTGGCAAACCTACGCATAATCTCCATGTTGAAACTAAATTTGTTCGGTTATCAAAATAGTGTAAGTATCAAAAGTGTTCATGGCTTTTTTTTCATATCTCTCATTTGAAAAACAGGCCATTAACACTTTCGATTTTCAATAGGTAAGCTATCATTGGCGTGTTTATAGATGAATAAAATCTATACTAATATTATAAAGCTGAAGAGTTTCTTTCTTTGTTTGTTTGAACGTGGTAATCTCAAGAACTACTGGTCAGAATTAAAAAAAATATTTCACTGTTAGATAGCCCATTTGTCAAGGCGATAGGCTATATAACATCACGCTATGACCAATAAGAGCGGAGCAGCAATGATAAATGTTGCAAAAACGGGGAAAATTTACGCAGATGAAGTTGCGCGGGACATCTAGTTAAATATAAAATTTCTCATCTGGTCAACAGATGGGTGAAAGTCGATGTTCTACGTCTCTTAGGCCAGTAGGTTTGATTCCCACACGAAACAAAACTTTGTATGATTCATAAATATTTTTGCTGAGTCTGTTTGTATTTTGTGCCTGTTAATTTCATGTTTGTAAAGTCCCCCGCGACATTGGGCTAGTTTTGAAAGGGCTGCAAAACCGCACTTAGCCTTTTGATTGAGCCATTGTGTGTGACATAGGGCTTGTACCAGTAGGGCAAGAGTTATATTTTAATAAATAAAAAAAAACACTTAAAAAAAGATTTTTCACATTACTAGCAATCTTGTTAACCACTCCAGCTAAGCACAGAGGCTTGTGTTAGGAGTGCGTTCACGTCACCGCAGTGGTCGGAAGTGACCTCTCGCTGCCGGCCGTGGTTCTGTCTATGGTCCGAAGCGAGGGGTCGAGGAATGCGGTCGCATCCTTCTGCGAGGACATCATCTCGCAGAAGGAGGAGGCGGAACGCGTCAGGGAAGAGAGCTCCCTGGCGGATACGCTCCGTCGCCGGCGAACCGGGCGGCGTTGGCGCGCATATCTGCGCCTGATGCCGCCTTAGGTGGGGCTGCGGGCGGGCGTACGGGGTAATCTGCCTCGCCCGCGGCCTTCCGTGGAGTCGCGGCACCCTGTGTGTATCCAGGGGCCGCGTAGGTGTGAAATGTACGGAACGCAACAACATCGCGTCCGGGCATTGCCACTGGGCGGGCCGCCAACGTGTGTTCACGTCCGTCAGTAGGATAATGGGTAGGATTCGAACCCGCGATCTTACGATTACATTACAAGCAAACGAATGAGTTAAAGCTCAGGTTTTTAATTTTTATGTGCCTTTCTACGATAAGTTACAATATATCCGCAGGCAGGCTGATTGCCTTCAAAGTGTATTTTAAAAATCTTACTAGTTTTTAGGGTTCCATAGTCAAAATGGCAAAAACGGAAACCTTATAGTTTCGTCATGTCCGTCTATCTGTCTGTCCGCCATTTTACTCAAAGACTACATTTTGAATATTGATGAAATTTGGTGAAAAGGTGTCTTGTAGTGGCCCCTACTTAGTTTGATGGCTAAATAATAAAAATTCATTTTTATATGTCTTCTGTTACATATATGGAGTGCTTCCCGCACTCCATACATGTAAGAGAAGTTGATTTTTTTTTAGTAAATCACTACATGGCACATCATGCGACAGGACTTTGAAAAACATTGTAAGTTTTCTAATAAACTGTTTTGATTAAGTAAATATTTTTGTAAGTAATCTATCTGAAAATTGTAATTGTAAGTGCTATGAATATACGTTCTTCTGCTGGTGCAATTATTATAATCGGATTTTTTCAAACGGCTCTGGAACCCTACACTGAGCATGGTCCGACATGCTCTTGCCTGGTTTTATTTGCTTGCCTGCTTTAAAATAATCCGACGGAAGCCGGATTATTCTAAAACAACTGAATGCAGGTACTCTGTGGGATTTGTTCTACAGGGAGAGAGTAAGAAAATAATTCCAACTGGCTGTCCCGGCAAACTTCGTACCGCTACGGATTTTATTCAATGTTTTTATCGTTATTGGAACGAAGTTCCTTATCGCGCGTTGCGAAAGGGGGCTAGACGGAAAAAAATTAAGACCAAAAGTTGTAACGACACTTTTTAAGACCAAAAGTTGTAACGACACTTTTTAATACCAAAAGTTGTAACGACACTTTTTAAGACCAAAAGTTGTAACGACACTTTTTGACACACAAGCCTAATTTGGCGAAGAAGTCACCTGTCGTTTTGGTCTAGAGGCATACATTCGGTACACAGTGTTTTCTGTTATTCGGGATGGAGGCAAGTCTAACAAATCAGAGATCATGAAAATTGGCCCATCCGTTGTTGAGTTATAAATGGTGTAAGAAACCCGACGTTGCTTTATATACAGGGTGTAACAGAAAAGTGTGGTCAAATTTCAGCAGCGGATTGGGTATGTTATCAGTATTGTACCAATCATGGTGCCATTTGTGTGTGTATGTGTGTGTGTGTGTGTGTGTGTGTGGGTGTGTGCGCGCGTGTGTGTGTGTGTGTGTGTGTGTGTGTGCGGGTGAAACTTGATTAGTGTGTGTGAATTGTTTGTTGTGTTGATATAAACGTACTAATTTATTTTATAATCATAATGATATTTTCTATTTCTGTGTAATCTAAGGACATGAGCCAGTTTGTCACGTTATTTTTGCATTTGAATTTACCCATCGGGTAAATATTAAGTATCTTATTTACCTTATTATAAACATAGCCAACAAGAAAAGGAGAAAACCGTTGGGCTGTTGTTGTATATACGGAGTTCACTTGGCACACAGCGTATTTGCGTCGTTAGGTGTTGAATTTTAAAGGGTCATGGGGTGTAAGGGCATGTGAATTCAGCAGAAGTTTGAGAATGAAAAGTGTACGAACGGAGAGAACCTTGCACGTTTTATAGAGTTCAGTGGTAGGATGTTGATAGGGTAGCTGCCAACCGACTTTTAGAAGAGCTCTTTGGCCTCGTTCTAATGTAAGAACGTTAGTTTTGGTGGTGCCTCCCTTTACAAGAATACAATATTGGATGATTGACTGGGCAAGTGCTAGATACACAAGTTTAAGCACGTTGGTATCAGCAGAATGGCGCAGATTTTTAAAAACGTAGATAAGCACGCAACGCAGTCTGGCCGTGAATGTTTCTATGTGTTTCTGGAAGGTAAGATTATTGTCTATAAATAAACCTAAATACTTGACACAATCAGTTTGAGTAAGAGTAGGGCAGTTGCAGTTAATGGTGGGTATTTTACCACAAGAGTGAGCAAACAATGGTCTGAGGGAGGAACCTGGTTTACCTGCGGCTATGAGAGAGAAATTTATATAAACGGTTTTATTAGTGTTCAGTGTAAGCCCGTTACGTTTAAGCCAGTTTGTGATCTGGTTGAGACCCGACCGATCCGACACAGCATTTTCAGTTGAAATGCCGGAGCGGAAACCATATTGGGATGTCGAAAGAAGCTTATTTTGGTCTATGTGTTTGACGAGTCTGTTATTCATTAGTCTCTCTAAAAGTTTAGAGAGTGCTGGTAGAATTTGGTCTATAGTTATCAGATAGGTCTCTGTCCCCGCTCTTATAGATGGGATGTACGATGGATAATTTAAAGGCATCTGGGAAGACCCCGCAATTTAAGGCCATATTACAGATGTGGGTAATTGGAGGAATGAGAATGTTTTCGAACCTTTTGAGAAAAGTGCCTGGAATATTGTCAGATCCTGTTACAGAATCACTTTTGAGATTCAATATTAGCTGCTCGATTTCTGACTCATCCGTCTCTAGTATAACAAAAGAGTTTACTAAAGACTGTGGCTGTGTGTCGATGTAGGAACGGGTATCCGGTGAGTTTTTTTCGGCTAAAGAACGTCCTACGTTTGCAAAGAAGGTGTTTACTTGGTTTTGGGGTCGGTGGTTGAAAGAAGTTCGTGAGGTGGTAATTTTGTTTTAGTCGTATTGGTGATATTTTTTATGACATTCCATAGTTTTTATTGTTTTTTTTTGCTGATTGCAGTTGGTTTCTATCGTAGGTATTTTTGGCAGTTCTAAGTTTGTTTGTGCAGTAATTTCTGTATTTTTTGTATGTAGTTAGGAGAATATTATTGTTTGGTGAGATTTACTTTATTATGTAAGTTGTCACGATTACGTAGACACTTTAGAAGACCAGGAGTCATCCAGGGTTTTCTGTATCTTTTTCTATTTGGAATCAATCTTAGGATTTCATAAGAGGTCAGTACAGAGTTTAAACTACTGGTAAAATAGTCCTGTGAGTTATAAATTGGGGAAAAATCCATATGTGTTAAGTTAGATTCTAATTTATCGTAGTCAAAGATTTCGATTTTTTTAATATTTGATGAATTTTTATTTTTTGATTTATTACTGAGAAAGAAAAGGATTGTGTCGTGGTCTGTGATAAGACTACGGCGTGAAGATGTAAAGTCTGTGCTACATAGCAAAATGCTAAGTTTTTAGTTTTAAGAATTACGTGATCAATACAGGAGTGATTATATCTTGTAGGTATCGAATGTGCTAGAAGCATACCGTGGTAGGCTGCCATAGTGAGATATTCCGTTGCAGGTGTGTCATTATTGTCAGGTAATATATCAATGTTTAAATCACCAGTGAGTATTATATTTTTATATGATGAAAAAGATTTTAATAATTCGTTTATGGAGTCTAGAAAGGACGAAACATTTTGCTTTGCGGGTGGGCGGTAGATTGCAATCACTACAGTGTCTTTATTCCAAATCAGTGATATACAATTTGCATCAAGCAGTGTGGAGAGGACAATAGAAACCTGATGCTGGGCTCGATGGTATACAATCACGCCTTCGTTTTGCGTATTAAGGTTGGTAGTGGAGGTAGTGGTGTAGCCTTCTATATTGGGTATGGGTGGAGATTTTTGGCGCCAGCGCTCGGTTAAAATTAGTATGTCCCATGGTATTCTGCTTCTTTCAAGAAGCACGGCGAAGTCATTAAAGTTTATACGAATGCTTTTAATGTTTTGGCACATAATAGAGATGGTCTTGCCGTGTGATTTTACTATTTTAGGACTGTCTTCTATATAACCAGTTGCTGAAACAGCCACTGAGACACTGTCTATGTCAGTAAGTATATTATTTAGAGGATCGAATTTTATATAAAAGATTCTAATAAAGTCTAGTCAGACAGTCCGCGAGTTTAGGTGTAGACGTAGCAACACTTTTTATTCTATAATTGTGGCGGGGGGTGAGAGTTTAGAAGTGTATGGCGTATGATCGGTTGAGTGTGTATTGGTAGTTTATTTAGAGTGTATGTATAATTGTATGTATAAAACGTGAATTGGACTGTAGTATAAGGCTTGATAGATAATGATAATATAATAACGAGTGTGATATTGAATTGTAAGTAAATATAAAAAGTGGGAATAGATAGTGTGTAACTATTTAGTGTTGGGTGAACTGATGATTGGGTAGAAATGTGGTGTGAATGTAATTGTAGTAACATGACTTTAAACACAAAATGAAAAGTAAGATTAAAAATGTTAAAAAAAAATTTAGTTAATCTACATAGCGATATCACAGGTGATAGTCATTTAGTGATTAGGTATTTAAGGTCGTGTTCGCAGTTTATCCGAATCGCCGGTGAATCTTGTGTCTTCTTAATGTAGATTTTTCCATAGAAGGTCCACGTCCCATAGTATTTATTATCCTTGACGGTCTGTCTGGCTAGAAATGCGAGTTTCCTTCCTAGCATAGTTAGTGACTCGTCAATAAAAACTGGTTTCGTCGGCCCAGGTAGATGAAGGAGGGTGGTATTAAGTTTGTTATTTTTATGTGTCTTGTTATAATTCCTTGACTGCTTAATGAATCCGTCTTTGCATAAAGTAGTTGTGAAGTTAACAATTAAATGATTATTCGTTTCATTTTTAGTTTTAAGTCAGTAAACATCTTGAAAATCAGAGTCTGACAAAGGTTGTTCTATCAACTCTCCGACTTTTTTTACCAATTCGCGTAAAGTATTCTTGTTCTCAGATTGATTCTTAGGTATATTCCAAATCTCAACAGTTCAAATGCGTTGGTTACGTTCTAGTAACTCGATCTTGGTCTCAAGCAACGAAATTTTTGATTCATGACTCTTGTTTATTTGTTCAAAATTTGTCATTTTTTCGAGTACTTCATTATACTTTAAGGACATAAAATCCATGCGTTTCTGTATCTCAGAATTTTGTTCCTTGATACAAATTATAGAATCCATCAGCTTTTCATATTTTGAATTTTGTTGTGCTTCAAATGAGGCAAACAAATCCTCTATTTGATCTAGAATTACGTTACAATCAGAGGCTTTGGAACCAAGTTTTCGTTTCAGCCGACTCGTGATATTCTCTTTATCAGCGTCTTTAGACACAGATACATAAAGTTGAGAGTCCGAGCCGTAGTTTGAGACTGCCGAAATATTCAAATTCGAAAGATTAGGTGACTTCGGCGCATTGCGTTGCGTTGACATTGTAGAAGTAAAACGTACACAGTTACTCACAGTAGGATCAGTCGGCACGAGGTGCGTAAACGCAAAATGTGAATGGCGGTGAAAGTGGCGTCGCGATAATTTGTATGGCTATCTCTCTCGGGTCGGTGCGGTGCGTGAGTGACGCAACTGCAGGGCGCTAAGAGATAGCTATCTATCCCTTTCTGCGTTGTTAGTCCTGCTTTAGCCTGCCGTATCGACGACCTCCTCGCTGCGCATGCGCTTGTTAGAAGCTTGTAGGGAACGTTGAGGTTGTGGAAGGTGTAAGCTGATAATTATAAGAAAAACTTTGATAGAATTGCTACGAGTATATCGTAGCAATTGTATGTATGTAAAGCTTGTATAGATATATAACTACAATATACTATCTCACGTCAGGAATATTGACTACTTGTGTGTCATTTGAGAATGTAACCTAATGAGTCATAACCAGTACTTACTGAGGGATAATGGTTCTACAGAACAGTATCTTAATTAGGAGACTATTTTCTGTTTAAGAAATGTCAGGATGTAATGTGTGTGTCTGTATATTGTTTAAGGTTCCTATCACAGTTCAGTATTGTCGGGGTATCTATTCAGGGTAGTATAGAATAATACAAAGTAACAAATGGCAATCAGCATTATATTGTCAAAATACAATTCACTCTGGTTATATCAAGGAATTGGAGTAGGGAGGTATGCTAGTGTCACTTCCAAGAGGACCTATTGCCTAGGAAAAGAAGTGATAAGAAAACTAGGCCGTCTCCTAATAAAACATTTGCCATATACATTTGCTAATATGATATTTACATAAGCAATCTGCAATGTATCTTATTGACTGAGACTTAGATATACCATTGCAATGTCTTACTATATTACTACAAGGCAGATGACTCACAACTTACAGGACAATAGACAATCAGACACCTTGCAATATCTTTTCATCAGTCAATCAGCTAGTATACACAAACATTATACATAGTATAGAAAAACACTATTTATACAATACAATAGAAACAATATAAAGTAACTTTGAATAAGGATCGTACCTTCGCCGTCGAATGACACCAGAGAAAAGAGACTAGGTCAGAATGTTACACTGCTTATAAAGGCTCCTTTCATATTTTTTTCATGTGGGTAGAATCCCACAGTTATAACTATTTAGATACATAATTCAACATTTAGATCGTTATACAACAATTTATATAAACAGATAGACACTAGATTACATTATCCAATTAATACAAATATTAACTGTAATAACAATATTGTTTCATCAAATACCTACATATGTGGGTAGGATCCCACATTAGAGTTTGTTTAATAAGTACATCTGTGATAAAAGAGTCTAGTCTAATTCATTATTGATATTATCAGTTGCAATTACATTTAGATATCCAACATCTGCAATGCATTCTCATATCTAATATCATAAGCATCATAAACAACTGACACAGTATTAATCACAATACAAACATCATCCTAAAATATCTGTGGGTACATCTATAATATAAATACCTAATTGGTTTATTAGATCTTTGAATTGTTCTGTGCCACAAGTAGGTATTTCATACAGTATAACATAACTACCAAACATAGTTTTGCAGACACGGATGATCTTATAATCATCGCTATGATAACCAGTCAATACATTGTGATGGTTACACCGTTATCAGACTCCAGACCACCTCTCAAACTTATAAAACAGTTCCATCAAACCTTCGTTCGGTTTTATACAACATCACATAAACTGGAACAATCAACATTCCAAACCACATCTACATAGTAGATATCAATATCCAACACATGGATTGATTATATATATGGCTATTTACATAGCCATATAGCCCCATATCTAACACGCTTCTATTATCTTGTATGATTTTTGTAGCACTATATTTTGTTTTATTTAATTAAATAATGAATATGTAGCGGTTTTTTAGTATACACGACCATACTCCACGGGATCTCAGGGGAGAGAGGAAGGGGGGAGAGGAGCTGGTTGCATTATTATTACATAGTTAAATCATATTCTTTTTGTCAAAATTCAGTAGTGAAAGGCGTATGGCATTAGAATTATACCTCCCCTGGTACAAAATTCGATTGGGTTATTATGGCATAAATTTTTTAAGTCATACTTTCTTAATCAATAACTATTTCATTCATAAATAAACGAATGAAAAAATTAAAAAATATTTTTTAGGGATTTCCGTTTTTGATAAAAATTGGTATTTGCACTCAGTATCATGGGCACTTATCAACCCTTGAATATCACCACACCTTTCTGTTACACCTTGTATAGGTATGTACTAGAATTCGCTTGCGGCTTCGCACGCGGGAATTCGGTTAAACGCGATAAAAACTATCCTATATCATCCCACGGAACTCGCACTATCTCCATACCAAATCCATATTAATATTATAAATGTAAAAGTAATTCTGTCTGTCTGTCTGTCTGTTACACTTTGACGCTCAAACAGCCAAATCAATTTAGATGAAATTTGGTATGGAGATAGTTTGAGTCCCGGGGAAGGGCATAGGATAGTTTTTATCGCGATAACCGACATCTACGCGGGCGAAGCCGCGGGCGAAAACTAATTTAAAATAAATCGGTTCAGCGGTATAAGCTTACAAAGGTAACAGACAGACAGAGTTACTTTCACATTTATAATATTATAGTAGGTGTTGTAGTGTAGTTAGAAGATCAGTTTTAATAAATTTTTTTTCGTAAAAATAAAGATTATTATTATATTATATTATCGTATGCCGTGTGGTGCCGGCTTAAGAATAGTACCACCCCATCTCTACCCGTGGGTGTCGTCAAGGCGACTAAGGGATTTCACCCCGGAGGACGGGCAGCAGCGTCCTCTGCGTACTTAAAGCCTTACTGCGATCGCCAACCCGCTCGCCAAGCGTGGCGATTATGGCAATTACCCCCAGGATCTACATACTAGTAGGTTTTACTGGGGAGACCCGTGCCCAGCAGTGGGCCATCTTATGGGTTGATATGTATTATCGTTAGATACACGCGGGGACATACAAATGTCGGGTTAATTTGACTGGACAGTGACAGCGTTTATCAATATGTAAGTTATATATTATGCCATATCCCCACAGATCCCAACCCGTCGAGGGTATGAAAAAGGTTTCGACCCACCTTTGTGTATGTGGGGCTCGAACTGACTTATAAATTATGATATTCCGTCTTGTAGGTCCATAGCCAGAGATGATAGAGTCTATTTGCGTAATAGACTTGCGGATTTATTTATGTTTTTAACTACCAGCAAACGAATAAGTTCAGGTTTTTCATTTCCATGTAGTCTTCAGTTACTGCTATTTTTTACCAAACTGCACAAGAAGGAGGGCTATGTTTTTCGACTGTATGTTTGTATGTGTGTATGTATGCTTGTATGTATGTATGTATATTTCTATGGCCCCCTTTAGAGCCTAAACGGCTTGATGGATTTTAGCTTGAGAGGTGTCGTTAGATAAATTTTATTTGTTAGTGACACAGGGTACTTTAAAATTATAAAAAAAAAATGGCGGAATTTGGCGCCAATACCATTTTGGTTATGATTTAAAAACAATCTTCAAAATCTATCGAGTATCGAAACAAATTATTTTAAAAGGTAATAACAAATATAAATTTAAATAACTTATAGGTTTGAATATAATTTGGAATAAGAAATTCTAAAAAAACGTATATCATAAAACAAATTGTGGAAAGACTCAAAGAAGAATACTTACCTACGTAATAAATAAGATTGAACCTTATGTACCCTTGACCCTTAAAAACTGCTAAATGACAAAAATTCTTCAGCTTTAACGTTTACGAGAATTTAATTCTATAAACTGATTACTTATACTTTTAGAAACTTTTAGAACATTTACTTTTGTTTCATACATTTTTGAATAAACTCTAGTTGGTACTTGCGTGGAAATTTACTAACATTCAAATAAGAAATCTGAAAAGATTTCATTAAAAAAATATATTGAAATAAAAATATTAACTAAAGAAACCCGCCTGAAAAAAAAAACGGAAACAAAATACAGAGAGAGAGACCTCTCATGTTTATCATCATGCAGTCGGAAGCACATTTTTAAGTTCAACAGGATTCATTAATGCCTCTATCTTGTATAACATTATGACTATTATTTTAATTAAAAAGTTATCTCTACCTTGTTTCCGTCTTTATTTCAGGTAGGTTTTTTTTATTACAAAAATAGAGAGAAGAGTCTTCTCCAGTCATGGCCTAGCATCTTCAACAAAAGTTATTTATAATAACTTAGCTAACGTCTTTACTAGTAATAGTACATAGTATGTAATAATTATGTATATACTAACATTGAAACTTTCGCGTCGCATGGTTATAACTATTTATTATACGAGAATTAACGCGCATTATTTACCTTAATATTGGTCCGTACGTCACAGCTCATCACACTTATTTTTCCGCACACGCTACTGTTGGTTTTTGTTTACAAATTCAGCAACAGTCGCGTGACGTTTTGTCAACCTTATGTCAAATGCATACATTTTTTCGCGTTAGCGTGTGTGGAAAGAGAAGTGTGTGGTATTTGTCTAAGCCCCCAGGTCGTAACGTCAAGCAGTTATAAGGTAAGTAATGCGCGTTAACTTCCGTATAATAAAAAGTTATGTATAAATAGTTACTAATGTCCTATTACTTGCTGTGATGAGAAATAAATTATTATTTATATATTAATATTCTACGAACAACTATATTTGATAATTTTGTCTCGTAGGTCCATGGACTGACATGAGGGTGTTCCTTGCGTAATAGAATTCTTCACTTCCGGCGGAGTTGTTTATGCCCTACCTTTAACCCTCGACGCAAATAGCACAAAATATCGAGAGTCTCGATATTCTGTTCCTTACCTAAATAAATCTTTTTGGGATGAGCACGATTCCATAATTTGTGTCTGACTGTAATTTATCTATAATTGTGTATGTATTTAGTAGTATATACATTTTTCAGTTATCTGGTTGCCATAGTACAGGCTGTGTCAAGTCTGGGAACATAAGTGTGTGAGTTATTGCATAATATATTTATATTGATACTAGCTGATCCGCGCAACTTCGTATGCGTCATAATTCCCCAGTTTTGAAAATAGAAATCTCAGCTCCTTCAAAGATTATTGCGTATAACAAAACATAGAATTAAACAAACAAACAAACTCTTCAGCTATATAATATTAGTATAGATTTCGAAAGGATTTGTGACTCGTGACTCATTGGCAGCCAAGTAATCTGAGAATTCAGCAAGGTTAAGCAACGTCCCCTATGAGGTTTATAGCTACATGAGTGACCGTTGTTTGTAAAAGTATCCCACCAATCTGTGCCTCACAATAATGATAAAAACCGTCCCAACTAATCAATTCAAATATCATTTTAACTAATCTGAGTGTTATCATAGGATAGGAAACGTTTTTTTTTGTTATTGACTAATACCAAAGGAGGTCATGAACTTATTCAAACGCATGCATAAGTATTTGACAACCAATAAATATGTCGATCCCTTTTTATTACTGACACAAGACTGACACCATTCTACATTTTTAAAATCCAAAATATGCGATTATCCGAAAATTGTGGATATATATTGTGGATTCAAAACCTTTATTAAAATATGTCCTTTAATTTGAGGGGAGAGTTTACCATATTGACGGAATAAACATTAAATGGTTGACAGATACGAAATCCTTTTTTGACAGGTGAAACATTTTGAATGGGAATATTTTTTTTATTTTATTTTATTTTTTTGTCATTTTTCCAATGATTTTAATACTTATTATCCTATTACGGACAAAGACAAATCCAAAAACACAAAAATCATAAATATTTATCCAGCCATTCTTGAGTTATAAATGGTGTAACTAACACGACTTTATTTTATATATATAGATTATGATTTTGGTGTTACAGAGTCACGATAAAGACAGCGTTTGCTATCACTGATGACTATCTGGAGTACCATTCTAAGCATCATATTCAAGACCCAATCATAACTTTGTAGTAGGTAAGTATGTTTATCTTTATAATTTGTTTTAATTCCTAGGAAAAAACACCTATTGTATGTCATAGGTACCTACTAACAACCGGTATCGATAACTTATCTAACGTTAACTCTCTGATATAATAGTCAACTCTAGTAGCAAAACTGACATTTTTATGTAAAAACCTTGCAGGTTTGAAAAATGCACAAAATTAAATGTCAGTTTATTGAGACCAGCCGAAAGACATTAAGGCGATATCTTAAAACGAAGGTAGACTCGAGAGATTGGAATTCCATACATTACACCTCCTCCTACCGACGTGAACCCACTCATCACATGATTAATTTACTTAGTTTGCAAGCAACATTTTCAAAACAGCTTTATAAGATCAAAAGATCCCCTCCGCTCAAAAGACCCTCTTTGAATTGGACAATTACACCTTATCGTAAACATACACACTTAGAAATTCAAAGCCTAACATAGCTAGATCTCAACTATGTGACCCTTTTGTAATATCGTTGGCTGAATTCATTAACGACACAAAACTAAATTTAACTATTTGAGAAATCGCGCGTTAAAGCTTTCGTTAACAACTATGCGGGCACATATTGACTATATTATGTTTTAATGTATCTATGTTATATGTTTAGTATTCATCAGTATGTAAGTAGTATTTAATTTTAAATAAACATAATTAATTTGTTCAATATAAGGCAAGGAAGATGACGACTCCGAATTAGCCTTTTTCCTCAAAAGGTTTTAAAAAAAGTCTTCCAGAAATGTACCCCCCACTCGTGCTGCACGATTGGGGGGTACATTTTACAAAGATATCCTAACTTAAAGAAAAGATAGACTTATTTGAACGCTCCAATGTAAAAACTTGTATGGAGCTTAACGTACCCGAAAAGTTGAATGAAACCTTATCAAAACGTTTATGCAATTATCAAATCATCTCCTAAATATCCAAGCCCCAGATATACGTGATGTATCTCGATAACCATCAAAGAAAGAACAGCCAAACTCCACCATTACGGTTTAATTCACAAACACCCAGCACAACAAACGTCACCCAAACAACAAACTGAACCCAATACACTTGGGTACGGATGGACTGAAAACCCCTACCTACGATGCGAACCTACTCTAAACGACGCTTCTACCTGATTAGTAATTTTGCTACAGCTAACGATTACCGATTCATCAATCGGAATCTTTTTTCTTGAAATCTTTTTTTTATTGATGAAAAAAGATCCCGGCAGCCAGAACATCCTTGTAAAATCCGAGTTGTAACTGAAACAATTGACTACCTCGTAACTAGTAATAACTTATGTTTTTAATTATCTCCCTGTAACTGCCGCATTTATTTTAAACCAAAGTTTTTATATAATTGATTTAGCCTTGAAGCTTATCATTGTAAACTATTTTGTTAACACACTTCACAACATGAAACATAAAATTAATACACATAAATATAACCTTTATAAAAGCAGCATAACCAACATTAATACAAAAAATAAAATCCAAAAAGCTGTCGTTACTTCTCTATTGCCTTATTCCGACTATTTCACCCCTTCATTATTTATATCAATGTCTAATACTATTAATAACTTAATCGAATACGTAGATAAACTATCTGTATCTGAAATTCTACTGTGTACACCAGAACATACATCCTTTTACATAAAATCACCTAAATTATACCTAAAAATTCTTAGCCAAAACATCCGTTCCATAAACCATATTTACCTCAACTTACAAACCATTCTACACCGTATCTCACTTGACTGTAACTTAATAGTTCTTATAGAATGCTGCTTAAAATGTAATAGCAACTCTACCATTCCGTACCTGCAAAACACATCATACAAAACTACTAAACACCTAAACCAGAGAGTAATGTACGCGCATTAGCCTCTTAAAATTTCTTACAAGGAACCTGATTTTAGAGATTACTTTTTAGAAATTTCTTATAAAATATTAGATACAGACTTCTATAAACTCATATTATATTATTGAGATTGACCTGTTGTTAATATAGTATAGAGATAACCCTATAATCAGCAAAAAATGTTTATTGCTCGCCCCCCTGGCAAGTTAACGTCATATTCTTTTTTTTTTTGACTGGTTTTTTTTTAAATTTGGTTTTGGGGTTGCGAGAGATCATCGACGTACTGTGGTTTTCGTAATTTAGGAGGGGGTTTAGGTGATAAATCGAATAAGCGCAGGCAAAAGGTAACTGATTAATATTTGTCAACACAATTGCATGAATTCTCAGTGAAAAGTGTAAAAAGGAATGTGCTAATGATGATGTTCATGGCCGTACCCAGGAGGGTGCATAGGGGGGGGGGGGGTTCCCCCCTAGAATGAATACCTAAGTAGATACCAAACTTTGTCGATGAAATTTATACGCGAGTACCGCTACAACTTAGTACAATATTGTAATTATCAAAAGGTCGGTATCTGCGTTAGCGGAGGATGCGAACTTTGACGATTTTGCGCGATTGCTAAGCAGGTTTGGTTCCAAGGGAGACAATGTAGGGTACCGGCCTTCGAGGCATCAAACAAAACAAAAGACGATTTTTTAAACCATATGAAATATTTAAATGTGCCCCGCGTAGGTAACTCTGTCGCAGCTTTTGTACCTTTTGTGCTGCTCATTCAAGCAGTGATTACAGTTGCGCGCCACCCGCCCCTGCAATGTGTTAAGCGAACTTCACTCTCGCAATTTCCTCTGTGTCACTTGTTTGTGTACATTCGTCTATGTTTCCTCAATGACTTCTAAGTTTACGCTGTATCTCTTAGCTCGCGCATTGACGTCTAAGTTTACGTTGGGGTCCTCTTTTCGTGTAGGGAATATCAAAATCGCGCTGCTGCCCTCTGCTCGTACAATAGCTTCTATGTTTGGGCAGCAACTCGTTGTCCACGCAGTGACTTAATTTCTTAGCTTTTTTTTTTTTTATTTTATTATTCCAGTCGCCGCGCGGCCCCCGTCGCTCATCTGCTTCTAAGTTCACGCTGTGTTGACTGGCTCCAAGACTCGCCCCCTGCTTCTAATCTTCTTCTTGTCTGTTGTTTGCTCTTGGCAGAGCGGTCGTGATCACGAAGAGACGTCCGCAACAATGTTAGAAGCGGACACAGCTCTTGTAGTGATAATTCTTACCTCGTATATGTATATATGTCCTTGTAGTGTTATTTCGTTCGCATTTCTGTATATAATAGTTATATATTTCGCCATTTTTAACATAATAAATATCTCTGTAAGACTTATTGTAAACATTATTTTTCAAATCTGTCATGTCGACAAATATTTTCTATGGTTGCTATGACAACAAGATGAAGCATAGAGTTATTCTTAAAGTATGGACTACATTGTGAAACTGGCTGTGCGTAAATTCTAAATTAAAAATAAGTTAAGCTTTAAAATTTTAAATTGCTTCTAGAGAGTTTTCTTTATGAATACGAAACCGAAGAAGAGTCAGTGAATAACCAGCTCTCTAAAAGAGAAGCAGTGAAGAACCAGCTCTCTAAAAGAGAAGGAGTGAAGAACCAGCTCTCTAAAAGAGAAGGAGGAAGAACGAGCTCTCTAAAAGAGAAGGAGTGGGAAATTAAGAGAAAGAGACCATTCCTACCGGCGCCGCCTTTCTATCTACCGGCGTCGCCTCTCTACTTACCGGCGTCGCCTCTCTACTTACTGGCGTCGCCTCTCTACCTACCGGGCCGCCTCTCTTATATACCGGGCCACACCTCTACGACGCGTCGCACCTCTACCGGCCGACGTCGCGCCACTACTACCTACCAGCGCCGTGCCTCTGCCTACCGGCGCCGTGCCTCTACCTACCGGCGCCGCGCCTCTACCTACCGGCGGCGCGCCCCTACATACCGGCGCCGCCTTTCGGCGGCGCGCCTCTACCTACGAGTGCCGAATCTTGACCTACCAGCGCCGCATCTCCGCCTGGACGCCGTACCTCTACCTACCAGCACTGCATCTCCGCCAGCATCGGTTCTAAATTTACCTTTAATTTTAAGTAACTTTTAAGCTCTTGTAAATATATGTAGTCCTATCTTAAACCTACCCTTTCATTACACTACACTCTCCGCACGATCTCTCGCCATCTCTCCCTGTTGGCAGGACTGTCTGGTGCAGTCAGATACGTTGCTTCCTATTGCAAATTTGACTTTGTCGGTTCAGCGCATAGGTGCCCTGCCGCATGATCTGGTTCCCACTCTGGTTGGTGGTCATAAAGGCAAAAGTACGACTTCATAGAGCGGGCTCTATGAAGTCATTATTGCGCCTAGAGATATGTCTAAAGAATTTTAAAATAGGCGATTGTACCACGGCCGATAAACGCTGCGATATTTTGAGCTCTTGAAGTATGAACACGTTGGTGCGGAAATCTATCCACGATATCCCGAGCAACTTCATTCAGCACCACATCTCTAGCTCCATTCCCTCTTTCTAATTCGTACACTGTCCACGTCTCTACCGCGTAACGATAAATAAGGAATACCAGTGTTCGCACCAACCTGACTTTGGTGGCTTTGGTAATGTTGCGATTACTTCATACTGTCTTTAACTTTTCCATCGCCGTTGTTTGATATTAAGGCCCTAAGGTACACGTAGATCTGAAACACGTCGCATTCGTTGGCGCGGTCCTCGACCATCTTGGTATGATATCGCTTTATCTTTTACCCAAACGTAAGGCTTACGCGCTCCATTTTGAGAAGTGACGAGCACAGCGACATAACACAAAAGGTCTACATTACTTGCAAATACGATGCAACCGCTTTACCATCTGTCCAGTCTTTGAGCGTGTTTCGCATTACAAGCTCGGTGAAGACGTTAAACATAAGAGGTGATATTATGCATCCCTGTCGTACGCCCGCACTAAGGTGGAAACTGTTTGAGAGGAGGTCATCAGTCTGCACTGATGAGCCTGATGTCCGCCCTTCGTAGAACTCCCTGAGCAGATGCACGAGGTGTTGTGGTGTGCCCATGTCTAGTAATGTTTTCCACAACGTTAGCCATTTCAGCTAATAGAACGCTTTGGAGAAATCAACAAAGCATATGTATGTCAGCTTATCCTGATCACTCAGGGGGTTTTATTTTTGCGACACGCCTTTCTGTCCACTCGTGAAGTGGAATTTATTTTCAATTATCGCTGGCTACAAGCCTAGTTTATGATAAAACGAATTGATATTAATTTTAAGCCTTTGTATGGTAGAGTCAGCAACGCATCTGCGCCCTTAAAAACCCGACCCCGAGACCTTGAGTACCTGAAAGTCCACCATCGCGCTGTAACTTTTAAGATTGTGCTGCGGTCCACAGCTTGCTCAATAGTTCAAAAATGTGCGCTGCGCTCGCCAGCACGCGCAGAGACTTTTAGGTTCGGGTTGCGCCCCGTTTGCGCAGTGACTTTTAAAACGTTGCTTCGGCCACCAACTTACGTTGTGAATTCTAAATACGTGCTGCCCTTCTCTTCGTTCGCAGGGACTTATGATCTCGCTGCGGCATCCCGCTCGTTCGGTTGCTTATAAGTTCACGCTGTGCTCGTCAACTCATTCAGTAAATTCCACCTTGATGCTACGCCCCACTGCCTGCAAAGTGACTATTAAGATCGTGCTGCGGTTCACAGCTCGTTCGACGTTGTTTAAGTTCACGCTGCGCGAGCTAGCAAGCGCAGCGCAGTGCTTTTAATTTTGCAATGCATCTCTTTGCTTATGGGGTGGCTGCTAGGATTTACCTGGGCCACTAACTTGTGCAGTTACTTTTAAATTCGCAATAAGCCCTCTGCTTGCAGTTTTTTTTTTAATAATATTAATATTTATTTATCTCAAAAAGGTTACACTTGTACAGTTACATGTATAGTTACATACTTATAAAATTACGAACCTTGTGAGAGCTGAAATCCGTAGTAAGTACAAAACCTGTGTGACGGATCTCCAGGTTCTCTCCACTATTATGACATTCACAACGACGACATACAACGGTGGAGTTTGAGATAATAAATTATGTTAAAATGATGCATGCATGTTTGTGTGTGTGTGTTAGTGGGTGCGTATGTGTGTGTGTGTGTGTGTGTGTGTGTGTGTGTGTGTGTGTGTGTGTGTGCGGGTGAAACTTGATTTTTGTGTGTGAATTGTTTGTTGTGTTGATATATACGTACTAATTTATTTCATAATCATAATTATATTTTCTGTTTCTGTATAATCTAAGGACATAAGCCAGTTATTTTTGCATTTGAATTTACACAGCGGGTAAATATTAAGTATCTTATTTACCTTATTATAAACATAGTCACCAAGAAAAGGAGAAAAGCGTTGCGCTGTTGTTGTATTTACGGAGTTCACTTGGCAGACAGCCTATTTGCGTCGGCCGGTGTTGAATTTTAAAGGTTCATAGGGTGTAAGGGCATGTTAACTCAGCAGAAGTTTGAGAACGAAAAGTTTACGAACGGAGAGAACTTTGCACGTTTTATAGAGTTCAATAATTACATTTTTGAAAGATCGGCTAGGGCCCAACTCGCTTGCAGGAAGGATAGAAGAATTTGAGGTTTAGAGACATAGTCCCGATAGATGATTCAATTCTGGCGCCGGGATAGCATACGGAAGTCTTAGGTTCGATTCCTGAGTCTGGACTTCAAAATTTTCAATCATTCAAAAATGCAATTATTGTCTAAACTTAAAATTCACTGCAAGCAAAGGGCTTATTGCGAATTTCAAAGTAACTGCACAAGTTAGTGGCCCAGGTCAATCTTAACAGCCATCCCACAAGCAAAGAGATGCAATGCGAAATTAGAAGCACTGCGCTGCGCTAGCTAGCTCGCGCTGCGTGAACTTAAACAACGTCGAACGAGCTGTGGACCGCAGCACGATCTTAATAGTGCTGAATGAGTTGACGAGAACAAGACGAACCGAACGAGCGGGATGCCGCAGCGAGATCTTAAGTCACTGCGATAGCCTATAAAAATGACTATAATAAATGTCAAGTTTCCCGCTGAAACCCCTGCTCGTGCTGTGACTTTTGTGATCGCGCTGCGGCTCCAACTCGTCTATTGGTTTCAATCTGAACGCTGCGCTAGTAACTTTCCCTACGCGCTGCTTGCGCAGTGAATTCTAAGTTCAAGTAGTAATCAACCCAGAGCCCATCTTGCTCAACTGGCTCCTAAATTCACGTGGCGCTGGCCAGCTCGTGCAAGACTTCCAAATTTGCAATTGGCTCTTGTGTTTGCGCAGTGATTTGTGAAAACACGCTGAGTCTAAATTTAATGAGATAAGAATAATTTGCGCTATGTTCGTATGAACGATTATGTAACTCTAACAAGGTTGTTCTATTGAAATAGTAAACTCGAAATATTCGAAGTTTTAACTTTAACAAGTTGGTACATCAAGACTTTAATTAAGTTTACGTACTTTCGCCGAAGATTTGAGGGTTTACGTCTATTATTTGGGTCACCTTGTCCTTCGCAGACTCAGAGAGGAGGCTTTAATGCTGTGCAACCAAATTTACCAACATTCGTTTCTATATATAGGTAGGTATTATTATGTATTTGTAAGAATGTAGTGTACATGACATGTAGTCATGTGTAGGATATGGTAATTACATGGATTAGCTATATAAGGGATGGGAAAATGAAATAATAAAACTGTTGTATCTTAAAACATATTGATTTTTAGATGTATTTACCGCAGGTGAAAAATAAATACATACGATAAACATCGAGCAATTTTATTATTGTTCAAAATACAAATGACTCAAAACGTACTTATTACGAAAAACAATATTTTTGGTTGTAAATTATTCGGTTGATCTGATGTGTATATCAAAAAACGTTTCCGAGCCAAATAAATCGAAAAACATATCAATTGTTCAGTCACGAGGAGAGTCGATTGACTTTTTTTTTCTGAACTTGCCCATCGTAAATAGAAAAACAGTCTACAAATCAAACAGATTAGGCTAAATTGTCTATAAAGACAATTTATTGTGTATGAAATAGACAATTAATTGAGAATTTTATACACAATAAATTGTCTATAAAATAGTCAATTTATTGTGTGTGCCTGGAAACATGATGGTGCGACGCATGAATTGTGCTCTAAAAATAAATATTAAAAATTGATGTACCATCGAGAATAAAATAATATGAATTATATTTTGGAATAAGTATCGATATTTTTAACCCAACCCTATGTTATGTGTTTTCATTTCATGGTAATTAACTAATTGTACATACTATAGGCAGTTATATATATATATATACGGTATGCTTGGTATAATGCAAAACCTGAAAGTAGTTTGCTCAGAATCAGTAACACAATCCAATGGGGTAGTTTTTAAAGCATGTTATATTTTTCTACTCTTGAATTATCCAATAATTCATTCATTCATTAATCAGTTGAACAGTCTAAATCCTGTTCACAACGTGATCCACAATTTTTCAATAATAACCATTGATTACATACTACGGGACGCTATGAGCACGATAGCGTGAAGGACATTATACACCTTAAATGACTTAAAATTCTAGAAGTTTTCAATATTTTCATTTACTTTTTTTTATATGATTTCTTGAAATAAAATTCTTGTTGGGGTGCCTGATGATGCTTTGCACTATACCAAAAATAACCTTGTATATATATATATATATATGAATATATATGAATAAACATGTATATCTATATATAATGATTTCGATTAGGTCACGTTTACCTATAAGAACTACACTTCTATTTACACTTAATATATGCTTCTACCCTGCACACTTAGGACCGAATGACTCATATTTATGACAACTCATTTCTCAAATATTGTCATGCATTTAAATTTGTAAGCACAAAATAAGTTGCAAATTTCTAATCGATTACTCGTAACACTTCCAATTATAAAGTATCGATTCATATTTGGCATCGTTAATATTAAAGTTACAGTAGGCTCTTCAACGTTCCTTATTCAGATAGTAGTACGTTTCATCATTTGCAATAACAATAATGCTATTTTACAACGAGGGGATTAGCTTTTACAAATAATTTGCACTTATAACATACCTATCTTTGCTTTTAAATACCAACAACTCTGTGGCGCAGCGGGAGTGTATCCGATTGCTACGCAAAAGGTCGTGGGTTCGATCCCCACCCAGGATAAAACTTTCGATACGAGAAACGATCTGCCATTTTTTACCAGTAACTTATGCGATATTGTTCTTGTTGCTGATGACACTTCTCTTATATTCAAAACCAATCGTAAAAATGATTACTCTGACGAAGTAAACAGGTCCCTCGCATTAGTTCTGACTGGTTTACATCAAATAACTATCTTTTAAATTCTAAAAAAACCAAATGAATTAAATTTAGCTTACCAAATGTAAGAAATATCAGTCCAAATCTTGTTTTAAACAATGAAGTTATTCATTTTGTTGATTCAACGGTTTTTTTGGGAATTACTTTAGATAGTAAGTTACAGTGGCGCGCCCAAATAACATGTCTCGCAGGGAAACTCAGTTCTGCAGCATATGCTGTCAGTAAAGTCAGACAGCTTACGAACGTAGAAACAGCTCGACTAGTATATTTTGGTTATTTTCACAGCGTCATGTCCTACGGCATATTGCTTTGGGGCAAGGCGGCTGATATACAAACTATTTTTATTCTTCAAAAACGCGCAGTGCGTGCGATATATCAACTAGGAGCACGAGTTTCCCTTAGAGAAAAGTTTAAAGAGATAGGCATTATGACAGTTGCTTCACAATATATATATGCAAACGTTATGTTTGTAAAACAAAACTTACATTTATATAACAAAAATAGTGATATTCACTCTGTGAATACAAGAAATAAGAACAAATTGGTAGGACAATATCATAGGCTTCATAAAACTCATAACTCATTCATGGGACTAGGTGTAAAATTTTTCAATAAAATCCCAGTCAGCATATCGAGTCTACCCGTAAATAAATTTAAGAATGTAGTCAAGAGACATCTTATACAAAGAGCTTACTATTCAATCGATGATTATTTAACTGATAAAGATAAATGGATGTAGTTCGTTGCTCCCTATTAATGTATTGTGTTTTTTTTTTTTTTTTTTTTTTATTCTGTTTTATTTAGAATGTATTGTGTTGTATAGTTTATTGCATTTTACTAGGTGAATATTGTTGTCACAGTTTGATGATGTTACTTAGGTACTAGTTAAGAAAACGATTTACTTTTGTAAGTAAAGATTCTGCGTGATAAATTACGGCCATTCTTTTCTTTCCTTTGTAAAACATGTATACTTATTCATTAAGTAGCAGTAAATTGGCCAATATTTAAGCACATAAAGTTTTTACATCGTAAGTGGATGCTCCTACTATGTTGTGCCCATTGAGGCTGATGTATCCGATCTCGTAATATTATTGACCTCTTTTTTTGCATCAGTACTCTAATATGGTGTATAATATAATGGTGGCAGCACCTTACCTACATATACAGTTTATAAACAGAGAAACATTGTAAACATTGGCAATTTGAAAAGAGTGGCCACGAGTTTTTATTGCCTGTTCTTTTCTCGGGCTTTACCTATTGTTTGCGAACAGGCATTACCAGTAAATGTAGAATCGACTTTTCACAAGTGTAGTATTTTGCTTCCTAAGTGAATAAATCATTTTTTATTTTATTTATTTTATTTTCTGTGATGAGCACGATGGTTTATTCTGTGTCTGGGTGTTATTTATCTATAATATTTATGTACTTAAAAATATTTTATCGGTTGTCTGATTTCCATAGTACAAGCTCAGCTTAGTTTGGGATCAGATAGCTTTGTGTGAGTCCAGTCCGTGAGTACAGAGAGTTTGTCCCAAGATATTATTATTATTATAATTATTAAAAAGACTAGTAAGATAACTAAGTGGCTTGTTCCTACGCTAGTGCCCGCTTATTACCGACTCGGGTATTTCACTAACGGTCCAGTAAGTTTATTTATTTAGTGACCTACAATTGTTTGGGCCTTGGTTTGTCCTGCTTTAGAGTGGCACACTGAATACTTGAAACGGAACGCTAAAAAGCTAGTTTTTTTACCTTGACTTTTACAATAGGTCAAATTTGTAACCCATTTTTACACCGCGAGGCAAAATGAGCAAGCGTGCAATTCAGCAGACAATAGTGGCGGAGGGTATACACAATTATTTTCGCTTTCCCTTTAATTTCTAGTTATTAAATTAAAAATTTATTGTTTTGAGTTTTTTGTATTTTGAACAATCATTTATATCATTAGTATTTTAGTTTAAAATTATATCTGGTCGTAGTTAATCTAAAATTTACATACTTAATACATTTAAATTCAAATTTAAGCAGTACTGGAATATTTTTAAGTCTTCATGCTATATTATTTAAATTATCTAATTATATATTTTTTAAATAATTACTGGTTAATACTAACCTATAACATAGTCATTTTAAAGCCCATATTGCTTTTTAATTACTTGAACGCGCGATTTCTACATTGTTAAATTCCAACAGCTCCACCTCACACATATTGCTTTTTTTAGCAATAGCATCACCTCAATCACTACAAAATGTGTGTGCAAACTACCACATGCGTGCCCCTTCAACATTTAAAGAGCTCCCCCGACTCTCCTCCAGGATCCCACCATCAGATCCCGACCTGATGACAATGAGACCAACCCTTTCAAACAAAAGAAAATATTTTCCACACAAACACACACACACACACACAAACGAACAAAGAACCTCTTATTATATTCTATTTTAAAGTCGGTTTAAAAGCAAGTGACCGACACAGAAAATGATAACATCATAAACCAACATTTCACCCAGTGTTTTACGCTACATGTCGTTTGACACTGTCTCCAAAAAAGGCTCGTCTGATTGCGTAGTTGACCACGTTGACAACCAATCACTTTAGTCTACCAGGCAATAGTAGCAGATCCGAAAATGTTTCGAAAACCAACGGTCCTTCACACACGTACATACAAGCATGAAACGAATGCCATAAGTCAATGATTAGATGACAGGATTCTGTGGCATCATAACTCTAGGTAAGTAGGTATAGGTATTTCCTACAAACTTCCACAGAGGGCACCGCAGGAGCAATATTGTTTTATTACCATCTGTGGTTACAGTAAGCTGCATGGGTTGCTTATGAAATCCAATATTTCAAATTGTTAAGCCTAATGGCTAAGGCATCGGTCTCGCAATCGTGAGGTCGTGGGTTCGAATCCGGCCCATTATACTACCGACGTGAACCCACCTCTTTTTTTCTTGTTTAACGGGGAAAAATCCTGACGAACACTCCCACCGTCCGGAGAAAGCGGTGGAGGTACTGTGGGGTTTGCACCCACTAAAAAACCCACCGTGTATCGCTCGCTACCTTCGCGAACGAGCCGCCGTAATGTGCTATACCGTCGGCGGCCCGCCCAGTGGCAATGCCCGGACGCGATGTTGTTAGGTTCCGGGCATTTCACACCTACGCGGCTCCTGGATACACACCGTGAACCCACTCTTAACACAAGCCATTGAGCTTAGTTGAAGGGGTTAACAGAATTGCTAGTAATGTGGGACCACTATCCCATATTGCTAGGTATCTTTTTAAGTTTAAATAGAATATTCGGCATTATGCAGTAATAATGTAGTGTTTGTGCTGAGTTAATTAGAATGTTTGCTAAAGTAAAGTGACTTATGTAGCTGTTTTAATGTGTAGTTATAAATAACAGAAAGGTCTTCATCTTAGGAAAGGTAAGGTAATATAATAGCCTCCTATTTGGCGTGAATAATTGACTGTTATTAGTCAATAAATGTCTATATGTGTTTCGTCGATCAAAATGATATAAGGTCCTTTATCAATTGAAGCTGACTGGAAAATAATTTATTAAATATGGCATGGAAATTTCCAACGAATAATTTCTGTGACGAACTATAAGGGAGATTATAGTTACTTTAAGGTTTATATAATTACCTATAGAGTTTATATAAAAATCGCCTGTATCAGCTACATTGCAAGTGCATGTCGGGCCACGTCAATGTGGGGTTCCGTAGTGCCCCCCCCCCCCCCCCCACATCCGTATAATGTGACTTAAGAAGTGGGTTTCCTGTTATTTTTGTTTCATACTTACAACGGTATTTGTACGAAAATTTTGTTACTTCTCATTTGATCAACTGTTACTCGTAAACTAGTAAAGCCTTCTTAGCTGTGATCGTTTTCCTTTTAATTTCACTATACATTTTCTTATACTACCGTGAATCTTTCTACATACCCAACAGCAACCATTTAGCTGGCAGGGGGGGCGGGACACTTGACTTTAACACAAATTTGCTCTTTAAAGCTTAATATTTCACAAACAGATCTCTAAGACTAAACATAGTCTTCACAACCTCTAAACTTTTTTAAAAGACCAACCTAATGATACCCACACACGATGAGGTGTGAAAAAAAATCACATCCCCTCTTTACATATAAGGGAGGTACCCTCAAAAAAATGTGTTTCTAGATTTAATTCTTTCACTTTGTCGCCGTAAGTGGTATGTGTAAACATGCAAAATTACAGCCTTCTAGCACTAACAGTCTCTGAGCTAAGCTGCGGACGGACGGACGGACATGGTGAAACTATAAGAGTTGCGTTTTGCCATTTTGGTTACGGAACCCTAAAAACGAATGAAAATGAATCTAATCATTTGTCAGATCAGTAACAGTCTGTTGATATTGTGATAACAGGAGAAAACTGCTATGTTCTACCTTATCCTGTATATTTAGTGCCTGCACAAACACCTGTCAAGCATACACTCACAAGTTTAAAGTTTTCCAATATTGTCATTATGGAGTTTATCCCAAATAGAAAATTGAAATAAATACCAACGCTTGCGTGATTGAAACTTTAGGCCATAAAAATTATAAAAAAAAACCCACCTGCACAAAAAAGATGGAAACAAGATCCCCTACATAATTATCTAATTTCATACGGTCGGAGGCATTAATGAATCTCGATGAACTTAGTGAAGTGCCTCCGACTGCATGAGTGAATGAGTGTTACATCGGTTACATATTACAACTTCTAAATCATCAGATGGAAACAAGATCCCCTACATAATTAGTAGGGGATCTTGTTTCCATCTTTTTTGTGCAGGCGGGTTTTTTATTTTTATATATTTTTTTATTTAATACTTTTTAGTAGTTGTAATATGTAACCGACAACTAACTTTTATTACAGCTATTGTCAAGTATTGAATATTGAAAAAAGAATGGTTGCTAACTAACTTTTTTAGTATTACAGTAATAACCATGTTATACCTTTTTGAAATGCTTAAGATGAGCCCTTTAATTTGATACCCATATTGCAGTATTCAAAACAACTTTTTTTTTCACACCTCTTTATTTTGACATCTCACAGCCGCCATATTTGTTTTTTTCAAACGTCACATATCTAAGAACACTCGGGCAATCAAGACGATTCCAACGACGTCTTAATTGTACAAATCCGTTTAGTCGATTGTGAGATATCAGGTAATAAAGAATATTACATACATACATACAAGATACGCGCAAAAAACATAATAAACCTAAACATAACTCTTTACAGTCGGGTAAAAAGTTAAAGTATTTATGTAACTTTTACTTATATATTTTTGACTGTTCTTTCAGACTGTTTTTTTTTGTCAAGCTTAGCTTTGTTGGAAATACTAAAATCCAGAGAGAATTTGTCATTTGTATTGTCTTCAAACTTTCAAAAAGGAGCCTCATAATTGATCAGGAGTATCGAAACACATTTAAACTTTGGAAGAAATAGTTTAAATTCAGCTGCTCAGCAGAAAACATTTTGAGTGAAACCGAATTGTTTGAAGAAGTTTCATTATTGTAAGTCCTTACCTACTAAACAATTTAAGTAGTTACATTTCATTGTTACTTTGTTACTAACTTCTGGTAACTCGGGAATCAAAGTTTTTTGTTTCCTAAGTGAATATCGAATTTTGAATTTGAATTTTAGCTTTGTCAGCTTATGGGTCGGTAATGCTTCGAAGGGGATTATTACTCTTTAATTATAAAAATAAAAATATCTTGGGACATCTCACACAACATCTATCTCATTGACAACACTATGCTATCTCGCGTAACCGCTATAAAAGATCTTGGCACTTGGTCTGACAACCAATTGACCTTCCAGGACAATCTTACCAAAATGTGCAACAAATCAAGGAAAAACCTTGGATTTGTATTAAGGCAATCTAAATATTTTCATAATCAATTAACACCTTCCATCCTTTACAATTCATATGTCCGAAGCACCCTAGAAACTAATTCAATAATATGGAACCCTCATCACACTACACATATCAATCAAATAGAAAAAACTCAAAAATCATTTTTAAGATATCTATTCAAAAAAATATATTTCTACTACCCTTACTTGTACCCCACCCTATACATCGCAGGGATGGTGGACTACCGCATGCTTGCGGTGCGACGTAACGTCACACTTGTTACGTACTTCTTCCGTCTGGTTAGCGGACGCGCGTACAACCCGACACTGCTCGCGCAGGTAGGCCTCCGTGTGCCGCGCCCGGGCGCAGGGCGTGCGCGGCAGCGCCTATTCGCGATACCAGCTGCGCGCACCAACCTAGCTCTTCACGCGCCACTAGCACGAGCACTCCGATACATTAATGATATCCTCAACTTCGACAATACATTAGACATCTTTATCTCCACGGAAACGAAATTCACTCATACAGCTGATCGTTATCTTGAATCGCTTACTATTACCTCTAGTATAAGTTAGTTATAGATATAATATTGAACCAAATAATAATTATAATGAATAGAATACATATAAATATATATAAGTAATATTGTGCTATGCATAGTTTATAGTATAAATATAATTGTTAAATATTATGTTCTTCCACTATTACGTTTGGTCTAGCTGTAAGTAATATGTGATATTAGTATATAAATAAATAAATAAATAAATAATCATCATCTGGTCCCAAACTAGCTAGAGACTGTACTATGGCAACCACACGACTATAAACATACATATTATAGATGACCCACGCAACTTTTGCGTCAATTTTGCCTTGTAATTTAAAAAAAAACTTTACGTCCTATTCTCATGCTTAGAAAATATAAAAAACCCATTAAAAACGGTCGAGCGGGCGGACACAGAATAAATCATCGTGTGCTCATCACACAAAGTTTTATCCGGGGTGGGTATCGAACGCACGACCTATGGCATAGCAATCAGGGTGACTAACCACTAGAACAACATGCTTTTTAACGTTTGTCTCGTGTTTTATTTCTTCTAAACATTTTTTTAAATGCTAACTTACATTATAACAAACTAAATTGTCTACGTATACCGCTTTAGATATAAATCTGTAATGGTAGACGTAAATATGTTATGTTATAAATAAATAAATTATAACGTAAGGTAAAAAACCGGGCAAGAGCATGTCGGACCATGCTCGGTGTAGGGTTCCGGAGCCTTTGCATGAAAAATCCGATTTGAATAATTGCACCAGCAGAAGAGCGTATGTTCATGGCAATAACTCAATGACAGTAGGTATATATAAATATTTTTAGTTGAAAGTATTTGTTAAGCGATTTCGTTCATTATTTGATTTCTTTCATACTTTTGGGTCACACGGGTCAAAAGATAAGGGGCGGGGGACAATAAAATTATGACTATTTGGGCCAAACGAATCACAAACCTAAGTGACAACGCGGTAGACCTCGTCGCAGATGGCGAGATGAGTAAGACTCCTTCGAAAAAGATTGGCCTCATACAGCGACTGACAGAGAGAGGTGGAGAGAGAGAGAGTAGGGAGGCCTTTGCCCTGAAGTGGGACAATACAGGATAATAATAATAATAACCGATGTTGGTTGCAGCGCCCAACCTCATAAGAGACTAGCCAACTACGCAGGAGAGATTATAGTGTACAAGTGTATGCGCAGACACAAATACCCTCTCTATCCCCTCACTCTAATACCTCGATGGGACGGAAATCCGACACGTCTGGAGAAAGATTAGGTGTAGGACCAATGGCTTAACGTGCTCTCCGAGGCACGAAGGGATGTGAAATTTTTCGAAAAAGGTCACCCATTTATGGATCGACAGTGGTAAAATAGCTTAACCTCGGGAACATCTCGATCTATTCTGTTGCCACTGAGTAAGGGAACCCTCAATACATCACCTTGACCAACGTGCATTCGTTATTCTAAGTATAGAATGCCTTAGTAAAGTTTAGAAGAAATTAATTTTAGTCTTAAACTTTGTATAGAAGGTTATTTTTTTAAATTAAATATCTAATTATACAGGTTGCAATGAGTAAAAAAAATGACTGTGTCTAATGCTTATATTATATACTTAACCCTGTCCCGGTCGCCACTTTATGTCGGTGAAGACATTTGATTCTTGTAATTGTAATTTTGAAAAAAGCAATTTAGTCACTGAGCTAACAGTGTGATGACAAAACCTGAACGGAAGCATATATTGACATACAATCGCAAAGTTGTGTGCACCCAAAAATGCATTTCCGGCAAATCAATGTTGCCAGCAATTAAATCCTTAAAAATTACTAATAAATGCTAAAGTAAAAGGGTACAACTTTAGCTGTTTATGATACTATATTATGACTAATTTTATATTTATATATGTTTGGCTGTATACCAAACACATATATTTTATTTTTATGTACTATTTCTAGCACTTCTTGCTTAAAACAGATTCCACGGACATCAGTTTTCATGGACACTCCAACATTAATTTGCATATCAATTAATAAAACAGTATTATGTAATAACTAATCTAGTGATGACAGTTTTCATTCGGGGTAAGGTATTTTGTAAAACGTACGTCGGCGCCGCGCCGTTTGTAACGCCGAGTTAAGCTATTTGCCTTCGACTCGATATAAACTTCATCAATGCTGACAACATAATCTGAGTGACATCTGTCAAACACACAAATGGCGGTTCCTTATGTTTTATTGTTGTGTAGTAAACATTACACTAAAGTGAATTAAATTAGTTTATTTTGAACAATTTTTAACCAATGTAACGTATTTTGCTATTAATAAGTCATTAACTTCGTCAACAGTTTGATTCGTGAGTTAAGTGATCGTTTTGAACGTAAAGAATTACGTTCCTAACCTCAAAAAATATTAACTTTAATTTTTAATCAAAATATTTTTTTTCTTTCTAAATATCATGCTACGTACTCGTATAAATTATAATAATTTTTAACATTAAATATTTTCGCTGTAAATAACAAAAAAATAATAATAAACACTCCATCAAAATATGTTTTTCACGGTTGGTACATTTTTAATAATACACAAGGTCAATTTTGCATCTAGATACCCGTAGTTTATGTACGGAGTACTTTTTATAACGAAAAATGCATTATTCCTATGGGCTGGGAATCCTTAGAATTTCTTGAAATCCTCACAGCTACGTGACAAGACTACTTGTTAAGCATAAGAATATTTTATTCCACAAATGCTCAAGCATTTGTGGAATAAAATATTGAAAGCCCTTGACTTGATGCATAAGATAAATAATATAATGGTAATTTTGTATCTGTACTTTCTACGAGATCAGTATGTGTTAGAGTTTGAATGTGTGGGCCTTATATCATTATTATGCTTTAAATTATAATGTGTTATTTGTTTAATTTTGTTTGATTCTTGATATTGATTTTATTTGATTATTGTTTAATGTTTTTATGTTATTTATTTTTTTTACTTGATTTGTTTTAATTTTAATTTAATTATTGAAATTCGAAAATGTATTTTACGTTAATCTGTGTTCAATGTTGTGAAATTCTTTCATTGGCTTTGTGTTTGTAAATGCAGTTAGAACAAGCTGATTACATAATATTCTATAAATAATGTTTTCACTATAAAGATAAAGCAGTAGAATTGCCTAATTAATAAATAACCAACTTTCTAACCTAAAGGAAACGAGGATTAAGTCTCGCATAATATTTTTCAGTTTGGAGATACCTAACCGAAATGGAAGCGAGGCGAAAATTGGTTGGAGAGAAAGAAAAACCCTAAAAGCCTAACTGAAGCTAATGTGTCATTTTGTAAGTTTCATTTTGGTAAGTCTGTGTGATTATGGACGTTAAGAATCATCACCACACCTGATCCCGCGGGTGTCGTAGTGGAAGTCAGATGAGTCGATCAGGGGAGCCTAGAAAAGAAAAACTCGAAATAAAACAGAAACCATACCAACTGTCCGTCTGGCCAGGGAGGTGTCCAGCAGTGGACTGATACAGGCTGATGATGATGATGATAAAGTGTAATGCCTTAAAGTAATCTTTTAAATAACGACCTACTTTTTAAGTTTTTATTTTTATTTTGACTACAAGTACTACAATTAGCAGTCAGGCGTGAAATAACTTTACCGCAAATAATACTGCTGGTACATTTTCAATATACTGCCGACCGTAGAGTATAAATCAAATAAAAGGTATCGATGGCTCCTACGTATAATATCGTAAGCCACAAAATGGCAATTTTCATGTTTTCAATGATTTGGAACTAATTATTAACTTACATCGATAACACTGACAAGTAAATAAATATTATTAAAGACAATTTTTTTTTTATATAGGATGTCCCAAAACTATGCCACACGGAGGGAAAGTACCATAAGTATATAGATTGAACATTTTACTGAAATAAGACTTCATTTTAATTTTTAAAAATGATTCGAACTGCCTTCAAAGTTTTTAAATAATCGCCTGTCTGAACCTGAAATTGAAACCGCCTAATTTGAAAAAGCACCATTCTGTATTTTCTGTATAAAAAAATACTTTCATATGCATTTAGTAAAAAAACTGTCTGATTTTGACATTACAAACAGACACTTAAATTTTATTTATTTGTATAGAAGACTAGCTGTCCCGCGCAACTTCGTCTGCGTAAATTTTGGCCTTTTTGTTGAAAATCGCAGTTACTTGGCAATAACTCAAAGACTGTTTAGCCGATCATGTTGAAAATAATTTCAGTTGAAAGTATTTATTAAGCGTTACCTTAACATTTTTTGTTTAAACGGTTTAAAGGTTAGACGGGGGTGGGAGACATAATTTTTGCAACTTTCGGAGCGATTATTACCCGACTGCAAGGAAGGGTTTTGTTTTTCACGCGTATCTTGTATGTATGTATTATTCTTTATTACCTCATATATAAATATGCCAGCTGTAAGATGCCAAAATAAAGAGGTTTGGAAAAAAAGTTGTTTTGAATACTGTAATATAATAATAATATTGGGACCGAACTATTATAACTTATAATACAGTACCCTAACACTCATAACATCCAATCTACAATATCAGAAATGCTATCAAAATATATATATAATAGAACTCAAAATCCAATGGAAAGTACACACTTTGTCCCAATTGTTTTATCGTTATCTGGTATAGTACCCAAAACGCTACGCTTCGTATATTCCGTTTTATTAGACTGTTAGTTCGATTAATCTAACAGTACGGAAAAAATATTCCGTTTTGTTAGATTGATCTAACAATCCGGATAACATATTCCGTTTTGTTAGATTGATCTAACAGAACGGAAAAAATATTGACATAATACAAATACTCACCCAATCAATACATCTTACATTACAAAAAGCTACAATTCTTAATACTTGCCGCATAACTCGAAAGTTCTTCACACCATTATCTTTATCATTAACATATTCCATTTAACGCGTCATGCTTGGTTCAGGCCCGCATGTCACGTAATTTACCTCCAAAAGGGAGATTAAAAAAGTTTCTCACCAGAACAATCATATTTTAGGCTCATTTAAACATTCCTATTAGATATGTTAAAGTAAATTTCAGTAATTTACCGTGGGAGATTTGTGCCTAAGATAAGCTCGGGGTACCAGGCCCCCCTTATTTTTACAAATTGTTGTACAAAAAAGTGCGGTATGATACTCCTTAGTTTGCCAATTTAATGTTTTGTTTACTTTGTTATGTAAGAATCCTCCTAGATGACAAAAGAAACGTTTTGAAAACATTGTTTTTAGTTTCAATTAATGTCAATCAACGTGGTTAAGTCTTCTTTGCTAAGAAAGAGTGAGGGTTCGTAGGTTAGAATTGAGTGTTGCTTGATTAATGGCGAACTGTTATCACCTTTGTGTCTCTGTATAGTTGCCCTGTCGGATATCGATATGGCCGGAAATATGCCACTTTTAGGATAGCACGCAGAGGTTCTTTCCAGGTTTAACATTGCAGTTTTTGTAGCACCACCCCAGGAAGTAATGCAAGAAAATTCAAATTCGCGTCAGGATCACGTGACCGTAAGATTGGTGGATTCGTGGGAAGACAGGTGGGAAATCGGGCGGTCTTGAAACCAGAAAACAGAAGACCCCGGGGTCTTCTGGTTTCTAGACCTAGAATAATGATTATTTCTTTCCTCTTTTATTTAAATTTTATGATATTTGTTTTTTAATTTGTGATTTAATATTTCATATTTTTTATATATTTGACATGTCGTTTTTTATTTTTTTGATTTTGGTTTTTATTTTGTGATTTAATATTTCAATTTGATTATGAATATTGTATTTAACCACATTCTGGAAGCACCCGGAGCCGGCACTCCCAGAGTGAAAACCGTTTTACTCTTTTTTTACATTACTGCATGAACACTCGTACACCTTATTTAACCTTGTTTGAGCAAAATCGTAGACTTGATTCCACGTATCCCCAGCAAACAAAAGAGCGATATAATCTGCAAATGTTATGATCTTGCTACTACCAGGCAGCTTACCTAGGTCGTTGATAAAAATGAGGAACAAAGGGGGGTCAAACACACTGCCTTGTGGCGTACCGTATGTAAGTGAACCTTCATTATTTAATTTCTGTATCTAGAAAAGTCAGCTTTAATATTTTATTTGTTGGCGTTCGTTTTCACTTTTTATGCAAAAAGTATCTGTGGCGAATGCAACGTAGCAAGCAGGGAGTGATCTATCCTTTGACTATTTTTTTACAGTTTCGGTATTTAATAGTTTTGGAGTTGGATCCAATTGCAATTATTTTTGAAAGAAACAATAATATTGCATCATGGTCATTTAGAGCACAGTGTGTCTCTAACGTTGTCTCTGGTAATCTAGTTTTAAGTATGTCATGATCAAGGCTTGCCTTTTGCCGTGTTAGTAGGGTATGAGTGGGTAATAGAATGTTTATGTCACCGGTAATTATTATATTTTTGTAATGTGCGGTATTGGTCAAGACCTTATAGAATGAGACAAGAAAGTTCGTAATGTCCTTATAACCATTTGGTCAGTTTATTGCCTTTAATAATGTATTTTTGTTAATCTTTAGTTGGAGACAATAGGCATTTAAGTATGAGGGCTCTTTAACCGTAACTTTTATTACTTTATTCACGTGTACGACTACACCTTAATTTTTGTCAGATTTTTTCGGTCGTATGGTAGTTGTAACAAAGGATGTTCTGTATTTTAGGAAGCCAAAATTCTGTTAGCATTATTATATCGCAATTTTCATCCATGTCTAACCTTTGTTCTAACTAGCGTTATATGAAATCCTAACATATTTTTACCTAAACTCCTTTTGTTTTGAATGATAATTTAAAGCGATTGTTTTGAACTAAAGTTAGCTGATATACAATTGTCTAAGTCGCATGATGTTGAGTCTGATACTGTGATAGCATTTATGTTTTTTGTATTATTTTGTGTATCATACAATGTTAACTGTATATTTTTCAATTGTTACATTTATATGCATCCTGATACAGTTTAATGTGTATGTAGGTAGTCAGTGATTAGATCCACAAGTGGTGCGCTGGGGTAACGTGATTTATTTTAGGTTCTTGTATTTTTCCAACAGTATTCTTACCAAGTGTATTGCATATGTTGTGCCCAGCCCTGCAGTAAAACTACACAAGTTCTGAAAAAGGAGTCTTTCAAAACTTTTAGTGATAGTTTAGTGATAGATATTTCCTATATCTTTAGGGTATGTAATGTTAACTTTATGGCTCTGTAAAATTTTCCGCAATGTTTCCCTTGTTCTTTTAAAAAGGCATAATATTGCTCAGTCGCCACCTATCCGGCATATTTGCTGATGTTAAGATGAAGTTAAAAAGGTTTGTTAGGCAGTTAGTCCCATCAGTCCCCAATTTTTCCAGAGCTCAGAAGGAACTTCATCCGGGCCCACAGCTTTACCATTCTTCATACTACAAATAGCTGTATTGACCTCCATTGGTGTTGTGGCCTCCATTGGTCCGGGCACGTAGGGTAACGGCTTAATCAACTCCTGAAGGAACTCTTAAATCAAAAGCTGGTGGAAATAAGGTATCGTAAGATTCTATTCATTAATAAGAATACACAGAAGTAACATTCCTATTAAGTATTCGATTTTACAATTTTTAATGTTGATATGTAGTCAGTATTTGTAAGAAAAGGCTTATCAGTGCATCTATTGTTACCAAGTAGTTAATTCTAAAATTTCATAAAATCAAACTTAATATAACTTAATATAAAGTAATATTTTAGTTAATATTATTAAACCATTCTTAGGTTAGTCGGGTTACTTTTCATTTTATTTAGTACAATAATATTCCTGGCTTAGGTATATAATTATACGACAGTGGTACGATATTGTAACTTTGTATACTTTCGCCGTTTAACATTGTAACTAAATTAACTTTGTTGATAAGGGTTTTAGAGTTATTGTCTCCAAAACCCTTATCAATTAGCAATCCAAGTTAAATAATTAGAAAGCAGCTACATTTATAAATGGTGAAATCTGGGTCTTTAAAATTGACAAAATCACACACACTTATCAGATAAATGTAAAGTTGTGTTTTTTGACATATAATAGTGTACAAAGTAAGCATCGGTATATATTTAATTACGCTTCGACCAGCCGCTGGCATTTTATTAGGTACCATAAAGTGTAAGTAATGGTTCGGATGGCCAAAATTGATGCTATAATAACCATGTTACCGGAATTTAAGGCTTCATTGTTTACAAATTCATGCTTGTATTTAAAATGAATGTTGGCTTGGTCTTTCTCCTGCTGTAATAAAACAATTATACAAAATTTGTAAATGAATTTATTCGAGGCTCTTTTAATTTTCAATTTAAATTTATTTCATAGCAACGTTACATTTTGTTTATAATTACACAAGAACAATCCTAAAAATAAATATAAATAATTAGGACATTTAAAAATTTAATATACGTATAATAATAGTGAAAACGAATATCATTAACACAAAACAAATTATGAGGGGATGAAAACAAAATACAGTATTAAATTATTTTCTTCGCGGACATAGTTCTGAGTTGCTCCATGTTCAAAAGACTTCTCAAACTTCTCAGTGGGCTAAGAAGTCAAATAATATACATACATACATACATATCAACACATATGATGGCCCACTGCTGGGCACGTGTCTCCCCAGTAGAACCTACTAGTATGTAGATTCTGGGGGTAATTGCCATAATCGCCACGCTTGGCGAGCGGGTTGGCGATCGCAGTAAGACTTTAAGTACGCAGAGGACGCTGCTGCCCGTCCTCCGGTGTGAAATCCCTTAGTCGCCTTGACGACACCCACGGGAAGAGACGGGGTGGTACTATTCTTAAGCCGGTACCACACGGCAAAATAATATAAACAAGTCTAATTTTATTGTGGTTAAAACGACAACTAAAAACATTCATAGGCTTTTTCGCACTCTTACAGGTAGTATGATAAATACAGTGGATGAAGTCAAATTCTTAGGCGTACATGTAGACAGCTTGTTAAATTGGAAAAGTGAGTTTGCTAATATTATAAGCTTCTATAGTATTATAAGCTTCTCAGTCACCAAGAGAGATATAATTCATATAATAGTCTATGATATCCATTAATGAAAAAGAAGGGTGTAAATTTATTAAATGTGGTCTACCTTACTCACAGTCAGTATCTGTTAAGCACATCAAGCACATAAAGAGCTTGAATGTTACTTTACAACGCAACACACAGAATGTTAAGTTTATAAAATTTTTCGAAACAAAAAAATTTATTCGTAACTTTATATTAACAAAAAAATACTATGTATTTGTCTACTACATTTAAGCGACAGGTTGTTCAATTATTAGCATTTCATATATACGCTGACCTTGGTACAATTAGTATCACAGAAATCACTTAGTTCTACCAATTCTTCTAGGATCATTAATGTAACTCCTATTTTAAACTAGTTAATGAGACAACAGATAAGCAAACATAATATGGTTTAACAATAGTACATCAAAATATTCAGGGCTTATCTGGCACGATTCAGGAAATAGAATTTTGTGTCACAGAACACTGGTTAAAAACCATGAATTGATTGGATAATGAACATTATAGTATGGTTAGCATGTTCTTAAGGAAGAAGGCTATACATGATGAATTTATGATTTCGGTTTCTAATAGTATGAATAGCAAATAATGTTAAGATATTGAACTTTGACTGCCTCTGTGGCGCGGTGGGAATGTGTCCAACTGCTACGCAAGAGGTCGTGGGTTCGAGTCCCACACGGGACACTACTTTGTGTCGGGTCTGGGTGTACTTTGTGTCCGTGACTTGTATATTTGTAAAGTCCCCCGCGACACAGGGCTTGTACCCAACTGCGGGATTCGTTTAAAAAAAAAAATTGTAGCTCGTTCTGTCAAGTGTAGGTACTGTAGAACTCTCTTGTGTAGAATTAAAGGAGCATATTGTTGTTTGTGTCTACCGTGCACCACAAAGGGACTTTAATTTATTCGAGACTATAATGGAAGATGTACTAAAAGTTCTTAGTTATGGTAAATAGCATGTAGTAGTATGTGGCGATTTCAACGTTAATATACTTGAACAGTCACCTATGTGTATTAGATTATGTATACTTTATTTAACTCATTTAATTTGAAGCATTTGTAAATGTTTCTGTCCGTATTGCTAATATAGATTTTAGTCAGGATGATCCTAACTACCTTTACGCGTCTTTGTTTAACATTATCAAATATGAATTTAATAATATTTGCACAACTAAGACTTTTTATAGAAATCTAAAAATTTGCTTTTGTGATTGGGCAACAACTGGCAATAAATAAGAAGAGTTAAGTTGTATGAATTGTATGGTATGAAGCAATATAATTTTGACCCTAAGTTTGTTCAATATGTTAAAAATTATTAAAAAATATTTAAAAAGACTTGTGCTGCTGCCAAGTCTTTACATTTAAGTAGAAATATTAGACAAGCCTTGATGAGGCCTTAACGGACTTTAAATTAAACTAGGTATTGGTTGTGGACTTTATATAATATCTAAATCTTGGTTTCTAACATCAACAAGAATGAAATGCCCGCGGTCAAGCCGTGCCGTATGTATGGCTGTGGATTTTGGAGTGGGCGGGCGCCGCTAGCCGGGCCACGTCTCTCGTCTCCGCTCGACGAAACCTGTTGGCGCAGTGCGCCGACAAAATAATAAAATTAAAGCCACTTGGAACATGATCAATGCTGAAGCTGGGCGGGCCAAGCCACAAGATCATAATTTTGAATGATGTAATAAAATTGTAACTAGAAATTTAGATCTAGCGCAAACATTTAATAATTTATTTTCTGAAATACCTATAAATACAACTAGCTCCTTAAATGCATGTCCAACTAAAGCCCAATAACTTGTAAGAAGCAGTGTGAAAGAGTGTAGCGTACCATTTAGTTTTAAATTTATAAGCCCCCATGACGTAATAATAATATTTAAGTCAATTAATTGCAAAATGATAGCAGACTTATGGGGTATTTCTATTAAATTAATTAATTGTATTACAATTAAAACTGCACCACATTTAGTTATAATATTTAATCGATCTGATTTAATGAAACACACGTAAGTAATCCTTTTGTTTCCGCCGGTTCAAAAAGCGACCCTAGTAATTTTAGACCTATTTCTATCTTACCAGCTCATGTTTAAACTTTTTAATAATATAATTTGCATCAGTCCTTTAACATGGCGTATAGTATATTTGTTGCAGCACCTTATCAAGTTTATAAACATTCAAACATTGTAAAATTGACAATTTAAAAGAGTGACCACGAGTTTTTAGTGCCAGGTTCTTTTCTCCGACTTTACCTATTGTTTGCGAACTTGGCATTACATGTATGTACATGTAGAATCCCGACGTATCACAAGAGTTGTTTTGAATCCTTACCTAAGTGAAAAACGAATTTTGAATTTTGAATAATATTTTTAGATCTTACTGACTTATTAATAAAAAAATATGAAATAATAAATCACAAATCAAAATACCAAAATCAAAAACTAAAATAAAAAAGGGGAAAAAAATCATCAACTAGGGTTTTCGGGTTTCTGGACCGCCCGATTTCCCACCTGAGCTATAATAACATTGTAGATGGTGGCGTGATTTTACCTTCGTATTCTAATTATATTGTAGCAGTTTTTCATTGCTCTCCCTCCGTCTTACGAATTTTTGATCAGGGTCACGCGATGTACGAATTTTTTAACAGGATCACGTGATCCTGACGCGAGTTTATTTTTTTTTACTTCTACCAAAAAAGTGCACAACGCCGCTAAAGAAGCCGTGCAAGATACATCCTTTTATTGAAGCGCCACCGTTTACAAGAAGGTATCAAAAGTGAAATAAGGAGTTCTAAAAATTACCACAATTCTTGTATCATCCATATAGGACATTGAAACCTTGGCATAGGTAGATATCGATCCAGGCAAAGCCGGTCGATTAGGCATCTAAAGGTTTTATACTCATTTAATAATTACAATTACAATATATAGATTACAAAAGTTTATATACGTCGATCATTTATAATAATTGAGGGTGTGAGTAAATTCATCACGGTATAAACAATCTTTTAGTTATTTGGTACATTACTAAGTGTTTTTTTCATTGTTATACATTCTTCCTAGAGATGGAAAAACAGTCCAAGACGCATAAACATTAACTGTTAACTTACATCAAGAATGAATAGAAAATGTAAATCAATTTGCTGATCATAAAATGAAAGCAATAACTTTAACTATTCCCACTGCGGTGAACTGCTGTCTAAAGTAACACTAGTCAATGACCTTAGCGTAGAGCTTGACTAGGAACAAGTTAAATTTCGATTTACATATTGATAAGATAACTGCCAAAGCACACCAACTCCATTATTTCGTTATGCAAGCCTCTGGCGACTTTAAGTACCCAGTCACATTTACATGTATCTGTTAAAGTCTCTCGGCTGACCGCAATTGGAATTTCTAGCGTATTGTGATATGAGATCCATAGTACGACAAATACAAACAAGCGATTGAAAGATTTTAATGAATAATACCTGCGAAATAACTAGTTTTATGTCCCAGTAAAATTTATTGCATCTGTCGTACAGAGTCGTTACATAAATTCAAGCTCTCTCGACAGTGAAATTCCTCCTTCTACAAGCCGTTATGTTTTATGGACTTATCCATAATGAATGTGATTGTCCAGAATTTGAAGCAACAATATTTAATGTGAACCCCCCCCCCCCCCCCAGTTGTGAGATGTTAGCGCACGAGCGCCGAAGAAAGGGCCCAGCTCTAAACCTTTTAACCAACATTTTGCACAACTAGACATATTCGCCTTAAATCAACCAAAAAAATCAGCCTAGAATTCGCCTGAAGACGCCATAAGTAGAGGCGACACGTGTCGAAGTCTTACTTCGTAGAAGCGGAATATTCCAAGTTAAGGGTTCGGACCACTCGAGTTGGTGAAAGTACCCGCCACTAATTTTCTTTGTTGCAGGTATCTCTTTTTGAGGAGAGCTTTTATTTAGTTTCACTTATTGTTGTTTGTCTGTAATCAATTAATGTCTGCTGATAGATCTGGAAGGTGGTCATAGGCACTCTATTATGAAACGAGTTTGGACTCGTTTGATTTGTATTGACGAGTACTTTGTCTTTAGATGGTATCCAGTGTTTGATGATGGAGCTGGAAGGTGACCGTAGGTACTCCATTATAAAACGACGTAACCTCATCGAGTTTGGGCTCGTATGATTCGTCTTGATGAGAACTTTGACTCTATTCTGGGTCTGATGATGGAGCTGGAAGGTGGCCATAGGATTTCCGTAATAAAACGACGCAAACGCATCGAGTTTACGTTTGTTTGATTTGTTTCGGTGAGTACTTTAATCCTAGATAATATCCATAGGCAACAACATTTTTTATGAATGTGAATTCTATTTAATTATAAGGATGACCCAACGCCTAGATGAGCACGTGCCGAGGGCTGAATGGTAATATGTCATATCGCTAACGTTGCGCTGAGGCTCAGAGTACCAGGGCGATCCCTGTTGTACTAAAGCCCTTATCCCCATACAATGATCTCTGGGGGAGTGACCGTTTATGTCCTATACTCGGGGGACAACATGTTTAAAAAAACGACGTTTAGAGACGGCGAAATTGAAGCGACAGAAGAACATTGCTAATTAAAGCAATGTTTACAAGCGACAACGCTTAGAAAAAACAAGTTTAGCAATAGCTAAATTTAGAAAAAACTAATAGTTAGTAATATTAGGAAAGGTATCGATAGAATTCGTACACAAGGCAGAAGGAAAAGCAAATCACCTGAACATCGCAATATAAGGCGCGTTAAATATAGGATCTGTACGCAAGAGTAGAGAAAAATGAATTACAAGAAGAACATTTGGCCAGGCTCGAATGGAACAGAATACTCAGGCAAGTACTAAAAAATGCAGTCCAACGTGGTAGCGTTGAGTATTTTAATAACGCGATAAATATATTTTGCGATAAAGTGTGTTATATTATTGCACGAACACATGCTATCCCCACTAAGTAACCAAATATAAAATTAGTGTCACATCTCCAACTTATCTTCCACGAGAATTACGTGAAAATAAAGAAAAATTGATACGGTGCCTCCATGATTGTTACATAACAATCATGTAAGTAAAAGTAATAAGCCCATTCCCCTTTCTAAGGCATATTAGAACAGTATGGAACCTGGGCCTATAGCTGACGGTATACCATGATTGTCACAAACTGAAACTGGCTTATTTGGACAATATGATTTTCGTGGCCAAGTGGTTCTTTTTACCCGACTGAAAAGAAGGGTTATGTTTTTCGCGCGTATCTTGTATGTATGTATGTATGTAATATTCTTTATTACCTGATATGTCACAATCCACTGAACGGATTTATACAATTCACACGTCGTTAGATTCGTGTTAATCGCCCATATGTTCTTAAATAGGTGACGTTTTTAATAAACAAACATGGCGGCTATGAGATGTCAAAATAAAGAGGTGTGAAAAAAAAAGTTGTTTCAAATACTGCAATATGGGTATCAAATTAAAGAGCTCATCTTAAGCATTTCAAAAAGGTATGATGATTCTGACTGTTATACTAAAAAAAGTTAGTTAGCAACCATTGTTTTTTCAATTTTCAATACCTACTTGACAATAGCTGTGATAAAAGCAAATTGCTACATCGGTTACATCCTACAACTACTAAAAAGTATTAAATAAAAAAATAAATTATAAAAATAAAATGCAGTCGGAGGCATTAATGAATCTCGATGAACTTAGTAAAGTGCCTCCGACTGCATGAAATTGTATACCTAAGTAGGGGATCTTGTTTCCATATTTTTTGTGCAAACGGGTTTTTTAATTTTTATAATTTATTTTTTTATTGCCCAAGATCTTTTTAAGGTAACCGAAAACCTGCTACATATACATATGTTGTCTAGTTCTGTAGATTACTGTGGAATAGGGGTTGTTACAGAGCATCTGGAAAATTTTAATATTACGCCTGAGTTTTTAGTGTCTTGCGATAATGGGTTTGAAGCCTTGAAATGGTTGTTGGCTAATAATCTCTTGTACAAAGATATCTTATTAGACAACAACGTAAACCCATTTACAGACGATCTGATTTCAATTTTCGAAAATGATTGCTGTATTGTTTTACATCGCAAACTATTGTTCAAAGCGTAGTTCACAATAAATGACGTTTACCGTATTTTACAAGCATCATGGCATCAAGCAAACGTTGAAGTTTTTACATCGGGCTATGCTGGCGTGCTATGTTGTGCGATGGCAATGAGTAATAATATGTATCATAAGAGCATCGATTACTCCACCTCAGTAGCGGAGTAAAAACACTCTCAATCAAAACATTACCCTTCTTTTTTGGCTTCACTGTAGTCAGGTAAACATATGATCGAAGGAGATTCATTTTATGTCAAAATGTGATTAATAAATGCTTAAAATCCTGCAGGTATCTAAATGGAAGAAAACGGTTATTTAGAAATAAGGCTTTTGATTTAGTTAAAGCTGGATTGGAAATGTTGAATATGATAGTGACAGTTCTTTATTTGGTACTCGAGGCTCTGTTAATCGCAACAATATTGTTCTGCCTTTAAAAGATGCTCTGTGCAGGTTATTCTTAACATAGCAGACTAGCTTTTAGCAAATCGTTTGACATTATTTGTTTTGACCAAAAGTACTATTTAACTGAGTCTATAGTCCAAAAGTGGTTATGGCTAACAATGGAAAAGCGTGAGTAATTGTATGTACAATAATCGATGAGTTGGTTTATTTATGTAAGCGATCTACTAGTTCTCACTATGTCCACTTGTCTGATCATAATATGCAGAAAGTAAGTTCAAATAGTTCTGGAGAGTTCTTGATTGAAAATGCTCTACGTATTTACTCAACTAACCAGCACATACTGGTATACCAATGGGTCATAAGCGTGAAATATCTACTTTTTGTACCTAAACGTGTCAACCAATTTGCTTTTTAACCATCATTTACTTATTTACCCTCAAAGTGAAAAGATCAAAGCGCATGCACTCGATCTTATCAGTGAATCAATAAAATATTATAAAATTATACACTGGCATGTAAGGTTTGTTCGGCGGTGGATGCGGGATCCAATCACTGGATTGAACTACACAAACCACAGGTCCTCTCCATTGACCGTCACTATTACTCAAGGATGGCGAAGGAAGCGGTTAAAATTTCAACCGAGAAGATGAATACCGTTTGTCAACATCGTGGAATCCTGTGAGCAGCAAGTGTATACACCGCCGAACAAACATTACGCGCCAGTGTGCAAATGTTCTTAGTGTTGAGTGTCGAAGTATCGACGGTAATAAACAAGCTATTTTACCTTAAATTATTCTCGCGATTAAGACCCGTAGTATATAATAATGTGTACAAATCGCGAAAGTTTATCAACATCAATAAAATGTGTGTTTCTCAGAATTGTTTGTTTGATTACAATTTATTTCAAATAAAAGAAAGAAGAAAAAGGTATGTTCTCTATTATTTCATTATATTTTTGTTTCTACATAATTAACACTAGTAGTTATTTTTACGTGCTACGCGGTGTAAAATTATCTGAGTATTTTTGCTTTTATTCATTTGTACGTTGTCTTACAGGAGAGATGGCGCCACCATCCAGTGCAGTTGGAAGTAAAAGTGCTCCGTGTATATTTTATTTTTAAAAATAGTTAATGTTCATAATAAATATTTTTTTACCATCAATATATAAAATACAATCTAAGCAATAAGTGACAGTGTTATCTAATGAAATAACTGAGAAACCAATACGAACTAACAATAATACGAAACAAGAGATAAAAACTTTGAAGTGCAAAATACAAACAAAAGTGTAAATAAAAGACATTCATTCAATCCAATTAAATATTAAAACTATGAAGTAACGAACAAATAATAGTTAAGAAGTAAAAAAGTGTATTACAGTGAAATGAAAAACAAGAAAAAAAAAATATAATAAAAAGTGGGTGCCTAGCAAAAATTCATAACGACTATAATTAAAAAGTTTTACCACTTAAATAAGGAACAATATTTCACGAACTAAGTTAATAGCACGGTTGGTCTAGTGGCGTATGATTGTGCGTCACGTCATTCGAGTTCAAGTTCGAATCCCAACAAATAGGTAAAGTACTTTTTGTGAATGTTTGCCTTAAATGTTATGTTGAATAAGAAATTAAGTAGGTCTATAAGGATCATATGGTGAGCAAAAGTAGCAAAACTGACTACCTACTTCATTTCAAAATAATAACATAGTGTAATAGTGAGTGAGCATGGATATGGATCAAGAACAAAACGTCACTTTTCGAGCACCCAGACCACAGTTAACTACGTCACTAAGTGAGGACTCAAAGGCAGACACTTCCCTGTTCGATACTACTATAATGAGTTTAACATCTCAGGGTGATAATAATCATACTGTAATGGAACTCAATGATAAGATAAATGAACTAACGAATCAGTTACTAAGTGCGCATCAAGAAATTGAGAATCTCAACACTGAAAATTGTCGTCTGAAATCAGATTTAGAAAAAAGTTTAAAAATCGCTGCAGCGTATAAGAAAGTTACCTCCGATAGTATCTGTTTGACTCCGAAACGCAAAAAGAAAATTAAGAGTCACAGATCTACCCCAACAAAAACAAATCTAAACATTGAGAAGGGTAAAAACGACCAACAGCCTATAAAACGTAAAAAAAATCTAATAACAACGAGTAATTTCTTGAAAAACGAAGAAATCATTGAAAAAGTAATCTCCGGAGCCAACATAGATCACTCTCCCCAATCAGATACGCATAAAATGTGTAAGGAACAAAATATAATATCAACACAAGTTATAGAGTCTGTTAATGGTTCTATTGATAAATCGAAGTCGAAAAATAAAGTAGTTGTCATTGCGGACGATCAAGGCCGAAATATTCAGCATTTATTGCAACAACTGATGGGGGAACAGTTTCAAGTGACTTCATTCTGGAAATCAGGAGCTACCCTTCAAGATGTGTTGATCTCTGAACGTTCTCTAATAAAACAACTAACTTCAAAAGACTACCTTGTTGTGATGGGTGGTATTAATGATAGATTTCCTTGTATTATCAATATATGTGTAAGCAATTTCTTATGTTCTACAAGAAACACAAACGTTATATTCTGTGAAATCCCTTATAATAATTGTTTGAGGGAAAAGAAACTAAACTATGAGATGAAATTGTTATGTTCGAAATTTGTAAATGCTAAGTATGTTGACATGGGATTCTCTATAAGACAGCCGCATCGCAGATTATTTCCCCAACACTTATGCCAAATGATACTCAAAGAAATATTGTCTATTAATTATCACTTGCAATTTAGTAATTTTCAAACAAAAGTAAGTGCTAGAAAGGTTATATTGCTAGAGAAAGCTACTCAAACTAACTATGCTAAAGAAGTTTCTGAGTCAGTTGAAGCCCCAGGTGTAGAATGTAAGACCAATTTAGCCACAGTAGTAACTGCTAGTAATTATTTTTTTCGAGCATAAAAGTAAATCCATTAAAGTCATGCATCAAAATATTAACGGACTTTTAGGTAAATCAGAGCTACTTAGTGTTAATCTGGCATCATTGTCAGAGGAGATGATTGATGTTGATATCGTGTGTGTAACTGAACATAATATGATATATCAGGATATATCTCTATTGAACATACCACCATTTACTCTTGCTTCTATTAGCGTCAGGAAAAAAAGGCATGGTGGATCTTGCATACTTGTCCACCACTCTCATAAGTTCAGAGAAATAGAGGAAATCAAAAAATATCATCTGCCTAATATATTTGAGTGTAGTGCAGTTGAACTTGTAAATCACAAATTATCAATAATATGTATATACAGGCCTCCTAATAACAATTTAGATGAATTGGAATTATTTTTCTCTAATTTGAATAATCTCTTTCAACACTTCTGTCTAAAAAATAAGAAAATAATACTATGTGGGGACTTTAACATTAATACTATGAAAAATAATAAAACTTCTACATCATACAAACTAATGATAGCACAATATAATCTAAAATTAGCAATATAATCTCCTACACGTTTAAGTAGCAACACTTGTATAGATCACATAATACACAATATTAAGGGATGTCATAGTATTGTTTTCGATTTGGCTCTATTAGACCATACTGCGCAGCTACTAACTTGTCCGTTAAAAGATATCAGTAAAATTGATAGTTGGTATATTGAAAGGCGAAACTGCAGTAAAGAAAACTTAATAAAGTTCAAAAATTATCTTGCCTCTCTGACGTTTGAAAATATTTATAACAACTATAACCCTGAAACCGCATTTACTGAATTCCATGAACTATTTACTCTTATTTATAAACTGTGCTTTCCTATTCAAACAAAAAGAACGTCAATTACACATAATAAAAAATGGATAAGTAAAGGAATTAGGATAAGTTCAAAAAGAAAAAGGTCCTTGCTGTGGAAATATCAAAAATCTAAAAGTGTCATAGATAGAGCTATTTTCACAAAATATTCTGCCAAATTAAACAGAATAATTAGATACACGAAGACATTACAAAATGATTATTATATTAATACTAGTGCAAATAAATCAAAATAAAGTTGGAACATAATCAATCAAAATAAGACTAACCAATCAAAACACTTTGTAACACAATTGAATGTAAACGGAAAGATTGTTACTGATCCTCTTGAAATAGCACAAAACTTTAATAGTTTTTTCATTGATGAAATCGAATCATTAACACATAATAATAAATCTTATAATAATAATTATCCGACATGTAAACACTATAATTCAATGTTTTTAAATCCTATGACGCCTAATGACATTAGCAGAATTATTCAATCACTAAAAAATACAACAAGTACAGGTTACGACGAGCTTTCTACCAAGGTATTAAAATATGTAAGTTCAGTCATATCACCCATACTAAGTCATTTATTTAACCTCTGCATCCTACATGGTATTTTTCCTACTGAATTAAAAAAGACCATTCTAAAACCTCTCTTTAAAAAACAAAACCGCGAAAATATGTCTAATTATAGACCAATAGCTCTTATACCTATACTATCTAAGGTGTTAGAAAAATATATACATGAAAATTTATATTCGTATTTAGAAAAATATAAAATTATTTCGGAAGCCCAGACTGGTTTCAGGAAAAACATTTCTATAAACAATGCTTTTTATACATTTTTGGATGAAATTATGAAAAATCTGGATAATAAAAAAAGAGTGTGTGCTTTATTCATGGACCTCACAAAAGCATTTGACTGTGTGGATCATGTAATTTTGAAAAATAAGCTTTATGCAAATGGCATAAGAGGTAATGTTTTAAAATTAATTATGTCATATTTAAATGATAGAAAACAAGCAACTTCAATTGCTAAAGTGTGTCACGTGAAACGGAAAGAATTAACTTACCTGTCTGACTATAGATTGGTGAAGTACGGTGTGCCCCGGTGTGTAAACTGGAAATCTCATATGGAAAGTATTTGTGTCAAACTAAGTAAGAGTTCCTATGCACTACATATGCTATCAAAAACTGTTAACAGAAATACTGTAATTACTGCATATCATGCGTATGTTGAGTCCACTCTGCGATATGGTGTCCTGTTTTGGGGAAATTCCACTGATTGGCAAACGGTGTTTAAAGGTCAAAAACGGTGCGTAAGGGCCATTTTGCGACTTAAACAGACGGACAGTTGCAGGCCACTTTTTAAAACTTTAAAGTTGCTTACTCTGCCATGCATATATATTTCAGAAGTAGCTATATTCGTAAAAAAGAATTTTCATCTATTCGAAAGGTTACGCGGCACTCGAAACCAACACAAAATAAAAATTATACCAAACAAAACATCATTGTTGAACAAGAGTATTTTCTGTATGATCTCCAGAATTTATAACAAAATACCTATAGAATTATGCAAGATTGATAACATCCATGAATTTAAAAATAAATTAAATAATGTATTGATGCAAAAGGTATATTATAGTGTTAAAGAGTATTTGGAAGATAAAAATGTTTAAATGATAAATTTTAATTGGAAATGTTATTGATATGACCACTGCTTTTTATTATTATTATTATTATTTCTGTGATTATTATTATAATTATCTGTATTCATTAATAATATTAACCTATGACATAACTATTAAATAAATTGAAAATGTATAAGTATAATTATGGACCTGACTCATTTGTTATACTAGTAAATAACTAATATTACTTATTAAATTTGGAAATGTTAATTTTTTGCATGCCAGCAGGTGAAATATGGCAGCTTACCATAACTATGTAAGACCTTACTATTGTACCCATATTTGCAAATAAATGAATTGAATTGAATTACAAAAAACTTCTATCAAAATTATCGTTAATAAATATATTTTAAAAATCACAAAGTTATTTTTGCACACGCACGCTCTGCTAGTAAGTAGACACCTTCTACGACTAAGCTAGTTTATGCGTAGCACGGTCTACGAAACATAGAATAAATTATTTGATCTTTATTTTCAGGTTCTGTGTTATATGTAACTTTTCAAGGTCGTATTTATTTGAAAGTTGGTCGTCTTTGAGTGGAAACAGCATACAAAAACATCATCACGTTTTAGAAACGGCTTTGGCACCTATGGATAAGCTGAATTTAGAAATTAGGATTTTAGAGAGTACAACAATACAACATGTATGTAAAAGTTTTGAAAAATATTGGGCAGTGACGTGTAAAAGTAAATGAAAATATAAGTTGTTAAAAAATCAATTGAATGATTTTCGTGTGCTTAATCAGCATCAAAATTAGCATAGCGTATTACAATAATAAAATATTTCAATAACTTGATATTAATCCTTCATTAATTTATGTTAATTAATTTCTTTTGTAAAGTCAGTATCTAATATTTTACACTTATAACTACTATTACTATTAATTACTACATCGTTATATTTAATTATTTAATTTTCACAATACTTCGCCAAATGCTCACCTACACTGTCCTATCTAAGTATCTGTATTATAGAATCGGTGGCTTTTCATTCTTGTATTTATAATTTATTGATACTTCAAGCTTAGCACAACTTGATCTTTATACAATAGACTACTTATACGTCTACATAACACTTCCAATGTATATAATGGAAAACACTGCACGTTTCAACCCTATTTTACTCTTTCGTGGTTCACAGGTTCCAGATGAAAATCAAACAGTAAGCAGTTTCTGCTTGACATAATAGGTAGGTGCAAAAGTATTTTCGTATTTCGAATGTATTGTTAGTAATTAAACCTCTTTGGTTGTACTGAATGTAACTGGCTGGTTTTAATACCATTAGATGTTGACATTCTTAAGATTGCAATAAATAAAAAAATAACTAGATCCCGCCATTTTTAAATTGTTTTTTATGCAAGAAAAGTTAATGTGTAATGACGAATAAATTCGTTTTATTACAATCATCGCGGTATCAATACGAGTAGCACAAATGTGGTTCAAGCGTTTCAAGTCTGGAAATTTTAGTGTGAAGAATGAGGTTCGCTCTGGATGACCGGATGTCACGGATAAAATCAGTGTCATCTTTGAAAAAGTGAAGCAAGTTCGCCATATTGGTAGTTACGATATTGCTGAAGAACTGAATGTTGATCACAATACAGTTTTACGTCATTTACAAAAGTCTGGGTACAAGAAAAACTTGATTTGGATACCACATGATCTTACTGAGAGAAACTTAATGCAACGTGTTTCTATTTGCGATTCTTTGTTAAAACGTAACGATTCCGACCCATTTCTAAAACAGTTGATTACCGGTAATGTAAAATGGGCCACTTAAAATAAGAATTTCCGAAAAAGATCGTCAAGCCCCACAGACCGTGGCAAAGCACGGCCTGACTCGGAACAAAGTAATGCTGTGTGTATGGTGAAATTGGAAAGGAATCGTCCACTATGATCTTTACTAAAACACGCACAACTAAAACTGTCGATTCTGACCTCTCATTATATAGGTACAATAAATCGCATTTTTATATATAAAGGCGCGTTACATTTTGACGGCAAGAGAATTAAAGAAGGTGGAATGAACTTTTATTAAAAAAAAATGATTTATCAGAATTAAATTACTTTAATTTTTTATGAACAAGTAATAAAAGCTTGTTTTTCATTTTATTTTTTATTTATTGTTGTAATAAGGGGTTTTCCTTAATGTTTCGATCGATGAAAAAGTTGATTAAATGCTTAAAATCTCTTACTACTCTTCGAATACTTTATTATAATTCATTAACATGTCTCTTTTAAACAGGTACCTATTTAAATAAAATCGTTTAAAGATAACCGTAATGAACAAGTCTCAGAAATCTTAGCTAAAGCTAAGATCTTTGTGCCATCTGACACCATATTGTAATCTGCAGAAATGGATTTGACTGTATAATAATCTATACGAGGTTGCCGCGCAACTTCGTACGCGTAATTTTTCCCCAATTTTGCAACATTTGAGATATCTTGTCGATTCAAAACCTTTATTTAAATATGTTTTTTTAATTTGAGGGGAGAGTTTACCAAATTGACGGAATAAACATTAAATGTTTGACAGGTACGCAACCCATTACCATTTAAAAAAACAACAAAAATCATAAAAATTGAGTTAATAAATAGTGTAACTAACACGACTTTGTTTTATATATATAGATTTAAGATATATATATATATATATATATATATATATATATATATATATATATATATATATATATATAATGTACAGATGTTGTTCGTTCTACCTTATTAAAAAATAAAATCAGGTAAATATGTGGTATGTTATTATGTCTGATGCGTAATATACTCGTAGTAATCGCTATTTCGTCCTTTCTGGAATTAAATAAACGTAAGGCTTTGTTAAAACCCGATTAATTAATTTTAATTAGCTTACTTTCGTTTTAAGACTTCCAATTAGTATCCCATAGTTGTTTTTATGTCCATCTATTTAGTTTAGGGATTGGAGCTTTTGTAGTTTGTGTGTCAGCATTTTAATTGCCAATTATTATTTTAAGACTCTATTCAAATAATTTCGAATGAGTATTTCTATTCTAATAATTGTTTGTATTCTATATTTGTTAAATAATATATAAGGATGTATATTTTGATTATTAAGTAAAGCCGGTAAACATAATTCTAAATCAGTAAAGATATTAAGGAGAATTTCAAGAAAAAAATTGAGGTTTATTTGGAAATATTTCCTGCAAAAAATCGATTAATTAATCAAAAAGCCTGTTCAAAAAACATGATCTCATCCATTTATCATCTTACAATATTGCCCAACCAAATCTTTAGCAAATAACTTATCCGTCAATCAATCATTTTTTTTTAACGATAACTAGCAATGTGCAATTGGATCCCACATTACAAGCAATCCTATTAGCCCACCAGCTAAGCTAAATTGCTTGTGTTAGGAGTGGGTTCACGTTGGTAGTATAATTACTGGGATTCGAACGAGCGAGCTCACGACTCTTTATGTCTTCAGTCTGATGCCATATCAATTAGGCTACCTACCGCCCGCCGCTTCAAATTACTATAAACAATGTTCTTGTGTATTATGTTGTTGTTTTTCAGCTAACTCAAGATTTAAGATTAACAGGGAGTTTGAAATTTTTCCTCCCCTCCGATACTTCTATCAAAATCTGTTTAACTAGCTGCCTACCCCGGCTTCGCACGGGTATCACATAGTAGTAAGATTTTCAAACAAACCTAATACCTACATTGAATTTCAGGCCAGGTGGAGTGATGATCTACGCAAAACGGCTGGCAGGAGCTGGATGCGAGGAGCCGAGGATAGAACAAAGTGGCGTGTAATTGGAGAGGCCTATGTCCAGCAGTGGACTACGATAGGCTGATGATGATGACATTGAATTTGTGCCCGCGGCTTCGTCCACGTTAGGTGTGATTTTATAGATCTCTCATATATACCACAACGGCCTTACCTACTTATTGCCCACTAAGGCCATAAGTACCTACAGCCGATTTTTAGTACGGCTTTGTTTACGGATTTGTAGTTTGGCGCGTGTGGAATCACGTGAAATCATGCGTAGTAAGTAGTATCGGGTACCTACCCCCGTCGTGCGTGCTCACACTTAAATGTGTGGAGCGAAACGAAACATACCCTCTCCCCCCCCCCCACGTGTCGTGTGTGTGTGACTCAAACTTGTCCGGCATCGGGTGAAATGCACCCGGGATACGCATACGGGTTCCGTAGACAAAATAGCAAAAACAGAACCATTATAGTTACGTCATGTCCGTTCGTTTGTCCGTGCGTATGTCACAGGCATTTTATTCGAAAACTCCACAATAAATATTTATTACATTTCGAGCATAGATGTGTTGTATAAACTGCTACTTAGTATAATGATTAAATAATAAAAAAAATATTTTAAGGGGCGCCCCCCTTAAAATATTTTTTCTATACAAGTAACAGAAGCTGGAATAAATATTTAGTTATTTCAGCAAACACCAACATGTGACACATCATTCGACAGGGCTTTTAAAAATATTGTAACGTTTCTACAAAAAAACTTGTATCAGATATATTTCGGGCGGTCCCGTGACCACGATCGGTGCAATTCGATCGAAACGTCGGGTAAGAAAAGGTTCCTTTAAATAATTCGGGCGATTAAGTCCCGAAATATATCTAATATGTACTCGTATAAAAAAACGCGAAAGTTTAAAAACAATAAAAAACTTATTAAGAAAGAATTGAATATTTTTAGAAACAATCCCTCCGAAAGTTGCATTAATTGTGCTCCCCCCATCCCTTTTATCTTTTGAAGGTAACGCTTAATAAATACTTTTAACTAAAATTATTTTGGACATGATCGGGTACACCATTTTTGAGTTATTGCCGAAAAACTGCACTTCTCAACAAAAGAGCTTAAGTACCATAAACGTACGCTCTTATGCTGGTGCAATTTTTCACATCGTATTTTTCATACATAATATAATAATCTTTTTTTCCTCACCACAACAATTACATTTCATCTCATTTTAACAATGTTATTCTTATTGTTTTGTACATTTTAGTAATTTATTGTGGGAGACTGGTGCCTAAGCTAAGCTCGAGGCTTGTGTTTCAGGACACCAGGCCCCCCTTATTTATACATAATATGGTTTTCAAATTGTTACAACAATGTACATAAAAGTGCGGTACGGTACTCTTTGTTTGCCTATGTTAATTAATAAATAACAGTTATTTATTTAAAGTAAAAATATATAAAAATATGTAGTGCATTTATTTGGAATAACGGCTGCGGAACCCGGTTGTCCCGTTTTTTCTTACTTTTACCATTTTTATTGACGTAACTTCTAAACAGTAGGTCAGGTTTGAACAATAAAATTTAAAAGGGAACGCGTGAATAAACTACCTTAATCATGAAACTATTTAGTTGAATAAGGATTAATAACATCATTCGATTCTACCCGTATTTCGATGGACAAATTTGAACGAAAAGTTATTATTGCCACTTGTGATTATTTTGAAAAGAATGGTTATTTAAAAATGGTTATGTAAAAATACCATTGTTCGAATTTTGAATCTCGTGGACAGTTTGGCTGTTTCAAAGCGAACCAACGTCTACGATACGGGAAGCGATCGAGAAGCGCAGGGAACATTTTGATCGCTAGTTTCTTTACTTTGACGGGATATCTGGTTTCAATTCCATTACGAAACCAAAGCAACATCAACGCACAACAAAATGCCTGCCAGAAATTTTGTCTGCATTGAGCAACAAGCGACCGAACACCGGGCTCCGCGGGGTACTGCTTCAACATGATAACGCGTCCGCGCACTCAGCGCTCAAAACGAGGGTCTTCCTAGACACCACACCGGTCAGAGTATTGGGTCACCCTCCTTACAGTCCTGATCTGGCACCATGTGACTTCTTTTTATTCCCTAAAATTTAAAAAAAAAACAGCTGAAAGGGAGACAGCTTTAATCGCTGGAAGACGCGCTAGCGGCGTTCGAGAAGGCCGTGGGAGAGGTGTCTGCGGCTGACTGAAAAAAATATTTCGAAAATTGGTATAGAGACTGGTGGAGAGTTTGCAAAGATTTAATTAAAGTATTTGATCCATAGAAGTTAGTTTTTTGGTTTCTCAAAACTTTCTGAGTGTCCCACGTAAGATTATTTTGAAGTATCATCAATACCTTTCGCAGCGCATGCCAAATAAGCAAAAAAAATTATACATTCATACATTATTGCAATTTTCGAAGGGATTTTTATATATTTTTCTGACAATAATAGATGGTAATGTGAATTTCTAGAGGTGAAAGATTTTTTTTCAATCGGTCCCGTAGGTTCGGAGCCTATTTAATGCAAACAAACAAGCAATCAAATCTTTCTTGTTTAAAATATATATAGCTTAGAAAAAGGAATCAAATGTCAAATGTATATAAAATACCATCATATAAAATTGAAGTGTCTGTTTTTAATGTCAAAACAACAGTTTTTTACTAAGCATATACCTACCATGTGAAAGTGCATGTGGCACCTATAACAAAAACACATTTTTTTGTCTGTCTGTCTGTTTGTTCCAGCTAATCTCTGAAACAGCTGGATGGATTTTGACGTGACTTTCACTGTCGGACCGCTGAGGATGTAAGGAGTAGCTTAGGCTGCATATTATCATCACGCTAACGTCTATAGAGAGGAAGCAGCACTGCAACTTCACGCGAACGAAGTCGCAGGCACAGCTAATTTTAAATATTTATCTACTCTTAAAGGTCGTGGATTGAGATAGATAGTTCCATCCGTGTCCTGGAAACATATAAAACCACTAGAAAATCTCATGAGACATACGTTACGATGTAATGCTCCGTTCTGGCTTCAAACCAACCAAATACCCGAACAAGATGCTTTCGCAAACAATAAAGAGCAAGAATAACAAAGTATAAGTGAAAATGTTGGTGAAATACAAATATAACGCGCACTTCATCGAAAAACTTTTACAAAGATACAGTTTAATGACTTAAGCAACTCGAATCATAAGTTATATAATACAGTTTGTGAACAATTCGCATGACGCAACTAAAACCAAATGAATGTCACATTTAACCACTGAAGACATAGAGTTCACTAGAAACTTGGTCATCAAAACAGTACAATGCAATTCGTTTTGCTGACGAAATAGCTAATTCAACAAGGTACGGCCTGCAAGCAAATTTTATATGTTGGACGCTTGCAGCGTTCTTTGAGTATTTTGAGTAGAACGCTTGGGCATGTGAATTTGAATATTTTACCGATGTGGCTGACTTACCGAAGACTCGTGTAGCCATTTACACACACAGGCATAAACTTTACTGGACAAGTCGAAATAACAACCAACAAATGCAGGAGTGTTTTAACAGTAAAGGCATATATTGCAATGTTTCAAACGATACCTACATCTCAAGCTATTGTCAGATCTCAGCACTATCACATGCTTAGCAATTTAAAATGAAAACGACTCTTGCTGTACTCGACTTATAACCCCGAACCATACCTGCAGTGATAACGCCATAAATTTTGTCGGCGCAGCAAAAACATTAAACGAAGAAGATGTTATTCATTTACTAAATTAATTGCCCTGATTTGAAAATTTTACCTGTTTCCACATTGAGGACAGTATCAATACCTCGGGAGTATCGTTTTATTGTAAATAAAATATAACTTCAATTTATAGATTTGTAAATTCGACATAATAAACAACCGAGGAGTATCCAATTGCCGAGAGCTTCTATTACTAGGAGTGGCCCTTATAACTCAATTAAAATATTATTTTACTCGACGCGTCAATAACAAAACAACAGCCGGCCGAGCGCAGTGAGTCACACGAGTTCACGGTAGCTAAGCATCCGAGTCAACTCCTAAAGATAAACATGTTTTTCTTAGTTATCTTGACAATAAATTCTGAAAAAATTCTACTAAAATAAAACAATATTAGCTCAGAACTTTCGTAAGTTGTTTCTTCTTTTATGAATCTCCGTCTTAAGACAAAAAAGACTCGCATTTTACCATACCTACTATACATTTTTGACTGAATATAATTACCTAATGTTTTTAGATATAACCTAACACAAGTATTGTATACTTAAAAGGAGTGGTCTTATTATTATTTGTATGCAGCATGTACGTTAAAGTAAATAAACCATTTTTATTTTATTTTATTTATTTTACTTGCTGGGTGCTTTTTTTATAGAATAACTTTCAGGGACGTCTAAACGCTGCACGGGCTTAGAGGAGAATTAAAATGCCCCTTTATTTCTGATATTAGCAGCTTTGTCTTGGAAAGCTTTGAGCTCGTCATCAGCTCCATAAAAATTGGTTCCATTATCGGCATACAAGTCTCTAGGTCAACCTAGTCTCGCTCTCATTCGCCGTAGAGAAAGTGTCAGAAGATAGAGAATGTACAACTTTTAGATGTATGACTCTAACTATCACGAAAATTTATGCCATATCACTTTTCTTGTCTTCTTACAAACGTCACATCTATTGGTCAAAAAATATAACAAGACCACAATGAGAAAAGGCAAAGGTGAACGATTCAAAATCTTCGTCTTAGTTCTTTTATTACTGTCTCATTGTTGCGCAGCACAAACATGGTAATGTGTTAAAGTAAGATGACGAGACACATGACTTCGTCCATCCAGAATGGTAGATCGCATTTTCTCTGGAATGTCGTCAGCTACTGCGTCAATTCGACCTTTATTTCGTAATATTTCACGTTATCAATTTACGGGGTGAACGATAATATCTTGCTCTTCTTTGGAAGAGACTAGCAATCATACAGAAGATTGAGGTCTATGTCTGATGTGGTTAATATTACGCTCTCGGCCGTGTTTATTTCCGCGTTATCAAAAATTGCGTCTTTCTTCTTTTTTTTTCTTTAACGGCAGCCAAAACAGATAATATAGCGTGAAGCAATCGTGTCCACCTATACCACTTCTGAATAATACAGAAAATATTCCGAAAACCAACTCTCATCAATTTTGTTTTATAAACCTAGTTGTCTGAAAGTGCAAAGCTACCATGAACTATCTTAAAATTAAAGAACACCTTGTTACTGATATAAAGAAATATCTACTTTATAAAAGATCTTTTACATCTTTACAACAACATTTGACAAGGTGCACGCAAACTCAGAGGGACAGTAAAAATTAAACATTTAATTGTAAATTTAACAATTACGCAAATCGATGGAGGTTTACGTAAATATCATATTCAAAAACGCTAAACACGACAATGGCCATAAAAAATTGCCATCGGATTGCGAAAAAGTAATCTTAGCACTAATATATTCTCAAGAAATTAGACAACCTTGAAGCATGACATTCGACAACAACAGACGAGCAAACTTGTATATTACCCGATGCAAGTATTTAGAAAATGTCCAACAAACATTTTAAGAATAACATTAAATGTCATATAACCCGGGGACGCGGTTTTCAGGCACGCTGTTTCTACAATTACCAGCAGCGTGGCCAGTTACTTCACATAGTCATGGTCACCCTACTCGTGGAAAATCACCTCATTTCTTTAATCGAAGTATTCATTGATTTCGAGGTATGTTAGTCTCGTTTGCGGTGCGAACCGCCACCTTAATGCACACAAACAGTAATAATTTCAATCGTAGTTTTGGTTTTTTCTCCGCCTAAATGAAGAAACGAGAAGGCCGTGAACTTGATTGTAAGCGTCACGCTAGCCTATGACAGTATCAGTGCCACCCAAATCTTTGTTTGTTAAAGATCGAAGTATCACCCCACTGCCCTCCTTATTCTAAGACATTAGTTCGAAAGTCTCATTTGCCCAGTAATTACACAACTACAGTGACATTCAACCGAAGGCTAAGTTGTGTGAATTTAGTACAAATTACGGGAATTACTGAAAATACTAATGAACTTGGCATATTTTTTTTGTGAAAATAATATTTATCACGATGCTAATATGTTATAATTGCAATTTACACTTTATACTTACTTTTATACTATACTTTTTGTTATCAAAGATTTATGCTGTAATAATTATGGTAAGTTGAAAGTTGAAAAAGATATTAAACTTTTGTTTATCACTGCAGCCAAATAAGAATAGTTCAAACATTCACTTTGCACCCAGATGCGGATCGTTATACTTTGTATAAACACTTGTGTGTGTATATATATATATATAAAATAAAGTCGTGTTGGTTACACCAATTATAACTCAGGAATGGCTGGACCAATATTTATGATTTTTTGGATTTGTCTTCGTCCGGAATAGGATAATAAGTATTAAAAACATTGGAAAATTGGTCAATATGGTAAATTCTACCCTCAAATTAAAGAACATATTTAAATAAAGGTTTTGAATCGACAAGATATATCCACAATTTTCGGATAATCGCATATTTTAAAAATGTAGAATAGTGTCAGTCTTGTGTCAGTAATAAAAAGGGATTAACATATTCATTGGTTGTCAAATACTTATGCATGCGTTTGAATAAGTTCATGACTTCCTTTGGTGATAGTCAATAACAAAAAAAACCGTTTTCTATCCTATGATAACACTCAGATTAGTTAAAATGATATTTGAATTGATTACGGACGAATTGATTAGGGACGGTTTTTATCATTATTGTGAGGCACAGATTGGTGGGATACTTTTAAAAACAACGGTCACTCATTTAGCTATTAACCTCATAGGGAACGTTGCTTAACCTTGCTGAATTCTCAGATTACTTGGCTGCCAATAAGTAACGAGTCACAAATCCTTTCTAAATCTATACTAATATTATATAGCTGAAGAGTTTGTTTGTTTGTTTGGTTATACGCAATAATCTCTGGAGGAGCTGAGATTCAATGAAAAATGTTGCAAAATTGGGGAAATATGACGCATACGAAGTTGCACGGGTCAGCTAGTTATACATAAATTACACCCATATATTAAATGTATTCATGCTCATCACACAAAGATTTATCGAAATATTAATCAAACTTTAGTTCGAGTTTTTTCCCTCAAGAAGTTCAGAAATTATCGAACAATTTATTACATACTTATGATAAACCGACCGAAAAAGAGTAAACAGATTGTTAAAAGGCTCAAAATTAAGTTATTTATGTGATGACGAGCTATTAGCAATCGAGAAAATCTGAGCAAAATTTGCCGATGTGTTTCATTTAGAGATAAATAAATTGACAACATGCAAATATTGTATTAAAACCTATTTTATCAAAAACAGTGCCGTTTACCCAAGTTCCAGAAAGGAAAAAAATACAGAAATAGTTTAGTAAAATGTTGGAGGATGACATTATTAAGGAATCTGAAGGCATTCTAATGCGTTGCCCTAATTGTCCCCAAGCTCGATATTTTAAAAGCAAACGGGGCTTGAAAGTACATTTTGGTAAAGTGCACAAATCCAAAAATGTACTTTCGAGCCCAGGTCTATCTAGCCAAAGTACCTCTACTCAAAATACTACGTTTTGGCAAATGTTATCCAAATTCAAAAATTCTGTTCCTGTTTTAAAGAGGATCCTCCGTGGTGCAAGACCTGCAGTGGCACAAAATTTGTCCCACGGCATAGGTCTTGTACTACGGGAGAACTTTCAGAGAGCTTGGGAACAATTGTTAACCTTCCCTTACCGAATTTTACATGCCAGATATAATGATCATACCACCAAAAAATCACTCACTTCACAAATCAAGGAAAATTGCCATATTTCATCTCCATCTTTTGAGCCCCAGTTTGTTACTTTCCATAATAATTCCAAATTTCATTACATAGAATCTAAATTAAGGGAAGGCGACATTAGGGGAGCGGCTAGACTTTTGTTTAGTAGTGACGTGGTGGCGCCTTGCTCTACTGACACGCTTGCAGGCCTGCAGAGCAAACATCCAGCGCCAAGGGATGACCTTGCCTTCCCCGACCCACCTGACACTGATGCTGATTGCCTTAGTGTCACTGCCAACGACGTGTTGACCGCCGTTAACTCCTTTCGAAGTGGTTCTGCCGGCGGAATCGATGGCTTGACCCCACAGCATCTAAAAGACCTTTTAAGTTCCAGTGCTGGGGAACGTGCTCAACAGTGCTCTTGAAGGAGTTGACGGCTTTAATTAACCTCATGCTCTCCGGCAATGTTGATGATGGCATCATCGACATCTTGCATGGGGCCAATTTATGTTCCCTTCCCAAGAGCGATGGTGGCATTCGTCCCATTGCCGTAGGAAGCACCTACCGGCGTATGGCAGCCAAAATGTGCTGCCACTATTATCGCGACGCACTAGCTTATAAATTCCAGCCCCAACAACTTGGTTTCGGTTCTAGAGGGGGCTGTGAGGCTGCCATACATGCTCTGTCCACGTATCTTGGCTCGGGTAAAGCAGACGTTATCCTTAAGGTTGACGTAAAGAATGCTTTCAACTCTGACTGAGTTGAAGGCATTCTTTGGAACAGGGACACTTTGTTGGCACAGGCAAAATTAGAAACACCCAAAATTTACAGTTACCTTTGGCAGTGTTACAGACACACGTCTAAATTAATCTATAAGGACAATCTTTTGGATTCAGCAGTATGATGCCAACAAGGTGACCCCCTTGGGCCAGTCATTTTTAGTTTAGCAATCCATCCTATTATTTGGCAGCTAAATTCAAAATTTAACATTTGGTACCTAGACGATGGGACTCTAGGGGGAGATGTGAATACCGTATATAATGATTTGGCTATTCTAAAAGATAAATTTCAAGGTGTGGGCTTAGAACTAAATTGCAGTAAATGTGAAATTTACTTAAATGACAATATTAATAAATTTTCGGCGTTTTCTAAGTTTAATTCTTTGGTACCAAATTTAAAACTTCTTGAAAATGATTTTTTTCGCCTGCTTGGGTCCCCAGTTCTAGAAGATGCCTATGACTCTTTCGTAGAGGAGAAAATACAATTTTTTTGTGAAGTTTCAGACAGATTACTCCAAATTAATATACACTCAGCCTTTACTATAATTCGATATTGCCTTTTCGTCCCAAAATTAACACACGCGTTAAGATCTACGCAACTTTTTAAACATTTCCCACTTTTAGATAAAATGGACAAAATTATTCAAAATACATTGCGCAAAATTTTAACGATTGATTTAGACGATCGAGCGTGGCTACAGGCGTCCTTACCTGTTCGCATGGGCGGCCTTGGCGTTCGCAAAATTTCAGACGTAAGCTTACCGGCGTTCTTGTCTTCACTTCACAGCACTGAAGAATTAACCAGGAAAATTTTAAATCCTACACTGGTTGATTCCGAAGTGAGGTGCAAGTCTGAGGCCTTGAACGCTTGGAAAATGACTTGCCCAAGTATTGTTATGCCCTCCAACCTGTCCTCCCAGAGGCAGTGGGATCGGCCGCTATGCAGCAAGATAAGACAACACCTTATAGACACATCTTCAAATGCTGCAGAGCGAGCCCACCTACTGGCTGTGGGCGAATGGGAATCGGGCATCTGGTTGCAGGCTATTCCATCGTCCAATGTAGGCACTATGTTGGATGATACCACATTCCAAATCGCTGCCTGCCTTCGTTTGGGTGCTCGGTGTGTTTCTCCGCATCGATGTCACTGTGGAGAAGCCGTGTGCAGTCTTGGACACCATGGCCTGTCATGCGGCAGGAGCGCGGGTCGTATACCCCGCCATGCAAGCATCAATGACATCATCCGTCGGGCACTTGTCTCCGCTGGTGTGCCAGCTGTTGTTGAACCCAACGGTTTGACGCGCGGCGACTTTTACCAGTTGACATCGATGGGGAGGAATTCTTTGATGCCTAAACGGTTTTGTATCCTCACTTTTCAATTTTTTTATTTTGTAAATATCTTGTATGTATTGTATTAATATAAATGTAATTTAGAGTAGTTTTTATCTGAGTACCTTAAATAAAAAAAAAGCTTGTCATCTGCTATTGAATGGACTAGTTCTTTCATTTTCGAATTAGTCAGACTTACAGTTAACCGAAAACTAAATTTAAATAGTCGATAATCGGTTTCCTCTTTCCAACTTATTTGAAATTGTAGATTTTCTTTTAGGAACAATTTGTTTCAGTCACATTGACCTTCAAAACAGTAAATAATTACCAATTTGACTGCCTCTGTGGCGCAGTGGGAGTGTATCCGATTGCTACGCAAGAGGTCGTGGGTTCGATCCCCACCCAGGATAAAACTTTGTGTGATGAGCACGATGGCTTATTCTGTGTCTGGGTGTTATTAATCTATAATATGTGTGTATTTAGAAATATATAAGTATGTTTATCAGTTGTCTGGTTTAGATAATACAAGCTCTGCTTAGTTTGGGATCAGATAGCGTTGTGTGAGTTGTCCCAAGATATTGATATTATTATTATTATTATTGATTTAACTTAGAGCCAAGTAGCATAAAATTCACACACGTTCACATTTGATAAACTGTATTAATTAAAAGGAATACCAATGGGACTCAAAACTATTCTTAGCGCATTTTCAAGGGCAATGTCAATAGCACTATCAAGACTAAAATATGAAAAATGTCTAGACATTTTAATCTGTATAGGGAGAAATTTACACCCGCATAATAAAATTTTTATTAATATTTTCTCAAGGTTGTGAAATATTAAATTAAATTAAACCCAAGTACATGTAAGATATTTGATAAAGAATTATTTTAAAACTAGCTGACCCGCGCAACTTCGTATGCGTCAATTTTCCCTGTTTTTTCAACATTTTTCATTGCTGCTCCGCTCTTATTGGTTATAGCGTGATGTTATGTAGCCTATAGCCTTCCTCGATAAATGGGCTATCCAACGATGAAATAACTTTTCAATTCGGATTAGTAGTTCCTGAGATTACCGCGTTCAAACAAACAAACAAATTCTTCAGCTTTATAATATTAGTATAGATTAAACCTAAGTACATGTAAGATTTATGTTAAATACTTATTGTAATTAGGACTTGTAGTTAGTGCAAAGGACGTTAAGCCCGATTGCGAAAAAACGTTTTTTTTTATAACCATTCTTAAAAATACCGATGGTGTCAGATGGCAAGTAGCTTTATCTAATTATGATTAGAACTATAAACCGTCTGGACTTATGATTTTTGCACATCGATATGTGAATCTGGCCAAAATTGTCCAACTAGAATAAAATTATTAAAAAAATGGTCGAATACGTTGGGACGGTCGACTTATTGAAATATAGTAATGAACGATAATGTGGCTGCCGACACGTGAAAGTGATAGAGTACCTAAGTTCGAAAGAATTGATAGAACAGACAGTTATGACCAGAAATCAACGTAGGTACGAAAATGGGCAGCTTGGTAGAAATAACCTAACTCTAAACCTAATTCGTCGGTCCCTAAATTTTTCACTGATTCTCAACCTGATTCACCAAAAACCTTGGAAATGCTTAGAAAAGCTCGAATTTATCCACATTTAAGGAAAATGAAATGAGACTATAATTATATTACAATGCCTTAATGTGCGACGCCCGTCTCGTCACTGGATGAACTGGACCAAAATTGTATTGAAATGAATATTATAGATTTTTATTAAATTTTTAAATAAAAAATATTATTACCTTGCATTTATACTTAATTTATCGACTGGTTGTGGAAACAAGATAAATATGTAACAGAAAATCATGGTCTGGACCTAGACTTTTTATTTGTTTATTATTTATAAAATGCTTTACAGGTTAAAAATATTAGATTTATTTCGGGATTTAATCGCGTGAATTATTTAAAGGTAAAAACCTTTTATTTACCCGACGTTTAGATCGAATTGCACCGATCGTGGTCACGGGTCGACTTAAAAACAATAAGATTAAAAAATCCTTTGAGGTTATACCTAACATGTGCAATAGTGTAATCGATTTAATTAATTTAACATAAATATATATATATATATAACACGTGGATCGTGTAAATTCACTCAGTGAGCACGAGAATGCGTCTATATACTCCATTGTCTTTAAAATTGATTTTGGAAGAGTGCGTTAGAAAGCTTTTAGGGAACGTAGAGGTTGCAGAAGGTGTAGGCTGATAATTATAAGAAAAAACTTTAGTAGAATTGAGTGAATGAATTGATATGAGTTTGTCATAGCAATTGTATGTATGTAAAGCTTGTGTAGACATATAACTACAATATACTATTTCATGTCAAGAATATCTACTTGTGTGACGTTTGATTGTCTCAGAATGTAACCTGAAGAGTCATGGCTAGAACTAACTGAGGGTTAGTGGATCTACAGATCAGTATTGTATGTGAGTATGTAATGTGTGTGTCTGTATATTGTATAAGGTCCTATCAATCAGTTCAGTATTGTCAGGGTAATATTGAATTATACAAAGAAACAAATGGCAATCAGCATTATATTGTCAAATATAGTTCACTCTGGTTATATCAAGGAATTAGTATACTAGTGTTACTTCCAAGAAGACCTATCGCCTAGGAAAAGAAGTGATAAGAAAACTAGGCCGTCTCCTAATAAAACATTTGCCATATACATAACTTACAAGATAATAGACACATTGCAATATGTTTTCATCAGTCAATCGGTCAATATACACAAACATTATATACACAGATTACACAGTACAGTAAACACAATATTTATGACCTTAACCATCTACAGACTATAACTTTTTTATCAAAAATTATATTATGAAGTTATTTGGTGTAATGTTAAGAAGCCAAGAGCAGGAGGTTTAAGTATACTGAAAATCATCCTGTATACAGGGTGTAACAGAAAGTGTAGTCATATTTCAGCAATAAACAGTGTTACGTATAAGTATAACATCTGCGAGGGTACCAATTCCGATTTTATTAGTATGACTGAGATAAAGAATTTTCTTTTATATCGAGTGCGTAACATCGACACTCCAAGATGACATTTAAGCACCCAATTCTGTTTATTACTTAAAATCTAACTTAAGACTTGTCTATTGAAGAGAACGGAGACAGATGAAGAAAATTAGAGAGTGAGAACCTATTGAAAAAAAGAGTATTGGAAAGTTATAATTTTATCAGAGTTTAAACAATTAAAAAACAAATAAACAAACTAGTAAATCTGATATGGCTACAATCGATATTCATTATTTTGTGTTGAAAAGTAATTAACAAACACACAGACATTCAGGTGTACAGTTTATTTACAACACATAATAAAATGTACTCACGGTAAGTCACGGCTCAACATCGAACACTCATGGCGAAATCCCACGTTATCTGTCCCACTTCATATAAGTGGGTACATAAACAAGCAACAGTTTACACCTTATTGCATTAAACACGTAAAGATTTTTACAAAAAGTTCAAATGCATGTAAATTTGCATTTCTAACAAAATAATAATTCAAAACTACTATACGTGTCAGACAGAGACACCAACATGTCAAGGCCGTGACGTCAAAAGCAAAACGTAGTCTAATAAATAATTAGGTATTTGACCGGAAGCTCGAAGGATATATCCGGAAGTCATTGTAATTTCAAAATGAGTTTTTAATATCTTTCTGTTGTTATTATGATTTGTAAAATAATTTGATATTGTAATTAAAAAATTATAAGTTTTCTAAGATAATTTATAAACATTTTCTTGTAATTTTAGAAATTTTAAGTTTTAGACACACTCATGGTGTCTAAAACTTAAAATTTATATTTTTGTGAGTGGTCAGTTTTGTGAGGTTACGGCGCAGTCCAGGTCTATAAGTCAATGGGTCAGATGTAATTTTCATATAGATTAGCATATTTTTTGTTATAGATGCTATTTACTAAAACGATATTCTTTACAGAGCTTTTTAAAGTATGTAATAGGTAGGGGCAAAAGTATTTTCGTATTTTGAATGTATTGTTAGTAATCAAACCTCTTTGGTTGTACTGAATGTAGCTAGCTGGTCTTATGTTGACATTCTGAAGATGCAATAAATAAAATAAAACTAGTTCCAGCCATTTTTCAATTGTTTTTCAAGCAAGCAAAATGAACGGTTGTGACGAAAAAATTCGGTACATTTTATTACAAAATAGGTAAAAATGCGACGAACACCGCGAATAAAATTTGTGCGATTTACAAACCTAATGCGGTATCAATACTAGTAGCACAAAATGTGGTTTAAGCGCTTCAAGTCTGGAAATTTAAGTGTGAAGGATGAGGCTCGCTCTGGACTAAACCCTGTCACGGATAAAATCAGTGCCATCTCTGAAAAAGTGGAGCAAGATCAATATATTAGTAGTTACGATATTGCTGAAGAACTAGATGTTGAGCACAAAATAGTTTTACGTCATTTACAAAAGTCTGGGTACAAGAAAAAACTTGATATTTGGTTACCACATGAACTCACTGAAAGAAACTTAATGCAACGTGTTGCGACGACCCCTAATTTGTTAAGCATGTTAAGTTAAGTTAAGTTAAGCAACGACTATGCGTTTTTGTCACTCCGATAATCAACTATATAATAATAAGCTTTCTGAATAAGGTCGTTCTTATTTTAGATTTGAATGAATGAAATAGTGAATTCAGAATATGAACAGTTGTAAAAACGGATACCACGTCCCATAAATGAATGAACCTTTTAAAGACGATGGTAAGGAACACACAACATTTATGCGTATTTCTACACTGACGGACTCATAAACTGCATCAAAGTTCAGGTTTACTCTAAAAGGATTTTTTTATAATAAGTATGCAAACTTTTTAGATTAAATTATATAAATATGGAAAGACTGGCTCTTAATCTTAAAAAAAAATTAAATTTAAAAATAGAACTGCGGTAAAACAAATGAATATAGCCGGGAAAAGAAAATTTACTCGTAGTATCAGATTTGCGTGTTATTTATAGCAAAGTTTTAAATTAATTCTCATTGATTTTTTTTGTTTGGTCAATTGAATTATTGTTACCAGCATAATTGTTGGGTTAGTTTTTTAACACATCGAGAGTTTTTGAACCATAATATGGATACTTCGTCCGAACAAGCGGCACAAATTGTAGCATTGGTGCGGGAGGGCTTGGATCAACGAACGATTGGTAGAAATTTAAATTTAAACCAGTCTACGGTTTGTAGAATATACAGAAGGTTTGTAGAGACAGGTTCTTACAGGAGGAGACGTGGTACAGGCAGAACTCGAGCAACCACAGGTCGTGATGACCGATTTATTGTTACAACTTCCCTGCGAAATCGTTTCCTCACGTCAGTTAACATCAAAACCGAGCTTAATGAAGTGCGTGGAAAAAACGTGTGTGCACGAACAATAAGAAGAAGGTTAAAGGAAGCGGCTATCACCCCTTTTAGACCAGCAAATGGTCCAAAGTTGTCTGCAGCTCACAGACAAGCTCGCTTAAGATTTGCGCGTCATCACCTGAATTGGACAGAAGAGCAGTGGGCCTCTGTATTGTTCACGGACGAGTGTAGGACATGTTTATATGGTGCAGATGGTCGCAGAAGAGTCTATCGTCGACGTGGGGAGCGATATGCTCAAAGTTGCATTGAGGAGCGTGTTCCTTTTGGAGGCGGTTCATGTATGGTCTGGGGTGGCATATCGATGAACGGGCGAACAGAACTTGTGTTCATAGACATGGTCCGTCAAAACGGTAATAGAGGGGGTTTGACAGCACATCGCTACATAACAGAGATATTAGAAGATCACGTGGTGCCTTACATGGGATTCATAGGCGAAAATTTTACTTTAATGCAGGATAATGCCCGGCCGCATGCAGCTGCACAAGTTCAACATTATTGCGAAGAGGTTGGGATACGTACAATGAATTGGCCAGCACGCAGCCCGGATCTTAATCCCATCGAGCATGTTTGGGACAATTTAAAAAGAGCTGTATATGCGAGAAACCCTTCGCCTACGACAGTGGCAGCACTAAGAACAGCACTTTCAGAAGAATGGGACAATATTCCGCAAGATCTTTTAAAAACCCTTATAAAATCTATGCGGAACCGATTAGAATCCGTAATAAGGGCACGTGGGGGTAATACACCTTATTAAAACACAAATAAACCCTTGCATAAAGTTTGTGTCTATTGTTAAAACCAATTTTTTATTTTTTTTTTTTTTTTTTTTATTCTTGGGTATAAAGAACATAGTTCTTTACAATTCATTACGATCTAGCCTATAAGGCTAATAAGCAATTTTACTCTAACTTAATTTTAGACGTTTACACTAATTTTATAACTAAGAATAATGTCTGTTGCACTTTCTTAGAGTCTGATAACATGAAAACACTTTGTTCTTGTGTAAATTTAAAGCACTGTCACTTTTATTTGTTCACTATAACTACACTAACTCAAATGGTTTAGTTCTTTTTAGTCTTCGCACTAAATCCGTGTGGTCGGTCAACAGGAATGCCTCGACATTCACGTGGTGACGAAGTCTATGTTCATGTGCTTCAGCACTTTTATGGATAATTTGGTGGACTGTATCTATGTTGAGATCACGATGAAGATTTTCATTTTTGATATACCAGGGGGCATTGACAATGTCCCTTAGCACTTTATTCTGAAACCGCTGGATAATAGCTATGGTAGTGGGTTTTGTACAGCCCCAGAGTTGGATTCCGTACGTCCATATTGGCATGAGAATCTGCTTATATATTAAAATTTTATTATGTATAGACACACTTGACTTCCTTCCAAGTAGCCAGTACATAGTTTTATAACGCATGTCTAGTTCTTGTCTTTTCTTTTTTACGTGAGCTTTCCATCGAAGCTTAGCGTCGAGTGTCATACCTAGGTATTTCGCTGTATTTGCATATGGAACTTGTAAGCCATTTACATATATTGGATGATAATCCCCCTTTTTGTTGGTGAAGTCAATGTGTATGGATTTTGACTCGTTTAATTTTATTTTCCATTTTTGGGCCCAGTCATGAAAGTGATTTAAAGCTATTTGAACTTTATCTACTGTTTCCTTATAATTAGACCCTGTGGCCATAATAGCGGTGTCGTCCGCAAAGGTTGCAATAGTGTTATTTTTCAGTTCAGGAATGTCATAGGTGTATAACAGGTACAAAATCGGACCCAACACACTACCTTGTGGCACCCCGGCTTTTATCTTTTTAAGCTCTGAGTAAGCATCATCTTGTCTTACTCTAAATGCTCTGTTTGTAATGTAAGATTCTAAGATGTCTGCGAAATCTTTAGGCAAAGTTCGCTTCAATTTATAAATTAGGCCATCATGCCAGACTTTGTCGAAAGCTTGCGCTACATCTAAGAATACGGTAGTACATACCTCTTTACTTTCAAGGGCTTTTTCTATAATATTAGTTATCCTATGTACCTGGTCTATTGTTGAGTGTTTTTCTCTAAATCCAAACTGGTGATTTGGTATAAGGTTGCTCTCGTCGATTATTGGTTTTAACCGTTTTAAAAACAATTTCTCAAATAATTTTGATAGCACCGGTAATAAGGAGATTGGTCTATACGATGTTGCTTCATGCTGAGGTTTCCCAGGTTTAGCAATCATAATAACTTCTGCAATCTTCCATGGCTCAGGCACATGTTTTAGCATGAAGGCAGAATTAATGATCTTTGTTAGTTTTACAATGGCTTTACATGGGAGGTACTTTAGAATTTCTCCTGTAATGAGGTCATAGCCTGGAGATTTTTTTGAGCTTATGTTTTTTTGTATTTCTCTGTAAACTTCCTTTGGAGTCACGAGCTTTATTTTCTGACTATGTAACATTTGCATATTCAAAAGAATTTCTGTTTTATCGACGTGTGGTTGGAAAGTTTCCTCTAAATATTGTGCAAATCTTGAAGCTTTTTGGTCATTACTTATAGCCCATTTTCCATTACCGTCTTTAATTGGTGGAATTTGGGTAATAGGTCTTTTTAATCTCTTGGTCACTTTCCATAGAGAATAATCCGTTGAACGATCACTAGTTAGAAGCTGTAGGTTAGAATTTAACGATTCCTCTTGAAAGTATTGAATTTTTCTCTTAAGTTTTTTAGTTAAGTTATTAAGTACTGTTTTATCGTGTGGTGCTCTGGTTTGTTGCCATATTTTTCTTTGTTTTCTTTTCTCAGATAGTAATTCTACGATTTCTTTGGGATAGATGTGTCCCTTGAATTTTCTTCTTAATTGTGGCGTGTTGTTCCACGCACTTTTTAATTAAACAATTTTTCCTTAAACTTCTGTTTTTTTTTCAAAAAAGGTCTTAAGGTCCTTTCCAGTACATAAACTTAAACTTAAAGATATGATCCTACGCTGTTTTAAAGTTCACGAACCAATCTAGAGGTTTCAATTTAAATCTGTATAGAAAGTTTGCATACTTGGTTAAAATATTTATTTCAAAGTCGTCTATTACTTTGATGCAGTTTATAAGTCCGTCAGTGTAGTATTGATAGAGTGCACATCACTATTTTCATTATACTGTTGGATGTTTTGTCGCACACGAAATATATTAGCATATGCTTTCAATATCTTCGGCTCTGTAAGACTTAACGCTATAGAAATAACTAAAATACCCAAGTCTGGCAGTGTCGACGTCTGTCAGTTCACGTACCTTCCTAACAGCGTAAGCAGTTGAGCTGAGTTTACCAGCGAGACGAGATTACAACTTATTATCTAGTGTGATCCTTAAAAATACTGTGTCACTAGGAGATTCCAATATTTCCTGATTCAATGTAATGTTAGGACCAAGTTCCTCACATTATGAAGTGCACATTTTATACATTTAGTCTTCTTGGCATTTAAAACTAACTTATTTAGCGTAAACTAAGTTAATAGCCAGATAGAAACAGAGCAGTTTACTTTGTTGAAATGTTCTCAGATTCTATCTACTTTATAAATAAGAGTATTCGAGATCAGCGAACGGTACTACATTGCAAATATTTTCTAAATAGGATGGTAAATCGTTAATATAAACTAAAAAATAAAAACCGAGCATGTCGGACCATGCTCAGTGTAGGGTTCCGGAGCCTTGAATAATTGCATCAGTAGAAGAGCGTATATTCATGGCACTTACGCCCTTTTGTTGAGAAATGCAGTTTTTCGACAATAACTTAATGACGGTATATTCAATCATGTTCAAAATAATTTTATTTTAAAGTATTTTTAAGCGCTAGGGAGGACACACAATTTATGCAATTTTCGGAGTGATTATTTCCAAAACTATTTATTCTACCTAATAAACTCAATCAAAAAAGTTTATTTTCTAATAAACTTTTTTGTAGCACATCATTCGATAGGTCTTTTAAAAACACTTTATGGGATGTGCCACACGTTGATGTTTCCTGAATTTTTGTTTTAGCTTCTGTTACATATATGCAGTGCCACCACTAGAAATATTAATTTTTATTATTTAGCTATCAAACTAAGTAGCGGCTACTTATAAATTTAAAAATTTATAAGTAGCCGCTACTCATTTTACTCAAAGACTACTAAATTTCATCAATGTTCATTTAGTAGTCTTTGAGTAAAATGCCTGTGGCATACGGACAGACGAACATGACGAAACTATAAGGGTTCCGTTTTTGCCATTTTGGCTACGGAACCCTAAAAATGAGCTAAGGTAAGCCGGTAGACTTCGCGCCGTTAACATCAACACATTGATTTCTATTACTAAGATAAGATGTGACAATAGCTAATGCACTGTTCTGCATGCCATGAAATTCTATTTTTTACAAAAGCGTCTCGTGACAAACACTCACGGATCACAGAATAATTCAAGGGTGCATTTGATAATATATTTTCAAATGTACCAAGTGGAGCTAGATAAGGATTATTATGGTAAGGTTTATAGCTGTTGTTAAGTTAAGTAGTACGTGAGCTGGCGTAGGAGAAATTGACACAATCGTCAAGTGAATCAATGACGTTACTCGTGACTGACTACTGTGTCGCTTTAGGTATGAGCCAAAGTAAAATCCGGTGATGCGCAGGTCGCAACTGACATCATGGTATAAATGCGATGTTGATAGTTTTTTTTTAAAGACGATTCCCGCTTTATGGTACAAGCCCTGTTTAGCGGGGGACTTTACAAACATACAAGTCACTGACACAAAGTCACTCAGACTTGGAACATCAATTTGTGGATCGCACAAAGTGATGTCCCGTGTGGGAATCGAACCCACGACCTCTTGCGTAACAGTCGGACACATTCCCACAGCGCCACAGAGGCAGTCATAGTTACTTAAATACTATTGCATTTGAAAGAAAAATGATGTAGTTCAGACCCAGGAATCGAATCCGAGACTAACGTGAAAGGCACCAGCTATACTGAACTATGATGCTTATCTTGAAATTTATCTTCCTATGCAGGAGGTCCTTGCTTGCACCTTCTACCGCTATTCTAAAAGGGTCCTATCAAAATTACTATAGTTACTTAAAAACTTGTAAAGGTTTATTTCCGTGCATCGCGGCCGATCGCGAGCCGCGCGCGGCTTAAGGTTTATTTCCGTGCATCGCGACCGATCGCGAGCCACTCGCGGCTTACGACAAGCGGCTGACTTGATGCTCGGAAATGATCCTTTACGATGAACGGCTGAAGCTCGCGGCTATTCGCGGTACTCATATATCACTCAATAATAACGCAAAAACGGTGTTTTACGATATGACGGCGTTGTGGAGTGGGGTGTGTAACGGGCACTTATTTTTTTTGTGGACAACATGCAAAGAATACTAAATTATTTTGATGCCGCAATACATATCAAGTCTTTTCATGTTAGTTCCCGTTTTGGTGAAATCTTAGCCTGAAATTTATGGCCTGTTGCATATAAACAACAAGTTGGCATCGTTTAAATAAGCCTTCAATTTATTGCTCTTGAATATACAAGAAAATGGGCAGCATAAGCGATCACGCAACTTTCCAGAACTTGATCTGTTATAATTAGCCAGTGGGCTGTTTGTTCAGTTTAGCAACTCTTAACGATAATAATAACCAATCGGCTACCGAATAAAGGCCCGTACTGTCCTTGGGCTAAACAAAGTAGTTTATGTTGTTTACTAGAATAATAGCGTGATGACCACAAAGCCTTTTAATATTATTGCAGGTGCAAAAGGATTCAGATCTTTTGGTTCGGAAGAATGGCCTCTTATAAATTTGGGCGTACATTACTGGATCGCAAATCGATTTGTTCCTTATAATTTCTAGATTCCAGTGGTAATAATTATATAGATCGCTAACCTGCGTCGAATAGACGGGCAATGCGAAGTAATATCACTGTTTCTTTTTAAAGACGCGTCTGAACCACCAATTTTTCTATCCCTTAATGCTCGCGAGTTGGGCCCTCGCATGCGCCATCTAGTCGGTAGTTAAAGAACTTATTGCTTCGTTACAGAGAGCTAAAAAAGCCGTGATAGTTCTTTAACTACCGACTATATGGAGCATGCGAGGGCCCAACTCGCGAGCATCAAGGAATAGAAAAAATTGAGGTCTAGTAACATAGTCCAGATAGGTGGTTCGCTTCTGGCCCCGGTTTGGCTACGGAAGTCTCGGGTTCGATTCCTGGGTCTGGACTCCAAATTTTTCTATCTTTCAAAAATGCAATTATTGTATTTGTAAAGTAATTGGCAAGAAATGCCTAGAAAAATTACTTCAATCAAACAGGTAAGTTTCATAGTTTATGAGACACCTATGTAACTTTTGCCCGTCGTTTCGACGGGTGGTTAGCTTTAGGCCTTGTTTACAGAAACGCGGCGTTGTGCGTCGCATTTGGCGTGGCGTCTCGCGTCGCGTTGGATTTTTTTTCTGTTCACCGAGAGGCGGCGCGTGAAGTGGCACTTGTCATCGCACGCGTAAACACAAACATATGACAATATATGATGTTGTTTATAGAGATGCGTGGCAGGTAGTCTGACGGTGCCCGCCGCAGCAACCGCGGCAGATCACGCAGCGACTATCGTAGCATCGAACGCGGCGGGCATCGCTGCAGGTCACGTGGGGTACTAAATAATTTACTTTTTAACATAGAATTTGATTGTATTACGGTATGGTGTCGTATTAAATAATTCACTTTTAAACATAGAATTCACTTTAAAAATAAGTCGAATCTGGGTTATGCGATTTCCAAATAAGACTGGCAGAAGGTTTTGACGTGGAAAAAAAGCGTGTACAATCGTCTCTCTGTGAACGCACTCATAAAACGCCATGTTTGAATTCTGTGCGGGCCGCGCCGCTCGACGCCACGCGCGACGCCCCGCGTCTCCTTAAATAAGGCCTTAGTATTTACTTTTTTATTTGAGTTTGCTTATATATTTTTGTCGTATTTTTATTTAACCACGTCTTCGCTAAATTAAATATAGCATAATACATTTGTCAATTTATAGAGCCTTGGCTAAAGGTAAGGTTGGTAAAGGTGCCAAAATAACGATGCCAATCATAGTAACAGAAAAAAATTAGGAGCGTTCTTTCTTTGCAACCACCAACCAACAGTCAAGATCAGAAGCCATCAGACCAAGCTTCTATTGATGAGGAAAAGTCATTAACTTCTTCATTCATGTCTTTCTTTTACGTTAAGTGTCACTACAAGAAAAAGCGTGTTTGAGCAAACTATGAATTGAACATGATATACTAAACATAAAATTGTTTTTTATGTCACACGTGCCAAATATAAATATTTAGTTTGTCAACCTACTTCAAAAAGAAGGAGGTTCTCAATTCGACTGTATTTTTTTTTAATGTTTTTTACCCGATTACTCGCAGACGGCTGGACCAAGTTAAGAAAATATTTTTGTGATTGAAAGGGTATACTTTCAGATTGGTCCCATTGTCATCAAAGTTCAGATCTGATGATGTTGGAGAAATCGAGGGAACTCTTCAAATATTGAAGGCACAACTATAGTAATTTAGGTATATTTTGTTGTAATTGGTGCATTTACTCATAATAAACACTATTGAGTGGAATGGAACTGATGATCAAGACTAGAGATGACTAGCGGAACTATTCAATAATAAATATTGCGGGTTGCGATCTGAGTACCGTGTTCGATACCTGATTCTTCGCCTCCGTCAAATCATCTGATCCGTCAGAACTGATAGTCTAGTATCAAGTGAACTCCTCAAAAGTCAACAGCCTTGTATCGCAAAACGCAACATCTTGTAAAAAGAAATGAGCAGTTCGGATTATGCTATTGTAACATAAAACCAATACACTAAAAAGTGAGAAATAAAAACTTTTTACAAATTATTATTTTTTTGTAAAAAAGTTTTTATTATTATAATTACCTATTATGTTCCTTATTGCCATGTGTAACCAAAATACTGAATGTCATATTATATTTTGTTATTGATTTTTTATATTAAAACTGATAATTAGCTAATAATAATTTATTGTTTTTAAACTTTCGCGATTTTTATACATATTAGTTATATTTCGGGACTTAATCGCGTGAATTATTTAAAGGTACGAACCTTTTATTTACATGACCCGTGACCACGATCGGTGCAATTCGATCGAAACGTCGGGTAAATAAAACCTTTAAATAATTCACGCGATTAAGTCCCGAAATATAACTAATAATAATTTGTTTAAAAGTTATAAGAAAAGTAACTCTTGTAATAAAACTAAATAAACAAGGTCAATTTGCGAAATGGATTTTTATTGTTAACCCTATTAGTCAACTTCAATGGTACTTAAGTTAAGTACATTTTTTTTTACATTGTTTTTTAAATACCAATCGTCTCGACGGATGGTAAGCTTAAATAGGGTACACCAAAAGGTTAACTATCTAAGGTTAATAGAGATAATCCTAGGACTTCTACTAATATTATAAATGGGAATATAGTCTAGATTATATTCTGTCTGTCAATCGTTTAATTCCGGAAAATGTAAAGTATCGACGTAAGCGAAGTCGCGAGCTGCAACTAATCTATACTAATATTATAAAGCTGAAGAGTTAGTTTGTTTGTACGCGGTAATATCAGGAACTGCTGATCCAAATTGAAAAATTATTTTACTGTTGAATAGCCCATTTATCGAGGAAGGCTATACTATATAACATCACGCTACGACCAATAGGAGCGGAGCAGCAATGAGAAATGTTGCAAAAAACGGGGAAAATTTACGCAGACGAAGTTGCACGGGACAGCTAGTGATATATCTACCACCAAGCAATAGTGTTGCAGCTCCCACCAAGCAATAGTGTTGCATACAGTGTGTCCTAAATAGAAAAAGGCGACTTTGTACATAGTGTCTCAAATCGCTTGAGTGCTCAGTGGATCATGAGTTACGGTGTATTAATAGATACCCATCTAACATTATGTAAATATGTATATCTATACTTATTATTATAAAGCTAAAGAGTTTGTTTATTTGTCTGTTTGAACGCGATAATCTCAGGAACTACGGGTCCGAATTGAAAAATTATTTTACTGTTGGATAGCCCATTTATCAAGGAAGGCTATAGGCTATAAGCATCACTCTACAATTACCAAGAGCGAAGCAGCAATGAAAAAAAATATATAGAGAAAATTTACGCAAACGAAGATGCGCGGGTCAGCTAGTATTATATACTAGCTGAACTCGGACACGCTTCGCTGTCTGTGATTTTAAAGCCAGGAACACTCACCAGCCTTCTCAGAATTTTCTACTTAAGTTTCATCACAATTTGATCAATGGTTTCGGAACGCATAGAGGACATACAGACAAACATAACCATGTATATCAATAAGAATATTATGTGCAGCTTATATCTATAAATATTAATCGTTAGTAAAATAGAACACCGTTCCATAATAAACTCTTTGGTAATTTATAGTTACGATTTACGGTTGACCTAACAGCCCTCTAATGGGTTGTAAATTGCTGTAAGGGTTAGAATAAAAAGTCGAACCACTCCAAATAAGACAGGCTGAGGAAAATAAATGATAGGCAACAAAGGTGTTATATATTTACAGTAGGTATAAAAAAGGAATTATTTGACGCCTAACCGGGTTTGTCCTACTTTTAACCCGAGTGTAAGACGCAAAGTAGGGTTTTATTTATCGTCTATGTATGTATGTATGTGTGTTCCTTTGTGGCACTATATAGACCAAACGCGTAGGCCAATTTTGATGATTCACACGTCAATCGATTCGTATTAATCTTGTGGGTGTTACTAAAGACATTACAGCAATCAAAATTCAAAATGGCGACAGCCAGACTCCATATTGTGATGGAGAAAAAAATGAAAGTCAACAAACTATGTCATGTGGTGTAATAACGGTCATTTTAAGTGAAAAATGATTCAAGAAACCTCAACTTGAATCATTTTTCACTTAACCCATTATGTACTAGCGTGACCATATGGTAACGCTAGAACATTATTAAAATTTATTCGTATATATTTTTAAAAATATAACTTTTTTATATTTTTTTACTTGAATGCATATCCGAACATATTTACCTTCGTGTAGGTGTCAAACAAAGTTTTTATTTTTTTTATTTTATGGTGGTTATTCGTAGAAAACTTATGGTGATATATTTCACTTCGGAAAAATAGCAGGTTCACAAATGTAAGTACAATTTTAGTTCATAATCATTATTATTTACAAGTATTTTATGACGAAATATATAAAGTTATAGTTATAATTTTATGTTCTACTAATATTTTTTTTTAAATTTCAATTCAATTTGAAAATATAAGCAGTTATATTGTGAGTGACCATACGGTAACGCTAGTCCATTATGAGTACATTTTTTCTATAAAGTTGTCTTATCTTATTTTAGCATGAATGTGGCTCAGATTTTGGATGCTCTATAGAATGATGACGACTTGAATGTTCGAGACATCTACATTGAACCTCCTGACGTAGCGCATTGTTGAGGGTTCAGCAGATGAGGATGATGGTGGCACGAAAGAAAATTTTAACGGTCGACTACTACTCAAAATTCAACACCAGTATAATTTTGGGATGATTTGAGAAATTATTTAGTATACATTGCTATGAAGCGAGACAGATTTATATAAATATATACGTGGAGACAATGAAAAAACGTCACAGAGGATCGTACGAGTACGCGTCGCAAGGAGATCTGGTGGTGGTTTGGTGTATGGATAACTCGGTGGTCACAGTGGCTTCCACAGACCATCAAGTAGACCCTCCTAAATTTGTTGACCGATATTCGAAAGTTCAAAGGAGAAAAATCAAAGTCCTAAGACCTCACTTGATTGGCGTCTATAATCGGTACATAGGTGGCACTGATCTATATAAATAATAACCGTATTGGAATCAGAGGAAAAAAGTGGTGGTCGCCTATATTTTCTTGGTTGATTGATGTCACCATAAATATTTTGGACCCTAATGGAGAAATCTGGGCACAACATACCGCAACTCAATTTTCGCTGCAAAATTGCCCAAAAATATCTACGACAATATGAAAATCCTCCAAGTCTGGAGAACGTCTCTAAAAGAAATGCTATAGATATATAAAGCTATCAGACTCAGTATATGCAAACCCGTTCTACTTGTGTGTGGAAATGTGTTTGGAAAAACATATATGTTATAAATAAAAATATTATATTATTTAAGTATTTTTATTTTACATAATACCAAGTAACTATAACACAATGAAAATGTATCGTTGTAGGAATTTTTGTACAATACTTTGACCTAGCGTAACCGTATGGTCACACCCTCAAACTCCGAAAAAAAATATGTTGAAAAAAAAATCAACTTTTTTTTGTTTCTGTAGATGCCTTATGACCCCTATAATAAACAAAATACAATTATATCTCGAAAAAGAAAACTCCGTCCCTAATGGGTTAAAATAACCGTTTAGGATATATAGCGATTTAAAGTTTGTTACTATCTATTTACGTTCAAATTTTAGGTAGATACAGTTAAATATTGCCTTTCAACTAAGCACTAAAAAGTATTAAATAAAAAAATAAATTTTAAAAATCAAACAACCCGCTTGCTTTAAAAAAAGATAAAAACAAGTTAAGCTTAAATCATGCAGTCGGATGTATTTGAGTAATTGAGTAAGTTCACTTGGATTCATTAAGTGGGCGGATTTTTTGATTTTAAACATTGATTTTTTATTGAATTTTATTTTCTTTTTATAAATATACTAGCTGACCCGCGCAACTTCGTCTGCGTAAATTTTCCCTTTTTTCTTTTTTCTTCCTTTTTTACAACATTTTTCATTGCTGCTCCGCTCCTATTGGTCGTAGCGTGATGTTATAACCTATAGCCTTCCTCGATAAATGGGCTATCCAACAATAAAATATTTTTTCAATGCGGCCCAGTAGTTCCTGAGATTATCGCGTTCAAACAAACAAACAAAATCTTAGGGGGATGAAAAATAAATGTTGTCCGATTCTCAGACCTACCCAATATGCACACAAAATTTCATCAAAATCGGTCAAGCCGTTTCGGAGGAGTATGGCAACGAAAACTGTGACACGAGAATTTTATATATTAGATTTATTTTATTATTAGGATCAGCAAATAGCTACAAATACATGTGCATAAATAATGTAGCTGTTTGCAGATCCTAAAATTGTTCAGTCAGTCCATCGATTTCTCCTTTTAACCCTATACTTGACGATGTGCATTTAAATGCACACTTTTTAAAAAAAAATCTCGACGCGAAAATAAGTTTAATTTTTAATTTTTTTTTCCTACATTCACCAAGTGAATGCTTGTATTGAACAATAAAAATATTACTGAGCACTGGCAACACTTGATATAGTCAGTAGGTCGCAAGATGACAGAGCGTGCGCGTGCGTCTACTGCATACAAGGTAAGAATCGATTGAAATCCTATTTTTTTACATAAAAAAAGAAAAAAGAAGGGATAAAAATAGTACCTAAATATACAGTTTTGTCAATGAATTATAGATTTTGTCAATTTGAATTAGTTTACTTGGTCCAATATTCGTGTTATTTTGTATGTACCTTTAAATGCACATTGCCAAATTGATAACATATTTACCCGCATTTGGTTGTGTGCATTTGTAGATACATTGCCGGTTCAGAAGACATTAACATTGATTCAAAATAATATTATGAATTTCAATTAAATTATTACTTATTGATGATTTATTTATATTTCTTTATTGTTATAGCCTGCTACAATAACTTCGAAAATTTTGGCATTGGTACCTAAGTCTGGTATTGGTTCCGACATAGAGAAAAGTGGTTCTTCGGAAGATGAACTTGATTATGCGCGCGAATTGGTGGGAAACAGGATTGTTGAAGATTCTGACGAATCTTCAGACCCACCATCATTGGGATCTTGATTTGAAAACCTTAATTTACTATCTGACAGTGATGAAAATACTACTTGTAGGTATAACAAGTTCAAGGATTGACTTAGATATTAATTCGGATCATCAATTACCTACCATATCTAACTCTGGTCCAGATTCACCATCCATATTACCTTCTGTTACTATTCTAGCTGTGTCAGATAAAAACATTATATCTGGACCATCGTTTAACTTACCGCAATTTTCACCGATTGCTGGTCCAAGTAATTCTAGCACTGCATCTCCATCTAGTGCTACTCGATCAAGGAAAAAAGCTACAGCTGTTGTTGTCAAAAAGAAACTTGTGCTTGTGAAGCGAATAGACACGAAATGGGTTTGCAAGAATACATTTGCGGGTAGAGCATATATTCAAGATAAAACGTTTTCACCGTCAGTGTCACTACAATCTAAGTCACCATTAGAATACTTCCGAATGTTTTTTGATGACGACCTTATAGAATGAATGGTTCAGGAAACAAACAACAACAACAGTACAACACTGAATGTTACAACGGATGAAATTAGAGATTTCATTGCAATTCACTTATTGATGGGCCTAGTTAACATGCCTGCTTACACTGACTATTGGTCGAAGAAGCTGCGAAACTGAAAGATTTTCGATATGCCATTAGTAATGATCTCATCACCTTTCAAAGAGCTAAGGAGATTTCTAATACATTCAGAGGTTCGCATTTTGTTACACCTCAAACATCTTATTATGGCCGATTTGATCAAATTGGGCACTTGCCATCATTTACAAATAAAGGCAGATGCAAAAATTGTATAAAAAGTCAAACTAAATTCATGTGTGTAAAATGCAAAGTTCGGCTTTGTGCGGTAGAAGGTCGTAATTGTTTTTATGATTATCATACAAAGTCAGGTTAATTATTTTACTAAACCAAACCAATTGTTTAGGTGATATTATAGTATCACAATGTTGTTTGATCTAAAAGATCAAATTTAATTATTGATATGTCTGATTATTGATCTCATTATTGATAACATTTACCTATTAAGTATTAAATGCCTTAATTATGGTAAACTACTATCTATTACAACTTTCATAGTACATTTTAGTTGTTTTTTTTTATAATTTAGTACATCCAGATTCAAAACTCACATATTTGATCAAAACTGATTATTTTGGTGTCTTTATTGCTTATTTTTGATGTATATAACAAAAATTTCATTATTTTAAAACCTATTTTATTTTTTTCCTGAACATGGCAATGTATATTTTAGTGCACACGCCTTTTCAACGGTGTTAACTCGTCGAAGCTGGCAATGTGCATTTAAATACACATGCTTTATTTCCAAAAATACAATATTTTAATTTTTTTTTGTATTTTTTACATGTTTTTAATACCTAACATATCCATTATATATGGAAAATACAGCGATTATATACATTTAAAAAGCTTGCCAAGTATAGGGTTAAGTAACAAGATGAAATATTTTTGTATTGTTTTCAATGCTAGTAGAAACCTTTATTCCTCTCCTGTTCACAAACTCTGTATAAATTAGGTAGGGTTCAAAAAGTTGCTATCAAAAAGTCACAAACAGATAGGGGGTTTGTTACCCACATGATAATTTCTTCAAGCTTACGTCAAAATCAACACATTCCTTTGGGAGTTGGACCCGAACTCTCCACAACCAAACAGACAGACTTATTTTCCCATTTATAGTATAATTGGATTATCGCCCAATGGGTAAATGAAGAAGCTTTTCTGTGTATTTGGTAATAACGTTATTCAAAAATATATTTGAATTGACTTTCATATTTTATTCTCTGCGGGTGAAAGTATGGATAATGTAGCCCCGTCATATTGTGATAAACCCTGCAATGCTCGGGGGAACAAATCGCAACCATAATCAAAAATTGAAAGAACTCAAAATTTGATTTTTCTGTTTTTGTCATAAAAATTGAATGCGCATAATCCAACAACCATCTCAATAATATGTATTCCAATAAGTCAAAATATACCACGTGTAACATCTATAGTATCTAATGCATAGTATGCAATAATATTGAGTGCTTATTTTTCTCTTTCCATATCTGATTTCAAAATCTAGTTAGGTACCCTTTAATTGCTCGTTGCCATTTTGACTACGGAACCCTAAAAAGCTAATATAGTTCCTATATTTCTAATTAAAATATTACAGTACAACAAATGTTGTTTATTAAAAATAAATATTTGATTTAATTATTATTTTTTTATTTTATTTATTTAAAACTTTATGCACAAAGTTGTACAAAGGTGGACTTAATGCTAAGAGCATTCTCTGCCAGTCTACCTTAGGGTGATGTAGAAATGGAATGTGTAGGTGCAGTAACCTAATTGTAAAATAAAAAAACTTCCTATTATTCTTACATAATACACAAATAAAAATAGCTAGATAGAGAATATAAAATAAATACTAAAATACATACTTACAAAAATACATACATACATATATACCTACTTACATAACTATACAATAGTATACATACTTACAACAATACATACATACATACATACACAAATAAATACATAGATACAGACAAATATTTATGTTACTAATGTTGTGATGATTCAGCTGATCCATCAAGGAACAAAGTGCGTACCTTCCATTTAAAATTAAGGCGATTGGGTGCCATCCTAATTTCGGGGGGCAGGGCATTCCAGAGAGAAACAGATTGAACTATAAAAGAGCATCCGACGAATCCAGAAGAATGAGCAGGGCATAAAAGAAGTAGATTGTCGGAAGATCGAAGATCTCTACTGTGATTTGAGTGCAGGTACTGAAAGTAGGAAGTCAAGTAAGAAGGGACAGTAGGAGAATTAAGAATAGAATAGAGTGTAGTGAGAGCGCGTAAACTATGTCGCTGGCGAATCGGGAGCCATTTAAGTTCGGAACGGTAGGAAGAAACATGGTCAAACTTACGAAGATTGAAAATGAATCGAATGCAGTTATTTAGAAGTCGGTCAAGTTTATTAAGGAACTCTGCATTCAGGTCAAGATAGCATACATCACCATAATCAATCAAGGGGAATATTAGCGTTTGGACAAGCATTACTTTAGTTTTATACGGAAGAAAGTTCTTGAGACGATATAAAGCCCGCAAAGTACCCGTAACCTTTTGACTTACATTTGTTATTTGAGTATGCCAGTTGAGGGTGGTATCAAGGAAAATCCCGAGATTCTTAACCGAAGAATGTAACGCGATAATGGAGCCGTTAAATATGACAGGTGGTAATGTGTCGGTGTTCAATCGAGTTAAGAGGCGTTGACTCCCTATCACAATGGCCTGACACTTAGACGGATTTATAGTCAAGCCAAACTTGTCTGACCAGGTCTTGATAGCGTTAAGGTCCCCATTAAGCTTAGTGATGGCCTCAGATATGTTATTCACACTGGCCTGGGCATATAACTGCAAGTCATCTGCGTAAAGATGGAACGCACACTGAGGGACATTAGTAATGAGATCGATAAAAATAGAAAATAATAGAGGAGAAAGAATACCGCCTTGAGGAACACCAGCGTCAAGATCGCGCCACCTCGATAAAGTATCACCTACGCGCACGGACTGCTGGCGTCCCCGAAGATAAGATGAGAACCAGTTTAAAGAACCTGCCGAGAACATCAGTTGAGATAGGATAGAGAGTAAAATATCATGGCTGACAGAATTGAAAGCATTAGAAAAATCAACCAAAACTAAAACCGTAACTTTGGTATCATCCATACCAGTTCTAATGTCGCCAGTTACTTTGAGAAGAGCTGTGGTGGTGCTATGTCCTGGCCTGAAGCCTGATTGAAACTGGCTCAACAAATTGTTTCGATGCACAAAATGTGCCATTTGTTTATGCACGCAAGCCTCCAGCACTTTAGATAAAAAAGGTAGAATAGAGATAGGTCGAAAATTATTAGGAAGAGTGGGATTTGTAATTTTAGGCAGAGGAATAACAAAAGCATTTCGCCACGAAGACGGGTAAGTCCCTGAATCTAAAGAAAAATTTATGATGTGTGTTAAAGCAGGAAGAAGGTGATCAAGAATGGGTATAATCATGCGACGGCTAATACCATCATTACCAACAGCATTAGATTTGATAGAAATAATTATCTTATTGATCTCGCCAGGTTCAACTGAAGAAAAGTGAAAGAAGTCTATGTTGGGGCGAGGAAGGTTAGCTAAGTACTCACAGGTACTACGCTTGGTTAGATGATCAACAGGTACGAAGGAGGTGAAATGAGTATTGATTTCATCTAAACCAACCGCCAACGGAGGATCAACACTTCCATGTTTGCCAATTCCTAGAGTCCCCAAGAACTGCCAAATACCCTTGGGAGAACATGAATTAATATGAATAAGAATATGACGGCGTTTAGCGTTGCGAATCATCTGATTACACCGATTCCTTGCAGTTTTATAAAGGGCCCAGTTATCATCGTCCCGGTCTTTCTTAAATTTGCGAAAAGCTCGGTCTCTGCGGCGCATAGCCATCCTGATTCCATTCGTCATCCAGGGAGCTGGAGGCCGCTTAATTTTAACTTTTTTAACAGGCGCATGAATGTCGTACAACCCCACGACCAAATCATTGAAAACGTCAACTTTATCATTTAACATTATTGTTTTTTATTATATCTTAGTATTAATTTATATAAATATGCTATAGGTAATTTATTATAAAATGTTAGGAAATACGTACACGCGAGTGCTCGTATAAGATTTAAAGGCGCGACTTCTCCCGAGTTAAAATTATATCTACACTAATATTATAAAGAGGAAAGATTTGTATTTTTGTATGTAACGAATAAACTCAAAAAGTACGGGACCGATTTTAATAATTCTTTTTTTGTTGGATAGCCCATTTATCGAGGAAGGCTATAGGCTATATAACATCGCGCTACAACTAATAGGAGCGGAGCAGCGACGAGAAATGTTGCAAAAACGGGGAAAATTTATGCATACGAAGTTGCGCGGGACAGCTAGTGATTAAATAAAAGGGGGTCACGTTCGAGTCGGAATCGCGCACCGAGGTTTCTGTACAAACTTGTTGAGAGGTATGTAAATAGTTCGTTTATCACGGGAATCGAGTCTCGAAGACAAAAATAAACTTTGCTGTTGGAAAACTATTCCTCATACATCGACACAGGACGCGGTTAGCATACAAACTGCACCTAAGTTTGTAATAGCAAAACATTTTTTGTGATGTAACTACAAATCTACCCTTTTCGAACCTTCTTACCCTTGCTAAATTTCGTGGTTCCAGGTCAACGGTTTTATATGTATAACTTTTAATTCCCTAGCGAATGGCAAAAAATCAAGGGCATGTCGGACCATGCTTAGTGTTTTTTTAGGTTTCGCAGCCAATTTACAACAATTACAAAACTTTACAACAATTTACGAATAAATGCACTACATATGAAAAAACCCGATTTGAATAATTGCATCAGCAGAAGAGCGAAACTTACGCCTTTTTGTTGAGAACCGCATTTTTTCGGTAATATCAATCTAATCGTTCTAATCGTAATACTAATCGGCTAACACACGGTTCAAAAAATAAGGGAGGGGGGAACACAATTTTTGCAACTTTCGGAGCGATTATTTCTAAAAATATTTACATAATCAAAATAGGTTATAAGAAACCATAATATGTTTACAAAAGACCTGTCGGATGATGTGCCACAGGTTAAGGTTTGCTGAAAATAAAATTCAGCTTCTGTTACATGTGTGGAGTGCCACCCTCTCCCCAAAAATATATAAATAAGCTACTACAAGACACCTTTTTACCAAATTTCATTAAAATTAATTGTGTAATCTTTGAGTAGAATGTGTGTAACATACGGACGGACAGACAGACGGACATGACGAAACTATAAGGATTCCGTTTTTGTAATTTTGGCTACGCTACCCTTAAAATGGAATAAACTGTTTAATTATTGGCCGTATATTTAAAAGCGATTACGCCACAAAGAAAGATTGTACGCCTGAAAGGTCTCAAGAGACAGACAGATAGACTAACAAAAAAGTGATACTGTAAAGGTTCCGTATTTTACTTTTGAGGTACGGAACTCTAAAAATGGTAACAGGATAGTAAATTTATGAAGAAAATAGCTACAGATATAGCGAGACTATTGACTCATTTAGACATGGCCTTCGCAGGATGGCGTGACTTTGGTTTGACGTTTACATTTGAGGTGCCGGTAGTGGGGCAACAAGTCTTCCGATAGACGTCGCTATTTTTAAAGTCGTGTGTGCAAAGTGTTAATGTGACTAAAGAGTCAGTGATGCAGTGGCATTTGCTCCATTTACACCAGGCTTGGACAGAATATCAGCGGTCGGCATGTTTTGTGCTGACTATATATTATGCTGAGTCCAGGACCTTTTCAACCGACTTCAAAAAGGAAAAATTGTTTTTGTGTTTGAAAGGGTATACTTCCAAGTTGGTCCCATTGTCATCAGATCACGATCTGATGATGGGATCTTGGAGAAATCGAGGGAACTCTTAAAATATTAAAGGCACACCTACAGTGATTTAGGTATATTTCATAGTGATTCGTGCATTTACTCTTAAAAAATACCAATTGGTGAAGTGGAACTGATGATGAAGACCACAAATGACGAGCAGACCTATTCAATATTTCACAGTTTGCAATTCAGTTACTTTAATATGGTATTCAGTAGCACTTTATTCTCGTTATACTACTATTCCACAATGTAATAGAGCTGATAGTGAACTCCTCAACAATTAACGGCCCTGCATCGGGGTAAGCAATATTTTGTAAAAGGATTTCAGCAGTTGACATAAGCCTATTGTAACTTAAGTGAATTACAAACCAACCCACTAAAAAGTGAGAAATAAAAACTTTTTTACAAAAAAATATCACCGACTTCTAAAATAAATACAAGGCAACTAAAAAGCAATAAATAATGTACCTAGAATAACAAAAACAAATTAAACATTTAGAAGTTGGTGCCGAATAAAACATAAAGACTACTATTTCCTGGCACCAACTTCTAAATGTTTAATTTGTTTTTGTTATTCTAGGTACATTATTTATTGCTTTTTAGTTGCCTTGTATTTATTTTAGAAGTCGGTGATATTTTTTTGTAAAAAAGTTTTTGTCTTTTATTTTTATTTATTGTTTGTGTACAATTTGTCAAATGTAATTGTACTCGTATATAAAGGATAAATAAATGCTTATTATTATTATTATTTGATTAATCGAAATGATTAGAACTGTTAACGGACTTTACCTTGCTCGAGGTATCTGTGTTCATATAATTGATCACCATAATGTGAATTCGAATACTGAGCCGCTAATAGCTCATTCGGCCACCCTGGCGCTTTGACCTCATAAGTGGGATACTGGATTCCCTCGAGCGAACGTAGAGTAAACCAAACAGAAACGCGTGTTTGTAGATTGTTTTTCAAGATACAAAATAAAAACAATTAGTGCTTATCGCGTGTGATATTCGTGTGTTGTGTTTAAGGATGTGCTAGACGTTATTCTACGTCCACTTTGGCCCTTTTTCTACGTCCATTTTGGCCGTTTTTCTACGTCCATTTTGGCTGTTTTTGTGCCAACGAATCAGGTGTATCTGGTTTGACGCGGATCTTTGGTATGTGAGTGGACCTACGGGACTATTCATGGACTCAGGTAAGTCGTTCCTATTTTATGGCAATTTTGAGGCCGAGTACTGTCTTGTTTGAAAACAAGTAGCCACTATGCAGTAAACGAGTAAATGAGTGTCGCTATGCTATATAGCGAAAATGTTCAAATCTTATCCGTAGATAGTGTAGTGCGTGTAATGTTTCGTTAGAATTCAAGTCTCATTACCTAAACTAGTTGTGGGGCGCGAGACAGAGTCGTTTAATATCGCGATTGATTTGAGTAGATCATTTATAAATGAATGTACTTTAGTTTTGTTCATTACTAGATGAATAATCATCTAGTAATGAACAAAACTAAAGACATAATTAATCAATAGATTATTGATTAACAATAACATCACCGATGCGCCTATTATTGTTAACATTTGTTTTAGTTAGACGTTCTAAAGAAGTTCTTAAGGACTTTGAGGTTTTCATAGAATCTACTAAGTCATATTGTCATTAGCTTTAAATTATGTATGTATTTGAAATCAACGCTTCAATAAAGGGACTATTAAATTTAGACTACTAAAACCATATTAGAATATTATGGGGACTAAATCGCTTCAAATATTTAAAGGTACGAACGTTTTATTTACCCGTCGTAACGACGAAATAAAAGGTTTGTACATTTAAATATTTCACGCGATTAAGTCTCGATAATATTCTAATTTGTGTAAACATCGCGAAAGTTTAAAAACAATTACTAAAAACATTACCCTTCCTGTTTGGCTTACAGCGAAGCCAAACAGGAAGGGTAATGTTTTTAGTAATTGTTTTTAAACTTTCGCGATGTTGTTTCGGGTAAAAACTGAGTTCCATGCCATGAAATAGTAGTCTTTATGTTTTATTCGGCACCAACTTCAAAATGTTTAATTTGTTTTTGTTATTCTAGGTATATTATTTTTTGCTTTTAGTTGCCTTGTATTTATTTTTGAAGTCGGTAATATTTTTTGTTAAAAAGTTTTTATTTCTCACTTTTTAGTGGGTTGGTTTATAATTCACTTAAGTTACAATAGGCCTATGTCATCTGCTCAAATCCTTACACGAAATATTGCTTGCCCCGATGCAGGGCCGTTAATTGTTGAGGAGTTCACTATCAGCTTTATTACATTGTTTAATAGTAGTATATCGAGATTAAAGTGCTACTCAATACCATATTAAAGTACTTAATTGAATCGCAAACTGTGAAATATTGAATAGGTCTGCTCGTAATTTTTGGTCTTCATCATCAGTTCCACTTCACCAATTGGTGTTTTTTAAGAGTAAATGCACGAATCACTATGAAATATACCTAAATCACTGTAGGTGTGCTTTTAATATTTTAAGAGTTCCCTCGATTTCTCCAGGATCCCATCATCAGATCGTGATCTGATGGCAATGGGACCAACTTGGAAGTATACCCATTCAAACACAAAAACAATTTTTCAAATCGGTCTAGCCGTCTTTGCGTAATCGGTGAACATAAATACAAAAAAAAAAAACATACAGACGAATTGAGACCCTCCTCCTTTTTGAAGTCGGTTGAAAATAGGCAGTTTCTAGGACTCCGTAGCTTTTTTCACAGATTCGCGTCGATAGCTCGGCTCTATTAAGAAAAGATACAAAATGGCAGTGTTCTGATGTTGAGGTTAGAGAGGAGAGTTAGTAAAACGTCCAGTAGGAGTATTTTTCAATTCTGCGTTTCAAACCAAATACCATACAGACTCGCCAAAGTTAAGTGATGTTGGTAATCTGTTACAGAGAATTAATGTTGATGCACTCGGTAAAAATCCGGTCGAATCAAATTTAGTAGAAAATGAATATGTTATAAAATAATAAAAAAAGAAAAGATATAAAATAATAATTGAATAGCGACAGTACAACGGAACAATTCTGAGTTTTAATAAATTATGTTATGAACTCAATTCGATGCCTAAATTTGATCGTTCTTTTTGTACTCTGCACAGCTGCTTATATAATTTGGTACCCTTTGTGCAAAGTAAAATGAAAAATGCGTACTTGCTTGTATATTAATGCATTTACTAAACTCATCATATTAATATCTGCCAAAACCACAAACTTCGGAACCTGTTTTTTACACTTTGGTTTTCCCTTACAAACAATTTCTGACAGAGGCATTCCATTTACGTCGAAAGGCCACACCGCGTGCCTATGGGCAAGTGGAGCGCTACAGTTGCACTATTTTAGCTGTAGTAGACTGGAGTCAATTACCGCTTAAATAGTGCAAATAGTGCAAAGTTATGTATAAACGATAACGTCTGTATAGACATAATCGTTTATACATAACTTTTTATTAGTCTTAAACATTACGACGATTGGAAGCAATAGGAGGTAACATGAAGATGAAGCGGCGGTAGCCTCATGGCTAAGGCATCGGTCTCGCAATCGTGAGGTCGCGGGTTCGAATCCTACCCATTATACTACCGACGTGAACCCATTCCTAACACAAGCCCTTGAGCTTAGCTGGGGGGGGTAACAGGATTGCTAGTAATGCGGGACCACAGTCTCACATTGCTAGTTATCTTTAAAAAGAAAAAAAAAAGACATAGAAAATGTTAGGGACGATATTTCACAACACATATTCATAACAAATTAGGTAGAGCAAAATAAAGCTAGTTTTAATAAAAATAGATAATCTCGTGCAGGTAAAGAGAGAAAGTAGGAAATTAGTGTCAAAAACTTCATGACCCTTATCGTATTAAAGAGGTACTAAAAAATCAAAAATTACAGATTTCCTTTACATGGTATAGAAATAAGTCGTCTCCCACTGTCGTGTCTGTACTTTTAAATCTTCCAAAATATCCAATGGATTTTGATGTGGTACTTACCACCGCTCAGACAAAGTTACTTTCAGATGGTATATCTGTAGGTAGAATATTTACTTATTACGTGTATGGATAAAGAACATAGAATGTTATTTGTTATAATATATTACTATGCCATTATAAAAGCAATACATGTATAGGTATACCTATGTCATAACTGAAATAAATAATAACGAATCTAGTTAAAATCACAATTTTTTGAAATTATTCATTTGTTTATGTCATTAAACTTAGTTTCGATGTATTGTGGATATGAAGGGCCACAGCTTGCCAGCATTACGGTGGACATTGTAGTGTAAGCATTAGTATAAGTACCTATACGTAGCTATACGATTGTATGCACGTCACTCGCTCACGCGGAGCACCGTTGTCCTTGGCAGTCTCGCAATAAACATAGTACCGAACACACGTTGTTTCCTTCAATACACCAAAGTGGCGACGAGGATGGCGAATAAAATCAAGGGATTTGATTTGAGCACGGGAAACTGGCAGTCGTACGTGGAACGCCTGGAGATGGTCTTTTTAGTGAAAGATGTAAAAGTGGAGATGCAGGTACCCACTTTAATATCAGTAATTGGAGAAAGTGCGTACGAGTTGATGGTGAACTTATGTAGCCCCACGAAACCGAAGGATAAAAGTTTCAAAGACCTATGTAAGTTGATGGCAGATCACTTACAACCAAAACCATCGGTGTTAGCGGAACGCTATAGATTCCGACAATGCCGGCAACAAGATGGCGTCGCCATTAGCGAATACTTAGCGGAGCTAAAGAAAATGGCACGTTTTTGTGAATTTGGGGCAAATTTAAGCGAAAATATGCGTGATCAATTTGTGTGCGGACTGGCAAATAAAAAAATCAGACAAAGATTATTTACGGAAGCGGGACAGCTGGATTTAGCGGAAGCGGTGCGGATTGCAACGGCGATAGAAGCTGCGGAGCGTGATGCTTCAGCAGTAGTCTCCATGAAGGCGGAGATGGCAGCTACACGCGATGAAGATGTCCACCAGGTGCACGTGAAAAGTTGTTCAGCATGCGGTGACATGCAGCACAGTAGCCGAGAATGCCGTTATCAGACATTCGAATGCAGCGGATGCCGAAAGATCGGACACCTTAGGCGGGTGTGCCCGGAGGGCGGTAGCACGAGTGGCCCTACGCACAGAGGAGCGACGCCGGGGGTCAAAACGGCGGGCGGACCACAGCAGAGACGAAGCGGTGGCAGTTTTCGTCGAGGGCGTGGTACCAGGCGTAGCACGTGGCGCGGTTCAACACGCACTCATCACCTGGAGGATTCGCAACGAGTTTGTGGGGACGAATATGGAGAGAGCGACCAAGAAGAACCAATATTTCAGATGTCGCTAAAGAAGTATAAACCGGTCAGTATATTAATATCGGTTAATAATAGGGAGTTATGTATGGAGATCGATACGGGATCGGCTTTGTCTTGTATTAACAGAACTACATATAATAATTATTTTTCCAATTCACCCGTAAAGCCGTGTAAATTAAAATTACGTTTTTATGATGGTACCATGATAACACCTGTTGGGTATATTGAAGTTTCTGTTACTTATGACGGTGATACAAAACTTTTAGATTTATATATTATAGATAACGGTACCACCTCTCTATTGGGCAGGCAATGGTTAGCCGAGCTAGGTATCGGAATACCGAAAATGAGCTTGCACAACATGGAAATAAACGAGTCGAAGCGTAATAATTACATACAGTGTATTTTTAATAGGTTTGGTGATCTATTTGACGGGAGTTTGGGACGGTTTACTGGCGGGAGGGCCCGGCTTAGCTTGCGGGAGGGCGCGTCGCCGGTGTTTCACCGCGCACGCCCTCTGCCGTACGCGCTGCGGGACCGCGTGGATGCGGAACTAGACAGCATGCTGGCCGCGGGGGTTATTGAAGCTGTCGACGCCTCTGACTGGGCCACGCCGCTGGTTATCGTTCGGAAAGCAGATGGAGCATTACGCATTTGCGCAGATTTTAAGGTAACTCTGAATCGTGTTCTTTTGGTCGACAAGTATCCAGTTCCGAAAATTGAAGATCTACTTACAAATTTGAACGGTAGTAAATTTTATAGTAAAATTGATCTTTCTCAGGCCTACAATCAAGTAGAATTGGATGACCCTCATAATTTAACCGTAATAAATACACACAGAGGTCTTTTTAAGTATAATAGGCTCATTTATGGACTTTCGTCAAGTCCGGGCATTTTTCAAAGGTTTATGATAAATATGTTGAAAGATATACCGAATATATCTGTATTCTTAGATGATATTTTAATTTCAAATAAATGTTTAAAATCACACATGGATACGATATTGAAAGTACTTAACCGATTAAAGGAATTTGGTCTTAAACTAAAGAAAAATAAATGTGTGTTTTTTGAGAGCCCAGTAAATTTTCTAGGTTATGTAATTGATACGAACGGTATAAGCGTAGATCAGAGTAAAATCAAGCCAATTATTGACATGCCTCGGCCCAAAGATGTTTCGGAGCTTAGGTCATTTTTAGGCATGGTCAATTTTTATGGACGGTTTATAAAGAATCTTAGTTGTATCTTAGGTCCATTGTATGAGTTATTAAAAAAACATACGCCATGGCGTTGGGATTATATACATGAGCAAGCATTTGAAAAAGTGAAACAGGTTTTGATAAGTACAGAGGTACTAGCGCATTATGACACCACTAAGGACTTAATAGTGACATGCGACGCGAGCGCAGAGGGTATAGGTGCGGTACTAGCGCAGCGAGACGCCCACGGCCGGGAGTGCCCGGTGGCATATGCGTCGCGTGCACTCATCGGGGCAGAGCGAGCCTATAGTCAAATACATAAGGAGGCTTTAGCGATTGTGTATACAGTAAAAAAATTTCATCAATATTTGTATGGCAGACAGTTCACGCTACGTACTGATCATAAACCTCTAGTAACTATTTTTGGAGCGGAGACGGGTATACCGAATATGACCGCGAATAGGTTACAAAGGTGGGCACTCATACTGTCCGCGTACGACTTTCGTATAGAATTTGTAAGCACTGACTCAAATACCGCGGATTGTTTGTCGCGTATGATAGCAGCCAATAGAGCAGAAAGTAGTCGCGGGAGTGGGGCAGAGGATAGTCAACCACTGCCGGAGTTAACCCATCTTCATTTTGCGAGCGAGGCTTTACTCCTTGATAACGCTCACATAAAGAAAAAAACGAACTCAGACTTAATTTTGAATAAAGTGTTATACTATGTACACAACGGTTGGCCAAACGAGGTCCAGATAAAACAATTGAAACCTTATTTCAATAGGAGAAAGGAAATTTACTCTGAGCTGGGTTGCTTAATGTGGGGCTATCGTGTTATTATTCCGTCAGAATATCGGGTAAAAATTCTTAAGGAACTTCATGAGGCTCATTTAGGAATAGTTAAAACTAAAGCATTGGCGAGGAGTTATGTTTGGTGACCGGGGTTAGACGAGGACATAGAAGCTCAGTGCCGTTCGTGTAGGGTCTGCGCCGCGGTGGCCGACGCTCCGCCCGGTCATGAGCCCCGGCCGTGGGCGTGGCCGCCGTGTCCCTGGACTAGGCTGCATGTAGACCTTTTAGGACCCCTCGCGGGGGCTACGTATTTAGTACTGGTCGACTCACATTCTAAGTGGATAGAAATATTTAAAATGACGTCAACGACCGCTGGTAATGTTATTAAAAAATTAAGAGAGGTGTTCGCTCGGTTCGGTTTACCGAAACAAATCGTTTCTGATAACGGTCCCCCGTTTTCTAGCACGGAATTTGAAATTTTTTAACTGGGAATGGAATAGTACATTTTTTTTCTGCCCCGTATCACCCGTCGTCAAATGGCGCCGCTGAGAATGCCGTTAAAACTTGTAAAAGAGTCATTAAAAAGCAACCGTTCAAAATATTGACGTAGAAACTGCATTAGCCCGCTTTTTACTCATATATCGGAATACGGAACACTGCACGACGGGCGAAACCCCAGCGCAGTTACTTCAAGGTCGCGCGCTCCGCACTCGGCTAGATGCACTGCGATCGACGCCGCCTGCGCGGCCAGTTGATAACACTGATAACGGGGAGCGGGAGCGGACGGTCGTAGCCTGTGCACGGCGCGTTCGTAGTGTCCAGGCAACGCAAGTGCGTCACGCGGAGGGCACACAACGTTCACTAGCTCCGGGCACATCAGTTTATTATAGAAATTACGGACAGGGTTCTAAGTGGTCGGTAGGAGAAATCATTAAACGAATAGGTAGGACGGATTATACTGTTAGGACTCAGGAGGGAACTGTGATACATCGGCGTGTAGACCAATTAAGAAACCATTCAGAGTTGAGTAATTTGTCACCCGCGAACTTTATTCCGAAAGATTCCTCAAATCCATTTGTGTCGTATCCTCTGCCGACGCCAGCGAGTGTGGATCAGCCAGAGGAGCCGGCGCTTCCCGCCAGTAATACCGGTGGGACGGGACACTCGGTACCGACAGGGGAGATACCACCCCGGATTCGGAGACCACCTATACGTTACGGTATAGACGAGTTATTTTAGTTTTATCATGTTTTGAATATTTTCTTAGTATAGTTTTAGTATAGTTTTATTTCTAAGCTAGGCGAATGGGCCGAAACGTTTTGTTATATGTTTTAGTCACAGATTGTATTAGTATATAGTTTAAGATTTATTTTGAAACCATGATAGAGGTATTATACACATAATGTTGTTTATGTTTAAGTTTGTAATTAAATAGTAGTTGTAATTTGTATAGTACGTAAGTGACCGATAAGGAGGGAGGTGTAGTGTAAGCATTAGTATAAGTACCTATACGTAGCTATACGATTGTATGCACGTCACTCGCTCACGCGGAGCACCGTTGTCCTTGGCAGTCTCGCAATAAACATAGTACCGAACACACGTTGTTTCCTTCAATACACCACAGACATGATGTGACCATAGTGTATTATTTAACTTCGGTGTGATTGTGGACATGAAGGGGCTACAGCATGCCAGAGTTACTGTAGACATGAAGAGGCTGCAGTAACACCATATTATTATAGCACTAGAAACTGGTGGCATTATCGCTGGCATGATTGTGGACATAAAGGAGCCCTATCATGCTTAAGCTGTTGTGTATATGCAGAGGTCACAGCAGTTCCTACAATGACACTAGTTTAGAATAATTCGTTTTTTTTTTTTAATTTTAATTATCGAATACACTTTTTGTTTAAAAATGTTCTAACTACCAATTTAAAGCAATGTAATTCTATTTTGCTGTACTAAGTCTACATAGTAATAAGTAATATATGCTGTTGATAATCTGTTTCCCTTTTCACGGGACGTTTAATTGTCAGGAAAAGCCGACTGTTAGCTTTTATTATATAATATAGAATAATACTCTATAATATAGAATAAAACTCTGTTCACATTTAACATTTATTTGATGTTACGATTATAATTAAATAATGAGCGTGTTCGCATAATCAGACAGTGTATTGACTCAACTGTCAGTCACTTTGACACTCACCTGACATCGCTCTCTAACGTCTACTCATTCGTTCGAGTTGACTTATGTCACGGGTCATGCGAACACGGGCATTCGAGCTTGATCTCTTATCGGAGTAACATCTTCTAAAATAAAGAGCGAACAATGTTTCTTACTTATTCGTTATTTTCTAATTTTATACCTAATCTTGTAATAAGTGTAATAAAAGTGATTACGTGAGCAGCAAGTGTGGTGTTATTTTTGGACCTTATAATACAAGTTAATCACATCCCGAACAGATTATCTTAAATTATTGATTTAGTTTGCAATTTAATGATTTGAATCAAGTAATCAACGAGATTGTTCATGTAAAGTTTTGTTTTAATTAAATCAGATTTGATACCAGCCATGGTGTTTGTTTCTATTGAATCTTATGTGTTGTAGACATACACCCGAGGACGGATTAAGGTCAGGAAGGCCGTGTCGGGGAGTCATTAAATCGCTAATTGATTTCCGTTGACCTAACATCTGATTTGATTAAATAGCAAGTCCATGGACTCATTTCAATGTGGCTGCTGCAACAAGGCGTGACTTCAGTTAGATATATATATTTAACGTGCGGGTAGTGGGGCAGTTGGTCTGATTTGGCAGTTTATATCGAGCGGTCGAAGCGACAACGAATCTTCCGATAGACTTGTCGCCATTTTTATAGTCATGTGTGCAGAATGTTAGTGTTGTCATAATGTCAGTGATGCAGTGGCATTTGTGTAATCGAAATGATTAGAACTGTTGACGGACTTTACCTTACTCGAGGTATCCTTGTTCAAATGATCGATTACCATAATGTTAATTCGAATATTGAGCCGCTAATAGCTCATAAGGCCACCCTGGCACGCTTCGCTATATATATATATCATATTAATATTAATGATAGTTGCTAACATTGTAATTCAGCTGAACTATTGAGGAATTTGAAGTGATTGGGAGCCATCCTGATTTCGGGGTGCAGCGCATTCCAGAGTGAGACCGATTGTATAAGGAAAGTGGATCCAAGAATTTAGAAAAGTGATCAGGATATAATATCGCGACTGCCTCTGCGGCGCGGTGGGAGTGTATCCAACTGCTATGCAAGAGGTCGTGGGTTCGATCCCCACCCAGGATAAAACTTTGTGTGATGAGCACGATGGTTTATTCTGTGTCTGGGTGTTATTTATCTATAATATGTATGTATTTAGAAATATATAAGTATATTTATCAGTTGTCTGGTTTACAAGCTCTGCTTAGTTTGGGATCAGATAGCATTGAGTTAGTTGTCCCAAATCCCAAATAAAAAAAAATAATAAGAGAAGCAGGTTGTTGGATGATCGAAGATCTCTGCTATGGTTGTAGCACAAGTATTAAAAGTTAGAAGACAACTAACAGGGAGTAATATGAGAGTTAAGAATAAAATAGAGAGAAGTAAAAACACGCAAGCGCCGGCGGAGCCATTTATGTTGGGAACGATAAACTGACACATGGTCAAACTTAGAAGCAAAGATTGAACATGAATCGAATGCAGTTATTTAGAAGTTGGTCATATTTATTGAGGAGCTCTGCATTCAGGTCAAGATTTTTCCTTTTTTCCAAGATTTTTTCTTTTTTTAAGTTTGTACGGTGATGTATGCTAATACACCGTTATAAATTAGAGGCATTGCCGTGTGGTGCCGGCTTAAGAATAGTACCACCCCATCTCTTCCCGTGGGTGTCGTCAAGGCGACTAAGGGATTTCACTCCGGAGGACGGGCAGCAGCGTCCTCTGCGTACTTAAAGCCTTACTGCGATCGCCAACCCGCTCGCCAAGCGTGGCGATTATGGCAATTACCCCCAGGATCTACTGGGGAGACCCGTGCCCAGCAGTGGGCCATCATATGGGTTGATATGAATTAGAGGCAAAATCAATGTCTGCACAAGCATTCATTTGGTTTTGAATGGCAGGAAAGTCTTCAGACGGTGAAGACGCCGCAGGATACCTGTCGCCCTTAGACTCGCACTAGCAACCTGAACTTGACAGTTAAGGTTAGCGTCAATTAAAATACTAAGATCCCTGACCGATATAATGGGCCCTTTAAACATAACTCGTGGCAATGTGTTAAAGTTAAGTCGGCTTAAGATATGTTTACTCCCTAACACAGTAAAATTAATATCAATTCGTTTAATCATAAACTAGGCTTGTAGCCAGGGATAATTTAAGTATTTTGAAAGTTATAAAAGTTAGTAAAAGAACTTTAACAATAATTGTGGCGAAATTCCAATGTTTTAAGGCATAAAACTTTCTTAAATATTAATTTATTTTCAATTATCGCTTTCTACGAGTCTAGTTTATGATAAAGCGTATTTAAATTTGATATTAATTTTAAGCTTTGACTTACGACCATAAATAGAGGAGTAATCACTTATGCGCGTTTTTATTGTAGAATCATCGACTAGGGTGCTCCCATAGTTGCTCCCCCGTAAAGTAGAGATTTTGCAGATATAATTTTCTTCGGATAGGTCGATTTCTTTTTCTTGACTAGTGTGAAACTAGACTTAAATATAAACAGAAACTCACTTTCTTAATGTTCGGTAAATTATATACAAAGTTTTAAAAATGTTAGTGTGTATTCAGTTTTCACTAGCTAAATCTTCTCTACTTTTAAATCATAACTATCACTATTCAATTGAGATAAAACAAAATTAAACACAAAACCATAAGCAAAGGAGGTCTTTGTATGTGCGTATGAACTTGTGTTGACTCCCGGCCTTACATCGCTCATTCGTTTGTAACAGTTCGTTTAATTTTGAGATTTGTTAGGAAGGTATTTTTGACCGAAGGTGGCAGAAGCCGAAGCCGAAGCTTCGGTTAGACACTACCGTCAAGCCAAACCTGTTGGAACAAGCCATGATAGCATCAAGATCAGCATTGATCTTTGTGATGGCCTTGGATAAGTCATTCACGCTGGCTGGGGCATACTAATGCAAGTCATCAGCATAAAGATTAAACGCGCACCGAAAAACATTAGTGATAAGATTGATAAAGATAGAAAATAACAACGGAGAAAGGATGCCGCCTTGAGGGACACCAGCGTCGAAATCACGCCAATAGAACTTTAGAGCGAAAGCTACAGAATATTATTTTAAAATAGAAACATAATATTATTTTAATTTTAATTGTATATTCATCTTCAGAAGATAAATTAAAATCATCGCTTGAGCTATCTTTGGCAGTGTTTATTGTTAATTAATCTTGAATATTACGATGAAGGATTTGTTATTTTTTGGAGAGACTTTTAATTAGGTATTTGAATGTCAAGTCAAATTAGATTTGTTTCATAAAACGTCAAAACGAATCGCTTTGTAGGGATTTCTTTGCAATACTAATAATAATTTTAAGGCGTATTATTACCTGATTAGAGTTAAATAGGCCTATATCCAGCAGTAGACCGAATACAGGCGGATTGATTGAGAGCAAAATAATTTGATGTTATTAATTGATTTGATATTCAAATTAATGACTATATAACTTAAAGCTTTTAAAACTTAGTTTTACACAAACGAAGATAATGAATGTAGTTGAACATTCAATAACCCCTGGAGTTTGTAAAAAAACTAAGTTTTTTCTAAGTTAGAAACACAGCGTTCACAAGCAATGTCAAAACCAATTGTTTTGTGGTTTTGTGACCACTATATGTAGGTATATTTTAAACTAGCGGACGCCTCGCGGTTTCACCCGCGTAGTTCCCGTTCCCGTGGGAATACACGAATAAAAAATAACCTATGTCACCCGGGGTTAGTGTAGCTTTACAGCGATGGCAGAATTTTTCAAATCCGTAGTAGTTTCGGAGCCTATTCAATACAAACAAACAATCAAATCTTTCCACTTTATATTATTAGTATAGAAGTATAAAAAATAAATTGTACCTATGTCAATGTAATTCTCTCACTCTATGTAGCCACTATTATTGGTTGACGAACACAAATATTTTTCATAATTGAAAACGCATAATGACATACTACAGGTTGATTTGTAATATACTAATAAACCCCCGCTCGTAACTTCCTTACATTGTTTTGAAAAATATTTATTAAATGAACCCTTTGTCACCTTCCTGTTGTTTTTGGAGTTCTGGCATTAACCACCTACAGACATATTTTAACGGAGTAAAATCGTTGTTTATTGTGAGGACCCGAAACCTGATAAAAAACACCGATTTAACCCCGGGGTCTCACATACGTGTGGTAAGTGGTTGTGTGACAAATGTAGGTGGTATATGGTTAAGGGTTCAAATGTTATTTTTTTCAAAACTGATATTACTAAGTTATTTCTATAATTTAAAGAAAAAATGAGAAGAGGTTATTAGTATATTACAAATCATTCTGTATGGTCGCTGTTTCATTGTTACTTAATTCCATTAGCAAATAAAATAAAATAATATAAAATTATTCGATTTCCTAAATCGAATAATAAGGATTTAATCTGTGAGTATTTATTAGAATAACGATTTACCTAATTATTGCTATTTAAGTTTATAGTCATTATTGATTAAACGTGTTCTTGTGACTACCCATTTTTCGTACCTCCAAAGAAAAAAACGGAACGCTTATAGGATCACTCGTATTTCTGTCTGCCCGTCGATCACAGCCAATTTGCTACGAATCAATCCGAATCCTATGAAAATTCGAATAAAAAAGTTCAAATTTGGTACACATATATATTTTTATAACCCAAACACGGACACGTAACGTAAATAAACAGTACGAGACGTAACAAACTGTATCGTGTAACATGTCAAATGAAAGGGCTTGTTGTGTACATCTTTTGTTTTCTGCTAATTTATTTACAAATTATAAACAAGGTGGCCTGACTGCTAAGCTAGATGTCATGGGTTCGATTCTTTTACAGCATGAATATTTGTGTGATGATGACTATTATTTGACTGTGTCTGGGTAATCAAATATCTTTAAAAACGGGCCATTTATTGTTGTCCACATACCTTGGCTTGGGTAAGGCAGAAGTCATCTTTAAGATTGACGTGAAGAACGCCTTTAATTCAGTCAACCGGGACACTTTGTTAGTACAAGCTAAATTGGAAATCTCCAAATTTATAATTATCTCTGGCAGTATTATAAGCACCCATCAAAATTAATATATAAGGACAACATTTTGAGTTCATCGGTATGATGCCAACAAGGTGCAACCCTCTTGGGCCAGCCATTTTTAGTTTGGCGATTCATCCAATAATTCGGCATTTAAATTCTAAATTGAATATGGTAAGACAGTTTATTTTTAAAAGATAAATTCAAAGGTATTGGGTTAGACTTCAATTTTAGTACTTAAATGTAAAATATTCTGCTAGATGTAAAATATTCTGCTAGCTTTTGGATAAACTAGACAAAATTATACATATGGCGCTGTGCATAACTTTAAATGTGGCATTGAACGACCGAGCGTGGCTTCAAGCTTCGTTACCCGTTCGCTTTGGCGGCCTCGGCGTTTGCAAAATTTCTGTTGTTAGTATACCAGCATTCTTCTCCTCGCTCCTTTGTGTCTTTGTTAAGTCCAACAAAAATTTATATAAAACATTTGGTGACTATTGTAATTTAAACACCCGCTATCCCGATCGTATCTTCCTCCCGAGTATGAACACCAAACAAAAGTAAAGTAAACAGTGCAAAATAAATTGTCACCCGATGTCTATAAAAATGTATAATGGGCTACCTCATCAACTCAAGGATTTCCCGTTACATACATTCGAAAAATGTTATATGCATGGTGAACAGAAAAGTGTTATTATAGCGTGTAACCTAAATGCAATTGTTATATACGTATATTATTTTGTCTCTGTGTATAAACTTAACGATATTTAATTTAAATTTGCATGTACCTACATTAATATTTTATGATAGTTTAATTTAAGTAAGTGTACTCCGTTTTGCCATGTCGCATGTCAGTAATGGCTAATATGTGGATCAAAATTACCTTGTACCAACTTGTACTATTCATATTAGGCCATTAAATGATTTGTATTTGTATTTACAGTACTGAAGAATCAACCAGGAAAATTTTAGAACCTTCACTGGTTAGTTCTGAAGTGCGGTGCAAGTCTGCGGCCTTGAACGCCTGAATAAAGGCTTGCCCAAATCTTGTCAGCGTTGGCGTGCCAGCTGTTGCTGAACCTAATGGTTTGACGCGCAAAGATGGCAAGAGGCAACTACTTTGGAAGATGCGCAAACAGTGTGTGCACCCTAGCGCCTTCCCATCTTCCAAACACGGCGAGGTGCTGCGCTGCTGCTGCATCTGCTGAGACTCTCAAACGGTGCAAATAGTAATTGAGTTGAAGACTATATATTTCAGCCGTTTGGGCCATGGAGTCCAAGCGTTCGCCTTCTTTTTAAAGAAATTTCGCAACGTCTTATTAGTGCGTCTCGTGACCAGAAGGCTGGCCTTTTCTTTGCACAGAGAGTAAGCATGGCCATACAACGTGGCTATGCTGCCAGCCTTCTGGGCACTATACCGGTTGATACCGGTGGGGAATAATTATTTGACGCCTAAACTGGTTGTGCTTTCCTTTTCATTTAATCCTTTTATAGTTCTACTAGATACTTTGTAAATAATCCGTTAGTTCTATTACAGTAGCAGCTGTAGCAATCTCTATATATCCCAAGATATTGTATTATGTTGAAATTAAAATAAAATCTGAAATTATGGAAATTATTTAAAATACTAATGAACCTGGCATATTTTTTTGTGAAAAATATTAGTAATTACGATATCTTTCCTTTGCGGGCGGGTTAGAGGTTCCCGCTTGCGCCATCTACCGCTATTCTTAGAGAGGTCTATAAAATAGAACTGTTGTGCACAAAATATAACAGTTACTATGAACCAAAAGAAAGACACAAGGTCTCTTTCAACATAATTTATAGAAATGATAAACTAGTTTTTAGTTAAATCAGTACCTGAATGTCTGTATTGTGAATCTTAGAAAGTTGTTTGATCTTTTCCTCACTGACCTTTGACCTCACTGAGAATTTCATCTGTTTTAAAACAAAATTTTTGTCATATTACAAGTGTTTATTGATGTTGATGAGAACATAGAAAATGTGATCTTATTATATTATCTACTCTTCTGCTTGATTATAGAAGACTAAAGGAAATTTTACAGCTTTCCTAGAACCGTCAGTAAAGTATCTCATATTGGTTCCCGGTTGGATGAAATCCTACCCTGAAGTTTCTAGCCTGTTGCATATAAACAACAAGTTGGCATCGTTTATATGAGCCCTTAATTTATGGCTCTTGAATGTACAAGAAAATGGGAAATATTAACGATCGCGCAACGACGAACGACGCCCCAGAACTTGATAACTGCTGAGCTAATATTAACAGTTTGATCTGTTATAATTGGTCAACGGGTCGTTTGTTTAGTTTATCAACTTTTAACTAAAGGATCCGAGCGTCTACCGGATAAAGGCCCGTTGGTACCCTTGGGCTAAACCAAGTAAAACACAAAGTTGTTTACTACAACAATAGCATGATAACCCTAAATGGATGTTGTTTAAGACAGAACGGGTGAACGGATTTGGATGATTTTAGGGTTCTGTAGCCAAAATGACAAAACGGAACCCTTATAGTTTAGCTCTGTCCGTCCGTATGTATGTCTGTCTGTCCCCACTTTAGCTCAGAGACTCCTGATACTAAAAAGCAGTAATTTTGCACGTAGTAGAAAAAAATCAGCAGACGTAAAGTGGGGGTGTGATTCTTTTTCTCAGCTACTCCATCATGTGGTGTGTTGTTGGATAGGCCTTTTTAAAAATATTACCGACTTATGAATTTCATTTTTTGAATTAAGGATCCATTTGTGAAATATGAAACCTTAAAGTGAAAAAAATTGTAAGAGTCAAGTGTTTCCCCGCCCCCGCCAGCTAAATGGTTGTTTTTGGAGATGTGAAAAAAATCAGAATAGTACTTTATATAATGAAATTACAAGAAAAAACTATCACAGCTACCCTTAAACTTGTAAAGCCTACTGCTTTACAAGTTTAAGAGTAACAGCAGACCAAGTGAGAAATAACAATTTTTTAATACAAATTCCATTAAAAATTATATAAGTACTAGCTGTCCCGGCGAACTTCGTACCGCCTAATGTTTTTATTGAATCGGTTTCAATTGTGAATCTAAACCATCCTCGAATCCGCTTGAATTCACACAAAAAATTTCATCAAAATCAGTCCAGCCGTTTAAGAGGAGTTCAGTGACATACACACGCACACAAGAAATATATATATATATATATATAAAGATATAACGTTGTTAGTAATATGAAACAAAAACAACAGAAAACCTACTTCTTGTACCGCATTATTGTGCTGGGCAGCTACGTAACCCTACCCGACATGCATTTGCCACAGTTTTTTTGTTTATAGTCTGAAATAGCATATAGGCATATACACAGAAGCTTAAGCAGCGACCTATAAATGAATAAAATATTATCTGCAGTAGGGGAACCTTGCCTACATCGTACTTGCGCTAAAATCGTACCACATCATTATTTCTGAACGAAGAGCAGCAATAGCGACATAAGTAAGAGAAAACAAAACTACTACGGTCATGTTATCTCATCTCAGTGACATCGTATTGCTTCTCCTCTTTCAAGAAATATTCAAAAAATAAGTAAAAGTGCTGTTTTCATTTATTATTTTTTGGTGCTATATAAGCATTTAAAGCGGCGGCAGTCTAATGGCTAAGGCATCGGTCTCGCAATCGTGAGGTCGCGGGTTCGAATCCTACCCATTATACTACCGACGTGAACTCACTCCTAACACAAGCCTTTGAGCTTAGCTGGAGGGGTTAACAAGATTGCTAGTAATGTGGGATGTTATCTTAAAAAAAAAACATTATTAATCATGTGAATGAATGAATTGTTAAGTATGTTATTGAATTATACATTTGTAAGTTACTTTTTAGATTTTGTTGATAACAGCTGGTGTCGTTTTTTTTCGCGAAAAATTAAAAATCAATTTGGGTCTTGTGTCTAATTCGTACTTCAGGCTTTGTTTCAATACATATCAATACGAACGTTTAAATTGACAGTGCACGACTGTTAGATACAAACGATATATACGAAACAAAATGAGCCGGGTCATGCCACATACTCGTCGGGTAAATTAATATACAACAACAACTCAACGTCATCTGATGCCAGGCAGAGCCTGTACCATGACAACCAGACGACTGAAACATACACTAACATATTTCTAAATACATAGGTACTTAATATTATTAAAATATATATATTACGGGTCTTAATCGCGTGCATAATTTAAGGTAAAATACCTTGTTTATTGCCCGACGTTTCGACCGTATTGCAACGGCCGTGGTCACGGGAAGACCTAGATAGTCTAAGATAGTCTTCCCGTGACCACGGCCGTTGCAATACGGTCGAAACGTCGGGCAATAAACAAGGTATTTTACCTTAAATTATTCACGCGATTAAGACCCGTAATATATATATTTTAATAATGTGTACAAATCGCGAAAGTTTATCAACATTTATAGGTACTTAATATAGATAAATTACATCCAGGCACCGAACCCAACAAAATAACGAGAAAGAAAGAAAGAAAAATCGTTTATTTGTCACAGATAGAAATACTTGAAAAAAAATTACAATTAAGTAGGTACTTGCACGTCGTATCTGCGACAAACGAGGTTTGTACTAAGCATAAAAGTCATGTTGTGGCATAAGCCACAACACAGCGCTGGTTTTCAGTATGAATCCCAAGTGACCTCCGAAACCATTAAGGTATCTCCATAATGGTTTCGGATGTATGTAATAAATATGTTAGTAAATTTTATAAAATATTTTTTATTATTATTGTAAATAGATATTAAACATTTATAGGCACAGAATATAAAATGATATTCCAATATAATATATATTCATATGTGTAATGACATAATGACATAACTCCTACAAAACGAAACAGGGCATCCGTAGTGGTCTTCGATCAACAATAATACAACGCCGTGCGTGCGTGACCTGACGTGCGGAATAGCCCTCTGTCTCACTCCCACACGGGGTTCGCAATGCGCTTGCACAGGTTGCGTCGTAATAATTTTGTGTGGCGAGATCGTTAAATGGGGACTGTGCTAGTCGCGTTACAAAAACAAAAAAACGAAAACAAGAACTATTATGTTTGGACTTGCTGTGATTATAAGGTTGATAAAACAAATTTGATCTCTTAGTACCTACGATTAAAGCATATTTTTTTTAAATCTTGGTTTTCTAACAAGTTTATAGCAATTAAGTTAAACTTACCATTGTTGTTGATTTGTCATTAATAAAGATTATTTGTGTAATAGCTATATGTCTTTTTTCTTATTTACATTTCCAAATATTAACAATACTAACGTACAAACGTTAGTTTTGGAAATATAAATAAGAAAAATCGTACCCCCTAAGAACAATCTTAGGGGGTACGACGTAAGAAAGTTTCCCTTACCTATCTATATATACTATTAATATACGTTAGTAAGTATAATAGAACATTGTATCAAAACAAACTCTTTTTATGTAATTTTCAATTACGACTTACGGTTGTCTAACAGCCCTCTAATGGGTTGTAAATTGTTGTAAGGGTTAGAATAAAAAGTCGAACCTCTCCAAATAAGGGAGGCTGAGGAAAATAAAGGATAGGCAACAGGATGTTATATATTTGTCATAGGTATAGTGGCAGCTTGTTATTAACATTTAGTAATGTATTTTATCAAACTATTTGTAGTATAGCTATAAGCTCCCCAAATAAAATAAAATAAAAAAATAATAATGAAGCTGAACATTCGTTAGATCTGGACATAGACTAAAAACAATTTTTCATTTGATATTAATGAAAAATTCAATTTTTAACTCCTGTATCCAATTCGTCATATTATAGAAACAAACTGTACTGGTACCTGCTTGACATTTCGGTAAGTACTTAATATGTAGTATATAAGATAAAAAGTAAAAAAAGATATATTATATTAAAGAGGCCAATATGAAAGTCCTCCAAACTCCGAGCCCTTGTACCTACAGAGCTAAAACTTTGCAGAGAGGTTTCTTACGTGATGTAGATAGAAAGATTTCAAAAACTGGTGCTCTAAGGCGGCTAAATAACAAAAAGAATGAAACATGGGCTCCTATAGCACTTATATAGCACCGTATCAAATGAGTACAGCTCAGGTTCACACAACGTAAATGTAATAAAACTGTTTCCAATTCTCAAGCTTAAAACTCACCTTGCTTCACGTATGTAGTCAAAAGTCAAAGTCAAAAATACTTTACAAATGCAACGCTTATGAACGTCAAACAAAATTTGGAATAAAATGCTTAATACATAATTCTACAATTAATGCCAAGTTCGCTAGAGTAAAGCCGTAAAAAAGAACTTGGCAATAAAAACTCAAATACAAGTTAGTACATATTTGCAGGTGTCGTAAACACAAAGTTTTACGACACCTGCAAATATGTACTAACTTGTATTTAAAATATGCTAAACATTGCTTTAAAATATGCTATTCTTGCAGATGTCATATTTTTTAAATCTTTCGAATGTACCTAATATAGGACAATGAATAAAAATACACACGACTGGATAGAAAATGCCGTTCATCCTAAATTGTGACTTTTATGGCAATTCAATTTTGTACCCTGTTCAAAAAACAATTTATCACTTTATTTACTCTGCTCAGAATAAGAAGTTGTTATTTTGTGGTTCTATCCATACTCTGTTGTAGCGATATGTTTGGATTTTATTTTACAGAATGATTATAATTGTGTTGCGAGTAGTAGTATAGTTTTAGACTCATAATCTGAAAAGTCTGGTGTAAAGTACTATTCGCAGCTTGCTACGCCGCCGTGTGATATAAACCCGTGTTAACATACTCGTTGCTCGCCCGCCCACATTCGTCTGACGACGAGGTTGTGTTAAAAAATGAGCAGCTTGTTGATCGTTTTTTAAAACAAAGATAAAACATTCGCTAGTTGAAATACCGCTAAGTAGTATTGGAATTCGAACTAACATTGTGGTGCGAATACCTCAAGCAAGGCAGAATTCGGCTATATTTTGAATCATTTCGATAACAATTTGTGTTACTGCAACATTCGCATTATAACAAATCTAACACTTTGCATACACGATTATAAAAAAGCGACAAGTCTATCGGAAGATGTGTTGTCGCTTCGACCGCTCGATTAAGATTCCCGAATTAGACTAACTGTTATGCTCACGCCATTTTAAATGTAAACGTCGAACTAAAGTCACGCCATCTTGCGGCGTTCATGTTTAAATGAGATTTTTTAATGGACTTGCTATTTAATCAAAACATATGTTTCAGGCAACGGAATTCAATTAGCGAATTAATAGTTCTCCGATAAGTATGTATAAACATTAATATTAAAGTAATAAAGTAAATTATAACTGCAAAGTAACTGCAATAATATCAATATATCATAACATTGCCGTTTTACTATTATTTCGTAAATCCAGTTTAATTTAATAAACTAAAGTGGTCAGTGTAAAGTGTATTCAATATATTATTTTTAGGTATAGTTTGGTTAATTCACTTTACAGTTAGCCCAGAAATACCTTGTTTATCAGCAAGTTTTTCCAACATCATTAGTGGTCATTCGTCACAATGACAAATGACGTTTATAATTATTATGATATAGTTGTGTCACATAACTACATCATCATGATTATAAATGTCCACTGCGTACTTTAAAGCCTCACTGCGATCACCGATCCGCTAGCCTTGTATGGCGATTTACACCTAGGATAGATAGTAGGTTCTACTGGGGAGGTCTGTGCCCAGCATTGGGACATATGTATTGATATGATTATGAGTTGTGAAAGTGGTGGCAAACTGACATGTCATTATTTTCACAGCTGCGCGTTTTACGTATAAAAAATACTTGAAATACGTGATAAATCCAGAATTTGTGCAGTTAAAGTTTACAAGTAATACTTGACACTGGCAGAAATTTGTCGACAAACTCATAGATTGTCATAAATAATAACAAAAAAGATAATCTTATATCACGTTAGTACATAATAACTAGGTGTGTAATGTGAGAAGCAGTCGTGCTCTGCGTAAGGGTAATTAAAGCAACACTCGCATTGGTCAACGCGATTACACTGAAACTACAGTATATATTTGTATATTTAATGAGGCTGAAACTAAGTCTGCGGTAAAAACGTTTGCGATTCGCGTGGATACGAGATCAGATTACTAATATCAGGTTTGGGCCCCACATTACTAGCAATCTTGTTAACGCCTTCAGCTAAGCTCAAGGGCTTGTTGGGTTCAGTTCGCGTCGTCAATATTATAACGGGTAGGATTCGAACGAAAAGATTGCAAGTATTTTCATAGACTGCATTAACTGCAAACCACACGCCATATCCAGTTAGAGCTAAGGAGCTCAAGTCCTCTGTCCTTCTCACTCTTTAAATAATCTGAGTCCTCTTGTATATGTAATTGTTTTTGTTTGCTTGTAAAAAAAAAACCCTCAACGCGTTCAAGAAACTGAGATCTTCAATTGGTCAGCAAGGTCAAACCTTCCCATCGGCAATCAAAATTCTAAATCTGCCGCTGGATTAAGATATGCTTATTTAACGTCAAAGTCGCCTAAAAAAATGTACCTACTGTAAAATTATTTAAATTCTTATTTAATGAAACAGATTTATTTCATTTATTTTCAAGCGTGTCGATTTAACTAAGAATATAGATATCGCTTCTAAATAATCTATCACATTCATTCTAATTTATTTTATTAACCCTAGATCGACAGGGTTGCAGATAATTTAGACGTTGGCGCTCACGTTTACATTAATTTTAAATTGTGATAAAGTATCTTTGTTTGGATATAATCTCGATTGCCACTGTTTACTCTATGCTGTGGCCACTGTACCGTAATAATAACGCAACTGAGTGAACCTGTTGGTGTATCTAGTTCAATAAAATTTCCTTTATACCTGATAGGTATAAAGTAAATAGCATTGCACTTGTGTTTACAGAGTATTATTCTATGTAAGAGACATATGATTACTTAACTGATATTGAAAGTACGTTACCTAATTATTATTATTTTTAAAGATAACTAGCAATATGGGATTGTGGTCCCACATTACTAGCAATCCTGTTAACCCCTCCAGCTAAGCTCTTTGGCTTATGTTAGGAGTGGGTTCACGTCGGTAGTATAATGGGCAGGATACGAACCATACGACCTCACGATTGCGAGACCGATACCTTAGCCATTTGGCTACCGCCGCTTCAGTAAAAGGATATGAATATTTTTTTATTATACGAGAAATATCTAAAAAGGTTTACTTTAAGTGTTCCCATACACTTACTATGAAATTAGTAAACAATGGCGTGGGGTCTTTAAAACACTAATACTAATTGTAGTTACTTAGTATTTTAGTATTATAGGTACAAAGAACTATGTCCAGCAAGATATATTTTTGTATTGGGCTACCTTAAAAAAATGAACCCTTCGCCTCTATTAGTAAATAGGTTTTAGTTTTCCGAATTTAAAAGTTAAGAACATAAAGTTATCTTTTAATTAAATAAGTTTTATTTATATTTTTAAGCATACCTATCCACTTTTTAAAGTAAAATTGTTCGATTTGACCTTATTAATCCTGTCCTGTCCTGACCTGTCAATGTACCTCGATAGGTACATTGACAGGTCGTATTCACAATCATAAATTACCTTTTCTTAGAATTTTTTAAGTAACGAAGTAAAGTGGCGAGAAAAAGACTCGAAAATTACGAATTTAGAACGAATACCAAAAAGTAAATAGCCTGCGGGTACGGCTTTTTACCCGACTGCAAGGAAGGGTTATATTTTTCGCGCGTATCATGTATGTATGTATGTTATATTCTTTATTACCATAAATATTTCAAAACACTAGACGGATTTATACAATTAAGACGTCGTCGTTAGATTCGTCTTGACCGTCCAAATGTTTTTAGATATGTGAAGTTTGGAAAAATCAAATGTGGCGGCGGTGAGAGGTCAAAGTGAAGAGGTGTACATTTTTTCACACCTCTTTATTTTGACCGATCACCGCCGCCATGTTTGTTTTTCTAAACTTTTATAAAAAAATGTTCTTTGAATACACCAATATGGGTCTCAAATTAAAGGGCTTATCGTAAGGATTTCAAAAATGTTTAAGATGATTATGACTTTAATACTAAAAAAGTTATATAATAACCATTCTTTTTTTCAATTTCCAATACTTGGCAATGGCTGCGTTAGAAGATAGTTATTTATTATGTACTATAACCACTAAAAAAAGATGGAAACAAGATCCTTTAAGTAAGTTCATCGAGATTCATTAATGACTCCATCTTTTTTGTGTGTATTCCAGTGGATTCCAGAATGGTTTACATTCACAATTGTACTCTTATCACAAAAAAAGAGGTGGTACGAAGTTTGCCCGGACAGCTAGTTAGGGTTCCGCAACCAAAATGGCAAAACGGAACCCTTATAGTTTCGCTATGTCCGTGCGCCCGATCGTCCGTCCGTCTGCAGCTTAGCTTTTTACACATGTTACTTACGCCGACAAAGTGAAAGAATCAAATTGTGAAAAACATTTTTTTGAGGGTACTGTGATCTATACTGCCGAGGTTTCGTGTAAATACATCATAAAAGAATGTTGATGTAACCTTTGTGTATGAAACTCGTTACAGGGAATATGCGAGAATAGAAGGAAATAAAAGACAATCAAGGACTGAGGGTTGGATGGCCGACCGATCAGGTCGTAAATTATGATATTTAATTATCTTTATTAATAAGTGAATAAATAGTGTTATTTTATATCGTGATGTTCTTGTTATCTCATTTCACTACTAAATTGTGCTCGTCTTTGGGAAAATATATATATTTTTAGCGACCTATACGAGTTCCTGAGGAACAACCCCGGTATCAGCTCGCACAAGAGAAGCATCAACGTGACAGTATATGTAAAGTGGGGATGTGATTTTTTTTCTCACCTACCCCATCGTGTGGTGTAGCCACCGCCTCGCTCTCCCGCATATAACCATTACTTCACAGTGCGCAGGAGCGTAGGACAAAATAAAGTCGAATATTCGTTCGTACATATGTTAGATTACGAACGCCATAACTAGGATAATACGAAAATTCTCGTTTTTGAATTTTTTCCTTCCCCTTATATTTTAACGGGTTAATATTAACTTAAATTTATTTTCTACAGCTACTAGATATTTTTTTTAGGTAGTCCTATAACTTTTTCGTGTCCTAATATTTAAGTTTTCTAAATACATTTTTGACAGAGCCGTCCAATCTTGAAAGTTAAATTAGTTCCAAATTATACACTTGCGTATTTTTGGTAACAATGCAATATTGTGGTACCACAGAACTCATCTGATGATAAAGTCGGAAGGTGGCCATAGGAACTCGTTAGATTCGTCTAGACAAGTGCTCTTACGCTTACTGTACAGAGTATAGGATCTGAAAGTGGGGCCTTAAGGTGGTGATTGATACTTCAGCAGTCATATCAGTCAGCCTGATTCATTTTGATTGAAAAAAATATTAAATACAAATAACCAGACTTAGAAAAATGTCCAGTAACTAAAAAGTAAAAAATAATTAAATAGTAAAAAAAAAAACATTTTTATAAACAACCTTTCAACCTTATTTAAATGCTCATAAGAGAAGAAAATAAATTTTAATCAAATACAAACCCATCAATTTGTTACATTAAACGATTTATATTACATAAAAGATTGTTGTGAGATTTTCGTAATGCTATGCTGCACTTATCACAAAATGCAATGAAGTACTATCCTTAATTGATAATTATCGACAGTACTTCCTTGCATTTTGTGATGATCATTGCGAATGATACATTAGCCATAAGAAGAGTCAAATCGCTAGAAGGTCTTGGTATCGATCTCGCGATGAGCTTTTCCGTTATATATTAATATAATGTAATTTAGTGATCTTTTTTATTTTCTTCTTTTTAGAGCATGTCAATAAAAGGTTGTTTTAAAAATGTTTTTATTATTTAAATTATATGTAGCTTTTAGCCAGCCCGATAGAAAATATGATGGAAAGTTTAATGTAGATATTTGAAGTAGTTTGTAGTAACTGGTAAGAAAATAAATAATAAATATTTAAAAATAATGATTTTATTTAAATCTCTCATATTTACGGAATAGTCGCCTGTAAACACTTAACGATTATAACCTTTATCATATCATCGATTAACGGCCGATCTCAATAACTTACCGACAGTTTAACTCTAGAAGCTACCAAAGGTTAAATGCGATATTTACTTTTATCGTTACCGTCGTTTTAATATCAAAGTTTACGTAAAGTTAGGTTATGTTAACGATAGTTAAAGTCTCCTCACTCTAGTAATCGGTTCCCTCCCAGACGTTTTATTTTTGCACGCACCAATAATAATTTTGTGTGTTAGTTATTCTAAAAAAATATTCTTTTTAATATAACGTATTAAATTAGTTACATTATCTCTATTTTTATTATTTATCTTGATAATCATACTAAAAAACCTACATTTATTGTATTCAGTTATATTAGATAGAAGAAAAAATTAAAACAACTAAACGCGCTAGTTGAGTACAGCGCGTATTGTATTGTAATGCTCTTTAAGCATGCGCGCGCATCGTCGAGGCGCGCATTCATAATAATAAATGATAATTGTAGTACATGTTTAACTTTTGTAAGTTTATTAAAATATTACAGCATTCGTTTATAAGCTATGACTTATAAAAAATGAAAACCGATTCCTGAAGATTTAGCTAATATGTACGTGATTTATCTGTTCGACTGCAAATACAAAGATTTATCATAAATTGATGTATGATAATGACTCTCATCGGATTTTAATATGTGTGCAAGATTTTCAATTATTCAGTCGGCTTGAAGTGGGTGAAAATTGAACTGAACCATAGGGTAAATAAGGGTTGATGTGTGTTTAATTTGTTAAAAATGTGATGTGTGAAATTTGTTAAATAAATCTTAGTTCATGAGGACGTCAATCTTTTTTATTTTTCTAGCTTGCTAATAATGAACTACACTGAATCAGGGACCCTAAAACCCTAAAAAGAGAGGTGTTTATGAGTTAATCTAATTTGTTTTTAAGGCCACCTTTGATTTAGGACCCTGATTTCGGGTAGTGTAATGTAAGTTTCTGGGTACTGAGACGACGATCTTATCGCCGTACCTAACCTACAACGATAGTAGTGATATTACGTTTAGCTAATAAATGCGTTCTTGATTTTTCTAGTCTCGTTTTCTTGATTTTTGTATGTCTTTTGAAGGTTGTATCGGCAATTCGAGCAAATGCTAAAAAAAAACAGTTTTTCATCTCCTAACATTGGTTTATTGATTGTTTAACGGTCGATTTTGGCAGTTTATAATTTAATAACAGCTAGTTATTCTAAGAACTAAAGTTAGCTGTCAAAAGCGTTATTGAAACGCTCTTTGCTATTTTTCTATGAAGATTATTACCCGAGTTAGTTGAGAGTCCTCCCAACGATAGTTTAAATTCGATGGTAAGATTTTCTACCCGTCGACGGTTATTGAGACGCACAAATGTCAGTTTCACTACCTAAGTTAGCTATTTTTACAGGCAGTTATTGGTAGTTACGTTATTGAGACCGGCCGTTAGTGCTTGTTTTTTAAACTATATTTTACTGTATTAGGTCAGCGTAAAGTATAATTTGTATTTGATTGTTATTAAATTAATTTCGATCGTAAGTATCGAATTCGTTCAGAAGTATGCGAGTAATTGAGTGTAGGTAATTAACATTTTAGTAGGCGCGAGTCACAATTTCGAACACAGTCGACAGTTCGAACGGTGAACTTTCTAACTTACGAGTAAGTAAATAAAGTTGTCACTGGTATTTTTATCAGTGAGTGTCTTCTTGTGTTCGATCTTTATAACAAAAAAGTGTTCGAGAAAATGTAATGTGCTTGGTTATTTGGCTTTGAAGGATGTTTGCGGTATCTAAGAAACAAGATGATTACAATAACATTTTTACGAGCATTGCTAAAAATATTTTTTTGCAATTTTTTTATTTGCCAGTGCCTGAATATGTCTTTGAGTTTGGCCAAATAATTGCCAATGCACCGTTCGTTCTTGCTTTCAGACGTGTCTTACAACGCAGATTAAGATTACTTATTGTCAGATTTGAATCTACTAGCATAGTGGTTGCTTCCACTGGCTCCTTAGTTATGAGACAGATAATACGTATAATTTTACGTATAGTTTTGTTTAATTTAAATTTTCATTAGATTTTACAAAGCATTGACCACATAAAATGTAGTAAGCATTGGCCACTATTTTGCCAAAATAACTTAGATAGCCAGGGGAATACATTAAATAGCCCCCCATAAAAATAAAAAGGGAAATCTGGGGGAGTCATTCTACATAAATGTACTGGAGATGACCTTTAGTATTGCTAACACTCATTAAAATATATATTTGCCATGTAATTCGTACTTCGTTAAAGGGGCCTAAGGGACGATATGTCGAGGAATGGGCAAAAGCTCGCATTTCTAGCAACCCATTGTTGGATTTAACGAATACTGGAATAAGAAAAAGATGTAGTCGTAACATAAACAAAGTTAATAACAACTATTTCGGGAGACACTTGTCGACTATTAAGAAATATAAATACCACCAAGAACATTTTCATGTAAATTGACGCCAAAAAGAGGTACTCATATTCCTATTGCTACCACTCTAAAAAATGTTATCAGACCTTTCAGAAAGCCAAGCTTCTAACGCTACATGCCCTAACCTTATATTCAAATTAAAAATTCTGTATTGTACACACAGAGAAAATAATAAACAATATTACAAAATACATAGTAATTATGTACAAAGCCGAGCATAACTCAATATTGAGTTTTCTCTTAGCGAACCTTTGAGCGGCAGAGGAGAATGTAATTAATGAGAGTAGTCTGAAGTACAATAATAAAGATTAAAAATTGTAAACCTATAGATATGATAAATAATACATACATAAATATATATAAGACATGTGTTATAGAGAGAAAATAGTTGAAAATGGCTTTTGTTCTATTCTTAAAAACGTTAATGGAGAAACGGTCACGTAAGGAATGCATAAGAGAATTCCATAGCCGTACCGCTTTTATTGTAAAGGAGCTGTTGTAACAGCTGGAGCTGTGAGCAGAAGCATGTAATAGAAGAGAAGAGGAAGAACGGCAAGGTTTACCCCTGGGCACAAGAAAGTCAAAGCGATCATATAAATAGGAAGAAGAAGTGGGATTGTGAAGAATAGTATACAGTAGAGAGAGAACGTGCAAGTTACCACACTGCCGAATCGGTAACCACCTCAGATTTCTGCGAGATTCGGAGACATGGTCATATTTTCGTAATCCGTAAATGAAGCGGATACTCAAATTCTGCAGACGTTCGAGCTTGTCAACGAGTTCCTCCCTTGCATCTAGGAATCAAACATCAGCATAATCTATGTGTGGGAGGAAAAGAGATTGGGCAAGAGTACCTAACTTTGGTTTGAAATGGTAAGAAGTTCTGAAGACGTTTGAGAGATTAAATTGAAGGGAATACTCTTTTGTTTACTTCTGCAATGTGGACATCCCATGATAGATTTTAAGCAATTTATAGACCTCGGTTTTTTTACACTGTTGGTTTAAAATTCGACCCGATAGTCATAATAGCTGTGTCGTCCGCAAAGGTTGCAATAGTGTTATTTTTCAGTTCGGGAATGTCATAGGTGTATAACATACAGGATCGGGCCCAACACGTAGTGTGTCTTCTATCTTGTCTAACTCTAAATGCTCTGTTTGTAATATAAGACTCGAAAAAGCGCGAAATCTTTGTGGGGGTATGGTTCAGTAGTCACACCCTCCCCTCTCCATCCGAATAATGCGGCTTATGAAGTGGGTTTTCTGTTGTTTTTGTTTCATACTATTAGGCCTTCATGCCAGGCTTTAGCGAAAGCTTGCGCAACATCTAAGAATACGATAGTACTCGTACATAGTTCTTTATTTTCAAGGGTTTTTTTCTATAATATTAGTTATCAACTGAACCACTGAACCAATGTTTTCGTGATTATCTCACAACGCGTTCCTACCGCTTAAAAGTGGGTAATACTCTCAGTGACAAGGTGGAGGTGCGGTGCGGGGTGCCGCAGGGCTCAGGTGCGGACCTGTTAGCTACCTTAAGCACGTAAACAGCCTGTGCAATGTGCTGCAGCACTGCTCAGCGTACATGTTCGCTGATGACCTGTGCGTGCTGCGCGCCGGCACCGATATGATTGATACTTGTCGATTAGTACACAAGAAATAGACACGGTTGTCAAATGGTCACACGACAACAGTATTGTATTAAATACCGACAAAACAAAATTACTCGTAACTCATTCTCCTTACTCTAGACCCATAACTCAACCGACACCTCTATACACCCATGAATATGCATGTGTGCACAACGGTCAATTAAATTGTAATTGTAAGCCTATCAAAATAGTCAACTGTGTAACTTACCTAGGCATGAGGATAGATGAATATTTTTCCTGGCTGCATCATATAGACTATATTTGACTTAAACTAAGAATACTGTTGGCACCGCACTGGGTAAATTCTGTCATTTAAGTTACAAACTCCCTATTAGCACGTTGAGATGTTTATATATGGCACTGGTGAATTTTATTATCAATTACGCTCTTGATTGTTATGGACTTACGTTTAAAACATATATCGAGAAACTAGAAACAATAAAATGAGATTTCTAAAATTCCTTGTTGGCAATATAGTTAAACAACAAAATAAAAAACCGGGCAAACGCATGTCAATAAGCGCTACCTTTGTGATTTTTTTCATTTTTTTTATGGTCACATGGTTCAAAAGAGTACCTCAGTGGCGCGTAGGAGTGTGCCCGACTGCTACGCAAGAGGTCGTGGGTTCGATTCCTACACAAGACACCACTTTGTGTGGCCCAAAAATTGTTGTTTCGAGCCGGGTGTACTTTGTGTCCGTGACTTGTATGTTTCTAAAGTCCCCCGCGATACAGGGCAAGTATTCTACTGCGGGAGTCATCTTTAAAAAAAAGATGGGAAGGGAAGGGGACACAATTATACAACTTTCGGAGCGATTATTTCCAATAATATTTACTTATTGAAACAAGTTTATTAGAAACCTTAAAATGTTTTTGAAAAACCAGTCGAATGACGTAGGTTGATATTTGCTGAAAAAAAAATGTTAATAGCTTCTGTTACATGTATTCCCCAAAGCTACCTGTTAGCCCTCACAAAATATTTATTTTTATTATTTAGCTAACAACTAAGTAGCGGCTACTACAAGACACCTTTCTATCAAATTTCATCAATATTCATCAAGTAGTCTTTGAGTAAAATGCCTGTGAGACACAGACGGACATGACGAAACTATAAGGGTTCCGTTTTTGCCATTTTGGCTACTGAACCCTAAAAATGACTACACAAAATTATATAAAATATGTAAAATCTTGCCAATACATTTAAAACATAAGTATCTAATACTAGTCAATAACCACGATAATCGGGAGCATAACTTGAGCAACGTCACTAATGCTTTCAACACTCGCACAATGACCTCCGGCAGATTATACAACTATTATGGTGATAGGACTTTAATAAAACGCTTTCTTACTTGTTGAATAGTATACCCGAGGACATTCGGCATGAAATAGATAGAAATACTTTTAAGAAAAAGCTTCTAAAAGTTTACCTAGACACTTTAAATTGATATTTAAATAAAGTGCACTGATTTATAATTAAAAATATAATAGATATAAACGTATTTACCTACTTGTACTTCTTGGCATTTTTAGACATTGGAAACATTCTAATAAGCCTCTGCAAATTTGATAATTATAAGTTGAAGCTCTTCTAGGATGCTGGCCACAAAAGCTGCATCATCAGGGTCCATATTCACGATCTTTATTTTGTGTCTGTGACAAGCCCGGCAAACTGGCGTATGCACGGTGCGCTCAGAGATGTCCACCGCTCGTGCGCGTATATGCATTTCTAAGCCCAGCTCTCTATTTACCATACTGGCAAGATTTTGACAGTTCGCATGGGCTTGCCACGGGCATGGAAAAAACAGAACGTGAATAAAGACCCAGCACACAGAAGATTAGATCACAGTTAAAACATCAGCGGCAAAATTTGAATAGCCTACAGGCGACAAATGTGTAAATGCGCCACTAGTGTCTAGTCTGCAGGGTTTGACCCTGCAGACTATACACTAGTGGCGCATTTACACTTACAGTTTTATATTACTCTTTATTCAATCATTATGTACGAGTAGAATAAAACAAAGTCGCTTCCCGCTTCCTGTCTCTTTGTAGGCTTACATTTTATGAACTATGCATTGAATATTGATGCGGTTTTCACTATAATTAAAATAATTTCTTTCCAATAACTTCATACGATGCTGGGGCCTCTAGTATTTCTAATAAATAATAAATAGTGTGTAATCCACTGATCTGTATCTGTAGTACGGTGAACTGGCTACTTCATACAAAGTGACAGCAATTTCAAATGCCGAATCAAATTACCTTCCTGTGAACGTTTTTAACACTTCTGATGACAAAGGGCCGTTGTTGTTATCCGTGTCATACAAGAATAGACAAATTACCGTCTATAAATGTCAAAATCAAATGAAAATCTTGTTGTTGGCGTCAGTTGCCTCCAGGTCTAGCATACTAGTACTTTATAGGTAAGTGGTGTAATCGCATAACTTTAGAACGATCGCACCAAATTGAATAATTATTTTTATGTTGTTCGTTATTGGCAGAGCAAGGTTTATACAGGGTGTAACAGAAAGGTGTGGTCAAATTTCAGCAGCGGATAGGGTATGTTATCAGTATTGCACCTACCATGGTGCCATAGCTGGTTGCATTATTATTACATAGTTATAGCATATTCTTTTTGTCAAAATTCAGTAATGAAGGCCGCATGGCATAAGAATTATACCTCCCCTGGTACAAAATTCGATTGGATTATTATGGCATAGAACTTTTTAAGTCATACTTTAACTAATTAATAACTTTTTCATTCATAAATAAATTAATGAAAAAATAATAAATATTTTTTTAGGGTACTCCGATTTTGATAAAATTAGGTATGTGCACTCAGTATCATGGGCACATACCAACCCTTAAATATGACCACACCTTTCTGTTACACCCTGTATACAATTTTTTTTTTGTAAAATTGTATGGTAGAAGGCAAAAATTGGGTTAAAAACTACACCCGTGCAACATGGGGCGGGCCTATAGTTACTTATATATAAAAAAACATGAGGTCGTGTGGCGCAATCCCCGTGGCTGGGCACTTTATAAGCACTAAAAATACGTACACAATATACCCCTGGGATATGAAAGAGAATAAGAATTTATTGATCATATTTTTTTCAGGCATCGAGGATGGTAACCGTATGAAAACTTAACAATTGGGTATATATCGGTTTATATGTAAGCCACATAATTTGTAAACAATTTTTATCGGTTATTGGTACTCACGAGAATGTTTTATTTAGCTACTACTAATAATTCCAATTCCTAACCAATATTATAAATGCGAAAGTGAGTTTGTTCGTTTGTTACGCTTTCATGCCCAAACCACTAAACCGATTGTAAAAATTATTTCAGCAATAGAAAGCTTCATTTTCAGCAAGTTAAATAATCCATATTTTGATTATAAATTACAGACTTCTGCGAAATTTAAAATAATATAACCCAAGTTGTCAATAATTTGCCTATAAAAGTCATCCTTTGACGTGCGCTGCTATTTAGTTATTTTATAGAAAATGTAGGTTAATATGGAGACCCCTTTGACACTTTATTTGATGTGCGCTGCCATTTTGTCATCTGTTAGAAAATGTTGGCTTCTATGAAGATTCCCTTGACAACTAACTTATATTATAAATGAGCTGAGCTGGGAACGTAAAGCAAACGCATATCAATTATTATAAATGCGAAAACAAAGGATATTTTTAGAATTAGAAATTAGACACAGAGATAGATGTGTGTAATTATACATAGACTACTTCCCTGAAAAGTATACGGTTCCCGCGGATAGATTTGTTTTTCGAAATTTCCACGCGAACGAAGTCGCGGGCAACAGCTAGTATTTCATATTCTCTTTATTCAATAGTCGACCTTCAGCTTGGCAATATTTTCAACCTGCGTAAAGTGTTTTCTCGATTAGTTTAGGTAATGAAATATACAAAACATAAATGGATTTACGAGCTACGACTGCTACGAGCTTCTACGAGAAATACTCTACGCAGAACGAGGTATCGTAAACAAGGTAAGAAGACGATAAATCATGTGAAATGATGAATTGTTACTAGTACAAGTATGATTACGATAGTTTGTTCTTCATTTTAGCAGAAGTTTTCTTATATTCATACATTTTTACCTAGTTATAGATGTATTTTATACTTTGCTAACAAAAACTGTTGTGCCTAGACCAGGTGTACGTAGGCATAACAGACACAATATTTTACTCGTCCGTGTATTATGTTAATATAAAAAATATTTTCCAAGATTTTATTTCAACTTCGTCGACGTGGCTAATACATATGTATATCCATGCTAAAACAAAGTTTCAAAGTTTTCTAACACAAAGAGTCAACACAGAGTATGAGGTATTAAGATAGACAGACGGACATTGCGAAATTATAAGGGTTCCTTGTTAACTACAAAACCCTAAAAATCATAGATTTACACAGGAATTTCAGAGGCCTTATTTAAAAAATGAGATGGTAAACTCCACAGCTAGTAAGATCAATGCAGTTTATTTGTTTATTAATATTGCTTAAAGATCCGAACTGTGTTTATCTGAAAATGAGTAAGAATAGTCTTCTTGAACTCCTAAGCTCACGAGACTTTTCCTGACTGTATTCCAATTCAGTTGCGATACGGGGAAAGGACCATTGTATGCTTAGAGCGAGTTCTATAAAATTACTTGTATGACGTTGCCATTAAGTATTCGTTTCAATCGAGTTAACGTCAAAGGTACCAAAAATCGTAGACAAGCGACTGCTACCTGCGAGTTACAATAATGCCAAATCGATATACGTTTTATATTTTTCGCTGGTGTACCGTCACTTTTTTTACGATGATTTATGACTTATTCTGCTTTTCGGGACAGAAAAATGTAACAAGTTTATGCCAATGATCATGGCAATAGAGCATTCCTGGATTTAGATCACGGCAGATTCCATAAAAACAAAATTGTTAAATATGGAAAATGGCGGCTCTGTTGAAGTGAACGGAAATGACAACTCAGCATTTATTGCCCGAAGTTGGCAGAAGAAGAAACTTGGTAAAGTTGGCAGCAATAGCAAACATGGAGGACCGACTCCGAATATCTATGCACCGAGTACGTCAATGTCAAACTCAAATGACAGAAATAACTAACATGCTACAAATGCAAACAATCTGGACATTTCATGTCTCAATGTCCATTTAGAAACGAAAAACCAGAGAAGAAAAAGCAAACAAATGTATTAAGTGTTGTTTTTCTGATCGGTAACTTTAATAAATGCGACTGGTATGTTGATTTGGGAGCCAGTACACACATGACTGCAAACGAAAGTTGGTTGAGAAGTAGAATGGATTCGTCAAGTTTACCTGAAACCACTGTAGCAAACAACATGAAAGTGCCTGCATTATGTGCCGGCGACGTAGAAGTCACGACGAGTTTCAGTTACGAGGTTACAGTGAAGAACGTGTTGTGCGGACCGACTCTTGCGACTAACCTATTATCAGTTAGTGAATTGATAAAAAATGGAAATAGTGTTTTGTTTAAACCCGGCCGATGCCTCATAAGAAACAGATCAGGCAATTTAGCTGCGGAAGCTGAACTTGAGACTTGTTTGTTATCATCATCAACAGTAGATAGACAAACATGGCATAGACGGCTTGGACACTTAAACAGCACAGATATGAACAAGATGAAGCAAGGTTTAGTTAATGGAATGGATTACTCGGACAAAAAAAATGTTGGGCAGAAGCCGCAAATACCGCAGTATATCTCAAAAACAGTTCTACAGCTTCAGGTATTGAAAAGACTCCATATGAGATGTGATTTGGTAGGAAACCAGATTTGCAACATTTACGTGTATTTGGGAGTCCAGTGATGGTGTACATACCAAAAGAAAAAAGAGCTAAGTGAGACAGGTAATCAACAAAACATATACTTGTTGGTTATAATGATAATGTCAAAGGTTACCGAATATATGACCCAGTAAAGAACAAAGTCACCACAAATAGGGATGTTATAATACAAGAAAAACCCAAGCATCTAGAGACCGTGACTGTTTCCCTAGAAAGCACAGATTCAGCGGGGGAGTTGGTAGAGCAATCTGTGGTGAAACTTGAACCCCTGAACAAGTCAAGTTCTTCAGAATCTGATTACTTGGATGTTGAAGAAGAAAGTTTAGAGTCAGAAGCTTGTGGAGGAAACCTGAACACGGAACAGACTAGTTCAGCTCCACAGAGTACAGAAGAAACTTCTGATACACCACATGCAGGTTCTACTACACCAGTTCCAGAAGTAACAGAGAAACGTCAGAGGAGAAAGCCAGATAGATACGGTTTCGTCAACATATGTGCTATAGCTACAGCAGAAGATGGACTGACATATGCAGAGGCCATCAGTGGGCCAGAGCGACTGATGTGGTTGCAGGCCATGGCAGAGGAGCTGCAGTCATTCCAAGACAATCAAGCATGGGAAGTTGTCGATACTCCCAGCACCGCGAGTGTTGTGCAGTGTAAGTGGGTGTTTAAAAAAAAGTTTGACTAAGACAATAAAGTGACATATCGTGCGCGGCTTGTGGCCAAGGGTTTTACCCAGAAGGCTGGTATTGATTACCAAGAAACCTTTAGTCTAGTGATTAGACATTCAACTCTTCGTTTGTTACTTGCCATAAGTGTCCAGTTAGGCATAGACATCACTCATCTAGATGTGAAAACAGCTTTCCGTAATGGTCATCTAAAAGAAATCATATTTATGCATTTACCTGAAGGTTTTCCCATAAATAATTCAAATAAAGTTTTAAAGTTAAGAAAAGCTGTTTATGGATTAAAACAATCATCTCTAGCATGGTATAAAAAGGTTGAGGAGATACTATGTAAATCAGGATTTAGAAAATGTAAAGTATAACTATGGCAAAGCCATAGGATAAGTTTATAGAAAATAAGAAACATATAAACGTGTTAAATTGCAAATTACAAATTATTATATTTACTTTTAATTGTTAATATTAAGGAAGTAGCAAGTAACACGTACAAGGTTTTCTACTAGGTAAGCAATATTGAAACCCCACTCTTAATTTATGTAAATCTCTTTGTTTTAGTTATAGTATAAATAATATAGGATTAACCAAATTAAACTAGTCATTAACTAACAATAGAACCCGTCTATTATTTGACTCACAACAATATATATAGTAACATTCGCTATAATAACCCTGCGTATTTGTTAAAAATCATAGTGATTATAAGAAAACCATAGTTGGACTGTATGTCGATGATTTTATAGTATTCTCAAACTGTAAGTCTGAATCTGATAATTTAATAGAAATATTGAGTCAAAAATTAAAAAAAAAGAATTTAGGTCAAGTGAGAAATTATTTGGGCATGAAAGTTAACATTAACAAAAGTACCAATGTAATTACTTTATATCAAGAACAGTATATTAACCAGTTACTTGAAAAGTTTGATATGTCTGAATGTCATGCAGTAGAAACTCCTATAGAATGTAAACTAAACATTGGTAAGTCTAATGTATGTGAATAAAAGCTACCTTATCAGAAATTAATAGGAAGTTTAATGTACTTAGCTATCCTAACTCGTCCTGATATTGCCTATTCAGTCAGTTATTTAAGCCAGTTTAACAACTGTTATTCTTATGTACACTGGAATTATGCAAAAAGAATTCTGAAATATTTGTCACAGACTAAGACCTATAGTTTAAAATATTCCAAAGAAAGTGCAGAGCTTGTAGGTTTTGTTGATGCTAATTGGACAAGTGATGCCACTGACAGACGCTCATAAACTGTTTTCTGTTTCACTAAATCAGGTGCTGCAATTTCTTGGGAGAGCAAGAAACAAAGAACTGTTGCTCTTAGTAGTTGTGAAGCAGAATGCATGACTTTGTCGGAAGCATGTCGAGAAGCAATATATTTACAGAAGTTAGAGTTTGAAATAATTGGTTCTTATAATAAAATTGTTATGTACAATGACAGTCAGAGTGCATTAAAGTTAGCAAATAACTATCAGTCACATAAACGGTGAAAACATTGACGTCAGGTACCATTTCATTAGAGAAGTTTTGAGAAATTTTATAATTGGAGCTAGATATTTGTCAACAGCTAATATGCCTGCTGACTTGCTAACCAAAGGTCTGCCAGGTGTTAAACATTATAGGTTCATGAAAGATCTTGGAATTGTTAATTTAGAATAGCCAAGGCAGAACTGTATACTGTATTTGTTATTGTATGTTAAATTCAAAAGGCATTTTTTTAAATGTGTATACGTTTTATGTATCCACTTTGTATGTAATGCTTTGAAAGTGTTATTATTTTGATAAAGTGGGGGTGTTAGAATGTTATCGAAATATCATGTTAATTTAATACAAGTAGCGCCATCTATAAGCCATTGAGGTGAAACTTTGTACATTGTCTATGTATGAATGCCTTGAATAAAACAGTCTATTTGAAACCGCCAACCAACGACTTTTATTATTATTAATATCTAAAATAAGTAGATTTTGTCACTTACTGACTGATGATCACCAAAACTGTTAGGGCACAGTAAAGCTGAAACTTGGTGTGAAAGCTAGGATTAACACACAAACAACATAATAATTAAGAAGTATGTACACCCCCCCCCCCCGCCTTTCCCTGAAAATAACGTCACTATGAGTTCTCAGCAACTTATAGCTAACGAACTGTTGGCATTTATTCAAAATGCTATCGATACTATGGACGAAATCAGCATTTTGCAGATTTGCAAATCGAGCTTCAAGGAAGATAAGATTAGCAGTGGCAAGAGGTTGATTTTCCAAACCCTTGGAAAAATCGACCAGATGCCGCCCCGCAGGAGAGATGGAACTGAGAAAAGCATCCAAGACATCATCACCTTGCTGAAAGAGACTCATCCGGACGACGTGCCGGTTTTCGTGGCCAAAGAGCTGCGGAAACTGCCCCCCGTCAGTTTTGACCACGTCGACGTCACCCGGCTGTTGAAGGACATCATGTTCCTGAAAACAAGCCTGGCCGAGGTACAGATCAAGCTGGAGGTGTCAGAAAACACCATGGATGAACTACGCGCCGAAGTAGTGTTATTACGCAACGCTGTTTCTACAAGTAGGTCACCTGACGCCTCTAAAGTGAACAGTTGTCGCGAGGCGCTAAATGCATCGGTCAGCAATTTTCAGTCGCCGCGTCAAATTGCGTCAGCGACTGTACAAGTTGACAACAACGCATCACGTGCCATCGCCGTACGCCTCTCGACTCCGAAAGAGGTCAAGACAAGCGTAAGTACGTCTACTCATAGTCGTGCTTATGCGGATATTGCCGCGAAGAAGAAACTAACAGCGGTTCAAACAGGAGAGAAGAAGAAGAGCGTGCCCCCAGTCCCTACAAAAGGGCAAATAGACGCTGAGGGCTTCATAAAAGTCGAAAAGAAGCAGAGGAAGCCCTCCAGCCGCAACCAGTGTGGTACCGGCGTGACAGGACCCAATATGTTGCTGCGTCCGGCAACACCTACGACGCAGCTATATGTATCTCGTCTGCATCACACTACAAAGACTGAGGAACTTGTGGAGTACCTCAGAATAAAGACCAAGTGGACCTTGAGGGTGGAGAAATTGGAGTCGCACCATAACGTTAATTTTAAGTCGTTTATGGTGCGAGTGCCCGCGGAACATCTGTCCATCTTCATGAAGGAAAACCTATGGCCGAAGGGTGTCGCATACCGACGATTTCGTGGCAGGTTACGTGACCCCTCGCAGCAGAACACGACGCCGTCGCCGCCGTCGCGTGTTCAACTTTGTGTTTAGTTTTTTATTAAATATGTATTAGTCTAATAAGTTTTCTATTTATGTATTTGTATGATATGGGCCTTAGTAGCCTGAAATAAATGGTTATTATTATTATTATATATATGGTTATATTTACCAGTAATATCTATTTAAAAATAATTGTGATTATAGAAGTATGTATTTAGTGTATTATTTTAAGTGGTGATATCTTCATGATGTGAATGTTATGTGTTAACATAATATGTTAATTTTTAATCAAAAAAATATTTTATGTACGAAATGCGTTTCTTGATACGACAAACCTCTATTTTGACAAACTTCTTGTCATGAAAAATCATCTTTCCATAATCTTCATCGTCTATGAAAATAACAGATATAATAGGTGTGTAATATTGTTAATATGATATTTTTCATTAAAAATGAAACTATATTACATAAGGAAGCAGTAGATAAAGTTCAAATAGTTTTAAATCACTTTCATGACTGGGCCTAGAAATGGAAGGTAAAATAAAACGAGTCAATATCCATACATATTGAGTTCACCAACAATAAAAAAAAAAAAAAAAATCAGTAAACCCGCCTGCTTAAAAAAAGGTTGAAACCACCTTAAATCATGTAGTTAGAGGCATTGTACTAAGAACACTGGGATCAGTAAAAACCATAAACTGAACGAAAAATTAAACACCATCCATAATAAAACACAACATCGGTTAGATGAACATAACTTAGAAGTCAACCTTTATACATAAATAAATTTAAATGATAACCTTGGTAATAATTTTAATTTTGAAGAGATATCAGAAACAGCCACTTAAAATCGATTTTATCTTGAATAAAAATATAAATTCAGTCAATAAATTTATTCCGCTAGGCTTAAACATAGACTCTAAGTTAAAATTGCTTACCAAAATACAAGTTCAAAAATTTCAAAATTCTCCTGCGCACCTCGCGAAGTTAAGAAATTTCAAACATAGAGACAGGCCTTATCTCCAACTATGCGTGCGCATATGCATGGCTCAGCTTCGGCATAATTCTATCGGGGAAAAGTATGCCCTTGCTATTTATATTTTTAAAAAAAATTCAAAAAGAACACAACATTTTAACGCATGTTTCCACATACATCTTAGAAATATGTAAATTCGTACGCAAACATCAGAATTTTTATACTCAAAGGGCCGAACAGCAAAGTAAATATGCATTACGCCGTAGTATCTTTTAAGTGTACCCTTTCTTACTTGCACTACCCCTCAAATAGTCCGTACATCGTACCAATAAAAATATACAACAAACTGCCTAAAACAATAAAAAACCAAGGAAGTGTATCGGTATTCATAAATAAATTATAAAACGTACTTAACTACCGACTAGATGTCGCTACGGGGGCCTAACCCGTTAGCATTAAGAGATAGAAGAATTTGATATCTAGTAACATAGTCCAGATAGGTGGTTCGCTTCTGGCCCCGGTTTGGCTACGGAAGTCTCGGGTTCGATTCCTGAGTCTGGATTCAATTTTTTCTATCTTTCAAAAATCCTTTTACGTTGACTTTTTTTAACTGGGAAGCCCCTAGGCTTCAGCCTAATTAACCTGCTGGTAAATCCACCACTGCTTGATACGACCTTCACTGAGTGAAGAACACTACAATACTCCATTTCAAATACGAAATCCTTTTTGACCGATGTTCAAGACTCAAAGGATTTTAAGTCATCCCATATATATCACTTGTTGTCATAGCAATCGTATACTAACGCTTCACTGGACTGTTTGTTTCAACATAAATTACTTTTTAGGACAGATTTTAACTAAATTATATTATTCAAATTATACTAACTGCCCGGGACTTACAAATTATTTCATTTTAATTCATTTATTACCCGCATGACAATGGGGTCTTCCGCATGCCGTTTCCCGAGTTCCGACTAACCCACCAGTGCGTTAAATAAATAATTTTAAGTTTTTATTATTATGGGTAGGTACTAGGTATATATCTGAATAAAGCGATTGTGATTTTATTTGATTGTATTTATGAATCAATTGTATAGTACTTTGAATTTATTGTAGTATCACTATACAGGGTGTAATCGTTAAGTGTGTACAGGTGATTAGTTATTAGGTAAAAATAAGATATATACGATTATCCTCGTAAGCTTACGCACGAACGTACCGAAGACGAAACTGCATAGGTAAAAATAATCGGTTACACCGCTTACGCGTAACTACGTATTTAGTTACTAGGCTCGTAAGCAGTTATTGCAATCGGTTACGTTAAATAACGCCCACGTCTAGTATTAGTATTAAGAATTAGATGATAAATTGTTGTAGAACTGTGTCTTACCGGGAAACTTTTTTTTTATTATTGTAAAACTAATCATTACACTTGCTGTTAAGTAATTTTTCAACCTCAATACTAATATACGATAATTTCTTTCATTAATATGTGGTAAATGTTGTTGGTGTTGAAATTAGTAAGTGTAGTTATTATTACTCTGTATGGTAATATGTATTTCCACACTGTTTTTTTACCCTAATAAATGGAAAAAATATATATAAATATATATCAAGAAACTTAAACTGATATTGAAAGTATGAATGAGTAAAACGACATTAATAACTTTTTGAAATTAATATGAGAAATATTTTTTTTTTACTTTAAGCGCTCCCATACATTTACTATGACATTAGTAAAAAGATTTTAGTTTCCTTCTTTTAAGTAGTTTAAATAATTTTATAACTAAAAAAATATTTAATGTTGTTCCTTTAATCATACTTCATGATTTTCAAATATTTTTACAAATGTTGATTATTGTCACTTCAAATGATACCTTAAAGTTTCCATACTATTATTTAAGTATTTATTTAAAAACTTACTGCAAATACATTGCAAAAGGCGGACATAATGCCATAAGCATTATCTACCAGTCAACCTTTGGGTGATGCAGAGAAAAGGGTGACAGGTTCTTATACTTATTATAGAATAGGAAATAAATATATACGTCTGTAAAACTAACACATACAAAAAAGGTAGGGGCAAAAGTATTTCCGGATTTTGAACGTATTGTTAGTAATCAAACCTCTTTAGTTGTACTAAATGTAACTGGCTGGTTTTAATACCATTAAATGTTGACATTGTTAAGATGCAATAAATAAACAAAAAACTAGTACCCACCATTTTTCAATTGTTTTTCAAGCAAGCAAAATGAACGTATGTGACGAAGAAATTCGGTACATTTTAACGTTTTATTACAAAAAAGGTAAAAATGCGAAGAACGCCGCAAATAAAACTTGTGCGGTTTACGGACCTAATGCGGTATCAATACGAGTAGCACAAATGTGGTTCAAGTGCTTCAAGTCTGGAAATTCAAGTGTGAAGGATGAGGCTCGTTCTGGACGCCTGTCACGGATAAAATCAGTGCCATCTTTGAAAAAGTAGAGCAAGATCGACATATTAGTAGTTACGATATTGCTGAAGAACTAGACGTTGAGCACAAAATCGTTTTACGTAATTTACAAAAGTCAGGGTACAAGAAAAAACTTGATATTTGAGTACCATATGATCTCACTGAGAGAAACTTAATGCAAGGTGTTTCCATTTGCGATTCTTTGTTAAAACGTATCAATTCCGACCTATTTCTTATACGGTTGATTTCGGTGATAAAAAATGGGTCACTTACGATAAGAATGTCCAAAAAGGGTCGTGGTCGAAGCATGGGCAAGCTCCACAGACCGTGGCAAAGCCCGGCCAGACTCGGAACAAAGTGATGCTGTGTGTATGGTGGGATTGGAAAGGAATCGTCCACTATAAGCTTTTGCCGCCAGGTAAAACTATCGATTCTGACCTCTACTGTCAGCAACTGATAAGGTTAAAAGAAGCCATTGAGATAAACCAGCCGGAGCTGGTGAACAGGAAGGGGGTAGTGTTCTTTAATGACAACGCCAGACCGCACTTATCTATAGCCACTCAGCACAGATTGAGAGAGCTTGGCTGGGATGTGTTGATTCATCCTCCGTATAGCCCTGATCTTGCTCCATCAGATTTCTATCTATTTTGGTCACTTCAGAACTCTTTAGGAAGCATAAAGTTATCCTCAAAAAAACACTGTGAAAACTACCTACCTGTCACATTTTATTGATCAATAATCTCAAAATTTTACAGCAATGGGATCATGACACTACCCATATGGCAACAAGTCAACGCCACATACATATTATAGAAAAATAAAAAAATATACCTAACATTTTTTTTCTTTGTATGAAAAATACGAAAATACTTTTGCCCCGACCCCGACGATTATATACACACAAAATTATACTTGTTACTACTTTTATATACATATATCCATATAATACATAACAAGGCCAAATTATTACTCTGCTGAATCTTCCAGATAACTTCTGTATAGTTTACGTACTCAACTTTTAAATCCGAAACGGCTTGTGCACAATCTGATTTCTACATGGAGAGCATTCCAGAGACAAGAAACCTTAATCGGGAAAGATGAATGAGTTGTGTAGGAGCATTCGAAGAGTGAAGAAAAGAGCAAGGTAAGCGCCCTCAGACTACGGCGCTGCCAAATAGGCAACCACGTCTGTTGGAAGCGATAATTCGACACATGGCCATATTTGCGAACGTTGAATATGAATCAAATGCAATTTTTAATTTAATTTTGCAATTAATCTTTGGTTAATACTTGGTGGTACATATCTTTGACAGTCATTGTGTAATGCTCGGGGACACTCTGGGCCCTTGGAGCGTGCCAAATTAATTCTCTCGGTACCCGGTCGAAAGCTTTTTCTAGGTCGATAAATATCATGTGCAGGTCTGTTTTGTTGTGTCTGTACTTTTCCTTCAGTGTTCTGACCGAATATATAGTATCAGTTGTGGATATACTCACGACGAATCCGCATTAGTTTTCAGTGACGCTAGTTATTTCAAGTAGCCTTTTGATTGACTCTTTCCCAGCTCTGTAGTGGCCGAATAGTCTTACATCATCTTTATTTTTATGGAAAAGTTATGAGAAAGCTCTTTCGCCATTCGTCGGGAATTCCATCAGCCAGGAACTTAATCGAGAAGTTTCGTCAGGTTCAGTATGCCAGTATCTCCTATTCGCTTCCAGAATTCAGCAGGGATATCGTAAGGGCCAGAGGCTTTGTTATTTGCCATTTGTTTGATTGCCACAGTTATCTCTTCAGGCCTTATACTTACTTAAAAATAAAAAAAATAATTATAAAATAGTTATATTCTTTAATTTAAAAAAAATATATAAGAAGTTATATTTCTCGTATTAATTTGAAAAAGTTAATGATGTCGCTTTACTCATTAGGAGACGTGCTTTCAATATCAATTTAAAGTTTTTTGATACATCTAATATTTACTGAATAATTGCCTGCACACACTTAACGATTACACCCTGCATACTGCCTTAAATGAAGTTTGTTTCCTTTTTCAATGAAATTAAAACGTGCAGAGTAACGATTTCAGAAGTGTCAAAATCATAGACTTAGGATATACTAACGTATAGACATACATAGTGTGCAAGCAAGAAGATACTTCTTTATGAAAGTGCTACAAGTGAGAGAGAGAAAACAAACAAATAAACACTGTGACCCATTTTGAACGACAGGCCTTCCAAAGTCGTTTTTCTTTTAATGAACTCTAATAGAATTTGAGTTTATTTATGTTAATCGTGATTATTTTACGAAAATATCACATCCCAAACCATGCTTACATGTTCTGTTATTCTTAAAGAAGTATCTTCTTGCTTGCACACTATGTACGTCTATACGTTAGTATATCCTAAGTCTATGATTTTGACACTTCTGAAATCGTAACTCTGCACGTTTTAATTTCATTGAAAAAGGAAACAAACTTCATTTAAGGCAGTATGCAGGGTGTAATCGTTAAGTGTGTGCAGGCAATTATTCCGTAAATATAAGATGTATCAAAAAAAATAAAATTGATATTGAATGAAAGCACGTCTCCTAATGAGTAAGTGTAATTGAAACATGAAAGGTTTGCAACGTCGCCGTCGTGCGTAAATCGGGACATTACTCCGCCGCCGTCGTCACCTTTAGGCCAAAAAGATGGGGTTCAAGTTACAGATTAAAGCAGAAGATAAAATTGAAACAAGAGCAAATACGTAGTTTGGCAGCCAAAAGTAACAGACTGGCTCACAAGTAACCAAAATCGTTTCTGAAGCTTCGCCAGCCGCTATCGAAATGTAATTACGATGGGATCCTGACTGCCAAAACACAGGTTTCACCTAATTTTGGAGTCGGAGGACATACAGTTATCACTCAAATAAACATAAAACATTATTAAATATTGTTGGTTTAATGGTTTTTTAATTTATGTTATTTCAATGTTTAGTAATAGCCAATCGTATCTGATATTTGTGAATAATTTTACTATACTTCAACAACATAATGGTGATTAGCTAAATCTGGCTTATTATATAAATAGGATATACTGGGCATATTTTTTAATAGTACTTGTCGATATCTTTTCGACTTTCAGACATCACGTCACTAGCTGCGTGAGCTAGTGACGTGATGTCTGAAAGTCGAAAAGATATGACACTGATAAATCAAAAATCGTCACATATAAATGAGCTCTTTGTTCGTCTACTAGTGTATCCTAAGTCTATGGTCTAAATGGATTTCGTTATTAGAATAGCGTATAATTTAACGTAATTGTAAACAATTGGTATTCAGATTCCATCATTTATGAACAAGAGTAACAACAACACCTAATTGAATAGTAATGAGCGGTCGGCCACAACCAACTATTTAGTATTCCGTAGTGGTCCCATTGCGGTACAAGCTTGTCGATAACAACATTTGTCGGATAACTTTTGCTTCTTTTGATAGTATAATCTGTACTAAGAGTATTATTTATGTTTAAGGTGCAAAATATAGATAAAGAAGTTGCGGGCAAAAGATAGTCAAAAATCATATTCATCTGTGATAGAACTGTGTAATACTTTTGTGCGTGTGTCAAAACTTGACTAAATAAACAAATTGTAGTGTTAATTCGTACCTCTTATGTATTTATTCCATTTGGTATATATTTCGCTATTTTAACATTATTATCTCTTCTCTAATATCTCTTTAATGTTTATTTAACATTGTAAACAATTATTGGTTGATAAATCAAAACTGTCATTTCGATTGTCATAGAAATATTTTCATGGTTTCTATGACAATATTATTACAAAGAGGTCTTTGTATTTTTGTATATAGTTTCGACTGTTATTCCAAAATGGCTGTGTGTAATTTGCTTAGGTAAATCCTAAATTTAAATTAGGATACGCTTTAAAATTTTGATTGCTTCTAGAGAGATTTCTTTAAGAGGAAAAATCAGAAGAAAAGGCAGGGAAGCGACAGTTCTCCGAGAATAAAGAGCGAAAGTTCTCGAATAGCGAACAATAGGAGAGCATCTCCACTTATCGCCGTTGCATCTTATACGCATCGAGACCCACCTACCGGCGTTGTATTTCATACGCAGCGACGCTGCAGCCTACCTATCGTCGTTGCATCTCATACGCACTGACGCTGCAGCCTACCTATCGTCGTTTCATCTCATACGCACTGACGCTGCAGCCTACCTACCGTCGTTGCATCTCATACGCACTGACGCTGCAGCCTACCTATCGTCGTTGCATCTCATACGCACTGACGCTGCAGCCTATTTATCGTCGTTTCATCTCATACGCACTGACGCTGCAGCCTACCTATCGTCGTTTCATCTCATACGCACTGACGCTGCAGCCTACCTACCGTCGTTGCATCTCATACGCACTGACGCTGCAGCCTACCTATCGTCGTTTCATCTCATACGCACTGACGCTGCAGCCTACCTACCGTCGTTGCATCTCATACGCACTGACGCTGCAGCCTACCTATCGTCGTTTCATCTCATACGCACTGACGCTGCAGCCTACCTACCGTCGTTGCATCTCATACGCACTGACGCTGCAGCCTACCTATCGTCGTTTCATCTCATACGCACTGACGCTGCAGCCTACCTACCGTCGTTGCATCTCATACGCACTGACGCTGCAGCCTACCTATCGTCGTTTCATCTCATACGCACTGACGCTGCAGCCTACCTACCGTCGTTGCATCTCATACGCACTGACGCTGCAGCCTACCTATCGTCGTTTCATCTCATACGCACCGACGCCGCATCTCTACCTACCGACGGACGGTGCATCTCATACGCACCGACGCCGCATCTCTACCTACCGACGGACGGTGTATCTCATATGCACCGAGACACCTACCTACCGGCGTTGCATCTCGTACGCACCGACGCCCTATCTTTACCTACTGACGTTGCATCACGCCCACGCTGCATCTTACCCACCGACATTACATCTTAACGCACCGACGCTGCAGCTCTACCTACCGAAGTGGCATCGCGACGCACTGACGCTGCACATCAACGACCTCCTAGGTTCATTTTAATTAGTTTTAAGTAGTTTAAGGTTTCTTCTACCCCTTTTACGTAATTATGGTCCTCGAATCCTTATCTAAGCTTTTATTTCACTACAAAATTTCCTTTTTTTATTCTTCGTTTCCTTCTATATTTTGTGTTTTCTACTTCTGACACCAGTTGTTAGGAGGCTAAACCCGTAAGTCGTTAAAAAAACTTGCCAAAATAAATTCACAAATTTATTTCAACCTTTAGGTATATAAATTTTGAACAAAGGTCATAACACGGACCCGTTTCCCGCCGCGTCTCAAGTCAAACTTGATTGAATTCATAATGAATGCGAAATCAGCGATTTCGTAATAGGTAGATACTGCATTAAGGGTCAATGTACAGCGGGATATAACACTTTATATTGAAAAATACCCTGTAATGTAATTGATGATTATAATTGACCGTTCAGATTTATTTTATTATTCAGAACATATTTATTTAATTAAAAAGAAATCATTAATTTAAAACATTAACACTTTTTGATATGTATAAAATGAACTCCCACTCTTAAAAAGGCTGGCAACGCACCTCGTGAAAACATGAGGTAAGTTGCCGGCCTTTTAAAAACGAAAGCTCTTACACACAATTCGACACGGGTATAAACGCGTTTATTTACCTAAATTAAACGCATTTATTCCTTATGCTTGACGCTTCGACCAGCTTAGACTGACCTTGGTCACAAGCTTAAGTGAGTACAACGGTGTCAAAATGTATTTCGTGCAACGCGTAAGTTTAAAACTTATCAGAATAAGCTCTTATTTTGTTTCCAAAACAAGTATTCATAAAAGTCGAATGCAAGTATAACGGCCAGTCTCAATAACTTATCTATATATTAATAATAATAATATAATAATATCTTGGGACAACTCACACAACGCTATTTGATCCCAAACTAACCAGAACTTGTACTGTGGAAACCAGACAACTGATAAACATACTTATATATTTTTAAATACATACACATTATAGATAAATTACACCCAGACACAGAATAAACCATCGTGCTCATCACACAAAGTTTTATCCTGGGTGGGGATCGAACCCACGACCTCTTGCGTACCAGTTGGATACACTCCCACCGCGCCGCAGAGGCAGTCAGTATCAACATGTTCGTACACTTTATTTGATGATTTGCACACATTATAAAATATTATAAGCTACAAGTCATAGTGGCGTAACTATTTTAAAGCTAAACCCATTGCAACGGCAGTACGGGTAAACGGCTCACGGGCAGTCTACCCGTGGCCACTGTTGAAACGTTAGGCAATAAAGTAAAGGTATTTAAATAATTACGCGATTAAATTATTACGCGATTAAGACCCGTAGCTTATAAAATTCTTTAACTTATCTAATGTTAACGTTTGTTGAAATAGCTGAATTTAGTAGCGATGGGTTATGGAAACTCACAAATTTCAGTACTACCAGAGTTAGCTATTTAAGGGGAGATAAATAATGTAGCTTGGCCATAAATCAAACTGGCTATTTTAAGCGCACAACTGCTGGCAGTAAATATTAGCTTGTTTATAAAGTAAAACGACAGTAACAATGATACCTTTGAAGGGCAATAGCTGCTGTCAGTGCTTCAAAGCTAACATTAATTAATTCATTATCTTGCGAACTCGGATCTCTCCTTACTAATTGAATTAACAGAAAGACATACCAAGGGGTGATTGTTACAACACGATTCTGAGTTCACCACCCTTAACAGGCGATTATTATTTTACGCCTTCTTGGTTATCAATTACTAGCCGTGCCCCGCTGTTTTGCGTGGTTAAATTTAATTATATATGTATACTTGATATATAACATTCCCAAACGGGGCTATCTAACGCGAAAAAATAAATTCAAATCAGATCAGTAGTTCTCATGAACTACTGATCTGATTTGATTAGCGCGGTCAATCAAAAAAACTTACACTCGCCTCTTTATAATATTAGGTAAAGATTTATCAAGATAAAAAGTAACTTATTTTATAATATCTCGCGGACAACTAACACACGAGGCAAGCCTGTACTATGGCAACCATACAACGGTAAAAATACCTGTATATATATTTTTAAATACCATACTTACTAAAGATAAATTAAACCCAGACAAGCAAACATTCATCCTACGTGGAAATCGAACCCATGACTTCTGGCTGAGCAGTCAGGGTTACGAACCACTTGACCAAGAAGTCGGTGTAAGTCCTTCCAGAAGCTTCAAATTCCATACATACATATATATATATATATATATATATATATATATATATATATATATATATATATATATACTTCTGTTACCAGTTGTTAGGAGGCTGAACCCGTAAGTCGTTAAAAAAACTTGCCAAAAATAATTCACAAATTTATTTTAACCTTTAGGTATACGTTAAAGACGACTCCCGCTGTAGGGTAAAAGCCCTGTGTCGGGGGGGACTTTACAAACATACAATTCACGGACACCTAGTACACCCAGACTCAGAATAACAATTTGTGGATCACACAAAGTGGTGTCCCGTGTGGGAATAGAACCCACGACCTCTTGCGTAGTAGTCGGAAACACTCCCACCGCGCCACAGAGGCAGTCTAAGGTAAAATTTTAAACTTTAATATGTAATATATATATTTTTTAAATCACTTATATTTTGTGTTCAAAATAGCTATTGACGAATGTATTTTTAGTTAATTTTGTTGGGTTATTTAAATAATTTTTATTTAGATTATCATCAATCTACGAAGGGGGATATGACCAGTTAATATATAGCCTAATGGCTAAGGCATCGGTCTCGCAATCGTGAGGTCGCGTGTTCGAATCCTACCCATTATACTACCGACATGAACCCACTCCGAACACAAGCCTTTGAGCTTAGCTGGAGGGGTTAACTAGATTGCTAGTAATGTGGGACTCAATCTCACATTGCTAGTTATATTTTTTTTACAAACAAATCAAAACAAATTAAGTTGTCATAAACGCTGCCCGATTGATACAAGAGAATAATGAAAACCTGGTGTTTTACGTTTGCGGGAAATTAGATGTTGAAAAATTATATAAAATCGGAATTATAATGTAGGTAAACATAACATGTTGTTATCTACAAATAACGGTGATCTATGTCTTCAAAAAATATTTTTGGTAAAATATAAGCGCTGCTTAAGTCGCAGTGTTTCTTTAATTGGTAATTGCTTTCTGTAGCTCAGCAAACGTATTACTACACGGCATATCCTCCCACACCGGTCGCAGGTGAGACGTGAATATACCCAGTAAATAGCAAGTATTTACCCAAAGCAGAATAAGAAGAATATATAAGGAATATATAGAACTAGCCGTCCCGGCGAACTTCGTCTCGACTCTTTTTTTTTGTAAATCGGGTTCAATTTTCTTTAATTGTTTTTTTATTCAATTGTGAATCTAAACTATCTTCGAATCCCCTTGAACTCACACAAAAAATTTCATCAAAATCGGTCCAGCCGTCTAGGAGGAGTTCAGTGACATACACACGCACACAAGAAATATATATATAAAGATAAGAATAAGGTATAATGTATCTAATAATAATACCTTTAAACGAGTAATTCTTGTTTATATGTATATTATAATCTGAATTTTGGAAACGGCTCCAACGATTTTCATGAAATTAAGTCAAAAAAGATCTAGCAAGGCTTCATTTTTAGAAAACGTCGTTTAATAAAAATACCGAGCAAAGCTCGGTCATCTAGGTACTTTAATATTAAAAGCCATTGAAAACGCTTTTAATGAGATACTTTAAGTATGTGATGGAATCTATTCAGCTGATATTTCCAAACTGTTATTTTATTCGTAATACTAGCTGACTCGCGCAACTTTGTCTGCGTAAATTTTCCCCGTTTTTGCAACATATTTCATTGCTGCTCCACTCCTTTTGGTCGTAGCGTAATGTTATTTAACCTATAGCCTTCCTCGGTAAATGGGCTATCTAGCAGTAAAATAATTTTTCAATTCGGCCCTGTAGTTTCTAAGATTATCGCGTTCAAACAAACAAATAAACTCTTCAGCTTTATAATATTAGTATAGATTATGATAAAACATATAAAACAAACTATTTATGTGAAAACTGTGTTCTGATTTTAACAGTTTTTTTCCTAAATTCATCCATGTCTCGAAACCAATGTGTGGTCTATTAATAATACCCGCAAAAATCCTAGATCCAACAGAGTCTCTTTTTGATGGATGAACAGCTCACCATCATATACAGCTTGTCCTCCTCACAATTGAACACAATTTTTAGCAAAAATTTCGTTTTAATGATATTTTAAAATATTACAAATATAATAAGCCTCTGTGGCGCGATGGGAGTGTGTCCGACTGCTACGCAAGAGGTCGTGGGTTCGATTCCCATGCGGGAAACCACTTTGTGTGATCCACAAATTGTTGTTTCGAGTCTCACTTTGTGTCCGTGAATTGAATGTTTGTAAAGTCCCCAGCGACACAGGGCTTGAACACTAATGCGAGAGTCGTCTTTAAAAAAAAAATCCTTGGAAATAACATGACGCCATTCAAGTTTCAAGTGTTCGCTGAATTGAGAGTTAATGGCGTCGTTCCAAGTCTATAATGCCACACTTGCAGCAGTGTTTGTGTCTCAACATGAGACGACCAATCGGTGATTTGCCCGAGCATGACTTCCCTCGGCATACAGGTAGAATCGAAAGATAATTTGTATGATGGCATACGTATCATGTTAATAATCCATAACCAAGAAATTAGTTTCATATTGAAATCGGATCTTTCGTTTAGAACACATGTACGAAAAAATATTCTTGTATCAAAAATCTTTTCATGTACTTTTGATATTTAATAAGTTTTGGGCAACCCGTTCTTGCGATTTCCGAGCAAAGAATATAACCATCTGCCAGTTAGATGGGTTTCTGGTAAAATTTGTAAGGCACACATTCCAATTATTCGTTTTTTCTCGTTCGTCTTCACAAGGCCATTATTTTGTGTTTATATTATGTTTTCAACGAAATGGTAAAAGTAACGTTTTATTTGGGCACAAGGAAATAATTTACTTATTGCTGTTGCCGCTTGTTCAAAATATGATGGAAATCTAATCAGGTTTGCTGCTTTTGATAATTTCAAACAGGAAAATGTTACATCCTTTGCTTTGTTGGTCATTAATACTAAAATTAATGGAACGATGTTACTTGAATTAGTAGTACTATCAGCATCAGCGATTGTTTATAAAAGGAACTCATAAATGTTCTGTCACATAAAATTAGGATGAATAGACAAAGTTTTTGGCAAACAAAAGACGGCGAACAAATATACAATTACTTACCTGTGCAAAAATAGTCAACAAAAATGAAATCCGACAAAAATTTAGGTACCTCCTTCAACTTTCTTTTATTACAAAGGTCTCTACTATTAAAAAATTGTAAAGTAGCTGTGTCTGTAAATTTAAGATAGTTTGAAAACCTAATTTGATCGTTTTTTTCATGTATTCTTATTTATTTCTTTGGGATGGAAGCAAAACTCGGCGAATCGATTTTGATTCCTTTATTGCATTTTTGCAGGTAATAATATTCTAACAAAAGTATAATGATGGAGACAGCTGACCTTTGTTTTACAAGCCGCACCCACTATACATAAGAGAACTCAAACAGAATGTTTACAACAACTAAATGCTAAATGCACGTGGGTGAACTCAGAGATAAAGCTTTTATAATCCCCTTCTGATGGAATCAAAGCCTAGTAAAGCACAAACTAAATATATCCTTATTTTCGGTATTTGTTACGCATCTTGGTAAATGTTGGGTATAGGAAGCCATTCTCTTTTTTCTTAAATCGCATAATACCTATAAGTTTCTTAAGAGGAATTAAAGAGTCTTGTAGAGGCCGAAGAAGATTGATGACTAGATAAGCTATATACAAAATTAAAGGGTAGTTTATCTATCGATCCTCATGTGGATTGAACAGAAGAAAAACAATGTACTAAAACTGCGCAGGTAGATTCAAGAAAAAACAAAGGCACCTATCGAATGAGCCAGCAGTTTATTCCAGAAGAAAAAAGTATCCCTTGATCTACTCATAGATCCTAGTGGAAAGAGGGCTTTGGTTTCACAACCAAAGGCAATATGGGATATATTGCCTTTGGTTGGGTTGGGAACACGAAACCCTAAAATTTCACACAACGCCGCGCCTTCTTCGCTTTCTGCCGCCAATAACACAAACAGCTTTTTTACTAATACTAATAAAAGCTTAGCTGAAGAAATGCAAACTAAAGACGACAGTCAGTCAAATCAATTAACTTTTAATCTTAATTAATCTTAAAACTGGTAAATCTTTTACATAGTTAGATTTAGACGAGTTTGAAATTGAATTTGCTATAAAGAGTTTTAAAAATAGCAAACCTACGGGATGGAATTATATCTCTTTAAAACATTCTTAAAGCATTCAAACACATCCTTGTTCCCGTAACCCATCCCTTTTAAATATGTATATCTGATGGGATTATTCCTACATATCTTAAAGGCTGCAGGGATTCCCATCCTCGAATGTAAGAGAAAAGATCTGATAACAAATCATAGACCCATTTCACTTCTACCCTCCATTTCTAAATTCGTAGAAAAGGTAGTAAACAACAGGCTTATGTCATCCTTAGAAAATAACTTGCTCTTTTCCTTGCAATTTGATTTTATATCAAATTTATCAAGAGCTGACGTGGTACATAATTTACCAGATTACGTGACGTAGAAACTTAGTACAAAAACATCTTACAAGAGTCTTTCTTCATAACTTATGTATTCAGTCATGCATATTACATAATGTAATGTAATATGCATGCATGTTACATAATACGCATGATTGAATACTAACATGTAAAGTTATACTTCGTCTGAAAGAAACTGGATTTCACAACACAAGGAATCCTAGTGTGGGATTTAGGGCTTTATTACCGTCTACTGTAACTTTCCGAACAATCAAACACTTTCTTCTTTTTTTATTTTTATTTATTTGGCTAAGGTTTTCAATACTTTCTCCATTATTATTCTTCAAAAAAAAAAAGTAAGCCTTTGGAGTAAAGGAAATTAAAAAATAACACTGACTACTTAATGGGGCAAAATTGATAAGGTCAGCAACATATTTGGAATACCCTAAGGGGTAATTAGTGCAAGAAACGAGTGCGGTGTCGTCTACAAATAAGAACGCAGACAGCAACCGTACTCGTTTTTCCACTAATTAAAAGTATGAAGTTCATTTTACGCAACGTGAGATTTATGCAAATAACGTGCGTAGTTTCAATCTACTAACATTAAATGCTGACAAGATCATTTGTATAAATTTTAGTATGCGAAATTCCCCTGTCCATTCAAATACTAACTACATAATTGCACACGACTGTAGTAATCCGCCACTAATCTCTTACACTTGTCCATTCCAAACTAATTTCCTTCTAATATTATAAATGTGAAATTAACTCTGACTGTCTGTCTGTTACGTTTTCACGCTTCAATCGCTGAACCGATTCACATGAAATTTTGGTATGAATATAGTTTGAGTACCGGGGAAGGACATAGGATAGTTTTTATTGCGACAACCGACATCTACGCGGGCGGAGGACAAAACTCTATCGTTTAATCCACTCAATCCAATCCACAATTTAACAAACAGAACGTAAGCTGATGTTTCTAAAAGTTACGACACATTGCAAATTACTATTTGATTGTACGGGTATATCGGATTTAAGACAAACAGTTGTTCAATTTAATACAGTATCACCTCCTGGGGTGGCGTTCCTATAACCGTAGTAATAACCATCAAACAAGGACAAAGCGATTTTAAAAGTAGGAACTTTCCGCCCCCTCCACTTGCCTATTATATGAAAGTTGCGAGGTTCTCTGTGTCCGTCAACTATTACTATACATTATGTATGCTGTATTGAAACAACACACTACCTTTGGCTACAACCCTAGCCTGCTATTATGAGACGTAAAGGTATTGTATGTACCTCCCTTTCACAATATTATGACTAATAGATTCAGACTAACAGGTTTTATTCAATTCCTTTTACCTCTATACGTAAGTCACTTGATAAGTTTTGAGAATAAAATAAAATCAAATAAAAATTATAACAAATTTATTTATATGAATAAGGTACAAAAAGTTGTTATTATTTTGCGTTCATTGCAAAAAAGCAACATAGACCTAAGACAAACCTGACATTAAGGTTTGTCTTAGGTCTATGTTGCTTTTTGTTGTTGTTTGTTTGAGAAGCATAGTAACTGGAAACTACTTGAAATAGTCTCTTATGCTTAAATGCAAATCTCAACATTCACAAACATTTTATAGTTTCTAAATATCGGACGACAAGATTATATTTCGTCTAGCCCGAATATAGCCCTAAAACATCTTTTTTGCATTACGAAAGCCTTATCAATTTCCACGCATCTACCCTACAGAATTACTCCATATCGCAGAATAGAGGATACGTAGGCATGATATGCTGTAATCGCCGCATTTCTAGTCACTTCACAGCTGATACGTCTTAAAGGGTAAATAAAACTGTTTATCTAATTGCAAAGTTCACTTATATGTAGTTTCCATGAGCAGCAATAGTCTAGTGTTATTCCAAGAAATTTTACTGCATCGATTTCTCCCGAAGAAATACCTTATATATATGAAACTGCATGAATTGAGTCTTGCCAAGATTAACCCTTAGATTATTTGCTTCAAGCCCATCTATCAATGTCCGTAGGTACATATTTTTTATATTAGCTTTTATAATGACTGAGGTCTGCAAATAGTACACATTTATATTTAATAGCGTTCGGGAAGCCGTTTAAATAGAGCAAGAACAAAATTGGTCACAAAATACTGCTTTGAAACTCCGTACCTGTTTAACATTTGCAACGACTGAACTGATTCCAAAGTTTTAGTGTAAGTATTGTAACTCGATATCTCCACATTCTGCATTCTGTTTGACAAATAAGATTTTAACCAGTTGTAGGCTATACCTTTAATGCCGTACCGGGCGACCTTTTCCATCAATCTCTCATGACAAACGTGATCGAACGCCTTACTCATGTCTATAAAAGTATATCAATAGAGTCTGTTATAGAGTTTACTAATTGAAATGTTGCTAATGATGTGCTTCTATTTTGACGAAAACCATTTTGCTCATCTTCAATTGTTTTATGAATTTCAATAAAACTTATTAACTTGTTATAAAATACTTTCTCAATTTTTTTTGAAAATATGGTTACTAATGTTACTGGTTTATAATTATCCATTTGATTTTTATCACTTTTTCTTTTATACAGTGGTTTCACTAATGATATTTCCTAAGTGTCAGGAAATATTCCTAGTTCTATTGGGAGGTTAATAATGTACAGAAGAGGTTCCAAAATTATGCCAACTACCAACTTGACAATGTCGGTACGGACTCCATCGTATCTGCTTGCTTTAGAGTTATTTAAGGACATCATAATTTTAATAGCAAATCACTTGCTTCCAAAGGAAATAAAAACATCGATTTATGGACTGTTTTAATACGATTTAAAGGATTGTACTTGTAAATTGAGCTATCACTGAAGTTAAAAATATAAGTAACTGAATTAATAAAATAATTATTAAAATGATTTGCAATTGAATCAACATTTATGATCATAGTTGTTGACGGTAATTAGGAATAAGGATATATACTTGTTCCTTACTTCAGTCTGACACAGTATGTTCTTTTATTAGTGTTCCACGCAGCCTTGCACTTGTTATGTGCTTTATTAATATAATTTGTATTATTAATTTTCCTTGATGATAAAATGCATTTTTTATCATCTTTGGAGGATACTACATTTTTTATACCTTTCTTTATGCATATTATTATTTTTATAGTATAGTTGTTTTTTGTATTACAAATTTTTTTTATTCCTTTAGTAAGCCAGTTTAATTTATTTACAAATAATTTATTAGTTACCTTTCCACAAATGGCAGGAAAACACAGATAATAAAATAATAAAAATGTATCTGAAAACTTATGAAATATAGTGGCGTATATAGTATATATATATTAGTGGCGGTTTCTTGGAAAACGTCGCTATAAGACAGACAATAATGACCTAATATTTTTTCTACGTTTTCGTTACTATAATCTCGTTTTTGTTAAAACCATCATTTTAGTAATGGTTGTTGATGTTGTTTAACCGCCAAAGAGTATGTTTGGGCTGTGTGATCTGATAGTCCCAAATGGTAAACCCCTGAACAGCCTCCCTTGATGTTTGTTACAACGAGTTCAATACAAGTTTGTGTATTTTCTGTTATTCATGTAGGCGTTAGAATAACATGTTTAACGTTATACGACTCTAAAATCTAATTATATTCCCGACATTCTTTGGATTGTTTTATAATATCTATGTTTGTATCTCCAAACAAAATTGTTTTCTTTCTTTTATTGCCACATAGCGTTCCTAAGAGAGCATTAAGTCTATTAAGAAACACTGTTACGTTTAAAGACGGAGTTCAAAAACGCACACTTCGTTTGTTTGTTGTGTCTCCTATATAACTCTGAAATCAATGTCAACTCTCACAAGAATAGCTACGTCTCCTCTTTTAGATGTTGCTTTCGAATAATATGCTGCTGTCGTGAAACGTTTATTCGAAGATTTTTAGTGTCTCCCCAAGCAAGAATGTTACACTGAGTAATAGAATGTCTAATATATATTTTTTTATTAATTCCAATGAAATTTATTGTTTAATTGTTAAGTGAGGGCCAAACCTATTCGCGAAAAAACCTATCAACTTCTTTTGTTGCAGTGGAATCATTGGTCTGTACTCCTTTATCATTACGGTTGTAGTATGTTTGAAAGACATATTCAAATCAGTTGTTTGCACCTCAACATCTTTAGTGCTAGATAGTTTATTCTGTGCAATTAACTTTAAAGTATGAAAGTGGTAATTATATATGTAGTTTAAGTGTAAAATATGTCTGTGGATTATTTTAAACAAGCATGCAATTTATTTACATAATTCGATAATTTATGAAAGTTACGATACAAGGATATAAAAGACTGATTTTTATAATTATACCAATCAAATCTTATTAAATTATTAACATTATCTAAATTAAAATAGTTTTGTTTGTTATTTTGACCAACTATAACATAAGTAAATTGCCATAATGAATGATGTAAATATGGTTTGAATATTCATCGGCATTATGTCATTTGAACCTACCAATATTATACCCAACCGATCCGTAGTCACACCAGTAACATAATCAGATTTATTAAGGTATTTACACATACTTGCACAGTTTTTCAGTACCTATTCTGTGTAATAAATAATGAGACAGGATTTATTACAAAAAAATATAAAGAGTATCTATAAAAAGCAATGACAATATAGGTAAAGGACTACAAATAGTAAATTTGTTCCAAATCGGTGCCAACTGGCATTGTGTCCAAAAGGCTGGCCGCATTTCCTCTACGTATAGCCAGGCTTATTCGCTCGCCGAGGAACGTGCCGGCCCTCTGGTCACCAGAACTATCCCTTAGCCGCTTGGTCAGCTCCTGGTACAGGCGGTGCGCGCCTGGTCCCCACGGTCCCAGGGACTCGACCCCAAACGGCTCAAATATGCAGGTACTACTGAGCCCTGCATATTTACGCCGATTGTTTGACTCTGTTATCGACGCAGCAGCTCCAGTTTCTAACGAGGCTTGTGGAAGATGAGATGGGGCCAGGGTGTTGACACAGGTAGAGTCCTACACCAGGGTCCGACTGACAGTGTAACTAATACTAGAAAGAGACAACGCTAACTTGTAGACAATAGCTGTCAAAAAAACAGGGCCGTACGAGTTTTTTCTCTCTTTCAAGCTTTGCAGTCAATATTTACTTTAAAACTGAAAGGGATGGCGCGGTCCAGGTCTATACGTCAATGGTTATGAGTCAGCTGCTTTTTGTTTACAATTTGACTTTAAATTATCCAACTGTTTTCACATGTCGATTTTATTTTGACAAAGTCACTGGATCATGCACTAATATGTAAAAAAATTTACTAATAGTTACTTACTCCGGTATTTTTGTTTATTTACGACACTTTATCACTGTCACTACACTGGTTTAATATTAAGGTTTTGCTAGTAATTTAAAAATGAAACGCATCTGTATTATACATTTTTAAAATCGAAATTGAAATTGTTAATTTTGTCTCAAAACAGTTATACCTAGATTTTGGTATAAATAAGACATCCCCAGTAAGTAATTATGAATACTTGTGTTGGGGCAAATTTAAAAAATAATTAAGTTCCAGTCATTTTACTACGACAATTCCCGCGTTTTTCTTTGCAATGACGGAGCTTAACCGCGAACATTTGGGTGCTATGATATTTTATGATTTTAAATTTGGTTTAACTGAAAAATTTTACCACTTAGATGTTACAATCACTAGATGGTTCAGTGAATTTGAAAGTAGTAAAACAAACCTCGAACATGACCATAGAAGTGTTTGCCCATAAACGGCAGTAACTGCAGAAAATGTCTAGGCTACTGAAATCATGGTGCGAGAAGACCCACGAATTATTACAGCTCAGAGAAAGGAGACCAAAGACTGGGCTACGGGGAATCATACTGCATCACGACAACGCTTCGTCACATACGTCCCGCAGAACAAAGGCGTTTCTTGAGGAATCCGGTGTTAAAACCTTGCCCCATCCACCGTACAATCCTGATTTAGCTCCCTGTGATTTCGTTTTGTTATATCCATTATTCAAGGAAAAATTAAAAGGGACATTTTTTCATGTGCCGAAGGGGTCGTGGCCGCCAACGAAGTCGCAATTTCGGACCTGTCAAGACTGGCAAAAGTGTTTAATGGTTGGTTTAGGCGAATGGAACTTTGCATAAAGAATGAAGGAGAGTATTTCGAAAAAATGTAAAATTAATATTTTTTTATCGAGTTACCCACGTAATGGAAACAGTAATCAACACAACAAACATTTGATAAGAAAGGTCCTCAATTATTTTAATGCTAAGATAAAATTTTGAGCAGACAAAAGATTTGATAGCTGTAGTTAAGTCCTCGTTCTTGCACAGTCGGGTAAAAAAATATTAATTTAGATCGGAATATAATAAAATTTCGCAATTTGTTTGTTTTTTCTCAATGGGTAAATATGATTTGTATTCAGACTAAATATACCTACTATATTGTTAAATATAAAGATTATTCTTTAAAAGACTTATATTAAAAACGTCTACTGCCTGCGGTACGGGTCACTGGATACCTATTACAGGCAACCAAGTATTTAACTCTTGGCATGCGTGGTAGGGTCCCACAGACCTACTTGTCTGTACAAGTAGCTAGCCGTTACATATCGCTTGACGCCTACCGCTCGGTACCTCAGTCCGAGATACACTCATTTCGATGAGGCTTGATTTAATCGCGTATGGGTCTTGTACACCCTACCAGGCATCCGGCGTAACTTTTTTGCCACTAGGCATGCCAAGGGTTAAATAATATTCTTGTATAATATTAGAATTAATTGTATGTATGCCTTGTACTCATTATATAAGGATAAATAAATGAAATGGATGTAATGAAATGCCTATCTATTAATGGCCATCAAATTGTGCTCCATTTTGAGAGATATAAATAAGTACCTTTCCCTTCATTTCGCTCCAATAATGTGGAGCGTTAGAAACAGCCCAAACGCCTCGCCTTTTACTGGTATACAGGTGTACATATGTAACAGATTAAATATCTTACTTATTAACCCAACGTGGCCTTGAAGCACTCATATCTTATTTTGAACACGAAAAGAACAAGTTATACTTGTTTTTCCCGTGAGCAAATGAAAATGAAGACTCCCATTATTTCTACTCAAACTCATATCAACCCGTAAGATGTCCCACTGCTGGGCACGGGTCTCCCGCTTAGAACCGCTTGGCGCGCGGGTTTGCGATTGCAGAAAGGTTTTAAAGTACACAGAGGACGCCGCTGCCCGTCCTCCGGTGGGACATGCCTTATTCGTCTTGACGACACCCATGGGAAGAGATGAAACTCAATTGTCTTTATTTTCTAAAACTAAATAAGTGATGGTTTGAAAACGTTAAACTAATCCGAATTAAAACTCTAAATGTGAAAGTAACTCTATCTATCTGTTTTGTTTTCACGTTTAAAGCGCAAGGTTGAGTCCCCGGTCTTTTCCGGAACATAGGAACATTTTATTGCGTTAAGCACGCGAGTGAAAGCTGGTATATAATAAATAAGCAGTTTCAAATGTAATTAAGCTCACGAGAAGAAGCTGCCAAAAAATGACACTCTTTGAAAATCATTAAGTTATATAATATTCATTTCATTGAATGAACAACCTACGAGTATAAGTATTACTTAATATCGGACTACTGAAAAAAAAATCGTTTCAGTTCTACCGTAGAAAGTGTAGTAAAAGACGTAGGAACAAAGGTGTTTTTAGTACAATCTTCAGAACGCTTCGAGTGTCGTAAAAGTAAGTTCGACACTTGATGACGTCGGTGTTCGAATACCAATACCAAACATTTTGGTCTTCGTGGTACATTTTGTTGCTATTAGAGTGTTAAAACTATGATATGAGCAAGTATATGAGTGTTATATCCAAATAAAAGTCGGCAAAGCAATTATGTGACGTCATGTTTCAAATATTGACTATATGACGCGTCTTTTACGCCATGAGCCTGCTAAAATTATAAACGCCAAAGTTTGTGAGAACGAATGAATACTTTTTAAAACTACTGGAAAGATTTTAGTGAAACTTTACTATGTTTTAGCTTATGCAACGGCAGCCTAATGACTTAGGTATCGGACTCACAATCGCGAGGTCGCGGGTTCCAATTCTACTCATAACACTACCGATGTTAACTCACTGATGCACTACTGACACATTCGCACTCCCCGAAGCAGTCGGTGAATCTGGTTAATTATGGTAGCTAATTATTTTTTAGCTAATGTAGGAAAAAATCTTGCAAATCAAATACGCCACGACTCAGGTCAGGTTGTTCCCAGCTCTGTGGTTCGACCACTGGGTTTCTTTGCTCTATTAGACACCGATGAAAGTGAAGTGGAATATTTCTTAATGTCTCTAAAAAGTAATTCAGCCGTGGGCTGGGACAATATCTCCACTAAGCTTCTCAAACAACATAAACACTTACTTATCCCTCCCCTTACTCACATTTTTAACCTCTGTCTAAACACAGGTACTTTCCCAATATATTTTAAGAAAACCATAATACAACCAATATATAAAAATGGGGATAAGACCTGTATTAGTAATTATCGCCCTATTGCTGTGCTCCCTTTTATATCCAAAATATTGGAAAGAATAATTAACAAGCGATTCATCGACTATCTCAAAAAAACTCTTATCTAATAATCAGTTTGGCTACAGATCTAATAAGTCAACAAATGACGACGAAGTGAAATCATGTAACAAAACACCTCGATAAGAGACAACAAGTCCTGTCAATATTTCTCGACATAAAAAAAGCTTTTGACACTGTCCCAACTTCTACCCTATTGATGAAACTATTGGAGCTCAGTGTTCGCAATCTTCCACTAAAATTGTTGAAAGACTATCTCGGAAACAGAAGTCAATGTGTAAAGATTCGGGACCACATTAGCGGGGAGCTTCCTGTCACTTTAGGCGTGCCACAGGGTAGTGTGATCGGACCAACATTGTTCTTGGTCTATATTAACCAACTATGTGACCTTGATCTGCCATATGGCAAGTTCACAAACTTCGCTGATGATACTGTTCTTACGTTTACGTGTGACTCCTGGAATACAACTTTCGAAGCGGCTCAGAAAGGATTAAACGAAGTCACAAATTGAATGTCATCACACCTACTTACACTTAACGTTGATAAAACCAAAGTACTCACCTTTTCACTTTGTGAGACATCACAGTCTCTATCTGCTCACTCGTGCTCACTGCCAACAAATCCAGACTGTGCTTGCCTAAAAATAGAACGCTGTCCCTCTGTTAAGTATCTTGGCGTTACTCTTGACGATAGCCTTACATTTACTTTGCATATAGAGACACTAGCAACACGACTAAGAAAAATGATAAATATTATCAAGACCCTTCGACATACTACAGGGGCGGATATTATAAAGGGAATATATCTTGCATTATACAATCTATTTTGTCATACTGCATATCAGTCTGGGGTGGCGCATCGAAAACGTCCCTAATAAAGTTAGAAAGAGCCCAGAGAGCAGTCCTAAAGGTAAATACTTTCCGTCCGATACTCTTCCCTACAGACTTGTTGCATAAAACTTGCAAACTACACTCTGTTAGACAGCGCTTTATCCTGCGTGTAACTCTCATACAACATTCAAACACTCCCTACCAAGAACTTGCCAAAAACCGTAAAGATAAAGTGTGTCAACCTACAAGATGTAATTTCTCCACGACTCAAAATTTCTTCCACTTTCTAGGACCATATCTCTACAACTTAATTAATAAGAAACTTAACATATTTAGGCTTTTTAAACACCCATGTAAGCAGACAATAACTACCTGGTTGCTTGGTCTCAATTACATGGATACGGAACTTTTATTAGAAATAAGAAGGTACTATTTTTATTAATTTACACATTACCAATATATAAATACATACACCCACAATAATATCGATTACTCAACACTGCCTTTGTCACACAAAACAGTCATATACTCACACATAAAGCACTCGTTCATACAAACATTCGTAGTTCTAAAAATATACCTATCATAATAAATATACCTATCATATAATATCATTGTATTTATCACAAACAAATGTTGTTATTTGTACTGCAATATCTTTCACGTTTGTTCACGTAAACATTAATGTACTATTCATAGTTAATATTACTATTGTACAATTATTAAGGGTTGATGGCCTAGCACCCATAACACAAGTTATTTACAATAACTTAGCAAGGGTGCTATTCACCTCAAATAATTATAGTACCTATCTCTAATTATAGTAATATTGTAAATCTGTTCTTAATAAGAAATCAAAAACTTTAATTTTTGTTTGTGGTGAAAATTAATAAATATTATTATTAAATATATATGTTAACTCACTCCTAACACAAACTATTGAGCTTATCAGAATTGCTAAGCTCAATGGTTGGCTCAAAGACTAGCATTGGGGGATTTCCACTCACATTACTTGTGGGTAAAAATCTCACATTGCTAGTTATTAAAAAAAAGAATACCTATCTAAATACATATAAAGATTGATTTTTTATTTATTTCAATCTCTCAATACAAAGCTTAAACCGCTGCTGGGGCAACAAATCTGATACATTGGTAATTGAAGCCTTTTATTTTGTAGGAATCCACTAAAAAAAATTTTTAAAGTACTAGCAAGTTTATAACTATTTATTATACGGGAATTAACGCGCATTGTTTACCTTAAAAATTTAATTTTAAGGTAAACAATGCGCGTTAATTCCCGTATAATAAATAGTCACAATCATGCAACGCGAAAGTTTAAATGTTAGTACAAGCAAGTTTGTATAAAACTTCGTCGGTTTTGAAGTCAGATCTATTAAAATTTGTGAGCTAGTTTTAAACTAATAAAAACTTTTTACAAAAAAACATCTAAAGGAACTACGGTAGACTTGCTGGCACTTATTGAGGAGTTCTGTTGTCTGTCTCCGAAACTCATTATCAAAACTTTACGAAATTCGGAACCATTTCGAAATTAACCTCTTTCGAACAAAAAAGAATTTTAAAAATCCGTCTATAAGTAACGGGGTCATAACTCGACTCAAAATTTCTTCCACTTTATAGGACCATATCTCTAAAAAACAATGGCTTTCTAAACACTAGGACATATCCTAAGAACCTTCTCCTTTTTGAAGTCGGTTAAAAATTAAAATAGCTTTTAGTTTTAACTAGCTCTGCCCGTGACTCCAGCCGCGTGAAGTCGCAGAGCTGCTCACTTATATAAACGTTATGATACAAGGAGCCTATATCATCAGCTGTCTGACAGTGAAAGTCCCGTCAAAATCCGTCAAGCTGTTTCCGAGACTTGCCGGAACAAACAGACAGACAGACAAAAACAATTTAAACTGTTTTTTTTATAAGTACCACATATACTTTCATATGCGTTTAGCAACAATCTGTTATCAGACACTTCAGTTTTATTTATTTACAAAGTAAACAAATTAACGCATTCTTTACCTCGGGGAAAAGCTAGCCTAATATGTTTTTTACTTTCCAACTCATTGAACATTTTCATTACCTACAGTTAAAGTAAAAGAGATTCAACGTTAAGAAGTGATATAATTATTTGTAAAAAAAATGCTGAAAGTACGCTAACGGTCGTTCTTAATAACTTATGTACCGTTAACTGTCTGTTAAAATAGCTATCTCTTGTAAATATAGATAAATAATTTAATATAGATTTTAATTGACTGCCTCTGTGGCGCGGTGGGAGTGTGTCTGACTGCTACGCAAGAGGTCGATTCCCACACGGGATACCATTTTGTGTGAACCGTAAATTGTTGTTTCGAGTCTGGGTGTACTATTTGTGTGTGACTTGTATGTTTGTGAAGTCGCCCGCGACACAAGGCTTTTACCCTAATTCGGGAATCGTTTTCATTAAATATATATATAATATATATATAGACAGATAGAAAACCCGAAAAGTTTACTGTCAACAACCATCTTCATCAAGCTACAAGCGTAAGTACTTTAAGTACCTATCAAATAGCACTTAAATTTGTTTTGACACAAACTGTAATAATTACGGCAAACAACAACACATAACCGCCCAGAGCTGTTCAATATTCCTACGGCGAGAACAAACCTCCATAAGTTTGCGGCAATGTTTCGTACTAGAGAGAGAGAGGCTCATTAATTTTAATTATACAGCAAAATACATATACAAAGATATATTTCATCTCAGCCTGCCGAAACTCACGGCAAGGGTTCAGAGTTACCTCAAAACTAAAAAAATATAAGTAGTTTAATTTATTTTAATTTATAATATTAAGGTATTTTTTTTAGATTTTTGGCTAATGTGATATTTTAGGCAATTACGATTTATAACTATTTATTATCCGGGAATTAACGCGCATTGTTTACCCGCTTGTGACCACGGCCGGTGCAACCTGGTCGAAAAGTCAAGCAATTTTAAGGTAAACAATGCGCGTTAATTCCCGTATATTAAATACACACATCAAAAGTGTCTAGGGATCAACATATATTTTTGCAATAACTTTTCTCCTGATTGATTTTATTTCTTTTATTTCTTTAAGGATTCATCAAATAAAGTGTTTTCGTTTGTCACAGTAACGATAAACCAAGTCACCTTTGCATTAATAAAGAAATTTGCCATTTTCCTAATAAAGGGATTTTTGACATTTGAACCACTAACATTAAAGTTCGAAAAAAATACTGAAATAACAGTTTTCTTTAAAATTTTATTGGGTAACTTAAACAATTAATAATCCGTGTTTCTACCGCGAACACTAACAACACAAGAACATCGGTTTGGCATACTCAAAATGAGTTCATCCAAATCACGCTGTGGAATGGCCGCCCATGTTCGTTGCAACAACAAAAAAACGTCTTCTTGCGACTGGATACCCTCCATATTCGGCAGAGCTCTTCTCTGTAGCATATCCCATGCATGCTCAATCGGGTTCAAGTCTGGCGACTGAGCAGGCCAGGGCAGGACATTGATGTTAGCTGCGGCGAGAGTCTGTCTTACAACTCTTGCGGTGTGCGGTCGTGCATTATCATGCATTAACTGAAATAAGGGACCGATTTGCACTTGTAGAGGAACGATGACGTCTGATACAATCGTCTCAGCATAAATTTGAGCGTTGAGGTTGCCTCTGATCCAAATCAACTCAGTTCTTCCGCCGATCCAAATACCCGCCCATACCATGATGGTTCCACCACTATAAGGATGGACTTCCTGGCAGGATTTTAATCGCTGTTGGCGTCCAGGGGTTCTCCAGTGTCGTATACGTCTTGTATCCGGTCTCATACCAAAACGAGACTCATCAGAAAAGCACACGAAACGCCATTGTTCTTCTGCCCAATTTCTGTGTTCAAGAGCCCATTGATATCGAATCCTACGATTGTGCATTGCTATAGGTGGTACCCGTAGCGGTCTTCGGGAATGAAGGTTCACTTCATGCAAGCGGTTTCTGACTGTTTGGTCGCTAATTAAGTTCCCTGAAGAGTGATGAAGCCTCACGGCTAACATCATGGCGGTTATTGTTGGACCTCTTCGAGTTAAGATTTGAATGTATCGGTCTTGTCTCCGTGTGGTGCAGCGATACCGTCCTCCATGGCGCTCAGCCACGGTACCAGTGCTTCGGTAACGTGTCCAAAGTCGACTGATAACACTCTGACTTGTATTCAGAGCTAAAGCCACAGTACGTTGCCGGGAACCAGCTTCTATCATTCCCACGGCTCTAAGCATTTCTTCCCTGCTTAAATGACGTCGCCGCTCCATAATAACGTTGGTTTTAATCAGTAGTAGGGAAACAGTAGCACTAATAATGTCTTCAATGCGTTGTATGTTTTTATAGGGAAAATATTGACAGCTGATTTTCATCTTTTACTCGAATTTGATTCACAGTTCCTGATTCAAATTATGAAATGCACCAAAAAGGATCCATATAAATTTATAAAATCATAAATTTATTACAAAGCCACATCTCAATCTCAAGAAATCCGCATAAAAATGCTTGATCCCTAGACACTTTTGATGTGTGTAGTTATAATCATGCAACGCGAAAGTTTAAATGTTAATTACGATTTATTTGTAAAAGTAATGCAAAGTATTTTAGCTTACTTATAATATCGAATTGGGTAGCTGTAATGGTGTTGCAATTGTTTCTGTAGATAAATAAATAAATAATGTATGTTCTCTTAGAGGTGACATATGAACGAAACCATAGTGAGCTATAATTTCCTTACTTGCTCCATCTATTAGCTAAAAAACAACAAACATATAAATTAATAACTCTACAACGGTCTCAAACATATGTACGTAATGTTAAAGTAATTTAGTAGAATTACGCCCCAGTGCTAGATTGGGGTCTCCGTTTGTTATTTTTTTTAACCCTGGCGCAAAAAGAGGGTTGTTTAAGCCAACCTATCTACTCTGTGACATCGTAAATCCCACGTTTTTATGTGTTTGTTGAAAATCTGTTCCGTCATTTAGAAGCCTCTTAGCTTAATTGATGTAGCACACAATGCCGAGAGTACAGAAGACAATCTACATACAAAACACTTTTGTAATATGATTTTTTTTATACAACGAAAAGAAGAGACACCTGGCCCTGCACCTGATGGTAAGCGTTACGCTAGCCCATAATAGTATCAATGTAGAATGCCTATGGAATTGAGTTTTTAAGCTATTGCATAGCTTCTATCGCGGGCCTTGAGCGCGAGGACCGAATCCAGAAATTCCGTAACGAAAAATCCTCACGCTCCCCACTCCGACGGGCACAGAGGTGTGGCTTGAAGGCCGTGCATCGTCTAATGTCGTTTCATTTTGTACTTATGATTCTGGCTGCAAAAATCATAATAGCGCGATTCAGACCGTAGTACATTTTGTATTGAATAGTAACAAAATTAAATACAGCGCCATCTATTGACATTATGTTACCTATTGTCATTTTAGTCTTCCCCTTTCTTGTTGTTTCTATTATAAAGGCCACAGCAAAGGGCCACACAGGAGTTGTGGTTATGTTTTGGTTTAGGTGTTGGTTCATTTTCCACCCTATTGTGTTGTGTTATTGTATTATTATAAGTAGGTATACTATTTTATGATTTTTTTTAATTTCTTTTTTTTTAATAAAAAAAAAAGAAATAAAAAAATTATGCAATAGCTTTACCGCGGCAGTCCCCGAGTGCCACACATTGTTTTTTTGCAATGTATTTGCAGGAAGTTTTAAATAAATAAATAAAACGCCCTTGACACACATGGACGTGAAATCGGCATGCCCTTCCGAAGCAGGACATAGTGTACCGTTGCTATAATAATTATTTATTGCAGGCATCAATGGCCCATATAAATATATACCCTAAAGACTAACATACACACAATAATTACATAGGGTGTTAGTAACGTTAGTAATGTTTCACGTGCACTTAGTCTTTGTGCGTTCTAATGGCAATTGTTCACGGAAGCGATGGAAAACCACACCTTGCGACCAAAAGTCCTCCTCCATGACGAGGTGCAGAAAGAGAAGACAAAGATCTGAAAAAAAAACAAACGCCAAGAAGTTGACGATGCGTCAGTTCAGAATCTGTACCCCCTGCGTGTAGCAGAGGGTACAGATTCTGGCGTTTCCCGGTATACGTACGTCGTACACTGGCAAAATCTCGTGATGATGGTATATGAGATTTCCAGATCCTTGATCAGATCACGATCTGGATTGAGCATGTAATAGCTACCACACAGTCAATCTGGATCACAATCACGGGATCTCGATCTAGATTGAACGTGTAATGGCTGCCTATGAATTAAGGTTGTCTTCTGCACCCTCAGTTTTCAGTGAAGTAACTCTACACCAGCCTGAGTATTTTTGTTTTCTACCCGCTTTCATTACCTCGTTGTATATGTGAATATAGAACACACCTACCTAATTGAATATTCTATTTCAATTTTCACTCCCTTGCTGTCGTCCGAATAATTTTACAAATTACACTTTCACCCAAAGGATGGGTGAACCTTTATCTGGTACGTGGTCTACGTATCTTTGTGTTTTTCTGTGGCGTCGCAGCTCCTAAATAAATTGACCAATTTCGATCCGGATTTTTTTTCCACTTGTAAGTTAATAATCAGGTTAGTTTTTAGCTTTGTTATTTATTAAAAACTTTTTTACAAAAAAACTATCTAACCGACTTCAATCACGGTTGATTTGCTTTTTTGATTTATTACCGAGTTTCGTTGTCTATTTCCCAAACAAATCCATTTCCAGACCATTTCGAAATAAACCTCTGTTTAACGAAAAAATAATTGTGGTAATCCGTCTATATGACGGAGTTATGCTTGAACTTACGAGTATATAAAAAAGAAACGGCCGAGTAACTACGGCGTAGGGTTTGTTAAGCAATTAAGACTAGGATTCACGCAGAACGCTATACCTACGTTATTGTTTATATATACCGTACGTATTAGGTTAGGGCGAGTAAAGTTAGTTGCTTGGCTTTCCTTATGATCTGATAACTTTTTCAGAGTGGTAGCAATATGTGTCTACTCGTCTTGGCGTCTATTAACATGAAAATGTGTTTTGGTGGAATATAATTTTTTTGTTAGGTACACTTTTGTTGTAGTTTTAATAACCCATTACATTTATTTTATTTTCCATATTTAGGTTGTTATGTTTCGCATCATAAATCTCTATAAAGAATACCTATCGTTTTATTTTTAACATAAAAAATAACATACCTAATCTGTAACTATACGTAGTGATTACTTTCTCGGTGTCTGTAACAACATTACATACACCTGACAACTGTCTTTTCATAGACTTTATACTAACTAGATACTAGATGTAAATAATTTTTATCATGACCTGGTAGATGACACCATCATGAAGTTCGTCAAAATAGAAGTTTGCCTTATTTCAAGAAATGCATTTCGTTACTGATAGTTTTTTTTTTATTTAAATATTCTAACAAAATATTAAACTATGAAGATATTACAAATTTTAATACTTTTATTAATCACAATGATTTTTAAATAGATATTAGGTACTTGTAAATATTTATATGAATATTTATTCAGTAAAAATAAAACGTATAAATGACATTATTGAATTGTTCCTGGAATAGCAGGAGTATTAAAGTATCTTTTTAATACATGAATAATATGGGTGCCTTTGAAAATAATTGTGTTTTCAGTAAAAATCCAAAATTCGCTCAAGGTCTTTTCCATATAAACTTTCATCCTCATTTTTAAGGGATAGGGGGGTGGGGGGGGGATGTACAGATTTCTTAATTTTTATGTTATTTGTGTGCTAATCCTAGCTTACACACCAAATTACAGCTTTCTATGACTTCAGGAAGTACCCTATCAGTTTCGGTGATCATTAATCAGTGAGAGATAAAACCTGGGTATTTTAGATAATTATATTAAATTATGTAGTATAAAACTTAGCAGGTTTAATAAAATTAAATACTATATTGACATCATATCCTGAGAATTTGGACTTTCTAGCACTGTCCAGACCAAATCTATAGGGGTACAAAAATACGACGAAACGCTGCCAGAAAAGGTAGGTAGTGCCCTGTGCTTTCGTTGTCTCGTTTTGGCACGACTGTGCCCCCTGATAAATAAGTATAAACCATTTAGACATTTTCCTTTTCCAACAGAGTAGGTTTATATTAAGACGTTTCGTTTTATAATTTAATAACCTGTCTGTACATTATGACAAAGACAGCTGTACATTATTTTATCGTAAAACCAATTAAAATATGATACTGGTATCATATTTTAATTGCCTTAACAAAGGTTACTTCTACAAAGGTTTTAAATAACATTTTTGTTACAGTATCTGATAAATGGTCGATAGGTAGCGATGAAGCAAAATTGAGTTTGTATAGTTTAATCTAAATAAACAATGTTTTATGCGTGCTGTCCACTACGACGCTATTGTTATCTCATGGTTTATTATCTCAGATGAATAGAGCCGCAGGTAAAACCTAGTTTAGTATACCTACCAAATGAGAAGGGTTAAAATTTTCCTGAAGAAATTCGATATAAAAATATATACCTGGACACGGTTCTTTGTACCTTTAATATTAAGTAACTAGAATTCAAATTGGAACCGAAAAGAATCGTGTTCTGAGGACCCTTAGCCACTGATACCTACACGATCACAGAGAGAAAATTGTATACAAATAATGGTCTGAAATGAACCGTAAATATTCACCCAAGCGTAGAAGCTAGCGTAGACATAAAACGCAATAAGTTAAATATTTGCAATCGTTACCTATCAAAGAGAAAGGGACTCCAATAAATACCGGTTCACAATCCCGCACAGAATTCCAGAGATAGCCAATATCATGGAAACCGGGACCAATAGATACACACAATCCATAATCCCCATGAATGTTAAACTTGGACGAAGTCCTAGCTTTCACATAGATTAAGATGCGTAGGCCAAATTTACTGACTTGGTGCTGCATATGGTCTTAAAAACCTTACACTTTACTGTTCATAATCGCGAGGACACGACAGGTCGACAATACCTGTTTATCACATTTATTTTTGATAATATTTGACCATCAGTATTCGGCACTGATGGTCAAATTAATTTAAATTTCTATAACTACAACATGGGACACATACCTAATATAAGGTGATAAGAAAGTTCAAAGTGCGTTTGGGTATGTTTTACCCTTGTTCGTTGTTTATAAGTTTTTATTTGTAGTTTATTTTATAATTGTACGTTATAAAAGAACATATAGTGAATTGATAAAGGCTAATGAAAGGTTAAGATGCCTCTTGGAAGAATTTGCTTCAAACGACAGCTGTCTTATTGGTATCATTAATTTTTGGTATATATAACTCTACATCTAAACTCGATCCACCGTAATATCATATTCACATTTGAAATGGAGGCAGGTAGGTTGTTGCCTTTTCTTGATGTGAAGGTATCGGCGAGACAAAATGGTACCCTCGGACACACAGTATACCGAAAATGTACACACACGGATAGGTATTTACATGCTTTATCGCACCATCATCCGCGCAACTTACAGTCCGATGTAGCTTCTTTGAAAAACAGAGCATACGACCTTTGCGACCCCGATCACTTGGAGAGTGAACTTGCACACGTTCGGGAAGTACTAAGAAGTATCGGATACAAGCAAAACCTTCAACGACAAAGAGCAGAAAACTAGAGGTTAATGCCGACAGAGTGCCAGCTTTCATGCCGTACATCAAAGGAGTTACGGACAAAATTGGAACAGTATTGAAGAATTAAGACTGTAAATAGTCCGCACTCCAAGGTTTCGAAGCTTTTACGAACGGCAAAGGATGTTATTCCGCTCCAAACACCTGGCGTGTAAAAGGTAGATTGCAGTTGCGGTAGTTCTTATATCGGACAGACCAAAAGGACAATCGCAGACAGGGTCAAGGAACATATCGCTGCTGTAAAAAAAATAAGTTTACAAGTCTGCTATCGCTGAGCATTTGTTGGAATCAGGACCAAATCACTGGATAGAATTGCATAAGCCACAGGTACTTTCTACTATTATTCCAGGATAGTACGCGAGGCGGTTAAGATCAAGAAGCACAAGAATTTTAACCGAGAAGATGGATACCGGCTCTCACCATCTTGGAACTCAGTGTAAAGACGTTGTAAATGTAGTGTGTAGAAGTACCGACAGTACAAATTATTTTTAATTAATCAAAATTATCAAGACCAGGCGAGGGTAGTTGAAAAACCCCGCGCCTCACGGAGACATCGCTAAGCTGCCATCAGTCGACCCGTGACCACGATCGGTGCAATTCGAACAAAACGTCGGGTAAATAAAAGGTTCGTAACTTTAAATAATTCACGCGATTAAGTCCCGAAATATATCTAACATGTCTTATTGGGGTCAGATATTGACTAACGGCCCGTCTGAATAACTTATTTAGTGTTAACTGTCTGTTAAAACAACAGCAAAACTGATATTTGCTGTCGATAGATAGGAAACCTTTCAGGTGTCCCACAAATCACGACACAAATGTCAACTTCGTAATTTTAACATATAGTTAACAGTAGAGTTATGAAGGTAGAGTTAGCTCAGCTATGAAAGTCTACAGTAGTTGCAAGCAGGATATATCATTATAGCCTATAGTGGATAACGGCACGATTGCCATAAAATCGTAATTTAAGGAGGATAAATTCAATTGTGTCAGGCGTGTCTTGGTGCCGGAGTTGGTAACGGCTTAAGGCCGGTACCCATAAGATCGCGGGTTCGAGTCCCGCCTGAAACGTATTTTTCCTTCATATATTTAATACTTATAAATTAGCATAAAAATGCTTTAAAAATTACAAAAATAATGTAGCCTATAACTTCACATCTAGACTAAAGTGAGATGCAGACCCCAAACATCTCCCACGTGCCCACGTCACTTTATTCATTTAGGAAGGATTTGCTTTCTAAAGTAGTGAAAAGTTTTGTGTTTAATTTGAGTTCAAAAGTCTCCCTACACGATTAATTTTAGAGTACACGTTTTGTTTAAAGTATTTATTACTCGCTACTTTTGTGATTTTTTTCAAATATTTTGGTCACACAGTTTAAAAGACAACATAGACAACTCTCGAAACGATTACTTCCAAAAATATTTACTATATAAATTTTTACAAGACCTATCGAATCATGTGCAACACGTTGATGATTGCTGAAAAAAAAAAAATTACCTACTGTTACATGTATAAAGTGTCCTACCTAAAAATGATTATTTTTATTAGTTACCTATCAAACTAAGTAGCGGCTACTACAATACTCCTTATCACCAAATTTCATCAATATTGATTGTGTAGTTTTTGAATAAAATGCCTGTGACATACGGACAGACAGATAGACAGACGGATGGATTATAAGGGGTTCCATTTTTGCCATTTTGACTACGGAACCTTATAAAACATTTCAAATTAATTGAGTTCAAAAACATAGCTTAAAATATTGTAATTAAAATAAACAAAAACAAAATTAAAAGAACGAATCAAATTTAGAGACTTTTAATTAAATTTACTTTCAGGATTTTTGCAGTAATGCCGTTTTAAGCCTTTAACTCTCGTTGGAAACCTCATCAAATATATTTCATAGCACCTAATTAGTAAAACTGAACGTGGCTAAAAATATCAACTTCCATTAATTTCAACAGAAAATTTAACATCAATATTTTACTGAAATTGCATGCGCGAATGTGTTGGACGCCTAAGGATTAAACAAATGAATTTGTGTTTGAGTTTACGAGGCAAAGTTAATCTAATTAAAAAAATAATGTTATATTTTGAAGCGTTAATTAAGACCGTTTGTGTGTATCAGGTAATTTCCATCTCACAGGTTATGTACACACATTACGCTTCAAACGAATTCCAGGTAAGTACCACAAAGGCAATTAGTGCTAATTCGTTTTCACCTCAACAAAATGGTATAAACAAATAAAGTTAAAACAGTTTAATATTATATTTGTTAGCGGCTTCTTTTCTCCTTTAATAATAAAATAAATTATTTCCTTAGTGCCCACTTACACTTACACTGAATGTTGACTTTTTATTTTTTAGACACAACAGTTTCAGATACTATGGTATCCTAATCGATTTCGGTTATGGTGCGATCCATCTCACAAGACACTAGCCATATATATGCATTTATATAGTACACGAGTGAGTGCGCATAATTATGATGAAATTTGACACGATTGATTAAACGCAAGACAGCACTCGGGCTGTAACTTGTTCAGTCAGTCGATTTCTCCTTAAAAGTAAAAAAAAAAGTTCTTATCGTTTTTTTTTTTCAATGTTAATTGAAACCTACATTCTTCGCCGGTTTACAGACTGCCTATAAATTAGGTAGTGTTTAAAAAGTCGCTATTAAAAAGTCACAAACAGATAAGGGGTTTGGTACCCACAAGATAATTTCTTCAAGCTTACAGCAAAATCAACACAGTGCTTCGGGAGTTGGACCCGAGCTCTCCACAACTAAACAGACAGACTTACTTTACCATTTATAGTATAAATGGATTATCGCCTAATGGGTAAATGAAAGAGCTTTTCTGTGTATTTATTCAAAAATATACTTCATTATACTTTCATATTTTATTCTCTGCGGGTAAAAGTGTAGATAATGTAAACCCGTCATGTGGTCAACCCTGCAATGCCCGGGGGGGAACAAAAAATATATTCCAACAAGTCAAAATATTATTTGTTCCGCATTCGCCCTACGGAATTTCGTCCCACATAAAAAAAAGCACTTATACCACGTGTAACATCTATTGTATGTATTGCAAAGGTAGTATGTAAAAATAAGAACTGCTTATTTCTCTCTCTTCATCTGATTTTAAAATTTAGTTAGATGCTCTTTAATCGCTCGTTTATTAGGGTTTTGTAGTAAACAAGGAACCTTATAGTTTCGCCGGTTCGTCCGTCCGTCTGTCCCCAGGCTAGCTCAGAGACCCTTGGAACTAGCTGTAGGTAATTTGGCATAGATATATATTAGTGACGCCGCCAAAGGGGTAAAATAAAAACTTATTTTTATCTCATTCTTCTATTCAGTTTTGAAAATGGAATAAAAAACATCGACAAAACCTTAGCTAGTTAAAATGCTCTTAAAACGTCAAACGTAAAGGTTCATTTCCGTTAAATTAACCTTAAAAATTTATTTAGTAACACACTAGTGCATAACTTTATACCGCGTACTTTTTATAAAATCAAACTTCTTCTTCTCATGAGCTTTACACTTATAACTGCCGCCAAACTTCACTTTGTTTTTTTTTCAAACTATCATAATTGTATTATTAAGTAATAATTTGACGTCTGCTAATTTATTTACTAATTATAAATAAGAGGGTCTGACTGCTAAGTTAGACGTTGTGGGTTCAATTCTCATCCAGCACAAATATTTGTGTGATGATCACCATTGTTTATGTCTGGCTTATCGTAGATCTTGAAAATCGGCCCACCCATTGTAGATTTATAAATGGTGTAACTAACGCGACTTTGTTTTATATTTTTGTAGATATTAATGTATTTATTAAGAATTACGAGTATATAAGTATGTTTTCGAGCATTAGTTGTGTGGTTGCTATCGTTGAGGCTCTCTTCAGTTTGGGGTCAGATATTCTTGTGTGAGTTTTCTGATAATATATAAATCGATCAATATTGTTTCCTTACAGAGATCCTGTTAAAAACAAAAATGTTAAAATATGTCAAGTTGGAGGTTGCACTAATATCAAAAGTTAGATTTAATAGGAAATCAAGTTTTTTCGGAGTTCCAAAAATCCTACATAGCTTCTATCATACATGACAATAGAGTAATTTGACAACTATTTCTTTTTAAATACTACCAATGTGGGTCGTGCATTAATGTGGCCTGAAATGCTCGGGGTAACCACGGCTATTGATTCATGATTTTACCACCTGGTTAACACTGATCGAACTATTTACACACCTATAAGTTTGTACGGAACTCACAGTACGCGCGAGTCCTTTTTTTTTTAAGACGACTCCCGCTGTAGGGTACCTGCCCTGTGTCGCAGGGGACTTTACAAACATACAAGTCACGGACAAAAAGTACACCCAGACTCGAAACAACAATTTGTGAATCACACAAAGTGGTATCCCGTGTGGGAATCGAACCCACGACCTCTTGTGTAGCAGTCAGACACATTCCCACCGCGCCACAGCGGCAGTCAAATATTACTATTCACCCTTGGCCGGTTTTTACATATTAAAAGGAAAACTATCGCAGCTAAGTAGGGTTTACAAGCTTACGAGTAATAGTCTACCTAGTGAAAAGGAACAATATTATTCGTACAATTTCCATTGAAAATTATTTAAAAGTATAACGTTGTGACTAGTAAGACACAATAAAACAGAAAACTCACTTCTTAGCCCGCATTATTGTCATGGGCAACTACATAACCCTACATTGTGCATGACCCGACATGATACCCTTCCTGTTTTTTTTTAATAACGTATTTAATTTGATAATTCTAACTCAATTCTCTGCTAGCAATAATCAAGTTTCAAAGGTCATTGAAAATAATTATTTATACGTCCAACTCTGCATATACGGAGAAGAAGCGGCGGTAACCTAATGGCCAAGGCATCGGTCTTGCAATCGTGAGATCGCGGGTTCGAATCCGAACCCACTCTTAACACAAGCCTTTGAGCTTAGCTGGAGGGGTTAACAAGATTGCTAGTAATGTAGGACTCAATCCCTCATTGCTAGTTATCTTTTTTCTTAAGAGAAAAAAAAAAGTATACCGAACATCTGGCTCGATCGAGTCAATTTGAATTGTGTCATGTCTAACTACCATGAAGTATCTCTGAAGTTATTTACAAACTAAGTGTGACATGTATGAATAACGAGCTCATTTTTTGCCCGATTTGGAGATGATTGGATTTCATGATACGAATTGCCCAATAAAACTGTTTACTGTTTCGGGTTTTACGGGTCACGATGGCAAAAAAGTGCGGTCGAAATCTATGTTGTCGTGTGCCTATGATACTTAGTGCTTAGTATAATTTTAAAATACATTTTTATTAATATTTTTTTATATGTAATTTTCAATGGAATTTGTACGAAAATGTTGTTACTTATCACTTGGTCTGCTGTTACTCGTAAACTTGTAAAGTCTACTTAGCTGCGATAAATATCTTTGTAGTTTCACCTTGTTTTTTTCAAATCTTCAAAAATAACCATTTAGCTGGCGGGAGGGGGAACACTTGACTGTGACTCTAACAACAATTTCTAGTACTAAGGGTCTCTGAGCTGAAGCGGGGACAGACAGATAGACAGACGGGCGGACAGAGCGAAACTATAAGGGTTCTGTTTGCCGTTTTTGCTACGGAACCCTAAAAAGGATGAATTGAAATAAAAAGTTCTATGCCATAATGACATTAACTACGTTTATCAAATCACAATTTGCGCACGGCTTGTACACGGTAGAACGTCTTATCGTAAACACTGATCGACTGGTTAATGAGAACGACAAAATCATTTACCGACAAATCTTTTTGTTGAAAACACCCTTAGTCCGCGATTGGTTTTACAAAGAAATTCTTTACCGATACACAATAAAACTAAATAACCGGTTGGTTTTAAGAAGCTTTTAGCCGAATTGATTTGTCAGTGTTTTCTGATCCATTAATTTAATAGGTATTTATTAAACCAATCTGCAGATTGGTTTAATAAATACCTATATAAATATATTGGAGATTGCAATCTCCGGTGATTTTGCTAGTAAAATTTTATTTTGAACGATTATGAAGGCTTCTGTTATTTAAATGCACTGGTAACGTTGGACGATCCCTAGCCAGATGGACTGGATATGGAAGGCAGAGAGGACCAGTTGTGGCGTAAATTATGAGAGGCCAACCGATACAGGCAGATGATGATGATGATGATTATGACTGTCCGGTGATAAAATATACCACATCCCTCAGTTACACGTTGTACTATGTAGGAAGAAATCGATTTCAAGTACGACTTAAAGCCGCGGTATGGGTACCGTTTTTATTAGGGTTCCGTAGCCAAAATAGCAAAAACGGAACCCTTATAGTTTCGCCATGTTCGTCTGTCTATTTGTCCGTATTTCACTCAAAGACATTTTACTCAAAGACTACTCAATGAATCTTGATGAAATTTTGTGAAAAGGTGTCTTATAGTAGCCGCTACTTAGTTTGATAGCTAAATACCAAATATCAAAGTGTGGCATATCATTCGACAGGTCTTTTAAAAATATTTTAAGGTTTCTATATTTTTTTTTTGATTAAGTGTAATATTTTTGGAAATAATCCCTCCGAAAGTTGCATAAATCGTGACCCCCCCTTAAACCTTGAACCGTGTGACCAAAAAATATGAAAAAAAAATGTGATTTTTTCATATTTCATACAGCGCTTCATAAATAGTTTAAATTAAAATTATTTTGAATAAGATCGGAAATACTGTCATTGAGTTATTGCCGAAAAACTGCGTTTCTCAACAAAAGAGCGTAAGTGCCATGAAGATACGCTCTTCTGTTGCTGCAATTGTTCAAGGCTGCGGAAACCTACACTGAGCATGGTCCGACATGCTCTTGCCCGGTTTATTTTTATTGGCCTATTTTTAGTTGATAAGCTGGCAAATCCCGCTTTCAATTATTAAATTTAGCTTCATATTTCAGGATTTATTACCTTCGTTTCATGCCATCTACCGGCTCTCTAAGGACGTGACCTGCGGAGTTATTAAAGTAAAATGTCGAACGTGAAGCCAATGTGGAAGAAGCAATATACAGTACGATCAACGTAACTTGACCGGATAGAAGTTAGGTTTTTATCACTTTCGCGCATGTCATAGAGATGCGACCTTAAAATTACTTACGAAAACGTTTAATCGATTAAAAATACTAACAACATTTTAATTCAACAATATAAAAACACTATTTAAATGAGTTCATAAAAGTTTAAATTTAGAACAGTTACAGTAAATACTAAAGAAACTTTGAAAAACAATTTCTCTACGAAAATAATCACAAAAAAACATGAGTTAGTAATACTAATTATGACAATGTAATGCGTAATCGCATCTCTAATTATCTTGGTTTAATTACCGCCCCCGCCCCCCGCTTCCTGTCACCATTTACTTCCAAAAAATGCATCTGCGCAACCACTTGTCGCCTACTTCAGTCCGGCCTAGTTACGTTGATCCAACTGTTTATAAAGTCGGCCGGCAGAGTAACCCTCGTATGATCGATTTTATTTTTCAAAAATTATTGCATGGATTGATAAACGAATGATGCACTATTTTGTTTGGAATAGTTATTTGTTATCAAGAGGGTAAAGTTGCTTTTTAAACGCGTGCTCAATTTTGATGACCGAGCAAGCGAAGGATTCTAAACTAAAACTAAACGAAACTGAACTAAACTAAACACTAAACTAAACTAAACTAAACACTAAACTGAACTAAACTAAACACTAAAAAACTACTTCTGAACTAAAGCGTTAGCGAGGGAATCAAAAGAGCACAAGGTGAAAATCTTTGCACTCGAGTGTAAGAGATATGGCTACATAAGTAGACATATTTTTAATTGTACACAAGTTTAATTACACAGAAAGGTTAACGATAAAATGAATTGATATTATAAAAGTAGGTACTTGGGTACAGTTTGTTTATATTATAATAACAGACATGGCTATGCAAGTAGCCATATCTATATGTCAACTAGCGGCCCGTCCCGGCTTCGCACGGGTGGGCATGGGATCCCTAATTTTTTTAGTAATTGCGACTATAATTATAGATCTAAGCTATCCTATCTCTCAAGTTGGACCAAACTGCATATTGCGTGCAAATTTGAACGAAATCTGATAAGCGGTTTAGGAGTCCATCGCGGACAAACATCGAGACAGGAGATTTATATATATTAAGATTGTGTTCTAATGTGAACAATAATTGTATCACGAAATACATTATGACAAAGTAAAAGTACTTACAGGTTATGTTGTAATTCAGATTTATATGACTTGAGATGATTATAACACATTACAGAAGCACCATATAGTATGTTAAATAATCAATAAATTAGCGTCCACTCATCACAGTTTTATAGATTGAAATGTCAAATAACGTTGTTGCGGTTTGTTACTTCTTATATCGAAATTAATTACAACGGTGGTGTGTATTGTTGCTAGAAATATACCAATAATAAATAATAATTTAATTAACACGATTCTACGTGTTAAATTATTCAATGGGTTAAACTATAGGAAGTAAGATTATTCTCATAATACCCACTTATTTATAATATTTGGTAAATTTATTCTATAAAAGGACAGTTAGACTTTGATCGACAGATATTCTGACACCATTTTCTGACGGGACAGGTACGATCATAAAAAGTTGCTTAATTAAGAAACTGTTGTAATATTAATGTTTGTGTATTGTGTATATTGACTGATGACAAGATATTGCAATGTAATTCGATGATATAATCCTGTGTGGTTCTTATCAACTGTTTTACAGTGATGTGGATAACATTGCAATGATGTTGTTATTAGGATATACTTATTAAAGAGTTTTTTAAGTACACTATAGTACTTTGTGATATTGTGGTACTATTGTAATATGGTTTATAATATTAAAGTATTACTGTTTGTGTGTATTGACTGATGACATGGTATTGCAATATGATTTGATGAATATTGTATTGTGTGATTCCTATGAACTGTTTTACTGTGATATGGTTGAACGTTGCAATAATAGTCCTGAGTACATTACTGAGTTTTTTATAGTACCTTGTGGTACTATTATAGTGCAGTGTATTGCATTATAGTATTACTGTTTATGTGTATTGCAATGTTATGTTACAAAGTATCTTTATGGTATGTTAATTATAACTGATTGTAATGTAGTTGTAACGTATGTTATTATATGTTGTATGGCAAATCTTTATTAGGAGACGGGCTAGTTTCTTGTTGGCTTCTTTTCCTAGCCGATAGGTCCTCTTGGAACCAACATTAGTATACCTACCCGTTCCTAAATCCTTGATACAACCAGACCGAACATGTTTATGAATATATAATACTTGCCATTTATTTCTTTATATTATTTACCAACCTGGTTGTGTTAGATTACCTCTCAATACGAAGCTTATTGATAAAGAAGTTTAAGCCCACATTTAGTCAGCATTTTGAGTTAAACGCGTGAACGTGGACGTGAACAGATGATAAAGTCATTAACTTATATATATCCTGATGACGTAGTTATATATCTAGAACTTAAAGTAGTTATGTATCCTGACCAAATAATAAAATAGTCGTAGCATTTTTTTAAAGATTGAAGTTAGAAACTTGTAGAACTCGCTAAAATATCTATAGATTCTACTTCTATTTTGTAACAAGTGCAACACCTAACTTTTCATCGCACCTCAGCAATGAAATGACTAAATGCAAAAAGAACATTTGCGCATTATTAACAGTTTCAGTCAATTCTGTTGGCGTTAAATAAACTTTCTCGTCGCTCACTTTACCAACTTATTGCCTAATTAGGCCATAAGTAAAGCCGATTTTTAGTACGTTATTACAACCCTTTTGGCGAGTGTGGTACATGAAATACAAATTGCTTCCTGCGTTTTAGGTAGTATCGGGCACCTCCCCTGTCGTGCGTGCTGCTCACACTTAACTGTCTGGAGCGAGATATAACCCCCCCCCCCCCCTGCGTCGTGTGTGTCACACTTGTCCGGCGTCCGGTGAAATGTTCCCGGGATACACATACAGGTTCCATAGTCGAAATAGCTTCGTAAGTCAAAATAGCTTCGTCCATCCGTGCGTATGTCTCGAGCATTTTACTCGAAAACTACACAATGAGTACGCATTAAATTTGGAGCATAGATGTGTTGTATAAGCCGCTATTTATTTTTAGGCGGCACTCCATACAGGTAACAGAAGCTGGAAAAAATATTTAATTATTTCAGCAAACACCAACATGTGGCACATCGTTAATTTTTTATTTTTATAAAGTATCTATAGGTAATATGTATTTTCGATAAGTAGAGATATAAAAAACAATCACAAGTAAAGGACTACAAATAATAAACTTGTTCCAGATCGGTGCCCATGGGCATTGTGCCCAGAAGGCTGGCCGCATTTCCTCTTTGTATGGCCAGGCTTATTCGCTGGCCGAGGAACATGCCGGCCCTCTGGTCACCAGAGCTATCTCTTAGCCGCTTGGCCAGCTCCTGGTATAAGCGGTGTGTACCTGGTCCCCACGGTCCTAGGGTCTCGACTCCAAACGGCTCAAATATGCAGGTGTTGCTGAGCCCTGCATATTTACGCCGTTTGTTGGACTCCGCCGTTGACGCAGCAGCTCCGGCCTCTAAAGAGGTTTGTTGAAGATGAGACGGCGCCAGGGTGTCAACACAGGTAGCGTCCCAGACCAGGGGCCGTCCCATCTTCCACGGCACCAGAGTCATACCGTCAGGCCTCTTGCCATCGTTCCGTACTAGGCCGTTCGGTTCCAGAACAGCCGGTACAAAAACGCTAGCAAGGGTCCGACGGATGATGTCGTTGAGGCTGGTGTGCCGCGGAATTCGCCCAGCACTTCTGCCGCATGAAAGGCCGTGATGACCCAGCGCGTTTACCGCCTCCCCGCATAGACATCGGTGTGGAACGACGCAGTTTGCCCCCAATCGGAGAGATGTGGCAATGCGGAACGTTTGGTTATCTAGGAGCGTACCTAGATGGGGGGAGGGCAAGGTTTGTAACCACAGCCCCGATTCCCATTTAGCACCTGCAAGGAGACGGGCCCGATCCGTAGGACTGGTTGTCGTATTTAGTAGGTTGTCACGTACCAGTTTACAAATCGGTTCATCCCACAGCTTTTGTGATGCAGGGTTGGTTGGCAGGTTATCAGCATGAACGATGCCCTCCCAGGTTTCGATAGCTTCAGATTGATCGGTTATTGGCAGGTTAGTGTGAGGATGAAGGATTTTGGCGGTAAGGCTGTATGTGCTGTGGGTTGATGACACCTTTTTATATAGTGAATATTTTTGGATATAATCCCTCTGAAAGTTGCATAAATTGTGTCACCCCGCCCCCTTTTATATTTTGAACCGTGTGATCAAAAAATATGAAAAAATCATTAAGGTAACTTTTAACTAAAATTATTTTGGACATGATCGGATACACCATCTTTGAGTTATTGCCGAAAACTGCGCTTCACAACAAAAGGGCTTAAGTACCATGAACATACGCTCTTCTGCTGGTGCAATTTTTCAGATCATATTCTTTCATATGTAGTGCATTTATTTGTAATAACGGCTGCGAAACTCGGTTACCCAGTTTTTCTTACTTTTACCATTTTATACCCGTTGTAACTTCTAAACAATAGGTCTGGTTTGAACAATTTAAAAAGGAATTTACGCGCGAATAATCAACCATAATAATTAAACTATTTAAATGAATAAGGATTAATAGCATTGTTTCGCTTCTACCCGTATTTCGATGAACAAATTTGAACAAAAAGTGGTAATTGTGACTTAACTTTTATAGTTAGACATATACCCACGCGTACTTTTTGTGGGTAATAATGAGTACTATATGTATGTAGTTGATGTAGCAAAATGTTTTAGATCTTGTGTTACATTATTGCAATTTTCGTAGGAATCTCTAATTTTTTTGACAGTAAAATGCCTACAACCTATGTTACTCCTTGATAATTAAGCTTTCTAATTGTGAAAGAATTTTTAAAACGGGACCAGTAGTTTCGGAGCCTATTCAATGCAAACAAACAATAAAAACTTTCCTCTTAATAATATTAGTTTAGATAATAGGATGAACGTCTGATTGACCATTATAATTAAAAAATCTAAAAACCCGCCTGCTCAAAAAAGACTAAAACAAAATAAACTTAAATCATGCAGTCGGAGGCATTCATGAATCCCAGTGAACTTACTAAATTGCCTCCGACTGCATGATTAAGGTTATCTTGTTTCAATCTTTTTTAAGCAGGCGGGTTTTTTTATTATTAAATTTATTTTTTAAATACTTTTTAGTGCTTAGTTGTAAGACGTAATATAACGTAATAATAACTGTAACTACCGAAAATTTTAGTGAAAATAGTTGACAACAAACTTTATATCGCTATATATCCCAAAGAGGCATTTTAAGTGAAAAATGATTTAAGAAACCTCATTATGATTTCAAAATACCTACACGATGATACCCATATGACATAGTTTGTTGACTTTTTTTATCTATCACAATATGGCGTCTGGCTGTCGCCATTTTGAATTTCGATTGCTGTCATATCTTTAGCGACGATCGCAAGATTAATACGCATTGATTGACTGCGTATCTATGAATCATCAAAATCGGCCAACGCGTTTGGTCTTTATAGTACTACAAAGGAACATAACTACATACATACATACACGTCAAACACATTACCCTCCGCAGTCGGGTAAAAAGACACTATTAAAACGTGCTTTTAGTACTTTAATCATTTATTCACTTTACGTGGCTTAGAAGAAGAAAGTGGAAAACATATTGTTTTTTTTTATGATTATGTCAGTCTGTGCTATTTAACTATATGTAAAAAGTTATTGACACCCATCCCTCTTCCAAAGTAATATTGAAATGTATACGATAATAGTACATTAAGATATAAGTGCGGTAAGTTGAAAATTACAGCCGAGGCGATATTGCTACAACAAAGCTAAGGCTGTAATTATCAAAGCGCACGTATGTCATACGACGTTTTATAACATATTTGCGAAGAAATAAATAAAAAAAACAATAACAAACAGCAAAAAGAAAAAGCACGCGGAAAAATTTTTACATGTTCACAAATTAGCGATGCGCGCGCATCAGCGCTTTTTTTTAAGGTAAAGGCACAAAAACAGCCAGTATTACTAATAAAGTAAATAAATATTTTTGTGCTTTGTTACAGAAATGGTTGTAATTTATGGTCAACATTAATTAAATTATGGAATTAAATGTTTACTTATTATATTTTATCTCCCAAAGTTAATTTATTATTTTATTCATAAAATGTTGACCCCTTTTCTGACATAAAAACTCTTTGCTAAGATTTAAAAAAGTACCGTTCGTTTTAGACAGAGAATCTTGTTAAACCGTGCGTTTTACCTTATTAAAAAGAAACTCGTGCGTTTTACATTACAATAACGCACAAGTTCGTACAGAGAAACCCTGATATAAACAGAAGAATTAGTCAAATAGAAAGAGTGAACCTTCTATCACCTTTTTTAAACAACTAGGAACAAGTGATGAATGACTGTCGAGTTGCGTATTTGTCGAGCTGCGTGTTTGACGTGATGCAAATATGACAAGATTGCTTTCTGTCAACATGCGTTTTCTGGCAAAATGCGAATTTGACAACTTGCACGACATACGAATAATCCGATAACTCCACTTTAAAATAATAATAATAATGATATCTTGGGACAACTCACACACCGCAATCTGATTCCAAACTAAGCAGAGCTTGTACCTACTATGGAAACCAGACAACCGATAAACATACTCATATATTTCTAAATACATACGAGTACATATTATAGATCAATAACACCCAGACACAGAATAAACCATCGTGCTCATCACACAAAGTTTTGTCCTGGGTGGGGATCGAACCTCACGACCTCTTGCGTAGCAGTCGGATACACTCCCACCGCGCCACAGAGGCAGTCTAAATATAAGTCTAGTAATATTGGCTTTGGTTGTGGAAGCATCCTTTGACAACTCCAATATTTTTTGTTTGATTCACATGTTACACCTACAAGTTTATTACCACCTACAAGTTATTTATTATTTCTTGCTCGAGAAGTTCGTTTTTGGACTTGGCTTATTGCCTACTTATTTGTCACAATATAAGTATAAAAAAACTATTTATTTTCCTAATCAAATTTTTGTATAATTATGAAGTGTTATCTTCTAGGCTTGCCTACTAGGCATGGATGTACTGGTGTATGGAGTAAGGGTGTTATACATTATACAACTGCCTACCTACCTAATTATAGTCGTAACTCAATAAAAGACTCACTTGTACATAAATAAGTAACTAGAGATGTTTACAAATTGATGAAATAATGAAAGATCAAAAAATGAAAGAAAAAAATGTTTCTACAAAAAGATTTTTTTTGTTAGGCGTGGAATTTCTGAAACGCAAAATGACTGATTAGCGAGTTGTCAGGTATTAGTATTATGTTATAAAAAAATAATAATTATAAAAATAAAAAAACCCGTCTGCACAAAAAAGATGGAAACAAGATCCCCTACACAATTATACAATTTCATGCAGTCGGAGGCATTTTACTAAGTTTATCGAGATTCATTAATGCCTCCGACTGCATGAAATTGTATAATTATGTAGGGGATCTTGTTTCCATCTTTTCTGTAACTTTTTAGTAGTAGTAGGATGTAACCAATGTAACAACTTACTGTTTTTTTAGTATAACAGTCATAATCATGGTATACATTTTTGAAATGCATAAGATGAGCTCTTTAATTTGATACCCATATTGCAGTATTCGAAACAACTAATTTTTTCAGACCTCTTTATTTTGACATCTCATAGCCGCCATGTTTGTTTTTTTAAAAACGTCACCTATCTAAGAACACTTGGGCAATTAAGGCGAATCTAACGAAGTGTGAATTGTATAAATCCGTTCAGTGGATTGTGAGATATCAGGTAATAAAGAATATTACATACATACATACATACAAGATACGCGCTAAAAACATAACCCTTCTTTACAGACGGGTAGTAATTTTTTTGAAAATTTATGTTGATTTATACAGACAAATAAATATGTTTTCGATTTTACACAGTTGAGAGAAATAATTTTGTTAATAATCATTACGTATGGACGATTGTGCATTTTTTTAAAGGGATACCTACTATTACTATCTGATATTGCTGATTTGATTTTATTTAATTGATGTTGATTTATACTGACAAATGAAGTATTTTATTAATAATCATAACTTGATTTTTTTTCAATCAAGATTGATCTAGCATACTGCGAATCTGTCATTACGCGAATTTGTCATTATGCGAATCTGTCATTACGCGAATTTGTCAGTATGCGAATCTGTCATTATGCAAATCTGTCATCACGCGAATTTGTCAATATCAGATCTTGTCATTTTGCGACACGCGGCATTATTAGTGTCTGACAACTTGCTAATTTATTATTTTGCGTTTCTGATGTTCCTCGTCTAAACCTAGTTAGGCATAGCTAGAGCTTTTTAAAATTATATATTTTTTTAAAAAAGGTGGTCACATTCGAGTCGGCCTCGCGCTCTAAAGGTGCAGTACAAATTTGTAGGTAGGAACGTAAATAGTTCGTTCATCACGAGAATCAAGTTTCAAAGAGAAAAATAAACTGTATTAAGGGACATCCTTAACTTCGCCGTGGAAAAACTATTATGGTGTAAGAGTATTTTCCCATACATCGACACAGGCCGCGGCTATTTTACCAACTGCTAATATCTAAGTTTGTATCAAAAACATTTTTTGTGATGTACTTAACTACAAATCTATTAAGTTTAGATTTATTTCTACTACTTCCGAAATTTCGTGATTTCTGGTTAGCGGTAGATATTTATGTAGGTTTTATTTCCCTTGCGAATGTCAAAACATATAGCATAAACAGAGCATAAAAGGCCATATCTTTTAAATCCGCTGAACAAAGGAGTTTAACTTTCACTGCTCCAAGGGATTGTACACCTAACTATTAAATATTCGTATTTTTAACTTGATACCCCCACGCCTCCTCGAATAAAAAGCCCCGAGAGACGGACAGATAGACGGACAACGACATGATCCTATAAAGGTTCCATATTTTCCTTTTGAGGTACGGTACGGAAGATATAATTTTTTGAAGAATATAGCCATAGATATAGCCTACAAAGACAACGTGTAGTAATAACAGTACTTTATTTTAGAGCGAGAGCTATAGAATATTATTTTAATATGGAAACGTTATTATTTTAAATTTTAATTGTCTAATTCATCTTTAGAAGATAAATTAAAATCATCGCTTGTGAGCTATCTTCGGCAGTGTTTATCATTAATTAATGTTCTATATAAATAGTATTCAGGTACTATGCCGAATGTTTCAACATGATCTCTTGAATATTTGGATGAAGGATTTGTTGTTTTTAGAGAGCCTTTAACTGAAATAGAAATTAGGTATTTGAATATCAAGTCAAATTAGAATATTTTATACGTCAAAACGATTCACTTTCTTTAAATTATGTCGCAAATTAACATATGCAATTTAACATTATGACGTCAATGTGATCCGGTGTCAAGCATTTACTTTTAGAATATATTCTGATGATTACAAATACAAAAACCTCAAATTGTGGAACGAACATTTTTTTCCAATCATTTTAAGACGTATTGTTACCTGATTAGAGTAAAATAATTTATTGTTATTGATTGATTTGACATTTAAATTATAAATACCCAAAACTTAAAACTTTTATACTTAAATGGTTTCGTAGCTAAATAGGCAAAAACGGAACTCTTATAGTTTTGGTACGTCTATCTGTCTGTCTGTCTGTCAGTCCGTATGTCACAGGCATTTTACTCAAAGACAACTCAATGAATATTGATGAAATTTGGTGAAAAGGTTGTAGTAGTCGCTACTTAGGTTAATAGCTAAATAATAATAATAAATATTTTTTTAGGAGGGGCATTCCATACATGTAACAGAAGCAGACATTTTTTTAGCAAACATCTACGTGTGGTACATCATTAGACCGGTCTTTCAAATCATTTTAAGGTTCCTAATAAAATTTTTTGATTGAGTGAATGTTTATACATATAAATTGTGTACCCCCCTTGACTTTTGAACCGTGTGACCTAAAAATATGAAAAAAATCACAAAGGTAGCGCATAATCAATACTTTACAGACATGGTATTACATTGTGAAAATATAGGGGCCATTCATTACAAAGAACAAACTATAACAGAACTAGACAAGATCGCTGAACTTTTTAACACTTTCTTTATTAGCTTAACTAACAGCTCAGCAACATCATTAGACTCACAATATACTAAAAATATACCAAGACAGCGTTCTAGTTTGATCTTAAAACCTTGTACAGACTTAGAGGTTATTAATATAATTCTAAGTTTAAACAACACTAAAGCTATAGCTATTAGGTTTTGATGGTATCATACATAGGTGGACCCATGTAATAAAAAAATGCATTGGTACTATTTTCCCTGTGTTGAAACATTTAATAAATTTGTCTTTGTCTGGAGGTGTATTCCCAGAAAAATTAAAATTATCTCTAGTCAGACCTTTACACAAAAAAGATAGCAAATCTAACATAAACAATTATCGCCCCATAACTCTGATACCAATATTTGCAAAAGTGTTTGAAAGAGTAATGCACAGTCGCTTGTCTGATTTTCTAATCAAATATAATATTATAAGGAAAGAATAGACTGGCTTCCAGAAAAATAAATCCACAACCTTAGCTGCATTCAAATTCATTGAAAATGTCACTCGCCACATTGATAAACGCACACTAGTCTCAGTAATATTCTTTGACTTGAGCAAATCCTTTGATTTTGTTCATCATAAATTGCTCCTCGAGAAATGTGAAAGATATGGCTTACGAGGACCTGTCCTTGATTGGCTAAAAAGTTACTTGACAGAACGCAAACAGCTTGTAGAGCTGAGATCCATAAACGAAGACCTAATACAAACCAGTTACAGATCTAGCCCTTAATTCAATAGCTATGGCGTGCCACAGGGGAGTATTCTAGGCCCTCTGCTTTTTCTCCTCTACATAATTGATTTGCCCTCTATAACAAGGCACCAGTGTTGTTCGCTGATGATGTATCAATTGTTATTGCAAATAAAGACAAATCGAGGCAATATGAAAATGTATTGAATGCTGAGGTAGAATCAATTTCGAACTGGCTAGAAAGTAATAACTTGCATGTAAATATATCAAAAACTAAATTAGTCACCTTCCACAATCATAATAATTATGATAAAATAAAGTATAATAGTAATTTATCATTTAAGGGCGAAATTATAGAAAAATATGAAGAAATTCAATTCCTGGGATTAACTTTAGATAGACACTGTAACTGGAAGGCACACATACAATCGCTCTGCAAAAAACTTAATAGGTTCGTGTTTGCACTAATAAAAATTAGGCGTACCTCTGGACAGAAAACGACACTAACTGCATATCACGGTTATGTTGCTTCAGTTTTAAGATATGGTTTGCTACTCTGGGGAAATTCACCAAACGTAAATGAAGCTTTTGTTCTCGAAAAGAAATGTATTAAGGCTATATGTGCCGTTGGGACATTAACATCTTGTAAACCCCTATTTAAAAAACTATAACTTCACACACTAGCAGGTCTATACATATTACAGGCGTGCTGTTTTGTTAGAGATCATGCATATTTATTTAAAAAATGAGAGGATAATGTAGATTCCAAAGTCAGGAAAAGAGATCCAACAAGACTGGTAATGCCTATAAGAAAAACCGCTTTATCTCATAGAAATTGTCACATCATGGCAATCAGAATATTCAATGGAATCCCAAAGGCTATATGAGATTTCCAAATAAGAAATTCAAAAAGTGCTCAGTGATTGGCTACAAGAAAAATGTTTATATTGGGTAGATGAACTCTTCAAATTGTGACATGTGTAATATATTAATAAATGAATATGTTGTGTATTGAGTTAAATACTGATTGGATTAATTGAATATATATGTAAATATAATATTAAACAATTGACATGATACATTAGTAACCAAATTTTTTTTTATTATCAAACAAACTAGTTTAGTTACCTTAATTTATTTTTATATTTATTAACATTAATTTATTGACAAATCTTTGAGACATTAATTTTAGAAGTTTTTATAAGACTGCTTGGTATCCGATTGTTATAGCTGAGTTATTTATGTGGATTGTTTTATGTGTCTGCTGTCTTGTCGCTTGATTGAGGACTGTTTGCATGTTGGGTTAACCGACGAAATTTGTGATACTTTTTATTTAATGTAACACCTTGTACACTACCATCTTTCACGCAAATAAAGATCATTTCATTTCATTTCATTTAAACTAAAATTATTTGGAACATGATCGGATATACCGTCATTGAGTTATTGCAGAAAAACTGCGTTTCTCAACAAAAGGGTGTAAGTGCCATGAACAAACGCTCTTCTGCTGATGCAATTTTTTAAGGCTGCCGAACCCTACACTGTGCATGGTCCGACATGCTCTTGCCCGGATTTATTCCTAAGTTAGTTCAGCGTTCACAAGAAACGTTAAAACGGGCCCATTGTTGTCAATTATATCGTTTATGTAATTGTTGTGATGATAAACGGCTCTCAACTGTCTATGTACCCACAACAGAACATTGATAGGTACCTACTAGAGGTAGGCCACAGATTACATAACATACTTATTCATATTTTATGTAGCCAATATTGTTGGTTGACGAAGACAAAGATTTTTCATAATAATAATTAATCGCTGTTTCATAGTAAGATATTTTCATTAGCAAATAAAATCTATGTCATTTAAAAACGTATAAAATTTAGAAACTAGGATATGATCTGTGTGATGTTATTGATAATTAAATATAGGTATCAGTGACTGTAATTAGGAAAACGATTTATTTATTGCTATTTATGTTTATTAATGTTGATAACACGTTTGATGTGAATTAACCCTTTACCGCAGACATTAAAAAAGAATCGACGGCAAGTGTTATTGTTCATTTGACCCTATTGTATAGTATAGTATGTTTAAAGTACTTACAACAGGTACGGTCCAAGTTACATAAACGGCTTTTGTTTCCAACAATTTCCTTTTTTATTTCTAACGGCTTTTGTTTTTACGCATTACGTAACTGGTATTTCCTTTATTCCTTATTTGAGAGGTTTTATTCTACCCTTATATTAAAAAAACACAATGTATAAAACTGGCCTAGGTAAAAAAGGGCCCCCACCTAACCTATATCTAATTACAGAGAGTACAGAAGTTACAAAGAGAGTTCATTCGTACTTACTTCGAGTAACATAGACATTGTTCATGGACAGAGTGTCAGACCACTTGGAACCACTTTCTTCAGAACGCATTCCGAGATGCAGTGTCCCTGTCCAATGTCTATATGTGCGTTTTACATTCGATACCTATTCTCGGTACGTTGTGACTTTGCGATGTTCCCGAAAGATATTTCGAAGGTTACAATAATATCATAAAACTTAATGACGTTTTAATCTTTAATAATATTATCTATACTAATATTATAAAGCTGAAGAGTTTGTTTGTTTGTTTGTTTGTTTGTTTGAACGCGGTAATCTCAGGAACTACTGGTCCGAATCGAAAAATTATTATACTGTTGGATAGCCCATTTATCGAGGAAGGCTATTGGCTATATAACATCACGCTACCACCTATAGGAGCGGAGCAGAAATGAGAAATGTTGCAAAAACGAAGAAAAATTAAGCATACGAAGTTGCGCGGGTCAGCTAGTTATAAATAATAAGAACCAAGTCTGGGACCCCTCAAATAAATATGGTTATCGAGCATATCGAGATACCTAATAACGAGGTTAATCAATGTTACCACTGACGCTTAACCGGTGGTAGATCTAAACTATAGGCCGTCTTGATGGGTACAACAACAGTGACAGTTATTTTTCCATGAAAATAGTGATGTTAAGACACGGTACACTGCAGCAAGTGTAATAACTGGGCAAATTGAAAAGTTACGGTGACATTCAGATCTTTGTCTAACAATAATTTGGGTGGCACTAATACTGTTACGGAATATCGTGACGCTTACCATCAGGCATACATTCTGCTCATCTTCTCATTAATTTCGTAGCATAAAAAAAAATATTGTCTGTAAAATCAGTTTACGGACGATAATTTTACGTAATAACGTCATAAACAAACATTCATGACATATCGCCATTCGCGTTGCTGCCAATCAATAACGTTAGTTCCAATTGTATCGCATGTCATGTCGCTGCAATCGCCATTCGCTGTTGCTTAGCCACCAATCAATAACGTAACTGCTTAGCAATTTGTCAATAACGTGACACTCTTTCGTGAGAGCAGCCGGTTATCGATTTATAAGACGTTATCACGTCAAAACGGGTGCCCGTTTTCGGAAATTTTCACGTCCCTCCGAGCCTTGGAGAGCACGTTAAACTGCCAGTCCTATTATTATTATTTAGGCGTGCGTAGGGCCGAAGCCAACACGTAGAGGCCCATTAGACAATTTAATCTAAAGGCTAAGTGACACTGAGCGACGATTATATCGCTGTTTACTCTATGGAAATGTACCCAACGACAATCTCCGGTTTTTAAGAAAAAGAAAGAAATTGAGTTGATTGGAGACTTGAGACTATGGCGCCTGCAAACACGTGTTAAAGACACGGACGGATGGGCAGGCGGTAGGTTACTTGTCAACTCAATAAATGGGCTCTTGAAAACGGCCGTTCGGTAGAACGAGAAGGCGGAAACATATCCGGACCGGATTATTATTATTATTATATTTGAGTACTCTATGTATTCAATCGAAAGTGAGCTTACAAAAAAGGACCTGAAAAGTTTTCTTAGTGCCACATGCTAGTTTCTCATAAAAATCAATGGAACATTTCAATTGAATTTCTCGGGGTGTATTTTGCATGAATAATTTAAAACAACGTAAATAAAATCGGATAATGACGCCTATCACCACATTAATGGATCGAACAAGGGTTTTTTAGAGTACCTGTAGCAATTTCAATTCTGTGGTAGAATACCAAAAGAATATTTCACGCATTTTTTCCACCAACTATAACATAAATGTGCTTACTGAATTAAAAATATTGAAAGTATCCGTGTCCCATAATTGTAAATTATCGTCTATTCAGAGCAATCACATACTTCACTGAATGTCATTCACCCATTCATACCATTTTATCCTCAAAAAATATAATAATATGATAGTAGCAGCTCTTTCTACTTTCATGTTTTTTACGAGACATCGTTTTTAAAAGCAAAATAATTACGGCAATGTGAATACAAATCTGTACTTAAGTACTTACGTAGGTACCCTTTTTATATTAAACTTGGAACTTGGCAGAAACTTCGAACATCTAGATTTGAACTCACGACTAAGTTAAGAAAACCGTACTAATCCTTCCTTTGTTAACTCTCTTTTAGCAGCCAAATCCCAAACTTACTACCGCGCGTACTACAGCTAGAACACGCATACTATCAATAAGGGTTTTCATTTTGAAGATTTATTTCACTTCTCGTAATAATACAATGAAACTAGTATAGAAAGTAGCAGTAGAAAATTGTTCTCAAGGCGCCTAATGAAAAGCTCATAGCAATTTTACAGTAAGTGCATGTTGCTATTTCACATCGCGTAGGATTGTCCCACTGTTGTCGTAGTTTATGCAACGCACATATAACTGCCGCCTTATTTGACCTAGTCCCTCTCGCATTTATTATTTATGAAAGCCTGTTTATCAATCTCAATGGAATGAATATGTTATTCCTGTTATAGAGATACGTACAAAATAAGGGTAGTCTTATGTACAATAGTTATGTCCAAAAATCCCGAAGAATGAAAGTCATGAAGTATTCATTTCCAATTTTAATTATCAAGGATAACCCATAAATCAATGTAGTTTATTATTAATTCATTCGTTTAATAATTGAGTACCTAAATAATATTAGAACCAGCTACAAAATGTTCATGTACCTACTGTGGCGATAATTTTGTACGAATAAGATATATGTGTGTAATTTGTTTTATATGTGTTCTCTCGAAGAATGTAATTAGTAAGTATTGTTTTTTTACGAATTTCCAACCAAACGTGACTAGAATACAGACGTAACAGTAACTGATACCCGCCCACACATACCTACTTAAGCGCAAAGAGCATTATAAAGCTACTTTAGTGGGTACCTAGCAAATTCAATTGAATAATGGCTCTGGTCTAATCCAGTTCTCATCTGTAGTAATTGTAAACAAAACAAAAACAATACATAAAAAATTAACCAACCTTTGAAAACTTCTATTCATTCTTAATTTTTCATTCCTCGAACTTTTTCCATTTATAACTTTGTGTAAAATCACTTCACAATTCACAGCTTCAAAAAAAAAATCAGAATGTCAGAATTTATTCAAATAAATCAAGGCTAAAAATGAACATAAACAATTCACATTTCACAATCTTCTTAAGAGCACGAAGCTTTTCATATTTCAACATAAATATGTAAAAAGTTCATTCAAAACGTAACATCGAACATAAATCAGTAAAGTTTTAGCGTACACGAGCGCCTGGCGCGAGATTCCGAGCAACACTGAATGTACGCTGAATGAGCAAATTCACACAGGCGCTCTTTCGGGATAACTCATGCATTCGTGATCGTTAGTAACTAAGGCACAACTTAACCTTGTAAATTACAAAGAACCTGTGCTAATGGCAATTAATATTGAAGTCGATTCAAGCTTGCTTGGAAGAATCTAATTAACGTTTCGTGACTTATCTTTCTTTGCGGAAAAAATATTAAATTTGCAGTTACTCCTTCTTTCTGCTTTAAAAACACTTGTCTTTATTTTACTTTAGGAAGTAAATATTTACCTTAAACCAAGAAAAATTTAGCTCGTATTGTCCGAATTTTCGGTCCTATTTTCTGCTTCTTAAAATAAATTTAATAGGTAGGTAGATAGATACAAGGGATTGACCTCTATGAATGAGTTTCCTGTGAGCTTATAACTAATGGTTGTTGTACCAAGAGTATAGACAGGGCGTACCAAATGTCAAAATCAAATGTAAATCTTGTTGTCGTCGACGGTAGCCTGTCCGGCTTAATAGTATTACATGTAGAGGTCAGTGGTACAAACAGTAAAAAATAATATATTCACTACAAAATATTAATAGTACTATATTAATAAAAATGTTTTCGATATCTATGGGGCCCAGCCGAATAACGTACGACAAATCTTAAACTATCAATTTTCGACTTGGCCGAAACTTCGTTCGAAACGAAAACAAAGTTTCGGTCGGCCACTACTCCAAAGTAAGTATTTAATATTTTTTTCATCTTCGATTTTTATGGGCCCGTGAGCGCAACCCTATTATTTTCGCCGAAGATAACGAAATTCGGTCACAACTATCAATAGAGATGCGTGTCAATAAAACCGAATCCTTTGTAGGTCAAATATATACCTATGACATTGACGACAACTCGTGTCTATTACTATGTATATTAGTACCTATACTTTTACCTAGATAAGAAATTAACAAAATAAGAAATCATTAGTTAGAAGCTTGTTTGGCTGGCTACGGAAAAACCTGAAAAGTAGCCAATAAAATCGAGATATAAAAGTTAACTGCTACTTTGCAGTAATAAAGGGTCTTTCAAATAGAGCGGGTCGATATTAATCATCTGTGGCGGCCATTTTGATTTGGCGGCATCTGTCAAATCTGTTTTTTCTTATTCAGTCACTGATGCCAAATCACCATGGCAAGTTACACGGTTGAGCAGCATGTGCAAATGATAAAACTATATTATCAAAATGAGTGTTCGTTAGTGAAAACGTTGCGCGCATTGCGCCCATTTTACGGCAGACGCGGTGGCCCTTCAAAGTCTACTCTCCAACGATTGGTGACTAAATTCGAGACGACCGGTTCGGTAAACAACCAACCAACACCTTTACGTCAAAGGAACGCCAGATCGGCCGAGAACATCGCCGCTGTACGTGAGAGTGTTCAGGAGACTCCGAAGCAGTCGATTTCTCGCCGTGCACAAGAACTCGGCCTTTCGCAGACTTCAACTTGGAGAATTTTGCGTCGGGACTTGGGTCTGCATCCATACAAGATCCAACTGACCCAGGAGCTCAAAGTTAATGACCATAGACAACGCCGTGTGTTCGCTGAATGGGCATCGGAACGCTTGGAAGAGGACCCCGATTTTGGCCAAAAAATAATCTTTCTTTAATCGACGAGGCACATTTTTGGATGAATGGTTTTGTTAATAAGCAAAATTGCCGTATATGGGATGACCACAACCCACATGAGGTTCACCAGATAGCAATGCATCCAACATAACGCAGGCCATCGCTCAGATTCAGCAGGATCTATGCAGCAGAGTCATTAAAAATTGGACCTCTCGGATTTGTGCCACCATGCGAAGCCGCGGCGGACATTTGAACGATGTCATATTTCATGCATAATGGCATAAACGGGCCTTTCAAATAAAAAAAAAATTTCGTTAATATCTCACACACATCTAGTTTTATTCAATTTTAACATCGACCCGTCTTTGTTGAAAGACCCTTTATAAAACCTACCTAAGTATACCCAGGTAGGTTTTATATTACTGCAAAGTGCTTTAAGATGAGTCTTAACAAACAAAAAATGGCACCCGTTTCTTCTAAATTTTGAAATATCTCCCGATACATTTACGTATTTTTACGAGGACTGAAAACGCTCGTAAGCGCGATGCTACCTAAATAAAACTCAAGAGAACACGTTGCAAGAGAGGGAGAACTGTTAACGTACCTATAGGCACATGCCTACAAAACTCAAACTCCAAAGTAATTACTTTGTTTATTTAATAACGAAAGCGCCGGTAGCCTAATGGCTAAGGCATCGGTCTCGCAATCTTGAGGTCGCAGGTTCGAATCCTACCCATTATACTACCGACAAGAACCTACTCCTAACACAAGCTATAAGCTTAGCTGGAGGGGTTAACAGGATTGCTAATAATGTGGGATGACAATCCCACACTGCTAGTTATCTTTAAAAAAAAAATGGTCTCCTAAACGATGATCCATAGATGGGTGAATATTTTTGAAATTATCCCACACCTCCATGCCTCGGATTGCACGTTAAGCCGTCAGTCCTGAAGGCCAATTCATGTATTTAAAGCAGTACAGTTACAGTGCAGTTGCAGTTAAGTTTCGATTAAAACGGCCCTATTCGTATTCTTGCTTGCGCACCGTACTAGAATGTCATTATCGCCCTCTCGAGACGCATACCTGACGCAAGCGTATTTGAGATCTATCCCAAAGTTATAAGAATACAAAAATGGCAGTTTTAATCGAAACATAACTGCAACTATATTACAGACAAGTATTTTTTTTTAGTACTATAATGACAAAAACGTTATGTCACTTGTGGTCGCTAGATGGCGTAAAAATCGAAGCTAATGATACACTGTTGCTGGGGGGTATGTGTTCATTTGAACATAGTTCTATCTCAGAGGCGCAAAGGTGTTCGCCGAGAACCCACGTGCGTATATAAACAGTAAATATCCCTAATATTATTATAAATGTGAAAGTTACTCTGTCTGTTACACTTTCACGCTCAAACAGTTAACCGATTTAGATGAAATTTGGTATGGAGATAGTTTGAGTCCCGGGGGCCATCCACGCGGGCAGAGCTGCGATCGAAAGCTAGTATAACATAATTTGATGCTATGATTTTAAGCATTAATAACCAATACAAACATTCCAAAATGGTTTAACCGGTTTGTGTTATTCTATAATTATATTATATTTTTTATATATTTGTCGAATTGAAAGTTCAAATTGGCCTCCTGTAAAATAAGTATTTTCAGTTATGACGTTCTTGAAATAAGTGAGCGATATATAGGTATCAGTTCCTCTGAAAACTGTCTTGTGGAACAGCTACGAGCACCAATGTGTATAACAATAATCTCCAGTGTGAGATAGATTTAATTTAAAACGACAGGTACATGGATTTTTACAACTCTGTTTGGGCGCTACGATGCTACATACAAACACACACATGAAACCTATTTGTCCTCCTTGGTATCAAAAGTTTAAAATCATTGAAATCAATATTAAATTTCTAGTAATCAACCTCATAAGAGACCTATCAACTACACAGGCGATATTATAGTGCACAAGTATGTGCGCAAACACAAATACACTCTCTAATCCCTTACTCTCATCTCATTCGTGACAGAAATTCGAATGTAGAATTTACACTACTTTAATAGAAAAATACAGTATTTACAAAAGTACAATTCACATTCACATTGCAAGCAAGATTCACACGTGTAGTGTAAATTTTCCAAGAAAACGAATTGGATTTCTTTGGATGTGTAGGTACATAATCGTGTTTCTGAATGTACGGAGACAGAAACAGTACCTAGTTACTGTGACTACAATAAATAATGATTGCATCATGTATTTGTAACGGCTAAATATTGGTAGGTACCTACTGTGTGTAGGAGAAAATTAAACAAGTTTGTTATGTGCATTACTACTGTAATAAACATGACAAACTTGTGTTAATTATTGTTATTTGTGTTTTTTTTTTATTAATATGTTTTTAATTTTGTTATACAGAATGTTTGGAAGATCGATGCAAAGCCGTAAACCAGAGCTAGTATAACCTATTTAGAACCATTTGAACTAAACTTGTCTTAGACAAAATGCGACTTTTAATTTTTAGCAAATATTTATTAGTTTTTGATACCAAAACCCAAAATTTTGCAGTTAGTTGCAAATAATGGCTAGTTTAAATAATAAATCATTTATTTTTTATTTCATTTTATTAAAGTAATGTGTAAACAATCTAATAAAACATGATTATGCCACGCATTTGTGACATGAGATATTTTTTTTACAGTAATGAAAAGTTTATGTAATTTTTTTAATTTGTGAAATCCGTATTTTGAACCACGCAGATGACTTAAAAATTATTGAAATTAGGGTCTACACTACTTTGCTCTGTAGACCATTATTCGCAACTAGCTGCAACATTTTGGGTTTTGTCATCTATACTAATATTATAAAGCTGAAGAGTTTGTTTGTTTGTTTGAATATTTTCATTTTAATGTCGTCAAAATACGGATTTCATAAATTAAAAAAAATTACATAAACTTTTAATTACTGTAAAAAAATATCTCATGTCACATATGCATGTCATAATCATGTTTTATTAGATTGTTTACACATTACTTTAGTAAAATTAAATAAAAAATAAATAATTTATCTTTTAAACTGGCCATTATTTGCAACTAACTGCAAAATTTTGGGTTTTAATATCAAAAACTAATAAATATTTGCTAAAAATAAAAAGTCACACTTTGTTTATGACAAGTTTAGTTCAAATGGTTCTAAATAGTTTATACTAGCTCTGCTTTACGGATTTGCATCGATCTTCCAAACATCCTGTATAACAAAATTAAAAACTTATTATTGAAAAAAAAAACACAAATAACATTAATGAAGACTAGTTTGTCATGTTTAATACAGTAGTAATGCACATAACAAACTTGTTTAATTTTCACCTACACACAGTAGGTACCTACCAATATTTAGCCGTTACAAATACATGATGCAATCATTATTTATTGTAGTCACAGTAACTAGGTACTGTTTCTGTCTCCGTACATTCAGAAACACGATTATGTACCTACACATCCAAAGAAATCCAATTCATTTTCTTGGAAAATTTATACTATACGTGTGAATCTTGCTTGCGCGACATGTGTTTCAGTACTTTTGTAAATACTGTCTTTTTCTATTAAAGTAGTGTAAATTCTACATTCAAATTTCTGTCAAGAATGAGATGAGAGTAAGGGATTAGAGAGTGTATTTGTGTTTGCGCACATACTTGTGCACTATAATATCGCCTGCGTAGTTGATTAGTCTCTTATGAGGTTGATTACCTACTAAAAATTTAATATTGATTTTAATGATTTTAAACCCTTGATACCAAGGAGGACAAATAGGTTTCACGTGTGTGTTTGTATGTAGCATCGTAGCGCCCAAACAGAGTTGTAAAAATCCATGTACCTAGTCGTTTTAAATAAAATCTACCTCACAATGGGGATTATTGTTATTTTTTTTTTTGTTAGAAGATAACTAGCAATGTGGGATTTTCGTCACACATTACTAACAATCCTGTTAACCCCTCCAGCTAAGCTCAATGGCTTGTGTTAGGAGTTGGTTCACGTCGGTAGTATAATGGGAAGGATTCGAACCCGCGACCTCACGATTGCGAGACTGATGCCTTAGCCATTAGGCTACCGCCGCTTCTATTATTTATTATTTATATTATTATTTTTTTTAAACTTTCGCGATTTTTATACATATAAGATATATTTCGGGACTTAATCGCTTGAATTATTTAAAGGTAAGAACCTTTTATTTACCCGACGTTTCGATCGAATTGCACCGATCGTGGTCACGGGTCGACCGGTGACAGCGTAGCAATGTCTCCGTGAGGCGCGGGGTTTTTCAACTACCCTCGCTTGGTCTTGATAATTTTGATAATTTGTACTGGCCCGAAATATATCTATAGGGATTATTGTTATACACATTGGTGTTCGTTGCTGTTCCACAAGACAGTTTTCAGAGGAACTGATACCTATATATCGCTCACTTATTTCAAGAACTTCATTACTGAAAATACTCATTTTACAGGAGGCCAATTTAAACTTTCAATTCGATATATTCACAAAAAATAACACAAACAGGTTAAACCCTTTTGGAATGTTTGTGTTGGTTATTAATGCTTAAAATCATAGCATCAAATTATGTTGTATATTTACTGTTCACATACGCAAGTTGTTCTCGGCGAACACTTTTGCGCCTTTGGAATAGAACTATATTCAAATATACACATACCGGCCAGCAACAGTGTGTCATTACGATTTATACGCCATCTATCGACCACAAGTGACATAACGTGTTTGTCATTATGGTACTAAAAATATACTTGTCAAGCATTTTATTTTTCATATTTTCGTAAAAAATCAAGATTTTGAATTATGACGGTCTTACAATAAGTGAGCGATATATATTCCTTTCCTTAATACTTTTGGGTCTATCAACAGACTACCTTATCAAGAATCTATCCGCCTTCAGCCAGAGCCTTCTACTACCTTTAAGGCTTTAATAATAAATCTGAAACAACTGTCTCCCTTGACAAGTGGCATAAATTCGAATCGAATAGTTAAGAAAATGACATAGTCAACGTCAACGTTTGTGCGAAACCGCGAATATGAAAATTTGCTTGTCATTCCATTCGATTAGCGTTTATGTCACTTGTCTAGGGGGGCTTAAGGCTTTTCAATAACCGATCTTGTACTTAGTCCCTGAGACTAACGCTTATAGACATAAAGTCTCAAATAACTCTAGGTATATTACTAGATGTTTTAATTTATTTGACTACCTCTATTGACTGCCTCTGTGGCGCGGTGGGAATGTCTCCGACTGCTACGCAAGAGGTCATGGGTTCGATCCCCACCCAGGATAAAACTTCGTGTGATGAGCACGATGGTTTATTCTGTGTCTGGGTGTAATTTATCTATAATATGTATGTATTTAGAAATATATAAGTATGTTTATCAGTTGTCTGGTTGCCATAGTACAAGCTCTGCTTAGTTTGGGATCAGATGACGTTGTGTGAGTTGTCCCAAGATATTAAGATATTATTGTCCCAAGATATTATTGTTAAACAAATATTCTAGAATAAATCGCTGACAAAATTTCCGATACCCTATTATTGTCTTGTCTTTAAAGTTGTCCGATACTATCGGACTACTTGTGTGTACTAAGTGCTTACCTAAATTAATATTTTTTTATGACTTTTGAAATAGGTGTTTTAGAGTTCCGTAGCCAAAATGGTAAAACGGAACCCTTGCTGGAAGGCTGTAATTTTGCATGGATACACACATATTACTTACGCCGACAAAATAAAATCTTGAAAAATATTTTCCCCTTTATGTTAAAGTGGGTACTTGATTTTTTTTTCTCACCTACACCATCGTGTGGGATGTCATTAGAATGATCTTTTAAAAACGTTTAGGGGTTGTGAAGACCATTTTTAGGTATAGGAATCCGTTTGTGAAAGTTTTAGTCAAGTGTCCCACGCCCCTGCCAGCAGTGCCAGCTAAATTGTTGATGTTGAGTATGTAAAAAAACCTACATTGTGCGTGGCCCGACATGCACTTGACCTGTTTTTTTTTAGAAAGATAACTATAAAGCAATGCGGGATTCTGGGTCCCACATTTCTAGCAATTCCTTCCCCGGCCGCGCTCTTAGGTGGGGCTGCGGGCGGGCGTATGGGATAATCTTCCCCGCCCGCGGCTTCCGTGAAGGCGCGGCGTCCTGTGTGTATCCAGGCGCGTAGATGTGAAATGCCCGGAACGCTACAACATCGCATTGCCACTGGGCGGGCCGCCGACGGTATAACAAATTCACGGTAGTAGTAAGACGAAAAATATATTATTATATTGTTGGCGTGCAATATCTAAGAGATTAGTGTCTAATTTTGATGATGGCTTGGCCCAAATCAAGGAACAGTAACGCCAACATGTCAATGTTGTCAAACTATAAATAAGGCTTTATTTAGATTTATAACTCAACTATATAACCCTTGAAATAAAAACTTTTTCCATATGAAAGTTGAACACTTGACCACTGACTTCTATAGTACAAGGTAGTATAGAGGTAAGTGAAGTAGACATACGTAGGTCTACATCAACTGACATCAACGACATGCGAAATAGTTTTTGACCGAATCCAGAAATTCCGTAACGAAAAAACCTCACGCTCCCCACTCCGACGGGCACAGCGGTGATACTTTTTAGTTTTGCCATCTATCGATGAATAGCAGAACTTTTAATGACTTTCTTTTAAATTAAAAAAAAAAAAAAAATTTTTAAAGATAAAAAAAAATTAAAAACATAGTTTTGTTATAATTAAAAAAATATAATTATATTAATTTTAATTATTATTAATTATTATATACCTATTTTTGTAATAAAAAAAAAAAAATTAAAAACACTTTTTTATAATGAAATTTTTTTTTTTTTTTAATTGCTTAATTTGATAAAAATGCTATGCAATAGCTTCACCGCGGCAGTCCCCGAGTGCCACACAATTTTTATATCAAGGTAATAGGCAATGGTAGAACCATGACTGCGAATATTGGTTGAAAGCTTCTTGAGAGACACGAATGATAGCTCGCTAGGTTATTTTGAAATGTCGAACATTTTACGACTTATTTTAACACATTAAAACTTTTCGGTTTTAGTTCAACTACTCATAGTCAAGGAATATTTGTCTAAATAAATTTAAACTCGGTTGTCAAACACAATTTAGAAAAGTTTACAACTGCCTAATGTAATACATAGTTTGAAAAGGTAACATGTGTTTGCAAAGCGTTAAATGAGTGTATTTGAAAACTGACAAACATTTTCATTCCGCGACTGTACCTCGAAAAGCAAACATGTCAAAAACTACAGTCGGACCCAGCAAGATTATTGTGTTACCACGACTGTAAATTCACCAATTTATTTTTATTTCGGGACCGATTCGATATCAGTACACAATAGTATTATGTAAAATAATAACAATAAAAACAGATTATTTTGTTAACTTCATAGCTTTCCACTGCGAGCGGAACGGTCTTCGTACGAACTCCGTTTAACTCGCAGCGGCAATCTTCATAGAAGTTCTTTCACTGTGAATGAGCCAACGGAGCAGAGCAAAAGATTACAAATAGAAGGGAAAACCCATTTGCAATTGTAATTCTTTCTTAATGGATGGTGAGGAATATTTTTCCACTTTCCGCTAAACTATTTCCCACTTTACACCTACCCCGTAAATATGTACGCGTACGTCGATGTTTTCACATTTCAAAATTCTGCACCACAACATTCTGAATTTATGGCAATTAAACTTTCATGAGATTGCGGTTGTCGCCTTTTATAAAACACGTTTTTGTTGGAAATAAGTTAAATGTAGATATAGTAGGGGCTCTATCGCTGTTTCGTCCTACAATTCTTACGGCCCTTGGGACGAATTACAGAGTTCAAATAATTTTATTTTTTTGAATCTGCTATTCGTCCCATTGCTATATTCTTATGAAATCCATTTCTTTTAGTACACTCGGTAACACAATCTTAGTTAAGTAAATGGTAACAGGTTGTGACACAAGTGTTATTTTGTGTTTACTCTCGATTTTGTGATGATTACTGTGATTTTACACGAAGGTATTGTTTTATTGTTCAGTAAAAAGTACAATATCTATATATACCTATTTACGAAACTGTTATACCTACTACATCATAATAGATTGTAATGCAATTAACATGTATTTTTGACTAAAATTGATTTTTTTGAACATGTTACGATTTACCTAACTAAGATTGTGTTACCTGTACTATACTGACTGACTAAAAGAATAGATTTCTTAAGAATATAGCACTGGGACGAACCGCAGAACCAAAATAATTTAATTATTTGAACTCTATGATTCGTCCCAAGGGCCGTAAGAATCGTGGGACGAAACAGCGAACGAGTCGTTCTCTGTTTGTAGGTAGGTACTTTATTTACCCCCGAATGACGTCATGACCTGTGTTTAGTGTTTCCTTTCAAATCAAAAACAGATCTTACCAAATTTCGATTATTAATTTAAGAATATAAATTGTTGTTAATTCACAAAAACAACGAAAGCTGTCTGAATATCTGCTTTATAAACATTTTTTCTAACCACATTTTCTATTTTTTTCATAGCTGTCTTACCGACCGCGTCAAAACTTTTCGACCTTTTCTTACCCGTGTCAATAAAACCTAAAGACTAAATAACAAACTCCCATTTATTTGTCGAAATGTCTAGCAGCGCCAACAATATTGATTAAAAGCAACAAGTCCTTTAAGAAAAATGAAGTAAAATTATTTCAGTTTCGAGCGCCGCTTTTCCTAGATTTGTAAGGGTGAGTATACACTTGAGCATTTGCTAGAGCATAACAATGTAATGTAACGTTCTTTAGAACGGTACATTACAGGCAAATTATTTCCATGTAATGTAGGTAACATTCTTGCGAATGATCGACGCTGTGTTCGAATCTTGCATACACTGTTGGCCTGTCACCCGCGCTCGTGCCTTTGCTCGATAAAATGTAACACTTAAACGCCAGTTGTTTTTTAAAATTAGGTTGTAACAAAATATTGAGCGTCATGTTCGTAGTGTGGTTCGAGTAAATTTTAAGTGCTCGATGTTCTGTTACTAGTAAATGCGCAAGTGTATACACACTTTAATAGGTACCTAGCGTAACTAAATAGGTAATGTTTTAACTTAAGACCTTTCGTTTATAATAAATGAGTTGACCTGGATGACCGAGCTCCGCTCGATATTTTTTTGAACGACGTTTTCTAAAAACGAAGCCTAGCTAGACCAAATTATCGCCTCCGAAACCCCCTCCATACTAAATTTCATGAAAATCGTTGGAGCCGTTGTCGAGATTCAGTTTATATATATATAGTACACATACAAGAATTGCTCGCTTGTATCTCTATATATACTTATAACTTTGTATATCATCTGGTGATCCTACTAATATTATGAACGCGAATTTTTTTGCAAATAGGCCGCTTTTTATCCCTGAAAAATCTACAGTTCCCATGGGATAGATTTGTTTTCAAAATGTATATGTTAACGAAGTCGCGAGCTACAGCTTGTACCTATAAATTGTTTATCTAGATCCGTTCTCGTATGTTCATCATCAATCCAAAATTTCACATTTAAAATTAAAATAATAATTGTTTGTTGACACAAAAACTACATACATTGGTATAAAGTGGGCACAGTCTTGTATATTTATTACATTACTAACTTTCACCCGCGGCTCCGACCGCGTGGATGTCGGTAAGTGCAATAAAAACTATCTTTTGTCCTTCCCCGGGACTCAAACTATATCCATATTAAATTTCATCTAAATCTGTTCAGCGGTTCAAGCGTGAAAAGGTAACAGATAGAGAGACAGAGACGGTTGTAGACCCTCAAGTAGTCCTTGAGCTAGCCCACTTCTATGCGTAGAAAAAAAAGATGGTAACATAGAACCCTGTGGTGATTATCGTAGACTTGACGCACAAACTATATCTGAACGTTACCCATTACCTGGATTACTGGATTTTACGTTTTTTAAAAGGGAAATGTATATTTTCAAAAATTGGCGTACGGTAAGCCTACCATAACATAAAAATGGCTCCCAAAGAATACCTAAGACTGCAGTCGTAACTCTTTCGAATTCACAAGAATGAACTTTGGATTACGTATCGCCGCGAAAGATTTTTACAGATTAGTAAATAATGCATTAAAAAGCTTTGATTTCGCATTTGCGTATTTATTCATATAAAACACTTAGAAATAGTTATAGAACGTTTAAATATTATAGAATTTTATAAGCTACAGGTCTTAATAGCGTAAATATTTGATTTTAAGGCTAAATACCTTTGTTTATTTCCCGACGTTTCGACCGTATTGCAACCTATCTACCCGTGACCACGGCCGTTGCAATGAACACATCAATTCTGGAAAAAGTCGAATACTTTTTAATTGTAATGTAATCTTGTTTTTCATTTCTACTACGGCTAATTCATTACTCTCAGTAGTGCATGCAATACCTATAAATATCTTATCTAGGTGCATATTTCACTTGATTTTAAAATAAAAAAATAATAACCAAAAAAAATAAGTAACCTACGGTCGAAAAAATAACTTCATCGGGAGCCGTTTGGTGAGCAGTTTTCATGTCTTGCTCTTATTATAGGTTTTGATAAATGTTTTACTTTTTCTGTTATGCTTAAAATTCGATTATACATACAGGCAAGCTAATATTAACTTAAATTCATCTACTTCCAGAACAACGCGCGAAAACATTATTCAAAATACGACGTTCAGCGGCCGGCGGTCCGAATATTTTGATCATGTTTTATTTAAAATCGATGATAGTTATGACAAAGAAAATAATTAATTATTAAAGAATATTAATAATAATAATAATAATTATAATAATCTTTATTTGCCAGAACATTGTTACAAAGATGGAAGGACGTCTTAAAATGAAATGTGAAAAAAAAAAATCGAGCATGCAAATGTCAAGAAAAAATATACGCTGAACAAGTTAGTGTTTTGTTATAGCATTTACCTAATCTGTCTATTTATTGTTTAAGAACTCTTTCACTGTATAAAAACCTCTATCTATCAGCCAAGTCTTGAGGCTTTTAACAAATTTATTATAGGGCAGGTCCTTTATATTGTCAGTTCTTAAAATTTTGGGCAAAACAATTATGTCTGGATTCCTACTGTTTTTCAAGTACATGTCTTTGGCTTTGATAAACAGATCTTTATTTAGTTTTGTAAATTTGGCAATTTCAAATATATTCATGCTTGGCAATGTAAGTACCCATAACTTTTTGAAAATAGGTTTGCAGGATATCCAAGGTACTAATTGAAGTAATTTTTATAGGCATTTCTTGCCAAAGACTTTACAAATACAATAATTGCATTTTTGAAAGATAGAAATTTTTTTTGAATCCAGACTCAGGAATCGAACCCGAGACTTCCGTAGCCAAACCGGGGCCAGAAGCGAAACACCTATCTGGACTATGTTACTAGATATCAAATTCTTCTATCTCTTAATGCTTACGGGTTAGGCCCCCGTAGCGACATCTAGTCGGTAGTTAAAGAACTATCACGGCTTTTGTTATTGCTTCGTTACAGAGAGCATTTTAACAAATTATGATGACGCAGGCTGAATATTGAAGTAATTTTTATAGGCATTTCTTGCCAAAGACTTTACAAATACAATAATTGCATTTTTGAAAGATAGAAAAATTTGAATCCAGACTCAGGAATCGAACATTGCATTTTTGAAAGATAGAAAAATTCAAATTTTTCTATCTTTCAAAAATGCAATTATTGTATTTGTAAAATCCAAGGTACTACTCCACAAATTGCTCTTATGCATTTTTTGAGCTATGAACGCCCTGTTTACCTTGGTAGAATTGCCCCACATAATCAAATCTTAATTAAGTACAAATGCTACATAACCATGGTATGCACTCATGATGGTATTCTCAGATGAAATTCTTCTTCATTTAGCTAAAACATAAATAAAACCATTTATTTTATGACACACTTTGGCTACATGTAACTTCCAAATAATATTTTTGTTTAAAACTACACCTAAAAACATTGTATGATCCACTTCCTGAATAACAAAGTCATTATGCATTACGTTATTTTTTTTGGGGTTACGCCCATATGTGGCAAATTGAATATATTTAATTTTCGTAAGATTAACATTTAAATTATTATCATCCATCCAATTCATAACAGATTTAATAGATTTATAAATGTCAGAATTGTATAGTTCAATATTATCAATGTCAGTTTTATTATAAATGTCAATATTAATATCAATGTCAGTGTTATTATCAATGTCAGTATTATTATAACCAATGTCAGTATTATATTTATTAGAGATCGGGGCGTATTTTTTAAATGTCATTAGTTTTAGATGTAATAATTATTGAAATGTCATCCGCCAACAGAGTGCATGAATATGTTGTTACATCTGGAAGGTCATTAACATACAACAGAAATAGTAGGGGACTCAGAACACTACCTTGTGGCACCCCAGAATTATTAATTTCGCAATTAGAAAGGGAATTAGAATATTGTAGTTAGTATATACATATTATAAACGTATGTTATGGTTTTTTTTTTAATGAAAATTTAGATTTATCGTAAAAACAGTCGCTAAGTGCGGCCATACCCCAAAAAAAATGAAGTACGGCATTTAATTTGGTGTTACTAACATTCTTTGAAATATAATGCCCTCATTAATAAACTTTCGATAAATCCAAAGTTAAATGAGTATATTTGTTTTAAAAAGCGAATTAATTCAATTGAATAAAGTCAGCGTACGCCGAAACCGGGACCCGGTTGCTTGATAGACAGGGGATTTGTAAGAAATTTTTGCAGATAAAGTGGGTAACTTATGGTGATTTTTATAGCTCATTATATAAAATATTTCTTAGAAACATGCATGTGTTTAGTGTTATAATGGGTTGTTAGGTTTGAAAAGAACCTATTATATGTAATGTTTTTATACCAAGAAATACATTTTTACCTAAAAATAATTAAAAGCTAACCGCCTGATTATAACCCAAATTTTAGTAGCTTCTTTATTCCATTCGAATTTAAAATCGGTTCAATTCACAGATGTGCGGCTTTTATTACGTGTAGCTGAAAAGCTGAACTTATTATATATAATTTAAAACAATAGTTATTTTACATAACGACTACAAACGAGACCGCCTTTTGACCGCACATGGCGCCGACCGCGCGGTCGCCTTTTATAAATGCAGGTAAAGTGAAAAAAAATATATACTATAGCATGTGCTATTTATGTTGTATTGTATTCTTAATACATTAATAGGTAAATAAAATACCAGTTGCAAATATTGTATTGTTTTACTTATATTCAGAAAATAAAAGTACACTCCCTCTACCCTCTTTTCAAAAATCACATGTTGACAGAAATTCAACACAAATTAAATTTAAAAAAAATATTTAAAAATCATATATTTATTTAAAAATAAGTTGGAAATAAGAAATAAACATCAATTAAAATTCAAATCCGAGTAATCCGATAAAAACAAAAACACGCACCGTCGATTTTTCGTGTCAGTCCACCAATCGGGACCCGGTCGGACTTAAGTACATAGGTAGATGGCGCTGTTTATACTAAATCTATCCTATCCTATTTAATCTAGCCTATCCTGTTTACATTTTAATATAAGATCGGTGATAAAAAACTTCATTAATTTACAACAAACTATGCATAATTGCATTTTTCCACTAGATATAATACTTTTAACCAACGCGGGTATTTCAGACGATATAGTTAGCCTGTATAACTTGAATGGCTATAGAATGTACTCACAAAATAGCCAAAAAGGCGGTGGCATTATTATATATGTAAAAAATCATATCAAGTTCACCACCACTCAAACAAAAAACGAAAACTTTTGAAAATCTTACGGGTATATTAAAATTAGTTTCAAGACGTGACGTAGTTATGTGTGCAATCTATAGACCACCATCTACAAATAAAAAACTATGCACCAGAGAACTAAGAAATCACATCACTAACTTTTATTAAAAAAAAGGTGACACAAACATTGATCTAAAAGACATTTCGATGTAAAAAGATTCATATCCCGAAGAGCTTAGCGAATGTGTGTGGAATAACATATTACACCCACATGGAAACTAAAAAAGGTTCTAATCACCAAATCGCGCATTGATCACAGATTTGCACGCTTTCCCATATCACATCCGTACAGGGCTACGCTCGATGTCATACTGACCGACCACCGAGGCATTATATTTACATGTACCGATGAATCATCTGGCATGCCTAAGTGTATACAAAGTGTTACAAAAAATATATTAATTACGACTTATTTTATAACAAACTCAGACAATACAAATAAGAAAAGAAAATAGAAAAGACGATGTTATAGTTATTGCCACTGTCCACAGTAGCAATAACTATGACATCTTTTGAGCATATTTTAAGTTTCATTGATAAATCAGTCGAGGAGGTATATACTATAGGTACTTTTATTTGCAGATTTGCCATTTTTTTCCCGATGACTTAAAACTAGGATGCGTAAAACCAATATATTGCTAGGGTAAACAAAACGATTATTAAAATTATCGACCAATAACATTGCTTTCGTCTATAAATAAAATAGTACAAAAATATGAGTGTGAACAAATAAAAGCGTTTTATAAGAGACATGACGTGATTAACCAAAATCAATTCGGTCCAGTCCGGTAAAAGTACAGTGGCTCTCTTGTCAAATTTCACAGATAAAGTCAATAAGCACTTTAACGAAAAAAAACATGATTTTGCGCTCTTTGTTGACTTATCGCGTGCATTTGACACATTAGCGTAGTACTATTACTTATTCTGTGACATTAGTGCATAACCAACTGGGTGACAGGCTAGATGGCTGTGGAATACGTGGACCACTATTGAAATGGTGCGAAAACTATTTAAAGAACCGAACCTTTACCATAAAAATAGATAACATCTGTAGTGAACGTATGTCCGTGAATGAGGGAACGGCTCAGGGCTCTGTGGCAGGCCCCTTGCACTTTTTATCTCATGTAAATGACATGAGCAACTGCACCACCAACAGCGCATGCTACCAGTTTGCCGATGACACTTGCCTTATTATAGCTAAAAGAAATCCTCAAATCGCATGTCAACATCTACAATCTGGACTCTGGCCTGGTTCTTAACGCAAGCAAAACTAAATTAATGGTCTTTAAATCCCCATACATGTTTTAACTATGTAGAACTTAGTAGCTCATGACTATGACTGTTTACATGATGTCATTATGACAAACTATAAATGCCCAACAGACGAAATTGAACAAAGACAAACTTGATTATAGATGTCAAGTTTAACTGGAGCCATCACTTCGAATGAGTTTCCCAAAGATTATGCTTTATTACGCATAGGCAGATTGTTACTTCCCGTGACCACGGCCGTTGCAATACGGTCGAAACGTCGGGCAATAAACAAGGTATTTTACCATAAATTATTCACGCGATTAAGACCCGTAATATATATATTTTAATAAATTGTTACATACAGTATGGCCTCAGACTACTGAGGCCATACTGTATGTAACAATTTATTAATGGTCGAACCTGTAATACTTACTCTAAAGTTATATATAAACTTCTAGTCAAAATACTAAAAGCATTAGTTTCACCCAATATAAAAAATCAATTTCAAGACAATAAAAACGCCTTATTTAAATGTAGTAAAATTTAACCAGTTCAAACCCAAGTTAAATATTAATTACTCAATTCCGCCGAACTTTCTTTCCAAATTCCCCGTCTTCGAGGGTATGGTAGGTAGGTATTTAACACGAATTATCGTAAGAACATACCTACTGCGGGCCGTCAATTAACAGATCATGACTTACTTAAGTCTGTATTTTTTTAGCTTTTTCATGTATTCAAATGTATGGAGAGAATACGCCTTTTCATAACCATAAGTAGGTACTAAAATTTTGCTTTGCTTGATAAACGTTTTTACTTCAATTTAAAAACATTCCAAACATAAGGTAAGAATGTGTTCGTAAATAATAAAAATTCAAAATTTTGTATCGTATGTCCGATCGAAGGACCTGGGACCGTACATTGTAAGGAGAACTAGTAACGAGTATTCATTACGTGTAACAGGGTATATTACTGGCCATCGCGAGTTCTCGGCTGTAACTATTAAAATACTAGTTTGCCATAAAATTAAGTAGTTACGAATAAGTCAGTAGATGAAGACTATTGTAAAAAAGAGTACTGGAAAGTACTAATTTTATCATAGTTTAAATAATACTCATACATTCCGAATCAGCTTTGATATGACATTTTAAACAAAGTAGTAATGGCTACAATCGATATTCATAATTTTGTGTTGAAAACTTAACAAACACACGGACAGTTCAGGTGCACAGTTTATTTACAACACTTATTAAAAACGTGAACTCACGGCACAACCAAAAAAAAATACTTTGAACACTCAATGACGAAATGCCGCGTTATCTGTCCCACGCCATGTACAACAAAGTTTGCGTGTCTGATGTTCGCGCCCATAGAGTAGTTCGCGCCTGAGCTGCGCACAACTCGAATTTCTTCTGATTATATATATATATTCTCGATTTTCTGAAGCGGCGGTAGCCTAATGGCTAAGGCATCGGTCTCGCAATCGTGAGGTCGCGGGTTCGAATCCTACCGATTATACTACCGACGTGAACCCACTCCTAACACAAGCCATTGAGCTTAGCTGGAGGGGTTAACAGGATTGCTAGTAATGTGGGACGAAAATCCCACATTGCTAGATATCTTTAAAAAAAAAAAAAAATTAGGTATCGGAGGGGATGAAGGTACGACGTCCCTGCGCTGAACTACATTCGAATTCAACTTCACAAACTCAAACTTATGTGGCGTGAATTTTAAGTAAGTACATAAACAAGCAACGGTTTACAACTTATTGCATTATACATGTCAAGATTTTTTCAAAAACTTCAAATGCGTGAAAATGTTGCATTCCAACAAAACAAGTATCAGTGCCTCAATGCTCGATTATTGGTTTTATTGCAGTCAGGCAGAGAAAACTACAAAACTTAGTGCAATTAATTAAATTTGGTATTTGACCGGAAGCTCGGAAGAAATATCCGGAACGCATAGTAATTTCAAAATGAGTTTTTATTACTTTTCTGTTGTTATCATGATTTGCAAAATAATTTGAATTAATTATATATTGTAAATATTATTATTGAAACTTTTCTTAGATAATTTACAAACATTTTCTTGTAATTTTAGAAGTTTTAAGTTTTTAGACACTTTCAGTCATGGTGTTGCACATTTATTCCGCCAGTGCTTTGGTCGCAACCGTCGCGTGCGCGAAGAAGCGGAGCCCGAATTGGTTCGATCTATTTAGTTTGTCTTCCTTTGTGAAATTGATGTGAATTGATAAAGAAATTTAAGTTTTAAGTCAGTAACAGTGAATAATAATGAATTTGAGTATCAATTGCGTATGACGCGATGGTAATTTACGCGATCTAGGATAAGTATCAAGCAAGTTGATGGAGACAAAGAAACATGCGCGTGATCCGTAGGTACTTACCACTTTCGGCGAACGCAACAATTATTTATTATTGACCGATAAGTAGGTACCGATTTAGTTCTGTAGTGGTACTAGGACTGCGGGGAAGTTTCACCGAGTTTTGCGCATATCTTCATTAAGTAGATACCTATCAATTCGAACAAACATGTGCGCGTTGAAGTTAGTGCTAAATTGGTTTGTTGTGATTTGTGATATTGTTTATTCGTAACCATAAGTATGTAAATACCTAAATCTCAACTTATTGAAGTTTCAAATACCTATAACTTTTAAACTTACGTTGCATTATAAATACAATTTGACACGGGAATAAACGCGTTTAATCTAGGTAAAGTTATTTACCTTATGCTTGACGTTTCGATCGGGTTACACCGACCGTGGTCACAAGCTGACTGGGGGGCAGGGCGGGCGTCACGACTCCGTGTGTGAGGCGGACGTTTCTTCAGCCACCCTCACATTTTCTTGTTTCTTCCAAGTACCCGCGCACACCACACTAACCGTGTCCCTTATCTGTAAGTCGACCGACGGGTGCCTATTCTGATATCTACACGATTGCGAACTAAAACGAGGTGGTGTTAATTTAATCACTGGATTCCACGTCGGCGATAGTTTAAATCCATCTTCTCGATTGAATTTTTTGTATTTTTTAATTTCAATCGCTTCTCGCACTACTCTGGAGTAAAAGTGGCGATCGGTGGAGAGGACTTCCGTGCAGTGAAATTCGATCCAGTGATTAGTGTCCGTTTGTAATATATGTTCGGCAATCGCGGACTTGTTAGTTTGTCTGTTCTTAACAGCTGCAATATGTTCTTTGACCCGCTTCGTTTGGCCTATGTATGAACTCCCGCAGCTGCAATTTATTTTGTAGACCCCTGGTGTTTGTAATGCCAAGACATCCTTCGGTGTGCCCACGATGGTGGTAATTTTTGTTCCCGGCGCAAAGACAGTCGGTATGCAGTATTTGCGCAATACCGCGCCGATCTGTCCGTGTGCGTGGGTTTGCGGTAAACACAGAGTGATAAGGACCCATTTGATCTCACGTGTATCTTCACATTCAGGAAAGACAACGATCTGTCCGCCTCCATTTCATATGTGAACCTCATCTTCGGGTGCATGGAGTTGAGATGCTGCACATATTGATCCATTTCCGGCTTGCCGCCCTTGACAATGCTATAAATGTCGTCAACGTACCTTTTCCAAAGTCTGATAGTCTTTGGGCCGAGGCTCAGTGCTTTGTCTTCAAAGTGTTCCGTCCAGAGGTTGGCAAGTGCTGGGGCTACGGGACTCCCCATAGCGACGCCGTCAATCTGGAGGTAATGTTGACCATGGAAAAGAAAGTAGTTGCCCTCCAAGCAGTGCTTGAGCAAATCAATATAATTAAGCGGCATTTCGTTGTCCCTCAGTCTGTCCGTAACGACTTCCAAACATTCTTTGATTGGAACATTGGTGAAGAGCGACTCCACGTCAAAGCTTACCATAATCTCATCCGGTTCCAATATCAGGTTCTTTATAATTTGGACGAAGTGGCGTGAATCTTTCACAAAAGATGGTGTTTTACCCACTAGTGGCTGCAATACTGACGCAACGTACTTCGCTAGGTCATACGTGGGCGAACCAATTTGACTGACTATGGGTCTCAGCGGCACGTTGGGCTTATGTATTTTAGGCAGTCCGTATAGTTTCGGTGGTTGAGTTGACTTCGGCTTATATAATTTCTCGAACTCATCTTCCGTGAATAGGTCCTGGTTGTCCTGGATAAGAGATCGTATTTTTCGCGTTACTCTGGCCGTGGGGTTCAGTACATTTTAAAGTCGTATAGTGTAGAAATTGCGTGAGTCAAAAATAATTGACCTTAATCATTTTCTTTTTAATAAAAAAACTTCAAACTAAATAATTCAAAACAGCAGTATCGAATCGAATTGATCGATTTAAAATCGATACTCTGTTGAATGAATGATGTCTTACGATTGAAACTATTCTGTTTATGGTAGGTTCATCACTAAAACGCTCGCGTGACGTCATGCGCGGTGGGGATGAAATGGCACGCTCTGTTTTCATACTGTCACCTAGCTAGATCTATTATCTTTGATACTACTAAAATCTTAAATGATTGGATAGTGATGTTGCATTATTCGTATCGCAAAATGACGTAAAATTTTAAGGTTCTTATATTTTGATAAGATTAGGTACACAGGTTGGTGTATGTGACGACCTGAATATGACCACACCTTCCTTTATATACATACTAGCTGACCCGCGCAACTTCGTCTGCGTAAATTTTCCCTTTTTTATTTTACAACATTTTTCATTGCTGCTCCGCTCCTATTGGTCGTAGCGTGATGTTATAACCTATAGCCTTCCTCGATAAATGGGCTATCCAACAATAAAATATTTTTTCAATGCGGCCCAGTAGTTCCTGAGATTATCGCGTTCAAACAAACAAACAAACTCTTAGGGGGATGAAAAATAGATGTTGTCCAATTCTCAGACCTACCCAATATGCACACAAAATTTCATCAAAATCGGTCGAGCCGTTCCGGAGGAGTTCGATTACGCACCCCGTGACAGGAGAATTTTATATATTAGATTTCTTGTGTGCGTGTGTAACGGCTGGACCAATTTTGATGAAATTTTTTGTGTGAGTTCAAGGGGATTCGAGAATGGTTTAGGTTCACAATTGAACCCGATTTACAAAACCGGGACAGCTAGTATATGTGTCTGGAGGTCGTTTATTAGTTAGTTCATTACTCTGAATAGTGATTTATAAAAAAAATAGAATGTATATCACCAGGGTCCTTATTCACTATGTTTTTTTTCGTTTTCGTGCAAGCCCGTGCGAACTGGCTTTTTAAGCAGCTCTCTATTTATTTTTTTTACGAAATGATTCGAAAACTAGTACCTAATGTGGGCGTGTTTGCGGTTTTACGGTTAACCACCCGCGGGGTGGGCCCAAGTTCGTCACCATTATCGTCCCTACTTATTTCTTACGATGCTTTATGTAACACAAGATAATATTACTCACTACTACTTATCACCCCCAAGCACGTGAGAGATAATGTTGATTATTTTAAAAACAACTAAACGGACTTTCATCTAACGGCAGTAGCTTAATGGCTAAGGCATCGGTCTCGCAATCGTGAGTTCGCGGGTTCGAATCCTACCCATTATACTACCGACGTGAACCCACTCCTAACACAAGCCTTTGAGCTTAGCTGGAGGGGTTAACAAGATTGCTAGTAATGTGGGACTCAATCCCACATTGCTAGTTATCTTTTTAAAGAAAAAAAAAAAAAAAAAACAAAGTGTGACACAAAAAAAAACAGCGTGTCTAATGCCAGTTTATTTTACTTTAAAGCGATTAAAAAGCTCAACGTATTTGGCTTTCTGATTGCTTTAGAATCTGGAGCGCCAATCCAAGCGCAAAACGTCAAAAGCGTGTCGATCTTGTTTACGTAAAACAAACTCGCACTAGGCACACAGAATAATATCGATTAAACAAGCTTTCTAATTAATACATTTAATTTAAAATCTTTTATTAATGTAAAATAAGGTTACCTGGAAAGTTTTCTGGAAGTTTTAAGGTTTGTTTGAAGATTTTAGAGTGCTCTTTCAGAATTTTTACTTTGCCATCACGTATTTTTGCCGCTTGCACCACTAAATTGGAAAAATGCCGCCTAAAATTAGTTTTTTTGTTATATTAAGATAAAAACATGTAATCAAAATTAAACTAGAAAAAATATCCTACAGTTAACTTTGTGTTATTTTTCTTTTTTGTAAATTCAATAATTTTGGCATACGAGCGCCGCAAAGTCCACACGAACATGCACTGTCATTAATTACACACATCCATACATAATAAATCATTTGGCGCAAAAGAAAATACGGATTTGGATTTGTCCAAATTGTTATCCATACTAATGTTATAAAACTGTCTGTTACCTTTTCACGCTTAAATCACTGAACCGATTTAAATAAAAGTAAGATTTAAATAAGTTTTAGGATAACATCGCCGCGAGCGAAAGCTAGTACTAAAAAAATTGCTTGTAGTACTTACGAAATAAAAATGTAGCAAAATGAAAAAAAAAACCGAGCAAGAGCATGTCGGACCACCGACTTGCTCTTGCCCGGTTTTCTTTCTGTGCTCAGTGTAGGGTTCCGGAACCGTTTTCGTTTGAAATAGTCGGATTTGAATAATTGCACCACCAGAAGAGCGTATGATTAATTTTAGCTTAAAGTATTTGTTGAGCGCTACCATTTTGATTTTTTTATATTTTGTTGGTCCCATGGTTCAAAAAATAAGAGAAAGGAAAATAACTTATCCAATTTTCGGCACGATTATTTCCAAAAATATTAACATAATCAAAAAAGATTATATAAACCTCAAAATGTTTTTAAAAGATCTGTTGAATGATGCGCCACACAATGATGTGCCATACGTTGATGTTAATATATGATGCCCAAAAAATATTTATTGTTATTATTTATTATTTAGCTGTCAAGCTAAGTAGCGGCTACTATAGCTTGACCACAACCGCTGTGCCGCTCCTTAGGTATGCGAGCGGCGTATAAATAATAAGTATGTACCTATACAGAGCCAAAAATATTGTACTTCGGTATCTTCAGATCTATCCGACACGACGACAGACTCTTGTGTGTCCGTGATCTTTCCTGCCCGCACTCCGCCTCCCCGCGCATACCTAAGGAGCGGCACAGCGGTTGTGGTCAAGCTATACAAGACACCTTTTTCTAAATTTAATTAATATTAATTGAATAGTCTTTGAGTAAAATGCCTGTGACAATTTGGCTACGGAACCCTAAAAAATATCTTAGAGAAAAGTCGATAAGCAATTTTTAGGTTATTTTAGGTACTTTAGCTTGTTTACTAACTCAGTGGTATAAAAATACATTTCTTAATGTATTTACTTAGTAAGTATAACGTAAAAAGCCTTCGATATTGTTAGTAACTTTTTAATGTAATGGTAAGCCTTTGAATTTAATAAAAGGATATAATCTTAGTTTATACGCTGCGAGCTAAGACACTTTTGTGGGTATAAGCCTACTCCAATTGCCTCCATATGTTACTGTTTTCTGCTCGTCTGTTCCAGCTTTCTTTGGTCTTTTGGTCTAGTGGTAAGCCAAAGCGAAGCGGCGGTGGCTTAATGGCTAAGGCATCGGTCTTGCAATCGTTAGGTCGCGGTTTCGAATCCTACCTATTATACTACCGACGTGAACCCACTCCTAACACAAACCTTTGAGCTTAGCTGGACGGGTTAACAAGATTGCTAGTAATGTGGGACTCAATCCCACATTGCTAGTTATCTTTTTTTATTAAAGAAAAAAAAAAAAAAACGTCTTGACTTGAATTTAATCCCCACCCAGCATAAATCTATAAGTGATTAAGTGACTGGGTGTAATATTTATCTATCATGTATGTATTTAGTATAAGTATGTTGATCAGTCGTCCGGTTGCCATAGTACAGACTCTGCCTATTTTGGGATCACATAACCGTTTGTGAGTTGTCCCAAGCTATTTTTTATTATTAGTTTTTTCTAGTGAATTTTTGTACATCGTCGAATAGCGCTTCCGAGGACTTCTTTGCTACTATGGCTTTTCGAACCTAGGCATGTAGTGATTCGTTTCATCCATCTGTAATTTGGTGCGTGTACCGCATGGTCTGTCCAAATCCACTTCAGGTGCTAGGAGTGATGTAGCTATGTGGCTATGGAATGAATACGAACTCAGATCAATATTTTTCGATTTCAACATTCCAGACTATTTTGAACAAAAAGCGGCTATGTGACATAAATATAATAGTTAGAAATTCGTGTCATGGTTTTTTTTTGGAGAGTGATGCGAACTATAAACATGTAGGTAGGTACTTAGTATATTAATTTTGGCTATCATCAATTGCATAGATACTTATTACACTTATGTCAATAGTTTTCGCAGCTAGCAGCAAAATAAGCTGAATTATTGATACCTTGTGTTACATTATGAACATTTTTATATCTGGAAAAATTGCGATATTGAGTTTAAAGACAATTATTAGAAAAAAAAATTAAAATCGGTTTAGTAATTTTGAGTTTGTCCATTACAAAAACAAAGAAATGTTTCCTCTTTATAATGTGAGTTTAGATTTAGATAGGACATATAAGCACGCGTTGCAACTATGTCGTGACGACAGATTATCGTGTTGTTTTAAATTATCTTAGCTTGTGTATTTAAATGGAGGTGTTCATATATGAGACGACACGGTTTACTGACGTCCACGACATTTGGCTGTTACGACAGATTATCAGAAGGACGATATTTTATGTTTTCACGACAGTCGTAAAACGATAAAATATCGTCAACAGCAGAGTATCATTGCTACGACTATCTGTGATAGCCACAATAAAAATATTGTCTTGTTGTTTACAACGACGGCTAGGAGACGGCCGTGAAGTGAAAAATGTGGTCACGACCCAAGACGACAGTTTAACACAGTGACGATAAACAGTCGTGAGAACGGCTAGAGACGACAGTCGTCCAACGACAATTCATCGTCACGACATAGTGGGAACGCACCCTAAGGAAGTGAATAAAACCTATAACCAGATAAATCACTATTTTCAAGAATATCAGCATTTATTTAATAACACAGCATTTATTAACAAAGTCGATACAAATATCCAACAATAAACAAATATTAACCAAAAATATACAAATGGTTTTTCTAGGACTAAGCCGTCTTTGAAAACTATTATCTGGAAGAAACGTATTAGGTTTGGTAACTGGCCGAAAACCGGCGAAATTACCCTATTTATTCTGTTTCCACTTCATTATGTGTAAGGATTTCTGCGATATTAATTTTCTAAATGTGCAACGTGTAAAAAATCCCTGTCCGATCTGTGTAGGTATCCTATTAACAATACTAAAATATTTTTTTGTTATCCCGTATGTACTACAATTTCATTATTATATTTTTTTTTAAAGATAACTAGCAATGTGGGATTGAGTCCCACATTACTAGCGATCTTGTTAACCCCTCCAGGTAAGCTCAATGGCTTGTGTTAGGAGTGGGTTCACGTCGGTAGTATCATGGGTAGGATTCGAACCCACGACCTCAAGATTGCGAGACCGATGCCTTAGCCATTACATATATTAACATACACGATTTTAGAACTCAATTTCACTAAAACGTAGCATATTATCCAGATTTATTATAACGATTGTTTGTTTAAGGGCTTTTTACAATCTTTACTGCCGCCCGTATTGCCATGTGTTTTCCCTCAAGTCTTGTTTTTTAAACGCCTCTAAAAAGGTGATTTTCTGTTTGACCCGTGTGTATGTATGTTCGCGATCTTTTCGATCCAATTTATATGGGATTTCCGCTTTTCGGTTGCATATTTTTTCTGAAAAGGTTTAGGTGCAAAAGATTTCCTAGCTTTTAAAATATAGAGATATAGACTTAAATATGATGATTTTTTTGTTATCTTGTTACTCGTTTGAAGGCGGGTCCGTTTGAAGCATTGAGGTATTAATGTACATACTCGTATTATCTCTGATGGTTTGAAGCAACTTTTGTTTTTGACGTGTTTAGATGAAGCACAATATTTTTACTTGCTTGTCAGTTTTTAAAAAAATGCTTGCATATTTATAAAAATATAGAAGCAATTTTTAAAAACTGACCTTTAAAGTTCCGAACCTAAAGGAAAAGAAAATCAGCTGATTAACAGCTGACTATTTCTATACTCCTACAATGTGACGTAATAATAAAAAAATAATCTTTAGAAAATTCTTGTATTTTTTGGCGCTCTGCTCTGGGACTAGTAGTTCTTCATCACTTTCTCTAACTGTGAATGTGTATTTTAAAACAATATTATGTATTGCTTTAATGTGTATTATTTCAACCGCAAATGTAAAAATTACATTGTTTCGGTCTTTTTGCTGGCTTTTTAGTCGTAACATAATAAAATTACGAGGAAAATTATTTGTTTTTATTTGAATAATAAATAAATATATCATAAAATTCTCAGCTTAATCCACCATTTTGAAATTTTATGTAGGTACCCAGTGACACTCGCCTCATCGAGATGTATCATTTATTAAAATCGGTTGAGACGTTGAGGAGTTATGAGGGGTCATAGTAACATTGGCAGGATACCGTGAAACATATACTCTCCTCCGCAATTGGTTTTTTTTTTTGTTTTTATGTAACTAGCAATGTGGGATTGGGATTAGATAGGTAGAATACCTACGCCACTACCATCTATGTATGTAGTGGTGTAACAATCTATACTAATATTATAAAGCGGAAGAGTTTGTTTGTTTGTTTTTTTAAACGCGCTAATCTCAGGAACTACTGGTCCGATTTAAAAAAATATTTTTTTGTTGGATAGCCCATTTATCGAGGAAGGCTATAGGCTATAGATTATCGCGTTCAGATCTCTGTCTTGATATGTATGTCTCCTTCCAATGTTACTATGTCTTGGACAAGTTTAAGTCTTTGATTATAATATACTAGCTGTCCCGCGCAACTTCGTATGCATAAATTTTCCCCGTTTTTGCAACATTTCTCATCGCTGCTCCGCTCCTATAAGTCGCAGCGTGATGTTATAGCCTATAGCCTTCCTCGATAAATGGGCTATCCAACAAAAAATGATTTTTTCAAATCGGACCAGTAGTTCCTGAGATTAGCGCGTTTAAACAAACAAACCAACTCTTCCGCTTTATAATACGCGTATTAGTATAGATTTGTAACACATAATATTGTAACTATAAATAACCTTGGAGGTAGGGTAAAAAATATTATATCTAGGTTTATATTAACTTGCTATGTTCGCATGTAAAATGTCGCCAAAATTTCGGGCATTGCGTTTCCCACCCACCAACAAATTTGAAACAAGTGCCATTCGAAGTGTCTAGTGGAATAGATAATTTTTACTATTTTTAATGTGTAAAGTTAGATTTTATACAATATTTTATTTTATTGTTTACTTACATGTTTACTTTGTGTGCAATAAAAAGAGAATGGAACACGGACGTAATCAAAATAGAAAACGCCATATCTTAAGTATTACAACGACAGCGATACGTACGAAGGTGCACAAAAGAGCGCAGACGCTAGTAGATATGGTCAGTATGAAGGGCAAGGGGTTACGTCTCTCCAACACCAGGGAATTCTCAGACCAGGCGATCACTTCGCCGGGTCGGGAGGATCCTCCGACCAGGCGTGGTGATCGCCTGATCCTCCTCTGCGTGGCGGGCCGCGGCCCAACGGTTTATGTCGGTCGGGAACTTATATAAAATAGCAAGCAGCTGTGAAATCTTTAATAATACAGGATTGTCTGTCAGTTTATTCAGACTTGTCAGTTCTTATTATTATTTATATGGATGACGCCATAGTCCGCTTAGTCGTAATTCGTTCGCTTGTTTGCTACTATCGCGATTCATTCTGCTTGTTCAACGCTCACTGACCCTTGCTTATTTGACAGAGACTATTGCGTATTGGTACTCAAGCAAACGCACTGTGGGCAGTTGTGCGCACATAATATATTGTTATTTTTTCAATTAAAACTCCATTCATTTTACAACTAAATCAGGTATTTTGTCTTTGTGTGGGTAGGACTAAACAAACTGATATGCATCCCATATCTGTTGGATGGTGGGAATGGAGTTGCAAATCTTTTTTTGACCACTTCCTGGTATCCGATTGGGCAGAAATTTGGCATACGTATGGAAGTCCGGTGACAAGGCAATATTATAATAAAATTGTGCTGATCTGATGACGATCCCGGGATAAAGAGACTGGAATTCTCTGATGGAAAAATTTACGGTAATTGTCGCTTCCTGGTTTCCAAATGACCTGAAACTTGGAATACTTAAGTATGTCCGGTGACAATTCAAAATTATGAAATAAAATTTTGCTGACCTGATGATAACGCCAGGATTTAGAGACTGAAACTCTCTGATAGGTATTGAATTTATGCTTGTATTATTGTCATCATGAGTACTTCCCATTACACACGATGACAAATGTCGGGGGAATTGTGGGAGACCAGGTATAAAAGATACGCGGGATACACATGAGTTTATGACCTAATAAAATTGATAGCATTTATGGCTGTATCACCATTATGTGCCATTTTGAGCCTCCCAGTATCCTTACTACCGCTCTATGCATTCAGGTTTTGGATCTACAGAGATGGTGCCGTAAAAATTCCTCCAAAGTATGATATGACCGTTTTTTTAATTGTTATTATTTTTGTCTTAATTAGATTTAAGCTTGCGTCACAAGTATCAGTAAAGTAGCATACCTGTCCGTCCTTACATTTAGCCTTAAAAACGTTATCTTTCTCACGTTTATCATATTCATAAAAGTCTTCTTAAAAGGATAAGATCCTATTTTGACTCGCAATGTCAATCTTGTTTTATTTCATTTAATTTTGACTTATAATCAGAATTTTGTTTTATTTTATTTTATTTTAAAATGTTAACGTAACATGTTTTTTTTTTCATTTTTAGTAAATTACACAAATCAATTTTTTGCATGTAAATAATTATGATAATGTACGCCCTAGAGGCAGAACAAGGCAAGCACACTTACTGTTATTACTGTAACATCCTATCTATGTTCCACAATAAAGATATTTGATTGACTGATTGAAAGAACTTACTTTCATCACGATTATTATCAAAGCATAATTTTTTACATATAAGTAAGACAAATGAATTCCAAAATACGTGAAATACATAAACCGACGAAGACCGAAGCGACTTGTATAGATTTAGTTACTGCAGGAACAATAAATTAAGCTACAAAAGAAGTATCTACTACTCAAAATTCTTAATTATCTATCAAATTATATCACGTTCATGTAATACACATAATTTTATAAATGATAAAATTAAAAAAAAAAAATTCAAAATCTTAATGTAGGCAAGCTACTCATTTTAAAAGAAAAGATTTTACCGACGCGGAAAAAAATCTGGTCGAGTATTTCATTCATCCCCTTAAAAGTTAATTTATTACGTATTACAATGACCTTGTCTTCAATGATATACTCGGATGTAGATGTAGCGCGATTCTTTCAACAACTCCTGATAGTTTACACATTCGACGACGACATCGTTTACAAGTTATGAAGATAAGCCCCTACTAGAGGCAGCACTCAAAAGGAACTTTTAAATATTGATTATAACTATTTATTATACGGGAATTAACGCGCATTGTTTATCTTAAAATTGCTTGACGTTTCGACCAGGTTGCACCGGCCGTGGTCACAAGCGGACTGTCGCAGCGATGCTTAGACTCCGTAAGGCCGATGAATCTTCATGTAACCTCACTTTTTTGTTTCTCGGAAAGTTAGGGTCACTGCACACTACACTGATTGTGTCCATGTTAACCGACTGCGAACTAATACGAGGTTGTGTTTTACGAATCACAGGATTCCACGTCACGGATAGTTTGATCGTAAAACACAGTGACCCTAACTTTTTGAGAAAAAAAAAAGTCTTGCAACGCGAAAGTATAAATGTTAGTAAATATTGATTATAACCTAAAAGGTAGATTACAAGTAAATTATTTAATTTGTTATGCTAGTAACTTTACTTTTATTTATATTGTTACAACCATCGCATTACCCTGTTACAACCAACCCTAGGGGTAGGGATGATTGTAACAATTTCCACTTTTGTTAATTTGATCGATTTTCTCAAAATCTGTAATACCAGTTGCATTTATGCCGATGTTAATAGATAGCTGAAAGACCAATCTATCCTGTATACTGATTAGAATTTGATATCTATAAAATTCATTGAAATATTACGTGACAATTGAAAATTGTTACGTTCATCCCTAGTCTCCAGGTTTAATTAACATTAAACAAGTCAATTTTTTAAGATTAAATATTCGTAGTACAAACAGCATTGTTTAATAGCTAGGAAACCAAACAAGATTTATCATCAACATCGAGACAAATGCGACTACTCTTGCACATACGTATTTACGGGTAAAAAAAGCAAGATTCTACTCCCATACATTAACGGTCAGTTGCAAGAAAGTTCATTAAATAAAAATGTAATGCCACATTAAAATCCTTTTTCTGTTGCAAGTAACATAAATTTAATGAATCCATTAAAACTAGTTTTTGGACCTCATTAGCTCCTCATTATCGCGATATGAAGTTGCAAGAAACTGTAAAACATCCTAGGATTCGTTTTGACATTCAATGAATTATAATTTAATGGACTCTGGAGCCCTGTGTGTTTAATGACACCTGTCATTAAACACACATTAGACCATTAACATACTTTTCTGGCTCCTACTTCATTAAAATGCCTGCTCAGCAAGAATGTTACATTGTAGTCGAAAGGTTTTATGAGTTGGTTGATTTCCGAGAGTACTGTCTTGATAATATTATTTTACATTTGGTAATAAATAAAACAACAAAGTTAACAATGTACAGTTATTATATATTTTCGTTTTTAATTTATGCTCTTCATGTTTTACTCCAATCTGGCATTTTCCCACCATCATATTGTAATATTTTTGTCGGAGACGAATTTCTTCGTAAAACATCTCTTCAAATATTCACCCTGGCTTTTTGTTTTGAAAGACAAAAAGTTCCTTAAAATTATGAGAAAAAAAGAGAAGAGTACTAAGTAATAAATATAAATGTAAATTCTGTTAACAAAAGGAAAGACACAAATGGCCTTTATTTATCTCACAGAATCTGTATTTACAAAAGTCAATCATGTTCTTAAATAATAGCTACGTAACAGATAAAATAAAATGACAACAAATTCACCTAAGTAAACTAAAGTCATAAAAAGTGAGCAACCCATTTTTCTTTTTCATTTAAATATTCATCGATCGTGTAATATCCTCTCCGGATGTCTTTTGACACCTTTTCTTATATTTATTAGGGATCCTTTTCTGTTCAACTTCTTTGGGTTTGGGCTTGTTCTAAATATCTTGAATTATCCTAATAGATTTACATATTTGGGATACCTTAGTGTTTTGGCGCTTGCCAAATACCTAATGTGCTATAGAGTCGAATGCTTAAGCGTAGTCAATATATGCTCAGTCATATGGGCTGTTAAATTCCTGGTAAATCTCATTAAATTGCTTTTAGTAATTTTTAAAGCATTTTTATGCTACTTTTATACATATAAATTTAAATGTATGGAAGAAAAAATCGTCTTAGGGATACCGGCCCTAAGCCGTTTGTCCATTCAAAAACTTCAAAACAAAAATGGTTGACTTTCCAAATTCAAGACCATAGTAATTCATAAACCTTATCGTCAACAGTAACTTTTACTATGACGTTAAAAATCTGCTCCGGAAAAAAAATACGGTGCAAAGAAGATAAATAATTGGATTTTTATGAAAACTGTAGGTTGTTCAGAGATTTTCATCTCTGAACAACTTACAGTTACATGGCAATTGATTAATCTTATTGTCGACAATAACTTATACGAAGACGACAAAAAAAATGTACCGGGGAAAAAGATTTGACCTTATAAAGATCTCAAAAGATCTTACGGTTAATATAAAAATCGCATTATTTATCTAATCGCCATAATACAAGTTATTGCTGAGGATAAAGTCCATTAGTTCCTATAATTATGTTTCATCTTTGGACAACATCTTTCAAAATTTGGACCAAACTTGTACAGAAGAGGTACACAGGTCTTTTGTAGGTACATAATTATTATAAACTAGCTGTCCCGCGCAACTTCGTCTGCGTAAATTTTACCCTTTTTTTTATAATCCTATGTTACTTCTAATACCTCCAAGAATGTGTGTACAAAGTTTCATGATGATCAATTGAGTAGTTTTCGCGTGAAAGCGTAACAAACAAACTTACATTCACATTTATATATTAGTGGTAGGGATTGTTCAGGAATCGAGTTTCGCAGTTTATAAAGACTATATTTTTTTATAATTTCATTACAAACGTATAATTTTCACACTTTTCCCTATATTTTTAGTTTAAGACAGTACCTATTACTTGCCAAATTTTATAGTTCTAGGTCAAAGGAAAATACCTAATAAATTTGGTTCCTTGAGAGTGTCAAATGTACGTTTTTTGCGGCATCAACGGCCGTATCTCTTTACAAAGGACCTTGAGCAGATATACCCTATAATGTCAAAATACATAATATAAATACCCAGCGATAAGGTGGCCTATGCGCCGTCATCAATCGCGGTCTCCATTGCTACCTCCAGAAATAACCAATGCAGCTGATCCTTTAAAAACTACGCCATGTAACGCTCATACGGAGAACACTAAGAAAGTTACAATGGCGGACATAGTAAGAAAGGAGGGAGAATGGCGTTCGATTAAACCTAGTGATGACTGGACCTTGGTGCAGCATAAAAGATATAGAAACCGATTTATTGGTAAAACAGGTGTAGCAATAGATCAGTCCACGAAGTTTAAGGCGGCAGACATAAAAGTGCCGTTCTTTATTTCAAATGTAAACAAGGAGGTTTCGGAGCAAGATATTATAGAATTTATAAAAAGTAAGTCAGACGAGTTAATTAGTTTGGAAAAAATTAATATGAAGGAGGAGCGACCGTACAATGCTTTTAAGCTCAGTGTACTGAAAAGGAATATGAATGTGTATCTGGATAATAATACATGGCCGGATGGAGTTATATTCAGACCGTTCATATCATTCCGGAAACGGAATAATCCGTCCGTAGTTGACATAAACAAACCGGTTGATGGAAAGGAACAAACTTAGCAATATTATTACTTTTAATTGTAAGAATATTAAGAGAAGTGTTGACTGTGTACGAGATCTGTGCTCGTCAGCGGATATAGTTGCGTTACAGGAAACATGGTTACTTCCACACGACCTGCCGTTTCTTGGAACTATTCACCCAGATTTCAGCTATACGGGAAAGTCAGCTGTGAATCTCACGGACGGAGTACTGCGGGGCCGTCCCTACGGAGGGGTGGCGATACTGTGGCGGAATAGTGTGTTTCGTGATGTGTCGGTCGTACAGTGTAAAAGTGAGCGGATTGTTGCGATAAAAACTGTCACAAGTGATATGCGTGAGGCTTTATTTATGTGCGTGTACATGCCTACGGACCAAGCGGATAATTTCCCTACGTTCACACAATGCTTAGGTGAGTTAAATGCTATAGTAGAGGAAAGTTGTACTGAAGCAGTTTTCATGTTAGGCGATTTTAATGCGCACCCTCATACGTCATTCTATAATGAAATGTTAAGCTTCTGTGACGAGCAGCAGTGGTTATGTGCTGACATAGTTAAGTTAGGTATAAATTCTGGTACGTATACATATGTAAGTGAAGCCCATGGCAGCGAGAGATGGCTAGACCATTGCCTAGTGAGTCAGTCATCATGGCACGCAGTGCACAATATTCGAGTGTTATATAATGTGTACTGGTCAGACCACTTCCCGCTGTCAATTGAGTGTAATTTAGGCGTAATAAGAAGTAAACTTAAACCAAGTAATGATCAATGTAATACTGTAGTGTGGGGCTCGAGAGATACAGACGAAATAACAAAATATTTCGAATTATGTAATAGCAACCTAAAATGCATAGATTTTCCAGTTGAATTTCAGAACTGTGCAGATAGTATGTGTACTAACTTGGGGCATAGAAAGGTTATAGATAACTTTTACAATAACATTGTCTGTAATCTCAGCCAAGCCGCTAAACAAAGCTGTCTCCGTAATGTGAAGGGTAATTATAGAAAGAAATGTATTAAAGGGTGGAATAAACATGTAGCAGAGGCGCACCAACAGGCAAGACTGGACTTTCAACAGTATGTTTTGAATGGCAGACCCAAATCTGGGCATGTGTATAATAAAATGTGCATAAGTAGGAAAATTTTTAAATCTAGGTTAAAGTACTGTCAGTGTAATCAAGAACAAATTAAACTTGATATTATAGCATCGCAACATTCACAGAAACAGTTCTCAAAATTTTGGAAAAGTACAAAAAAACTTAATCAAAGACCCGGCTTACCTGTTAGTGTAGACGGTGTCAGTGATCCCACATCTATTGCTAATACTTTCAAAGATCATTTTAAGATACAGACTTCTTGTGAGAGCAGCGGTTGGGTGTGCAATGCTGAGCTCAATCATGTAGTAAACCCGCTTCAAATTACAAGTAAGGATATATTGTCAGCTATTGGGAATATGAAGAGAGGAAAATCTCCAGGGCATGACGGGCTCAGTATTGAACATCTTCAACATGCGGGACCACATATAAACAGATTGTTGGCTATGTTGTTCACTTTTTGTCTAAGACATAGCTATTTACCTCCTGAACTAATGAAAACAATTGTAATACCATTGGTTAAAAACTCAACTGGGGATATATCTGACAAAACTAATTATAGGCCAATCTCACTCGCCACTATTATAGCAAAAGTATTGGATAGAGTTCTAGATGTACATCTCAGTACACGCATAGCGTTACACGATGCACAGTTTGGCTTTCGGGAGGGTTTGTCCACGGAAAGTGCAATTCTGTCATTAAAATACACCGTTAAATATTACACGAAAAGGAGTACTCCGGTTTACGCATGTTTTCTGGACCTCTCGAGGGCTTATGACTTGGTGTCGTATGATATATTATGGGACAAATTAAGGGATGTTGGGATACTCCCAGAGGTTGTTCAGTTGTTTTCGTTTTGGTATCGTAGTCAAAAGAACATTGTGAAATGGTTAAATGGCTTATCAGATGAGTATAGCTTGAACTGTGGTGTAAGGCAGGGTGGACTGACCTCGCCTAGGTTATTTAATCTGTATATCAACGGACTGATCGAGGAGCTCAGTAACATGCATGTAGGATGCCGTATTGACAATGTAAGTGTCAACAATGTCAGTTATGCTGATGATATGGTGTTGCTGAGCCCATCGATTAGTGGATTGAGGCAGCTCCTAAAAAAAATGTGAAGCTTATGCGCTGTGTCATGGGTTAAAATATAATGTCAAAAAGTCAGAACTTATGGTTTTTAGAGGGTGTAATAAACAGCCAAGGAATGTACCTTCGGTGTTATTAAATGGAGTGCCGTTAAACCGGGTTACTCAATTTAAATATCTAGGACATATTGTAACAGAAAACTTGAAAGATGACTTAGATATAGAGAGGGAGCGCAGGGCACTGGTAGTCCGGGGTAATATGTTGGCACATAGATTTAAGCGATGTACAGGTGAGGTGAAGATAACACTATTTAAAGCATTTTGTCAGAGCTTTTACACGAGTGGACTATGGGCCAATTTTACACAAAAGTCATACAGTGCCCTGCGGGTCCAATATAATAACATCTTTAGGATTCTACTGGGGTTGCCACGTTTCTGCAGTGCATCTGGTATGTTTGCAATCGCAAATGTTGATTGCTTTTACACAATCATGCGCAAAAAAACCAGCTCGGTGATGCGGCGAATGCGGGGGAGCTCCAGTGGAATCTTACAGATGATAGAGGCAAGAATGGACTCTGAGGTCCTTGGCCGATTCCTCGATCTACACGTTATAAAACGAGTGGATCGGGGGATGAGCTAATGGTATGTTGTGTTTGTATATATTATGTTATTGTTCTTCTCTTTTTTTTTAGTTTTTTGTTTGATTGATTTGTGTGTGTTACTAACTTAGTTTGTAAGTCCAATTGTTACTAACAAAAGTGGGCAGTATTGGCCTGAAATAAAAGATTTTTATTTTTATTTTTATTTTTTTTTTTATTTTTTATAAAATATATATATATAAATTTGTTAAAATATTTCAATTAAAAAAATATATATCAGAAGCGATACGCATCTCATGATATACCTCCATTTGACTGACGAACTTCTTGTTAAGAAGAAATTATTCTGAATGCTCTTTGATATTCTATACGTCTTATTTAGTCTATGACAATTACAATGACAACAACTGTTAAATTGTAAAAGAATATTAAATTCCTCGTTTAACGTATTTTGCGATTATCATGATATTTTTTTTAAATTTATTCTTTAATAGAGATTAATGTTACGATTTTCTAATGTTTACAATTTTCAAAGCAATTGTAAATCGTTGATAACCAGATTAGTTGAGATTGTACAAACAATATTTATTTACTTATCAGGTAACGCATTACGTAAAAAGAGAAATTAAGCTTATTATTATTATTGAAGTTAATAAAATGATTTATAAGATTCTCAGGTCTGTAACAAATTATTCCCTAATAAAGTGCTCAACCTCTTTTGTACGGCATTCTCGGTGGGCAAGTCCGACTCACACTTGTCCGGTTTTTACTCTACTTTCTCTTCCAGATTGACACAGTTTGTACACTGCAGGGTGTAAATTAATTTCTCTGTAGTTGTTAATATCGGTTGAGTCGTCCTTTTTATAAGAGAAACTATTTTTTATTCAGTCTAGTTTTAGGAGAATGTTTATGTTTTAAATAATAATTATGTGTTCTTTAACATGTTCCAATCAACCTCATTCACCGTGACTTGTACGGCTCTCGCCTCAGCATGTTGGTTATTCAGTCGCTTAACGTTGAGTCCACACCGTGTGTTTCGAGGGAAATGTTGATTTTGTAGAAAGTAGTTTTGTCAAAAGTGCCCTCAATGTCAATGAAGGCAGAAAGTGCGGAACCTTTGTAGTCTATAGCACATTTAATCTCGAAAACCACGCTATGCAGCGCGGACTCGGTTGATTTACTTGTGGTGTAGGCATATTGCTGTTTGCGGAGTGACTTTCCTCTAAGAGGTCCGTCTCGAATGTATCGGTCATAGAGCCTCTCAAGCGTAAATAATGTTAGGCTTATGGATCTATATGCTTTGGATTGCGTGTAGTCAGTTTTACCAGGCTTGGGGATAAAAATTACTTTCACCTCGCGCCATACAAGTGGTCTAGTTGAGCGCAATGCAGGCCTGATTGTTTTTTACCAGCCATGATGCAACTGGATCTATTCCCCTTTGCAGCAGGTCTGGGAGAACGCCGTTAAGGCCTGCTGTCTTCAAGGGTTAAAAGGTTTCAATCGCCCACTTTTGAAACGTATTTTTGAAAGTGCATTATGTGTTTTTGTATTCCTCCCAATCTTCTGGGAGTCTGAAGATCTTGGCTTTTGTGATCAGAGCAGGAGGGCACGTCAGACACGTGCCAGTTTGATATTTTGTTTGTAATTTTTTCTGTCGCTAAAGTTAAGTCTATGATTGTTTGCCCTCGGGCTGTGACCAAAGTTGGTTCAGAGCCACGGTTACATTATTTAGGTGAGTAGAGAATAAACTTGCGCATTATACCTCTCCTCTGGGATTTGATTTGTTACTGCCCCAAAGTGGGTGGTGGGCATTTGAATCCGTCTCGACGATTAGCTCCAGTTTCGCGCTCCCACAGTGACGTACCAGGTCGATCATTTCTTTTGGTAGATAGTCCTCCTGGCGATTACCAGGTCGGTTGGACTATCTTATGTCTGGAGCCTGAAAGCTGTCATGTTTTTGGAACAGAATTGGGTAAGAGTTGTGACAGGTATGTCTACGGGCGGGGTGCTAAGTGCCGGAAAGCTTTCTCGTGGTGAACCCTGGGCAACATGTGCCGGTGGATACGCAGCTTCCAGCGAGGTGCATTGCAGCGAAACCACCGTCACACGGCTAATGTTCTGGCAGAGTAGGGGGTGGCCCATTTTTGGGCCGCCGGAGGACGGGCTTGACATGCACTCACACTGCCGTCGGGAAGGCGGGAACATTTGCTTTCTGCCACCGTCGGAAATCGCAATCTCGATTCGGAGTGTCGTGGCCACGTCTCAAGGCTCCGAACGAGAGCGATGGTCTTAACTTGGTCGCCTGGGCCAAAAAAAATCCCGAATCCTGTGTTTTGGAGCGTGACCAGAGGATGCATGGCTGATGGAATGTTCTGTTTAAAGCGCAACCTTCAGCTGGGGTACCTGCAGACCCTTCAGTTGGGATACAAATGTACGCTTACCCGGGCACAAGAGGCTCTGCTTGGGTGGATTTTATTTACTCCACACTCGTGGGACTCAAATGGCCCCCAGGAAGGTCCGCCGCTCCCAGAGCGATCAGCGGCGAGAACGCGTGCTAACACACCGTCGTCCTGCCCACAAACACCTGCTGGAACGACGTCTGCGGACAACACCCAAGCTGGAACGTCGTCATTTGTTTTTAGCAGACGGGACGCATACGCTCGCACCCGTACAGAGGGAGAGTTGGTCGCAGAGAACCAGATCGATCAGCTCCTGGAGGGACTACGATCTTCCGGAGGGGAAAACGCCCCAAGAATCGGCTCGGAACTCGTCCGAGCGGCGGCCGAATCCGTGTCTGTGATTCTGAAGGTTGCTACTAAGAGTAAAAATCTTAAGGGCTCCTTCGCAAAGGGCCTTCGAGAGTCTGCGCAGATTTTGAGGGAGGTTGTGAACGCTCTTTTCGAACGCGCCGCTGTCGCTGAGGCGGAATCCGAAAGGCTGCGGGCTAGTAGCGTTTGCATGGAAGAAGAACTAGGAGAACTACGCGCTGAAGTCGCTTAGCTGCGAGCTGACTTCGTGGCGACCGGGACCGGTTCTGTCCCTGCCCAAGTCTATTCTCCAGCAGGTTCTGTCCCAGAGGGATTGGCTGCAAGGTCCACCATAGGGGAAGAGCAGCCCTGCGTGTTTTCGGAGACGCACCTTTTTTTTTTTTTTTTTTTTTTTTTGTTCGGCGGGAAAAATTCCTGACGAACACCCCCACCATCCGGGGAAGATGATGGAGGTAGTGTGGGGTTTGCACCCACTAAAAAACCCGCCGTGTATCGCTCGCCACCTTTGCGAACGGGCCGCCGGAATTCGTTATACCGTCGGCGGCCCGCCCAGTGGCAATGCCCGGACGCGATGTTGTTGCGTTCCGGGCATTTCACACCTACGCGGCCCCTGGATACACACAGGGCGCCGCGCCTCCACGGAAGGCCGCGGGCGGGGCAGATTACCCCGTACGCCCGCCCGCAGCCCCACCTAAGGCGGCATCAAGAGCAGATATGCGCGCCGACGCCGCCCGGTTCGCCGGCGACGGAGCGGGTCTGCCAGGGAACTCTCTTCCCTGACGCGCTCCGCCGCCTCCTTCTGCGAGATGACGTCCTCGCAGAAGGATGCGACCGCATTCCACGACCCCTCGCCCCGGACCATGGACAGAACCACGGCCGGCAACGAGAGGTCACTTCCGACCACTGCGGTGAGAACTCGACGTTGCCCCTCCCAAGCTGGACAATGCTGGAGGGTGTGCTGCGCCGAGTCCTCACCGCAGTCGCAGTGGTGGCAGGCGGGACTCGGTTCCCTCCTAGCGACCGTGTGCAGGTACTTCCCGAAGCACCCGTGCCCGGAGAGGACCTGCACCAGCCGGAAGGAAAGGGTCCCGTGCTGCCGCCCCGCCCACTCCTCCAGGACCGGCCGGAGCGCCTCCACGGTTCGAACACCTGCCCGTGGAGCCTCCAGCCGGCCCTGCCACCGGGCCATGATTGCCCGGTGGGCCTCACCGCGCCAAGCGCGTAGCTCCTCGGGCAGGGGCACCGAACCCCCTGCCCGAACAGCCACCGCCCGCCGATGCACTTCGGCGAGCACTTCCGCATCCAAATCCCACGGGGGTGTGCCGGCCAATGCGCACGCCGCCTCTGCAGACACCGTGCGGTATCCGCGTATGGCCCTGACCGCCATGGTCCGCTGGGGTCTCCCTAAGCGGACCCTATTCTGGGCGGTCAGGGACGCCGCCCACACGGGTGCGCCGTACAAAGCCATTGACCGCACCACCCCCGTGTACAACCGTCTACTCGAGGCACTGGGTCCGCCCAGGTTCGGCAACAGCCTCCCCAGTGCGGACGCCGCAGCCTCGAGTTTTGGCGCCAAAATGCGAAAGTGCTCGTCGAAGAGCCACCGCCCGTCTACTACCAGGCCCAGATACTTCATCTGGGCCCGGACCTGTACGAGGACCGAGCCGACGGCTATCGAGGCGCCAGCAGGTGGACCGCGACGGGGCCCATGGAATAATAGGGCCTCCGTCTTAGAAAGAGCCACCCTAAGCCCCAGCGCCTCGATTCGCCCGACCATTCGGGAAATCCCTAGGTTGGCCAGGCGCGCCGCCTCCTCAAAATTCCCACCCCGGGCCGTGATGAGGGTGTCATCCGCATAGCAGATGACCCCTATCCCGGGGGGGAAGCCACACCGCAGGGCCCAGTCGTAGCCAATGTTCCACAAAAGGGGCCCTAAGACAGAGCCCTGTGGAACACCGCACGAGACGTCCCTGCGGATTACCTCGGCGACGGCCTCCTCCGATGCGGCCCTCAAGCGCAGAATGGCCCCAATGGTCGAGCGCCCAGCACGAAAGCCGTACTGAGCGTCCGACAGATTAGGGCCGACCTCGTTCAAATGCCGGACGATGCGGGTAGCGAGAATCCTCTCCAGCAACTTCCCCGCCTCGTCCAGCAACACGATAGGCCTGTAGGCCGCAATTGAGTCGGGAGGCCGTCCCGGCTTTGGAAGGAGCACCAGCTTCCCTGCCTTCCAGCAGTCAGGGAACCGTCCGGACGCCAGGCACACGTCGAACAGTCCCCTGAGGCGGTCCCCGATATGGTCGAGGGTCAGGGCCAAAACCCGGGCGGGAATCCCATCCGGCCCGGGAGCGGTGTTCTTCGAACGCATTCGAAGAACAGCCGCGCCCACCTCCGCTTCGGTGACAGGCGGCACAGTTGTGTCGGCCTCCCGGTCATCGGTCTCATCCTCGGAGACCATCGCCGGGGGCGCGTGCTCTGCCTGCAGCGGGAATAGACCCTCGACCACTTCCGCAAGGAAGCTGGGCTGGAGAGTCTCGGTAAGGGGGGGGCCCGCCGAGCGAAGCTTGTTCAGCGCCGCTCGATATGGGCGACCCCAGGGGTCACGGTCGAGACCCTCCAGCATCTCCTCTCTCGCCCTCTCCTTGGCGCGACAGATAGCCAGCTTAAAGGCGTCCCTCGCTTGGCGATACGCCTCATAAAGCTGGCTCTCCTCCTGGACATCGCGGTGACGAGTCCGGCTGCGGGTATAGGACCTCCGCGCACTGATGCAAGCGGCGCGGAGGGAGGCAAGCTCCTGGGACCACCAATACACCCCCTTCCTCGGGGTGCGACGTCGTGAGCGGGGCATGGCCGCATCGCAGATCTGCGTAAACGCATCGCGAATGCGGCCAGCCATGACGTCCACCTCCTCGGTTGGAGGTGGAGACGACCATGATGCCACGATGGCCGCCTCTTCCAGGAGGCCCCTGTCCAACGCACCCACAGCCCACCGCGGAAACCGAGGCGTTCTGCGCGCCGTGTGACCCCTAACTGAGTCCTGGTTCCTGGAAGACCGGGAGAGCTCCAATCGGATATATCGGTGATCCGAGAGCGTCTCAACCTCATCCAGGACGACCCAGTTCCTTACTCGCGCTTCGACGGCAGGGGTAGCGAACGAAAGGTCCACTATCGACCCCCCCTGCTGTCGAACGCACGTATTGGTGGCGCCTCTGTTTAGGAGACAGAGACCCACCGACGCCGCCCACTCCTCAACCGCCGAACCGCGGACGTCCGTGCTGGGTGACCCCCACGCCGTAGATTTGGCGTTGAAGTCCCCCAGCACCAGTACGTGGCGAGGTGCCAACCGCCGTATCGAGGTCTCCAGGTTGGTAAGGAAGACCTCGAAATCGGTAAAACTCCGGTTTGGGGAGAAGTATACTCCGTAGAGCGTGACCCCTCCCCAGTCGGCAGCAACATATCCCGAACCCTTGTCTCTGATCGACAAGGGCAGGGAATGAAGCGCAGCGGAGCTGACGATTGCCACGGAGCCGTCCCGGTCACCCGCCCAGTTCGGGCGGGGAGGAACAAAGTGGGGCTCCGCGGCTACGGCGACACCTATCGACCACTCCGCCATGGTCTGCAGGAGAAGGTCCTGGGCAGCGGCGGAGTGGTTGAGGTTCGTCTGGAGGATGATGGAGGAGTTACCGCTGTCCATTTAGGGGTGCGGCACTACATCTATCACCTCCACCTCAGTTGGTGGCTGAGCTCCGGGGGCAGCCTGGGTCGATTGGCTGCTGCCCGGGAGTGGCTTGGAAGCCTTGGGGGGCTTACATCCCTTCCGCCCTACCATATGATTGGCGGGTAGATTGCCCGCCGCACACATGGGGGGGCGGCAGAGCATTCCGCCGCCCTATGTCCCGGTTGACCGCAGCGATAGCACATTGTGCTGCAGTCAAAACCACTGGTGCACCTGGGTCGCAAGTGCCCCGTGGCCATACACTTATAGCACCTCGTAGGCCTCTCCTCCAGGACAGTGATCCTAGCGGAAGAGAAGCCTACAAGGAGCCGGCCTGCGTCGGCCAGGGTTTTGGCCGAAGCGACGGGGCAGCGCACCCAAGCTGCACCCACTCCACCGGGACCGGGGCGGATGGCGCCGACCTTCACGGATCCGGAGGCACATTGAGTTTTTGTCTCAATGGCCTCTCGGATATCTTCGGTCGTGATCGAGTCATCCAGGCCCGAAATGCGCAGTTCTGCGCATTTTGTGGGCCTGGCGATCTTTACGCCCTCCTTCCCCTTGGTAAGCCCCCGTAGCGTCTCCGCCACGAAGTCCGCCACCTTTGCACCATCCTGACCGGGACACTCTAGAATCCTGGCCCCGGTCTGGGCTTGGCGGAAGGAGACCCCCGCGCCAAGATTGTTGGCGTTAAGGGTCACTCTCGCCTGGCGGAAAATCTCCGCGTAGGAGACTTTGCCACTCCTCTCCGCCTCTGGCGACAGCGTCACAACGACGGCTGCTGACTTGGGCGGAGAAAGTTTTGGCTTTCTCTTGCCACTCTTAGGGTGGGCTGGCAGAACAGCCTCAGGTTGTGCAGCTTTCCTAACCTTCTTCCCACGTCGCTTTTTGCGCCCGGCCGTCCGCCACTCCTCACCAGACGGGGCTGTGACGATGGGAGTAGGAACGAGCTCGGGAGCACTAGCTACGGCCTCCGGCTCATTGGATATGCCGGTGACCGCACGAGGCGCCCCTCTTTGTGGTCGCTTAGGCAGGGGATGGGATTGAGAAACCCACCGTGCGGGACCGGCCCTCGCAGGCTGCACCATTCTCATAGCTGGCTGAGAAGTTGGTGCACGTTGCACTCTACTAGCAGCCGCCTTCGGCGCAGCCACCTCGGCGAATGACTCCACGCGTCCCCCTGGGGGGGCTTTGGCCTGTTCGCCGCAAGAGGTGGCCGGCAGCTTGGTTCGGGAGGGAGACGGTCCTTGATGGTGGCCAGCCTCCCATCAATCATCGTCCCAAACATTATCATTAGCTGCCGGCATTGCGCCTCTGTGAAGGCATTTGCCGGCTGCTCTTGGCAAATGGGCTGCAAATGGGCTTCAGCCTCAGTGGCTGAAGACGACGAAGAAGCAATTGTCGGCTGTTGCTTATCAGCCCGAGTGGCCTTGGTCTGAGCTGGTGTCGTAGATGTTTGGGCCGCCTGAGCAGGGATCGAAGAGATCTGCGAAGCGCGGGCGAGGGCTGAAGTGACCTGTGAGCTGGCCGGAGCAGAAGGGGCCGAGACGAGGCCGGTTCTGGCCGACACCAAATCAGCCCGTAACTGGGCGAGCTCTGTACGGAGTTCGCCTATCTCCCGTTCTAGTCGAACATTGTCCGCTCTCAACCTTTCAAGTACCGCGTCCGGGGCAGCGGAGCGCTCAACAAGAGCCTCCACCACGTTCTTAATACTGGACGCGGATTCCTTGAGGCCCTTTGCGAAGGTGCCCTTCAAATTTCTGGACTTGGTGGCCACATTCACTATAAGAGCCACCGAGTTCGCCGCTGATTCGAGTAGCTCCGCCGCGGTGTTCGCGTCTGTATCCCCTCCCGTTTGGCGAAGCCTCTCCATGACCTGGCCAACTCGTTCTTCAGCAGCCAACTCACCCTCTTCTCTAACACGGGCATACGCTTCCCGGCGAGAAAAGACGGACGAACCAGCCGAGGTGATATTGGCTGGTGTCGCCGTCACTGGAGATTGTGGGCGCGAGAAGGGTGTTAAAGACCGCGTTCTCGCACGCGAACCGCCTCTATTTGAAGTCCTCACTTTCCGAGGGATTCGAATGTCTGCCTCTGGCAGGTCCTGGTCTGCTTCTGGTGAGCGTCTGCGCTTTGGTTGCTGCTTCTTAGTAGAACGTCGCCCAACACCCATCAAACAGACTTCGGGACGTTTCTCGCCCCCTAACAGCTCCATGTCGCTGATAGAGGTCACGGAACCGCACCGACTGATGCACGCCGAGCTTCCCGCAGAAACAGTTAGCAGCGGAGACCTCGACTCCGCCGATGAAACTGGCAACTCACGCGTTGCCTCCTCTTGGATCGCGACCCTTGCGCTATTTTCGGTGCCGGATTTACAGCTCGGCGACGGGCTGGTGTGTCGTGGGTTGTCCCCCCCAGAGTACGTGGGACTGCCGGAGCCGACTGGCTCCGGAAGGGATTCCCCGAACGAAGAGCGTTCGGGACCCTCCTGGGTAGATGTATCCATATCTTTGACCTGCGACATTTTGTTTAAGTTTATAGACCTGCGTCTAGGTAGCCCTTGGGACTGAGGACCCCTCAGCCCCATCCCATTGCCAGGCACCACAAGCGTAGGATTAGGGAATTTTTTAAAGGGGTTTACTTCCCCGCAGCCCACAAAAGTGTGGGCTCCCGTTCCTGTCCATTCAGGGTTACGGGTCGGGCCGGTCGGTGGTCTGCATCAGACCGCGTTCACCATCTATAAATAGACGGCGAACCCGCCGCCCCTCGCCCTCCCTCCGGGCAGCCCAGGGAAAGGCCGCCTCCTACTCTGCCAGAACATTAGCCGTGTGACGGTGGTTTCGCGAAAAGCCGCGAATCCACCAGCACACGTTGCCCGGGGTGCACCACGCGGAGGTTTTCCGGCAAACAGCACCCCTTCGGAGACGCACCTAAGGCAACTTACAGTGGTCTTCAGGGGCCTTATCGAAGCGCGCCTTGAGAGCATCAAGGCGTGCCTGCCCCCAGAGCCTACCTGTCAACCGCCGCTCGCGGCGTCCGGATCGAGGCCTCCTCAGGGTCAAGCGGCTGTTCCACAGGCATCGCTACCCTGCACGGGGAGTGGCGCCGCATCCTGTACCGTAACTACTATCCCTGGGGGTACGCCAGTCCAGGCCCAGCTTTCCAAAGCTACCGAGAACCCGCAAAGTGAGAGTTCCCAACCCCAAAGAGCCTCAAAACGTGCGCGCCACATGAAAGGGCCAAGTGTGCACACGGCTCCGGTTGATACACCCGAGTCGGCACCGGTTTCCGCCCCTGCCCCCTCAAATGAGGAATGGCAAACATCAGGTGGCAGGAAATCGAAGCGCTGGAAGAGAAGGCAAGCCTTGCACTAATGCCACCCCGGCGAAACCTAGTCGGAGCAAGCCACGATTGACTCGCCGAAAACGGCTGCCGTCATGGCGAATGTGTCGCCGAAGGCAAAGCGCCGCGGCATAATATATTTATTCCGCAAAGCGAAGGCCAAGCTCATCCCCCACCTGGGTGGCGTAGCCGTAACATTCCGCGGCTCCCAGACTGGGGCTCGCCTCCTGGAGGTTCCCGGCGTGGAGGGCTCCTAATTGGCGGATTTAGTGGCGGAGACCCTACGGGGGCTATCAGAGGGGCCAGATGACGTGAGGATCGCCAGGCCCAGGAAGTGCGCGGAGATGCGCATTTCTGGACTGGACGATTCAATAACGCCAGAGGATGTTCGAGAGGCCATCGAGCGTAAGATCCGTAATAAAACTTTAAAATGTACCGAATTTCTTCGTTACCTACGTTTCTTTGCTTGCTTAAAAAAAAATGAAAAATGGTGGGTACTAGTTCTTTATTTTTATTTATTGCATCTTCAGAATGTCAACATTTAATGGTATTAAATCCAGCCAGTTACATTCAGTATAACCAAGGAGGTTTTAATTACTAACAATACATTCAAAATACGAAAATACTTTTGCCCCTACTTATTAGTATCGACTTATGAGCACCAAAGCCAGGTACAATTCCTTACTATTTCAAAATCCAAAAAAACATATCTAACAAGGACGTTTTTTTTGCTACTAATTATCATCTATCGAGGCATGAAAGTAATCTCTCAGTATATGTACGTATTAATAATGAGTTAAATAAATATCACCAGAAAATGTGTGGTCTTAACAACAAACAGGAGTGAACATAATTGTTGTTGTTATCGCACTCCTAAGGATAACAAATTATACATTTTTATGGATAGACTTGAGAAACTACTAGAACACTTTTTTGACAAGAATTGTTTGATTTTTGGTGATTTTAATATTGACCTTTTGACTGACAGTAAAAAAAGGAATTATCTACTTTGTTTATTGAAATTTTATAACTTTAAGCCTAATAAATTCCTTAACATTTGTACGCAATGGTCTCAATCGTGTATAGGCAATGTTTTTCTAATTTGGAGGAAGGTGACATAGAACACTGTAACGTCGATCACAATGGTTTGGTCGTTGGACACGCAGGATTACTTTGTAGTATAGTAACAAAAGGTAATGCAGCAAGTAAGTATAGAAAAAAATATGATATTAAAAGTGACAAAAAGGACATCTCACTCTCTGTACAAAAAAACATTCACGAATATGTTACTAGAACAGAACTGACACATTATGGGAATAAACTAAATTCTCAAGACGTTTTAAGCAATTTTCAAGCATAGCTTTAAAAAGAGGGCATTGCAAATAAATGTAAAGTGCATTACTCCATTAAGGTGTACGCGATATCAGTGCTCACTCACTTGCGTAATTATTTGCATGAGTACGAGAGTGAAGAAGAAAGGCAACAAAGGGAGAGCACAAGGAGAAAAGATCTACAGGCCAAACTTGCACCCTATCTTGATGGCACAAAGCATAGCGCTTACTATAGATCAATTAAAGTATTTATTATGCTACCCAAAGAAATAAAAACATCACTTTATAACACCGATTTTTAAACAAAACTCAGGCTTTTTTTGTAAAGGAGTGTTATTACTTAACTGACGATATATAACCATGATTAACCCATATATTAAAATGAGATGCATTCTAAATTTTTTATAAATAATAATATAATATAATATTTTATAATATTTTATTCAATAATAATATTTAATATAATATTTTGGGACAACTCACACAACGCTATCTGATACCAAACTAAGCAGAGCTTGTACTATGGAAACAAGACAACTGATAAACTACTTATATATTTCTAAATATATACATATTATAGATAAATAACACCCAGACACAGAATAAGCCATCGTGCTCATCACACAAAGTTTTATTCTGGGTGGGGATCGAACCCACGACCTCTTGCATAGCAGTCGGATACACTCCCACCGGGCCACAGAGGCAGTCAAACTTTCGCGATTTTTATACATATTAGATATATTTCGGGACTTAATCGCGTGAATTATTTAAAGGTACGAACCTTTTATTTACCCGACGTTTCGATCGAATTGCACCGATCGTGGTCACGGGTCGACTGATGGTAGCTTACATTTTGATCAATTTATTTTTAATTTATTGTATTCTTAATTTATATGTACACATGACATGCACATACAATGTAAAAATTGTTTTGAAATAAATAAATATGTAATATGAATTATGTAAATGTTATTGCGGCCGCATATTCTGTTGTTTCTTATTCATGGCTCTTGAATAAGAGCAATGGTCCGGGGTTTCGTCTCCAGCGTCTTTGCGCAAACTGGCTGTGGTCGTTTGAGTGAGCTGGAGGTTGGTCTGTTTGAAGTTGAGGGCTTCAGGTGTGGGTAACGACGGTGCTGAGCTGAAATTAGGAGGAGACGGATCCATCGAAAAATCTACCTTCCTCATCCAGCCTGTTTCTGCCGTCAATGGGTGATAGGACGAGGAGCTGCTCGCATCACCTAGGTAATGCGAGTGGTGCAGTATCGGAGTCAGACATTGCTGCCTTGGTCATTTCCTCCTCCAACTTCGTTATGTCGTCCGTGTCAGTTTGTGTCGGTTGTTGTGTCATGTCGGTGTTAGTGCCATCGGTCATCGATAGGTGGTCAAGTGTCTGTCGGGACAGAACACTCTGGAGCCGCACTACATCCCCAGTATACAAAAAGCTACAACTGGGTACAAAGAGCGATGCTCGGACTCTGGTAGGTAGGTTGGACTGCCTCATGACCACCAGTGTTAAGTTGGTGTCGAGCAGGGTTATATTTGCAGCAGGGGTACATTTAAGGTCAGCCAGGTCATACATATCTTAACACACATCTGCACGAAGCCGTTGTTTTTTTTGTTCCCCTTGTGCAGGCTGAACTCTCACACGTTTGGGGTCTCCCGGGAATGCACTCAGTGAAGCCGTGTCATTTGGGCGCGACTGTTCTGAGGGGCTTGGCAGGGTGTTGGTAGCCAAAACCGCCTTGTGCGATTGTCCAGACCGTTTTTCCCTTTTCTTCGGTCGTTTGGATTGTATCGTATGGTCGTTTTGGTTCTGGCTAGTGAATCTGGTGGGTTCAGTCTCAGTCAGTACCGATTTGCGCTGTTTTCCCTTCGCATACTGAACTCTGAGTTTCACCTTCGCAAAGCTTGCGTATCCGGTTGCAGAGTTCTTTTTCCCTGGCCATGATTTTCCACGCTTCTGATTTAGAAGACATACTTCATCGGCAAAGAAAGTTCCTGAACCACCAGGCCCACCGTAGTTACCCAAGGTTCTAGAGTCATTGTCTCTAAGCTTCGTGTCGATATTTTGCTTCATGTCGCTGAAGTGCAAGTGTGCGCAGCTCTCCATTAAGGCTAGAGAGTCGAACGTTGTCGTTGTCATTGTCTGGGTTATTTGTGATACTCTTTCGAACGATGCTCTGTTGCCAGACCATTGTGGAAGGTACACTTTGTGTTGTAGTTTTTAGTCGCAGCCATTTTGGTGTCAGTTGGCGAGTAATTCGCAGCCGTAGTAGTGTCGATTAGCGCGTGGGTCGCAGCAGCACAAGGCGCGGTGCAAGAAAACAGATTAATGTCCTCCCTCATAATACGTTGTGGACTAACTGATAGGTCGGTGTGGGATTCCCCGGCTTTGCCGGGACCCGCCTGGTAATCATTTTTACCTAGCTGGTTTATCGTGGTTGTGGGATGGCTTTTTAGGAGTCGAGGTTACCCTTGCTCTGAGACCAATTGGAAAAGGGGGAGAAAGGAGGCAGGGATAGTGGTGAGAGAATCATGAGAATGGGGGGTAAGGTTACCCTACACCTGGGATTTGGTTTTGGTAACACGGCGCAGTGGGCGCTGCAGCCCGGTGAGATTTCTTTTAGACGACTCTTATGACACCCACGGGATGAGATGAAGTGGCTCTATTCTTTAGTCCGAAACCACATGGACATAGTTTCATAAACATACATACTGTCGCCGCTTCTGTGGAAACTTGTAGAAGAAAGTCTAATCAAGCGTCTGAATGACAAAGGTCACTTCACCGTAGGCTATGCTGATAACAATAAACGAAAATCATGAAAACACTTTAAGCAACTTCATGCGCCAAGCCTTAAAATAACAGAAAATTAGTGCAGGGAACACTAATTAACTGTAAACCCTACCAAAACCGAGCTCGTTCTATTTACAAAGAAGAGAAAGCTGGTAAACATGCAGCTACCACGCTTATTTTAAACGCTTAGGTACTTCGTTTCAGTTGACAGGCTGTCAACTGAAGCCATGTACCTGAGAGTTTAGTTGGACAAGCAGTTGAACTGGGCAAAATAATCTGAGTACGCAATCTATAAAAATATATAAAAACTGACTAATATAAAAACTGGGGCATCAGTTTCATAGTCACACATTGGTTATACACTACAGTCATCAGGATTATGGCTCACCAGTCTGGTGACCCAGGACAGACATGAGTAGAGCCCAAAAAGAAAACTACTACGCCTCGCCTGTATAGCAATCACGGGCAGTATGAAAACCACAACAACTGTCGCTCTGGAAGCGATTCTGGGCCTGTCACCCCTCCACCTAAAAGTGCGAGAGGAGGCAATACTACCAGTGTTGACACTCAGCAATGCAGGCGTGTGCTTGTATTGCTGAGTGTCAACACTGCTGCTGGGGAAAGATTCCAGATTTAATCACATACGCATAAAGGACGATGCCATCAAACGTCACCAAATGACAAAATCCCAAAAACACACTCCTTTCACAATCATGTGACTACTCCAGCTCAAAAGAATTAAGAATAAACACTGACGGATCAAAAACGGACTCCGGCGCTGGGGCTGAAACGTTCTCAGACTATCTGAATAATAAAATATCAAAAAATTAAGAAAGAAAAGAGGCCAAGCCTCACGGTTCGCTCAACACCGCCTATCAGGCGGAGTGTGTGGGAATTTCAGTTGGGTAGGAAGGTCAATGACTCAAACTTACGTACACTCTCATATAGTGCCTTGGTGCTCCTGTCTCTAAGTAAAAAAGACTTTACATCGGGACTGAAACTGGAGAGCCACTAAGGCCAGGTACTTAACCGCAACACAATCACACTTCAATGGATAAAGGGACATAGCGGATCGCTACAAGACATGTACTAACTGACAAGGAGGGGCTTAGGCACGACAATTTTTAGCCCTGAGCCCATCAAGCCTTTAGTCAACTTCACAGATGGTTTCACGAAGGACCTTACACAGACATAAGCCGAAAATCGGTGGACCTCTACACCAGGCTGCAGACAATCCAAGGAGGCAATGCCATCTCTGGACATTGAACTGACAAGGCGACTACTGCCGAGTCTGAGTGTACTTTGTTTCCGTGACTTGTATGTTTGTAAAGTCCCCCGCGACACAGGGCTTGTACCCTACTGCGAGAGTCATCTTTTCTTAAGAAAAAAAAAAGTAACGGCCACCACGGCTCACACTTAATAGTGCCACACCCACGCCTAAGTGCGGAAACCACATCCACTATAGCAGAGGGTGACCTTAATGGTGATTTATTTATTTTATTTGGAAGTAGGCTTGCAGACTAATAACATGTTATAAATAATTATATATTAGTTACAATATAGCTAATAACAAGCCTCGACATTTAAATGAAAATTGTAAAAAAGGGCTAAAGTTTAAAATAAACATGATTTAAACAAAACTATTAAAAAGATATGAAAAAAAAAACAAATCGCTGAGGTCATCAAGTATGAGTGCCGCTGTTACTGCAGTTGATATTATTGAAAAATAAATTATTATATAATTTTCGCACAGTGGTTGTGTTGGTGCAAAACGAGTCTATATCAACTTTAGGAACAAGGTAGGAAGGTTTCTAGTATATCGCTGATTATAGTCCAAAGACCATTGTTGCGCTCTGTAGTTCGAGGCATTTGAGGAACTTTTTTTGTATAAGATCGTTTTGTTTTTCCCATAAATTACAATAACATTCATATTGAGTTTTACCGAAAAATGCACATACAATTCGTTTATTAGTCACTAAAGCCTTTGGTCACTGGTAGTATTTTCATATTTTAAAATAATCCAATCCAATGTGTGTAGTCCATGTTTATAGATTTTTTTTCTATATTGAGTTGATTACAGAGAGGGCGTTTTTATTTTAGGACAAGGTTTTCTTTCTTTCTTTCTTTCTTTCTTTTACTTTCCGTTGTCGCATGTCTCTCTCTTTGAAGCTGTTTGGTCTTTCGATCTGTTTCAATGATTGATTTTTATACTAACTAGGTTCTTCAATAATGATCACCGCGATCGAGGGTGAGTGTTCGGTTCCCGCTTTGGTAAACAGTTTATTTTATTTTTCAAATTTATGGTTTCAAAAACATAAAAAAACCCGCCTGCAAAAAGACAGAAACAAGATACCCTTCAAATTTAATATCATGCAGTCGGAGGCATGATATTATGTTTAACAAAATTCATAAATGCCTCCGACTGCATGATATTAAATTTGAAGAGTATCTTGTTTCTGACTTTTTGCAGGCGGGTTTTTTTAGTACTTAAATAATGTACTTTTTATTTACTACTTTTTAGTAATTTTAAGATTTAATAAGAAGTATTTATTTTATTATTAATGTTGTTTTTACAATGATTGGTCACTCCAAACTTTTTTAAGTTTATATGTTTACCATATATATATTTTCAAACTCGCCTTTTGATGGCCTATAATTTCATAGCTCTCTCGATGGTTTTCGAAATGTTTTTTTTTTTCTCAGGCTGCACATTAAAGCGCATAAAATCAGCCATTAAGATTTAAAAAAAATGATGTGCTCTGTGAAACTCATGTGATCGATATGAATCTAATGACGTATCATTTAGTATCGTATTTTGCCGTTGAGGAGGTATGAGCGGTCATAGGAAAATCGGAAGGATAAATACATATACACATACATACGCGTCAAACACATAACGCTCCTCCGCAGTCGGATAAAAACAGATTTTGATATGCCAGAGTAGTTTCAATATTATTAATTATTTTTAATCAGGAATCCAACAACAGTTTTCCTCATATAGCATACAACATAATACACAGCAAACAACACACAATATTAATCGTCTTTAATATTGACAAGATACACACAATATGTCGTGTATAATTTTCAGGTTAGAGGTTCCAGTAGAGTTCTTACCAATGTGTAATATTTGTTGTACTGGAGGGTTGCGGTCTTTACCTCCCGCGGTGACTGACCAGTGAGAGACTGTATTAGTTGCTACTTAGTACTATTTTTGACGTTAAAACTTTTGATATAAAGTTGGCTTGCTTTCGGTTAGCTTGCGCTCTGTTTGTTGTGGTCCGATTCTATTTTCGGGGACTCTAGTAAGCTTTTATTCATTTTATGATTTTGCTCGCTATTATGCGTTACTTCTCTTTATCATCGTTATATTCTTTAAAACAAGTTTATTGTACTTGATAAATGCTTTTCTACCATGCTCTTTTTCCTTCTTGACTTCAGTTTTTTTTTTTCATAAAGATAATTAGCAGATATCGGAATAGGTAGAGTATATTTACTTAAAATTTGAAAAGTATCTAACATAGAGTGGATAATACCTTTACTAAAATCTCGCTATAATGATAATGGCGTATTATTCCCAGCATTTAAAAATCATGAATTATTATTGGATTTTGTATAAATGTTATTTCAAGTTATTGATTTGATTTAGAGTTTCGTACTAAAATTGTGTCAAATTCAAATGTTTTGTTTTAATTAAAATTAAATTTTTACTTGAAATAAGTCATAAGTAATTTATTTCATTAACAAAAATCATTTTTGTTAAAGTTTTATGCAGGTAGGTAACAATCACCGGAACATAACAAATTAATCTTAATTAAACATATAATTAATAGCATTAAACAATAAACACAAATAGAAACAATAATCATAGCAATAAAAATAAATCAAAAACCATAAAATTCAGATAAATTAATTCGATAACAATTTTACATATAACCTACTAGGTATCATTTAGATATTCATCAATAGAATATTAAGTTATAACTTTTACCCCAGAGTAAGATACTATACCTTAATTTAGATTCTATGAGCGCAAAATAAATTGTCTTTAATTCTTCTACTGTTAACTCATCCCTTAAATTTCTAATAGCCATGTCGACCTTATTACTTTTAGAGTGGATATCTATTTTATCACTATTTTTTGTTGTCAATTTAAATAACATGCACTTAGTTTTGGAAACATTTAATTTTAACTTATTGATTTCAAACCAGTTTTCAAAAGCATTTGGCATGGTATTGACTTCAGTCTCTAGAATTTGTATATCACTTGATGAGATTATGGCATTGGTATCATCAGTAAAAATTACCAGCTGCGCGTCTGGGACAATACTATGGATGTACTCCGTCAGGTCATTAATAAACATTACGAAAAATATGGGGCTGAGCAAGGAACCCTGAGGCACACCGACAGTTACAGGTGTTAAGGCAGATTATAATACACACCTACATACATTTTGTTGTACAGATATTTGGACCTCGGCTGGTGGCGGTATAACCATCCCAATTTAAGGCGTAGCTGAAGTAATAGGTCAGTGACGGGCAGCAGCGTCACTGATGCGAGAGCTACGCCCTGCGATCGCCAACCCGCCTGCCCAGCGTGGCGATTATGGGCATTACCCCAAATGCACAAAGCACTAAGGCCACGGCCCCCAGTTCCCGGCAGTCACGCTATTCCTGGACATGGTGGCGTCCACGGTAACGGCGTGGCGGGGGGTGCTAAGAATCTCCGGGCTACGGAAGGCCACCACAACCGACTGACCCTGGCGACGTATAACGGACGCACGCTACGGCTAGACTCGCATCTGGCACAACTTGAGGTGGAACTTGGGAAGATTAGGTGGCATATCCTCGGGTTAAGTGAAGTCCGAAGAGAGGGAGAGGACACCATAACCCTCGAGTCAGGCCACCTTATGTACTTCCGCGAGGGAGACCAAAAATCTCAAGGTGGTGTTGGGTTTCTGGTAAATAAGTCCCTTTCTGACAACGTTGTGGAAATGTCTAGCGTGTCGAACAGGGTAGCGTACCTCATTATCAAGCTCACCGAGAGGTATAGCCTCAAGGTAGTGCAAGTGTACGCACCGACCTCGGCACATCCAGACGACGAAGTGGAGGATATGTTCGATGACATATCGAGGGCCCTCCACTCAACCACTAAGACCCACTACAACGTTGTTATGGGGGACTTCAACGCTAAAGTGGGAGTACGAAATTGCAGCGAATTGGTAGTAGGATCCCATGGATTTGGAAGCAGAAATCATAGGGGGCAAATGCTAGTCAACTTCCTCGAACGGGAGGGGCTCTTCTTGATGAACTCCTTTTTCAAGAAACGGCCCCAAAGGAAGTGGACGTGGCAAAGCCCCGACACTATGACGAAAAACGAGATCGACTTCATCATGACGGACAAAAAGCATATATTCAGAGACGTCACCGTGATCAACAGGTTTAATACCGGTAGTGATCACCGACTTGTCCGAGGCTCTCTGAATATCGACTTCAAGGCGGAACGTGCCCGTCTGATGAGGTCCAGGCTCCGACCTACTTTGCTCCAAACCATGATAGGATCCGAAGCGTTCCAGTCAAACCTGGATAACCGATTTGCTGCCATGGAAACCACAACAGACGTAAACCAGAAGCTCGTAAATGTGGTTCGGATACTCAGGGAAGAAGGTACGAGATTTTGTGAAATGCAGCGTAAGGGCAAGAAGTCAAAGCTTTCGGAAAAGACTTTAGGGCTAATGAAGGAACGACGTGAAAACCCACCCGTCACTTCGTCGGAAAAGCGCGCTCTAAACCAAGAGATTAACAGGCTTATACGACACGACCTTCGGTGCTCCAACACTCTTTTGATTAAAAGAGCGATCGAGCAGAACCGGGGGTCAAAAGTGTTCGTACAATCTCTTGGAAGAAGCCACCTGACGAAGTTGACCACAGCAAGTGGAGAAGTCGTTTCTTCGAAGCCGGCAGTCATCTCCGAAGTGGAAGGCTTCTATGGCCGGTTATACGCTTCGCATGCATCTCGACCTGATCCTGAAAATGAGGGTCCTAGAGCCACTCTAACACGCCACTACACCGAAGACCTGCCAGAAGTCAACATTGACGAAATCGTGCTGGCTCTTAAACAGCTGAAAAATGGAAAAGCCCCTGGAGAGGATGGCGTTACAACAGAGCTGTTAAAAGCTGGAGGTAAACCCGTACTGAGGGAGCTCCAAAAGCTTTTTAATGCTGTCCTGTTTGAAGGGAGAACTCCGGAGGCGTGGAGTAGAAGTGTAGTCGTCTTGTTCTTCAAAAAAGGAGATAAGACCCGGCTGAAGAACTACCGACCTATTTCTCTTCTAAGCCACGTCTATAAGCTGTTTTTCAAGAGTCATCACGAACCGTCTTGCGCTAAGACTTGACGAATTCCAACCACCGGAACAGGCTGGATTTCGGAGCGGATATGGCACCATAGACCACATCCACACAGTGCGGCAGATTATACAAAAGACCCAGGAGTATAATCAGCCCCTGTGTCTAGCATTCGTGGACTATGAGAAGGCCTTTGACTCGATTGAAATCTGGTCCGTTCTGGAGTCTCTGCAGCGATGCCAAGTAGATTGGCGATATATCCAAGTGATGAGATGTCTCTACAAAGCCGCCACCATGTCCGTCCAAGTACAGAATCAGCAAACAAAACCTATACCATTGCATCGAGGAGTGAGGCAAGGGGACGTTATTTCCCCGAAACTGTTCACAAATGCAATGGAGGATATGTTCAAGACGCTGCACTGGAAAGGGCGGGGCATCAACATCAATGGTGAATACATTTCTCACTTGCGATTTGCAGATGACATTGTCATAATGGCGGAAACGCTGCAGGACCTGCAACGGATGCTGAATGACCTGGCTGACTCCTCTGTACGCATCGGCCTACGGATGAACTTGGATAAAACCAAGGTCATGTTCAATGAACATGTACTACCGGAACCGATAGCGGTGCACGGCGCCGTTCTCGAAGTTGTTCAAAAATATGTGTACCTCGGGCAGTCTTTGCAGTTAGGTAGAAACAACTTCGAGGACGAGGTGAACAGGAGAATTCGGTTGGGTTGGGCAGCGTTTGGTAAGCTACGTCAAGTCTTCTCATCGTCGATCCCACAATGTCTAAAGACTAAAGTCTTTAATCAGTGCGTCCTACCCGTCATGACATATGGAGCCGAAACGTGGACACTGACGGTACGGCTGGTCCACAAGTTCAAAGTCGCTCAGCGGGCTATGGAAAGGGCTATACTCGGAGTTTCTCTTAGGGACAAAATCAGAAATGAGGTGATCCGGCAGAGAACCAAAGTTATCGACATAGCCCACCGGATTAGCAAGTTGAAGTGGCAGTGGGCTGGCCATATTAGCCGAAGAACCGACAACCGTTGGGGTAAACGAGTTCTTGAGTGGAGACCGCGGCTTGGCAAACGTAGTGTAGGACGCCCTCAAGCCAGGTGGAGTGATGATATACGCAAAACGGCTGGCAGGAGCTGGATGCGAGAAGCCGAAGATAGAACAAAGTGGCGTGCAATTGGAGAGGCCTATGTCCAGCAGTGGACTGCGATAGGCTGATGATGATGATGGATGATATTTGGACCGTTATTCGGTCTTATTAGTTAATTCACCTAGATGTCTAGCACAAGTAAAAGCCATGATCATTGCATCACAAAAATCTTTTTTTCTTTTACAAATTTATTTGCAGTTGGTGAACTAACCGCGGTCTATCTTGATGTATGTAGACTTTAGTTTTCCAACGGCAAAGTTAAGTTTGTCATTTTTAACATCTCTTTCTTTACTAACGTACTACTATATAAATTTGTCGTATACATAAAGCTGGGCGTCTCGTCAAAATGAAGCTACTATGAAAATACCGGCTTGATATCAATCACTTTAAAATATGTACTAGTGATCCTTGCCTAATATTGATTTGATAGGATTGATATTTTTTAAGTTACCCTTTTTATTGCAATATAATCAAGTAAATACACATAATAAGCAGACAATTTTTCTACAATTTATTTTTCTATATTTTGAACAAAGGAGTTAAATTTAACAGTTTTAGTACGGACCCCTAAAAACGTATTCTGATTCTTCAAAATAATAATTTGTTATGAAAGTTTTTAAAATCGAATAAATTATTTGCAATTTCTTGATTCCCGGGATTCAATCGTCACATTGATGATTCCAGGGTCTTAGAGGAGGTATTATTTACTCAGTATTAGATACTTCTTCCAAGTTTAGGTAATAATACTCTACCTATTCCGATCCCTGATAATTAGCCATGTGGGATTGTGGGTTCCATATTACTAGCAATCTTGTTAACCCCTCCAGCTAAGCTCAAAGGCTTGTGTTACCCCACTCTTAAGAGTGGGTTCACGTCGTCAGTATAATGGGTAGGATTCAAACCCACGACCTCACGATTGCGAGTCCGCTACTTTAGTCATTAGGCTACCGGCGCTATATCCGATTGTAGTACTGTCGTCTGTTTAGACTTTAAAACTTCTAGACTATGGTATAAGGTTTTGAATTGTATAGGTTTTTTTATTAATTTAGATGTGATATTAAAAATAGTTTATCGACCATAAACATATTTGAAATATGTTGCCTGTTCTAATGGAATATTAAAGAGATTTAGTATTCCATAACTTTGGCAGACGGGGAGCATAATTTGTGTAGAAAATTCGAAATGTTTGTTGAGAAATTCTGCAGAGAAAGAAAACAATATGTTGATAAATAGGTATCATTACTTATCCGCTTTTTATTACAGTTAGACATGAGTAAGCAACACAAGCAGAAGTTTTAACGAAAACTTATATGCCCGACTACAAGAAATAATTATTTAATAGCTATTTTCTGGAGTGCTTGAATTAGGTATAATTTGTTCCGCAAACAGTCCTCAGCGCAAAAAAATGCAAGTACTTTAAAAAGGCTGTTTTTTTTATATTAAGTCACATTAGTGAGTGAATAACGAATACTTTGGTCAGTCAGCAGGGTTCATTAGCGTTTGGCGTAGAGGCAGGTTATTTTTTTTTTGAATTAACTAAATATTTTTTTTTTTGCAAAAAGACGACTTCTGCATTAGGGAACAAGCCCTGTGTCGCAGGCGACTTTACAAACATACAAGTCACGGACACAAAGTACATTAACTAAATATATAGTAAAAATGCTTTCTGAAATTAAAAAATTAGTTATCTAGTAGTATATTAATTTAAAATAAGTTGTATGTTTGTCAGTCATGCAAAATTTTGTAACCAGGCGCGTCAGGCATTTAAATTGTTCTCATTAATAGTGCTCGATCAGCGCGTGCTATCGAATACGTGATCTGTAATTTAGATTCCGGTGTAGAATATTTTTAGAATCACATAACAATTAGTCAGTATAACTCTGTGACAGATGCTGTCAGTAGCCGATTAAAGTCCTGTGCGACAAATGCTAAGAAATCCAGCTGACTGACGAAAGGATTATTTCTTTACTCCACTAATGTGACGTAATATAAAAAACAGCCTTTATAAAGTGCTTACACTTTTTGACGCTCTCCTCCCGGTCTATAGGTAGTCAAATAATAATATAATATCAAGATATTATATACGACAACTCACACAACGCAATCTGATCCCAAACTAAGCAGAGCTTGTACTATGTAAACCAGACAACTGATAAACATACTTATATATTTCTAAATACATAGATAATATAGATAAATAACACCCAGACACAGAATAAACCATCGTGCTCATCACACACACAAAGTGGGTGGGGATACACTCCCACCGCGCCACAGAGGCAGTCAAGGCACAAGGTCAATAATTTATGATAATAGTCAGTACACAGACATGCAAATGACGATTTGATAGCACGTGTAAGAAGCTGTTGTGCAAGTGTACTCTACAGGCATATGTAAATATGCCCTAAAATTTAGGCAAATGTGCAAGTGACTCATTCCACTTTGTGTTGTGTTCAGAACCCGTTTGTGAATATCATAGTGCTTCAGATTTAGGGACCTACTATCTAAGCGTGGTTTGAATACACAAACAGAATCTCAGAATACGTTATAGTACTGACTTAGAACACAAAGCTGAGCTTTGAACGGACGCTTAAAAGTTACGGCATAGAGTTTAGTAGTTAGGTTACCTGGCTATCAAAGTAGAGCGAAGTTGCGGAATAGAGTTACAACGGAGCGGAGCCGGGGAGAACCAATTTGTTCCGAGGGTGTTCCAAAATTCCGTGCCCGTAAGCGATGTCTATGGCTGAAATTTAAAGAACGTACTTTACCTTACCTCTAGCTTAGCATAAATGAAACTCTAATAACATAACAAAGCATTTGCTGATGTTGAAATTATTGATCACTAGCTGTCCCGGCGAACTTCGTCTCGACTCTTTTTTTTTTGTAAATCGGGTTCAATTGTGAATCTAAACCTTCCTCAAATCCCCTTGAACTCACACAAAAAATTTCATCAAAATCGGTTCAGCCATCTAGGAGGAGTTTAGTGACATACACACGCACACAAGAAATATATATATAAGGACTAGCGGCCCGCCCGGCTTTGCACGGACGTTCTCTACTAAACATTATCCACATAAACGCAGTTTTCGTTAGAATTTTTTTAAGAATAAAATATAGTCTATGTTACGTCCTGATAATGCAGCTTTCTATATGTGAAAGAATTTTTGAAATCGGTTCAGTAGTTTTTGAGTTTATTCCTTATAAACAAAAATAGAAAATCTTTATATATACATATGTTTCGTGTGTGCGTGTGTATGTCGCTGAACTCCTCCTAGACGGCTGGACCGATTTTGATGAATTTTTTTGTGTGAGTTCAAGGGGATTCGAGGATGGGTTAGATTCACAATTGAACCCGATTTATAAAAAAAAAGTCGAGACGAAGTTCGCCGGGACAGCTAGTAATCTTTATATATAATTTATATAATATAATTTATAATATTATAGATTGTTATTTTCCTCGCTAGAGAGTCAAAATTTGCTTAAATAGATCGAAAATAAACAGTAACAAATTCACTGAAAAAAACCACTAGCGTCTGGTCTCAATAATCTAACTATCGATGGATTTGGCTACTAGAGGTAGAATTTTGACATATTTTGTTTGGAGCTTATCTATATCTATATCTTCTATATCTATACATATAATAAAATTGAAAATTTCACGTGTGTGTACATGGCCGAACATAGTGAAAAAAAAAATTGGGAAATATTCGAAAAGAATATTTAAACACATTCCTACATTTTTAGAAATGTCTGTCTGTCTGTTTGTTTGAACACGCATCACGCAAAAACTACCAGACAAATTCGGTTGAAATTTTGTAAGTGTATTCTAATAAGTCTGGATTAACATATAGGCTATAATTTATCACGCTTTTTCCCATAGGAGCTAAGCAATAACGGATAATGTCTGTAGCTATTTATCGTTATAAAACAATAACTACTTGACGGATCTTTATGAAAATTTGCAGCAGTTTTATTGTAAATACTATAGGTCATTACTTACACTATGAATCATTACGCTATCGTCTATGGGGAGCGAGCAGCAACGTATGTTTGGTCGAACCATTATGGTTTCTCACAATTTTTTCCACAATAAGACATTATTTACAATTGTAACCCATGGAAACAATAACTTCACGCTAAAACTATAAGGAGCTGAACACAACATTTTCAATTTTCTTAAGATCAGCTATTTTAACTAATTTTGTATCGATAGAGGTGGTCTAATGGCAGAAGTAGCAGTATTCAACGAGCGAAGTCGGAGAATCGAGTCTCAAGTATGTGTGTCTCTTTTTGTGTTGTTTTAAAATTATTTTCATTCTTTTTTTAAGTATTTTTCTTAATGTATGTGATGATATACGCAAAACGGCTGGCAGGAGCTGGATGCGAGAAGCCGAAGATAGAACAAAGTGGCGAGCAATTGGAGAGGCCTATGTCCAGCAGTGGACTGCGATAGGCTGATGATGATGATGATGTTATTAAACAAGTTTTTACTTTCGACTTTAATATGTTTACTTTGTTTAACAAATTTTCATATGAGTCAATCACTTTCAATAGGCACCATTGTTTTGCATGAATCGTAATTATGTTATGAATGTAGAAATAAAAAACAATATTACATTACAAATGAACTACGTGATATTTTCTAGAATTTATGTATGTTAGTTGCTTAAAAAAATGAAAGATTAAGTCCGTGTTATATAAAAATAAAACACGTGGCGCCATCTGTGATTCGATTTCTTCTGAGTGCCAAAATTGCTTACTTACAAAAGTTGATAAACTTTCGCGATTTGTAGACATTATGAAAATATATATATTATGGGTCTTAATCGCGTGAATAATTTAAGCTTAAATACCTTGCTTACATACGTTTAATTTGCTTGATAGTTTAAGTATAATTTAATATAAAATCATCAAGTATTGAAATAAACTTATCCAGTTTTAAAAATAGATGGCGTTTAAATACAAATTAAAAAAAAAACACAGGAATATTGAATTAAAAAAAAAACTGTAATTCTTAAGTAGTGAATATACGATGATCTTAATTTGCGACAGGTTGACACACCTATTTTTTAATGCACCAATGTAGACATTATAAAATAATATTTAAATCTTCTAAAGTGAGTGAAAAAAAATATTTAAATAAGTTTAGTATATCTTTTAGCAACATTTGAATGTTGTCTGTTTGTTTGAACACACATCACAGTACCGCGGGAATGCAATGTTTTAAAAACAGGATATTTTTTAAAAACATAACTCACACTAGCCCTATTTCGCGGGGGACTTTACAAACCCGGACACAAAGTGGGTGTACTTTAGACTCGGAAAAGATCGCTCTGGCAGGACTTGAACCCGCGATCATTCCCTATGATCGCGGGTTTAAGTCCTGCCCGAGCTGTGAGAGTTTTTTTCCATCATACCTTTATTACATAAGTATAAATTAACTTGAAGAAGCGGCTAGGTACCTCCGATTAAAACGTCCGATTTAAAAGTGTCGGAGCCGAAGTTGGAGTCGGAGGTTTAAAATCAATCGGAATTTTCGACCTTTCGGAGTCAGAATCGAAGCTCCTTAACACAAAACTTCGCACGAGTACTTGGGCGGTTTCGGGCTTCATTTAACCCGAAACCGCCCAAGGGTTTTTTAATATTAATAATATTTGATGTGATGCAAATCAACCGTCTGGCGCCATAAACTTTGTCGCTTTTCATTATGCTGCACTAGGCATTTGTTTGGCTTGCCCTGCCATAGGTCGGGCCCTGATTAAAGCTAGGCCGTAATATCCATAGATGCCACAGAGCATTGCGGAGCATGTTTCCAATATGTTTTACACAGAAGTTAAATTGTAACATAAACTACCTTAATATAAACCCAACTTCCACGCGAACAAAGTCGCGGGCACAGCTAGTGTCAAATATATACATCTAGTAGCCAAATCCATCGATAGTTAGATTATTAAGACCAGACGTTAGCGGATTTTTTCAGTGAATTTGTAACTTTTATTTTCGATCGATTTAAGCAATTTTTGACAAATCCAATCATTAGAATATGAGAACGGGTGCGTAATAAACAAATGTATGAACCAAATATCGCATGCAAATGATTTGTGTGACATATATTTATTAACATATAATTATTTCTGGCTAAGTTTCCTTCGGAAATGGAAAGATAAACAAACTATTCAATGTATTACTGTGTCATAAGTTATATTATATCTCTATACATTATAAAAAGTTTACATTGGGTTATTAGAAGTAAATTTTATTCCTTCATATGGTTATAATAGTGCTGGAAAAAACCTTATCGATAAATTTGAGTTGTAACGAATAATTGTTTCAAAAATATATATTTAAATATGTAGCAGATTAAAATTGACGTCATTACAGTATATATTAAAACGTATAACTTGGTAGGTAATAAATAAAATGTAAAAATACTTCAATGAATATTATGCATATACATATATATACTCTTTCCCTATAGTATTATGATTAATATAGACATTTTAATATAAAATTTTAACAAACATGCATACATATAGGCCGAAAACAAAACCTTCATTTTTAAAATAGTAAATTAATTGTTAGTGCCAAATAGGAATCTGTTTTCTTAGGGCCCTGAAAAACTAAACTCTTCGGAACATATTTGTGAAATAATGTTATACTGAGTGAGTGATTATTATTAAGGAAAACTCACTTGAAAAAGGTAGCATGGCTTTCCTCTGACTGACTAGAACTAAAACAAACACTTAAAATTACGATTTCCTTCAGTTTTAATACATGGATGTTTTTTACAGAATCATCTACATCACCAAAATGTAGAAACTACAACTAAACAAAATAAAATCCATAATAATAAAAATGAGTCAAAATTAATTATATTGCCTATAATCTTTTTTCTATTTATATGTATATTATTCATTCTTATTTCTATTCTCTATTTATGAATTATTTGATGTTGTTACCAAAACTCAAAACTTTTGTTTTGTTTGCTCTAAATACTGGGATGGTTTAAGAGTAAATAAATATAACCCTGCTGAGCAATTTTATAATTCCACATGAGTACATTTGAATTGTGGTTACGTTTAAATATAAGTGGCACAAAGTTCACTGGATCAGCTTGTCAGAATATATAGATATATTTACTTTACGTTTTAAGATGAGCACCAACAGATCGTAAAGAGCATATTATTATTCTAAACAACATATAGATATTGAAAGGCCTTCAGCCTTTAATTTACTCATCATTCATATGAGTAAATTTGGTAGAAAACTTCCGGTATTTACAGTTATGTATAAATATCGTTTTTTTTTTATTTTTCAGAACCATAGTATGTGTAAAGAACTCCTAAAACTACTTACTATGTTTACGTGAGCGGTTGCTTGGCACTGAACATTAGTAAAGCATCCAGTTGCAAGAATATCTGCATTCCCTGTTTCCAGACCCGAACAGGATTATATTTATTACTACATAATATCAAGCTAGAGAATGGCGGCAAGATAAACAGTCACATAATATGCTACTTACACACATACACTTACACACTACGTGAAATAGTCGATTTGGCTAATTCTGATTTTAAACGTGACTTTCCCTTCCATGTTATTACAGAAAAGATTTATATACATATAACGAAACAATGCATTGTTGTCTTGGGATTTTTGTTGGAGATGTCAAGCACCACATTGTAGATGAATTTCTTCAAATGGGTGTAAAACCATTAACAATCATTTTCATTTTGTGAAAATAAAGTGGCTGACACAATAAAAAAGAAGAACTAATTAGCAGTTCTTTAACCTTCTTTACAAAGGTGCTTCAAAAATTGGCTTGAATAAAATTGCAATAATGTTGCCTAGCAAACAGATTACCTTTAGGTGTGATTATATTCGCTCACGAATTATTTCATTTTTCTGTTCTTTTTTTTTTAAAGATAAGTAGATAAATTAAAATAAAGGCCACATTATTGAACCTATCAAATAAAAATCTACACATTGTGTTAGTTTACAAGGGCATCGTGAAAAAACAGTTTTTTGTTAGGAAGTCCCGAAAATATTCATTAAAATTACATGCTGTAAAAAATACGTATTGATCTATATTAAGCGCACAATGTAATTAAGGTACTCAATTGGATAAGGATAATGCTGCATTGCTCAAAATCGCTTCGTAATAAAGCCATTATTTCTCATAAAAAGTAAAAGATTAAAAATGGTTTTTGTGGGTTATCCTTAAGAGATAGACATATACCATTGCTGATTTTTCTGTAGAACTTTTTAAGGTGTACACTACTGTAGTACATTATTTTGATCTACCTCGTAGGGTTCAGCCAGCGTTTGCAATGTAAGCACAAAAAAAGTGTTTCTTTACGACATCACATTAGAAACCTCTAAAATTATCAGTGTTTCTCTACTATATTATGCATGTTTTATACATATAAACCTTTCTCTTGAATCACTCTATCTTTTAAAAGAAACTGCATCAAAATCCATTGCGTAGTTTTAAAGATCTAAGCATACATAGGGACAGACAGCGAGAAGCGACTTTGTTTTATACTATGTAGTGATAGTGATAGCGCAAGCTTAGCATAATCTTTCTTGAAGATTATATCCACAAAAAACGGTCAGCATGTGCTTTGTCAAGTTTTTTGTAATTTTTAACCTAAGCTAAGCTAAAGTACGCTCTAGGTATAGGTCTCAGCATATTTGTACATGACTCGAGCGCGATTTTTATGAAGCTCTCTTTCCCCTCTCTACTTCTCCGCTTCGCTGTAAAAATGTACTAATATTTAAACTAGTTCTTTAATCCCTGCCTTGGTTTTGGTTATTTGGTTATATTGTTACAGCTCAGCTCCTCTTTGCTTCGATGGACAGACAACCATACAAGCAGCTCTCGTTTCTGCATGTCGTCAAGCGACATGCCTACCTATTTCAATTATATTTTCGTCTGTGAATTCACTGAAAGCAGAACACGTTTATGTTTTAAACTAATGGCAATATAAATTGACGACCCTGACAATAATGGCACCAATTTAAACCGCCCAGATTTCACTATTAACCCAATTTTAAACCAATACATTTAAGAGCCAAAGCTGCTTAAAGTATTCCACTTAACGTAATTGATATTGTTTAATACCAATATTTGCCTTTTATAACCAAAAAGCCGATCATAAACTTGTAAAGGTTCATTTCCGTCAAGCATAATAGTTTTAGGATCATTTATAACTCTTTCATGGATATTATAGCGGTCCTTGAGTATCGATATTCGATGTACAGTCGTAATCGTCATATACTTAACTTTATATGCTCATAACTTAGGGGACTGTATGCCAAAGCACGAGAGCAAACATTACATACTTTGGGCTTGTGGTTTTGTGGTGCGGTGCTGATATACCTAATGAGTAGCATAACATTTTGGTAATAACGGCAACAAAGTGCGCTATTATCGTTTTAACGGCTCTACGCTTTAATCACTCTAGGTTTTCTTCGCGGCTTTGCTCGCCTTTTGTTTGATTTTTAAGGCTATGTGCAATTGCAGAGTATCTATAATCTATCTTTGTGCCATTTCACCCTGGTCAGATCTGCCATTCTCGTCTGATTAGGTAACAAACATCCATCCTAACTTCACATTAAGGAAATAGTAGAAAGATAAATAGGTAATCACGGGGATGTTGTTTTAAAAAATTCTATAATTTTATACAAAAATAAGAATTTATTTAATTCGAATAGTGACACAACTGCGACTATTGGACTTAACATTTATTCTAAATCCTGCCATACGTATGCTGTTTAGATCATTTATTTGAGGTTTAAGAAATTTATTTCTGAAAAGAAATTACTTAATCAATTGGCTAAGTGTGAGTAGTTCACATGACAGGAGACAGTCACTTCACAGACAGAGTACATCAACCACCACCGCCGAGGGGAGGGGGAGGGGTTGAGCCAATAGTTGTCCCCCCTGAACAAAGTTTTGGATCTGCGCCTGATTTTGCTGTGTAATATTTTAAAACTATGATATCTCCTAAGATATTCATTGAAATGAAATAAAAAAAATAAAATTTATTAATAAATACATTTTCGTAAATAATGCATTATTTTAGAACAAATTTGATTACCATAAAAAAGGTAATAGTAGGTCAACCTTAAAAGATGACTTAATTTGCTGTAGCGGACTTTTTTTAGATTTTTTTAAAAGAAACAAATCCGTCATAAATTATTGTTGAGTAATTGTAACCGTTTACGCAGCGCACGCAACGGAAGCTCTCAAAAGGAATATTTTTTCCCCGTTTCTGCATTATTTTTCATCTTTGCTCCGCTCCTATTGATTGTAGCGTGATGTTATATAGCCTATAGCTTTCCTCGATAAATGGGCTATCCCACACAAAAATATTTTTTTAATTCGAACTCATAGTTCCTGAGATTTCATTTAAACAAACGGATAAACAAACAAACAAACTCTTCAGCTTTATAATCTAATATATAAAATTCTCGTGTCACAGTTTTCGTTGCCATACTCCGCCGAAACGGCTTGACCGATTTTGATGAAATTTTGTGTGCATATTGGGTAGGTCTGAGAATCGGACAACATCTATTTTTCATATCCCTAAGAGTTTGTTTGTTTGTTTGAACGCGATAATCTCAGGAACTACTGGGCCGCACTGAAAAAATATTTTACTGTTGGATAGAGCCGATTTATTGAGAAAGGCTATAGGCTATATAACATCACGCTGCGACATATAGGAGCTGAGCAGCAATGATAAATGTAGCAAAAACGGGTAAAATTTACGCAGACGAAGTTGCGCGGGTCAGCTAGTATTAGTATAAATGTAAGATTTTAATTTAGGTTTAAAAATGTAAAAACTTTTGCGGTTTTTATTTGCGGTCCTTATTCACGTTCTTTTTTGCTGTTTTCGCGGCAAGCTCGTACGAACTGTCAAAATTTTGTAAATAAATAGAGAGCTGCGCTTAGAAATGCATCAACGCGCATGCTCGGCGAACATCTTTGAGTGCCCCGTGCTTGAGCCAGTTTGCACGAGCTTGCCGCGAAAACCGAAAAAAAAAGAACGTAAATAAGGACACGGTCCTAATTCACGATCTTTTTATCGTGTCCATGGCAAGCCCGTGCAAACTGTCAAAATCTTGTCATAATGGTAAAATGAAAGCTGCGCTTAGAAATGCATCAACGCGCATGCGTGGCGGACATTTTTGAGCGCACCGTGCAAGCGGCAGTTCGCACTGGCTTGCCGCGAAAACGAAATAAAAAGAACCTAAATAAGGACCTGGTCCTTAATCACGATCTTTTTACCGTATCCATGGCAAGCCTGTGCAAACGGTCAAAATCTTGTCATAATGGTAAATGGAAAGCTGCGCTTAGAAATGCAGATACATTTATACAACGCGCATGCGCGGCGGACATTTTTGAGCGCACCGTGCATCCGCCAGTTCGCATGGGCTTGCCACGGACACGCGTAGTTTATTGAAAATGTGTGCCCCTCACATGTAATGTTTTTCTAGCCGAAGTTGGTACGCGGTTTTACAATACCGATATTATTAGCAATACTTAACATTATGCATTCGTTTTGAAAATTAGTTCCGAGTGTTTTTTTTTATTTATAATTTTTTTTTTATATGGATGCAAGAATTTATTGATATATTTGTTTTAATTCTTATCTTTAGTTTCGGAGTAGATGTAATGTGTTGGTGTAAGAAAATCATATTGGATTAAAAATTTTAATTATTTTATTTTGAACAATTTGGGCACAATTTTATGTAGTTTTGGTTGTGGCGCCCCATATTTCTATGAGATAGTCTAAGTGCGGTTTTACGAGAGAATAATAAATGTCGTATTACTTTTCGGGACTGGCATTTAGTGACACCGTAAAGATTATATTATTATTATTAGATTTAAGATTCAAAGGCTAAAGTTACGACATCTTTTATTTACCCAACGTTTCGATCATATTGCACCGATTGTGGTCACGGCTCAATTGACAACAGCTTAAAGCGAAATCTACGTAAAGCACGGGTTCTTAGGGTTCCGTAGCCAAAATGGCAAAAACGGAACCCTTATAGTTTCGTCATGTTCGTCTGTCTGTCTGTCTGTCTGTCTGTCCGTCCGTATGTCACAGGCATTTTACTCAAAGACTACACAATGAATCTTAATGAAATTAGGTGAAAAGATGTCTTGTAGTAGCCGCTACTTAGTTTGATAGCTAAATAATAACAATTAATATTTTTAGGGGGGGCACTCCATACATGTAACAGAAGCTGAAATATTTTTTTTAGAAAATATCAACGTGTAGCACATCATTCGACAGGTCTTTCTAAAACATTTCGAGGTTTTTAATAAACTTTTTTGATAAAGTAATTATTTTTGGAATTAATCGCTCCGAAAGTTGCATAAATCGTGTCCCCCCCCCCCCTTAACTTTTTAATCGAGTAACCAAAAAATATGGGAAAAATCACAAAGATAGCGCTTAATGAATACTTTAAACTAAAATATATAATATTTCGGATAAGATCGGATATACCGTCATTGAGTCATTGCCAAAAAAGTGCGCCAGTAGTTCTAATCATTTTGCTTACACAAATGCCACCGCATCACTGACATTATAACCACACTTACACCTTGCAAACACGACTATAAAAATAGCGACGTCTATCGGAAGACGTGTTGTCACTACGACCGCTTGATTATGACTGCCGAATGAGACCAACTGCCCCACTCTCGACACTTCAAAACGGAAACGTTAAACGAATGTCACGCTTGATGTTAGTATAATAATTCTCCGTTAAATACTTTTAAGAACGACTCAAAGTTACCTTCATATCGTTTAAGTATTCATTAATTTGACTGCCAAAACCAAAAATACTTACATATTTTAGTCAGAGCGAATAATAGCGAAATCTAATCCGGCTTTAAAACACGTTTCCTTTTAGTTTAAAATTAAATGTTATTTAAGCGAGGGTAGTTCCTATTCATAATTTAATACGGTTGTGGTTTGTTTTACTTGTTAATCCTTAATGTGAGTTTCAACTACAGTTAACTTAGGGCTGTTCATTTTCAATAGTGTAGATAATCTCTTCAAATAATATATTATTATTGTTCTCACCACACATAAATCACATCATACTGTCGTTCGAGGAAGCCGTCTAGACGGAGCAATCATGCGGTTATAGTGGTTAGTAGGGGTTTTTTTATAACCGATATTACAAGGTTATTTGTGAGTAATGAAGCCACGAGTGAGAGGTTATTAGTATATAGGTTCAAATCATCCTGTACAATTTGTAAATAATGTACCTATCGGAAAGCAGGAGCTTTAAAAGTTCTTATCCAAATTTGTAATTTTTTGGTGTCTATCCTAACAAAGTATATTATAAATCCCAAAGTTTGGGTGCTCTTTTACTCAGAAAACATTAAACTGAATCTGATGATCCGTTACAGTTATAATTATACTTTTACATCGGAAATCATAGCACATCCACTGATATTACAAATGTGAAAGTAACTCTGTCTGTTCGCTTAAGCCGCTGATCCGATTTGGATGAAATTTGGTATGGAGATAGTTTGAGTCCCGGGGAAAGACGTAGGATAGTCCCAGGATAGGACGGATTTTTATCGCGCTAACCGACATCTAAGCGTGCGGCGCCGCGGGCGCAAGCTAATAGGCTAGAACATATTATAAGAGCCTATAAAGTTTGGTTTATTTAATTTCATTTTGATGTGCCAACCCTACTAAAATATGTAACAATTTTACACGCTCTACGAAAGGTTCTCTCTGTTCAATATTTTCTTTACTGTGTGGTTAAACCCCATCTACTTCACAAAATACCAAGAGTAGAGAAAGAAAACTTAGTCGCCCTGACTGCTAAAGAGAGAGTTCTTGCCGTGTGTTCGACTCGATATCACTTTATTCATTCGATTGCAGTTAAGGGTGTACATACATTAGCAGATCTTTATACTAATGTAATGTGTAGTTCAACCATATTGCCAGAGACAGGTAACATGTTATTATGTTATTTAATTATTTAACTATGATTATTACACACCCACTAAAAAACTTTACAAAGAAACTAAAATAATTATTATTGGTAGTACATACAAATACAATAGATGCATCTTGATACGGAAAATAGTATTTGATTAAAAAAGACATACACACTAATATATCATCTAATAAATAAATAAATTAAGTACAATAAATAATGCAAAATATACCATAAATATGTTAAAATAAAAATAAGATATGTGTATTTAAAATAACAGACAATACAAATGTTTAGGCCCGTGGACTTTTACATGCTTTTACCTACAACCACCCTCGAAACTGTGATAAAAAAAAAAACATTCAGCGCTCAACCGACGAGAACTGAACAGAAATATCGTGCATTTTTAAATTGAAAAGCATTCATCAGTCGCTCATTTTCACGACATGGTCACACATAGTGTATAGTCTATAATGTCGCAGTCTGATGGAAAAAACGTGAGTGGAAATAATTATTATTGATTAATATAACTGCCTCGGAAGTCTTGTGTTAGTAAACAGCCAGTTGCTGAGCACAGCGTCTGCACTATTCCTGTCGGTGACTATGAACCCAGGAGATTTTGGAATGCATAAATGACGGACATTTGTTATTTATCACCCCGAATAAGAGACAAGCAAGCTGGAGCTTTTGACGAGACTTTATCTTCAAATTCTGTACTTATTAAGGTAAAGGTTCATTTCCGAGCATCGCGGCCGATGCGACAATATTCACAGTGCGCGCGCAGCCTACGACAGTCGTCGGCCGCGCGCGTCTGTCACTTACCTCAGCCGCTTGTCGTAAGCCGCGAGCGGCTCGCGATCGGTCGCGATGCACGGAAATGAACCTTTAGGCGTAATATGACTCCGGGGTGGAATGTCGAAACAAAAGCGCGTGCAGGCGTTTTGAATCCTTTGCAGTAACTTATTTGTACGTGCTAGGAGTCTGGGACCAAAGGACACAAGCTGAGTATGCATTTCCTCACTTATGTAAGGGCGCAGTTTTTTTTTTTTTATTAATTTGAGGCGGTAAAAGCAGTTTTGTACACAGCTTGTCACGTAATTTTCAAACCTGAGGCCTTGGTCCATAATAAGCCCCAGGTTTCGTGCTTCGGTTACTCGCTCGATTCGGGCTCCTATCATGCTTACGTCAACGGCGCTCGGACTAAGCTTAACAAGCTGACCGTTTGTACCAAATATTATATATTTTATTTTGGACGGGTTAGGGATAAGCGAGTTAGAATTGGACCATTTAGCCAACCTATCTAGATCTGCATTGATAGCTCTAACAGCGCTCTCGAGTTCATTAGGTTTAAATGTAATATATATTTGCAAGTCACCAGTCAGGTGATAATTACAATTTATTATTTCGCACTGTATAAACTAAAAAGCGAAGGGCCGAGGAACGAGCCTAGAGGGACGCCTTTAACCACGGGTTTAATGCCTGATGTGATATAAGACCCATCAACGTTTCTCAATTCTACATACTGCGCCCGATGTGTCAGATGGCTGTCAAACCACTTAATAGTACCTGACTCAAACCCGTAATATGCCATTTTAGATAGTATTAATAAACTAAAAAACTACTATACCCTTTTCTAAAGCCTGATTGTGCTTCCGGGAGGATGTTATTACACTCTAGGTATTTGGTTAGTTGAATATTGACCACTTTCTCTTTTCCGTAGTCCTCCCCCCCCCCCCCCCCCCATCTGAATAATGTGGCTTAAGAAGTGGGTTTTCTGTTGTTTTTGTTTCATACTTACAACGTTATATCTACCTAATAATATTTTTCAATGGTATTTGTACGAAAATTTTGTTACTTCTCATTTGATCAGCTGTACAAGTAAACTTTTCTCACTCTCTTCACTTTAAATCTTAGAATTTTACAAACAGATTCCTTAATGTAAAAATTGTCTTCCCAACCCCTACGTTTTTAAAAGACCTATCTAATGATACCCCATACCTATAGGGGAGGTAACCTAAAAAAAATTTTTTTCAAGATTTTATTCTTTTACTTTGTCGGCGTAAATAATATGTGTAGGTATCCATGCAAAATTACAGCCTCCTAGCACTAACAGTTTCTGAGAAAAGAGCGGACGAAGTCATAAGGGGTTCGTTTTGCCATTTTGGCTATGGAACCCTAAAAAGTAGGTAATTATTAAAAACACAAAAGCTCCTCCAAGTGCGAAAGGAAAATTGGAATCCTTATTTTACCTATTCAGTTACGTACTGCAGTACAGTGTTTTTTTATTTTCAAAATACAACTCCCGCAGTAAGATACAACTTATAAGCTCTGTAAACTTTATAAACATAACATTCACGGACACACCACCGAGGCTGTCGCAGATTAATCGCTTCACGTCAGTTTACTGGTGTTAAAATGGGTTTGAGATAATGAGGGAGAGATTGAGTAATTCTGTTTTCGGTCCTACTAAATGTACCTTTTAAAGGTTTTTATAACCAACTGTAGGGAAGGTTTATGTTTTTCGCGCGTATCTTGTATGTATGTATGTAATATTCTTTATTACCTCATATTTCACAAACCAGTAAACATATTTATACAATTAAGATGTCCTTAGATTCGTCTTGACAGCCCAAGTGTTCTTAGATAGGTGACGTTTGAAAAAACAAACATTGCGGCTGTGAGATGTCAAAATAAAGAGGTGTAAAAAAAAAGTTGTTTCGAATACCGCAATATGGATACCAAACTAAAGGGCTCATCTTAAACATTTCAAAAAGGTATAACATGATGATGTCTGTAATACTAAAAAAGTTAGTTAGCAACCACATTTTTTTACTTTTCAAAACTTAACAATAGCTGTGATAAAAGTCAGTTGTTACATCCTTCAACTACTCAAAAGTATTAAATAAATAAATAAATTTAAAAAATAAAAAACCCGCCTGATAATTTTACAAGATCCCCTACATAATTTTATAATTTCATGCAGTCGGAGGCACTTTACCAAGTTCATCGAGAGTCAGTAATGCCTCCGACTGCATGAAATTATTTATTTATGTAGGGGGTCTTGTTTCCATCTTTTTTATGCAGGCGGGTTTTCTATTTCTTAAATAGTTTTTTTTTATTAGTAAGATTGATGTTGATCACTTGATGTAAGTTCAGTAGATACCTGTGACCGAGAAGAATGAGTATATGAAACGCGTAAGAATGAGTATACCTAGTTAGGAGGCGGGGTACCAGCATGTCAGTATTATGTTACATACGTCAAAGTGTAAGGTCATACGTTGAATAAGCAGGACCATTATCTAGAGCGATAACCGTTGTTGCCAGTTGAAGCGCGAATCTTCGGATTTGAACTTCGATAAATATTTTTATGAAAAAATTATGGTACTTTTATTTCAAAAATTTTGGTTATGTGTCATGGTCTGACCACCCTCCGGCAAATTCAACTGACTAAAACGGCACTCTGTATAAGAGGTGTAGGTAGGTTAATCCCTGTCCGACTCGAAAGGGGCATGTAGGTATTCTGTTAACAATGCTAAAAAATAGAAAAAATATGTATATTAGTCAAAATGTTTTTTTATTGAATATTAAAATTCACGATTTAAGTACCCAATTTCGTCGAAATGTGTAAATTTACAAGATTTTTTAACAACATTGTTTGCATAAAGCCTTTTTACAATCAAAACAATATTTTCCACCTCCACATGTATTCCCTTATGACTCCTATTAACAAAAAAAAAGAAATTATTTTTTTCGTCTTTTATTTAAAAAATGGCATAAATCGAAAGGAAACATAATACCTAACAACACATTAACGGGTCGGACAGAGATTTAATAAACACACTGTATAACGGCGGTAGCCTAATGGTTAAGGCTTCGGACTCGCAACCGTGAGGTGGCGGGTTTGAATCCTACCGTAACTACCGACGACGTGAGCCTACTCCTAACACAAACCATAGAGCTTAGCCTGTAGGGGTTAACAGGATTGCTAGTAATGTGGGATTTACAGTTCCACAATGCTAGGTATTTATTTTTTAATATATACAGGTGATTTTTATTAAGCTATTGCATAGCTTTTATCGCGGGCTCGGGCTTTGAGCGCGGCGACCGAATCAAGAAATTCCGTAACGAAAAATTCCGTAACGAAAATAAAACCTAACACCTGCGCCTACCATGTAGCTCAGCTGAGCGTTCGCTTAACGTAGATGTATATGGTACGACTGTACGAAGCTCGCAGGGATCGAGACGAGCTGCTCCGAAATGTAATGAAAAAAAAATTTTTCTTGCTTAAGTTGATAAAAATGCTATGCAATAGCTTTACCTTGGCAGTCCCCGAGTGCCACACCTTTGTTTAATATATTATTATTCTCCCGCTCTTAGCTTCTTTACATTACATCAAATAACTTCGTTATTTTTTTTTTTTTTTTAAATTAACACTTCACCTACCACCTATTTTTATCACACAACCATTAACCACACATCAGAGAGACCCCGGAATGAAATCGATTTAAACATCGATTTCACTCCGGGGTGAATTGTTATTTTGTTTTTTCAAAAATTATGTAACGAAGTTATTTGGTCATAACTCCAAAACCAAGTGATTACAAAGTATTTTCCAAAACTGATAGTACAAAGTTATTTAATGTTATGTAAAGAAGACACTAGTTATTAGTATATTAAATCACCCTGTATTATGTGCACCGAATAATGTTATGTAAGTATTATATAATGTCCAAGAGAAGTAATTGTAATTAAGTGAGAAACAGATGTATGACTACTATACTACTATGCGTTTCAAATCGATAACTGTCATGATGACATTTTGATTCGCATTACGACTGCAACTTCACTAAATGACGTAAGGTCAGCAATAAAATGATTCGTTTAAAGGTGTCATTAGTATTACACAGAAGTACCTACCTACTCTAATGAACTATAAATAAGTTGAAAAAAAATATCACATCTACCACCAAAGTGTAGAATATTATTATGTTTTGCCTATTTACTTATTTCTGTTTGGTAATAATGATAATAATAAAATTTATTCATAAAGTATAGGTACAATAGCATAACTTAGGTACACTTATAAATAATAAACGGCACAGTTGGATATTTGCCTGAACTAGGTTGAAACCTGTGTTTCAGGCGAGAAAGTAAAAAAGTATTTAAAACAAATACTTTCTGAAACTAAAACTAATCTTAACTAAATATAAAACAAAGATAAATAAATTAACTTATATTATGCTAATTACATAATTAGTGAGAAATTTTGGCCTTTTTTTATTTTATTACTACCAGTAAATCCTCCGTCTCTTCGTATGACAGAGCTTGTAATTGCGAACTTATAGCTAATTTACAATTATAAAAACAAACATTAGTTTTCTGAGTCTAGTAACTAAATTTTCAATGTGATACTTAAATGAAAGTGTGTCATCGATAATAATACCGAGATATTTTATGTTACTAGTGTTGCGAGTAATAGGACAGTTACATGTGTTCTCTAAGGGATTGTTGCAATAGTGTGCAAATAAATCTGTGTCAGCGTCGTTGTGGTATGAGTGGCGCATAGAAAAGTGGATATATTTTGTCGCATCAGCGTTTAATGTTAGTAAATTATGACAAAGCCAATTATTTATAGTATTAAAACCTTGCTGTGCATTTTTAAACAAATCTGTCTTGGTTTTAGCTGTAAATATAAGAGCTGTGTCGTCAGCATATGCTATTATTTTGCCATGGCCGATATTTAGGTTGCAAAGGTCATTTATGTAAATTAAAAATAACGTAGGGCCCAAAATACTACCCTGAGGTATACCAAAACCGGAACATTTTGATCTTCACTCATAATGTCGTCTATTTTGATACACTGGTATCTTTCATCTAAATAGTCTGCCAAGAGTTCTAGCTGTGTCCCTCTTATGCCCAGAGACTCTAACTTGGTTAGTAGAATGGGAATTGAAATAGTATCAAAAGCTTTGGCAAGGTCGAGGAATATGCCCAGGGCCTGATTCCCTTTGCCAAGCTACTAAGAAACATAATCTGTCAAGCTATGAGTCGCGTCGGCTGTGGACAGTTTAGCTCTAAAACCATATTGTGAAAGGGATAGGAACTGGTTGTTTTCTAAGTAATTAACTAACCTAATATTTAAAAAAAATTCCAATATTTTTGATATTGAGGGAAGTAGGGATATCGGACGGTAATTGGTAACAAGATCTTTGTTGCCGGATTTAACATACATACATACATACATATCAACCCATAAGATGGCCCACTGCTGGGCACGGGTCTCCCCAGTAGAACCTACTAGTATGTAGATCCTGGGGGTAATTGCCATAATCGCCACGCTTGGCGAGCGGGTTGGCGATCGCAGTAAGGCTTTAAGTACGCAGAGGACGCTGCTGCCCGTCCTCCGGTGTGAAATCCCTTAGTCGCCTTGACGACACCCACGGGTAGAGATGGGGTGGTACTATTCTTAAGCCGGCACCACACGGCCGGATTTAAAGATTGGAATAACTACAGCCTTCTTTAGACAACGAGGAAAAATCCCTTCCGATAGGCAAAGTCGAAAAATATATGTTAAAGGAGGTGCAAAAATATGTTTAAAAATATTTAATGATTTTATTGCTAATATTGTCCGAGCCAGCGGCACAGTTATCCTTCAGGCTAGTTATAATTCGAGCTACTTCATTTTCATCAGTGTCAAACATAACGAGCGACTTTAGGCTAACGTTGCAGATAGGTTGAGGTGGATGATTATATCCTAGGCTACAATTTTGGTTTTGAATACGTTCAGCAAGGTTTTTGCCCACATTAATAAAATAGTTATTTACATGGTTAGCAGAATTAAGTGGTGTTGAGTTAGCGTGCAGTAAATTCGAATTTGATTCGTGCTGTTTCGAGGAGTAAGTCATACTTTTAATGTTGCCATATCTGCTTACTATTATTACCTGCCCTTTGTAATACATCTCTGTCATAATTAATTTTTAACTTTTTGAGTAGGTTGTTATAAAATTTTTTGTATCTTTTATATGTGGTTAGTAGTATAAGGTTGTCAGGGTCTCGTCTTGTTCACTTGTGGAGTCGATCTCTGTGTCTTATACACCGTATAAGACCAGGAATAATCCATGGTTTAATATTACAATTTTTCTTATTTACTGTTATTATTTTTGTGTTGCGTAAAATTGCTTGTTGGACATTTTCGATTAAATACGACAGAGATATATTAGGGTTGGCATTATTGTAAACTGGGAAAAATCGATGTTGCGTAAATCATGTTCGAGTTTGTTTATGTCTAATTTAGACCTTGTCTGCGAACGAATCTGCTTAGGTGGCGTTAAATTTATGGTTAGTAGGACAGCGTGGTGATCAGTTACAGTTGAGTTAGTAACAAGCGTAATGTATGTCAAGTTGGATTTAATCATTACATGATCGAGACAGGAACCGCTTTGATAGGGAGATCATGTATGAACGGACTGAAGACCGTGATATGAACACAAATTAAGGTAGTTATGGGTTCCTGAATCGCAAGACTTTGAGCTAATGTTTATATTCAAGTCACCTGTTAGTATTATGTTTTTATTCGAAGATAGTGATTGCAGTATGCTATTTAGAGAGTTATGAAATGGATCTAAGTTTCCGAAAGAAGGAGATCTATACAAAGCGATAATAGCTGTGTCAGAACCAATTTTGAATATCAAACCATTGCAGTCTTGCTGAGTTGGTTCCTTTACTGTGACCTTTAATGATTTTTTAGCATAAACAACGACACCATCATTTTGATTTTGATTTGTAGTAGTATAGAAGAGATTGTAACCAGATATTATTGGGAGGTGATCGTACCGATTTGATAACCAACACTCGGTAAGAATGATTACATCACAATGAAAATTAAGCCTCTGAAAAAAAACATGTAATGTTTTTATGAATACTGCGAATATTTTGGGTAAGGATGGTTAGTGAATTTTCGTAACGGGTAAGATATTGTCTGCAATCTTCAACCTCACAAAACTTTGATTCAGATATAAAACTATTGTCTAATTGCGTAATTAAATTTACATCCATATTTATAACTTATATATACTTTAGTCCTAAAATACACGTGAGTATGTGGCGCTCTTAGGCGCCTTCATAGTCGATCGAGTTAATGTACCTTAGTTCAGCTGCTTTTTTTGCAGGGCAGTCGGTGTCTCCCGTCTTGTGATTGCTTAGCTTTTTGAAGCGCACGCAAGTGGCACATTTAGGCGCCTCTGATTTCTTTTTGCAGTCTTGAATTGAATGCCCGTCTTGACCGCAATGGCCACAAGTAGAGTCAGAAGTCTTGCACGTTTTAGCTGCATGTCCGTACTGCTGACATTTGTAACATCTGGTTACTAGCGTGAAGTCACGTACGGGGCAGGATGTCCAGTTAATGAAAACTCTGTCTTAAGTGATCAGGGCTTTACGAATGACTGCTGAAACTTCCAGGATGTAATTACAGGTCATTGCATCTTTCTTCCCAGATTTGTGGCTGAGTCTCATTGAGCTCAAAAATGAGTCTCTAGTCAAGGACGGTACATTCTCTACTATGTTTTGTTCGTAGATACATTTAAAGACCCCCTTTTTTGGCTGATTTGTGTAGGGACTCCTATGATTATAATGCGGGGTTTACGCTTTTGGGTTTCGTCGACGGTAAGACCTGACTTGGCTAGTTGCACTGATTGCTTCACTGATTCTTTTTTCTAGGTCGGTTTTGGACTCCGTGCTGATGATAACCCCTCCGTTTCGTGTGTTTCGGACACCGCGAACTTTCAGCTGCATTTCTTCAGGACAGACGATTTTCTGGACCAAAGTTTTTGTTTCATCGCTAGTTTTTGACCTATCACTAGGATAAATGGCTACGGAACTCAGAGAAGTAGGCCGAACAAAACTATTGGTCCCCTTCTTTACCATGTCAGCAAAGGAAAAATTTGTCATGGCTTAGTTAGTACAGGACTCTTTGATCGTTTGCTTAATCTCTTTCAGATTTTTCGCCAAATCCAGTTGGTCACTTTGATTCTGCAAGGACACATGTGTTTGTATAGCTTTCTGTTTGAGTGACTGATACTGAACAGCCAATTGAGCAACACTATTTCCAACTTAGCCGCAGAGGTTAGCAATCCTCAACTTTTGCTCCGAGTTCAGTTTTCCGTCAGCGGAAATCGTACATATTTCGCCAAGGTACTGTTGGACAGACTCCATCCATTGCTGTATTTCCGGTGTTGAAATAACTTCCATTTTCTCACTTTTGGGCGTTGATGGTGCAGGGGGGCCGCTTCGCGTTGGACTACCATCCATTTTTGAGGCAAATAACACTATCAATTGTTCATAATTATACTAATTTCGCATAAAACACATAGTCCTAAAATAAACTAGGTCACTATTTATGCAATTATTAATTTATAAATTATGCGCACGTCTATATGAGTCGACGATACTATCTTTTTTGAGTGTTGGTGTTTATTAAACAATAAAGAATTCTAATAATATTATAATAAAGAAAAATGTTAGGTACATAGTTCAAAGAAAATAAATATTACGTCCGTTCCATTACCATTCACAAATGTACTTTACCCGACTTAGGAGTTTTTGTTGCTAGCGGTAAAATTTTGACAAGTACAGAGTGAAGTTGTCGCGATCGCGATTATCTACTCATTTGAAGCGCATAGTATTTTAAATAATTGTGTTATAAGAAATCTTTCGAAGGTATTTTTTAAAAAGGTGTGTATAATTCGTATAAAGCTTTATTCTATACTCTCGTTGTTTTGTGTTATCACTTTCCGATGTTTTGATCATCACTAGATTACCCCAGAGGCAACCTACAATTTGTGTTAATTACAACTGTTCAAGTTTCCACTTTTTATAGGGAATCTTCTTCAAGGGATTTCATCAAACAGTAATTACTTCCGTTGTCGTAAGCGCCTGACACGGCAACGTGATTGAAACGGGGACGACCACGTGACTAAGTAGTACCTACAATGTTTTTATCGCTAACTAGCTTTTTGTTATGTTTGATTTTTATAACCTGTTATTAGATCTAATTTCAAAAGTAATGCATATGTATATAAAGTCATACTTTCTTTTAGGTGGGTACTGACTAACGTTACGCGATGTATTGTAACATTCGCGGCAAGTAACGAGCGGCTCGTTTCACAGTTCGTGTTCGTTTGCACATACTGTCTGCGCGAATGTTCGCTTTGTAACATGTTATATTAGAGGGTCCCTGATTCAGTGGCGAGTGATACATGCGATGTTGAGCAACGATACCACTATCGCTTCATAGATGGGTGACCGTTTTCGAACATTGTCATACCGCTCCGTGTCTCGGAGAGCACGTTAAGCCGTCGGTCCTGCGCCTAATCTCTGTCCGGTTGTGCCTGATTTCTGTCCCATCGGACTATGAAAGTGAGGGATTAGAGAGTGCACTTGTGACTTCGCATAGGTATACTTGTGCACTTTAATATCATCTGCGTAGTTGGTGAGTCTCTAATAAGATTGGCCAACGCAACCGACATTGGTTTATTTTTTTTAATTACTTTACACTATTTAACGTTGGTCAGTACCAACTTTAAGGTTTGGTAGATTAGAGATAGGTTTGTGCTCGCGCTACAGCTCATATTCATTAATATATAAGAAACTAGGCATTAAGATATAAAAGAAGAATTCATTCGCAAGTATACAGTCAACAACTTACATGCAATATCAATCAAGTTTTTAATTAGTTGTAGCGTAAGTCATACGCTACAACCAATTAAAAACTTGATTGAAATAGAAACATATTATAGAACAGCTAACAAGTCTTTGGAATCATAATTTCACCTGCAAGCTTCAGTTACCCAGAGCATTGAATGTATTCAATTATCTAAACATTAAAATTATTCTTATAAATGATTAATTGAACGCACAAGTTAGGTACTTCATAATGAAAAAATGGATTTTAACATACTACCTATAGACGTCAGTGATCTACCACCGTCAGTCAATGACATCAAATCAAAGTCATTTGGAATACGACAGCTGACTTCATGGCGTACGGGGGCTGAAGTTCCAAACTTCGAGGGTATGTCGCATGGTACAATAAGTAGGTAGGTACCTGACATTGGCAGATGTAACTAAAAAATAAGAAAAAAATATTATGGAATAAGTAGTTATATAACGAAATTTATAGGTAGGTGTTCTTATAGGTATGTGAATGTCAGTCAAATGATTCTCTATCGCTATCGATGTGTTTTTAAACACGTCTCAACTCATATAAGCAATAAATTGAACATCTTAGTAGTGACTACTACCATTAAAAACGTGACTAGAGATTTCAAGGAGGACTTTGCACACGATACACTTAATACATTACGCGATGCACTTCGTGATACGAGTATTCTCTATATTACGTACGTTTCTTTGAGGTCATAGTGGTCTTTTAATCATACTGTTAATCTAGTCTAGTGCTAAGTGACCAGACTGCTAGACTGATCACGATAAATTGTTGTGTGATGAGCACGGTTGTTTATCCTGTGTCTGGGTGTAATTTTTCTATAATATAAAGTTACTAGCTGACCCGCGCAACTTCGTCTGCGTAAATTTTCCCTTTTTTCTTTTTTCTCCCTTTTTTTTACAACATTTTTCATTGCTGCTCCGCTCCTATTAGTCGTAGCGTGATGTTTTAACCTATAGCCTTCCTCCATAAATAGACTATCCAACAATAAAATATTTTTTCTATGCGGCCCAGTAGTTCCTGAGATTATCGCGTTCAAACAAACAAACAAACTCTTAGGGGGATGAAAAATAGATGTTGGCCGATTCTCATAGATACCGGATAAGCACAAAAAATCGGTCAAGCCGTTTCGGAGGAGTATGGCAACGAAAACTGTGACACGAGAATTTTATATATTAGAAGATTTAGTGTTAAGTAAAGAAGCCACGAGCGGAAGGTTATTAGTATATAAAAAATCACTCTGTATAATGTCCACAGAATAATGATAAGTAAGTATTATACCTACAGGGTGTAACAGAAAGATGTGGTCTTATTCAAGGGTTGGTATATACCCATGATACTGAGTGCACATACCAATTTTATCAAAATCGGAGTACCCTAAAAAAATATTTATTATTTTTTCATTCGTTTATTTATGAGTGAAAAAGTTAATAATTAAAAAAGTATGACTTAAAAAGTTCTATCCCATAATAATCCAATCGAATTTTCATTGTAATTGTCTATTTAGTTAACCTTGATTTATAAACGACTAGCTGTCCCGCGCAACTTCGTCTGCGTAAATTTTTCCATTTTTTTTTTATATATAATCCTATGTTACTTCTAATACCTCCAAGACTATGTGTACAAAGTTTCATGATGATCGGTTGAGTAGTTTTCGCGTGAAAGCGTAACAAACAAACTTACATTCACATTTATATATTACTAGCTTTGGCCCGCGGCTCCGCCCGCGTGGATGTCGGTTATCGCGATAAAAACTATCCTATGCCTTCCCCGAGACTCAAACTATCTCCATACCAAATTTCATCTAAATCGGTTCAGCGGTTTGAGCGTGAAAGCGTAACAGACAGACAGACAGACAGACAGACAGACAGACAGACAGACAGAGTTACTTTCACATTTATAATATTAGTATGGATTATAGATTACTAGCTATGCCCCGCGGTCTTACACACGGTTTATTAGCCTATGTGTTAATCCAGAATGTCAGCTAACTCCATACCAAATTTTATTAAAATTGCTCCAGCCGTTTAGACGTGAAGAAGTAACAAACATACACACTCACATACTCACAAACTTTCGCCTTTATAATATTAGTGTGATACTCACCAAACACACTGGATCGTTTATAAAACTATTTTTGTAAAGAAAAACTTGATGATTTTATTATAGTGAGCTTTACACTTGGAACTGCCACAGTTTTTTTTTAGGATTCCGTAGTCAAAATGGCAAAAAACGGAACCTTTATAGTTCCGTCATGTCCGTCTGTCTGTCTGTTTGTCTGTCCCTATTCCACAGGAATTTTACTCACAGTAGTCTGTTTCAATGAATCTTAATTTTCCGTAGCCAAAATGGCAAAAAACGGAACCCTTATAGTTCCGCCATGTCTGTCTGTCTGTCGTCTGTCCGTCCGTATGCGACAGGAATTTTACTCACAGACTACTCAATGAATCTTGATAAAATTTGGTGAAAAGGTGTCTTGTAGTAGCCGCTACTTACTTTGATAGCTAAATAATAACAATAAATATTTTTAGGGGGGGCACACTCCATACATGTAACAGAAGCTGAAAAATGTTTTTTCAGCAAACATCAACATGTGGCACATCATTCGACAGGTCTTTCGAAAACATTTTAAGGATATAATGAGCTTTTTATGATTGAGTGAATATTTTTGGAAATAATTGCTCCAAAAGTTGCATAAATCGTGTCCTCCCCCCCTCCTTAACTTTTTAATCGTGTAACCAAAAAATATGGAAAAAATCACAAAGATAGCGCTTAAGAATACTTATTGAATTATTGCCGAAAACTGCGTTTCTCAACAAAAAGGCTGCGGAACCCTACACTGAGCATGGCTTGACATGCTCTTGCCCGGTTTTTTTTAAACTTATATAGTAATTTTATTATATTTTAAGTATAAATTATTTTGACGTTTTCAAATTACCATTGGTTTAGTTTTACGAAATAAATAGATTTGAGTTTGAAGTATGAGTTTGAACCCTAGGTATATTGAAATACTAGACTGTCTACATTTTACATCGAACTTGGCTTTAGAAGTAGAGTAGTTGATTTCACAAGTAATTTGTTCCAGGGTGTCTATAACAATACGCATTTGAAAAACTTTTTTTAAAATCGGGTAGTTATCAACTTAATAGTAAGCAACACACAAAGGATTGTGGTAGGTATGACACGCTCAATGTTTTTTATACCTATATAAGTCAATAAGTTGGTGCAACTGGATGCTGCTGTTGAGGGACGTAGCAGGATCTATTATCCACGAGAGTGAGGAATCAAAAGACATTTTTTACCCAGATTGGACTTAGTTATTAAAATAATGGATAATAATTATAATTCCAAGACTTTTTGACCGTTCGCCTTGAGGCTTCCTTCAAGAATACAACTTGTTTTTTTATGTCCTTTTTCACTGCTTTCAAAATCAACTTTTTGGAACGTCAAGACAAATAGTTCGCAATAATGAGGTTTCATGTGTGAGGTGGATCGACTCCTCGACTCACCGGCCACAGTACCTAAGTATAAGGTAGTCATCGGCTATCGGTCAGGTTGACATGACAATCGAAGTTCGAGGTTAGACGTGGAAAAACAAGACGGTACCTATGAGTACCTAGACGTCCCAAACCTGCACAGCGCCAACCGGTTGTTCTCAGCTGCCTTTATTACTTTCAATTACTAACTAAACAAGTATTTATAACATAATCTTAGCGGCGGACGCCTAATCGCAATCGTGAGGTCGTAGGTTCGAATCCTACTAAACTACTGACGTGAGCCCATTCCTTATACAAGCCATTGAGCTTAGCTGAAGGGGTTAAATGGATTGCTAGAATGTGGGACCCAAAATCCTATATAGCTATTTATCATTTAAAAAAAAAATAGTAGATAAGTATATATTCAAAACTAAAAAAAGATAGTCTTATATTTTAAATAATTGCGATAGTAGCGAGGATAAGAACTTCAGTTTCAGAGTTTTGAAAAAGGAAAACAAGTCCTTTTTAAAGCCCTTTGAAGATCGCTTTTTTGTACGTTTATGTGTCAGTTCAAACCTTTTTCTTAGAAATGCCTGCAGGCAAATTGAAATTAACCGCATAGGTTTCGGTACTGTACCTTGGAGCAGTAAGAAAATCAAATTGATAATGAAAAATACAAAATTCCCACTGCTAAAAAACCTTAATGTCAAAACGTCACACGCCGCACAATAAGAGGCAGTTCGCATTTACATGCCAATAATCTGCATTTTCAAATGCATAATTTACCCTTTTATAAAATAACAATAATAATATTTTGGGACAACTCACACAACGCTATCTGATCCCAAACAAAGTAGAGATTGTACTATGGAAACCAGACAACTGATAAACATACTTCTATATTTATAAATACATACATATTATAGATAAATAACACCCAGACACAGAATAAAGCATCGTGCTCATCACACAACATTTTATCCTGGATGGGGATCGATCCCACGAGTTCCGGCTTAGCAGTCTGGGTCGTTAACTACCGGACCAACAGGCCAGTTATATGCTTCTAAACTTTCGAATTCAACATGTTAAAAATAGACCAATCTTTTATATTGACAATTAATGTACCACATTTACAAATAGGTAACTGCTTTGTTTCTTTTGTAGTGAACAATTTCCCACCCCCCGTGTTAGGGAAAGTGCGTGTAATAAAAACTATAAATTACATCTATTATATGATCGTAGAATCTATTCTTATTACATGAAATCGAGTAGAGTTTTCCCAGTAGGCCTACTCTATTTCTTTAAAACGAAATTCATGAATTTTCGTTTACTTCAATTTCTTAAGTTTACGGGGACTATTATAATTTATTTTTAGATAAGCACAAGAAGTTTGAACCCATGGACGATTTTCTGGAACAAGTGGATTGAATAGGTGTTCCTGGCTCTGTATATCACCAGCTAATTTTTAATCGAAACTTCGTTTTCATTGAATTAGAGTAGGCCTCCAGGTGCTCATCTACTTTCGCAAACCACATTATTTTTTTATTTTACCAAAAAAAGTTAATATTTTATTAAACTGATATTTTTTTAGACTAAGTTATTGCTATGGAGTCCAAAATGTTTGGCTCCAAAACGACTACAAATTCACGGTGTATAAAGATACAGACAGCAAAAAAAATAACATTTCTGAACAAAACTTTTTCAAAGTCAAATTATCATATTTCCAACGTTTGAATGCTGTGGCATAGAAATTCCTAAACATGATTGTATTTATCGAATTATCAACCATATGTTTTACTTCGCAAATTAGAATTACTAATGATTAAGTTAAGCAAAAAATATAGGAAAAATATAGATCTTTTAAAACCTTGCGAAATACTACCAGAGCTTCAAAGAATAATTCAAAACTATAATTTTATTTTTCACATTAACGAACCAACTAGATTCAATAGTTGCATAGACCGAATCATAAGTAATATACCTACAGCCACTGGGGACATATTACCTTTAGTACTTTCAGATCATAACACAGGACAATACCTTACTTTCCCAATAGATACTAAGGGTACTCTCTCGTCATTTATATATAGGACTAGAAGAGACTATCATGAGGATAATATTGAAAGAATTCGAAACTGTCTTAATGCACTTATATGGTCTCTGTGAAACCGATACACAAATCGTAAAATAGATACCCAATGAGCCCAATTCTAGATAAATCACGTGTCTGTTCACTCTGGTTATTTTTAGCATTGTAATTTGTGAAATGGCTCTATGTAGTACCTAGGTACTACATATTAATAATAGGTACGTTTGCAATACAAGCATAGAAATAAGTAGATTATAAGGGAGGGATCCCACCACACACCCTCGATCTGTGAATCACCACGATTGAAGTAGTAAGGAAATGCCCTTAATTCAACAATCGAAATAGATTGACAGACCGCACTCAAAAAGAGAGACCTGCAACAAAGAAAAGGCATCCTCAGGACAGTTTGGCACCGACTGAGCCAAACTGTCCTGAGGATGCCTCGTGTAGAGGCGAAACACGTGTCGAAGTTTAACTTCGTGGAAGCGGAATATTGCAAGTCAAGGGTCCGGAGGTGCCTACCACTCGACTTGGTAAGAGTACCTGTCACAAATTTTTTTTGTTGCAGGCCTCTCTTTTTGAGTGCGGTCTGTCAATCTATTTCGATTGTTGTATTAAGGGCATTTCCTTACTACTTCAATCGTGGTGATTCACAGATCGAGGGTGGGTGGTGGGATCCCTTCCTTATAATCTACTTAAGATGGATATCCGCCATGTAACGCCTGATTCAATCGGTTAGCATAGAAATAGTTTATGACCATACCATGAACTAATAAGCAACCTCAAAAAAAAAATCCACGAATGCAAACCCACTGTGGTGATAATTCTTACCTCGTATATATATATGTCCTTGTAGGGTTATTTCGTAGCATTTCCGTATATTTCCCATTGTTGTATTTCGCCATTTATAACATATCTCTTATTATTATATAAACATTATTTTTGATACATCAAATCTGTCATGTCGACAAATATTTCTTATGGTTTCTATGACAACAAAATAAGCATAGAGTTATTCGTAAAGTATGAACTACATTCTGAAACTGGCTGTGCGTAAATCCTAAATTAAAAATAAGTTAAGCTTTAAAATTTTAAATTGCTTCTAGAGAGTTTTCTTTATGAATACAAAACCGAAGAAGAGTCAGTGAAGAACCAGCTCTCTAAAAGAGAAGGAGTGAAGAACCAGCTCTCTAAAAGAGAAGGAGTGAAGAAACAGCTCTCTAAAAGAGAAGGCAAATTCTCCAAAGGGAAATTAAGAGAAAGAGACCATTCCTACCGGCGCCGCCTTTCTACCTACCGGCGTCGCCTTTCTACCTACCGGCGTCGCCTTTCTACCTACCGGCGTCGCCTCTCTACCTACCGGCGTCGCCTCTCTACTTACCGGCGTCGCCTCTCTACCTACCGGGCCACCTCTCTATCTACCGGGCCGCACCTCTACGACGCGTCGCGCCTCTACCTGCCGACGTCGCGCCACTACTACCTACCGGCGCCGTGACTCTGCCTACCGGCGCCGTGCCTCTACCTACCGGCGCCGCGCCTCTACCTACCGGCAGCGCGCCCCTACATACCGGCGCCGCGCCTCTACCTATCGGTGCCGCGCCTCTACCTACGAGCGCCGCATCTTGACCTACCAGCGCCGCATCTGCGCCTGGACGCCGTACCTCTACCTACCAGCACTGCATCTCCGCCAGCATCGGTTCTAAATTATCTTTAATTTTAAGTAGTCTTTAAGTTCTTGTAAATATATGTAGTCCTATCTTAAACCTACCCTTTCATTACACTACAGTTTAAAGCTTAACTTATTTTTAATTTAGGATTTACGCACAGCCAGTTTCACAATGTAGTCCATACTTTACAAAGAACTCTATGCTTATCTTGTTGTCATAGAAACCATAAGAAATATTTGTCGACATGACAGATTTGATGTATCAAAAATAATGTTTATATAATAATAAGAGATATGTTATAAATGGCGAAATACAACAATGGGAAATATACGGAAATGCTACGAAATAACCCTACAAGGACATATATATACACGAGGTAAGAATTATCACCACACCACGTGCAAAACCGAGTATAATAATAATCAAGAAAGATTTATTTTTTCTCTTTTTCCAATTTGCGCCGTTGCTGCCGCGAGACGGGATCCAGGAAATATCGACTTCTAAGGCTTCTATTCATTAACAAATATTTGATGGCGGCAAATCAATAGAATGAATGGAATGAAAATACATCAAAGTAGGAATTCTGAGAACTGTTTAAATGGATACATACCATTCATTTATTAGATGTCATATTTTGATTGATATGATTCGTAAGTGGAACGTAAGTTTGAACTTTTAAAATAACTTATTTTCAAAATCATCAAGGAGGAGTATTTATTTCGATTAGGAGATGAGACAAGTTCATTCAGGGAAACATTTTAACAAGAATTAGCTGTCTAGATTATTTTTTTTTATATTATATTAATTGGCAGTTACGTCTAACGATTTGATGCCATTATTAATTACGTCGAAGCAGAAAACAAAGTGACATTCAAAGCATAATACTCAAAATGTCTTTGACAATGTATAAATTAATGACAATCGTTAAATGCATTTGAAAGTAGATACATCTATACCATTGATGGACAATGTTAATGGACTGGTTTGTTGTTCTTGTGGTTAGTGACCCTGACTGCTCAGCCAGAGGTCGTAGGTTCGATCCCTATCCAGGATAAAGCTTTGTGTAATGAGCACGATAGTTTATCTTGTGTCTGTTGTAATTGAATTATAATATGCATGTATTTAGAAATATTAAAACAAAAAAACTCTTTATCCGAAAAGAAATATCAACTAATAAAAATACATTAAATTTCTATATCATTTTGACTCCAAAATGGTAGATTTTGTTTTTTTTCAAAGGAGTATAATGTTTATTTAATCTCCTCACAACGAAAGCACAGAAATGAGAAATTATTAAAGTACCATTTTCTTTGATTTGCTACTTACACTAATAGATAGACAATTTAATAAAAAGCATTATGCTAAAAACATTTTTTTTCAAACGTCCAAATTTTTATTTTATAAAGATTTTATTCTAAAAGCTGAGCGCATTCGCTACGGTGCGGCGAAGAGGGAACGAACGCTCAAGGTTATTTGGTCAGGATACGGCCTTAATTTGGGATCAAATGGCGTTGTGTCAGATGTCCTAAGATATTATTTATTAAAATATTATTATTCAAGTGTTCGAACACCTGAACGAAGATGTTTATTTAGCAGTCCATGAGTTATGGAATAATGGCATTAGTGCTACGGGGAACCAGAGTTCGCAACGGCTCAACTGAATTACCAAATAGTTGTGCCGTGGTTGTGTCATTGGTACGTTAAATAGTTGTGTAGACAACCACAACCGGTTTAGCATCGTAGTTGTGCTGCGAGGCTGTGTGAGGCCTTATCTTGTTGTCATTGTTGATCGAAGTTATCAAGATTAAATTAGCTTGCCTAAATTAATGTAACATTGAAAACAATCAATAGCAACATATCGTTGTTATTATCATAGTGTAAAATAACATCCGTATACTATTAACGACTGGTCTTAATAATCTATATATCGATAGATTTGACTACTAGAGCTATAAATTTGAAATAAGCTCCATACAAAATATGACAGAATTCTACAAAGATGATAAGGTTTACAAGGAGAACAGCAAACAGTTTCTTATGAAATAATAAACAAATGGTTATTCTCTTAATTCATTTTCATTTTTCACGATCACCAATCATCATCATCCGTCATCATCGAAATACTATTAGATGTAATTTAAAAAAAGCATTAAACACAACGAGTAGATGAATTTTTAGTTTTATAAGTTTTCCTAAGATCCACTACCTTTTATGCATAATAACTAGATAAAATTATTAATTTATCACATTTACAGCGTGACTTTGTTTACTCACACTCACAATTACATATTAGTGAAATATCCATCTATCTAATACATATGCGTTAAAGAAAATGATTGATTTTACGAATTCAAAATTTTCCGAAAGTCTTATTTTCCAATATGATATTTTTCTATCGAGTCGTATGTATTGTATTATTTTTCCCCATGTTACATATAAAAGATCTGCATGAATAGCAGATTTTAACGCAATGTTTTAAGACGACACCTGCAAATGTTCGCACATGTATTACGTAATCATACGTGAAATAAGGTGAGTGTTTTAGCTTAGAAATACGAACAATTTTATTACATTTACGTTGTGTGAACCCGAGTTGTACCTACTCATCAAAGATACAGTGTAATATTTAAGTCCATATCTCATTCTTTCTATTTATTAGATTTTGTCAACTGTCTCTGACGATGACCTTTGTTTATTCGTCCTTTAAACTAGATGTTTATACGTCACAGTTATTGACACGTAACAGAAAAACAGGGTTATTGACATGGTAAAGGGATCAATGTCTTTGTTTATTGACAACTAGCTTATGCTCACAGCTTTGCTCGTGTTATGTTTGTTTGCCCCTGCTTTAACCCTTGTTTGAACATGACAAACATCTCTGCAAAATTTCTGCTCTCTAGATCTAAGAGTTTAAAGCGGGCGGGGCGGTGCTTAATGAATAAATAAGCCAAGACTTTCATATTTATACAGGTTTCGTTACATTATAACAAATAACTCCGTAATATAATTTAAAAGAAAAAAATACAAATTAACCCTTTACCACCTACTTTTGTCATACAAGACCCGGAGTAAAATGGATGTTTCTTTATCAGGTTTAGGGGCTAAACCTTACAATAAATAACGATTTTAATCCAGTAAAATAGTGGTGGTTAACTCCAAAAACAAGTGGTAGGTGATTAAGGGTTAATATACTAAATATTTTCCAAAATTGATATCACAAAGTTAATTAGTGTTACGTAAAGAAGCCACGAGCAGCAATTATATTAAAAATCATCCTGTATAGCTAGCTCTATAACATAATATATAACCGATTGAATCAGGCGTTACATGGCGGAAATCCATCTTAAGTGGCATCCTCAGGACAGTTTGGCACCGACTGAGCAAACTGTCCTGAGGATGCCTCGTGTAGAGGCGAAACACGTGTCGAAGTTTCACTTCGTGGAAGCGGAATATTGTAAGTCAAGGGTCCGGAGGTGCCTACCACTCGACTTGGTAAGAGTACCTGTCACTAATTTTCTTTGTTACAGGTCTCTCTTTTTGAGTGCGGTCTGTCAATCTATTTCGATTGTTGTATTAAGGGCATTTCCTTACTACTTCAATCGTGGTGATTCACAGATCGAGGGTGGGTGGTGGGATCCCTCCCTTATAATCTACCTATCATAATATATATTTATTACTTTACTTTTTTTACTTAACTTCTTAATTTTTTCAGTTAAAACCCCGATGACGCTCTTGGGAAGTGCTATTTGAAATTTGAAGGAAGTATCTACTAAAACTAAACTGTTATTCCAATAAAAATATAATACACTGAGCTTAGTTCTTTAACGTAATTAGGGCCAATATTTATAAACTGTCTACCAAAGCCACCATAATCCAAAAGCCGCATATTCATTCAACCTGTAAAGTATGCCTAGAAAAACTTTCAGCTCCTACAAAAACTCGGCTTGAAATTCAGTAACACACCTACCTACACCCAAATTAATTATTTTTAATGTTGATAAGTGCTGGCACCGACCTCAAAAAATGTAGGTTAATTTCTTGTATATTGTTTTGTATTATTTTATGGTTTTCAGTTTCAAATTTCAACTTTTGAAGTTTGTTTAATTTTTAAATTAGGTACTTTCATTTTATAATTAGGGTTTCGTAGCCAATAGCAAATCACATATCATCAACAATATATACATATCAGTTACGCCGACATCATTGTGTGGGGTGTCTGATAAATAGGGGTTGTGAATTCCATTTACGATTTAGGGATCCGTTTGAGAAATATTAAGCCTTAAAGTCAAGTTCAAGAATCAAGTGCCAGGGCCCTCCTGCCAGTTAAATGGTTGTTCATGGAGATGTGAAAAAAATCAGAGTAGTATTGTAAGTTAACAAGTTTACGAGTAACAGCCGGTCAAGTGAGAAGTAACAAAATTTTAGTACAAATTCTATTGCAAATTAATTTAAATGACGTTGTTGTAGTATAAAACAAAAAGCTACAGAAAACCCATTTCTTATACCGCATTATTGGGCTGGGCAGCTACGGAATTCGCTCTGTTTTTTTAATTTTTATGTAACTGAAAATCCTTCGAGATTTCTGTAATAATGTAAGCCAGATGCTCAAATTTACAAGTTTTCGTTCATCTCTTCCAAACTACTTATCCTCCTTGCACTATTCCCTAAGTTGGAGTAAATGAAAACTAATAAAAAAGAATAGTCACAATACGATTTCTAGTTTCGAAGAAATTATTGGACTAACATAAGATAAAGATAAAGATAAGATAAAGATAAAGATATATTTATTTGTTCTAAACATGTGTAAATTACAGGAAATACTTATATCCTATAACAGTTCTTAGTAGTTTATTTTAGTGTCAACATGCTTTGCCATAAGTGACATACAAATTATTAAAAGTAATAATTACAGTGAATGTCATGCAATAAAATGTCATAATAATAAAAAATATAATAATGTCAGTTAGATTTCCAAAGTGTCCCTGAAGTACTCATTAATGTCATAATAGCATTTATTTAAAAGTAAATCTTTAACTTTATTCTTAAAACTATTAACATTTAGATTTCTTACATTTTTTGGGAGCTTATTAAAGATTTTCGGTGCCATACAAACTATACTATTACTCAAATGTGTAGTTTTGGAGTTGTGAAGACATAGTCGATCATTATCTCGCCTGTTACGATGCACAATGTATGTATATCATACAAACATACATTGATTTTTTTATGCCATAAATTAGTATAAAAGCTCTAATCGATCATCATATGTGAAAATCAAGCAATTCCAATAACATTACATATCCATGTATCGAATACATAACATATTTCTTTGAAGTCTGTTAAAAATGGTTTTATCTACTTATAGATCCTACTTAACTTCAGTAAAAGCTGTTAGGAAATCTCCCTCCTCAGTTATTTCCATTTAACTAAGTAAACTACCAAGTGATGTAAACTGGTTCACTTTAATAACTGGCGCTTGATATTCCCGCGGAGGTTTAAAGTTTTTCAGCAGTTTAAGTATAATGAACGTGTTCTACTTATAAACTGAACTTCAACTTTAAAAATTGTTTAACTGGCTTAAACATTGTTGAACACTTCTGTCCCGTTGTACAATAAAGTGACACCATCGCCACCGACATTGAAAAAAAATAGTCATAGTGTATCTTAAAAATCTTTAAAAAATATTTGTCGTTAATTTACATTACATATACATATCAACCCATATGATGGCCCACTGCTGGGCACGGGTCTCCCCAGTAGAACCTACTAGTATGTAGATCCTGGGGGTAATTGCCATAATCGCCACGCTTGGCGAGCGGGTTGGCGATCGCAGTAAGGCTTTAAGTACGCAGAGGACGCTGCTGCCCGTCCTCCGGGGTGAAATCCCTTAGTCGCCTTGACGACACCCACGGGAAGAGATGGGGTGGTACTATTCTTAAGCCGGCACCACACGGCAACATTTACATTATTAAAAAGAAATAACAACAATGTGACCTGAGACTTCGATATTATATTAAATAATATTTGGACACTGAACTAATAATCATCAAGATTTTACCCCACCTCAAAAAATCTTAGATTCGGTACTGCCTACCTATTGCCAATTTATTCTCAATTTTCATGCGTTCTACTCCCGAGATTTAATGAGTTCTACTTTTGTTTTCTTTGAATTAAAAAGAAACAAAACAGAGGCATCCAACCGCACGAAAATATATGAAGACATTAATACTTCGTTGCTGTTATACATAGCAAAACACGTGAAATTGATTACCTCGTCTTTGTGGCGGTAATTCTACCGTCTCTATTTTATGTTCTCTGTGCGGCACTGCGACGATTTTATGTGTGCCTTTTTATTTTCCGCTAATATGTAATACGAGAAATCAGTTCTCTGTGGGTTTCAATAATTTATGTTTGGTATTGCAGATACAGTCAGTTACAGCCAGCTGAGTGAGTTGCTTTACAAAAGCAATATTTCAAATCATAAATGCTTCAAAATGCACTAATTGTCAAACAACGTCGTCTATTATTTTAAAATTTTACGGTGGCTTTCTTAATCCAAGTGAATTTTTGCGATTATACAGTAAAAAATATTTATGCTGAGTTGCTAAAATGGTTGGAATATTTGCTAACATAAAACGACTTAATAGCTGTATCTATATGATATTTTTTAAAGATTACTATGTATGTGAGATGATGAGTCCAACATTACTAGCAGTTACCAGCTCAATGGCTTGTGTTAGGAGTTTTAAATATACTTAATCATTTTACCTTTGATGACATCTTCGTCTCGGCTCTCATGTTGAGATTCGACATCACCCGTCGAATGATCCGCTACGCCATATTTGAACGCGTACTTTGGTAAGTTATAAATAGCAGAAAGCTCTTTTTTTTTTTTTTTTTTTAATACAACTCCCGCATTAGGGTACAAGCTCTGTGTCGCGGGGGACTTTACAAACATACAAATCACGGACACAAAGAACACCCAGACTCGGAACAACAATTTGTGGGTCACACAAAGTGGTGTCTCGTGTGGGAATCGAACCCACGACCTCCTCTTGCGTAGCAGTCGGACACACTCCCACTGCGCCACAGAGACAGTCAAAAAAGTAAGGTAAGGTAATATAATAGCCTACTATTTGGCGTGAATAATTGACTGTTATTAGTCTATAAATGACTATTCGTGTTTCGTTGGTCAATATGAAAAGGTATCAGTCCTTCATCAATTGAAGCAGACTGAAATAATCTATTTTAAGGATCTATAAATGTACGTCAAGGAAATTTCCAACGAATAAATTCTTGCGATTTCAGTGACAAATTATAAAATAAGGTGTCTTGTATGGCAACCAATGGATCGCTTGGAAGTTTGGTGTCTATGTTTATTTTTTTGTGTGCCTCATAATAGTACAAGAAAAATATGTAGAATACTAAGTTAAAGGCATTGATTATACATACAATGTCTAGATGGAGCGGTTCCTTAGTAAGCCAATCAAAAAAATAAAGACGCTAATTCTGAAGTTTGGTAGAGTTTAAAAAAAAGTGTGGTGAGTTGAGTGGCTAGATAAATTTTTTTCCCATTAGAATTATATTAATTAATGGGTTGGCTTTAAAACCGATCATCAATTCGAAATTATTGTTTCATCATATTCTGCAGTCTCAACAGCATGCAAAATTTTTACATAAATTCAGTACAATGGTTTTTTCTAAAAATGATAATAAATTTAATAAAAAAACATGTCAGTTTATTGTTCTAAAATAATCAATCCAAACTATTTAATCAGATATAATTAAACTAAATTAAACAGACTAAAATAATGGATATACATAACTACATACTATTTTCAGTTAAATAAACATTATGGTATAATAAAATTTATCAATTATCGTTTTAATTTAATTTTGAAACTAGCTGTCCCGTGCAACTTCATCTGCTTAAATTTTCCCCGTTTTTGCAATATTTCTTATTGCTGCTCCGATCCTATTGGTCGTAGCGTGATGTTATATAGTGTAGTGATAATTCTTACCTCGTATATATATATATATATATATGTCCTTGTAGTATTATTTCGTGGCATTTCTGTATATATATTCCATTATATTTCGCCATTTTTAACATAATATATTTTATTAAATATCTCTGTAAGACTTATTGTAAACATTTATTTTTCATAAATCAAATCTGTCATGTCGACAAATATTTTCTATGGTTTCTATGACAACAAGATAAGCATAGAGTTCTTCGTAAAGTATGAACTACATTCTGAAACTGGCTGTTACGCACAGCCAGTTTCAGAATGTAGTTCCTAAATTTAAATCCTAAATTTAAAAAAAAGATATGCTTTATAATTTTAAATTGCTTCTAGAGAGTTTTCTTTATGGATAAAAATCCGAAGAAAGGGCAGTGAAGAAACAGCTCTCTAAAAGAGAAGGAGTGAAGAAACAGCTCTCTAAAAGAGAAGGCAAATTCTCCAAAGGGAAATTAAGAGAAAGAGACCATTCCTACCGGCGCCGCCTTTCTACCTACCGGCGTCGCCTCTCTACTTACCGGCGTCGCCTCTCTACCTACCGGGCCGCCTCTCTACCTACCGGGCCGCCTCTCTACCTACCGGGCCGCCTCTTTTATATACCGGGCCGCACCTCTACGACGCGTCGTACCTCTACCTGCCGACGTCGCGCCACTACTACCTACCGGCGCCGTGCCTCTGCCTACCGGCGCCGTGCCTCTACCTACCGGCGCGGCGCCGGTATGTAGGGGCGCGCCGCCGGTAGGTAGAGGCGCGGCGTTCATTTCACTACAATAGTCTAGGTATAGCCTTTCTCGATAAATGAGCTATCGAACAGTAAAAGAATTTTTCAATTTGGATCAGTAGTTCCTGAGATTCCAGATTCCACGTTCAAACAAACTCTTCAGCTATATAATATTTCTAGCTTCCGCCCGCGGCTTCGCTTGCGTTAAGTTTGGACTGCCACTTCACTCCTTTAAAGATTTGCTTAATGGATGATGTTTTATCCACGAACCACTTGAGAACAATTGAACAAAATTTGATAAAATTTGGTACCTACAATACTAATTTAAAATAACGCGGAAGAAACCAGGGGAAGCATTGTTTGTGTCTGTCATTGTTAAAAGTATAACATAGCCAATGTTGAACTCTTAACGTATGTATTTTAAGGTACACCACGCTATGATCGGAAGAGTGAAACAGGAATAATAGAGGAACGCTGGGTGGCTACGATACGATACTGTGGCCTAAAAATAAAATATAGGTATTTGTGTGGCGGCATATTCCTCCCCCGCTCTCCCCCGGCGGTGGTGGTTTATGTACCAGTGTTGAATCTAATGTCCCCCCTCCAGTCATGCGAGGAACTCACACTTGGCCAGTTGAGTTGTCCCCCTGAACAAAGTTCTGGATCCGCACCTGATTTTGTTGCATAATATTTTAAATCTTTAATATATCCTATATAATATATCCTATTTATTAAAATATTGTCTGCCCCCCGATACGAGTCAACTCTAGTCTTGCACAGAGATCCTTTTATTTCCTCAGTAGCTATATTTACAATAAAATTAATAAAGAACTCAAAGTTTATCATTATGCTCAAACAGAAATGTAAAATAACCGTTACTGATTGGCTGCTAGGTCTGGACTATGATCAAATAGAAAGATTTTTAAATACCTTTGAATAATAAATATCTCGGACAAACCATAAGCCCCTATGCACGCATACTGCTACTAAATTGTAAATTATCTTATGTAATAAAACATGTACCTTTTTGAGAGGAATAAAATTATATTATTATTATATTATTATTATCCTAAGATATACAATAATTGCATTTTGAAAGATAGAAAAATTTGAAATCCAGACTCAGGAATCGAACCCGAGACTTCCGTAGCCAAACCGCGGCCAGAAGCGAACCACCTATCTGGACTATGTTACTAGATATCAAATTCTTCCATCTCTTAATGCTTACAAGTTAGGCCCCCGTAGCGCCATCTAGTCGTTAGTTAAAGAATTATCACGGCTTTTGTTATTGCTTCGTTACAGAGAGCATTTTTAACAAATTATGATGACGCAGGCCGAATATTGAAGTAATTTTTATAGGCACTTCTTGCCCAAGACTTCACAAATACAATAATTGCATTTTGAAAGATAGAAAAATTTGAAATCCAGACTCAGGAATCGAACCCGAGACTTCCATAGCCAAACCGGGTCCACCAAACATAGTCCAGATAGGTGGTTCGCTTCCGGCCCCGGTTTGGCTATTTATTCATTTATTTCTTCTCACAATACTTTAGTATTGTGAGAAGAAATAAATGAATAAATTATTAATTATTATTATAGAAAAAATATTTAAAACAATCTAGGCGTTTTTTAAATAGTTATTGTATAATAATTTAGACAGTTTGAAACAAATGATTTAACCTACTGCCACAGAAAACTTGCTCAATGCGCGTGTCGACCGAGAAGTGCGCGGTTGTGGTGATTTAAAAATAATATGGCTATGTGCTCAAACTTAAGTTTTATAAGTCATTTCATGTCGCACACACAAGTTAGATGTTTAATTAATAAAACAATTAAATTGTCGTAATTATTTATGTCCATTTGGATAAAATAAAACATATTATTTAAATGAAATCCAGTGGTCGGTAACATAAACGCATATAATTGTATATAATATCAAAAACGCTGGGTCGCTGGCCGCAATTCAACGAATACAGCATTATTTTGTTTTGCTTGGAATGATTCTAATGATTCATACAGGATTGCTACAACTTATGGAGTAACGTTGTAAAAGTGTGAGGATGCATTTTTTTGGTAAGCGAACACCAGTTTCTTTGAAAAAACTTAGTGTAATTTACCTACCAAAAAAGGGTGAAAGTAGGTGGTCCTTAGCCCACATAACTGAAATAAAGAATTAGTTTGCGGCCACCATAATTTAGTATGAGAGAAACAGCAGTCGCAAACTGAAATAATTATGACAGTTTATTGAGTATGCGACCACCAGAGTTTTTTAGAATTTGGTTGTAACCTATTTTAGAAAAAATAAGAATACTCTGACCCCCTTCCCTCTTGTTTAATATTTAAAGGAAAAATGAATATTCGTTTGGTTTGTTTTAATGTTTATTTCCAAAAGAAAATATTTTTAGAAACGTCTACTTTGTAGATACCAAACATTTTTATTTTTTTATAATATTTCATCATCTTTGCTATTATTTTAAAGTTTTTCTTCTCTCGCGTGTTTTTTTCGTAAGAACTATCAAGACTTCCTCCCACCTCCTTGTAAGAAAAAATAAGACATGGTCGACACCCCTTCTTACCTAAATCGCCTTACGTAATAATTGTATGGCACCTTATACCATTACAATTACTCATTAAAATCAGACAAAACTATAAAGCAAATATGGTTAGTAGCTTGGTAGCTCAGTGCAGCACTGCAATACTCAGGTTTTTATTTATCTATGAATGTACATACATATCACAGACTACTCTTCTCTGTTATGTATAAAATGTCAAAAGGCCCAAATCACCACTACCCAAAAAAATATTCCAAATAGATTTTAACCCCCTTTATAAAATAACTGACCCAAACATTGCAGCAGATAAATTCATAGAAGTATTTTTTTAGCACTTATCAAATACACATTACTAAAAAGATTTTGCTATTACTTTGGTCCATAACTTTACAACAATTTTTTATTTTTATTTTCGAGAACAGGTCGCCTGGTGTGTGGTTGGTATTAGTATATTTTTATTATTAAAATAGTAGTCACTAATCGAATTTTTGGCCACTATATCACTTATTTCAGTATTTATAGTTTATTTAAGTTTAATAATAATAAAGCAGCCGCTTCAGAACGGGTTATATAAATAAAAACATAATACAAAATCTCGTGTCTGTGCTGTTCATCATTGGAGAGTTCTCTCGCCAGGAGTCAACCCTGAGTGTAGCAGCCATCTCATGATAGATTTTAGAACAGGCAAAAACAATTATGTCCATTTACAAAATTTGGCGCCTGTGCTGTTCGCCGTTGAGGAGTTCCATTATACACCTACTGACTCCATTATCAGATCAGCCCGTTGGTACCATATTGTTGTTTTGTCATCTGACTTACGTAAACCGGAAAGTAAGTTAAATTTAACTTGCAAGATTTGATGACAGACAGACAGAGAGAGGAAAGGTAAATAAACGTTTTTAAGTTTTTTCACGCCTAACGTGATACCTCCTATAGTCCCATCTTGAGATCAAAGATTGTACCCACCTACACACACAATCTTTGAATGTTTCAAATATTTACATTATTCATAAAGTCACTAAAAACTAATGAAATGACTTTAAAATATATATTTTTTTATTATCCTTGTCTATTGATATAGGATAACATTTTACGAGCAGTTAAAAGTTTCAATAAGGATAAGCCCAAAGGCGAAAAATTAAACACTAGTCACCTTAATATTTCTGGGTCTACAAGGTCCGTATTCGTATCAGAAACGCTAACCCTAAAGACGCAAAAACTTTTCTACTTAAGGCGCTGACAAGAGCCAAATAGGCTTATCCTAAACAATTTTTTAGCCAAATCTACGTAGTTTGTGACGGCAGAAAAAATATATGTTAATCTTGAACATATTTCTAAGAACCCTGTTGTCTTCAAAACACGTATTTGAAAATTTTTCTCGATAAAAAAAAATTACAAACTAACCTCTTAAAATGATCTTCCAACAAAAATATCTGTATTACTTAACAACGTACGTTGGTAAAATTAATAACAATAACGTATCATACTCTAATACAGAATCTGGTTGTTTTTTATTTTCGACTACTCGTCTTATTTTCTAGTAATTAATTGTTTTATGGTTTATAATTAGTTACGAGCGCTGCGTGATCGCGCTTCTCTTTCTTTTATAAGCAATCTGACAGTGATCGCAGAGACGCGCAGCTAGACGGACGTATGTCGCTTTGCCGCGCTATCTATTCACTTCATATTTTGTTTGAAAAAGTAAAGACATTGGTAAAGAATATAAGTTTCATAAATATACTATATATTTATACTATCTAAGTTGTAATTTTAAATATATTTAGTTCTAAGTTTAAAAATATTTGTTACGAAAAATGGGAAACAAACAAAAACGTCGGAGGCCAGCAAAAGAGCGCTTCTATACCAACAAACAAAAACATCTCATGGAAGTAGTGAAATAAGTATTACATTTTTCATATTGAAATTTATATGTACCTATTTATTATTCACAAAATATTGCACGAACAGAAGTGAAATCGTAACCAAACCAAAAAGATACACTAAGCTGTTTTGTACAACGTATAGCGAAAATTCATCTGCAAATGTGACGCTCGTTTGGTCTAGCGGTACCTGCGTTGGTTCAGATTATGAAGTTTCGAGTTCGAATCCTAGGTTCGACTATTCAATTTTTGTATTTATTTTTAATATTTTAAAATAAAGATTATTTTTCTTTTCAGTAAAAAAAAACGTTTGGCGAACAGGTCAGAAGCAGGTGAAACTTCGGAAATTGTTTTTCACCAATAAGTTTGTAATAAGTACCTACATACTAATATAATAATAAATTTTATTAATTATATCATACAAAAAGAATCGCCACATGGACAAAGAGGATCCCCTTTACATTTTAGAAAGATAGTCACAAATAAGTTTATTAATAAACTATCACATTTGCCTAGACCTACGACTATCTTAGAACTGGCCTAATAGGAAAATACTCCTAAAATACTTGTAGCTTTATCCATTGTTTCTTGCCCTTCCCATACAAATCGGCTTTAGATTTTTTTATATATACATGGCGATCTATACATACTGAAGTGTCTGTTTGCAATGTCAAAATAGCAGTTGTTTACTAAATGCTATGAAAGTACCTACACATTGTACTTATAACAAAAGTACAGTTTTTTTTTGTCTGGCTGTCTGTCTGTGTGTTTGTTCCGACAAATCTCCAAAACGGCTGGACGGAGTTTGACAGGACTCACTGTCAGACAGCTAATGATGTAAGGAGTAACTTAGGCTACGTCTATTTAAATGAGGAGACGTAGTCAGCTATTTAGACATAATAGGTAGGTTTAGTGCTGAAGAAAGTTTTTTAAAGTTTAAATGTAATATACGAGTATATTTTGTACAGATTAGGAAATGTGGCTGTTGCAGTTACATCAGTGATGTTATAATTTCTCCAGAAAATGTTACCAGGTAAGTGATAGTTTGCCCAAGTGATATGAAACTTTCTCATGATCGTTCTTATACTTCTTATGTTAGTCATAGTCTTTTTCCATCACAAGTTTGAAGTATCGGTAAAGGTATCTGAGACAGTTGAATCCACTGATAATATTCCTAAACTTGAGGTTAATATTATTATCTTGAACAGGTATTGGTTGTCAAGGATAAAATCTGGTAGTTAGTATTTAGTTACTTACGCATAGATAAACTTTAAGTATTTTTTTTAGACTGCTACAAGTCGCCCTGCACATCAAAAAATCTACATCGGACGACGAATTATAAACTTATCGCATTTTTTTTAAATCTTCAGAATATTTCTGGCCACGGACCCCTGGGTTGTAATTTAAGTAACATTGATTTGGTAGGAGAAAACATAAATGGATTCTCGTCGAAGTTCACTCTTTTGTGTAGGATGTGCAATTTATCATTGAAAGTGATTCTAGTGACGAAAATTATTTACCAGTCAATTATTGTGTAGCAGGTATGTTATCAATTGGCGGTGGAGATTCAAACTTGGAAGAATTTTCTTCAGCGCTAAATTTACCTATTATGTCAAATAAATAATAATATTATATATAAAAAAATAATATTAATTATTATCTATCTGTGTAAATAAATAAAATTGAAGAGTCTGTTTGTAATATCAAAATAACAGTTTTTTGCATATATATGTTACCGATAACAAAAACACAGTTTTTTTGTCTGTCTGTTTGTTCCGGCAAATCTCCGAGAGCAAACAAATTATAATTTTGCTAATATACATTCGAGATTTATTTTCCTTACTTTTATATTGTTTTGAAATTCATTGCAAATAAAGTCTCCTGAAATAATTAAACGTATAAAAAATATTTATTGTTTTTTTTAATCGCCCTGTCTATTTTTTTTCTAGTTCTTCATACAGAACAAAAATATAAAGCGCCATCTATTGGTTCATTGTTTATTATTGACCGCGTCCCTTTCTTTCGGTCTTGGTAGTTCGCTGTATTACCGTCCTATAAACGATGGCACTAGGACATCGGAGAAATAGTGGGCGTGGCTAAAAATAGTGAAACATCGATGTTCAATAGCTGTTGTCAGCGTCCTAACACGAGAGTTTGCTAGAGAATATGGCTTCTCATATTGCTGGACTACTAAGGGAACTGTTTATCTCCGTAAAGTAGCAGGACAATCCCCGATCCGCATTAACTCAGACGCAGACCTGTCAAACCTGAAAATGAAAATCTGACTACTTTTTTTATATTTTGATTGCATGTGTTGTTATAAGGTTTTAAAATGTAACACGTATTTTTATCCATACCTACATAATCGGCTAAGCTACTATACTAAGTCAAGCTGGTTGTTCAATGTTATATTTCCATTCATCTTATATATATCAGTTTATATTACATACTCTCATATAATTACTAACCATCAGTCACAGTCCACTCACCCGCTCTCCTCAGAGTACACGTTTCATACACTAAAACTTGCAGGCAGTTCAACAAAAGTTATGTCATTATCACACTTACACTCACATCAATCTATAAATTTAATCGTATCACTAGAATTGCACCTCATTTATATCTCAGCACTGTTCGTTCTAATTTATTACTTTACTATAACAAAGATACATTATTATAGACCTCATTGCTGTATTTTTCATAGTAAAACATATTACCTCAAACCATTATCATACAATATTCACAACCGCAGCTGGCATCCCTGTCAAGCATATTACTCCTTATCTGGAATGAGTCATATCAATTATAGTAATTGTAAGAACTCTATATTGTCGGCCAAATTTAATAACAATACAATTCGATATTACAAATAACATTGCATTGGACCTAGATAATTTGACTGTAGCACAATCATCGATATGTGATATAGACTCATGCCCTAAACTTGTTAAAAAACCCGAGCTGTCCCTAAAAATAATCCATCAAAATATCAGAAGCATAACTCGGAATATGCCAGGCTTTCTAACCATGTTAGTAAGTTCACAACTAGATTGGGATCTTATTGTGCTAACCGAGTACTGGTTAAAGTGCACATCATTTATTCCAACGCTTGATGGCTACGGCTCCTGCAAATCTGAACGCAACTTAACGCAAAATGAAGGCGTTGTAGTCTATTACAAAAACTCAATTGATGTCTCCATTCAAGAAGTTGAGTTATCTGATTGTAACTGCCTTGCAATAAGAGTCAACGCTCAAATGATTATTTTAGCACTCTACCGTCCTGCGGGTTATAAAAACCTAGACAATTTTTTGCTATCCTTTGACCAACACTTGACAAAAGTATCCAGCTTCACTAATATTGAAGTAATTTTTATAGGCATTTCTTGCCAATAACTTTACAAATACAATAAATGCATTTTTGAAAGATAGAAAAATTTGAAATCCAGACTCAGGAATCGAACCCGAGACTTCCGTAGCCAAACCGGGGCCAGAAGCGAACCACCTATCTGGACTATGTTATTAGATTTCGAATTTTTCTATCTCTTGTTGCTCGCGAAATTAAGGCCTTCGCAGTGACATCTAGTCGTTAGTTAAGGAACTATCACGGCTTTTGTTATTGCTTCGTTACAGAGAGCATTTTAACAAATTATGATGTCGCAGGCCGAATATTGAAGTAATTTTTATAGGCATTTCTTGCCAATAACTTTACAAATACAATAAATGCATTTTTGAAAGATAGAAAAATTTGAAATCCAGACTCAGGAATCGAACCCGAGACTTCCGTAGCCAAACCGGGGCCAGAAGCGAACCACCTATCTGGACTATGTTATTAGATTTCGAATTTTTCTATCTCTTGTTGCTCGCGAAATTAAGGCCTTCGCAGTGACATCTAGTCGTTAGTTAAGGAACTATCACGGCTTTTGTTATTGCTTCGTTACAGAGAGCATTTTAACAAATTATGATGTCGCAGGCCGAATATTGAAGTAATTTTTATAGGCATTTCTTGCCAATAACTTTACAAATACAATAAATGCATTTTTGAAAGATAGAAAAATTTGAAATCCAGACTCAGGAATCGAACCCGAGACTTCCGTAGCCAAACCGGGGCCAGAAGCGAACCACCTATCTGGACTATGTTATTAGATTTCGAATTTTTCTATCTCTTGTTGCTCGCGAAATTAAGGCCTTCGCAGTGACATCTAGTCGTTAGTTAAGGAACTATCACGGCTTTTGTTATTGCTTCGTTACAGAGAGCATTTTAACAAATTATGATGTCGCAGGCCGAATATTGAAGTAATTTTTATAGGCATTTCTTGCCAATAACTTTACAAATACAATAAATGCATTTTTGAAAGATAGAAAAATTTGAAATCCAGACTCAGGAATCGAACCCGAGACTTCCGTAGCCAAACCGGGGCCAGAAGCGAACCACCTATCTGGACTATGTTATTAGATTTCGAATTTTTCTATCTCTTGTTGCTCGCGAAATTAAGGCCTTCGCAGTGACATCTAGTCGTTAGTTAAGGAACTATCACGGCTTTTGTTATTGCTTCGTTACAGAGAGCATTTTAACAAATTATGATGTCGCAGGCCGAATATTGAAGTAATTTTTATAGGCATTTCTTGCCAATAACTTTACAAATACAATAAATGCATTTTTGAAAGATAGAAAAATTTGAAATCCAGACTCAGGAATCGAACCCGAGACTTCCGTAGCCAAACCGGGGCCAGAAGCGAACCACCTATCTGGACTATGTTATTAGATTTCGAATTTTTCTATCTCTTGTTGCTCGCGAAATTAAGGCCTTCGCAGTGACATCTAGTCGTTAGTTAAGGAACTATCACGGCTTTTGTTATTGCTTCGTTACAGAGAGCATTTTAACAAATTATGATGTCGCAGGCCGAATATTGAAGTAATTTTTATAGGCATTTCTTGCCAATAACTTTACAAATACAATAAATGCATTTTTGAAAGATAGAAAAATTTGAAATCCAGACTCAGGAATCGAACCCGAGACTTCCGTAGCCAAACCGGGGCCAGAAGCGAACCACCTATCTGGACTATGTTATTAGATTTCGAATTTTTCTATCTCTTGTTGCTCGCGAAATTAAGGCCTTCGCAGTGACATCTAGTCGTTAGTTAAGGAACTATCACGGCTTTTGTTATTGCTTCGTTACAGAGAGCATTTTAACAAATTATGATGTCGCAGGCCGAATATTGAAGTAATTTTTATAGGCATTTCTTGCCAATAACTTTACAAATACAATAAATGCATTTTTGAAAGATAGAAAAATTTGAAATCCAGACTCAGGAATCGAACCCGAGACTTCCGTAGCCAAACCGGGGCCAGAAGCGAACCACCTATCTGGACTATGTTATTAGATTTCGAATTTTTCTATCTCTTGTTGCTCGCGAAATTAAGGCCTTCGCAGTGACATCTAGTCGTTAGTTAAGGAACTATCACGGCTTTTGTTATTGCTTCGTTACAGAGAGCATTTTAACAAATTATGATGTCGCAGGCCGAATATTGAAGTAATTTTTATAGGCATTTCTTGCCAATAACTTTACAAATACAATAAATGCATTTTTGAAAGATAGAAAAATTTTTTTTGAAATCCAGACTCAGGAATCGAACCCGAGACTTCCGTAGCCAAACCGGGGCCAGAAGCGAACCACCTATCTGGACTATGTTATTAGATTTCGAATTTTTCTATCTCTTGTTGCTCGCGAAATTAAGGCCTTCGCAGTGACATCTAGTCGTTAGTTAAGGAACTATCACGGCTTTTGTTATTGCTTCGTTACAGAGAGCATTTTAACAAATTATGATGTCGCAGGCCGAATATTGAAGTAATTTTTATAGGCATTTCTTGCCAATAACTTTACAAATACAATAAATGCATTTTTGAAAGATAGAAAAATTTGAAATCCAGACTCAGGAATCGAACCCGAGACTTCCGTAGCCAAACCGGGGCCAGAAGCGAACCACCTATCTGGACTATGTTATTAGATTTCGAATTTTTCTATCTCTTGTTGCTCGCGAAATTAAGGCCTTCGCAGTGACATCTAGTCGTTAGTTAAGGAACTATCACGGCTTTTGTTATTGCTTCGTTACAGAGAGCATTTTAACAAATTATGATGTCGCAGGCCGAATATTGAAGTAATTTTTATAGGCATTTCTTGCCAATAACTTTACAAATACAATAAATGCATTTTTGAAAGATAGAAAAATTTGAAATCCAGACTCAGGAATCGAACCCGAGACTTCCGTAGCCAAACCGGGGCCAGAAGCGAACCACCTATCTGGACTATGTTATTAGATTTCGAATTTTTCTATCTCTTGTTGCTCGCGAAATTAAGGCCTTCGCAGTGACATCTAGTCGTTAGTTAAGGAACTATCACGGCTTTTGTTATTGCTTCGTTACAGAGAGCATTTTAACAAATTATGATGTCGCAGGCCGAATATTGAAGTAATTTTTATAGGCATTTCTTGCCAATAACTTTACAAATACAATAAATGCATTTTTGAAAGATAGAAAAATTTGAAATCCAGACTCAGGAATCGAACCCGAGACTTCCGTAGCCAAACCGGGGCCAGAAGCGAACCACCTATCTGGACTATGTTATTAGATTTCGAATTTTTCTATCTCTTGTTGCTCGCGAAATTAAGGCCTTCGCAGTGACATCTAGTCGTTAGTTAAGGAACTATCACGGCTTTTGTTATTGCTTCGTTACAGAGAGCATTTTAACAAATTATGATGTCGCAGGCCGAATATTGAAGTAATTTTTATAGGCATTTCTTGCCAATAACTTTACAAATACAATAAATGCATTTTTGAAAGATAGAAAAATTTGAAATCCAGACTCAGGAATCGAACCCGAGACTTCCGTAGCCAAACCGGGGCCAGAAGCGAACCACCTATCTGGACTATGTTATTAGATTTCGAATTTTTCTATCTCTTGTTGCTCGCGAAATTAAGGCCTTCGCAGTGACATCTAGTCGTTAGTTAAGGAACTATCACGGCTTTTGTTATTGCTTCGTTACAGAGAGCATTTTAACAAATTATGATGTCGCAGGCCGAATATTGAAGTAATTTTTATAGGCATTTCTTGCCAATAACTTTACAAATACAATAAATGCATTTTTGAAAGATAGAAAAATTTGAAATCCAGACTCAGGAATCGAACCCGAGACTTCCGTAGCCAAACCGGGGCCAGAAGCGAACCACCTATCTGGACTATGTTATTAGATTTCGAATTTTTCTATCTCTTGTTGCTCGCGAAATTAAGGCCTTCGCAGTGACATCTAGTCGTTAGTTAAGGAACTATCACGGCTTTTGTTATTGCTTCGTTACAGAGAGCATTTTAACAAATTATGATGTCGCAGGCCGAATATTGAAGTAATTTTTATAGGCATTTCTTGCCAATAACTTTACAAATACAATAAATGCATTTTTGAAAGATAGAAAAATTTGAAATCCAGACTCAGGAATCGAACCCGAGACTTCCGTAGCCAAACCGGGGCCAGAAGCGAACCACCTATCTGGACTATGTTATTAGATTTCGAATTTTTCTATCTCTTGTTGCTCGCGAAATTAAGGCCTTCGCAGTGACATCTAGTCGTTAGTTAAGGAACTATCACGGCTTTTGTTATTGCTTCGTTACAGAGAGCATTTTAACAAATTATGATGTCGCAGGCCGAATATTGAAGTAATTTTTATAGGCATTTCTTGCCAATAACTTTACAAATACAATAAATGCATTTTTGAAAGATAGAAAAATTTGAAATCCAGACTCAGGAATCGAACCCGAGACTTCCGTAGCCAAACCGGGGCCAGAAGCGAACCACCTATCTGGACTATGTTATTAGATTTCGAATTTTTCTATCTCTTGTTGCTCGCGAAATTAAGGCCTTCGCAGTGACATCTAGTCGTTAGTTAAGGAACTATCACGGCTTTTGTTATTGCTTCGTTACAGAGAGCATTTTAACAAATTATGATGTCGCAGGCCGAATATTGAAGTAATTTTTATAGGCATTTCTTGCCAATAACTTTACAAATACAATAAATGCATTTTTGAAAGATAGAAAAATTTGAAATCCAGACTCAGGAATCGAACCCGAGACTTCCGTAGCCAAACCGGGGCCAGAAGCGAACCACCTATCTGGACTATGTTATTAGATTTCGAATTTTTCTATCTCTTGTTGCTCGCGAAATTAAGGCCTTCGCAGTGACATCTAGTCGTTAGTTAAGGAACTATCACGGCTTTTGTTATTGCTTCGTTACAGAGAGCATTTTAACAAATTATGATGTCGCAGGCCGAATATTGAAGTAATTTTTATAGGCATTTCTTGCCAATAACTTTACAAATACAATAAATGCATTTTTGAAAGATAGAAAAATTTGAAATCCAGACTCAGGAATCGAACCCGAGACTTCCGTAGCCAAACCGGGGCCAGAAGCGAACCACCTATCTGGACTATGTTATTAGATTTCGAATTTTTCTATCTCTTGTTGCTCGCGAAATTAAGGCCTTCGCAGTGACATCTAGTCGTTAGTTAAGGAACTATCACGGCAATTCGAAATCTAATAACATAGTCCAGATAGGTGGTTCGCTTCTGGCCCCGGTTTGGCTACGGAAGTCTCGGGTTCGATTCCTGAGTCTGGATTTCAAATTTTTCTATCTTTCAAAAATGCATTTATTGTATTTGTAAAGTTATTGGCAAGAAATGCCTATAAAAATTACTTTAATATTCGGCCTGCGACATCATAATTTGTTAAAATGCTCTCTGTAACGAAGCAATAACAAAAGCCGTGATAGTTCCTTAACTAACGACTAGATGTCACTGCGAAGGCCTTAATTTCGCGAGCAACAAGAGATAGAAAAATTCGAAATCTAATAACATAGTCCAGATAGGTGGTTCGCTTCTGGCCCCGGTTTGGCTACGGAAGTCTCGGGTTCGATTCCTGAGTCTGGATTTCAAATTTTTCTATCTTTCAAAAATGCATTTATTGTATTTGTAAAGTTATTGGCAAGAAATGCCTATAAAAATTACTTCAATATTCGGCCTGCGACATCATAATTTGTTAAAATGCTCTCTGTAACGAAGCAATAACAAAAGCCGTGATAGTTCCTTAACTAACGACTAGATGTCACTGCGAAGGCCTTAATTTCGCGAGCAACAAGAGATAGAAAAATTCGAAATCTAATAACATAGTCCAGATAGGTGGTTCGCTTCTGGCCCCGGTTTGGCTACGGAAGTCTCGGGTTCGATTCCTGAGTCTGGATTTCAAATTTTTCTATCTTTCAAAAATGCATTTATTGTATTTGTAAAGTTATTGGCAAGAAATGCCTATAAAAATTACTTCAATATTCGGCCTGCGACATCATAATTTGTTAAAATGCTCTCTGTAACGAAGCAATAACAAAAGCCGTGATAGTTCCTTAACTAACGACTAGATGTCACTGCGAAGGCCTTAATTTCGCGAGCAACAAGAGATAGAAAAATTCGAAATCTAATAACATAGTCCAGATAGGTGGTTCGCTTCTGGCCCCGGTTTGGCTACGGAAGTCTCGGGTTCGATTCCTGAGTCTGGATTTCAAATTTTTCTATCTTTCAAAAATGCATTTATTGTATTTGTAAAGTTATTGGCAAGAAATGCCTATAAAAATTACTTCAATATTCGGCCTGCGACATCATAATTTGTTAAAATGCTCTCTGTAACGAAGCAATAACAAAAGCCGTGATAGTTCCTTAACTAACGACTAGATGTCACTGCGAAGGCCTTAATTTCGCGAGCAACAAGAGATAGAAAAATTCGAAATCTAATAACATAGTCCAGATAGGTGGTTCGCTTCTGGCCCCGGTTTGGCTACGGAAGTCTCGGGTTCGATTCCTGAGTCTGGATTTCAAATTTTTCTATCTTTCAAAAATGCATTTATTGTATTTGTAAAGTTATTGGCAAGAAATGCCTATAAAAATTACTTCAATATTCGGCCTGCGACATCATAATTTGTTAAAATGCTCTCTGTAACGAAGCAATAACAAAAGCCGTGATAGTTCCTTAACTAACGACTAGATGTCACTGCGAAGGCCTTAATTTCGCGAGCAACAAGAGATAGAAAAATTCGAAATCTAATAACATAGTCCAGATAGGTGGTTCGCTTCTGGCCCCGGTTTGGCTACGGAAGTCTCGGGTTCGATTCCTGAGTCTGGATTTCAAATTTTTCTATCTTTCAAAAATGCATTTATTGTATTTGTAAAGTTATTGGCAAGAAATGCCTATAAAAATTACTTCAATATTCGGCCTGCGACATCATAATTTGTTAAAATGCTCTCTGTAACGAAGCAATAACAAAAGCCGTGATAGTTCCTTAACTAACGACTAGATGTCACTGCGAAGGCCTTAATTTCGCGAGCAACAAGAGATAGAAAAATTCGAAATCTAATAACATAGTCCAGATAGGTGGTTCGCTTCTGGCCCCGGTTTGGCTACGGAAGTCTCGGGTTCGATTCCTGAGTCTGGATTTCAAATTTTTCTATCTTTCAAAAATGCATTTATTGTATTTGTAAAGTTATTGGCAAGAAATGCCTATAAAAATTACTTCAATATTCGGCCTGCGACATCATAATTTGTTAAAATGCTCTCTGTAACGAAGCAATAACAAAAGCCGTGATAGTTCCTTAACTAACGACTAGATGTCACTGCGAAGGCCTTAATTTCGCGAGCAACAAGAGATAGAAAAATTCGAAATCTAATAACATAGTCCAGATAGGTGGTTCGCTTCTGGCCCCGGTTTGGCTACGGAAGTCTCGGGTTCGATTCCTGAGTCTGGATTTCAAATTTTTCTATCTTTCAAAAATGCATTTATTGTATTTGTAAAGTTATTGGCAAGAAATGCCTATAAAAATTACTTCAATATTCGGCCTGCGACATCATAATTTGTTAAAATGCTCTCTGTAACGAAGCAATAACAAAAGCCGTGATAGTTCCTTAACTAACGACTAGATGTCACTGCGAAGGCCTTAATTTCGCGAGCAACAAGAGATAGAAAAATTCGAAATCTAATAACATAGTCCAGATAGGTGGTTCGCTTCTGGCCCCGGTTTGGCTACGGAAGTCTCGGGTTCGATTCCTGAGTCTGGATTTCAAATTTTTCTATCTTTCAAAAATGCATTTATTGTATTTGTAAAGTTATTGGCAAGAAATGCCTATAAAAATTACTTCAATATTCGGCCTGCGACATCATAATTTGTTAAAATGCTCTCTGTAACGAAGCAATAACAAAAGCCGTGATAGTTCCTTAACTAACGACTAGATGTCACTGCGAAGGCCTTAATTTCGCGAGCAACAAGAGATAGAAAAATTCGAAATCTAATAACATAGTCCAGATAGGTGGTTCGCTTCTGGCCCCGGTTTGGCTACGGAAGTCTCGGGTTCGATTCCTGAGTCTGGATTTCAAATTTTTCTATCTTTCAAAAATGCATTTATTGTATTTGTAAAGTTATTGGCAAGAAATGCCTATAAAAATTACTTCAATATTCGGCCTGCGACATCATAATTTGTTAAAATGCTCTCTGTAACGAAGCAATAACAAAAGCCGTGATAGTTCCTTAACTAACGACTAGATGTCACTGCGAAGGCCTTAATTTCGCGAGCAACAAGAGATAGAAAAATTCGAAATCTAATAACATAGTCCAGATAGGTGGTTCGCTTCTGGCCCCGGTTTGGCTACGGAAGTCTCGGGTTCGATTCCTGAGTCTGGATTTCAAATTTTTCTATCTTTCAAAAATGCATTTATTGTATTTGTAAAGTTATTGGCAAGAAATGCCTATAAAAATTACTTCAATATTCGGCCTGCGACATCATAATTTGTTAAAATGCTCTCTGTAACGAAGCAATAACAAAAGCCGTGATAGTTCCTTAACTAACGACTAGATGTCACTGCGAAGGCCTTAATTTCGCGAGCAACAAGAGATAGAAAAATTCGAAATCTAATAACATAGTCCAGATAGGTGGTTCGCTTCTGGCCCCGGTTTGGCTACGGAAGTCTCGGGTTCGATTCCTGAGTCTGGATTTCAAATTTTTCTATCTTTCAAAAATGCATTTATTGTATTTGTAAAGTTATTGGCAAGAAATGCCTATAAAAATTACTTCAATATTCGGCCTGCGACATCATAATTTGTTAAAATGCTCTCTGTAACGAAGCAATAACAAAAGCCGTGATAGTTCCTTAACTAACGACTAGATGTCACTGCGAAGGCCTTAATTTCGCGAGCAACAAGAGATAGAAAAATTCGAAATCTAATAACATAGTCCAGATAGGTGGTTCGCTTCTGGCCCCGGTTTGGCTACGGAAGTCTCGGGTTCGATTCCTGAGTCTGGATTTCAAATTTTTCTATCTTTCAAAAATGCATTTATTGTATTTGTAAAGTTATTGGCAAGAAATGCCTATAAAAATTACTTCAATATTCGGCCTGCGACATCATAATTTGTTAAAATGCTCTCTGTAACGAAGCAATAACAAAAGCCGTGATAGTTCCTTAACTAACGACTAGATGTCACTGCGAAGGCCTTAATTTCGCGAGCAACAAGAGATAGAAAAATTCGAAATCTAATAACATAGTCCAGATAGGTGGTTCGCTTCTGGCCCCGGTTTGGCTACGGAAGTCTCGGGTTCGATTCCTGAGTCTGGATTTCAAATTTTTCTATCTTTCAAAAATGCATTTATTGTATTTGTAAAGTTATTGGCAAGAAATGCCTATAAAAATTACTTCAATATTCGGCCTGCGACATCATAATTTGTTAAAATGCTCTCTGTAACGAAGCAATAACAAAAGCCGTGATAGTTCCTTAACTAACGACTAGATGTCACTGCGAAGGCCTTAATTTCGCGAGCAACAAGAGATAGAAAAATTCGAAATCTAATAACATAGTCCAGATAGGTGGTTCGCTTCTGGCCCCGGTTTGGCTACGGAAGTCTCGGGTTCGATTCCTGAGTCTGGATTTCAAATTTTTCTATCTTTCAAAAATGCATTTATTGTATTTGTAAAGTTATTGGCAAGAAATGCCTATAAAAATTACTTCAATATTCGGCCTGCGACATCATAATTTGTTAAAATGCTCTCTGTAACGAAGCAATAACAAAAGCCGTGATAGTTCCTTAACTAACGACTAGATGTCACTGCGAAGGCCTTAATTTCGCGAGCAACAAGAGATAGAAAAATTCGAAATCTAATAACATAGTCCAGATAGGTGGTTCGCTTCTGGCCCCGGTTTGGCTACGGAAGTCTCGGGTTCGATTCCTGAGTCTGGATTTCAAATTTTTCTATCTTTCAAAAATGCATTTATTGTATTTGTAAAGTTATTGGCAAGAAATGCCTATAAAAATTACTTCAATATTCGGCCTGCGACATCATAATTTGTTAAAATGCTCTCTGTAACGAAGCAATAACAAAAGCCGTGATAGTTCCTTAACTAACGACTAGATGTCACTGCGAAGGCCTTAATTTCGCGAGCAACAAGAGATAGAAAAATTCGAAATCTAATAACATAGTCCAGATAGGTGGTTCGCTTCTGGCCCCGGTTTGGCTACGGAAGTCTCGGGTTCGATTCCTGAGTCTGGATTTCAAATTTTTCTATCTTTCAAAAATGCATTTATTGTATTTGTAAAGTTATTGGCAAGAAATGCCTATAAAAATTACTTCAATATTCGGCCTGCGACATCATAATTTGTTAAAATGCTCTCTGTAACGAAGCAATAACAAAAGCCGTGATAGTTCCTTAACTAACGACTAGATGTCACTGCGAAGGCCTTAATTTCGCGAGCAACAAGAGATAGAAAAATTCGAAATCTAATAACATAGTCCAGATAGGTGGTTCGCTTCTGGCCCCGGTTTGGCTACGGAAGTCTCGGGTTCGATTCCTGAGTCTGGATTTCAAATTTTTCTATCTTTCAAAAATGCATTTATTGTATTTGTAAAGTTATTGGCAAGAAATGCCTATAAAAATTACTTCAATATTCGGCCTGCGACATCATAATTTGTTAAAATGCTTTCTGTAACGAAGCAATAACAAAAGCCGTGATAGTTCCTTAACTAACGACTAGATGTCACTGCGAAGGCCTTAATTTCGCGAGCAACAAGAGATAGAAAAATTCGAAATCTAATAACATAGTCCAGATAGGTGGTTCGCTTCTGGCCCCGGTTTGGCTACGGAAGTCTCGGGTTCGATTCCTGAGTCTGGATTTCAAATTTTTCTATCTTTCAAAAATGCATTTATTGTATTCACTAATATTGTCGTTATAGGTGACGTCAATGTGGACATATTGGAGAATAGTAAAGACGTATACTCCGCATCATACCTTGATCTTCTAGCATCTCACGGTATGTTACCTGCACACTCTATCCCAACCCATAGCAAAACCTGCTTAGATCATGTCTTTTTGAAAACTCGGTTACCTGCCGCTTGTTATGTGGCAGAAACCGCCATTACCGACCACGATACCTTGATTCTGATACTAGATCACAAAACCAAATATATCAAATCTTATAAAACGATCAAACGATTAAATTACTCAAACATTGACAAAGTCATAACCAGCATCAATTTCGCTAATATTACATCGGCCTCAAACGTTAATGTTGCCGCATCAAATTTTGTACATGCATTAAATGACCTAATCTCATCAAATACAGTAGTAATAAGAGTATCTAACCGTAAGCGAATTAATAAACCCTGGATAACCAAAGGACTACTGAGGTGTATTAGAAATCGCGCAAAAAGCAAAAAGGAATTCAAATAACCTAGACATCGTGCTGACATTCAGACGTTACAGAAATTTTTGTAACGAACTCCTGAAAAAAATCAAAAAAGAATATGAGAAAACAGAACTAGAATTATCCGCTGGGACTGGTAGTAAAGCTTTATGGAACACAATTCAAGAAATTACTTATACAAAGAAAACTAAGGGTGACGGTTCCAGAGAGTCAAAGTTGGGGAATGGGTCAGTAACGACCTCCCTATTGAACACGGTGTTCCACAAGGCAGCATTCTGGGGCCCACTTTATTCCTGAGTTACATCAATGAACTTTGTGACCTCAAGATGACCGAGGGGAAAATTATCTCATTTGCTGACGACACGGCACTTTTGTTTAAGGCAAACTCATGGCAGCAAGTTTTCAATAACGCGCAGTTGGGATTTAATCAGGTTTTATCGTGGCTCTATAGCAACAAACTTGCACTAAATATAGATAAGACCAAGTATATGGCTTTCTTTATCAAAAACTCCTCATTGCCAACCGCGTGCCTAGGTATCTCCGCTCACTCTCCTTCCTGCCATGCGTCCCAAAATGTCACATGTCTGTGTCCCACCCTACAGCAAAGTGACACGACCAAATATCTCGGGATGACTTTAGATAGTAAACTCACTTTCCAGCCCCATATAGAACTTCTTGCTGCCAGAACTAGAAAACTAATTAACGTCTTCAAAAACCTTCGTGAAGTAGCAGATGCTCACATTATCAGAATGATTTACCTAGCGCTGTGTCAATCAATAATCGCGTACTGTATCACTATTTGGGGGGGCGCTTCTAAAACATCCTTAATTAAAAGTAGGAAACAGCTTACCATTTCTGCACCCAACCAAGGAGCTCTATGCAAAAACAGAAGTGCTGACGGTACGTCAGCTCTATGTACAAAACACCATCCTTCGCCAGCACACGCTCATGCATTACGATCCTTTACTTTTTAAAGACAAAAGACGTAAACACGCAGTCTGTACAGTTCCCAAAGTTAAAACTAGCTACTCCCAACGCCATTTTCACTACCTTAGTGGTTATCTATATAACAAGGCAAATAAAAGGTTGTCCATTTACACACTTACAAAAAAAAATTGTAAAAAAAAACTATACGATTGGCTCCAAAAATTAGATTATAATTCTACTGAACAACTACTCCATAACGGCAACTAACTAGGGCCCCTCAGCAAACTCATGAAATCATGACACACACACCTTCATTTGCAACTATTAAACACATTCAAAATAATTATCACACATTTTTAATATACACAACTACTTTCACATTTATTTTATTTTTATTTTCTTATACATTATATTTACATATATATACATATTTTTATAATTATAGTCTAGATTAAGAATCTTATACAAATTCACCAGTTAAGCAACTAGGTATATCTTATGAGTCCAGGTTGGGGGCCTGGAGATCTGTCACACAGGGGTTTCCCTAGTATAGACTCCAGTCTCTCACAAGGGATCATAAACATGTAATATAGTGAAAATCACCCTAGTTCTAAGTTTGCTTGTACATGATGACCTTTGTGATAAGAAAATAAATAAACATTATTATTATTATTATTTACTACATGTTTAATTGATTATATATGCACAAAATGGAAAAAAATGAAAAAAAAAATACAAGAACGGAAGCGTAGGTCCGTCCGTTACGAGCTGCCGGCGCAGACTGACTCGTCCTCCGCCAAGGGCCTCGCGGGTGTTAGTAGGCAGATTTTTTTAAAATATTACTAAACAGTCTCAATATTGGTTCTAAAAATATTAGAAAATGACCATTTTGCATATTTTTTAATTTCCTATCCGATGGTGTAAATATATTTATAGACGCATTCTTCCTTGACACGGCATTGCACGCTATGGGAATAAAAAGACGTTCATAAAATGTGTTTTTATTCAATATGTAGCAAGTAATTTTAAATTGTGTTTAATTGAGATGAACAGGAACAGAATGATCTTATTGGTAGTATTTTTATTAGCGGTATAATCCGTAGGTTCTTAGCATTTCGAGTTAAAAAGACGCGTTTGGCGCGTGTTAGCCCCTTAACCGTTTACGCAGCGCACGCAACGGAAGCTCTCAAAAGGAATATTTTTTTCCCGTTTTTGCAACATTTTTCATTGCTGCTCCGCTCCTATTGATCATAGCGTGATGTTTTATAACCTCCCTGGATAAATGGGCTATCCAACAGTGAACGAATTTTTCGATTCGGATCAGTAGTTTGTGAGATTTCCGCGTTCAAACAAACAAACTCTTTAGCTTTTTAATATTAGTATATATAGTATAGATATATCATATTATCAGACGTTTCAAGTATTATATAATAAGAGGCTCTATAAAGTTTACCATTATCATTACAATCTAGTATATGGAGACTAATGAGTAATTTAAAGTTCACTTACGGCCGGTTTCAATAATCTATCTATCGATGGATTTGGCTACTAGTTAGTGTATGGAGTTTATGCCAAATATATAGCTCTGGTAGCCAAATCTAGACTCTTAATATACTAAACAAAGTTCGTGTCCATTAACACTTCTCTTATTGTTTCTCTTATTGTATGAAGGCACTATGTTCTTGTGTCCTTTAGTTACACTGCTCTGTTACACTATATCAATCAATCAGCCTGTATCGGTCCATTGCTGGACATAGGCCTCTCCTAACTTATGCCACAACTTCCGGTCCTCCGCCTTCCGCATCCAATTCATTTCAGCGACTTTCTTTAAGCGGTCAGTCCATCTGGCTGGGGGTCGTCCTACCTTACGTTTACCAAGTCGCGGTCTCCACTTAAGGAGACGTTTGCTCCATCGGCCATCAGTCCTTCGGCAAGTGTGGCCAGCCCATTGCTACTTCATCGTGCTTAACAGTAACTTTGGTTCTTTATTGGATGACATCGTTGCGAATTTTATCCTTCAAAGAGCCTCCAAGCATAGCTCGCTCCATAGCCCGCTGCGTGACGTTGAATTTGTGGCTTAGCCCAACCATAAGTGTCCACGTCTCGGCACCGTAGGTCATAACAGGTAGGTCGGACTGGTTATATACATTGGTCTTCAGGTATTGCGGTAGAGGTGATGAGAAGACTCGAAGAAGTTTACTAAACGCTGTCCAACCCAATCGGATCCTCCTGTCGACTTCTTTCTCGAATTTGTTTCTACCAAGTTAAATAACTTGCCCTAGATATATTTTTGAACGACTTCAAGCATCGACCCTTCGACATAAATTGGTCTCGGCATACATGATTTTGATTTTTTCCAAATTCATGCCGAGACCAACACGTCTAGAGGCTCCATTTAAGCCGTGCACTATAACTATCACTAAACTAACTTAAAAGCTTTGGTACTTTTCAGTCTTTGAACTATATCCGTGTTATCGAGGAGCTGGATGGCCTTAATATTTACTTGGTGATGAAGTCGATGTCCATGAGCTTCAACACTTTTTTTTAATATAAGGTTCCGATGGAGGTCGTCCATTCTAATCTGAGAGTTGCTTTGTTTGGTACAACTACTGTATACCATAAGTCTATACTGGCATAAGGATTTGTTATATAGTAAGACTTAGTTAGGTACCGACAATACTGAATGTTGACAATACGCTATAAAATAATGCCAGTACATTCTTTTATAGCGAAGCTGTAACTTATTGCGCTTTTTTTTCACATAGGCTTTCCAGCGAAGCCTCGCATCTAATGTCATTCCCAAATATTTTGCTGTGTTTACATAGGGTACAGTCAAGTCATTTATAAATACCGGATTATAGTTTGCCTTTTTGTTGGTAAGATCTATGTGCATCGATTTCGATTCATTCAGGTTTATCCACCATTGTTTAGTCCATTTAGAAATGATGTTCACAGCAATTTGGACCTTTCCCACGGCTTCCTCGTGAGTAGCCCCTACGGTCATGCTGGCTGTTACGCCTGCGAAGGTCGCAAGTATACTGTTTTCTGTTTCTGGGATATCACGAGTTTATAATAAGTACAGGACCAGGCCTAAAACACTACCTTGTGGTACGCCAGCTTTAATAGGTTTAGGCTCAGAATACGCATCTACTTGTCAGACACTAAACATTCTGTTAGATATATAGGATTTCAGTATATCTGAAAATTGTTTTGGCAGCATTTTATCTAGCTTACACTAGAGGTCCTTAAGCAAACTTTATCAAACGCTTGGGCTACGTCCAAAAAGATGGTTAAGCAAACTTTTTTATCCACTAATGTTTTTTCCGTAATGTTTGTCATTCTATGCACTTGGTCTATTCTAGAATGTTTTAGAATCCAAACTGGAAATCGGAAATTAGTTTTTTTTTATTTTTGATGACCGGCTTCAGTCTTTTAAGAAGTGTTTTTTTCTAATAATTTGGACATAATTGGTAAGAGTGAGATTGGTCTATAACAGCTTTGGTATTATTATCACTTCAGCTGTTTTCCACATGTCGAGAACATGTTTTAATCTCAATGTTGTATTTATAATAGTGGTAAGTTTCACTTCTGCTTTACGTGGGAGATTTTGTAGAACTACTGTGATGTGATCGTAGCCAAGAGACTTCTTTTAATGCAAGTATTTGATTTCCTTGCAGATTTCTTTGGGTGTTGTTAGTTTATTTTTGTCTCATCATATTGACAATGTTGTGTTAAGTAGATTATAAGGGAGGGATCCCACTACCCACCCTCGATCTATATCTTATTTCGTTTAGGCATCGATTCATGTGTGTATATGGGGTAATATGAAACCTCGATCCTGGCTAGAGGTATCGAGAGGCGTTTCATTATTTTCAACATTGGATTTTTGCACTGGTTGTAACTCTGTAATTGACTGTGGTGTATTTTGTTCGTGGGACGTAGATAGTTTCGTGGCAAGATTTTTGGATGTAACTGTTTTTGTCTTGCGTATTGATTTAGGTGTTTTGTTTTTGCTCACTGGAATCATACATATTTTTTCATACATTTCAGCTTATTGTAAGGCACTTTGCAGGTGCCATTTCAGGCGTACATTTTCAAAATTCAATTTTCGATTTTTTAATGAGCGCTAGCAAGTTTACTTTTTAGAGACTGTATTTTGTCATTGCGATCATTATCATCGTTTAGACTCTCATTCTGAATACCCATAATTGTTTTTTCAAATAAATGCAACTTATGGCTCGTTGTAACGGATATATTTGTCAAGTAAGTCACCACCGCCTGTAGGCATTCTTTTTCGATGCGTTATGTTTTCCATAATCTCCCCTTTTCAGCACTAATATCGTTTAATCCGTTGGCCATGATTGTAATTTTTGTAAAAATAACTTGAAAAATAGTTTGCTATATTTTGAACGTTCCGTAGTAGTTAATTACCAGTTTTGGTAATCATATGTTCTAAACAGAAGTAATACTTTTCAAAAAGACAATTCAGTATGGTCGCGATTAGGACCCACGACTTTTTCGTACAGCTTAGGCGCTTAGCCGACTCAACTATGTAATCAACGATGGCACGATGAAATTGTTCACTACTTGATGAACCAAAATATACTGTAAATAAAGGTACCTGTCCACATCCAGTTTGTTTGTTGTTTGATGGAGTCAAAAGGTCAAGTTTATTAGTTCTATTCAACTATTTGTAATGCTGTGTTAATTGAAATTTCACCCACTTGTTGTTGATGTTTTTATGATGTTTGGTAGAACTTCTCTTGAGGATTATTGTAATCACTTTATATATTCTTGTTAAAGGAACAGTCACTGTACACATAGATTTTATTCTGGATGTCTTTTGTTTTATGCCATAAGTTGTTATACCAGTATCGTTATACATCGCTAAGCTGCCATCAGTCGACCCGTGACCACGATCAGTGCAATTCGATCGAAACGTCGGGTAAATAAAAGGTTCGTACCTTTAAATAATTCACGCGATTAAGTCCCGAAATATGTCTAATATCGTTATACATGTTTTAGAATAGGTAAAATGTAGTTTTAAATATTTATTTCATATATTATTGTGTTATTGATTGATTGCTAAGCAACGCAAATGACGATATGTCATCAATGTTTTCTAATGACATTATCACGTAAAATTATCACGATGTCGTAAACTGACTATATAGACAATATTTTTATTTGACAATGAAGTCATACGGGAAAACATGCGCAGGCGGAAAAGGTTGTTTTGATTGTATAGAGGTCTTATACAAAGAATGTTATTAAAAAAACTTGAAAATTGGCACATTTCAACAAAATTGGATAATCATTTTGTGAGACATAATTTTTTTTTTATCTATTTTTTTTTATCATTGTTAATAGAATACCTACACGCCCGTTTCAATTCGGACAGGGATTCATTTGCATGTTACATAAACTATTTCATTTTGATAACTGGGGAATCCAAGTTTGTGTTGCTTCCTAAATGGACAAGTAATTTCGAATTTAAACTTAAGCTTTGACAGCGTGGAGGTTGACAAAGCTTCTAAGGGAATCCGTCCTATAATTATGCCTGTCATAAATGGTTCTTCTGTTTGTTTCGGACAATCACCCTGTGGGTAGGCAAAGTCTAACTATAAGTACCTACTACTTATTTATTCACTACCATATTTATAATATGAGTCACAGCATATTAACTACCAAATGTTTTATCTTTGTTTCTCATTTTATTTTTAAAATAGAAGAATACAAGACATTTGCATGGTTGCAAAAAGTAACTCTAAAGGTGGCGGTTCACATCGCACCAGAGATAGTACACCGCGACCGAAGACTATTACTTGTTTATGATTGTGTATGAGAGTGAGTTTGCGAGTGAGACCGAGACAGGAGATTGCGAGACGGTCGCTGCCCGAGACAAGTAGTGTCTGGCGCACAGTAATACTATGAACAGCTTTGGTTGCGGTCTGGGTCTCGGCCCACAGTACGTGTAGAAGAGACCGAGACAGTTTTTGTAGTATCCCGTCTCATTCTCGGTCTCTTGTCTCTGTCACGACGCGAACTGCAACCTTTATGTAATATAAAGTCAAAGTCAAAGTACTTTATTCACTTAGGTTATAAAGTCCAACGCATAAGAACGTCAGACAAAATTTGGGATATAATGATTCTACATTTAATGCCAATTTCGCAAAAGAGGCCGTGAGAAAAAAACTTGGAAATAAAAACTGATAGCCATATTTTTTAAAATGCCAATTTTTACAATATATTTGTATGTATACAGTTAGGCCAGTAACGTGCTGCATCTATTACACTATGATACTCTAGTTTTTAATGAATTGGCCTCCTATATTGTTGATGGGAGCATCAACTTACAAAAATTACAGAAGAGGGTAAAGACAAAGTAAAACCGGAGAAAAGAACAGGCAATAAAAATTCGCTTCAAATTGCCAATGTTTACAATATTTCTTTGTTTATAAACATGTAGGTAAGGTGCTGCCACCATTATATTATACAACATATTAGAGGACTGATGCAAAACAAGAGGTCAAAAATATTAAAAGAAGAGTACGCGAAGAGTATCAGCCTCAATGGGCACAATACAGTAGGAGCATCCACTTACAATGTAACAACTTTATGAGTTACTAGCTGTCCCGCGCAACTTCGTATGCGTAAATTTTCCCCGTTTTTGTAACATTTCTCGTCGCTGCTCCGCTCCTGTTAGTCGTAGCGCAATGTTATATAGCCTATAGCCTTCCTCGATAAATGGGCTATCTAACAAAAAAAGATTTTTTCAAATCGGACCAGTAGTTCCTGAGATTAGCGCGGTTAAACAAACAAACAAACTCTTCCGCTTTATAATATTAGTATTGGCCAATTTACTGCTACTTAATGCATAAGTATAAATGTTTTGCAAAAGAAAGAAAAGAATGGCCTTATTTTTCACGCAGAATCTTTACTTACAACTTCGTTTTTTTAACTGATACAAGATATATCCTTGGTGTACCTGTTTTAGAGAGCGGTGCGCGGAAGGCGTGCCCGCTGCGACCGTGTCGAGCACGGCGGTGCCGCCCGCTCAGTCACCAGATGTTGACGTTGTCATCAGGTAGAACATCCAGTTGCACACGATCAGGATCAACATCGGTATGTATAGGTACAACAGCTCCACTTCAGCTGCGATCAAGGAACACATAGAAAAGTTACAAAAAGGGACAATGGACTACTACTAACGATAACTCTGAAAAATTAGGTAGTTGACTATAATAATAGACCCTGTGAGGTCTTCGTGGTACAGATATTGGGTAAATAATTATATCATTAAGTATATTAGAAAAAAAAAATATCAATTTGTCCTACACTAATACTAATTACATATCAACCCATATGATGGCCCACTGCTGGGCACGGGTCTCCCCAGTAGAACCTACTACATAGTATGTAGATCCTGGGGGTAATTGCCATAATCGCCACGCTTGGCGAGCGGGTTGGCGATCGCAGTAAGGCTTTCCGTAGTCCTCCGGGGTGAAATCCCTTAGTCGCCTTGACGACACCCATGGGAAGAGATGGGGTGGTACTATTCTTAAGCCGGCACCACACGGCATAATACTAATTGGGCATAAGAAAATATAAGGTATGACAAACGGCATGAAATGTCTTCGTCGCACTTGTACCTCACATAGATGTGAGAAGTCAGTCAATAGATGAGTAACTGGGTTCTGAAGATGTCTTACCACAAACTGGTGAGAGTCCCATCGATGTGAGAAAGAGGCAGCTAAAAATGTTGATAAACTTTCGCGATTTGTACACATTATAAAATTATATATACTACGGGTCTTAATCGCGTGAATAATTTAAGGTAAAATACCTTGTTTATTGCATATTTACAGTTTACGAGCTGATCAAATGCGACAAAACAAAATTTTCGTACAAATTCCATTGAAAAATATTATTAAGTAGATATAACCTTGTAAGTATGAAACAAAAACAACAGAAAACCCACTTCTTAAGCCGCATTATTCGACTGGGGGAGGGGATCACGGAACCCTACATTGTGCGTGGCCCGACATGCACTTGCCCGTAACGTCAGTCTGGCCCCGGTTTGGCTACGGAAGTCTCGGGTTCGATTCCTGAGTCTGGATTTCAATTTTTACTATCTTTCAAAATGCAATTATTGTATTTGTAAAGTCTTTGGCAAGAAATGCCTATAAAAATTACTTCAACGTCAGTCTGTCCGAATCGATATTTGATTTTAAAAGAAAATCGGTAATCGACTCTTATAATAAAAACCTACACAGGACATTGTGCCAATGATGTTATAAGTAAAACATCATGTCATGGTGCGGTGTGCCTTTATAATAAAGAATCGATTAGTTCTACCTACTTACTTGGGAAAAAAAATGTTCTTTCGAATACTTCTAAAGGAATTTATATACGTACTTATTAGAATTCAGGTTTTTGATACAACATTAAGGGTTATTTTATATTTCGATTCTTCGCCGTGAAATCCAATCTGATGTTATTATGTACCAATATAAAAGTACACGATATGTCCTTTATATAATTTATTCGACGTGGGTAGAATTTTATGGTACCTCCTTCCCTAAAAAATTGTGCCTACCTCGAATAAATTATGTTAAGTAAGTACGTTTTATTTCCATTCGTTTTAAAATAATAGTCATAAAAAGGTACTCAATTGAGTAAATATTGAGGTTATGTTAATATGTAATAGAATAAATGCTAAGTAAATAATTGGCAACATCATACCCAGTACTACCATTGACGTATAAACCTGGACCGTGCCATCAATTAAAAAAAAAAAAGAAAAAAAGTAAATATTGACTGCGAAGCGTGAAAGTCGGAAAAACCTCGTGCGGGCCTGTCTCTTTGACAGGTATTGTCCACAAAGTAGCGTTGTCTCTTTCTAGTGAGTGGTCAATTTTGTTAGATAAGGCGCAGTCGATGTCTATTCCCCTTCATCTTCAAGGACCCACTAAGCAGACCCAACCAATGAGTAAATACAACCATGGAGATAGAGTAATTAATGCTGGCCGATTAATAAAAGTGAAACAATATGACCTTGAAAATACTGTTGTCCTCTCCATCTCCTTCTAAATAGGGTTCTCTTTCTTAAATAGGGTGGCCATGTTTATTGTACCTGGAATACGACTCCTGCAGTAGGGTACAAGCCCTGTGTCGCGGGGAACTTTACAAACATACAAATCACGGACACAAAGTACACTCAGACTCGGAACAACAATTTGTGGATGACACAAAGTGCTTTCACGTGTGGAAAGTTGAATCCCACCGCGCCGCAGAGGCATTAAAATTATATGAAGACAATCATCTCATTTATTTGTGAGATTTCCAAACAAATCAAGTTTAAATATCTTGATATCAAGTCCCTAGAGTTGTCTACCTTTAGATATTATTTTCATGATTTTAAGTTATTATGTGTTACGTGAATGACTGCTTTTAATTACCGCAGAACCAGAAAATTTCTTGTGCAAATTTTGCTAATAAAAAGTGACAGCGCTACCTCGAGGAAATGGTATCTGCTATAGGAATGTTGACTGTCAAGTCAAATCAGTCTCTTTTTATTAAATGTCAAAACGACAAGCTCTATAGAAATGTAAAAGAACAGATATTTACAGAATATTTTAAGATCTACTATTACCTGATTAGTATTAAACAATTTACTTTTATTGTAGTCAACTACCCAATTTATGTTCTTTTTAAAGGACATTTATTCTGATTGGAAAAGCTGTGTTTTTCGAGTTTGTTAAGTATTTTATTGGAGTTTTTCTACGAGCCTTGGGCTCCTCCTCCTATTAAAAATATTTTTAAGCTTGTTCTCATCCATACTAATCCCACGAGTATGGGGGAAATAAAGGTCCACCCGGGCATTGCCCCTTGTACCCGGGTAAGCGTAAAAATTTGTATCCCAACTGGGGGGTCCGCAGGTGCCCCAGCTGGTCGCGCGTGGAACCGAACATCTCATCGGCCATGCATCCTCTGGTCACGTTTGCAACACAGGATTCGGGGATTTTTTATAGAGGTTGTCATCCTCGCGACCCAGGCGACCAAGCCAAGACCCTCGTTCCTGCTCAGAGCCGTAAGACATGTCTACGACACTCCTACTAGGGATTACGTTTCCGACGGTAGCAGAGAGAATATCTCCTTGCCCGCTCGACGGCAGTGTGAGGGCACGTCAAGCCCGTCCTCCAGGCAGCCCAGGGATAGGCCACCACCTACTCTGCCAGAACATTAGCCGTGTGACGGTGGTTTAGCGAAAAGCCGGGAATCCACCGGCACATGTTGCCCAGGGTGCACTACGAGGAGGTTTTAGCACTTAGTACCCACACAGTTTTTTTTTTTTTTTATGGCCGTAAATAATGCCTGAACGCACACCTCCAGCACCCGGGGCAGACGCTGGAGGTAGTGTGGGACCTGCCCCCACTAAAAAATCGGCCGTGTACCGACTCGCCGCCTTCACACGGATAGGCCGCCGGGATTTGCTATTTCTTCGGCGACACCCCCACAGTTCTAACCTAACCGAATTGATGTGGTGAACAATCTTTCGATCCGTATTATTTTCGCCCATTCAGTTTTTTTTTCGTCCAATATTATATTTATTCGCATGATTAATAATTCCTTAAAAATCCAATGAGCTCCATTGCTACGCTGAAAATTAATAAGTTGTATTCAGTACAGCGAAATATTAATTTTGGTTCTAATAAAAAATCTATAATTTTATTGGGCACGACTGTACTTTGGATCTTTTCCTCGTAAAAATTACAAAATTAATTTGTGCTAATCATGCGAATAAATTGGTGTGTATACTAACCCAACAATTTGTATCTTTCATGTGCTGAAACAATTTAATTACAAAAAAATATATAAAACGTAAAAGTTAAGTGTCTAAATTCTTTTAGCATGATTCATTATAAAATGACTTTTAGTCAATATTTTCTCAAAGTGTTCTAGATTTCCAAGGGAAGAGGATATATATAATACTAGCTTCAGCCCGCGGCTCCGCCCGCGTGGATGTCGGTTATCGCGATAAAAACTATCCTATGTCCTTCCCCGGGACTCAAACTATCTCCATACCAAATTTCATCTAAATCGGTTCAGCTGTTTGAGCGTGAAAGCGTAACAGACAGACAGACAGACAGACAGACAGACAGACAGACAGAGTTACTTTCACATTTATAATATTAGTATGGACTAGCTGACCCGCGCAACTTCGTCTCCGTAAATTTTCCCCGTTTTTGCAACATTTCTCATTGCTGCTCCGCTCCTATTGGTCGTAGCGTCATAGGCTTCGATAAATGGGCTAACAGTAAAATATTTTTTCGATTTGGGTCAGTAGTTCCTGAGATTACCGCGTCCAAACAAACAAACAAATTCTTCAGCTTTATAATATTAATATAGATTTTGCAGAGGCTTACCCGAAGTAATCTGTGGTATAATAGACGAAACTAAATTTGACACCTAATTAAATTAGATTTAATATATTTGTTTTTAACCTTTCGCGATGTTTACACATTAGAATATTATCGGGACTTAATCGCGTAAAATATTTAAAGGCACGAAGATTTATTTATGTAAAAGAGTGGCACATGAGTTTCTTGGCAGCTTCTTCTCATGAGCTTTACACTTGGAACTGCCGCCTAACCTCATTTTGTTTTTTTTTTTTCAAAAAATCATAATATATTTATAAAAATTTTAGTATGTACTAATTTGACGTTTTCAAATAATCATTAACCTGATTTTACGAAATAAAGATATTTGTGTTTGAGTTTGAGTATACTTTTTGATATAAAGATTTAAATTTACTTTTGGGTCTACATCCTGACTAACTTTCCAGTTATTCTTTTTTTTTTAAAAGACGTCTCCCGCCTTAGGTTACAAGCCCTGTGTCGGAGAACTTTACAAACATAAAGTCACGGACATAAAGTACACCCAGACTCGGAACAACAATTTGTGGATCACACAAAGTGGTGTCCCGTGTGGGGATCGAACCCACGACCTCTTGCGTAGCAGTCGGACACACTCCCACCGCGCCACGGAGATATATCTAGAGAAAGAGGTAAAGTTTGTGAGTTTGTGCGGTAGTAGGGGGTAATTTCTGAATACTGAATCGATTTTGAAACGTCTTTCACAAATAGAAAGCCACGTTATTTGTGAGTGTCAAAGGCTATATAACATGCCAATAGAAGCGGAGCAACAATAAAACATATTGCAAAAACGAGGAAAAATGACGCAAACTAAGTTACGCGGCTCAGCTATTAGCAATAAAATATTGTCAGACATTTTGCAAAATGCCCTGCTACTGATACTTAATTGATTTCCTAGTAACACAATTATAAGTATAGGTACGCTTTTTATTATTTAATTGGTGTATTGCTTCTATTCCTGACTACTCCACTTCGTAGCTGGGTACAGAACACTCGCTTTAATAATGAAAGTGGTAACGTTAATAATTATGCTGATAGCGTTCCTCTCCGCTCAGACGTTAAAAGAACTTTAGCGAATTGCTCCACACGATATAAACAGGTAGGTAAGCTTCTATCACAAAATTAAGCAGAAAGTGACATTTAATACTAACAATAAACTTGACCCATATTTTTATGGATTTATGACAAAACTAATATTTTAACAGACTTCAAAAACAGGTTCTGTTTCCGATTTTTCGACCTTAACGTTTGTATGTAAAAATGTTTATATGTTTGTTATATTTTTGACTGCCTTGTTGAACAAGTGGTTAGTGACCCTGACTGCTAAGCCAAAAATCGTGGCGTCTGGTTGTAGGTAATTTATCTGTAATATGTATGAGTTTAAAAATATATAAGTAGTTTATCAGTTGTATGGTTGCTATAGTACAGGCTCTGCCTAGTTTGGGATGAGATAGCGTTGTGTGAATTGTCGCATAATTTTATTTTAATAATATTATTATTTTTCTAAAAACAGTGACTTTAAAAAGGCATATTACAAAAATCTAGTGACGCCAAGAAGTATTGTTACAAAAGAGAACCAAATTAATACTATAACTACCTACTAATTGAAGCTTAGGCCGACATATGTATACATAAAAAATGTTTATTTTTAATGTTTTTGTAGGCATGCCTATCGTCTCCACTACGGTGGATCAGCGCATGACAGTCGGTAATTGTAATTGTTGGTAATCCTCATATACATCAACCAGCTCCCAAATTACAGACGAATCTAGTGTGTTTATGCTGATGATATATCCATTCTCACTTATTGCAAAAACAGTACAAATATTAACCATAAACAATAAACCACTCTGAATAAAACAGTAACCTGGTTCAATAAACATAATATCGTAATTAACTTCTCCTAAACTAAAATTATCACATTTCCTCAATATAAAAAAGTACCACTTAATTTTGTCTTCACTTTCAACGGAACAAAAATAGAAACTGTAAACCGATTCAACTAACTAGGGTTAGATATAGATTCGAATGTTAATTGGAAATCTCATGTTGAAAAACAAAATTAAAATATCGATACTGCTTTTCTCACGTACTATGCCTACGCATACGTATGGCAAAGTTATGGTGTAATATTATGGGGAACCAGCACGGACGCACCTTCCCTATTCATGCTACAAAAAAATATCCTCTTAATTACATTAAACATAGAATCCACAGTTAGCTGCAGAGGGCCCTTCATTGAGCATAAAATTCTTATACTCTCTAGCTTATATATATATTGGAGACATGCAAATTCGTGAAAAAACACCCTGAATTTTATAGAGCCCGAGAAGACAACCTAACGAAATATAACTTACACCATAAAACCAAATAAACTTTTCCAACTTCTAACCTAAACATACACTCAAACAGTCCATACACAATGTCCATTAAGATCTACAATAATCTACCAAAACATATAAGAAATGAAAATAGTATAAATCCATTTATTTACAAGTTAAATCAATTCTACAAATTATAAGGCTATATATTACTGAATATTTACAAGATAAATATTCAATAAAAGTAGACTTTACAAATTCCAACCTGGCACTACAGACAAAATAATAGATACACCATTTTAAATTTAAAAAAGTGTTATATAATAATAATATCTTGGGACAACTCACACAACGTCATCTGATTCCAAACTAAGCAGAGCTTGTACTATGGCAACCAGACAACTGATAAATATTCTTATATATTACTAAATACATACATATTATAGATAAATTACACCCAGACACAGAATAAACCAGCGTGCTCATCACACAAAGTTTTATCCTGGGTGGGAATCAAACCCACGACCTCATGCGTAGCAGTCGGACACACTCCCACCGCGCCACAGAGGCAGTCAAAAGTTGATCTCTCATTTCTACTATCTATAAAAATTAGAACATATAAATTTTAAACATTTTTTGTTTAAATTTTGCAGTGCCATTTATATTTTTTACCACCTAAATATACATTGTGGAAAGCATATAAACAATTGACAGCCTCTGTGGCGCGGTGGGAGTGTGTCCGACTGGTACGCAAGAGGTCGTGGGTTCGATTCCCACACGGTACAACAATTAGTGATCCACAAATTGTTGTTCCGAGTCTGGGTATACTTTGCGTCCGTGACTTGTATGTTAGTATAGTCCCCAGTAACACGTCTTTAAAAAAAGTAATTTAATTTCGCTCTTCTATTATTATGGGCCTATCTCTTTCGTAAGCCAATCAGAACTCCTAGAAAAGTGGCATAAACGTTAGTCGAAAAGAATGACAATCGAATAGAATGACATCGGAATGATCTCAAGACCGCACATTTCGACGTCATTATATTCGATTGTCATTTTATCCGATTAGCGTTTATAGCACTTGTAAAGGAGTTCTGATTGGTTTACGAAGGAATTTACTTGGTATTAGGGATATTATTCTGTGAAGAAGGTTGAAACGATAATAATATTCTTGTTTACTTTGAAATAAATTCATCGACTTACTTATAACTTATTCTCATAAATAAAATAGATTAATATTTATTAGCTGAGCTCTCAAAACTTTTCATATTCTTTCTCCCATCCCATTTAACTAATAAGCTATTTGATTTATTTTTAGCAAACATCAACCACAACACCTTGTTTTGTTTGGTTGTGGGACCATTTGATAGAAAGGATCTGCATTAGACATCGATCAACAATGCCCATTCCTTACCACTATAACTATATAGCAATACCACTAGGTATACATAATAGGTACTAAGTCGTATTGAGCCCATACAAAGTGGTAAGCTCAGGAACTACTGATCCGAATTGAAAAAATCTTTCACTGTTGGATAGCCCATTTATCGAGGAAGGCTAGGTTATATAACATCACGCTACGATCAATAGGAACGGAGCAGCAATGCGAAATGTTGCAAAAATGGGCAAAATTTACGCAGACGAAGTTGCACGGAACAGCTAGTTTATAATATTAGTATGGATGTCAAGGGTTATAAGAGGTTAAAAAGACTCTGTGACTCAGTGGCGCGGTGGGAGTGTGTCCGATTGCTACGCAAGAGGTCGTGGGTTCCATTCCCACCCAGGATAAAACTTTGTGTGATGAGGACGATGGTTTATTCTGTGTCTGGGTGTTATTTATCTATAATATGTATGTTTTTAGAAATATAAAAGTATATTTATCAGTTGTCTGGTTGCCATAGTAGGTACAAGCTCTGCTTAGTTTGGAATCAGATGACGTTGTGTGAGTTGTCCGAAGATTACATAAATTACTAACTTACAAACAAAACGCGCGCGAAAAACATTGCAGTCGGGTAAAAATCATATGCGGGGCAATATTGTGAGAGCGTTAACATTGTCATACTTCAACCCAAAGATTATTATACCCGGATTCTAATAAAGAATTGCCTACCAGGTTACTTGGGTTTATATATGTCGCATCATTTTACTTACTAACTGAACTTGCCCGCGTTTCACTTCAAGGGTAGATTAATGGCAGCAACGGTCGTGATTGTGTTATTCCACCTTTAGCAACAAACTGTTATGATACCCAAGGGACGAATTGAAATAAACTACTGACTTGTTGCTCTAGTAGGGTTCGATTTTCACTCAGTACAAAACTTTGGGTGATGAGCACGGTACTTTATTCTGTGTCTAAATGTAATTTGTCTTTAATGCATCACACTAATATTATAAAGGTGAGAGTTTGTGAGTGTGTGTGTGTATGTTTGTTACTTCTGCATGTCTAAACGGCCGGAGCGATTTTAATAAAATTTGATATGGATATAGCTGACACCTTGGATTAGTACATAGGCTAATAAACCATAGGTAACACCGCGGGGAACAGCTAGTGTATTTATAAATACAGAAGTATGTTTATCAGTTATCTGGCGGGTTCTGCCTAGTTACGGACCAGATAGCCGTGTGTGAGTTGTCCCAAGATATCATTGTTTGATAATATTGTGTGTGAGTGAATGACTTTATTCTATTATAGCTGTGCCCGCGACTTCGTTCGCGTGGAAGTTGGGTTTATATTAAGGTAGTTTATGTTACAATTCAACTTCTGTGTAAAACATATTGGAAACATGCTCCACAATGCTCTGTGGCATCTATGGATATTAGGGCCTAGCTCTAATCAGGGCCCGACCTATGGCAAGGCAAGCCAAGCAAATGCCCAGTGCAGCAAAATGAAGGGCGACAAAGTTTATGGCGCCAGACGGTTAGAAGACAAATTATAATAGTATTTTACCAAAATGATTTGCATCACATCAAATATTACTATTATCGGTTTCGGGTTAAATGAAGCCCGAAACCGCCCAAGTACTCGCGCGAAATAGGGCTAGTGTGAGATAAGTTTTTAAAAAAATATCCTGTTTTTAAAACATTGCATTCCCGCGGTACTGTGATGCGTGTTCAAACAAACAGACAATATTCAAACGTTTCTAAAAGATATACTGAATTAGTATATCTTTTAGAAACGTTTAGTTTAAATACTAAACTTATTTCTTTATAATGTCTACATTGGTGAATTAAAAAATAGGTGTGTCAACCTGTCGTAGCCGAGGATAGAACAAAGTGGCGTGCAATTAGAGAGGCCTATGTCCAGCAGTGGACTGCGATAGGCTGATGATGATGATGATGATGATGAACCTGTCGTTAATTAAGATCATCATAAATTCATATCCCTCTACGTAAGAATTTCAGATTTATTTTTTAAATCAATTTACCTGCTTCTGTTTCATTTGTATTTAAACGCCATCTATTTTCAAAACTGGATAAGTTTATTTTAATACTTGATGACTTTAAATTAAACTATACATAAACTATCATGCATATTAAACGTAGGTAAGCAAGGTATTTAACCTAAAATTATTCACGCGATTAAGACCCGTAATATATATATATATTCATAATAGCTGTACCCGCGACTTCGTTCGCGTGAAAGTCGGGTTAATAACTTCTGTGTAAATATGTTGGAAACAGTCCTGTTGACTAAATACTTACTAAATAAAAATCGATCTGTTCTATTCTTTTAGATAGTTAGTTTGGTGTGCGGCTTAAGAAGTGGGTTTTCTGTTGTTTTTCTTTCATTCTTTCAACGTTATACCTACTTATTACCTAATAATTTTTAATAGAATTTGTACGAAAATGTTGTTACTTCTCATGTGATCGTAAACTTGTAAAGCCTAAGTACTTAACTGTGATAGTTTTCTTTATAATTTTAGTGTTTATACTACTACCCTGAATTTTTTCACATACCCAACATCAACCATTTAGCTGGCAGGGGGACACTTAACTCTAACAAAAATGTTCACTATAAAGCCTAATATTATACACAAAGGAATCCTTAAATCTAAAAATAGTCTTCACAAACCCTAAACGCTTTTTGAAAGACCTATCTAATGATACCACACACGATGGGGTAGGTAGGTGAGAAAAAAAATCACATCCCCACTTTACATATAAGAGAGGTACCCTTAAAAAAACAATGATTTTCAAGATTTTGTTCTTTCACTTTATCGGCGTTAGTAATTTATTCATAGTTGTATAAAAGATGCAACCTTCTAGCACTAACAGTCTCTGAGCTAAGCTGCGGACGGACGGACATAAGGGAACAATAAGGGTTCTGTTTTGCCATTTTGGCTAAAAATGGGGTGTATTTCATATAGTGTTACAACGCAATACTGATAATAAAACTGCTGTAACACTTTAGTAAGCAAACACAGAGCGTGTCATGTGTGTCATGCCCGCGAAAATGTCAGATATCCCTAAAGGTACGGTTGACAAACAACGACCCCCCTCCTCCCGTCACCCGAACTACTCACACTTGACCGATGTTGAGCCATTCATTATCGTTGAATTGATGAACACGTAATCTCCAACCATAACCCCAAAACATGATGCACCTGTGTGATGCGTGGTCAAACAAACGGACAGACAGACAAACATTTCTAAAAATCATAGCAATGTGTTTCTTTTAAAACTTCTTTTACTAAGTATAGAACGTTATTGAATACAACGCCATCTACTTTCAAGAATGTTGCCACTCAGCATCTCAAGCACCTATTTGATTTCATAGATGGCGCTACATGTTTTTTTTTTACGTGTGTAATGTCTTTTTTTTAGACGAACACATCATTTCTGGAAAATGTCGAATACTTTTTAATTATAATGTAATATTGTTTTTCATTTCTACTACGATTAATTAATTACTCTCAGAAGTGCATGCAATACCTATAATTAACTTACCTACGTGCATAATTTACTTGATTTTTAATATAAAAAAATAATAACCAAAGTAAATAAGTTACTTGCGGTCGAAAAAATAACTAAAACATTGAGAAAAACATTAAAAAAGGATAAAGACAATTTAAAAAAATACAAAAAGAACATAATCAGACATAGGATTCGAGCCCGGGACTTCGTCGTCAAAGTCCGCTAGTATAGCTTCGAGGCTATACTGTTTGCTACTTACTGCGTCAAAATAACTGTTCTTATGAAACTTAACAATGTTGTGTTTAGCTCCTTTTAGTTTTAGCGTGAAGTTATGTATTCCATGGGTTACAATTATAGATAATGTCTAATTGTGGAAAATTTTGTGATAAACCATTATGGTGCGACAAAAAATACGTTGCTACTCGTTCCCCATAGACGTTAGCGTAATGATTCATAGTGTAAATAATGTCCTATAGTATTTACTATAAAACTGCAAATTTTCATAAAGATCCGTCTAGTAGTTACTGCTTTATAACGAAAAATAGCTACAGACATTATCCCTTACTGCTTAGCTCCTATGGGAAAAAGCGTGATAATTTATAGCCTAAATGTTAATCTGCATCTATTAGATTGCACGTGCAAAATTTCAACTGAATCTGTACGGTAGTTTTTGCGTGATGCGTGTTCAAACAAACAGACAGACAGACAGACAGACAGCCAGACAGACAGACATTTCTAAAAATGCAGCAAAGTGTTTGAATACTCTTTTCGAACATTTCCTAATATTTTTTTTCACTAAGTTCGGCCATGTACAGACACGTGAAATTTACAGTTTTATTATATGTAGGTATAGAAGATATAGATATAGATAATTTATTTTGATTTAGATGATTGGGGTACATACTATTTGCAATTAATAGGAGTATTTATTACATTTTTATTTTATATTTTTTATTCTTTATTACTATTTTTTATACCTACCAAGTTTAAAAAAATAAACATTATAATAGATTTTTTCGATTTGGGTCAGTAGTTCCTGAGATTACCGCGTCCAAACAAACAAACAAATTCTTCAGCTTTATAATATTAATATAGATTTTGCAGAGGCTTACCCGAAGTAATCTGTGGTATAATAGACGAAACTAAATTTGACACCTAATTAAATTAGATTTAATATATTTGTTTTTAACCTTTCGCGATGTTTACACATTAGAATATTATCGGGACTTAATCGCGTAAAATATTTAAAGGCACGAAGATTTATTTATGTAAAAGAGTGGCACATGAGTTTCTTGGCAGCTTCTTCTCATGAGCTTTACACTTGGAACTGCCGCCTAACCTCATTTTGTTTTTTTTAATCATATATTTATAAAAATTTTAGTATGTACTAATTTGACGTTTTCAAATAATTATTAACCTGATTTTACGAAATAAAGATATTTGTGTTTGAGTTTGAGTATACTTTTTGATATAAAGATTTAAATTTACTTTTGGGTCTACATCCTGACTAACTTTCCAGTTATTCTTTTTTTTTTAAAAGACGTCTCCCGCCTTAGGTTACAAGCCCTGTGTCGCGGAGAACTTTACAAACATAAAGTCTCGGACATAAAGTACACCCAGACTCGGAACAACAATTTGTGGATCACACAAAGTGGTGTCCCGTATGGGGATCGAACCCACGACCTCTTGCGTAGCAGTCGGACACACTCCCACCGCGCCACGGAGATATATCTAGAGAAAGAGGTAAAGTTTGTGAGTTTGTGCGGTAGTAGGGGGTAATTTCTGAATACTGAATCGATTTTGAAACGTCTTTCACAAATAGAAAGCCACGTTATTTGTGAGTGTCATAGGCTATAATTATAACATGCCAATAGAAGCGGAGCAACAATAAAACATATGGCAAAAACGACGAAAAATGACGCAAACTAAGTTACGCGGCTCAGCTATTAGCAATAAAATATTGTTAGACATTTTGCAAAATGCCCTGCTACTGATACTTAATTGATTTCCTAGTAACACAATTATAAGGATAGGTACGCTTTTTAATTATTAATTGGTGTATTGCTTCTATTCCTGACTACTTCACTTCGTAGCTGGGTACAGAACACTCGCTTTAATAATGAAAGTGGTAACGTTAATAATTATGCTGATAGCGTTCCTCTCCGCTCAGACGTTAAAAGAACTTTAGCGAATTGCTCCACACGAGATAAACAGGTAAGCTTCTATCACAAAATTAAGCAGAAAGTGACATTTAATACTAACAATAAACTTGACCCATATTTTTATGGATTTATGACAAAACTACTATTTTAACAGACTTCAAAAACAGGTTCGGTCCGATTTTTCGACCTTAACGTTTGCGTGTAAAAATGTTTATATGTTTGTTATATTTTTGACTGCCCTGTTGAACAAGTGGTTAGTGACCCTGACTGCTAAGCCAAAAATCGTGGCGTCTGGTTGTAGGTAATTTATCTGTAATATGTATGAGTTTTAAAATATATAGGTAGGTTTATCAGTTGTATGGTTGCTATAGTACAGGCTCTGCCTAGTTTGAGATGAGATAGCGTTGTGTGAATTGTCGCATAATTTTATTTTAATAATATTATTATTTTTCTAAAAATAGTGACTTTAAAAAGGCATATTACAAAAATCTAGTGACGTCAAGAAGTATTGTTACAAAAGAGAACCAAATTAATACTTTAACTACCTACTAATTGAAGCTTAGGCTGACATATACATAAAAAATCTTTATTTACAGGCCAATCAGTTGAGGCAGAGATCGTAACTGCGAACTAAATTATTACGAGGAATATCAGTTGATAGTAGTACGCGAATATTGAAAAGAAAAATCGCCAGTCACCTCCGGCTTGCTACAATGATTGCTGGATATTGAAACAGATTTTTAAGATGAATTCTCACATTAAGAGGTTATCTCTTATGTAAAAAAAGAGGTCACATAAAAGTATTTTACTCGCTATTGACTCATTAGGAAATCGGACTTCTAAGTCAAATCAGTTATTTTTACTGAAATGTTAAAATGACAGGTCTGTTGAAATCTGGACACTAACCAGGAACGGATCCAGCCCCTAAATAAAGTTATGGACACCATGAAGTTTCTGGGGACAGAAGCCAAAAAAAAAAAATATTTAAGAAACTTTTACAGTTTGTATATATGGTTTAGGTTTAAAGACATTTATTTTATAGTTTGACTTTAGGGTATGTTCCAATTTACACATGGTTCTTTTTGGTTATTTAATTTTAAACGAGTTCTTGAGTGGAGACCGCGGCTTGTCAAACGAAGTGTAGGACACCTTCAGGCCAGGTGGAGTGATGATTTACGCAAAACGGCTGGCAGGAGCTGGATGCGAGAAGCCGAAGATAGAACAAAGTGGCGTGCAATTGGAGAGGCCTATGTCCAGCAGTGGACTGCGATAGGCTGATGATGATTTAATTTTATGTTGCATTCTAACGGTACCATAAAGGCTTAAATATTTCGATATAACTCACTAAACATTCGCCAATCGATGCCTCAATTAAGGTTGTAGGCATGCCTATCGTCTCCACTACGGTGGATCAGCGCATGACAGTCGGTAATTGTAATTGTTGGTAATCCTCATATACATCAACCAGCTCCCAAATTACAGACGAATCTAGTGTGTTTATGCTGATGATATATCCATTCTCACTTATTGCAAAAACATTACAAATATTAACCATAAACAATAAACCACTCTGAATAAAACAGTAACCTGGCTCAATAAACTTAAAATCGTAATTAACTTCGCCTAAACTAAAATTGTGATAATTTTAGTTTAGGAGAATTTTCTCCATATAAAAAAATACTACTTAATATTATCTTCATTATTAACGGAACAAAAATAGAAACTGTAAACCGAATCAACTTACTAGGGTTAGATATAGATTCGAATGTTAATTGGAAATGTCATGTTGAAAAACTAAAACAAAATTATTATAACTCTTAGCGAAGTCAAATAGACCACTGATATCGAAACTGCTTTTCTCACCTACTATGCCTACGCATACGTATGGCAAAGTTATGGTGTAATATTATGGGGAAACAGCACGGACGCACCTTCCCTATTCATGCTACAAATTATATTAAACATAGAATCCACAGTTAGCTGCAGAGGGCCCTTCATTAAGCATAAAATTCTTATACTCTCTAGCTTATATATATATTGGAGACATGCAAATTCGTGAAAAAACACCCTGAATTTTATAGAGCCCGAAAAGACAACCTAACGAAATATAACTTACACCATAAAACCAAATAAACTTTTCCAACTTCTAACCTAAACATACACTCAAACAGTCCATACACAATGTCCATTAAGATCTACAATAATCTACCAAAACATATAAGAAATGAAAATAGTATAAATCCATTTACCAAGAAGTTAAATAAATTCTACAAAATAAAAGGCTTTAAATTACTGAATATTTACAAGATAATTTATAATATAAAAGTAGACTTTACAAATTCCAACCTGGCACTACAGACAAAATAATATATACACCATTTTAAATTTAAAAAAGTGTTATATAATAATAATATCTTGGGACAACTTACACAACGTCATCTGATTCCAAACTAAGCAGAGCTTGTACTATGGTAACCAGACAACTGATAAACATAACATACATATTTCAACTTATATATTTCTAAATACATACATAATAAAGATAAATTACACCCAGACACAGAATAAACCATCGTGCTCATCACACAAAGTTTTATCCTGGGTGGGGATCGAACCCACGACCTCATGCGTAGCAGTCGGACACACTCCCACCGCGCCACAGAGGCAGTCAAAAGTTGATCTCTCATTTCTACTATCTATAAAAATTAGAACATATAAATTTTAAACATTTTATGTTTAAATTTTGCAGTGCCATTTATATTTTTTACCACCTAAATATACATTGTGGAAAGCATATAAACAATTGACAGCCTCTGTGGCGCGGTGGGAGTGTGTCCGACTGGTACGCAAGAGGTCGTGGGTTCGATTCCCACACGGGACAACAGTTAGTGATCCACAAATTGTTGTTCCGAGCCTGGGTGTACTTTGCGTCCGTGACTTGTATGTTAGTAAAGTCCCCAGTGACATGTCTTTAAAAAAAGTAATTTAATTTCGCTCTTCTATTATTATGGGTCTATCTCTTTCGTAAGCCAACCAGAACTCCTAGATAAGTGGCATAAACGCTGATCGAAAAGAATGACAATCGAATAGAATGACATCGGAATGATCTCAAGACCGCACATTTCGACGTCATTATATTCGATTGTCATTTTATCCGATTAGCGTTTTTAGCACTTGTAAAGTTCTGATTGGTTTACGAAGGAATTTACTTGGTATTAGGGATATTATTCTGTGAAGAAGGTTGAAACGATAATAATATTCTTGTTTACTTTGAAATAAATTCATCTACTTACTTATAACTTATTCTCATAAATAAAATAAATTAATATTTATTAGCTGAGCTCTCAAAACTTTTCATATTCTTTCTCCCATCCCATTTAACTAATAAGCTATTTGATTTATTTTTAGCAAAACACAACCACAACACCTTGTTTTGTTTGGTTGTGGTACCATTTGATAGAAAGGATTTGCATTAGACATCGATCAACAATGCCCATTCCATACCACTATAACTATATAGCAATACCACTAGGTATACATAATAGGTACTAAGTCGTATTGAGCCCATACAAAGTAGTAATCTCTGGAACTACTAATCCGAATTGAAAAAATCTTTCACTGTTAGATAGCCCATTTATCGAGGAAGGCTAGGTTATATAACATCACGCTACGATCAATAGGAACGGAGCAGCAATGCGAAATGTTGCAAAAACGGGCAAAATTTACGCAGACGAAGTTGCACGGAACAGCTAGTTTATAATATTAGTATGGATGTCAAGGGTTATAAGAGGTTAAAAAGACTCTGTGACTCAGTGGCGCGGTGGGAGTGTGTCCGATTGCTACGCAAGAGGTCGTGGGTTCCATTCCCACCTAGGATAAAACTTTGTGTGATGAGGACGATGGTTTATTCTGTGTCTGGGTGTTATTTATCTATAATATGTATGTTTTTAGAAATATAAAAGTATATTTATCAGTTGTCTGGTTGCCATAGTAGGTACAAGCTCTGCTTAGTTTGGAATCAGATGACGTTGTGTGAGTTGTCCAAAGATTACATAAATTACTTACTTACAAACAAAACGCGCGCGAAAAACCTTGCAGTCGGGTAAAAATCATATGCGGGGCAATATTGTGAGAGCGTTAACATTGTCATACTTCAACGCCAAGATTATTATACCCGGATTCTAATAAAGAATTGCCTACCAGGTTACTTGGGTTTATATATGTCGCATAATTTTACTTACTAACTGAACTTGCCCGCGTTTAACTTCAAGGGTAGATTAATGGCAGCAACGGTCGTGATTGTGTTATTCCACCTTCAGCAACAAACTGTTATGATACCCAAGGGACGAATTGAAATAAACTACTGACTTGTTGCTCTAGTAGGGTTCGATTTTCACTCAGTACAAAACTTTGGGTGATGAGCACGGTACCATATTCTGTGTCTAAGTGTAATTTGTCTTTAATATGCATCACACTAATATTATAAAGGTGAAAGTTTGTGAGTGTGTGAGTGTGTATGCTTGTTACTTCTTCACGTCTAAACGGCCGGAGCGATTTTAATAAAATTTGATATGGAGATAGCTGACACCTTGGATTAACACATAGGCTAATAAACCACGGGTAACACCGCGGGGAACAGCTATTGTATTTATAAATACAGAAGTATGTTTATCAGTTATCTGGTTGCTATAGACAAGGCGGGTTCTGCCTACTTACGGACCAGATACCCGTGTGTGAGTTGTTCCAAGATATCATTGTTTGATAATATTGTGTGTGAGTGAATGACTTTATTCTATTATAATTTATTTTGATTTAGATGATTGGGGTACATACTATTTGCAATTAATAGGAGTATTTATTACATTTTTATTTTATATTTTTTATTCTTTATTACTATTTTTTATACCTACCAAGTTTAAAAAAATAAACATTATAATAGATTTTTTCGATTTGGGTCAGTAGTTCCTGAGATTACCGCGTCCAAACAAACAAACAAATTCTTCAGCTTTATAATATTAATATAGATTTTGCAGAGGCTTACCCGAAGTAATCTGTGGTATAATAGACGAAACTAAATTTGACACCTAATTAAATTAGATTTAATATATTTGTTTTTAACCTTTCGCGATGTTTACACATTAGAATATTATCGGGACTTAATCGCGTAAAATATTTAAAGGCACGAAGATTTATTTATGTAAAAGAGTGGCACATGAGTTTCTTGGCAGCTTCTTCTCATGAGCTTTACACTTGGAACTGCCGCCTAACCTCATTTTGTTTTTTTTTTTCAAAAAATCATATATTTATAAAAATTTTAGTATGTACTAATTTGACGTTTTCAAATAATTATTAACCTGATTTTACGAAATAAAGATATTTGTGTTTGAGTTTGAGTATACTTTTTGATATAAAGATTTAAATTTACTTTTGGGTCTACATCCTGACTAACTTTCCAGTTATTCTTTTTTTTTTAAAAGACGTCTCCCGCCTTAGGTTACAAGCCCTGTGTCGCGGAGAACTTTACAAACATAAAGTCTCGGACATAAAGTACACCCAGACTCGGAACAACAATTTGTGGATCACACAAAGTGGTGTCCCGTATGGGGATCGAACCCACGACCTCTTGCGTAGCAGTCGGACACACTCCCACCGCGCCACGGAGATATATCTAGAGAAAGAGGTAAAGTTTGTGAGTTTGTGCGGTAGTAGGGGGTAATTTCTGAATACTGAATCGATTTTGAAACGTCTTTCACAAATAGAAAGCCACGTTATTTGTGAGTGTCATAGGCTATAATTATAACATGCCAATAGAAGCGGAGCAACAATAAAACATATGGCAAAAACGACGAAAAATGACGCAAACTAAGTTACGCGGCTCAGCTATTAGCAATAAAATATTGTTAGACATTTTGCAAAATGCCCTGCTACTGATACTTAATTGATTTCCTAGTAACACAATTATAAGGATAGGTACGCTTTTTAATTATTAATTGGTGTATTGCTTCTATTCCTGACTACTTCACTTCGTAGCTGGGTACAGAACACTCGCTTTAATAATGAAAGTGGTAACGTTAATAATTATGCTGATAGCGTTCCTCTCCGCTCAGACGTTAAAAGAACTTTAGCGAATTGCTCCACACGAGATAAACAGGTAAGCTTCTATCACAAAATTAAGCAGAAAGTGACATTTAATACTAACAATAAACTTGACCCATATTTTTATGGATTTATGACAAAACTACTATTTTAACAGACTTCAAAAACAGGTTCGGTCCGATTTTTCGACCTTAACGTTTGCATGTAAAAATGTTTATATGTTTGTGTTACATATGTGTATATAGGTATATTGCACTCAACAGAGTCTAGCGGGCTGCGCCCCGCCCACATATCCTTTTCTCTGTCATTAAAGAAACCAGTGTCAAGCGAACCGTTGTTTCACTCACCCGCACCTATACAACAGTGGCGACGAGGATTCTAGAAAACACGAACAAACATGGCGGCTACGTACTTCGGGATTTTGAATGCATTTGATCATGAATCGCAAGATTGGGATTCCTTCAAGAACCGCCTCAAGCAGTGGTACATCGCTAACGACCTAACGGGCGCAGAAACAGACAAGGCGGGTGTGAAACGCAGGGCGATTTTGCTTACGGCACTCAGCGACTCGACATACAAGCTTGCCAGCGACCTCGTGCTTCCAAAAAAATTAGAGGAAGAGGAGTTTGAAAGTATCCTTGATGCGTTGGACAAGCATTTTACGCCGAAGCGTCATGGTTTTGCCGAGCGTTCAACATTTTACGCGGCGACGCAGAGGTCAAATGAAAGTCACACGCAATGGGCGGTCCGGCTGCGTGGGTTAGCGGCTCACTGTGGATTTGCGAATTTGGAGGAGTCGTTGCTAGATCGTTTTGTCATGGGAATGACGAAAGGACCCGAGCGCGACAAACTTTTCACAAAAGACGTCAAGGAGCTAACGTTGGCGAAGGCAGTGGATTTAGCGGAAAGCGTGCGCTGTGCGCGTGCGGCCGCAGCGGGCGGTCCCACAGCGGTGGCGGCGTCCGACAGCGCAGTCTTCAAAATTGCCGACAAGCAGACGGACAGAGAATCCAGATGTGCGGTGTGCGGGTTTAAAAACCATAAAACGGTCGAGTGTCGTTTTAAGGACTTTAGTTGTCGCAAGTGCGGTCGTAAAGGTCATATAAGGCGTATGTGTTCTAATAAGGCATCGCGAACGGTGAAATACGTCGGGGCGAGTTCCGAGGAGGAAGGCGACGAAAGAGGTAAAGTCATTAATCATATTAGGTGTGAGTCAGATACGAAGCCAATGTCCGAGCGTATTCAAATTAACGGGTTGAATTTGCTTTTTGAAGTTGACAGTGGGGCGGCCGTTACTGCTATATCGGACAAGACGTATTACGATCATTTTCCGAATGTTCCCTTACTCCGTGCTACAAAAACTTTAAAAAGTTATGCTGGCGGTAAAATTATAACATTAGGCGTCATTCGAGTACCGGTGACCTACGTAGGTCACACACACACACTCAATGTTTACGTTGTGCGTAATGGCGGGCCCTCGTTATTGGGCAGAGATTTTTTCAGATTATTCAAATTACAAATATCCCCGATTAAATATTGTACTATCGCAAACGACAACATTTTAGACAATCTGGCTGAGGAATTCCCTTCTGTGTTTTCTGAGAAAATTGGGCGGTTCTCAAAATATAAGATTAGGTTGTCGCTAAGACCCGACGCCAAACCAATTTTTCGTAAAGCGCGGCCGGTAGCATTTGCACTACGAAACAAAATTGATAATGAGTTAGATCGCTTATTGTCGTTAGGCATAATAACACCCGTTCAGTATTCCGATTACGCTTCTCCTATAGTCCCAGTTCTGAAAAAGAATGGAGAAATCAGAATCTGCGCGGATTACTCAGCGACTATCAACAAACAACTCGTTATTGAAAAATATCCATTGCCGACTGTAGATGATTTATTTACAAAATTGCATGGCGGGCAACAATTCACAAAGTTGGATTTGTCGAGTGCTTATAACCAATTTGTACTTACTGAAGATGATGAAACACAAATGTTTACTTGTATAAATACGCATAGAGGTCTTTTTAAGTATACACGTTTAGTATTCGGGTTATCTAGTGCTCCCGCCATTTTCCAAAAGGCGATGCAAGGAATAGTATCGGGTTTGGATGGTGTACTTTGTCTGATGGACGATTTATTGATTACTGGTAATAATAGCACGGAACACTTAGTTAGATTAAAAGCAGTATTAAAAAGGTTAGATGATGCTGGCTTAACTTTGAGAAAAGATAAATGCGTATTTTTTCAAAATGAAGTTAACTATTTAGGTCACACAATTGACAAGAATGGTGTCCGGAAATCTCCCGATAAAATTAGGGCAATTCGTGACGCTCCTATGCCAACAAACATAAACCAATTACAGTCTTTTTTAGGATTGGTTAATTATTATAGGAATTTCGTGCCTCGAGCCTCGTCAATCCTCAATCCATTGTATCAATTATTGAATAAAAATACTAAATGGTTTTGGACGGATGCTCAACAACATGCATTTAATGAGATTAAACGTCACCTGACGTCAGACAATGTTTTAGCTCATTATAATCAGCACGCAACCGTTATATTGACGGTCGATGCGTCACCTTATGGTCTCGGCGCGGTGTTATCGCAAATAGACAGGGACGGACTCGAGAGACCTGTGTCGTTCGCGTCGCGATCGTTAGTATCGGCTGAGAAACGGTATTCTCAAATCCAAAAAGAAGCGACCGCTATAATATTTGGAGTTAAACGTTATCACCAATATTTGTATGGTAGGGAGGCTCCGTTTATATTAAGAACTGACCACAAGCCCCTATTATCTATATTTGGGTCACATAAGGGAATTCCGGAAGTGACAGCGAATAGATTACAGCGATATGCAATATTTTTAGCAGCATATAATTACAAAATTACGTATGTAAAAAGCGCTGATAACGTCGCAGACTTTCTGTCTCGATCTATCGCAAACCCGGACAGTTCGAGTACGGGCCTGCAAGATGACGATCACATCAGCGAAGACCGCGCAGCGTACGTTAATTTTATTATAGATGGCGATCTACCTGTCACGCTGGCCCAACTACGCGAAGCCACTGACCGCGACGTAACTTTACAAAAAGTCGTGAAATATGTACAATTTGGCTGGCCGCGTAAAGTTAACGATTTAGACCTGAAACCGTATTATCAATGTAAAACACAGTTGTCTCTGGAGGACGGATGCCTCATGCGGGGTCACAAAATTGTAATCCCGAAAGAATTACGCCGAAAAATAGTTACCGAATTACATAGTTCGCACTTCGGTATAGTGAAAATGAAGTCTGAGGCGCGGGCGAGATTGTGGTTCCCGGGAATCGACGCGGCGCTCGAGAGCGAGGCACGCGCCTGTGGCGTGTGCGCACAGCTGCGCCCCGCGCCGCCGCGCGCCCCGCTCGCGCCCTGGCCTTATCCGCCGCATGCATTCTATAGAATACACATCGATTTCTTAGGACCTTTGTATGATCGCATGTACCTTATAGTCGTCGATGCTTTTTCTAAATGGGTAGAATGCTTCTCGATGAGGTCCACCATTTCGTCCGATGCAGTAATAGAGCGATTGTATGACCTAATGTCTCGAATGGGCGTACCGGCGATCATCGTTAGTGATAATGGAACATCTTTTACCTCCCATAGATTCGAGGAGTTTTGTAAAACTAACGGCATACGCCATATTTTTTCTCCCGTATATCACCCTAGCAGTAACGGTCAGGTTGAAAGCTCCGTAAAGATAGTCAAAAAAGGGATCAAAAGTATAATATTATCTTGCCCCGATCGGAAAAATTTAGATGTAAGAATAAACAAGTTTTTATTCGATTATCGTAACTCGACTCACAGTACAACCGAACGATCACCGGCTCAACTGCTGTATGGCCGGCAGCTTAGATGTAGGCTAGATCTCTTGAAACCGACTCCATCGCCTTCCTCATCGGACATTCGTACCACGGTAGTAAATAAACAATTGTTACAGCGTAAACATTATGGTGGAAAAAATCAAAAAGACTTTAACATAAACGAAGAAGTGCTGATTAAAAAATATTTAAATAAAAAACACTATTGTTGGGTTAGGGGAACTATAACCGGCAGAGAAGGCAAGGTAGTATACAAAGTTTACGTTCCGGAACTGGGAGCCTATGTGATGCGCCACAAAAATCAGATGAAAACATATTATCTGAATGAGACCCCTCTGTCGGACATAGACGAAGACGACATAGAGGTGGCTGCTACACCTGCACAGCAAACGTGCACAGACAACCCGTCAACGCGGGTAGTGTCTAACGCGGAGGAGGAGGAGCAGACGGCGAGCAGCGGCACAACCCCGTCCCCTGCTCCGGCCCTATCCGGATCTCCTGCCGCGGGAGCTGGGACCGAGTATGCGGTTGCTGCAGACGAGTCCGTGTCAGCTGCAGAGGAGTCAGCTGTTGCCGCGAACGAGTCGTCAGATGCCAAGGAATGTGAATCACAAAGTGTTGCCACTGCCTTAGAAAACTTGCCTTTCCCAACGCGATCAGTGTTAAATAGACGCAACCGTCCTCGCGTTAATTATAAACAGTTTTTTTAGATTGTAAGTGTTATATAAAGAGGGAGGGATGTTACATATGTGTATATAGGTATATTGCACTCAACAGAGTCTAGCGGGCTGCGCCCCGCCCACATATCCTTTTCTCTGTCATTAAAGAAACCAGTGTCAAGCGAACCGTTGTTTCACTCACCCGCACCTATACAACAGTTTGTTATATTTTTGACTGCCCTGTTGAACAAGTGGTTAGTGACCCTGACTGCTAAGCCAAAAATCGTGGCGTCTGGTTGTAGGTAATTTATCTGTAATATGTATGAGTTTTAAAATATATAGGTAGGTTTATCAGTTGTATGGTTGCTATAGTACAGGCTCTGCCTAGTTTGAGATGAGATAGCGTTGTGTGAATTGTCGCATAATTTTATTTTAATAATATTATTATTTTTCTAAAAACAGTGACTTTAAAAAGGCATATTACAAAAATCTAGTGACGTCAAGAAGTATTGTTACAAAAGAGAACCAAATTAATAATTTAACTACCTACCTACTAATTGAAGCTTAGGCTGACATATACATAAAAAATGTTTATTTACAGGCCAATCAGTTGAGGCAGAGATCGTAACTGCGAACTAAATTATTACGAGGAATATCAGTTGATAGTAGTACGCGAATATTGAAAAGAAAAATCGCCAGTCACCTCCGGTTGCTACAATGATTGCTGGATATTGAAACAGATTTTTAAGATGAATTCTCACATTAAGAGGTTATCTCTTATGTAAAAAAAGAGGTCACATAAAAGAATTTTACTTGCTATTGACTCATTAGGAAATCGGACTGCTAAGTCAAATCAGTTATTTTTACTGAAATGTTAAAGTGACAGGTCTGTTGAAATCTGGACACTAACCAGGAACGGATCCAGCCCCTAAATAAGATTATGAACACCATGAAGTTTCTGGGGACAGTAGCCAAAAAAAAAAATTTAAGAAACTTTTACAGTTTGTATACATGGTTTAGGTTTAAAGACATTTATTTTATAGTTTGACTTTAGGGTATGTTCCAATTTACACATGGTTCTTTTTGGTTATTTAATTTTATGTTGCATTCTAACGGTACCATAAAGGCTTAAATATTTCGATATAACTCACTAAACATTGGCCAATCGATGCTTCAATTAAGGTTGTAGGCATGCCTACAGTGTCCACTACGGTAGATCAGCGCATGACACTTGGTAATTGTAATTGTTGGTAATCTTCATATACATCAACCAGCTCCCAAATTACAGACGAATCTAGTGTGTTTATGCTGATGATATATCCATTCTCACTTATTGCAAAAACATTACAAATATTAACCATAAACAATAAACCACTCTGAATAAAACAGTAACCTGGCTCAATAAACTTAAAATCGTAATTAACTTCGCCTAAACTAAAATTGTGATAATTTTAGTTTAGGAGAATTTCCTCCATATAAAAAAATACTACTTAATATTATCTTCACTTTTAACGGAACAAAAATAGAAACTGTAAACCGATTCAACTTACTAGGGTTAGATATAGACTCGAATGTTAGTTGGAAATCTCATGTTGAAAAACTAAAACAAAATTATTATAACTCTTAGCGAAGTCAGAGAGCAAGAAGAAAAGCAGTTTCGATATCAGTGATCTATTATCACTGATATCGAAACTGCTTTTCTCACCTACTATGCCTACACATACGTATGGCAAAGTTATGGTGTAATATTATGGGGAAACAGCACGGACGCACCTTCCCTATTCATGCTACAAAAAATATCCTATAAATTACATTAAACATAGAATCCACAGTTAGCTGCAGAGGGCCCTTCATTGAGCATAAAATTCTTATACTCTCTAGCTTATATATATAGAAGACAACCTAACGAAATATAACTTACACTATAAAACCAAATAAACTTTTCCAACTTCTAACCTAAACATACACTCAAACAGTCCATACACAATGTCCATTAAGATCTACAATAATCTACCAAAACATATAAGAAATGAAAATAGTATAAATCCATTTACCAACAAGTTAAATCAATTCTACAAAATAAAAGGCTATATATTACTGAATATTTACAAGATAAATTATAAAATAAAAGTAGACTTTACAAATTCCAACCTGGCACTACAGACAAAATAATAGATACACCATTTTAAATTAAAAAAAGTGTTATATAATATTAATATCTTGGGACAACTCACACAACGTCATCTGATTCCAAACTAAGCAGAGCTTGTACTATGGCAACCAGAAAACTGATAAATATACTTATATATTTCTAAATACATACATATTATAGATAAATTACACCCAGACACAGAATAAACCATCGTGCTCATCACACAAAGTTTTATCCTGGGTGGGGATCGAACCCACGACCTCATGCGTAGCAGTCGGACACACTCCCACCGCGCCACAGAGGCAGTCAAAAGTTGATCTCTCATTTCTACTATCTATAAAAATTAGAACATATAAATTTTAAACATTTTATGTTTAAATTTTGCAGTACCATTTATATTTTTTACCACCTAAATATACATTGTGGAAAGCATATAAACAATTGACAGCCTCTGTGGCGCGGTGGGAGTGTGTCCGACTGGTACGCAAGAGGTCGTGGGTTCGATTCCCACACGGGACAACAATTAGTGATCCACAAATTGTTGTTCCGAGTCTGGGTGTACTTTGCGTCCGTGACTTGTATGAGTTGTATGTTAGTAAAGTCCCCTGTGACATGTCTTTAAAAAAAGTAATTTAATTTCGCTCTTTTATTATTATGGGCCTATCTTTTTCGTAAGCCAACCAGAACTCCTAGATAAGTGGCATAAACGCTAATCGAAAAGAATGACAATCGAATAGAATGACATCGGAATGATCTCAAGACCGCACATTTCGACGTCATTATATTCGATTGTCATTTTATCCGATTAGCGTTTATAGCACTTGTAAAGTTCTGATTGGTTTACGAAGGAATTTACTGGGTATTAGGGATATTATTCTGTGAAGAAGGTTGAAACGATAATAATATTCTTGTTTACTTTGAAATAAATTCATCGACTTACTTATAACTTATTCTCATAAATAAAATAAATTAATATTTATTAGCTGAGCTCTCAAAACTTTTCATATTCTTTCTCCCATCCCATTTAACTAATAAGCTATTTGATTTATTTTTAGCAAACATCAACCACAACACCTTGTTTTGTTTGGTTGTGGTACCATTTGATAGAAAGGATCTGCATTAGACATCGATCAACAATGCCCATTCTATACCACTATAACTATATAGCAATACCACTAGGTATACATAATAGGTACTAAGTCGTATTGAGCCCATACAAAGTGGTAATCTCAGGAACTACTAATCCGAATTGAAAAAATCTTTCACTGTTAGATAGCCCATTTATCGAGGAAGGCTAGGTTATATAACATCACGCTACGATCAATAGGAACGGAGCAGCAATGCGAAATGTTGCAAAAACGGGCAAAATTTACGCAGACGAAGTTGCACGGAACAGCTAGTTTATAATATTAGTATGGATGTCAAGGGTTATAAGAGGTTAGAAAGACTCTGTGACTCAGTGGCGCGGTGGGAGTGTGTCCGATTGCTACGCAAGAGGTCGTGGGTTCCATTCCCACCCAGGATAAAACTTTGTGTGATGAGGACGATGGTTTATTCTGTGTCTGGTTGTTATTTATCTATAATATGTATGTTTTTAGAAATAGGTATAAAAGTATATTTATCAGTTGTCTGGTTGCCATAGTAGGTACAAGCTCTGCTTAGTTTGGAACCAGATGACGTTGTGTGAGTTGTCCAAAGATTACATAAATTACTTACTTACAAACAAAACGCGCGCGAAAAACCTTGCAGTCGGGTAAAAATCATATGCGGGGCAATATTGTGAGAGCGTTAACATTGTCATACTTCAACGCCAAGATTATTATACCCGGATTCTAATAAAGAATTGCCTACCAGGTTACTTGGGTTTATATATGTCGCATCATTTTACTTACTAACTGAACTTGCCCGCGTTTCACTCCAAGGGTAGATTAATGGCAGCAACGGTCGTGATTGTGTTATTCCACCTTTAGCAACAAACTGTTATGATACCCAAGGGACGAATTGAAATAAACTACTGACTTGTTGCTCTAGTAGGGTTCGATTTTCACTCAGTACAAAACTTTGGGTGATGAGCACGGTACTATATTCTGTGTCTAAGTGTAATTTGTCTTTAATATGCATCACACTAATATTATTAAGGTGAAAGTTTGTGAGTGTGTGAATGTTTGTTACTTCTTCACGTCTAAACGGCGGGAGCGATTTTAATAAAATTTGATATGGATATAGCTGACACCTTGGATTAGTACATAGGCTAATAAACCATAGGTAACACCGCGGGGAACAGCTAGTGTATTTATAAATACAGAAGTATGTTTATCAGTTATCTGGCGGGTTCTGCCTAGTTACGGACCAGATAGCCGTGTGTGAGTTGTCCCAAGATATCATTGTTTGATAATATTGTGTGTGAGTGAATGACTTTATTCTATTATAATTTATTTTGATTTAGATGATTGGGGTACATACTATTTGCAATTAATAGGAGTATTTATTACATTTTTATTTTATATTTTTTATTCTTTATTACTATTTTTTATACCTACCAAGTTTAAAAAAATAAACATTATAATAGATCGAGCCGTTTTTGAGAAGTTCGACCACAAACACCGTGACACGATATGTTAGAATTTAAAAAGAAACATATAGAATGGGAGACCTAGAACATCGACTTTCACCCATCTGATAATCAAATGTGTTTTTGGAATGAAGTTCCTTTCGCGCGTTGCGAAAGGGGGCTAGACGGAAAAAATTAAGACTAAAAGTTGTAACGACACTTTTTGCTATAGTTGTAAGCCGTGCGGCGTGCGCGTGTTTCTCTGTTTATCTCTTTCTATCTCTCTCTCATAGAAAGCAAGCCAGCTATTTTCGTTTCGAAAATATAATAACAGTTAATTATTAATAGTAAATGATATTATAATATTTAATAATTAATATTAATATTTTTTTGTTAATTAGAAATAATTTTAATTCTTATTACAATTCCTTCACTTATTAATCGAAAGGAACTTCGTTCCATCCGGGTGTCCCTTGACATATACAGGTGTAACAGAAAGGTGTGGTCATATTCAAGGGTTGGTATGTGGCCATGATACTGAGTGCAAATACCGAATTTTATCAAAATCGAAGTACCCTAAAAAAATATTTATTATTATTCATTCGTTTAAACAAATTTTATGTAAATATTTAGCTGATAGAGCATTTTAAAGTATTGATGACTTTTTGCGTGATAAAATTGACATTATTTAATCCATTGTTATTTCTATTTCTATTTTTTTTTTATAATTACTATTATTAATTACTAAATTGAACTTTCAATTGAAATAAAATACAATGTATGTCCTTACCTATATTAGTAAAAATAAGTAATTGATGAATGTAAAATTATTAAATTAATTATTAAAATTATTTATTGTCATGTAATTTTAGTGTACCTAACTGTAACGTCTGATTTAGTTAAAATTAGGTGTAATTTTGATATGTTGATATTTGAATTGAATATTATTTATTATTGAATATTTGTACGCCGCAATGGCTAAACATGATTTGATGATAAAACAATTGTCCATCTTGCATGCTTTTTGCCGTGTATACTCATGTTTTAACAAATAAAAATATCTTATCCTATCTTATCTTATCTTATCTTTATTTATGAATAAAAAAGTAATTAATTAAAAAAGTATGACTTAAAAAGTTCTATGCAATTTTGTACCAGGGGAGGTATAATTCTTATGCCATATGCCTTTCACTACTGAATTTTGACAAAAAGAATATGCTATAACTATTTAATAATAATGCAACCAGCTACGACACCATCGTAGGTGCAATACTGACAACATACCCTATCCGCTGCTGAAATTTGACCACACTTTTCTGTTACATCCTGTATTTATATTTATTTTAAACTTTTTATATATATTTATAAACACGACTATGATAGGTTGCCAATCTAAAAGTGATTATGGCCATTTTTTTAATTTTAAGACTTCAAAGCATAGCTATAATACTCCATGAACAAATTTGTGCAGGCAAGCCTATACGATTATTTTCGTAATTATGTTATTTTTCTTTCGATACCAATTTTTATTGGTTATCAGCGAGTTTAGACAAGGTACATTCGTTCCGTGGCGAATTTGATAACGCCGTACTCATCTTCTAATACACTAATCATTCGCAAAAAAATAAAAAATTGTCTATGGTCTCCAGAGCAAACGTCAAATTCTATACTATAATTCTTTTCCATTCACGATATCTTGTGACTTTGTCTAGACCCCCAGATCGGGGTAGTTACCTATGTTGACTTACCTGTAGCCATGTGCCATGTACCATAAGCCATGTAAAACACTATAAGTTGAAACTAAATTTGTTCGGTTATAAAAAGAGTGAAGGTTATGAAAAAATAAAAAAAATTGCCATTAACACTTTGCTATCATAGGCGTGTTCATAAATCAATAAAATTTGATACCAAATTTGTCTCATCTGGTAATCAAATGGGCGAAAGTCGAAGTTCAGCGTCTCTAAAGCCAATATAGTCATGGCTGCCGTCAGACGTAATTACAGTCAGAGTCAATTTATTTTTTCGTCTGATCGAACGAATATGTGTATCAAAAATAAAGGCGCCATTCAGACGATATCAAAGCAGGTAGGTATGTTATGAGAAACTCAAAAGTAGACAATTATGTAGGTATGTTGATATGCCGTTCACCAGTCTGGATACGCACGCAGCTAGTAACTCTGTGGCGCGGTGGGAGTGTGTTCGACTGCTACGCAAGAGGTCGTGGGTTCGATTCCTACACGGGACACCACTTTGTGTGATTGTTGTTCCGAGTCTGGGTGTACTTTGTGTCCGTGACTTGTATGTTTGTAAAGTCCCCTGCGACACAGGGCTTGCACCATACTGCGGGAGACGTCTAAAAAAAATAAAAATTATAAATAAATGGCGCGAACGAGTTGATAATTTTTGATTATTCCGTAATGTCTACAAAAGTGACGTTTGTACAACAGCCGCATTAAATATTATTCTCAAAGCCATGAATAATTTATGCATATTATTCATGTGTTTTAAATTTAGTTTAATGCTCTGCAATTTCCGAAAGATTCAATAATGTAATTTATAGTTTTATTTTACCTGGATAAATATTTTAAAGAAATCACAATAAGATATTAAACAATAATACCTATTAATAATGGTGATTAATAGAAGCATATGTCGATTGTATATATAAATATATACCTTCGTGATTTATCATGATAATACCCTCATGTTTTTTTAATAATTTTGTTAAAATATTTTAATTTAAAAAAACATCTATCAGACACGAAACGCGTTTCTAAACTCTATTTGACGAACTTCTTGTTAAGATGAAATTATTCTAAATTCTCTTTGGTATTCTATACGTGTTCTATACGTTTTATTTAGTCTATGACAATGACAATGACAGCTACGGTTAAAATGTAAAAGATTATTTTAGTTCTCGTTCTATTATATAGTAGGTACATCAACTTTATCAAAAGCGAATAAATTGTTGACAGATTAGTTGACATTGCTTGTGCTTCAAGTAGGTAAGTAATAAGTATCTTACTGATGTAGAGCCCAGGACTGCGCCCTAACCTCACAAAATTGACCACTCTAGAAAGAGACAACGCTACTTTGTGAACAATTCCTGTCAAAGGCCGCACGAGTTTTTTCTCTCTTTCACGATTTTTTAATTGAAAGGGATGGCACGGTCCAGGTCGTCAATGAAGTCAATAAAATGTTTTATGAGGGTCTCAGTTCTGTACATGGCAATTTTTAAGTAGGCCAACCGCCGTAATAAAGTGCTCAACCTCTTTTTTACCATAAAAATGAAATATACTAACATAGGTACTAGAGTAGCGTAAAAAAGCAAAACAAAATTCTTGTACCTCTTCAGTAAAACCTGTCGATGAGAATGTGGGGCGGTTAATAAATTTTCACGTTTTTTACATTTTTAGGGTTCCGTAGCCAATATGGCAAAAACGGAACCTTTATAGTTTCGTCATGTCCATCTGTCTGTCTGTCTGTCTATCCGTCCGTATTCATCTAATTCGACAGGTATTTTAAAAACATTTTAAGATTTCTAATAAACTTTTTAGATTAAGTCAATATTTTTGTAAATAATCGCTGCGAAAGTTACGTAAATTTTGTGTCCCCCCCCTCCCATAATCTTTTGAGGTGCCATGAACATGCGCTCTTCTGCTGGTGCAATAATTCAAATTAGATTTTTTCATACGGCAACGGCCTCAGAACCCTACATTGAGCATGGTACGAAATGCTCTTGCCCGGTTTTTGTCGTTTTGGTACTCATACTCTGTACTCGATTGGGTTATCTTGTCTATGGTGAGCTTGGACCAAGGAGCCAGCCCCATATGTAGAACTACGTAGGAGGTTTTGTGACCAATTGCTTTCGACTTACCACAATCGCTATATCATGTTACCGAATACGCCAACAGAACAAAGGTAGGACTGCCGCTGAAGGACATAAAGGTGAAAAAAAAAGATTGCAAGAGGCTCCTAATTACTTATACGTATTATTCAATACCACATTAGTGTGTGACAGTGGAAGCAATATTCGCAATTGCCTTAAAACAAAAAGCTACGGTATCGTATTGGTATGGCATCAATAAACGAGTAGACATCGATGAACCACTTTATTACCATCGATATGACAAGTTTGTAGGATAACCATAAGACTGGAGATATAGAATTGGCAAATTATGATGTTTCCAATGTGTAGGTATGCTAATAACGCCTATCAGCTATGAGTTGTATAGACTTAAGCCGATCAACTTTAAGATTTATCTAAGAAAAAAATCATGATAGAGACATCTTTATTTTTGTCACTTTCAAAACACATTTTGTACATAATACCTATGTCTATCAATGTGTAGGTATGCTAATAACGCCTATCAGCTGTAAGTTGTATAGACTTAAGCCGATCAACTTTAAGATTTATCTAAGAAAAAAATCATGGTAGAGACATTTTTATCACTTTTAAAATACATTTTGTACATAATACCTATGTCTATCAATGTGTAAGTATGCTAATAACGCCTATCAGCTGTAAGTTGTATAGACTTAAGCCGATCAACCTTAAGATTTATCTAAGAAAAAAACATGGTACAGACATCTTTGATACTTTGCTAAGTATTTTTGTCACTTTCAAAAACACATTTTGTACATAATACCTATGTCTATCAATGTGTAGGTCTGCTAATAACGCCTATTAGCTGTAAGTTGTATAGACTTAAGCCGATCAACCTTAAGATTTATCTAAGAGAAAAAACGTGGTACAGCCCTCTTTGATACTTTGCTAAGTTTTTTTGTCACTTTCAAAACACATTTTGTACATAATACCTACCTATGTCTATCAATGTGTAGGTATGCTAATAACGCCTATCAGCTGTGAGTTGTATAGACTTAAGCCGATCAACCTTAAGATTTATCTAAGAGAAAAAACTTGGTACAGACTTCTTTGATACTTTGCTAAGTTTTTTTGTCACTTTCAAAACACATTTTGTACATAATACCTACCTATGTCTATCAATGTGTAGGTATGCTAATAACGCCTATCAGCTGTGAGTTGTATAGACTTAAGCCGATCAACCTTAAGATTTATCTAAGAAAAAAACATGGTACAGACATCTTTGATACTTTGCTAAGTATTTTTGTCACTTTCAAAAACACATTTTGTACATAATACCTATGTCTATCAATGTGTAGGTATGCTAATAACGCCTATTAGCTGTAAGTTGTATAGACTTAAGCCGATCAACCTTAAGATTTATCTAAGAGAAAAAACGTGGTACAGCCCTCTTTGATACTTTGCTAAGTTTTTTTGTCACTTTCAAAACACATTTTGTACATAATACCTACCTATGTCTATCAATGTGTAGGTATGCTAATAACGCCTATCAGCTGTGAGTTGTATAGACTTAAGCCGATCAACCTTAAGATTTATCTAAGAGAAAAAACTTGGTACAGACCTCTTTGATACTTTGCTAAGTATTTTTGTCACTTTCAAAACACATTTTTTACATTAATACCTATGTCTATCAATGTGTAGGTATGCTAATAACGCCTATTAGCTGTAAGTTGTATAGACTTAAGCCGATCAACCTTAAGATTTATCTAAGAAAAAAACATGGTAAAGACCTCTTTGATACTTTGCTAAGTATTTTGTCACTAGGTATATGTTCGTAAGCTTTCGCGATTTGTGCACATTATAGAATTTTATAAGCTACGGGTCTTAACCGCGTAAATATTTTATTTTAAGGTATGTCGGGCAATAAACAAAGGTATTTAGTCTTAAAATAAAATATTTACGCGCTTAATACCCGTAACTTATAAAATTCTATAATATTTTTGTTACTTCCAAAACACATTTTGACATAATGCCTATGTCTATAAAAAATGACTGATTCGATAAGACGAGAGAAAATAACATTACAGTTAAAAAATGAAACCTTAAACCTGAAGATTACAGTAAAAATAAAAAGTCAAAACATGAAATAGAAACAAAAGTTTTGAAAACGGTAAGGTGTAACATCAAATGAAAGGGCTTGGTTTATGGGTCCGAAATGTGTTTTTTTTACAAGCTTTTATTTGATTTGCCTTGTTCATTGCTTAGTTTATTAGTTACTTTCTATGCTAGTTTAAGTGAATCAAATCTTGAAAGCTAAATTAGTTCCACTTTATGACGTTCAATTGGGCTCAGAGGAGTCGGAAGGTGTCCATAAGAACTCCTAAACTAAAAAACTAAACCTAGCAACCTACCTCCTGATGAAAGAGTCGGAAGGTGGAACGGCGGTCATGTAACCTGCGACCGCCCCGCCCCCCGTGTCTGAACTTGTTAGATTGTATTTGAGACCCTGAACACTACAAGTGCTCTTAGTGTTCACTTGTAGTGTTCAGGGTCTGATGATGGGGCCGGAAGGTGGTCATTGGTACTCAGTAGTCATGTCAGTCAGTCTGACTCAATTTGGTTGAATAAAATATTAAATACAATGAACAGGATAATGGTTCTACATCTAAGCAGCCGAAGCCGCAGGTAAAAGGTAATCTACTGGATGTCAATTTTATTCGTTGAATTCCCGCGGGAATTTTTACACCACAATAGGTAGACTCTACCGAAATCAATAAAAAAATAATAGGTACCTAGGTTTTTATATGAACTGAGTATATTGATGCACTTCAGAGAAAAACGATCCAGTACTAAAATTATAAAATTAAAATTGGATAACAAAAAACCAAAAGCAAAATTTACTAAAATTCGATCTTGAAAAAAATGTTTCACCCCAAAATAGAACTTGTTATAGAACTGTTAATAAAAAAACCAGACGATCCGCGAGCCGCGAATGTAAATGCAGCAATACGATGCCAAAAACAACTGGATCGGTTTGAAATTATGAACGATTAAAAAAATATGTACCACCTAATACAAGAAAGATCTACGAAATGTTAGTATGTATTTATATATGTTACAGTAAATTTGGTTAATTTGGTGATTATACTAGGAACAATGCATAATAAAAAGATATTTTAGGAATTGGTCGGACCTTAATAGTTTTGCCTAGTTATTATGTATAATATCTAGCAAGTCTTAGGTAAAATAATGAAATAGGTATATTTCATTCGAAACGAGTAGTAGGTATGTAGTTAATCAAGTTCAGAACTATGACAAAACGAGTTATGAATTAGCCCACCCCGACTTCACGTGGTACTTGTTTGTGACACCCCGAGGGTGTTATTTGGAACCAGAGGCGCGGAGGGAGTGCAGCCTCCACCCGCATAGGCAACCAGTAAGCCGAGGCTGCGGAGGCGAGCATAGGAGCCAGCGCATACTACATAAGGGTGAAGACAAGATTCTTAAGATCTTGGCAATAAAGTTTGACCCATACAAACCTAACAATTCATCATCATTGTCATCAATCATCAGTGTCACCATTATTACAATTTATCGTCAATCATCACCACCAATAATTATTACTAACCATCATCACCAATCATCATCGTCAATCATCATTATCCGTCATCATCAATTAATTCATTCATCCGTCATGAGCGATAATTTTTATAAGATCTACCTTTTATGAATTTAATTATCACGAGCGAAAAAGAGAAAAATTTAATTCGCTGCTTTCATCTGTTGACACCGGCGACGCGACACTGACATAAAAACTTGGTCAATTGTCTAAATTTTAATTGCCGCTTGCTGATCGCTTGTATCCAATCTACCTTTTTACTTAAAAATCTTACCGTTAAGTCACTCACAACGTAATTTTATTTAAATTGAAAAATTTTGGGTCATATATTCCAAAATCTGCGAATATACGACCAAACTGTACTTAACGGTAAGATTCTTAAGTAAAAAGGGATGCATTTCTTTGTAGTAACATCTGCTTAACACTACACTGACCCTGGTCCGACATGGTCATTCCCTTTATTTTGACTTAGCTTAGCTTTTTTTTAATTACTTTTTTTAAAAAGATCGCAATTCAATTAATATTACATATATACCGTGAATTTGTAGTCGTTTTGGAACCGAAACATGGTAACTTGAAATAAATAAAGGTACAAAAAAAAATATAAATTAATACCAACGATACTAATGACAAAGTTGGAATTCACATAACAATTGTCATTTATTCGAGTACGGTAATAGTAGTGGACCGAAAATTCATTTACACAAGCATGAACTCCTCGCGTCGTCGCCCGCGCTACTCGTTGCTAGGCAAAAGCGTCAGCTGTGCCCGTACGTGTACTGTGCGAGCGGCGTCGATTTCGTGCGCTTAAACCGACCGAAATCTACGCGTGATGTAAAAACTAGTAACTACACAACAAGTTATTAAAAAACATTAAGATGGCAGGGACGGCAATATGGAAGCTGTAAAAGTTTATTATAATAAATAGCGCGCCACAAAATCAGCTGATATGGGTCACGAATGTTATACGTTTTGTCTCTCTTTCATTATGAATACACTGGATTAATAATCATCAGGTTAGGTTAGTATATTGTTTTTAAACTTTCGCGATTTTTATACATATTAGATATATTTCGGGACTTAATCGCGTGAATTATTTAAAGAATACCGATCGTGGTCACGGGTCGACCCGTGACCACGATCGGTATTTAATAGGTTAGTTTAGGTTAAATTATGTAGGTGAATGGATACTGTTATTTCGCCTCTATACTTTACATTAGTTTAGAACCGTCTGGAATACTTTTGAACATTACTTTTCCATAAAATAACATTATTTATTGTGTCAAAACCATAACAACGTTAACAGAGTGTGAGTTTTCGGGCGTATTTAGAAAATTGGAGCATTTTTTTTACAAAATTGTTAGCTTACATACCTAATATCAGCTTATGTACAAGTTTATTTACACTGTTGTGTTTTCGTTTTCTTAGCGTGTCTATCACTTTTCACTCTATCAAATCAATAACATCCACTATTACACTGCGTAACTTATTACGACTATAAGGGTTCCGTTTTGCCATTTTGGCTATGGAACCCTAAAAACCAATCAAACCAATGAAACGACGTGAGTCTTAGTTTGTGAACGTATTTAGGAGCGTACTACAAAACTTTTACTGTGTGGCCACCTTAATCTTAGTACTTCTTGGTAGGATGATGATTATTATTTAAAAAAAAAAGCTATACTTTTTGATAATGTCTAGTATAGTAGGTAATCGTTAGAATTTTTTTTACTAAAGGATATACTATTATATCATTCAACTATTTAACTTCCCAGTACTGCGTAAATTGGCTTTTATTACGATATACGTTTCAATATAGGGACCACATTAGATCGATTGTAATTTTTAAATGGCTGCTTTAACACACTAAAGGTTGATTATACAACCTTTCAAGTACTTTTACTAATGTTTGACCTATACAACCTATACAGAAATTCCAAATTCCATTGTTATCTACACCCCGAAATGAACATTTACAGTGTTAAATTGAGGGACCACCTCGTCCATGCTCGTTATTTTAATACAGTGATCAGAAAGGGTTGATATCTGGTAAATTAGTTTTACTAATCTTTAACTAAAAGTTTCATTCATAACGTTTGTAAATATTAGGTAAGTAATAAGACATGGGTGCCTGTCAGTCACGATTAAGGGACCACCTTTAAGAGGCATGTCAGTAATTTGCATTTTCAAGCGCTTAATTTACCTTGTTATGAAAAGCTTTTACACTATCGAATTCATGTTAAAAATAGACCAATCTTTAATATTGACAGTTAATGTACCACTAGCACAAATATTGCTTTGTTTCTTTTGTAATGATCAATTTCCCACACCCCGTTTTAAGGAAAGTACGTGTGTATTTTCAAAGGGCTTGTTCTTTCATTAAACCTCTTTAAACAGACTGTAAAAAATTACCAAAACATCAGATATATAAATTTGTTGACACTTAATGTACCACATTTCTAAAAAAATCATTACTTTAAATTGTAAAAAATAAAAAGTACAGTCAATTTTTGCGAAAAAAGTTGCCATTTTACGATGATTTTTGTATTAAATAAAACGTTCCAATAAAATGAATTAACAAAACATTAAAATTATGCTAAAATATCTTATCACAGTTATCACATTTATTCACCTAAAAACATAATTATTATAAATCCGAATTTCAATAAATTACGAGGCGCAAACGTCATTCCATACAATTATGTCAAATTTGCGAAATGGCTCGAGCGATTATAAATTTTCAATAGTTACTTTTACAAATTAATAGCTGTATTTACAGTTGTTTAAGAACTTTTACTAAAGGTTGGCGCATTCAAAATTCAATTGTTTTTAAACTTTTTGCGATATTTATACATATTAGTTATATTTCGGGACTTAATCGCGTGAATTATTTAAAGGTACGAACCTTTTATTTACCCGACGTTTCGATCGAATTGCACCGATCGTGGTCACGGGTCGACTGCAATTCGATCGAAACGTCGTGTAAATAAAAGGTTCGTACCTTTAAATAATTCACGCGATTAAGTCCCGAAATATAACTAATTCAAAATTCAAATTGGATATGTGGTCCCTCAATGTGAACGCGAACCCGCCTTAACACTTTTTTTCTTTTTTTTTTTCTGGCGATATTAATATTTCCGCCAATGACGCCTTAACACTTAGCGGGTGGGTTACAAGGACAGGCGTGTTTTTAAATTTTCTTTTCTGTCTAGTCTATTATTTCCTCCATTTTTTTACTAAAATAATTTCCTGTTACACTAGCACAACATTTAAAAACCGTCCGTCCCCAAAATAACTATAAAAACCTATTTCAGCATCCTGTAAGCCAACCCTCTTTCTCTGAAACGACACTTTGTAAAGCGTCCAATCTGAGAAAACTGACAAAGACTATTTTAATTCACTTTCGAATATACACGCAGGAGTTATTTGTGAAAAGATTGAATTTGGTTTTGTTTGCTCTGAATTTTACCGACATATTTATTTAAATTTTAATCGAAAATTCGTTTTAGTAGGCCTCCTAGTAACTAGTAACCCTCCCTTAAGTTTTCCATCTTCTTTTTGACTTACGTCCGGTCTCAATAATCTAACTATCGATGGATTTGGCTACTAGAGGTAGAATTTTGACATGTTATGTATGGAGCATATGTCAAATATATACCTCTAGTAGCCAAATCCATCGATAGTTAGATTATTGAGACCAGACGTTAGTGGACCTGATATAAACCTTCAAGACATGAGATTATCATCAGTATTAGGTACCATTTTTAGGGTTCCGTAGCTAAACTGGCAAAACAGAACCCTTATAGTTTCGCCATATCCGTCCGTCCGTACTGTAATACAGTACAGTTTGGCCTTGGCATCGGTTGTGATCGGGCGTGTGTCGCTGTACACAGTGATCTTTTTTGTGATTGGTCGTTTTACTGTATTTGTGATTCCTTGTTACTCCTTAAGCGTTGTAGCCTGTAGGTGCCTCCCACTGGGCGGCCCTAGATAGAGACAGTGATAGTTTTGATAAACTGTACACAAATGGTGTAGAAATCAAACATCGTGATTCGTCGGGATTCGAACCGCCGACTGCCGCGTGGGGGACCGCACTCTAAACCGCTACGCCACGGCGCGAGTGACGTGCGTCGCAAATCTATCGTCCTCTACAAGCGAGTGACGTCAACGGAACCGCTACGAGCTACGCGTCGACGACATCGGCTACGTGCTACGCGTTCGTCGTCATCGGCTACGAGATATCATCTATCTTCAGACAAACACTACTAGCGCCTGCGCCACGATAGTAAGCAATACTAATCCACGTAAATATTGCTCTATAATATGTCACGACAGTCAACTCCTGCAAAAACTCCTACTACCACTATTGAATTTACGCAGTCCGAAACTGATTTAAACTCACTAAGTGAGGTATCTTATGTAAATACTAATCGGCATAAACGTCTTCGCTCCGACTTATCGCCTAGAATGTCTAATCTTGAAATTAAAGATGAAATTATGGACATGCTAAATAACTTCAAAACAGATTTGGATGCCAAATTAAACGAGATTTGTGAAAAACAAAACTCGCTAATAACAAAAATATCGGTAGATATCCGTGAATTAAAGACACAGACAAATAAAATTCAGACATCCAATGACGAGATAGTTCAGTCCATGATGTTTATAAATAACCAATATGAAGAAATCAAGATGGGTCTGGAAAATCTACAAAAAGAGCGATCACAACAACACAAATGATAATTAACTCAAATATACTAGTAGGGTATGCGCGTCACATTACCCTTGTCGTCACATTACACATTATCGTGTTAATGTTATACACTAGATTATATACAGTAGAATATATACTCCTAATCAATGGCTACTATACACACTATAAATGGTGAACTAGATTCACTCGAGATAACGAATGCATATCGTTGTAAGCCAGAAGATTGTCAATCCGTCCTTCACACTAATCTACCTATTAACTTACTTCATATGAACATTCGCAGTATAGACAAAAATTTCGATCAACTCCGCATTCTACTATCAACTACTAAAATAAGATTAGATGTCATTGTCTTGACTGAGTGCTGGCTCAAGGGAATAAGCAGTCTACCCAAATTAGACGGATACACAGCTCACCCCACCAGCTTCGCGCGAAACCAAAACGATGGCATTGTTATTTATACATACTCAAATCTGACATACAAAATACGAGAACCAGTATTCAAAGACGCTACCTGTCTTTGCTGTCACTTAGAAAATGATATCTTTATTGTGGCAATATATCGCTCGCCTTCACTGAAAACTAGATTAAATTTTCAAAATTTTATAAGCAGCCTAAATGATACGTACAATGCAGCGCCCTCAAGTAATATCATCCTAATAGGCGACATAAACATAAATATCTGTCCAAATAGTACAGACGGCTTTCGCGACGAATACCTGACATTTAATGCTGCCCACGGTTTATTTCCTACACACACTATATTTACAAGAAACAATAAAACATGCCTGGACCACATTTTTACAGATACTACTCTTCCACAAACCACACTTGTATTAGAATCAAGTATAACAGACCACCAACCACTATTACTGCACATAAATTCTAAACTCCCTATTCGAAAAACAAGCTTAACAATATCTCGTACGGATTATAATAAAGTAAAAACAGATTTAGAAAATGTAGACTTTTCAAAAATCTTATCGATGTATGACGTAAATCTTGCAACAAATATCTTCATAGAATTAGTCTCGGACACCATAACAAAAAATACAAAACAGATTACAGTTACTAAAAGAGAAAAAATTCTAAAGCCATGGATGTCTCCAGGCCTATTACGCTGTATTAAAAATCGCGATACACTACACACAAAAGTTAAAAAATCACCTAATAATATGACAGCAAAATTAGTATACACGCGCTATCGTAATTTCTGCAACGGTCTTTTTCGCAAATTGAAAGTAAGCTACCAATCAAAACAAATTGAACAAGCAGGTAACGATCAAAAGGCCCTCTGGCATGCTATAAAAAACATTACAGGTACACAAAAAACTAAAAATAGCCCCATAGAATTACTAAAAATATCACCTAATCCTGCAGAATCCGTAAATAAAATATGTAATTATTTCACGAGCATAGGCAAAAATTTAGCTGACAAAATCTCCACATCAGGCACATCTATCAGAAACGAGTCTTCATCTCTATCACTCACCCCGGTCAATTCGCTTGGCATCCTTGATGTCACGGAAACTGATATCGAAAGCATTATACTACGACTTCGTACCAACTGTGCTATTGGCTGGGATGGTATCTCATCCCAAATCATAAAACTATTTCGCCACATACTGATCCCCCCTATAACTCATATTTGTAATCTAGCGTTAAATACTGGAGTGTTCCCTAAAGCCTTAAAGAAATCGATATTACATCCGATTTACAAGAACGGAGACAGAGGCTGTGTCGATAATTACCGTCCAATAGCAGTTCTACCAACACTTTCTAAAATTCTAGAAAAAATTCTAAATAACGCACTAAAAACTTTTTTCGAAAAATATAACATATTAGCTGCAAATCAATATGGTTTCCGTACGGGTTACTCTACAGAAGATGCCGTGCTGGACCTTACGAATTCCATTGTGAAATGTCTAGACGAGAGGAAACGGTGCTTATGTATATTCCTGGACCTCTCCAAAGCGTTTGACACAGTCTCTGTCTCAACTCTACTAAATAAATTAGAAAAACAGGGTGTACGTGGATCTGTTTATGAAATATTTAAAAAATACCTAACAGACCGAAGACAGCGGGTCAAAATAGGCGACCATTTGAGTGACGAGGAGACTAACTCTTATGGCGTACCGCAAGGGAGTGTACTGGGCCCCACCCTCTTCCAGGTTTACATAAATGACCTCTGCCAAATCTCGCTGCCATACACATCTATCTATACATACGCAGATGATACAGCTATCCTTATCTCAGGTTCGGACTGGAAGACAGTCAAAGAGAGGGCAGAATACTCCCTACGTATAATAAAGGAGTGGCTCGCACGTAACCTTTTAACACTCAATGTGCTTAAAACCCAGTACGTAGCCTTCTCAATCAACAAAACTACTGCACCTCCGCCAGATTTCTCTATCATTGCGCATGCCTGTAGTCCACTGACCACTTGTGCGTGCCAGTCTATTACTCGCACAAATTGTGTTAAATATCTGGGTGTATATATGGATAGTGGACTGAACTGGGGTAAGCATATAGAATTAGTTACTTCCAGAGTGAGAAGACTAATCCATATCTTTAAAAAGCTGAGAGACTGCACTCCACTGGACAAATTAAAAGGAATCTATCTATCCCTGGTTCAGTCCATTATCCAGTACTGCATTCCAGTATGGGGAGGAGCGGCTAAAACGCTACTACTTGGTCTAGAGAGGGCACAAAGAGCTGTATTGAAAGTGATGTCCAAAAAGCCTCTTAGGTACCCCACAGCCAGATTATACGCTGAGTGTGGGGTATTAACTGTTCGACAGCTCTTTGTGCAAAAATCTATACTAAGAAGACATCGCCTCGTCCTCCCACCTGACCCTAAAAAGCGCAAGAAAGCATTTGTTTGCCACAGTGTCCCTTATAATACCGCTTTTGCCAGGAGACAATTCCACCGCACAAGTTGCAAACTATACAATCGTCTTAACAAAGACTTAAATATTGTAGGACTCCCTTTCAAAATCGTAAAAAGCCGAGTTGCTAAGTGGCTCCAACTTCAAGACTACCAAAAAACTGAGGATCTACTCACATACGTTACCTAACACACACACACACACACACACACACACACACACACACACACACACACACACACACACATACATTCACATAAATAATTAGATACTTTCAGCGGCACTTTTCACTCACTACCGATCAATGTAACATGATTACATAAATGTAATGTAATATTAACCACCACCAAACCACTGTTTTCCAAGATACAAGTTTTTACTTAGTTTGGAAAACAGTAACTGTAACTTTTGTACAATACATTTATACGTAAGCTAGCACCTAAGATAAAGCGTAATTGTAACCATTGTGTCAATAAATACTTTTTTATTTATTTTATTTTATTTTAATACGTCCGTCCGTTGCATGGATACACATATTACTTACACCGACAAAGTGAAAGAATTTTTTTTTTTTATTTTATTATTAGATAGGTCTTTTAAAAACGTTTTGGGGTTGGGAAGACATTTTTTTAGATTTATGCATCCGTTTGTAAAATATTAAGCTTTATAGTGAAAATTTTTGTTGAAGTCAAGTGTCCCCCCCCCCCCTGCCAGCTGAATGATTGATGTTGGGTATGTGACAAAAAACATGGTAGTAGTATATATAGTGAAATTAAAAGGAAAACTGTCACAGCTAAGTAGGCTTTACTAGCTTTCGAATAACAGCTGATCAAATAAGAAGTAACAAAATTTTCGTACAAATTCCTTTGACAAATATTATTAAGTAGATATAACGTTGTAAGTATGAAACAAAAACAACAGAAAACCCACTTAGGCCACATTATTCGGATGGGGGGGACTACGGAACCCTACATTATGCGTGGCCCGACATGCACTTGCCCGGTTTTTCAATATCTTGCGTTATGTAAAACGTATGCACCTAATTACAAAGTATAAATAAATAACTACAATGTAAAATTCTATCAACATTAAAGACAAATAGTCATAGATATTTGTATGATTGAAAGTACAAAGACAAACATTAGACAATAAGTTATTATTAGGACTCACCATTACGACATGACAGGCTGTGATTGTATACAGTACTGGATGATTTATTTTAATATGTAAACAAATTGTTTAGTAAATGAAATTGTATCTGACACCAAAGAGGAAGAGGCTTGAATTTGTACTGTTGAATAGGTAGGTCATTGGGTGATATTTTAACAAGCGAATAAAAATTCAAACTATGGGTTCGAACTTACAAAATGACTGATTATGGCGTACTAAAATACTAATACATATTATAATATAAACCGAGGCCAGAAGCGAACCACCTTTTGGCTACGCAAGTCTCGGGTTCGATCGGAGTCTGGATTTCAAATTTTTCTATCTTTCAAAAATGCATTTATTGTATTTGTAAAGTAATTGGCAAGAAATTCTTATAAAAATTACTTCAATATTCGGCCTGCGACATCATAATTTGTTAAAATGCTCTCTGTAACGAAGCAATAACAAAAGCCGTGATAGTTATTTAACAACCAACTAGATGGCGCTGCGAGGGCCCAATTTCGCGAGCTAAAGTACTAAGTCGGCGAAAGACTAAAGTGGGCGAAAGCATTCGGCGGCCGCTGCCGCCGCACGCTCGCTTCGCCCGCTCGCCTCGTGCACAAAGGGTCACAGTTCTAACCTCACCCAACCTAACCGAATTGATTTAGTGCATTCAATTGTAAGCTGTATGTTACGATTCACAATCTTCCATTACGTATTATTTTCGCCCACTCAGTATTTTTTTCGCCCATATCATCGTCCAAGTAAAACAAATATCTATATTGTAGCCAATGGACACCGTGATTTTTTTTTAAATGTTTCTGGCAGCAGTTACATAAGCACAGATGTCAGAAAACAATTTTTTGCTATTTTTATTAGGATACAATTATCCTAATAAAAATAGCGGCAACTCAGAGATTGCTCGAAATAATTCTATCTTTCTAATATTAAAAAAAAAAAATTACAAATTTGATGAAAATGGTTTTCCGTTGTAATGTTTTAATCGTCAGATGATGAAAAATAAATATAAGACTTCATAAATATTCTAAATCAAATTAAATTACTTATAAAAACCGGGCGACAGCATGTCGGACCATACTCAGTGTAAGGTTCCGAAGCCATTGCCGCATAAAAACAATCCAATTTGAATAATTGTACCAGACGAAGAGCGTATGTTCATGGCACTTACACTTTTTTGTTAAGAAACGCAGTTTTTCGGCAATAACTCAATGACGGACGGTATAAATGAAAGTATTTGTTATACCTTTCTTATTTTTTTTGTATTTTTTGGTCACACGGTTCAAAAGATTAGGGACACACACACACAATTTATGCAACTCACTTATTCAAAAAGTGTATTAGAAACTTAAAATGTTTTTAAAATACCTGTTGAATGATGAGCCACACGTTGAAGTTTGCTTAACATTTTTTTCAGCTTTTGTTACATGTATGGAGCGCCCCTCCCCCCAACATTTATTAGCTATCAAACAACGTAGCGGCTACTACAAGACACCTTGTCACCAAATTTAATCAATATTTATTGTGTAGTCTTTGAGTAAAATGCCTGTGATATACAGGCAGACAGACAGACAGACATGGCGAAACTATAAGGGTTCCGTTTTTTTCCATTTTGGCTATGGAACCCCTAAAAAGGAGTAAAACTGTCTACATATCTATTAGCTAATCTTTGTCAATTCCATTTGTTTTCTGCACATGCTTTATCGGGTGGTACCTACTCATTGTACGAGTATTTTTGGAAAAAGTTAATATATTTGCCGTCAAAACTTACTCAGAAACTGACCTATGAATATAACTCTGCCTCAAGAATTTTCACAACTCTCAACCTTACTAACATAACATCAAATTTTAAAGCACATAATTAACTACAATCCCTGTTGTTACCACGTAGGCAAGTGCCCAGTTAAATTTTGTAAATGTCCAATGCCCTAATTATTTGGACTGCTGGCTTTATAATTTCGTGGTAAAATTGGCTTTGATCTACGCTCATGTACACTGGCGCGTGAAATGAATTTGTTATGTATCGACTAGGCTAGAAAATAGAGCGAAAATTCCACCCTGACATATCACTAAATAATGAGAGTACAGAAGGTGACCCTCATACGATGCGCTCTCGACGCACGACATATCAACCCATATGATGGCCCACTGCTGGGCACGGGTCTCCCCAGTAGAACCTACTGGTATGTAGATCCTGGGGGTAATTGCCATAATCGCCACGCTTGGCGAGCGGGTTGGCGATCGCAGTAAGGCTTTAAGTACGCAGAGGACGCTGCTGCCCGTCCTCCGGAGTGAAATCCCTTAGTCGCCTTGACGACACCCACGGGAAGAGATGGGGTGGTACTATTCTTAAGCCGGCACCACACGGCACAGCCGGCACCACACGGCACGCTCGACGCACGAACTCGTACATAATTAACATCGTTCACCTACACAGAATCACAAACGAAATGTAAACGCGCTTGTTACGTACCAAATAGATTTTATTTATTTATTAAATTAGTGGGTTTCAGGCTCAAAAACTTGTATAGACCAGATTTTAAAATAAATAATAATAATATAATAATAACTTGCGACAACTCAACAACGTCATCTGATCCCAAACTAAGCAGAGTTTGTACTATGGCAACCAGACAACTGATAAACTTACTTATATATTGTTTTTAAACTTTCGCGATTTTTATACATACTTATTAGTTATATTTCGGGACTTAATCGCGTGAATTATTTAAAGGTACGAACCTTTTATTTACCCGACGTTATATATAGAGTCGACCCGTGACCACGATCGGTGCAATTCGATCGAAACGTCGGGTAAATAAAAGGTTCGTACCTTTAAATAATTCACGCGATTAAGTCCCGAAATATAACTAATTACTTATATAAACTAAATACATACATATTATGGATAAACAACACCCAGACACAGAATAAACCATCGTGCTCATCACACAAAGTTTTATCCTGGGTGGGGATCGAACCCACGACCTCTTGCGTAGCAGTCGGATACACTCCCACCGCGCCACAGAGGCAGTATGCATTATATTCTTGTTTTGATTGTGTAACATTTGAATCATTATAATTATTGATTTATATTTTAGTTATTTTTATTTTATTCTCTACAATCAATAAAAGTAAAAAAGTAGAAAAATCAATAAGAAATTAAGTGTACAGAAATGTCACTACCACAATGTTTTTATATTTCTGCATCACACACACCTTTATGAAGGAACCACCTTATGGAAGTCAGAGATGACAGCCCTAGCGCGACCGCCGAGCTTAGGCATAATAAAAATCGAAAAATGAGGTTACCTTCTGTACTCTCTGTATTTTTTGTCGTGATGGTCCTATACTAGTAATCTATATGGAGTATGGGGTATTGAATATGATTGGTATTCGGTTCACGGTAAAATAATAGTGACGTGCGAATAACAAGGTTATGGTTGCATATTTTTCGTAGGTATTTGATTTGCGTTTTATTCGATGCGACGGACTTTCGGACGTGTATGACGTCATACAAACCAAAATCTTGAACTCCTCTGTGACATTACGACTCGAGCAACATATTTTATTCTTCAATCGTTTCAACTCTCTTTTTACGTCGACTTTGTAACAAGTCTAGACCAGGGGTTCCCAAACCTATTTTTACTGTGACTCTCACCCCCCCCCCCCCCTAACCCCTTCCGCTATCTCGCCAAAAAGTACTTACTAGTGGGTGACCCGTTGCCAGCAAAATAACTCCAAATAACATAACATTTTTATTAGAAACTAGCTGTGGCCGTGACTTCGTCCGCGTGAAATTGCAGTGCTGCTTACTCCCTGTACACATTAGGGTGATGATAAATATAAGTTACTTCTTACATCATCAGCTATCTGATAGTGAACGTTCTCTCAAAATTCGTCCAGCCATTTCGAAGTTTAGCCGGAACCAACAGGCAGACGGACAGACCGACAGACAGACAAAAAAACTAAAAACTAAGTTTTTGTTGTAAGTAGGTACCATAAATGCCCTTTCGTATGCATTTAGTAAAAAACTGTTATTTTAACATTACAACCCATTCATAAAAATAGTACAGTACTGTAACGTGAACTTGCTGGCTTTGGGGTGCGTAGCCGGGTTTATTTCTCTCGGGGATGAGGAATCAAACTCTGTTTCATATGCTCAGAACGATATTATATATTAAACAAACTGTAATCTCATTCATTTACATTTCAATCGTTTTATTCGACCATTCGTCTTGACGCTTCCTTCAATTCTCCCGATTGATTTTTATTTTCTTCTTCGTCATTCTTTCAAACTTTTGGAACGTCAAGACAAACAGTTAACAAATAATGAGGTTTTATGCGAGTGTCCGATGCACCTGCCACAAATCGGTACATCTTGATAACGTGAGTGTCACTGGGTACATAAGATTCTTAAGAATCAAAATGGCGGATTTTATGCGCTCTAATGTGCGGCTGAGAAAAAAAATGATTTTCTGGGACCCTTGAGTGGGGTATCAAACCAAAATACTTTTAAAGGCGAGTTCGAAAATGTATATATCCTTTAAGTTTAAAAAAAGTTTAGAGAGAAAAATCATAGAAAAAACAACGGTAATAATAAATAAATAGTTCTTATTAAATCACTTTGTTTCTTACAACGACTAAAGATTACCAAACAAAGAAATAAATTTTTAAATAAAAAAAAACCCGCCTGCAATAATACTGAAACAAGGTATGTACCCTTCATATTTTAATATCATGCAGTCGGAGGCGCAAATTAATTATGATAAAAATATTTAATATCGTGCCTCCTTCATATGGGTTTTTTTTTTATAGTTGATTATTGCTTTTGAAAAAATATGACCGAGAACTGAAATGCAACACAATCGTATGTAGACTCATGCTGTCTGCCACTGAATATAAGGAGAAAAATTGCTATAGAAATACTTGTTAGATCTCAAAAGTATGCATTATACTCGTAGGAATAATATCATCGCTTCATAATTTAATAATTTGATCGATACATGGATTCATCCCTAGCCGTTATCATGACCCAGATATATTTCACTGCAAAACCGCACATAACGAATGAAGCACTAATTGTCCTTTGTTGTATATAATTAATTGCACTGTTGATGTGACCACTATGTCGCTGTGAAATACGTGTCCATTGATAATGATTGTTAAATGGTAATTATTGGTAATGTTTTTTGTGTAAATGACAATTCAAATTACGATCTAGTCTGGAGAGACTAATAAGTAATTAAAATTTAACTCAAACTAATAAAATACTGAGTATATCAAGTTCGTGTTCATTAGCACTTTATTAAAATATATATTACGGGTCTTAATCGAGAGATTGAAAATCTATTGCTGGTTCACGTCTCACTCTCGTCTCCTCTTTACGTTACAATGCCATTCTATTCGATTAGCTGTTATGCCAGTTGTATTTGGGGGTCTGGAACGCTTTTACAGCGTTACTAATGAGCTGTTTCCGTGCCATCCGGGTCTTCAGCTTGTCTTAGGGCGGTAATGACAGAAGGAGGACTGGAGAGTAGATGCTCGCTCAGGGGGTCTCGAACCCTCTAGTGTGTCAATTTGTCCAGGTCATTTGACTGCCCAGTGAAAGAATATGTCACCAAAGTTATTTTAATATAATCAGTCCTTGATCATCTAAGGTTCTAATTGCAGTAAGTTTAACTTTCTATGATGAAGCTCCCTTTAATTAGGTGTGTGATTCCAAAAGCCACTTTGAGACCCGAGGGAGCGAATGTGTGCGAGTGGGCGTCTTAATTAATGCGGTGACTCTAAGGGCCCGTTCCCACTTGTCGCGTGTCGGATCCGAATAAAAATCGAAGGCTCTATTATCAGAACATTTTGCATGGAGCTGTTCACACTTACGACGACACGTTTTTTGTAATGTATCCATACAAAATGTTAATGTCAACGGGCTATTAGCCTGAGATCTACAAAGCATGCTTAGATAAAACTTTGTAAAATAAAAATAACGAAACAACTGCCCGACCGATGACATAGACACGATCTTCTTGACACGAGACATAATCTTCTTAAAATTATATTAAGCTCATGCTCATGACCAATCATTTTAACGATCATCATTACTTTTTTTTATGCAACGTAATGAGAACGCGAGCAGTACAGTAGGTAGTATTTGACTGGCCTGTTGGTCTAGTGGTTAGTGACCCTGACTGCTAAGCCGAAGGTCGTGGGTTCAATCCCCACCCAGGATAAAACTTTGTGTGATGAGCACGATGGTTTATTCTGTGCCTGGGTGTTATTTATCTATAATATGTATGTATTTAGGAATATATAAGTATGTTCATCAGTTGTCTGCTTTCCATAGTACAAGCTCTGCTTAGTTTGGGATCAGATACCGTTGTGTGAGATGTCCCAAGATATTATTATAATTGACGTAGATCAGGCCTTCGCTACAATCTTAATTCGCTGCTTTCGAAAAATTGAAAAAACGTAAGTAGGTAGGTACTTCAGGTTTTCTTTGGGAGCCGCAATAGGTAGGTGAAGCCATGAAAAGGATTATAGACAAGTCATAGGTATTTTATTAGACGATGATGATTCTCTTGTCAACGTTCAGAGAAACTCTTTAATTCTAATCTACCTCACATCAAAATACAATTGCAGATATTCAAAAGCAACTACGCTTTTGAATATCTACAATTTTACTGTAGACCAAAACTGTAACAAACAAACCAATGTTGTTCGTTTTCAACTTTTGAACGCAGCCCCAGAATTAATGCTGCTTGTTTCTAAAAGGCATGTCTTCTAATTTTCCCTAGGTTCGGGTAATTTGAACGAACGGCGGCAATTATAGCCAAATTACAGTCGTTAACATAAAAACCGACCTAGCGCCATTCAGACTACTACCTACTACTAAAGCAGGTGTACCATCGTGCTATTTATTTATTATCTAGCTGACCCCCGCAACTTCGTTTGCGAACGTGATGTAATCTAGCATATAGGTTACCTCGATAAATAAGATATCCAACATTAAAAGATTTTTTCAATTTAATCCTGTAGTTCGTGAGATTATCGCGTTCAAACGTTCGTTCAAACAAACAAATTCTTCAGCTTTATAATATTAGTATAGATGAACCTTATAAACCCAAAAAAGTCAAACCAAACACATTTTTGAAAATACCATAAATTACCAGCGGAACTGCTCAAGCCTTTCACGGATCGCAATTCAATTGCTTTCATAATACTAACTTATTATTATTGTAAGGCAGACATTATTCGGATGGGGGGGGGACTACGGAACCCTACATTGTGCGTGGCCCGACATGACTTGCCGGTTTTATTAAACAGGGTGCTCCAAAACTATGCCACACGAAGGGGAAAGTGCCTTAAATATATATTAGAACATTTTACTGAAAAACAGACTTCATTTTGATTTTAAAAATGAATCGAACTGCATTCAAAGTTTTTTAAGTAATCGCCTGTCTAAAACGGGAATCGAACCCGCAAAATATAAAAAAAGAAACACTATGTATTTTTACGATACCAGTCGAAGGAATCAATCGTTAGGAATATTTTCTTCTAAACAATGTAGTATCATAAATTTAAGGATTTAACATTTAACAAAAAACAATTACACAGAACTGCAACTTAACATAACAAATGCTCAAAGCGTGTTCTATCCTTTAATACGCAAATTAACACACTTTAAACAGCACTATTAGTCGATTTACTATTATTTGCGTTAATAATGTTTTAACAATAAATATAAGTTCCGTTTTTAAATTGAAATCATCGCAAATAGCAACAGAAACACTGTAAAAATGCAATAGTTGGGCCGTCGTGATTAACAATAAAAAATGTATTTTATTAAATGTAAAATTTCATAGCTTTCCCTTTATTTAAAATACTTATTTATTTAAAATACTTATTAAATACTTACTTATTTAAAATACTTATTTATTTAAAATACTTATTAAATACTTATTTGAAAAAAAACAATCCCCATGACTGAAAATACAGGTGCTTTTTCACATTAGGCGGGTTCGGTTCCTCGTTCAGATTGGCGATTATTTAAAATCAAAATGAAGTCTTCTTTCAGCAAATTGTTCTATCTATAATATTTAGGTTACTTTCCCTCCGTGTGGCATATTTTGCGACATTCTGTATAAAGTCAGTAAATCAAGGTCAATTAATTTATCTTTAAGTTCTATACTATAGACAAAAAAAAATAGACAGTGTGAACTTCATTAGATACTCTAAGTACCTTCAAGCAATCTATTTTTTTTTTTTCAGGCGATTAAGAGGCTTGACCATTAGTACGAGATCCAGTCTAATAAATGATATACCCTTATCTGTTATTTGATCCTAACAAAAATTATATAATAGATATTGTTTAGATTAATAAATCACATCATCACGTGCCAATAAGATGAATCAAAACCTAAGGGATACGTCCTGTTGATCTAGAATCTTGAAATTTTCCCAAAAGCAATGACATAAAACTCAAATAAAGGAAAAGAAGTAAAAACCATTAAATTGTAGTTACATCATAAGAAAAACAAGATTGTACAGTACCGTCTATAAGCGAGCTCGACTTGCATTTAACTGTTTTTTATTTTATTTTATGATTATGTTTTTAATAATACAGTGGAATCTATAGTAATATTATAAAGCTAAGGAGTTTATTTAATTGTTTGAACACGGTAATCTCAGGAACTACTGATCTGAATTGAAAAAATATTTTACTGTTGGTTAGCCCATTTATCGAGGAAGGCTATAGGCTATATAACATCACGCTACGACTAATAGGAGCGGAGCAGCAATGAGAAATGTTTCAAAAACGGGGAAAATTTACGCAGACGAAGTTGCGCGAGATAGCTAGTAAGTAATATAATATCATAATCTTTAATATCATAAAAAAACAATCAAATAACTGACGTGTGTATATTAATAATACAATATTACGTGATTTAGCTAGGCAACCAATTGCGATATATCAATCTAGACAATAATAACATTATAATAAAATTATGTTAGGATCAAATAACAGATGAGAGTATATATATCTTAGATCAGATCTTAGACTATTCAAGAAAATACGAACAATTTATAACAGTACCAATATTTCAGAACCAGTAATAACCGTTAAGGCTTAACGAATACCAATATATATTATTTACTGTCAGTTAAGTTAAGCCATTACAAATTTATTATTTCTGATACATGAACAATATTTGTTATTTATTGGAGCAACTCTCGTGATGTTTCTCATATCCAGGGTCGTATCAATCATATGGGGCTCCAAGACTACAGGGCCCCCAACATGCGTTACCAATTGCACCTCCCGTAGGTACCAACGACACACACTGAAGATTCAATTGCTAAGTGCGAGCAACTAACATTAGTCCTTTGGCTATTTGGGCCTTGAGATACCAGACCCCCTAACAAACTTTGATACGGGGCCCGTCGAAGGCAAGCTGCGCTCCTGCTCCAATAAATAACAAATAGGTATCCTTTATGTTTAAGTATAATATGTAGGTACTTATATCAGAAATACAGTACAGTCTGACGATAAACCAAGACTAAAAAGATGATTTATGTGAGTATAACATTTAAGCAAACGGTCACCCATCTATGCACCGACTATGGTAATGTTACTTACGCAAACACTATATCATTCATAATAAAAGAGTTCCTAATTGAGGTACATACACCGACGAGTTACTATAGCAATAACAAATTCGTATACGTAAACTGACCGGCACTCGAATGACGTCATTTAAAGCGATGTTTTGCGTTATTCGCACGGGCGTAAAATCAGCCGAATTGTCGATACATGTTTATTAATTAGTGCCGATCCCAAGACGCTAACCGCACTTAGAAGGGAACTCAGGTGATATCGTTCGCGAGAGCAAATCTGAGCTTCATATACCTATTAACACGTTAAGTGCCCATGCAGTGTTTACACGTGATGTATAATTTTCCTTCACGCGCCGCTCACGTTTCTACTGTTATATTGAAAGTGACGAGTTTTAACGTGATCGGCTGTAATAGACATTGCCGTGTGGTGCCGGCTTAAGAATAGTACCACCCCATCTCTTCCCGTGGGTGTCGTCAAGGCGACTAAGGGATTTCACTCCGGAGGACGGGCAGCAGTGTCCTCTGCGTACTTAAAGCCTTACTGCGATCGCCAACCCGCTTGCCAAGCGTGGCGATTATGGCAATTACCCCCAGGATCTACTGGGGAGACCCGTGCCCAGCAGTGGGCCATCATATGGGTTGATATGATATGATAGACAATAATGATTTAGATTAGATTTTCGTCAGTGTAGTAGGTAAATGTTTATGTGAGTCGGCAACCAGTCAGCGAGTGAGCCGCGCGCCAGCTGGCCCATCCGCTTCATTTTGTAATTAACGTAACAATTTGTTAAGCCCGTTCTAATCAGGCTTCAGGCCAGGACAGAGCATTAGCTCTGCTTTTCTTAAAGTGACTGTCGACATCAGGGCAGGCAAGGATGAGACCAAAGACACAGTTTTTGGCTTTGGTAGATTTCTCCAATGCCGTCTGTCACTATATCTTACTTTTTATTTCTCTCATCTAAGGGTCTCGTCCATTGCTCTTGATTGGTTCTCATCCTATCTTCGGGGGCGCCAGCACTCAGTGCGCCTGAACGATTCTTCGTCAAGGTGGAGCGATCTTGACGCTGGTGTTCCTCAAGGCGGTATTCTTCTTTGCTATTTTCTATTTTTATCGATCTCGTTACAAACGTTCTTCAATGTGTGTTTCATCTTTACGCTGATAACTTGCAATTGTACGCTCATGCAAGTGTGAATGATTTATCTGACCCTATTACACATATTAATGGGAATCTGGATGCTATTAAGTCCTGGTCAGACAGGTTTGGCTTGATAGTAAAAACGTCTAAGTGCCAGGCAATTGTGATAGGGAGTCAACGCATCTTAAGCCGATTTCACACTTACTTGTTGCCACCAGTCATCTATAACGGCTCCATTACCCCTTTAAGGTAATCTGTCAGGGATCTTGGCATTTTACTAGTCGCAAACCTCAACTGGCAAGCTCACGTGACTAATGTTAGTCAGAGGGTTGCGGGTACTCTGTGGGCTTTATACCGTCTGAAGAATTTTCTTCCTTTGAAAACTAAAATTATACTCGTCCAGACGTTGATATTTCTATTGATTGATTATGGTGATGTATGCTATTTTCATCTGAATGCAGAGCTTCTCAATAAATATGACCGACTTTTATAACTGCATTCGATTCATCTTTAATCTTCGTAAGTTCGACCACATGGTCGAACTCACGAAGATTCTTCGAAGTCTTCTTACCGCTCCCAATTAAAATGTTTGTCTATTCGCCAACGACACAGTTTCCGCGCTCTCACTATACTTTATTCCATTCTCAATTTTCCTTCTTCCCCCTCTTGTCTGTAACTTTCAATACTTGTGCTTTACCTACAGCAGAGAGCTTCGATCTTCTAACAATTTGCTCCTCCTAAGTCCTGCTCATTCTTCTGGATTCGTCGGATCCTCTTCCTAATTCAATCTGTCGTACTCTGGAATGCACTGCCCCCCGAAATTAGGATGGCCCCGCTTCAAGTTTAAGACGACGTTCTTACTTTATTCTTCCAAGAATTATTAAGTTGGCAAACTTTGGCGATTTGTACACATTAAAGATATTATAAGCTACGAGTCTTAACTGAGTAATAAAATATTTACGCGATTAAGACCCGTAGTTAATAAAAGTCAATTCCAAGAATTAATTGAGTTATCACGTTAGTATTTCAATCTTATAGCTTTAAACGAGCAATTCTTGTATATGTATACCTATAAATAAATAATCTGAATCTCGACAACGGCTCCAATGATTTAATGAAATTTAGTATGGAGAGGGTTTCGGAGGCAATAAATCGATCTAGCAAGGATTCATTTTTAGAAAATGTCGTTTAAAAAAAATATTGGGCGAAGCTTGGTCATCCAGGTACTGTGTAATTATAGGGTATGTACATTTGTATGTATGCATAACTAGTCCAGCCATAAATACTGTTTCATCATAACTTTTCTTTTTTATTGTATTAGAGGAGCTGCGCTAAATCTTTTTCGCTCGTACTTAGCGAATAGACAAATAGCAGTACGTAGAATTAAAGGCATTTGACGACAATAACTGACTAAAAATTCAACGATCGCAGATGGTTCATATAAGCAAGGGCGTACCTCAAGGATCTATTTTGGGCCCTATACTTTTTTTATTTTTTACTAATGATTTAATTAATTATATTGAACAATTTGATTCTGATATTAGCCTAGTTGTTTTTGCTGACGATACCAACGCGATCATTAGTTCTAAACGCATAGAAGATTTGAGCACAAAAATTAACGCAGCTCTCAGCATGTTTCAAACATGGTTTGTGACCAATAACCTAATTATTAATACAAAAAAGACTAATCTTATTTTATTTAAATCAACAGCTCGGCGTAATAATCAATTAGATATAGTTTTGGGGGAGGAAACAATTGAAATGGTTGATTCTGTTAGGTTTTTAGGTGTACGCATTGATGCCATGCTTAACTGGAAAAACGAGCTGGATGCTATAGATGGCTCCATATCATCCGCCTGTTATGCCCTCAGAAGTTTGAGAGGTGTTGTCAGTATGAACCATTTAAAAACTGTCTATCATGCTCTGGTCGAGTCTAGACTGCGATATAGTATACAACTGTGGGGTAATAGCTATAGGTATAATTGTGACAGAGCATTCATACTACAAAAAAGGGCCATACGAACTATTGTAGGTATTTCACAAAGAGAGTCCTGTCGAGACTATTTTAATAAATTGAAAATATTAACAGTACCTAGCCTATATATTGAAGCAGTATTACACCATTTGGCAAAGAATATGAAGAATTTTGAAACTGAAGGTGAAAGGAGGTTAAGAGAAAATACGAGGACAAACAATTTAAAAAATAAACATAATCCAACTTTAAATATTGTTAAACACGGTGTTCAATATCAAGCAGTAAAACTTTATAATAAATTGCCCCATGAATTGAAGAAAGATATATACAATATGCAACTATTTAAGAGGAAACTCAAACTATATTTACTAGGAAAATGTTTTTATTCCGTAGAGGAATTCATAGCCATGTAATTTTATTGTAATCGAAATAGAAATTGACATTATTAATGAATCTATGTGTACATATTTTAATTTTTTTTTGTTTTTTATTAGTACCTTTTGACTTGTTTAATTTTATAATTATTTACTTGTGATATGTGTCATCTTATTATTTCACAACAGCATGTTTCAAACATGGTTTGTGACCAATAACCTAATTATTAATACAAAAAAGACTAATCTTATTTTATTTAAATCAACAGCTCGGCGTAATAATCAATTAGATATAGTTTTGGGGGAGGAAACAATTGAAATGGTTGATTCTGTTAGGTTTTTAGGTGTACGCATTGATGCCATGCTTAACTGGAAAAACGAGCTGGATGCTAAAGATGGCTCCATATCATCCGCCTGTTATGCCCTCAGAAGTTTGAGAGGTGTTGTCAGTATGAACCATTTAAAAACTGTCTATCATGCTCTGGTCGAGTCTAGACTGCGATATAGTATACAACTGTGGGGTAATAGCTATAGGTATAATTGTGACAGAGCATTCATACTACAAAAAAGGGCCATACGAACTATTGTAGGTATTTCACAAAGAGAGTCCTGTCGAGACTATTTTAATAAATTGAAAATATTAACAGTACCTAGCCTATATATTGAAGCAGTATTACACCATTTGGCAAAGAATATGAAGAATTTTGAAACTGAAGGTGAAAGGAGGTTAAGAGAAAATACGAGGACAAACAATTTAAAAAATAAACATAATCCAACTTTAAATATTGTTAAACACGGTGTTCAATATCAAGCAGTAAAACTTTATAATAAATTGCCCCATGAATTGAAGAAAGATATATACAATATGCAACTATTTAAGAGGAAACTCAAACTATATTTACTAGGAAAATGTTTTTATTCCGTAGAGGAATTCATAGCCATGTAATTTTATTGTAATCGAAATAGAAATTGACATTATTAATGAATCTATGTGTACATATTTTAATTTTTTTTTGTTTTTTATTAGTACCTTTTGACTTGTTTAATTTTATAATTATTTACTTGTGATATGTGTCATCTTATTATTTGTGACATGTCTTACTTGTTATAACTTAATAATAATCTCTATATTTATATAAATACTATTTCAATTTCAATCATTAGTTATACCCACTTTAGCAATTAAGTAGCGATTAAGAATTGAATGTCAAACACAATTGTTTTATTGTTATTGATAAATAAATAAATAATATCAACTTTTTAATTACTTTTAATTTGGAACGCGTTTATTATTTTTAAAAGTTCTTTTGATTTCGCGTCATTTCACATATTTTTTCGTGTTCATTATCAAATTGCAAAATGGATTGGGGTGTTAAAGAAAATAGGATTCGCCTTGCACAAAGTGGGTATGGAGCCAAAGCTTGGTATCAGCCGTATGTTCGTATATCGTGCTATCAACAGATACAACAACACTTCCTCTGTCGAAGACCATAAAAGATCGGGGCGGCCACGTGCTGTTAGAACTACCAAGGCTGTTAATGCGGTTAAAGCCAAAATCGTCGAAATCCATTATTAAGCAAAAAAGCTTATCGCGAGAAATGAAGATTACCGCTAGGACTCTGTCGCGTATTATAAAACAAGACCTGAAGCTCAGTGCTTGTCGTTGATATACAGGACATGCTATAAAACAATCTTTACAATTAAAGAGAGTGGATCGATCAAAACGCCTTCTGTCGCGATACGCAGGTGAAGGGCACAGAAATATCCTCTTTACCGATAATAAAAAAAATCACGATTGAAGAGGTGGACAGATGTTCCGTGAGCACTCGCACCATAAACGACTTAAAATTAACGTTATGGCGCGACTCCAATTTCTCCACCCTCAAGGTCCACTTGGTCTTTATTCTGAGGTACTCCACAAGTTCCTCAGTCTTTGTGGCATGATGCAGACAAGACACATATAGCTGCGTCATTGGTTTTGCCTGACGCTGACGCAGTAACATATTGGGTCCTACTACACTGGTTGCTGCTGGAGGGTTTTCTCTGATCCTTTTCGACTTTTATGAAGCCCTCGGCGTCTATCTACCAGAGGTCAGCCTCACCCTCGTGGACGCGCTGGTGTTGGTGACGCCGCCGGTGAGAAAAACTCATCGCTCGAACTCGACGCAACTACAGCCGCTGGTGTACTCTCCAACCTGACGAGATCCTGGCCAAACGGCTGCGAGGCGGAACTAGGCAACGAGTCGCCCTTGATTTGGCTCTTGTCCACATCGTCAGTCAGTTCATTTATTTAGTAACACAGGTGTCATCATTACATAAAGTCCACATTGCACAGCATAATTTATTTGTAGTTCCACATTTTACGGTCATTTTTAGTTGTTTACTTGCTATGTATATTAATAAATATTATAAAAAATATATTATGAAAAGAAACTGATTAATATGTTTTGTGGTTGCCATGGTTATTTATTGGTTATTATTATTATTATTATTATTGCTACATGTAACAAAAACTCGACGTGCGGCACATTATTCGACAGATATTTTAAAAACTTTATTTGATTAAGTGAATATTTTTGTAAATAATCGCTCCGAAAGTTGCATAAATTGTGTCACCCTTATCTTTTGAACCATTTGAACAAAAAATATGACAAAAATCGCAAAGGTACCGCTTAACAAATACTTTAAATCAAAATTACCGCTGCGATATACCGCCATTAAGTTATTGGCGAGCAACTGCGTTTTTCAACAAACGAGCGTAAGTGTCATGAAAATACGCTCTTCTGCTGGTGCAATTATTCTAATTGGATTTTTTCATACGGCATCGGCTCCAGAACTCTACACAGAGCATAGTCCGACATGCTCTTGCCCAAAGTTGGACCTCGGGGTTGGCCTATTTATTTATTAGGGACAAAAAACAGATTCATTTTGGCATTTGATAGAAAAAATAGTTTTAAAATAAGATTGTGAACATGTAACCCACACCTCTGTCCACGAGTTATGTATCAACTTATAGAATATACAAAGTAAACAACCTACTTAAAACATTTGGTTAATTGTGTAAAAATAAAAGTCTCTATGACATTACTTCTTTACGCCTGCATGCCTCACCTCATGGGCGTACCAGGGGAATCCGAAACTCCCGAGATATGAAACTTCCCCCCCCCCCCATCCATTCCTAAAATGTGGGTGTAGGTAACCGGTGTTGACTCAATTGATGACATTAACCTCCCCTTCCCCGCAATCTGTACAGTCCCTAGGTCAGATTTTTTTTTTTTAAACAGATGTATGATCCTGACTGTGGTGCCTTCCCTCGCTACTCTGCCCGACAAACGGCGGATAGCCTAATGGCTAAGGCATCTGTCTCGCAATCGTGTGGTCGTGGGTTCAAATCCTACCCATTATACTACCGACGGGAACCCACTCTTAACACAAGCCATTCAGCTTAACTGGAGGGGTTTACATGATTGTTAGTAATGAGGGACCACAATCCCATTTTTATTAGAACACCTTTTAAAATACTTATATTTTATAACCAAAATTTTAAAAATAAATCGGGCAAGAGCATGTCGGCCCATGCTCAGTATAGGGTTCCGCAACCATAAATAATTGCATCAACAGAAGAGCGTATGTTCATGGCACTTACGCCCTTTTGTTGAGAAACGCATGTTTTTCCGCAAGAACTCAATAACTGTATATTCGATCATGTTCAAAATAATTTTACTTTAAAGTAAAATTATACCTTTGTGATTTTTTTCATATTTTTTGGTCACACGGTTTTAAAGTTAAGGGGGGGGGAGGGGAACCATTTCTGCAAGTTTCGGAGCGATTATTTCCAAAAATATTCACCAAATCGAAAAAGTTTATTAAAGATCCTCAAATGTGTTTGAAAGACCTATCGAATGATGTATCAAAAGTTGATGTTTGCTTAAAAAGAAAGACAGTTTCTGTTACATGTATGGAGTGCCCCCCTAAAAATATTTATTTCTATTATTTAGCTATTAAACTAAGTAGCGGCTAGTACAAGACACCTTTTCATTAAATTTCATCAATATTCTTTGAGTAGTTTTTGAGTCAAATGCCTGTGACATACGGACAGACAGACAGACAGACGGACATGATGAAACTATAAGGGTTTCGTTTTTGCCATTATGGCTGCGGAACCCTAAAAATGGTTGCCATAAGTAATGCTTAAGAGATAGATATGTCGGAGAATTATTGAAACGCTAATTGATATCCCTTGACCTAGTATCTATTTTGATTAATAAGCAAGTCTATTGACTCATTTAATTCTAATTCGGCAGTCTTACTCAAGCTGTTGTAGCGACACGTCTTCAGATAGACGTTTTTTTTTTATATAGTCGTGTGTGCAAAGTATTAGTGTGGTTATAGAGTCAGTGATGCAGTGGCATTTGTGTAATCGAAATGTAATCATTTCAATTGGAATAGTTGGTGGACTTTACCTTGCTCGAAGTATCCACGCAAGGTAAAGTCCACCATTACCATTTACCATAATGTTAATTCGAATATTGAGCCGCATATAGCTCATACGGCCTGGCGCTTCGACATCAGAAGCGGGATACTAGATCCTCTCGAGCAAACCTAGAGCAAACTGAACAAAGGCACGTAATCGTAATTGTCAAAAAAAAGTGCTTATCGCGTGTGATATTTGTGTATTGTGTGGATGTGCTGGACCTTATTCTACGTCCATTTTGGCGTTTTGTGCGATCGACGCGGATCTCTGGTACTTGAGTGGTTCTAAGAGTCTGTTCATGGACATAGGTGAGTCGTTCTTGTTTTATTATGATTTTGACGCAGAGTACTGTTGTTATGAGTTTGAGAAATAGTAGCCACTGAACTATGCAATAATCGATTAAATGAGTGTCACTAGTAAGCGAAGCGAAAATTTTCAAATCTTAACCGTATAGTGTAGTATAGCACCGTTATAAATTTTATCTCGCGTGTGTAGTCCCGTTACCTTAGATAATTGTGAGGCGCGAGACAGGGTTATTTCACGATTGAGGCGAGTAATGTACTACTTAAAACGATGTTCGTAAAACCGTTAAATTTAATTAATTTTCGGTTTCTTTGCGTATGGTGTATAACCTCTCATGTGACACGTGGCTAATTAAAAATTCTGTTTCGTTTAAATTTTGTATTTATACTGTATTTATTGGCGGAGGCATTATAATTTAATGAAGTTCATTATTCTTATCTTCTTGCAGTTGTACAAACTAATACAGTGAAGTAAGAAATAGTGACTTTTATAAAAAAAAATGTGCCTATAGATGGTATTCGGTGTGGTAGTGCGTTTCTTAAAGGGGCCCAAAATTTTTATAATATTTTTAATATAAAGCCATTTTTGAGTAAATGCGAATTTAAAAAAAAAAACATTAATGCAAGAAAAGACGGAAATTACTCTCATCGATGCTTGATTATTACTTAATTAACGTATAGGAGAAAGTATAAATACTTAGGTGATTTTTATTAAAAAGGTGTGCCAATGGGTGGTGTTAGGTGCAGTATAGCGTGGCGGATAGGGGCGGAATTTCTGTAATTTTTTGTAGTAGTATTTATACTGTCGTAATCACAACTATAGAACCAATCAACCATTATTAGTAATGTGAACATTTTAACGTGTGTGGTTTTTGATAGCGTGAAATCGTAAAATGTAAAACGTGAAATTTTAGTTAATACATGGCTGTTGAACCGTTACCTAATGTCCCAAGCTAGTACTAGTACCTCTAATGGGAATTTCACCGAGAGGTTCAGTGTGGGGTTCACAGAGGAGTCCAATGTGGGGCCAATGTGGAATCCATCTAGGTGTCCACCCATATGGATCAACTGTAGGATCAATAGTGGATCAGCTGTGTGGTCAGCAGTGGATCAACAGTAAGGTCAATAGTGGGTCTACTATGGGGTCTAAGACAATATAGCTGGTTAAGCGATAATGATACCGCTGGTTAAGCGGTGATCTTTTAGTATCGTTGATTAAACAGTACGGATCTGTCACTAGTTATCTGATGGGTTGGGTAACGCTGGTTATATAAGCTTTTGTAACATTATGTTAGTACTGGTTAAGCACTTCCTGGATAGTTTTTATAGTAATGTAGAACACGGTAGAACACTGTTAAGTACTATGTTTGTCATAGGGATGACTATGTTTGTGTGATAGTCACAGGGATGACTATGATTATGTGTAGTGGTCACAGGGATGATTATTATTATGTGTAATAGTCACACACAATTTTGTTTTAGTTAAATCAGATTTGATACTAAGTATGAAGTTCACTTCGATGGTAAACCTTTTGTGTTACAGACATACACCCAAGGACGGGTGATGGTCAGGAAGGTTAATAAGTTGAAGAATTATTAAAATGCTAATTGATTTTTGTTGGCCTAGTATCTATTTTGATTAAAAAACAAGTATATTGACTCATTTAAACATGGCCGCCGCAAGATGGCGTGTCTTTAATTTGACGTTTACATTTGAAGTACCGGTAGTGGGGTAGTGAGTCTAATTCGGCAGTCTTACTTGAGCGGTCGACGCGACAACATATCTTCCGATAGACGTCGCTATTTTTATAGTCGTGTATGCAAAGTGTTAGTATGGTTATAGGGTCAGTGATGCAGTGGCATTTATGTAATCGAAATGATTAGAATAGTTTACCTTGCTCGAGGTATCTGCGTTCATATGATCGATTACCATTTACCATAATGTTATTTCGAATATTGAGCCGCTATGAGAGGAACAATAATTTGACTATACACAGTTTTTATGTATCTTTTACCGTTTTCGCAGCGTTTTCTGAAAGCTGCCAAGACGCATTATTTCTGCTGACGTATACGTCAACTAAGTCAGCAAAAATTGTGCGTCTTGGGCGGCACTAAAGTTATGACGATATCCCTACAGACATTAAAGAACAGTAAGTGCCAAATTGACGGTTTTGAGTTAATAACATGATTGGAATCAAGATTTGTTTTATTTCTTTGAGTTTTTGTTTTATTACTTTTAATTATTTAGAACTCTTTAAAAATATATTTTTTATTTTACTTACTCATAGTCAAGGTCATCTATATTATTAAAGGTAGTCAAATTACTAATTAAAAAACAGTAACAATGCAAAAATTGCGTAATTATAAGTATTAACTGATTAAAATACAGTATTCGCATATTTTTTTTACTGCATGATGATTAGTAACTTCTTGAAAGACGGTACTATAAAAAACTAAATAAAATACAGTAAATGTGAATTAAATACAACCGCCTGTACTTCCGAAGTCTGGATTTTTTTTCATGATAACCAGGTTGGTTGGTCTGTCAGTGCAGTTGTGGTTGTTGTACATGGCTAACTACCTAAAACAATATAATATCGCAGCGATTATTGAATTTTAGTGCATTTATTACCTTGGAAGTAATTTGAAGTTCCTAGTTTAAGTACAATATCAGCTGTATACTGTACTTTAGACAGTATATCATTACTCAATATTCAATGTGTTTTCAGTATAAACATAAGTTTTTAAATAACCTACTGTGTTTAATTGGTAGATCACGATACAACAAAATAACAATTTACTGTATAGAGTACAGACATCACAGCTGTTACTGTACTGTAAGTACAGTCCAATCATAATTTTCTCTTTTTTGCAAACTAACTTAAATTATTACATAATATTATTGTGTTTTAATTGGTGGGAATGTATATCTTAAGCTAGCGATGTACAAATGATGCTTAGCGTTATGCGCATATGTACCTCTATTCAATTGACGAACTGAAGACAAACATTATTGGCTTTAAAAGTAGAAACATTATATTCCAAATTTTATGTCTGACGTTCATAAGTGGTGCATTTTGTAACCTAAGTGAATTGAAGCTCTCTAAATATCAATTTGAAGACCGAAAGACGATGGCCGAAAGGCGAGTGATGAAGCCTATTCTCCGACCTATGTCGCCTCAGATAGGCTTAGGTTCCGAAAAGTTCCAGTTGGAACTTTTCAATCGTTTCACATCGCTAGACACCAATAGCACAGTTGGTGACATAACCGACACAGTGGTCAGAACTAGTCAGAAGGCTTCAAAATGTATCTCAAAGGTAGGGCAAATATTTGATAATCTTGAACTTGAAATAATGAATTAATATGTAATTATATATTACTAGCTGTCGCCCGGGTTCCAGCTGCGTGGATGTCGGATAGGGGTCGTCCAATAATTACGTGAGGTGTTCAGGGGGGAGAGGAGAGGTGGTCGAGCCGAATCTCACCAAATCTCACGTGGAGGAGGAGGCAAAACTCACGTAATTTTTTTCGCAAGAAACCATTACCAGTTTTAATGGGATCTTGCGAAAAAAATTCAAAGATAAAAAATGTTTAAGCGAGTTTGATATCCATTGCTAACTCCCCCCCTGCCCCCTGACTCTCACACTTGCCCAGTGTTTAGTCAAATGTGAAATCTATGTGAGATTGGGGAGGGGGGAGTCTTGCCAAAATTTCACGATATCTCACCAGTGGCGTCTAAAATTCACCAAAATCAGTTCAAGTACTTTATGAACGCGCCCTTATCGCGATAAAATCTATCCTATGTCCTTCTTACACGATATCTTACCAAAGGGAGGGAGTCTAAAATTCGCCAAAATCACCTCACGTAATCTATTAACGCCCCCTTATCGCGATAAAAACTATCCCTTGTCCTTCTCACACGACATCTCGCCAGAGGAAGGGAGTTTTACATTCACATTATATAACACTTATATAACCATTTAAGGTATGTTATCACTTCTTAATGAATTTATTTTATAAAATCTATATAATACTAGCTGTCCCGGCGAACTTCGTACCGCCTAATTTTTTTATTGAATCGGTTTCAATTGTGAATCTAAACCATCCTCGAATCCCCTTGAACTCACACAAAAAAATCATCAAAATCGGTCCAGCCGTTTAAGAGGAGTTCAGTGTCATACACATGCACACAAGAAATATATATATAAAGATAAAAGGAGAAGCTTACTGACTGACTGACATTTCAACGCAGGGTCTAAATTAAAGGGAAAAAAACTTAAAAAAAGATTGAAAATGCTTCCGACTGCATGATATAAAGTTATCTTGTTTAAATAAATTAAAGAAATAAAAATGCCGCTTGCTTAAAAAAGATTGGAACAAGATAACCTTAAATCATTCACTCGAAGGCATTCATGAATCCCATGTGAACGTACTAAAATGCCTCCGACTGCATGATTTAAAGTTATCTTGTTTCAATATTTTTTGAAGCAGCGGGTTTATTGATTTTTTGAATTTATTTTTTTATTTAATACTTTTTAGTGCTTAGTTGTAAGACGTAACGTAATGTAATAATTGTAACTACTAAAAATTTGAGAGAAAATAGTTGATAACAAACTTTAAATCGCTATATATCCTAAGCGGTTATTTTAAGTGAAAAATTTAAGGAACCTTATCATGATTTTAAAATACCTACTCGACCATACCCCACAATACATGTTTGTTGTCTTCATTTTTTTTCTCTATCCGCAATTTAACGTCTGGCTGTCGCCATTCACGCATTTGGCCTGTATAGTGCCACAAAGGAACACAGATACATACATAAACGTCATACACACTACCGTCCGCAGTCGGGTAATAAACAGTAACATGTTATTACATTTTTCGAGTATTCTTATGGCAAACGATTGTACAGTCGGCCGATAAATAATTTTGATAAAGTACGGTAACAATCCCTGTAAGTTGTAAACAACTATATATTTAGTTTGGTGGTTATATTCCCATAAAATGTTCACAACCAATAAATTAATGAATTTTGTAATAATTTTGCATCCCCGTGATATCATACAATATGTTTTATCTTGATAATAATACTAACATGTTTACAAACAATTAACAATTTTTTCACGAAATAATCCAAACTCATATTATTGAAACAATGTGAAAGTAGCTCTGTCTATCTGTCTGTTACGCTTTCACACTTAGACTGCTGAAGCGATTTAGATGAAATTTTGTAATTTGGTATGAAGATAGGAGTCGCGGCGGAGCTAGTGAAGTATAAAGGGTATTAGCCTGTTACAGCAACTATTTTTTTGACCTCTAAATACCACATAATACATGTAAAAATATTGTGAATTACTACAATAAAATCTATATGTATATATAAATCAATGTTTGTCTGTATGTCCTCTATGCGTTTCGAAACCGTTGATCAGATTGTGATGAAACTTTAGCAGAATGTTCTGGCAAGGCTGGCGAGTGTTCCTGGCTTTAAAAGCCACAACGAAGCGTGGCCGAGTTCAGCTAGTATGTAATAAATATAATAATAATAAATTCTTGGGAATTTTCATTTATAATAATGGCGGCCATTACAAAGTAAATGTTCGCAAACAACAATTTAGGTAATTGCTTGATGTCAGTATTCAACTATTCTTATATTCATCACAATGAGATCTATAGAACAGTCAAGGTAGGTATTATACCCCGAATTGCCATACATTTGTACAAATTACCTCTGATTTCAATCCACTCTTATGAAAAGGACCGTTGTGCGTAAGCAGAAACTTCTTTTCTTTATAATCTTTCGTTTTTCTGGTTACGTATCCATCATTCATCATGATTTATTTTCTAACTAGTACAAATTTTTAAAAAAGTTCTAATTTTTTATTTATAACTTGCGCAAGCTTGCGCTTGCCCAAGTTTACTTGGACGTGTGTGGCAGCATTGCGTTCAAGTTTCATTAGCCGCCTATCAGAGTTAAGTCCTAATAAACCTATTTTTTAAGTTCCTTACAAATAAATAATGCGTAATAAAATTTCTCACCTCACAACTCACCCACCGCGTAGCCGCCGAGTAACGAGTATGTCGTTGTATGGTACCCGGTCAAAGTCATGTTTCACATGTTCCGGTTGACTTTGACCGGCGAGCCGGTCGCCGTAGTGTACTCCGGACGCACCGACCGGTTAGCCACTTTCTACTGGACGCCGGACGTCTTTCGGACGGATACCAGTAAGCTGTGTTTAGACAGAGAGACTAAAAAGGCGAATGAGGTAAGTATTAAGAGTAGAGTAGTAAGATCAGTGGCAATTAATACCCTGCACAACAGCACCATAGAAGACAAAATGATGGCAATGCCATCTAATGTCATGCTATCCGAATATAGCTTTGACAAGCTATTTAAAACCACCATTCCGGACAGATTGGAATGGGAAAAAGGAATACCTGGTATGTACAGATGGTTCGAAAAAGGATGGACTTGCAGGGGCCAGATTCCACGGGGACAACCGAAGGTCAAAAGATCCTGCAACCTCGGTCAACATGCCACCGTTTTCCAAGCAAAGCTCTTTGCGCTGCTCTGGGCTGTGCTCAGGAGAGCCTGCAAAAAGACTATGAGAATAAAACTATATCTATCTTTACTGATAGTCAAGCAGCTATTCTAGCTCTAGGCTCACAAAAGATGGATTCTAAACTCGTAATAGAGTTTGTCCAAACCCTAAATAAACTCGGTAAAACCAATAAGGTAGCGCTGAGTTGGGTACCTGGGCACTGTGGCATCGAAGGAAATGAAGTAGCCGACGAACTAGCCAGAATGGGGGCAGAGGGGAGAGCGTGGGGACCTGAACCCTTTTGCGGCATACCCATGTGCTCCATTACCAACTCGCTCAAAAGATGGGGGCTAAACCAAAGCATCAAGCTATGGTCAAAGTCATCAGGTCAAGAGCACTCCAAAGCGCTCTAAGTGGGCTTCAACGCAAGGTTTACTAAGGAGGCACTTACTATGAGTAAGAACCAAATCAGAATTCTTACCAGAACCCTAACCGGGCACTGCAGACTAAACAAACACATGTACAAGATGCGTCTAAACGATACTAATGTTTGCAGGTTCTTCCACAAGGATGAGGAAACACCTATACACATCCAATATGGCTGCGAGGCAATTCACCACACTAGAAGCCAGCACCTAGGAGGGCACTTAATTACACCTGACGACGTTAAGGCCACTCCACCAAGACATTATAGTCGACTTCATGGTCAGACTAGAACTTTGAGATATATTTTAAGGAAGAAAGAGGTGTCACAATAGATCTTTTAGGTTGCAGCGACTTCCGGGCAACACATCCCGGCCTCTATCCAGATACAATACAATGCTAGAAACTTCCACGTTATTGAGTGTCAGTGTCTGTTGTTGTGTTATTCCAATTGTGAAAATAACAATATACTGACAGGTAATTATGCTCAGCTGTATATATTATACATTAAATAGTTAAAATAATACTCGAATTGATTCATATTTTATCACACAGCAAAAAAACTAATCAGAAAGACAAATATGTGCTAACAGTCTGTTCCATGTTAAAGTAAACTATGAACATTAACAAACATACACGCTAGTTGCTGAGTTTAATTAAACAGAGAAAATGCACCATATTTGTGTAGGGTAATGCATTCAGTTACGCAAACAAAAATAGCGACGGAGGGACCTTCACTCGAATCCATCTAGTGATGAATTTACACATTTGCCGAAAGTAGGCTATTCGAATTTTGCCGCCCCTACTTTAATCTGTAATTTGATATCCTTATATCGGACAAAGCAAAGGGCTACATGGAATGGGGTTTTTAAATAATAAAAAGTATATAAATCAACATAAAAAACTTTACAGGAATTTCAAAGAGAGTCCCACTTTCACAATTTAAATTTGAAAGTTTCCAAATGTCAATAAATCAAGCTTATGCACTCACAGAAAGATCGCCTGAAGAGGAAATAGAACAAATTTATAAAAAATCGAAGCTGCTCTTGCACTCGCTGATGAGAAGGTTGTGGTAATGGGAGACTTCAATGCAAAAATAGGCTGTCCAAAAACAGATCACAGTCCAGTTATGGGACAATACGGATTCGGACAACGTAAGAAAGAGGCGACCGACTGATCAACAATGCGTTTCAAAACAAACTGTCCAAAATTAACACTTTTTTTTTTTTTTTAAAGGTGTCTGTAAAGTCGGTTTACTGACGATAGTTGAACGTGACAACGTCATTAGAAAATACTGATGGAATGGTTTAATTTTTCAAAAGTATATTTTTATTTTATTTGTTTGATAGATATTTTGTATGGATATAGAGAAGGAGGTAAATGGAAATCACAATTGAATTGATGAAGTTACATTTATTTGTACGCATAAATACAATTATGTCATTTATTTATTTATTTTTACTATGTACATAGTTTTTACGAAAACATGTAAATGTATTATTGTATAGTAGCTGTCCACACGGATGCATCGCTCACTCAAGTAGGAGAGCAAACGCGAAGGCCGATTCTGCCTCTTTGTCGCTCGTTCCGCACTCTCGCTTGCACCTAAATGGAACGCCTCAGAGCGAGGTAACGCCTCATGAATCATGTTTTTTCGTGCGTTCAGCCGGCTCCATCGAATTATAAGACGTTGTCACGTCAAAAGCAAACAATAATGGACCTGGATCTCACCCGATCAAAAAACCAAAAACAAAATCGACTTTATAATGACAGACAATCCCAAACTAATAATAAATATGGAAATACTCAGTAATATACAATTTCCTTCTCTTCTTCGATTACTTTTAAACAAACCTACTAAGAGCAGAAAAAAAATTATAACACCAGTACGCATTCCGAAAACCGAAGAAGATATTAAAAACTATGATAAAAGTCTGCAAACACACATAGAAAACAACAGGACAGAATTAAACGACGTTCAGACCTACTATGATCTCTTGGAAAAAGCATCAAAGACAGCTTGAATAAACAGAACTCAACTCAAACAAAACAATATAAAATATTCAGTAAAGACACAGAACAAATAATAAAAAGGCGTAGCGAATTAATAAACACAAAAAGTAAAAGGAAAACATTAAAAACTAACTTAGTAAAATATATAAAGAAACCAATAGACCAATCTGGAAAGACTACAGTAAACATAGACATGAAATTATTACACGAAATATCATCAATTTCAGAATTATCAACACAAAATTACACATAAATGAAAATCTTAAAACAACAAAAGTCATAAAATGGAGACAATTATTTCTGGTTTTATTAAAATCTAGAGTAAACTAATTACATAACTTATAAAGATCTTCAATAGTCCATCTTTTGTCAGTGTAACGTGCTATGTGTCCAGCCCACTTCCACTTGAGTGTGAGTGCATGTGTCTTATATTTTCACTCTTTACTTTATGCATCAGTGATTTTGATTTTTTGTCTGATATTTTCACTCTTTACTTTATGTATTTTTCTAATTTTCAGTATACTCCTTTTCATTGTTCTTTGACGGCATAATATGATTTTATTTTATTTGTAAATAACCACCCAAAAGGGGAAGAAATGTTGGTAGACCAATAAGACGGTGGGCTGACGACATCGTTAACACTGCGGGAAACAATTGGATTAAGTTGGCCAAGGACAGAGAGTCATGACAGAAGCTGGAAGAGGCCTTTACCCAAAAAGGACCATATTTCAATTAATAAAGACTAACCATATAAAAATAATATCAACAGTACTACCGACGAGAATCTACTCCTAAAACAAGCCATTGAGCTTAGCTGGAGGGGTTAAGGCGCTTCCCCGTGCAAAATCCAGCGCTTGCCGTTTTTTGTGCACTTTTGTGGAGCTAGATAGCTCCACAAAACTGCACAAAAAACGGCAAGGCATAAAGAGCAGATGCTCTTTATGCCAAAGGAAATATCAACTAATAAAAATACATTAAATTTCTACGTAATGTTGACTCCAAAATGGTAGATTTTGTTTTTGTTAAAGGAGTATAACGTTTATTTAATCTCCTCACAACGAAACCACAGAAACGAGATATAATTATTGACAAAATGCATCTCCTCGTAAAGTACCATTTTCTTTGATTTGCTACTTATACTAATGGATAGGCAATTTAATAAAAAACATTATGCTAGAAACATTTTTTTCAAACGACCAAAATTTTATTTTATAAAGATTTTATTCCAAAAACTGAACACATTCGCTACGGTGCGACGAAGAGCGAACGAATGCTCAAGGTTAATTGGTCAGGGAACGGCCTAAACAGGATTGCTAGTAATATGGGACTATAATCCCACATTGCTAGTTATCTTTGAAAAAAAGAAATCGAGGTAATATGTATCACAAGAGACACAATTCCACCACTACATATTATAAATGCGAAAGTATGGATGTATCTATATATATCTCAATCACGCCAGAAAGTTGATGGATCTGGACAAAATTTGACACAGAGATAGTAATACAGACAATAGAAGATTTTTTCTTGCATTAAATTGCAGGAGTTATTTTTTTTAGATAGGTTCAGCATTCAGCTCCTTGACAACACGGACATAGTGAGAAGACGAAAAGGACCAAACCTTATAAGTTAGTGTAGTGACCATATAGGTATAGCATGAAAGTGCAGTGCAGAGTAATCAATGAACACAAGAAAAAAATGTCTTTATGTTAATAGAAACAATAAGAATAATGTTAATGGACACCTGAATTTAAAATAATATTTTTAGTAGTTTACATCAAACTCAAATTACTTATTAGTCACTGTAGACTATATTGTAATTACAATGAGTAACATCGCTGTTCATCATTACAAAAAGAGTTCAGTATGACGTACTGAATGTAAATGCACAAAATACTTACGAATTAGCTGGGCGGAAGTGCCACAATTTTGTCATAACCGTTTCGGCCTATATCTCCGTAACCGTTCACTTGAGGCCAAAAATGGTAATGACCTTTATTGTAGGTAATTAAATTTCTTATCTTTTTTGTTAACAAATTTTTTTGTATGTCAAGAACATAATTCTCTATTGCCTGTACTATGGATTATAATCTGACACACTTTTAGCCAGGAAAAATGTGAAATTTCCACGCGAACGGAATCGTGGGTTACAGCTAGTTAAATAAAGGGTCTTTCAAATAGAGCGGGTCGATATTAATAATCTGTGGCGGCCATTTTGATTTGGCGTCATCTGTCAAATCTGTTTTTTCTTATTCAGTCACTGATGCCAAATCACCATGGCAAGTTACACGGTTGAACAGCATGTGCAAATGATAAAACTTTATTATCAAAATGAGTGTTCGTTAGTGAAAACGTTGCGCGCATTGCGCCCATTTTACGGCAGACGCGGTGGCCCTTCAAAGTCTACTCTCCAACGATTGGTGACTAAATTCGAGACGACCGGTTCGGTAAACAACCAACCAACACCTTTACGTCAAAGGAACGCCAGATCGGCCGAGAACATCGCCGCTGTACGTGAGAGTGTTCAGGAGACTCCGAAGCAGTCGATTTCTCGCCGTGCACAAGAACTCGGCCTTTCGCAGACTTCAACTTGGAGAATTTTGCGTCGGGACTTGGGTCTGCATCCATACAAGATCCAACTGACCCAGGAGCTCAAAGTTAATGACCATAGACAACGCCGTGTGTTCGCTGAATGGGCGTCGGAACGCTTGGAAGAGGACCCCGATTTTGGCCAAAAAATAATCTTTAGCGACGAGGCACATTTTTGGATGAATGGTTTTGTTAATAAGCAAAATTGCCGTATATGGGATGACCACAACCCACATGAGGTTCACCAGATAGCAATGCATCCACAAAAAGTAACTGTTTGGTGCGGATTTTGGTCTGGCGGCGTCATTGGTCCGTACTTCTTCGAAAACGAAGTTGGCGAGGCCAGCACCGTCAACGGTGAGCGCTACAGATCAATGATAAACAATTTCTTTTGGCTTAAATTGAACAATATGGACGTGAATGACATGTGGTTCCAGCAAGATGGCGCTACTTGCCACACAGCGAACGACACAATCGACATTCTGCATGAACGGTTTGCGGGTAGGGTTATCTCTCGCAGAGGTGACGTGAATTGGCCACCAAGATTTTTTCTTGTGGGGTTTTCTGAAGTCGCAGGTCTATGCCAATAAACCACATTCGACCGTTGCCCTGAAAGCCAACATAACGCAGGCCATCGCTCAGATTCAGCCGGATCTATGCAGCAGAGTCATTAAAAATTGGACCTCTCGGATTTGTGCCACCATGCGAAGCCGCGGCGGACATTTGAACGATGTCATATTTCATGCATAATGGCATAAACGGGCCTTTCAAATAAAAAATAAATTTCGTTAATATCTCACACACATCTAGTTTTATTCAATTTTAACATCGACCCGTCTTTGTTGAAAGACCCTTTATAATTTAACGTAAAACATAAGACACCTTGCATGGCGGATCCCATCTTGTCTCTTAATACAAGGAACATTGAAACTATTTCCTAACTGTGTTTGAAATAGGTGAGACCACACCACAGAGCAGACAGCAACGCCGGGACTTAACAATATCTACAATGTCTTCATCATGAAGTACTCGTGTATACGTCCGTTTTTTTACGTTACGTTTGGGGCTGAGCCGATTTCGAAACGGTTTTTTTGCGTTGTATAAGTCTCATTGCTGGGCATGTTTAAGTTAAGTTACAATGTTACAGACCGCCAGAGGGCGCTACAGTACACCCGTTTGTTTCTGAAAAAAGGGCCAATCCCATCTTTTTATTATTAAAACAACCCCGACGGATTTTCATAGGTTACTTACCACCTGTTAGTCAGAGGGGTTTTAAAATTTTATACTATACTAGCTGTGCCCGCGACTTCGTTCGCGTGGAAGTTGGGTTTATAATAAGGTAGTTTATGTTACAATTTAACTTCTGTGTAAAACATATTGGAAACATGCTCCACAATGCTCTGTGGCATCATCAAATCAATCAGGGCCCGACCTATGGCAAGGCAAGCCAAGCAAATGCCCAGTGCAGCAAAATGAAGGGCGACAAAGTTTATGGCGCCAGACGGTTAGAAGACAAACTATAATAGTATTTTACCAAAATGATTTGCATCACATCAAATATTACTATTATCGGTTTCGGGTTAAATGAAGTCCGAAACCGCCCAAGTACTCGCGCGAAATAGGGCTAGTGTGAGATAAGTTTTTAAAAAAATGTTTTTAAAACATTGCATTCCCGCGGTACTGTGAAGCGTGTTCAAACAAACAGACAACATTCAAACGTTTCTAAAAGATATACTGAATTAGTATATCTTTTAGAAACGTTTAGTTTAAATACTAAACTTATTTCTTTATAATGTCTACATTGGTGAATTAAAAAATAGGTGTGTCAACCTGTCGTAGCCGAGGATAGGACAAAGTGGCGTGCAATTAGAGAGGCCTATGTCCAGCAGTGGACTGCGATAGGCTGATGATGATGATGATGAACCTGTCGTTAATTAAGATCACCATAAATTCATATCCCTCTACGTAAGAATTTCAGATTTATTTTTTTAAATCAATTTACCTGATTCTGTTTCATTTGTATTTAAACGCCATCTATTTTCAAAACTGGATAAGTTTATTTTAATACTTGATGACTTTAAATTAAATTATACTTAAACTATCATGCATATTAAACGTAGGTAAGCAAGGTATTTAACCTAAAATTATTCACGCGATTAAGACCCGTAATATATATGTATATATTCATAATAGCTGTGCCCGCGACTTCGTTCGCGTGAAAGTCGGGTTTAAATTAAGGTAGTTTAGGTAACGAAATAACTTCTGTGTAAATATGTTGGAAACAGTCCTGTTGAATAAATACTTTTACTAAATAAAAATCGATCTATTCTATTCTTTTAGATAGTTAGTTTGGTGTGCGGCTTAAGATGTGGGTTTTCTGTTGTTTTTGTTTCATTCTTTCAACGGTATACCTACTTATTTAACTTATTACCTAATAATTTTTAATAGAATTTAGCCAGACAAACATTTCTAAAAATCATAGCATGTGTTTCTTTTTAAATCTTCTTTTACTAAGTATATAACGTTATTAAACACGATCGTGATTTCCATTTATCAAATGGCTGACGGGTCCTCGCCGGATACACAAATGTCTGATGTCTGTCAAATGTCTTCCAGAATTATATATTTAATTCGTTCGTTGCTTGTTGCATGGACGAATGGTGCGTACCGGTAAAACGATTTGGCAATTGTTGTGTTTAGTAAGGCGCTGCGGAGCGCGAGTAGTTCGCTCACGCGCATAGCGAATAATAATGAATGTGTAATATAATAATAATGACTTTTGGTACGGGAGCGAGCCGCTGCGCCGCCCCGCGCCCCGCATTGCCGCCCGGCAGCCTCTCAGCGCGTCTCGCCTGCATGTCTGATTGGTCGCACGCCGCAGCCCTAAGCCATAAAAACGGCGAGACCTATAGACATTCACAGAGAAGCGCGAGCGCCAACTTATTTGTATTTTTGCCTACTGATAATGAATATCAATGTAATTGTTGTTATGTAGTCTGTGCCCAATTCGCAACAAAATAAACGTTTTCTTTTTTTTTTTTCTTTTCTTTTATTGAATACAACGCCATCTACTTTCAAGAATGTTGCCACTCAGCATCTCAAGCACCTATACCCTAATAAATGTTTTCACAAATACGGAATTATTTGATCACGGTGAACAATTTGATTTCATAGATGGCGCTACATGTTTTTTTTTTACCTGTGTAATGTCTTTTTTTTAGACGAACACATCATTTCTGGAAAATGTCGAATACTTTTTAATTATAATGTAATATTGTTTTTCATGTCTACTACGATTAATTAATTACTCTCAGCAGTGCATGCAATACCTATAATTAACTTATCTACGTGCATAATTTACTTGATTTTTAATATAAAAAAATAATAACCAAAGTAAATAAGTTACTTACGGTCGAAAAAATGACTAAAACATTGAGAAAAATATTAAAAAAGGATAAAGACAATTTAAAAAAATATAAAAAGAACATAATCAGACATCGGATTCGAGCCCGGGACTTCGTCGTCAAAGTCCGCTAACATAGCTTCGAGGCCAGACTGTTCGCTACTTGCTACGTCAAAATAACTGTTCTTATGAAACATAACAATGTTGAGTTTAGCTCCTTTTAGTTTTAGCGTGAAGTTATGTATTCCATGGATTACAATTATAGATAATGTCTAATTGTGGAAAATTTTGTGATAAACCATTATGGTGCGACAAAAAATATGTTGCTACTCGTTCCCCATAGACGTCAGCGTAATGATTCATAGTGTAAATAATGTCCTATAGTATTTACTATAAAACTGCAAATTTTCATAAAGATCCGTCTAGTAGTTACTGTTTTATAACGAAAAATAGCTACAGACATTATCGCTTACTGCTTAGCTCCTATGGGAAAAAGCGTGATAATTTATAGCCTAAATGTTAATCTGCATCTATTAGATTGCACGTGCAAAATTTCAACCGAATCTGTACGGTAGTTTTTGCGTGATGCGTGTTCAAACAAACAGACAGACAGACAGACAGACAGACAGACAGACAGACAGACAGACAGACAGACATTTCTAAAAATGCAGCAAAGGGTTTGAATACTCTTTTCGAACATTTCCTAATATTTTTTTTCACTAAGTTCGACCATGTACAGACACGTGAAATTTACAGTTTTATTATATGTATAGATATAGATATAGATATAGAAGAAGACTAGCTGTCCAGCGCAACTTCGTATGCGTAAATTTTCCCCGTTTTTGCAACATTTCTTGTCGCTACTCCGCTCCTATTAGTCGTAGCGCGATGTTATATAGCCTATAGCCTTCCTCGATAAATGGGCTATCCAACAAAAACATATTTTTTTTAAATCGGACCAGTAGTTCCTGAGATTAGCGCGTTTAAACAAACAAACAAACAAACTCTTCCGCTTTATAATATTAGTATAGATAACTTTGAAATACCGAAATTGGTTATTAGAAGAGAACATTTCCTTTAAGGTAATTTTGAAAAACTGACTGTTTACAGAAAGTTGCGGTTACGTTCACATGGTAACAAGTTCACAAACTGTATGACTTTTATCTTTAAAAGTTGTCGCAACGTGACAACGGATCACCTTGTATACCGTTTTTGTTGTCTTTATTGATTGTTAATTGGTTAAGACGCTGACAACAGCTACTGAACTTCGATGTTTCATTATTTTAGCCACGCCCACTATTTCTCCGATGTCCTAGAGCCATTGATAAAGGACGGTAAAAACAGCGAACTACCAACACAAGGACGCGGTCAATAATAAACAATAAACCAATAGATGGCGCTTTATTTTTTGTTCTATATGAAGAACTAGAAAGAAATTAGACAGGGCGATTAAAAAGAACAATAAATATTTTTTATACGTTTGTATTTTTATTTCAGGAGACTTTATTTGCTATGAACTTCAAAACAATATAAAAGAAAGAAAAATAAAACTCGAAAATATACATATCAACCCATAAGATGGCCCACTGCTGGGCACGGGTCTCCCCAGTAGAACCTACTAGTATGTAGATCCTGGGGGTAATTGCCATAATCGCCACGCTTGGCGAGCGGGTTGGCGATCGCAGTAAGGCTTTAAGTACGCAGAGGACGCTGCTGCCCGTCCTCCGGTGTGAAATCCCTTAGTCGCCTTGACGACACCCACGGGTAGAGATGGGGTGGTACTATTCTTAAGCCGGCACCACACGGCGAAAATATATTAGCAACATTTTAAATATTTTCGCATAATTATAATTTATTTGCTCTCGGATATTTGCCGAAACAAACAGACAGACAGACAGACAAAAAAAACTGTATTTTTGTTATCAGTAATTATTATGGATATATGTTATCCATAATAATTAATATATATGCATAAAACTGTTATTTTGATATTACAAACAGACTCTTCAATTTTATTTATTTGCACAGATAGTTAATAATATATATTATTTTTTATTAATAATATTATTATTTATTTGACATAAGGTAAATTTAGAGCTGAAGAAAATTCTTCCAAGTTTGAAGTCCTCCGAAAATTGATAACATACCTGCTACAGCACAATAATTGACTGGTAAATAATTTTCGTCACTGGAATCACTTTTAATGATAAATTTTAAATTGCACATCCTACACAAAAGAGTGAACTTCGACAAGAATCCATTTATGTTTTCTCCTACCAAATTAATGTGTTTTAAATTACAACCCAAGGGTTTAGGGGTAAGGGCGAGAAATATTCTGAAGATTTAAAAATAAATGCGATAAGTTTATTCGTCTGATGTAATAATAATAATAATATTTATAAGGATTTTTTGTTGTGCAGGGTGACTTGTAGCAGTCTAAAAAAAATAATACTTAAAGCTTACCTATGCGTTAGTAACTAAATACTAACTGCCAGATTTTATCTTCGACAACCTGTTCAAAATAATAATATTTACCTCAAGTTTAGGAATATTATCGGTGGATTCAACTGTCTCAGATACCTTTGCCGATACTTCAAACCAGTGATGGAAAAAAACTATGACTCACAATAACATAAGAAGTATAAGAACGATCATGAGGAAGTTTCATATCACTTGGGCATCATCTTTACCTGGTAACATTTTCTAGAGGAATTATAACATCACTTTCTAATGTAACTGCAATAGCCACATTTCCTAATCTGTACAAAATATTTATTACATTTAAACTTAGAAAAACTTTCTTCAGCACTAATCTTACCTATTATGTCTAACTAGCTGTAGACTAGCTGTGGACGTAGCCTAAGTTACTCCTTACATCATTAGCTGTCTGACAGTGAGTCCTGTCAATCTCCGTACAGCCGTTTTGGAGATTTGTCGAAACAAACACACAGACAGCCAGATAAAAAAAACTATATTTTTGTTTTAAGTACTATGCGTACTTTCATAGCATTTAGTAAAAAACTGCTATTTTGACATGAGGAACAGACACTTCAGTATGCATAGATCGCCATATATAGGTAAAAAATACTAAAACCTACACAACTATTTGTATGGAAAGGGCAAGAAACAATGGATAAAGCTACAAGTATTTTAGGAGTATTTTCCTATTAGGCCAGTTCTAAGATAGTCGTAGGTCTATGCAAATGTGATAGTTTATCATTATACTTGTTTGTAACTATCTTTCTAAAATGTAAAGAGGATCCTCTTTGTCCATGTGGCGATTCTTTTTGTGTAATGTTTTAATGTAATATAAATAATAAAATTATTATCTATATTAGTATGTAGGTACTTATTACAAACTTATTGGTGAAAAACTTTCCGAAGTTTCACCTGCTTCTGAACTATTCGCCAAACGTCTCTTTTTACTGAAAAGATAAAAGAAAATATTAAAAATAAATACAAAAATTGAACAGGCGAACCCAGGTTTCGAACTCGAAACTTGATATTCTGAACCAACGCAGATACCGCTAGACCAAACGAGCTTCACAGTTGCAGATGAATTTTCGCTATACGTTGTACAAAACAGCTTAGTGTAGCTTTTTGGTTTGGTTACGATTTCACTTCTGTTCGTGCAATATTTTGTCAATATGAAAAATATAATACTTACTTTACTACTTCCATGAGATGTTTTTGTTTGTTGGTATAGAAGCGCTTTTTGCTGGCCTCCGACATTTTTGTTTGTTTCCCAATTATAGTAACAAATATTTTTAAACTTAGAACTAAATATATTTAAATTAACAACTTAGATAGTATAAATTAATAGTATATTTATTAAACTTATATTCTTTACCAATGTCTATATTTTTTCAAACAACAAACAAAATATGAAGTGAATGGATGGCGAGGCAAAGCGACATACGTCCGTCTAGCTGCGCGTCTCTGCGATCACTGTCAGATTGCTTATAAAAGAAAGAGAAGCGCGATCACGCAGCGCTCGTAACTAATTATAAACCATAAAACAATTAATTACTTGAAAATAAGTCGAGTAATCGAAAATAAAAAACAACCAGATTCTGTATTATAACATGATACGTTATTGTTAATTATTTTACCAACGTACGTTGTTAAGTAATACAGATATTTTTGTTAGAAGATCATTTTAAGAGGTTAGTTTGTAATTTTTTTTTATCGAGAAAATAATTCAAATACGTGTTTTGAATACAACAGGGTTCTTAGAAATATGTTCAAGATTAACATATATTTTTTCTGCCGTCACAAACTACGTAGATTTGGCTAAAAAATTGTTTAGGATAAGCCTATTTGGCTGTTGTCAGCGCCTTAAGGTAAAGTAAGTTAAGTCTGACTTTCCTGCCTATTCATCTATTCCTGCAAAGTTGTTTCACATATTGTCATCAGTCGTTGTGACACACATGTATAGTTCATAAAAAGTACCGTTAATTATCCTGAAAATTATGATCAAACACAAAGAGGTAACCTAAAGCCTAGACTAGACAAACATATTTACTAACAATTTACAAAGACTGCAATATGTTCTGACAGCCACGGGGCCCTAAGAATAAATGGACATTGGTTTCCATTTATCACCATTACCACTATCATTCATCTTTTATGTCATTATGATTTATGGTTTATATATATTTTTTATTTATTAATTCCAATTCCAATGTGTTTTTACTTGCTGTAATAAAATAGGCAATAATTCCTAAAGGTCTAAAGGTGGTGAAGGTCTGCCATTAATTTTGATAGGAAACAAAACAAAATTAATTATGCAGGCAAACCATCAGCTATCAACCCTTACTACCATTAATAATAGGGAGCTTTTGACAAATCTGAAAAGTCAACGTCGAACTTATTTTAATTAATATGTAGATGAAAGGATCAGGCAATTATTAATTAATTAATTTTGAACTGAACACTTCCATAAGAGTGAGGTAGAAAGGGTGCCTCCAAAGTTTGTATCAAATGAAAATCAAAAACTTTTCAAAAACAAAAATTGAAAATCACTTAGGAAGCAAAATACATGTACGGCACATTGTAGTACCATTTTTTTTAAATTTCGAGATTTTAAAATGTTTATTTGTTTATACTATATAGTATAGGTAATGTGCTGGCTCCATTATGGTAGGGCCTGGGCAAAAATATTTTCGTATTTTGAATGTATTGTTAGTCATCAAACCTCTTTGGTTGTACTAACTGGCTGGTTTTAATACTATTAAATGTTGACATTCTGAAGATGCAATATTTTTTTTTTAAATACTATTTCCCGCCATTTTTCTATTGTTTTTCAAGCAAGCAAAATGAACGTGTGATGTGACGAAGAAATTCAGTACATTTTAAAGTTTTATTACAAAAAAGGTAAAAATGCGAACGCAGCGAATAAAATTTGTGCGGTTTATGAACCTAATACGGTATCAATACAAGTAGCACAAAAATGTCGAAATTTTAGTGTGAAGGATGAGGCTCGCTCTGGACGCCCTGTCACGGATAAAATCAGTGCCATCTGTGAAAAATTGGATCAATATCGACATATTAGTAATTACGATATTGCTGAAGAACTGGATGTTGATCACAAAACAGTTTAAGGTCATTTAAAAAGTAGGTACAAGAAAAAACTTGACATTTGGGTACCACATGAAAAGACAATCACTGAGAGAAACTTAATGCAACGTGTTTGCATTTGCGATTCTTTGTTGAAACGTAACAATTCCGACTCATTTCTTAAACGGTTGATAACGGGTGATAACAAATGGGTCACTTACGATAAGAATGTCCAAAAAAGATCGTGGTCGAAGCATGGACAAGCCCCACAGATCATGGCAAAGCCCGGCCTGCCTCGGAACAAAGTAATGCTGTGTGTATGGTAGGATTGGAAAGGAATCGTCCACTATGAGTTTTCGCCGTCTGGTAAAACTATCGATTCTGATCTCTACTGTCAGCAACTGATGAAGTTAAAAGAAGCCATTTAAAAAACTGGCCGGAGCTGGTGAACAGGAAGGGTGTGGTGTTCCATCATGACAACGCTAGACCGCACTCACCTATAGCCGTTTAGCAAAAATTGAGAGAGCTTGGCTGGGATGTGTTGATGCATCCTCCGTATAGCCTTGACCTTGCTCCATCAGATTTTCACCTGTTTCGGTCAATTCAGAACTCTTTAGGAAGCATAAAGTTAACCTCAAAAAAAAACACTTTAAAAACTACCTGTCAGATTTTTTTGATCAAAAATCTCATATTTTTACAGCAATGGGATCATGGCACTTCCTACAAGATGGCCATAAGTCATCGATCAAAAGGGGAACATACGTATTATAAATAAATAAAAAATTATATGTTTATGACAATACACATAATGAGACTCGTTCGCAGTTTCGTCCCACGATTTTTTCGGCCCATGGGACGAATAAATCGTGGTAAAATTTTTTGATTTTGCGATTCGTCAAACAGTGCCTTGGTGTAAAATCACAGTAATTATCACAAAATCATAAAAAACACAAAATCACACTGGAATGATAATCTTAAAACAATAATAGTCATAAAATGAAAACAATTATTTTTGTTTTTTTTTTAATCTCGATATTACTATATTATATATAAATGATATAATATTAATATTATAAAACATACATAATATTATATAAATCATGAAAACATGATTGACTGTTAGATGAAAAAATGATTTTTATTTAATTAAAATATATTTTTTACTAAAATTTGTTTCATTGAACCTGGTACTATTTACCTAACTAAGATTATGTTACTAAAAGAAATAAATTTCATAAGAATACAGCAATGGGGCGAAACGCAAAATCCAACGACGGACGCAATCCTTAACGTAAATAGAAAAAAATTGAACTTGAGGGCCATTTTTGGGGGTAAACTAGGAAATTTTCAACAAAGTATCGCAAACTGTTTCGTATAACTTATCAAATAAAAGGGCTTAATGTAAGGATGGTAAACATTTTTTTCTTTTATAATTTTTATAACGTTTTAGATTTCTTATAGGTTTTCCTGGAGATAAGGGGGGGGGGCTTATCTCCAGGAAAACCTATAAGAAATCTGAGTTTTAAATATCATTAGGGTCATTTGTGAAGGTCAAATAAGAAATTTAAAAAATAGTTCTGTTAACTGAATCGTGTTATATATCGAAGTTGTAAGGATGTCTAATATTTTTTTTTATAGTGGTAAAATAATTAGTCAAAAGATTTTTAGACCACCTTCCCCCCTCCATATCTTCGAAGTTACTGAGCCTAATTTTTTGGAAAAAATCCAATAATTGTTCTAAAATCTATAGAATACAGGAAAATCTATTAGAAGTCTGACATGGTATAGTGTAAAATGAAAGACTTGGTGTAAGGGTCTCAAATTTGTTTCTTTAAAGTTGTTTAACAAGTTAATGAAAATAGAACCCCTCCCACTTTGAAATTACTAAGCCAACAATTTTGTAAGAAAGTAGTGTGAAAATAACGTGATAAGTCGACTGGTCTGTTGGTCTAGTGGTTAGTGACCCTGACTGCAGAGTCAGAGATTGGGGGTTCAATTCCCACCTAGGATAAATATATCCTACTATGTTATACCCCTTGATAGGCGTACCCAGAATCATTTTTCGGGAGGGGTTTTCGTAATTTTAGTTAGTTGGTAGAATTAGGGTTAGTTGGTAGAATTGGCCCGCCCAATGTGCTCTAATAAAAAAAAACGAATCGCTCCCCCCCCCCCTTGGGGGGGGGAGATTATTATGAGACTTGATATTAATTATTATTAAGACTTGATATTCAATATATCAAATATTAAATAATAATTAATAATAAACATACATAAAAAAATGGTTTATACAAGACATCTATGCTCCAAATTTCATCAATATTCATTGAGTAGTTTTTAAGTAAAATGCCTGTCACATACGACAGACAAACAGACAGACCACAGAGGTTCCGTTTTTGCTATTTTGGCTACAGAATCTTAAAAGACACTAAGGTGTATGGTTAATTTACAAAGTTAAAGCCGTGCCAACCCTAAGGGAACCTGCTAAATGACTACAGGCTATTTCTTTATTCTACTAATGGAATGTAATATTAAAAAGCAGCCTTCAGAGCAATTTTTGTAGCTCGGACTTGTTAAGCCAAAGTGATTAATCTAGATATTATGTATAATTCTAGCCATTTGCATAATAGCCGCCCATTTTAGCCAGAGTGATTTGAAAGCCTTTATTTTTTTATATTGTCTAGTTATTTTAATCAATTTGGCAAGCTTGTCAAGCCAAGCTTGACTTTATAAAATTGGTATATTTCGTTTGGAACGAGCAGTAGGTATGTAGTAAACTAAAAGTGGGTTTGTTAGAGCTAGTTTGCGGATGTAGCCTCCGCCCTCCATAAATTGCGGCCCCTGAATCGTATAGAATTGTCTTCATTTGCATAAAGTTAGCAAAGTTCTATTGTTAAGGATTATAGGTACTTTTAAAATAACATATTATGAAATATCTAGGGAAGAAGTACTCCTTTGTTACATATTTCTCAATCTGTCAACAATTAATAAATTAATATTTATTTTATTTATTTGAAACACATAAAACAAAGTCTTACGTAATTGTTTTTCACATAATTACAATAAAGTAAAGTTATCAAAAATTTGCCTATAAAAGACATTATTTTACATGCGCTGCCATTTTGTTATTTGTAAGAAAATTTGGGTTACTATGGATTTCTGTTTAACACTTTATTTGACGTGCGCTGCAATTTTGCTATTTGTTAGAAAATTTAGGTTACTGTAGAGAATCCCTTTGACACTTTATTTAACGTGCGCTGCCATTTTGTTATTATTTAAAAAATTTAGGTTAAACTCAAACTCAAACTCAAATATCTTTATTTCGTAAAATCAGGTTAATGATTATTTGAAAACGTCAAATTACTATGGAGATCCCTTTGTTTCCGACAGACTTTGGGAAAGCGGGAAGTGTAACATAAATAAATAAATAAAAAAGCCTTTTATTTCTTGTTAATAAAAATTACAAAACAATGGATTAATAAAAAAAAGTACTCATTTCTACCTAAATTACCATAACTATCTACCTACTAATATAAATTATCTACGCTATATTTGCTACTGTGAAATTAAATTATTTACTATTAATTAACTATACTATAATTTATTAACTATTCGTAAATATCTATAATACTAGCTGACCCGCGCAACTTCGTCTGCGTAAATTTTCCCTTTTTTTTTTACAACATTTTTCATCGCTGCTCCGCTCCTATTGGTCGTAGCGTTATAACCTATAGCCTTCCTTGATAAATGGGCTATCCAACAATAAAATATTTTTTCAATGCGGCCCAGTAGTTCCTGAGATTATCGCGTTCAAACAAACAAACAAACTCTTAGGGGGATGAAAAATTGATGTTGTCCGATTCTCAGACCTACCCAATATGCACACTAAATTTCATCAAAATCGGTCAAGCCGTTTCGGAGGAGTATGGCAACGAAAACTGTGACACGAGAATTTTATAAATTAGATTATTATATACAAAAAAGATAGTTTATTAACTAAATTAACAAGAACCCCGTGTTGAAGGTGAAGGCCTCCTCTAGAAATTTCCAGGTGTCTCGATTTTTTGCTTTGCTCATTCAATGTTCGCCAGCTACTTGGATTATATCGTCTCCCCACCGGGCGACTGGTCTGCCTCTCTTTCTTGGTTGATCCAGGTTGTCAGTCTTTGAGTACATCGATTGTCTGTCAGCCGAGCAATGTGACCAGCCCAGCGCCACTTTAATTTTTGACAGTGGTACACAGCGTACAGCGTCAGTAACATTTGTCTGTTTTCTTATAATTTTATGAAATATTTTATGCATTCTTTTGATATTGAATAGACTTCTCTCCATACCTCTTTGACATGATCTAATTCTATTTTTAATTCGATGTGTAAACTTCCAGGTTTGGCTAGCGTTAAATAATGTTGAGAGAATACAGGTGTCCATGACTTTCTGTTTTATTTTGACCGACATTTTGCTTTTCATAACTTCTTTATAGCTTCAAAACTTTCTCCAAGCGTTTGTTTCGCTTTTTTCTATTTCTTGTTCGTTTCTCTGATTTTTAAATGAGATCTGTTTTCCCAGATCTATCCTTCCTTTATCTATAAAGGAAGATTATTCTAAGCTTTCATTCTCTTGATATATTCGGTTTTGGATACATACTATACGTAATAACATTGGTTTTGCTTGTTTATCTCCAGGCCGACTTGTTTTCGACTTACCGTGTGGACGGCGTTATTCATTGATTGCAGCTCTGTTATGCTATCGACAGCAAAACAATATCTTCAGCAAACCTCAGATTACTAATATATTGGTTGTTTATGTTTAGGCCGACTCTCTCCCAGTTTAGTTTCACCATGACCTGCTGCGACACTGCGATAAAAATTGTTGGCGATATAGGATGCCCCTGTCTCACTCCTCTTCTGACAGGTATAGAAGGTCCAGTTGTTTCCAATTGAATTCTACTGTTACAATTTTGGTATAGGTGTTGTAGAACTTTAATGTTCAGTTGTTGAGTATTCAGTTTCAATATTTTGCGATAGTAGAGATTTCCATATTGAATGATGGTGTAGAGAATCGAAAGTTTTTTGATAGTCGATAGCGATTATTTTCAAAAATATTGACTCAATCAAAAAAGTTATGTAAGTAGCCGCACCAAGACACCTTTTCACTAAATTTCGTGTAGTCTTTAAGTAAAATGACTGTGACATACGGACGGACAGAAAGACAGACATGACGAAACTATAGGGGTTCCGTTTTTGCCATTTTGGCTACGAAACCCTAATAAAATTTAAGTGTATGTTTGTAATGTCAAAATAACAGATTTTTACTAAATGCATTTATGAAAGTATAGGTATATGGTACAAATAACAAAATTTCACCAATTTTTTTTTCACTTTTCATCTTTCTTTTTGTTCCGGCTAATCTCCAAAATAGCTGGACTAATTTTGACGGGACTTTCACTGTCAGAGAGCTGAGGATGTGAGGAATAAACACCTAGGCTACTTTTTATCATCACGCTAATGTTTATAGGGAGAGAGGAGCATTGCAACTTCACGTGGATCAAGTCGCGGGCACAGCTAGAATTATAATAATATAGTTGTAATATTTTGGGACAACTCACACAACGCCATCTGATCCCAAACTAGGCAGAGCCTGTACTATGGTAACCAGACAACTGATAAACATACGTATATATATTTCTAAATACATAGATATTATAGATAAATTACACCCAGACACAGAATAAACCATCGTGCTTATCACACAAAGTTTTATCCTGAGTGGGGATCGAACCCACGACCTCTAGCTTAGCAGTCACGGTCACTAACCACTAGACCAACAGGCCAGTCTACTAAATAGTACCAATGACACAAAAAATACAATGAAAAATAAAGTTACGCAACATAAAACCAATTACAGGTTGTCGCTATTAGGAATGTTATAAATAACGTTTGAAAACAAAACAGGGTAATTAAGGTATTAATAATTAGGTAATTACACAACATTCAGTTCGCAGTTCGCAGGCTCGCATCCAGAATATCAATATTGTGTGACTTTGTGGGTATGGCGTAAGATTTCCTGGCGAGCTACCTGAAACTATTCTAAGGCTGTCCAATGAAGGGTATAAAGGCTGTGAAGAAACGGGAAATATTGACTAATAGGATTGCATAAAATGTCCACTCCGGTCCAGTGGAGAGATCCTATGTGAGACTGCCTCTGTGGCGCGGTGGGATTGTATTCGACTGCTACGCAAGAGGTCGTGGGTTCGATCCCCACCCAGTATAAAACTTTGTGTGATGAGCACGATGGTTTATTCTGTGTCTGGGTGTTATTAATCTATAATATGTATGTATTTAGAAATATATAAATATTTTTATCATTTGTCTGGTTTCCATAGTACAAGCTCTGCTTAGTTTGGGATCAGATAGCGTTGTGTGAGTTGTCCCAAGATATAATTTATATAAAGGCGAAAGTTTGTGTGTGAGTGTGTATGTTTGTTACTTCTTCACGTCTAAACGGTTGGAGCGATTTTAATAAAATTTGGTATGCAGTTAGCTGAACACTGTAACACCGCGGGGCACAGCTAGTTGATTAATATTTCACAGTTTTGTCGCTTCGCACCTCGCTTCGTTTCAATGGACAGGCAGCCTAATAGTAGTTAGACGTTAGAGAGGTACATTTAACTACATAATGATATCGGGGCATAATGCTGGATACATTTAGTATATTCATTCTTTGGAAATAAGTTCGGCGCTGTCGGTGGAGAGATTGATTAGTAAGTATACCACATCCTTAATTTCTCACCGTTTGTATAGAGGAAATACATTTCTGACATAAGTCAAAATTATTTTATATAAATATAATAATATAAATATTATAAAAACCGTCGCCAAATGCTCTCAGTTCTGCCCAGTGATGTCAGAAGTAAATAGGTGTATGTATTTTTTTTTAAAGGACTTCCGCAGTACCTACTGTGGAAGTCGTTTGTACAAGCCCTGTGTCGCGGGGGACTTTACAAACATACAAGTCACGGACACAAATTACACCCAGACTCGGAACAACAATTTGTGGATGAAACAAAGTAGTATCCCGTATGGGAATCGAACCCACGACCTCTTGCATAGCAGTCGGATACACTCCCACCGCGCCACAGAGATAGGTTACTTAAACAACATTCGATCTTTAAAAACGGCAAACTAATGCACACATAGATAACCTATATGTTGCAATGTCATACTATTCTATACTGATATTATAAAGAGGAAAGATTTGATTGTTTGTTTGTATTGAATAGGCTCCGAAACTACTGGACGGATTTAAAAAAATCTTTCACCGTTGTGAAGCTACGCTAACCCCGGGTGACATAGGCTATTTTCTATCCCTGTATTCCCACGGGAACGGGAACTACGCGGGTGAAACCGCGAGGCGTCCGCTTGTATAAAATAAAGTCGTAAAAGTAAGTAAGCACGATTTAATTAACACGAGAGTAAAAGAGAAAAATGTAATCCGATGCTTTTATCTGTTGACGCTGGCGATGCGACACTGACATATAAAAACTAAGTAAATTGTATAGATTTTAAAGTGCCGCTTTTTGAGCACTTGTAACCTATCTAGTTACACCTTTTTACTTAAAACATTGATTCTGCCAATATATTTGTCGTGTCTAAGATTTCAAGTATGAGACGCGCATTCAATTATGCTTCAAACAAATTAATAGTACAGCATCCTAAATGTATTTGCATATTGGAAGCAATACAACGTACTTATGTATCACAAACTCTTAGGCTTGGGAAGCTTTATTTTATGATACTGCCCACGGGCTCATCAAATATTGCCATTGAATCATAAATAATTCGAAGATCCAAACTTATTACATTTTACGAGTACTTGTTCCCTTAGAGATGTGATTTTTCCTGGTGGAAGTAAAAACGAAGCACTTTGATAGATTTAGGTGTAGCTTATTACTCGACTACGGCGAAACCAAAAAGGAAGGGTAATGTTTTTAGGAGTCTATTTAATTTTGTATTTATGTATGCTCCACCGTAGCGCCTAAACTACTTAATCAATTTCGATGAATGAAGTGTCAATCGGTTCATTATTATAGTGTGAGTGACACAGGCTACATTTTCTTCCATTATGATGAACGCATAGCGTATGGTAAGCATGTAAATCGCATATTATTACCTTTTGTTTTTAAATATGGTATGTGGGCTTTAAAATGAAAGGGTTTATTAGCATATTCATTTGATACCAAACACATTGCTAATTTTGTTTGCATTAACGCTATAATTGTGTAGTATCTCCGCATCACTTTATAAAATACATAACTATAGAAAGTAGAAAGTCAACTTAAATGTCAAAATAATTTTGACGGTTTTAGTTGACAGTATAATCTCTATAACAATATGTAAACTATTCATCGAAAAATTCTGTGATGATTGTTTGGGCTTTGAAACGATCGAAAAATATTGTCGTAGTCAGGTATAAAGTTTTTGGTAAAACTTCTTCTTATTATTGTAAATTCGCAGGCGGTGTTAAAAAATAATGTGATCATGTTACCGTGGGATCACCACACTGTAAATTAGGCACGTTTTGATAATCGAGTCACTTTGTTTGTACAACCAATATCCTGTTCCATGTCACGTTCAAAGACCTTGTTTCAGTAAAATACGGCTGAAGTGCTAGGACATCAACAATATAAGAGAATGAACTATATAATTTTCATGTGATCTGCGATTGCAAAGAGTAAAGGCCCAATAATAAACCTTGAGGAACTCTAGGCAGATTAAACCAATTAGACACATCATTTGTAATCGCTATAGCTTGAGGCCTCTTAACAGATTTCCTCATGTGCCCAATAATGCTAATCTGTGATTGAACGAGAACCTCCTCCGTTGTTATTCGTCGACTAATTAAGATAAAATGATTGATTCTATCGGGACAATTGGCATAATTAGTGTAAACGACATCGACTTGCTTTCTTTAATCTTCTTCAATCTCAATTTTGAACCATTATACTTAGATAAATTTGATTGTGTCCGTCAAAATCGTAAAGTTTTGTTTGCTGACATGCTGACTTGTGATCTTCCCAATATTGAGCAATGCGTGGAGATTAAAAAAAAACATATTAACTACATCTATAATACCCGAAATATCTTTACGCTATAATTAACAGGAGATAAATACATACTATCCAAGTTTTAAAGGAACGGGTATTTCAACAATTCGTCAATGTCTACCGTGGTTCCGTGCTTAAATGCTTAGCCTTGAACCGATACCTAAGGTATATAAGATATATAAGGTATTTCCGGTAAGGTCCCAGTAACCGGTAATTAGCCAGTTTTTAATTTTCTGTGCCGTTCTACTATGAATAAACTTAATTTTGTGAATAGCAATATATTGTTAGTAATATCTGGTATATTAGCAATAGAAACACTAATCAAAAAGTTTGATGGCGGCGATGGTATACATTAACAAAAATGCACTAGTAGAAAGTTTAACGAAAGTTTCAAGTTTAGTTAGTGAACTACGAAATCACTACGCTGTATTGATAAGCTTGCCGTAGTCCTGCGGGTCGCTTAAGAGTGTTATTTTTTAAATATTTAAGTAAATTATCTATCAGTATAACCTTAAAGATGAGGTGCATCTAATTAAAAGGTACATATTTTTAAATATCACATCTATTGATACACATAAACCCCTACATGTCCTAGTGTTAGTTCAGTGAAATCCCTTCCACCAAAACCCGTTACAGTGACCTTATTCACCGGAAATAAGACTTAATTTCCTTCAAAATTGTATTATACATTTTTGGACTAGGTCAACATGGTTGTTATTGCATAAAGATAAGTCCTATTTTCCATTGACAATAGATTATTGTGCTATGTAGGTACCATTTAAGTTTTTACCCGACTACGGCGACACCCTAAAGGATAGTATTTTTGTATGTTGTATTTTGTTTGTTGTATGTTTGTATTATTGTGTGTATGTTTGTTACTTTTTCTATAACATTTTTTTTGTAAAAAAGGTCATATTACATGTTTTATTTATTTAATTATTATATTTTTCACAATCTTCATATTTACAAAAAATATAATACAAAATTTGCTTAATTTTTTTTCGACCACTTTCTGGTATCCTATTGAGCTGAAATTTGGCATACTTATAGAAGTTTGGTGACAATTCTATAATACCTATGAGAAAAATGATCTGATCTGATCATGATCCTAGGAATGTAGAGTACTAGAATTCTCTGATGGCAAAAGTTATGGTAGTTGAATTTCGCAAACCGATTTTGACTACTTCCAGGCATCAGATTGAACTGAACTTGGCATCCTTATGTAAGTTCGGTGACCATCCTATCTAATATTATGATAAAATTGTGTTGATCTGATGATGACGCTAGGATGTAGAGACTAGAACACTCTAATAGCAAATAAAACGGTAGTTAAATTTGGGCTTGTATGTATTGTTATCATGAGTACATACATGATGACTAGAATCTGATAATGGATCCTGACGACCTTATTCCGTTGTGTCAACATACTGCATTCGCTCACTAAGATTAAGCGCAGTACCCGTAATGCCTAAGTTTTAGCAAAAGTGTACTATGCACCACACAATCAAATGCTTTGAGAGGTCGCAGAAAACACCAATGGCGTCCTGCGAGTTTTCCCAGGCACTATATATGTGTTTTAGTAGTTTAGAGCCTGCATCTACTGTCGAACGACCCTTTATGAACCCATATTGTTCACTATGCAGTAGATTATTAGATATAAAATGTGCTTCTAACAGCATTAGTATGGCGTTTTCAAAGATTTTACGAATAGCTGGTAAGATAGAAATAGGTCTAAAATTACTAGGGTCGCTTTTTGAACTGGGTTTGAACAAAGGGATTACTTAACTGTGTTTCATTAAATCAGGAAACACGCCGGTATCAACACATCGATTAAATATTGAAGCTAATGTGGTGCTATTTTAATTATGATGAAATTAATTAGTTTAACAGAAATACAATTCATCTATCATCTATCTTTTTTATTATGTCATTGGGGTTTATAAAATTAAAACTAAATGGTACAAGTACACTCTTTCACACTGCTTCTTACATGTGATTGAGCCGTACATGAATTTAAGGAGCTGGTTGTATTTATAGGTATTTTAGCAAAGAAATTATTACATGTTTGCCATAGATCTAAATTGTCAGTTACAATTTTATTACCAATACATAATTCAAAAGTATGATCACGTGGCTGGGCCCTCCCAGCTTTAGCATTGATTATGTTCTAAGTGGCTTTAATTGTATTTTCTGCTTGTTTATATTTCTACTTAAATGTTCTTGGCAGCAGCACAAGTCTTTTTAAATATTTTGGAATATTTTTTAACATAATAACAAACTAAGGGTCAAAATTATATTGCTCCATACCATACAATTCATACAACTTAGCTCTACTTATTTGTATGCCCGTTATTGCCCAGTCACAAAAGCTAATTTTCAATCGACTTCAAAAAGAGAACTCTGACTTCGAAACATTTGTATGAAATTTGTTTAGGCGGACTATCCTCATTGGCCTACATGTGATCTTGTTTACTTTACCCACTGTATGAATAGGAAAAGTCACTTTCTGTCCACAGTGATCGGAAGTTAAATCACTTAATATGACCTCATTATAATAGCTACCCGTGTGGTGCCGGCTTTGCCGTGTGGTGCCGGCTTAAGAATAGTACCACCCCATCTCTACCCGTGGGTGTCGTCAAGGCGACTAAGGGATTTCACCCCGGAGGACGGGCAGCAGCGTCCTCTGTGTACTTAAAGCCTTACTGCGATCGCCAACCCGCTCGCCAAGCGTGGCGATTATGGCAATTACCCCCAGGATCTACATACTAGTAGGTTCTACTGGGGAGACCCGTGCCCAGCAGTGGGCCATCTTATGGGTTGATATGTATAATAGCTACAGTTGCAAAAAATATTATCTCGCATTTTGTCCATAATTACAGGGAACTGGTAAATGAATAGGGGTATAGTGTCTAGCAAATCTGGTGGATTTCAACTCTGGAGCATATTAAATGAAATTTTTAGCAATAGTTCAGGTCAGTTCAGTCACTCCTAATATTATCACGCATTATTTTCAATGGCAAAATATGGAATTTGCCACATAGTTTTAAATATTCACTTGATGAATATTTTTGTTTAAGACGATAACGTAAATACCATACTTGACTAGCGATTTCCAATATTCTCCGTACAAAAGTGCAATAAAAATTCCAATGACTGTGAAGTCTTAGCTATTATATAATCAATATGCTCTTTAAATGAGAGTTTGGAGTCTTGTATGATACTGAGGTCGCGAATACTATTGTTCATTTAAAGAACATGTCCATGTAGGGAATAATCAGACCGAATGATTGTTTTTTTTCTGCTGAATGATATAGTTGAACACTTGATGGCGTTGAGTTCTAGCTTATTGTCCATACAATATAGCTCTAAATGATGGAGTTCGGACGGCAGATCCACAGCGTCAGCTTCCGATGTAACAGCCCTGAAGGTTTTAGATGGGAGTGACGGCAACAGGTATTGATGTCGTTTACACAGATCAAGAAAAGTAGTGGACCAAGAACTTGTGGTACCCCGCTAGGCACCATAATTCAACTAGATACATAATTGTTGATAACAACTGCCAGGGATCTATTAGAAACATTAGATGATTTCGTTTCGCGGCACCAATCCACGCGGGCTTGTCTGTGTTGCACCACCATTTTGTTTTTCAGTGTCTGAGAGCAAGCGCGGGATCCAATGACAACAAAGCTTCCTCACCATAAGGTGCTGATGCACAATAATGTTAGCGCTCCAAAAACTAATGCGAAGAATTTTCTCGATGTCTGAGTAAGTAATTCGTGGGTCTTCGACATTTTCTGCAGTTACTACCCTTTGTGGGCAACCACTTCTAAAATCATCTTCAAGGTTTGTTTTGCCCCTTTTAAATTCACTGAAGCATCTAAAACTGTTGTTCAAGATGGGGCAGACTCCCCTAATGCTGGTTTGAAGGCTAATTTTTTCATAGCACGCAAATGTTCGCGGTTAAGTGCCATCGCTTAAAACTCGCGTGTACCTATAGGACACGCGAGTTTTAATATAATTTACAGGTCAAAGCTGTACCTTTCGTTCACTCTTCAGTATCTGAACTCTTGATAAACGATTAATACTCATAACGATACCATACTCAAACAAAGACGAAAACTCTCCTTGACTCATATGTACACACATCAAAAGTGTCTAGGGATCAACATATATTTTTGCAATAACTTTTCTCCTGATTGATTTTTTTTTTTTTATTTCTTTAAGGATTCATCAAATAAAGTGTTTTCGTTTGTCACAGTAACGATAAACCAAGTCACCTTTGCATTAATAAAGAAATTTGCCATTTTCCTAATAAAGGGATTTTTGACATTTGAACCACTAACATTAAAGTTCGAAAAAAAGACTGAAATAACAGTTTTCTTTAAAATTTTATTGGGTAACTTAAACAATTAATAATCCGTGTTTCTACCGCGAACACTAACAACACAAGAACATCGGTTTGGCATACTCAAAATGAGTTCATCCAAATCACGCTGTGGAATGGCCGCCCATGTTCGTTGCAACAACAAAAAAAGGTCTTCTTGCGACTGGATACCCTCCATATTCGGCAGAGCTCTTCTCTGTAGCATATCCCATGCATGCTCAATCGGGTTCAAGTCTGGCGACTGAGCAGGCCAGGGCAGGACATTGATGTTAGCTGCGGCGAGAGTCTGTCTTACAACTCTTGCGGTGTGCGGTCGTGCATTATCATGCATTAACTGAAATAAGGGACCGATTTGCACTTGTAGAGGAACGATGACGTCTGATACAATCGTCTCAGCATAAATTTGAGCGTTGAGGTTGCCTCTGATCCAAATCAACTCAGTTCTTCCGCCGATCCAAATACCCGCCCATACCATGATGGTTCCACCACTATAAGGATGGACTTCCTGGCAGGATTTTAATCGCTGTTGGCGTCCAGGGGTTCTCCAGTGTCGTATACGTCTTGTATCCGGTCTCATACCAAAACGAGACTCATCAGAAAAGCACACGAAACGCCATTGTTCTTCTGCCCAATTTCTGTGTTCAAAAGCCCATTGATATCGAATCCTACGATTGTGCATTGCTATAGGTGGTACCCGTAGCGGTCTTCGGGAATGAAGGTTCACTTCATGCAAGCGGTTTCTGACTGTTTGGTCGCTAATTAAGTTCCCTGAAGAGTGATGAAGCCTCACGGCTAACATCATGGCGGTTATTGTTGGACCTCTTCGAGTTAAGATTTGAATGTATCGGTCTTGTCTCCGTGTGGTGCAGCGATACCGTCCTCCATGGCGCTCAGCCACGGTACCAGTGCTTCGGTAACGTGTCCAAAGTCGACTGATAACACTCTGACTTGTATTCAGAGCTAAAGCCACAGTACGTTGCCGGGAACCAGCTTCTATCATTCCCACGGCTCTGAGCATTTCTTCCCTGCTTAAATGACGTCGCCGCTCCATAATAACGTTGGTTTTAATCAGTAGTAGGGAAACAGTAGCACTAATAATGTCTTCAATGCGTTGTATGTTTTTATAGGGAAAATATTGACAGCGGAAAAGTCTACATAAAAGAAAAGGAGGGAGCCTCTACAACACGAATAGATCAAGAATCCGACTTTGAAGGTTTGAAACAACAAAACAAATGACTAGCTGTAACTATCGCCAAAGTACGACACTTCGTAACAAAATACCTGACGTCATGCTTACTTTGTCAATCGATTAACTGTTTAAAAATCTTGTTTACTTTTACATTAACTGTAGAAGTCAGTACTTTTGATAATTGCTATTGTTATTGCTGTCCGATATGCATGTATCTGATAAATACCGTGTTTATTTGTATATTAGCTCTAGAAGTCAGTACTTTTCACAGTTGCTATTATTATTGCTATCCAATATGCATGTATGTGATTAAAACCTTGTTTATTTTTATATTAGCTCTTGTAGTCAACATTTTCTATAAGTGCTACTACCATTGTTCAATATCCATGTATAAACAGGCACTCATAAATACATCTCCACAAAAACACATACTTAACATACGTTACATACTTAACATAAACACACTACAACATACAACTCTCAAATTCTGCAAAACTAATAACACCTATATCCACTTTTTATCTTCTTATTGTGACATAAAAGCTTTTATTAATAAAATTCAATTCCTTAAGCAATATAATAATAAAAGATGTTGATAGTGAAGGCATTGAGTGTAGACGGATTAGTGATCCTACAGACTATACGCATTTAATGTGCACCACAAGCAGCGGTAGCTCTTTCCTAACACTGACAGTTAATATACGAAGTTTGAACGCCAACTTTGATATGCTTCTTCTGTTTCTCGCCAAGTTTAGTAAACTAGTTGACGTGATAGTATTGACAGAATGCTGGACTAACGAACACACCCTACCACCAACTCTAGACAATTACAACATGTTTAAGACCAATATCTCCCTAAATAAAAATGATGGAGTAGTAGTATATGTGCGGGATGTGTTTGACGTAACCACGTTCGAACCTAATTGTACAGAGGGAAACTGCATTGTGGTTAACGTGAAAAATGAAATATGTCTTGTCTGTACTTATCGTTCGCCAAGTTTTAGGAACCCATTTAGTTATTTAAATTCTCTCGACAATATTATAGGTACTTGTAATAACCACAAAGTATTGTTATTAACAGGTGATCTGAACTTGGATATCATGCCTGATAATCTTAACGGGAACTCATCAACTTATCTTGATTTAATGGCTAGTTATGGATTAAAGCAAGGAATTAATTGTCCTACTAGACAAAAGGCATTACTGGACCATTTTATGGTAAAATCCATTTTCAAATCACAAACTTTTGTCTTTGACGAACTTACGGATCACTCGCCTATTTTATTACACATTGACTATACTTGTACGCCAAAAATGAATATACCCTTCAGCAAGACTGATATTAATATGGGTGGTATTAAGCAATGCTTAGAGATGGAAAACTGGCACGATCTTTACTCTACCATAGATGTGAACGAAGCCACACAAACATTTATATCAAAATTAGAACACATCATAAATGTCAACACAACTGTCAAACATATTCCTAAACGTATTAGGCCGTTAAAGCCATGGATCACAGTAGGGGTTGTTAAATCTATAAAAAAACGTGATAGGATGCACAAAAGAGTAAAGAAAAACTTAGATAATCAGGACCTGAATAACAAATACTTAGTCTACAGAAATACTCTGAAAAAGATAATTAAAACACTAAAAAAGAATTACTATAATAACAAACTCATGCAAAATAAAGGCAATATAAAGAAAACCTGGAATACAATCAAGGAACTATGTAACATGAATAAGTCTAATACTATGCCATCTTCAGAACTACTTAAACTAAAATCCACAGTTACCGAATCACTTGACCAAGTTAACAGTTTTTTTGCATCAGTAGGGTCTAATATTGCAAACCAAACACTGCAAAAACTCAACACGGATGAAACTTCCTTAGCTAAGAAAGCCATAAGAACAGATGCACCCTTAAACTCCATGGCCCTACATTTGACGGATCTTAATGAGGTTGTTAACGTAATTAATAGCCTCAAAACACACAGCGCTCCAGGCATAGATAAAATAACATCACGCCTTTTAAAAACGTTTCGTTACTGCCTTGCCAAACCTATTGCACACCTGATTAATCTTAGTTTTGAATACGGCAACTTCCCTAAAGTGTTTAAATATGCTATTGTTTGTCCAATTTATAAATCAGGTGATAAGTCCATAGCTACGAACTATAGGCCAATTTCACTTTTGAGTACCGTTTCCAAAGTTTTCGAAAAAATAATGAACAAACGTCTAATAAACTACTTAGAAGGTAATAAACTTCTAAGCTCGAATCAACACGGATTTCGAGCAAATCATTCCACTGACAATGCTGTCCTACAGCTTACTTCTACAATTACTGAACATCTTGATAAAGGAGACAAGTGCGTGGGGGTTTTCCTGGATCTACAAAAGGCGTTCGATACTGTATCAATTCCGATCCTTCTAACTCGATTAGAGAACCTGGGAATCAGGGGGAACGCTCTTTTGTGGCTCAAGGACTACCTAACAGATAGGTACCAGTGCGTTAGAGTCGAGGGTTGTGTCAGTAACGCAAGGGTGTGTACTCACGGGGTGCCGCAGGGTAGTACGCTATCTCCAACCTTGTTTCTAGCGTACATTAACGACCTATGTAAATATAAAATTAAAGGTGCTAAATTGCAAATGTTCGCAGATGACACGGTTATACTCTTTTATAGTAATACTTGGGAGACAGTAGGTAAATTAACTGAAGAAGGCATGTCTTCTGTTACTGCATGGCTTGAGGACAGTTTACTATCCCTTAACGTTAGTAAAACTAAATTTATTTGTTTTAGCAAGACCATGGCATCCAGTCCAAGGAACTTTCAGCTCCGCACTCACTGTTACCCTTGCAACCGAACTACGGGTGTGATTACTAGGTGTGACTGCCCAAAATTAACAAGATCTTATAACATCAAATATTTAGGAGTAAATGTAGATAATAAACTAAACTGGAAAAAACATATAACTACCGTTAGCAACCGCCTAAGGAAACTTATTTACATTTTTAAAGAGTTAAGAATAATATCAGACACTACGCTATTGATCCAAACCTATAAAGCTTTAGCGGAATGTGTAATCACCTATTGTATCTGCTCGTGGGGTTCATCAGCTAAAACACATCTAATAGAGCTCGAAAGAGCGCAGCGCGCGGTTCTCAAGGTACTATTACACTTAAAGTTTCGACATCCAACACATTTACTATATAATAAAGCTGATGTTCTAACAGTGCGAAAGTTATTTATCTACCAGTGTATTCGAAAGTATCATAAAAATGTTATACCTTATCTACCTGAGTCAGGCAAAAGAATAGATAAGTGTCCAATACCAAGAGCTCGAAGCACCTTTGCCCAACAACATTACCACAATGTTGCTCCTAGACTATACAATAAACTTAATTTAGTACATAAAACGAAACATTTATCTAATTATCAAATCAAAAATAAGGTCAAACTATGGCTCAAAGATTTGGACTACAATGAAGTAGAAAAACTGATAGTAGTAATGAATTAAAATAATACAGGCACATAAAATATAATAAACACACACACACACACACACACACACACACACACACTCACTCACACACACACACACACACACACACACACACACACACACACACACACACACACACACACACACACACACACACACACACACACACACACACACACACACACACACTGTAATTAATGTAAGGATTAACTTTAAGGTTAGTACAGTTTTGTAACAAGCAAACTACTTATGTAACCTATATTTGGGAAGGAACTGGTTCTCAACATACAGCTCACGCTAGTTTGAGAATCAGGGCTTACATTTAAATTGTGAAATGTTTTTTGTTGCAATAAATTAATTATTATTATTATTATTATTAATTATTATTATCTTTTACTCGAATTTGATTCACAGTTCCTGATTCAAATTATGAAATGCACCAAAAAGGATCCATATAAATTTATAAAATCATAAATTTATTACAAAGCCACATCTCAATCTCAAGAAATCCGCATAAAAATGCTTGATCCCTAGACACTTTTGATGTGTGTAGGTATTGACTATTTCCGTCTTTCAATAAGCCTGCAAACGTATCTTAGTGTAAAACTTTTAACCATCGAGGACGTTCGAATTGCCAACGTTTACAATGTTCACTACAATTTTGTTTATAAAGTGTACATGCAGGTAAGGTGCTGCCACCATTATATTAAACACCATAATAGAGGACTGATGAAAAAACAAGAGATAAAAAAATTTAAAAGAAGAATACGTACATAAATTTTGATATATCAACCTCAATGGGTACAACATAGTAGAAGCATCCACTGGCAATGTAAAAACTATATGTGCTTAAATATTGGCCAAATTACTGATAATTAATGAATAAGTAAAAAAGTTTCGCAAAAGAAAGAAAGATGGCGATGGATTATTATTATTATTATTATTATTTACTTTTAAATCGTTTTTTAACTAATACCTGAGTAAAATTAACAAACGATTATAACAATATTCTTCTTAGTAAAATACAATAAACTGTTCAATAAAAGACATTAATAAGGAGCAAAGAACTACACCCATTTATCTTTATCTCTTTGTATAACATGTCTCTTGCCTACATTCTTAAATTTATTTTTTGGTAGACTCAAAATGCTGACTAGGATTTTATTGAAAAATCCAACAAACTAACTATTACATTCAAGGGACTAGGTCCCTTGAATGAAATAGTTCTGCAGACCGGCACTTTGGTCTTTAGAAAAATAGGACTCTAACACCTTGCCTCGACTTTGGCTAGTCCAGCCATTAATCTGGCTCGGCGCCACACTACACAGCGATCGTCAAATACGAGCATAAATATATATTATTATACTAGTCAAATAAATCCCGAGTCTCTCTGAGAGACTCGAAATTTATAGACTAGCGTGACTAGGCAATAACTAAGTCTCCTTAGCTAAGGAACTGAGACTCAGATTACGGTGAAATAAGATAGTAATCCTCACACTTTTTAGTCGTAAACTTTGTAATAGCTAAACCTATGGTAATAAAATTAATTCAATGACAAAATAAGTGAATAAACAGTAAACACATATATATATATATCACTAAAAAGCAGCTAGTCATTCCACTAGATACGACAAACGGATTGATGCGAGTATATTGAAATCTTATAAAGGAAAAATTTATTACTAAAGTAAGTCCGTTCACTATAATATAGTATTGGATATAATGTAGCAAGTAAGGTAGATAACTGTCAAGTCACTAAGTTCTTTTAAAAAATGTTAAAAGATACGCTCTATAGATATTTGTATGGAATGACCATTGGCGTATAGACTAGGACTGCGCCATCCCTTTCAACGTTTCGTAAAAGGATACTAATTAATGCGGAAAATAAGTAACCACTTGTGGTAATGCTACTCGATTTCAAGTAATAAGAATAGGTACTGTGGCAGGTGCGTCGGAAACTCGACCGGCCACTCGCATAAAGCCTCATTTAATTGTGAACTGTTTGTCTTGACGTTCCAAAACTATGAAATAATGACGAAGAAGAAGATCGGAAAACAATTGAGAAAATTGGACCAAGCGTCAAGACGAATGGTCAAGGAAAAGAATTAATATGTAAAGAAATCATAGTACAAGTTATTCAATATATAATATCGTTCTGGGCTTAAGAAGGTGTTTGATTCCTCATCCTCGAGAGCAATAATCCCGGCTGCGCACCCCAAAGCCAGCAAGAGGTTCACGTCACATGGTGGAGGCGCCGAACTCTTCAGAGGAAGTCATTTAAAGAGCTAAGTCGTATTTCTATGTAAAGTTAATTAAAAATGAGTGAATTCACGGGATTGTATGAGTCCGTAGATGATTTTGTCAACCAATTCCAGATCATCTGTGTGATTAATAAAATCACTTCGGATGAAGAAAAAAAATTATTTGTGGCGGCGTATCTGGCTGGACCAGCGCTACACCTATACAAAGCAATCATAGAAGATTGTGATAGCTTCGAGAGCTTCATCACTGCATTAAAAGCAGAATTCCCAAACCGTACTAATTATACGGAAAAATTCTATGAAAGGATACAGGCGCCAGAGGAGAATATTGTTTCATTTTACTACGAGCTTTCAAATATAGCCAAAAAGGGAAAAATTGACGACAATACGTTCGTAAGGAGCTTTCCAAAGAAATGTAATAGTTTCTACAAATCAAAGCTCGCTGCAGTTGTATGTGCTGATAAAAATATTTTAAAGGCCACAGTTTTACAATTACATTCAGTATATGATAAAGAGGTTGAAAGGGAAATCAATCTTAAAGTTAAGGTTGAGAATGCGGTAGCAGTGAGGTCTGGGCAGCAAGGAGACTCCAACAGACCGACCAATAGTCCATTTCGGAGCAACAAATCAACTCCGTATAGTAAATACCGGTCCCCGTTGTCTCGGGTTCCGCCCAATGATTCACCAAGCGGTTCGTTAACACCAAGGCGGGAGTCAAATCCCCGCCAGTACTTTTTAAGGAGCAGAGAACCTCTGCCGATGCCGGTTCAATCAGCTGGTGATGCAGCGTCGTCGACAACGAGAGTAGGCGAGCATCACGTCGCAGCAATGAGTACGCAGCGGCGCTCAAACATAGAAGACGTCAAGAAGAATAATTATGGTCAGTCCGAACCAGTCATTTTAGTAGAATTAAGTTCGGGTGCTATTCCTGCTTTATTAGATAGTGGGGCTTCAGTGTCCTTGCTATCGAAGAAAGTAGCGTTAATGAACAAAGTAACCTTAGATATATGTGATAATATTAATTTAAAAACGGCCGATGGTAAGATTATACCAGTCGCAGGCAAAACATATATCAACGTTATAATTAATAATGTGGTGTATAACACACTTTTTTATGTGGTAATAGATGTCAGTTGGCCAGTGATTTTGGGTCAAGATTTCTTAATCAAAAATGGGGCATCCCTAGATTTTGTGAATAATAAAATAACATTGAGAAACTACAATGAAATATGTTTTGTTGCTAGACCAGGCAAAGTTTCTGTTATCGATACACAGGAAATAATGTCTGTTAATATTTTTAAACATAATCATTTATTTGTTAGTAATATTTGTGAGTCAAATAAGAATGACACTTGTATTCTTCCTGATTTAAATGTGTCAAAAGATAAAATGAATATTAATAAAAATCTGAGTACAGGTGATAATAATAAATTACATGACTTAGTGGAAGAATACAAGCCACAATTCTCATTTGGTAAGGTTAGGCCAGGTGGGTGCCGAAATAACCCAATTAAAATAAAAACTTCGAACGAGGTTCCTGTGAAAAAACCTTCATATCGGGTCTCACTTAAACAGAGTGAGATCAGTCGTCAACAAGTGAGTGAGTTAGTGAATGTTGGTAGCATTCGTCCTTCCTGTAATGATAGTTCCTCTTCAGTAGTTGTAGAACAGGATTCGGATTCGGATGCGGAGTTCGTGAGTCGAAATCCGTTAATAAGTCAAGATGATCACGTAGTCACTGACGGGTTACAAATATTTAGGATGAGATGTACAGAGAATAATGAGCAAATCTGCAAATTAGAAATAGACCCAGTAATAAGGGCTCAAATGAACGATAATTTTTGTTCATCTTTAAGAAATAAAATCATAGATGAAAACTTACAAAGATATAAAGGATTCTTTATACACAACGGCATGTTATATAAATTAAATACAAAAAATAATGTTATTAAAAGATTGCTGGTAGTTCCGGATGAACTGTTTCCAGTAATTATGCGTGAGATTCATGATGATCCATTATATGGAGGTCATTTAGGTTTGATGAAGACAGTAGAAAAATTTAATTCAAGATTCTGCTGTCCAAAGTCATATAAGAAAATAGAGAATTATATCATAGCATGTAAAGTATGTCAAGAAGTGCGGGCGTCAAATAGGGTGGTGCCGTTGCAACCGATTGTTACAAACACGTTATTTGAAAAGATAGAAGTGGATACGATAGGCCCGTTAAATAATGCGAATAGATATCGATATCTTAGTATTTAATTTTATGTAGTTGAGAATTTTTATTATATGAACATATGTTATAATTAAGTCATGATAAACATGAGTAGTTGATGAGAATTATTTTTTTAGGAGTAGGTGATGCCAGAAAAGAAGTGGCGACGTTGTTAATAGTCTGAAGTGTAAACAATTGTATATTTAGGGATGGTTAATGGTTTTAGATCTGATTCTAAAATGTTGTTTGTTTTTGCATGTACAACCACACGGCGAAGAAATGTCCTACAATGTTGATGCCATAGAGCACTAGGCAAACAAAAACGGGTGTATTATTGTTTTGAATTATAAATATAACTCTGTGATTAAGCAGACAGTTTTGCATTTGGTTCAATCGAACTTGGGAAGTTCGTTTGTGATTATTTTATCTAAATAATCAATAGATGTGATCAGATGGTCACCGATAGCTTGATTGACCAATTATTTAACTGATATAAGATTAATACTTAAAGATGAATTTTCTTCCAGTTACAACAAAGCAGGACTTTCACCCAATTTGTTGCCTGGGGTCAATTGGTGTTTAATGATTGATTTAATTTAGTTATACATAAGTTTAGCTAGGTAATGAATCTGATACTGGTGCTTCTTTTAATGGCGTTTTTTGCCCAGCATCATCGTATAACTGTTATGTAAAGTGTTTGTTGACATAAATTTTGTTAGACTAGGTATAACAGTTACACGTTGTCTTTTGCATAGAGACAGATTAAGGGGGGTATTAAAAAAAAAAAAATCTATATCGCCAGCATAGGTAAATGCACAGCTAGGTTTATATTTGTTGTTTTATATTATAAAAAAAAAAAAAATTGACTTAGTAGTCAAATGTAAAGATTTTTTTTTTTTTTCATAAGGCGGCGGCGTGTGGCAGGTGCGTCGGAAACTCGACCGGCCACTCGCATAAAGCCTCATTTAATTGTGAACTGTTTGTCTTGACGTTCCAAAACTATGAAATAATGACGAAGAAGAAGATCGGAAAACAATTGAGAAAATTGGACCAAGCGTCAAGACGAATGGTCAAGGAAAAGAATTAATATGTAAAGAAATCATAGTACAAGTTATTCAATATATAATATCGTTCTGGGCTTAAGAAGGTGTTTGATTCCTCATCCTCGAGAGCAATAATCCCGGCTGCGCACCCCAAAGCCAGCAAGAGGTTCACGTCACAGTACCTAGGTACTATGACCATAAGATAGATGTCATTTGTATGTTTCCACCACCCAAAAGTGCCTGACGCGAAGTGTAATATAATATTTTCAAAATTTTAACTACAGAATCACGGTGTAGTTATATTTTTAACTGATCTGCTTGACAAGCGGGGCGCCAACATTCTCATCAAGGTACACGTCATGATGCACTATAGATAGTAAAATTATCGAGTTCGAGCGATCCAGCGACCCATTTGAAAATGAGACAGATATAGCAAAGTACAAGAGTGTGAGTAAGACTGGCATATGATTAATTACTTCAGCTTCGATGTAAACAAAGCAGTTAGCTGTATAATGGACATGAGTCCGTTCCAGTGAGATTGGAGTGCTAAAACATTTACAACTTAATATAACATCTTGTGAATGGATGATATAACTATAAAAATAAGGACAAACTTATCGCCGTAAAACTGAAAGCAATAAAAGTATATTAAATAGAAAGTCTATCAGATAATTGGATTTTATTTATAGTGAAGGATCGAGTTGTTTCGTTTTCGTGGAATTTAAAATATTTTTTCCCAAACATATATCAAACATATAGCGTTCTTAAACGAATGTTGGAGTAAATTCACCGCTTCAAAGAATGTGTAATGAAATGAATTCTTTTGTAAAAGTTGTGCCAAATGCCGACGTGCACTATGATTCCATAAATGTATTTAGATCTTGAAATATCTGTAATCCTTTTTTGCCTATTATTGTGCTATTTAAATGCCTAATCTTACTGTATTAATCGTTGATACTAGTTATTAGTCTTAGCTTTTTTTTTACCCATGTTACTTATAAAATGTTGGTTAGCCCGTAACTGGCGAGTGTGTAAGCCTGTTGCTTTTTAGGTACTTACTACTTTTTTTTTAATGTTGTTTGGTAATTGACTTGTGGGTAGTTAGAAATAAAAGTACTTACAGTTCAGTTGATTTTATACTTTTAATCAACTTTACACAGAACACTAAACATTTACACAACAGTCAAGAGTAGAAATAAGGAAAGAAGGAGAAACGACAGTGTTTACAATAGGATTATGAACAAAGTTGAAAGTTCGAAGATTTAGTTCCGATAACAGTTCACAAAACACGACCCGGCACAATACACACGAACACAATACGGCGATATACAAAATATGATAATTAGACGTTATTTCACAATTAATTTGCGGTTAAATGCACCCGATAACATGTGCGTGAGATGATCGTCAGAATGTACTTCAGGTCGGTGGTGTCGACGCGAGCGCCACCAATTAACCGTAACTAAAATTTAAGGTGTGATTCTCGCGCGGTCTCGGTCAACCGGTACGACATTAAGCGTGATGTGTTTATAAATATGTAAACATAGTATTTTAGATATTTGTATGTGTTTTAGATGTATATTGATAATATACATATATAATATATTAGTATGTAAATAATTTAAATATTAATAAAAGTATTAGGTATTGTGTTTGATTAACAAATATATAAATGTAAATTCATTTTGCTAATTGCGCCTTATAAATTACGCATGTTTATTGTTACAATAATAATTGCAAGTAACAAAACCTATAGGAGCTTAACATAAACTGTAGGTAGCCTACATCACCCCCCTCCAGAGACCGTCAAGGGCGATAAAAATCTGGAAATCTGACACGACGACCAGAACGAGTCTGATAACCCTCATTGTTACCAGGTGGAACTTCATCGCTCGGGCTAACTTTGTCAGTCAAAATGTACGCAGGCTTCAGACGATCAATGGAAACAGTAACTTCCTTACCCTTAAACAAAATTTTAAAATATTTGTCACCCTTATGCAAAACTTTATGTGGGCCTGTGTATGCTGGTTGTAACGATCCACGTAATGCGTCTTCACGGAGGAAAACGTGATCAGTGGTCGCAAGATCTTTAAAAACAAAAATTTTGTCGTTGCTATGGCGTGATGCTGGTACAGGCTGTAATTTACTAGCAAATGAACGGATCCGGGTAGTAAATTCAACGGGGTCAGTTGAACCACATTCGGTAGTAGCGAAAAATTCTCCCGGCAAACGAAGTGGCTCGCCATAAAGCAGTTCAGCAGAAGATGATTGCAGATCCTGCTTAAAAGCACTTCTAACACCTAGTAAAACCCACGGCAATATTTCCGTCCATTTTTCACTGGCATGACACATAATAGACGCCTTTAACTGTCTGTGAAAGCGTTCGACGAGGCCGTTGCACGCAGGATGGTAAGCAGTTGTCCGCTTATGCTCAAAACCAGCTATTTTAGACAACTGTCCGAATAAAGCAGATTCGAATTGACGCCCTCTGTCAGTAACAATACTGACCGGACTACCGAACCTAGAGAACCATCCTGAAACTAATGCTTTGGCTACTGTCTCAGCAGTAATGTCAACGATGGGAATGACTTCGGGCCAACGGGTGAATCGGTCAACAGCTGTTAGGCAGTACTTGAAACCCTGAGACAACGGCAACGGACCTACAAGATCGATATGGATCTGAGTAAACCTAGCCCGTGGTAAATTAAATGATCCTAGTGGAGCGGAAACATGACGGCTAATTTTGGCACGTTGACAAGAGAGACAGGCTCGTGCCCATTCCCGACAGTCTTTCCTAATACCTGGCCAAACAAAACGTTCTGCTACTAACTTGGCAGTTGCTGAAACACCAGGATGACTGAGGGAATGTAAGGTGTCATAAACTTGCTTCCTAAGAATCTTAGGTACATATGGCCTGGGAGACGTGGTACTGACGTCACAGTACAAAGACGTAACGGATCCAGGGATTTGTACCTTCTCCAGCTGTAACGAAGAACCCTCTCGAAGCAGTTTTTGTAGCTCTGAGTCAGACTGTTGAGATTCGGCCAGATGGTCAAGGCTAACTGGAGTTTGCAGTTCTTCCACACGAGATAAGGTGTCGGCCACAACATTATCTTTGCCAGAGATATGCCTTATGTCGGTGGTGAACTGGGCTATAAAATCTAAATGACGGAATTGCCTAGGCGAACAGTTTCTTTTCCGATCGTGGAATGCGAAAGTGATCGGCTTGTGATCCGTATAAATTATAAAGTGTCTCGCCTCCAACATATGGCGAAAATACTTAATTGCCTCGTATATTGCCAAAAGTTCTCTATCATACGGTGAATATTTAGTTTGCGAGGGACTAAGTTTTCGAGAAAAGAAAGCTAACGGCTGCCAACCCTTTTCATCAAACTGCTGTAAAACCGCGCCGATTGCTAAGTCCGATGCATCGGTAACTAACGCGAGTTTGGAGTTAAAGTCGGGATGAACTAAAAGAGCAGCATTAGCTAAGCTCTCCTTGCAATCCTCAAACGCTTTAAGAGTGTCACCGCTGAGGTTAATGGGATGGGAACCTTTAACATTGCCAACTAAAAGGTTATGGAGTGGCGCTTGAATTTGGGCTGCACGGGGTAAAAATCGACGATAAAAATTTATCATGCCCAGGAAACGCCTGAGCTGACGGACGTCTTTAGGAGGAGAAAAGTTCTTGATGGCTTCAACTTTAGAGTCTAAAGGTTTGGTGCCTTTCGCAGAAATGCTGTAACCTAAAAAACTTACTTCCGAGACACCAAAAACACACTTTGACGTGTTTACTACCATGCCATAGTCTCGCATCCTACCAAATAAGGTACGCAGGTGCGCCTCGTGCTCGAATGTTGAGTGCGAATAAATCAGAAAATCATCCAAAAACGAATAACAGAAATCGAGTCCCCTGGTCATTTCATCGACAAAACGCTGAAAAGTTTGACCAGCATTGCGTAGTCCGAAGGTCATATATGGAAACTCGTATAATCCGAAGGGTGTAGTGATAGCGGTCTTAGGAATATCCTCCGCACTAACCGCTATCTGATTAAACGCTCTAACGAGGTCGATGGTGCTAAAAACACTGCAACCTGAAATGCTATGAGCAAAATCGTGGATATGTTTAATCGGATAGCGATCAGGTACGGTTCTTGCATTGAGCATACGGTAGTCACCGCAAGGTCGCCAGCCACTGTCCTTTTTAGGAGCTAAATGAAGAGGAGATGACCAAGGGCTGTCGGAAGGTCTGGCAGTACCGTTGGCCAGCATCAGCTGAAACTCCTGTCGGGCAATTTTTAGCTTGTCTGGGGCTAGACGACGAGGGGAACAAGATACTGGAGGGCCTGGTGTCGTGCGTATGTGGTGAACAGTTGAATGCGGTGTAGTGCGTTGCGTACCGGCTGGTCGAGTTATTTCAGGAAAATCCTTAAGTATCTTATGGTACCTAGAATCACCAGTAGGAACTTTTACAGAAGATATAAAAGAGTCTGATTGATTTAAGGAAATAGTAGATACATTAGTATTACTATCTATTAATCGTTGATTACGGCAGTCTACGATTAAAGAGTAAAAAGATAGGAAGTCTACACCTATTATAGGTTTACTCACGTCAGCCACTACAAAACGCCACTTAAAGTCTCTACGTAAGCCAAGGTTGAGGCTTAAGTCCACAACGCCATAGGTGTTTATGGCAGTACCGTTCGCTGCACATAGCTGGTAGTTGGTAGGCGCACGACGATCGCTCAGCAGACTGCGGGGAAAGACACAGAGGTCGCTTCCGGTGTCGACCAGATACTGCGTCTTCGTTGATCTGTCTGTGACGAACAGGCGACCAGTAGAAGTAGGGCAATCGTCAGTCGCCATTATCGACTGCCCGCGGCATTTCCCGCCTTGTAGTCACACGGTTTCACACAGCAATGGGCTTTCGTACCGAACTTGTTGTGGTACCAACATACGGGAAATTTGCGGTAACTTGAATTGGAACGGGTCGATGATCGGCTGCGTCCTGGACTCCTGCTCTGCTGACGTTGCCTTGGTCGACCTTCTCTCAAATGCGACGTAAGGTCCTTCATCGCACGCTTGAGCTCAGCAATTTCGCACGATAATTCGCTGACTGTTGGTCCCGCAGATGAAGTAGTAGCAACATGCACGGCTGGTGTTGCTATATCCTGGACGCGGTCTGCAAGCTCAGCTAAGGCCTCCAGGTTAGTCTGAGACTGCGATGCTAGAAGTGGTTGCATGTTGGGCGGTAGTCTACTGCTCCATATAGTGCGCAAGAAATCTTCAGGCACGCTCGGACCTGCTAACCCTTGCAGATGGCGTAGAAACTGCGAGGGTTTACGGTCTCCGAGCTCTTCGTGCATCAGCAACTGTTTTACCTTGCGCTCGCGCGAATCTGACAACCGCCTGACGAGCTCACTTTTCAATTTATCGTAGCGGTTTTGCGACGGGGGTTTCATGATGATGTCTTTCACTTCCTTAGAAATATGTGGCTCTAAGTGTCCCACGACATAATTATATTTTGTTACGTCAGAGACGATGTTCGCATTGCAGAATTGTGCCTCTATTTGAGCAAACCAAAGGTACGGTTCCTCAGGCCAGAACGGTGGCAATTTCACGGAAACGCGAAATATTTCCTGTGAAATTTCTTTCACAGGAGCAGGAGCTTCCTGAGTTTCACCACTGTCACTCATTGTGTCTTTAGGGTCACCAGTTTGGTAATTGACTTGTGGGTAGTTAGAAATAAAAGTACTTACAGTTCAGTTGATTTTATACTTTTAATCAACTTTACACAGAACACTAAACATTTACACAACAGTCAAGAGTAGAAATAAGGAAAGAAGGAGAAACGACAGTGTTTACAATAGGATTATGAACAAAGTTGAAAGTTCGAAGATTTAGTTCCGATAACAGTTCACAAAACACGACCCGGCACAATACACACGAACACAATACGGCGATATACAAAATATGATAATTAGACGTTATTTCACAATTAATTTGCGGTTAAATGCACCCGATAACATGTGCGTGAGATGATCGTCAGAATGTACTTCAGGTCGGTGGTGTCGACGCGAGCGCCACCAATTAACCGTAACTAAAATTTAAGGTGTGATTCTCGCGCGGTCTCGGTCAACCGGTACGACATTAAGCGTGATGTGTTTATAAATATGTAAACATAGTATTTTAGATATTTGTATGTGTTTTAGATGTATATTGATAATATACATATATAATATATTAGTATGTAAATAATTTAAATATTAATAAAAGTATTAGGTATTGTGTTTGATTAACAAATATATAAATGTAAATTCATTTTGCTAATTGCGCCTTATAAATTACGCATGTTTATTGTTACAATAATAATTGCAAGTAACAAAACCTATAGGAGCTTAACATAAACTGTAGGTAGCCTACAGTTGTATGCATGAGCTGTGGGAAGACCTGAATAAATAAATAAACAAACAAATTTATAACTAGCTTTATCAGCGCACGGCTTTGGCGCTTAATGCGTTATAAAAAACTATGGTATGTCTTTCGCCTGGACTCAAATTATCTCTGTACCAAATTTCATCTAAATCGGTCGGCGATTTTAGCATGAAAATGCAACAGGTAGACAGAGTTTCTTTCACATTTATAGTATTAGTTAGGATTGTTGTTTTTAGCAACTTATCTTGTTTTGTGGAGTCGTTTCAAATAGATAACAAAGATCCTGTCCCGATTGTCTCGGAGTTCAAGTTTTCGGCTGTTATTATTTTCGTAGCCTTTAGAGATACAACGAATTCCTCTTTGCTATGTTTGAATGAAGCTTATTATTGTATTAAGGCCGTTTCTATTTCGAGATAGACTGCGGTCCGTGAAGGCCCTTTGGACAACTTTGTTCGGAAGACGACCCTAGTTTTGTTTTAATACCGTACCTACCTACATACACGGTGGACTCGTACCTACATACGTAGATGAAACTTCGATTCAAACAATAAGAAATACGCATGTATTTTTTTTAGGTCTTATATAATCGCCATCTCCTTGTCACCCTAATCGCGGCAGCCAATGAGGGTACAGCATGTCTAAACATAATATGAACTCTTACGTCATAATATGATCTGAACAATAGCATTTGTTTCGATTACCTCGAATTTCCCGTCCGATTTTTGGCCTTTTTAGGGTTCCGTAGTCAAAATTGCAATAACGGAACCCTTATAGTTTCGTCATGTCCGTCTGTCTGTCCGTCCGTATGCCACAGGCATTTTACTCAAAGACTACCCAATGAATATTAATGAAATTTAGTGAAAAGGTGTCTTGTAGTAGCCGCTAAGTACCTAGTTTTGATAGAAATATTTTTAGGGGGGGCACTCCATACGTGTAACAGAAGGTGACATTTTTTTTTCAGCTCACAGCAACGTGTGGCACGTCATGCGACATGTCTTTTAAAAACATTTTAACGTTTGAAAAAACTTTTTTGATTGAGTGAATGATTTTGTAAATAATCGCTCCGTAAGTCCCCTCCCCCCTTAACTTTTGAACCGTGTCAAAAAAATATAAAAAAAACTTTTTTACAAAAAAATATTACCAACTTCAAAAATAAATACAAGGCAACTAAAAAGAAAAAAATAATATACCTAGAATAAAATCAAATTAAACATTTTGAAGTTGGTGTCGAATAAAACATAAAGACTGCTATGTCATGGCACCAACTTCAAAATGTTTAATTTGTTTTTGTAAATGCACGAAACACTAGGAAATATACCTAAATGTATAGGTGTGCCTATAATAACATCCTGAGAGATGGCGCTACCTACCTAGTAAACATTTTTGCTTCGCAACTCTCATAAAAAATATAAATTCCTATAATTTAATATTAAAAGTTACTTATATCAGTTAATTTCAGTGCAAAATATAAGTGATATTGCTGTTTGATTAAAATTCTCACGATAAACAATTATAAATTGTGAACTTAAACAGTGATATTAATAATTGAAATGCATAAAATTAACAGTGAAAACTTCGGACAAATTCTCAAAAATAATGTTAAGTATAGGAAACAGACTTACATAAAGGACATCAATAAACATAAGTGTGTTATTTTATGAAAATCCAATTATTTACTAATACTTAGTCTGTGCCTTAGTTATTACTTAAAAGAATTTAAACAAATGACTCAAATCCCTTTCACGTTAAAGCTGAATTAGTTCACTCATGAAGTTTATTAGCTGTCCAGTATTTTTAAAGATTTAGGTAAAACAATAAAATAGTGCACTTCATTAAATCAAGTTAAAAACGATGATAAAACCGAATTAGCCCACCCCGACTTCACGTGGTACTTCTTTGGGACACCCCGAGGCTGATATTTAGAAACGGAAGCGCGGAGGGAGTGCAGCCCGATGTAATAAAGTGCTTGCACCATGCAAGGTGTAGCAGCCAAGGCTGCGGAGACGAGCATAGATGCCAGCGCATTTTAATAACAGAGTGTACGACCAACTCTCCGCTACAGTGCCGTGATAGCTAATGTGAACGCCTGTACGGCAAAATATTTGTGGTGCGGTGCCGGAGCGGTGCCGTACCGCGCCGCGTGGTACGGCTCTTACAACGCGACTTTGTCATTATTCATAATGACTATCTATTATACATAATATCCAATTAATCATATTTACAGTAACATATATAAACTATGCAGTAAATCCGTTAGGAAAAGTCTGGAATCCCAATTACGACATCAACTAGAAGGCATACAAAGGAAGTTCATAGGGCACAGTCAATACATACCGCTCCGTAATTTACCTATCAGATTATCTCCGTCGCTGTAGGAAATTATATTTACTCCCTCTACAAGAACAAAGAAAAATTGCGGATTTAATTTTAATTCAACATTTTTAATGGGTGAACTGATATTTCCGAATCTATACTAATATTATAAAGCGGAAGAGTTTGTTTGTTTGTTTGCTTTGTTTGTTTGTTTGTTTGTTTAAACGCGTGTTACGCGTCGGTGTTATAGACGGACCGTCGACACCATTTATCTACGCTTTGGTGTAAGAGGCGGACCGTTGACACCATTTATCGAAGCAGTGCAGTTGCGGACCGGCACGAGGCGTCGAGTCAGCGCTACGTGATTTCCACATCTCGCCACTTCGATTTCGCAACCGTCTTTCCATAGTTGTAGTTTTAGATTTTAATAAAGAACGATTCATTCTTGGTACATACATCGACCATTTATCACTAGTTTTAGATTTTAGTTTAATGTAATTTATAATTAAATTTATTTAAGATGTATAGACTTTCTCTGCAACCTCCGGCTCCAGTTAACGTAATTGGCGCAGTCGGTAGGATATTCGCGGGCCGGTTCGCGATAATTAGGAATATCTCAAATCGATATCCGCGTTCGCGAGTCACCCGGGTGGTTTCCAAGCACCTTCAACGAATATCCGGATCTTCGGAAGCTGAAGCCAGAGGCGTATCCAGACATCGATACTGCAGAGGGGCCAACTATACACTTATTGAACCCAGACGGAACATCCGACCAGAAGAAGTAAGATGAACACCAGTGGTCTGGCAGCAATATTTGCCACTCCGCTTGACAAATAGTTGCTGTTCTTCGGGGGGAGGTGTTACGCGTCGGTGTTATAGACGGACCGTCGACACCATTTATCTACGCTTTGGTGTAAGAGGCGGACCGTTGACACCATTTATCGAAGCAGTGCAGTTGCGGACCGGCACGAGGCGTCGAGTCAGCGCTACGTGATTTCCACATCTCGCCACTTCGATTTCGCAACCGTCTTTCCATAGTTGTAGTTTTAGATTTTAATAAAGAACGATTCATTCTTGGTACATACATCGACCATTTATCACTAGTTTTAGATTTTAGTTTAATGTAATTTATAATTAAATTTATTTAAGATGTATAGACTTTCTCTGCAACCTCCGGCTCCAGTTAACGTAATTCGCGCTAATCTCAGGAACTACAGGTCCGATTTAAATTTTTTTTTTGTTGGATAGCCCATTTATCGAGGATAGCTATAGGCTATATACCATCGCGCTACGACTAATAGGAGCGGAGTAGCGACGTGAAATGTTGCAAAAACGGGGAAAATTTACGCATACGAAGTTGCGCGGGACAGCTAGTTTGTGAATAAAATAGAAATGTGAGCGTTGTACTTTTCGGCTTACGCCTAACCTCTTAGGGTGGGTACTAACCAACGCGGTGTTATATATTACGCCGTGTGTTAAAAATCCGTTTAAACATTCTCGCTGCTCACCCGTGCTCCATATTTGACACCTATAGCGGGTGGGGCATTCGCAGCGAGCGGCACATTTCGCGTGTTCGTTTGCACATACTGACTGCGTGAATGCTCGCTTTGTAAACATTACATCGCGTAATGTTGGTCGAGACCCACCTTAACACGTTCCAATAGTTAGGTTAGTCATAGACAAAACTTGTTTTCATTAGAGCTTGTCATACATACCGTACCATAAACGCATATCGATCTTTTTAATACCAGCGTTAACACATAAATGTCTCCAATTTTTCATCCATACATTACTGCATTTGTCCCGACTGACTGACTGATTGATTCATCAACGCAGAGTTAAAACCGCTAGGGTTGCAAACCTAAAATTTTGGCAGTTGATGCCTTTTATGTTGTAGGCATCCACTAAGTAAGGATTCTTTTAAATTCGTACCCAAAGGGGGAAATATAGGGGTTGCAAGTTTGTATGAAACTCCGTCCATTTTGAAGTTAGATCAGTGAAATTTTTTATTTAGCTTTGTCGTTTAAAACCTAACTATAGCACTTGGATTTTGATTTGGAACATAAAGAAACATGTGTTTCAGCGTTGGACAATCAATCCGTAAGGGGATGAAATAAGGGTTGCAAGTTTGTGTGAAACTCCGTCGCAAGATAGTATGAAACTCCGTCAGTTTTAAAATTAGGTTTGTGAAATTTTGCATTTGGATTTATGGTTTAAAATAAAGAAAACGTATTACAGTTTTTTTTGGTAAGGGGTGCAACCACTATTTTACCCCTTTAGGGGTTTATTTTGTAAGTAACTCCGTCAGTATTGAAATTAAATCTATGAAATTTATAGAAGAAACACTCCTTGTCTCGTTTTTGGAAAATCAACCCATAGGAGTCGCAATTATGTATGGAACGTCGTTAGTTTGAAGTTTTTTGATTTTGAAAGATAACTAGCAATATGAAATTATGGTGGAGTGTGTAGGTTCACGTCGTTAGTATAATGGGTAGGATTCAAACCCGCGACCTCACGATTGTGAGTTTGATGCCTTAGCCATTAGGCTATCGCCGCAAGTTAGATCAGTGAAATTTTGTTTTCGGCTTTTAGACATAATATAAAGAAACACAATGTTTCAGCGTTATTGGAAAATCATCCCCTTCGGGGTAAAATAGGGGTTGTAGGTTTATGTAAAACTCCGAGATTGTATAAACTCCAGCGGTTTGGAAATTAGATGTGGGTAAATCCGTAAATCCGTACTTGGGTTTTTGGTTTAAAATAAAGACATACCTACAGTTTCAGCGTTGTCGGAAAATCAACCCCTAAGGGGGTAATTTAGGGGTTGCAACTTTATATGATACTCCCTTAGTTATGGAGTTAGATCTGTAAAGTTTAGGATTTGACTTTTTGATTTTAAATAAAAGATTTTTTTATTTAATTAAAAGAAAAAAAAAACATGTGTTTTAGCGTTTTAAAATCAACTACACGGGTGAAGTCGCGGGCGACAGCTAATAATTCATAAATAATCTGTTATCGCTTTTTTTTTTTTTTTTTTTAAAAAAGACAACTCCCGCATTAGGGTACAAGCCCTGTGTCGCGGGGGACTTTACAAACATACAAATCACGGACACAAAGTACACCCAGACTCGGAACAACAACTTGTGGATCACACAAAGTGGTGTCTCGTGTGGGAATCGAACCCACGACCTATTGCGTAGCAGTCGGACACACTCCCACTGCGCCACAGAGGCAGTCGAGATCTCTATCTCTGGATCTACTGAACCGATTTTGAAAATTCTTTTACCAATAGAAAGCCAAGTTATTTGTGAGTGTCATAGTCTATATTTGTTGTCCATGCGAAGCCGGGGCGGGCAGCTAGTTTTTTTTATAAAATAAATAAATTATAATTTAATTGCATAAAATTTGAAATTTTATGTTCGAACATTATTATTTGGCTAGGTACTATACGAATGATGGAATGCGAAGATATTCGCGATCGCGACAACTTCACTCTACTTGTTAAAATTGTACTGCTAGCAAAAAAACTCCCAAGTCGGGTAAAGTACGTATGTAATGGTAATGGAACGGACGTAATATGTATTTTCTTTGAACTATGTACCTAACATTTTTCTTTATTATAATATTATTAGTAGTTTTTATTATTTTATAAACACCAAACAGAAATAAGTAAATAGGAAAAATAAGGTAGGTTACTTCTGTGTAATACTAATGACACCTTTTTACGAATCATTTTATTGCTGACCTTACGTCATATAATGAAGTTGCAGTCGTAATGCGAATCAAAATGTCATTATCAACTTATTTGAAACGCATAGTATGTATATCAACTTATTAATTGGTCTTTGCGTTTACATAATACTCAATATGTACCTATAGGCATATATTGGTAGCTGTAGTAGTATTTTTTTTAAATTATCCTTATACATAGAAGAGGAAGCAACACGTCTTTGTATTGATCTTACATCATTTTCGTTGTTTCAGTGGCTTACGACTGTGTACTAAATAGATTTAAAACGCGTTTATTTGATGTATTTTATCGAGTGTGGCTGAGTCAGGGGCGTAGGTACTGCTGTATCTATACTAATATTATAAAGCTGAAGAGTTTATTTGTTTGTTTGAATGCGATAATCTCAGGAACTACTGGTTCGAATTGAAAAATTATTTTACTATTGGAAAGTCATTTATCGAGGAAGGCTATATATACCCGCTACGACCAATAGGAGCAGGGCAGCAATGCAAAACGGGGAAAATTTACAGCGACGAAGTTGCACGGGTCAGCTGGTTAATGCGCAAACGTGCGTCAGCAATTGCGACTGGCATTCATTTAGTCTTTTATACTTTGGGCCTCTGCACACCTGGTCCCCTAACAAACTTTGATGCAAGACCCGTCTAAGGCAAGCTACGCCACTGGTATAAGTTGTCATGTAACTGGTCCGTATATAAGTGTAGGTTTTATTAATTGAAGTGATAATGAAAAGATAGTAGTAATAGTAGAGGGGTCCCTGACTCAGTGGCGACTGGCAAGATGGAGATATCTGCGAGGTTAAGCAACGTTACCACTATTGGTCCATGGATGGGTGACCGTTTTCTAACATTGTCAAAACCCCTTCGTGCCTCAGAGAGCACGTTAAGTTGTCGGTCAAGGGGGTCAAAGTCAATTGTCTAGGGCCCCTAGATAAATGGCATTCTATTCGATTAGAGTTTACGCTAATCGAATAGAATGACGTCGTTGTGCGCGTACAACTGCTAATCTAATATTAACAGTTTTCGTATTTACAGTGTTGCGCGCGCATCGATGTCATTCTATTCGATTAGCGTAAACTTTAATCGAATAGAATGTCATTTTTCTAGAGGTCCTGGACCGTGCCATCCCCTTCAATGAAAAAGTAAATATTTACTGCAAAGCGTGAAAGAGAGAAAAAACTCGTGCGGCCTTTGACAGGTATTGTCCACAAAGTAGCGTTGTCTCTTTCTAGAGAGTGGTCAATTTTGTGAGATTATGGCGCAGTCCTGGGGGTCAAATCACGTATTTAAAGCAGTTCAGTTGCAGTTCAGTTGCAGTTAAGTTTCGATTAAAACAGCCATTTTTGTATTCTTGTATCGTTGGGATCAATCTCAAATACGCTTGCGTCAAGTATGCGTCTCGAGAGCGCAATAACGACATTCTAGTACGTTGCGTTTTTAAGTTCGATCCCAAAGTTACAAGAATACAAAAATGGCCGTTTAAATCGAAACTTGCAACTGCACTGTTATATATAAGTACGTTATATGACCCGCTGGACCGTGCCATCCCTTTCAATTGAATTGACTGCAAAGCTTGAAAGATAGAAAAAACTCGTGCGGCCCTTAAACAGGTATTGTCCACAAAGTAGCGTTATCTCTTTCTAGAGAGTGGTCAATTTTGTGAAGTTATGGCGCAGTCCTTGTCTTTAAGTCAATGTATTATGCATAGGTATTATATTTTATAGTATGGCGACATATTGTAATACCTACCTACTGGATTGTTATTGAAGAACAAATAGGTATAGTTTATTTATACTTATAATTAAATTAATTGCGTTCTTCCTTACTTATTGAATTATTAATTATGTTTGAGGTTTTCCCTGTGTATTTATACCTAACCTATTCCTCATCCGCCTCATTCCTTCGTTGATATTTAAATAAAGCAATAACATAGAATGTCTCATTTGAGGTTTGTCCTTCAAACATATTGTAACATTTACTAGCATTTCAAGATGAAGGCATTCTACGTGTTGTTAGTTCTTGCGATAATGTCAGCTCTGTGTTCTTCGCGTTTTGTTCCTAAAACTAGTTCATTTGATTTTAACATTAATCTACCTGACAATTATATTATCTCCTCAGTAGGGTGTGCAAAGTTTTATGCTAAAGTTGGAACAAGGTGTGTGTCTTGTGATGAGTAAGTACTCGTTTATAATCTATACAACATTATAAAGCAGAAGAGTTTGTTTGTTTGGCTGAATGCACTAATCTCAGAAACATTTAGTTCGAATTAAAAATTTCTTTGATATTGGATCGCCCATTTATCGAGAATGTTAACATTTAGGTAAAATGCTATATAACATCACGCTACGACCGATAGAAGCGGATCATTAAGGAAAAATATTGCAAAAACGAGTAAAATTGGCTAAGACGAATATACACAGGTCAGTTAGTTATGAACGTTATAGGGTATGTCGTTATAGGGTAAGTCTAATTATTTTGAAATTTGAAGTACCTTATTTTTATTTCTTTTACACTTTTCATTAAAATATAATTCAATATGATAAAACCATAAAATGTAAGCAAATATTGGAATACATTATATGGCTATGGCTATTTAACCAAGCACCGTTTTTTTTTTAAACGAAGATTTTTAAAAGAAACTCCATAGTACCTACCCCATCTTAATATTACAATAATTGTTAAGATATTATGACTGAGAAGTAGTTACTATTTTATGTGAAGAAAATAGTCGGCATTATCGAGCATTTTAGAGAAAATAAGAAAAAAAAAAAAAATAACGCATTTAAATAAAATACCTAATCAATTATTGTAAAACTATGTAGATCCGTTACTTTTTGAATAGATCATTATGTTCTTTTATTTTATTCTCTGTTTTTGTTTTTTTTTTAATCATGTCTTTATGAAGATGATGTCATAGAAACCCTAAACTTGAAAAATATTTCATATCTTCGGAGGGGTGGATCCGGGTATCATCATATTGTTTGGAGAAAATATCGCAAATTACTTATTCTATGAGGTATTTAACACTAAAATGAGATAAAAAGAGGGATTCACAAGTTATAAAGCTGTTAATGTTTGTTTCCAAATAGTAAAAACAGTTTTTCTTTTAATTTAATGTAAGCTAAAAGTATCTCTAACATTATTCTACACATTAAGAGTTACACAAATCCATAATTACTTTTTTGGACATTACATTAATGTTCAAAATGTTCTTCGGCGTGAACTACTGTCAGGCGGAGTGCCTGAGTGGATATCGGTTTTCACAAAAAGAAATATCCTGTGTCCTTTCCCAGAATACTATCAATCTTTTTGAGAAAAAAAAATAAGATCCGTTTAGCTAACTAAACTAGTTAGTTTTGGTTTTATAACGCAAAATATTAAAAGACATTTTCCGTTAATGTTTAGTCCTATGGTTAATAGCGTCATAATTTAAATCCTAAGTTTTAATTAGAACCTACGACACTGCATGCAAAATCTCAACAGAATCTGTCAAATAGTTTTTGAGTAAACCGCGTACGACATAGCTATCTACCACCAGACATAAAGACACAAAAAATCTAAAAATATAGCTTCTACTATCTATGCAAAGACATTTTTTTCTTAAATATCTCTTATGTACAAATTTCAATCAGTTACAATTTTATTTATTGTATACTTTAGATTATGTGGTCATCGTAAAATTTAAATAAATAAGTTAAACAATATTGATTGTATTTTTAAAGCATTATCGTTTTGTTACATGCGCAGTTAAGGGCGACCTAGTCGATGATTCTACCACTCAAACGCGCATAAGTGATTACTCCTTTGTATGAGGTCGTATGTCAAAGCTTAAAATTATTATCGATTCGTTTTATCATAATCTAGGCCTGTAGACAGCCATATTTGAAAATAAATTAATATTTTTAAAGTTATTAGCCAAGCGGGCATTCAATGAAGGTTACCATCTGTACCTACTCTCAATATTCTGTGGAAGAGCCCTGGGGGCTTAGGCAAGGTTCGTTCGCTCCGTGGCTCGCCAACGCCTACAAGATGGAATACCAACGATCGTTTGCAAAAAAATAAAAAACATGTCTATGACCTCCACCGCAAACGTCAAATTCTTCAAAAATAAAGTCCGCCATTATATTTCGTTTTCTACATGGTCTTACCGTTCGCCTTCAATTGACCACATGACTTAGTTCAATTCCATACGTTTTGTACTTACTTTTCCATTAACGACATCGCTATTATAATGTGACTTTGTCTAGGCCCCTGTTTCGCGCCAGTAAAAAACGTTAGCCTATACTTGAGGCCGATTTATGATACCTCAGTTGCTGACTTTATTTACCTCGTAATAATAAATAATATCATGCTAAACATTGACTGTCTCTGTGCCACGGTCGGAGTGTGTCCGACTGCTACGCAAGAGGTCGTGGGTTCGATTCCCACACGGGACACCACTTTGTGTGATCCATAAATTGTTGTTCCGAGTCTGGGTGTACTTTGTGCCCGTGACTTGTAAGTTTGTAAAGTCTCCCGCGACACAGGGCTTGTACCCTAAAGCGGGAGTCGTCTGTTAAAAAAATCATGAAAGTATAAGTGCAACAGCTTATCTTAGGTGAATTTAGAAATAACAAACAGCACAGATACCTGTATCAGGCGAGAAAGTAAAAAAGTATTTGTGTAGAAGCCTACTCAAAAATGAAAAGGCGCCAAATTTTAAATGTACATCTTTCTTTTTTTGTAAATCATTTAATTCACAACGAACATAACGATCATAATCGATGGTTTCTTTTATATCCCGGTATGTCCACAGTTGAGTGTTTATCAAACTCAAGTCGTCCGCCGACCAATGAGGATAAAGTATGGCGTCCAAGACGGTTGCCATTGCCATGTGTTATCGGGAGTGAAGCAGGTTGCCGTCGTTGTTTTTATTGAATATAATTGGAAATAATTAATGGAAATAGTTCACATATATACCTATGTGTGACGAGACGAAACCACGAAAGAAAACCGTGTCAAAAACTAATACAAAAAACAAATAATAATAAACCCGCCTGCACATCAAAGATGGAAATAAAATCCCCTATATCATTATATAATTCGATGCAGTCGGAGGCATTAATCGCCCATCTAAGAAAGATAAGAATACTACTTGGGTGATCAAGATGAATCTAACGACATCTTAATTGTATAAATCCATTCAGTGTATTTGTAATAAAGAATATTACATACATACATACCTAGAAGATACGCGCGAAAAACATAACTCTTCCTTACAGTCGGGTAAAAAGAGACTGTAGAGGACATTTCAAATAATTCGGAAGCATGTTCCATGGATACAGTGTTGGATTTTGTTTAATTTTACAGCAGTGTTTACATTTTTTAATAAAGCATTATGAATAATTATTGCTCTTTATTATTATTTGTTTTATTTTCGGGTTTCATAAATTTCATATATGTATGAACCCTGTCTGTATCTGTTACAAAAGTGTTTTCTCTTTCTTTCTTCTTCTTCTTCTAATGATATATTAAGTAGCTACCCTAACTCCGTCCCTTAATACTGGATTTGGCAAAACCAGATAAGTCCATTCACTACTTTTTAAAACCCGGCAAGTCCAGTGTTTTTTTTTTCAAATTTCGGTACATTTCGCTAGTGTATATCAAACACCGGTATGTCCATATTTTAAACTGAGTAATATTATATTACTCCTAATATACTCAAAAACTACAACGTGAGTGGTCGTTCAATATAATAATATAGTATAAAAACACATAGTTTAAAAAAGTATAGCCAAAAACTTATTTCTTTCTTTTCCCAATTTTCACTTTAAGTGAACGTACCGGGTTTTTATATATATAATTACATAGCCTTTTACTCAGATCACTTAGCTGGTTACAATACTGTACATTTGAACCTACGGTATAATAACAATAAACTCTTAAACTAAGTAAAATTTAATTAATTATCTATTGTTTGGTTATCTTTCCTAGATCTGTTTGCCAATCGGCAAAGGCCTCCTCCAACCTTTTCCATTTTTTTCTTTCTTCTGCCACTCTATTCCACGTGACTCCGGCCACTTGTCTTATATCATCGGCCCATCTTTTTTGCGGTCTAGCTCTTTTTCTTTTACCTTCTATAGGGTACCAGTGGGTCACCCTTTGGCTCCATTTGTTGCATCCTCTTATCATGTGGCCAGCCCATCTCCATTTGAGCCTTTTGATTTTAGTTAGTAGTTTTTGTTTTATTTCTTATGACGAAGTTTTTCAGTCTAAAAGACTTTTTGATATTAAGCATACTCCTTTCCATTGCATACTGACAAGTTGCTAGTTTGTTTAACATTTCGTGATTTAGCGCCCATGTTTGGCAGCCGTAAGTCAGAACAGGTAGTATGCAGGTGTTAAACAATTTACTTTTTAGATTTATATGAAGTTTTTTGTCCTTCACAGCCTCTCCCAGGCTCCAGTATCTCTTCCAGCCATTTGTAATTCTTCTCTTCACTTCTTTTTGCATGGGTTTTCTTTGAGAAATAAGCTGTCCGAAATAGGGGTATACTAAAGTAAATACTTTCTGAAACTAAAACTAATATAAGAACTGTTGTCATATAAAACAAAGATAAATAAATTAACCTTTATGCCTACGATGGAAACGTCGGGTAAATAAAAGGTTCGTACCTTTAAATCCGAATTTTAATCATTTTCAACTTCCCTCTCCTCTTTGTCTCCAAAAGTAAGCAATGCCCCCCCCCCCCCCCAATGCGAATTACAAAGTTAGTAAGAAAATTAGTCCATTTATCCTATTAATTCTCCGTCTGTTCGTGAGACACATCTTGTAATTTATTGCGAACATACAGCTTTTTTACAATTAAAATAATTTATAAATTAAAATGGTTTTAATTATTAAGATGCTATAAATTTATTATTCAGTTTGTTCTATTATACAAAGAAGGACCTGTAAAATAAAAAAAAACTGTTTGTAAACGTATATCTTGATGTAGACTTAGATGTGCAGACTATATGTTTTCGTCTCTTGTTAGTAATGTCAGCATTGAGGATGAGCATTGGAGATTTTAAACGTTATAAAATCACTAATATCTTACTATGTATATATTTAATAAGATAGATAATATTTACATATGTTAGCAATAAATTAAGAAGCGTAGCCGTAAAAGGCTACGGGTTCAACCCCTTTTAAAATATAGCGTTTGCTCTGTTTCAGTTATGAAGATATAACAGGAAGAAACTGTCCGCAATACTACTGAAACCATAATCAACTTCTTCTAGCTACACAGTCAACAGAATTTTGAATTATGGCCATTTACCTATATTGATATAAATAAATCATTATACTTACGTCGTTTTTATTTTTTTTAATAATCCATGTTCATTAAATTTTAGTTATTCATGTTTATGGAGAAAACCCTAAACAAGGTTCTCAAGTGCATTTGTTTTGCATTCAAAAAATATTGATTTATCAATTTATCTTAAAATAAGAAGCAAATTTGCACCATCAGTTGGAAGACGCAATGTGGCCCAACCTCTCACCAGATGGATGAATGGAGAATGGATCATTTAAGGGGAACTCGACACGGTTAACAACATTTTACGAATTCAAATTCTTAAGGTTCATTTCCGTGCATCGCGGCCGATCGCGAGCCGCGAGCGGCTTACGACGAACGGCTGACGCGCGCGGCCGATGCGACAATAGTCAGAGTATGAGAATGTATGGTGCCGTTTCCGAGGTAAGCGACAGACGCGCGCGGCCGACGACTGTCGTATGCTGCGCGCGCACTCAGAATATCACTCAGCCGCTTGTCGTAAGCACCGCGCGGCTCGCGATCGGCCGCGATGCACGGAAATGAACCTTAGGAAGCAAAATACTACAATTGTGAAAAGTATATTTATTTGTATGTATGTATATGTGTTAGTTATGGTATTATTTCCTTTTCACGTATTGTGTATTATTATATAGCTTAGCTGCCAACAAGTTCACTGCATCTACTTCCATTTTTATTTCTTCATCACCCTAAGGTTGACTGGTAGAGAATGCTTTTAGCGTAGTTTTTATAATAACTGTGATAAGGTTTTTAACTAAAATAAATAAAAGTCATGATTCTACGTGTATATTACACATAATAGAATACAAATATACTTTATTTTCTTCACTAACATTGATTTCTTAGCACTAAGGTTATGTACATAAACAAATATATACAAATGTTGTGAAGACTGGGGCCTGCACTAGGACTATCCTGTGTTACACGTCTCCAGTGCTTGTTCCCAAGGAATACGTATTGGACTTAGTGCGTTTAGATGGCAGGCGCGGCGGGCGGCTCGCGTTACATACAGCCAAGCAGCACATTCACGCCTAATCACACCCTCGCGCTCGTATTCGCGCTGAATGTCGCTTTAAACGCGGGCGAGTAAACCCACTATAAAACCGGAGTAAAGAACAAGGCAATAAAACTTGCGGTGCCGCAAGTTTTTGCCACTCTTTACAAATTGCCATTGTTTACAATGTTTCATTGATAAACTGTATAATGTACATTTACCTATGCATTGCATGTAAAGCTTGTTGTTGTATTGGGTTCGCCTGTTAAGACAATGTGTGTTGTTAATAAATAAGTAAGTCGGATTGTTTAGTCGAGTATTATGCCACGTGCTCCAAATTTTAACTTCTTCAAATACTTGTGTATAAATGTAGTGTGGAGTTCTTATAACCGACACTAAATTATCATTCATAGCTTTAAGTTCTGATTGTATTTATTGTCTGTGGTCGACGCGCATCACTAGTTGAGCTGCGCCCGCGACTCAATCACTAATTGGCTCTCGCACAAAAAAACAACAAGTGTGAAACGACGAGTTATTGCAGCGTCTCTTGCATTTCATTCACAACTTGGACGAAATCATTGTAGAAGATAATATCTGACTGTAACCACTCTGTATTGTGCAAAAGTGCTAAATCAAATTATAACCTGTGTAAACATCGGACTGCGTTTCACTTCGATTTCCATCACCTCACTTCAAGAAGCGAACGATAGGGACCACAGTGCGCTTCGACGACATCCCTGGTCCTAAAGTAGTACCAAGCCAAATATTTATTTATTTTAAGCATTCTCTGCGGGCCCGTACAAAAAAACTGGCCAATAACGTTAGTTTAGCGTTAGCAACCAGTCAATAACGTTAGTTCCAATTTTATCGCATGTCGCTGCAATCGCCATTCGCTGTTGCTTAGCAACCAATCAATGTGACTGTTTGGCAACCAATCAATAAGGTGACCTAGCAACAGTCACGCACACACTTTTTCGTGCATGCATCCGGTTATCGATTAGAAGTAGCTGCTGCCATATCAGCCGTATCGGTTATACGGGGCCCCCAGGCTACAGGGCCCTCGAAAGTGAGTTAGCTTGGCAATTGCAGTACCCCCTTCCTCCCGTTCTACCGACTAACACTGATGACTGAATCAGAGGGGCTCACAGAGGCCCTCCAACAAATTTTGATACTGGGCCCGTCTAAAGCAAGCTACGCCCATAAGAATAATACAAGGTAAAAAACATTTAAACATTGGTCAATTAAAGAATCTATCGCTCATTTGCAGTCTTATTACTGGGACGCTAGAGTTTTAACCTAGGTAACCAGAAGCCGAGAAAATTCATCGATGAAACGATAAACGAAACAAAATATTATTTACGCTGTGTATGGTTAGTCCACAAAAACCATACGCAGCGACTGATTGTACTCATCGGTTTTCTGATCAATCTGCTGAATAGATTATGATCATATGTGGAAAGATTAAAAGATGACATTATATTATGAACATTGTCAGATAACACTCAATAATAATTTCGGAGCTAATATTGTGAGATTTCCCATAACAATAGCGTCCCCAAACTTCTCAAGCGGCCCATTGTTGTTAACTTCGTGTCAAGATTTAACGACGGAGATTTTATCTCTTTCAGAACAAAATTTATTACTTACTTGTGTAAATAAGCACCTGGTCTACACATGGCTTCGCCTTTATACTTATAATAACCTACCAATTCATACGTATATCTTTGATGATATATATACGTATTAGTGTTGCCCAAATTCAGTCTTGGTCTTGCAGTCTTGGTCTTGTTCTTGCGTTTTTGCAAGACCAAGACCAAGAACAAGACCGCGTATTTTTAGCAAGACCAAGACCAAGACTGACCGTGCAAGACTTGAGCAAGAACAAGACATAGCCTGCAAGACTCTTGCGTCTTGCAGCTAGGACTTAGCGCTATTTCACTGAGTAGTTAGGTGTAACAGTTCGGTGTATAGGTAGGTACGCTTAGGAATTCTATGAGACGCAAAAAACTGTATCAAAGAATATGAAAAACTGGACCTATGCGCATTACGACTAATACCATAAACATAGCGAATAAAAAAATATCTATTAAAATCAAACTGAGTGCATGCATAGTTATGTTTTAACCATCGGCACTTTGATAATGCGGCATCAAAGGTTTTGTACTTACTTCTCAAAGAAATTTGCCGCTTTTCGGAAGTACATGGTTATGATACACGCGCCGGCGGCTTCTTTTGAAATCTAAAACAATCGTTGCCGCCACGCCGAAATCATAACATTTGACACTATTTGATTGCCGCCATAGGGCGAAGGTATACTCATGCAAAATAATTTCCTAGTAGAGTACCTACAGGTGTTCCAAAGAATAAATAAGTTTCAGAGTGCTTAGAATGAAAATGAATACATTATACTGATCACGCAAGTAGTATTATGATTAGGATAAAATGGTAAGGATAGGTAGTAGATGTCATATTAATTCATTCTAGTAAGTATATATTATAATATTGATTACTTATATGGTTTTAAACTAATTACTTAGGTACTATTATTGTACATTTAGTCATTATATTTCTTAAGTTTTTACAAGAAAAAATAGCAAAAAAGTGTTCAAATATCACCCGTTTAATAAATATTGTAGCCACTTTTAAATATACTTGAAACGTGTAAAAAAATTCTACAAAACTAATAAAATAATATAAAAAGCGTAGGTACTTACCTACTAATAAAATAAAAAGCCTGCGATAAGAGTTTTGTATTACTTACCAGCCCGAATATCTCTGAGAGAGATGATGAGAGTAAGTATTTACTAGCTGTGCCCGCGACTTCGTCCACGAGGAATAGTAACTTTGGAGGTATAGTGACGTTCAGGACTTATTTATTTATTTTAAAACTTCTGTCATCAAACATACAAACGAACTCTTCAGCTTTATAATATTAGTATAGATGTACGCCAAAACATTCACTTATATGTAAAGAATAGTGATTGGCACTAATTCTATTTTATTCACGCGTCGCGTCTGTACAAGTAGGTAATATTTAGTGTGTGTTTGTACGCCGCACGCGGCATTGTTTGATTTGCGGCGGCATCCTTTTCATAGAGCCGGCACGTGGCGAGGCGGCGCGGTAAAGCAAGGAAACGTACTATAAATAAAGGAATTATTTTAATTCCAGTCATTTCCAATTGAGCTGTGCTTCGAGTCTAACTTGATAATTGTTTTTACTAATTGTTGTTTTCTAAAAACGTATCACGTGTACAATTTAATATGAGTGACGAAGATTCAAATTATTCTAGTCCGAGTAACGAGAGTTTGAGTCACAGATCTAAAAGACCCAAAAGCAAATTTGAGGAGTTTTTCGAAATAATTCATGCATCCCAAACTGCCTTCTGTAAATTGTGCCAACATAAAAAGATTGAAATAAAAATGAAAAACAGAAACACTTCAGGCTTAAGGAAACATCTAATATCTTTCCACAAAAAGGAATCAGAAATATTTCTTCCTGTTAAACCAAAATTAAGTGGAGATATCACAAGCTTTTTAGTAACCGCTGGAAGTGGACAGGTAAGAATATTTTTTTAACAGTTAAAAGAATTTTAACTCCGCGTAGCTATTCATGCGATACTTTCAAAAACGCCATTAACTTACGTAAGTATTTTTGAGTTAGTGGTGTTTTCACAGTTTTCATCTAGGGGTGCGACATATTAAGTATGTAATTATCGTCTTAAATATTTTTTATAAACACCCATATTTTCAGTTAATCGGCCAGTAACAACTAAGTACTTTATTTTGGTAAATTACAGTACAGTGCAACCTTAATATAACAAATATCAATTTAACGATTTTCTCGATTTAACAACAACAAACCTCCTCCTCTTATACGCTCAAACCTAATAACACAAGATTTATTGTTTTGTTTCAGTCGGAAAACAGCAGTGACAACATCACGACAGCTACAGTTGATTGGGTGGTGAAAAAATATCTTCCCTTCTCATTTTTCGATGACGAAGCTACACAAGTATATTTTCGACGTATTTGCCCTAATATGGTGTTTCCTAAAAGGTCTACACTTAGAAGGAAAGTCAAAGAGCGATTTGAAGAGCTCCAATTGAATCTCAAGGAACGACTTCAACAATTATCATCTAAAATGTCTTTTACCATTGATGGGTGGACGTCAATTGCTGGTAGGAGTTACTACGGGGTTACTATTCATTATATAGACAACGCATGGAAGTATCAATCTGTAGTTCTTGATTTTATACCATCACGCGGTCGACATACTGGGGAAGATATTGCAACGATTTTCCATGAATGTTTATTGGAATATGGCATAATTGATAAAATACAAGGTATCACGGTCGACAACGCAACTGCAAATACCAAATTCATGTATGAACTGGGCAAACAGCTGCCGCCACACTTTGATTCAGACAATCAACATTTCCGGTGCTTTGCTCACATTTTAAACCTTGGTGTACAAGATTTATTAAAGACCTTAGCATTACACTGTGAGTCTGACACTAACGCGCAAGATCAGCAGTACGAAGACTATGCAGACGAAACTGAGGATGAGGAAGATGAAGAATCTGCACCAAATATTGCTGACTCGCGTACATCTGTAACAAAGTTACGCAGTATTTCCAGTAAAATAAAAAGAAGTGAGATAGTGAAGAAGAAGTTTCAGTCTGCTTGTGAAGCAGCTGGCGTGCCATCAAATCTAAATGCCATTCTTGACTGTCCAACGAGATGGAATTCCACACATGATATGATTGGATTTGGTTTAAAAGTGAGAGCGGGCATTGACATATTGTGCAGTTCTGTCACCGAATTAAATGATTTTCAAATCACAGCTAATGAATGGCAGGTACTCGAAAAATTACATAAATTTCTAATAAACTTTAAACTTTTAAGTACAAAACTTGGTGGAGACAAATATGTTACATTACCGCTAGTCATTGTATCATTCAATCTCTTGCTAGATAAAATTGAATCCATTGTAAAACAGTTAGATGAGAAACCTAATCGATCTGAAGTGGATGAAAGGCTCATTCTAGCTTTCCAAGCAGCTCGAGACAAAATGCTTAAACATTACAAGAAGAGCAACTGGATTTATTGTACTTCTTTAATTTTAGACCCAAGGCATAAGGCTCAGACTTTTGACCTGACAATGTGGGGGAAGCAACTTAAAACAGAAAGTCTGCGCAAGTTCAATGAACTTTATGAAGAATATAAAAGTCTACACTCACTGAACAAATCTCTGGAATTACCAGAAAAAGAAAATAAAGTATGTGATGAAGATGAAGACGTAATAGACTTTGATAAACTCTATGAATGTCCCTCGACGTCATCTGGATCTTGTCTTCAAGGCTTAGTGATAGACGAGTTGGAGGAGTACCTGAGAAAACCAAGAACTGCCAGCTCGGAAGACATTTTAGATTGGTGGAGGACGCATGAGACAGAGTATCCGATTTTATCGAAAATGGCCCGTGATTTTCTCTCAATACCTGCAACTTCAGTACCTGCTGAGAGGTTATTTTCTAAAGCATCATTAGTAATTAGAAAACATAGAAATAGGTTAAGTGATGAGTCAGCCAGATGGTTACTTTGTATTAATTCTTGGTCAAAAAAAATTATATAAAGTATCATAACCTAATGATAAAGCTGTTGATTTGTGTTGTATTTTATTTTTTATTCAAATAAATGATAAATCGTAAACTCTTTTATTAAATTTCTTATAAGTTGAGGGTTCAATCTCTTTCTAGACAGATAAGTATTGTTCTTTAAAATACAGTCAAGTTATTGTAATTAATTTGTTTTTTTACATGTTTTAGCAAATGTAAGCTTATAAATCATAAATGTTTATTAAGAAACAGTTACTTCCATGGAAAACGACATATAGGTCAGTTGATTTTTCGAATTTCTTATCAAATCTTCAGTTACTTATTAATCTGCTTGATCTTTACTATGGCTATGTTAATTCAAGCTCACAATGTTCCAATTCTAATACGTTTTTCTAAGATTTAAAGTAAACTTTAATAAATAGTAATAGACTAATAGGTAATTGCAAGACTTGCAAGACTCTTGCTGCAAGACCAAGACCAAGACCAGGTGTATTGGCGCAAGACCAAGACCAAGACTGGCTAAGTCTCGTCTTGTTCTTGCATTTGGGCAACACTAATACGTATACATAAGATGTCATGGGTTCGATTTTACAGGACACCACTTTGTGTGATCCACAAATTGTTGTTCCGAGTATGTGTACTTTGTGTCTGTGACTTGTATGCTTGTGAAGTCCCCCGCGACACAGGGCTTGTACCCTCCTACGGGAGTCGTCTTTTTAATTAACCTTTCAGCCCCGGTGATTACTATTACGAAACGGGCTGACATGTTCCTAGAATAAAAGCTCCAAAAATAAAAGATTAAAAAAAAAAAAAAAAAAAACTATTACGAAACTCCGTGACGTCCGGCAGCGCGCGCGTTATCGCCAAGTAAAATGACAGCGTTTATAAATATGTTTATATCTCGGTTCCTATTACCTCTATTCACATTTGGTAGTGTTTTGGTCATAAATAATGGAGTACATTTTTTGTTTATATAGACACTTATTCATTGAAAAATCGACAGTATAATATAATTAAAAAAAAACAAGTTTTAGGATATTATTTCATTCAAACATTTATCTACAAAGTTGCAATAAACACTTATAAACGAATATTTATCCACTTACATCACAAAATCTCAAAACAAACACAACACTGAAATCAAAAACGGACAGCAATCTTATAGCCGCACTCTTGTTCACAGATACTAGCTAGTTTAGGAAAGTTTTTATTAATGTTGCCGGCAATATTTTTTATTTTTACTGTTGTCTATGGTTTAGAAATCTAATCGACCGTAGACATCAATCATTTACAAACGATATTGAACCTCAAAATAAAATAAAAAAGTGTGGTCAAATTTCGGCAGCGGACAATAATATGGTACCTACACCTAAGTATTGCACCTCTTTTGGTGCAATACTTGGTAATTTATGGCATTATAAAGTGTTAAGTATCTTTAATGCAGCAGCGCCCAAAGCGTGATGTAAGTAAGTAGGTACACTCCGGTGCAATGAAATCGCACATGTAAACATGCACATATTTCTAAATCTATACTAATATTATGAAGCTGAAGAGTTTGTTTGTTTGAACGCGGTAATCTCAGGAACTACTTATCCGCATTGAAAAATTCTCCCATCCTATTTAACCCATTCCATTTAACTAATAAGCTATATGATTTATTTTTTTCAGCACTAATCAACCACAACACCTTGTTTTTTTGGTTGTGGTACCATTTGATAGAAAGGATCTGCATTAGACATCGATCAACAATGCCCATTCCATACCACTAGCTATACATAATAGGTACTAAGTCGTATTGAGCCTATACAAAGTGGTAATCTCAGGAACTACTGATCAGAATTGAAAAAATCTTTCACTGTTGGATAGCCCATTTATCAAGGAAGGCTATATAACATCACGCTACGACCAATAGGAGCGAAGCAGCAATGAGATATGTTGCAAAAATGGGGAAAATTTACGCAGACGAAGTTGCGCGGGACAGCTAGTTTAAAATAAACTTCTTTTTTTATATGTGGGGTGAAAGATTATTTCAATACCTATCCAATGATACCATATAAAATTAATCTGAATTAATTTAAAATGATTAATTTACCTTAGTGCCCATAAAAGAGGACTACGGCAATAGGTAGTGCGAGCTCTAAGTACCTAAGTAGTACGGATTGCGAGACCTATTCCAGGTTACATCTGGAGTAAGTCCAGCAATATTGAATAAAATTTGGGTTTCAGTGCTAAGTATTTCTAAATGTTAATGATTTCAATCATCATCAGCCTATTGCAGTCCACAGCTGGACATAGGCCTCTTCAATTGCACGCCACTTTGTTCTATCTTCGGCTTCTCGCATCCAGCCATTTTGCGTAAATCATCACTCCACCTGGCCTGAGGGCGTCCTACACTACGTTTGCCGTTTCAATAATCTAGATAAATTACGTTAATGACTCTGGAAGTCATCTTGTTAGCACCATATAATCATTTATGTGGTAATATTAGATATATTTTTAAATAATGTTTCATTCCACAAATAAAAAAATATTTCATTGTTTGAAATCTATAAATAATATCACAAATAATGTTTACATGTGCGATTTAATTGCACCAGAGAGTGTCGCACCGCGTGGTGCAAAATCCGATTGCATTAGTATGGCTTTAATTGTTAAAAAACCGGGCAAGTGCCTGTCGGACCACGTACAATGTAGGGTTTCGTAGTCCTCCATCCGAATAATGCGGCTTAAGACGTGGGTTTTCTGTTGTTTTTGTTTCATACTACTAAAACGTTATATAAATATTTTTCAATGGAATCTGGACGACCATTTTGTTACTCTCACTTAGTCTGCTGATACTCGTTAAGGTGTAAAGCCTACTTAGCTGTGATAGTTTTCCTTTTAATTTCGCTATAAGTATATACTACTACCGTGACTCTAACAAAAACATGCATTTTCTAGTTTAATATTTCACAAACGGATCCCTAAATCAAAAATTGGTCGTCGAGAAAAAACGGTTCCGTGCCATTTTGGCACGGAACCCTAAAAAGTGTGATTTAAAATCTATAGAAAGATGAATAGGATAGCTAAGGCACTTACTATAGGCAAGTATGTACTACAAAAAAAGCCACAAGCACTGAATACCATGTAGGTCTACATACAAACCAGAATTGTTGTAAAAAAAAAATATAAGAAATCATTTCAATCAACCTGTATCAAGGTACTTACTAAACAAAATGTAATAACTGCCTGCCTCTGTGGCGCGGTGGGAGTGTGTCCGACTGCAATGCAAGAGGTCGTGGGTTCGATTCCCACACGGAACACCACTTTGTGTTATCCACAAATTATTGTTGTCCCGAGTCTGGGTGTACTTTGTGTCCGTGACTTGTATGTTTGTCAAGTCCCCCGCGACACAGGACTTGTAACCTACTACGGAAGTCGTCTTTTAAAAGAAAAAAAAACCATTAATTAACCATTAATAAGAGATAAATTTATATAACAATCTTGACCCTCATGTAGTTTGGTGATAACCATTATAGAGACTAAACACACACACACACTTATCTTTATTTATGTTAGATTAGGACTAGGGTCAGGTTGGGAGTAATTATGTTGCTATTTCTGACCTAACCCGGTCCGGGTTAGGATTTTGGGTCAGGTTAATTACGAACAAACTGTTTTTTGGCTCTGAAACACTTGTTTTTGTTATTGAAACAGTTGGCTCTCATACTCGATTAATGAAGATATTTGAAGTGCATACCTATGTAAAAAATTAAATTTGAGACATGTACCAATTCACACACTCTTTATTTTTCACTAGCAACGCGCCCCGGATTCGCACGGCTGCAATGCTGATACTAAATATACCACGAAATGTCCTTTCGTACAACGTTCACTGCTTTTTTGTCATTAGACAATACAAATATGTTTTCTTTAGAGGTTACTCTTGAAAGAGCAACATATAATTGGCCATGTGTGAAACACTCAACACTCAAATCTAATATTAAAAATATATATATTACGGATCTTAATCGCGTGAATAATTTAAGGTAAAATATCTTGTTTACTGCCCGACGTTTCGACCGTATTGCAAGAGCCGTGGTCACGGGTAGACTCAGTTTACCCGTGATAGAATAGCAATAAACAAGGTATTTCACCTTTAATTATCCACGTGATTAAGACCCGTAATGTATATATTTTCATAATGTATACAAATCGCGAAAGTTTATCAACATTTAATCAAATCTAAGCCCGCAACATTGAAAGTTTGACCCTGCGGTTTATTAATGGTCATTGCAAAATATATCTTTACCGGAAATTGTAGACGTTTAAATTGGAACGGTAAATCCGATAGTATCAGAGGAATTCGGGGAATCAATACATCTTTACGGTACCACACCCGGTGAGTATTGTGCACTCTATTATGAAAGTTTTTAGTGATTTTACCAGCAAATACGTGCCATTGCAAGGTTATGTGGATTCAGGTTTCATAATAAAATCACAGGACAACCTACTTTCAACCTCATTTTATGAGAAGGGAGTACAGACGGGTTTAAAGAATTAAGAAAAATCTGTAGGAAAATGAACAGCTTCTTCCAAATCGATAACAGTATCGTCCGAGTAATATATTTGCGTCGGCGCATCAATCTTCGAAAGAATCAAGTTATTTACCTTATCTACTTGTTCGTTAGTTGGTGACAGAATCGCTCTTTCTTTAAACCAATATATAGTCTTACAACTTAAGTTATTAATGCCCGGATAGACATTGTCGATCCACTCTTGGATGTTGTCTATCAAAACACAAAGGTTTTCTAGATTATCCTTCCATCACTTTGTGTTAACTCTCCATTGCCAACTTATAGCAGCATCTCTGAAAAAAGCCTGTTCTCGTGTAAACACAATGAAACTCTCATGTTAGTTTTAAGCTCTAATTTATTGACGTGTGGACAACGGTTGGATCTTTTTAGGGAAGCATTTATTTGGCCAGCACGTGTTCCTCGAGTCATTCATCATCGAACTGTTCATCCACCCATACGTGAATTCTTTTTTTTAAATTTATTTATACAAAAATATAATATTTTCTCGCCAAACTGTAATGTTTGATGGCGAGACGAGCTCGTGTTTAATACTAATATATATTTAATACAATAAAAGTACATACTTAACCACTACATTTACACACTAATAAATACTGAAGTAACAATAATTTATTTTTTTAATAGATACCTACATAGGTACTACAATCAATCAGAGACATTCAACAGATTGCGGTCACTCTGTGTACCGCCACCTGCATCTAGCTGCGCAAAATCGCGCATTGTCCTATCCAGTGCTTCCACAGACGTCTTGTTCGACATGGTGGCTTCGTCCCAGACTATTAATGAGCAGTCATGATTCAATTTTCCTGTATTGCTCTGTTTAGAAATACTACAGACGCTGTATGAATCGGTGGCGATTTTCAGCGGGAGCTTGAATGCAGAGTTTGCGGTTCGGCCTCCTTCTAAAAGCGTAGCGGCAATGCCGGATGACGCGACAGCTAATGCAATTTATCCAGTAGATCTCACTTTTGTTAAAAGCAATTGGTTAAAAATGTTTTTCCTGTACCTCCTGGGGCATCAAGGAAAAATATTTTTCCTTCTTTGTTATCAATTGATGATAGTAATAATAATAATATCTTGGGACAATTCACACAACGCTATCTGATCCCAAACTAAACAGAGCTTGTACTATGAAAACCAGACAACTGATAAATATATTTATATATTTCTAAATACATACATATTATAGATAAATAGCACCCAGACACAGAATAAACCATCGTGCTCATCACACAAAGTTTTATCCTGGATGGGGATCGAACCCACGACCCCTTGCGTAGCATTCGGATACACTCCCACCGCACCACAGAGGCAGTCAAAAAAAATAATGTAGTGAATACTTTTTTTTGATCGATGTTCAATCGTGGCTTATCTTGAGCTATATTTTGTAAAAGTCTCGATTGATCGTATGATGTTTCTCTTGTGTATTCGGCACTATTCGTTAAATCTGAGGTTTTTTTTTCATTTTATATTTATTTTACACTATTTACAGAAAAATATACATAGTCTCACAAAACCATGTTAATGGTTTGACTGTGAGGTCGAGTCTCAATATTCTTATACACTTCATTTGGTGAGTTAGTAGTATATTTACCCGAAAATAATTGCACTACTTTGTTCAGTTCAAATAATGTTTCATCATATTTGTACATACATCATCTGAAACGAACTCTCGCCGTCGCCGAACCAGAATGTCATTGGCCATATGTTCTTGAAATAAATTCCAGAAGTAACAAAATCAGTTACTTGACAAAACGCTACTATGATACAAATAGCTGCTTCTGATAATGTGTTTTCCCAGTGAAAATCGCCTTCCAAGAGCCCCATAGCTTTTCATACTGTTAATAAATGTTGTAAATAGCACCTTGTACAGTTATCAGGTGTGCAAAGGATGTCGGGCCTTTTACTACAATTTTTTTTTCTTTGTTTACTGTAATCTGTTGCCTTGCTGGAACATTGAATAGTAGGTTTGTCGGAGTTTGTCTTGTCATGCTCGGAATTTGACCTGTGTCACATCCTACTTTACTTCACAAATATTTAAGTGTGTCTCGCGGTGTTTTCCGTTTCTGTCTACGATTTATTTGGGTGTCTTCCATCAGTACTTTCGCCAAGGGGTTTGGGTGGTTTATGATCCTTTTTTTGTATGATTTTGTATCCTGTCTGACTGTGTTGACTTGTAGATCGTGATGCACATGCGCTGTTTTACAACATGCAGTAACATTCTCTGATAAAGCATTCGCTGTGGTTGGGATGCATCATGTAGATTCTGCCAAGAACATCAGTTTTTTTTCTCCGGGGAAACTATCGACCGCAGTACCCAGTTTTCGTCGTTGAATGGTTTAAGAACTCTGATTCCATGTATAGTAACTTGAAAAATGCTGTTAATGTTGTGTCCAGCGGGCTATTAACAACTTCTTGTATATTGTTCTCAGTGAAATATACTTCTTGTCAGTAAGTAAGACAGACTTAACAGTAAGAGCCAGGTTATGCATTTCGAATGATAAAATCCTCCATACTGTTTCAGAGCTGCAGATGTAACGTCTAGACTGATATTTTTCCACTTCATTTCATGATTGTATGCTGAAAGTGGCTTGATCGCTACCTTTATTAATGTATTTAGCCATTATATGAACCACATAATATAAATACTAACTAAAGTGAACAATATAATATAAATACCTAACTATATTAAAAAAACAAGTGCATAGCTGCTAGGAATGTAATAAAAAGAAAACGTCACTAAAGATCTTAAACATTTAAAAATCAATTACAACAACTAATAAAAGCGTCAAGAGATAGTAGAGCAATTTGATTACCACTTTATAAACACAACGCAAAGCGCGAGACACGCAAAACCGATACACAAATTTTAGAAAAAAAATCAATAACCCAAATACAATTTCCTTAAATCCCATTGACAGCAAAGACACACATAAAATCATTATTTCATTTAAAAAATCTAATTCTACAGAATATGATGATATAAACACAAAAATGCTTAAACAATGTGGTAACAGTTTATGAGGGCCAATTAGTATTTTTTTTATGGTGACTTTCCAACACGTTTGAAATATTCAGTAATAAAACCCCTACACAAAAAGGGCGATAGAACTGATATGAACAATATTCACCCAGAATAAATATTTGTGAAGATCTCGATTGTTTATTCTGTGTTAGGGTAATCAAAGATTTTCAAAATTAGCCCTCCCGTTGTTGATTTATAAATGGTGTAACTATCGCGACTTTGTTTTATATCTATAGATATTAATGTTTTTATTTAGAATTATATGTATCAATATGTTGTGTTGTTTGTCTGGTTGCTATAGTAAAAGCTCTCTCCAGATTGGGTTGGGATGGTCTTGTGTGAGTTGTCTGATATTAAATAAATCGTTCATTAAGTATTGTTTCGTAACAGAGATCCCGGTAAAAACAAATATATGTCAACAATTAAAGGTTGCGCTAATAACAAAAGTTAGATTTAACTGGAACTCATTTTTTTTTCTAAAATCGAAATATTATACATTTAGCTCCTATTATACATGACATTAGTATTTCATTTTTTTTACGATTTGTAGTAGCAATGTAGGTCGTACATTATCATGGCCTGGAATGCTTTGGGTAACCACGGCTGGTGAGATACTATTTTGCAACCTGGTTGTCACAGTGCGGTGTGTTTATATAGATACCCGAACTTATTACACAGAAGTTTGTACGAAACCTTCAGTCACACTCGCATTTGACCGTAGGGTTCAGCCTGCGTTTGCAATGTAAGCGGAAAAAATGTAATTATTTACGACATCACATTAGAAACCTCAAAAATAACAGTATTTCTCCACTATTTAATGGATGTTATTATACCTATAAACCTTCCTCTTCAATCACTCTATCCGACAGAGAAAGCGACTTTGTTTTATACTATGTAGTGATAGATACTACTACCCTGAATTTTTCCTCATCTCCAAAAACAACCATTTAGCTGTTAGGGTGGGGGGACACTTGAGTCTAATATAAACTTTAAGGCTAAATATTTCACAGAAGGATTCCTAAATCAGATATTCACAAGCGCTAAAGATTTTCAAAAGACATCCCAAGACACCCTACACGATGAGGTAGGTGATGTACGGGAGGTACCCGATTTTTTTTTCAAGTTTTGATTCTACTACTTTGTTGTATATCTATGCCAAGTTACAGCTTTCTAGTACTAAAGGCCTCTAAGCTAACCTGGGACAGACAGAAGGTCGGACATGGCGAAGCTATAAGAGCTACGTTTCGCCGTTTTGCTACGGAACCGTAAAAATCAAACTTGTAAGTTTTTAAACAATGCCGATAGTAGCCAAGTCAAGAGCTGCAGTTTTAGAGTTCCATATCAAAAAGAAAAGGAGCCCTTTCAGCTATCCGCCTTGATATGAAAAACAAAAAACAGCAAACGTTTAGGTGCTGTAGCAGATTATGAAAAATCCAAAATATTTATTGGTATTTTTAAAGAGCATACGTTGCGTCGATAGGTTTAAATGTGTGCACATTATTGGCATGTAGCTTAGGAATAGTTTATAGATGGGTTGTAAAGCAACCTCAAAAAATGAAAATGACAAATCCGAATCGTCGTGCAAAACAATGTCTTATCATAATCATGGAAAATTGTGGATTCATTTTTATTCCTTTCCAATTTGCGACGTTGTTGGCGCGAGTCGAAATATCGACTTCTGAGGTTTCTTTTCATTAAAATTTATGGTAACAAACCTAAATGAAAAGATCAAAGTAAGGATTCAGTTAATTAAATTTTTCCTCAAATGTTTATTAGATATGTTAAGGCTGCTATCCTTAGGTAGGTACCAACTTGCGGCACTCGTCAGCTGCTGTTGTCGATCGCGCTTTAAGAAGTAAGTTTCATTGTTTTTTCCCCAAAACCAACATTTACCTACCAGTAGAATGGTGTAGGTACACATCATTGATTTATTAGTTGGCATATAAAAATAAATAATACCTATACTATAATAATATATACTGATAGGTATCATAAGTGAATGTTCTTTTTATTAAATTATGCATTTACGCTTAGGATGGGTTAAGGCCGTACCCTGCCCAAATAACTTTAAGCGTTCGTTCCCTCTTCGCCGCCGTAGCGAATGCGGTCAGTTTTTGGAATAAAATCTTTATAAAATAAAATTTTGGTCGTTTGAAAAAAATGTTTCTATTATAGCATAATGTTTTTTTATTAAATTGCTTATCCATTAGTGTAAGTAGCAAATCAAAGAAAATGGTACTTTACGAGGAGATGCATTTTATCAATAATTATTTCTCATTTCTGTGGTTTCGTTGTGAGGAGATTAAATAAACAAAATCTACCAAAAAAACAGCAAAATTATGTAGAAATTTAATGTATTTTTATTAGTTGATATTTATTTTTCGATAAAGAGCAGATAGCTCCACAAAAGTGTACAAAAAACGGCTAGCGCTGAACGGCAAGATTGCTAGTAATGTACGACCCACATTGGTGAAAAAATTACTTTAAATCGATTTAGACTACGATTTCAACTAAATCTTGCCTGTCCGAGGCATTACTAGTTTATACTTCGAAATATATACTTAATTACAAGCTGTTGTTCGTGTTAGAAGCTTGTAGGGAACATAGAGGTTGTAGAAAGTGTAGAATGTTAATTACTTAGAAAAGCTTTGTTAGATTTGCTACGAGTCTGTCGTAGCAATTGTATGTATGTAAAGTTTGTATAGATATTTAACTACAATATACTATTTCATGTCAGGAATATCGACTACTTGTGTGTCATTTGATTTGTCTCAGAATGTAACCTAATGAGTTATGGCTAGAATTAACTGAGGGTTAGTGGGTCTACAGAACAGTATCATAATTAGAACAGCCTTTGTTCTGTTCCAGAGATGTCAGGATGTATTTATTGTACGTGAGTTTGTAATGTGTATGTCTGTATATTGTGTAAGGTTCCTAGCAATCAGTACAGTATTGTCAGGGTAGCTATTCAGAGTAATATAGAATAATACAAAGTAACAAATAGCAATCAGCATTACATTGTAACAATAATAATCATTTATTTGTTTAAACATGTGTAGTAGTACAGTTACAGTGGTGTTAAGTTTATGATGAGTTTCAACATATTTTGATATATAAATCTTTCAACATATTTTGCCATATAAATAGCGTACAAAATTAAATATCAAAATCATTCAAATAAAGGCATATAGCATTTTTCTAAAAATAATATTTCATATTCATGGGATAATAACATAATACAAATACCAATAATTAAAAATTAATACAGCGCAGTCATACAGATTTATATTAATTGTCAGTCAAAATGTCTATATTAATAATGTCAAGTCAAAGAGATAGAAATTAATAGTAAATAATTTAATTAAATTTCAGTAATATTTAAGTCATTTATAAAATCGACACATTGCAATATCTTTTCACCAGTCAATCAGCTAATATACACAAACATTATACCTACACAGATTACACAATATAGTAAACACAATATGTCAGTGGCGGAGGGTCCTTAAACACTATTACTTCTTGTTTCCCTTTGGATTGTAGTTACTTAGTATTATAGGTACAAACCACCATGTTTAGCAAGGTGTATTTTTGTATCGGGTTACCTCAGATTTTTTTTAACCATTCGCCTCTGATATATATGTACAACACAATAGAATCAATATAAAGTAACTTTGAATAAGGATCGTACCTTCGTCGTCGGATGACACCCAGAGAAAGAGGCTAGGTCAGAATGTCTCACTGCTTTTATCTATATCTAAAACTAACTATTTCTAACAAGTGGGTATAATCCCATAGTTATAAATACCTAGGTACATTATTAATACTAAGCTGTTTCTAACTTAATTCTTCATTTAAATCGTTATACAACAATAGGTATAAATAGATAGACACTAGATTACATAATCCAAATAATACAAATATTAACTAATAATATTGTTAAGTAGATCAAATACCTAGTTACTTATGTAGGCAGGATCCCATAATAGAATTTGTCTAATACATTTGTGATAAGAGAGTCTAGTCTAATCTGTTATTGATATTATCAGTTGTAAATACATTTAGTATATTCATTGCAACCACTGCAATCCATTATAAACATCCTAAAAATTAACACAGTATTAATTACAACACAAACATCATCCTAAATATCTATGGGTATATATCTATAATATAAATAATTGATCTATTAGATTTCTATATTATTCTGTTTCTGTGCCATAAGTATTTTATACATTACTAGCTGACCCGCGCAACTTCTTATGCGTCAATTTTTACCGTTTTTGCAACATTTCTCGTCGCTGCTCCGCTCCTATTAGTCGTAGCGCGATGTTATATAGCCTATAGCCTTCCTCGATAAATGGGCTATCCAACAAAAAAAGATTTTTTCAAATCGGACCAGTAGTTCTGAGATTAGCGCGTTTAAACAAACAAACAAACTCTTCCGCTTTATAATCTTCTAATATATAAAATTCTCGTGTCACAGTTTTCGTTGCCATACTCCTCCGAAACGGCTTGACCGATTTTGATGAAATTTTGTGTGCATATTGGGTAGGTCTGAGAATCGGACAACATCTATTTTTCATCCCCCTAAGAGTTTGTTTGTTTGTTTGAACGCGATAATCTCAGGAACTACTGGGCCGCATTGAAAAAATATTTTATTGTTGGATAGCCCATTTATCGAGGAAGGCTATAGGTTATAACATCACGCTACGACCAATAGGAGCGGAGCAGCAATGAAAAATGTTGTAAAAAAAAAGGGAAAATTTACGCAGACGAAGTTGCGCGGGTCAGCTAGTATTAGTATAGATAAAATATACAATAACTACCAAACATCGTTTGGCAGATACGGATGATCTTATAATCATCGCTATGATAACCAGTCAATACATTGTGATAGTAAATATATTATAAAACAACTATCAAACCTTCGTTCTGTTTTATACAACATCATATAAACTGGAACAATCAATGTTCCTAAATATACTATAGTAGATATCAATATCCAACACATGGATTGATATTATACATACCTATAATACAATATAGCCCAATACCAAATAATATTAAACATTGATGATCATATACATACATACCTATATCTATGGCTACTTACATAGCCATGTAGCCCTATACCTAATAATTTTTTTATATGGCTATTCATATAGATAAATAGCCCCATATCTAACACCCGCAAATTCGTTTACGTGGAAATTTTGATAAACAAATCTATCCCACAGAAACCGTACATTTTTCGGAATAAAAAGTTTATCAAGACTATAATCTACAGTACGATCAACGTATCTTGACCGGATTGAAGTTAGGTTTTTATCACTTTCGCGCATGTCATAGAGATGCGACCCTAAAATTACTTACGAAAACGATTAATCGATTAAAAATACTAACAACATTTCAATTCAACAATATAAAAACACTATTTAAATGAGTTCATAAAAGTTTAAATTTAGAACAGTAACAGTTAATAATAAAGAAACTTTGAAAAACAATTTCTTTACCAAACTAATAACAAAAAAACATGAATTAGTAATACTAATTATGACAATGTAATGCATAATCGCATCTCTAATCCTCTTGGTTTAGTTACCGCCCCGCCCCCCGCTTCCTGTCACCATTTACTTCCAAAAAATGCATCTGCGCAACCACTTGTCGCCTACTTCAGTCCGGCCTAGTTACGTTGATCGTACTGTATCTCGGTACCAAATTAAATCTAGACTTGTTAACTCTTTGTAGCGTGATTGAATAACAAACATCCATCCACCTAAGTATTATATACATCCAAAATTTCGGACTTATAATAATAATATAGATTAGTATAGGAGTATAAATAATATTTAGTTAGTTTGATGTGTCGACAGTTGTGTAAACGTTTTAGCAAGGTCATTTATGAGCTTTATCGTGCGCTGACGTCGATACCGGCACTGCTGTCCGCACCCGCACAGTCAAAACAACACTCAAAAACAATTCTACCGAACTACCGATACGTCTGGATATCATTAATACGCTATTTAAGTTAGCAACGATAACTGCTTACGATCACACGAACTTTTTTGCTTTTACATGTCATGTTGTGTATTAAATTATTACAAAAAGCCTAAAAACCGGTCACTCTTAATTAACCAGTTATCTATAGCGTTTAATTATCTACTCTGTACCATCGAGATACACAACTACACAGCTAATCTATAAACAGTTGCGCGCGGGTGCCCTGCGCGAGCGCATGTGTGCCAATTTCGCGACATTTGTCTCCCATAATGACTTTAAGATTATTTTTGTTCGTGGTGATTGCGGGCCTGGTGGCCGCTCAGGCACCTAACCCTACAGTTAGGGTTCCTCACGGTGTTCTCCAGGGTTCCTGGAAGGTGTCCACCAAAGGAAGGTCTTATGCCAGCTTCCAAGGAATACCATATGCCCGCCCGCCGGTTGGGAAGCATAGATTTAGGGTAAGATGTTGTTTTTTTATATATTTCCAAGTTTGGCTTGTTTTTATGTTTTTTTTTCTTAAAATGTGTGTCGCAGCGCACTCTTAAACGAAAAGGAAAACGTCACAAGTTAGCTGTGCTATAAAATTGTCGTGCATGAAGGTAACGATAAACAGCAAAGTTAAGGCTTCTATTAATTACTTATGGCGTTTATACGACATTTCACCTATGTCATAAATTACCTCCTCCTACCTATATTATGAACATCGCCTTGGGTACTTCAAAGTTATGTTCTATTGTTTGTAATTATTAAAATTACCCTCCGTATACAAAAGGTAAGTAGGTACTTACCTGTACCCGTCCCTGACAGGATAATTATCTTTCAGTAACAATTAATAAAGTAATTTATGTTGTAACTGTCTAACATATCACAAAACACCAAAAGTAAGGTACAGTCGGCAAATAACGTTCCCTTTTTGTAAAAAAAATAAATATCAAATTCAAGAGTATAGTACTAAGTAAATCGTCATAGTTTACGTGGAACATTAACTTATTTTTATGTAAACAAAAATGCTTTTATAAAAAAAAACTCAAAATTTTTTTTGGGCTCCCAAGTTCGTCCTCTACATCTGGCTCTCCACAATCAACATGCTTCAATTGGAAACAGTTTGTGCATCTTATCCATTTCTCTCCCTTTTTTATATTTTTCTTTTAGGTATCTAAAAATAAATGAATCTTAAAAATAGTTAAAGAAAACACACAAGTGACGAATGACGAAATGAGTTAAATGTTAAGCGCACGTAAGGCGACGATATTAGGATTTTGACAATTGTGAATTTGGAAATTACAATCAATTTAAACCTAAGCTATAACAACATATTTCGTCAAAATTTCGTTTCGTTATGTCAAACCCCGTTTTCTAACTAACTTCTTAACCGCCAAACTTTTGCAATGTCTGAGTCACATAACTAGCTTAAGCTTCGAAGTATCAAAACTAGATAGCTATATTTAAAAACAAAAATACAGAAATACAGGTGGGGACGAAATCAGGCTCGACGACGAAATTTGCTAAGACATCGGTCTCGCAATCATGCGGTCGCGGGTTCGAATCCTACCCATTATTCTACCAACGTGAACCCACTCCTAACACAAGCCTTAGAGCTTAGCTGGAGGGGTTAACAAGATTGCTAGTAATGTGGGAGTCAATCCTACATTGCTAGTTATCTTTTTAAAATAAAAAAAAAATAAAAAACAGGTACCTAAGTACTGTAAGTGCGAATAGCTAGCGTTGCAAGCTAGCGTTGTATTATTATATTGAATGACGAGCTGGTCGCGAGCCAGGCCATAGCAGCATCATCGCCACTCAAACTCTTGTTCAAAGACATTAGTTCGTAAGTCTCATTGGCTTAGTTATTAACAAGACATGCGGCTTGCTACAATGCCCTTCAACCCAATCATAGTAATGCGTACTATGCGTTTCAAATGAGTTGATAACTGTCATGATGATATTTTGTTTCGCAATACGACTGCAACTTCATTGTGTAACGTAAGGTCAGCAATAAAATGATTCGTAAAAAGGTGTCATTAGTATTACACAGAAGTACCTACCTACTCTAATGAACTATTTATAAGCACTGTATTTTACTATTTAATATGTTTTAGGTAAAAAAAGATTACGTACTGAAAGTACTAAAGTGTTTATTGAATAACAAAGAATACTAAGAAAAATGTTAGGTAGGTACCTACATAGTTCAAAGAAAATATTACGTCCGTTCCAAATACACATACGTACTTTACCCGACTTGGGAGTTTTTGTTGCTAGCGGTACAATTTTGACAAATACAGAGTGAAATTGACGCAATCGCGATTATCTTCTCATTTGAAACGCATAGTATGTATCACTATTTAACGGAAGAATAAATGACGATGGTAGCCACCAAGACGGCTTAGACCTACCTACCACCTGTAAGTATTTTGTGACAGTATTAAAACGATACACACAATACACCTCTTTATTACATATGCGTTCCTTTAGTTATCGATACCTACTTACACATTATTGGTATAAATAAAAACCGGCCAGGTACGTTAGACTCGCGCACAGAGGGTAGCGTACATATAGGTGCCGAAAAACATGTTAACTTTGCCTTTGGGAGCTGACTTTGCCCAATGGTGCATTTTTTGTGTTCCGTAGCCAAAATGGCAAAAATGGAACCCTTATAGTTTAGTCATGTTCGTCTGTCCGTCCATATGTCACAGGCCTTTTACTCAAACGCAATGGAAATTGATAAAATTTAATAAAAAGGTGTCTTGTATAGTAGCCGCTACTTAGTTTCATAGGTAAATAATAAAAATAAACATTTTTATGGGGGGCACTCCATACATATCAGAAGCTGATTTTTGTGGACCTTGTTGGACTTGTAGACCGTCATTCGACAGATCTTTCAAAAACATTTTAAGGTTTCTAATAAACTTTTCTGATTGAGTAAATATATTTGGAAATAATCGCTCCGAAAGTTGCATAAATAGTGTCTCCCTTAACTTTTGAACCGTGTGACCAAAAAATATGAAAAAAAATCGCAAAGACAGCGCTTAACAAATACTTTAAACTTAAATTATTTCAGACATGATCAGATATACCGTCATTAAGTTATAGCCGAAAAACTGCTTTTCTCAACAAAAGAGCGTAAGTGCCATGAACATACGCTCATCTGCTGATGCAATTATTTAAGACTGCGGAACCCTACACTGAGCATGGTCCGACATGCTCTAGCCCGGTTTTTTTAATAACTCGAAACATACCGAAATTGTCTGTTAAACACGAAACGTCTTCTATTTTATTATGAACTAGCTGTGCCCCGCGGTATTTCCCGCGGTTTATTAGCCTATGTGTTAATCCAAGGTGTCAGCTAACTCCATACCAAATTTTATTAAAATCGCTCCAGCCGTTTAGACGTGAAGAAGTAACAAACATACACACTCACATACTCACAAACTTTCGCCTTTATAATATTAGTGTGATAAGCAACAAACTTCGTTGGCAAATGTTCAACAATTTCAACGACATTCAGTATTAAAAATAACGAAAAAATCATAAGCGGTACAATCTTACCATAGTGCTTTGACATTGACGTGCCCATCTAAAGAGAAATATTTCTTTAAAGGTACCTTATTCTTATAATCTTCTTACCTACATATTTGCTTATGGTTTTATTTTTTTATGCTATTGGTGACGAGCAGTGTCCCTAGCGGCAAGTCGTGGAACTAACATATCTCACTTTGTTTTTGCGTTTGGCCCTCGTAATCCTGCAACACCCCCTATCCCCGCCCACGTCGCCCATTAGCCCGCTAAAATCACCGATCATCGACTCATCACACAAATTCAGCTACTCCACAACCACTCTTCTGCACAAGAAAGGTGACAAAACCGAAATAAACGATAATTGCACCATCTGCCTTGTAACTCATCTTAATAAAGCTTTTGTTAAAATAATCAATAAACGGATTTGTAATAAACTCAACAGCCAACAAGCCAACAACCCCCAGAACAAGCAGAATTTCGACAAGGTTTATCAACCATAGCACACCATCTCCACTGTCTAAACAGTTGGTGTTCTATGGTTGATAAACCTTGTCGAAATTAAATAGAAAAATGCACAGAGCTTAGACTACCACTTTACGCACACTGCATTCATCGATCACACCAACACTTTCAACAGCATAAAGCACGATGCACTCTTTAAGGCACTGGAGAATCAAGGTAGAGAAGTAGGCTACATTAACATTTTAAAAAGCATCAACTCACAGCACAGAATCTTTGAAAATAGCTACTATCGGACCAGCTTTTCTTATCCATACTATCCATACTAATATTATAAATGTGAAAGTAACTCTGTCTGTCTATCTGTCTGTCTGTTACGCTTTCACGCTCAAACCGCTGAACCGATTTAGATGAAATTTGGTATGGAGATAGTTTGAGTCTCGGGGAAGGACATAGGATAGTTTTTATCGCGATAACCGACATCCACGCGGGCGGAGCCGCGGGCGAAAGCTAGTAAGCCATAAATAAGCAAACAAAGAACTAGACATCAGCCAGTAAAAGTTGACAAATTGTTGCCAATGATATTGTTCTATTTTCTTCGCCGGCTTCACAATGAGGTGAAATACTCGACGATCTCCGCAAGGCGAGCCTCGAGATTGCACTGCGGATGATCATATTGAAGACTGAGCTCATGACGGCAAGCCTGCACGTCTAACTGACAAAATCTTGTCAAAATGGTAAATAGAGAGCTGCGCTTAGAAATGCATCGGGCATGCGCGCGGACATCTTTGAGCGTACCGCGCGTGCGCCAGTCCACGAGGGCTTGCAGCGAAAACGAAAAAAAAAACATAGTGAATAAGAACCCAGAAGAGAATTTATCGTAGAGAATGTGAAGATTGCATATGTCCAGGAATATATTTACTTAGGTCCCGTTGGGGTAAACGAGTTGAGTGGAGAACGTAGTGTAGGACGCCCTCAGGCCGGGTGGTGTGGACGGCTGGCAGGAGCTGGATGCGAGAAGCCGAGGATAGAACAACTTGGCGGGCAATTGGAGAGGCCTATGTCCAGCAGTGGACTGCGATAGGACCGCTGATGATGATGACTATCTATCCAGGTAAACTCGACGCACTGAAAAAATCTGGAAATGCTACTGATCTATGAAACATTTGATGAAGGGCGACTTTCCGAATCAATTGATGTCACCCAAAAAGCCGCCAAACTAAAATGGGATTGGGCTGGACATGTCGCATGTCAAAAGAGATGTGGGCAGAAATCATCACTTAATGGAGCTCACAAAATATAGTAAACGACATCACGGCAGACCCAGGCGAAGATGGCGAGATGTTCTTACGACATACTTGCTGTAGCTTGTTACTAACAATGAATTATGATCAAGGACGCTATAAATAATACTCTTCATTGTACACCTAGATATTGTAATAGATGCTTTATAAAACAGGTGAGATGGGAAAGGACATTTCCTCGAAAAATACTTGTATCTTTACCTCGAGACTATTTTATAATTAAACGTTTACATTAGGAAACGATTAAGTATAAAATAATAATGGTTCGAATTCTACCCATTAAACTTCGCACAGTGATCAATTTTCAGTTTTAAGGTGGACGAAAATAGCGGATGCCTCGCGTTCCCATTCCCGTGGGAATACAGGGATAAAAAATAGTTTATTTCACCCGGGTTTAGTGTAGCTTCACAACGATGAAAGAATTTTTCAAATCCATCCAGTAGTTTCGGAGCCTATTATATAGCCTATATAACAAATAATCGAATCTTTCCACTATATTATTAGTATAGATTAGTCTATACTAATATTATATAGTGGAAAAATTTGATTCTATGGTGTTTTTATTTGTTGTGTATTGTATGTTTGTTGGTTATTTGTCATATAATGTTACAATTTCAAAGAATAATAATAAAAATTATTATAGCCAGTACTTTTAAATATATTTAAACTAACTAGGTTCTTTTACATAACGTAAAACTTCATAGATTAGAACGCTTTTCCTTCTCTGCGATAATAGGGGTTCATTGTCACAGGTAATATTTAAAATATGTCCCCGTTGATTCACTTTAAACCGGTGATCTTGTGGGAAATATTACAATTATCGAAGAATTTCGCAGCAATGTTCTCTTATTTTCCAAATTTACTGTGTTCTAAATTGTTTCTCGAAAGATATGGTCACAAATACAAATGATAACTTTCGGTGCGATTATTTCCAAAAATATTCACTAAATTTAAAAAATATATTAGAAACCTTATAATGATTTTAAAAGACCTGTCAAATGATATACCACACGTTGATGTTTGCTGAAAAAAAATTCGGCTTCTCGGATTGCTAGTAATGTGGGACCACAATCCCACATTACTAGCAACCCTGTTAACCCTTCCAGCTTTGCTCAATGGCTTGTGACGGCCCACAGATATTTAAAATTGGATTACAATTTTAGAGCCGAACCGTTCCGGCACCGCACCGCAAATAATTCGCCCCACAGGCATTCATACTGATTCCGTTTTTGCCATTTTGGCTACGGAACCCGAAAAACCCATTATATCGCCCATGGTAGCTGCACGATTTGAATTTTGATCCCTTTTTCGAAACTAAATTTCTTAAACCACTTACGAAATCTTGACGAATACTATTCTATTGAATTTATACAGGCATTTCTTGCCTATTACTTTATTAATACAATAATTGCATTTTTAACAGATAGAAAAAAATGAAGTCCAGACCCAGGAAGCCGGGATCGAATCATTTAACTGGACTACTGTTACTAGACCTCAAATTTTTGTATCATTTCCTGCACGCGAGTTAGAAAAAAATTAGGTCTAGTAACATAGTCCAGATTGTTGGTTCGGTGTGGCATACGAAAGTCTATGGTTCGGATCCAGGGTCTGGACTTCAAATTCTTCTATCTTCAAAAAAAACAATTATTGTAATAATGGAATACTATTCTAATTCATTTTTGGATACAAACACCAGAGGTCCGGTTCCATACTAACAGATTAAATTTGGTTTGGTTTTGTAGCTTATAAACCTTACCTATTTATTTAATTTTCGGTCGAAAATTATAATTAATTATTATAATAATATCGTTAAATTATACAAGTAGGCGTCCTGTTTTAGAATTTCATTTTATTTTAACATTTCGGTATGGTTTGCAAGCTTACCTACCTTATTGATTCTCGATCTATAATTATAATTAATTATTATATGGCTTAATTATATAGTAGGCCACCTATTTTAGCATTTCATTTAATCTGCCTGTTGTCCTTCTATTTAACGTAATGGACCATTAAAAAACTTGCAAGTCATGAGATTTTATCAATATTATACTGGCTAAATACTAACCATTATATAAATATTTTCCACTCCGAGAAACCTACGTAAATACAAATTATATAGGTATTTATAAATAATTACAATGTAAAATTCCCTCAACCTTAAAGACATGCTACCATATTTGCACCTATTATTGAAGGTGCAATGTAAACATATATAATAAGATAATAGGTATTCACTTATGTGATTACGTCGCCGCCTTCACGACATGACATACCGTTTATTATGTAGTACTTGGCTGATTTATTATTTATGCAAACAATTTGATTTGTATCTAACACAGGGGGTTGAGGAAACGACACAGAATACCGAAAGTAGGTAGGTAACTACAAAACAGGCAACCTTCATACGTACTTAACCCCTAAGGTCTGAATAACAGGATCGTATTTCCTTTATGAGAAATTCAACGACAACTTCCCCGTTGATATTCTTGTATTCACAATGTAACAGATTTTTATCTTAAATCTTAAATCTTAATATTATCAAGCGGAAGAGTTTGTTTGTTTGTTTGTTTGTTTGTTTAAACGCGATAATCTCAGGAACTACTGGTCCGATTTGAAAAATTATTTTTTTGTCGGATAGCCCATTTATTGAGGAAGGCTATAGGCTATATAACATCGCGCTACGACTAATAGGAGCGGAGTAGCGACGAGAAATGTTGCAAAAACGGGAAAATTTACGCATACGAAGTTGCGCGGGACAGCTAGTCTTAAATAATAGTACATCTATACTAATATTATAAAGCGGAAGAGTTTGTTTGTTTGTTTGTTTAAACGCGCTAATCTCAGGAACTACTGGTCCGATTTGAAAAATTCTTATTTTGTTGGATAGCCCATTTATCGAGCAAGGCTATAGGCTATATAACATTGCGCTACGACTAATAGGAGCGGAGCAGCGACGAGAAATGTTGCAAAAACGGGAAAATTTACGCATACGTAGTTGCGCGGGACAGCTAGTCTTAAATAATAGTACATTATGATATAAGTGCGGTAAGTTGAAAATCACAGCCGAGGCGATATTGCTAGCCCGAGCCGTTGGCGAGGGCTACAAGAAAGTAGAGGCTGTAATTATCAATGCGCACGTATGTCATACGACGTTTTATAATATATTTGCGAGGAAATAAATAAAACTAGGACTTTCTTAAACGAATAAATCTTTAATCACTTGCAGTGTTAGAAAAGTTTGTAAAATTGATTATTACTTGTTCACAAATTAGCGATGCGCGCGCATCAGCGCTTTTTTTAAGGCAAGGCACAAAAACAGCCAGTATTACTAATAAAGAAAATTAATATTTTTGTGTTTTGTTACAGATGGTAATCAAAAATAATAAATAATTAAAAGTAAATTATGGTCAAATAAATTTTGACCATAATTTACTTTTAATTATTTATTATTTTTAATTAAAGCATTAAATGTTTTTAAATTAAAGCTAAGTTTGGTAGATAAAATTTAAACATTTAGTTTAAATTTTATCTACCAAAGTTAATTTTATTCATAAAATTCAAAAAACTCTTTGCTAAGATTTAAAAACACAACATTGAAATTAGGGATATAAGAGATCCAAATTTGTGAACAATTAATAATCAATTTTATAAATTGTTCAAATTTGCAAGTGCAAGTGATTAAAGATTAATTCGTTTAAGAAAGTCCTAGTTTTATTTATTTCCTCGCAAATATATTATAAAACGTCGTATGACATACGTGCGCTTTGATAATTACAGCCTCTGCTTTCTTGTAGTAGCAATAATAATAATGTATCTTGAGACAACTCACTCAACGCTATCTGATCCCAAACTAAGCAGAGCTTGTACTATGGAAACCAGACAACTGATAAACATACTTATATATTTCTAAATTCATACATATTATAGATAAATAACACCCAGACACAGAATAAACCATCGTGCTCACCACACAAACTTTTTCCTGGGCGGGGATCGGACCCACGACCTCCTGCGTAGCAGTCGGTTACACTTCCACCGCGCCACAGAGGCAGTCAATATCGCCTCGCGTGTAATTTTCAACTTACCACACTTATAACATAATGTACTATTACATTAATTCGTTCAATACGACTTTTATTACTTTTCAGGCCATCGGCTCTGACGGTTCTTCTTTATTTTCCTAATTATTTTGTTATTACCTTTTTCTTCAAAATTAGTTTTTGTATATCAAAGCAATAGTTCACAATTATCATTGAGGTTTTATTTAAGACTAGCTGTCCCCGTTTTTGCAACATTTCTCGTCGCTACTCCGCTCCTATTAGTCGTAGCGTGATGTTATATAGCCTATAGCCTTCCTCGATAAATGGGCTATCCAACAAAAAAAGATTTTTTTAAATCAACCCAGTAGTTCCTGAGATTAGTGCGTTTAAACAAACAAACAAACAAACTCTTCCGCTTTATAATATTATTATAGATGTTCGTTCCTTTGACACATCAACCACAGTACCTACTCTCGGTATTATGTAAAACAAGACTGAAATCAAAATCAAAATTATTCACTTAGGAAGCAAATGCGACGCTTGTGGTACCTACATCATGATTCTATATGTAGGTACATGTAATTCCAAGTTCGCAAAACAATAGGTACTTATAGCCGGAGTAGATGAGAAACTGAATGTGTAATTACACATAAATAAGTAGGTGTTAGATTTATTAAAGACTGAGTCCATCAGGTCCATCCTGACTTCGCTCGGATTTAACATTTACGCGAAACAGGGTTCGGCTCTGACAAAAAATTATTTAGAAAACCCATATTTATTTGGACACGAAAAAAAATGTGTAACTAGTCAAAGAGTTTTTGTAGTAGATGATATAAAGAAATTTTAGGTTATGTGTCTAGGTATTGTCGTATATGATCCCGCAAATAAATCTTGAAGTTGCGAAAAAATGCAAAAACGAGCAATTTCGTATTGTCATAGTTATGGCGTTCGTAATCTAACACATGTACGAACGAATATTCTACTTTATTTTGACCTGCGCTCCTGGGCACTGTGAAGTAATGGTTGTGTGCGGAAGAGCGAGGCCGGCGACCATGTCGATGTGTGCGTAGCGCTAAATAGATAATTCACTCAGTGTAATGCCCCCTTAACCCTAACTTACAAAATAAGAACTTTTTTTAATAAAAATGAACAGTAATATATAATAATAATAATAAACTTTATTGACACACAAATCACTTACATGTTGTGAGTAGTTACATCCAGTGTTTTCAATCACTAGCACTTAAAAATAACGTTTCACATTATATATAATTTAGTACAGAATAATGTAAGATCCATAGTAATGAATACTAGCATCCAAACTAGGCCGAGCCTGTATTTTAGATGCTAGTTTCTTCCAATGACTTTCACTTAATCCTAAAATGACAGTAGATTTATAATTTTACAAATATGTCATACAATGATTGGTTACAATGCGAGTTTATTACCACATACCCTCTAATTGTTAGCAAAAAATGCTAACGAGTTGTATGACTACGAAATGTGTGAACATAATACAAAAAGTTTGCTTTGAAATTGTAATTTAAAACTAAAATAAAACTAAATAATTAAAATTAACGTAAGATTAAAATTGAATAAATTTGTAATAAATATATAATTCTAATTTATACTTGAATGGAATAAAAACAATAATTTAGTAGTTTTAACTTAAATATACATTAAGCCTTTTCGAATTTAAATAATTTTACAATAATTATATATACATATTTTTTACTATTACTTAAATTTTATCTATTAGATTTTACTATGACATACTATTTGTAGATTTGGTAACAGTACAATACAGACTACATAACTATTTGGCTATTTCAAAAAGCTTTTCGATTTCGTCGTAAGATTGTGATTTTAGCCATTGCATTACCTTAATCCTAACTTCATAAAAATTTAGTGGGGAAATTACTAATAATTTATTAATTCTATTGTAAAGGAAACTGCTAACAAAAAATTGAAATTTGTTGCTAAAAAATGTTCTACTTTTGACAGCAGGACAGACTTTCTTTTGTCTTCTTGAGAATTGGCGAGGTGGATCTAAAGGGAGTTTTTTATGTTGGGTAAGAATTGTGGTGAACACGAATAATTTGCGCACGCTCAATACGTCGCAGGAGGAATATAGTGCGTGTGTTGGATATCTGTAAGGTCTAAATGACATAACCTTCAGTAGGGCTCGTTGAGATCTTTCTATCTTCAACATGTAAGTCTTTTTCGCTCCGCCCCATGCGGTTATGCAGTAGGATATTATTGACTGTGCCAAGGCATAATATACTGTTTTAAGTAGTTCTGTATCAGCGACCTGTCTAAGAGTTCTAAATATGTACATGAGCTTACGGATTCTTCCCGTTAACATATCAATCTGAGGTCTCCAGGTCAATGTTTGATCCAGCAAAACACCAAGATACTTGATGACATCTATACGTTCCAGTGATGTGCAAGTACACGACTGGGAAACATCATTATTATAACAATAATGTGCCTTAATTTGAAAGTCGTCCTTAGGCATATCCCGCTTAGTGATCCCAAAAGTTACAAATTTTGTTTTAGCGCTATTAAGTGTTAATGAGTTAGTCTTAAGCCATAACATTGTCAGCAAAAGGCCGTTTTGGGCTTTGGTCCTAGCCTCCTCCCATGTCTTTCCACAAAATATGAGAGCTGTATCATCAGCAAAAGTATATATATTAGCATTTTCTAGTTTTAGCTCACACAGATCATTTATATAAATTAAGAAGAGACTAGGACCGAGAACACTTCCTTGGGGCACTCCAAAGGTAATCGGAGCATCATTACTGACAAAATCTCCAATTTTAACTCGCTGTGACCTATTAGTGAGGTAGCTTGAGAAAAGATTATGAGTCACGCCACGTATGCCTATTTTCTCCATTTTCTTTAATAAGAGCGGAATCGACACTGTATCAAAGGCTTTCGCGAGGTCCAAGAAAATCCCAACACATTTATCCCTGGCATCCAGACGTTGAGCGATATAATCGGTTAATCCAGTAACAGCATCAGCAGTCGATTTTCCAGATCTAAACCCATACTGGTTGGTCGATATTAAACTACCCTTTTCCAAATACGATAGCAATCTTTTGTTTATAATTTTCTCAGCGACCTTGGATAGTGCCGACAGCACAGAAATAGGGCGATAGTTTTCTGTGCAGTCCTTGTTGCCAGCTTTATAGATTGGGTTTATAATAGCTCTCTTAAAAACTCTAGGAAACACTCCTGTGTTGCAGGCCAAGTTAATAATATGTGTTATAGGGGTAGCGACATATTTCCTTGTTAATTTCAGAAGTTTGTTAGATATCCCGTCCCAACCGACAGCGCTATCATTTTTTAAGTTTATGATTGTGGCTTCGACTTCATCATTATCAGTTTCCAGTAGACCCATAGATTTTAAAGGGCTATTGATAATTGGTACGTAGTCTGTGCAGTCTAGTCTGTTATTGCTATCAGTTAAACTCTGAGCCAATTTCTTTCCGACATTTGCAAAATAATTATTGACACTTTCGACTGATGATTGAGGACTATCAGCGATTTTGAGTAGGTCGCAAGAGATTGATTTGGTTTTGTGCATATTGACGATTGATTTAATTGTATCCCAGGTTTTTTTAGGATTTTTTGAATATTTTCTTAATTCGCTTCGTTCGTGGGTCCTTTTGAGCCGTTTAAGTAGGTCATTGCAATAGTTTTTGTACCTATTATATGTTGTTTTGAGCACTATGTTATTGGGGCTATTTCTACATTTAAGATGCATCTTGTCTCGGTTTTGTATACATCGGACAAGCCCTGGGGTTATCCAGGGTTTGAGGGTACGGAATCTATTTGGACGTGACACTTTCATGGTATGCAATATTATGTGTGTAGATAAAATATTAATAAGCCTCTCAGCTGCCCAATCGACATCATTAGATTGAAGAACATCATCAAAACTGGTTTCTTTTATTTTTTCTATGAGTGAGTTATAATCAATTCTTTTTATAGTGACGTTTTGTGTATTACATGGCGACTTTTTGAGTTCAAGACAAATTATTACTGCTGAGTGGTCAGTCAAGGGAGCTTTGGTAACGAGGGTGGTAACTGGTACTAGCGATTTCACCATAGCATGGTCAAGACAGTTACTGTTCCTCGTGGGAAAGTAATGACTACTTAGAATGCCATGGGAAGCAAGTAGGTTTAAATATTCTGTCGAGTTGACATCAATATTGTTTGGCTTAATATCTATATTAAGGTCACCTGTAATAACAATGTTTTTGTATGATTTATAACTTGTCAGAATGTTATCAAGGCAATGCAAAAATTTGTTAACGTTTCTGAAAGATGGAGATCGGTAGATAGTAATTATTAGAGTTTCAGAGTTAATTTTTATTAGAAGACAACTAGCTTCATCAAATATAGGTTCCTCTACGGCTACAGATAGTCCACTTTTAATATATAGTACCACACCATCATTCTGGTTAATGTTCGTTTTTGAGTAGTATAAGTCGTAATTAGTAAGTATAGGGAATACAGTTGTTTTCAAGTTCCATGTTTCGGTCAATATTAGAATATCGAAGTCTACGTTTATACGAGCAATTAAGACTTTCAATTCATTTATGTTACGATTTATACTTCTGATGTTTTGAGTTAACATTTTAAGCATGTGAATGTTATCACAAGATGAGATAAGAGATCCACAATACTCCGGCTCAGACAAAAACGATTTACCCGAAGACAGGTTGTCGAGATCCATAATAATATCATTTTTAATGAAATTATCGAATTTTTATATATGATAATAGCATTCTAGTTAATAGGCCAGTTTCTGTTAGTCTGTACATGTCATAACAGAAATACTTGTTCCGGGACTTACATTCTGGACACGATCTTTGTAGTGTTACAATACTCATATAAGGTAGGATAAATATACAATCAAAATAATACTTAATTTCTTGGTTAATAAATAAAAATAATAAAAATGTATACAAAACTAATGCCGACAAAATTACAATAAATAATACAAATCTAAAGAAGAAGAAGAATACCTCGCAATATAGTCATTGAGCTTTCCACTTGTTCCTTAGCTCGTTCACAACGTCCTCATTATTTACCTCGATGTGTGCGGAGTCACTGTCTTTACGTATGAAGACTTTGCCGTTTTTTGTCCAACAGTATTTGTACCCGGCTGCTGAAGCAAATCCACGAGCCAAAAATAGTAGTCTGTGTCCTTTATATGTCAGGGCTTCCGAGATATAAATCGGGACGGTGTTTCCGCTTAGTCCAATAGTCGACGAGTTAAACATGTTCTTAGGATTTTCTTTGTTAAAGACTTTGACCTTATTAATGATCTCATGTTTAATTGTCGCTCGAGTGAAATCAGCTACTACGGTAGATTTCCCCGCCTTATTTTTTGTTCGGTATACGTCCTTGATGTCATTTTCCAAAATGTTAACATGGAGTGCTTTACACGTATTTTGAACAATTTTTTGAAGGTCTGACTTAGTCTCTTTTTTATCCATCATGGGTAGATTTCTGACTTCGATAGCTGCGAGCTTTTGATTCCTTTGGATTTCATCCAATTGTGCTTCAAGCGATGCTATGTATTTTTGGTCTTTTCTTCTCTCATTTTCTAAGCCTTCAACTTTCTTTTTCATATCATCATATTGGGTTGACAGAAAATCAATTGCCTTTTCAATATTTAGATTGGTTGATTGAATTGAAGAGTTAAGTGTTTTTAATTCGGTGACGTCATTAATCAGTTTGTTTAGGCTTGTGTCTTGACCTTCTTTTATTGCACGTATCATTTCCTTCAATTCTTTTTTGAACTGTAACGGGTATTCGTCGCAGCATTCCCGACCCCTTTTTTTATTGCGTTGGTTGGCTTCACTCACAGAAGGTGTTTGTTGGTTTGGGTTGAAATCTTTTTGTACGTTGTCATCACTGTCCGATTTCGTGTGTGTACGGGTAGAATGTGGGTTTGAGGGTTTTAGAGACATTTTCTTTTCTGCTTCGGTTCAAAGTTTTAGTAGTTATTTGTTGCGTTGGTGAGATACCAATATAACTTGAGCTCGTACAGCTTGCAGGGGCGTCCAGCTGGGGATCTTGATGTAATGGCCAGGACCATTTACCTGCAGTTACCTGCAGAATTTTCTGTGTAGTTGGCTATCTCGCTTCCTCGCACGTTCACACTCTTCCACGTTATGTGCTCCTAGTACTTCGTTGAAATTGTTTTTGGATTTTAATACTTAAATTTTGGTATTTTTCGCAAAATAAAGTTATCTAAACACGTCTATACGGTTACACGATCCGGGGGGAAGGGATCAGATTACTCCATAAAGTTCTTTATTCGATCTACGTCCATAACACCAAAATATTATCTAAATGTATTAAAAACCAGACAGACTGAGAAACTTTACTTTATAAAATCTAGGTCTAATATCAAAAACAACAAGCAAATTACACTAAGTGCTAATTCCGTTGAAAATTGCTGAAAAACTTCGAAGTCGTCAACAGATAAATAAACCGTTATAAAACTATAAAAATGTTTCTGGCAACAGATGTGCACTAATGTCGGAAAAATCGTATCACAACAATAACAGCGACAACTACAGATACCTTTGTTACCGCTCGAAATAACATCTACCCACAGATATTTAAAATTGCATGGAGGTACTAAGTTCGCCGGGACAGATAGTATCTATATAAAATTCAAAGTCCTAAGTGACTAACTGACGGATCAACGCACAGCCTAAACCGCTGATCGTAGAGACGTGAAATTTCAGTAATCGTCATGTAAGCATCCAATATGAAACGATTTTCAGAAATACATCCCCCAAGGGGGTAAAATAGTGATTATAAGTTGTATGAAACTCCGTCAATTTTAAAGTTAGATTTGTGAAATTTCGTTTTTGGCTTTTTAGTTTAAAATAATTGAACACGGGTTTCAGCATTTGCGGAAAATCAACCCCTGAGGGGGAAAAATAGGGATTTCAAGCTTTTATCAAACTCCGTCAGTTTTGAAGATAGATCTTTAAAACTTCGTATTTGGCTTTATGGTTTAAAATAAAGTAACACGTGTTTCAGCGTTTTTCGCAAATCAATCCCTAAGGGGATAAAATAGGCGTTGCAAGTTTGTATGTAACTTCGTCAGTTTTATAGTTAAATCTGTGAAAATTTCGCTTCATGGATAATGAAACACATCTTTCAGCGTTTGACAGCGAAAATCAACCATTAAGGTTCATTTCCGTGCATCGCGGCTGATCGCGAGCCGCGAGCGGCTTACGACAAGCGTCTGACGCGCGCGGCCGATGCGACAATATTTACAGTGCGCGCGCAGCTTACGACAGTCGTCGGCCGCGCGCGTCTGTCACTTACCTCAGCCGCTCGTCGTAAGCCGCGAGCGGCTCGCGATCCATCGCGATGCACGGAAATGAACCTTTACTGTACATAAACTAACTGCATTAGGGTATAGCTTTACTTGACGCCAACTCGATTTGGTACAATGCATTTATATCGTCGTAATGGTCCCTGACTCTGTGACGAATGAGCAGATCGACATATCTACGAGGTTATGCAACTTTGCCACTATCGGTCCATAGATTTAAAGATTTGACTGACATGTTGGTCTAGTGGTCTAGTGGAGTTCGATCCCCACCTAGGATAAAACTTTATGTGATGAGCAGGATGGTTTATTCTGTATCTGGGTGTTATTTATCTATAACTTTCGCCCGCGGCTCCGCCCGCGTGGATGTCGGTTATCGCGATAAAAACCATCCTATATCCTTCCCCGGGGCTCAAACTATCTCCGTACCAAATTTCATCTAAATCGGTTTAGCTGTTTGACCGTGAAAGCGTAACAGACAGACAGAGTTACTTTCACACTTATAATATTTGTATGGAAGTATGAATATGTATGTATTTAGAAATATAAAAGTATGTTTATCAGTTGTCTGGTTTCCATAATACAAGCTTTGCTTAGTTTGAGATCAGATAGCGTTGTGTAAGTTGTCCCAAGATATTATTATAATTATAGATGGGGGACCTGTGAGCCTCGAAGAGAATGTTTAGCCGTCGGTCCTGCGCCTAATCTCTTTCCGGTCGTATCGGACTATAAGACGCAATACAGAGTGCACTTGTGTCTACGAGCTGGAGCACTATAACCATATATCTGCGTAGTTGGCTTGTCTCTGATGAGATTGGCCGCCGTAACCGACAGCGGTTAGGAGAGGCTCCTGTCCGACCAACTGCGGGAAAAAGAGTAGCGAGTAGCGATTTTATCGCTCAAGACATGCACATGCTTATGTAGATCCCGTGTAAACAAAATAGTTGATCGCTAAGTGCTCATACTGTCGGCGAGTACTCGCTCTATACTGCATCTCTTTTGTTTACACGGACGTGATCTACAAAATACATCTGTTGCGTATTGCGTACAACAGATGTATTTTGTAGACCCTTATCTATACTAATATTATAAAGATGAAGAGTTTGTTGTTTGAACGCGGTAATCTCAGGAACTACTGATCCGAATTGAATTATTATTTGACTGTTGGATAGCTCATTTATCGAGGAAGGCTATAGGCTATATAACGCTACGATCAATAGGAACGAGAAATGTTGTATAAACGGGGAAAATTTACGCAGATGAAGTTGCGTGGGACAGCTAGTCCTATATATAGATAGAAGATAGATTTATCGCTGCTCGCTTACCGCTCATCGTCGTTGGTGAGACAGGTGCTTGGTTGTTTCTTTTTTTTTAAGACATTATGGTACAAGCCCTGTGTCGCGTGGGACTTTACAAACATACTAGCCACGGACACAAAGTACTCCCAGACTCGAGACAACATTTTGTGGATCACACAAAGTGGTGTCCCGTGTGGGAATCGAACCCACGACCTCTTGCGTAGCAGTCGGACAAACTCCCACCGCGCCACAGAGGCAGTCATAACGGTATTTTCCCGCTATCCCTGACGTTACCATAAGGGCAAATGACTCGCTGTGAAATATTTATGTAAATGTTTGATATCGAAATTATTTCGACCATTAGCTTCACAATTTCGCGGTTAAGTTGGCTCTGACCCGCGCTCGTGTACACTGGCGTGGCGTCACAAATCAATGACTTTGTAATATATCGACTATGCTAGGAAATAGAGCGAAAATTCTACCCTGACATCAAAATGGAGCTGTACCTATCTACTAGTACTATAACCTATATAGAATATTGGATGTCATTAGTATTCGGTTCTCGGACGTGCAATTAGCTAGGCTTTGGGTGGATTATTCAGTGTATTTGATTGGCGTTGTGTTTTACATTATTGATGCTTTCGAAGTTTCGACGCTATACAGTACAAATTGTCGACGTAACTTCTTATTCTTCTGCGTTTTAACGCGATATTTTTTTCTTTTTTTTTTTATAGATAACTACCAATTTGGGATTGAGTCCCACATTACTAGCAATCTTGTTAACCTCTCCAGCTAAGCTCAAACGCTTGTGTTTGGAGTGGGTTCACGTCGGTAGTATAATATGTAGGATTCGAACCCGCGACCTCACGATTGCGAGGCTGATGCCTTATCTATTAAGCTGCCGCCGCTTTTATTGTTTAACTAATAACTAGGGTATTAGAACAATCTGATACTAAAGTATGTTTTCACTCGAAACTGCAAAACCTTGTTTACCCATAAAAAGTAGTACCTAGGCAGGACTTAGCGTTGTACATCTCGTTCGTCTTGCCCTTATTGAAGATTGCATACTGCAAACAGACCACGTAGTTATTATGCGCCTCGAGACGGTATTTTTTTCCACTTTTGTGTGGAAATGATACTTAGTTCCTTTTTATAGAGAAATTGAATACCCTCTACTGAAATGCAACTCAATTGTACGTAACGAAGTCACTGAATATAGGGAGAACAATTGGAACAGAAATATTATTTACATCTCAAAGTTAATCTATGCTTACACAAATATTAAAAAGCTGAAGAGTTTATTTGTTTCTTTGAACGTAATAACCTCAGGAATTTCGAGTCCGAATTAAAAAATTGTTTTACTGTTGTATAGCCCATTTATCGCGAAAGGCTATAGGGTAACATCACGCTACGACCAATAGGAGCGGAGCAGCGATGAAAAATGTTGCAAAAACGGGGAAAATTTACGCAGACGAAGTTGCGCGCGTCAGCTAGTAAGTGACTCAAATACCTAATAGTAACCAATTACTAGAACTAGAGAATACTAAAGCATTTACATTTTTCCGTGCGACGTAATGAAGGCTCTTGCGTGACCCTGATGTTAGGCGTCACGCTCGCCCATAACAGTTTCAGTACCATCAAACAAACAAAGATATCTTGTTTGGCTAAGTTCTGAATATTACATCTCATTTGTGATTGAGTCATTAGTCCGAGGACTGCGTACTTTAAACTTTACTGCGATCGCCAACCCGCTTTACCCCCAGTATCTATAATAAGTTGGTTCTACTGCGGAGACACGAGCCCAGCAGTGGGACATCATATGGGTTGATATGATATGATGATGATGACATTAAGGTTCATTTCCGAGCATCGCGGCCGATCGCGAGTCGCGCGCGGCTTACGACAAGCGACTGACGCGCGCGGCCGATGCGACAATACTCAGAGTATGAGAATGTACGGCACCATTTCCGAGGTCTGCGACAGACGCGCGCGGCCGACGACTGTCGTAGGCTGCGCGCGCACTATTATCGCATCGGCCGCGCGCGTCAGTCGCTTGTCGTAAGCCGCGCGCGACTCGCGATCGGCCGCGATGCACGGAAATGAACCTTTAGTTCGTAATGCCCCCCACTGACCATGTATCCTAAATGGAGTGGACGTCTGTCAAAAACTTATTGTGAATGTCAAAAACGTATTTCTTTAAATATTTGAATTTGAATTGAGAACTAACTCTTATTACACCTCTCTTTATAGAGTTTAGGGTCCCGGATTTACTGTAGAGAAGCGCGGTAAAATTAGTCCGAAATGATGTACTATACCGCTGTAGTTGGGTCGCATGCACGGTGCGCTCAAATATGTCCACCGCGCATGCACGGTGGACATATTTGAGCGCATCGCGTATGCGCCAGTTCGCACGGCCTTTTCACGACAGCGAAATAAAGATAGCGAATAAGGACCTAGGAATGATGTACCACAGCGGTATGGTACATCATTTAGGACTCATTTTACCGATTCATTATTTGATCATTTTATCCATACCAACCCTAGCTCCGATTCATTATTTGATAATTTTATCCATACTTATTTCCTAGCTGTTATCATGATCATCATATGTTCCAAGGCAATAACACCGAATCACGAATGAAGCACTAATTGTCTTTTGTTGTGTAATTGATTGCACTGTTGTTGTGACCGCTATGTCGCTGTGAAAACGTGCCCACTGTTACTTTTTGTGTCTATGCCAATTGGGATTTATGAATCCTGTGTCTGGCTGTGTAGTATCATATTTCAAGTCGACGTCGGTAAGGCCAGATTAATCTGTAGATATGAACATTAAAGGTACCTAGCTAACTAAATAGACGCGACGTTGAAACATTTTTCCTTCAACACAAGTGGCTTAAATTCTAACCAAATAAAATTACGTCGGACTGAATGAGGTCGTTGCGCAGGCATAAAAAAAAAATTGCGGTCTTGCAAGCGCAATAACATAGCGTTTATGCCACTTGTCAAGGAGCTTTTGTATACTTGGTGACGTAGGTACGCGTCTCGTTTACAAATGAGTTTCGTTTTCGAAATGAGATCCACCTCCTCGATTAGGCTCGATTTCCATAGCGAAGTCGAGGCAAGAGGAGCGTAAATGTAATTGGTAATTACTAATAGAATTTCTCCACTTGGCTTAAATTAAATAGGGACACGGTTGAGCAGAGAATGACGGGATTCTATTGATAGTTTACAACTCATCTCTTTTGCTCTCGGCTCGTCTCCACTTTTCGAGGAGCTTTTCATTATATTAAATTGTACATTATATTATTACTGTTCTATGAGCTTACGTAACCCAGGATAAACTACATGTTACTACGTTCTTTCACTGCAATCAAGGCTAATCTAGGGTTCTAGTTACGCTAGGCTAAAGTATATATAGGGACGATATAAGGACTAAACGCCCTGTGGTTTCATAAACCACTGTGAACAGAAATCTAGCTCATTGGTGCTCCCCTTCCCCGCTCTTGTGCCTCAGACTGCAACTTAATCTATACAAATATTATGAATAAATGGATGTTTGTTATTTAATCACGTCATCGTTAGATCGGGATAAAATTTGGCACAGTGATAGATAATAGTCTGGAAAAATGTTCCCGTGGGATAGATTTGATTTTCATAATTTTATGAATAGTCTGTGAGTCCTGGCAAAGGCCTCCTCCAAGATTTTCCAGAGACCTTATTGCATGTTGCTCTAGGCCACGTTTTCCTGTGAGTTTAATCTCGTCTTCTCAGCGTCTGTATTGCCTCCCACGATTCCTTGTTTGATGTCGTGGGTACCAACTTGTAATGGTTTTGTCTGAGTCTGTGGCCAATCTATCTTCATTTTAAGCGTTTGATTTTAACAGTTACACTCAACAATTTTAGTGATACTTCTACACACATCATGCTTCTTTGGATCGCTGTTTGGCACATTTCTTGTTTCATAGTGTGCGCCTTTATTTGTTCTTCCGTCTAGTCGGCGGCCCGCTTAATAATATGGTCAAAGGAACTTGCTGTGCCCCTAAACGTATAGGATACCTTGTTTTTACTCCAGTGACTGATTCAAGTGTTTCACTTCAGGAACCGCAACCGATTAAGCCATGGACTGGAGTTTGGGACGCCACCAGGCCACTGTCCGGATGTCTGCAGTATGATGGAATCAGTTCGAAAATGACAGGTATTATTAACCACCCTATACGCCCTTTCTGTTAGAATTCTAATCCGCCTCACTTCAAAATACAATTTGTAGATATATATTTAAAAGCGCTGTTAGACATAAACTAATAAACAAGCCAATGTCGTTTGTTTTCGACTTTTGGACGCAGTCCCAGAATTAAAACTGGTTGTTTCTAATTGCAATATCTTCTCATTGCCCCAGGTTCTGGTAATTTGAACGAATGACAGCAATTATAGCCAAATTACAGTCGTTAACATTCGGACTTGCATATATTTATCCCATCAAAAACAAATGAAATGGGAGCCAAGTTCAATATCGTGGTGGTCGACTTCACCACCAAAAGACCTAAATGGGTTGCTAATTGAGATTTTGTAGACAGTTCTGAAATCCATATAAATAAAAATGAATGTCTTCTCTCTTGTCTGTATGTCCTCTATGCGTTTTGAAACCATTGATCAGATTGTGATGAAACTTTGGTAGGGTATTCTGGAGACTCTGGACACCCACGAGGGTTCCTGACCCAAAAATCCATACCGAAGCGTGGCCGGGTTCAGCTAGTTTATTTAACAAATCTAAAAACGCTGTAAAAACGTTAAATTCTCGTTTCTCTTATATTTAAGTTTTATGTTTTTATGCTTTGTAAGTATATGGTGTACATTTTAGCTGGATTTAAAAAAATAAGGCCCGTTTATTCGTTTACACCAGTTTGCTTTATCATTTTAGATAAACTAATAGGTAATTACTTAAAATATTGTCATCCAGGTAGCGAGAACTGCCTGTTCGTGAACGTGCACACCCCTCGGCTACAAGCTGGATCCATGCTACCAGTTCTGGTGTTTATTCATGGAGGTGCCTTCATGTACGGCGAGGGTGGAATCTATGGAGCTGACCATCTCATGGACTGGGACATGGTGGTTGTTACCTTCAATTACAGACTTGGGCCTCTAGGTAAGCACATCTAGGTCTGAATGGGACTAGGGCCCCTTGAAATTGGAAATACTACAGAAAGTATGTATTACTGAAGTAGGTAACTGATTGGTAATTTCATGATGAATTTGGTGATGGAGATGACATAATTTATTTTGGTTGGTAACATATCAACCCATAAGATATTCCATTACTGGGCACGAGTACCCCTGTAGAACCTACTAATTATAGATGCTGAGGGAATTTCCATAAACGCCACTCTTGGCGAGTGGGTAGGCGATCGCAGTAAGGCTTTAAAATATGAAGAGGACGCTGCTGCCCTTCCTCCGGTGGGAAATCCCTTAGTCGCCTTGACGACACGCCACGCCTGGGAAGTGATCGGGGGTTGCTATTCTTAAGCCGGTACTACGCGGCTAGTTTGGTAACATTCTTTTTCACGTACGTTTCTTTTTGTCGTCATGGATATTGGAAAATTAGTATTTTGCAATATCCATGACGACAAAAAGAAACGTAATTTAGATGGGTTTATTAGTATAAACCCATCTAAATTGAGATTGTTTGATCAATTTTGATGATTACATTTGGGGACAAGGGTCTAATTTTTCCGTTGTATTAATATACTCTTGTTCTAATGACTAAAATGGAAGCAGGTGTAATAATAATAATAAAAATGATTTATTCACTTAGGAAGTAAAATACTAGACTTGTTAAAAGTCGATTCTACATTTACTGGTAATGCCTGTTCGCAAACAATAGGTAAAGCCCGAGAAAAGAACAGGCAATAAAAACTCGTGGCCACCCTTGGTGGTGATTTAATAAGAAAGCCAATTAGGATAATTATTATTCAAAAATTAAATTCCTAGTCAATTTTATCAGAGACACTTACTAATAACATCGAAATAATCTTGAAAAAAAAATCAATACTTACGAATTTTGCTAATAGCCGGAACAGATTTTGTTCTTTTTATTTTTATTGTTATTTTATGTTTATTAATTTATTAACTCTCTTCTAGACTAAGTACTTAAGCTTCTCAATATAAGCATACACTCTAAAACTGGACTCAAAGGGAAATGCCTAGTGATCTGTGACACAGGCTCACGACTAATTCAGACACCAGTCCTCGCCTAGTTCTATATAAGCAACAATTGTAAATTAATATAAGTAAAAGTGTGTAGTAATTTGCGAGGGGAAATAAATAAATTATTATATTACATGTAGGACCAGTTATTAGGAAATACTTGTCTTAAATTCAAAATATAAAATAATTCCTACAGGTTTCCTGAGCACTGGAGATGAGTTTGCCCCGGGCAACTACGGGCTAAAAGACCAATCGTTCGCGCTCCACTGGGTGAAGAACAACATCATGATGTTCGGCGGCAACCCTGACAGCATCACGTTGTCTGGTTGCTCGGCAGGTGGCGCTAGTGTGCACTACCACTATCTCTCACCATTGTCTAGAGGTAGGGGATAAGATTTTATTGTGCTTTTTTCTTATTGCAATCTAGCGTTATCTAAATGGAGATCACATCACACTATGAATATTTATAACTACTCATCTCTCTCTTCTGGACGAAAGTCCAGACGTGATAGAGAGAGATAGATGAGCCTTCAAAGAAAATCAAGGTTTAATATTTTAACTTCTAGCGGGTGTGTTATAAAAATAGTATATATTATATCTATACCATTAGATTGTGTATTATAGTATCCATACCATATTTGCTCTTCGTGATATCTAGCTATTTTTACAAGGTTTTTATTATTATATTGCTGTATTCATAAGTAAGCGGTTCGTTTCAACATTTGAAACCATTTGTTGACCAATTGTTAAATACGCGAGACTTTCTTTGAGCTGTGATTGTAAGTAGATAAAATGCATTGTAGCTATTGACCTGTGGCTGTAGAATCAGTGTAGATCTTGTGACAAGCTTTTATTCACTTAAGACAAAATACAAATTGTAAAATCATGTAAATGGTATACCTACTTAGAGCGGCTTGTACCATAACTAAATAAATATTATTTAAATGCAATTTAAATTAAAATTCACGTTTAGTCATTGCAATGCCTTGCGCCACTCTAAATAGGTTCCTAAACCTGTTTAAAAGACTATTAACGGCATATTATGTAGAGTTAAATATAAATTTAGCGCCGTATTTTTACCCGACTGCGTAAGGAGGGTTATGTTAATTTTAAAAAAGTCAAATACGTTACCGTTATTTTGGTAAAAATACTTATGTTACCAAAATAACGCTATATATTTTCAAAATCTATCGGGTAGGATTTTAAGAGCTTTATAACAATGTTAATTAAGGAAACAACAATAATAGTTCCTGTTTGTGTTCATATCTGTAGTATATTAACTTAAGGCATTTCCTTGGTATAATTATGTTCATGTGAAGAGCGTAGAAGGGTGACCAAGTAGGAGAGAAGTTTTTCGCCAAACTAAATGCCTAGATCCTTAGCTGTCTTTCATTCGATGTTGTCACCACCCAAACTATAATTAAAAAAAATTTTACTAACATTTGGTTTCACGTAGTTTTCCCGACACCGCCCTAGCCACTTATCAACGTTTTGCAAATCTGCTTTCAGAGCCTTGGCATCATGAATATTGTTGACGACGGAAAAAATCTTGAGGTTATTATATAATAGACACGGATTCTTCAGTTTTTCAACGAGGTCATTGATTAATATTAAGAAAAACAAGAGACCTAAATAGGACCCTTGTGGTACCTCAAAGGTAGTAGTATCGACCGGTAATTAGGTGTCGCCTTTGATAGAAACCAACTGACTTCTTCTACACAGGTAGGACTCAATCCATCGAAGCAGACTTTCATATTTTGATAATTTAGTCGCGTGTTTTACAAAATTGAATCTCGCCGCTGGATAATGGACGAGCCTGTTGGTCTAGTGGTTAGAGACCCCGGACTAAGCCGGAGGTCGTTGGTTCGATGACCCACACATGATAAAACTTTGTTTGTGTTTGGGTGTTATTTATCTATAATATGTATGTATTTAGAAATATATAAGTATGTTTATCAGTTGTCTGGCTTCCATAGTAAAAGTCTGCTTAGTTTGGGATCAGACGGCATTGCGTGAGTTGTCCCAAGATATTGTTATAATATAGAGAGGAACTTAGTTTTAGTTTTCAGTCTATAATAAGTATCTAACTGAAGTATTAAATAGTAGAACGTAGATAACCTATATATGAGAGGGGTTAAGATTCCTATTAGTTCAGTTTGTGAGTACCTACCTACATCGGTTTCTTACTGCTTATCTAAGTACTTCAGGGCCCCTAGACAAATGGCATTCTATTTGATTAGAGTTTACGCTTATCGAATAGAATGACGTCGTTGCGCGCATAACACTGTAAATATGAAAATTGTTAATATGAGATTAGCAGTTGTGCGCGCGCAATGACGTCATTCTTTTTGATTAGCGTAAAAGTTAATCGAATAGATTGCTATTTGTCTAGGAGCCCAGATTCTAATTAGAAATAGAAAGGCACCTAAATACTATTTAGATATAGTACCCATCTTTATGAAATTTAGCTGTTTTTTTCAACCGGTAATAGGACATAAATTGGTAGGGTATTTTTGGAAGCGGTCGGCAAACTCATAAAAAAACATTCCTAAGTATTGCACATTCATCAAAGATCCAGACGGTTCAAGATGCAGATAAACTTCTCAGTTTTCTGTTCCAAGTTCATTCACATATGCAATGTTATCTTTATCAATATGTACATACTACACACTGCAACAAATGAAGCAAAAGGACAAACAACTAACAAAAGCTAACAGCATGTTCCATGTTAATGTAAACTATGAGCATCAACAAACATACACACTAGTTGCTGAGATTAAGTAAATAGTGATAATGCACCATATTTGTGTAGGGTAGACGCATTTAGTTACGTACACAAAACTTGCGAACCGCCATCATGTCTCTATGATATAAATTTATATTAATTACCTAGATGAATACTAGACTTAAAGCACTTTAAAATCTATACTAATATTATAAAGCGGAAGAGTTTGTTTGTTTGTTTGTTTGTTTAAACGCGCTAATCTCAGGATCTACTGGTCCGATTTGAAAAATTCTTTTTTTGTTGGATAGCCCATTTATCGAGGAAGGCTATAGGCTATGTAACATCGCGTTACGACTAATAGGAGCGGAGAAGCGACGAGAAATGTTTCAAAAACGGGAAGAAATTACGCATACGAAGTTGCGCGGGACAGCTAGTTATAAATATGTAGCTGACCCGCGCAACTTCGTCTGCGTAAATTTATACCGTTTTTGCAACATTTTTCATTGCTCTGCTCCTATTGATATTATATAGCCTATAGCCTTCCTCAATAAATGGGCTATCCAACAGTAAAATATTTTTTAATTCGGACCAATACTTCCTGAGAGTATTGCGTTCAAACAAACAAACAGACTCTTCAGCTTATAATATTGGTATAGATCGGATTTTTTAAGATATACCTACCTTTATACGCGGTAAATACCGTTTTTATAGGTAGTACCTATATACTAGTTTAGCCAAAATGAAAATTTACAATGTTATTATTTACATTAAGCTAGATTACCCTACGAACTAATTATAATACAAACTATCACCTAGCCATAAATATTGTTAATATTTTTATTTCTATTGCATAAGACATTTATTACTGTAATGTGTATCAAAATTTAAAAAAAACTTTATTCACTTAGGATACAAAACAACGCTTGTGATACGTCAGGGTTTTACATGCATACAATAGGTAAAACAAGCAAAATACACTCATTGATAGAGCTAACACCCCACTAAACCACCACTGAAGTAGTACTATTACTTATTCTCTGACTGAAGTCGGATAATGTCTACGTTGTACTCTGCTGACTAATTGGGAAGCTTCTATAGAGCTTTGTGCATAAACTCGGTCATTCTGCTTGTTAAAATATTGCTCAATAGTAAAAATTCTCGTCGTAAAACATTTTTTCTGTGACCTGCCTTGGCGTACCGCTAAAGAAGTTGTTTTGATTTTATTTTACCACCCTATTCATTTTTAGGGTTCCGTAGTTAAAATGGCAAAATGGAATCCTTATAGTTTCGCCATGTCCGTCCATCGGTCCGTCCTCAGCTTAGCTCAGGGACTAAAACAGACATACAAACTCTTCAGCTTTACCTGTCAAGTTTACAAGTAACAACCGACCAAGAAAATTTTCGTACAAATTCCATTGAAAATTACTTTAACTCGTATAATATGAAACAAAAACAACAGAAAACCCACTTCTTATACCACATTATTGTGCTGGGCAGGCTACGGAACCCTACATTGTGCGTAGCCCAAAATGCACTTGATAAAAATAAAAATAACTGGATTCAAATATTTTTAAATCAGTTGAATAATGATCTGTGCGTCTCTTATGAGCTGCAAATCCTAAAGCATCTTTTAAAATACGCGACATGGGTCTAGGTTTTAAGATTTAAAGATGTTATAAAAAGGCACATGAAACCTTGTGAGATCAACCCATCTAAATGGGGCACGCTGGCTAGAAACCGCTCTCTTACCAAGCAGAGCATACATGCTTTCGAACACCGACGCAGAAAAGACCTTGACGACAAAAGGAATAAGCTCAAAGCCTTGACTCAACCGGTCAAGTGTGAGTCGCTCGCATGACGGGGAGTTCATTTGATTCAACACCCATCCACAAAGTACTGATGGGGGGGTGCAATTGCCTGCCTAAACACTCCTCAAATTAATAAAAAAACATGAGTTGAGTCTGGTGGCGGCAATTGCCACTGTTGCCTCAACCTTGTATCTGTGCCTGAAGCCAGACCACCTACGGCTAACGAATAATTATGACAGCGGCGTTCTGAAATGCCTAAAGTGTGACCGAACGTTTTAAACAAAATAGGCTATATAGCCATCTTCGAGCTATATAGCCTATGGTACTGAAGCCATTTCAAAATTCGGTTTGTTACGGAGGCTGGAACTCGTCGAGTATTCCAGCGAGTCGGTTAGTGATCACTCTCCAGAACAACTTGTAGATGTGGCTCAGAAGTGAGGTCTGTAGTTCTTCAGCAAGGTTATATCAACTTTTTTGAAAGACTGAACCACCGCACTTCCGCTCCAGGCTTGTAGGGGTGTCCATAAAATCCATTTAAAACAAAAATTTTACAGTGTCGGTACATGCGAATTTTATAAGTACTAAATACTTGCATGTTCAATACCAAGAAATTAGAAAAAAATATTGTAAAATCCTGTCAATGTTTGGCAGTACCTTTAATGTGTGAATAATAATTTTCCTTATTGAATGGAAACAAATCTCCCAAATCCTATTGACGGATGCACACTTAGATAGCTTTACGCCACAACTTAGCAACTTAAAAGGCAAAAGATGTCAAATATTGTAATATTTATTGAAAATGTAATGAATATATTAGTACTGAAACAGTACTTTTTCCAAAGTTTACTAAGCTTTATTTACTCACACTGCCATGTATTTATATTTTAGAAGTCGTCATATTTGTTAGGAAAAACATTTACCTGTATGAAAAGTTAAATAGTCGTAAACATAATTTAAACAATCACTTTCCTACAAACAAAACTACATTAATGAATAACAGTGTGTATTGCATGGCTCCACGCATTTACAATCAACTACCGAAAATAATCCCTGGTAGAGTAATATATTTAAAATAGTGTGAAAAAACTACTTCTAGAAAAGGCCTACTACACTGTTAAGGAATATTTCCTGGATAAATTACTTTAATACAGTCATAATTAAAAATTTGTAATAAAATTATCTATTGTTAATTAATATCAAATTATAATGTGATGTGTTTTTCATGAGTTTATTTTACTGTTTGATATTTTATATTACTATTATTATTTTATTGACATTATCTACTTTGAAACATTATGGCCATTGTTGTATAAATTACTGTCTGCATTTGCATGCTGTAAAAGCTGGATTATGGTGAGATTATTATGTCGTTATGATCTACGTCTTATTATGTACCCAGTTTTTCGCAAATAAATTAATTGAATTGAATTGAATTGAAAAACGCGGGTACCGTCGAAGTACAGTACGATCAACGTAACTTGACCGGATTGAAGTTAGGTTCTTATCACTTTCGCGCATTTCATAGAGATGCGACCCTAAAATTACTTACGAAAACGATAAATTATGTTTAATCGATTTAAAATACTAACAAAATTTTAATTCAACAATCTATAAACACTATTTAAATGAGTTCATAAAAGTTTAAATTTAGAACAGTTACAGTAAATATTAAAGAAACTTTGAAGAACAATTTCTTTACGAAAATAATCACAAAAAAACATGAGATAGTAATACTAATTATGACAATGTAATGCGTAATCGCATCTCTAATTCTCTTGGCTTAGTTACCGCCCCCGCCCCCCGCTTCCTGTCACCATTTACTTCCAAAAAATGCATCTTCGCAACCACTTGATCACGTTGATCCAACTGTATATTATATCATTATTTTTTCAACCAGCAACCTGGCTTCTTGCGATCTATTTTTAAATAAATTAGCTTTTTAAAAATAATACAGATGCGTTCCATTTTTAAATTTCGAGCATCTCTAACTTATCGAGTGACCTACGTATTTCTACATCCATAGTTATACAATCCATGGGCGTACCCAGGGGGGATCTAGGGGTTAAAACCCCGTCCCTCCCGGCCGGTGTTTAGTCAATTGTACAACCCCCCCCCCCCCCTCCACGAAAAAATGATCCGGGGACGTACGCCCATAATACAATCTACAAACTCCAAATTTGAGTACCTAAGTACATATCTAGTTAGATATTATGGAATATGTGTGTAAAGATTTCTTAAGATGATGTTATGAACATAGGCAGATGACACTCAATATTAATTTCAGTGCTCATATTGTGATATTTGCCGCAACAATGGCGTCTCGAAGCGTCCCAAGCGGCCCATTGTCGTCGACTTGTCAAGATTAATGACGGAGCTTAATCTCTCAAACAAAATTAATTGCTGTATCTCTAGATATACCTACGATATTATTAATTAATATGTGTAACAAAAATGTGAACATATTTTCGTAGCAGCCAATAATAATATTGTACCTACACCTAAGTATTGCACTTCTCCTGCGGGTCAATTCACGTATTTAAAGCAGTGCAGTTGCAGTTCAGATGCAGTTAAGTTTCGATTAAAACGGCCATTTTTGTATTCTTGTAACTTTGGGATCGATCTCAAATACGCTTGCGTCAAGTATGCGTCTCGAGAGCGCAATAACGACATTCTAGTACGGTGCGCAAGCGTTTATAAGATCGATCCCAAAGTTACAAGAATACGAAAATGGCCGTTTTAATCGAAACTTAACTGCAACTGCGCTGCTTTAAATACGTAAAGTGACCCGCTGGTGCCAATGCTGATTGCATTGTTATGGCATTTTAAAATGGGTAGGAACCTCGCCATCTTTTATTCTATCAGCGAACAATGCATGATATGCCCATTGTATGAGTGAGTAATTACATCCCCCAACCAAGAACTGAAAAATTATATACAAATTCCAATAGGTATGTACTATAGCGATCAACCATGTTAAGTAAGCAGTTACCCCCAGTTTGCACCAGTCAATCTGCTTCCTCCTTTTAAACAACTAAGCTCGCATTAATGAGCAGACTCGCAGGGATATTTCAAAACATACAATAAACAAACACATAGTACCGACACTCTAATAATCTAGGGATCTAGTCAACAAGAGCTTTTATTAGTACCTACAACTTTTTTCAGCAGACTCCGAAAAATATAAACTAGTTGACATTCGATTCGGAATAGCATAGTTTGTACATAAAAATACTTGTAACTTGGTCATGTTAGACTCGACTGCCCCTAAATACAAACAAAGATTATAAATAAAAAGTTCAACTAGACTCCAAACAAAGAATTATGGATCCCACAGTTTTGTTCTGATTCCCAACCTGTACCTGTGGCATAATATTCAAAAATTCTTCATTCAAAGGAAGCAAAATACCATAGGTACTGATAAAAAGTCATGATTACCACTATATCTAAGTATACTCGTATAATTTATGGCCATGCCTCTACATTTACATGCAGCCACTAGAGTAGCGTGTGGGAAAGCGAGTAGGGCCATGGCCCATGGCGGCACACGAAAGGGGGCGGCAGCAAGCGCCATGATTATGTTAATTGATTTTGTTTTAATAATTCCAAATAGGAATGAGAGTGAGAGTTACTACACTCGTTCTACCCTAGGGCCATCCCAGTTTACATGGTACACAATTTAACGAAACCTACATTCTCTAGGCACTTTCACAAGAGGCATAGCCTACAGCGGCTCAGCGCTAGCTTCGTGGACCCATTCTATCAAGCCGGCGCAAAAGGCGAAGACCCTCGCTTCCATAGTGGGCTGCCCTACAGGCACCAGCAAGGAAATGATGGATTGCCTCAGATACAGGCCTGCTGAGGTCATCGTCAACGCACAAATTGAAATGTTTGTAAGTAATGAAACTGAAACAGTTAATTTTGTCATTGTTGGGAGTCAGGGTAACATTGACCGATGTGAATTGGTAGGTGTCACATATGTATAATCATTATTTTTGTCTTTTAAGACACGCTGCAACTGTTACCTTAGCAAGGTTCACCAAAGTTCGTATTCTCCACTCTATTTTGGTAATTCTACTATCCGTATGTTATTGGATATAAAAAACAAGCTACTCCGTGGTTGCGCCCGCGTCGAAAAAAAAATACGTTCAGTAGATTTTACGTTGAATACCTAGCAACAAATATCCATCCATCTATCCTCACAAACTTTTAGATTTATAATATTAGTAACATTATTTTTAAAGTTTCACACTTAAAGAACCAATATCCAACTCGTTCCAGGATTGGAAGGTGCATTTGTTCACACCATTCTCTCCAGTGGTAGAGCCGGCATCAACCCGGCAGCCGTTCCTGCAGCAATTTCCGTATCACGCAACTAGCGGCGGTTCTATGATGAATGTGCCCCTCATCACATCTGTAACCTCAGAAGAGGGCTTATACCCTGCTGCCGGTAAGAGATTAATCAGAATTAACATTATTGGCCTTTAGGTCGATATAAAATCTAGTAAAATTGTAGTTTTGATCCAAAGTACTTTAGAGTAGGTATCAGTTTTTTTTAAATTAAATCTTATCCTCATCAACTGACACGAATGCACTCTGACCGGTATATCTCAGAATCTGTCATCAAATCTACACTGTGCGTTAACTAGTTCTTTAATTTGATGGAGGGATAGAAAGAAAAACATAAAATACCATACTTACCACCAGTCCATATAATTCCAGCATACCAAACCGACCCATCGATTCTGTCGGACCTAGAGGCACACTGGGACCAGTTGGCTGCCAACATCTTCGAGTACAATGATACCCTACCTCTCAGCCGTCATCGCGAGGTCGCCCAAGCAATCAAACAGCACTATTTGGGAGGCAAACCTGTCAGCCAGGACACTTTCCCGCAGCTTGTTGAGGTATTCTGTCATCATATTATATCCTAAACCGAGGTATATTGTAACTGTAGGTTTTCCTATAAGACTCTAGTGCAAGATCGCTGGTTGTGGAGTCACTTCTTCCAGTAAACACTCAAATAGGGTGGGAACTAGAGAAAGTCGAGCCGTCGAGCGCACCCAACTTCTATGCCGATTATCTAACGAAAGTGACTATAGAACTTATATGTGATGTGTCATTCGCAGGCCCTCAGCGATCGTCTCTTCGTTGCAGACGTTGGCAAGATGGCACAGTTCCACGCGGCTAAGTCTGGACAACCTACCTACGTATACAGATACGCCTTCAGAGGACCCATGAGCTTGTCCAATTTAATGGCCAATAACGACGCTAACTATGGTAACATATTCAGAACATAATGCTAATTTTTTTAGTACACAATACATCAATACTGATTGAATGTAGTTTATTTAAGTCAAGTGTTGGACATTTGAAAGCTTGTGTGGTAAATAGTATTTTTGAATGCAGATTCTTATGGAGTTACCTATACCTATCCAAGATTTTGGTTTAAGGGTAGGGTTTAGCATGGAACAACAAACATCTACGGGAGGGCTTATTAATTTTCCTGAATGGCACTTGATTTTGTTTTTCAAATATACTCTATTTACAGGATGTAAACTGACTTGACTTTTTGAAAAACGGACAACCGTCACCAGCCTTGTATATTTCAAAGAGGTTCCAACGGTGCTTCATGCACTGACTTATCTCTTACGCTCAGTAAAAGAGACATTATTTTCTAGGTGTCAGCCATGCTGATGATGTACTGAGGATCTTCAAGTTCCCAGGGCTGGAAATCAAGGGAGCAGAGGACGAGGCCATGGTCGATGGACTGATTAACATGATCTACAGCTACTCCACTACTGGGTAAAGATAAAATTTAATAAACCATTAAGTAATAGTAGTTAGCAACAGGGGTAATTGCCCCCCCCCCCCTCATGATTTTTTAAGTGCTCGCACATTAATATTTAGTCCACGTTGACGGGCAACTCACACTTGGCCGGTATTGGGTTAAAGTGCCCCCCCCCCCCCTCCCAGAATGACATGATCCTGGACCTTCTTAGAAAAAGCGAGTTTTATTTTTTCAGTACAAATCGGCAATTTCATACTTTATCTATACTAATATTATTAAGCTGAAGCGATAATCTCAGGAAGTACTTGTCCGAATTGAAAAAATATTTTACTGTTGGAAAGCCATTTATCACGCTACGACCAATAGAAGCGGAGCAGCAATGATAAATATTGCAAAAACGGGGAAAATTTATGCAGACGATGTTGTGCGGGTCAGCTGATTAGCTGACCCGCGCATAATCATCTATTTTTTGTACGTTCCTATAATTGTGTCATCGAAAACCGAAAATAACTTGACGCTACAATTTGTCAAACCTATAGATTTAGCATGGCATAATCTGTATAATCTTTCCCTTTGTCATGAAAACGGCAAGTAAAAAAATATTGCTTTGGTATAGTAATAAATTGCTAAGTATATTAAAATTGTTCAACCAAATATCACATCAATATCCTAAAAAAAAAATATAAAAACTATTTCGTTCAACTCTGAAAAAAAGACAACATTTTCTGCACGTAGGTTTGTTTTTGCAATAATACCTATTATCACACATTCGTTACACCTATTACAAAAAGCCGTCAATCTGAACACCTGCCGCATCACCCGGTTCAAGTTTCTTACATCCTCATCACTAACATCAACCTATTCTATTTAACATGTCACACTTGGCCTAGACCCACATGACATGTAAACTACCTCTCCAAAAAAGAGAGATAAAAAAGAAACAAAATAACAATAATAATAAAATCATTTATTTGTTCAAAAACATACAAATTAGGTAAAACCCACCAAACTGCAGAACAGTTTGTCAGCGGGATTAGCGCTCGTATTAGTAGGTACAATAGGTTTTGATTAATTATTATAAACAATAGTAACAAATTATAACGATAAACAGCATTTTCCCCATTTTTGCAAAATATCTCATGCTGCTCCGCTCCTTTTGGTCGTAGCGTGATGTTATATAGCCTATAGCCTTCCTCGATAAATGGGCTATCCAACAGTAAACATATTATCCCACAATAATATGCCGTATATTATTTAATCTAGCCGGTTTATCGGCCAATTTCCGACACTTCCTCACACATTAGCTGCACAACGTCTCTTTCTAATCAATTTATCACTCATTCTAAGTATTTTTACCCGTTAAACGCGGAGCTGTAAAAATAGCGGCATGTCAGTTTGCCGCCATTTATGTAACTTTTTTTAAAAATAAGAAGAAAGTTTCTTTATTGCCATGTATATGACGTACAAAAAAAAAATAACAACCTCAAATTATACAACAGACCTAATCATAATTCAAATGAATTCGAGTTTGCACGTCATAACTATGACAATAAATGATCCGATTCAGCATATATGTTGCGAGTTTTGCGACAAACTTGCAACGCTGATTTTCAATGAGACCATTTAAGTTCAAACAAAGACCTTGGTTTCTTACCATGTTTTTTTTTCAGAACTCCAATAATCACCAACAATGGTCCAGCCTGGCTACCACTTCAGCCCAATTCCCCAGAACTAAACTACTTAGACATAATGTCTCCGACAAAGATGGAGATGAAATCTTCCACTGACTTCGGACAAAAAGCATTTTGGGATAAACAGGGTTTCAATGAGGGCGCTAACTACCGCGAATATCTTAGGGACGAACTTTAAATTGTATCTCATTAATTATGTTTTGTATACAGTCATGAGTAATAATAGAACGACTTTAGTTGGTCCACTCATCAACAAGACGTATTCTACTTACTTACAACTTTACTTAAAAGTAGCTTATGGTTTCTTCGAACATATTTAAACGATAACATCATCTTAGTTATATAAGTGGATCTACTTTACTAGGTTACCTACCTTAATACGTATCTACAAAGAAGCTAATAAATTTAAATTTTTAAATGTGAACAAGAGTTGAATGTGAAAATGTTACGATTCTATCTTAATTTGTTTCCGTTATTTTAAATATTATTAAGTTTACATTAGTGTAATTTTTCTATTTTCCTGTTTTCGAGTGAAAATGTAGGAATTAAAAATAAATACTATTATTCCTGAGTTATTGCTTTTTATTTATAATAGCGTTCGTCCGCGGCTCCGGCCACGTGGATGTTGACTATCACGTCCACTACCATGTCCTTCCTGAAACTTAAGCTATCTCCATACCAAATTCCATTTCAATCGGTTCAGCGCTTTAAGCGTGAAATCGTAATAGACAGACAGAATTACCTATAAATTTTTAGGGTTCCGTAGCCAAAATGGCTAAATGGAACCGGGGAACGATCAATCATTCATTAAACATTCAAACTCAGCAGAAATAAGCTTTTAATTTTTCCTCAACTTGTAGTTTGCTGGTATAACACCAGTGTTTTAGGTAAGTAATGTGGTAGGTATATTTTCTGTCAGCGCACAGCCGCCGCCCCCGGGAGACGCATGAATCTGCCTAGGTACGGTCGACCTCAAGACCAGCTACACTATACCAGTAATAAGCGGGTCTTGCTGTGCTTCCTGCTACTGAGGGCGTCGTGTTTCAGCTTACACTGGCGGGATCACTAGGTATAACACTTTAGCACAATGCACGTAAAATGGCGGCAAGCCACCATTACACCTTCGTCGTGTGAGACGTCGAGATCTTTTGTATACATAAATACATACTTTTAGATAAAATCATGTAGGTACTCGTACATAGATATACAAAAGATCTCGAATTAATTACTTAATGATGCTCTGTCTACCCATTTAGCCCTGCACGTAAGATAATATGAATGTATAAACGAATCGATGTATCGGTGTAAACATTAAGCACCTAACCTACTTTATTTCAAAATTTAGAATTAGTACAGTAGCAACCCTAGGCAGTCAACCCAGTTTAGGTAGATAATTTCGAGAACAATGGATGTGGACCTTTTGGTAGCTTTTTATTTTGTGACTTATTTCTCAAAACTCTGCCATCGAATTCATCAACCTGTATCTATAGTACCTACCTAGCAAATATCGATTAAGTAATAATATATGTAATTTGTTTTTAAATTGCTACCCAGCACAACAATGCGGTATTAGAACTATTACAAGAAGCTTTTCTGTTGTAATTTTATTTTTATATTACTAATAACGTTACATAAGTATTTGTCAATGGAATTTGTACGAACATTTTGCTACTTCTTACTTATTCTACTGTTACTCGTAAACTTGTAAAGTCTACTTAAGTATCATGGCGTTTAGAGAATGCCATACTCTCTAAAACTGACTATAGATCATAATCCAGCAGATTAAGATCGGGACTAGATGACGGCCTGTCCTCAGGTCTGATGAAGTCGTTCGTTTCCAACCATGTTTGGTTGGATCGGGTTTTATGACCCGGTGCTGAGTCTCGCTGAAAGGACCATTCTTAGTTATGAAACAAGATGTTGTTAAGAGGCTGAACCACTTTCTCAAGAATCGTATATTGATACACTTGTGCCCTTTTCACAAAAATATGGCTCAGTCTCTCCTTGAGCTTTGTGCATTCTTGGCCCACACGTTGATGTAGGTATGCTTAAAGAAATGTCATCTTCTGTTACATGTATGGAGCCATAAAAATATCATTTTTTTATTATTTAGCTATCAAACTAAGTGGCGGCTACTACAAGACACCTTTTCACCAAATTTAATCAATATTCATTGAGTAAATCATACGGACGGAGAGACAGCCGGATAGATGAAACTATATGGATTCCGTTTTGGCCATTTTGGCTACGGAACCCTAAAAATGGGGCAGTAGGTATATCATGCTGATTTCTAACCGCCAAAAGTGTATAGGAACGGATAGAAGATGAAAGTTTGTTATTTGAATTTTTATTATAAAATGCAAAAACTGACATTCACGAGGCCGGAGCTATACAAAAGGAGGATACAAAATATGTATTTATTTATTTGGTTCCACCAGTGATGACTTAGTTCTATTGAAGCAGAAAATGATAATGCACCGTTTTATAAAATTAAACTAATTCAATAAAAAAAATACATCGATCAAGACCGGTCTTAGTTGGGTTAGGTTACTTACCTTATGTTACCATCCCTAAATTATAATTTTCTTATTCTGGTATACCCAGACTTTTAGGTTCTTTTTTTAGTTGCGTTCTTCGAATAGCGAGGCCCCTCGGACCGCGAGGCCGTGGGCCACCGCCCACCCCTTGCACCACGTCTTATTCCACTGAGTAGTACATAAACTTAGTTACTTACTTACATAAGTTTATAAACATTCGGACAATGTAAAATTGGCAATTTGAAACGAGTGGCCGCGAGTTTTTATTGCCAGGTTCTTTTCTCCGGCTTTACCTATTGTTTGCGAACTTGGCATTACATGTACATGTAGAATCCCGAGTATCACAAGTGTTGTTTTGCATCCCAAAGAGAATAAAGAATTTTGAATTTTTCAAGTTGACAACATTGATAACATTGAGACGGAAAGATTTTGATGTAGGTATAATTAATCAGTTTACTGATAAATAACATAAGTTGAAGTGTAGATATGTACTGTTGAGATAGCGTTGTTTCTTATAGAGTTTGACTGAAAAATTCAAGCGTTTGACCTTATAAATTACTGTTTATTAAAGAGGACACATCTATTATATTTGTAATATATTAGTAAAAAGACAAAACGCATTTATTTTTATGATTTAATCTTTGTTGAATCACTGTGTACCTAAGTACATGATCCATTGTGTACTAGACACCGGCTCACTGTACCCGATCCCCTGTACACAGTGGCTCATCAACATGATTTATTATCTAAAGTTGTATTTTATTGAACTAAGTGTACTAAAATAATGAAAATACATTAGTTAAACTAGCTTACTAACTTAGCTCTTTGCAACTCCCCAAAAAGTTTCCAAATGAAATCACTGCCTTCCAAAAACTCAGTGAACCACTGTTGCCGCCTTCACTATATACTTTAGAAGTAGGTATCCTTATATATGTCTAGTAACAAAATAGAGATACTTGTAGATAAATGATAAAAGTTTTCTCTCCACTCGATTGAACGTCACTCACCAATTTTTTTGTGTCCCAAGTTCTCAACCCAACGTCAAACTGTTCATGTTCCCATGCGGACGATAATTTTAAGAAAAAACATTTCCAAATTTGTATAGTAAAATACCTACATAAACAACGTTATTCTTGGTATAGTGCAAACAAAGAACAAAGAAATTTGTTCATAATCATTAACACACACATCCAATGGGGTAGTTTTTGGACCATGTTATAGTTTTCAATTCATTAATTAATTAATCAATCATTAATTGGTTCATTAATCGTTCTAACATCCAAATCCTTTTCACAATATGATGTGAAATGTAATCATCGCTTATTTTTCAATAATAACCATGGATTACGTACTACGAACGCAATGAGCACGATAGCGCGAACAACACCAGACAACTTGAATGGCGTTTAACTATGCAATTTTTTCATATTTTTATTTTCTTTTTTATATGACTTCTTAAAGTAAAAATCTTGTTGGGATGTCTGAGCTTTGCACTATACCAAAAATAACCTTGTTTATCTACCTACCTAAATACTGACGTGGCACATAGCAAATTTCACAACAACGCGACGACTGTACACAGCTATGGCGTCATACCGGTCGATCTAAAAACAATGATGAATCACACAGTGGCTGTTTGTTATTATTTTTAGAAGTAAATGATATATTTACAGACAGGAAACCAGACGTAAATGCGATGTACCGTAAATATTAATGATTTACCTCTACTCCCCAAGCTAAGAATACTCCCCAAGCAAGCAGCGTATCTACATAAGTAGGTAGGTATTCTACGAATTAGGAAAGGGACTCGGCGCATAGGTTAGACTTACTTAAGTAGTCATTATGTGGGTAGGGTAGGTACCTACCTACTTTAAACTTTTTTTATTAATATTACAATACTATAAATATTATAATTTAAATGCACTGAGTTCGTCAGCTTCTGATTTGACCCTGATATCAATTGATTAGGAGGTTGGTTATGATACGTTATCACTATCACTACTATTTTCACGGATACGTGGTTATCTAATATTTATATTAGATATATTTCGGGACATATATCGTGTGAATTATTTAAAGGTACGAACCTTTTATTTACCCGACGCGACATTTCGATCGAATTGCACCGATCGTGGTCACGGGTCGACTGACCACGGTTTAAAAACAGTAATCAAATATATAATCTTTCAAAAAAGCCTCACCAAAAATTATAATAGTTTTAAAATCAAGTACTTATTACAAAAAATGGTACATTCATACTTTACGTCCTATCTGTGTTAATTATATTTAAATACTGACGTGGCACATAGCAAAATTTCACAACAACGCGACGACTGTACACAGCTATGGCGTCACACCGGTCGATCTAAAAACAATGATGAATCACACAGTGGTTTTCTTATTTTTAGAAGTAAATTATGTATTTACAGACAGGAAAGCAGACGTGATGTACCGTAAATATTAATGATTTACCCCTACTCCCCAAGCTAGGAACACCAGCGTATTTAAGTAGGTACCTAATTAGGAAAGGGACTCGACATATAGGACTTATGCGCTTATTACACTACACCAAATCAGGGACCCTAAATCCTTAAAAAGAGGTGTATTAAGATTTCGCGCCCTAATTCTCTAACAAATTTTCAAGGCCACCTCGATTTAGGGACCTGATTCAGGGTAGTGTAATAGCCGTTTTACTTAAGTAGTCATTATGTGGGTAGGGTAGGTACTGTGGCAGGTGCGTCGGAAACTTGACCGGCCACTCGCATAAAGCCTCATTAATTGTGAACTGTTTGTCTTGACGTTCCAAAACTTTGAAAGAATGACGAAGAAGAAAACGAAAGAAACAATTGGGAGGATGGGACCAAGCGTCAAGACGAATGGTCTAGAAAAGGAATTAATATGTAAAGTAATCATATTACAAGTTATTCAATATATAATATCGTTCTGGGCTTAAGAAGTGGTTTGATTCCTCATCCTCGAGAGCAATAATCCCGGCTGCGCACCCCAAAGCCAGCAAGAGGTTCACGTCACATGGTGGAGGCGCCTAACTCTTCAGAGGAAGTCATTTAAAGAGCTAAGTCGTATTTCTATGTAAAGTTAATTAAAAATGAGTGCATTCACGGGATTGTATGAGTCCGTAGATGATTTTGTCAACCAATTCCAGATCATCTGTGTGATTAATAAAATCACTTCGGATGAGGAAAAAAAATTATTTGTGGCGGCGTATCTGGCTGGACCAGCGCTACACCTATACAAAGCAATCATAGAAGATTGTGATAGCTTCGAGAGCTTCATCACTGCATTAAAAGCAGAATTCCCAAACCGTACTAATTATACGGAAAAATTCTATGAAAGGATACAGGCGCCAGAGGAGAATATTGTGTCATTTTACTACGAGCTTTCAAATATAGCCAAAAAGGGAAAAATTGACGACAATACGTTCGTAAGGAGCTTTCCAAAGAAATGTAATAGTTTCTACAAATCAAAGCTCGCTGCAGTTGTATGTGCTGATAAAAATATTTTAAAGGCCACAGTTTTACAATTACATTCAGTATATGATAAAGAGGCTGAAAGGGAAGTCAATCTTAAGGTTAAGGTTGAGAATGCAGTAGCAGTGAGGTCTGGGCAGCAAGGAGACTCCAACAGACCGACCAATAGTCCATTTCGGAGCAATCAATCGACTCCGTATAGTAAATACCGGTCCCCGTTGTCTCGGGTTCCGCACAATGATTCACCAAGCGGTTCGTTAACACCAAGGCGGGAGTCAAATCCCCGCCAGTACTTTTTAAGGAGCAGAGAACCTCTGCCGATGCCGGTTCAATCAGCTGGTGATGCAGCGTCGTCGACAACGAGAGTAGGCGAGCATCACGTCGCAGCAATGAGTACGCAGCGGCGCTCAAACATAGAAGACGTCAAGAAGAATAATTATGGTCAGTCCGAACCAGTCATTTTAGTAGAATTAAGTTCGGGTGCTATTCCTGCTTTATTAGATAGTGGGGCTTCAGTGTCCTTGCTATCGAAGAAAGTAGCGTTAATGAACAAAGTAACCTTAGATATATGTGATAATATTAATTTAAAAACGGCTGATGGTAAGATTATACCAGTCGCAGGCAAAACATATATCAACGTTATAATTAATAATGTGGTGTATAACACACTTTTTTATGTGGTAATAGATGTCAGTTGGCCAGTGATTTTGGGTCAAGATTTCTTAATCAAAAATGGGGCATCCCTAGATTTTGTGAATAATAAAATAACATTGAGAAACTACAACGAAATATGTTTTGTTGCTAGACCAGGCAAAGTTTCTGTTATCGATACACAGGAAATAATGTCTGTTAATATTTTTAAACATAATCATTTATTTGTTAGTAATATTTGTGAGTCAAATAAGAATGACACTTGTATTCTTCCTGATTTAAATGTGTCAAAAGATAAAATGAATATTAATAAAAATCTGAGTACAGGTGATAATAATAAATTACATGACTTAGTGGAAGAATACAAGCCACAATTCTCATTTGGTAAGGTTAGGCCAGGTGGGTGCCGAAATAACCCAATTAAAATAAAAACTTCGAACGAGGTTCCTGTGAAAAAACCTTCATATCGGGTCTCACTTAAACAGAGTGAGATCAGTCGTCAACAAGTGAGTGAGTTAGTGAATATTGGTAGCATTCGTCCTTCCTGTAATGATAGTTCCTCTTCAGTAGTTGTAGAACAGGATTCGGATTCGGATGCGGAGTTCGTGAGTCGAAATCCGTTAATAAGTCAAGATGATCACGTAGTCACTGACGGGTTACAAATATTTAGGATGAGATGTACAGAGAATAATGAGCAAATCTGCAAATTAGAAATAGACCCAGTAATAAGGGCTCAAATGAACGATAATTTTTGTTCATCTTTAAGAAATAAAATCATAGATGAAAACTTACAAAGACATAAAGGATTCTTTATACACAACGGCATATTATATAAATTAAATACAAAAAATAATGTTATTAAAAGATTGCTGGTAGTTCCGGATGAACTGTTTCCAGTAATTATGCATGAGATTCATGATGATCCATTATATGGAGGTCATTTAGGTTTGATGAAGACGGTAGAAAAATTTAATTCAAGATTCTGCTGTCCAAAGTCATATAAGAAAATAGAGAATTATATCAAAGCATGTAAAGTATGTCAAGAAGTGCGCACGTCAAATAGGGTGGCGCCGTTGCAACCGATTGTTACAAACAGGTTATTTGAAAAGGTAGAAGTGGATACGATAGGCCCGTTAAATAATGCGACGGATGGAAGTAGATATATTATATTGGCAATAGATTGTTTTTCAAAATATGCGATTAGTAAGGCAGTAAAACAGGCCACAGCGATTGAAATAAAGAACTTCCTTATTAATAATATTTTTTCAATACATGGGGCCGTAAAAGAAATTATAACGGATAAAGGGTCAATTTTTACGTCGGCGTTAGTTCAAGAAACGATTACAAACTTCGGGGCGGTGCATAAAGTTGCAACTTCGATGCATCATCAGACATTAGGGTTGGTAGAACGATTAAATGCAACTATGTCGCGCATGATGGCCAAGTACGGTCGAGATGATAGGTCAGATTGGTCGGTATATTTACCTCAAATTACGTTTGCATATAATATTAGTAAACAAGAATCGACACGGGTGTCACCGTACTTTCTGGTCTTTGCAAGACAACCAGAATTGCCATCGGATACGGGAATTAATTCAAATATTAAAGTGAATGAGAATACCGCGAGTAGAATAGAGAATAGAGAAAACATTTTTACAAGGGTTAGAGTAAATTTGGACAAGTCGCGAGCGAAATAAAAACTATTATTTGACAAGAAAGCAACTGAAGTATCGTATGACATAGGTCAGAAAGTTTTACTTTTTAATCCAAAGAGAAGGTCGGGGATATCGAAGAAGTTATGTAGAAAGTTTTTAGGGCCATTTCGAATTGAAAATAGGTTGAATAACAATAACTTCATTATAAAGAAAGTGGGTTCAAGACAGAGGCAGATTGTTCATGCGAATAGATTGAAACCGTTTATTATGAGGATGGACGAATAGATATCGATATCTTAGTATTTAATTTTATGTAGTTGAGGATTTTTATTATATGAACATATGTTATAATTAAGTCATGATAAACATGAGTAGTTGATGAGAATTATTTTTTTAGGAGTAGGTGATGCCAGAAAAGAAGTGGCGACGTTGTTAATAGTCTGACATGTAAACAGTTGTATATTTAGGGATGGTTAATGGTTTTAGATCTGATTCTAAAATGTTGTTTGTTTTTGCATGTACAACCACACGGCGAAGAAATGTCCTACAATGTTGATGCCATAGAGCACTAGGCAAACAAAAACGGGTGTATTATTGTTTTGAATTATAAATATAACTCTGTGATTAAGCAGACAGTTTTGCATTTGGTTCAATCGAACTTGGGAAGTTCGTTTGTGATTATTTTATCTAAATAATCAATAGATGTGATCAGATGGTCACCGATAGCTTGATTGACCAATTATTTAACTGATATAAGATTAATACTTAAAGATGAATTTTCTTCCAGTTACAACAAAGCAGGACTTTCACCCAATTTGTTGCCTGGGGTCAATTGGTGTTTGATGATTGATTTAATTTAGTTATACATAAGTTTAGCTAGGTAACGAATCTGATATTGGTGCTTATTTTAATGGCGTTTTTTGCCCAGCATCATCGTATAACTGTTATGTAAAGTGTTTGTTGACATAAATTTTGTTGGATTAGGTATAACAGTTACACGTTGTCTTTTGCATAGAGACAGATCAAGGGGGGTATTAAAAAAAAAAAAAAAAAATCTATATCGCCATGATAGGTAAATGCACAGCTAGGTTTATATTTGTTGTTTTATATTATATATAAAAAAAAAAAAAAAATTGACTTAGTACTCAAATGTAAAAAATTTTTTTTTTTTTCATAAGGCGGCGGCGTGTGGCAGGTGCGTCGGAAACTTGACCGGCCACTCGCATAAAGCCTCATTAATTGTGAACTGTTTGTCTTGACGTTCCAAAACTTTGAAAGAATGACGAAGAAGAAAACGAAAGAAACAATTGGGAGGATGGGACCAAGCGTCAAGACGAATGGTCTAGAAAAGGAATTAATATGTAAAGTAATCATATTACAAGTTATTCAATATATAATATCGTTCTGGGCTTAAGAAGTGGTTTGATTCCTCATCCTCGAGAGCAATAATCCCGGCTGCGCACCCCAAAGCCAGCAAGAGGTTCACGTCACAGTACCTACTTTAAACTCTTTTATTAATATTAACATAGGTACAGTGAATTATACATATATTAGGCAAATGCACTGAATTCATCGGCCTCTGATTTGACCGCTCACACCAATTGATTAGGAGGTTACCTGATTACCATACGTTATCTATCACTATCACCACTAATCACGGATACGTAGCTATCTAATATTTAATCATTCAAAAAAGTCTCATCTATAGTACCTATTCGTTTTCTCGGAGACTACTTAAGATAGCGATGTCTATTGCTATGAATACCTTAACGAATTATGAAATCTGAGGGTACTTTCAAAATACTTGTATCTACAGTTGTTGGTGGTAATGATAACCTAAAACACAGTACCACACACACACGTGAATGCGGTTGTACTTTATACGAAGCAAACAGATATTGTAGACCCATATGACCCAAAGAATAATCCAACTACACTACGGTTAAGCCGCCGCGATTTTTAAACGCGAGATTTTGTGACGCCTTTGCGCCCTGAGTTGTAGTTTTTTCCCGCGACTGATTTTACTAGCAATTTGGGCGTTTCAAGTGATTTTGTGCGATTAACGGCGCACGAGATAATTACATAGTGCGGCCTGGGCCTTGGATATTATTATACTCTTTGGCCTTGGCCTTAACTAATATATTCCTCTTTTAAATATAATAAAAATAGTACCAATGGTCACTCAAACACTTTTTAGAAGTACATTTTTTGCACCGCCCTATCAACCGTATCAATGATACGGGGCCCTGAGGCTGCAGGCATATGCAGGCAGCTTTGCTGACCCAATAGAAGCAGTTTAGTGTGACAGGCAAATAAGTAAATCTATACTAATTTAATATAAAGCTGAAGACTTTGTTTGTTTTTTTGAACGCGGCAATCTCAGGAACTACGGGTCCAAATTGAAAAAATATTTTTCGAGGAAGGCAATCAATAGGAGCGGAGCAGCAATGAAAAATGTTACAAAAACGGGGAAAATTTACGCATACGAAGTTGCGTGGGTCAGCTAATAAAAAATAATTATAAAGGTAATCAATGAATTTATTTCAAGCAACACTAAAAAGTTTAACAGATTACACATCAACCCACACTAGACTACCAATATAACAACCCATTCTTAAACAATAACCACAGAAACATACAATAACCAACCAAACATAATAATTAAACATCACATCCTAATACACATTACAATTGAATCACAACAAACAGTTGTTGCAAGTCATAAAAATGCATGGTATTCTTTGATTTTAATTAACAATCCTCTTATAGGTACCAAATTGATTAATCACTTACACAAGTAACCTCTTTGCTGCATCCACAGCAAATATTTAGTACCTGCTTTAGGTGTTGCCATTGTAAAGTAGTATTAGATTTTGCCTACACCTGTGCTTATACTTAATTTATTTAAAAATATATAATTTCACATTTAAAGGATGAGTTTTCAGAAAGTTCCATGTTTATAAAAAGATCATGATTTTTCCTTAATCTTGAAACTTGAAATAAAATAAAATTCCACTAATTCTGAACACAATATGTTGTCAAAAATCAATCAAATCCTTTATTATAGTAAATACGGTACAAAATTAGATATATATCGGGACTTAATCACGTGAATTATTTAAAGGTACGAACGATGGAATAATTATAACATTTTATAGGCACTAATGCCTATAAAATTTATTTATATTCTGTGATGAGAACTAAATAAAAATATCTACATTTCTAAAGGTATCAGCATTTTAAAGAGTACAAGTGTACAATCAATTTCATACTGTAAATTTATTAATTTAAGATTTGAAAAATATTACTAAGGATATAATGAAAAGCAGTATTTATAAACACAAAAATTATAATAGTTTTAAAATCTAGTACTTATTAGAAAAATAGGTACATTCATACTTTACTGTTTAATTATATTTATTTGTAGATAATATTAACAAGCTTTAAGAAAATATCTATAGTAGGCACATATTAAGTGTTTGATTCGTTATATGGAGTTATAATTGTTAAGTTATATAAACTTTGGACTTAGTATTCTACTTCAATCTCCAGCGTACATATTTTCTCACTAAGTTTATTAGACTGTTTATATATTATTATATGAATCAATATTTGTACTCAATATGATTAAGAAAACAAATAAGTATGTATATTCATATTCAAATGTACTTTGCATTGCAATAAAATATTATAAATAGTCTTAGAATCTTAGTTACAGCTATTTTATAAGTCGAAAAATGCCATTACAATAGAAAACACTTTGTATTCTCTTTTTAAACTACCCAACATTATTTAGAAATTTCATCATTTTTTTTAATTACATACCCACCATGTCCCTAAAAAACTGTAAAAAGATGAAAAAAACTAACTTCTTCATTAACCTTTTGATGACCACGTCAATAACGAAAATCTGTGATCCCATTCCACATTATGTACTATTTTTAACGTGTAATACAGTTGGGGGCAACGTGTGCATGTTTTCATTTGACGTCCATACACGTCCCTAACAGTCAAAAGGTTAAAATTGAAGCAGTGTCAATCAATTATAGGCCGACCGTTTAACTCGTATATCGCCTGCGAGGTGAGGGGGGAGCGGGGGCGGGTAACCGACAACGCACTGCACCGGTTGACGTGAGTTCTCTGTCCCGCGCACCCCGCTCACCCACCCATTAACATCACCCCGCGCTCCCTTCTCACCGCGCAGGCGATATACGAGTTAAGCGGTCGGCCTATAGTAGCAACAATTTTATCTTTAACACTTGAACATTCTGTTGCATCATAATGTTATTCACAAGACATCAATTATCAGCCCATAGATCCTGATATAGTTTTGTTGTCAAATAAACAAATAACACCAAATGCTGACAAGACAAAAACACATTAAATTTATTCAATTTAATGCCTCATCCAAATGACCTAAGATTAGCTGCTGACATATAATTTATCACAAGTAAACAATAATTTGGAAGTGATTAAAAATGGCCTTAACATTGCAAAGTACAGATAATGACAATAGGCAGTAAATATTTTGTTCTGATTTTTAATCAATTTATTAATCACAGTTACATCATTGCATTGAAATAAGAAGAAAATGGTGTTAATTTTAACGCCTTAGCAATGTGCTATGATAAAAGATTAATAGTATCTTACATCACTAGTATTAATCAGACCATAAATTTTAATTTTTTTTATCATTCTATTCATCCTTCTTCCCATCACCTCCACTGGCTACTGTCAGTTTCTTCTGCAATTTGCTGTGTTCTTCTGCCAGTCTGTCATATTCCTTGTTGAGGCTCTCAGCCTGTGATTTGACTGCTTCCTTGTCTTTCTTTTCACGGATAAGGTCTTTCTCAAGTGTGCTAATTTGATTCTTGAGTTCATCAAGCTCCTTGCTGGCTTTCTCGTCACCAGCTCCCTGCTTGTCTAACAGCGTCCTAGCGGTTGCAGTGGCACTCTGTGCTTGACGGAAGTTAGCCTCAGACTGAGCCAACAACGTCGCCAATTGGGTAATCATTTGGACTAACCGCCGAATCACAACTAATAAGAATAAGGCAAAACCAGAGATGTAGAAGTTTCTCTGAGCGCGAAACAGCCTCATGTTACCTTGCATTTCAGCATCCAGATGTTGATGATCTGTAGCTTCGATGCTGGAGTACTTCTGCATCTCCCGGATAGCGTCCAAAAGACATAGTACTAGGACGCCGATGAGCACTACGAAGTAAATAGATGCTTGACCACTTATGTAAGCGAGGAACTTTGATTTGAAAAACTTGTTCCATTTTGAAGGACTTGCGACCGGCAATGTCAAAAGAAGCACGATGAATATTTCGGCGTACAAGAACGTCGCAATGATTGTCCACTGTAGACTCATTTTGGCACTTTATAGAACCAACAACAGTTACTGCTACAACACCACTATCTTAATTATTGACGAACAGAGCACTCGATGCAATATATAGGGAATTAATTTAATCGGTGACTAACAAACCAGACCAAAAAATTACGTCGCATGAACCATGAAAACTTAAATGACGTGTCCAAAGTTGCCAGCCACTGTGTAAAAATAAGACAAAATTATGCAAAAATTCTGTCTTGGTTTTTCGTGATTTTCGTATTGTAACGTAAACTAACTATCAAGTGCTATGATGTTTTAATTAAAAAGGTGTAGATAGGTTACATAAACAATATTTGATCTTTAAATATAGCAAACTAATGCACACATAGAAACCATAGTGGGACACTTTTATAAAGGTGTGTTGTCACACTATTATAAAAAGTCTTAGAAATAGGAAAGCATGATTTATTTATCACGAGCGAAAAAGAGAAAAATGTAATCCGCTGCCTTCATGTGTTTACGCTGATGATGCGACACTGACATAATAATATAATAACTTGGTCAATTGTACAAATTTTAAGGTGTCGCTCACTGAACGCTTGTAACCTATGTACCTACACCTTGTTAGTATCATTGATCGAGTGGTATTATTAAATTTTATATCCAAATTTTTATCGAAACAAAAACAGCACTACATCTTGTTTAAAGTTTGTTCAAGAAGGAAACTGCAAATGAAAAATGTAGAATAAGTTATTATATTTTATCTCCTGTTTTAATACAATAGAAGAAGTATGTAAGTAAATTGGGTATATACAGGTGCATTACGAAATAAATAGCTAAACCAAATTTCACTTGCATCTTGAAATAAAATCGGTACAAATATTATAGTATTCAAAGGCTTGTAACACTTTTCGGAAAAGGAAAAGTCTAGATTGTGTTTTTTTTTACAGTTATTTTATAAATAATATTATACTTTTTTTAAGTAGTAAGTAATTATTATTTACATGTAAAGTAAAACAGTAAAGTCTGAAAACGAATTTATCAAAAATGCAATGTTTTTTTGCAAGAATTTGAACGTAAGGAAATGCAAGTTTACAAGTAACGAAACGCTAACGTCAAAATGACTCGTCCCGTTTTTCAGTGACGTCATTCATTCGTTTATAAAATAAAATATAATTAAATTAAAATATTGATTATCTATACAAAATAGTAATAACAAAGTAACTATGGCAGATCCGAAATACGAGAATCTACCTGGCATAGTGAGTGGATATTTCAAGTGATATAAAATTATTGATTTTACATTGTGGTGGACTGGTGCTGATTTTTTTGTTTTTTGCAGGACTACGATCAGCCTGATGTGTACGAGACTGGAGACTTGCCAGAAGCCGACCAGCCAGACCCTACGGAGGAGGAAGAAAACGAGAGTATAGAACAATTACACCTATCTGTGAAAGACTCGTTTAACAAATTCAAAGGCAAATTTTTAACTGGTGCTGTGGACTTTTCTGATAGGCTTAGCAGGAAATCTCGTATTGGATACAGGTACATACTATTGTAAACATCAGACATGTTAAAATTGTTCAGAATATACAAATACACATCAAATCTTTGAAATACTCATAAATGTGTCTCACTGTTAGGGCTGGGGAATGGGAATTAGCAGCAGAGGGCGAACCGGAGACTGTTCTGGAGCGCTACAACAGGTTGCGTTGTGAATTCTCTGAGCTGCTAGAACAAGTTACTGAACAACAAAATAAAGCCACAGAAAGTGAAAAGGTAACAACTAGTTATTAACTTACTTTATAAATCATTCTTCTGTCTCATTAAGACTTCTATATCCACACCTAAGAATTATTGAACCCTCAAAACCAATAAAAATTAGACAGGAACATATATAATTTGAAATGGATTGGATGCCCTATTTTATTTGTACTTTTCTTAACCTCAATGGCTTAACAATATTTCAGGATGAGTTCACAAAGTTAGCAGTTCAAATAAACTCTACAAAGAAGTTGCTTGAAGAGTTGAAATTGGAGGAAGGAGAGCACATTGATCCTAAGGCAGAGAAATTAAAGTAAGACATTATACTTATATTTGATTAGATTAAAGGTACTAATCACATGAATATTATAAGGTTTTTAATTGACCAATGTTTAGGCAAGACAGTGTACTTGTACTGTCCCATTTTCCCTAAATACTGGGAGAGCAACTACCAGGCTAAAGCAGATGGAAAGGAGAGGTCATGAGGGTCATAAGTTCACAAACCTAAGGTAGACCTGGGTTCATCATCATGGATTTATAGGTCCATGTAGGTCCTTAACACTTTCAGTGCTGCCAACGGGCCATGTACATGTTTTCCCAATTTGGGAATATATTCTACCCTATCATGTTTACCATTAGTAAGAATTTTGAGAAAATAGTTATAGGTGTAAAAGATTTAACTGTCTCTCATACCAGGCTTTCCCAAAGTTAAATGGAGCTCCCACCAAACACCATTTATTTTATGGAACTAAAAGATAACCAGCAATGTGGGATTGTGTGTCCCACATTACTAGCAATCCTGTTAACCCCTCCAGCTGAGGTCAATGGCTTGTGCTAGGATTGAGTTCACGTCAGTAGTATAATGGGTAGGATTCGAGCTCGCAATGTTATGATTGCGAGTCTGATGCCTTAGTTATTGGGCTACCTCCAATCAAAAAAAGATTGATTCAACATCGTGCCAGCCAAGTGTTAGTTGAGAGTAATTTTACAAAGGATTTACCATTTCATTTGGTTAATCCAGCAATGAAATAAAAAGAAAGTTGTCACGGAAACCTGGTGATTTTTGTATAGATTCCCTAGGTTCTTGGAATCCACTGTGGGAATCACTGGTATGGACTAAGCTAACTTTACTAATACAAGGCTAGCATTGTCCCTTATCCCCAAGTAATATCTCGCTAAATGTTGCTAACTCACCAAGACACATATTAACATAATGTATAATTTTCCAGGGAGTATTTATCAAGTACTGGTAAAAAGAAGCAAGGAGAAATAGTGACGTCATACTTGAAACTAAAACCTGAAGTCAATTTAGCTTACACAACCAGAGTGGCACAACTTGAACATAGGTATGACACAAAGTTTTTTAAACATCACATTTTTATTATTTAAATGGAAGTATTTTATGCCCATTACCCTAACTTTGTCGAAACCCCTATTTTTCATCTCGAAATTTAGAAATAATTTTATTTCTCCCAACCTAACCCCCTTATTCGTAATACTTTAGCGACAGCATTTTAACTAACATATGTTTTGTTTTTCATTCTATTTTTAAAACATAATAAAAGAAGACAAAGCATTTGCTAGTTTAAATGCTATTGCTAAAGTATTATTAATAAGGGGAATAAGTGTAGAACACAAAAATTATGTTAGAAAAATTGATATGGAATATTATATTGCTTGTTTAAAAGAACGTAATTTAATAATATGCAGTTCTCACACAAACTTGTCAACAGAGTTTAATTTGTATGTGTTGTCAGATTACATAAATTGGAGCAGGCAGCAGGAGTTAGAGACGAAGAGACATTCAGAAGATTGCAGGCAGCCACTGGACAGGTATTTGTTACTTTTGTTTTATATTATTTTGCTAGATGTCAGTGTGACAAAATCAATGGTGTATTTTTTTTCTTGGTTTCTCATTCTATTTTTAAAATTGAATAGCAGACAAAACATACGCTAGTTAAAATGCTCTTAAAACATCTGCTTATTTATTAAGAATAAGGGAGTTAGTGATTACATAGTGAAATTGACTCAATGCAGGCGAAATATGTACTTGTGTACCTTTGTACATTTTACAATTTTGGGGGGGAAATTGATGAAACTCGAAACTCTGGGTACGTCCATGAGGTACGTAGCACCTCTGTCCCCGTCACTCACACTAGCTGTTGCCTGCAGGCGACGCTGTGCGGAGCGGCAGCGTCGCTGGCGGCGCAGAGCTCGCTGCTGCGCGGCGCCGAGCTGGCGGGCGCGGACGCGCGCGTCTCGGCGCTCAGAGCTAACGTCGACGCGCTCAAGGCCAGCGTCAAGCCTGCCGACCCTGAGCTTGATGCCAAGGTACAACTACTATCACCGACACATAGAAACAGAACAGCGAGCAATATATACAGACTTTTCCAAAGCGTTTGATGTGGTTGACTATATATAACATCCTCATTCAAAAAGTCCACCACGCCGGTATTTGCGGCTGTTTATTGCGATGGTGCGAGTCATATCTGTGAAATCGACCACAGCTTGCATTACTCGGGTTTTTAAGGCCCCAATCAAGATGGGCACTATCTTGATTGGGGCCTTAAAAACCCGAGTACCTGGTGTACCCCAAGGCTCACATCTTGCACCTTTATTTTTCTTGCTATTTATAAACAGCTTCAACTTTATACAAAAATCAAAATGTTTACATGTAGGTGTTAGAGTCCCTTCCCTGTAAGTCAGGGAAGTAGTAATCTGCTCTTGTGCAATATTTGATGCATTAAAAGATAAATATGAATGTAGCTGACATTAATTTTCAATAAATCACTAATTTCTTAACATGATTTTATAATCTTATAATACTTAACACAATGATAGGGTTTTTACCACTGCAAAACTTGTCCAAGTAAATTACAAAACTAAATTTACATATTATAGGTGAATGAGTTATACAAGCTGGTGAAACAAATAGACGGCGTATCACATTCCGAGATCTTGGAGCGCATGGAAGCACTAGAAGCTCTACATCATCAAGGTTTGTCTATTATTCTGATTAACTATTCTCCGCATCCGGAACTGTGAAAGATATAATTAGTACACTATTCTTAATTTTTAAAAATAACCTAATAATCACATCACAAGTTTTTGGAAGTTTGAAACTAAAATCACTTCTTAAAATTACTTACATATATACACATAGATTGCTGTTCACATAAAATAATAATGAATTCTTCCCACAGCATGTAACTTCGGAAAATCCCTGACAGAGCTAGAAACATTACAAACAACAATAGCATGCGGTGTTCAGAACAACAAAGAACTACTGCAAGGTGTTCAAGAGGTGTTCGCTCACAATGTGGATAGTCTTCACAAGGAGATACGGAAGCTGGACGACAGGATCGGCAAGTTGGCAGCGTGATCATCATGCAACATAGTCAGTGGTGCTGTTTAAAAATTGATTGTTTTAAAGCTTTTTTTACGTTGATGAAATTACTCACAATTCAATCTAAGCCAAGTTTGGCCCAAATTTGTCTAAATTAGCTCGCATTGCAGAGGTAATTTTTTATTATATATACATAGTTTTTTGTGATCTGCAGACTCGTATAAAATAAGTTCTTCTGCTATGCAAGCTGTCCTGGTCTGCAACTAGTTGTGATCTTGTGTTGGTTAATGTTATGCAAAAATCGCCTTTAGGGAACACGTCAGTTTTGATATTCATTTGAAGTGAAATAGAATGTTGTTTGTCAGGGTATCATTTAGTTAGCAAAGTGTTGATTCCTTTAAAGCTGTCTTCAGTATTGTAATCAAATTGTAATGTATCCATTTTATTGTTTGGCAATTCTACGTATATTTTGCATGAGTGGCGCCATATTTAAGATACAATATCCAACACCTGCGGGCAAGTGTGTTACATATCCGATCAAAAGTTGCATTTTATTCTTCCAGCGCATTTGACATTATTACATGGTTTCAATTCTTGTACCGCGAGACTCGGGATTCAATCCGAGAATCCAATCCTATAACCGCATTCGTTCATACAATAGATATGAACAAGCTTTACATAATCTGAATAGTTTTGTTACCACTTAAAATTAAAAGGGATCTTATTCATATAATTCACCGAGTACTAACAGTAATTATAACTTTAATTAACAGAAAAAAAAGTGTAACTAAGTTGGTACATTTAATTTCAGATCATACTATATTGTCTTTATTGTACTTAATTCCTATAGGCAAAATTATTAAAGCAGAAAAAATAATCTATTTTTAAACAACTTTTATAAGGGTCTCCGCATATAACTCTATATTTGGTTGCTTAAATATAACCACTTGCTGTTAAAAAAAACATTATTTTATGGAGACCCTAATGCATTACGTAAAAACGTTAGTTCTCGAATTTGACACTACACACTAAAATAAGTATACAACAAACTAAAAAAGTATGAGAATATCATTATTTGTATAACATTATTAATCGAAACCTGAATATACCTTAAGTACTCATGTTAGTAGCTGTTTGGAATCGTTTTTTTCGTTAAATCTTGATCAAATTGATATAGGGCCAGCCATGACATTAGCCCTACTGATTAAATAAATAACTAATTAATAAAAATGTCAATATTGGGAGATAAACTCATCAATCGCTTTTTCAAATTGGTTGTAATTACACAACACTAACCATGTGCTATTGTTACCTATATTAATTAAATACATATTATTATTGTAAGGAATGGAGTGAACGACCAATTTTGTAATTATGACGAAAACTGAGATTTTTAGGTGAGATTAAAACTATTTTGTGAGTTGCATGGATGAGGACTGAGTACTCAAACATCACTCATTTGCAAGACATTAAGTATAATTCTGTCACTGTTCACTCTTCAAGTGAATTAATGTGACAAAAATACTTTTAAGCTTTTAAAGTAGTGTTTGAAAATTCGGGAGTACCCACGTCATGGTAAACATGACATTGATCGTTTGGGGTGTATTTAGAGAAGAAGAATGTCAAAGGCCTCTGCAAATTAAGCAGCTTGTCGCGAGATTTATCGTAGCATACCTTGCAGTATTGAATGTTTCCAGTTATTATATGTAATTCTAGAAAATAAAACATTACGGCTCATTAGTATCGGCTAGTCTCAAGTAATTTGGATAACATATTTGTGTTATCGCTCAATGAAATCTCATGAATTATTTCAAAATCGCGCGGTTTGACGGCTAGTTGAACGTTAGTATGCGGAGGCCCTAATAGTGAATTTAAAATCTCCTTTTTATTTGCAGTTATTTAACGCCCATGTTATTTTCGGTGTATTTATATTTTTATAATACTTATTATTTCCAATGTTGAACATTCACTTATAACTTATCGTCTGTTATTTGTAAGAATAGACTGCTTAAGAGAATATAATTTATTTAAATTTAAAATAAATCGATTATGTAGCTAACTGTTGTTTTATTGTTAATTGCATGTCTGAGATACACCTTATCTCAGGCATCACAGATAAATATTACACAAAGGATTTACCTATTGAGTCCTATGCCTATCACCATCACGGAGGGTTGTGCTCAGAATAATAATATCTTGGGACAACTCACACAACGCTATCAGATCACAAACTAAGCAGAGCTTGTACTATGGAAACCAGACAACTGATAAACATACTTATATGTTTCTAAATACATACATATTAAATTACATAGATAAATTACACTCAAACAAAGAATAATAACAAGAATCCTATAGCCGAATATGTGGTGACTATTTACTCATTGTAAACGAGAAAAAGTCAAAAGGGATTTATTTTTTTATTTTTTTCTATAATATTTGGCATTGATTTACTTTAAAGAGACCATCTCTTTCTACGATGGACATCGTTCACACAGAGAAAGTAATCACTACGTTTTAATCGTTCATACGTCACAGATGGATCAATGTTACTACACCTATTAGGAAAAGCATTTTCAAAACCACGCCATCTTGGCGCGTAAATGTCATTGACTGTGACGTCACAGCAATCGCGACAGCCAATGAGGGCACAGCATGTCTTAACACAATAATTAGGAACTGTTACGTCATAATTTGATCTGACCATTCTAGACTAGCATTCGTTTCAACTACCTCAAATCCTGCCCGAGTTTTGTTCTTTGTAATGATTATCTAAATAATTTTAGATGCATTTTATTAAAATATATTGATGTAGGCACAATTGCGTATTTGACTAATATCAAAATAAAATGTTTTATATTAACCAAAGTAAAAATATGTCATAAAGTGGTCTGAAAAAATATGTTCATTTATTAGTTAAACGTGTTTATTGATTTTTAATCATAAGGATAAACACAAAGTAAATGATTTGACCACAGAAAACGTGACGTCACATTCCATGCGTATTTGTACAGAGCGGATCGTTTTTGACGTTTCTTATAAAGAGACTGATTTGACTTTAGTCAAATACCCTATTCTAAACCAAGAGTATATAAAAAAAAATATTTAATTTTCATTTGCGTCATATGCATATTTCTTATTTACAAGTGTGGACTGTATTTAGACACTATCTTCATTGATTGTGAATACAGAGGTACTATAGATAAAAACAAGTAAAACCAAGGGGTAATATATATTTTTGAAATAGTATATCTTAACAATATTATACACTAAAAAAAAACATTTTTAATATACATAATTTATAATATATAAACAAAAATGTAATATTTAAACATTTTTGTTTTTGCAATATAACCCTTGTGTGACCCTGACTTCGGTGGTACTTTGGGCTGAATCTACCCTATCTGTATAAAAATGCCTACTTCTCAAAGTGTCGATGATACAATACAACTTTGTGTTAACCAACCAATAAAACAAACATTTAGCCAACGCCATTGTTGTTAGCACTTCTAAGCCCAGCTTCTAAAAAGTTTTTTTTTTTGGCACACTTGATACACACACTGACTTTATAAGCGCACCTAGACCAAAGTTCAGCTTAGTCATGCAATTTTTGGCCGTATGCTAAAAAAAAAAACAGTAAAAAGGAGCTTTAGTTTTAATTGTTAACTTCTCAGTCCTATAGCTGCCTCGTTATATTTGACCTGGGCTTTAATCTGCTAAAAGTAATATTTATTTTTACATAATGGTGTGTACAAATTGGCCAGATTTGTGCGCAACATAACATCTGTCATCATACGTAAGGATCTCTAGAACATATTTTTATGTAATTGAAATCAAGCTGGAATTGTCATTTCTTCACTAACGTACCACTATATAAATTTGTGTAAGTACATAATGTTGGGCGTCTCGTCAAAACGAGCTACAGTACGATCAACGTAACTTGACCGGATTGAAGTTAGGTTTTTATCACTTTCGCGCATGTCATAGAGATGCGACCCTAAAATTACTTACGAAAACGATTAATTATGTTTAATCGATAAAAAATACTAACAACATTTTAATTCAATAATATAAAAACACTATTTAAATGAGTTCATAAAAGTTTAAATTTAGAACAGTTACAGTAAATACTAAAGAAACTTTGAAAAACAATTTCTTTACTAAAATAATCACAAAAAAACATACGAGTTAGTAATACTAATAATGACAATGTGATGCGTAATCGCATCTCTAATTCTCTTGGTTTAGTTACCGCCCCCGCCCCCCGCTTCCTGTCACCATTTACTTCCGAAAAATGCATCTGCGCAACCACTTGTTGCCTACTTCAGTCCGGCCTAGTTACGTTGATCGTACTGTACCATGGTAATTCCAGCTATTAATTAATCACTTTAAAATATGTTCTAGGGATTCTTACCTATTGTGATAGGTAATCCCTATACAATCCATAAACAAGATAACCGTTGCTGTACAATACGTTGGTATTTGAAGACAGATTAATATTCCTTGTCGTCAGCATCAAACTTCACTCCTAATTGCTTGCGAACGGTGTCCATAAGCTTGGCAAGTACTAGAGTTTCTTTGTGAGACATACGGGGCGACTCGATCAGTCCTGAAATAATATTCTTAATAAGAGAGGTACACATTATGAAAATATATATATCGGGTCTTAATCGCGTGACTTGTTTACCCGTCTCAGTCTACCTACCCTTGACATCGCGGGTAGACTGTCTACCCGTGATCACGGCCGTTGCAATACGGTCGATACGTCGGGCAATATTTTTTTTTTCCTGGTACTTTGATCCTGTCCAGGGACAATGAAAAGTATGTCTGGCTGTTGCGATATAATTGACGATTGATTGATTCGCAACGTCGGGCAATAAATAAGGTATTTTACCTTAAATTATTCACGCGATTAGGACCCGTAATATGTATATTTTCATAATGTGTACAAATCGCGAAAGTTTATCAACATTTAAGAGAGGTACAGTCACATACCAAGACAGACCAAGTCCGCTCGCTTGCCAAACCTCGCCAAGCATGAACAATTTCAAACCGGTAGATAGGAAGTTTTGGCTTGCAAAGGTTTGCAAGCGCTTGCCGCCGATCCGTCTGGTGTCGGCCTTTGATACGCATATCAAAGAAAGTTTGCGGAAAGCGTTTGCGAGGCGACCACATGTTTATGTGTTTGTAGAGGTTTGGAGTTTGTGACAAATGGCAAGCGTTCGGCATTTGTTTGTTAAATGGCTTGTCGTTTGTTAAGTGGTTAGTGGCCCGGAATGCTAAGGAAGTGGTTCAGTTCAATTCCCTCCCAGAATAAATCTCTCTTATTTATCGTGTTTGATTGTAAATGATTGTCAGTTGTCTGGTCCCATAGTCCCACAGTACTTAAATGCTCAGTTTAGTTTGGGATCAGACGACCGAGTGTGATTTTAAATATGTACCTTCTTTGATGCACCTCGCTACTTCAACTGCTTGATACACTAAGCCAGCGCTGTTCTCAAAATTATAGGGTAACTTGGAAGTGTGTAATGGGAACTCTTTCGTTTTACCATCTGCACCGATCACTTTCACCGGGGCGTGGAAGGGATCCTCCAACTAAAATGAATAAGGATGGTTTATAAGAGTATCTCGGCTATGTCGCGCTTCTTCTGGTTCCTAGGGCCTAAGGAGTGGCACATAGGCACCAAATAATATGTCCGTAAACTTTTCGAATTCAACCAAAATACCGGTACACTTAATTTAAATCCGGACAGTTTTTAGGTTCCATAGTCAACATTGAACACACTTATTATTTAAGCGGCGGTAGCCTAATGGCTAAGACATCGGACTCGCAATCGAGAAGTCCCGGGTTCGAATCTTACCTATCATACTACCGACGTGAACCCACTCCTAACACAAGCCATTGAGCTTAGCTGGAGAGGTTAACAGGAATGCTAGTATCTAATGTGGGCCCCATAATCCCATATTGCAAGTTATATTTAAAAAAAAAATGTCCTTCCGTCCTACCCGCAGCTAGCTCAAAGACAAGCTTAAGCGGTAATTTAGCGAAACTACGGCACCCTATATTGTGCGTGGCCGGTTTTTAATATTTTTTCAGCTCAGTAGGTACAGAAAAAAAAAATCTATACTATTATAAAGCTGAAGAGTTTGTTTGTTTGAACGCGATAATCTGAGGAACTACTGGTTCGATTTGAAAAATGCTTTTACTATTGGATAGTCCATATATAGCGAGGAAGGCTATAGGCTATATAACATGATGCTACGACTAATAGGAGCGGAGCAGCAATGAAAAATGTTGCAAAAACGAGGAAAATTTACGCAGACGAAGTTGCACGGGTCATCGATATATAATAAAGGGAAGACGAGGCTTTTGCGTCAAGGGTTAAAATCCAAATGAATGCTTACTGTAATCCATCCCTTAGTACCATATACAGTAGCTTTATTCCAGAGTCGCAGCCTGGTCTGAGTGTTGAGCACAGCGCGCCTACCGCCGCTGTACTCCAACACAACAGTCTCTGTCTCATCAGAGCCGCTTTCGAACATATTGCCCACTGCTGTCACCTTAGTAGGCTCTTCTTTGAACACGTATTGGGATAGCTGTAGTAGGTATATGCCAATATCTAGTATTGCGCTGCCTCCTTGTTCTTTTAAGCTGAAAAAAAGAAAAAAAATATCTTTGCGTTTGTCTAGTTTGGTTTAGGGGTCTTGACTTCACTGTTAACACACGTGTTTTTTCGAAGGTATACACGGCAGGATGGATACATAGGTACATTCTCCTTCCTGCTTGGGCCAGCCAATGAAACTGCTTTTTGTTAGTATAATAGATCGGACCTTGTGTCTTGCAGGCTACAGTGCCCTTCAACCGAAACACAGTAAATTGTTTACATCTTTATTTTATAGAAGAATAATATAATTAGCATATTCTAGCGAATTCGTACAACTAACATTGTATAACTCTTGCGTACACACACGTAATCAGGTACTATGAAGGTACGGAATAATACATTTTTGATTTGCTACAAAGTATACGCATAAAAGTCATGCGATTACGCCTTAATAACAAGCTGGCACATTCGTTAAATACGCCCAGAAATATTTCTAAAAGATAGATTAACGTACCATACTCTATCGGCCTCAGTATAAATACCGAAGTTGGCATCAATAAACTTGACGTCACCAATTTTTCCAGAATTTATCTCCTTCTCTAATTCTTTGTAAGAATCAAAGAAGCGGGTCCATACGGCTTCCATTAAGAATAAGTTTTTCTCCTTAGATAAGTTGACCAAGCTCTGAGCTTGTTTCGAGTTCAAACAAAACGGTTTCTCGCACAACACATGTTTACCGTTTTCTAGAAACATCTTTGTGAGTGAGTAGTGGTCTGGGTTAAGGGCTCCTATGTAGACCACATCTGTAAACAAAAGTTAAGGATAATAAAAAAATAAGTAGGTACTTATATAAAAAATAAGGTTCAAAGAAACTTCTGAAAACTACGGTAAATGTTGTAAAAAGTTAATGTAACTTGCTTGCTATATTAAGTACATATCAACCCTTAAGATGTCCCACACTGCTGGGCACGAGTCTCCCCAGTACAATCCACTTATTATATCTACATGCTGGGGGTAATTGCCATAATCGCCACGCTTGGCGAGCGGGTTGGTGATCGCAGAAAGGCTTTTAAGTACACAGAGGACGTTGCTGCCCGTTCTCCGGTCTGAAATGGATTTGGGAACCATTGATCTAAAGTAAATTAATCAAGCAGAATTTAGAAGCTACCAAGAATTGTGTAAAGATACCTAGTTCGCTACCATGTTACCTATAATGTGTGTGTATATCAATTTCTCGATAAGGAGTGGAATATTACATACTTAGATATAATAAATTGATCTAACTAGTGTGAGATGAGAGCAAAATACGACGAAGATATGCCTTTTAGATAGATGCCAACCCATTTAGGAAGCACATTATATTTTAAACAAACTACCTATTTAATTTAAGTGTACAATTTTATTACATTAGTTAGGTACCTACATTGTACTACAAATTTGGGAGTGTTAATTTTCAATGCAATGATTTCATCTGCTACTGGAATCCAATTGATTTTATGACATACTTAATTAAGCGTTTACGCAAACATACGGTCTGTGGCATCGTAACACCCAAACGGATAAACGAGTGACAATGCAGTTGTTCGCATGCGGTGGTTTTTATAAAAAACTGATTTAATTGGGATAGGTCTTAGCTCTATGAAAATATATATTAGGTACGGGTCTTAATCTCGTGAATAATTTAAGGTAAAGTACATTGTTTATTGGCCACGGGTAAACTAGAGGTAGACAGTCTACCCGTGACCGAAATCGTGAATGAATCAAAAAAATCTGTTCAGTCGTTTTGAAGACTGTCTGCTTTTTATCGATTAAGTGTTAATGGTCATACATTAGTTTGTCTTGTCTGTTAAACAAATATCTACAACGTACCAATATCACTGCTGCTCGCTAAGTCTTGATAAGTATCAAAAACTTTGCTAATGTTGTGTATTTTAGCGAACTCCGCAGCCCTGCCCTTGTCCCTCGCTGCTATGGCGACGATCGCCTGGTCTCCTATGTCAGGATAAGAGTTAAACGCGTTGACGAAGTCATTGCTGATCTTTCCCGCAGACACGATACCCCAGCGCAGTGTCATCTGAAATGGATATATTTTTCAGTTCGCGCCACTTAAGTTTGCGTGTCTGATGTTCGCGCGTAAGCTGCGTACAACTCAAAAATTTAGGTATCGGAGGAGATGAAAGAGGGAACGATCTCCCTGCGCGGAACTACAACTTCACAAACGCAAACTTAGGTAGCGCGAACTGTACCTACTTTATTTTTATACTAGCTGTCTTCGTCCGCGTAATTTTTATTGCTGCTCCGCTCCTATTAGTCGTAGCGTGATGTTATATACGAAAACCTTCCTCGATAAATAGACTATCCAACAGTGAAAGAATTTTTAAATTTGGACCAGTAGTTCCTGAGATTATCGCGTTCAAACAAACAAACTCTTGAGCTTCATAATATTAATATAGATTAAATACATACTACGAAATTGCGAGAAAAGCAGGTCGTGGGCCTGATACCTAATAAGCGTCACACTAGCCCTAACTACTGCCTCTGTGGCGCGGTGGGAGTATGTCCGACTACTACGCGAGAGGTCGTGGGTTATATCCCACACGGAACCCACTTTATGTGATCCACAAATTGTTGTTCCGAGTCTGGGTGTAGGTACTTTGTGTCCGTGACTTGTATGTTTGTAAATCCCCCGCGACACAAGGCTTGTACCGTACTGCGGGAGTCCTCTTTAAAAAAAGACAGTTCAAAGAGCGGCATAGGCCATCGTACGGCGCTTCTCATTTGAGACATTTCATAAGTCTCATTCGCCCAGTAACTTGCTACAGTGCCCTTCAACCGAAACACAGTAATTTGTTAACATAACTGAAGGTCTACTATAATTCATCGAAAAGGAAGTTTCGATCAGAATGAGGTGCTTATATCCAGCCAGCAAAATCTATTCAGTCCACTACCGTTACCTGTACTGTTTGTTAATTTAAGTACCAGGATGACCGAGCTTCGCTCGGTTTTTTTTAAACGACGTTTTCTAAAAATGAAACCTAGCTAGATCGATTTATCGCCCCCTAAACCCCCTCCATACTAAATTTCATGAAAATCGCTGGAGCCGTTGTCGAGATGCAGACTATATGTATATATAGGTACTAGCTGTCCCGCGCAACTACGTATGCGTAATTTTTCCCCGTTTTTGCAACATTTCTCGTCGCTGCTCCGCTCCTATTAGTCGTAGCGCGATGTTATATAGCCTATAGCCTTTCTCGATAAATGGGCTATCCAACAAAAAAATATTTTTTCACATCGGACCAGTAGTTCCTGAGATTAGCGCGTTTAAACAAACAAACAAACAAACTCTTCCGCTTTATAATATTAGTATAGATATACAACTATACAGAATTTACAACTACAAAAATTTATGAATTTTGTTTTACAGAAAGATAACACTTTTGGCGACTTACCACTACCACCGGCCGCCATTTGAGTACCTCGCGTGTAAGGGGATCGCGCATTGGGCACAGTAAAAATATGTGTAGGTATACGCTTCATCTACTGTGGATTGGGCGTCCTTTTCTAACGTTTGGCGCGCAACGTGATTTGCACCCACCTACCCGTCGTGGGAGGTACTTAGGCGGTATTGGAACGATTTGCACAGTTCAGTCAAGTGTGCAAATCGTTCAATCGTTTCAAGTGACTTGACCAATATAGCAGGGCCAAAATTTGACCTCGCCGCTCCGACCTGAATGTGGCATCAAGCCGTTACTGACAACATCTTTGGCAAAACGTGACAGTGTAAAGGGCGGTGAAAATTATTTCCCCCTAAGCGGCAAGATCGGGCTCTGAAGATGTGAACTGGTAAAACGAAAACATTGGTGATCTATCTAGTCTATAGATGTTTGGATAGCCATATGCACAGGTACATAAGGTACAATACTACTTATATAGGAGAGGTAGTTTTATTTTAATTCCATAGAATAAATACCTGCAATCTATACCTACTAATATTATAAAACTGAAGAGTTTGTTTTTGTGTTTGTTTGTTTTTTTGAACGCGATAATCTCAGGAACTAGGTACTGACCTATCCGAATTGTTTTTTTTTTAAGTGTTGGATAGGCCATTTATCGAGGAAGGCTATAGGCTATATAACATCACGCTACGATTAATAGGAGCTGAGTATCAATGAAAAAGTTGCAAAAACGGAGAAATTGACGCTGACGAAGTTGCGCGGGTCAGTTAGTATAAGATAGTTTCATTTACAAATAAAACAATTGCATTTTTGAAAAACGAGTTTCATTTACTTTCATTAAATGAGTACTTTCATAAACTTATCTGCAATAATAAAAATAAAGAAATATTTAAAGGTACGAACCTTATATTTGCAATTCGGTCGAAACGTCGGGTATATAAAAGGTTCGTACCTTTAAATATTTCACGCGATTAAGTCCTGATAATTTCCTAATATGTGTTAACACTGCGAAAGTTTAAAAACAATTAAATATAATGAGTAGCACTTACTTTCTATTTTGTTGTCTGTAATTAAACGCACAGATTTTTATGCTGTTTTTTTATTGAATATTTAATGTTACAGTCCGAACACACGTCTAGCTTTACGATATGTTAAATAATATTGTACGTTGTCATTGAATACTCTTATCTTATATAGTCCGTATTAAATAATTGACTAGTCACAGAATCGATAGATAAACTCCTATCGTTGAAAACTAACACATTCGCAGATATTAAGTATTATTGTGATAACGTATCCAGACAGATTCAAGGTAAGGTCCACCCAGTCACAATGATACTCGTATGCATGACTTGGGGTTTTTTCTTGATACAAATATAGGTAATTCCGAAGTTTTGGACTTCGGATTACCTACATTGCGGAAGACATACATCGGAATTACCTAATTTTATGCTATGCGTAGGACCAGTTAAAACCAGTTGGTAAAAGTGGTTAAAATCTGGTGCTTATTTGCGATTTCATGGTTTTGATATTATAGCCTATCAAACAGAGGTGTAGCTACCGCCGTGTCAATGATAAGGGGCTCCTAAGCTCCAGGGACCCCGAACGTACCCTAGCTATTGCCCCCCCCCCCCCTGTGCCAGCGACACACCCTGAAGAATCAATAAAAAAAAATGGGGACCCCCTAAAAATGTTGATATCTACAGGTCCCGTCTAAGGCAAGCAATACGCCCCGGGACAGAAATAAAAGTACATAGCTTACCTACCCTTAATAATTGTATAAGTAATAATAATAATATCTTGGGACGACTCACACAACGCTATCTGATCCCACACTAAGCAGAGCTTGTACTATGGAAACCAGACAACTGTTAGACATACTTATATATTTCTAAACACATACATATTACAGATAAATAACACCCAGACACAGAATAAACCATCATGCCCATTACACAAAATTTTATCCTGAATGTGGATCGAACCCACGACCTCTTGCGTACCAGTCGGATACACACCCACCGCGCCACAGAGGCCGGCATAAGTAAGTATAGCAGGGGCGTAGTTTGCTCTGTATCAAAATAAATTTGTTGGGGGGGGGGGGGCATTGCTCAAAAGCCGAGATGGTCAAAGGAGGACTGACACATTTTTTTTTACCTACATTTAAAGTAAGTACTTACTTTACATTTTATAAACACCATAACGACCCGAATACGGTACGTTAAAAAAAATGTTGCTCAACTAGATACTTGTTGTAGGATAGAGACCACAGCTTGTATGACCTTCCCAGACAATAAAAGAGGTAATTAATTAGGTCATTCGCTATGCAGGCGTTGAAGAGGAAACCGTAAAGATAACCCAAGATCGAAACTACTACTGAAGAGGTTATAAATACAATTTGACACGGGAATAAACGCGTTTAATCTAGGTAAAGTTATTTACCTTATGCTTGACGTTGACTTGACCGTGGTCACAAGCTGACTGAGTCAGCTTGTGACCACGGTCGGTGTAACCCGATCGAAACGTCAAGCATAAGGTAAATAACTTTACCTAGATTAAACGCGTTTATTCCCGTGTCAAATTGTATTTATAATGCAACGCGTAAGTTTAAAAGTTATTACTGAAGAGGTTGTTCAAGTGGTAGCACTACTGCACTCATTGCAGTAGTGCAACCACTTGAACAACCATAAACAGTACCTACAGATGCGACAGCGCGATGTTGCACGGGAACTGAATTTGAGCCGTTTTGCCGTTCGGGGGGTATTCCAACAACTTCAGAGATGGGAGGCTATATCCGGAGGCAATGATCAAAATGACATCGCTGTACAACTGAAAGAAACGATCGCTTCATGGTGACGACTTTTTTGCGGAACCAGTTTTTAATGCTGTTTAGCTACAACACCAGCTCTGAACAGTTCGGGGGAGAACAGTTAGGACTTCTACGATTAGAAGAAAGTTATAAGAAAAGAAAATTGCGGCCCGGAAACCTGCCAAGGGAAACTGACTGCACAGCATCGCGGGGAACTGTGCACTGTGCTCTTCTAGGATGTGACAAAAGTTAGCTTGTTTTGCAATGACAGGCGAATGATAGCTTTCAAGCAATCAAGGAAGAGACGGTGAAAAATGGAGATGAAACGTGCATGTTCTGGGGCGGCATGCCAAAACCCATGGCCATGACTATTCATTGATATATTATTGTGGTCCTGGTAGAGTATGTGGTGCCATAAGCGAGTTTGTAGGCGATGGCTTGACATTAATGCATGACAACGCTCGTTTCCACACAGAGTAGCAGACAGCAGGCGACAAATCCAGGTCTTAATTCGATAGCGCACATGTGGGAGGCTGTGTTGGAACTAAGTTAGAACGTCGAGTACGGTCACGAGATCCTGCCCCATCAACCCTTCATGACCTTCAAGATGCTTTTATTGCAGAGTGGGCTAGCATCCCCCAAAAATATACGTAGTGCAGCTGGTTCGATCCATGAAAGATCGAATGGAAGCTGGGATTAGAGCGCGAGGGGCTTACAATAAACTTTATTTAGCATTTAAGTAGCTAATAACGTTTTCTTTTTTTGTACAAAGTTTTGCCCGTTTTAAGAGTATTGTTTGTTATTTTTACCCGACTGTAAAGAAGGGTTATGTTTTTCGCACGTATCTTGTATGTATGTAATATTCTTTATTACCTGATATCTCACAATCCACTGAACGGATTTATACAATTCACACATAGTTAGATTCGTCTTAATCGCCCAAGTGTTCTTAGATAGGTGACGTTTTTAAAAAACAAACATGGCGGCTATGAGAGGTCAAAATAAAGAGGTGTGAAAAAAAAGTTGTTTTGAGTACTGCAATATGGGTATCAAATTAAAGAGCTCATCATAAGCATTTCAAAAAGGTATAACATGATTATGACTGTAATACTAAAAAAGTTAGTTAGCACCCATTGTTTTTTTCAATTTTCATCACTTGACAATAGCTGTGATAAAAGTAAGTTATGTTAAGTATTAAATAAAAAAGTAAATTATAAAAATAAAAGATGACAATTTCGGAGGCATTAATGAATCTCGACGAACTTAGTAAAGTGCCTCTGACTGCATGAAATTGTATAATTATGTAGGGGATCTTGTTTCCGTCTTTTTTGTGCAGGCGGGTTTTTTTATTTTTATAATTTATTTTTTTATTTCTTAATAAAAATTGTTTGTCTCTTTCACATTCACAATTAACCTTTTTTTTTAAAACTGATTGACCAATGGTTTTATTTTCTATCTAAATAAACCAAAGAATACTAACTAATATGTGCTACATACTACGTACCTATACCTTACTCTTGATTAATCGGGGTTAAAACTGATTTCAATTGATTTGGTCAATAGGTGCAATTTTTGTGATGCCGAGGGTAGATAGGTACATTTGGCACTACTATTTTTTTTTTGTGTACCTACTTTATATTTCTCCCTTTTTAGGGTTCCGTAGCCAATTTTGCACGGATACACATATTACTTACGCCGACAAAGTGAAAGAATAAATTCTTAAAAAAAAATCTTTAGGGTAGGTACCTCTAGTACCTATATGTAAAATGGAGACGTGATTTTTTTATCTCACCTACCATGGTGTGGTTTCCATCGAGTGGGGTATCATTAGGTTACTTTCGTTCTTTTGAAATATAAAGCTTTCAGGTGCTAATATTTTTGTTACAATCAAGTGTGTGTGTGTGTGTGTGCCCTCGTCAGCTAAAAGGTTTATGTTGGGTATGTAAAAAAATCACAGTAGCAATAAGTATATATATTGAAATTAAAAAAAAAAACTATCACAGCTAAGTAGGCTTTACAAGTTTACGAGTAACAGCTACTCAAATGAGAAGTAACAATATTTCGTTTAAAGGATTAATAGAGTTAGAGTTATTATTAACGTTGTATGTATGAAAAAAAAACAACAGAAAAACCACATCTTATCCGCATTATTCGGAAAAGGGGGGGACAACGAAATCCTAGATTGTGCGTGGCCCGACATGCACTTTCCCAGTTTTAATAATATTAATTAGCACAGAATAAGTAATAGTAGGTACTACGTAGTATTAGGTATAAATTAGTTTTGAAGTCCATACCCATTCCAGCCCCTCCCCCTACCCTGGACTGGGCAATGACTCCCCTCTTTAGGATTCGCCCTTGGTCATATCTAAAATGTTAGGTAAATGTATATACTTAGTAGCTATTTGGAAAATAAGACCACTTTCAAATTGATTTATTTTAGATTTTGCCTCTATGTACGTACACACAACATAATAATAATTGTGTTGAGGTCAATATGTTTTATGTAAAAAGATGAGCTAGGTCAGTTCTTACATTGATAGTTAGTGTGAGTAGGTACCTATCTACGTATTCGACCCTTATAATAAGTTTAATTAGGGCGATAATAGTCTCGTTCTTCATACATAGGTATTTAAATTAATTATCTACTTACTTTTAGGTCAACTTCTGGATCTGAATGAATGAATTACAAAACAAAATTAGAATACGTCTTGCTTTGCTTGACGTTTAAGCTGTGTTCTGTGCACAGAACAAAACTCTACGTTCTGTGTTGTGTTGGTGTGGTGTAGTAAGTATTGCTAGATTGAAATCAGAGTTGCCACTGCTTTATAATTTATTGATTTTAAACTTCGATCAATAGTAAATTCGATGATTTCAAAACTCACTATTGATAATATTATTAATATTCTTTAGTAAGTAAAGTCGACTATCCAGTCATATTTGTAGCCTTGCAAAAAAAGACTGACAAGTGCGCCTATTTTTAAAAAAGTCTTCAAAAAAGTGGTTTCTATGTATGTTCGCGATTTTCTCGAAAGCTAGTGATCCGACTTAATTATGGTTTTCGCTATTCAACTGATTATTTTTCTGGAAAGGTTTTAGTGTATAAAACGTTGTCCTAGCTTAAAAAACATAGAAGTGAGTCAGCGAAATTTGCATTCGGTGATGTGCCTGTTTTTTTTTCCTTGAAGGCGGTTAATTTTTCTTAAAAATGTAATTAAAATACCGCATAACTATCCATTACTAGTTTCTACCCCAGCTCTGATTAAAGAACAATAATTAACCTATTGTTTTTTGTAAATTCACAGTTTCATCTTACCTTCTTCCCGTTTGGGGTTCCTCAAGGCAGCACTGTTTTACTAACATTATTCGTATTCTACAGGGGCTCCTAACGTACGAGGCCATTGGGGGAAAAAGTGCCGGTCAAAAACTCGAAACACACCGGTCTAGTTTCAAATTTTCTCAAATTCCCCAAGAAAAGGTATTGCAATCGAGTCTAGTCGGGGGGGGGGGGGGGGGTGGTGGTGCATTTGCTCCTGTTGACGTCCAAGTAGTTCTTGGACTTCCTTATCTAAACACTGTTACCATCTCTAAATTATAACTTCCCCATTTTTCCACAGATTCTGATAAATATACTTATACGAAATGGAAATAAAGCAACCCGAGACTGGATGGTCTCCATGAATATGTGCCGACCCGTTGTTGAGTTATGCATGGTGTAGGTAACTATCCCTACCCTCTTTTAAACATATAAGCAGAATAATTAATTAGTATGTACTCTTATTCTTCTTTTTTGAATGTATGGCGATATAGACAGTTTTTCAGCTAATTTTTGCCAGTAGTGTTTATTGTACCCAAACCTTAGCTGCACAGCCTTATTCTTTTCAATTACGATTTAGCTTTCGCCCGCGTGGATGTCGATTATCGCGGTAAAACTATCCTATGTCCTTCGCTGGAACTCAAACTATATCCATACCAAACTTCATCAAAATCGGTTCAGCGGTCTACGCGTCAAAACATTTTTAATCTTAGTTTTGATTTCTACAGTACTTTACACGTTAACGCGCTGTGAAAATAATGATGGCATATATAATTTATTTGTAGTGATATTATTTCATGGTAGAATTTTCACCACTCAACGCTCCATTTTTAGGGTTCCGTAGCCAAAATGAAACACTTACCGCCTTATTACAAAGAGAAGACTAAATCAAGGTTTAGGCCAAGACTTTCAAGTCCAGGATTTAGTACTGTACTATTGGTCTTATTACAAAGCATAGATAATCCGTGGACCAGCTGATACCAAAGGATCTTGCAATCAGCCACAGATTATAATCAATGTAGTTCATTCATTTTTCTTATCATTCAAAAATAACGTTCCGTTTCAAGCCAATATAATTTGAAAGTATAGTTGTCATTGAGAAAAAAATATTTAGACGTTCTATTAGCTAAATTATTCGCCAGGACGACGTAATTTTCAAAATATAAACCTGACATAAAAGTCCTCGGCCTGCAATTTACGAATAATAAAATAGATTCTGTCAGGATCGGAACGTTACATATATAGCTGTCAGTAGTACTAAAAATGTAAACAAATGATGATAACCTAAATTTTATTAACTCACGACATTATTATGGATGTTATAAGTTTAATCTGAGTAATTATAGCGCCCAAACACTTATAGGAGTTGGATGCGAGTTTTTATTACAAAGCTAGTTTCATTGGAACAGTTCTTAGCATGGTTGGATGAAAATTCGTTCAATAGTTTAAGGATACTTACTCAATAAGATAATGCATTTTTAATATACTTACTGTTTTCTTTGTTGCACTCGTTGTTCTGAATGTATTGGGGGAAAGTATGCCTAGATTCAATATAGGTACTGAAGCTTCGGCTGAAGCACAACAAACAATTGAAACAAATTTTATGAATATATTTATTATTTAGTATCAGTGAGCTTGCTATGAAATGAAATTCTCAAATAACTACATAGAATCATTATTTATTAGATACCATTTATTCTTCCTAAGAACAGAGTACATTTTCATGAGAATCATAAATATTATTATCTAAACTGTTAGGTAGCACTTATTAGTTATTCCATTTGACAACAAAATGGATGTTAACAATTTCAATAATCTGTAACCAATCTGTACTCCCTGTTCAAACTATGTTTGAAATGGAATATTGAGTTTATATCCCTATTTCTTTATACATAACTAGCTTTCCCGCACATTTTAGTCTGCATAAATTTTCCCTGTTTTTGCAAAATTTCTCATTGCTACTCCGTTCCTATTGGTTGTAGAGTGATATTATATAGACTTCCTCGACAAATGGGCCATCCAACAGTAAAAAGTTCAAAAGAATTAGTTGTTCATGAGATTACCGCGTTCAAACAAACTCTTCAGCTTTATGATATTAGTTTAGTTATTTATTTTACAATAAATTTTAAATTGTATGCATTTTTTGTTTATTATATAAACAGTGATCAATAATATATTTATATAATAAAATTGATAATTCTATATTTAGATCCACCTTATAGTTCACTAGTAAGTTTTAGGTACATTATACATAGAATCATTATTTATTAGATACCATTTATTCTCCCTAAGAACATAGTTCATCTATCAGAGAATCTTAAATATAATTATCTAAACTGTTAAGTAGTGCATAATAGTTATTACATCACAATTTCAATAACCTGTAACTAATCTGTACTCTCTGTTTAGTGTTTACTATGTTTAAAGGAACATTGTAGCAATGTATAACTAGCTGAGCTCTTATAAACATAATATTCAGTTCTTGGTACCTACCTATAACCTAAGTTTACATCTGTTTCTAGTGATAGGTATACCCATGGTTACACTTTACCAACTAAATTTTAAATTGATCAATGTTTATTTAGTTCCACTATAATATGTATAGTTCAGTAGTAAGTTTTAGGTAAGAAATTTTGTCATAATGATGTTTCTATTACTTTGTTTTGTGCATTTTGAGTAAATTCAACATTGGTTGTTGCCGCACTACTCCAGACCACCTATCAGACATTTCAAATGTGATTTTCCAACTTCAATATAAATAATGTGACATATTATAAGTGGAATGCATCAGATTGTTTTACATAGAGCACTAGTTAATGATACTATTGTCGAACAAAAATAATCTGTGTTGATCTTCAACTTTCCACACTGCGTAGGTACACTTCACGTCGAGTCTGGTTGACCCAAACATTGCACAGACCACTTTAATTTTAGGACATCTCTGAGTTCTGTATATTAAATCTTCTCTCTCAATTCCAAGCTGTGATAAATGTTTTGAAAAACAATAATAAGCATGTATTATTAAATCTTTGGTCACACATCGCATTTCACTCGATTTTTGCGTTTATTTTGTTGCCACACCATATTTAGTTAGTTAATAATTTAAAGTCACTAAACACGCATTATTCGTCATTAATAATTGAAACTAAAATACGCAAAATTGTAAATAAAATAACCTTAAAATGTCAAAATTTTTGACATTTTAAGGTTATTACCATAGTTAAACTAGGGTGATCGAAAGACTAATATATAGACCAAAGAAGATCATCGATTAAGCGATGAACCTCGTTTTGTAATAAAGATTTTCGTAGATCCATGGTTTAAACTAGGATTTTCGTCAAACCAGGTTTAGTCCAGCTTTTGGAATAAGGCGGTTATAGTTTCGGCATATCCATCCGTCCGCAGCTTAGCTTCAGAGACTTTTGTTAGTGCTAGATGGCTGTAATTTTACACATAGTACTTAAACCGACAAAGTGAAAGTGAAAAAAAAAGGAATGTGTAGGTTCCTCCCCTAAAGGTAAAGTGGGGGTGTGATATTTTTTCTCACCTACCCCATCGTGTGAAGTATTATTAGATAGGCCTTTTAAAAACATTTAGGGGTTGTAGAGACCATTTTTTGATTAAGGAATCCATTTGTGAAATATGAAGCTTTAAAGTGCAAATTTTTGTTTAGAGTCAAGTTCCCGCCACCCCTTGCCCGCTAAATGGTTGATGTTGGGTATGTGAAAAAAATCACGGTAGTAGGTGAAATTAAAAGGAAAACTATCACAGCTAGGTAGGCTTTCCAAGTTTACGAGTAACAGCTGCTTTCAGGCTAAGAAAGTAAGTATGAAACAAAATCAACAGAAAGCTTTAGGGGGCTATGGACCCCTACATTGTGCGTGGCCCGACATGCACTTGCCGGGTTTTTTCATTATAATTTGAAGAAGTCATCTCGCGTTTGAGTATTCGATTTATATTTACAAAATTATCGTTCGTCTTTAAAAAAAAAAAAATAGTAATTACTATAGTGAGAGGAGCAGCGATGAGTAATAGACATTTCGAGGAGTTGGCATTTCGCAAAGTTGGCAACTTGCGAGCGATTGGCATGTTGCGAAGTTGGCATTCTGAGATGAAACGTGCCCCATTGATTAGTATGTATACGTTGCTAACTGTCGTCGTAACGAAGAATGTAGTTAATCAAAAATAATCGTTTGGTCGCATAATGCCTAATTCGTAAAATGGCACCCGAGTCTTGAAAGGACTAATTCGCGAATGGACTAATTCTTAAAAAGACTAATTCGCGTAATGGCTAATTCTCAAAAGGACTAATTCGTCAAACGGCTAATTCTTAAAAAGACTTATTCGCAAAATGGCCAACTCTTAACGATGTATGACAGAACAAGTCATACATTTACGGTTATTTTTTATCGTACAATTATTGCAATTTTCCAATGAAAATGATGATTTGAGCTATCTGACATTAATGAAAGATTTGATTTAGGAGGTATCTACTTTTTTTTTTCAGAATTACTTTTGCTAGCTGACTTGAAATTTATTCATAATAATAATCTGTGACTTTTATTTTTAATAAAAATATTTTCTCATTTATTGTTTGCATTTCATCCCTCAAGGCCCGGAAAATATCCTAGTATTTTTATTTTCTAACATTTGTCATCATACACAGACCACGTAGTTACTCATCAAATAACTAGATGGCGCTAGTTGCAATTTACTAGGTTATTATTAATTTTAAACATTCGTTATCGTTCTTTAATATGTTTTCATAGGTTGAAACTTTTATTCCCGTAAATGTATGACTTGTTCTGTCATACATCGTTAAGAGTTGGCCATTTTGCGAATAAGTCTTTTTAAGAATTAGCCGTTTGACGAATTAGTCCTTTTGAGAATTAGCCATTTCGCGAATTAGTCTTTTTAAGAATTAGTCCATTCGCGAATTAGTCCTTTCAAGACTCGGGTGCCATTTTACGAATTAGGCATTATGCGACCAAACGAAAATAATCAATTTCACTTTTTGCTTGAAATGGCAAGTTGGTTTAAGTTATTATAACTCTTTTTATACCTTAAATAAATGTATTTTTGTATTATGAAGTCTCGATCACAAATTGATCATGATGGTGTTGTGTTGGTCACTATAGTAGCAGTGGTAATAGTGTAAATGGGCAATATTTCAATGGACCAGACTGAGGGCCAAAGAGCACACTATTCAAAAGACAGTGATGTCGAACATTGCACAACCCTTTCTCAGTTATCATATTGATCGGCGTAGGTAGTGCCAGTGTGTCAGTGATCAATGACCTCAAATGCTATGTATACATGGACTTACTCCGGAATTTTTAATTATCGAATATGCAAATATAAAATGTATTATTGACTATAAAAATGTTTGTAGTACTAGTATTTACTATTGAATCGCAACACCATAGCAGTAAGGTTTTGACGTGATAACGTCTTATAAATCGATAACCGGCTGCGCTCCCAAGTGTCTAAAAAAAGTCACGTTACTGATTGGTTGCTAAGCGACAGCGAACGGCGATTGCACCGACATGACATGCGATACAATTGGAACTAACTTTATTGCTTGGTTGCTAAGCAACGCGATTGGCCATCGTATGTCATCAATGTTTTCCTAAGACGTTATAACGTAAAATTATCGTCCGTAAACAGACTTTAAAGACCATTTTTTTATGTAACTTCTAAGCCCGTCCGCAAAAACCAAAAATTGATCCGCGAACGATTTCAAATTCCGCGTGGACACAGATAATAATACTATACTAGGTGGATAAGCTCAAAAATCACATTGGTTCAAAATTTATTCAATGATTTTAAAAATAAAAATAATCTATCTAGCAAGCGGATTTATTTAGTGTAGAGAACTCGTCAAATAATAAATATATACATGGTCATTGCAAACAACAAAGAAAAAGGGCTTAAAAGTGGTCCCTGTTCAAGAAAAGGTTGGGAACCACCAAAGGGAAACCGGACTTTAGACAAATAGGTGAATCTTATGATTCCAGGATTTTGAGATGAGGTGGTATGTCCACATTATGCCACGGTTGACCAATCCCACTGAATGGCACTACTCCAATCACTAGTTATTATTCTTAGCCTAAACATTCACCAACACTAAAATAAAACAACAAATACATTACACGCGTAATGTTTATTTTAAAATTACTTAGAACCTAAGCTTCTGGAAGAACCATTTGTTCTTTCCGCTCTTGTATCTCTCCTCGAAACGCACTCTTGTGTTGAAACGGAGCTTCTTGCGTTTCGCGGGGTCTTTCAGGTCCTTAGCGCTGAACTTTTCGAAGCTGAAGTCTACTGAGTAACGAGTAGGCATCAAGTGGTTGTAGTTGACGACCTGAAAAAGAGGATAACAATATTCATAAAGTGTATGTTTACTTTTTAACAATTTTTGAATAAGGAGGTTTATTATGTATGAAATTTATGTATATTTTGCATGAATATTTTCTACATAGTCTGCGAAAGGTTGACATCACAATTGTTCAATTGTTTTTTGAGATTACTTATTTGAGCCTGGTCCTCCCCTTTTGGGGTATGGACACAAAGGCCATGGGGTCTGAACGCTCGAAGGAAATTTTGCAGCGGCTTATCTGTGCATGTTATACCAGAAGACTGACCTTTTCATTGTAGAGAATAAGCATTGCCATAAAACCTGACAATACTGCCAGTCAGTATGACAGTATACCAGTTAACATTGATGGAAGGAATTCTTCAAAGCCCAAATTGGTTGTGCCTTCCTTTTTATTTAACCCTTTTCTTTAGTATTTCTAGATAAATTGTAAATAATTTGTTAGTTTTAGTTTTATTTTTAGTACACAATAAATATGTACATGCAGAAACTATACGGCAAGTATTATAAATAAGATGGGGACTATTGCAGACTAAGGGGTCACAAGGGGTGCATAACATCTTGGTCTTCTTAGTTTACCTCATATCCCAATTGCCATATCAACCTGTTTCAGACTACTACTAATACTATAAAGAGATAAAGCTTGAAAGCTTATTTGTAGAAGGTAATCTCCTTAACAAATGGATTGATTATGATGAAATTTCATTATATAGTGAAGATCAATGGCAAACATTGATGTGATTATCTATTAAAAGGATTCTTGTGCCAATGATAAACTCATAAATATAAATATGAATAAATGAGAAACCAGAGAAATTTAAATCAGATGTAAGGCAGGCACATGCATCTGAAGACCTATAAAGAAATTGTATCCAAACTTATTGTTAGAATAACAGATAGCTGTAATCCTGTGTTTTAAGTAAGGATTTAATTTGCCCACTTTAAAAACAATAGTAATATTATGATCCACTATTGTGTTGCAAGTGGGCTAGTTCTATTTATGACACACAAGATATTCATGCATACAGGTACACTTTTTATAAGTACTTTTTCTGTCATTTAACAGGCTTTTTAGGTACGTAGATCAACCAGACTTATACTTAAAAATTGAATGCCTTTATTTGACCTACACATTGTTATTTTCATAATACTAAACACCTCTAGCAGCATACTTTCTCACATAACAACAAACTTTGTTCTATGAATTTAAAAATGAACTATATTTTCTCAGATAGAAATAAAAATAATGAAATGGTTCCAGTATCATCATCAGCTACTATTAGTCTACTGCTGGAAATAGCCCTCTCCTAACTGTACCCCATGCATGAAATTGTATGCTCTATTACTACAGCAGGATCAACGTAACTTGACCGGATTGAAGTTGCCGAAAAGTGGTTGCGCAGATGCAATTTTAAGTAGTAAATGGTGACAGGAAACGGGGGGGCGGCGGCGGTAACTAAACCAACAGAATTAGAGATGCGATTATGCATTACATTATCATGTGAAAGTGTTATGAACCTAACTTCAATCTGGTCACCTTGATTCAACTGTAAATATCAATGATTAAAAGAGGGTAGAACCAAAATAAGTCATACTTTTGATTTTGATCTACATATTTACTATGGTAAATAAGCAAAATCATTAACAAAATAATCCTCTTCAGTAATTCTTTTATAGTCTTGTGGTGTAGCTTTTTATTCCAGAACATTAAACAGACACATTCTCTATTGTTGCAATTTCAATAGCCCAATGGCTAAGGCATCAGTCTTGCAATAGTGAGGTCACGGGTTCGAATCCTACCCTTTGTTGGAAGTACAAAGGGTAGGATTCAACTTGATGTGACCCCACTCCTAAGCCATAGAGCTTAGCTGGAGGGGATAACAAGATTGCTAGTAATGTGGGAACACAATCCCAAATTATAGTGCATTGTCTTTAAAAAAAAATAGAGGTTTTGCTATACACAATGGTGAAAATCTGTCTAAATAAAGTCAAAATAGAATGTAATTTTTATATCTTCTTAGACAAGTTGTTACTAAAATAAATCTACCATTAGGTATAAAACCATTTTAAACCCTAAAATTGTATGGCCCGTTTCTAAAGCCAACCCCAAGAATAAGTCTTTTATGTCATACATATGCACTGGAAGCTGTTCCATACTGTAGTGTATCCATCACAAATGATGAAGACTATGCTTTCTAGTGCAACTTTTGAGGTTAACATAAGCTGTTTTTTCCTGCACTTTGATGTGTTTTATGACTACAAACTACACTACTGAATCTTGAAGATAATGAAATATCTTAGAAGCACAGCTTACCTTAACGAAGGGTTTGACTTTGGAACGTTTGTGGATTTTGTTTTTGCCCATCCTCTTGTGAACTTTGCGGGGATATCTGTCGATGCCGGCGACGAAAGCGTGTCCGTAGGGTTTCTCAGACGTGCCCTCATCGTAGTTTTTGACAACAATTGCCTTGCGGCCCGCGTACCGGCCACTGAGGACCAGCACCACCTTGCCTGGCTTCATAATCTTACCCATTTTGGGTTAATCTGAAAACAACAAAAACTAACCTTCAAAACATTGTTTTTTTCTAAACTATCAGTCGTTTAATATCCAGAACTACGGTAAATATGTATTCTTTGCACTCATTACACAGGCATTGAGTGAGTTTTCACTGTGGTATTCGAATATTTAACTTGCCAAGCACTACAAACTGTGTGAACAACACGAACTTGGTATTGAATATTTATGAACAAAATCTTGGTAGTATCAAGAAATATTGACACTGTAATATTCAGCGATTCACACTTTTCATATACATGTAGAATTTTGCTTTATTTCTTTCGCCATAGCATAGATTTTATTGGATATTTTTATAAAATGTCCCGAAACTCACATTCCGTTTACCCGTCGACAGAAAAAGAGACAGTGTTGATAACGCAAAAAACGATTTCGTTTGACAGTGACAGTTCCTTATTTAATTGGTAAGACCAAATAAATGACATCACTAGCAATAAGATTTTAGGCGATAGTTACGGTTTGTATTATTATAAAATCATTTGTTGCATTAATGGCGCCACTTTCAAAAAAACTTCTCTTTGGTACACTGTTGCAGTCAATGAATTTAAAACTCTAATCTTTAGCCATCATTTTGTAAAATCAAAGGTATCTGGTAAAGGCATCGTTTATAACAAGGGAACATTAAAGTACCTAGTTAAATACTAACCAACTTCCCAATTTGGCATCGTCTAACCTAGGACGAAGTTGTAACTTTAACTTACAGTACGATCAACGTAACTTGACCAGATTGAAGTTAGATTTTTATCACTTTCGCGCATGTCATAGAGATGCGACCCTAAAATTACTTACGAAAACGATTAATCGATAAAAAATACTAACAACATTTTAATTCAACAATATAAAAACACTATTTGAATGAGTTCATAAAAGTTTAAATTTAGAACAGTTACAGTAAATACTAAAGAAACTTTGAAAAACAATTTCTTTACGAAAAGAATCACAAAAAAACATGAGTTAGTAATACTAATTAAGACAATGTAATGCGTAATCGCATCTCTAATTCTCTTGGTTTAGTTACCGCCCCCGCCCCCCGCTTCCTGTCACCATTTACTTCCAAAAAATGCATCTGCGCAACCACTTGTCGCCTACTTCAGTCCGGCCTAGTTACGTTGATCCAACTGAAGTATGAGCAATGAAATTTCTCCAACGGGGATATGGAAAATATTGAATGCCTTCGTTAGGAGTTTTGGTTGGACTTGTATAAAAGTATTGATATATAGACCAGGACTGCGCCATCCCTATCAACTAAAAACTAAAAATTGACTGCAAAGCGTGAAAGAGAGAAAATACTCGTGCGGCCTTTGACAAGTATTGTCCACAAAGTAGCGTTGTCTCTTTCTAGAGATGCGTCAATTTTGTGAGGTTATGGCGCAGTCCTGTTCTCTATGTCAATGTATAAAAGAGAGTCCATAGTCCACTTTTTTTCTTTTATTAGTTCATTTTGTAAAATCCTTCGGATAAAAAATATATTTGGAGGCGGGGCTAAAACTTGATGATGGAGCCTTCATTTCACTCGACACAGACTATTGTGAGTAGGTCGAGGTAGTGCAAGGGGGATTCGATGCAATTCACTTAACATTTGAATTTGGCATCCCATCGGCATTTGACGCCCGGGGCCCTCGGCACGGCCCCGGATTGACCCTTTGTAGGTCTGGTACTGCCCATGCCCTACATACATTAAACAATAAAACAAAACAACTTGATTAATTGAGTTTAATATCAATAAAATAAGAAAATTATTTACACAAATTTTATCAAAATACAAAAATAAAACACTGTCACATACATATAGGTAATAACATTTGAGGAGGTATTATTATAATTACACATTAGTCTTAGGTATTGTTGCAGCGCAGCTGAATTTCAGACCTATTTATCCTCAAAAAAATTCGGATGTAAGGAAATGTCAAAAAAAACTATCTTTTGTACATTTTGTACACTTAACTGTATGATATCTAGGTGTAAAACCAATGCATAGAAGTGATTTTATAAGGCAAAATCACTTGACTATGTAGAGTCCAACATTAAACCATAACTTGCAACATAGTTCAGTGATATAATTTCGGCTTGCTGTATTTTTTAAGCTAGCTAAATTATGGAGCCCTAAGAAAAAAATATTGATAGCATAAATGTTTTATTTTATTTATCACTAGCTGACCCGCGCCAACTTCGTATGCGTCAATTGTCCCCGTTTTTGCAACATTTTTCATTGCTGCTCCGCTCCTATTGGTCGTAGCGTGATGTTATAGCCTATAGCCTTTCTCGATACATGGGCTTCCCAACAGTAAAATATTTTTTCAATCGGACCAGTAGTTCCTGAGATTATCGCGTTCAAACAAACAAACTCTTCACCTTTATAATATTAGTATAGATTTGTCTAGTCTGCTGTCTTCTTCGTCTTTACTTTGTAGTTTATACTAATCAGGCAATAACAACTCATAAATTTATAATCATCGAAACGAATACTAAAAGTAAATGATTTAAGATGAGCAACAAAAGATTGTTGTTGATTGAACTTAATCCGTATAAATTTCTACAAAATGTGTCGTTGCGTTTTAACATTTTATTTAAATAAATTAAACTGTTATTAGACGTCAACTACCCCTTTGTCATGCGTACGCTGCTTTGTACAACACATATTCACCGTACAGACTATAAAAAACTATAAACGATTAATTTACGTATTTCTAGAAAAAAAAAAACATAGTTTTACACCTAAATATCATACACAACCATTTCAAATATTACTTCTAACTATTATAGTCACTCTAACATATATTTTGGACATTAATTTGTGGACTTATGTCAGGTTTAAATAATGACATTACTGTGATTAAGTGCATTGTCATTTCAACAGTGTTATATACCACTAATTGTGAAATTAAGTACGCACAGTCAAACACAACGTGCCTCGCGACAACTACATTAACATAATTATGAGAAACGGAATGTGCAGAGATGAAAGGGAAATGAATGAATGAACACATTACTAAAACATTTCTAGTAGGCCGACCAACAAAACCTTCGCTACGCGTTCAAACAAAATACGCTGCTGATATGTTTGTATGTAAAAATATTTGTATTTACTGGCACCGAAAACAAATAATTGTGTTATATACGCAATAGTAACATTCACAACAAATACTATTACACAAGTTCTATACAAAATTGTCCTTAGATATTTCTTTAACATATACCTCATAAATATTTACATACTTAACCCTTAATAAATAAAAGACAGTTATTGTGTTTGTTCTATACATTAAAAACGCATCACGCTTGAACCTTCTGGTAAACAGATAGTTAATTCTATCAAAAAAAAGGCGTATCAAAACACCGTGATACGTTTTATATACTTTCAATATTTATATTATAATAGGTATATTTATTTATGTACATAATTTAATCTCAACTGACTCATCTATTTCCGAGTGTTTCAGTGCGTCGTGCAATTTCGTATAAGTAATTTCTTTCTTTACAATTATAAATATTTATAAGTACAGCTCATCCAGGGACAAATAGGAATTCGGATGTTTGAGATCCGTTAGTTTGAAAACAAAATGGTGATTGACGGTTTTTGTTTAATTTTATTTTTCCACGATACTCATATTATTTTAATCATAATACTGGTACATATTCGATTGTACACTTCACATATAATTATTATTTATATTATTGATATAAAACTATCAATAATGTTGACGATCCTTTGCCGATTGATAACATCCAACTTATTGCAAGCAATATCCGATATATTGTGTAACCAATAAATAAAAAATATATTTATTATATAAACTATAAGGGTGCTACTACTCTGACACGTGCTACTAATCTGACATAGGACATGACCGCCGTTATTGCTTTTAAACTTTCGCGATTTTTATACAGGGGTCGACCCGTGACTACGATCGGTGCAATTCGATCGAAACGTCGGGTAAATAAAATGTAGTACGTACTGTATTACGTACGTAAGTACCTTCATATAATTCACGCGATTAAGTCCCGAAATATATCTAATATGTCCGCTGTTTTCTTGATTTATTAATTTTTTACTTACTTTTAAAAAACTGGCAGTTATCAATTAAGTATATTTCTTTATATAGTTTCGGATTCGGAGATGTGTTCTTTGTTTATGAACTAATTGTAACTTTTTTTTCAAATCGGCACTTATGACGTAGCCATGAGATTATCACCATCTTGCTTCCATGCAAGGCGGCACTAAGACGCGTCACCTAGTGTCACCCAGCTATAACATTTCACGCATGTTATATTTTGTTATTAATCAATAACCATAAAATAGGAAAGTTTAATTTATCACTAGATTATAAGAATTAATAGACTTGAACGTTGATAAATGTTGATTTAGCGCAATCTGTGATCATGTTTTAGCAAGCCGCGTGGACCAAGTTACAACCAGATGGCGCCACTTGTACGATGGGGGGGGGGGTTATTTTGACAGATGCTTTACGTCTGTCAAAATATTAGTCAGGTTTTTGTCATACAAGTGGCGCCAACTATTGTCGACTTTAGTCATTGATAAATGGACGTTTAACAACAAATAAGTAAGGTACGATTTTATTGTAAATCAAAATGATTACAAACAAATGTTCAAAGACGCGTGCTCTAAACTACCTGTGACTACAGAATATTTGGCACATTTTCTCATACGTCGCGCGTTTTGTACTTGGCAGAGTTTCGTTACTCATACAATTGTCACAATTATTTTACTCTCTGCGTTACCGGCAATATATTCATAAGAGGTATAACTGCGTCATAATATAATTTAGTAACAGTGTCAAGTAAAAACGCACGGCACGACATCTCCTAAGCCCCACTGCGCTCGCAGAAAGTACAACTAAAAAAATTGAGGCAGATTAACGAATCAGTCAATTCCGTAACCTCCGACTATCTGACGCATCGCACTAAACCTAAAGGAAAAACATACAACAGCTCCTCGAAAACAATTCTTCATAAATATATTTTTTACACAATAATTGAGACACTCGCGTGCCGATACATTTACTCTTTTATATAATTCTATATAATTATTATGTCATCTCGGAATCACAACACTGGGGGGACTATGTACACTCTCTCGACAGACTCACAATTAAATATACGTCCAACGGTACGAATCACTCACAAATATACATAGATATAAAAGTGCGTCCGGTGGCGGTGCTCAGACGGAGATCTCGTAGTTGCAGTCGTAGACGGAGGCGCGGTCGGGCGGGTCGGGCGCGGGCGCGCGCGCGTCCAGCGCGTCCTGCACCTCCAGCGCGCGCACGAACGACAGCGGGCGCGCCGGCGCCGGGCCCGCGCGCCGGCGCGCCAGCGGCGACGCGCCCGGCGGGAACACGGGCACGCCCCCGCGCGGCGCGTGCGGCGCGTGCGGCCGCTCGGCCCACAGGTAGTTGCCGCGCTGCGGCGACGCCGCCAGCTCGCGGATGTCGTCGGCCGTGGGCCGGTGCGGCGCGGCCGGCTCGGGCCGCAGCAGCTCGCCCTCGGACAGGAAGCGCCGCTGCGGCGAGCTGCGCCCGCCCACGCCGATGAAGTCCGGCCGCCGCGGCTGCGTCGGCGTGCCCGGGTTGGACCTGTCAGGCGCGGCGCTCACGTCAGGGGTTTAATCGCGCGAGCTCGTCCGAGCCCTCGCTATCGTTATCGTACGGCCTACGGACAGAAGGAGAAGGGAGCTGCGGGGCGAAGCGTTTGCACGTGCGATCGCGCGACCGGCGCCGCCGCCTCGGACTGCGCGTTCAGAGCGGCCGGGCCCGGAGGGGCCCGACCCGCTCTCGACTGTCACTGTTACATATATTTACAACAACTATCGTTCGATCGTCCCGCGATCCCGACTACGTTCCGGACGCCACAGGTGTACATATAAAGCTGATCTACGTATATCCAAGAGCGTGTGACGCGTGTGTGGGATCAAATAATAGTCATCGTAAGGTAGTGACCGGGTTCTGAACGCGTAGAACTTTGGGTCCGGAGGCGGCGACCCCGCCTGCTACGGTTGCGGGGAGCATGCTAACGCCACATGCCACAACTATACATACTTTATGTTACACTATTGTATCATACATTACACACTATTATACAAAACTACTGCAAACTACTGCATGCTTATCCTGGTGAAATAAAAAAAAAAAAACTAAATAAGTACTTTTGTTTGGCTGTTATACATAAATACATAAACTAATTTTTCAGTTACTAAAATAGCTTTTTATATAAATATTTCATCAGGATAAAAAATACAACTGGCAAGCGACGACACGACATATACAATGGCTCTGTACACGCATATAAACAGACATGACTCAAAAATAGACAAAGAAAAATGTAACTTCTGAAAATTAAATAAATACAAATATTTAATAGAAAATATTGTATAATAATTATATAAGAATATTAAAAATAGCAGTATACAAAAAGAGTTGTCAAAATGCTAGCTTATGATGAAGGAGCGATGTAAGAAAATGTATATTAAAAAATAAATCCTCAATGAGGTCGAGTGATTCGTTTACCATAAAGCGTAACGTATCTATGATCATAAGTCGACCATAGACAGACGTTGGTAGCCGTTATCAGCCATTGTATAGTGTGTCGTATTACGCCTGCGCTCCGTTTTGCCACAACAGCTTGCAAAATAAAAAAATATATATGATTTTATATCGTATATTTTTGGTGAATTCTGTCTTTCATATTATCACAGTAAGAAAATTAGATATCCCAATTAAAATACCCATCGAAAATTAATAAACAAAATATATCATTGGCCTGTATATAAAAAAATAGCAGACAGAATTCGTAAATCAACCACGTTACACTGTCTAAAGTACATTATAAGCAATTTCCAAATATAAATTGAAGCCCCGAATACTCGAACGATACTTAACTTTGAGCAGTGCTCAAAATTAAAGCTGTGGCAGTATTGGAATTGACGGAGTTTCAAATCAGAGTGCCGTTAGAGCATTTATTCGTGAGTCTCCAAAGTTTTGGTCTAACCAATAACCCCGACTACAAATATTGAATGAATGAATTAGTTGTATCAATGCACTTGAATGGTCAGGTTGGTCTATGTTGTCATTGACTGCAAGTTTCAAGGTAAGGACAAACTGAGCCTACGTATGCAACGCATTATGACATATAGACTCTTGAATTTGTATGAAAACAGTTGAATCAGAAACATACTATCATACGCAATGCTATCACACGCGTCCACAAAACGTTAGAATTCAGATCGGCGTGGAAGCTGGAGGGGATATCATACGTCATCTCACGCGTAAGACCAGCACTAGACCAACACTACAGCATTTGAATAAATGACAAATGAGTCTGACGTCAATATGCGTTGCGTACGTCGAGACAAGTGTGCACATCAACTCTCCCACGTTGCATACGTGGGCTCAGTTTGTGTGTGCAGTCACAGTCAAGAACAAAGCCAACGAGAACCACTGTTACAAAAAAGTATTTCATAAAGTATTTTATTTGCTATTACAGGCAGTGTAACCGATTGTTCAATTAAATACAAAATAAAATATTTACAAAAAACATGCTAAACAATAAAAAAACTGTGCTTCATATACAACGCAAAGATCGCATTATTTAGTTTCAGATATAAGTGTCAGTGCAAAATATACAGAATCACTGCCACACATTAAAACCTAAAAAATAAAAAATAAAAAAAAGTAATATTAAAATTAGTAAAAAATCTTCGTTTTATAGAGTCTTGTATTTAAAACCTATGTATTGAATATTTACAAAATTTACAATTTTAGCAAAAACAATCAAAAGTGCAGAGCCATGTCAATATTTATTTACAAAATTATGAATTAGTGGATATTTTTATGAAGGATCTAACATAAATATTTTACAAAACTTACTGTTTGAATTCTGGAATCTAGAAGAAGAAATAGTTAGAAATGTTTGATACTGAATGTCTAAACATAATTATCTAGATAGAAAATGAGAATAAAAACTACAAGAAAGATGAACAACTACAAATTTGATGATTCTAAAATATGTGTACTTTCTAGTTCTAGATAAAAATATTGCTTGGTGGTTCGCAATATTATATTTATAGTGGTGTATGGTAGTCATAAAAAGAGGATGATAAAGAACCAATTAAAAATATCCACAAATTCTTTGAAATTATTGTATGAAACACACAAACACACATGAGCAAACAACGACAGAATTACCGTTGACACGTCGGCTCTATGCGTTAGGTCCACCTGCCGTGGTAAGCGGTAAATCACAATATTTATTCTTTGTCATTACACTGAGAGACCACAAATAAAATACCCTGCCTGTACTGAAATAAGGTGCATCTTTGCACATTCTCAATTCTCAACAACTAATTTGAATAGAGTTATGTATACAAACACAACTGACATACCTATTAACTAAATTGAAATTGAATCGAATAGTATTATTATGAAATCTTAAGCGTTACAGACGCTATATATTATAACCTAACGCCCATCGAATAGTTACAAGAGTTTGAATAAAATTTACACAGGAAATTTCGGTGAATACAGCTCTAAATGTTTATGGGGGAACACCAATACAAATCGAAAGGAAATATATTTTACCTTTACTCAATGGGTACTAAAAATATCATCTTGATACTACAAGGCCTGGTAAACTACTTGTATATCCATATGTATAAATTTGGATGTAAAAAGTATTGGCCAAATAAAAAAAAAAACTATTTTAAATATTTGTGGTCTCACTGCGATTGACAGAGTCCTTTGTCGATTAATATCTGTTTTTATTATACACAAAATTTATAAAATATTAAGTTAATTGAAGTATTTTATCAACGATGGACGTTAACGACTCCAATTAGTTTTCAATAAATGCTTTAGAGTAGTCAGAGAAATGTAATTTGTAGAAATACTGCCAAAAACATCCTGTTTAGGATATATTTGTAATATTTGACAGAATTAAGTACTCAACTAAAATATTATTGACAATACCGGCAATAAATTTATATAAGAGCAACGACTTTTCATCTATCATTATCTCTTTCAGTCGCTCGGATGTCACAGCTGATCTCAGGTCCATGCTTAGGTGGGGATTCTCATCAGGTACCAACCTAAGTTGCTTGAGCGGTGCAACAATGACAATGGCCTATCTTAAAACATGCCCTATGTGCCCATCACTTGCACACGGGAAGCCCTAATGGGCCTGACCGACAATGCAGTTGATGAGGCCGCGTTTTAGGCCACATATAGATAATACTTATTTTAGCTGTCGAAACGTTAAGAAGTAGAAGATTGTTACAGTGAAAGAGACAAAACGCGGTTTTTCAGTCTGGCTATGCGGCAGAGCGCGAATTTATTTCTCACTCTAATGTATCAATAGAAGAAAATTCGTCATCAGACGAGGCTTAGTCCTAATATTATTTTACATTCTCCGACTACCCTCCATATTGGACACACCATAGATATATTAGTAAGCGGCCCTTACGTCTTACAAAGCTAAATATACACCAATGACAATAATTATTAACACACAATTAGTGTTCCCAAACTTAGTAACCTCTAATACGTGAATGCAAAACATTTTACATGCAAATAAACACTGAATCAAATTAAAAACATAAGCACAATACAGGCTACTGACAGCGGTATAACTTTTTTTTGTAATGGTAACACTGAATTTAATTTAGTTATCGCGCAAACGGCACGGCGAACGGACGCTTTTATTTATTTATTTCATCGTAAAAAATACAAATTTTATTATTTTAAATACGCGATGTTATACAGCTGTTTTTTACCAATATTGTGGTATAAGCGATGCATTCCCGGTTTTAGGTAGAAGGGGATCAAAAACCATTTTTGTTAATGATGGGAACAGGCCATGATACAATGGGAAATAATATAAATACCTATTTAATCATTATGAGAACATTTTCTCTGCTCTCAATAAATCAGCCAATTATTCCTTTATTCGAAATTTTGATCTAATAACATATCTTATGCATTGTAATATAGTGTGGTGTTCAATTGTTATATTTTGAAGTTAAGTTATTTTTTTAATGTGCGGAAACTGAAAGAATATTTAGAAATTTTGTTCTTATGAACTGGAATCGTCAATTGTTTGTAACTAGTGTTTAGGCGCCAACACACAGCGGTACATATTTTTAAACATTAGGATAGTGCAGGGTGACATACAACAACAAATGCAGACGTATTGGGTTGCCAATCAAAAAAAATACTTCGTTAAAAACTATCTTTTGAGTTATACATAGATTATTTTAACAATTGTTACATTTTAGGGAGTTGTAATGATAATATAATGTAGACTGGGAGCAGAAAACACCAAGAGTTTAGAAGGTAAACTACACATATACATCGATCATGAAACGCCTTCGGAACAAAGTGACCCATGCCAAGAGTACGATTTGTTTTCACGTTAACGCGATCGAAAAACTTACTGCGTTTGGCTCTCTGATTGGTTAATAGTTTGAAGCGGGCCAATCCGAGCGCCAAATGTCTTAAACGTGTCGATCGCGTTAACGTAAAACAAACTCGCATTAGGCATACTAAAGTGGTCTGTACTCTTGGTATTTTCTGCTAGGAGAAAGTTCATAATTATCACAACTTCTAAAAACAATTCCATCTCCATTTTTATTTCGCATACCCCATACGTCTCTGCTTTTAATCGCTATGTATTGTTCGCCTTGAAAATAGGGTTGGCACAACATCGCCTTGAAAATAGGGTTGGCACAAAATATCTAACTTTAAAAAATTGTATATTATTATAATGCCTTTCAGTGTCCGCGTGTCCCCTCTGGGGCAGTCTATCATACATACCTTCTGACTGGACTGCTGACAGCTAACGGCGTGGGCACACCGAGCGCCTTGATCCTCTGCTGCATGGTCGGCGACGGCCGGGCGCCGCCGTTGGAGCCGGACTCGTACCGGACCGGCTCCATCACCACCCGGTAGCCCGATGTCGTCGTGCCACCGTGACTGGAATTAATAGACCACAGGCGGTAAGTGTATAAATGTCTTGTTTTTCAAACATACTCCCCTATTCATAATCATAATAATTTAATAACAACATTTTACTAAACTCAAATGTCTTTATTTTGTAAAACCAATTAAATGATTATTTGAAAACGTTGTTATGATAGTTTAAAAAATAAAAACAAGATGAAGTTAGGCGGCAATTCCAAGTGTAAAGCTCATGAGAAGAAGCTGCCAAGAAACTCATGGGCCACTCTTTTAAAATCATTAAGGTATATTACAAAATTGCGAACCATTGAGTTCAGCAAATGTTAACAGCAGTACTAGTATAATTAAAAAAACAAAATAAAAAAAATATATATATTTATTATATTTTATTTATATTTGTCTTCTAATATGTTTTAAAAATGGAACGATAAATAACATACTTTTTTGAAATCGGTTAATAAAGACTAAACATGCATTACTTACACATGTAAATAACATACTTTTTTGAAATCGGTTAATAAAGACAGAACATGCATCGTTCCATTTTTAAAACATATTAGAAGACAAAACATACTGTAACTCTAGTTAAAATGGTATAATTAAAATATTACGAATAAGGGGGGATAATATTTCCAAATATATACTGAGATGCAACTATCTATCTCTTTAAATTTATCTCTAAGGGATACTTGTCCACCAAGTTTGTATATATGTATATGACCCGCGCAACTTCGTATGCGCTAATTTTCCCAGTTTTTGCAATATCTCCTATTGGTCGTAGCGTGATGTTATATAGCCTATAGCCTTCCTCGATAAATGGGCTACCCAACAGAAAAATATTTTTTCAATTCGGACCAGTGGTTCCTGAGATTACCGTGTTCAAACCAACAAACTCTTCAGCTTTATAATATTAGTATAGATAATATTATCAGGGAAAACTATTATTTCGCTTTTAAACAGCATAAGATCACGACTACTCAGTCAGGCAGTTTTGTGGGATAGCATAAGTTAAGTACCCCGTGACTCCGTAAGTGCCGCTTCGTAGTTCTCCTAAGCTGCTTCACGTCACCTGCATATCAAATTTCATCATAATTGCTCTAGTAGAGCCATGACACTATGCTCCATACAACAAAACTATGTATTCCGTATCGTGTTTGGCTATAACAAATTAATTCAATAATAAAGTTGACATAGCAGACAGACCCCTAATTTTATCTATCAAGTGAACTCATAGAGTATACCCATAAACGCTAATGTTAAACATGAACACTCATTATAATACTATATTATGAAGACTTGTTAAAAAAATAGTAACAAACATTACCTGGTATTCCTCGAGAGCGGACTGAGCCTGGGGTAATGATGTGGTCTAGGCGGTAGATGGTGATGTTCAGGTGGGAACAGATTGGCGGCCGACCCCCTCCTCTGCATGGGGGGCGGTGTGGGCTCACAGTCGGCCGACTGCGACGCGCCCGGCCCGTCCAACTCGCCCTCGCCATCCTCGCGACCGGGAGACAGCTGCGCCGCCCACACGTACTTTACAATCCACGTGTTATTTGCCAGCCATGGCATATACTACCTTATCTCTACCGCAAAATACATAGGTTCAGATACCCGTCTCCTTACAATGAGAAAACAGGCCTACGCACACGTATAAAGATCTCGGTCGAATGCCCTCGTTGACGATGTACAGGCGGCCAAAAATATGGTCTATCACCCTAAGGTCGAAATTCATTTGCACAGCATAAAACAACAAGGCTGACTTTCCTTTGTAATTGTATGCTGACAGCTGCTAATCTCAACCTTAAAACTACATTAGTTACACAAGAAGTTTTGTTAAAACTGGTCGACCAATTTCTTGTCCGATTGTACATACGTGCGAATCTATGTGCGTGGACTTATTGACCTGTGAGCCGGTTTTCTGTACCGATGTATTTTATGCTTTTACTATAATAGTAGGATTATTAACTCGCTGCAAACTGTGTCTTAAATCAACATAACAGCGATATTGCGTTTTCTCCCTTCCCAAACAATTCTAAATCCGCCACTTTTAGAAGTACTGCAAGAATTAATAAAATAACTAAGTCAGATTCGATGTCACTGTCATCTGCTGGAAACTCTTTGGTTTTGTTTTTGTGCTTCGATAAATAATAACAAAGTTTGCAAGTAAACAATCCTACAGTGCCAGCTTCAGCAGTATTGACGGCCCTTGGAAAAACTCTCCTGCTGGCCTTGCCTCGAATAAATTGTACTGTTTGTTTGATGTTCGGTAAAATTGATGATTTTTGATAAACTATAGCTTGGTATCTGTGATGTGACTGGAGTAATAGAAGTTAAAAATGATATTTTAATTTAAATCGTGTTTAAAATAATATTTTTTATGAATTTACCACGTCGATATCAATGTTTCTTTATCTATATCAAAAGGAACGTCGCTAGTCGTGCACTTTCCGCTAGAAAGTATGACCAAGCTATATTTTACTAACTATAGTCCTAGTCCGTAGGTTGGCACTGTTTACTTCGACAAAAAGTCAACGACAAAAAATCTGAATGTTAAAACTATTTAGAAGAATATGACTGATTGCCATAAAAATATTACCATACCGTTCGTTTTAAAACTTAGATTTTGTGTCACTGTCTTTATAGATATTAAACCATTATGAAATGCTATTGATTTCATTAACATCAGAGGAGCCGCTCTGTAGCCCTAATTTACTATTTTTATGTTTAAAGATGATAAAAGAAATAACGTTGTCTAAATTCAGCTCGATTGAAACTAGACTCCTAATATGAGTTTTCTTTGGAAGTTTTTAAAAATCGGGGTAAATTTTCTACAATATTAAAAGTATACCATCACCTTGCTTTAAAAACTCAAATAATTTTAATTTCGCATTTAACAGCAACTTTACAGCGTTTTGGAAAGCGTGTGAATGTGAAACATTGACAAATGAAAGATAAAATGAATGTTATTCCATTAATGTTAGTCAGTGAGGTATAAGGGTTGAGGTCCATCCATCCGGTCGTGTCAATGCCGATTTGACAAGTATGACAAGCCAACCGTCATGTCATTGCGACAAGCCAATTTTTTTGTTGTTGTAAATATATAAAACAGTGCCATGCGCTTGCGACTGTATGGAAGGTGATCAATAAAAATACACATCAAGCTAGAAGAATAAATGTGACATTAATATAAGAATTTATAAATTTTTGCTTTAGATTATGAAACAAAATAACTATGACTTTGTGTATTCAGAGTATAGTTATCCTAGTTACCTTTTAGTTTAACATCTATTATTATTTTATTATTAGTATGCATTGTTATAATAACATTGTTCACGTGCATTACACAATAAACAGTAAGCTATTTAAAAACCTAGTATTGTACATAAATAAAATTGATAGTGCATTATCAAAGTGAAGACTTAAAACGAAGGATAAATCGCACGGTACTGTAACTCATACCGTTAAAAGGTGGGAAAATTGGTCCAATAGGTGTGCAATTTGGACCTGGCGCATTTTACCCACTCTCATACAAAACATTACCTGATCGCAGAGACGAACATATTAGTAGAGAGCCAGACATATCATGTCTTCAATTCACCAATTCAATAAAAGTTTAGTTAAAATTGTGCAAGTGCTAATATAGACCTTATGTCAGTGAATTGAAGGTATGTAATTCGCTCTACAAGCATGATAACTAGATGAAACTACTGCTGTACTTATGGAACAAGCTGTCTGTTATCTAATGAAGCGTGAAATGGTTATTCGTGAAGCTAGAACTTTTTTTGTGAAATGATTAATGGAAAATAGGTGTATTATGTATTAATTAACTACCAATATTATGTAATTTAAAAACATTACCTAAATAAAATACGATCGTTATGACCAATTATACAAAGATAATTTGACAGTTTGTTATATGAATTCAATATTACTATTTTCGCAAGGGAATCGAACCCATAAACCGTATCTGATGAGATAAATGTTGCCCCAATTCATGAATATTAAATCAAATGTAATACCTAATCTTCTCTGTGACAATAAGTCATAATCTGACACTGCCGATAAAAATATTTTTTTTTTAGTATTTTCAATGGAACCCTACCCTTAATATTATAATTATTGTTGTAATTACACATGACGTATAAGATTTTTTAAATTGTACAAATTTATATTGGTCTTACTCGCACAATTATTTTAAGGTTATATATTTTTTTAATTTTGACGGGTAGAGTGCACCCACCCTAAATTTTACTACGCTCATAACTAAACGAAAAAGGTATTTAGCCTTAAAATATTTACGCAATTGCGACCCATAGTCCATAAATCGCTTATTACTTCTCTAACAACCCAACCAAATCCCAAATTTAGACCAAAAAACAAACAATTTCAAATCACCGTTATCATAGCTTAGCTTAGCAATGATAGCAAAGCGTCTGGCTCTCACCTTGTTATAGTGTGCGTGAGGTCCGGCCGGGCGGTGCGCGTTCCCGTTGTCTGCCGTGTACGTCTTTACCTGGTGTTGGGTATCTGTAGCTATCGTGGATATCGCTGAGGCTGAATGGCCGCCTCCCGGCATCGCCTCCCGACGTTTCTTGCCGCCTTTGTAGATGTATTTCGACGGTCGGACTAAACTGGAATATTAATTGGTTGTTTCTTGTAAAGAGTACGTGGATATACGACATGTACAGTGAAATTAGTCTCGAGAAATTTTTGCATATGTAGTGGTGTGTATGTTACTTAGATATTAGAGCGCGTTTCCACTATATCGTTCTGGCCCTTACAAAAATGTTTCAATATCCTAACATTACTATTTAATTTAATACTTATCCCTAGCAACACTCTGATTTTTGTTTTCAATAAAAACAAGTTTTTATTTTAAAGAAAAAGGTTTTGACTTTATTAAAAAAAATATGTCATTCAATTTCACGTCCTTGAGCAAACGACAAGGCGACTACCGTGAAACAATAAAATATCGTGTCGTTCTTTAGATGATAGTAGTTTAGCTATAGGTAAAAAGTTTTGACCATAATAATTACGAAACAAAACAAATAAATAAATCGTCACTTGATAGTGGAAAGTGGAAACACGCACAAAACCAGAATAAACCAGTTTACTCTGTCCGCAGGTGCCACGTGCAGTCTGACGTCAGTCGCTTGATACCGTTAGAACATAAAGCACGCATTTTATTAAAAAATTATAATTATTAGATACGTAGTAGTTTCAATGTGAAATTTTGTATTTGTTGATTGTTGTTATTGTTTGTTATTATTGTTAAAATATTTGTTGAAGTGTTTAATTTCAAGTGTGTAAGTGTTGTAACTTTATATTGATAATTTAAAATGGCTCCAGTGTTAAAACATGGTCGAGGCAAGCCTTTGACTTCTCAAACTAAGGAAGTTTTGTACTGTTTGTACAAATATTTCGAAAATGAGTGTAATAACAACCCGAGCAGTATTATGACCCCCACTCAATTAGTTGCTAAATCAACAGGAATTTCAATAGCATCCGTCAGAAAGGTAGTATTAGAAAGCAAATGTCGTCCTTCAGATCTGGAAGTAACATTTAAATCTCCTAAAAAGAAACCGAATCGTAAACCTACAATAGTAATCGATAACTTTGATCAGCAAGTTATCAGAAGAACAATTCATGACTTTCACATCACAAATAAAGAAGTTCCCACTTTAAAAACTTTGCACTCAAAATTGAAAGAAGATATCGATTATAAAGGTTGTGTCAGCACGTTACGAAAACACGTCATGTCATTAGGTTTTAATTGGAAGCAAACAGAAGATAACCGGAAACTTCTTATGGAAAAACACGAAATTAGATACTTGCGAATTAATTATTTGATGAAAATTGCTGAATATCGTGAACAACGCCGACCAATTGTTTACACCGACGAAACATATATACATACATCACATACCCTCTCGAAATCTTGGTCAGATGGAAGCACTTCAGGTTTGAAGCAACATATATCGAAAGGCAACCGCTTAATCATTGTTCATGCCGGTGGTATCGATGGCTTTATACCAAATGCATTGCTTATGTTTAAAGCCGACCAAAAAAGTGGAGATTACCACAACAATATGAACTATGACAACTATTCAAGGTGGATTCAAACTCAATTAATACCCAACTTACAACCAAATAGTGTTGTTGTTGTTGACAACGCACCATATCATAATTCAATACAAAATCCTGCACCGAATAGTAATTCTAGAAAACAGCAAATGATAGACTGGCTGACATTTCGAAACATTGAGCATTCATCCACGTTGCTTAAGCCTCAATTATATGAACTGATTCTGCAAAACAAGGCGAGATTTATAGAGTACAAGATAGACGAAATATTACGACAGCACGGTCATACTGTGCTGCGTTTACCACCATACCATCCGGAGTTTAATCCTATAGAAAATATATGGGGGATAGTGAAAACATATGTCGCAAAAAAGAATGTCGCAATGAATATGAAGGTTATAATGTCATTAGCTGAAGAAAAAATGAACGCCATAACTGTAGAGGAATGGAGAAAAGTTTGTTTGCATGCTATTGAGGAGGAAAGCAAATATCAGGGTAGAGACGCAGCTTTAGACACAATATCAGAACGAATCATAATTAATTTAAATAATTCATCTGATGAAAGCGAGGATGGGGATGATTGTGATATGCCTGGGGTTGATGAATTATTAGAATAAAACATTTATGGCCGGAGAACACCTAATTCATACACGTCTTCACTGAAGTGAAAACCGGCATTCAATGCTTGTAATGTTTGGAACTGGCTTGTCTGCCTCATACAGTTCCATAGATTACAATGCGGTGGATACACATTTTCACGACCGTATTAGTACGTAGTGCGTATGCGTAGACGTGCACGCATTTGGTGTGCTCCAGCCACAAACGTATATTACCTTTAAAACAATAAAAACTAAAAATAAAATGTTGTTTTTTTTATTTGCTGACCATACACTACTACAAACGCAAAAATTTCTTCAAGCTAATTTACCTGTACGTGAGTATACAATGAAAGTTTTATACGTACATCGCTCGTGCAACGCATAAACGCAAAAACTTTCGGAATAAGGTGTTTTGAACTGGTCAGAGATTCCTTGAATTCTGTTTCGTGATGTAAATCGCTTTGAAACGTAATTTCTTTATATGTACTAGTATAAATTCAATATATATATATAATTATAAATGTTCTATAATATTTTCTACATGATACTATCAGAGGTGCGAAAAGATAGGACGGACTTACAATGAATGCCTCAAAACTTAGCGCTCAAGTAAATTTACGGACAAAGGATTTCAATGGCGTTTTTGTGGCAAAAATGATTCATACTTCCACTTCTATCTACCCTAAAATTTGAAGTACGTACTACACAAGATTTCCCTATAAAGAGAATGAAGATCAAACCTTTGTGGTAGCCTTAGAAGGCGCAACAGTCAATACAGCATCATCAATGTTCTTACTAGCTCAGTTTCAAGTGAACCTGAGAAAGAAAAAATCTACATTTGTTTTAATTTCAACATTCTACTGATAACTACGATTGACTGACACGCCATCTAACGGGACAAAGTAAAAATTAAAAACCCTCTTGAATAATACATTCGTAAGCATGAAGCATATTATTTTTTTAAAACTGCAAGTATCCCTTTCTGTATTGGAGATATTAGAACGAGGAGCTTAAGCCTCTCTCGAAAGTTGACTGCCTCTGTGGCGCGGTGGGCTGTGTCCGAGTGCTACGCAAGAGGTCGTGGGTTCAATTCCCATACGGGACACCACTTTGTGTGATTCACAAATTGTTGTTCTGAGTCTGGGTGTACTTCGTGTCCGTGACTTGTATGTTTGTAAAGTCCTCCGACACAAGGCTTATACCCAAATGAGGGAGTCGTCTTTAAAAATATGCTTTTGCTTGATAAAATCTACTCTCACAGCGGTTAAGGCTTCCTCCCCCTCTAACACCAAAATCTTGGATCCAACACTGTCTAATACAATACCAAAAAGATGATTATGAAAATTGGTTGTCAAGCGGATTAATGAGCCCCAACCTTTACATTTATGTCACAGAAATTCCACATATTTTGAAAAATACTTTTTGTGTCCATATCCTTGAAGACACTGAGAAAGGAAGTCGTTACTCTGTTTTAGGCTATATCAACCATACTTTTTGTTCACATGAATCCAGAAAAGAGTGGCAATTTTTTACTTAGTAGGTGACCCGTTGCCAATTACTTCGAGATGCATCCTTGAAAAAGGTTAACAAATACATAGCATTCGAGAAGAAAGCTCGGGATAGAAATACTTGGAAGAGCATGAAACCTTTATTTAGTAGTGGGACAGTACCATAGACACAGAAACTGGATTACGCCATAACCTCCCAAATTGACCACTCTCGAGAAAGGGACAACGCCGCTGTGCGGTCAATACCTGTCTCTTTCCTTATCACAATTTATGTCAATATTTTTGACAACTGCCGGCCGCACGAGTGTTTTGTCTCTCTCACGCTTTGCAGCCAGTATTTACTTTATACCTGAAAGTCGCATACCAATCGCGTAGTCCAGTGTTTATGTCTATGGACAGTATAATTTAATAAAAAAAATATGTAGTGGTTAGCCTAAGATAAACTTACCTAGGGTACTGTGGCCCAAACTGCGTGTAACAGCAATTGTTCCAGCACCCTTTCGAGAAGGGGTTATAACCCCCGGTGAACTTGCCTGTCACCTGTTCGTTCGTGGTTCGACCCCGAGACACCAACACCATGTGGAACCCCGTCAGGCCGAATATAGGTATCGCTAGTAGTGCGATTATACCCATTATCACCATTCTGGTTATTTAAGTTAAGGATTGAAATTTTTGAAACATTCATTTTTGGTCCGTGATTTGAAACATATAATTTTGCTACTACCCTCGTGAAGGGATTTTCCCCGCTTTTTATTATAAATAAGTTTACAAAATCTATACTAATGTTATAAAGCTGAAGAGTTTGTTTGTTTCAGCGCTATAATCTCTCAACTTCTGTTCCGAATTGAAAAATTCTTTTACTTATCGAGGAAAGGAAAGCTATAGACTATATAACATCACGCTACGATCAATAGGCGCAGAGCAGCAATGAAAAATGTTGTAAAAATGGAAAAAAATACGCAGACGAAGTTGCGCGGGTCAGCTAGTATGTTACAAAAAAAAATATTTTATTAAAATAAACTTTGACACTTCCACAATTAAGACGAATCATCTCTATTTCGGTAGTCGAATAAAAAGAATGGAAAAGTGCCAATAAAAATAAAAAAAATAAAAAAATTATGTCCGGCTCGATGGACCATGTATTTGACCGAGCTAATAAAAATGGGGTGCATTTCTAAAGTTTTGCCATTGATCTGTAATTACATAGAAAGTTCGACATATAGCATAGCATACGTTTACTGTAGTTCTGCCGCGAGTTTCTCCCTGCCCCACTCGAGGCGTCTCCTGCGCATCTCTATCGGAGTTCTATCACAAAATACTGCGAGTATAAAGGATAATCTTCATAGAATGCGCGCTTGACGCACGCACACGGAATCTAGAAACGCCTTTCGAACAAAGTGGTCTGAGATTCTTGTCTGTGTACTACATCTATGTGTGTGTTGCCCGACAAGGATTCCTTCAGTATTGATGTAAGCTACAGTAGGCTAATGGTTAAGGCAACGGACTCGCATTCGTGAGGTCGTGGGTTCGAATTCTACCGAGGACATGAACCCACTCCTTACACAGGCTAATAGTTTGACTGGAGGGGTATAAAGCTGAAGAGTTTGTTTGTTTAAACGCGATAATCTCAGAAACTACTGGTCCGAATTGTAAAATTATTTTAATGTTGGATAGCCCATTTATCGAGGAAGGCTATAGCCTATATAACATCACGCTACGACCAATAGGAGTAGAGCAGCAATGAAAAATTTACGCAATGTTGCGCGGGTCTACTAGTATTCTTATAAAAGGATACGATACAATGGGCTCGACCTGCGTCAAACTTTTGTTATTATTGTACATGATATAGTACAAACTGAGGCCGAATATGCTCAGCATGTGTATCGACAGTGATATTAGGAAGAAGAAGAAGAATCTGTAGTTTCGTCGACCGATGCAGTTGTTCACCCATGGACAGTGATGGTCAAAAGTCTGTTAACAATAATACAATTCATTAGCAATTATTAAAATTATTTAGAGTTTTTTTTCATGCATTTTGCGCATGAAACGCGCTTGTAATTTCTTGGTATCATACATTAAATCAAAAGCAAAGGTAACATCCATACTAATATTATAAATGTGAGAGTAACTCAGTCTGTCTGTTACGCTTTCACGCTCAAACAGCTACACCGATTTAGATGAAATTTGATATGGAGATAGTTTGAGTCCCGGGGAAGGACATAGGATAGTTTTTATCGCGATAACCGACATCCACGCGGGCGGAGCCACGAGCGAAAGCTAGTTTTTTCACATTTATAGAAACAACTTCTTTTTCTTTTTAATTTAATAAATTATTAATTTTCATTCGAAAACATTTTCTTCTCGGTTTAATAAACTACCTACTTAGAAATTATTACTCACAACCATCAACATAATATAATATTAAACACAAAACGTTTAAAATATTATAACCGAATGAGCAGTACAGCCAAAAAACCAAGGCGAAAATTCATAAACGATTTTTTTGTGCGCACTATTCGCACAGAAATTCCGTTTGTAGAATTTCATTATAGTAATATTTATAGGCATTTCTTGCCAATTACTATATAAATACAATAATTGCATTTTTGAAAGATAGAAAATTTTAAGGTCCAAACCCAGAAATCAAACCCGGGACTTCCGTATGCCAAACCGGGGCCGGAATCGAAACACGTATCTGGACTATGTTACTAGACTTCAATTTTTTCTACCCTTTCATGCTTGCGACTTGGCCCTCGCATGCGCCATCTAGCCGGTAGTTAAACAACTATCACGGCATTCAATTCCGGCCCCGGTTTGGCATATTGAAGTCTCGGGTTTGCTTCCTGGGACTGGACTTCAAATTTTTCTACCTTTAAAAAATGCAATTATTGTATTTGTCGAATTTCAGTTGTATAGTTTCTCCAGAACCTAGTCAATCCAAAATTCTATCAGATGCAAACAATACTTACCTCTATACAATGATTGCAAACAGAACAGTGCGAACATCTTGGCGGCCTGTAGAATTTGCAGGTGACGCACCATTTCATCCGTACCGTGATACCGTTTATCTCCACGCTGCGGTACAGGGGCGCTCTGAAGTCGTCCTCTCTGTCCTCGTCAGGTGGAGCTGGGGAACAGAATATAACTTCAAAGGTGGACACAACCTATAATAAGAATACGGGGGTGTTCAGTACAGGTGGAACGAAAAAGGAGACGCTTGATTGTTGATAAACTTTCGCGATTTGTACACATTATAAAATTATATAATGTGTACAAATCGCGATCTTAATCGCATGTATAAACAAGGTATTTTACCTTAAATTATTCACGCGATTAAGACCTATAATAGTAAATATAATTTTACTAGCTGTCTTGCGCACTTCCTATGCTTCAATTGCCCCCGTTTTTGCAACATTTTTCATTGCTGCTCCGCTCCTATTGGTCGTAGCGTGATGTTGTATAGCCTTCCTCGATAAATGGGCTATCCAACAGAAAAATATTTTTTTCAATTCGGACCAGTAGTTCCTGAGATTACCGCGTTCAAAAAAACAAACTCTTCAGCTTTATAATATTAGTATAGATATTGAGATGGTTGATTCTAAACTTAAATACGGCGCTAACCGTTCAGGGGAGGAATAGGTTGAAATCCCAAATCCCTCTCTCCGGCTATAGGCAAAACTTGATTTGTGCAACAGCTGTTACTGATATCACGGCTATCGAGTTCCGTATTTTTAGTGGTAAAAATGTATGCAAGATATGTCATACTTTATGACAGGAACCTTAAGGTATTTATCATCTGTGGTTATCATGTGTACCTTCTGACTCCCTGCTGAATTAGTTTTTAAGTTTTATTAGGTAGAGGGGAGAAAGCGAAATATGGGCTACGTTAGTCGCTTAGATTCACTAAAAATATATATCTAAAAATAATTTTAAAATAATTAATTGACTGGCCTGTTGGTCTGACCCTGACTGCTAAGCTTTATGTGATGAGCACGACGGTTTATTCTGTGTCTGGGGGTAATTTATCTATAATATGTAGGTATGTATTTAGAAATATATAAGTATGTTTATCAGTTGTCTGGTTTCCATAGTACAAGCTCTGCTTAGTTTGGAATCAGATAGCGTTGTGTCAGTTGTCCCAAGATATTGAAAACGAGCTCGTATAAGTTTTACTCGCGAAGTCAAGCGCTACTTCGTTTCTAAACCACCGTTAACTCGCATGCAGTGACTGTCAGTTTAAAGTGAATAGTAACGATTGATATACTTTTGAGAGTATCAAGTTAGGTGTCGTTCTAGTATTTGCCCGTCAATTACCTTATTACAAAGGTCAAAAAATAAAACTAATTGTTAATAATTACACATTGAAGCAGCCTAAGTAATCATCATTAAATTATACAGTATTATATTTACATTATGAAATAAATTGCGAGACACATCATTATGAAGTCGTTACTATACTCGTTTTTAATGATAAACAGCTACAATTCTTTAGTAAATTACTTAGATGATTAATGATCATTATTTGTAGAGATTTTAAATGCTGATAAGGAACAAAAATGTCTTTGAATACAAAATGTCAATAGGTATACCTAGTTATTTGAGTTTAAGCACAATTTGATGGTAGCTATAAAGACCTTTTTATAAACTTTCGTAAATAAACGGATTTATAACACACAGAAAAATACACATTTGCGTGAAGGGTTAAATAGGCAAAACAAGAATGAATTTCAGAACGAAACCTGCGTAAACTAGGGCAATGAATAAAAACCGCAGGGGTATCAACATTCTAGGTAGATAAGATAACTTTAACTATTGGCACACAAACGTATGGGCCGTAAAGAACCTCAGTTTGTCTAGCGCGCCTTTGATTCGCTCCACTAAACAACTTCTTTGCACGGTGTTTCATTTTGTTTATGTTTCGCCGTTTATGATCATTGTGATCTTATAAAGGTAATTTTGTATTATTCGTTGATTGTTATATTATGAGTTCATCAAAATCGAACATTGTAATACGATACATCTACACACGTTAAACTTATAAGTGAATAGCTTATGCTCGTGGCTCCGCCCGCGTTATAAAGACACGTTATTGCTCAGGTCCTAAGGAAAGTAGCGTGATGATATATAGCCTATAACTTAATCCGGACATAGGAGATTATTGTACCAAAATTTTAATAAGTAGAATCTGTTTAGTAATTTTTGCGTTAACGAACAAACTAACACGAAAAAACTAAGCATGGGTTTCGATGATCAGAAACCCTTAATTAGTCGTTCTAAGTTATTTTTAAAACATCTTTAATGTACAGACACAGCTACTTTACAATATTATAATACTACTAGCTGTCCCGCGCACTTCGTCAGCGTGCTATTCAACAGTGAAAGAATTTTTCAATTCAGATCAGTAGTTCCTGAGATTACCGCGTTTAAACAAGCAAACAAACAAACTCTTCAGGTTTATAACATTAGTATAGATAGATAACACTTTTTTTTCTTTTTTACTTGCCCTATGCATTATAAAAATAAACAAGTATAAAAAATAATAATATTATGTAACACAGATAAATAAGTGGGTAAGTACCTACTTACGTACATAATTGATTAATTACTGAATTTTTTTTGCAGCTTATCTTAGATATGATTTGGTGTACTGAATAATCCGTGAACTTACGATTAGGTAAATGTAAGGTTTTAATAAAATCTATCATGATGATAATATCCTACCTAGTTAGTAAAGGAACCAAATGTTATTGTCATTTACTTAAAGATTTCCTGCAGTATTTTATACTTCGCAGTGTTTTCAATTTGTCATGATTTAATTTCCATTACAACTCGTATTAGTCAAAGTCAAAGTCAAATATCTTTATTTCGTAAAATCAGGTTTATGATTATTTGAAAACGTCAAATTTAAACATACTAAAATTTTTATAAAACTATGAATGTTTGAAAAAAAAAACAAAATGAGGTTAGGTGGCAGTTCCAAGTGTAAAGCTCATGAGAAGAAGCTGCCAAGAAACTCATGTGCCACTCTTTTAAAATGATCAAGTTTTTCTTTACAAAAATAAATTTTACTGAATGAACCAGTGTGTTTGGTGAGTGTAATCGTTTATAAAATAAGGATAACTAAATAATAATACTATTAGTAACTCTAAAATGAGTATATATAAACGTATTCAGCAAACACAATACTTCACTTCTTACAAAGTAAATATGTATATATACATATAATCTTAAAGTACATTTTAATAGCCTGTGAGAGAAAGCAGTTCAATCCCAAGCGTTTTTGTCTTCCATATAATCAATTATTGAGTAGTATTAGCCTATTATTATGTTTATTACATATAGTAATACAAATAAAAGTAATTTACAATTAATACAATTCACAAAAAAATGATTAATCAGTTCATTCACATAGGTATATTTATAAAGGTAACGTGCAAGTTCGTTATCAATAATAATGTTAACTAATGATTTAAAGCCGTGATGGCCTTGTCGCGTTTACTTTCCTAAGAAAAGGTACGATAAGGTACAACACGGGCAGTATCTAGGCACAAGTTTAGTTACCCGACTGTTTGTTTTGTACCTGTACCTTAAGACTAACAATACTTAGCAGCGGCAGTGTCGATAGTATTTATACATATTAGATATATTTCAGACCTTAATCGCGTGAATTATTTAAAGGTACCTTTTATTTACCCGACGTTTCGATCGAATTGCACCGATCGTGGTCACGGCTCGACTGATGGCAGCTTAGCGATGTCTCCGTGAGGCGCGCGATTTTTTAACTACCCTCGCCTGGTCTTGATAATTTGTACTGTCGATACTTCTACACACTACACTTACAGCGTCTTTACACTGAGCATATTCATAGTATTTGTTTTAAGAGTTTCAATAAAATCAATAGTCTAATCGGCTCTGTCGCAAAATGACCACTTCTCAAAATGACTACAGGTAGCAAAATGTCCCTTTCTCAGTATGTCCCTTTCGCAAAATGTCCCTTTCGCGAAATGTCCCTTTCTCAGAATGTCCCTTTCGCAAAATGTCCCCTTCCTCAAACATGCATTAAATTACATTCATCATTAAATAACTGGTCAAGAGCCAGTGTACAACACAGAGGGGTACTGTATTAATGATCAGTCATTAAAATATGGGTAGGTAGGTGCATGCAGATAAACTAAAATAAAAATAATAGAAATCGAATTATGTCAGATTTACTGTCAATCAAAAGATTATAATAACACAAATAAACAATCAACTTATTAAACTTAACTCAAAATATGTGTAGGTAATACCTATTTATTTTGATGATAATCGTAACTAAAATAAAATTAATAGAAATCAAAATTTGCCAGATGTCAAAAGATCAATTTACACAAATAATACAATAAACAATCAACTTAACTCAAATACAAAAAAATTATAAAAAATTAAATAATTGCAATCAATGTACCTAATACAATCATTGTAATATTTATTTATTAGGTACATTGATTGCAATTATTTAATTTTTTATAATTTTTTTGTATTTGAGTTAAGTTGATTGTTTATTGTATTATTTGTGTAAATTGATCTTTTGACATCTGGCAAATTTTGATTTCTATTAATTTTATTTTAGTTACGATTATCATCAAAATAAATAGGTATTACCTACACATATTTTGAGTTAAGTTTAATAAGTTGATTGTTTATTTGTGTTATTATAATCTTTTGATTGACAGTAAATCTGACATAATTCGATTTCTATTATTTTTATTTTAGTTTATCTGCATGCACCTACCTACCCATATTTTAATGACTGATCATTAATACAGTACCCCTCTGTGTTGTACACTGGCTCTTGACCAGTTATTTAATGATGAATGTAATTTAATGCATGTTTGAGGAAGGGGACATTTTGCGAAAGGGACATTCTGAGAAAGGGACATTTCGCGAAAGGGACATTTTGCGAAAGGGACATACTGAGAAAGGGACATTTTGCTACCTGTAGTCATTTTGAGAAGTGGTCATTTTGCGACAGAGCCGTCTAATCAGGTTCCGGGTAAGGAAGGATAATATAGATACTATATCATCGTACCAATTATATTGGACAGTCAGTCAATACTACTGTCAGTTAGATAGTATTTCGCTGAAAGTTTACATTTTTTTACCGGCACGAACCGGTTACGGGTGTTTTTTGTTTGCGAATTTCATGTATTGTATTTCATTGCCTCTTGTGTCCCCCCTAGAACGATTTATTTGAGGCACTTACCCCTTGTTGTTCATGCAATGTTCTCACTTGAAAACCAAATGCCCCCCTTCGCCGTCGTAAGCATCTTAGATCCAGTCATTTGCATCCCCCCCCCCCCCTTCCACCCAGGATAAAATCCTGGATCCGCCCATGTATGGTGAACATTGCTCAAGCGCGCTTCTATGAAGGCTCTCTCGGTAAATTCAGGCAACAATCAGTATTACATACCTTTTGGTATCACTCCCGGGTCCATGAAAGTGGCCAATGTAAAATTGGCCAGGACGAAAAACGTTATGACGCCCTGGAATGCGGGAACCCATGTGTATGTGTGAAGATAGTATTGACACCTGAAATAAACAAAACAGCTTATTTTAGCTTGTTTTTTAAAAGACAACTGGAGCTCTATGGCACAAGGCTTGTGCTGCGGACTGCGGGGGACTTTCCGACTGCCTCGGTGGCATTGACTACTGTGCAAAAGGTTGAAGGTTCTATTCCTACACGGGACAGAGTTCTGTGAGATTGAACACGTTGATTCTAAGTCTAGGTGTACATGTTTTAGTACTATAGTTGTTGCCTTTTCAAAAATAAAATAAACTACACCCAGATATGGGACCGTCAACGGATTTTGCAAAGTGTGGTATTGTGTAGTGGAAGACCTCGTACATACGACTACTACGTAGTGATTGTGGGTATATTTCGAGATGGGACACTACTGTGTGTTCCACTTATTGTTTGGAATAGGTACCTACCTACGTAAACCACTAAATCATAATATATATTAATCTCATGTCACGATGTTTGTCCGCGATGGACTCCTAAACCGCTTAACAGATTTCGTTCAAATTTGCACGCAATATGCAGTTTGGTCCAACTTGAGAGATAGGATAGCTTAGATCTTTAATTATAGTCGCAATTACTAAAAAAAATAGGGATCCCATGCCCATCCGTGCGAAGCCGGGACGGGCCGCTAGTTGTAATCTAAAATTGTATCGGTGGGTAGAGAATACGCAGAATAGGCCTTGGAAACATTTCGAGGAAATAGACAATTAATATCATTAATTATATTTTACTGTTAGTCATATTGTAAGTAAACTGTTAGTGACTAACAACTTTAACCAGTTTTACGGTAGCTACATTTTGTTATTGACTATTTGTTAAATTAGTCAGCGTTTGACACAGCGTTGAACGTTATATTATACAATATAGTATGGGTACTACCGCTACAGGTGATCTTGTATTTTCCCGACTTGATTTCGCTAAGGGTAATTTTTAGCAAATATTAAAATACAGGTTTCAGACAATTACAATGTAAGTTACCTTGCACTTTTAGGCATAATTTGTGCACCACACCTACTTGTCAGTATTATTTCAATGAATCATTTGTTATCTGATAAATAGATAACGAACATTTCGAGAATAGTTGACAGTACCGGCATAATATTCAAACAAACACACACATACAGGATAGAACTTAGGTAACATATACTTATGAAAGGAACTAGAGCCCTTTAGCTACTATTTATCGTGATTCGGTCCACTGGTAAACAAACATCAGTGAATAATTACATCATAATTATAATAGATATATACAATGTTTTACACATAACTGATAAGGTATATGAAATAAAGATTTGCTAAACCACTTATGTGAGATAAAGACAGATTGTCGAACGCTTTATCGGAGAAAATCTCTTTTATTCATCACAATTTGTCTAATACAAGGGTGTGACACAACGCTAGCGCGCTAGACGTCCCAAGAAAATGACTTCCAGCGGCGTAAACAGGACATGGTTTTTTAAACCCGCTGAAAAGATCAAGATTTTGGTTTGTAGGAGAAAAGAAAGTTTCTTGAACTCACTGAAGAAATCAAGAAGAAAAGAACTGGCGGAACGGCCGCCCCGATTTTTTAAAATTAACTCTGCTATGTCAAAACCTTAGTTATTTATTTTTATGGCCGTAAATAATGCCTGAACGCACACCGCCAGCACCCGGGGCAAACGCTGGAAGTAGTGTGGGACCTGCCCCCACAAAAAAATCGGCCGTGTAGTTACTCGCCGCCTACATGGATACTTGTTATTTTTTCGGCGACCACTAGGTCAACGCCTGGGCTAACCCCTCCAAACTGAAGTCCTGGATCCACCACTGACTCCAAGCTATTGCGTATTACGTATAGAGATTCCGTGTACGTATAGGTACGTCGCATCAAAGTCACCTTCTGAAGTCCAGGTATTTTGTGTCACTACAGTAGATAGTCGTACCTAGTAATGTAATAGGCTATGAATACTTGCCTACATAATTACGTAATACAGGTAATACTATAACTTTGTGCAAAGCATGTTCCTGGCATATATCATAATAAAAAAAATGTTTTTGCAATTAGCGTCTGTTTTTGATACATAGTCCAACTTCCAATAGCAATACGACAGAGATTGATTAATGACTTTTTTAAATATTTATTATTATTCTAAATTGATGCTTATACACCATTAATTTAGGTTTATGTTTGTACAACAGATGAAAAGGGAAACACCTGGCCCAAATGAGGAAAATAAACAATGAATCTGTACGTATTTTTTTTAAATGGTGACACGATGTTGGTTGTTGGTACTCATAAACATATTATTTGCGACTCATATAGGCCTTAGGCCATTAGAGGCACACTTAGGTTAAATGAAATGGTAAAATATTGGACCAAAAATACCCACCCACTCACCAATTAAGTATTGTAATTATCCAACAGTTTTAAATGATGTTATTGTTCTGGCCGAGCAGAACCTGGGCCGAATCGGTACTAAGTATGACTTTGTAACGACTAATACATAATTATATCTCGGGAAATACTGGTCCGAAATGAAAAAATATTTTTCTGTTGGATAGCCCATATATCGAGGAAGGCTATAGGCTATATAACATTACGCTACGGCCAATAAGACCGGAGCAGCAATGAAAAATGTTGCAAAAACGGGAAAAATTTACGCAGACTAAGTTGCGCGGGTCATCTAGTAAAATAATATATACTCAGTAATTGGAATACGTTATTTTTGTTACCTGACTAAACTATTATCTGGATTTTTATGTCAATCCTAGGAGCAAGTACTAAAGTAGTATTAATAAAGAAAAAAAAAAGGAAAGAAAAGAAAAACGAATAAAAAAATGCTTAAAACTATAGTGGCTACACTGGTTGAATACGACCTTGAGTAGGTTCGCGGTGGATAAACATAGGTTGCGACTGTTGCCTTGTAATGGTTTTGCAATCGACTATTTTTCTGACTTGACAGATTTACCTACTTTATTTCTTTACTCCCCTACAAATAGTATAATTAAAGCGCTATGTGGACAAAATCTATACTAATATTATAAAGCTAAACTAATAATATTACTGAGTTTGTTTGTTTGATCGCGGTAATCTCAGGAACTACTGGTCTGAATTGAAAAAATATTTTTCTGTTGGGAAAATTGACGCATACGAAGTGGCGCGGGTTAACTAGTCTATACTAATATTATATAGAGGAAAGATTTGATTGTTTGTTTGTAATGAATAGCCTCCCAAGCTACTGGACGGATTTGAAAAATTCTTTCATCGTTGTGAAGCTACACTAACCCTGGGTGACATAGGCTATTTTTATATATTCCCACGGGAACTACGCGGGTGAAACCGCGAGGCGTCTGCTAGTTCGTTATAAAGAAAGAGAATAGGTCTACAGTGTCAGTTATTCTTCCGTGAAATACTAATATTAACGCATAACTGTGATTCGGTTGAAGGGAACTGTAGCAAGTGAAATTACTGGGCAAATGAGATTTACAAACTAATGTCTCAAATGAGGAACGCGGTCTGGGGACATTCAGATCTTTGCCAAACAAGGATTTATGTGGCAATGATACTGTTTTGGGCTAGCCTGACACTCGCCATCAGATGCACGACCAGCTCATTTCTTCATTTCGTTGTATAAAAAAACTGAATTTCGGCGCGAAACTACCAAAAGTAGTAAGTGAAGAGTTATGACCGTGCTGATTTGTTTATCTCTCAGTACGATTCCTTGTATCGCAATGTGGTTAACATGCAGAATCGTATGGATATAGGTCATGTAAATATTTGCGTCTTGCGGGATATAAACCGCGAACCTTGGTAAGGACAGACAGCGCGGCGGGAACACCACTGGCATGATTATTGATAACAAAAAGCTTCTTACACTCAAGAATATTTCAAATATCTAAAAACCAACTGCCATTTTGATGTATAACTATTTATTTTACGGGAATTAACGCGCATTGTTTAGTTTAAAATTGCTTGACGTTTTGAACAGGTTGCATCGGCCGTGGTCACAAGCGGATTGTCGCAGCGACGTTAAGACTCCGTAAGGCCGATGAATCTTCGTCTAGGGTAGATGAAGATTCCCACTTTTTTGTTTCTCGAAAAGTTAGGATCACTCCACACTACACTGATTGTGTCCATGCTAACTGACTACGAACTAATACGAGGTTGTGTTTTACGAATCACTGGATTCCACGTCACGGATAGTTTGAAGCCCTCTTCCCAATTGAAAGTTTTATGTTTTTTAATTGCAATCGCTTCACGCACAATTCTTGAATAAAAATGGCAGCCTGTGGAGAGGGTTTGTGGTCGAAGAAACTCAATTTCGATCAAAATTTCGTTTTTCGCTAAATAAATTATGCTTCTTGGCAATATTTAACTAGCCCTAAAACCGAAGCTAGATATGTGTAAGCTAAAATTACTAGCTTGCTATTCTAGTTAAAAAAGGCCTCGTGTATTCCTGCCAGCTGCGTATCCAATATTTACAGATGACTGCTTCGAGAACGCTATAGGGAATTGATCTGTTCATCGCGGTGTAACACTCGGAATTATTTGTTATGTGTTTTCACATAGGTACTGGCAACTAACAGACGCTCCTATTTCGGCCGGCTTTCGGACGTTATAGTTTTCATAAACGCTCGATACCATCCAGCTGTAGCGGCACGACTGATGAAAGAAACTTTTCTGCAAGGGACACCCTCACCTTTGGCCACGGCCCAAATGAAAGCACATCGTATGATTTTTGTATCCATCATTGCCATGCCCTGGACGAGGTAGAATCCATGGAGATTTAAACACGTGTAAAAAAGGCGGTTCTTTAATTATAACTTTATGGAATATTTTCGGATACCCGACGTGTTCTACTACGCTTGTTAATTTATTAACCTTTTTTAATGAAAATGGCAAAACAGAACCCTTATATTTTTACGTCATGTCCGTCTATCTGTCTGTCTGTCCATTCGTATGTCACAGGCACTTTACTCAAAAAATACACAATGCATATTAATGAAATTTAGAGCATAGGTGTCTTGTATAAGGTGCTTCTTAATTTGATAGTTAAATAATAAAAATAATTATTTTAAGGGGGGAGGCGCACTACATGCATGTAACAGAAGCTAAAAACACTTTTTTTAGCAAACATCAACCTGTGACACATTATTCGACAGGTCTTTAAAAACATTTTAAGGTTTTAAAGAAAATTATTCGATTAAGTTGATATTTTCGGAAATAATCGCTATGAAAGTTGCATAAATTGTATCCTCCCGCCTTCCCCCCTTTATCTTCCAAACCGTAACAAAAAAAAAATACAAAGGTAACGCTTAAATAAATACTTTAAACTAAAATTATTTTCAACATGATCGGATATACCGTCTTTGAGTTATTTGCGAAAAACTGTGCTTCTCAACCAAAAGGGTAAATGCCATGAGCATACGCTCTTCAGCTGGTGCAATTTTTCACATCGTATTTTTTCATTATATAAGTAGTGCTTATATTTGCATCTAGCTGACCCGCGCAACTTCGTCTGCGTAAATTTTCCCCCTTTTGCAACATTTTTCATTGCTGCTCCGCTCCTATTGGTCATAGCGTGAGGTTATATAGCCGTCGTCGTTAGAATTTTTCAATTCAGACCAGTAGTTCCCGAGATTATCGCGTTCAAACAAACAAACAAACTGGCTGCGGAACCCTACACTGAGCATGGTCCGACATACTCTTGCCCGGTTTGGGGAACGATTAGATGGTTTCAAAGTCTTTATCGGATATACAAACAGTTTTTGTGTTTTATATATGAGGATTACAGATTTAATTTAATTGACTTGTAATCAGGCGCGATTTCGTACTGTGGTATGCGATGCGTTTATACGCACGTTTCACTACAAATGACAATGTTTATACTCGTATGAACGTATTGAAGCACATCTGTCCGTGTGAATCTGTTTGTTTTGAATTAATTCTTATTGTACGTTAAAATACGGTCTTCCTTACGCGTCTTTAGTAACATAACAATCATCTGTTTAGTTTTAGTCCCAGACATAACAAGCATAATACTTTTTTCTATTTATTCACTATAGAAACAACAATGTATGAATATTTAGTAATAACAACTTTCAGTTAGAATAATATTAAAATATTTAAGTGAAAGTAGAGAATTGTTTACCATTATAATGTAAGCATAAAAACAATTAATTTTTTAATGAAAGTACACAAAATACGCTTTATCGTAGTGATGTAACAAATGTTAGTTTTAAATTTTAGAGATGTAAGAAAATGCCTTGAAAATCAGAATTCCTATTTGAAAAAATAGTACTGTTAGTTTTAAGGGTTATTTTACTGCATTTACCACCTAATACATCTTCAATCCTAATCATCAGTCACTGTCTCAAAACTGAGTCATGTTTAATCCCATAACTACACTAATAATAAAGCTAAAGAGTTTGTTTGAATGCGATAATCTCAGGAACTACGGGTTTGAATTGAAAAATTCTTGCACTGTTGGATAGCCCATTTATCGAGGAAGACTATAGGCTATATAACATCCCGCTATGATCAATAGGAGCAGAGCAGCAATAAAAACTGTTGCCAAAATGGGGAGAATTGACGCATACAAAGTTGTGCGGGTCAGCTAGTTCATAATAAATTATCAGACATTTTACGAGTATTTTAACTAGTGAATATTTTGCCTTTGTTTTCCATTCCATTTTCAAAACGGAATAAAAAAAAAACAAAACATTCGCGCGTTAAAACGTTTTTAAAACATCGGCTAATTTATCTATACTTCTATACTAATGTTAAGGCAAAGTTTGTGAGTTTGTGAGGTTGTTGTGTAATCTCTGGATCTACTGAACCGATTTTGAAAATTCTTTTACCAATAGAAAGGCACGTTATTTATGAGTGTCATAAGCCCAACAAAGTGGTCACGGGTCAGTTAGGTATGAATAAGGGGGTTAGTGTGCTTCATGATTAGGCCATTGTGCATATAGAAAACTAGCTTTCGCCCACAGCTCCGCCCGCGTGGATGTCGGTTATCGCGATAAAAAATATCCTATGTCCTTCCCCGGGACTCAACCTATCTCCATACAAAATTTCATCTAAATCGGTTTAGCTGTTTCAGCGTGAAAGCGAAACAGACAGACCGACAGAGTTACTTTCATATTTATAATATTAAGTATGGATTTATAAATAAATAGATACATATTATGCATTGATACACACAATAAACCCACTACACAACTGACAAATAGAAAACCACAAACTTTAACCCTGCAGACAAGGTTACTAACGATTGGACTAGTAGGCCAATTAGGCAACATCAAATGAAATTATTTTTCTTTTTTTTAGAAAGACAACTTCTGTACTCCTGTACTTGCTGTACGGTACAAGCCCTGTGTTGCGGGGGACTTTACAAACATTCAAGTCACGGACACAGAGTACGCCCAGACTCGGAACAACAATTTGTGGATCACACAAAGTGATCTCCCGTGTAGTAATCGAAGCCACGACCTCTTGCGTAGCAGTCGGACACACTCGCGTAGCAGTTGGACACACTTCCACCGCGCCACAAAGGCAGTATAGTACAGGACTGGATATTCGAGAAAAAATAGCCAGTCACTCTATAGTCCATGATACTTCAACATAGTATTATGGTATATCTATACTAATATTATAAAGCTGAAGAGTTTGTTTGTTTGTTTGAACGCGGTTATCTCAGGAACTACTGATCCAAATTGAAAAATTCTTTCACTGTTCGATAGCACATTTATCGAGGAAGGCTATAGGCTATATAACATCACGCTACGACCAATAGGAGCGGAGCAGCAATGACAAATGTTGCAAAAACGGGGAAAATTTACGCAGACGAAGTTGCGCGGTATAGCTAGTGGTTTATAACCAGATATGATGTTAGACAGGGAAGACCAACATACATCTAAGCAGCGTTGTGTCACCTTAGTCTGCCCTAGTCACTGACCTCGCTGGGCAGGCTACCATCAACAACAAGACCTCCACTTGATTTTGACATTTGGCCGCCTATACTTGTGTAACAAGAATAACAAAGGCCATTTGTCACTTGTCAAGTAAAAAAAAAAAAAAAATTACTCATTAGAAATTGCTGTCACTTTGGACGGGCTAGCCAGTCCAACGTACTAGTACCACAGTCAACAAAGCTGTTTTGATGGGTTAATCGTGCGGGGGTTGCGGGGCGCGACTGCGAGTCTGGTCTGTCCACCAGCTGTGACCCGCCCCGCAACCCCTGCACGATTACGAGATGACTGTACTACAATGAACGACTGTATTTATTAACTAGCTGTCCGGCGCATCATCGTATGCGTAAATTTTCCCCGTTTTTGCCACATTTCACGTCGCTACTCCGCTCCTATTAGTCGTAGCGCGATGTTATATAGCCTATAGCCTTCCTCGATAAATGGGCTATTCAACAAAAAAGAATTTTTCAAATCGGACCAGTAGTTCCTGAGATTAGCGCGTTTAAACAAACAAAACAAACAAACAAACTCTTCCGCTTTATAATATTAGTATAGATTGTATGAAAGATATACTATAGTTTCAACAGTTGGCAACGGTTACTGACTGACTAATCTATCAACACAGCTCAAACCGCAGAAATAATTGCACCGAAATTTGGGATGCAGATACTAGAAAGAATTTTTCGAAATTCACTTCCTGAGGGGGTGAAACGGTGGTCCTAAGCTTGTATGGAGTACCAAGATTCACACAGGCAGAGCATCAGGCTAAAGCTAGTATACCAAAATGTATTTTTGCTGTAAATGTAAGCAATTATCACATTGTTATCAAATAGAGCTGCAGTAGCCTAATAGCTAAGGCATTGGTCTCACAATCGTGAGGTTTGAATCCTACCCATTATACTACCAACGTGAACCCACTCCTAAGACAAGCCTTTGAGCTTAGCTGGAGGGGTGAACAAGATTGCTAGTAATGTCTGACTCAATCCGACATTGTTAGATAATTTTTAAACAAAATAAAAAGTTTTTAAAGTTTCTTTAGTATTTACTGTAACTGTTCTAAATTTAAACTTTTATGAACTCATTTAAATAGTATTTTTATATTGTTGAATTAAAATTTTGTTAGTATTTTTAATTGATTAAACATAATAATACATCGTTTTCATAAGTAATTTTAGGGTCGATCTCTATGACATGCGCGAAAGTGATAAGAACCTAACTTCAATCTGGTCAAGTTACGTTGATCCTACTGTACATTGTTCTTGAAATGTTATATTTTTTAGGTGAACATAAGACAGCACATGTATGGTGAGTATGACATTATTATAATAAGCTTTTTTATTTTAATTCTGAGATAGTGGGATGGATAGCTTGTCTGCTATGATAATGGTGCTAATGTATCTATAACCTTTGTAATGTATAACATTTGTGACATAATTGTCTATTAAATGGTAGTATAAATATATATCAATATACTAAAGATATGACACTGATTTAAAGAAAAAGTTATAGGTTACTATAAATGTTTAACAGTTCTCCCTCATGAAGGAGGAAAAAAATATGCAGACAAAGTTGACCCGTGGTAAACTAGTCTTTAAATAATTATTTCTCTGATAACATTAGTACTTAACTACTTCTTAATGGTAATGGTTGACATATTAATGAGAAGAACAAAGAATATTTAATTTATAACCAAGTTTCACACCGCAAGAATAACACAATAGTGTAACATTATACTTGAATGGGATTTAAATAAGAATCAGTCTTCATATTTGTGATAATGAATAGATGTTTGTTAGGTACTCCTTTATGCAAAAACAATACAACTTTTTACAGCTTATACACAGACTATGAAATTCAAACTTAATATGATTGAAACTGACTGAAAAGCTAGTTGTAAATATTCTATAAAGTAAAGTAAATTAAATGATTTGATTAAAAATTGATTGGAACACTTTACTACATGCATGCTTACAGTTTAGGCAGTACACAATCAGGTAAAATATTAGTATATAACTATTTAGTCACACTTGTGTAACACTTTAAAAAAGTAGTAATAACTTACAGCATTGAATGTAATAATATTGAAATTGTATTTAAAACTGATAGTACTAAAATTAGGAATGAAATACAATCATAACATATACAAAACAAATAGGAACTTCATTCACTGACTCATGCTTGAAGCTAACATCTTTTGTTTATACTAATTTGGACACTATAGAGGAAGTTCTTGGCCATTGACACCACAACACAACACTGGGAAACCACTTTCAATGCTCTAATTATTACACTGATACATATTATGATAATATAAATATGTATTTAATTACATGGAACATGGCTCCTACACCATCTATAGAGATCACTTAAAACACTCTTACCGTTACCGCCACAGAAGAACCACAGGTATAATTCACACACGGACACACAGGGCAACTACTGAGCCCTCAGATATTAATAGAAACAATTCAACAATCTCATGTGAAAGTTGTCAAACCGAAAATTAAGATTTGGAGACGATCGACGACATTGTATACTTACGGGAAATAAAAAAACAGAGATGTTGTGCCCAAGAGTAACGTCCAGGCGAATGTCGCGGGGATGTATCTCGTTTTGAGGTCGCATTTGGGCATATTGTGTCAATTTAAATTCCCTAAAAGAAAATTATCTCAGTTTTATTCACTACAGATCAACATGGCCGCACCTATTAATCTGACAGTAATAGTGTGGCAACAGTGAATTTTAGGGATGTTTTTGACAATAATTAAAATACCGAATTTTTTTGGTAATTTTCGTTTATTGTTTTTTCTACGAACTAAGTTTATGGTAGATGCTTGGCAGATGCCATCTATGAAAAATTCAATTGAATTGAACAAAGTTCATTTTTAATGTTACGATTTGAGAATTTTAAAGTAAGCGAAACGAACTATATGACTACTATTTCTTTAATGACGTTTAACGTTTTGTACTTATGTATAATGGTAACAGATTAAAAGGTATTTAATTTGTAAAAAAAACCTTGATGAGTAAATGTGGAAATGTGAACCAACTTGACACCTCTCAAGAGTAAATTGTGGCACTATTGTATAAAAAGTTAGACGAGTTGGACACATTTGCATGTCCTAAAGCCCAAAACGCACTTCCGTCTAACCGATATACCATAAGTTTATTTTTATATTTGTTGCCGACCGCACGATTAAGGGAAGGTAGCCCAAAGCGGGTACGCAGATGTTTATCGTATATTATGACCAACTATTATTGAGAAACACAATTGTTTATATATGTACATATTTAGAATGTACCAGTGAATATAAATACAAAAATAAACTTTAAATTACTACTTTTTCATTCTTATTACTATTTTCATCTTTCATGAACGTGCCTAAACCGGGTTAGGTGGTTTTTGGGTAGTGGATTAACTTTTACGTATATTTTCTAGACTCTTTCACTTCCGTAACCTTTTTCGAGTTCGTTATTCGAGCGAGTCCTAACTAGATAGGCTAGCTAGACATTGCAAGTTAAATAAAATATTGTAAAAACTAGGAAACAACGTTTGACAAACGTTTAAAGTTGACAAGCTTTTTGTTCATTAAATATGATAAATAACTCATTTTTTTGTTCGCCTGTCCTATTTAACGCCACAACGTCCCGTCCTACCGCATTCCTTCCTTCAACGGTTCCAACTACTATAGTGATTTAGGGAGATTAAAAACGAAACAATTTGAAATTAAGCCAAAAAAAAATTAGATGAATTATTTTGTATTAGTTTTTTTTGGAGAACAAAATTCACCTAATCAGTTCGGTGTCTCTTTTTATGTGTTTACTCTAAAATTAAAAAAAATATATAATTGATCAAACACGAAAATAACCACTTGTCTACACGTGTGTACCAAAACGTAAATAATCATCAAACTAATTTAAGAATGTAGGTACATGTACCCGGCGGACACTTTTCTCTAAATCTCTATTTATGGTTATGGCTGGTTTTTTTAATGTTATTATTTGTAAACGGTAGCATATTTTCAGCTAAAATTTTGCATGCATATATTAGACTAGCTGACCCGCACAACTATGCCTGCGTAATTTTTCTCCCTTTTTGCAACATTCCTCATTGCTGCTCTGCTTCTATTGGTTGTAGCATAATATTATATAGCCGTTGGCCATCGGCCTTCCTCAATAAATGGGCTATCCAACAGTTAAATATTTCTTTCAATTCGGACTAGGAGTTCCTGAGATTATGGCGTTAAAACAAACAAATAAACTCTTCAGCTTTATAATATTAGTATAGATAAAATTCACCAAACAAACTCTTCAGCGTTTTAATATTAGTATAGATAAAATTCACTGAAAAGTAATACTATGCGTTTAACCATAAACTCGTTATTATGGAGTGAATTTAGAGTTTAAAATAACTTAGTCGGTTGAAATAGAATACTCGTCTAAATTATAAATGGTTTATGTACGCTTAAAAAATTTAGTGGGAATAAGGGTGTAAATGAAAGGTACAAACCGAAATCATTATTGAGTTTCAAGATCTTCTAATTTGGAAACTAGAAGCTATTTTCGTTTTTAAAAATATGTCTTTTAACCAGTAAACAGTGTAATTATATAGAAAAGAATATAATCGTTTTAGGAGCACGATGTACAAGAATATAAATAACATGAATATTTTAAGATGCACAAATTTAGGATTGCATGCACAATTTGCTCAATTTAAAAGCTATCTTTCTAGCTTTTCAAAAAGTTGCGCACATTTCAAAATATCTGTATCATTTAAACCAATTCAAATCTTGAAAGGAGACAACATTCTGCTGGGGTAATGCACACGGGCAATTGTCCGTCTCAGGCAGGTCCAGTTTATGGGCAATTAGCACTACAGGCGGACATATTATTTTTATTCGGTGGCCTCGATCAAATGCACGACCACCTGTGTCACATTCATAATAAAAGATACAAATTTTAAATTATTGATATTTATTTTTGACAGTTTGAAACCGTAATTTTGGGCAAAAATATACTTGTGTCTTTTTTTATTGTAACCCTATTTCAAGTAAAAAAAAATCCAAAAGACTTTAAAAATTATGGTTTTATTTGTTAAAATTATTCATACATAGTTTTAATTGGTCAATTTTTATAATGACAGTTGCAGACATAGCATCTGATTGGTTCGTTACAAACACATTTCCAGTCTCGCGGATAAAAATGGCCGTAGTGTTGTCTTCTCGTTGTGCTTCTGTGGAGTGATACATTTTCGTAAAACTTTACTAATAATTTTTATCAAAGGACCTACTAGTTTTTTTCGCCGAAAGTGTTGTCCGCTACATAAAGTTAGTGTAAAAATGTCTAATGGCACAAGTCCGAGTGTGTTGAGTTTTTTGAGACAATACAGATTCCAGAGGAAACCTAATGGTACTGCTGGTCCTAGTAGTCCAGTGACAGTCACTTCGGCACCGTCTGGTTCCCGTAAGTAGTAAGCTTGTATTGATTGGATATGAACAAGGTCAGGGTGAAGCCAGCACGTGCTTGGTTTGTGACTTGCACCACGAGGATAAAAAAATACCACGTTCAGTGACCCGTGTGACTTAGGTCTACTTGTACCGGTTATTTATTGACTAAAATTGCTTATGTTGACTGTTGTGTAATTTGTAAATTATTAATGATAATAAACTGATTTAATCTTTTGTTGACTAACATGTCTGGTCAGCAGTTTTTTTTATACGATCTTTCTTCGATAATAACCATCAGGTTATTTCCTTAACATACCATAATGGCCTTCGCCTATATCAGTGTGTTTAAAATGGATGTGTATTGATTTTTAACTTATCTTTGATTACTCTACAGTTTCTACAGTTTTATGAAATTAATCAATCCTTACCATGATTACTTTGTTTACCAGTTAAATGGTTATGAAATTGTAATCTGCCTAAAATGCACCTGCACACTTCTATAGTGTGTATTTGTTTTCTTTATAAATTGAACAGCTGTTATGCAAAGGCAACTGTCATTCAGAATCATCATCAATCAGCCTGTTGTAGTAAACTTGTGATAAATCCAATTACATGACTTCTTTCATTAAACTTTTCTTAGATTGCAAGCTTAAAAAAAATGTATACATTTAATAAATGAACATTACTATTGATTTGCATGTTTCTACAAGTGCTAAACCTTATCTCTTCTACATGCTTGATTTTCAAATAGATAATAGGTACTTGTTTATTCACAAAAACTTAATAATTAAATAAACCTCTTTTAACAACTAAGAACCAAATCTATGATGGTCTTGTTGTAATAAAAGAGCCCTTTGAGTAAATTGATCATGGCATTAGATAACTGATTAATAAAACCAGGTACAAAGAAAAATTTTTTCTTCATTGCAAATCCACCTCATTGCATGGCTTTTTTCAGATCATTAAAGTAAAGATGCAAGTGATACATCTATAAATATCAGCACACAATAAGCATCCGTATTGAGTAATAGTAATAGCTATCCTTGGTTGTATGTTTGTTATGCAATATTATACAAAAGAGCTGAATGGATTTATGAAATTTGGCACTCACTCTGTTTGCCAAATTTCATCAATAACAGGTCTCCATGTAATAACGAAAGATATTTACTTGCATTATTATATGGAGAGTTATTTCAGTGATATCCAATACTTAAGTAAGAATTATTATATGCCTGAAAGGCGGGACGTAGTTGAACTACCTAACTAATAAGAACATCTGTATTTAATACCCATCTATGATCCACAATAAAATGATTTGATTGATTGATAAGTGGGTAAACTCACAGGCAAAATCCTACCCAGGTAGTTCAGCAGCGTGTTCAAATTCTACCCATTATACTACCGACGTGAACCCACTCCTAACACAAGCCATTGAGCTTAGCTGGAGGGGTTAACAGGATTGCTAGTAATGTGGGATCAAAATCTCACTTTGCCAGTTTTTTTTTTTTGCATGATCTGTGCCAATCAACTATCAGTAACTATCAGAGTACTTTTTAACCCCTGACAAAAAATATGGTGTTTATAAGTTTATCATGTGTATCTGTGTATTTGCTTTTGTAGCTCATAAACAAATTGACTAATTTGATGCATTTTTTTAAATTAATTGGTATGGTCATTACCACATAAACTGCACATGCATGCACCCAAGCAGTAAACATATTTCATTATTTTGTGTAACCTTTGTTATGGAAGAGGGAGGTATCTTAATCCAAATGTTTTCATATACTTAAAAGGATACCTTCTTTCACAAACTATTATTTAAATGTATGAGATAATGAAATATTACGTTTGTTTGCTGAAAATCAGTTTAGACATTTAAAAATAATCAAATTTATATCTTACTAGCTGTGCCTCGCGAAGTTACCTTTGGTTTATTTTAGCCTATGTGTTAATCCAGGGTCTCAGCTAACTCCATACCAAATTTTATTAAAATCGCTCCAGCCGTTTAGACGTGAAGAAGTAACAAACATACACACTCACATACTCACAAACTTTCGCCTTTATAATATTAGTGTGACTAGCTGTGCCCTGCGGTGTTACCCGCCGTTTATTAGCCTATGTGTTAAGTCAGATTGTCAGCTAACTCCATACCAAATTTTATTAAAATCTTTACAGCCATTTAGACATGAAGAAGTAACAAACATACACATTCACAAACTCACAAACTTTTGCATTTATAATATTAGTGTGATGTATCATATAGTGGAGGGTTTCTAATGTGCATGTATTAGCTTATATATTCAGTACATCTCTTCATTACCTTTCCTTTACAGAGTAATAGCAGCAGAAGTAGACACTAGCAGTTCATAATCATATCTACATTTAACAGTTACTGTGTAGTTGGTACTTTTACATTTCGGTCAAAAAAGAGACTACTAATTATATTACTACTATTAAATACAACACAATTTTATAAAAAGAGGTGGTAATATTTTACCTCTTTGCTTGACAGGTTAGAACAGTAACAGACCTCATTATACTCCTAATATTTTTTTTTTAAATGCATTTTTTTAAATTAATATGGTTTTTTAGAGTCTCAAATAATAAGGATGGCTGCACCAAACACAGTGGTTCGGAATGGGCCTATAGTGTACAAAAGAATAAGGTTGCCAGATTCGGATTCTGATGATGCTGGGACTCCTGCTAAGAAACCTGCCGTCACTGTGGAATTAACAACACAGATCAAAGAGAGGAGGTTTAGGAATATGTTGCAAATGTTTCCAGATATATCTCCTATGGTAAGTGTTCTTGTAATCTTTGCACTTGATGAATGACGACGGAAATTCGGTGATGTACGATTTCCACCAACTGGACGACTCGGAATCGCCGCGCAGCACAGTTCATACTGTGCTTTTATACTGTGCCAGAGGGAATTCAAACTTCTAAACTTAGTATGCCTAAGTTTTTAATGCTTGGAACTCGTTTACATACACGCGCATGCCGCGACAGCCGGTCGCAAATGCGCGCGGGCACCGCGTCAGCTGGACGACTCCTCGCGCACGCCGACGGCGGTGCTCGGATGCCGTGCCGTCGTGCCCGGTCGGCTATCGCCAAGCGCGCTCGTGTGTTGTCTTTAGTCGCTGAAAGCATGCTAACAGATACGCGAGAACCCGCGCGCTTGCGCCCGGTTTCCAGCTGATTGTGGCCGTCAGACGGACGCAGTCGGCTGTCGGCTAAATAAACATTTTAATTTTCGCAGCGTGATACTAGATTCTATCTGTCCACATATTTATCTTCCTCATCTTACTATTAAAGCCTGTAGGTATATTGGTTAATATTCCCTGTCTAAGGTTTTATTAGTATTTGTTGATATTATTTGGTAAATGTTAGGATAATGTGATGGTTCAAGTTTTACCAGTGACAGATTTGATTACTTTGGTAAATTTTGTTTCGGGTATAAAACAATGAGTATATAAAACCTACCTACTGCTTTATTGCAGAAGCAGGTAGTGGCCAGAAGTATAAAAAACAAAAATTATGTATTGTACTAAACCGATTCAGTCAGGTTACGATGGTGACCCCCTGTGCACGAGGCGAACGAGCGTGCCGCGGCAGCGACCGCTGAGTGGCAGACAGCAAATTTAAGTTTCTGCTTGAACCTTGTGAAAGTACATAATTCTTTTTATACTGATAACCAACTTCAACCGGGGTAGAACTACAAAGAACACCTAGTTAGTGGTTAATATGTGAAGCCTAGTTAGTAATTAATCTCTATACCAAATATTATCAAAATCAGTTTAGGGCTTTAGACATGAAGATATGACAGACAAACAGTTGAAATGATGTCTTTAAAAACTCTTCCAAATCTAACTATGAATAAAGTTGAGAACAACATGTTTGGTATTATCAAACTTGTACAGTGTAGTATTTTATTTTTATCATTTGATTAGAAATGTAATGTCTGACCCATTTGATTTCAAAGTCTTTATTGGTTATTACACATAAGTATAGTATACTAGTAGTTTCTCTTTGTATGCACAAAGCCATACCCAGCAGGATTGGTCATTAACCTCCTTGGCTTACACTTTTATACAAATTTAGGTAGTTGAAGACTCGACTATGTAACCTAAATCTCACTTAATAAAAATCTAGTAGTCTCAAAGTGGCAACATTGTATTAGATTCTGGTTGCTCTACCACCTCTAAGCCATGAGCCATGAGTATACAAGACCAGGAGGATGACAATCTGTAATATATATAAAAAGTGTCTGTAAAGGGTAGCATAAAAAAAATCTTTCTCGTCCTACTAGTCTTCTATACTCAATAGTGACAGCCCTATATGATTTTACTTTTTTTGTTATTCACAGTTCGTGAAAAACACACTAGTTAAAACTGGCTGGAGCGAGGAACGCGCAAGAGACGAACTCTTAAAACATGACCCGGAAAGTAATGACAGAAGCACGGTTACAAATCCTAATCCGTCCACTTACTCCGGTCCTGGTGTGTCTGGTCAAAGAAAACCTATCACCAATATGGGCATAGTAAGGGTTACAAGTGGACCGAGAACGAATGTTGTGGTAAAAAAGCCACTGGAAGCTCACGGTGGAAGGGCCAGGAAAGGTAGCAGTGGAAGTGAGGATGATGATTATGGTGTTAGAAAAGGAAAGGATGATAGAGTTTATGACAGGTAAGGAGCATTACAACTACTTTATTTAACCCAGAAATAAAAGGCTTTTTTATTTTATTTATAGAGCATTACCATCTCTTACCATGTGTTTAGAGTCTAAACCGTAAAAGGTAAAACTGAAACATAAGTAAAACTGTTATGTATCAGAACGTTATATCCAGTATCGTTCTGCTAAAATGATATTTTATTACGTTATCATGTTTTAACGTTATACTCTGCGTAAAGATTCAGTAACGTTACAAATTTTGAAACGTTATGAGATAACATTTTTTGTAACGGAACTAAATCGATTTCGTTTTCAAGTCCCTGGTTTAGACACATCGCATCCAGATTATTTTATGGTAGAAGTTCGCATTGCTCTGAAAGCACTGAAACACAGCACATGAGTAAAGAAACGGAACAGCTGCATACAAATGTGGTTTGATAAAATAATTCAAGTGTAAGTGAGTGTGTGTTGGCTGCTTCGTCGAATACACAGTAGAACAGCTCGGCCAGTACTCACGATCAGGGCGCGTAGTGTTTTTATAACTGACTGGCCTGTTGGTCTAGTGGTTAGTGACCCTTATTGCTAAACCGGAGGTCGTGGATTCGATCCCCACCCTGGATAAAATTTTATGTGATGAGCGCGATGGTTTATGCTGTTATTTATCTATAATATGTATGTATTTAGAAATATATAAGTATGTTTATCAGTTGTCTGGTTTTCATAGTACTAGTTCTGCTTAGTTTGGGATCAGATAGAGTTGTGTGAGTTGTCATAAGATATTGTATTATCATATAATAAAAAAAAAACCTTCGACGATTTATTGTTGACAGTGAAAACAAATAATAAACAAGTAATTGGAAACCCAAGTATTTTTAAATAATATTGATATGAAATTATTTGTAAACACCTGGCAATCTAAATACGTATTTTGTAAAATTTATTTTTGATTACAATCCAACCAGTATATTATGATTTAGGTACACTACACTGGGAGAAGATCTTTTGTACCAACAATCGGCAGTTTTTAATAATACCTTCTGCTAATTAATTTTATCAAATTTGTTAAATTACTTGAGGAAAAATTCGTGAATTTTTTGATCTGGACTAATAAATTGTAATTTTGATATGCCTTGTGAGTTGAAGTTTGAGTGCTTTAAACATTTTATAATTTAAAAAAAAATTACCATTTTAAAGGTACAACTAATTATTATTAAACCCTACAATTTTTTTTTAAACACGACTTCCGCAGGGTACAAGCCCTGTGTCGCAAATATTCAATTCACGGACACAAAGTACATCCAGACTCGAAACAACAATTTGTGGATCACACAAAGTGGAATCGAACCCACGACCTCTTGCGTAGCAGTCGGACACACTCCCACCGCGCCACAGAGGCCGCCACTCGCGTCTCTTTACTCTGTGGCCACAAGTCGACATCTGGAATCAACATAAATATTATAAAGTTATCCAGGGAAAACTAAGACGTAAGCGTCCTACACTTTCTGAGTTTTCCGTCGAATGCGTTTACTAATTTTCATCTATCTTAGGTTCATGCCTGCATTTACCTACTTACTAAAAAAACCGACCAAATGCAAGTCGGACTAGCGCACGACGGGTTCCGTACCATTATCTATACAATATTAGACCCTATTATAATATCGAGCAAAAAGCAGCAAAAAAAATCACGTTTGTTATAAGAAAGCCCCACTTCCATATAGATTTTATTCTCCTTGGTGAGTCAGACTCTCACTTGTCCGTTTTTTTTAAATAAATTCTTGTTATGTCTTCATATTTCCAGTGAGGATTCAGACAATGAGATTACAGACGACCTGATTGGTGACAAGAAGAAAGTATTCGAGTTTCTAAACACAAGTAACATGAACGAGCTCTCACTGCTCAGTGGCTGTTCTCAGAAGAAAGCAGATGCTATTATAGCACTTAGACCGTTTAAAGGATGGGTGGACATGGTAAGCGTTTGATATTGAAGTTTTTCCGATTTCCAGACCCCATACAACAATGAAGATACAAAATATATTTTAGTATATATAGAAAACAACAATAGTTTGTTGTAACAATGTAAATTTAATGTTACATCTATAATTGTAAAGTATATGTGTCTGTTGAGATCAACTATATGATTAAGGGTTTCTTGTTCCTCGATGAATGTTTTGTTTTTCATATCTATCATTTATTTTTGGTTCGAATTTCACATAATACTTCGTGAAAAGATTTTAATTACTTTGTTGTAGTTTTAAAGGTAATATTCCAAATTAAATACTGCTACAAGTTTCATAAAAATCGGTTAAATATGATTGTAGATACAGCTTAATCCAAGAGTTGTAATAATGTAAATTTCTGCGCCAAAGGTACTTGTATTGTTGCCAACTATTTATTTGATATTTCACTAGTTGAGCTACATCTACCCGTATTATAAGGAAAACGCTAACACCGCTTGAGGTGCAGTGGCCAGCTTAGAATTCACAGGAACTTTAACTCACCAAACTTGATCATTCCACTCAAAATTGATCATTGTGGAAGTCTTTGAGTAAGGCCTATGTCAGCAGTGGACATTCTCAGGCTAATAATGGTGATGATGTCATCATTGTTGATGAAAATGAAACAAGAAACATTTTTATATTTCAGGTGGAGAAATTCAATAGTAATAAGTCACTTAGCACGGAACTATTAAACTCTACTCAAGAGCTATTGACCACTAGGAACAATATACAGCGTCTGATGAAGAAATGTATTGGACTCGCTCAGCAATTGGAGGCGGCTGTTGCGGCAGGCGCGGGCAGGCTCAAGCAACCTACTATATTACACTCCAGGTAGGAATTTGCTTGTCATATGAGGTTTTCTGTCGGATGTTTAGGTAATTTGGCTCTTGCTAAGAGTAGGATGACTAATTGACTATATTGCTACAACACTATACTACAGCCACAAAACTTAATTTAATGGGGATGTTGACTGTAAAGTGAAATCAGTCTCTTTTTATTAAATGTCAAAATGACAATATAGAAATGTGTATGGAATAGGAACCTATGACGTCATAAGTTCCTATTGTCAAATCATTACTTAAGTATTCGTTTTCATGCTTTTAAATAATAAAAAAAAGATTTTTTTTTTTTAAGATAACTAGCAATGTGGGATTGAGTCCCACATTACTAGCAATCTTGTTAAACCCTCCAGCTAAGCTCAATGGCTTGTGTTAGGAGTGGGTTCACGTCAGTAGTATAATGGGTAGGATTCGAACCCGTGACCTCACGATTGCGAGTCCGATGCCTTTAAAATTGTAAAAGAACAGTTATTTTCAGAGCATTTTAAGATCTACTATTATCTAATTAGAATAAAATAATTTACTTTTATCAACTTTTGTCAACTACCCAAATATCGGCTGGCGTTTCTTGAGATTCGGACATTTATTAAGATTCATTTCAAAATTCGAATATTTCTCGAGATTCAAACACTTTCAATGTTTAGATATTTCTTATGTCCGATTCAGATATTTGTCAAGATTTGGATATTTCTCGAATTTTATTATTTTAGAAATAATTCTTGAAATTCAGGATTTTTATTTTTTTTTATTTTACTGTTTCTCGAAAACTCATAAATTAGCATTTTCGATCATTATCTAACATCCATAAATCTCCATTCCAGTCTAAAACTAGCGCCATACCAGCTAGTAGGGCTCAACTGGTTGGCGGTACTGCACAAGCAAGGCGTGTCGGGTATATTAGCGGATGAGATGGGTCTCGGCAAGACGGTGCAAGTGATCGCCTTCCTCGCGCACCTCAAGGAGACCGGCCAGTCGAGGGGCACACATCTCATTGTTGTACCTGCTTCTACACTTGGTAAGTTATCTATACTAATATTATAAAGCGGAAGAGTTTGTTTGTTTAAACGCGCTAATCTCAGGAAGTACTGGTCCGATTTGAAAAATTCTTTTTTTGTTGGATAGCCCATTTATCGAGGAAGGCTACAGGCTATATAACATCGCGCTACGACTAATAGGAGCGGAGTAGCGACGTGAAATGTTGCAAAAACGGGGAAAAATTACACATACGAAGTTGCGCGGGACAGCTAGTGTGCATATAAACAGACTAGACTACACCTTCCCTTTTAGGTTTGAAGAAAAAACTGGCTGCAAAGTGTGAGAAAGACAAAACAATCCTGCGGCCAGTCGTTGTCTCTTTTTAGAAATCTGATTGGTTTATTTCTATGTCATGTCACTTTGATATTACAGAAAAGAGACAGGTATTGTCCGCGGCCGTACAGTCGCGTTTTCTCTTTCTAAAGAGAGAGAGAGAGAGAGAGAGAGTCAAGAGCAGCCATACTCAACCTTCTTTTCAAATGTGTTACACAAAAGTTGAATTGCATCCCTCCCCCTTTACGACCTACATACTTACCGATGTTCAGTGAAATTTAAGGCAACCCCTCCCCCCAAATTAATTGTTAATCTTATTTTATCAACCAGATGAGAGTCTGTTCTTAGATTATGTTATTTAAGTAGTCAAAAACGTCAGTAAAATAATTTATACTATTTCTCTTACTTAATGTTCTACCAATATCTTTTGTAGACAATTGGAGTGGCGAGCTAGAGCGTTGGTGCCCGGCGTTACGCGTGAGCAAGTACTACGGACACCCGGAGGAGAGGAGGCAGCTGAGGATACAGTACGCCAGGGGGTTGGAAGATGTCGATGTTGTGCTTACCACGTAAGTATTATAACTAGCCTAGTCCATTGCATTTTTGACCTAACTCTGGAATTTGCTAATGAAGTTGCTAAATAACTTGAAGAAGATACAATATGGTTGAAACACAAAAATAAAACAATTCATTTCAACCAATACAACAATATGAAATAAATATTAAGTTTAGGTTTGAATTGGACGGTCCAAAGAAAACCATGACCGACGCCAAAACCTAACGCGTCGAACGGAAAGGGTTGATATTTCTCTCTCTCGTTTATGTTCGTAAACTTTCGCGATTTGTACACATTATAGACCCGTAGCTTGGGTCTTAATCGCGTAAATATTTTATTTACTTACTTAACCCAGGCCCATGTACAAGTATAAACTCCACTTACAAAAACACACACACACACACACACACACAAATAATTTCGCCCCTGTTTCCCGATATACAAGCTTCTGCTTAGTTTGGGAAACAATAACTGTATATCTTGTACCGTACATTTATAAGTAATCTAGTGCTTAAGGAATAAACAAAAATTGTAACCTAGCGACAATAAACACTTTTTTGTTTATTGCCCGAAGTAGCCCGTGACTACGGCCGTTGCAGTACGGTCGAAACGTCGGGTAAATTATGTAGGTATCCGTTATGAACGGATTTGTAAACATTCAGCTGCTAACAGGGTGAAACAGGGTTTTTAAATCTAAACTTACAAAGAAATACTATTACGTACTTACATATCAACCCATATGATGGCCCACTGCTGGGCACGGGTCTCCCCAGTAGAACCTACAAGTATGTAGATCCTGGGGGTAATTGCCATAATCGCCACGCTTGGCAAGCGGGTTGGCGATCGCAGTAAGGCTTTAAATACGCAGAGGACGCTGCAGCCCGTCCTCCGGGGTGAAATCCCTTAGTCGCCTTGACGACACCCACGGGTAGAGATGGGGTGGTACTATTCTTAAGCCGGCACCACACGGCATACGTACTTAGTACTAGGTATTATCAATACAGTGTATTTTAAGCATAACATTTGATTTTACAGATACACAATGGTGAACAGTTGTCCAGAAGAACGCAAAATGTTCCGCATAACTCCCATGCACTACGTCATATACGACGAAGCGCATATGCTCAAGAACATGTCCACTCAGCGGTACGACAATCTCCTCAAAATAAAGGTATGCTATAATACTGAGGGACCTTATTTGACTAATTTATTTTCAGTCTTATAACAAGACTGAAGCGGCGGTAGCCTAATGGCTAAGGCATCGGTCTCGCAATCGTGAGGTCGTGGGTTCGAATCCTGGCCATTACACTACCGACGTGAACACACTTCTAACACAAGCCATAGAGCTTAGCTGGAGGGGTTAACAGGATTGCTAGTAATGTGGAAGTGCAATCCCACATTGCTAGTTATCTTTAAAAAAAAAAAGACTATAATTAAAAATATTTACTTGAGTATTCATAGTTTCATCTTTCAAACAGTCAATGTTGAAATCCAAATAACTCTGTAATTAATTTATAAATTATTGCTTTTGAAATATGTCATAAAAGTGTTTTTGATGCCATGTTCTTTTTTAAAACTGACTAGTTTTTTTAATAAAATGAAATAGGACAGTTGAGTGGATAAGTACGACTTATGTAACTACCTGAACCATTCTTTAAAAATGACACACTTCTTTGTATCTTGGAGAGTATGTTGAGCTAAGGTTCTGCTTCTAATCTCTCTGCTATGAGAGTCACCACACATAAGTGCATTTTCTATTCACTCCTTCATTTGTGCACAATAATATATTTGATCATATTTACCACCGTAACCCAAATCAAAATATATCAACAATACATTTTCTTATAGATGGGACTAAACTAGTTGCAGATTATATTGGCAACTATGAACGAAATTTGTCGGCATCTACTAGGTTAATCCATCTTCCTACATATATTATATAATATCTGAGCACGCACGCACATAAGTACACACACACACACACACACACACACACACACACACACACACACACACGCGCGCGCACACACACACACACACACACACACACACACACGCACACACGCGCACACACACACGCACACACACACACACACACACACACACACGCGCACACACACACACACACACACACACACAAATACACGGGGTTCCAGTTGAAAACCAGCGCCAGGCTCTGTCAGCTTAGCAAAATGCTGAACTGGACACCCATTTGTTGCAGCCGCGAGGCACAGCTTTTGTTAATATGGTTTTCTTTTCCTTTTTTTTCCAACCGAATTAATTATTATTACTATTTTTCAATTGATTTATTTTTTATTATATTCTGTTATTTCTTTTTGTTTTAATATTTTATGTAATTCTTTATTGCTGTGACTTATGTGGTTCAACAAATAATATATATAATATGTTTCTTTTCTTTCTTTTCTTGTTTCTTTTCTTGTTTCTTCCAAAACAAACTGAAATAGATGAAACATAGTGAAAAATTTGTGTTCCAGTCTAAACACCGTCTACTTCTAACTGGTACACCGCTACAGAACAACTTGTTGGAGCTCATGTCTTTGCTCGCCTTCGTGATGCCACATATGTTCTCCGGGAAGACTGATGATCTCAAAAGCTTATTCCAAAAGAACTCTGTAAGTAGTTTGTACTCTCATTGTAATAATTGTAGCTTAAAAAGACTTAAATAAATAACTGTAGCTAATGGCACATACAATCTTCGTTGCTACATGCTAAAAGTCAGAGACGAAGGGTTAATTTTTTCCTTAGGTAACTCAATAAAAAAAAAATCTTGCGGGACGCGTTCGACTATTCTTCATGCCTGTAATATTAAGTACATAGAATTTAAAGGGAAGCCGAAGAGAATAGTGTCTATGAACCCTTCGCCACTGCTAGAGGAGATTAAATTGAAGTGTCTATTTGTAATATCACAATCATCATCGCAGTCCACTGCTGGACATAGGCCTCTCCAATTGCACGCCATTTTGTTCTATCCTCGGCTTCTCGCATCCAGCTCCTGCCAGCTGTATTGCGTAGATCATCACTCCACCTGGCCTGAGGGCGTCCTACACTACAATAACAAGTTTTTATTAAATATATTATAGAGGTTCAAGCTATTTGATTGCTTGCCGTGTTGCCTATGTGAATGTTGGTTATCACGATAAAAAGTAGTCTGCACAGTTTTCACCCGTCTGAAGATTAAAGGCGATTGTTCAAGTGACTATGGAATTTAGTATCGCTACAAATTTTGTTGTGCCAAGATGAAAACTTCTGATTTATGTAGACATTAATATATACTTTTAGAAAAACCAACAATGATTTACCTAATTTGCCGGGTTTAATTGATATGGGTGGTTGAACTTCGAAAATCGAAATATTTATTTACATTTTTTTTTGAAAATAGGACATAACTATGTCATTGCGTATTAATTATGTATTACACATGATGTGTAACACTAGTTTATGGCTATGAATTCGGCTTTGCAGTGATATATAATCCGAATCTCTATCTCACAAACACTTCACAATTGTCACAATATTGGTACGAGTCTCTGTCTCACAAAATATTTCTGATTGTTACTATGTATATGGAGTCTCTATCTCAAACTCACGTAATGTAACCACAATATCATCTCATCATATCTCACACAACACGAGAAATAACGAAAGCTATTTGTTATTAATACTTTAAACTGCTTTCTTAATGGACCGCCCCCAAACAAGCTTTATGCACAGACAAACAAATGACATGACATTACATTTCAGTGTTGCCATAACTTTTGTCATATCCTATACAAATCGATTTTTTTATTAAAATTCATTTATGTTCTTATTTTTAATCGAGCCGGGTCCTAATCTAAAGGTATCAAAGAATATGCTTATTAAAAAGTATAGTGTATAAATATTATCGTTCTTTACATTCAAACGGTGCAACAATTAATAAAGTATTTAAATTAGTTATTTAATAAAAATCGATAATAACCCTAATCGATATTACGATTTTATTTTTGTAATAGTGTTACCACCGTTAAAAATAACTATTTGCATCTTAATATTCCGGCAAATGTGAGACTCCATATCATTATATAATTAGAAACAAGAATTATACATTTAATCAACCTGTGACACAACGTAAATACTAGCGATACTGCTGGTGGGCATACCCCTTTGGCACAGCAGTTTAGTCGTAAAGCTTATTTTCAGACAAAGTTACTGTCACATTACTAATACTAGGTTTCCCCGCGGCTTCGCCCTTCTTAAAGTTTGATGTTATATTCCTATGTGTTACCACATTATAAAGTTACATCTAAATCTGACCATTAGTGCGGGTGAGTTACAATGCATCCGTATAAACTACCGTTTATTATATCACTAAGATTACTATTGATTTGATAACAACACCTAACCATTTACATAGATAAATAAATACTTAAATACTTTTTTACATTCTCGCCTGAAACACAGGTTTCAATCTAGTTCAGGCAAATATCCAACTGTGCCGTTTATTATTTATAATTGTACCTAAGATAAGCTATTTTACCTATACTTTTATGAATTAATTTTATTATTATTATGTATGTCGTTTCCATATCACGGGACTATGGAGTCCCGGTCATTTGGGAGGCGTGCGTGGGGCCGAAGCCAACACGTAGAGGCCCGTTAGACACTTTAATCTAAAGGCTATGTGACACAAACCGGCGAATATCGTTGTATACACTATATAAATGTACCCAACGACATTCCCCGGTTAGTGTAAAAACTATTGTCAAAAAGTGGTAGCTAAGAAACTAGGTTATGGAGGTGATGTGTTAGTGGAATGGTTAACTGGTACTATTGAATACTGGTGTTATTATTATTATTATTATTTACAGAAATCAAAAACAACAAAGAAAGCTGAAATCGGAGATGACGACGAGCCAGCGTTCGAACAGAGTCAGATAACGCAAGCGAAACGCATCATGAAGCCGTTCTTACTACGGCGGTTGAAGCGAGACGTGCTACAAGACTTGCCTAAGAAGACCAACCATAGAGAGCTCTGTTCTATGTCTGTTAGACAGAATATGTTGTATAAGCAGCTTATTGCTGGATTCTCCGCTAAGGATGGCACGGTTTGTGTTACAATGTTTTTATCTATAAAATACAACTCTATGGTCCATACCGAGCAGGTCGAGAGGTCTACAAGGTACCAAGAACCAAGTGAAAATACCAAGATTACAAAATACCTTTTGTGAACGAAATGTGTGAAAATGTTTCACATTTTCCGGTTTCAACCCGACGCTGGATACCCGGCGAATGTATTGCGACCGGAACGGACGGACGCCGGAACGTGTGAAAGCTACCGTACCGTACTATACACTTCGCGCCAAGTTTCAATCTGGCGCCTGATTGAAACCGAAGCGTATAAAAAGGACCTCATAGAATGCATGCTTTTCGCCCGGTCACATAGATATCGCGCTAAAAGTAGACAAAGTGGTCTCAAATTTTTGGCTGTAAAGAATGTGTCCGTGCTCAAGTGAATTACGTATTAAGTATACCTTCTGTATTCTTGGTATTGCGTGCCTCATACTACTCACGCGCATAACAGGCCCTTTAGTCTTTTTCAAAGTCAGTAAAAGATTCGTAAAATGAAAATAAACTTGAAATCACCAGATCCACGCAACAACAGAACAGAGCGGAATGGCGATGATGATGGACATGCGGAAGCTCTCCAATCATCCGTTACTACTTCGTTATTACTACCAAGAGGAACAAGTAAGCATGCCTTTATATTTTTGCACTAGAAAACCGTCCTAAGCATGTTTTTGACAATCTAATAAATTAACCTTAATATGGTATGGCATTATACAACAAACAAGATACTCTAAGAGTAGCTTAAGACCTAATCGGGCCAAACACTTTACCCTGACACCGCACACTGTATATAATTTACCTTTTCCCACCTCGGAAAAAGTATTTTTGCTCTTAGATATCTTCGAAAAGTATTTTTGCTCGCTAGAGGATTAAGTAAATTGAATTTAGAACATTGTGTGCACTAAGTTTGTGAATTCAAAACATCATTAAACCTATTTACTTCTACCTCTATGGTGCCGAATTTATCATATAACCTCTTTTACTTTGTTAAAAACTCAGACTCGGAACCTTCTTGGTGTACTTTTATTTAATTTAGTCATTTCGTGGAATGAAAAGTTACGTGTTGCGCTCGAGTGCAAAGATTGTTCACCTCGTGATCTTTTGATTCCCTTGCTAAAACTTAATATTCTAATTTTTTGAATCCTTAATACTTTAGAATCCTTCACTTGCTCGGTCATCAAAATTGAGCATGCGATCAAAAAGCAACTTTGAACAAATAACTATTAAACTTTCAAGAAAAATTGATTCCCGTCACGATTATTACGACTATTATAACTTCTCGAATCAAAATTCGTGACTAGAATCATTTTTTTTTAAAGTTTATTCCCGTCAGGAATTATTTACGTTTTATCTTACTTTTTTTTTTACTTCGCTCCCACTTTCACAAACAACAATTTATTGATTACTTTTTTTTTTTATTTCGTGTCCGTGACAAACCCGTGCCAACTGGCGCACACGCAGTGCGCTCAAAGACGTCCGCCGCGCATGCGCGTTGATGCATTTCTAAGCGCAGCTCTCTATTTACCATTATGACAAGATATTCACAGTTCTCACGGGCTTGCCGCGTACACGGAAAAAGAACGTGAATAACCCATGCTTGCAGCCAGATGTCTTTATGTAACAATAATAGGGTAGATGACTGTCAAGTCAAATCAGTATATTTTTAAGAAACGTCAAAACGATGCGCCTTGTACTAATTTATATGAAATACAAAACAATGACGTCATTCTTTTGTTTCCTTTATAGTGTAAAATAATTTATTGTTATTGTAGTCATCTACCCAACTGTAAAGTATTTAGTAATGTAATTGTACTATTGTTATTTTATTTGTGTAGGTACGTAAGATAGCCAAGCGCCTGGCGCGCGATCCTACGTACAAAGAAAAGAACGAGCAGTACGCCTACGAAGACCTCATGTGTCTGTCAGACTTCCAGATACATCAGCTCACTCTGTCGCATAATGTGAGTATCTACTTTACAGCCTAAATTGTTGTATATCACCATTTGTGTCGAAATGAGAACTGTAGCCATAATTTCACTTCACACACCATCATCCACAACATCGAAAGTATGACATGAGAAGTAGTCTTAGCCCACCTGAAGTGTAATTAGAGTTACAGTGTTGTAGGTCTCATCAATTTTTTTCAATTTGTCTTTGTGTTTTTACCCAACTGCAAGGAAGGGTTATGTTTTTCGCGCGTATCTTGTATGTATGTATGTATGTAATATTATGAAAATGTATACATTACGGGTCTTAATCGCGTGAATAATTTAAGGTATTTTATGCCTTGTTTATTGCCCGAAGTTTCGACCATATCGCAACGGCCGTAGTCACGTGCTCATAATGTGTACAAATCGTATGTAATATTCTTTATTACCCCATATCTTTCTAACCACAACTGATTTAAACATATTTAATTTAAACATAACAATAGGACGTCATTAGATTTGTTTTGAGGGCCCAAGTGTTCTTAGCTATGTGAAGTTTGAAAAAACAAACATGGCGGCTGTGGGATGTCAAAATCAAGAGGTGTGAATTTTTTCAAAAAAACCAAGCATTTCAAAATAAAGTATAATAGGATTATGACTGTAATACTAAATATGTCAATTAGCAACCATTCTTTTTTCAATTTTCAATACTTGGCAATAGCTGTCATAAAAGTTAGTTGTTACATTGGTTACATCTCCACACCACCAAAAATCTACCATTAACTGTTTGTTAAAATAGCTAACTTTAGTAGCGAATCTGACATTTGGGCTTTTGATAGATAGAAAGCCAATCTATTGACCGTATTCGAAACGCACAAATGTCAATTTCGCTACTAGAGTATTTTAACAGACAGTTAATGGTAGATAAATTGAGATCAGCCCTAAGACCTCAACTTTGTTCAACAGTGTATCAGCACATTCGGTGTCCCGGAGCACTTAATTCTGGACTCAGGCAAGTTCCAGAAGCTAGACGAGATGCTTCCTCGGTTGAAGGCAGACGGACACCGCGTGTTAATCTTCAGTCAGTTCACGATGATGCTGGATATACTGGAGCCCTATCTTAATATTAGGAGGTACCGCTATCTCAGGCTCGATGGAAGTACCGCTGTCACTGAAAGGTAAGTTTTGGAATTTTGAGAAGTAAATTAATCGTTGTAATGTAGCACACAGAGAAAGAGAGAAATGAGAAGTGTCATTGGAGTTCCAAAAAGGTAAAATATTATACTAGTAGTAGTAGTAGTAGTACTATTAGCATAGAGTGTGATTTTCTCCCAAAAAAATTAATCAGTGGGGGCGAATTTAGGATTTTGTTTAGCCTTAACTCTGTTGAGGAACCCAAGATTTTGTCATGTTAGGCGCTTGAGCCATTTAGCCCGCTGGATACATCACAACAGGGGTGACCCCCTGTTGTGTTTACCGTACTAGGATGTCGTTATTGCGCTCTCGAGACGCATACTTGAAGCAAGCGTATTTGAGATCGATCCTAAAGTTACAAGAATACAAAAATGACCGTTTTAATCGAAACTTACTGCAACTGCACTGCTTTAAATACGTGAATTGACCCGCAGGAGTGTCTGCAGTTCTAATCAAAAAGATTTTCCATTTTTTTTTTTTTTTTTTGATAGACGAATTTAAATTAAAACACGATTTTCTCTACAGCTAATCATAGCCATGTTAATATTTGTTTTCCAGGCAAGACTTAATAAACCTGTACAACTCTGAGGACATATTCGTGTTCCTGCTGTCGACGAAGGCGGGCGGGCTCGGCATCAACCTCACCGCCGCAGACACCGTCATTATACACGACATAGACTTCAATCCTTACAACGACAAGCAGGCCGAGGATAGGTGAGAATATCTACTATATCTTTGATACCTTACCTATATCAATTCTTCTGTTTTCCTTCTGTAAACTAAAACAAATGCTGAGGAACGTTGTTTGAACGTGCTAATTTCCAAAGATATGGGGCCAATTTAAAGAAGGTTATAGGTTTTTAAACTTTTTATTGTAATGCGTTACACGGCGACAATTAAAAGATTCTTTGTAGGTTTTATTCCCTTCCAATTGTCAAAAATGTGGTATAAACAGACGTATCTTTTGAATCTATAGATACTAACATTATAAAGCTATTAATTGTTTGTTTGAACGCGGTAATCTTATGAACTACTGGTCCGAATTGAAAAATTATTTCACTGTTGGATAGCCCATTTATCGAGGAAGGCTATAGGCTATGTAACATCATGCTACGGCCAACACGAACGAGCAATTTGGGATTGTGAGGCGCACATTACTAGCAATCTTGTTAACCCCTCCAGCTAAGCTCAATTGTGCATGTTAAGAGTGGGTTCCCGTCTGTAGTATAATGGGTAGAATCCGAACCCGCGTCCTTGCGAGTCCGATGTTATAACTATTAGGCTACCGCCGCTTATAGGTATGCGGGCCCCCTACCGGATTTATAGACAAAGAGACAATGAGGTTATTTTGTGTTCCAGATGTCACAGAATGGGTCAGACCCGTCCGGTGACGATATACCGCCTGCTCAGCTGCGGCACCATCGAGGAGGGAATCTATCAAGTGGCGCAGGAGAAACTCAACCTGGAGAAACACGTCACCAGTGTTGATGGTGAGTTTACTTTGATTAAGGTTGACTGCTTCGGCAATGCAGTTCAATTAAATTATCTTTATTTCAATAAACGGCGTACATAATGGTGTTACATTATACAAATAATGATAATTCTATCTATCCCATTTAGTCATCACAGATAGCATGCAATTATTTAAGTATTAATATGAAGAATAAATTTATCATTACATAAGCATATCATCCCATTTGATGGCCCACTGCTGGGCACGGGTCTCCCCATTAGAACCTACTAGTATGTAGATCCTGGGGGTAATTGCCATAATCGCCACGCTTGGCGAGCGGGTTGGCGATCGCAGTAAGGCTGTAAATACGCAGAGGACGCTGCTGCCCGTCCTCCGATGTGAAATCCCTTAGTCGCCTTGACGACACCCACGGGAAGAGACGGGGTGATACTATTCTTGAGCCGGTACCACACGGCAGGCATCATTACATTATTTTAAATTAAATTCACAGCATTCAATTCAACAACATTATCAACATATTATATAATTTACTTGCAGTTTACTTACTTATTAGTTTATACTTAGTTAATAAAAGTTATTATAGGTATATGTCATTTAGATGTAATATAAATAATAATATGTATTGCTGCATGTGATAGCGGTAGCAAAATAAAAACCGGCCAAGGGCATGTCGGACCATGCTCAGTGTAAGGTTTGTTCATTGCACTTCCGCCCTTTTGTTGAGAAACACAGTTTTTCGGCAAAAACTCAATAGATTTTTCTGCTTGATATTGATAACGACAAAAGTTCACAGATGATGCATTTTTGTTGTCGCTATAACAACAAATACTAAAACATTTTTTTTTTAAACACCAAGCACACTGGTTCATTCAATAAAATCAATACTGTACTATAACTTATTATTTAAAAAACAAAGACCCATAAGTTTATAGGTAGTTGGCTATGTCTCCCTTCCTTGTAATAAAAGATAAAAAAAAGTCTTGTCACATGCCCCAAATGCAAGAAATACCTTATTGTTGTTGTATTATGCAAGAAATACCTTATTGTTGTTATATTATGCAAGAAATACCTTATTGTTGTTGTATTATTATTATTATCTCCGTTTTCGCAGAAAATGAAGCTCACGAACAGAAAAACGTAGTACGACTGCTATCAGCAGCGTTGGGTCTCACATCACCAAACAAATGATCCAACGCCAACATCGATCGTCCAACGATCCGCCAACGTTTAACCAAACAGTGAACCAATGTTTGTGCAAGTGATACGACCAATATCTACTTCATGTGACAAATAGTGAATATGTGTATTACAGTGTATATTGTACAATAGCTATGTTGAACAGACTGATTTATGAATACACACAGTATAATGTTATATCTGGTTTTCTATGTAAAGGTATGCGTTCATTTGTGCGATTGATGCAGTATATGTTGAACAAAGTTGAACTATTCAAACAAATATGACAATATTTTGTTTTGATGTGTTAATCAGCTATTATATTCTTTACACTTGCTCATTTATGGTGGAATACTTTAACGTCACTCAGTTGTAGGACGCTGTTGACTTTCAAGCTTACACTGTTCCTTAAGGTGTATAGTAGGAGAGAGAAAAATTTATGAACATGACTCAAAAGTTATATAGTAATGCTCAGTATTTTAGAAGTTAAGCGTTACTGACCCTATAAAAATAAAGTTTTGGTTTGGAAACACATCTATAATCGAATCACGAAAGTGTCTAATCACACTAATATTATAAAGGCGAAAGTTTGTGAGTATGTGAGTGTGTATGTTTGTTACTTCTTCCCGTCTAAATGGCTGGAGCTATGGAGTATGGAGTTAGCTGAGACCCTGGATTAACACATAGGCTAAACTGCGGGTAACACCGCGGGGGAACAGCTAGGGATATATATTGGAACAGGAGAAACAAAACTGCAAAAGAGTTGAACAAAGTGTAATTCAAACTGTTACTGTTTACCAATGCTACAGTGAGATTAGTGGGACAGACAGAGTTAGTGGTGCACTTTTCAGAGAGTTTTACCAGAAAAATACTGCAATTGCATTAAAAAGTATTCCTACCCATCTTTAATTTCATACTATTTCTATATATGCTATCTCTTGCATAAAATTTAAATCCCTGCGAGTTGTACACCGCCCTGCGTTCACTCCATGCTCTAATGAACGCATACCTTTACTGTTCCATGGAAATACAATGTACTAAGCCTTAAATTATATGTCAATAACGCGATCAGTGTAAAAATATTATATAGAAGCTAATTGTAGGTACTATTTAAGAACATGCTTCAGAAAAAGGCTAGCAATTTCACCATGTCAGTACTAGTAATACTCCCACAAGAAGAACCGATGACCTGGTAAAGAATTTTATAAGCTACGGGTCTTAATCGCGTAAATATTTTATTTTAAGGCTAACCTTTGTTTTATGGCCCGACGTTTCGACCGTATTGCAACGGCCGTGGTCAGTCTATGCGTGACCACGGCCGTTGCAATACGGTCGAAACGTCGGGGTGACCCGCAGTTTATAAAAAGTGGACAAATTGCGAAAGTTTACGAACATATATAGACATGGTGAAGGTTGCGAGGAACCGCTGGATGCAGGTGGCATAGGACCAGTCGTTGTGGCGATCCTTGGTGGAGGCCTATGTCCAGCAGTGGACGTCTTTCGGCTGAAACGACGAGTACTGTGAAATTTAAATGTACGTATTAATTTTTCCTTTTCGTTGTACTGCGATAAGTATAGGCATAGCAATTTTTGAATTCATTTGTAGTTCACAAATGCAGGCAAAAATGTAATCGATGACGGAAACTAGTGCAGACTAACCCCATTTATAATACTTTAGCGGCAGCGTTTTAAATAGCGTATGGTTTATCATCTGCTAGCTGACCCGCGCAACTTCGTCTGCGTCAATTTTCCCCGTTTTTGCAACATTTTTCATTGATGCTCCGCTCCTATTGGTCTTGGCGTCATGTTATTTATTTTATTGCCTTCCTCGATAAATGGGCTATCCAACACTAATATAATTTTTCAATTCGAACCAGTTCTTCCCGATATTATCGCGTTCAAACACAAACTCTTCAGCTTTATATTAGTATAGATTATATTTTTAAAATGATATGGGAAACTAAGACAAAACATTCGCTAGTTAAAATATCGCTAAAGTATTAGGAGTAAGGGGTAAGATATTACGGGAGCTGCGCACTTGAAGGATGTCCAGTCAATATCTTGTCACAATGGTAAATAGAAATCTGCGCTTAGAAATGCATCAACGCGCAAGCGCGGCGGTAATCTTTGAGCGTACCGCGCATACGCCAGTTCGCACGGGCCTGCCGCGAAAACGGAAAAAATAACGTAAAAAGGACCGCGGTCCTTCCATCTTACCTTTTATCCCCATTGCCAAGTGGACCTGTCGCGGACTACAGTTGCTAAATTGACTGTGTATAATAATTTAGAAAACTTATAAACAATACAAACAAATAATAATAATATAGACAATAATCAGATTTTTATAAACAAAATTAAAATAAATAAATAAATGTTCTGAAAGGGAAAAATAATATGGTCGTTTAAATTGAACGAAACGAGTTGTTATTGTTCTTTTAATAACCTTATAGTATTATATAACTGAGTTGTTTGTACAAAATAAAACTTGGGTTTCCTTTCGAATACTTAAACACTACTTGGTTTTAAGACGCGTTAACTCTCATTCTGTCATTTAAAGGTAAACCGTAGCGACAGAAATACTTTTGAGTACGACTAAAAGTTAAGTATTGTTCGAGTATTCTGGGATTTATGATTTAAGGTCAAAGCACAGTGATCAACTCTGAAAGCCATCGGCACTTTATCAACTTAAGCCTTATTCCGTATTCTTTGTATGAAACTCCACGCACACTAATCGGATTCGTAATGTAATCACCTCGCCTCGGGACAAGCTCACGAACAGTTGACGGCGAGGCGATAGGTGCCGATCCCTTTCCAAGTTGATCAGTGTGCTTTAACCTTTATTTTTGATACAAACAATGTGGCTAGTTAAATAAATATTTCTTTTGGCTGTTATAATAAGCGTTTATCAAAGGTATGATTATAGAATATTCGCGAACACTGATCAATTTATACAAAAAAGTAATAGAATTATAAAAAAAAATGGAGTAAAATATCTAACTGTGTGTATCTTGAGTTGTTATGTACCTTGAATGTTTTCTATTATTTATTTTTTGGATATTTTGTGTGTCTTCACGAAGTATTTATGTGAGTATAAGCCTCGAAATGTTTTGTATTGTTTTAAAAGGAGAACAGCAGTCCAGTGTACCAAAATATGCGACATAAATATAGGTAATCTACGTGAGTAAACGAGATGGCTATCTGATAATGACTGCGTTTCGTACATCTATGAAGGCAGTCGATATTCCTGTTTGTGTGCGTAATGACGTGTCCACCGCTTTTTGAATCGTATAGACGTGGTTTTATTCCCTTCAACGCTGGTAGTTAAAACCAGGAGTAAACCAATCGTCACGTTTTTAGTATAATTGACGTATTATTATTTATTTATTAGTATAACTACTTATGATATCGACCACAAAAACAGTTAGCTTTCTTGGTGCGCATTTGCCTCTGTATTTTACACTGTAAATCTGTTAATCGCCTGTCTTCTTACTTTCGCCCGCGTATATATCAATTATTGCGATAATACAAGTACTCTAGTCAGGTCTTACAATTTATCTCCTACTAAACTACCTTAAGATGTTCTTCAAAATTATACTTACATGGGCGGATTCATGATTTGATTCTCACAAGCCACGAGAGGCAATGGGCAATTTCGGATCTAACATGATTATGAGGAGGGGGTTTACATTTCGTTTTTCGCACCGGCCAACTGTGAGTGGCACGCAAGACGGGGGTTCCCCAAAAAAATTGAATGATCCGCCGATAACCTCGTATCGCAATAGACGGATGTAAGGAAGAGAGAGTAAGAAGGCCTTAGCACGGCGATGGGATGACACAGACTTAACAATAATATGTGCAATAATAATATAAAAGCGGCCATGATCTTGACTGTTTCGTAGTCGATATTACGTATATAACGTCAAACCCACAGATCGTCTACCTAACCGCAATCCAAATACAATGTAGAAGAAAAGAATATAAACAAAGGCAGAAACTTAGAAAAGTTACATTCGCCACTGAGGTGTTTTTGGCGGGACCAAAGACATAGAGACTGGACTGCGCAATAACCTCAAAAATTATATTAGTCGTATGTCATCAGAAACGCGAGTTGTCAAATACGCATTCCGTCGTCTCGCAGGATAAATTCGGAACTTGTCAGAAACGAAAGTCGACAAACACAGTAGTTCGGCAGACACGCAAATCAACAGATACATACGCGTTTCGTCAGATATTTGAAACCATCCACCCAGAGTGATGTAAACAGAAAAATTGGTCAAACAAAAAGAGTCATCCTATCACCTTTTTTTTAAGCCTACTAGGTATCACCTACTATAGGAACAAGTGATATTTTGAATATAGACTATTTTGGACTGTCCAGTTGCGTATCTATCGAGACGTACATCTGTCAAGTTGCGTATTTGCGTTTCTGATGACACGAATAATCCCAAAATTTGACCATTCTAGAAAGAAACAACGCGACTGTGCGCCGTCTCTTTTCTGCAGATCTGTAATGAGAATTTATGTCAATATTTTTGACTACTGTCCGCACGACTGTTTTTGTCTCTCTCACTCGCTTCTCTCACGCTTTGCAGCCTGTATTTACATCATACCTGAAAGGGAAGGCGCAGTCTTGGCGGGACAGATGCGATGGCGAAATGCGCCGCGATTATTTCATTTGGATCACGTAATATTAACCCATATTGTTTACCCTGCAAAACTTAGGCGACGGGGTTTCCATAGTTTCTTGTGCCTGTCTATCTTCTACATTGTCTTTGCTTCAATCGTTAGGTAATTTTTTAACAAATTGTGACTTACTGCTTCGTACTGAGATATTCCTGCGATTATAGTTTTAGTATTTATGTTTAAGACAGCGTATTTATAGTTCAATTAATGCGGTTTTATTGTGTTCACATTCTGAATACTTATTAAAACACCGAATATATTAATAGAAGTATTAAAATCTGAATTGGTCATCAAGTGAATACGAATCTCTTAAAAATATTCAGTTTTGGAGAAAAATCTTATTCTTTCTATAAGTTCGGTTTTTAAAAAAGCTTCTAGTGATGCGACTCATTAAAACCGTAAAACAAATAATTGTAAAAAGTATACGCGAATTATTGTACCTATTAGAATAAATAAATTTATTGGTATAAATAACTCGTAATTATTATTGAATGTGTACGATAAGTTAATTTTATAGGCTGTAAATGTAGGCTATTACCTCTTCAGGCTGTTTGAAATCACCTTTGCCCACATACTATAAAAAAATAAGAACTATACACAACCGCGGGATTTTTTGTAGCTTTCCTACTGAAATACTGAATAGAATTTAATCTTTCTACTCAATAAACGATGGCCGATGTTAAAATAATTTTACGATTCGTTTTTCTTTCACGTGACTCGATTGCTTAAACCCAGTAGTTTGGCTGCACTGTCCATTTGCAGGTTGGAAAAACCGGGTCTGGAAAAGCACATGCATATTTTTTTTAATATATGTGCTTTTCCAGACGTGCCAATTATTGAGTAGTCTTCGTATTAAAAAATCGCGAAAGTTTAAAAACAATAGCCTCATGTATTTCAATTGAGAAAAAAATATAACTTTAACCATTATTTTTCTTTTTTTTTTACAAAATAATTATAAAGTGATACTTAATAAAATTGATAGAGGCCCCACGATGCTCTGTTATTTGTAAAAGTTTGAACCAAACAACACATGTAAAATTAATAATATAATATTAATATAATATTTTTAGCTATGTACTAAATATTTTGTGTCCTCTTCTATCTTATTTTGAATGTGGTATTAGAAAAAGGGACAGCATATTTAGTACTCAAAATATTCTCATACAAAAAAAGTATTCTTTATGGTAAGTATCATCAAGAGGGATGATTCAGAAATTAGCCCCTTTGTTTGGAAAAAATACAGCTTTCTCGTTTTGGCGTGTTTTAATTGCGGTATGAAAGAAAGGGACAAAATATTTCATACATAGTCTACTGTTTTTTTATGATGAAGGGGAAGTATGTCGAACATACTGAGGCAGAGTGTAATCAAAAGGTAAAGCCAAGTCTTTATCCAATGAGTGAATACAATCCAACTTGTGTCGGCATTCTTAACCGTGTACCAATTTGGTCATTATGTTAAGGAAATAGAGGTCATTATGCTGTGTTATGTGAGTCTGCCTTAATGTGGTTCGACTGAAAATGTTTACTAGCTGGCTCAATGTTATTCACTTGGAAGAAATATCTGTGAAGCAACTAGAAATATAATAACAAAGTATTAAAATATAATAATGATTAATTAATAACTGATTAAGTTTAAGTAAATAATAGATCCTCTTTTAATTATTTCGTTGGACAATGAGATTTATTTACGCAGTTTTGTGAAAAATATTAAAATATTTAGTTCTAACGGGCAGCATTCATTGATATTTTTTCCAAGTGATATACCAATTAAATGGGATGTAATTAAATATAGTTATCTTTTTTATTTCTAATTAGTTATTTATTTCAATATTAGTTCAATTTTCGTTTGTAAGTAGTAAGTTTTTAGTTTAATTTTAGTGTAGACACATTCCCTATCGAAATATATTAGTTGATTTATTTTATGTTTTTTATTCATTTAATTTTAGTGTTCCTACAAGTATTTGTACTTATCTACTGCATTTATTTATACTTTAATTTAAGTAGATATTTGGTAAACTAGTTCATTATCCGCCACTAAAAAGTGTTATTAAATAAAACTTATTTTTAAATTCACGTCAAAAAAGTTATCACATCACCTATCAATTTATTTACATCAATTAAAATACTGATTGTATAGCTAATTAGCCATTAGATATCAATGACAAAATCGGATCTGATGATGTTAGATTAAAACTATGACCCCTGCGGCCGCAGAGTGCCATGCACATTAATATACGAGGTATATTGTAGGTACAAAATCCCCCATACAAGGAAAAAATCATAAAAAAGCTTCTAGAGGCGAAGGGTTAAAAATTTTCAAAAATAAGCCATATAGATACAAAAGTATGTCTAGTTGGACACGGTTCTTTGTATCTTTAATATCATGTAACTAGGATCCAAAGGAAAACCGAAAGTAATGGTGTTCTAAGGACCCTCCGCCACTGCTTTCCAATTAAGTATAGCGTTGCGTCACGAACAAATTTTTGGTAAAATGATATTTTGAGGTATAAGCACAGATAATATAATACTATACTAGTACAGATACCTCATCCCATACAAAGAAATGCGATCGTCCTAACTCGGGCTCGTTTACGGAGACGCAAGATGGCATTAGCAGTGGTGCATAGCAAGCGACATCTAGTGATTCAGGCTACAGCTGATTGATTTTAATGGCCCTCCTTACTAAAGTCGCCAAAAGATGGCGGTAAAAACATCGAGGGATGAAAATTGAGGCCTCCGCTTGGTTTGTTCTAGGTCGTGCGTTTACTTGGAAATAAAGTTGGTTGCTATTTGCTTCTACGCGGTCCGTATTAATAGATGAAGCTCAGATTCGTTCTAAAGAACGATATCATCTCAGTTCCCTTCTAAGTGCGGTTAGCGTCTTGGGATCTGCACTAATTAATAAACATGTAGGTATTGTTAGCTTAAGAAAGATTAGAAAGAGCTTAAGAAAAAATATGAAAATCGCCTTAAATGACGTCATTCGAGTGCCAATATGTGTTGCAGACCTTAAAAATATTGTAATTTGACCCTAATAGGTGACGACACTACATAATTACATTAAACGAATTTGTTATTGCTAAAGTAACTCGTCGGTGTACATCTCAAAGTTGAACCTACTTCCATTATGATATAATGTTTGCGTAAGTTAAGTAACTTTACCACAGTCAGTGCATAGATGGGTGACCCTTGTCTAAAATGTTATACTTACATCAATCATCTTTTTGGTCTTGGTTTATTGTCAGAGAACATTTTTTTATACTTATTTAAATGTAATCGTGAAAAGATTATGCATAATTTCACAAAATCCACAATTTAGGATTAAAATTGACATAATCAACGACGATATTATAGTATTATATTATCTGTGACGATATCAATGGCAAAAATATTATTATTTTGCCTTAATTTCTCTGTATTATGAGATGACTTATCTATTGAATAGAACGGAGTCTCGAACTCGTGTTCAAGGTCGATTTTACGTTTGAGATCGTTTTAATAATACGGGCCTTGAGAGAGTGTAACTGTCAGAGTCCTTATATAATTTTATTGTAAATATTCATTAACGACTACATCGGGAGTAGGTAACTCTTTTTAACCCTCGACAAAAATGACGAGTGTTATAAATTTAACGCGTATCTGCTTAATGATATATCATTAAGCAGATACGCGTTAAATTTATGACAGGCACACAGATACATTCATATATATATGAATGTATCTGTGTGCCTGTCTGTAGCAACGTAGCTTCCAAACGGATGAACCGATTTTGATTTAGTTTTTTTGATTGAAAGTTGACTTGATCGAGTGTTCTTAGCTAAAATTTATGAAAATCGGGATTTTCTACTTCATTTCAATTACTTACTTACCTAAGGACGAGGAACCCTTCTTAAGATTTCCTCGTCGTTCCGGTTTGTTAAGATCTTTGTGTCAAAACTTTACCTGACTTTATATTACGAACTATAAGGCGCAGACCCATCTTGTTTCTACTTAAACTTCTTGTTTTGACGAGATCTACGTGACCACGGGGTCAAAACTTTAAACGGCTATATTTTACGAACTATGGGGCGCAGACCCATCTTGTTTCTACTTAAACTTCTTGTTTTGACGAGATCTACGTAATTGCGGGGTCAAAACTTTGAACGCCTATATCTCACAAACTATAAGTCGTAGACCCACCATGTTTGTACTCAAACTTGATGTTTTGATGAGATCTATGTGATCACGGGGTCAAAACTTTAAACAGCTATATTTTACGAACTATGGGGCGCAGACCCATCTTGTTTCTTCTTAAACTTCTTGTTTTGGTGAGATCTACGTGATCGCTGGGTCAAAACTTTGAACGCCTATACCTCACGAACTATAAGTCGTAGACCCACCATGTTTGTACTCAAACTTGATGTTTTGATGTGATCTATGTGATCACGGGGTCAAAACTTTAAACGCCTACATCTTATAAACTATGGGGCGTAGACCCACCTTGTTTGTATTCTAACTTCTTGTTTTGACGAGATCTAGATCATAGACCCACCATGTTACTATGGAGTTAAAATTTTGAACGCCTATATCACACGAACTATGGGGCGCCGATCTACTTTGATTCTCTCTCACACTTTGTTACTCGTTCAAACAAGAGTTTGAGTACAAATAAGGTTGGTCTACGACCTATAGTTTGTGTGATATAGGCGTTCAAAGTTTTGACCCCGTGATCACATAGATCTCATCAAAACATCAAGTTTGAGTACAAACATGGTAGGTTTACGCCCTATAGTTCGTAAGTTATAGGAGCTCAAAGTTTTGACCCCGCGATCACGTAGATCTCGTCAAAACAAGAAGTTTAAGTAGAAACAAGCTGGGTCTGCGCCCCATAGTTCGTAAAATATAGCCGTTTAAAGTTTTGACCCCGTGATCACATAGATCTCATCAAAACATCAAGTATGAGTACAAACATGGTGGGTCTACTACTTATAGCTCGTGAGATATAGGCGTTAAAAGTTTTGACCCCGCCATCACGTAGATCTCGTCAAAACAAGAAGTTTCAGTACAAACAAGATGGGTCTGCGCCCCATAGTTCGTAAGATACAAGCGTTTAAAGTATTGACCCCGTGATCACATAGATCTCATCAAAACATCAAGTTTGAGTACAAACATGGTGGGTTTACGCCCTATAGTTCGTATGGTATAGGAGCTCAAGGTTTTGACCCCGCGATCACGTAGATCCCCCGAGATCTACGTGATGGCGGGGTCAAAACTTTTAACGCCTATATCTCACGAGCTATAAGTAGTAGACCCACCATGTTTGTACTCATACTTGATGTTTTGATGAGATCTATGTGATCACGGGGTCAAAACTTTAAACAGCTATATTTTACGAACTATGGGGCGCAGACCCATCTTGTTTCTTCTTAAACTTCTTGTTTTGGTGAGATCTACGTGATCGCTGGGTCAAAACTTTGAACGCCTATACCTCACGAACTATAAGTCGTAGACCCACCATGTTTGTACTCAAACTTGATGTTTTGATGTGATCTATGTGATCACGGGGTCAAAACTTTAAACGCCTACATCTTATAAACTATGGGGCGTAGACCCACCTTGTTTGTATTCTAACTTCTTGTTTTGACGAGATCTACGTCATCGCGGGGTCAAAACTTAGAACGCCTATGTCACACGAACTATAAGTCGTAATCGCATCTTGTTTGTACTCAAACTTCTTATTTTGATGAGATCTATGTGATCACGGGGTCAAAACTTTAAACGGCTATATTTTACGAACTATGGGGCGCAGATCCATCTTGTTTCTACTTAAACTTCTTGTTTTGACGAGATCTACGTGATCGCGGGGTCAAAACTTTGAACGCCTATACCTCACGAACTATAAGTCGTAGACCCACCATGTTTGTACTCAAACTTGATGTTTTGATGAGATCTATGTGATCACGGGGTCAAAACTTTAAACGGCTATATTTTACGAACTATGAGGCGCAGACCCAGCTTGTTTCTACTTAAACTTCTTGTTTTGACGAGATCTACGTGATCGCGGGGTCAAAACCTTGAGCTCCTATACCATACGAACTATAGGGCGTAAACCCACCATGTTTGTACTCAAACTTGATGTTTTGATGAGATCTATGTGATCACGGGGTCAATACTTTAAACGCTTGTATCTTACGAACTATGGGGCGCAGACCCATCTTGTTTGTACTGAAACTTCTTGTTTTGACGAGATCTACGTGATGGCGGGGTCAAAACTTTTAACGCCTATATCTCACGAGCTATAAGTAGTAGACCCACCATGTTTGTACTCATACTTGATGTTTTGATGAGATCTATGTGATCACGGGGTCAAAACTTTAAACGGCTATATTTTACGAACTATGGGGCGCAGACCCAGCTTGTTTCTACTTAAACTTCTTGTTTTGACGAGATCTACGTGATCGCGGGGTCAAAACTTTGAGCTCCTATAACTTACGAACTATAGGGCGTAAACCTACCATGTTTGTACTCAAACTTGATGTTTTGATGAGATCTATGTGATCACGGGGTCAAAACTTTGAACGCCTATATCACACAAACTATAGGTCGTAGACCAACCTTATTTGTACTCAAACTCTTGTTTGAACGAGTAACAAAGTGTGAGAGAGAATCAAAGTAGATCGGCGCCCCATAGTTCGTGTGATATAGGCGTTCAAAATTTTAACTCCATAGTAACATGGTGGGTCTATGCCATATAATATAATAATAATAATAATAATATCTTGGGACAACTCACACAACGCCATCTGATCCCAAACTAAGCAGAGCTTGTACTATGGAAACCAGACAACTGATAAACATATTTATTTATTTCTAAATACATACATATTATAGACATATAACACCCAGACACAGAATAAACCATCGTGCTCATCACACAAAGTTTTATCCTGGGTGGGGATGGAACCCACGACCTCTTGCGTAGCAGTCGGATACACTCCCACCGCGCCACAGATATTTAGTTCGTGTGATATAGGAGTTCAAAGTTTTGACCCTGCAATCACGTATCACGTAGATATAGTCAAAAAAAGAAGTTTGAGTACAAACAAGGTGGGTCTGTGCCCCATAGTTCGTAAGATATAGGTGTGCAAATTTTTGACCCTGTGATCACAGATCTCATCAAAACGAAAAGTTTTATTAAACAAGGTGGGTTTGCGCCCTATAGTTCGTAAGATATAGGGGTTCAAGGTTTTGACCTCGTGATCACATTGATCTTGTAGAAACCAGAAATTTGAGAACAAAAAGGTAGGTAGGTAGGTTTGCGCCCCATACTTCGTAAAATTTACACGTATAATAAATAAAAAAATAAATAATAAAAAAACAAAAACCCGCCTGCTTAAAAACACGGGGACCAAAATAATGTTGAATGTGTCTTTTTTTTAATTTATTTTTTATTTAATATGATTTAGAAACCTCATCATGATTTTAAAATACCTACACGATGATACCCCACATGCAAGGACCGTTCGAATATTCGTTGAAAGGGTTTTTGATAGGGTTTCTGGAGCGCTTAAGAAAATATACCCGTTAATACGGCTTACACCTTGAAAGGGGCCAATAATACCCCTTCCGAACGGCTTAAAATACCATGTAACACGGTTTGAACGAGTAAGAGCCTGTCCGGCGACATTGTAACATAAAATCTTAGTAATTGACTTAAGTTTGAAAATTGCATATCTACGACTGCACGTCTCGCGGGGCCTCTTTGATGCATTGATTTGTAAATATCAAATATTATCTCGGCGCAAGACCGACTGGTCGATCGAGTTCTTTTTCGGTCATTTCGATTTTGATGGATTTTAGTCCTGAGTTCTGCAGGACTGTGATTAGGCGCAGGACCAATTGGGGCGATCCTGCGCCTATTCCCTCTTCGGTCATGTCGATTGTAATGCATTTTCGTAGGTACTGTAGGACTATGATTAGGCGCAGGTCCGATTGGTCAATCATGCGCCTATTCCCTCTTCGGTCATGTCGATTGTAATGCATTTTCGTACTGCAGGACTGTGACTAGGCGCAGGACATGTCGATTGTAATGCATGAGCTGAGCAGGACTGTGGTACTAGGCGCAGTCTGTCTGTCTTTTAGATGCACATACTTGCACTTGCACCAATACTAGATAATGTATGGGACAATGTATAAAATCGCTGTTTGAGCGAATTTATAAAAAAGGGACACTGTTTTTTTATGAATTTGCTCATATCTCGAAAACAGTGCCTTCAATCAAAAAAATAATAAAAGTTAATACATTGTTCAGCTTTGATGCAAGTATTTTTCGATTTTTCGCATTAATGTCCTTTTTTTATAAATTTGCGCATAACTCGGAAACGAACCACACTGTTGGACCGAAAATGGCATAAACTCGTAGGTTGGGTAGATTGCTATCAACTCAAATATAAAAAACAATATAGTCTAGTCCCATTATAATTAGTATATTTACGTATTTACTATTTGTAAGATAACCTTGACCGATCCGAAAGTTAGTTCCTCGGGTAAACAATACGAAAAATAATAAAAAAGTAATGTCTATTAAAACTTAACATTATTATTACTTAACAATCAGGTTTTTAGTAGGCTCATTCAAATAGAAACAAATTTTAAGTTGTGTCGTATAACCGTTAGGGTAGTGTAGCAATGCGTCGGCATTACTGGTTTAAAAGCGCCCGACCGCCCGACTGGGTGTGTGTCAGGTCCGCGGGTGTACTATTTCAATCGGGATGAAAACTATCTTAAATAAACGTACTTATAATGTACTATTCAGTACCTATATTGAATTTTTTTGTACCTCGTTCAATACCTTGTAATCGCAATACGAAAGTGAGCCGCCATTCTGATATAAGGATGGCGGGAAACTCTAAATCAGTTAGTATATTTTGTTTTTATCACTACGAAACAAATGTACCTAAAATGTACTATTCAAATTATATACTGAATTTAATAGTAATTTGTTCAATACCTTATAATCACAATACGAAAGTAAGCCGCCATTCTGATATCAGGGTGGCGGGTAAACTCTAAAGATCTGAGTGTATTTTTATTGCAGGATTACCAAACAAATGTACCTAGGTAGTACCTCATCATATCAAAAACATAGCCACGTACATTTAGTAGTTTACGAGAAATTATTGAAATGAAAAGACTAGGACTTTATAAAAAACCACAGTAAAATGTTTAAACTCTTGTATTTTTAGACTATCAATAATCATCCTTATTACAATATAATATAAAAAAACACTGATATGATGAACCCAACTAATTTTATTTCTCATTTTTTACCATATAAAATGCATTGAGCAATTATGTATTTACTGCTTTTAAACTTTCTGGTATTCAAATCATCATAACAAGTCCACTTGTTCTGTCTAAAGCAATGTGCTTTGTAGTGACCAATGCTATCAAGACTAGGATTTTGGCCGGGCGATACGTACTCAATAATTCCTATTAAGCTATAGGTGTTACAATTAAGTGTTAAACTGAGGGGTATATCTTCAAAAAAAATCTTGTCAGTTTGATTCAATTCAAAATATATCATATTGTGTAATGTATACAGGAACGTTCTAACTCCTGTGCAGCCATTGCGACGACATACAACCATGTTGGTGTCATCACATAACGTAGATTGAGCTGAATCTTGTAATCGACTAATATCTTTGCTTTTACTGGTATCAAGCGGAAGAAAAGCAACCTTTCTCTGCACATTTTTCACTGCACAGGATGCGTTTGTACAAGTTTCTTTGATATCTGTACTATAGGTAAAATCAATTAAAATGTGTTCGAAGATGTATGTCACACTGCAATTACAACATATTTCGGTGGTATTAGCCGAAACCTCCTTTTTAAAATGTGTCTCTAAAAGAAGAACGGACATTTGTGACCCAGGCCCGACAGAAACGAAACATATCTCATTTTTTTTGGTATATTGTGTATTGTTAAATCACATATATTTTATATTTGAAATCAATGGCTAACACCAAAAAATATTGCTATATGTTTTTGTTTAGGCGATAAACTAAAAAAATCATAAACGCCTATTACGTATAAATATCATGTATGTATGTAATTAAATGACGATACAATAGCTATGGTATGTATCTAGGTGTTCTGGAGATGATATAATTAAACTTTTAATACAACAGCCAACCTAGGATTCATTGATATCATGGTAGTTTTCAATTATTCAGTGGCATCTATCAATTGGCGGTGGAGGAGGCCTATGTTCTGTAGTCGACAGCTATGGGTTGAAAGGACAATGATTTTGGGTTTCAGGATTGAAACTAATGAAATAAAACTAATAGGTATATCGATATAACGTTTTATTGAGTTTCTATATCTCTTACAACATTATCCATACCCATTGCTGGGTGGTCAAAGTGATCTCGATGTCTAGCCCACCCTAAGTAATATACAACACTAATGACGTGTGCGCAACTTCCCAATGTCCTTTTACCATGCAAGCATGAGCAGTAATATTCCGTTATTGCGTTTATTCCATTTAGATTCTCATCAAACATAATATAAGTATAATATACTTTTGTCGTAACGTGTCGCGAATGAATTCTGCACCTGATTAAAGTATTATTGTTTCTGCCCTCTATTGCCGCTGGATGTATATATACTTCCATATTATATACTTCCGTGGCTTTCAAATGCTCACTGCAATACGACCGTGCTAACTTCACGTGATAGGTGCCGATTGAGAATTTAATTAACTCTTCAATTGTTAATTGTGGAAAATGTTCAATATCTGGATCATTTCCAGTCATCCTGTGAAACGACACTCTTTGTCGGTTTAGATTATTTTCCTCCACATACTCAGATAATAGATTGGGGCGTTGTATATTTTGATTAATTATTTCAATGAAATCTTCTGTGTATGGACTGTCTCCGTAAGGTTCTTGAAAATAATTAATTAAAGCTGCAGCAATTTTAAAATCTTCAAATATATGCGGTATAATACTCTGTTTCTAAAAATTTTGAAGTCGCGTTTAAATCTCCCGTTTATAGTTTCCACGACCCATCGCACCATTGTAATGAGTCGTGATTTATTAACTTGTCCGGTGCTTAATTGCGTGTCTTGTGGTCGTTTGCTTGGCGGTATGTGTGCGACATAGCCATATGTTTCTATTAAAGGAATTGAATCCCGAAAGCCTCGATCCAAAATAAATGAGTCTCCTTCATGGAAAAAAAAGTGGAACGGTCCGTCTTCATTGGGTCCATCATGGTTTTGCAATAACATTTTCATTATATCAGCATCGGTTGTCCGTGCAGAGTACGGACCTATTACATCCAAAATGTATCCATCCGCGCACACGATCATGAACGGTTTTATTAAGTTTTTATACTTATGAAGGCTATAACTGCGGCGTTGAAATAAAAAGTTAGAACTTTTTTCTATATATAAGTAGGTTCCATCGAATATAACGATCGCTTTTGGTGACTCATCGTTACCAAATAAAACATTTGGTAAAACCCGGTTGCGGGCTATCACTTCGTCCCTGGTTATATGGTCTAAGCCAAGGTGCAATGGAACAAAGTCAGTAGTGAGACACTGCCTGACTTTTTTAATTTTTCTTGCAATAGTTCGCTCGGATATATTAAAAAGTGAAGCTAATCTATTATTCGGCTCCCCTGATCGAATTTTGCACAAGTATATAGCCAAGTCATTTTGTGGAGTATTTGAGGACCGATTAAGGCTTGGTATTTGACTCAGCAAATCGTTAAACGTGGTTCTGTTTCTTCCGGTCTAAAAGCTTAACTCGTCGTCAGAAACGTCATCTACATTGAACTGTGACCTTTGTTCCAAAGCTTGAGTATACATGTTTATAATGTCACTAATACTCTCGGCATTCAAGTCGGTCATTTGATTTGTTATATTTTCTGGTATCTCTTCTATCGCCATGTGTAGTAAATGCCTTTGGCAAATGCGGGCAAGATTTGGTACATAAAAGTGATAATAGCTAAGGAGTTGTACCGTCACCGAAGTAGGCACATGACGCAGAGAACTGTTGTTGCAGTTGTCAATTAAACATCGCCGAGCCGTATTCGGTGCACGTCTAATGCCTTGTACATTTACAACAGCAGCTGGTAGGACAGGAGCTGCTGGGGCTTGTCGCTCTTGATTAATGGCAGCGTCGATTCTATGGCGACACGAGTGGCAAATCGACCGAGTCCCATCAAAAGCTACTCGTATCTGTAACAATATATGATATAGGATATAATATATAAAAGAATGTCGTGTTAGTTACACTATTTATAACTCGAGAACGGCTGTACCGATATGGATGAAAATTGGTGAGGAGGTAGCTTAGAGCCAGGAGACCGTTTATTCCGTTCGGTGGTATTAAATAAAAATTGGAATAACAAAACTTGCTCATGGAATGTCAAATCTTTCCCGATAAAGCCGTAATGTTTAATATAATAATGGATCGCTAAATATGTTGCTAAGCGCAAATCTCGAGAGCAGCTGAACCGATTTTGCTTTATTTTTTTACTGTTAAGCTGCGGGACGAAGTTCGCCGGGACAGCTAGTATGATATAGAGTAAACGGACTGTATAACGCGTCATGTTGTCTATTTTCCAAATAAAAAACTATGAACACCTTATAAGACACGTTTTTGTCTTGCGAAATGCTTTAATTACAAATATCAACTACAAGTAATAAAAATGAAATACATACTTCACCGCCAACGATGCGTAATAGTTCCTCTACGAAATCTCTTCGTGTTTCCAGTAATCGTTCATTGAGAACGTATGGACGACGACGACGAAGTGTACGTTCACACGCAGCACAATTATTAATATTGTCAGACATATCAACGAACCACTCACAATGCAAAAATCAAGTCCAGTAAAGAGAAAGCCAAAAATCGTCGCAAAAATGTAGCCTTGAAAACAAAAACGCACAGATCACAACACAGAACACAAAGGGACTGCACCGGCCGCTGCGTTGCGTCGGCGCACCCGGCGACTGACCTCTCCCCGTCCCGCCCCGCCATTGTTGTTTTAAGGAAAGAGAGAGACAGCATGATTAGTTTCTGTCACCACCAAGCTACCTGTGCCGTTATGATAGCATGCAGGCACTACGTGACCTTTTTTGTACATTTAACCGAATATTATTCAATAAATCATCAAATGCCACGATTTTGATAAATCCTATAATCTAAATACAACCCATAGCTATTATATCGACATTTAATTACACGAATATACAACAAATACGAATTTTAAGATAATATATAGACGTTTAGTATTTTTTTAGTGTATCGCCTGAACAAAAACATACAGCAATATTTTTTGGTGTTAGCCATTGATTTCGCATATAAAATATATGTCATTTATCAATACACAATATATAAAAAAAAATGAGATATGTTTCGTTTCTGTCGGGCCTGGGTTTTTTTTATATGGGGCGTGCCGGTTCTTCTTTGAGCACGCTTGGTGTAGAGTTCCTGTTTCGTTTTGCTGTCATCAAGCATACTTTTAATGAATTGACAAAAACTGTTATTACTATTAAGTACAGTAGTGCTTAGGGTGAAATTCTCAGCACAAGCCCATGCGATCACTTGTGAAACAGCATCAAAAGCGCATGTGTTCGATACAAATATTTTTTTTATACCAGTCTTTGTCTTATTACCATTCAGCAATAGTGGAATATTTTTTGTTATTTGATTTATTTTGGTTTTTATTTTTGGCTCAGTTTTGTGACCCAAGCCTCTCCAATTTTCAATAAGTGTTGGCGAGTCTTTAAAAGTAGATTCATCTGTAAAATCTTTTTTATTTTTGGTTAATTTCCGTCGTTTCTGTTTTTCTTTTTTTGTTTTCACATCTTGAGGATCTTCTGCTTTAATAATAGCGGTTTTTAATTCCCCAGCAATAAACTCAGCATGTTGTGTGAGAAATTTGTCAATCCTTAGCCGATTATCTTTTGTGATGATTTTACAGAGACACTTTTTTATAGTTTTGAAAGTGCTCTCGACATTTGACGATGAAGGTCTTTTAATATTGGTGTTGTATACTGGTACCATTATATTCGACCAAAGTGGTAACTGGCTAACTAGTCTTGTTAGTGTCGGTATGAGTGATGGCATATAGTATAGATTTTCATGTGTTCTATCATCATCTTCAGTTAACGAGACAAGTAAATGTTCTTTATCTATATGTTGGCTATACCACCGTGGTATGTTAGAAATTTCTTTGTCATACTTTGGGGATCCTGTTTTGGCCTCATCAAAAAATGATTCCATGTTATTTATTCTTTCATCCGCCTGATTACTATCTGCTTCAAAATTATTGGCTTGAGTGTCAACTAAAAATTTATTGAGTCTCAATTTAGATGACATGCATCTTGTGTCAGGACCGTCGTATTTATTGAGACACAAAGTTATTATGTCTGAAATAACTTGCTTTAAAACACCGTAATTTTCAAGTGACATGATTCCAAGAAGACAGCGACGATAATATGTAGTTACCCTGTCGTCCACATTTTGGAAACAATTTAAATTATACAATAACTTCACAAAATGGCTGACATCTATGCGAATATAGGTCTCGTTCGGTGTCTGAGAACATTCCTCCAATTTGTTATAAGAAGATATTACATAATTTTTAGTGGACATGGAGTTGGTAAATGCTTTAACAGCTGCTCCTATTAAAGCTGCCGAGTCATCCAGTATCACTTCGTGAGGAGGGTTTTTTTTAGCAACCCAGGCTTCCATCCATTTTGATATGGTCTCCATGTGATGACTTTCGGACATCATCTGTGTTATGGGCACACTCTTGCTGTTGTTGTCGTCATACATTACACCACAATACAAAAATATATGATTTGTTATAATCATTGTGTTACTCGGACCAACGCCTTTAAATAGACTACCAGTGGCGTCAAAACTCATAATGACTCTATTGCATTTTGAATATTTTGTATAATGCGCATCTTGAATTGGCGACCAATAATAGAGGTAAAAAGGATATAAAGAAATGTGCTTGATTATATCACGGTATGGATCTTTTTTTGTCATAATCCATAATGCTAAAACTGGATTGGGGTGATAATAATTGATACTATTATATTCACATTTTATTTGTCTCAAACATCCTGCTGTAGGTAGGGTAAGGAGGGGGAATGGCGTTCACTTAAGGCAAACATGGTGTATTTTTTAAATTATTTATTATAAATCAAAATTAACAAAAGTAACAAAGTCTTTAATTATCGAGTAATCAACTATTTAACAATAAAAACATATATCTTTGACCTAATAGTTGTAGGAAAACATTATAAAAAAAACATGTTTGAGCGGCATTGCCCCTGACTTTGGGTAATGCCGCTCAGGGCCAGGGTAATGCCGCTCTAACATGTTTTTTTTTAATATAACAAGTAAGATACATTTTAATAAGAAATATTAATGAGATCAACCTTATACAATAAAAGTAAAGTCTAGAATCACAAATTAGCATCAATTATTTGTATGTAAGATTAGCCTTTTTCAGTTTAACATAATAAAGTCTTAGATATCAAATCAACTTCAATTATTATAATATAATAACAAGACAATAACAATTATTAGAGGTAAGACTAATTAAAAATCGTAATATTTTATTTTTGGAAACATAAATCACAGATGTATCCGTTTGGCGAATCCCACCCTGAACATATAGCATGAGCCCACAATCCGCAGATGGTGCAGCGATACCACAACTCGTTATTTTTACCAAATTCTTCACAAATAATACATTTGTTATAATTTTGATCGTCCACATTAATTTCGTCATCACTGTCATCGTCGCAAAAGTACTCTTCATCTTCACTCTCTGAAGAACTATCTTGTAAAATTTTCCTCTTGTAAGGTTTTTGTTTCATATGTTTGTTCTTCTTTTCTTTGACAACTTTTTTTGGTTTTGATTTATTATCTTCTCCAGTCTTCTTGAGTTTCGCTATTTTTTTCTTTTCTTTATCCTCTAAAATAACTTTCATAGGAGTCGCAGTTAAAATGGTAGCATGTTGTTTTCTCTTTCTTTGACCTGGCTTAGATGATGCTGCAATAGTTGGTGTCGTTGCTATAGCAGCAAAAGATACCGGAGTATTTTGATCATCAACAAGTTCTTGATTACAAGCAACTGCTAAAACAGATTCAGAGCATTGTTCCTTATTTGATGGACCTGCCAAAGGAGACGTATGTCCTGAAATTATGGCCATACCATCAGACTGCGCAACTTCAAAATTCTGAACGTTTGGGTCTTGATTTTCGGTGATTACTTCCGATTCTTGAGCCATCAGCGACGCTGCCATAAAATCTTGATCAGTAAAAACATTCGGATTCAATGGGTAAATTCCCGTGGCTCGAAATCCAGATTCTGCTTTACTTATATTCGCAACTTGTACGTATGCTTTATTGAAAAGACCTGCAACATCGTAGGGAGTTATTTTAGACATTAAATGTGTCTTCATGTGCCTGTTGCATTCATGCCTATAAGCAGCTTTCAGCGGCCCATAAAAAGATACATCCAACGGCTGTGTTCTATGAGAACTGTGTGGTGGAATGGAAAGCATTGTGATGTGGTTTTCTTTGCAAAAAGTAAAAGCTTGAAGGGAAATGTGACTGCTGTGATTATCTAGAATTAACAACACAGGTGATTCTTGGGTAGGTTTGGAAAATGCTGCGAAATGTTTGAGCCAAGTGACAAATAAATCTTCGTTTATCCAGCCATTTTTAGAGTTGGTGTATAATGCACTAGCTGGTCCATCTTTTTCTAATAAAGGTGTCATTCGCTGTCTGGCAAAAATAAACATAGGCGGTATGAAGTTTCCGGCTGCACTCATCGCACACATAACTGTTATGTTGCTTCCTCGTTCGCCGCTTGTGACAGATCCGACTCTTCTTTGTCCTTTTTCGGCAAGCACTTTTCCTGGGTCTGTTACCGTGGTTATACCAGTTTCGTCAGCATTGTAAATATTGTTGGGAATAAACTTATGTTTTTCCATTAAGTCGCCAAGTTTATCATAGAAATGTGTTATTTCTTGTTTGTTAAAAGCAGAAATTCTATTTAAGCTTGTCGCTTCAGCTTTGCGTATAGAAACTGAAGGATTGCGTTTCATAAAAGCGTGAACCCAATCCAATCCAGCTGTTTTGCTACTTTGATCAAAATTGTTTTTAATATTGTTGAGCTCAGCATATTTATAAACAAGTTTACGCAAATCTGCGACACTAAGTCCATAATATAGCGAACCCAGCAACTTAACTTGTTCAGCGATTTCGGTTTCTTGCTGTTGGGTAAAAACGGGCTTGCGACCTAGCCTTGGGTTGTTCATGTTTTCATTTTTTAGTCGATCTCTCAAGGTAGTAAATGGAATGTTATATTGTTTTGCGGCTTTTCTTTTGGACATACCTCCTTCAATCGCAGTTCTAGCAGACAGAAGGTCTTCTTCGGTCCAAGCCGCTTTAGCGGTGGTCCTTTGACGATTTCTTGGCATATCTACAACAATAAAGAAAAATTGACACTATGGGGTAATAGCGTTCAGCTGAGCGGTATAACCCCAAACGGCCATTTTGTAATAATTTTGAAATTAAAAATCAAATCATACACAATTATTGAAAATTGATTGCATTATCACAAAACTGAATAGTTTTAGTGTCAGGAAAGTAAAACTAAAAACTAAATAACTATTCAAATTTTTAACTTACCGACAAAAAACACGTAACCAAAAATTAGATCAGCGCGGCCGCAAACAAAGAAACGCACTTCACGGACAAATGACGCGAGCTGACTGTCCGCTTGCATCGCTGTCTGTTTAAGGCCCCCTTCCCCCGCGCTTCTCGCGGCGTGGCGTATTCCTATATTCCATTTTGACAGAGTTACAGAGGTGAGCGCCATTACCCAGTGAGCGCTATTCCCCCTCCCTACCCTAAATGTGGCGGTTCTAGGTCACCATCATCCATAGTGGAACTCACAAGTTTATTGCGAAACACGATCGGAGATTCATGTTTTAGTTCATCCCCGATTTCCCTTCGTTTTGCTGGCGATAGTTTAATCTTTTTTTTCGGATTGTGGTGGAATTCTTCATCATAATCTAGGATGATACCTTCGCAGGAAGCAATTTTCTCCGTAGGATAATTAATGACAATTTTGATTTCTGCACTACACTGACTACATGATCCGTAGCATATTACTCTTTCACCGTATTTGACCGAATGACTCTTGAACGTCCAAGTACAAGGTAATCTCGTTTTATTCCAAACCTCTTCCCGAAGTAGGTGAGCCCATTCATGCTTGCGTAATACTAATTTTTTTTGATATTGAGATGTGGATTTTATTTTTGTTCTTATTGTGTGCTTTGTCATTGGTTGAATTCTTTCCCACGTGTATATATCTATGTTAAAAGAAAATACCTTTGAACTTCGGGATTTGTTTTCTTCATAATCTTCATTATAATCTTCGGTATCTGTTTCTTCCCTTGAATCATCACTGTCTGTGACGGACGACTTGTTGTTATCACTTTCTTGGCCGAAAAAGAAGCAGTAATTTCTTTTCAAAGAAATAAAAAGAGCCTTTTCGGTCATTTTATGTTGTAACTCCTCACTAATATTTGCAAAAATTGAATCACACGGTGAAGGTAAATTATCTTTATTTTTGAAGTAGTCTTTATACCTTAGAAACACTTTTTTCTGTTCTTCAATTTGTACAACACTCTGTTTTCCACGCCTCATTTTGGGATATTTAATTACTATTTTAAATTATTAACGAGAAAAATTAATAACATAAAATCAAGAAACCTTCGTGTCAAAAGTTTTAATGCAATATAAATTTTTATGTACCTACCCTCATTATAACTTGATATGAAATTCTAATTGTGTGGAATGATTGAAACTATCTTAATAATAAACGCTAATAAATAAAATTGAATAAAATAATATTGTCAGTCGAGGAACATTTTATAATTAGTAAGAAATAAGTATCTAATAATAGCGCAGACAATATAATATACAATGGTTTCCTCAACATTCATATGTCAATCGCCTGTAATTTATCGATTAACAAAATTAAGAAGTCAAAATTGCTATATAAAAAATTGTAGGCGCTTTATAAAATAAGAAAAATTATGAAAATAAATCTGAAAAGTTTAAGGTATAATTTTTTCTATGTTTGTTATTGACGTGTGCATGTATGTGATATATATAATATTCATTCTAGGTAGGGTAGGCAGAGACCACAGCCTTCCACTTGCTACAATCCTGACATACTTACTATCCTTGCTTTCTCTACTCTCATCAATCTTTTTATACATGCATTTATACTGCATAATTATATATTCATGTTTTAGCTTTTAGCGCGATGCAAAGTTTATAAAGTCCTAGTCTTTTCATTTCAATAATTTCTCGTAAACTACTAAATGTACGTGGCTATTTTTTTGATATGATGAGGTACTACCTAGGTACATTTGTTTGGTAATCCTGCAATAAAAATACTCTCAGATCTTTAGAGTTTACCCGCCACCCTGATATCAGAATGGCGGCTCACTTTCGTATTGTGATTATAAGGTATTGAACAAATTACTATTAAATTCAGTATATAATTTGAATAGTACATTTTAGGTACATTTGTTTCGTAGTGATAAAAACAAAATATACTAACTGATTTAGAGTTTCCCGCCATCCTTATATCAGAATGGCGGCTCACTTTCGTATTGCGATTACAAGGTATTGAACGAGGTACAAAAAAATTCAATATAGGTACTGAATAGTACATTATAAGTACGTTTATTTAAGATAGTTTTCATCCCGATTGAAATAGTACACCCGCGGACCTGACACACACCCGACTGGCCCTACCGACAGCGGTATAAAATAACGACACTACAGAAGGCATGATTCATACAATGCATGCTTTACGTACTTTAGACTGCATAGACATCGTTCACGGGCATTGCTTTTTTGGAATATTATTATATAATTGGCTAACCGTGCATTCGTCTAAGTTATTTTCGGTTACTTTGTAATATAGGTATGGCATTCAATATAAATTAATTCATTATTAGCTTTAGCAACCATATCTAAAACAAACTACAAAAAGGTGTGTTTTACTTATTGTATAACCCAAAGTTTATTGACTTAGCGCGACCGCCCGCCCGCGCGTCTACTGTAGGTATAAATAATGAAATAAAATATTATGAGCTAACTTTCTCTAGTCTCGGCATTTTGTGACATCGGTCGGTACATTTGATCGGAAGCCGGCGTCTTTGAAAACACCGCTGGCACGTGTAAGTACGTACCTATTTATAACCTGACCTTGATAATTATTTTTAAAATGCATTTTTATTTCAACTAATTTGTTTCGTTCGCAAAAACATGGACTTCGGCTGTCCGGTTGGTTTTGGTAATTTGAAGAAGGATTTGACGCAGGATCGATGTGTCATAAATGTGTCAATCTATACTAATATTATAAAGCGGAAGAGTTTGTTTGTTTGTTTAAACGCGCTAATCTCAGGAACTACTGGTCCGATTTGAAAAAATCTTTTTTTGTTGGATAGCCCATTTATCGAGGAAGGCTATAGGCTATATAACATCGCGCTACGACTAATAGGAGCGAAGAAGCGACGAGAAGTGTTTCAAAAACGGGGAAAAATTACGCATACGAAGTTGCGCGGGACAGCTAGTAAATCATAAAATTTGAGTGGGACAAGGCGCAGGATCGACGAGTAGTCTTGTCCCTAGTTATAGCCCGATAGAAGTTAATGGAGTCATAGGGCAGAAACCCATCAAAACCGACACCACCGACGAGCGACTAGGCGCAAGACCAACGAGTCAGTCTTGAGTCTTTGTTTAGTAGTTTGTTGACTTTAATTTTTTTCTTTATCACAAATTGGCGTCTGGCTGTCGCCATTTTGAATTTCGATTGCTGTCATGTCTTTACAAGATTAATACGAATCGATCGACGTATGAATCATCAAAATTGATCAAAATCACATACATACATACATACACGTCAAACACATTACCCTCCCTAGTCGGGTAAACATACACATTCAATAGCGGGTCCTGCCTAAGGCGTTGAGGGGAAGTGTATGATTATGTACTTATTAACCCCCTCCCCCCCCCCCCTCGCCACATCGCGTGAACTAACTTACTCTTAGCCGGTGTTACCCCCTCCCCCTAGAACAAGACGGGCAATGGAACAGGAGTCTATTTCTTTTATGGGGTTTAAAAGCCTCCAATTCTTTTATCTCTAGTTGTAATTTACTACAACTTTATGTCACTCTTCTCTTCTCGTCGAAAAATAAGTAAAATATATCAACAAAATGAGTCAGGTCAGAATCGGAATTCCCAAATAGTGCCATCTATTGTTCGCCACATCGCGTGAACTAACTTACTCTTAGCCGGTGTTACCCCCTCCCCCTAGAACAAGACGGGCAATGGAACAGGAGTCTATTTCTTTTATGGGGTTTAAAAGCCTCCAATTCTTTTATCTCTAGTTGTAATTTACTACAACTTTATGTCACTCTTCTCTTCTCGTCGAAAAATAAGTAAAATATATCAACAAAATGAGTCAGGTCAGAATCGGAATTCCCAAATAGTGCCATCTATTGTTAGATTGAACCAGTTTAATGTTTAAGTTGTGCCTATCACAACGTAGTACAAATAAATTTCCGCTAGAGTTATGACTTCATTAGAAACTTTGTAAAGTTATGGAAATTTGATTTAGGAACCTATTATTTTACAACCCCTTGTATAGCTTAATAATAAAAATAAAAAAATACACATTTCTAGTACCTATCTTCTGATATTCCAAGTTTTAAAAAACTTCAATATCAAATCGATACTTATAACGCCATCTGTTGATATTTATTTGACCTACATTTCTGTTTCTTCGTGATGAGACCCCGTGGTATAAGTAACTATTTTGTATATTAAATACTAGTCATTAAATAATAGTTTATTAGAATCGCACGTATTGTTTGAAAGTTATTTGTACCGTAATTAATAATGCCGAAGTACCTATGATATGCTGCCTCTGTGGCGCGGTGGGAGTGTGTCCGACTGCTACGCAAGAGGTCGTGGGTTCGATTCCCACACGGGACACCACTTTGTGTGATCCACAAATTGTTGTCTCGAGTCTGGGTGTACTTTGTGTCCGTGACTTGTATGTTTGTAAAGTCCCCCGCGACACAGGGCTTGTACCCTAGTGCGGGAGTCGTGTTTAAAAAAAAAAAAAAAAAAAATATTTTGCTCTGTGTATGATTTGAGAACATTCCAATTTTCCATCGAAAGATAATACTATACTGTGCTTCTACGGTTTACATGAACATACCTGGTGTATAGAGCTAAAAGCCACACTACATTTTTTTATTCACTTATGATTCTCTTGAAGCAAAAGCTACACTCTTGTGATATTGAGTCGTTGACGTGATTCTACAATTAGGTACTTACAGTGCGATCAACGTAACTTGACCGGATTGAAGTTAGGTTTTTATCACTTTCGCGCATGTCATAGAGATGCGACCCTAAAATTACTAACGAAAACGATTAATTATGTTTAATCGATAAAAAATACTAACAACATTTTAATTCAAAAATATAAAAACACTATTTAAATGAGTTCATAAAAGTTTAAATTTAGAACAGTTACAGTAAATACTAAAGAAACTTTGTAAAACAATTTCTTTACGAAAATAATCACAAAAAAACATGAGTTAGTAATACTAATTATGACAATGTGATGCGTAATCGCATCTCTAATTCTCTTGGTTTAGTTACCGCCCCCGCCCCCCGCTTCCTGTCACCATTTACTTCCAAAAAATGCATCTGCGCAACCACTTGTTGCCTACTTCAGTCCGGCCTAGTTACGTTGATCGTACTGTACGTGCTTAGTATAATCATGATCTACGGCAAAAATACAAGAAAGTGCCTGGTTTAGAACAGAAAATGTTAGTTAAGTACCTCGTTTCTCCAAAATTGCTGCCTACATTATGAAAATATATATTATATTACGGGTCGTAAACGCGTGAATAATTTAAGGTAAAAAGGCCGTGGTCACAGGTGGACACGGGTGACCACGGCCGTTGCAATACGGTCGAAACGTCGGGCAATAAACAAGGTATCTTTACCTTAAATTATTTACGGGATTAAAACCCGTAATATATATATTTTCATAATTGGTAACTACTGTCAATCGTTTGTAATTTATAAAAGAATTCTCAACAATATTCAATCGTATTGTATGTAATCCAAATGCACAGTATTTACAAGTAATAAGCCATTTCCTGCAGATAATTGCTAAGATTGTTATTGCGTATTGGTAACTTAGGAATTCCACTTTCTAGTGTTAAATGTAAATATAGTTTATACTAATGTTGTTCATCCCATCGCGTCGTGATAGTTAAATAAGAGAACGAATTCTGGATTTATTTGGACCTAAAAATTATCTACTATATCCAGGATCCAGAAAAAAAAATCTGGGGCACAAGAGGCAAATGGCAGTGTAATTCTAGCATGCCAACAACGGGGAGGGGAGGGGGTGCATTTAATTTCAATTAATAATAATAATAATAATTATTATTATTATTATTAATTTCGCCCTACATCGGTCAAGTGTGAGCTGCACGACGAAGGAGGGGTGGGTGCCCCAAAAGAAATACCGCCTGGGGGGAAGTAACGTCGATAACGAAGAAAGACGATACAATTACTTTAATATGGCATTGAGTAGCACATTATTCTCATCACACTACTATTACACAATGTAATAGAGCTGATAGTAAACTATTGTGTGAACGCCTCAACAATTAACGGCCCTGCATCGGGGCAAAATATATATTCTTAAAAAATAATATAGAATAACAAAAAAATTAAACATTTTGAAGTTGATGCCGAATAAAACATAAAAACTACTATTTCATGGCACCAACTTTAAAATGTTTTTTGTTATGCGATATTATTTTTACTTTTTAGTTGCCTTGTAATTATTTTTAAAGTCGGTAATATTTTTTTGTAAAAAAGTTTTTTGTGTTTATTATAATAACGGCTTCAGACGATTATTGGGGCTGCCCCGCTTCTGTAGCGCATCGTGGATAATTTCTAAAGCCCAAATAGATGACTTCTATCCTTATACTTATACTAGCTGTCCCGCGCAACTTCGTATGCGTAAATTTTCCCCGTTTTTGCAACATTTCTCGTCGCTGCTCCGCTCCTATTAGTCGTAGCGCGATGTTATATAGCCTATAGCCTTCCTCGATAAATGGGCTATCCAACAAAAAAAGATTTTTTCAAATCGGACCAGTAGATCCTGAGATTAGCGCGTTTAAACAAACAAACAAACAAACAATCAAACAAACAAACTCCTTCGCTTTATAATATTAGTATAGATATCCATATGCTACTGCAATAGCTGATAGCTATTGCAGTAGCATATGGAGACACTGGCTAACTGTTCAAGAGCCAGTAACCAGCATAGTCTCCATAAGATGTCTTATTTTTCTCTATAAAAGATAACTAGCAATGTGAAATTGTGGGTCCCACATTACTAGCAATTCTGTTAACCCCTCCAGCTAAGCTGCGGCTTGTGTTAAGCGCAGGCCACACCGCCAGCTGACGGACGGAGCGGGTGGAGCGGACGACATCGTTTCACCTCTTTTCATACTTGGGTTTACACCGCCAACTAACGAGCTAAGCTAGGTCAGTGATGCGAGCGACGTGAGCGAAGCCAACGAAAGTCCAGCGAAGCTCCTCGTTCACCTCGTTTCGCCTGCTCCGCTAGATTTGTTAGCTTCGCTAGCTTTTTTACATTATACAAACAAGGAAATTGTTGGACACTCGCGATAAATTCTTCCATGATGCTTACAACAATGACGTGCACTATGCAACTGCGCAGTGCACTGACAGGACAGAACGCTATCCTTTCGCTCTCCCTTCCGCATCCCCGCCCGCTCCGTCCGTTCCGTTCGCTCCGCCCCCTTCGTCAGCTCAGCCTGCCAGTTTTCGGTGTGAACCCTAAGTTTGGCTCGCCAATATTTCGCGTAGTTTCACCCGCCCGCTTCGCCCGCTCCGTCCGTCAGCTGGCGGTGTGGCCTGCGCTTTAGCAGTAGGTTCACGTCGTCGGTAGTATAATTGGTAGAATTATCAGTTTTTTAAAGTTGTTTTTATATAAGTACCTACCTAACTATATGTTCCTAAATCCGGAATGATATATAAATGTATTATTATTTACTTTTTACTGCGGTAAATAATTATGTAGGAACCGTTACAGAATTGCAGGCTAGTTGTAGTTTGCATGTTTGCACGTAAACATTCATAACAGCAATAATAGCTCATTTGCTTCGGTCTGGGCTTACCTACCTACAGCGCTTGTTATCTTTCACTGCTCCTTATGAATTCAGAACATGTATCTATGCATACCGTTAGCTCTTTGATTCCCAGAAGGGCAGTGCCGCCGAGTAGGTACCTATACCTACCTAGGTGCTAATTATGGTGCACTTCATGGTTACTATAGGTAGGTAAGGAGAAACGTTTTATAAGGGGGACATAACTTTTGAAAAGTGAAGAGTTGTAAATAACAGTTCAAAAACTCTATATAGTTGCGGTTAGGGGCGAAAGGTTAGTATGTTCTTGACTTAATTCGATACAAAAAAGATATCTTGCTGAGCAAGGTTCCTCCTTGTGCCTATTATATTAAGCAGGTAGCTAGAATTCAAGAGGGAGGTGGAAATAATTGATTATATTCTATGGACCCACCTCCACCACATCTTTATCTCTCCACTGGCATGTAGGTCTAGTTGACTGCTAAGCCGAAGGTCGTGGGTTCGATCCCCACCCAGAATAAAACTTTGTGTGATGAGCACGATGGTTTATTCTGTGTCTGGGTGTTATTTATCTATGATATATAATATCAATCAATCAATTATATATAATAATATGTAGGTATGTGTTTAGAAATATTTAAATTGAAGACTAGGACCCATTTGAAAACCAGCGCCAGGTGCATAGATGCGCCCGGCATCAAGCTGAACTGGTTTCCAATTTTGGTGTAGCCAGAGACGCCCATTTACTGTGTAATAATTTAAGTGTTTATTAATTATGGTTACTATTGATTACTTTTATTATTAATTGTACCTATTATTATTATTTTGCTATTGTTATTATTACTATTATTCTATGTTTATTATTATATTACAATTCTGTTATGTTTCTTCTGCCTGTCCCGTATGTTTTGTACCGAAATAAATGTATTTTCTTTCTTTCTTTCTAAGTTGTTTTTCAGTTGTCTGGTTGCCATAGTACAAGTTCTGCTTAGTTTGGGATCAGATGACGTAGTGTGAGTTGTCCCAAGATATTATTATTACTATCCCTTCCATGGTATAGTTAGTGATAGGTACTTAAAGATAATGGTAAACAAAATGCCAACTACATATTTAGTTAGCTGGTCCAAAATAATAATAACTGCTGTGAGAAAACGTGGAGAGTGTTTTAATTTTGTTTTTGTGTTCTTTTCTTGTTAGGGGTAGATTACGCGAAACAGGGTTCAGCTCTCTCAAAAATGTATATAAAAAACCTAAATATAAGGACACGAAAAAAAATGTGTCACTAGTCAAAGAGTTTTAAGGATATGTCTTAATATCATCCCGCAAATAAACCTTGAAGTTGCGGAAAAATGCAAAAACGAGCATTTTCGTATTGTCATAGTCATGGCGTTCGTAATCTTACATATGGACGAATGAATATTTTACTTTATTTTGACCTGCGCTCCTGCGCACTGTCAAGTAATGGTTGTGTGCGGAAGAGCGAGGCCGGCGACCGTGTCGCTGTGTACGTAGCGCTAAATAAATAATTCTCTCAGTGTAATGCCCCCTTAATCTGTATAGGTACCTACTAGGTATGTATTGGTATTTTCTTTAAATTATTTGATCTCCTGCTGCAGCGCCATCTCAATTTAAAGCATTTCAACTGATCCTTTTTAATACATAGACATTGTTCGCTTAACGTCTACTCTCCATAATTATGACTAAACTACAGGTATTTTAGACTTTGAAATGTTGTTAGGTTTGTCATGTTCACCCTGACACCCTTTATGTGATAGCTACCTACCTACACGTTTCAGGTGGACTGGATAAAAAAGCGAGAAACAGCCAATGGATCTCTATCAGGTTTCGATTGATGAAAAATGTAGTCAAGACTCGTTCTACCCTAGGCCCGGCCCCTAGGGTAGAATGAGTGGAGCGGTCGCTCTAGGGCCTAACCCTAGGCTCTAGGTGGCATAGGACACGAGCGCCAAAAAAGCTAATGCAAGAAACAATCTAGCATAAAATAAAATCACTATGGCTTATTTTGTGAGGCGTTATTTAAAAACTTCGACTCACTCTACCTCGATCAGAGCCAGCCAGGGTTGAGTTGAATGTAGTTTCAAAGCCGGGAAACGAATCTGATATTTTTGCATAGCATATTAAAGGGTCCGTGAGTTAGTGATGAAATAGATTGAGATATTAACAAGGTCAAGCAATATTATTATTGTTGGTCCAAAGACAGGCGGTCGTTTTTAGGATTCCGTAGCCAAATTGGCAAAACGGAACCCTTATAGTTTCGCCATGTCCGTCCGCAGCTTTTGTTAGTGCTAGAAGGTTGTAATTTTGCATGGATACACATATTACTTATGCCGTCAAAGTGAAAGAATATTTTTTTAGGGTACCTCCCATATATGTATGTATATGTGATTTTTAAGCTATTGCATAGCTTTTATCGCGGGCTTTGAGCGCGGCCACCGAATCAAGAAATTCCGTAACGAAATTAAAACCTAACACCCCCCACTCCGCCTACCATGTAGCTCGGCCGAGCGTTCGCTTAACGTACCTATATGTTTAAGGTACGACTGTACGAAGCTCGCACGACGCTCCGAAATGTAATAAAAAGAAAAAAAAAAATGCATAAGTTGATAAAAAATGCTATGCAATAGCTTTACCGCGGCAGTCCCCGAGTGCCACACATTTGTTTTTTTTTTCTTGCCTACCCCGTCGTGTGCGGTATCATTAGATAGGTCTATTAGAAACATTTATGGATTGTATTAAAAAATGTCACATCTCTCAGTGTCTTGGAGTCGGAGGGCACGTTAAGCTGGCGGTCCTGCGCCATATCTCTTGGTCATTTCGAATTTCGGTCCCACCGGACTATAGAGATTGAGGAAATAGAGACTGCTATTTTATAGAATTTAATAAGCTACGAGTCTTAATCGCGTAGTTAAATATTTACGTGAATGAGATAATATTTCCGTGATAAAAATCAAGCGAGGGTAGTTTCCGAAACACGCTTCATGGAGGCGACGCTGAGCTGAATCAGTCTACCCGTGACCACGGCCGTTGCAATACGGTCAAAACGTTGGGCAATAAAACAGGTATTTAGCCTTAAAATAAAATATTTACGCGACGATTTGTTGACGTAGCTTATAAAATTCTATAATGTGTACAAATCGCGAAAGTTTACGAACGTAAATACTTAGAGACTGCCCTTGTGTATAATTTTTACTTACCTATTATTTGATTTATGAGTTTTATAATATCTGTTTCTGTGTTGCAAATCTATTTTAGGTACTTCTGTTCAATCAGCTAAAACGCTAAACTGTATGCACCTTTCACTATCTACCTACCTATCTGTGACATTGCGGGGGATCACCGTGTGGGCAGTGCCGACATTGCCCAACTGCCCTGCCTCGTCAAGTCGTCAAATCCAACGGACGAGGCCGTATCATTTAATAGGTACTATCTATACTCATATTATAAAACTGAAGAGTTTGTTTGTTTTAACACGATAATCGCAGGAACTACTGGTTCGAATTAAAATAATCTCTTTGTGTTGAATAGCCCATTTATCGATGAAGGTTTTAAAATATTACGCTACGACACATAGGAGCTGAGCAGCAATGAAAAGTGTTGCGAAAACGGGGAAAATTGACACAGACGAAGATCAGTCAAGTTATTTATATTTTGATACGTGGCACTATGATTCAAATTTAAAACGTGAGGTTCATACATATATATATTTTTTAAAGTTAAATAGCAATGTGGCATGTGGGTGGCACATCTATACTAAATATTATAAAGCTGAAGAGTTTGTTTGTCTGTTTGTTTGAACGCGATAATCTCAGGAATTACGGGTCTGAATTGAAAAATTATTTTACTGTTGGATAGCCCATTTTTCGAGGAAGGCTATATGTTATATAACATTACCCTGGGACCAATAGGACCGGAGCAGAAATAAAAATGTTCCAAAAACGGGGAAAATTTACGCAGGCGTAGTGTCGCGGGTCAGCTAGTTACAAATAATCTTATTAAACCCTTCAGCTAAGCTAAATTGCTTGTCTTTTAAGAGTGGGTTGACATCGTTAGAGTATACCTCTTTGAACCTTAACCCTTAGGCTGACCTCACTTCAAAATGTTACCACTGTTAGATCTATAGATGTCTTGAAGAGCACGTTAAGCCTTCGTTGGTTATAATCTTTGGGGTAGATGGTACCTTTGTGTTAGCGCTCCCGGTAGCGGGATAGTTAAAACTGAAGTATATTTTTCGGAATCTTGGTTTATCGTCTCAGTCCAAATTCCCCACTCTCACTCCTAGTGATTGCTTTACACATTTGCCGCCAGAAGGCTATTCAAATATTGTCGCCCTTTTATTATTTATTACTACCCTACTTCACAATATTATTCACATTTTTCTTGTCAATGCCATTTAATGATTTCTGCTTTATCGTCCTCATTATTTAAGTTTTTTACCATTAAAAGTATGATTGTGAACTAGAGGTTCCTAGATTCATTTTTACCACCCACGATTTTGTGAGGATTACAAAATAAATAGTATTTATGTAAGTATTTTTCTGAGCGTAGCTTTATTATGTAGGCACTCACTTTATAAGACTCCACCGTATGCAATATTTGTGTAATCAAGGTAGGCATATATATATATATATATATATATATATATATATATATATATATATTGTGTAAGAAAAATATAAATCAGAAACAATCTGGTTGTTGAAAACAATGAAAAATAAAACCTCAAAACAAAACCAAATCAAATTCCCTTTATCGAAAATCTTCGTAAAAAAAGAAAGTCAAAAGTCGTATGAAATCTTGTTATTTAGTTCTGAGTCTATGTACAAAAGAGCTAAGGCGTTTAGATTTTTTTTACTTAAAGTAAATCCTAGATAGATTTTCACTCGCTTTCTGCAAGAAAAGCTCTCTCTCTTTACATTAACCCCTCCGACCTTTAACGTATTCTCGTTAAAAGATCACTGTCTGACATCCTATGTAACTTTCGTAGACCAAGACCAAGAGCAATGTAATTAAAAGAGAAGTAAGACCAACTCTACTCTAAGGATCTGAGTATGAAAAAGTCAGACGAACAAAAAGTTCACGTCACAGAGATGAAGATGCTACGCTAGGCAGACGGAGTCTATGAAACCAATAAAACGAATATATCCGTGGTCTTTTTAAAGTTGCTCAAATACAAGAAAGCTTAGAGAGAACCACTTGAGCTGGTATAGCCATGTGATGACGAGATAACGCCCATGTGACGAAGAGAGTGATGAACATCGAAGAGAAAAGAAGAGGCCGTGGACGTCCACCAATGACCTGGACAGAAGCCGTAAAAATTGCAAATATACAAACTCTAATGAAGAGACGAGCCACGACCCCCATGAGGTGTGGCGCAGAAATTCTAAGAGGGCAGATCTCAAATGAAACAAGAGAAGAAGAAGATTGTTACAGATTGAAATATAAAAAAAAATCACAAAACTATAATATTATGTATTGAACAAAGTGTTTTTTTTGTAAACAGTCGTTGTAGTATTGAGTATAGGTACTGATAGTACCTACTAATGTATTGTAATTTTTGTTAAATCGAGACTCGTTCTGTTCGTGTATTTTTTTTTCTTTTAATGTTTTGTTTCTGTAACACAATTTTTTGGGCCTAATTTGTCTCCTTATTCTCCAGCCTATATAGCCTGATAGTAAATCCGCCACTACTCAGACCTTGCGCTCTAGGCTTCTGATTAATTAGCATATAAAATAAAATTAAAGTGGATCTGGCCCTGAACTACGTTAATATTCTGGAAAAAAAGCTTAAATTCGGAGGGAACGTACAAGAAAAAAAAAGATTGCTTCTACTACTTTTACCCTATTTATTAGGCCTCCAGAATCCTCTATTGGCAAGCTGATGGAGGAAATCTATAGTTGAATGAAACTACAAAGAGGAAATATGAGTAGGGACCTATATCATTCAAGAATGTGATTGATGAGAGTGCGTCACCAACACCTGACTTAATTATAGTATGAGCAACCAGCATAGGTTACTTTGCTTATATTGCATTTATTAATATTTATTAGTTTGCATTAGACATGCTTAGATAGTATATAGGGTTTATATATAGCTAACTATACCTTCAGAAACATTAAACCTTAGGAATACAAGTCCTAAAGATTAGAACTTTATTAAAATATTTTTTATACACCCGTTTTTACCCTTGGGTACGGAATCCTAAAAAGCAACAAATATCCATTCATCCTCACAAACTTTCAGATTAATAATATTAATATGAAGTATGACTACATACTACAAGTTGGATCAACGTAACTAGGCCGGCCTGAAGTTGGGGACAAGTCGTTGCACAGATGCTATGATTATTAGGGAATTTACTGGGTACCTACCTACCCCTTATTAGGTAAGGTATTTCAAAAAGTACATGACGTAAATTTACGAGAATGTCATATCAATAGGTATGATATAAAATTAATGTTTTATGTCACATTGATATTACATTTACTTAATGTAATATAATTTCTTTCGATATCGATTATCAAGAACTTTGTTACGAGGCCCAGGCATGGGCACCTGGACTAATGTGAGTCTGCCATAGAGTCCTGCAACAATACCGTCCCGTCCTGTGCGTTTGGTGGTAGGGCCACTAACGCGCCTTTGGGGCTCCTGTAGCCTGGAGGCGCCGTATCATTGGTACGGCTGATATGACGGTAGCTACACCCCTGCTAGTTAGGCACATAAAGATACTACACAACGATAGGTAGTTACTGCCTACGACACTGAATTTCAAAATAAGTAAGTCAGACAACTGAATGATATTTTTACATAATATTTATATTACGTCTAGTCTATCAGACCTAACACAATACAAAGCAGTTACCAGAGCAACAACGATGTAGAGCAGCCAAACATCAATTCAATGGTTGAGTAGTTCGCGAATCGTGCGCATCGGGTTTTCCAACTGCGCACATCACCACATTGAGGCATTTGTCTACATAGTAAATAACAATATGAATGCAAGAGTGTTTCATTAACGCAGAGATGGATGGTGCAGTTTTGTGGCTTCTTTACCTATACGATTAGCATCGGTAAGAAGGTTGGTCTCTGTGTGTACATTTGTGACGAATAAAGTAGACACAGTGTCGTGTGTGCCGCGGCACCGAGTGCGGTAATGCGAGTGGTCGCGCGCTGCGCCAGTCGGCACACCGCCCGGGCGGGCGCCACACGACCGGGATCTGCGCGAGCGACGAGCGGCGACACGAACCAAAATAATATCAGTGAAATAAACACGTATCCGCCAAACGCTGTAACGTGCGAGCGCAAGATTCTGGTGAGTAGATCATCACACTACCTCCACTCTATTACCTACTCAAAGAGTGAATCAACTACGACTATAAAAGCATTTCCTACGTCTATATATAGTTACACCTTATTTTGGGACGCTGCATTGACGAATGAGTATCACGCTGCGCTTTTACGCGGTTTCCTCTGCCCGTGTTCGTTTCCCGCGTGAAAATCTATCCTTCATTTAGCGGCAATTGACACATGTTAACCCGTGCGTCACTGCGGCGCGCACCACCAAAAACGAATAGTGAAATCCGTCGACTAAAATTAATCGAATGAGTGAAATGAAAGCGGCCGCTGCACATGGTTCAGAAGCGGCTGAAGCGAAAACATCGTTCTACTCGGATAATTAGTTTGAAGCGTGATAAAAAATAGATTTTCTTGTCTGTGCTTGTGTTCTCAATAGGACGCAGTCTCGGCTCTGGCCTAAATACCGCCGCACACCTACTAAAGATCAATGTCTCTATGCTTAGGAGCGTCATTGAGCACCTCTACTCTATCTACAGACATTGTTCTATAGTTCTATAAACATTATTAGCATAATTACGGTGATTATAACAATCTTACATTGCAAATGTTGTTATTTTGGCACCCTTGAACTCAGCAAAAATGCAAAAATATTCTCCAGCAGATTCGAACATGACTAACGGATGGAGCGTCACACTTATTTGTCAGAAAGCAAAAAATAGGCATTACCTAAGTTTCAAGTTATGTTGGTTGACATCACAGTTACCCAAGACCCACCTTGACAGACTTTAACATTTATTTATTTTGTTAATTGTAAAACGTAGAGTTTACCTGGTTTATCTAAATAAATTCAGGCGTTATTTTGCGATAGCTATGGGTGGTACTTAAGTATAAACTGAGTGGACCACATAAGAATCGTGATTGTGAATAATATAAACACATAAATAATGAAGTAAGTAGGTACTAATTTTACAACCGCATTCTAAAAGTTAAGTAAGCATATGCATTTGTACAATTAAACGTAGCTCGCAATCAAGCGATTTAGACATATTTTGTGAGCATTTATAAATTAATTTTTAGTAGGCACAGGTAACGATAAAATTGATAGTATGAATTATTCGTTCCACAGCTAATTAACTATTAAAAATTGGCTCTTCGTGCTACAGAGTTTGTTAACAAAAAATAGCGAATGGATTGAGCCGATAGACTCGGGTCATTTACCCCTAAAACTGAGACCGACAGTCGGAGTTACAGTAAATGGCTCGCTTTTGTGTTATTTTAGGTATATTGCATTTTAGAAAATGGTTATAAAAATCTTGGTATAATTTAGAACGATGCAACTTAAAGTAGGTACCTAATTCTAATCGTAAATTGAAGACCATTGAAGTGTAACGTATCTTGTAATAAACTAGCTGTCCCGCGCAACTTTGTATGCGTAAATTATCCCCGTTTTTGCAACATTTCTCGTCGCTACTCCGCTCCTATTAGTCGTAGCGTGATGTTATATAGCCTATAACCTTCCTCGATAAATGGGCTATCCAACAAAAAAAGATTTTTTTAAATCGGACCAGTAGTTCCTGAGATTAGCGCGTTTAAACAAACAAACAAACAAACTCTTCCGCTTTATAATATTAGTTTATATGTGTAGCAAACAGACATGCTCGACGATTATGCAGTAGTAAAAAGCAGTAAATTTAAACCTAACTAGGTGCCGGCGCAACTTCGTCTGCGTCAATTTTCTACGTTTTTGCAACATTTTTCATTGATTATCCGTTCCTATTGGTCATAGCGCGATGTTATATACCCTTTACCCTTCCTCGATTAATGGGCTGTTCAACACTAAAACTTCGAAACAGGAGGCCTGCTCTAATTCAATGAAAACGAAGCTTCGATCAAAAATTAGGCGGTAATATCTGTATATTAACGACGAGTTACTAGAGTTAGTTAGCTTAAGTACGACGAGAACGAGTGGATTATACAGATATTCCTGGCTCTGTAACCATGGAATATCTGTTATAATCCACTCGTTCTTGAAAATCGTCCATGGGTTCGAACTTCTTGTGCTTATCCAAAAATAATTTTTAATAGTCCCTGTAAACTTAAGAAATTTTAGTCAACGAAAATTCACGAATTTGGTTTCAAGGAACAGGAACAGCAGTTGTTCCTGAAAATATCGCGTTTAAACAAATTAACATACTCCTCAGCTTTAATATTAAGTTTTTTTTTTTTTTGTGGGAGGGGTTAGCAAGATTGCTAGTAATGTGGGACATTACTAGCAATCTTGCTAACCCCTCCAGCTAAGCTCAAAGGCTTGTGTTAGGAGTGGGTTCACGTCGGTGGTATAATGGGTAGGATTCGAACCCGCGACGTCACGATTGCGAGACCGATGCCTTAGCCATTAGACTTACTACCTTATATATACCTTATATTATATTATCTTAAGATACTAGTTTTGTGACTTCCTCAGAGCTCGATTGTTCTGAAATCCCATCCTTACATCACAAAAGGAACCTTTGCAAAATTTAAGCTTCAAGGTCCAAGGGTTTGAGCTGGGTGCTAATGAGTAAATGAATGAGACAGGACTTTCATTTTTTTTCTGGTTAAACGATCTGCAGTCTGTTGCCAGACTATAATGAGACAAGTTGATTGAAGATAATGATGCAGGCCAATGCCTTACTGTCGACACAAATGATGTGGTTCCTTTTCAGTATTAGTATGGTCAAGTAATCCAGAAGCAAGTGCTAGCACAAAGTTTTAAACAAAGTCCGCCTTCCCCCTCGACATCGGTCGTATGGTATATGAGTGTAGAACTTTGTTCTGGGCTCCAGGGGGGGGAGGGGGGTTGGGGGGGGCTCTATTTGACTCAAGCGGTCAAGTGTAAGTCGCTCGCATGGCTGAAGTGGGGGAGTATTTGATTTAACACCGGTATACTATCCACCACCATCTAGGGATGGGGGTAATTGCCTGCCTAAACACTCCGATCCAGTGTCAAAATTCTCAAATTCCCCAAAATAAAAGGTCATTCAGTCGAGTCTGGGGGGGGCAATTTCCCCTGTTGCTTTGTTTTTTGCGTTGTATAATTCTTATTGCCGGGCATGTTCTTGGCTAAGTTTTAATGTTCTAGACCAGGGGGCGCTACAGGGCTCATGTTTCTCTAAAACGGTTTTTTTTTCTCTTGGAAATGGCTAGGACGACTTGGAAACGGTTTTCTGCTCTGTATAGGTTTCATTCCTGTGCATGGTCTTAATTTAGTTTTAATTTAATTTTACACCACGGGGCGCTACTTACCTACTTTGTTTCTCTAAAACGGTCAAGTTCATCTTTTTATTATTAAAACGGATTATATATTAGTTCCGTTTACAATGAAATGTTTACTCTCAACACAAGTAGTAAGAAATCTCTAAAAAGTTTGAAATAAAAAAGTCTGCCATTTACTATCTTGAATTGATCTCAGACCCCGACGGATTTTCTTCTGTCTCATACTTGACTTACCTCCTGTTAGTCGGGACGTTTTAAAATGTTATTTGATTCTTTTTTACGCCCATCGTGGGTATTTTCAAAAAAAATAATGTTTCTTTTTATATCCAGGGAGTCAAGATCCTCAAAGACCAGCTTTGGTTCTCGTCCAACCTAAGAAACTTGTTAATGTTACAAATGTTATTAGTTTAACCACTCATTTGAAGTGTTAGCTAACGTCTGTTTAATGCCGCAACGTTCAGCTATTGTAAAACAGGTGTGCACGTAACGTGAGCTGTGACCTGCAACAGGATGCCGCGTCAATTGTCTTCATAGTTCACATATTGTAACAACCCATTTCCACCAGTTGTTGACATCATTTGTTTCAGGACAATACAACTAGGGTTTTTAAAACCCTTAAATAAAACTGTTTCAGATGCGTTTAACGAGCATGCCTGTTTGAGTGATTTTCATGCGACTTTGTTTACTAAATAGCTCTTTAACACTATTTAATATATTTTGAGGAAGTGTTTAATATAGTTTGATAAGAATTCGTTCAGTAGTTTTGAAGATTTTCAACTTTGTTTGACTTCATGTGTGTTGGGGATTTATTATCCCTACGCAAAAGGAGATTATTTAATGTAGTGCCGGATTAACCTCATAGCAGGAGTCGCAACTGCCAAGGGCCCCACACAAAAGGGGCCCACGCATATCTATCTAAGGTCGCCCTCCTCAACCTGAGTGTTATTTTTTTAAACTTAGCAAACCCATAGCAGATCAAGGGCCCTGATAAAATTTAGTACGGACCCTGACGGATTTTCTTCGGTTACTTACATCCTATTAGTCGGGGCGTTTTATAATTTTATTTGATCCTTTTTCACGCGTCGTGGGTATTTTCAAAATATTTAATTTTGTTTTTTATTTCAAACCTTTTAGAGATTGTACCTATATGTATACTAAGTACCTACTTATTCGTGTTGAGAGTAAACATTACATTGTATCGGAAATAATATATAGGTACTTAATCCATTTTAATAAAAGAAATATGAACTTGCCCCTTTTTGACAAACAAACGCGTGTACTGTAACGCTCAGGCGGTCTGTTATATTAAAACTTAAATAAGAACATGTTCAGAAATGAGATTTATACAGAGCAAAATCCCTTTTTTTAGCCATCTCTGACAAAAAAATAAATAACTGTTTTGATGAAACACTGTAGCGCCCCCTGCCGGTCTAGAATATGCCGGCTAAGAACATGCCCGGGAATGAGACTTAAACAACGCAAAAAAAACCGTTTCGAAATCGGCCCAGCCTTTCCGAGAAAAATCTCTTACCTCAAACAAAAAGCAAGAAAGTCTGTTTTTAAACCTTTGCGATTTTTACACATATTAGAATACTAACTGACCCGCGCAACTTTGTCTGCGTAAATTTTCCCCGTTTTTGCTATATTTTTCATTGCTGCTCCTCTCCTATTGGTCGTAGCTTGATGTTATATAGCCTATAGCCTTCCTCGATAAATGGGCTATCTAACAGTGAAATCATTTTTCAATTCGGACCAGTAGTTCCTGAGATTACGGCGTATAAACAAACAAACTCTTCAGCTTTTTATTATTAGTATAGATTATCGGGACTTATTTGCTTCTGTGGCGCGTTGGGCGAGCGTCCGACTGCTACGCAAGAGGTCTTGGTTTCGATTCCCACACGGGACACCACTTTGTGTGATCCACAAGGGGAAGTGGTGCATTAGGAGTTGTAATGGTTTGTAGGTAGGTACGGCATGCGGTGCAAGTTTGTTTACGTGTTTAATATTTTGGGTGATTCGGCTTTCTACTGGAAGTTGTTTACAATAATGTCCACAGGAAGCCGATATGTTTAGGCAAATAGTGAACCAAAAATAAGAATAACAACATTGTATTGTAATAGAAATTACTTAGTTTTAACTCAGTGCTCAGGTAATGTAAAGGTTCCTGAAATAAAACACATAATGTAGTGTACATACATGAGATATGTGAGACATAGACTTGAATATAAGAATAATAATAATAATAATATCTTGGGACAACTCACACAACGCCATCTGATCCCAAACTAAGCAGAGCTTGTACTATGGAAACCAGACAACTGATAAACATACTTATATATTTCTAAATACATACATATTATAGATAAATAACACCCAGACACAGAATAAACCATCGTGCTCATCACACAAAGTTTTATCCTGGGTGGTGATCGAACCCACGACCTCTTGCGTAGCAGTCGGATACACTCCCACCGCGCCACAGAGGCAGTCAATATCTTCTAAACTGCTGAACGGATTTGCATAAAATAGAGCTAGGGGTTAATCACGGAAATTATCATCACAAAATATCACCAGAGTGTGTAATCACGTGAATATACCTTATATTAGGTTATATAGACATCTCCTATTCCTAACCTACACCACAATCCCCGGGCCTCCGCGACCATCTTTGGGTAATCTGTCCATCTGGCTAGGGGTAGTCTTACCTTGCGTTTACAGAGTCGCGTTCTCCACCAGATGCTCTTTGATCTCTCAACTCTAGGACTCTTATGCTCCATTGACCATCGGTCCTTCGGCGAATGTGGCCAGGCCATTGCCACTCTGCGTGCTTAACCTGCATACTATGTCGGTAACTTTAGTTCTTTGTTCGACCTCGTTACGAAATTTATCCTTCAAAGAGACTCCAAGCGTAGCTCGCTCCATAGCCCACTGCGGAACTCTGAATTTTTGTACTAGCCCAACCGTAAGTGTCCACGTCTCGGCACCGTAGGTCAACTCATAACAGGTAGGCACTGCGGGAGAAGCGAAGAGAAGACTCGAAGTTTGCTAATCGGATCCTTCTGCCGACTTTATCAGAGTTTTTAAACTTTCACGACAGTCGAACCGTGACCACGATCGGTGCAATTCGATCGAAACGTCGGGTAAATAAATGGTTCGTACCTTTAAACAATTTACGCGATTAAGTCCCGAAATATATCTAATATTTATCGGAGTTGTTTCCACCAAGCTTAGGTACTTTGGTTTTATAGTACCTAGTTTTGTTGCGAATGAGTACCTAACCGTCATTGACTCGTTTTCAAGAAACCGTCATTGACTGGTTTTTAAGAAAGTTGAAGTTTTCCGTACTTACCGAAGTATTGCGAATTAAATTCCTGTGTACCTATCGTTTAGAGCCGCAAAGGAAGATTTCATACTCGTAAGATATTAATGAAAAAATTGTGCCTGAAAAACCTGCAGTTTCAAATATTCAGACTAAATCTTAGCTGGCTGAATCTAGGCTGATAAGATAAACATCTAAACCTAGTTTGCATGTATTTTAGCTTATCTTAATTAAAAGCCTTGGGATGTTGATTTTTTTACTTTGTTTCATGAAAATCCGTTCAGTCGTTTGTAGGATAGCTATCTACTTAGTCAATTTTTAGCTCACGTCACGGTAGAAATTGCAATCCGTTATACCGGATTATTTTCTTGTATCATATCAATATGTCTATTCATTTTTAGACAGCTGAAAACTTAATATATTTTTTTATAATTTACCTATCGATACTAATATTATAAAGCTGAAGAGTTTGTTTATTTGAACGCGGTAATTTATCGAGAAAGGCTATGGGCAATCCAGAAGCTGATTTTTTTTTCAGCAAACATCAACGCGTGGCACGTCATTCGACAAGTGTTTTAAACACATTTTAACTTTTTTGATTAAAGGAATACTTTTGGAAATAATTGTACCCTCCTTTTCCTATCATTTGAACCGTGAAAAAAAATATGACCAAAATCACAAAATTCCAATACCTACTTTAAACTAAAATTATTTAATTGCGAATTTTACGACATCGATGATGATGACGATCGGATGTATTGGCGAAAAACTGCATTTCTCAACAAAAGGACATAAGTGTCATGAACATATGCTCTTCTGCTGGTGCAATTTTTGAAATCGTGTTTTTAGTAGTGCATTCATTTCGGCTGCACTGAGCATGGTCCGACATGCTTTTCCCTGGTTTTTATTAAAATGCTTACGATGACCCCTTCAACTTAAAACCCATATTGCATGATGCAACGCGAACGTTTAAGCTTATTGCAGTATTCGAAACAAATTTTTTTTCACACCTATTTATTTTGATATCTCACAACCACCATGTTTGTTTTTTTCAAACGTCACTCAAAAAATTAAAAAAAATTCAAATTTCTTTATTCACTTAGGATGCAAAACAACTCTTGTGATACGTCGGGATTCTACATGTACATGTAATGCCAAGTTCGCAAACAATAGGTAAAGCCGGAGAAAAGAACCTGGCAATAAAAACTTGCGGCCACACTTTCAAATTCAAACGTCACTTATCTAAGAACACTCGGACTGTCAAGACGATTTAAACGATGTCTTAATTGTAGGTATAAATCCGTTCAGTGGTTTGTGAGATATGAGGTAATAAAGAATATTACATAGGTAGGTACGCGCGAAAAACATAACCCTTCCTTGCATTCAGGTAAAAATCACATGGTGTTACACAGGGCCAACAGCGCCCCATCGCGTGAGGTACTTAGGCGGCATCGGCTTGTCTTCTTCTATCTTCTTCTATATCTTCTTCTATACATATAATAAAACTGTAAATTTCACGTGTCTGTACATGGCCGAACTTAGTGAAAAAAAATATTAGGAAATGTTCGAAAAGAGTATTTAAACACTTTGCTGCATTTTTAGAAATGTCTGTCTGTCTGTCTGTCTGTCTGTTTGTTTGAACACGCATCACGCAAAAACTACCGTACAGATTCGGTTGAAATTTTGCACGTGCAATCTAATAGATGCAGATTAACATTTAGGCTATAAATTATCACGCTTTTTCCTATAGGAGCTAAGCAGTAAGGGATAATGTCTGTAGCTATTTTTCGTTATAAATCAGTAACTACTAGACGGATCTTTATGAAAATTTACAGTTTTATAGTAAATACTATAGGACATTATTTACACTATGAATCATTACGCTAACGTCTATGGGGAACGAGTAGCAACGTATTTTTTGTCGCACCATAATGGTTTATCACAAAATTTTCCAGAATTAGACATTATCTATAATTGTAACCCATGGAATACATAACTTCACGCTAAAACTAAAAGGAGCTAAACACAACATTGTTAAGTTTTATAAGAACAGTTATTTTGACGTGGCAAGTGGCGAACAGTATAGCCTCGAAGCTATGTTAGCGGACTTTGACGACGAAGTCCCGGGCTCGAATCTGATCTTTGATTATGTTCTTTTTGTATTTTTTTAAATTGTCTTTATCCTTTTTTAATATTTTTCTCAATGTTTTAGTTATTTTTTCGACCGTTAGTAACTTATTTACTTTGGTTATTGTTTTTTTATATTAAAAATCAAGTAAATTATGCACGTAGGTTAGTTAATTATAGGTATTGCATGCACTGCTGAGAGTAATTAATTAATCGTAGTAGAAATGAAAAACAATATTACATTATAATTAAAAAGTATTCAACATTTTCCAGAATTTATGTGTTCGTCTAAAAAAAGACATTACACACGTAAAAAAAAACATGTAGCGCCATCTATGAAATCAAATTGTTCACCGTGATCAAATAATTCCTTATTTGTGAAAACATTTATTAGGGTATAGGTGCTTGAGATGCTGAGTGGCAACATTCTTGAAAGTAGATGGCGTTGTATTCAATAACGTTCTATACTTAGTAAAAGAAGTTTTAAAAAGTCAAAGTCAAAGTCAAAGTATTATTTATTTGTGAAACATGGTACATACAGATGTTAAACAATAATAAAAGAAACACATTGCTATGATTTTTAGAAATGTTTGTCTGTCTGTCCGTTTGTTTGACCACGCATCACACAGGTGCATCGAGTATCATGTTTTGGGGTTATGGTTGGAGATTACGTGTTCATCAATTCAACGATAATGAATGGCTCAACATCGGTCAAGTGTGAGTAGTTCGGGTGACGGGAGGAGGGGGGTCGTTGTTTGTCAACCGTACCTTTAGGGATATCTGACATTTTCGCCGGCATGACACACATGACACGCTCTGTGTTTGCTTACTAAAGTGTTACAGCAGTTTTATTATTAGTATTGCGTTGTAACACTATATGCAATACACCCCATTTTTAGCCAAAATGGCAAAACAGAACCCTTATAGTTCCCTTATGTCCGTCCGTCCGCAGCTTAGCTCAGAGACTGTTAGTGCTAGAAGGTTGCAACTTTTGCATGAATAAATTACTAACGCCGATAAAGTGAAAGAACAAAATCTTGAAAATCATTATTTTTTTAAGGGTACCTCTCTTATATGTAAAGTGGGGATGTGATTTTTTTCTCACCTACCTACCCCATCGTGTGTGGTATCATTAGATAGGTCTTTTAAAAAGCGTTTAGGGTTTGTGAAGACTATTTTTAGATTTAAGGATTCCTTTGTGTATAATATTAGGCTTTATAGTGAACATTTTTGTTAGAGTCAAGTGTCCCCCTGCCAGCTAAATGGTTGATGTTGGGTATGTGAAAAAATTCAGGGTAGTAGTATAAATACTAAAATTATAAGGAAAACTATCACAGTTAAGTACTTAGACTTTACAAGTTTACGATCACATGAGAAGTAACAACATTTTCGTACAAATTCTATTAAAAATTATTAGGTAATAAGTAGGTATAACGTTGAAAGAATGAAACAAAAACAACAGAAAACCCACTTCTTAAGCCGCACACCAAACTAACTACCTATCTAAAAGAATAGAACGGATCGATTTTTATTTAGTAAGTATTTAGTCAACAGGACTGTTTCCAACATATTTACACAGAAGTTATTTCGTTACTAAACTAAACAAAACTAAACTACCATAATTTAAACCCGACTTTCACGCGAACGAAGTCGCGGGCACAACTATTATGAATATTATATATTACGGGTCTTAATCGCGTTTAGGTTAAATACCTTGCTTACCTACGTTTAATATGCATGATAGTTTAAGTATAATTTAATTTAAAGTCATCAAGTATTAAAATAAACTTATCCAGTTTTGAAAATAGATGGCGTTTAAATACAAATTAAACAGAATCAGGTAAATTGATTTAAAAAATAAATCTGAAATTCTTACGATTATGTATTATATATATATTATTTACGGATATGAATTTATGATGATCTTAATTAACGACAGGTTCATCATCATCATCATCAGCCTATCGCAGTCCACTGCTGGACATAGGCCTCTCTAATTGCACACTTTGTTCTATCCTCGGCTACGACAGTAGTTTAGTATTTAAACTAAACGTTTCTAAAAGATATACTAATTCACTATATCTTTTAGAAACGTTTGAATGTTGTCTGTTTGTTTGAACACGCATCACAGTACCGCGGGAATGCAATGTTTTAAAACCAGGATATTTTTTTAAAAACTTATCTCACACTAGCCCTATTTCGCGCGAGTACTTGGGCGGTTTCGGGCTTCATTTAACCCGAAACCGATAATAGTAATATTTTATGTGATGCAAATCATTTTGGTAAAATACTATTATAATTTGTCTTCTAACCGTCTGGCGCCATAAACTTTGTCGCCCTTCATTTTGCTGCACTAAGCATTTGCTTGGCTTGCCTTGCCATAGGTCGGGCTCTGATTAGAGCTAGGCCCTAATATCCATAGATGCCACAGAGCATTGTGGAGCATGTTTCCAATATGTTTTACACAGAAGTTAAATTGTAACATAAACTACCTTAATATAAACCCAACTTCCACGCGAACGAAGTCGCGGGCACAGCTAGTACTATATATATAAAAAAACACTCATTTAATAATAGTTTTTGACGGCTTCTACAGCCGTCAAAAACGTTGAAAAGTACATTATACTAGCGAAAAGAAAACAATGAAAGAACATTTTATTAAAGAGTGATGATGACGGTAATTATCGTTTGCACTTTTCCCAGCAACAAGTCGTGACTCGAGACAGGCTTACGATGCTAAACTAATGTAAACAGTTAAACGAGACACCTAAATTATCTGTCGATGTAAAGATAAATATGGTCATATGGTCATATTTTGCCAAGTAGTTTGTTTATTATCTACATTAATAAAATAAGAACTTATTACAAGCCTAGTTCCGCGTGAGTAGATGTTATGCACTTAGGGTTGCCAGGTCGGCAAACCTAAAGGGGCGTCTGAACGAGTCATGTTTTACGGCAATTTGTGGCGACAATGCTGTGGCCGGCAACATGGCAGTAATGTCCCGACCATATAAGAAAATATGATTTGTATGGTCACCTATGGCCAATATTTATTTGTACTAATTAGTAGCTCACATAATTGTCATTAAAGCTGTCACAGGGTATGGCCCAAGTATGGCAATTGTTGCCAAGCTGTGTAGCTCGTTTAGGAGACTGGATCATACGTCAAACTATTGCAGACATTTTGCCATTATTGGCCGAGTAATTAGTTGCCAATAGTGCCGCCACAAATTGCCGTAAAACATGGCCCGTTTAGACGCCCCTTAATAGCGGGACAGGCCAGCCAGTTTGGTCGGACATTAGGGTAAAAAGGCGAGACATCCTACTACATTATTGAGGATTTTGTGTCTCAGTATTAATAGGTGTGACAAAACCGCTCTTCGAGCGCTCGCTCGTTTGCGAAATCTAATAAGCCTAACAAAAGCCGGACAAGCCGGACACCGTTTATTTTGACCGGACACGCAATCTAAAAGCCTAACTATGTCCGGCTTTATCCGGACGCCTAGCAACGCTATATTCACTACCTATATGTTATTGTCCGGTCCCATACATGAAAACAACCAAAAGCGTTTGAATAGGTATAGATAGATCTTTTTCACACCGTAACTTTATTTCCCTGTCAAGCCACATCCCGTCAGGACTTTGGACGGAACGCCTAATAAACCGCCTTTTCTAGTAGTTGTTACAAAGATTCTGTTAACGAAGAAAGAAGCGCACTAGAGCAATGCGAATATTGTTTATTATAGAAGTAGTGAAGGCACATCTTGGAACATTATTTTATTATAGACTAGCTGACCCGCGCAACTTCGTATGCGTCAATTTTCCCGGTTTTTGCAACATTTTTCATTGCTGCTCCGCTTCTATTGGTATATTGGTATTGTCACAGCGTTATATTAAATAGCCTATAGCCTTCCTCAATAAATGGGCTACCCAACAGAAAAATATTTTTTTAATTCAGACCCATAGTTCCTGAGATTGCCGCGTTCAAAACAACCAAACAAACAAACTCTTCAGCTTTATTATATTAGTAAAGATGACCAAACCTATTGGTAGATTAGATTCCATCGATGTCCAGATGTAGGTAAATATTGATATCCTGCCAATATGGCGACCTTGAAATGGAGTCAGCATCTAAAACACACAAACAAATTTCCTTTAGATTTGTTATTTGCTTGACTCTCAATCTTCCGAATGTTTGCCAACAAACAATAACTGGAATTAGATGTAATGTTGTTTATGTTAACTGTTTTGCGATGCAGACGTACCTATACATGATTCATCGAAACTTCTAGAAATCTAGTAATTCTGTTTGAATATGACGTTCAATGTATGTGTTAAGTACCTCTAATATGTTGTCTTATCTAAGCATTGGTACTGAGAAAGCGTACATGGACTCGCAATCCTGGTAAACAGCGATACCACAGCGATTGCTGAGAGAATACGGGCGGAGGCGTTCCTCACATCTATGAAAAGCTATGTATAGCCGTACCATCCATACTCTGGATTACACGAAGGTGCAAAGCAAGAGTGTATGTGGAATCTGTTTTCTTCCATTAATAGTTATATACGTACCTACTTTTAGATACTTAGAGGTAACCAGTGGTAAGGGCAAAGAGATGAACAGTGCCCTTACTTTATCCTCAAAGAAAACATGAAAGTGCATTTTCATTTCTGAGCGATCAATTTTTTAAATACATGTTTGGCAGTGCGTTATCTATACTCTTTAGTTAATATTATAGAGAGGTTTGCGAGTTTGTGAGGTTGTAGGGGGTAATCTCTGGATTTAATGAACTGATTTTGAAAATTCTTTTTCCAATAACCACGTTATTTGTGAGTGTCATAACCCAACGAAGTGGGCACGGGTCAGCTAGTTTTCAATAAAATGATCTCATGGTGACTCTGAATTGTTCAAAAGGCATTTAAATTTATAGACCCTATTTTATTTTTTCTTCTTTGTTTTATCTGCATCATGGCAATCTATTGCAGTCAACAATAAGCCATCTCTTTGTCTGATAATCTGGTATCTGGATTTTTTTTTTATTGTACAGCTTGGTGAGACACTTTATAAATAAATGTCTCAATCCAATGAGATGAATCTGTCCGCTAGATTTGGAACACCGTGTCTCTTCAATCTCTTGTAACGCAGTCCTTTATCCCCACTTAATTTTTGGGCAAGTCCATTTTTGTGATTTGAAAGTCTTTTTTGATAGTTTTTACTATACTTCACTATTTCTTGTTTTACTGTTGGTACTTTCAAGTCGTGATATATGATTATGTTACATGTATTGAGGTATGTTAAAGATGGCCTATTTTATTGAGCGCTTACTAGAGAGAGACTTATGGGTTGATATGTACTAGAGAGAAGTCTAGTTCCATACACGTCTTGTTTATGAAAAGATCTAGCGAACCTAAAAACAGTCAAATTCGTTTTATTTGTGACCAGCGACTCAAAGGCTGCTCTGAGGCTTCGCACGTGAAAACTAACAATTAGCTAATATTGTCATAGATAAGAACTCCGCCGGTTTTAAAGAAAACACTCATACAGTTGTTTAAACACTGTGCACTAAAAAATTCCACAAAATGTTAATGAGCTCTGTTTGGCGTGTTGTATTTTGCATACATTACCCGATGCGATATTTTGGCGTTCAATTAACCAGAGTTTGTTAATCATTTGCAACAATACTTTGTTCGGTGCATCACCCCTACTAAATTTACAGAGGGAATTGTGTCAGCATCACATACCTAATGGAGAGGAGGCAGAATCCTGGATGACTCTTTTATGAAATAGGGGGCGAACGAACAAGTAGTTAATGTCCTGATGTTACGTGATTAGATAATACATAATAGGATGTATTGATACAATTGTATTGTATCTTGATAGAGGCTGGGATATATAGCCCGGAAGTCGCTGCGACCTAAAAGATCTATTGTGACGCCTCTTTCTTCCTTAAAGGACATCTCCAAGATTTAGTCTGACCATGTAGTCGACTATGTATCTTGGTGGAGTGGCCTTAACGTCGTCAGGTGTGATTAAGTGTCCTCCAAGGTGCTGGCTTCTGGTGTGATGAGTTGCCTCGCAGCCACAGAGGATGTGTATAGGTGTTTCCTCATCCTTATGGCAAAATCTGCAAACATTAGTATCGGTGAGACGCATTTTGTGCATGTGTTTGTTTAGTCTGCAGTGACCAGTTAGGGTTCTAGTAAGAATTCTGATTTGATTCTTACTCATAGAAAGCGCCTCTTTAGTGAACTTTGCGTTGAAGCCCACTAGGAGTGCTTTGGAGTGCTCTTGGCCTGGTGACTTTGACCAGAGCTTGATGCTTTTGGTTAGCCCCCATCCTTTGAGCGAGTTAGTAATGAAGCATTTGGGTATACCGCAAAAGGGTTCAGGTCCCCACGCCATCCCCTCTGCCCCCATTCTGGTTAGCTCGTCGGCTAACTTATTTCCTGCGATGCCATGGTGTCCAGGTACCCAACTTAGCGTTACTTTATTGGTTTCAACGTGATTAGATACTGCCACCCATGTAACTCCAGAAGTGTTGCTATTGCGTTGCCGGCCTTTTGAAGAAGTACCTACCTATTCTAAAAAACAACTTCCTAGTTGCCTTGTAATACTCCGACGAGGTCCACGTGACTTCGTTGCAATGTCTATTGGATAATATTAAACATTTATGTGAATTATCTAACAATTAGCAACTGTAGCAAATGGGACAACGCGTCAAGGATACGAGACAATAACTGACTACCTAACAAAAGCGGTATCATTACACTGAATACCTTGGTATTCCTCTGAATGTCAGCATTATGCACAATACTATTAGAATTACCTTTACTTATTGTAGGAAAGTTTTACTCCTGCCGGAGGTGAAGGAAACTGTTCAGATTATTTTTTCATATTATTCGAACCTCTGGTTATGGGCCAATATGACGGGACTTGTGTGATTTTTTAGTCTGTTCGAGACCTTCGTCATATCTTCGACGAGGTAGGATCCGTGAGAGTAAAGTTACACCAAGGCGCGGATCCAGTGGACGGAGAAACAGGGACAAATGCCCCCCCCCCCCACCCCTCTCCAAGACGCAAAAATTTACAAATGTTCACCATACATTTCGCGTTGACAGGCAGTTGTAGAGACGTCGGAGCAATTGCACACATGACTGGAGTTAACGTCAAAGTGACACCCCCCCCCTCAGCAGAATATGTGAAGTTCGGAAAACAATAGGCACCTAAGTATCTACGTATTAAGTAAAGTTTGAGAAAAGGGTAAGTTAATATAAAGTCACGCCAATTTTTTCATTTTTTTTTGGGCTCCTCACAACTTTTGGTAATTTTAATTTAAAATAAAGCGAATTTCGTCTTCATGAATCTTGAAAAGATTTTCAACTCGAGTAAAAAGTATAAGATATAACAATAAGTGTTTTTTGTTTGTTCAATTGTACGTTGTACCTTTGTCGCAGACACTCGCAGAAGTGTGTTAGCGGTGTGGGCTGGAGTGTGGGCGAAGGTGGCCGTTGTGTGACGTTCCGCACCTGTTTGTTTAACAATATAACTTAATAATAAAATTACTTAATTTATCTAGTGTTTTGTACGTATTTGATAAATAAAACAGATTGCTAAATAGCGAGTAAAAATAATAGCGGTCGCAATTAATAGTTAGGCTATTACAATGGTATACTAAAGTTATGATTGAATGACACTAAATCGACTTTCATTATCAAATGACCTTTCATTTTTTATTAGGTACCAATGACTTGGTTACTAAGTACGTAAAGATGTATTGACTTTGAACCCTGGATGAGATCTTAACTAGACTGAACTAGACTGTAATTATATAGTCACTACATAGTATAAAACAAAGTCGCTTTCTCTGTCCCTATATCCCTATGTATGCTTAGATAAATCTTTAAAACTACGCGACGGATTTTGATGCGGTTTTTTTAATAGATAGGTTGATTGAAGAGGAAAGTTTATATGTATAATAACATCCATATATTTTATACCCGTGCGAAGCCGGAGCGGGCGCTAGTTATATTTAAATATGAGGTTCAAAAATCAACAGGGCCATCATCTCAGAATTCGAAATTAGCAATAGCTGAAGCCAAAATTGACAGGAAATATTATTACATTAGCTTTCCCGCGCAACTTCGTCTGCGTGAATTTTTCCCGTTTTTGCAACATTACTCATTGCTGCTCCACTCCTATTGGTCGTAGCGTGATGTTATATCCTATACCCTTCCTCGATAAATGGGCTATCCAACAGTGAAAGAATTTTTCAATTCGGACCAATAGTTCCTGAGATTACCGCGTTCAAACAAACAAATTAACAAAGTCTTGAGCTTTTTATTATTAGTATAGATAAGTATTATTATTTATTTCAATAGTTTTTCGCCTGTGGTTTTCTCTGTCACTCACAGAGTACCACTTCGTGTACAAAAACAGTGTCTTGCACGCTATTATCTCGTAGCTTGTCTAATAAATCCATTAGAACAGAGTCCACCGCGTTTTTGTTCGCAGTACGTAGTAGTGAAGTAAGTTTTTGTGAGATGAGTCAGCGATTGAGACGCATCGCCATCTTAGACTTATAAACCTTTGTAAATAAAAATAGCCGTACTAAATTGTTGTATTGTTTAAGGGACGTCTAAACGGGCCATTTTTTAAGGCAATTTGTGGCGGCAATGCTGTGGCCGACAACATGGAGAGCAATCCATTTTCCGCAATGTTGCCCGGACAATTTTGTTGTTGTTTCAGTCGCTCTCTTTTTTATTGTTGACGGGTTGTGTAGCATGTTTAGGAGACTAAATCATACAATTGCAGACATATTGCCATTATTGGCCGAGCAATTAGTTGCCAATAGTCCCGCCGCAAATTGCCGTAAAAAATGGCCCGTTTAGACGCCCCTTTAAGGTAGGCATTTTTTTTAAAAGTTAGGCTTCGGTCTTTAAAAATATTGTTCTTAGGCTTGGTCATCTATCCGTAAAATTTGCGGACATAATTTAAAGTTATCCCGATCTCAATAATAATGCTTTTGAATGTAAGTACCTAGTAGTGCTATTAGTATAGCCTTTTAAGTAGGTACCTACGTCAAAAATCAGTCATCAAACAGTGTCGTAGTGCATTAGCACTACGATTTAACCTTCTAGATTATTCGATTACCTAACTTTAAATATAGCCATGATTGGTTTGTTTAGCACTTAGACCAATCGGTTTGCGATTTGCATAATTTCTAAACACACAGCCTTCAAGACTTTTCCTTTTCCTCCAGAGTAGGTAAATGAAAATGCAAGTAAAATTGTATATTTTTTTCTTTAAAAAAAAAAGATAACTAGCAATGTGGGATTGTGGTCCCACATTACTAGCAATCCTGTTAACCCCTCCAGCTAAGCTCTACGGCTTGTGTTAGGAGTGGGTTCACGTCGGTAGTATAATGGCCATGATTCGAACCCACGACCTCACGATTGCGAGACCGATGCCTTAGCCATTAGGCTACCGCCGCTTAAAATTACTCTCTCGTCGCATAGCCTAGTTTTTATCCTTTAAATATTTGAAATGTGGGATGTCGGACAGCTAGTTTCAGACATTGGGTCTTAAACTGTGTTATTTCTTCACCCATATTATATTTAATGAGACCCCCAATTCTGGAGGGACATACCGAAATATCCTGAAAGAAAATAAATAGACGTGGGATGTCCAGCGTGAATCTTGAGTCATAATTGAATGAGATCAACCGATCTCATTCCTATTGAGGCTATGAATGACGCAAAAGACCAAAACTTAATCAAATATAAAGTGCAACGCTTTTAGAGAACAGAAAGATCTTTCTTTGAAAATAATGAGGCCATATCAATATTGCAGGAAGTGCTAAATGTTTTTTTGTATAATTTCCACAATCGTGCCATGCTCGGTCGCACCAACATTACCAAATGTCTGCAAGTTTAAGTCTATTTATTTTACGACATTTACTAGGTGCATAAATAAAATATGATTTGTTTTTGTGGTCAATCGGAGTTGTTGGAAATCTTTTTTGGTTGTATAGTATGCTGAACTTAATATAAGGCTTATGAAGTTTTTAGAGTTTACCTATCTATACTAATATTATAAAGCGGAAGAGTTTGTTTGTTTGTTTGTTTGCTTTGTTTGTTTGTTTAAACCCGCTAATCTCAGGAACTACTGGTCCGATTTGAAAAAGTCCCGCGCAACTTCGTATGCGTAAATTTTCCCCGTTTTTGCAACATTACTCGTCGCTGCTCCGCTCCTATTAGTCGTAGCGCGATGTTATATAGCCTATAGCCTTCCTCGATAAATGGGCTATCCAACAAAATTATTATTAAAATCGGTCCAGTACTTTTTGAGTTTATTCGTTACATACAAAAATACAAATCTTTCCTCTTTATAATATTAGTGTAGATGTAGATATAGTTAAAAAGTCGACCAATCTATATAGGTCAAACAAGCAGGGTCAAACGCGTCTTCAAGAGCTATGTAGGCACCGCACGAGCTGGCGGCTTAGTACCTACTTGTGCCTAATAGGCTACACTTCAGTCTAATTCGCTTGCTTGATTACCGTTCAGGCCTTGGTGACAAGATATACTTATATGATTTGATGACCAAAGCATGAACATTCCATCAGTTGGGTATTAATGAGTTGGTGTCTGCTATCATCTATTTTACAGGTTTATATGATAACAAACATTCACAAAGTTTGTGAGGTTATAGGGGTTAATTTCTGGATCAAATGGAAAATTCCATTAACATTCCATTTTCATTAACACGCTATTTGTGAGTATCATAGCCTATATAACATCACGCTACGACCAAAGGGAGCGAAATGAAAAATATTGCAAAAGCGGGGAAAAATGATGCAAACGAAGTTACACTATTGGCTTCCTTGTTCACATTTAGAAGATCATGCATGCATCGTTTTTAAAACATGCAGTAATTATGTTAAGTAAAGACTATTAGTGCTTTGACAGTAGACGAAGCTGTTGCTAATTGCTGTTATGTTTGGCAGGCAAATGCATATGACATAATAGTTCTACTAATACAGGAAGCGATGACTTACTTAGTATAGATGTATTTTACGTGCCAACTATTCTATACCAATGCGCTAAACTAGTATTAGTATTACTATTGTTTGGGAAAACATGCGGTAGCAATGAATCCAAAGAGCTGTTGTGATTATTTGTTTGGAGTCCGTGACTCGTTGGTTTTTGGGTTCTGGGTGGGTCCAGAGTTCAGCGAGGTTCAATGACGTTACCAAGTTCGGATCCATTTCCAGCAAAATCAAACTCCAAATGTTTCAGGTAGCACGTTAAGCCGTCGTCGTTGCGTCAGTCCTTCAAATAATCTCTTTCTCTATGAAAATATATATATTACGGGTCTTAATCGCGTGAAAATTTAAGGTAAAATACCTTGTTTATTGCCCGACGTTTCGACCGTATTCGCAACGGCCGTGTTTACGGGTAGACTCAGTCTACCAGTGACCACGGCCGTTGCACGCGATTATGAGCCGTAATACATATATTCTCTTTCTCTAGTCGAGGAGTAGTTGGATACTCTCTATTGACATTAGCTGCCGTGATCCAAATCGATTAGATAGTTAAAAGATTACCTATTAATATATAAACATACTGCTGGTGTGCTACTGTCATACTACATACTACTGTCACCGCTGGCGTGCCAGCTGAGATCGAACCAATTGTTTGACGCGCAGAAATGGCTAGGATCCGATAAAGGAAATAACCATTTCTACTTTATGGGTAACAAAACCTCGTCTATACCTACCTAATCTATACTATAATATAATATTACTAGCTGACCCTCGCAACTTCGTCTGCGTCAAATTAACCCGTTTTTGCAAAATAGGGGTAAATAAAAAAATAGGGGTAAATAAAAAAATAGGGGTTGATCGTAGAAGGGGCGTTTTTGCAAAATAGGGGTAAATAAAAAAATAGGGGTTGATCGTAGAAGGGTGAAAATTCAGGGTTATATGTATTTTTGAATCCGGTATCATAAAAAAAAAATATCTAAAAACTAATAAACAAATTAGGGGTGGACTACCCTTAACATTTACGGGGATGAAAAATAGGTGTTGTCCGATTCTCAGACCTACCCAATATGCACACAAAATTTCATGACAATCGGTCGAGCCGTTTCGGAGGAGTTAAATTACAAACACCGTGACACGAGAATTTTATATCTATATACTAATATTATAAAGCGGAAGAGTTTGTTTGTTTGATTGTTTGTTTGTTTGTTTGTTTAAACGCGCTAATCTCAGGATCTACTGGTCCGATTTGAAAAATTCTTTTTTTGTTGGATAGCCCATTTATCGAGGAAGGCTATAGGCTATATAACATCGCGCTACGACTAATAGGAGCGGAGAAGCGACGAGAAATGTTTCAAAAACGGGGAGAAATTACGCATACGAAGTTGCGCGGGACAGCTAGTATTAGATAAAGAGAAAAAATTTAATTGTTTGTTTGTATTGAATAGGCTCTGAAACTACTGGACAGATTTGAAAAATTCTTTCATGGTTGTGAAGCTACACTAACCCCGGGTGACATAGGCTATTTTTTATCCCGGTATTCCCACGGGAACGGACTCCGCGTGGGTGAAGTGCGAGACGTCCGCTAGGTATTTATATACTTATTTCAGGTTTCTTTCATTCGTCTAACAAAACTTTTCGGGTGGCATACACCATGGCATGACCATTTTAAATAGAACATTCAACTGGAACGTTACAATGTGTCGATAGTTATTACCAAACGGGTTTTTATATTGTAACATTACGCAACACACTCGCAATTAAAGTTAAACGCATTTACTGTCGAGTGAATAGAATTGCCATTATTTTTCGTCCAACAACATCCGCTGTCGGAACTTGTCGGCTCGTTTAGGAACACGTCAATTTATAAAAATGTAACTATTAAATACAAGTGTAACAAAAAGGTATAGTCATATTCAAGGGTTGGTATGTGCCCATGATACTGAGTGCTAACACTTAATTTTATCAAAATTGGAGTAGGTACCCTAAAATTTTATTCATATTTTTTTTCATTTATGGTTAGATAAAGAAAAAAAGTATTACTTAAAAAGTTCTATGCCATAATAATCTCATTGAATTTTGCGCCAAGAGATCATAAATTCATAACACATATGCCATGCGCCTTTCGCTACTGAAATTCGATAAAAGAATGTGCTATAACTACTTAAATAATAATGCAATGGTCTATGGCACCATTGTAGGTGCAATACTGATAACATACACTATTATTTGGTGAAATTTGACTAACGAACCTTTCTGTTACACGTTGTTTAATTGAACAAGTTAATAATATATTTAGGTAGGTACACTCTATTTAAAAAAATACGAACATAGAAAAATATTTTATTTTGTGGCACGATATTGTTTGAACGCTTTCATAAGGGTTACTTATGAGCAATAATGACAGATTCTTTCATCACCATCTTTCTACCCTTGTCCCAGCTTATTTGAAGCTATGCAATATATTTTAATTTTTATTAATCCATGTCAGATGTCTGTTTCACAGCCTTGTCTGTGTCGCTAATTGTAGACTGTAACTACTCTCTTTCTTTAAAACGAAATTCATGAATTTTCGTTTGCTTAAATTTCTTAAGTTTACGGGGAATATTCTTATTAATTTTTGGATAAGCACAACAAGTTCGAACCCATGGACGATTTTCTGGAACGAGTGGATTAAATTGATGTTGCTGGCTCTGTATATTACCACCTCATTTTTGATCGAAAATTCGTTTTCATTGAATTAGAGTAGGCCTTTCCTTCTTCTTCGTCAGGTTTTCATTTGTGATTATTATGACCGACCTGACGTCTACTTTACTTTTACGGTTACTGGCAGTATTTTAACTGCGTGCAAGAAAACAGACAATGACAGATTTTTAAATAAACTCTTTGACAATTTAAAGAATACGGATGTTGACTGTCAAGTCAAATTAGACTCTTTTTATGAAATGTCAAAACGACAAGCCAAAGAAATGTGTACTTTTAGTGTCGGTGTATTCGTTTTCATGCTTTTAAATTCAAAAACATATTAAAGTGTGGAAAAATGTGTCTAACTTGTTTAAAATAATATTTTTTTCCTGTATTGAACTGCCCAATTCCCCCCATAAGTGTGCACAGCCGATAAAGAACAATGTCTTAACTCGATAAGGCTACTGAACAAACTGTCTCATTGTGTTCAAACTCGATTAATTCCATCGATCGTCAATATAATCGATGGCGACAAAACAAAGGCGGCTCGTGCCCAGTGACCTAGAACCTTTAAAGACTTCGTAATATGTACACAGATGTCTTACTTACAACATTATCGTAACTCCAGAAAATACTACACTTGAAATTGAATTTAAAACCTTCTATATTTAAAGTTGATATTTCAATGATGTGGTGTTGAGCAAGTATCTTTTGATAATTATAAATGACGTAAGCTTGTGTGCGTAGTAAACACGAGATGATGTCATACGCTCCGCCCACATTGGATCAGTGGCATTTTTAAAATTTCAAATGTGGAATCTCGATTCTCTGACTGTGAATTACTTTTAACACCAGCTCCACACGTTGGCCCCAACGTCTGTCCCAATGCTACTCCTACCAACGTGTGGATCTAGAAAATAGCATTGGCGCCAATGATGGGACGTTATTCTGGATCCACGCGTTGGGACTCACGTTGGAGCCAACGTGTGAAGCCGGCGTCATCGTTTTATGATGCGACAATGATGATGATTACAAATAGGTATCTGAAATAATTGTGGATTCATTTCGAGAGATATTCTTGACGTTACCTAGTATAGTAATATATTATCTGTGACGTTACAAATGGTTTAATAGGTACGTCAGGTCGTTTGTTCATACTGTCCAGTATTATATTGTAGTCTTTGGCACAGAGTACATTTTATATACTGAGAGTCTTTGGTTCATACGTTGATGGCAATCTGGCTGATTTGTCAGACAATTTCTTTGTTACTCATATTTATTTTATACTTTGACTGCACAAAGACTCTGATTTTGCTCGTAGGAATATTTCAAGTATTTTTACACGTCAAACGCGGAGTGGTTAAAATGATGACAGCTCATTTTGTCGCCATTTTCACAACTCCCTGTTTTAATTTTTGTAATTTCTGGTGGCTGAAATCTTAGTGACGAATGTCTTCTTTCTCTCTTGCTGAAATTAGCTGACGTAGGTAGGTAATAAACGATGACGATATTTTATTAATTCATTAAAAATTAAAAAGTCATCTAATTACTACTATAACTTTTTTTTTTAAGTAAATCCTTATTGCTTACTTAGAATGCAGATGCCTTTATGGCAAAGAAAGAAAAAAAGAAGACTAGCAAAAGAAATGAATCCTAGCCGTCACGGGTTTTGTAAACATTTATTATTGCGGACACAAGTACCACAAAATCAGAGTCGGAAAAATAATTTGTGGATCGCACAAAGTGGTGTCCGGTGTGGGAATCGAACCCACGACCTAACGAACCGCGAAGTTTGACTTAGATTTAATTTGGAGTCCTTTAGGAATCGTATTAAAATAATTTACATTAAATATGTATAATTATGTCGAAATGCCAGGCGCACCTGCGACCAGTGTTACCCGCGGTTCATTAGCCTATGTGTTAATGCAGGGTGTCAGCTAACTCCATACCAAATTTTATTTCAATCGCTCCAGCCGTTTAGACGTGAAGAAGTAACAAACATACACACTCACATACTCACAAACTTTCGCCTTTATAATATTAGTGTGATTAGCGGCTCAATATTTGAATTAACAGTATGGTATTCGATCGCGGATACCTCGCGCAAGGTAAAGTCCGCCAACTGTTCTAAACATTTCGATTACACAAATGCCACTACATCACTGACCCTGTAAGCACACTAGCAAATTGCACACAATACTATAAAAATAGAGACTAGTCTATTGGAAGATGTGTTGTCGTTTCGACCGCTCGATTAAGACTGACGAATGAGACTAACTGCCCCACTACCGGCACTTCAAATGTAAATGTCAAACTAAAGTCACGCTATTTGCGGCGGCCATATTTAATTGAGTCGTTAGACTTGCTATTTAATCAAAACCGATGTTAAGTCGGATCCCGAGACTTACGTGCGCCAAATCGGGGCCGAAATCAAATCATCTATCGGGAGTCGGGACTATGTTACTACTCGTATTATGTTTATTGTATTAATAGCAAGAAATGCCTTTAAAAATTACTATAAGATGTTAGGGCAACGGAAATGAATTAGCAATCTATATATACTACTACCGTGATTTTTTTCACATATTCAACATCAACCATTTAGCTGTCAGGGTTCTGGCTCTAACAAAAATTCGTATTTTCACAAACGGATCCCTAAATCTAAAAATGGTCTTCCCAACCCCTAATCGTTTTTAAAAGACCTACTCGTACCTATTTAACGATACGATGGGGTTGGTGAGAATAAAATCATAAATCGTAAAAAAAATGTTTCTCAAGATTATATTCTTTCACTTTGTCGGCATTTGTTCTTTAATATCCATGCAAAATTACAGCCTTCTGGCACTAACAGTCTCTGAGCAAAGCTGCGGACGGACGGACGGACATGGCCAAACTATAAGGGTTCCATTTTGCCATTTTGGCTACAGAACCCCAAACATCATTAATCGCTGATGCCTACATCATAAAAACTATCTGTGTATCATATTTTAAATTAATTCGTTTAGTGGTTTGAGCTGTACGTTGATAAATCCCTCAAGGTTTCATTTTAACAGACATTATCACATTACGCACCTACCTAAATTGATAAGGTTATACATAATATGCTTAATTTGGTTTTCTTTTTAAGAAAATATTAACAAAACTTTCATATTGTTTCAGTGAATTAAATACGAGTAAAGTGAACGAGTCTCTAGTGCAGAGGACGAAACGACAGACGGCAAACGAGAGAGCGGTGAGTCAACATAATACCACACTTCCTCGCTATGGCATCTAGGCATCTATCTATTCTAGCTAGCATATACTTACACGTAGGAATTTCAATGACGGAATCAATCAAAAGGATTCTTATTCATAGGTAGATAACTATTTATCTTTAAACTATTATATGAACCCGCTGTAGCGAAATCCACATAAATAATATAGGCATATGGGCATATGTGATCTGTTTAACTCTTGAATCCCGAAAATGAAATGAAAAAGACAACAGCAGTACCTACCTACATATTTGCTTTAGGTATTATATAGGTACTGCTGTTCCTTAAATTATAATGAGAAAGAAGTTGTGTGTGGCGCTAGGTGCATTAAGTATTTATAGTGCCTGACCTTTATCATATAACATTTCCTATCACAAGCAGTTGAATAAAATAGAGATACTAATTCTTCAGACATTATGCCAATAAATGTTGACGAACTCTCGCGATTTGTACACGTAATCAAAATATATATATTACGTAAATATAGTTATATTATATATTGTTGCAATACGGTCGAAACGTCGGGCAATAAACAAGATATTTTGCCTTAAATTATTCACGTGATTAAGACCCGAAATATATATATTTTCATAATATTAAGTATGCCTATATTACAGAGAAATTCGCAACATTAACGATTAAGCCAGGGGACATCTTATAGTAAACGCACTAAACCTACTAAGTACGTACTAAATTGAAGCAGACAGCGATGTAACGATGAGTCATCTATTGTTCGCCGCAAATGTTCTGTGTGATGAGAACGGTGGAACTCCCGTCGACCCGACCCTGCATCGTTTGCATTGTGCCGTCTTGTGGGAAAACGATGTGTTTAATTATCACTAAGTCATTATTTTATGAGTTTGTTGCTAGGTTTTGCTCGATCATTCGGTCAGATCAACTCAACCACTCCATCGCACATTTGACACTGGCAGAATTGTCGACAACGGCATCGTTGCCATAATTAAAAAAAAAAAAAACTTAACCATTTTTTGTGGCGGGAATTTAACATGCCTAACCTCGTGCGGTGGGGTCGTGGGGATGCATGATCGGGGATTAGGATGGTGGGGTAATGAGGACTTTGTACCCATTAAATAACCAGCTGTGTACTGCTCTTACTAGCTCTTAGATTAACCCTCAATTAGGGTCAACTCTCTTTAGAGTCCTCGGGAAGTAAATAAGGAGAAATAAATATCTTGAGACAACTCACCCAACGTCATCTGATCCCAAACTAAGCAGAGCTGGTGCTATTATAAAATCGATATTTCCTTGTCAGATTTAGGGCCTAAACCTCACATTATAAAACGATCCAGTAAAATGGTCTGTACGTGGTTAAGGTCATAACTCCAAAAACAAGTGGTATGTGATTAAGGGTTAATATATTAAATATTTTCCAAAACCGATATTACAAAGTTATATAGTGTTATGTAATGAAGCCACGAACACGAGGTTATTAGTATATTACAAATCACTCTGTATACAGGGTGTAACAGAAAGGTGTGGTCAAATTTCAGCAGCGGATAGAGTATGTTATCAGTATTGCACCTACCATGGTGCCATAGCTGGTGGCATTATTATTAAGTACATAGTTATAGCATATTCTTTTTGGTTTAAAATTCAGTAGTGAGAGGCGTATGGCATAAGAATTATACTTCCCCTGGTACAAAATTCGATTGGATTATTATGACCTGGAACTTTTTAAGTCATAGTTTTTTTAATTAATAACTTTTTCATTTATAAATAAACGAATGAAAAAATATTTTTTATATAATCCGATTTTGATAAAATTCAGTATGTGCACTTAGTATCATATCATGGGCACATACCAACGCTTGAATATGACCACACCTTTCTGTTACACCTTGTATAATATAAATAAACGTTCTCTATCTATAGATCTAATATATATTTTGTAAACAAAAGAGTTTATTCACGTTGGTGTATAAACTCTCAGCGAGAGTTCGGCGCTGTTGCATCAGAATTTCTCTCGGCTGTTACGAAAGATTCTTCGATTGCATTACGTTGGATATAATACGAGTAATTTGTGAAGGTACCAATCATAGTGATTGTTGGTACTTTTATGTTACGCGATGACGGTTTGATTTGTTAGAAATTGTTTGAGAAAGGTTTAGATAGGTAGGTACTTATGTATACGACACGACCTTCGGTGCTCCAACACTCTTTTCATTAAAAGAGCGATCGAACAGAACCGGGGGTCAAAAGTGTTCGTACAATCTCTTGGAAGAAGCCACCTGACGAAGTTGACTACAACAAGTGGAGAAGTCGTTTCTTCGAAGCCGGCAGTCCTCTCCGAAGTGGAAGGCTTCTATGGCCGGCTATACGCTTCGCATGCATCTCGACCTGATCCAGAAGATGAGGGTCCTAGAGCCACTCTAACACGCCACTACACCGAAGACCTGCCAGAAGTCAACATTGACGAAATCGTGCTGGCTCTTAGACAGCTAAAAAATGGAAAAGCCCCTGGAGAGGATGGCGTTACAACAGAGCTGTTAAAGGCTGGAGGTAAACCCGTACTGAGGGAGCTCCAAAAGCTCTTTAATGCTGTCCTGTTTGAAGGGAGAACTCCGGAGGCGTGGAGTAGAAGCGTAGTCGTCTTGTTCTTCAAAAAAGGAGATAAGACCCGGCTGAAGAACTACCGACCTATTTCTCTTCTAAGCCACGTCTATAAGCTGTTCTCAAGAGTCATCACGAACCGCCTTGCGCGAAGACTTGACGAATTCCAACCACCGGAACAGGCTGGATTTCGGAGCGGATATGGCACCATAGACCACATCCACACAGTGCGGCAGATTATACAAAAACCCAAGAGTATAATCAGCCCCTGTGTCTAGCATTCGTGGACTATGAGAAGGCCTTTGACTCAATTGAAATCTGGTCCGTTCTGGAGTCTCTGCAGCGATGCCAAGTAGATTGGCGATATATCCAAGTGATGAGATGTCTCTACGAAGCCGCAACAATGTCCGTCCAAGTACAGAATCAGGAAACAAAACCTATACCATTGCATCGAGGAGTGAGGCAAGGGGACGTTATCTCCCCGAAACTGTTCACAAATGCAATGGAGGATATGTTCAAGACGCTGCACTAGAAAGGGCGGGGCATCAACATCAATGGTGAATACATCTCTCACTTGCGATTTGCAGATGACATTGTCATTATGGCGGAAACGCTGCAGGACCTGCAACTGATGCTGAATGACCTGGCTGACTCCTCTGTACGCATCGGCCTACGGATGAACTTGGATAAAACCAAGGTCATGTTCAATGAACATGTACTACCGGAACCGATAGCGGTGCACGGCGCCGTTCTCGAAGTTGTTCAAAAATATGTGTACCTCGGGCAGTCATTGCAGTTAGGTAGAAACAACTTCGAGGACGAGGTGAACAGGAGAATTCGGTTGGGTTGGGCAGCGTTTGGTAAGCTACGTCAAGTCTTCTCATCGTCGATCCCACAATGTCTAAAGACTAAAGTCTTTAATCAGTGCGTCCTACCCGTCATGACATACGGAGCCGAAACGTGGACACTGACGGTACGGCTAGTCCACAAGTTCAAAGTCACTCAGCGGGCTATGGAAAGGGCTATGCTCGGAGTTTTTCTTAGGGACAAAATCAGAAATGAGGTGATCCGGCAGAGAACCAAAGTTATCGACATAGCCCACCGGATTAGCAAGCTGAAGTGGCAGTGGGCTGGCCATATTTGCCGAAGAACCGACAACCGTTGGGGTAAACGAGTTCTTGAGTGGAGACCACGGCACGGCAAACGTAGTGTAGGACGCCCTCAGGCCAGGTGGAGTGATGATTTACGCAAAACGGCTGGCAGGAGCTGGATGCGAGAAGCCGAAGATAGAACAAAGTGGCGTGCAATTGGAGAGGCCTATGTCCAACAGTGGACTGCGATAGGCTGATGATGATGATGATATGTACAGTAAGATCAACGTAACTTGACCGGATTGAAGTTAGGTTTTTATCACTTTCGCGCATGTCATAGAGATGTGACCCTAAAGTTACTTACGAAAACTACTTACGAAAACTAAAGAAACTTTGAAAAACAATTTCTTTACGTAAAAAATCACAAAAAAACATGAGTGTATGTATACTACCTCATATTTTTTTGTGATTTTTTAAATTATAATAATAATAGCTTTATTTATTCCTTACACATACATTAATTGCTATGTTAAAATCATTGCTTATTTTTAGTTTGTTATTATAATCTCTTACTTAAACTATTAATTGATTGATGCGCGTTTTGTTATAAGGACCGCTCTGGCGGTGAAAGCCTCCTCCATTTCTATTCCATAGTATACTAAATTATGACAATTTAATGCGTAATCGCATCTCTAATTCTCTTGGTTTAGTTACCACCCCGTCCCCGCTTCCTTTACGTTGATCCAACTGTAGGTACTCTGTTGGTTTGTAATACGTACCTAGTGACTTATTCCATAAGGCGATAATCTGTCTAGATACCTAGAAGGCAATTAATATTTAAATGTTGTAAGTTTATTACCCGATATTAGGGTTATTGCATACTAGCTTGATTAGGCGGATATGACATCCAATTTAATTTCGATCAGTTTTCAACGTTGTACTATTTATGTTATAGCGTGTAGCGTTGAATTTGGTAAATTTCTGGGATCGTTAGGTATCTACGTCTTTAAATTTTGACATTTTGTTTTATTTTCGATATATTAACCCGACTACCCCAGAAGATGGTGAAGATGTTTTTAACTTTTTATTAGGTTTATAATATCTTGGGACAACTCACACAACGCCATCTGATCCCAAACTAAGCAGAGCTTGTACTATGGAAACCAGACAACGGATAAACATACTTATATATTTCTAAATACATACATATTATAGATAAATAACACCCAGACACAGAATAAACCATCGTGCTCATCACACAAAGTTTTATCCTGGGTGGGGACCGAACCCACGACCTCTTGCGTAGCAGTCGGATACATTCCCACCGGTTCTAAAACATTTTTGTGCTAATTTTTATATATGTATACTATTAAATGTATAGAGGAAACAAACGTAAGGTAAGGTTAAACGTAGGGTAAGGCTCTAACCGTTACGGTTATGGTTTTAAATAAAAAGTTAAGAGTTTAAAATTCCTATCATCAATTAAAAAGACCCATATGCAATAACAATAATATCTGATTTTACATCATGGTAGCTGATAGACTATGAATGACCATGGGTTAGGTACACCACCGTCCGCTGCGCGCTGATGAAATTTAACTTTGAGCTCAACTTTCTGTTAGACATAGTAGGTACATGGCTGCATGGTCACCTAGAAATTAAAAAGAACCATTGCTCAGCGAATCAAGTAGGCTGCTTAGTCTGTTGATATACGAGTAGTTAGTGGTTAGTGACCCCGAGTATTAGATCAGAGGTAGATAGGATAAATCTAATCGTTGATTCTAATTCATTTTATTTTTTTATTGTGTCCTGATAATAAAATTTGTCTATATGAGTAGGTAGATTTAATAAACATAATAATATGTCTTTCCCATGACTCTTATATTTATTACCAGCTGACCCGTTTAACTACGTCTGCGTAAATTTTCCCCGTTTTTGCAATATTTTTCATTGCTGCTCCGCTCCTACTGGTCCTAGCGTGATTTTATATAGCCTATAACCTTCCTCGATAAATAGGCTATCCAACATTAAAGAGTTTTTAATTCGGTTCGGGTTACCAATAGTTCCTGTAATTTACGCGCAAACAACTCTTGAGCTTTATAATATTGGTATAGATAGTTTAGGTATAGCAAATAACAAAGTCCTCCTACAAAACCTCTACAAAGAATAAAGAAACTTTAGAAAAAGGTGCAAAACCTTTAAAGCAACATTGATAGTAGACATAAACTCCATTACGTCTTACAGACATTAACAATGATTAATTACATGACCAACTAGCTATCCCGCGCAACTTCGTCTGCGTAAATTTTCCCTGTTTTTGCAACATTTCTTATTGCTGCTCTGCATTGCTGGTAGTAGCGTGATGTTATATAGCCTTCCTCGATAAATGGGCTATCCAACAGTAAAAGAATTGTTCAAATCCGACCTGTAGTTCCTGAGATTACCGCGTTCAAACAAACAAACAAACTCTTCCGCTTTATAATATTAGTATAGATATGTATACTATTAAATGTATAGAGGAAAAAAACGTCTCGTACTTAGAGGTAAGGCTCTAACCGTTACCAACTCCGGGAGAGTATGGTTTTAAATAAAAAGTTATGAGTTTAAGTTATTTTTTTTTTTATTTTTTTTTAATCATCAAACAATAAGACCCATATGCAATAACAATAACATCTGATTTTACATCACGGTAGCTGATAGACTATGAATGACCATGGGTTAGGTACACCACCGTCCGCTGCGCGCTGATGAAATTTAACTTTGAGCTCAACTTTCTGTTAGACGTAGTAGTAGGTACATAGCTGCATGGCCACCTAGAAATTAAAAAGCACCATTGCTCAGCGAATCAAGTAGGCTGCTTAGTCTGTTGATATAGTTAGTGGTTAGTGACCCCGAGTATTAGATCAGAGGTGGATAGGATAAATCTAATCGTTGATTCTAATTCATTTTATTTTTTTATTGTCTTGATAACAAAATTTGTCTATATAGGTAGGTAGATTTAATAAACATATGTCCTTTCCACGACTCTTATATTTATTACCAGCTGAGCGTTTTTGCAATATTTTTCATTGCTGCTCCGCTCGTACGGGTCCTAGCGTGATGTTATATAGCTTATAACCTTCCTCGATAAATAGGCTATCCAACATAAAAGAATTTTTAATTCGGTTCGGGTTACCAATAGTTCCTGTAATTTACGCGCAAATAAACAACTCTTGAGCTTTATAATATTAGTATAGATAGTTTAGGTATAGCAAATAACTAAGTCCTCCTACAAAACCTCTACAAAGAATAAAGAAACTTTAGAAAAAGGTGCAAAACCTTTGAAGCAACATTAATAGTAGACATAAACTCCATTACGTCTTACAGACATTAACAATGATTAATTACATGATCAACTAGCTATCCCGCCCAACTACGTCTGCGTAAATTTTCCCCGTTTTTGCAACATTTCTTACTGCTGCTCCGCTCCTGTTGGTAGTAGCGTGATGTTATATAGCCTATAGCCTTCCTCGATAAATGAGCTATCCAGCAGTGAAAGAATTTTTCAATTCGGAACAATAGTTTCTGAGATAACCACATTCAAACAAACAAACAAACAAACTCTTCAGCTTTATAATATTAGTATAGATACTAGTATAGTATTATATTATCTGTGGTATAGATTAGGTTATAGCAAATAACAAAGTAACCTCTACAAAGAATAATGATACTTTAGAAAAAGGTGCAATAACTTTAAAGCAACATTGATAGTAGACATAAACTCCATTTTGTCTTACAGACATTTACAATGATTAATTATATGACAAATAAGCGATCTTGACTCACATAATCTGTAATATTATAAAGAAACCATAAATATAATATTTGGTTTCTCGTCATACTCGTTTGGGTTAATGCCATTTTCGGCTACTTGATTAAGCCTTGTGATTCACACGTAGGTACAAAACAGAAGTTGAAAGAACTTGTTATGTACCTGTTTAAAATAATTTTCAATCAAAATATTAGGTACCTACTCGTACATTTATTGTTTTTCGCAGTGCCTAAACATATTTTCTCAATAGGTAACTAGATAGAAGCCAGGCTTTATTGCTTATAAGCACCTCTTTCTTCCCTAGGGGGGAGGGGTGATGTCCCCAAGTTTTAATCGAACCATTCTTTATGGCATGAAAGGTACTATGAGATCAGTCGTAACGGAGAGGATTAGAAGAGTTTGGAGCTAGTCAAGGCGGGTTAGGTAGCTGTAATACTTTTCCGTAAACTCTATATTATTTACTAGCTGCCTGCCTCGGCTTATGTAATTGCTACATTATTGTAATTTTCGGAATATTTAGGGATCTCAATTTTTTTATCAATAAAATATAGCCTATGTTACTCCCCGATAATTTAGCTTTCTAATGGTGAAAGTATTTTTAAAATCGGTCTAGAAGTTTCGGAGCCTATTCAATGCAAATCTTTCCTCTTTTTTAGTATTAGTATTGATTATGTTATTTCTCTCTTTGTTACAGATTTAGGGTTCATAGAACCCCTTCGACGAAACGAATCGAGTCTGGAGCTAAAGAAGTTTCTTCTCGGCCCCTCGAAATATTGTAATAATCGCTCGGTCACTGTCAGGCACTAAACCATACCTGCACTACTCTTGTATATTAGTCGTATTAAAAATAAAGAAACGAAAAAAAAACTCGATAGAACCCCCTCTTTCTGTGGCCACGGCAGAGGGTTGTAATTTATGTACATTTATATATGCATATATAAAAAGGGAAATAAAAGTGATCTCTAACGTGACGTCACAATATTTAAATTGTGATTATTTAACTAATTAATACATTATTTTAATTGCTTTGCTGTTTTAAATCGCATTTTTAAAGCGTATTGCCCGTTTTAAGATAGAATTTTATATTGTAAAATTGTAAATAGAAAAAAATATACTTCAAAAAAATTAAGTGTGACATTGCGTAAAGTAACTATAATACTAGTCATTGATCTAGTGTATTTATTTTGATATTCAATTTAATAATCGATAGTGGATAAACTAATACTGTTGGTAGCTTCCTAGCTATAAAAAAATTGAATGCCCGAGTGCATAATAACCAAAGAGATAACAGTGAGCTTGCTCCTTTATAAAAAAGTAAAAGGCGATCTGTCAAAAAAGGCGGGAAGTCGTGGGCGAAAATACAACAGATTATACTAAAGCTAGTGCTTGACTCGGTTGAATCGATTCCTACAATCGTTAAGATGCAGACCCAAATCGGTGTTGGTAACGAGCTGCAGAGAAGCTACAGGATGCAAGACTTTGCATCGCCTGGCGTCATCATGAGGGAGCGCAGCTTCATACGCCCACAGTCACATCATAATATGCATCATAACCAGGTGAGTACCTGAGTATTTATTTTTTATTGAATCTGATATTGAGTGCTGGTTCTTTTAATCTTGAATGCTGCAGGCTCAAATCGTTATTACTAATTTTGGTTGGAATATATATCTCTATATTGAGAAATAGAGTTACAGCATTATTTCATGTTTCATGACCATCTTATGTTAATTTTATAGGAAAAATATTTTTTGTAGTCGCGCCACTTTTTTGGCATAGAGATAGGCATAGAACATTGTCTAGAACTCATGAAAGAGCAATAGGCTCAGTAGCCCTGCCAAAAAAATTCTCTATTAGATAGAAGACTTTAACGTTGGAAATTCATGTAATGAGGGATCCTATCAAAACTTTTCACCAAATTTCATATAAGTATAAGTTGAAGATGAACGACTTCAATTTGAGAAGCCGAAGTAGGAATCAAGACATTAAGTAATGAAATGATAGGCTTTTATACTACAACACAAACAATTATTTGCGATGATGAGTCACATGACTGACATGACATAATCAGTTTTGGTTGCATTGTAGATATACCGTGTACTGACTATAACTACTATAAGTTTAACAATAGATCGGCGTGTGTCAGTCGCCTTCAATTTCAATAAACTGTAATGAAAAACATAAGATATTGATAGGTATAAGTTTCGCATTGCATATTGCATTGTGAACGTTCATAAATATGCATAGTATGCTAAGTTAGGATACATACATTGATATACAAGATACGTATCTGATTATTTTTACGGCCTTGCAAAGGAGTTCTAGTACGATTGCAGTTAACACGTAGGCGATGGTGACACCGTTAGGATATTCGCCTACGCCCTGTCTACATGTCTCGATAGCCTTAACATTTGTTTTGTAATCAACCATTACTATCGACACTATAAATAAATCAATATCACTTTAAGGAATCGAATAGATCTATTCGATTTTATCGATGCCACGCCGTTTACGTGCCAATTCTATGAGAATGTTCAAAGCTACGTACGGAGTCTGCAAGTTGTTATTCAGCAAGAATTTATTATGTAATAAAGAAAATATACAGTCTGATGTAAAGAACCAATGCATTGCGTCTTATTTCTTTTAATCTTGTACAGGAGTAAACAAATATGTCCTAAATAATATGACCTGCTTGGTACCTATATGTTGCTTTGCGGTTTTGCTGCCTTGCCCTGCGGTTTTTCCTGGAACCTTGGGTAAAAAATATCCTGAAAATTGAAGCCAGAATATTTTTATTCGTTTCTTTCGTTTGTGGTAGCGTGATGAATACATAGCCGTTGATATTGTCAGACGGTGTCGATTATATTGTAGTGTTCAAATCGAATAAAACGTAGGTACCTTTTTGGAACTGTCGTTTAAGAATAGCTCGTTTAGAACATTTAACTATTTCAACTTTTTAATATTTAGCTGTAAATGAATAATATATGAATAAATTAGTCAATTATTATTATGCGAGTTTTAGTCGTCTTGTGAGGTGTTATCTGAAAATAAATCGTGATTCGTGCGTGACTGCATCAGAAATCAGAATTAGGTAGGTAAGTCACACCGTACCACATGTTGTATTTCAAATTGTTTCCTTTTTCCTCAGTTTTCAAACAATGGAAAGAGAAGGAGCATGATCCTGACGAATGCTAAAGGGAAGCCAACTTTGGAGATATACCGGCCACCTGGTGAGTGACAATATACTTACCTACTTTTTTACTATAAACAGAATGTTGGGGAGAAAAAGAACGATACTAACTAGAGTAATTGGTGAGAAATATCACGTTATAGAATTTTAAAAAATCTAAGATTTGTGACATCCACCAATCCGCACTGAGGCCAAATGCTCGTGCGGCGGATTCAGGCGGCCCCCACTCCCCAGACTCGTCTAAAATGAACAAAGAAACACTGAACAAAGTTCTGGATCCGCGCCTGGGCGGATTAGATATATAGGGCCCGTACGCTCTCTAAGAGAGAAGGCCTATGCCACAGCAGCCTGTATAAAAAAGCCTTAGCCCGTTACTTAAACATATAAATATAAGTAAGTAATTCAATAGAAAATATGGGCTCAAAGGCTTTTTTATTGATTTATGTACTTACCTAAAACATTCTTTATGGTATAAGATGTTTTCTATTTCACTTACCTTTTTTTCTTAATTATTAAAATAATTCGTCGTCATTGTCTTGCTGGTTAGGAATACAACGCCGGGATTGTGCTATTAATTCAGTAAGACAAGCGTCGTACGTTTTTTTTTACTTTTATTATGTACCTATGTAGGTAAGTAGGTATATTCTTTATTTTCACCGTTGTAATCAGTTTTGTCACCCGCTCCAGCTTTCTATCATTCTCAAAATCTTCATTACTTTTCTCTTTGATATATCACAACATAAATCCTACGAATTATACCATTGTAACCTGTATTCTTATTAATTACATTTTTTTAAAATCGATTGCATTCATTAGATTCTCGATTAGTCACTGGCTGAATGTAAATACTTGGCTGCTAGAGTCTCTACGTAAAATTGGCGCCAATATTAAAAATAAACAAAACTTCATATTTGGAACGCGTCGACAGTCAGATGTTTGTTGCGGCGGGGCATGTTTGTCATGTGAATGTTTATGTGTTTTTTTCTGTTATGATAAAAGAAAAAAGTGTGTTATTATGTCTCGATGTATCGTGAAACAATCGTTGTCTCAGCCGGTGGCTGTGGCGCCCGTCGCGGCGGTTGCACCTGTCTCTTCTGTGGGTCAGGTGTCGCCGGTGTCCGTTTCCCCTGTGTCCGTGACTCCGGTGTCTGTTTCTGTGACCGTGACTTCTCCACAACCAGCTCCTGATGCCTCGGGTTTGTTTTTTCTCTCTATAAACGTCTTACCAACAAATCGCCCTTAGGTATCACATATGCGATTGGTTCGAATTTATAGACAAGGCAATGAGGTTCTTTTCGCAAGAAATGTGTAAATTCCGTCTCAAGACAATCAAGATACATTAGCTATGTTGTATTTTGTCATGATTGTACGAAAAAACTGTACCTACATTAGTTTCCGTCTATCCTTTTTGTCAAGCCGCTATTGAAGAATCAACAATTTTAGACGCTGATTACTCAGTACTTATCACGCGAAATAAAACCAATTGTGTTTTGTAAATATTTTACTGGGATCTGCCCAAAGAGTTCGCAGAGAAGTAGGTACCTAATGGAAAACCATTATATTCTCTGCTTTACTCGGCCCGCATGGATGTCGGTTATCGCAATAAAAACTATCCTACTTATGTCCTTTTTCGGGACTCAACCTATCTTTATACCAAATTTCATCTAAATCGGTTTAGCGGTTTAACCATAAAAACGTAACAGACGGACAAAGTTACTTTCACATATAGGTATAATATTAGTATGTATAGTACGGATTATTTTGGCCGCTTAAGCATAAAGATCTGAAGGTTCGATTTCGCAATAAAAGTATATCGTAATATATGTACATATAGCAGGTATACCTACCTATGTATTCTGTACAAATTAGTGAGTATGAACAATCCAGTTCACATTATCAAAAAAGTACAACTTTGGTAAGTACCTACCTACTTCAAATAGGGTACCTATTTCAAGTTTTTGGATATTTAAGTACCTAAGTATATTAAATGAGTTTCTTGAATAGAAGGGTTAGTCATGCTTGGTTATGTATCTATGAAAAATGTTCATAAATAACTGAAATATGAGTTATAAAGCCTTGGCAATACGATGATACACCGAACTCTTTTTACCTATTAGTCACTAGTTCTTTATAATCTATAGGCAAGGAAGATTTCTTTGCCCGTTGACAGTATATCTTTGAAGATCTAGACGAGATTGATGTATGTTCAAAATTAAAAAATGCAATTACTTATTGTATTAATAAAGTAATTGGCAAGAAATGTCTATAAAAATTGCTATAATATTCGGCCTACGACATCATAATTTGTTAAAATGCTTTCTGTAACGAAGTAATAACAAAAAGCCATAATAGTTCTTAAACTAGCGGCTAGATGGCGCAAGCGAGGGTCCAACTCACGTGCCGGTAAGGATAGAAAAATTTGAGACCTAGTAACATAGTCCCGATAGAGGGTTCGATGCAGGCCCCGGTTTGGCACACAGAAGTCTCGGGTTCGATTCCTGGGGCAAGAAATGCCTATAAAAAAAATAATTTATGTAAGTAGGTATAATTTAGTGTTCAAACTCTTATATTAAACTAAGTACCTACTTACTTACCTGTCTTGTATAAGCCATAACCTGTCTTGTATAAGCCATAGTAGTGAATTGTGTCGATGAAGTATAAAACCGTAAGAATAAATGATGTATCCCACTATCCATTTTGTATTTCATAACTTCACTTCATAACAACCCATATGATGTCCCACTGCTGGGCACGGGTTTCCCCTGTAGAACTTATTGTAGATCCAAGCTTGTCACACTATTTCCATTGCAGTTTCGCAAGCAGTTTGTCGCGTTCTTTTAAGTCGATGTGCACACAAGAACAGTCCTTTTATTTAGATAAAATATTTTTATCAATGTGATAATACGCCTATCAAAACGCCTATCCCACCTTTAGCGTATCATATGTACAACCATTGCGATTTCTCGTTATGGAAATAACGGGATATAATTAGTGCGAGTTGGACTCGCCCTCTGAGGATTCCGTATAAATTTGTTTTTTGAAAGACTATATTTTTTATGATTTAATTACAAATGTATAGCTTTCCCTTTACTTGCCAAATTTTATAGTTCTAAGTCAACGAAAAAAACCCTATAAATTTTGATTCCTTGAGTGTCGAAATGTACGTTTTTTGTGACCTGAACTTAGAAGTTAAATTTTTTTCACAGCTGCATAGGACTGTGGAGACCTGATATGGTTTAAATTTCAACACTCGATACCTCCACGCATTTTTGAGATAAAGAGTATTGACAGACAGACGGACTGACGGACGACAAAGTCATCCTGTAAGGGTTCCGTAAAGTTTCGTTTTTTTTCTTTTGAGGTACGGAACCCTGACCCGCGGGTCCCACAATTTCCATTTTGTATTTCCGTGGAAATAGTGGGATACACCCGAATAGAATTAGGCGACTCTTGTCACAAGTTGAAACTGCAGACCAACGTCAACCATTGGTTTCATTCTAGCGATTCAGCAGTTAACTGCGATTCTGCTATGGCGAGAGCCTTGTAGAATAAATGGGCAAAAAAACTACAAAAATATAAGAAATATTACCAACATCAAAACTATTGCAGCTATCTAGCTTGTAAATCTTGGATGAAAGTTTGCGTTTTGTTCATTCGAGCGCGTCGGCTCGCGTGCAACGCGCGATGCTCTAGGTTACCCAATTAGACCACACGATCTATACATTCATATGATTTTTATACCTAAGTATATTGTTACTGGCAAATTGATTCCTATTTTATTATCTATTTTATGCTCTAATTATCAGTTTATAGTAAGATAGATACTACTACTTCTGCTCTTTTAATCTACAAATTCTTCCATTATTCCGTATAACATTATCGTCCAGTCCAGTAGCTTTATCTGTATCAAAAATCCTCCAATAGGTATGTTCGCAAACAAGCATTTGGCCAGCCAACGGGTCAGGGTTTTATGCCTTTCCCAATCTTCACACTTCTTTTGTAATCTTCACAATATACTACAAGTAATCCTTGAAACACCTGGCCTTGGAGTTTATTCCATATCAGTGACCAAAAGGAATATCAAAAGGTTCACTCCACTCCACTGTTCCAGATGAAAAAACAGCGTTGTTCTCGCTCAAGTTAATGTTCTGACAAGAACTTCAGTCATTGATCAATGTTCGTTCGGAAGACAAGTACAAAAGCGCAAAGTTGGTCCAATTGAAGTATGAGCAAAATGATTAACGCTTTGAATGTCGAAAGGCCTACATACCATTCGTGGCTGGACAATAATCGATCTAACTGTAATTCGCTCTACTGGACGGATTGGCTATCCAGTATTATTCTATTTGCTTTGGTCGTTAATCTGAAGAGCTCTCGCAAAAATATTGCATTGCCGATTAACCCAGCTGAATTATTATAAGCTTTTAATCTTCCAATTTAAAAAAAAGTATTCTGCAACAAAAATCTGATAATCTAGTCAGAAATAGAAAATATGTCATTTATTTGAAACGTACGGTCCAGTCAAGCATCATGTTAAATCAAGTTACATCGTGGTAGTGTACCATCAGCTATTTGTGCCTATAAATAGACAGAATTCATAAACGTATGTACGTCTGCCGTACTCTCTTTTAATAAGCTGGATTTGACCGTGAGATACGTTTTATAGATGACCATGGCAAATCCAGAGCAATAACAAGTAGACACATTGATTTGGTTGTACCAAAACACATGTAGGTATGTATAATTTACGATCGCCTGACTCTTCCATCTGAGGAACCAAATAATTTAGCATTAAGTAGGTAGTGTAAGATGTTTAGCGATTTTCAGTTGATTAATATTTTCTAGAAACGGCCTAATCGCTAAGGCGTCGGTCTCACAATCGTGAAGCCGCGGTTTCGAATCCTACCCATTATACTACCGACGTGAACCCACTCCTAAGCCATTGAGCTTAGCTGGAGAGGTTAACAGGATTGCTAGTAATATGGGACCACAATCCTACATTACTAGTCATCTTTATAAAAACAAAAAAAATGTCCTTGTGTCACGGTGTTATTAGCCGAATTCATCTGTTTCATTCATACATGCTATATTCCTTCAGGATCAGAGAGAAAAGCCCTAGCTCTTTTTATTACTTCTTTCATCATCATTTTAGGCTATCTTATAAACGCACGACTATCTTTCACGAATTCTTCATTTTCCTATCATGATCACGTCCTAGCACTTGAAGCAAGATAAACTGAGATACTTGCACTTTATAAGCATAGAAGTTAACAAGCCGTTGACTTGCATCAGTGACTGTCTTTCATCAATAACCTCGTACACAGCATCTGTCCTATCTCCCTCTTCTCTTGACGACCACCGTTGACCACCAGGTGTCCGCACAGACGGCGTGGCGACCACGGCGGCGACCGGCACCGCTACGACCGCGAGCAGCCCAGCGAACTCAGCCACACCAGCGCCTACCAACAAGCTGAATGTGCACGCCAAGGAGTTCACCATGGCCAAGCCAGCTGACCTTCACAATAGGTGAGTTCACTTCTGTATTATTTAGTCCTTAAAATGTGCAAAGGCAAACCAGTTTATATTTATAGTTAAATCTTCGTCTTTTAGATTTTGGTGAGTTTCTGCACCCACTCGTGTGATAAAATTTTGTCGACAAGCCGCAAGTTCGACTCATAGGATTCTAATTAGGGAGCGTGCGCGCTTGTATGACTACAAACATAACCTTGACTTTGCGTCTTGATAAATGAACCTTTCCATTGTTCTCGTCTCACAAGATTGATCTGTCTACATTTTTTAGTTCATCTTGAGCATAAAGTGGCTTTATGTACATATATTTTTCATATTTTCCGTAGTCTGCCCGGTTTTTGACCTTGCTCACTAACTGTTGAAATAAGTAAATCGTTTGTTTCTCATCAACGATAGTAACGTGACTGGTAGAGACGATCGCCGTTGGCTCGTATCCAACGGAGGCAAAACAAAAATTGATGATACAATGCGCGAAAATGTGATGAACGGCGAACGCGTCGCGTAGGTACTTCTATGTATACGTACTCGTAGTATCAATTGTAGAGTTTTTGTTATCACTTAGTTGTTGGCTACGGTGACGCGAACACGCCCGCGCACACCAAAACGGGCCGAAGAGCGTGCGCCGCCGCGAGTCGCAGCCGCCCCGCGCAGTCCGCGCACGCGCCGGGAGTCGCGCGGAGTTCCCGACACGAACGCGACCAAACAACGACCAAATTAACACGCGAACGCCTCCGAACGAACTTGAATCGTATTCTCCGTATTTTTGAGTACAAATCTCAATAGTGCCGAAATAGTGATTCGCCGACAAATCGCTGACAAGCAGTTTATTCACCGTTCTCGTGGAAGTGTAAGCTCAGGGATAGGATCTGTGGCGGATACCGGATTCTATTAATAAAGTTCCGATGCTGAGAGGGAAATGAGACGTAATTTGTCGGCAGCTTTGCCAAGTTTGCACTGAGATTTGCAGTTAAAGATAGTGATATATATTTTATTGTAGCTCACGTAAACATCTAGAATTTACACAAACAGTGCGATGACGGGTGTGATGTAGTGGAACCGTCTTGTGATTTCTAATTTGTGTTCAATTGAATTTTTTTGTGAAAATGGTTCGCGGCAGATACTCTACGTCTGATGTGTAAGTACCTATCTACATTTTTATACAATAATTAATAGGTTCAATGAAACCTAAACTCGATTATATTATTTGCACATTATTAAATTCAAGACGTTATTAAGATTGCACATTTGACAATAAAAGGACAAATTGCTCATCGCGTCGCATTAATTTTATAGTCCTTTGTGACCTGGGTCGGTATGCGAGGAGTCAATAAGCTATGACATTATTCCACTGCTGTAAATGCTACACCTTCATTATGTAGTCACATGGCTCTATTGTAGCCGGTCCAATCAAAACATTGTTGCTCACCGTTATTTTCGATCATTTTAAAAAATCGTTTATAAACTTACTTTATATTAGGAAATCCGTGGATTTTTTGGCAGCAGACCGAGCAGCAGGCACGTGTCATAAAGTGACGTAGATATTTACTCCCAAACATTCTAGCCACTCCTACGACTCCTTTAACGTTTATGTTGTTCGCTATAGGTAATTAGTTACTTTTCTCTCGTGCAATTGACATGGTCTATCTCTGTGTGCGCGTCATTGTTATCTAACCATAGAGATCATTGTAATGTTTGTCGTCTCGTCATTACACGATCTCAAGGTCAATGTACCTACCACACCGTTTTATTCACTGTTTATAAATATGACTTCATTCACATAAGTTCATTTTAACTAATTGACTGACTTTAGTCAACCAGTCTTGACTTGAATGACTGCGATGCGCGATGTCTTTCAAAGTTTGCAAAAACAAATGGTCGTTCACCGCTTAGGTATAGGTAGGTACTAGGGTTGCCAACTTTTATTAGAAAAAGTAGAGTATATCTGATTTCAAAGACGGTAAATAAAGAGTACGAACTTAGTATAATTTATTCCTAATGATTAAAAAGTAACAGATATGCATCATAATTATGTTCATGACTGGCACTAGTATAGTAAACATTGTGGAAAGAGTATTTTATTGTACTCTATTAGTGTACAATAAAATACTCTTTATATTATAGAGATATATGATACACTAGCTGTGCCCCGCGGTGTTACCTGCGGTTTATATAGCCTATGTGTTAATCCAGGGTATCAGCTAACTCCATACCAAATTTTATTAATATCGCTCAAGCCGTTTAGACTTGAAGAAGTAACAAACTCACATACTCATGCACAAACTATCGCCTTTATAATATTATTGTGATAGTGTGATTAGCGTGATGATACATGATATAGAGTACAATACTCTATTTTAGAGTACGGTTGGCAACCCTAGAAGATACGTACCTACCTACCTACCCATTTTTTGTCTTCGGTTAAACATTATCCTTTTATTTTAGGTCAAGTAGCAGTTGCTATCTCAAACTTATGATATTCAGCCTCATTTAGGTAGATTACAATTCGACCTCGTTACAATTGGAAAATTAAATAATGCAATTAAAAGGTTTAAAACAACCGAGTGTGCGTGTTTCAATCATGCACACTTATTGTGGTAGAGTTCCGTAATCAATACGGTAAATGTACACCGTTTCTAATAATATAGTTCCTTCCCAACTTGAATTTGGTGTATTTGTTTAATATTGAATGGATGGACCAAGTCAGGATTATTACTTCTAATTAGGTAGATACTTACTGACTTAGATCAGGCTAATGCGCTTATTACACTACACTAAATCAGGGACCCTAAATCCTAGAAAGAGCGGTGGAATAAGAGTTAGGGCCCTAATTCTCTAACAAATTTTCAACTCCGATTTATGGCCCTGATTCAGGGTAGTGTAATAGCCGCTTGGTAGGTTTTTGGCTAGCTTAGGATTAATGGCTTTAACAATAATAAAAAAAGCGTTTATAGCCTAATGACTAAGGCATTGGACTAGCAATCAAAAGATCGCGAATCCGAATCCTACCCATTATACTGCCGATGTGAACCCATTCCTAACACAAGCCATTAAGCACATCTGAGAAAGTGAACAAGGGTGGCTTGTAATGTGGGGTCCAGAATACCACATTGCAAGATAACTTAAAAGAAAATCATCATTTTGGCAAAATGCGGCTCTACCTACATACATAAAATGATAAGCCGTACGACTTCAGAAAAAATATTCTTAAAATTCGGGAATAGGGAGTCTCGAATCTTGTAACTTTTCGGTTAAGAAAGTCGCCCACTCCAACTCCAGAAATAAGAAATATTCTTCCTTTGCGCCAGGAAAAATCGTGGATCGAGTAGTTACCTATTTAATTATTTTCATTCCAGACCCATGGCACCCCCGGATGATACCCCTGGGGGTGTCACGGGAACTTAGTTTCGGAGCCGTGGCACCCTCACCATATAACGGTGTGCCAGTAGTATCACAGGTCCTATTTAATAGTTCCCATAAACCCACCAACGTGATGAAATAATTTCCATGTCTGTCTGCAACCAACATCGGAAAGGAGGAGGGTTTCATCTTTAACTTCGTCTGCGTAAATTTTCGCCGTTTTTGCAACATTTCTCATTGCTGCTCCGTTCCTATTGGTCGTAGCGTGATGTTATATAGCCTATAGCCTTTCTCGATAAATGGGCTATCCAACAGTGAAAGAATTTTTCAATTCGGACCAGTAGTTCCGGAGATTACCGCGTTCAATCAAACAAACTCTTCAGCTTTATAATATTAGTATAGAGTATAGAGTATAGATTTTTTATTTAACCCAATTTCTCCAGTGCGTGGCCTAATAATCTCTATTTGATTGGTGGGTTCATGGGAACTAGTAAATAGAACTTGTGATACTGGTACACCGTTGTATGCTGGGGGTGCCATGGGTCCGAATCCAAGTTCCCGTAATAACCCCAGGGGTATGTTTCGGAGGTACCATGATTCGGGAATGATTATTTTGATATTCATCTCAACTCTTTTCAGCGAAAAGGACCCTTGCAGATAAAGAGATCAGGAAATCCCAGCGACCTTTAGGTCGTCGGTCTATCTGGCTGGGGGTTAACATACCTTACTTTGATCGGTTCGCGGTCTCCACTCTAGGCCTTGTTAGCTCCAGCGGCCATTTATCCTTCGGCAAATATGGTCAGCCCATTGTCACTTCAACGTACTTAAACTGCGTGCTATACTGTACTCGGCACTTTGGTTCTTTAATGGAATTTTGTCCTTAAAGGAGACTCCTAGCATAGTTTCATAATCCGCTATACAACTTTGAATTTATGGACTAGCCCAACCGTAAATCTTTAAACATTGCTGTAGAGGCAAAGTGAAAACTCGACAAAGTTTGCTAAATGCTGCCCGACTGCACCCTTTTGTCGACTTCTTTCTCGAAGTTGTCTATACCAAGCTGAATAACCTGCCCTAGGCAAATATATTCTCAAACAACTTTCCTATAAATTGCGATAATAATAAATTTAATAACGTAAGCCTGTCTTGCCTGTATCGAAGTAACAATTTACTTTCATAAACAAATTGGAACATAAAGATCAGAAAGATATATCGTTTAGAAAACAGAATACCTGTGTAAGTGCAACTACTACACGTGAGTCACGGAATGCTGGTTGCAAGTAATATGATCGTCGTCGCTCTCAAGTATCTTGTTCTATGTAATTGCTTTATTTTATCCCACACTGACCGCACCGTATCGTCTGTCTGTATATTATTATATTAACTAATGCAATAATATATCTAATTTATTGTTAACGTGACATTGGACAGATGCGTGTGTCAGATTATTATGCAGGCAGGTACCTAGATTCGATGGGCGTTAAGTCGAGATATATTGGTTTTAAGTTTCCATATTGCAATTTTAAGCCTTTAGGTGCATGTGGTCCATATTATCATTTCGTCTAAAGTATCAAAAGGTCCATAGTGTCATAACGACCAGTATCATTTCGTCTAGTTCATGAAATGGTCCATAGTATCTATTCGTCCAAATGTCAATTAGTCTATCTCTGTGTAAAGAGCCTCTTAGTATAATATGGATCACATGCACCTAAAGGTTTTTATTAGGTAACTAAATCACTAGTCAAGTCAAGAAAATAAATGCTTATATTTCTTCTAAATAAAAAACATTTCGAACTTAAAATAAAATCACCTTTCGAACTTAAAATAAAATCACCTTTCGAACTTAAAATAAAATCTTATTATGTGTTAAGTCTTATGTACACTATTTTTTTCAGGAAATTGATTAAGGTTATGTTACCACTGTCAAGTTCTATTAATAGTTCCTTATATTTTTTATCAAAACAAATATCTTTGTTTCGCCTATTTTTTCGCAAAGAACAAAATGAGGATTGTTTAAACTTATAATCATAGTGTTTAGCTTCCTTCATTAAAGATTTTATAAAGAGAAAAATATTTGGAGAACGCGGTATTCGGCTATTAATTCTCCTGTGCCACCCCTCTAGATAATTAGTAGTGCGATGTACGTCTGCAGCACAACTGATAAGTTGTATATTACAATACCATTGTCGTTCAAAATACAATTTAAATTGTTCCATTTCAAAGGAATTCGGCGACTGTTGTAATATTTCCGACCACGCATCTGATATCTGATGTCCTGGTAGCAGCGGTAAATATGAGCACCATCTGGTTATATTCCTGCCATCTCTTGTACAATCAAGCCCAATATCCTTACTTTTTTTCCATATTGCATCGGAATAATGGTGAAAGCAACCAGATACAACGACATCTGGAAAAACGTTTTTTACTGCCTTAATTTGGGCTCGCTCGTAATCAGATTTGAATTTGGAAATATTAACTCTCAGTTTTTCTTTAATTAAGTGAAAGAAACGTATATATGTTGCCTCGGTTTTATTTGGCAATAACCCGTAAATTATTGGGTACACGTTGACTGACAAAACAGTTGATTTCATAACTACATGCAAACTATACAACTGGTAAAACGGTTTCGGAACACATTTGAATGTGCCGTCTGCATAAAAATCTTTGTTATTGTCTTTTACAATTTTTCTACATATTTTAGAACAAAAGACCAAAATTCTTTCATCATCACCGTCATCACAGACTAAAAAGCCTTCAGCTAATGTTCTCGGTATATTCACATCTTTTAAATGTTCAAATTTAAGGTTTTTTGTATTTAAATATTTTTTTCTAGATCGGTACAATGTATTTTTATAACCTTCATAGGAAGGAATTTCATAAATATATTTCTCGCCTTTCATCTTCAACTTTTCAAATTTATTTTCAAATATTGATTGTACCGATCCTAGATTTTTGCACACCTCCTTTTTACATTCATGTTTTACTACGGCAACTTCATTTTTTACAAAATCACTTTTACAAATGTGAGGTTTTTCGCGTATTATTTCATTTTCGTTTTTTATTGTAATGGTAGCTGAACATTCAAGTCTATTTGCACATCTCCATAGTACAGTCCCGCCCTTATTTTTTACACTAACGTTGTAACGAAACCCACTACGAATTAAAGTTTTATTGCCCCTTTGATTTATAATAATTTTAAATTCGGCCATAATTACAACACAAACAAGTTCATGTGATATAGATAAGACACGAGGAAAATAATATTTATTATTACACTGACAAGACACAATGTCATTCATTTATGTCATCTAAAACTGAAACGGCCAGTAAAGTGTGTAGGGTTTTGTGCATAGTCCAACCAAAAAGTTTTGTTCATAGTCCAACTGTACGAAAAAGTAGACGTAATGATACTCTGGTCGTTTTGATACTGTAGACGAAATGATAATATGGACGAAATGATACTGTAGACCTTATAATACTATGGACCGTTTGATACTTTAGACGAAATGATAATATGGACCACATGCACCTAAAGGATTTTAAGTAGGTACTTCTTCCACATATTTTTTTTATTTTTACTTAGTCATCGTAGTATTCATCAGTCGTAGTCTTAAAAATGTCCTCATGAATTATTAGCTCTCGTATCACTCCTCAAAATGTCTTAAGTGACTGTTTCGTAGTGTGTCTTTAGGGATGATTATAACAACAAATCAATACCTACCGTAACAATTTATTTATGTTTAGCCTTTCGTGGTAACAATCTATTAATTACAATAATAAATTTATTATTTATTAGTTTATTAATTGATTACGTGTTTATTTAGGTATGTGTTAATGCCTTGAATTCCCTTGAATGCAATTCACACAATAAAGTACAATCTCTAAAAGAAGATTGAGCCTGATTGGTGAGGTAGGTAGCTAAAGTTTCAAAATTACGCCTTTTTAATTGGCTATAAGAACGTACCTACCTATTTTTTATCAAATACGTCATGGTTCGAACGATTCTAGGTACTCGTATAAATCGTGAAAGTTAGCACTAGTAACGATAGCGGCTACCGTATAGTCACGACTTAGTATTCGTTTTCCGTTATTGGAACGTATAATATCTAAAACTCTAGGATCCCTTGACGATCGTCTTGTCAAACTTCAAACCTCCGTACATTCAACTCCTGTACGAATAAACACAAGTTCCTTCTAACTTTAGAGGCTTAAGTAGATAATACGAGTGAGCTGTCGACCGACAATAGCCGGTGCATTGCAGACAGGACACGCCACTTGCCCCCATTTCAGCCACGTCATACTGGCGCTCGTCACGAGTTACGAAACACCGAGGTTCGAGACACTCCGTCTGAATGTTGCGCTCGGCAAAAAGTCTTTACTGTTCAATTTTAGCATGAAATTGCGTGAAATACAACCAATATTCAGTTGTAAATTCATCAGGACTGCAGTATTAGATTGCCTTCCACTTTTAATGTTTTAAAGTAGTTGATGTTCAGTTCGCTTCAGTTTTAAGCTGAAGGTTCGTGCGCTTCCAACGATTTAGCTGAATCTTCACAACTTATAATGTATTTAATATATATTACATGTATTGTATTTAAGTGTATATTATTAGGTATATATATATATGTTTGTTTGTAATAGTATGCATTTGTGTATATTTTACTTGATTAAGTACCTATTTATTTTGTGAACTAACATCCTTGTTATGTGATGTCAATATTCTGCACCTACATTTTAAATCGCTGCATTACCCAAAGGTAGACTACTAGAGAATTTCATTAGCTTTTAGCATTAAATCCGCCTATAAACACTATTTGTACATTATGTTTAAAATTAATACATAAATGTAGCTTAAAAAATATAATTATATAATTGACTTCAGTGATAAATGGGAAAATACATTTTACTAACAGATAAAATAAAATACATTTTTTTTTCTTTCACGACGACAAGAAACGAAGGCATGGCAAGTACAGTGGTGATGTATGATAGAAGTGAATGGAAGCAGAGTAGTACATAATTGCGCCGACCCCAAATAATGAGGATATAGGGTAGGAAGATGATTATTTCTTTCCATTCACGGTGGTAGCCCAGTGTAATAACTAAGTAATGGTAGTCTTGATTGATTGTTATAATCATATGTACCGTCATCACAACAAAGATTGATATAAACTTAAAAAAATCAATTGAAAACTTTAAACGTAGATAATACATACATTACATATTTTATTACATTTCTTTAGATATTTTAACACTTTATGTAACAAAAATCATAAAAGGCGGGTAGTTCCCATTTGTTCTATGGCGTCTCTTTGGTACATGACGTACAAAAAACACGGTTCCCTTTTTATTTCCTAGAATTACCTACATACTAATAAGTATAGTTACTCTTCACTCGAGACTTTAGATATGGCGGTAAACTCTGGTAAAGAGTTAACAGGGGAAAAAATGTGTTGTTTTGTCCTATGACGTCATGTTCCACAGAACAAATGGCAACTACCCATAAAAGGCTACCCTAGGAGGGGTTTGGGAGTTGAAAACGATCAAAATCATCAAACGTAGTGGGGTAAGACCATGGGCTCACCACATGGTTTAGAGAATCGAAGAATTGGTAACAAGTGAGGTTAAAATGTTATAAATATAATCGGCAATGCCCAAGTGATTCTGTATTTGGTTACTACTGATACTGATTGTCTGACTATCATGTAGTGTAGTAGACCTGTTAATTTTTATCGGGCGACCTAACCAAAGCATGGTAGTTCCAAAGGAAAAGCGCGAATACTTGGTTGAAAAGAAGGCATTAATTCATTAAGTTTCAAGTTTAATGTACTGTAACCGCGTAATAGATATCTATATCACTACCTAAATGTTGTTCGTTTGTTTCCTGGTTTATATAACACTTATAACAGGTACTCGTAGACTACCTATAATATCTATTGCTTGTTCCGAATCATTTAAGCACCTAATCTATCTATACTAGCCATTAATGTTAAGTACATACCTATATGTATAACCTAAATATGTTCAAGGTTATGTATGACAATCTGGAATACTGGTATTTTAAAACGATAAAAGATTCTTAAGACAGGTGTACTGTTTCTGAAAATTACCTTTACAGATAAGGCCCGGTCTAGCCGTTTAGCCGCTCCGGGGAAATTATTTTCGCCGCCCTATATACACTATCACATTTTGCAAAGGTGGTATGCTCGTCAAGTATGAGTTGCACGTGCGATAGGTACTGCCTAAGTACCTCGCGCGACTGGGGGAGGGGGCGGCTCAATTTAGCCGCTCTGGGCATTCTCTGGGCATTTGCCCAGTTTGCCCTACCCTATGTATATCGAAATCTGTCCACACACAATCTTAAAAAACACCCTTACACAAAATAAGTAAAGTTACGATTTAAAAACAACACATTTATTTACCATCGATAAAAACTAGTAGACAGTCCCACCCAGGTATTAACTAATCTGCCAACATTTAAGTCCCGTTTAAATCCGGATACTGCCGGCTACATCCAAAACGAACGACTTATCTATTAACATATCGATGTGCTTGCCACACGAACAATGAGTTCATTATTGCTCCTCGTCATATCCTACGGTAATGAAACAATTTGCGTGGCGTTGCGCAGGAGTCGCCGCCGCCGTGCGCCGGTGTTCCATAACGGGCGGGTATGACAATGATCGCTATTATTTACGACTCGCTCATGATTATGAATCGCGCTAACGTTTGGTATTGTCCGCTATGAATAACAATGTGTCTGGTTCTGTTATGATTTATTTTGTGTGGATTGGTTTGTATTTCAACATGCCAGCGAGCCAGCGACAAGTGAGTTTATTTTTTGGTTTGTTTTGAGATTCTGTACTCAAAACTTAAACAGGTACCAATGGAACTTTTTATATAATAACTAACCTTACCATTTGTTTTAACTTTAAAAGGCTCTGTCTGTAACTGGATGTTTCTATCCTCCAGTTAGTTAGGTACATATAACACAAAGCGAAACCAACTGGATATAAATTTATATAAAACTAGTGGACGCCTCGCAGTTGTTCCCGTTCCTATGGGAATACAGGGATAAAAAATAGCCTATAACACCCCGGGTTTGTGTAGCTTCACAACGATGAAATATTCTTTTAAATCCGTCCAGTAGTTTCGGAGACTATTCAATACAAACAAACAATCAAATCTTTCCTCTTTATAATATTAGTATAGATAGAGTTCATTAGACCATTGGTTTATTAACTCGTCAGAATCTCAGAACTGTAATAAGTATATTTGGAAGCAAGTACCTACCTACTTATTTCATTTACGATTCTGCTGCCATAGTACAAGCTATGCCTAGTTTGGGACTGCACTGCCTCGGTGGCGCGGTGGGAGTGTATCCGACTGCTACGGAAGAGGTCGCGGGTTAGATTTCTACACAGGACACCACTTTGTGTGATCCACGAATTATTGTTCCGAGTCGGGGTGTTTGTGTGTAACTAAAGTGCCCCGCGACACAGGGCTTGTACTGTAATGCGGGAGTCGTCTTTATTAAAAATAAATAAATAAAGATGGCGTTGTTTTGTGTGAGTTATACTATGATGATAATTCATAGTCAACTATTATCATCATCAAATGATAAAAATCAGTCAAGTTTAAGTCTGGCTTTGCTAGCCAGCTTCACCAAAGATACAAAATGATGAGACGTCATCTTCGATCATAATTCATTGCTGACAGATTAAAACCTTGAACTTTATGCCAAAAATATATATATATGTATGCGCCAATCTTGAATATTACTCATTATAACATTTGCATGACTTTCGTGTTAGCCATAAATTACATCTTGTATATTGTAGCTAAAATCGTTCGCGATGAATCAGGAGGTACATACCTACACGGTTCGGCGAAATGTAGGTAGTTTGCCATGGATTTGTAGATGATAGATTTCGGTATACCTATAGGTGCTAATATCGGGTTCGGTCGGATCTGTGGCTGACCGTTGCCAACTAAGCAAATAGCATTTGTATATTGTACCATAGTCACCATAGTTTCACTCTTTTTCACTATCTATTAAAATGTTTCAAACGCTTTAAAATTACGGAAATCGTCCTATAGAATAACATGCCTTTCTTGCAAAACATTACTCTTCCCCTGGCGCAGTCAGGTAAATAAGAAGTAAATACCTTGGGTATGTAAAACCACAATTAATCCGGCATCACCGCCGTCACCTATGTGCCAACCAACTTTGTCTAACCCTGACAAGTGTACATCAACTTATGCAGAACGCTACATTACAAATACCTCAATAGCTTCGACCAGAGCTTATTGGGCCACCGAGGGTGTAGGTTTAGTATAGCCCTACTCCCTAAACCACTGTTTCACTGTGTAGAAACGGACTCCCCAAGAAGTATAGAGATGAAATAGACCAACCGCGTTTTGGGTAGGTAGGTAAGTAGGTTCTTTATATCAAAACACGAGATCACTACATAATGGTCGATTAATTAATCGTATTTAACTTAATTAGTTTACTTTGTCTACTTGTTGCTAGTTTGCACATCATGTATGTATGTGTGGTGTATGATGTGATATAATATAAATTGCTTTGTGGTTTGGACCAGTGAAAGTGAAAGCCGGCTAATTATTCTGTTTTCATAAATTACAGTACGGTTTTATTGTTTTCAGTGATGTACTGTTTTAATATATGTAGGTACCTACTTAAACAATGCAAGTGTAATTAAATAATTAACATTTTGTTATATTTTTTCTTTAGTTATACACCTGGCATTAATTTACACCATAGCAAGTAAATCTTATACCTACCTAAAAAAAGCCGCCATCATAACTTCATCATTATAGTATAAAAAAAGCATGGGAAGGGACTATTATAAAAAAAGGAAGCTGGCAGAGGAAGAAAAGCAAAAGACAAAAGCAATAAGAGAACTAAAGAAAACTAAAATAATAAACAAAACGGCGGTTAATAAAAGTTACCAGAAAAAAAGTACATTCTAAGATTAGCTCATCAATAAAGAGTAGCGATAGTGAAGTTAAAAATACACAATATTTGTAATGCCTAAACCCTTCAGTTCATACTCCAAATAACCACTATTTGGAATCTGGAAGTCTAGCTGGGCTCAATGTTCTGCATGCGGGAATCTGTGTGCTTTTGTATGCGACGTTTATTTGCGTATCTTGACAGCAAAATAAATAGTTTTTTGCATCTTGCCCCTCAGGGTACCCTATCTTGCCCTAGGGAGATGGGGGCAAGATTATAATAATAATATAATATCTTGGGACAACTCACACAACGTCATCTGATCCCAAACTAAACAGAGCTTGTACTATGGCAACCAGACAACTGATAAATATACTTATATATTTCTAAATACATACATATTATAGATAAATTACACCCAGACACAGAATAAACCATCGTGCTCATCACACAAAGTTTTATCCTGGGTGGGGATCGAACCCACGACCTCTTGCGTAGCAGTCGGAGACATTCCCACCGCGCCACAGAGGCAGTCAAGATTGGGAGATATCACTTTTTTACTTTGTCAATTTTTAATAGTAATTAGTTAATTCTACAATTCAGTGTAATTAAAGCAATATGTGACATATTGCTTTAATTACACTTAATTGTACAAGACTGATTACTAAAACTTCAAACATTAAGTACCCCACTCTCCCCTACTCTCCTTAAAAAAAAACGGATTACGGAGGGATCTGTGGCAGTACTCCATAATCCAACAAACTCGATAGTCCGACAACGCCCTGCAAAACGTTTGTCAGATTACTGAGGGTACGCTGTATTTCTTTCTCGTTTTCAAAAAATATCTACAGGTAACATAGGGATCTTATCGCATACTTTTAATTTCATAGCTATTTTAAAACTTTTATAATTTTTTCACATTTAATCTGGTTTGAGGGTAGATACCGCTCTACATTTAGGTATAAAGATCTCTAGGCTTTAATAACAAATCATTTTTAAAATTTATAAAAAGAGAGAGACCGACCTACTCGTTTAAAAGAATAAGCAATCTCATAGACATTGCAGGTGTAATGGCCGACACCGACAATCATAAGTTTAAAACATTTATGTAAGTATTGACTCAAATATTGTTACAAAACAAATATTTGCTTCGTTGCACGAGCGTATAGTATTCGTCCCATATTACGTTATGGTACATTTCAATTAGCATTGTTGACTTTATGTGAGGCGACTAATCTATGTGTCTACCTAATAGATAACATTTATGTTCTTACGACAAGGCTGTATGAATTCTTACGTAGACAAATACCATTGTAGAAGGTAATATATAATAAGTAGGTATGATATGTATTAACTATGTCTACCAACTATCTAAGCTCGTGGATTTATGGAATGAAGTCGTTATTCAGTTTCATTATATCTAAATTACAATGATATATACATACATACTAGCTGTCTCGGCAAACTTCGTATCTCCTCGTTTTTTTTGAATTACTTTCAATTGTGAATCCAAACTATTATTGAATCCACTGGAACACACACAATTTTTTTCATTAAAATCGGTCCAGCCGTGTAGGAGGAGTTTGGTGACATACAGAAGAATTATACATATAAAGATGCGTTATGATGGAAAGACATACTTCTTAGAAATATAATGTACCTATTTAGGCCTTACAATCAAATCAAATTTGGTATAGGTAACTCTCCGTTTAATGTCACATGTGTACATAGACCTAATTTTAAAATCTTATTTGTGTAAGTGTAATTCTGTAACGGTACAGCTTACCTTATCCCACATTAGGTGAGGTCATAATTCTACAACGCCAAGACAATTTGTTTCGGCTTGCCGGTTCTGGTAATAATAATAATATTTAAAAAGACAGTACAATTTTACGGTGTGTTTATGATCCTCTATCGTTTCCAGGCCGGCGATGAGCATCGGCTACACGCACGTGGGGCTGCAGCACTCGCGCTCGGCCGTGCTGCACGCGCAGGTGCCGCCGCACTACCGCCCCGTCATGCCGCACGGCCTGCTCAACAGCGCCTCCAGCGGCAGCGTGCAGCCGCAGGTCTGTACTCTCCACACTATTAGGTTCTAAATAAACATTATTGCACTTCAAAATTCAACACAAAACCTGAAGTGCTACTTAGTCGATTCGACTGGCTTATATGTCGAAATGATGGGCCAGTTTCTGACGCCCCACCATACTGTAGGTATTAGCTACTTAACAGCGAGATCAAGCAACCTAAGGTCTGTACTTTTAAAGCAACCCTAAGCTTAAGGCCGACTCCACTGCAGTTCAGGGTACATGCTAACTAAGGAATCCACACCAACTACGAAAAGTGTACTTACTAACTGCCTGTCTTTAGTTTACCATGTCTATATGATGCTATATAACATTTCCAGGTGACACCTCGTGTCCATTTCAAGCTACAGCCACAACACTCCATCATTCCCGAAAAGAAGAAATCTCCTCCATCATCTCTAACAAATGGCAACGGCAAGAGCATCCGTCCGCAGTCGTTCACCCCTGGGCTCAAGCGCTCCAAGTCTCTGACTTCAGCAGATGCCCTCGCGAGTGGAATGGCTGCCTTGGGACTAGCTGCTGATGCAGGGGATCTGGGCAATTTCCCGCCAGAAATACAGGAGTGTATTGATAAGGCTCTTGAAGGTGGGTACTTCTAGATTTTGACAAGCTTATGTTAATTTGTGTGGGTCAAATCTTGGAAGCTAAATTAGTACCACTTCCTTACGTTCGATTGGATTCAAATTTTGGTACACTAATGTATCTTTGATGACAATGCAATATTATGGTACCATAGACCTAATCTGATGGATACTGTAGATGGCCATAGAAATTCCTAAACTAAAACATTTTGTATGACGTACCTACTGTGCTGAACATTCACAAAATGCAGTGTAGTACTGTTGATTATTGGCCTTAAGTGGAGTTAAATCGCTAGAACGTCTTGGTATCGACCTCGCGACCAATTTTATGTCATACTATCTGACCCGCGTAACTTCGTCTGCGTGACTTTTCGCCGTTTTTGCAACATTTCTCATTGCTGCTCCGCTCCTATTGATCGTAGCGTGATGTTACATAGCCTTCCTCGATAAATGGGCTATCCAACATAAAATATTTTTTCAATGCGGACCAGTATTTCCCGAGATTATCGCGTTCAAACAAACAAACTCTTCAGCTTTATGTATAGTTAAATGGTATAATGTAACAAATTAATGGGTTTGTTTTAATTACTTTTTCCCTTTAAAGCATTTAAATAAAAGGTTGTTTTTAAAAAAATATTTTTTCTGAGCTATGTTGTTTTTACGCATAATGCCGACAGCTAGTGTCATAATCGGAGCTGAGAAGCTTTATTTAACGTGCTCAAACTGCCACCAAGTCCATGTCCAGGAAGGGTGTATTTTGTACCACATATTTTCAATCTCTCCAACTCCATTACACACTGGTCCACGAGTAGTAAATAGAAATTTCTTCTCCCAACTCACGAGCTATAGAAATCAGAAGTAACGGAAACCAATCGATGTTACCATTTGCAAATTTTCTCATTTTGCTCTTTAGACTTACCTAATCGGTTAGTAACCTGGTTTCCAGTTTTATTCCTTTGTTTTAGTTTTAACAACATTACTCTTAACTCATTTTTCTCTGTGTCTTCGCCCGCATTAAGTTTTGTTTTCCTTAATTCACAACTATATTACTGTAAAGTTTCATCAGAATCCATCCATTCTCTTTGTCGGATTTATAATAAAGTACCTGGATGACCGTTTCTTTACGTTTTCAAAAAAATTAACCTATAACTAGATCGATTTATCGCCCCCGAAACCTGGAAACTAAATTTCATGAAAATCGTTGGAGCCGTGGTCACGAGTAGTCTACCCGTGAGACCTGTACTATAAAATATATTTTCATCAAGTAAAAAGGTGTAGATCAATTACAAGCGCTCAGCAAGCTGTCCCTTAAAATGGTGGCTAATCTTTTTAATTCAGTGTCGCATCGCCGGCGTCAATAAATGAAAGCAGCTGATTATATTTTTCTCTTTTACGTTCGTGAATTGAATGATGCTTTATATAGATAGAGGTTATAGAGGTTATCTATGTGTGCATTAGTTATCCGTTAACCAAGTCCCCGTGTCGCGCAGACCCCAACGCCGTGATGGCGCGCACGCTGATGGACGCGGTGGGGCACCTGGTGGCGCGCGCCGTGGAGTCCCCGCGCTACGCGCTGCCGGCCGCGCGCCGCTGCATCGCCGTGGTGGAGCGCGAGAGCAGCGAGACCTTCCTCGAGTCGCTGCTCAACACGTGCCAGCAGTGGTACCACGACAGGGACAAGGTACGACCACCGAGTAGTGCGACAAGTGTTGCCAACTTTTATTGTGTATCTGATTTCGAAGGGCGTTTAAAAAGAGTATGGACTATTAAAAAAAGAGTATATTTAATTTTTTTTTGACGTGACAACGTCTTTTAATTCGATGGAGCCGGCTGAACGCACGAAAAAAATGAGGCGTTACCTCGCTCTGAGGCGTTCCATTGTAAAAATAAATAAATAAAAATAACTACTACGACGACGAATAGACATAATTGTATTTATGCGTACAAATAAATGTAACTTGATCAATTCAATTGTGATTTCCATTTACGTCCTTCTCTATATCCATACAAAATATCTATCAAACAAATAAAATTAAAATTTTCTTTTGAAAAATGAAACCATTCCATCAGTATTTTCTTATGATGTTGTCACGTTCAACTATCGTCAGTAAACCGACTTTACATACAACCGATTTTTTTTAAGTATTTTTTGGTTCTTTTTGCAGCCCATAACAATGTTTTATTGTTTTTAAAAGAACGCTGGGAAATCAGCTTTATAAAATCTTGGATTTTTAATGCTCTCCTTTTGGTCTATAAATGGTCTATTCGATGAAAATCCTTGTTGTACTCTGAAGAATTTTATTTATATATTTTAGATTAAGTGCTGAGTCGGAGCGATACTGGTATACCTAATGTGTTCCGAGAAGTAGATTTTTAATTAAATAGACGTTCGAGGAAACAGACGTTTGGGAAAAAAAAGGAATGTTGATGGTTCGGTAAGAAGACGTAACAGACCGAGTGGACGTTTAGGGAATAAGAATAGGAATAGGAATATGCGGCTACGTCAGATTTTTTGACATCACCGGAACGTGAGCGGTGACGTCACATTTTTTTGTGAATGCAGCCAGTCTGTCATCGATTTATAAGATTACGGCCTCTAGCAGTCAGACCAACAGGCATTTCAAACGTTTATTGTTGTAATACCATAGTTATAACAATAACTTGGTTGGTGTCGTGCAGCTGCTGGGCACGCTGGTGGGCGGCGGGCGGCCGCGCCTCATGGCGTTCCTGTCGTTCCTGCTGGAGATGTACTGCCAGCTGCGGCGCCGCGCCATCCAGCGGCGCGGCGCGGCGGCGCCCGGCCACGTGCTGCTCACGCTCATCTGCAAGTGCTGCGAGGACTGCATCCGCCAGCCCGTGCCCTCCGCCAGCGACGTGAGTACACCCCCCCCCCCCCCCCACCCCCCGTACTACATAACGCGGCGGCGCCCGGCCACGTGCTGCTCACGCTCATCTGCAAGTGCTGCGAGGACTGCATCCGCCAGCCCGTGCCCTCCGCCAGCGACGTGAGTACACCCCCCCCCCCCCCCACCCCCCGTACTACATAACGCGGCGGCGCCCGGCCACGTGCTGCTCACGCTCATCTGCAAGTGCTGCGAGGACTGCATCCGCCAGCCCGTGCCCTCCGCCAGCGACGTGAGTACACCCCCCCCCCCCCCCCCCACCCCCCGTACTACATAACGCGGCGGCGCCCGGCCACGTGCTGCTCACGCTCATCTGCAAGTGCTGCGAGGACTGCATCCGCCAGCCCGTGCCCTCCGCCAGCGACGTGAGTACACCCCCCCCCCCCCACCCCCCGTACTACATAACGCGGCGGCGCCCGGCCACGTGCTGCTCACGCTCATCTGCAAGTGCTGCGAGGACTGCATCCGCCAGCCCGTGCCCTCCGCCAGCGACGTGAGTACACCCCCCCCCCCCACCCCCCGTACTACATAACGCGGCGGCGCCCGGCCACGTGCTGCTCACGCTCATCTGCAAGTGCTGCGAGGACTGCATCCGCCAGCCCGTGCCCTCCGCCAGCGACGTGAGTACACCCCCCCCCCCCACCCCCCGTACTACATAACGCGGCGGCGCCCGGCCACGTGCTGCTCACGCTCATCTGCAAGTGCTGCGAGGACTGCATCCGCCAGCCCGTGCCCTCCGCCAGCGACGTGAGTACACCATACATATAACAGTAACAGTCCAGGAAATTATAAAAATACTTGTTTAAGAATAAGTTTAAAAAAAATGTAAATAAAACTAAAAAGTTGTTAAAAATCAAATGTCAAACAACAAGCTCTTTAGAAATGTGTATGGAATAAACCTATCCTATCATCAAATCATTAATTACTTTTAGTATACGTTTTCATGCTTTTCAAATTCAAAAACGTGTTAAATAGTGGAAAACAATTATTTTCAAAGCATTTTAAGACCTACCTACTATTGTCTAATTTGTACAAAATATATATATGTATATTTTTTATAATTAACTACTTAATTGTCCAATCCTAAAAATACCCCGTCATATGGCCATTCATAACTATGTCCATTGTCTCATCAAAATTCCCGGTTAGTAAAAAAATAGTAACTCCAGTAGCTACCGCCGTATCAGCCGTGTCAATGATACGAGGACCCCAGCCTGCTGGTGCATTATCGACCCTAAAGGGCCCAACCCACTAATATGACTGTGAACTGAGCTATAAAGTCATGTGCCGTTCTCGGCAATTTTGTCCTAAGTAGCAAAAGAGGACATAATTAACAGCAATATTGATTTTTTTCAATGACAATATTGAGAATATTGCTGGCAGTGGAATAATTGAGCAGCAACCCTGGACATTATTAAAATTGGACATTAGCCGTGTAGCCGTGTAAACCACAGGGACAATGCCCCCCCCCCCCCCACAAACTCATGAATGAGAGTACTCCATACATTTGGTCCACGTTGACGGACAAAATGTCTACTGCTGAACATAAGCCTACCCTAAAGATCGCCATGACGACCGATCCTGTGCCACCCTTATGGACGGCCTACCCGTATTGTGTCTTCCGGTTCGGCACTCGAGAACTCTTCGGTCCCGTCGCGCGATATATTTAAATTTGCGAAAACGCTACATCGGACCCTGTCCACATGCCATTTGACATTTTCCATATAAATATTGATTTCTCCAGATAACAACCCCTAAAATCCTGACATTTTGAAATGCTATCCAGATATTTCAATTTTTCTATCTGGCAACCCTAAGGCAGTCTCAGATTCCGCTTTTGCTGTTAGTCCAATTCGCAGTTGGTCCCAAAGAGCATGTAAAATAGTTGGCCCTATTGAGTTCCTTCCATTCGAAGTCCCGAGCAACTAGTTTGGAAGGGAACCAAACCAACTGTGAATAGGAATAATTGGAATGATGACTACAATGAAAATAAATTAATTTTCAGTAAACAGACAATAGTACCTACATCATAACGAGATCTGAATGTATTATTCCACAATTAAACGTATGTAAGAACTTATAATCATCAAAACAAATACTTAAAATAATGATTGACGATCCTGAGTTGTGACGTCACGCCTTAGTATTCCATTCAATTTTCCATAGAGCATGTCGTTTTGACATTTCATAAAAATATACTGATTTGACTTGACAGTCATCATCCCCATTACCCACCACCTCCTCGCTTTACATATTTACAGTACCTACTACATACTTAACTATTGCTAAGTTATAAACTGTTCAATTCCAGACGGAGAACCTCTTCTTCGTCCTCACATACATCGGGCGTGACCTGGAGTCCTCCCTCCCGGGGGAACTAGAACGTCTCCTCACAGCCGTCCGAGACGCCTTCCTCAACTCCGCAGCAGCACCTTCCATACGCAGAACATTGCTGCAACTCATCGAACTGCACGCTTCACGCTGGCAACTACCTGGATGTGCTGTCCTCTACTACTATCCTTCATCGAAATAAAACCTTTTGGAGTATGCAGGTGTGTTCAAACCAACCTGCTATCCAATAACTAAAATTTGGTACTTTTATAGTGCCAATTGATTCTTCAAACTTGTTAAGATGGCGCCTAAGGATCTGTGTATACGTTGTGAAGTTTTAAATTACTGTATACAATCTGATTAAGTGCCTATGTTAATAATCATGAGTCTTTGATGTATGCAGGTAGATAACTAATTTGATCGGGAGCCATGGGCCTTCGATGACTTGAGGAAAAAAACCCTGGGCTTTTGATAGTCCAGATTAGTTTTTAACAGTGCATCGTATATTTTTAGAATATAGTCTTTGGACTGTTCATACTGTGGTCTTTTAGAGGCGAAGTGTTAAAAATTTCCTGGGGTAACCCAATACGAAAATGTATCTTGTTAGAAAAGGGAAACCGAAAAGAATGGTATTCTAGACCCTTCGCCACTGGAAGACTTCAATAAGTTCTACTGGCTCTTGGTCTACGTAGAAACATTTTTTAAAAGACTATGTTTAAAATGAGGATCTACTGCATATATTCTTGGATATAATCGAGCCAGAAGTTGACTGGCTTAAGTCTTATCTGGTAGAAGGAAACCTATGTTAGTTGATAACTGCTATGTACGGCTTATATGGTGGTAAGTTTTCAGGTCTGCCGCAAACCTTCTCGCGTAGACATAAGATATATATCTTCTGCGAATAAAATTAGTTTGTGTTGTCTAAGTAAGGATATTGACAATAAGCTTGTAGAGTTGATTCTGTCAGGATCATGAGGGTTTTAACTTTTGAAATAGGTGTCTTTTAGATTAGTATACAAAGTTACAAGCATTTGTTGTAGTGTTTGGTTTCTTAGCGTTGAATTAGTTGTACCACAAGTTACTTACAGTCCGTTATACGTATCTAGGCATGATGCTGCCATAAGCTCGTTTATTGTGCCTTTAAACATTTTAGTGGTAGTTCGTTCTACTCGCCCCCGAGACAGAAATACGAGTATTTATTACAAACATCTCGGGACCGACAGAACGCTTTTAAAATAAGGTGTAGTTTAGCTTAAGGTGGATGTTAAGTAGACGCAAGATATGCCTCGAAAGTATTAAAAAAGTACGTGTAACATATAATTAGGACAAAATGACGATGTACATTACTGTACGTTCTTCGCATAGTACTTGGTGCATTGTATCCTTTGTCGGTTTATAGCTAACTAGTGTTCGCCATTCTGTTGTATCGTAGCTGTAGTGCTACCGCTTGTAGTGACGCGTCATGTTTGACTTAAGATCGTTTACAGTTGGTTTCCACTAACATACTTGTATCATAGAAATGATTTATTAGTTCATATTGTTTTTGTCAAATTTTAGGAATAATATTCACGCGTATTTTATTTTTAATTGGTAGGTGCCTACTTGTATGAAACATATAGAAATAATGCCTGTATATTTCATGAATACAGGGGTGGATCCAGGATTTGATTCTGGGGGGGGGGGGCACGCGTAGCAAATGGCAGTGCCGGATCTGACATGCTTGCCGTTGGTGCATTTAGTGTCCCACGACACCGGCCAAGGGTTTGAGATGCACGCACGGTGCCCTGGGTGCCCCAAAAATTTATGATCTGGGGGGGAGGCAAATGATCAAACAAGTGTCAAAATAACCGTCAGGGGGCAAATGCCCCCGTGTTAAACACTTCCCCCTACCCCTGGATCCGCCTATGCATGAATAGGTACCTAATCTGTCATCTAAACTAAATTAAAATAGTGTATTATATGACATATAGGTACTTGTACTCGTTACTTGTATGAAACAATGTGGAAACGTACTGTAATGTTAAATAGTTGCACTCTTTAGTCGTATTGTGCACTAGTATTTAAACTGCTATTACACTACCCTGAATTAGGGCCCTGAATCGAGGTGGCCTTGAAAATTAGGGCCCAAACTCTTATTACACCGCTCTTTTTAAGGATTCAGGGTCCCTGATTTAGTGTAGTGTAATAAGCGCATTAGTTATATCAGTATCCCTATCGTGCAAGTCCTTCGCGACATAATGTCAGCTTCCTCACATGATGCAAGTATGACTGAACTTAGAAACGTTTCAATTTATTATGCTTGTGATATTATAAATTTAAGTTATGTAATCTCTGGTAATATCTCTTCTGTCCTAACCAAAGACTGTACTGATGTGGAGATTCATTATAATTATTAACAAAAGTATGAATAAACTCTGTATTGTTGAAGCTGGACCAAATTTTTGTACCGAGCCCTCGACTTGTACCGTGCGAGGGCTCGGCGTATCTTCAGTGAATAATATAAGTTCATTTAGTTCTAGATACACTTCTCAACACAACTAATTATTTTAGTTAGGTACATATTATGGAGAAAGTTAAAAGACCATGATCTTTTCGTTATTACTATGCATTCGTAGCAATATAAGGTAATGGTATGTTTGTATAAAAGTTTAAATAAAAAATTAAAAAAAAATGGTGCTAACAAAAGTATTGGTGTATTGTATATTACTATAATAGAACACGGGCAATAACATTGTTCTCGTTACCGCTATAATTTTGTACGAATAAAAACAATAAAAATGATATATAACCAATAAAAATACATAAATACATTTTTGGGTTTTATTTCTTCCTGATATTATTTCCTAATAAATGATTTTCCTGTTCTGCCTTCCTTTCCGTGGTTCAATTGTATGTCTCATTGATGGGGCGACGGAAAAAATATTTAACTATGGACCCATTGGTTTATGGTACCACCGAAAATAAGGTTCACTATAAGGTATCCTTTCTTTTACGGGATTCAGTTGCATGTCTCATTCCTTTAGGATCACAATGACGGATTTGACGACATAGGAGATTTTATTATAAAGTCCTTTATCTGTATACTTCATAATGCACTTCTGGTTGTCTTTCGAGTGTTGAACCAAAGAAATCGATTAACATAACATGATTAAATTTTAATTTTAGTCCTTATGAATTTAGGAACATACTAATCACAAAATTTACCTAGACTTCGAACAACAATTTGTCGATCACACAGTGGTGTCCCGTGTGGAAATCGAACCCACAGCCTCCGGCTTAGCAGTAAGTTTAGTTTAGCGAAAAACCGACAATCAGATTCACTGTTTATCCCGTGGAATCGTCACATGCGGAATGGCAGTCTCAGGATTTCCTCCGGTTTTATAAAACTGTCTTTTGCTGCTATCAGCAACACTCTTCACTACATGTGTGTCTTCTTGATAACTTCGATTCTAAATCTCTGTCATCGGTGGATCTGTCATCGCAATAAAAACTATCTTAGTCCTTTGCCTGGACTCAAACTATCTCGATACCAAATTTCATTTAAATCGGTTCAACCGCTTCGGTTTCGTGCTCCTACTAATTACTCCTACTGATAGGAGCACCAGGACACCCATGTCCTGATGCTCCTATTATACATAGATACAACGGGGATTGAATTAATAGTAAACTTTTTATTACTTGTGCTCCTATTGCATAGCATGGTGTACAGTCAAACAAAAAAAACTTCTAAATCTTAAAAAGGTGAGCTATGAATGAGCTATCTATGAATTTCTAGGAAATGGCCCACACTTATGTTGCCGTGTAGAAGTGATAATTGCGTTTCGCAAATTAAAGTGTCTCTTTCAATTTGATCACGACGTCGCTTTTTCGGAATGTTGCCCTTTTCAGCAGTTGCTTTTGATAGAAAATTTAGCAAACTTAAAATGGTTACATTTCTACTGAGTGCTTTGTTCAACGAGGTATTCCAGCTCTCAGCGACATTGTTCGTACGATGTCTTTCGTGGTGAATGCACCACTGACTTCTGAAATCACCTCTTAGCCAAGTTCGACGCACATATTTCAAAAAATTTACAATCTTGGCGTTTTCCGCAAACGATTCACTCATTGATTGAATGTATAACAAACCGTCGTCAATTAAATTTTCAGGCAGGAGCGCCAAAGCAGAACACAATCCAACGAATCTGCGCTCAACTTTATTAGGTATTTAAATTTAAATTTTTAGATTTTTTGTACAAACATTTTGTATAATGGTAAAAGCAGCCTTTAATGATTGCCAATGGAAACTCAGATTTGGCTGCTTTTATTATAGCTTTTTCATAGTCCATGTGATTTTTATTGGCTTCCATTCGCTTATCTGCGATTTGATTATTTCAAATAGAACCACATAGCTTTCTTGTTTTTTGTCGGGTAATAATGCAAAAACCAAGGGAGTTGTATTTGTTTCGGTCGTTGTGCCTCCCAAATCACCATGAATAATTATTAACTGTGCGAATGGCTTAGGACAACTTTTGAAAGTCCCGTCAGTGAAGTATTCATCGACCATTAACATCATTTCTCTTACCTTTTTCGTACAAAAAACCAAGATTCGGGAGTCCATGTATGAATAATCTCCGATACAAAAATTTTGAAACTTCAAAGGGATTTCCACTTGCTTTAATTGGTCAAATTTTATTTTTTGAATACCTAAGGCATCGTATCTGCTTCCAAAGAGACTTGTTTTCACACTCGATAGTGATGGCACCTTTACTATCATATTAACCCCCCGATCTAATAGAGGTCCTAAATGTTTCTTATAAATTTGTGGTATTGGTAAATCTGATGTCTTAGCTTCTGCTTTTACAGAATTCACAGTCATATCTACATCATTCTTCAAGTGATTTTAGGCACGTGTGTTCCACTTCTTTTATTACATCACGATATTATAAAGAAAACAAACATCTAATGAAGAAGCATATCAAACCTACATACAGAAACAAGGTAGCTCATAACTTAAAGTATATTTATATTAGACCGAACAAACACACTTACTGCAATAGTAACAGTCCCCAGACATTTAGTTTCAGATTTTTTTTTCATCATACTGCACTGCCATATTTCGTTAAGATTTTTATAAACACGTTGTTTATAGTATTGTCTACCTTTAAACAGTAATACAGTTCCACGTTTTCTTTTGATAAAAGTGGGTACATTGTCATCTCTAGTGCCACTCATATTAAAAATTTATATGAAATATTTTACTTCACATTACACAGACGCAGAAAATAACAAGACCCAAATGACAAATTTTAATATTTATTTTATAATTTGCATTGGTTCCATAGAGAAGACTTGAAAAGAAGTATGTATGTAATCAACAAACAAAAGGAAGTTCTTCCATTATCTTTAAGAAGCATCCACTAACTATAGATAATATGAAGTTAAGCGACTCTCGATATTGTAGATAACAGCTGCTTTCACCTGTACTTGAATCATAGTATGCTTACGAGTAATTTCATTTTTGTAATGTCATGATGCTCCTACTGGACACTTCGCAATTTCGTTTGTAGTAGGAGCATCAGGACATGGGTGTCCTGGTGCTCCTATCAGTAGGAGTAATTAGTAGGAGCACGAAACCGAAGCGGGTTCAACGGTTTAAGCTTGAAAACGTAACAAACGGACAGTTACTTTTACATTAATATTAGGTTGGATTAAAAATAAAACTTTGATTATTGTTACATTTTGTTTCTTATTATAATGGTTAGTAGGGTACAGTGAAATTAGTCTCGAGAAATTTTTGCATATGTAGTGGTGTGTATGTTACTTAGATATTAGAGCGCGTTTCCACTATATCGTTCTGGCCCTTACAAAAATGTTTCAATATCCTAACATTACTATTTAATTTAATACTTATCCCTAGCAACACTCTGATTTTTGTTTTCAATAAAAACAAGTTTTTATTTTAAAGAAAAAGGTTTTGACTTTATTAAAAAAAATATGTCATTCAATTTCACGTCCTTGAGCAAACGACAAGGCGACTACCGTGAAACAATAAAATATCGTGTCGTTCTTTAGATGATAGTAGTTTAGCTATAGGTAAAAAGTTTTGACCATAATAATTACGAAACAAAACAAATAAATAAATCGTCACTTGATAGTGGAAAGTGGAAACACGCACAAAACCAGAATAAACCAGTTTACTCTGTCCGCAGGTGCCACGTGCAGTCTGACGTCAGTCGCTTGATACCGTTAGAACATAAAGCACGCATTTCATTAAAAAATTATAATTATTAGATACGTAGTAGTTTCATTGTGAAATTTTGTATTTGTTGATTGTTGTTATTGTTTGTTATTATTGTTAAAATATTTGTTGAAGTGTTTAATTTCAAGTGTGTAAGTGTTGTAACTTTATATTGATAATTCAAAATGGCTCCAGTGTTAAAACATGGTCGAGGCAAGCCTTTGACTTCTCAAACTAAGGAAGTTTTGTACTGTTTGTACAAATATTTCGAAAATGAGTGTAATAACAACCCGAGCAGTATTATGACCCCCACTCAATTAGTTGCTAAATCAACAGGAATTTCAATAGCATCCGTCAGAAAGGTAGTATCAGAAAGCAAATGTCGTCCTTCAGATCAGGAAGTAACATTTAAATCTCCTAAAAAGAAACCGAATCGTAAACCTACAATAGTAATCGATAACTTTGATCAGCAAGTTATCAGAAGAACAATTCATGACTTCCACATCACAAATAAAGAAGTTCCCACTTTAAAAACTTTGCACTCAAAATTGAAAGAAGATATCGATTATAAAGGTTGTGTCAGCACGTTACGAAAACACGTCATGTCATTAGGTTTTAATTGGAAGCAAACAGAAGATAACCGGAAACTTCTTATGGAAAAACACGAAATTAGATACTTGCGAATTAATTATTTGATGAAAATTGCTGAATATCGTGAACAACGCCGACCAATTGTTTACACCGACGAAACATATATACATACATCACATACCCTCTCGAAATCTTGGTCAGATGGAAGCACTTCAGGTTTGAAGCAACATATATCGAAAGGCAACCGCTTAATCATTGTTCATGCCGGTGGTATCGATGGCTTTATACCAAATGCATTGCTTATGTTTAAAGCCGACCAAAAAAGTGGAGATTACCACAACAATATGAACTATGACAACTATTCAAGGTGGATTCAAACTCAATTAATACCCAACTTACAACCAAATAGTGTTGTTGTTGTTGACAACGCACCATATCATAACTCAATACAAAATCCTGCACCGAATAGTAATTCTAGAAAACAGCAAATGATAGACTGGCTGACATTTCGAAACATTGAGCATTCATCCACGTTGCTTAAGCCTCAATTATATGAACTGATTCTGCAAAACAAGGCGAGATTTATAGAGTACAAGATAGACGAAATATTACGACAGCACGGTCATACTGTGCTGCGTTTACCACCATACCATCCGGAGTTTAATCCTATAGAAAATATATGGGGGATAGTGAAAACATATGTCGCAAAAAAGAATGTCGCAATGAATATGAAGGTTATAATGTCATTAGCTGAAGAAAAAATGAACGCCATAACTGTAGAGGAATGGAGAAAAGTTTGTTTGCATGCTATTGAGGAGGAAAGCAAATATCAGGGTAGAGACGCAGCTTTAGACACAATATCAGAACGAATCATAATTAATTTAAATAATTCATCTGATGAAAGCGAGGATGGGGATGATTGTGATATGCCTGGGGTTGATGAATTATTAGAATAAAACATTTATGGCCGGAGAACACCTAATTCATACACGTCTTCACTGAAGTGAAAACCGGCATTCAATGCTTGTAATGTTTGGAACTGGCTTGTCTGCCTCATACAGTTCCATAGATTACAATGCGGTGGATACACATTTTCACGACCGTATTAGTACGTAGTGCGTATGCGTAGACGTGCACGCATTTGGTGTGCTCCAGCCACAAACGTATATTACCTTTAAAACAATAAAAACTAAAAATAAAATGTTGTTTTTTTTATTTGCTGACCATACACTACTACAAACGCAAAAATTTCTTCAAGCTAATTTACCTGTACCTACCTAGATGACCAAGCTTCGTTCGATATTTTTAAACGACGTTTTTTAAAAATGAAACCTAGCTAGATCGATTTATCGCCCCCGAAAACCCCCTTCTACACTTACATACCTACTAAATTTCATGAAAATCGCTGGAGCCGTTGCCGAGATTGATTTTACTTATAGAGGTACCTAATTTAATTTAAGAATTGCTCGTTTAAACGTATAAGATTTTAAAAGTTGTTCAGAATGGTAATCATAAATCTATGTCGCCCAATAGCAACTACAATGATATTTCTATAATTCTACTTAAATAATGGGAGAACGAGTGCGGCAGAAATTGAGGACCTTGCAGCAAAAGCGGGACAGATTCAAATTTAGCCGTTACTTTTTTTTTCACCAACTATTTTAACAAAAATTGCAGCTATCGTTTGATGCATGAGGAAGGCAAATCTGACGACAAACAAGCGCGCTATAACAAAATTTGGATCAGCTACAGCAGGAGCAGCTGGAGCAGGTCCGGAGTTAACCTTTAAATTAGTACTGATTATTTTTGTTAAGCACTCGTTCGTTCAAGTTTTTTTTTCGATTGTTTAAATTCTACACGTGCTAATTAATAGATAAAAATAAAAAACACCCGTGTTTGTGTTTTATCATCCCTTAGCTGGTATCGCTAAAAAGGCAACACATGTGATATGGGTAATATCAGTTTTATTTGAGAAAATAGAACTTATAATCTAAACTTTAATTAGGTACATTTTTGGCATAGTTAAAAAGGTATAAACTTCACGTCTCCTTATTTTCTAAGTAACTAAAATAGAACATAATAATCCATCTTGAGATCTTTTTCTTATATATGTACCAATTTAACAAAAATCAGGCACTTTTTCCGAGATCTCGTAAAATAAAAAAAATGACAAATGAAAACAAACCTCATAAAAAAATTAAAAGAATGATTTAAACTAAAGTATTAACGACTCTCATAATATTTATTCGTACAGATGTGTAGAAAAGTCCTCACCTTTTTGCACCCAATATTAAAAAAATTACAGTTTATTGCACTGTATTTTTTTTACGGCACTAAACTATTCGTGGGCTTATGTTATAAAGTAAGTTATTTTGGTTCACACGACTAATGTCCAATTTCAAAAATGGCCATTTAGTTTTATGACCAGTTAGAACTAAGTCCAGTCATAATAATGTCCAGTTCGAAATATGTCCAGTCATAATAATATCCATTTATAATAATGTCTAATCGTAATAAAGTCCATTTATAAGAATGTCCAGTTTAGTGATTTGGGGGTTTACATGTCTAATGTCCAAATAAAAAAATGACCAGGGTTACTGCGGCAATTTTCCCATTACCATCAATATTCTCAATATTGTCATAATGTCGCCGTCTTTTGTCATCTAGAACAAAATTTCCGGGAACGGTATATACATATCACTTAATTGCCCAGCTCATAGTCATATTAGTGGATTGTCAATTTTTCTAAAATGATCACTATCCGGAAATGTACACTTTCATAAATAAATATTATTTTTATACAGGGGGTTTGAAAGATCGATGCAAAGCCGTCAGAGATTCACATTTCTTTTTTAACTGTCTCTTTTCGCGTTGGACCTTTTTAATTTTACTGTTAACTTTTTTTTTGCAGTAGTTATGTTGTCATGTATTTTTCGCTTGAGAACTATTTCTCTTGGGGAATCAAAAATTGATTCTGACTCGCTAATAGACTCGGAAATCGGTTCCATTGTTCCAGTACTACTTTGACTCAAGCTTGGCTAAAACAAACAAAACATAATTTTAGTGATGGTGAATGGTGATGATCGAAATACTTAATATTTTGTTACTCGTCTTGAAACAGTATTGTTTCCATTACTGTTACCTACATCTACACAAGGTACAGCAGACTTCTTCAGAAAGCGCCTTCTCTTCACGATAATGCAACGAACATACATAATGTATGATTGGATGGTAGCCAGGTCTCTTCTGAGCGATTGTTTTGGACAAATTTTATCCATTTTTCCCTAACCTTACAGCCTAAACGTGGAAACAGAACGTAACAAATTGTCTTAAAAAATAACTTTCTTTTTTTTATCATTTTCATTGTATATACCACATATTTAATGAAAAATCAGTCAGTTATTTTCTAAATATACGCTAGATTATTATTTTCCGCTATATAGAGAAACGAGAGCATATTCTACGTACACTTGATAATCTTATTCACAGAACAAATATACCATAGAAATATACTCTACGAGAAGAATCAAGAATGTCAACTTCTATAAAAAAATGTTTTCGCAACGATTAGCCCCATCTATTGTGTCAAGTACTTTATTGCAGTGCCAGGAAAGGCGTGGGTGGGAACGGAAGAGTCACCCTCCTCTTTCCCCCTCCGGACTCGTGGTCACACCAGGTTATCACACCAGTGTGACTATCAGGATTTTTTTTCTTGTTAGTTACAGATACAACACCTTTTATCGTCACTTGTCATTATCAACTAGTGCTATTTTATCGATGCGTAAATTAAAATTAGTTATATCTACAAACAAAATAACACTTTATTAAGTTAAAATACAGAATTATGTCAGCATTTCAAGGAAATGGCCTAATGATATTTCATTGTTTAATAATTTTAATTGACACCCTAAAACAAAATCATCTTTGAAGTAATTTTTATAGGCATTTCTTGCCAAAGACTTTACAAATACAATAATTGCATTTTTGAAAGATAGAAAAATTTGAATCCAGACTCAAGAATCGAACCCGAGACTTCCGTAGCCAAACCGGGGCCAGAAGCGAACCACCTATCTGGACTATGTTACTAGATATCAAATTCTTCTATCTCTTAATGCTTACGGGTTAGGCCCCCGTAGCGACATCTAGTCGGTAGTTAAAGAACTATCACGGCTTTTGTTATTGCTTCGTTACAGAGAGCATTTTAACAAATTATGATGACGCAGGCCGAATATTGAAGTAATTTTTATAGGCATTTCTTGCCAAAGACTTTACAAATACAATAATTATTGCATTTTTGAAAGATAGTAAAATTTTAATCCAGACTCAGAAATCGAACCCGAGACTTCCGTACCCAAACCGGGGCCAGAAGCGAACCACCTATGTTACTAGATATCAAATTTTTCTATCTTTCAAAAATGCAATTATTGTATTTGTAAAATCATCTTTAGCAATTTGATCAACCTTTCTCTTTTTTGTGGCAATATTAAATGCACGTTGTTTGTATAAAACCATTAATAGTTTATTAATTGTTACATAATTTTTATATAAACGTTTATTTAATTGTGAATGCCAACTCAATGCCTGAGCTAGTGAGCGGTGAGCTAGTGCTGAGCTACTGATATATTCGGAGCTAGTGTGAGCGAGTGATACCTTGCCTGTGCGAGTGATAATAGCTATTTTATATCATTCGCTCAGGAGCTACACAACTCTATTACGCATTACATTGTTATAATTAGTATGAAACTCATGTTTTATGTTATTATTTTCGTAAAGAAATTGTTTTTCTAACTTTATTTAGTACCAGCTGTGTCCCGCGGTGTTGCCCGCTGTTTATTAGCCTATGTGTTAATCCCGGGCACAGATAATATAATACTATACTAGTACAGATACCTCATCCCATACAAAGAAATGCGATCGTCCTAACTCGGGCTCGTTTTCGGGCTCGTTTACGGAGACGTTAGATGGCATTAGCAGTGGTGCATAGCAAGCGACATCTAGTGATTCAGGCTACAGCTGATTGATTTTAATGGCCCTCCTTACTAAAGTCGCCAAAAGATGGCGGTAAAAACATCGAGGGATGAAAATTGAGGCCTCCGCTTGGTTTGTTCTAGGTCGTGCGTTTACTTGGAAATAAAGTTTGTTGCTATTTGCTACTACGCGGTCATCGGCCGTGCTTAGGTCCGTATTAATAGATGAAGCTCAGATTCGTTCTAAAGAACGATATCATCTGAGTTCCCTTCTAAGTGCGGTTAGCGTCTTACTAAACGGCACTAATTAATAAACATGTATTGATAGCTTATATCGCGCCCGTACAAATAACGCAGAAAATCGCTTTAAATGACGTCATTCGAGTGCAGACCTCAAAAATATTGTAATTTGACCCTAATAGGCGACGACACTACATAATTACATTAAACGAATTTGTTATTGCTAAAGTAACTCGTCGGTGTACACCTCAAAGTTGAACCTACTTCTATTAATAATAATAATAATAATAATATATTTATTTCTCAGTATATGGTACATTGAGGTCATACATTGTAAATTGGTTCACATATACTACCAGATTTTGGTGCAGAAATATTTGATTAAGTACGCATGCACAACTTACATTTCATAAATTTTAAGGAAATATTTAATGATGCAAATTATTTATCAATTAGTTACAATGTCAAGATATATAATTTAATAATAAGTGTTAATGTCAAATAATATAATTAGAAATAATGTAGTTATTCAGATATAATGTCAATATTCAGTTACCAATTGAAATTAAGATGATTACGGTCTAATAAGTAATACCCAATATTATTATAATGTCAAAATGTACAATTATCAATTAGTTACAATGTCAAGATATATAATTTAATAATAAGTGTTAATGTCAAATGATAAAATTAGAAATAATGTAGGTATTCAGGTATAATGTCAATATTCAGTTACTACTTGAAATTAAGATGATTATGGTCAAAATAAGTAATACCCAATATTATTATAATGTCAAAATGTACAATTTAGAAATTCATTCACTGAATAAAAACATTTATCCAGAAGCCAAGAAAACATCACATTTCTAAATTTATTCAAAGGTAATATTCTAATTGTATTTGGTAACTTATTATAAACTTTTACTGCCATAAAATTAACGTTTCTATTACATAATTGGAGCCGTTGAAATGGAATACGCAGTTTCCCAATATTATTTTTAGCCAGTCTTGCAGAGACCTGTTCATTCAATGGAAACAGTTTAGGATATTTCTTCACAAATAAACAGAGTTCAAAAATGTACAAGCATGGAAGTGGGAGTATTTTCAGTTCTTTGAATAACGGCGTACAGTGGTCGGAATATTCTGCAGCACTTACAGCCCTTATACATTTTTTTTGTGCTTTGAATGCTCTCTCTACATCTATAGAATTACCCCATATCACTAAACCGTAACGTAACACAGATGAAACATAGCCATGATACGCGTTTAGGGCAGTTTTTACATTTGTTACTCGCCTAAGTTTACGAAGGGCGTATATAAACTTATCAATCTTATTACATACTCTATCGATGTGCTGCTTCCAATCTAATTTACTGTCTTTTACTTTACCTAAAAACAATGCTGATTGTTTTGGCTCTAATATTGAATTATTATATTGAATTATAGTTGGTGATAATGTCAAGTTATGTGTCTGAAACCTAATTAAATTTGTTTTATTGATATTAACCTGGAGATTATTGTCCTGTAACCATTTTATTGCGTTAGACAGTTCATTGTTTGTATCAATTTCAAGATGATTTTTTTTTAAGCATCTTATTGTTAATGTAGTGTCGTCCGCAAATTGAACACATTCATGTTTAAGACATTTTTGAAGGTCATTTATGTAAAGTATAAATAGCAGAGGTCCTAGTACACTCCCCTGTGGGACGCCTGAATTATTGATTTTACGTTCCGAAGTAAACGTGGTCCTTTTATTATTTTCTATTTTACTAATAATAGTTCTTTGTTGGCGATCAGACAAATAACTTGTCATCCAATCATTTGCTTTTCCTCGTATGCCATATTTATCAAGCTTATGTAGTAGGCGTTTATGTGAAACAAAATCAAACGCCTTACTCATGTCTAGAAATAGCGACAAAACAGACATTTTATTATTTAAGCCTTCAGTAATTAACTTTACTAACGAGAAACACGCCAAAGTCGTTGAGCTGTGTTTTCTAAAACCAAACTGCCTCTCATTAACTAAATTATGTTTGTTTATAAAGCTGCTTATTCTTTCATGTACTGCCTTTACAAAAATTTTTGCAAAGATTGGGACAAGTGTAATGGGTCTATAATTATTCATGTTTGTTGGATCACCCTTTTTAAACAACGGCTTTATGATGGATTCCTTAAGTCTTGTTGGATATACACCTTCTTGAAATGAGATATTAATAAGGTAGCTAAGTGGTGGTGCTATGATTTTAGAACTGAGTTTAATAATTCGTGTGGATATTTCATCATAGCCAGTAGAATTTGTATTATTTAGAGAATTTATCAATTTTATAATGTCAGTTTCGCTTACCGGAGTCAGGAATATAGAATTTAAATTGGAATTTATGTCAGTATTAATATGTAAATCATTTTTATTATTCGAATTATTATTATTGGTAAGTTCTATAAAGTAATTATTAAATTGATTACATATGTCACTGGGATTTTTGATTAAAATGTCACGAACTTTAAGCTCAACAATATCATTTTTAAGGTTGTAATAATCTAAGTTATTTTTTATTATTGACCAAGTCGCTTTGCACTTATTTTTAGAATTACAGAAATATTTATTGTTATTTATTTGTTGTGATTTCGATATACATTTTTTTTAAATTTTTGTGTATTGTAGGTATTTTCCCTTATGGTATTCTTTGTTATTGGGATTCTGTACAAATTTATAATATAATGTCCTTTTTTTAATGCATGCAATTTTCAAACCTTTACTGAGCCATTTATTTTTTATTGATTTGTTATATTTTTTAATTTGTATTTCAGGAAAACACAATTTATAGAAAAGCGTAAATAAATCGTGGAAAATATTAAAAGCCTTATTGCATTCAGTTTCATCATATATTTCACTGAAACTTATAGCACCTAAGCATCGAAGAAATTTTTTTACATTATCAATGCTATAATCCCTTTTTGTTTCATACCAATACTTTATAGGTTTTGGTGTACTATTTTTTTTATGAACATGGAATATTAGTGACTGGCCCGTATCATGATCAGAAAGAGCCATACATACATATCAACCCATAAGATGGCCCACTGCTGGGCACGGGTCTCCCCAGTAGAACCTACTAGTATGTAGATCCTGGGGGTAATTGCCATAATCGCCACGCTTGGCGAGCGGGTTGGCGATCGCAGTAAGGCTTTAAGTACGCAGAGGACGCTGCTGCCCGTCCTCCGGGGTGAAATCCCTTAGTCGCCTTGACGACACCCACGGGTAGAGATGGGGTGGTACTATTCTTAAGCCGGCACCACACGGAATATTACTTGCTATTTGGTCGATGCTTGTATTTTTTCTGGTAGGCATTTTTATATGTGGTATTAAGTTCGAATTATTGAGAATTGATATTAGCTCTCTAGAATTTTTTTTGTCTTTTAATATATCTATATTCCAATCACCACATATAATAATATTTTTAGCATTTTTACTCATAAGATTCCTCAGCAGTGATTCCAGTTTTGTATAGAATACTGTAACGTCTGAATCTGGAATCCGATACACGCATATTATAATGAGATTATGACTCAATACTTCGATGCCACAGCACTCGAAATCAAAATTGACACCATATTCATTTGATAATGGTAATGGATTAAATGATATGCCTTTTTTGACTAAAATACATGTACCACCCCGTTTTTGATTGCGTCGTGTGTAGGTAGCAGCTAAACTATAGTTGGTGAGTACCAAATTACTTTCATGTCCGGATCTTATAAACGTTTCACTCAAACATATAAAGTGTATATCTCCAATCTCATTTATTAAATCATTAATTGTTAATTCAAATATATCTGTTTTATTTAAAATTCCGGCAATGTTTTGGTGCAAAAGTATTAATTTTTCTTTTTTATTAATTTTGGTATTTTAGTTAGCCTAGTTTGTTAATTTTTCCGGTTCTATATGAAAATGTCTCGCTGGATAACTCATAGTTACTATCGACAAAATAAGCATACTTATGATTTTCAATATCCATGCTGAGTAAACTATTAAACATTTCTACTTTATAGTTATGTATCATGGCTCCTTTTATATATGTAGGGCTGCAAATAATAATATTAAGATAGAATGTTTGCGTAAGTTAAGTAACTTTACCACAGTCGGTGCATAGATGGGTGACCCTTATCTAAAATGTTATACTTACATCAATCATCTTTTTGGTCTTGGTTTATTGTCAGAGAACATTTTTTTATACTTATTTAAATGTAATCGTGAAAAGATTATGCATAATTTCCCAAATCCACAATTTAGGATTAAAATTGACTTAATCAACGACGATTTTATAGTATTATATTATCTGTGACGATATCAATGGCAAAAATATTATTTTTTTGCCTTAATTTTTCTGTATTAAGACATATCTATTGAATAGAACGAAGTCTCGAACTCGTGTTCAAGGTCGATCTTACGTTTGAGATCGTTTTAATAATACGGGCCTTGAGAGTGTAACTGTCAGAGTCCTTAAATAATTTTATTGTAAATATTCATTAATGACCACATCGGGAGTAGGTATTTAACTCTTTTTTTAACCCTCGACAAAAATGACGAGTGTTATAAATTTAACGCGTATCTGCTTAATGATGTATCTGTGTGCCTGCCTGTAGCAACGTAGCTTCCAAACGGATGAACCGATTTTGATTTAGTTTTTTTGATTGAAAGTTGACTTGATCGAGTGTTCTTAGCTAAAATTTATGAAAATCGGGATTTTCTACTTCATTTCAATTACTTTCTTACCTAAGGACGAGGAACCCTTCTTATGATTTCCTCGTCGTTCCGGTTTGTTAAGATCTTTGTGTCAAAACTTTACCGCCTATATATTACGAACTATAAGGCGCAGACCCATCTTGTTTCTACTTAAACTTCTTGTTTTGACGAGATCTACGTGACCACGGGGTTAAAACTTTAAACGGCTATATTTTACGAACTATGGGGCGCAGACCCATCTTGTTTCTACTTAAATGTCTTGTTTTGACGAGATCTACGTGATCGCGGGGTCAAAATTTTGAACGCCTATATCTCACGAACTATAAGTCGTAGACCCACCATGTTTGTACTCAAACTTGATGTTTTGATGAGATCTATGTGATCACGGGGTCCAAACTTTAAACGCTTATATCTTACGAGCTATGGGGCGCAGACCCATCTTGTTTGTACTGAAACTTCTTGTTTTGACGAGATCTACGTGATGGCGGGGTCAAAACTTTGAACGCCCATATCTCACGAACTATAAGTCGTAGACCCACCATGTTTGTTCTCAAACTTGATGTTTTGATGAGATCTATGTGATCACGGGGTCAAAACTTTAAACGCTTATATCTTACGAACTATGGGGCGCAGACCCATCTTGGGTCGACTTAAACTTCTTGTTTTGACGAGATCTACGTGATCGCTGGGTCAAAACTTAGAACGCCTATACCTCACGAACTATAAGTCGTAGACCCACTATGTTTGTACACAAACTTGATGTTTTGATGAGATCTATGTGATCACGAGGTCAAAACTTTGAGCTCCTATAACATACAAACTATAGGGCGTAAACCCACCATGTTTGTACTCAAACTTGATGTTTTGATGAGATCTATGTGATCACGGGGTCAAAACTTTAAACGCTTATATCTTACGAACTATGGGGCGCAGACCCATCTTGTTTCTACTTAAACTTCTTGTTTTGACGAGATCTACGTGATCGCGGGGTCAAAACTTTGAGCTCCTATAACATACAAACTATAGGGCGCAAACCCACCATGTTTGTACTCAAACTTGATGTTTTAATGAGATCTATGTGATCACGGGGTCAAAACTTTAAACGCTTATATCTTACGAACTATGGGGCGCAGACCCATCTTGTTTCTACTTAAACTTCTTGTTTTGACGAGATCTACGTGATCGCGGGGTCAAAACTTTGAGCTCCTATAACATACAAACTATAGGGCGTAAACCCACCATGTTTGTACTCAAACTTGATGTTTTGACGAGATCTATGTGATCAAACTTTAAACGCTTATATCTTACGAACTATGGGGCGCAGACCCATCTTGTGTCGACTTAAACTTCTTGTTTTGACGAGATCTACGTGATCGCTGGGTCAAAACTTTGAACGCCTATACCTCACGAACTATAAGTCGTAGACCCACCATGTTTGTACTCAAACTTGATGTTTTGATGAGATCTATGTAATCACGGGGTCAAAACTTTGAACGCTTATACCTCACGAACTATAAGTCGTAGACCGACCATGTTTGTACTCAAACTTGATGTTTTGATGAGATCTATGTGATCACGGGGTCAAAACTTTAAACGCCTACATCTTATGAACTATGGGGCGTACACCCACCTTGTTTGTATTCTAACTTCTTGTTTTGACGAGATCTACGTGATCGCGGGGTCAAAACTTAGAACGCCTATATCACACGAACTATAAGTCGTAATCCCATCTTGTTTGTACTCAAACTTCTTATTTTGATGAGATCTATGTGATCACGGTGTCAAAACTTTAAACGCCTACATCTTACTATCTATGGGGCGCAGACACACCTTGTTTGTGTTTAAACTTCTTGTTTTGACGAGATCTACGTGATCGCAGGACCAAAACTTTGGACGCCTATTTCACACAAACTATAGGTTATTTGTACCAACCAACCAAACCAACCTTATTTGTAATCAAACTCGTTTGAACGAGTAACAAAGTGTGAGAGAGAATCAAAGTAGATCTGCGCCTCATAGTTCGTGTGATATAGGCGTTCAAAGTTTTATCCCCATAGTCACATAGATCTCATCAATCAAAACAAGAAGTTTGAGTACAAACATGGTGGGTCTATGCCCTATAGTTTGTGTGATATAGGAGTTCAAAGTTTTGACCCTGTGATCACATTGATCTTGTAGAAACCAGAAATTTGAGAACAAAAAGGTAGGTAGGTCTGCGCCCCATACTTCGTAAGATATACACGTTTAATAAATAAAAAAATAAAGTCGGGGGCACTTTACTAAGTTTGTCGAGATTCATTAATGCCTCCGACTGCATTAATGAATCTAAAATATAAATTATTGTATAATTATGTAGGGGATCTTGTTTCCATCTTTTTTGTGCAGGCGGGTTTTTTTATTTTTATAATTTATTTTTTTATTTAATACTTTTAGTTGTTGTAGGATGTAACTGATGTAGCAACTTACTTTTATCACAGCTATTGTCAAGTATTGAAAATTAAAAAATCAATGATTGCTAACTAACTTTTTTAGTATTACAGTCATAATCATGTTATACCTTTTTGAAATGCTTAATTTCTTCTTTCTCTATTCTTAAGCTCTTTAATTTGATACGCATATTACAGTATTCGAAACATTTTTTTTTTCACATCTCTTTATTTTGACTTTTCGGTCATTTCGATTTTGATGGATTTTAGTCCTGAGTTCTGCAGGACTGTGATTAGGCGCAGGACCAATTGGGGCGATCCTGCGCCTATTCCCTCTTCGGTCATGTCGACTGTAATGCATTTTCGTAGGTACTGTAGGACTGTGATTAGGCGCAGGTCCGATTGGTCGATCATGCGCCTATTCCCTCTTCGGTCATGTCGATTGTAATGCATTTTCGTACTGCAGGACTGTGACTAGGCGCAGGACATGTCGATTGTAATGCATTTTCGTTTTGTAGGACTGTGACTAGGCGCAGGACCGATTCGTCGATCCTGCGCCTAGTCCCTCTTCGGTCATGTCGATTTTGATGGATTTTCGTCTCGAGCTGAGTAGGACTGTGGTACTAGGCGCAGTCTGTCTGTCTTTTAGATGCACATACTTGCACTTGCACCAATACTAGATAATGCATGGGACAAAGTATAAAATCGCTGTTTGAGCGAATTTATAAAAAAGGCACACTGTATTTTTATGAATTTGCTCATATCTCGAAAACAGTGCTTTCAATCAAAAAAATTATAAAAGTTAATACATTGTTCAGCTTTGATGCAAGTATTTTTCGATTTTTCGCATTATGTCCTTTTTTATAAATTTGCGCATAACTCGGAAACGAACCACACTGTTGGACCGAAAATGGCATAAACTCGTAGGTTGGGTAGATTGCTATCAACTCAAATATAAAAAACAATATAGTCTAGTCCCATTTTATTTAGTATATTTACGTATTTACTATTTGTAAGATAACCTTGACCGATCCGAAAGTTAGTTCCTCGGGTAAACAATCGAAAAATAATAAAAAAATAATGTCTATTAAAACAACATTATTACTTAACAATCACGTTTTTAGTAGGCTCATTCAAAAAGAAACAAATTTTAAGTTGTGTCGTATAACCGTTAAGGTTCATTTCCGTGCATCGCGACCGATCGCGAGCCGCTCGCGGCTTACGACAAGGCTGACGCATTACCAGGCTAGTCGATTCGCTAAGCGTCACATCAAAGATGTCTACAACGACGAGCTCACCGATGCTGCAACCTAGACATCACGGATGTAAGCATCGATGTCAGAAACCAAATTCGTAATTATCCAAATGCTTGTCGACGATGTCTCGGTTGTGATAACGCACGGATGTTGTCTAGGATGTTACGGTGTTGCAATATTTCAAATTTCATATAATTTTATTTATAATCGAGAATCTCGACTGACGAATTTTAGAGTTTGTATTAGATTTTAATTGAATTTAAATACCCAATGGTTAACTATAAAGTGTGGGGTATTTAATAGATAGTGCACAATTTATTAATTTAATTGTTTAGGACATGTGAAAATAATAAAGTAATATTTTTTGACGTGAACACTGAGCAAATGTCAATTGGTCCCTTTTTAGTACTGTTGCCAGATTGGATAGTTTCCCTGCAAATTTGGGCAGGTTTTTCGGCCATGGGGGGGAAAATCGAATAGTAATATTCTTTATTAAGCTGTTTTAGTAGCATATTTTAGCTTAGAAACCATTAAAATGCACCTATCCCCCGTCGCACGAGCGATCCACTCTTGACTAGTGTTGCTTGATGGTATTTTTCACAAGAAACTAATTTTTGGGGGGAATTTTGATAAATCTTGGGGGAAAATTCACATAGTCGTTTGGCCACACTGCTTGTCAGCATTTATTTTATAAATATGTCAACTATTCACAATTTTATTTTACATTCCTTTGTTTTGTTTGTTTAAAGTTTATACTATTTTAAATCTAAATGATCAAATATTTCTTCGAATAAGCATAACTCCATAGTATTTACGCTACGCTGTTATGGAGAGTTAGGATAATAACCTAACCTATAAATGGATAAAATTCTAGTACCAAATAATAATGGTCTAATTCTGTCGAAGGTAAGTTGATTTCATTATTAGAAGACGTTTATTATTATGATAAGTTAAGATGTTATAGTAGCCAACCCTATAACTATGCTATTAAGAAATTGACAAACAGGATAATCAATTTGCAGAGCATGACTAATGCTCATGCGCAACAGGCAGTCATGTTTACTTTATAAAAGAATTGAAAGAGATGTAGAAACTTGAACTCACTAAGTTTGTCTTATGCATTTATCTGTTGTCTATGTATAGGTGTAATTCTTACATTATGATGAGTTGTAATGGTGGTAATAATAACATGTTTTTTTTTTACTTGCAGTGATGGATATAAAAAGATAACATAGTGTTATAGAAGATATTGTGAATGCAGTACCTACTTAAAATCAAAGCCAGAACAAAAAACTGTGAACCATTGTTAACAGTGCACAATCAAGAGGCTAAGTGTGGTATTGAGGGCCCATTGAAATAAACAAACATGCACTGTGAAATTGTTATGTATCTATTACCGGTGTTTCAAAAATGCAATTATTGTACCGGTGTTAAGTTTTACTGTGTTTTGTACAGCAATTAATCCAATCTCCTCACTGATGTGAAGCGGTACAGTGATCTTATTAAATTACTATTTAAGCTGTGAGTATTAATTCGGTGGTAGACGGCTCAAAGAAATACTTTGTCTTCATAAAAAAATATATTAATTGTATTTGTGTTTAAATAAATATTTTTTTTTATTGACTTGTTTTATTGGTTATAACTACTAATATCAGTCAGGTACAAAGGTGTACTACAGCCAAGTGTTGTTGGACATGGGTTGAAATTTTGCTAGAATTTGTAAGAACTTGGTAATTCATGAACACCATTATTGTTTGAATAGGCAATATCTTGAGTGAGAGCAACTGTTTTAAGTCTAATTAGCTTTTCCTGGTTGCTGTTGCTAGTTTTTACTCTGTAATAATATAAATTAATTTCTTTCTTTATTTAATGTTCTTACAAGTAACTTTTTATTTGTGAAATATTGTTAAATATAATAAAAGCAATATATATAAACCAACATAAATGTCATGAATTATTATATTTCATGTTTTGTTGTTATTGTATTTCATGACTTATTGTTTAGTTTCTGCTTGACTAGGGTATTCTAGCTAAGTCATTAGGTAGGATAAGTACCTACCTACTTACATTAAATTGTATTGAGTACCAGTTATATTTACTTAATGGTTTACTTAAGATTTTGTGATGTTCAGTATAGTGTTTCATTTAATGCATTCTCTATATAATTTATCTTTTGCCAATGTAGCTGTAATAAATCTTTTTTCAGATAACCTATAATGTAGATGCCTAGATTCCTACTTCATGTTATTTTTCTCGTTTAATGTTTGAAAATGTAAGCTGTGATGTGAATAATCCCATTGAATTTATACATAATATGCATAGATTCTCCTCATACAAGAAATTATATATATCACTAGATTTCGCCCGCGGCTCCGCCCGCGTGGATGTCGGTTAGAGCGATAAAAATATATTTCCTATGTCCTTCCCCGGGACTCAAACTATCCAAATTTTATCTAAATCGGTTTAGCTGTTTCAGCGTGTAAGCGCAACAGACACAGATAGACGGAGTTACTTTTACATCTGTGGCGCGGTGGGAATGTCTCCGACTGCTACGCAAGAGGTCGTGGGTTCGATTCCTACCCAGGATAAAACTTTGTGTGATGAGCACGATGGTTTATTCTGTGTCTGGGTGTTATTTATCTATAATATGTATGTATTTAGAAATATATAAGTATGTTTATCAGTTGTCTGGTTGCCATAGTACTCTGCTTAGTTTGGGATCAGATGACGTTGTGTGAGTTGTCCCAAGATATTATTATAATTATTCATAATATTAGTATGGATATAATTCATTTCACTTATCCTGACTGCCTGATTTCATCAACGCAGAGCTTAAACCGCTAGGGTTACGAACGTGAAATTTTGGCAGTTGATGCCTTTTATTATCTTGTTGACTCTGTCCCTTTAAGGGACAAATTTTTAGAAATCCTATAATGAAAAAATCAAATAGGGTATATTAGTAAAATAGGGATTACAGGTTTGTGTTAGATCGGTGAAATTTCGTATTTAGCTTTTCCGTTTAAATTAATGTACACGTGTTTTAGCGTTTTTGGAAAATCAAACTCTAAGGGAGTAAACTAGGTGTTACAAGTATGCGTGAAACTCCGTCAGTTTTTAAGGTGTGATCTGTGAAATTTCGCACTTGGATTTTGGGTTTAAAATAAAGAAATACGTATTTCAGCGTTTTTGAAAAATCAACCCTTAAGGGGGTAAAATAGTGGTTACAAGTTTGTATGAAACTCCGTCAGGATTGAAGTAAAATCTATTAAATTTCGTATATGGCTTTTTTATTTAAAATAAAGTGAGGCGTGTTGCAACGTTTTAGGAAAATCAATTCCTAAAGGGGTAAAATAGGGGTAGCAGGGTTGTATGAAACTCCGTCAGTTTTAAATTCAGATGTGTAAAATTTTCTTTTTAGCTTTTACATTTAAAATAAAAAAATACTAAATTCAGCGTTTTTGGAAAATCAACCCCTAAGGGGGTAGACTAGGGATTGCAAGATTGTATGAAACTCCGTCAGTTAGATCGGTGAAATTTCCTATTTAGCTTTTTCATTAGATAAAATAGGGGTTGGAAGTCTATATGAAACTCCGTCAGTTTGAAATAAGATCTATGAAAATTGGTGTTCGTCTGTATTGAAAATTAGTTTTTGGTTGTAAATAAAGAAACACGTATTTTAGCGTTTTGATCGAAAGCGAAAATCAACCCATAACGGGGTAAACCGTGTAAAAGCGGGGGAACCCGCGGGCGACAGCTAGTCTTTATATGTGTCACATACATAGTAACATAACTCATCTATACTTCCTACTAATATTATAAAGCCGAATGTTTGTGAGTGTGGATGTGTGGATGTTTGTTCCTCTTTCACGCAAAAAGTAATAAATGGATTTTAATGAAACTTTACAATAATTTAGCTTATACATTAGAATAATACATAGGCTATAATTTATAAAGATATTGTGTAAATTGTCCAAAATATAACGATAAGTGTCAAGTAAGTAGGAAAAAAATCTACAATCGGCGACATGTTTTGGCGTGCGCCGCAAATATCGTTGAAGTTTCACATATATATTGTATCAACGATATGTTTATCATAAATAGTCCTACAATAAAGTCCGCGACAGCATATGTCTATCTCATATGTGGAAGCAATTATCGTCAAAATAGTGAACCATAATTACAATAGAAATTGATAATTTATTTCTAACACATATTTCTTAGTAACAAATTGGTTTATATCAAAATAAATATTTTTATTGCCTCTGATATATATAATAGATAAACTTTGTCTTTTACACTACATCATTTGGACAAATACTTTAAAAGTTACAACAATGATAAATCGAGTGTGCGATACTATTATTGCGGAGTAGGTATGCGGATTAAATGTGAATGTGAAATCGTAATAATTATTGGTGTGATTATTAATGGCTATACACATACATAATTTTAGCTAGAGACAATATATCTCTCAACACATAGCCTACTTTTAACCCTATATTCCCACGGAATGTAGACTTACGCGGGTGAAACCGCGGGTGCAGCTAGTATATTATAAAGCTGAAGAGTTTGTTTGTTTGTTTGAACGCGATAATCTCAGGAACTACTACTGAATTTTTTACTGATGGATAGCCCATTTATCGAGGAAGGCTATAGGCTATATAACATCACGCTACGACCACAGGGAGCGGAAGGCAATGAAAAATGTTGCAAAAACGGGAAAAAATTACGCAGACGAAGTTGCGCGGGACATCTAGTCTGAAAATAATACTTTATTATTTAACAAGCCACAAATTCAACGACGATATAATTATAATAATAACACCCATATTGAACCATTATGTGAAATAAAGATCACATTTGGTCTGCATCTTACAGCACATCCGAGAGAAAGCTACTATTTTGAAGCTTTACCATTTGACAGCCAAAAGCGAGCGCGAGGGCGAGGATGTCGGTGATGGCGAGGATGTTTTGGCTTCGCGAATACCAAATCCATACATTTATCTAAGCCTTATTACTAAATTCTGTCGCGCGGACGAGATAGCGCTATGATCGCTTCGCTTCGCTGTAATTTCATTATAACAGACTACGAAACGCTTTACATCGGATGTTTCATCGTTGAACTCTTGGATGTAAGGATGTTGAACAGTTAGCGAATCGCCCCCTTGAGCGCCCGACCGCCCGACCGCCCGACTGGCCCTACCGACATAAAATAGCGACACTACAGAAGGCATGCTTCATACAATGCATGCTTTACGTACTTTAGACTGCATAGACATCGTTCACAGGCATTGCTTTTTTTTTGGAATATTATTATATAATTGGCTAACCGTGCATTCGTCTAAGTTATTTTCGGTTACTTTGTAATATAGGTATGGCATTCAATATAAATTAATTCATTATTAGCTTTAGCAACCATATCTAAAACAAACTACAAAAAGGTGTGTTTTACTTATTGTATAACCCAAAGTTTATTGACTTAGCGCGGGCGGTCGCGCTAACTGTGCGCGTCTACTGTAGGTATAAATAATGAAATGAAATGAAAGCTAACTTTCTCTATTCTCGGCATTTTGTGACATCGGTCGGTACATTTGATCGGCGTCTTTGAAAACACCGCTGGTACGTACCTATTTATAACCTGACCTTGATTATTATTTTTAAAATGCATTTTTATTTCAAATATTGTTTTTCGTTCGCAAAAACATGGACTTCGGCTGTCCGGTTGGTTTTGGTAATTTGAAGAAGGATTTGACGCAGGATCAATGTGTCATAAATGTATCAATAAATCATAAAATTTGAGTGGGACAAGGCGCAGGATCGACGAGTAGTCTTGTCCCTAGTTATAGCCCAATAGAAGATAATGGAGTCATAGGGCAGAAACCCATCAAAACCGACACCACCGACGAGCGACTAGGCGCAAGACCAACGAGTCAGTCTTGAGTCTTTGTTTAGTAGTTGGTTGACTTTAATTTTTTTCTTTATCACAATATGGCGTCTGGCTGTCGCCATTTTGAATTTAGATTGCTGTCATGTCTTTACAAGATTAATACGAATCGATCGACGTATGAATCATCAAAATTGATCAAAATCACATACATACATACATACACGTCAAACACATTACCCTCCGTCGTCGGGTAAAAATACACATTCAATAGCGGGTCCTGCCTAAGGCGTTGAGAGGAAGTGTATGGTTATGTACTTATTAACCCCCTCTCTCCCCCCTCGCCACATCGCGTGAACTAACTCACTCTTGGCCGGTGTTACCCCCTCCCCCCAGAACATGATGGGCAATGGAACAGGAGTCTAGTTCTTTTATGGGGTTTAAAAGCCTCCAATTCTTTTATCTCTAGTTGTAATTTACTACAACTTCATGTCACTCTTACTTCTCGTCGAAAAATAAGTAAAATATATCAACAAAATGTAGGTATGGTCAGAATCGGAATTCCCAAATAGTGCCATCTATTGTTAGATTGAACCAGTTTAATGTTTAAGTTGTGCCTATCATAACGTAGTACAAATAAATTGCCGCTAGAGTTATGATTTTGCCAGAAACTTTGTAAAGTTATGGAAATTTGATTTAGGAACCTATTATTTTACAACCCCTTGTATAGCTTAATAATAAAAAAATGGGATACCTTTTTTACTCATAATGATTTTTGTCCTATTTAAAATTGTCATAATAAATTAGGCATAATTTTCTTTGTCATAAAAATAGTGTGCCATAACTGGTTTTTAGCATACTGTGTTATTAAGCATAAATATTATATATCCTATTATATTTATTCATAACTTTGATATGCATAAAGTTGTAAAGCATATTGTTTATTTGTCTAATAGTTATTAGGAATAATGATCAAAAAGCATAAAGGAAACGTACTTTACGAATTTTTAAAGTAGGTAGTATTCTCTCGTTTGCCATAAATTAATTTGCACTAATATTGTTTGCCATAATCGTCCCCGATCATAATATTTACTTGCACTATTATCATTTATACTAATAACGTTTGCCTTAACAACTCAACAGTAATAACTTTTATTTGCCATAAAATGACTTTCCATAGCAACATATATCATAATAATTAGTTTCCATAAGTAACACGTCTCATAATCGACTCTTGACATAATCAAAATTTGATATAATTATGAAAATAATACATAATATTGTTAGGTCGAAATTAATTATCTTTAACACCCCGACTCAGAGCAATCCGACTCGGATAGGTTAGGTTAGAAGACTAAGGCGGGAGCGAAGCGAAGCGGAGCTCCCGCCTTAGTCTTCGTGTTAGGTTTTTTTTTTTAAACCACCCAAAAGTAGGAGCCCCGCGAAGCGGGGCTCCGTCGAAGATAGTACAATTTTATGCGCCTACATGTTTGACGATAGCAATGTATAAAATAGTGTAATATTGTTATTAAAACTTTTGTAGTTAATTTTTCGGCATATAGTTTGTATGCTTATAATAGTTATGGTTATGCGTCGTTATGCGTAAGTAAAGTTATGCTTTGGCATAGTATGCGTTTTAAATATTATGCTTATAGTGATTAGGATTAAAAAATTATGATTAAAAAAGTTATGACGCATGAGAATTATGCGTAACTAATATTAGGAGTATAAACATTATGCAATGTTAAATTATGACATAAAATCGTAGGAATAAAAATAGAGAACCTAAAAAAATAATAATACACATTTTTAGTACCTATCTTCTGATATTCCAAGTTTTAAAAAACTTCAATATCAAATCGATACTTATAACGCCATCTGTTGATATTTATTTGACCTACATTTCTGTTTCTTCGTGATGAGACCCCGTGTCCCGGGTGTCAGCTAACTCCATACCAAATTTTATTAAAATCTCTCCTGCCGTTTAGACGTGAAGAAGTAACAAACATACACACTCACATACTCACAAACTTTCGCCTTTATAATATTAGTGTGATTAACCCACTATAACTGTTCTAAATTAGTAGTAGTCGCATCTCTATGATGTGTGCGAAAGTGATATTGAACCCCCGGCCGAGTTACGTTGATCCAACTGTAACACCACTACTTTTTTTCATTTTAGACCACTCCTCTATCATATCCCAATTGGTGACACCCCCTGGTCTTGTTCCACAGAACTGTCTTGATAAGTTACACAAATTGAAAGATGTGACATCTTTAATAAGCTATTGCATAGCTTCTATCGCGGGCCTTGAGCGCGGGGTCCGAATCCAGAAATTCCGTAACGAAAAAACCTCACGCTCCCCACTCCGACGGGCACAGCGGTGATACTTTTTAGTTTTGCCATCTATCGATGAATAGCAGAACTTTTAATGACTTTTTTAAATAAAAAAAAAAAAAAAAAAAAACATTTTGTTATAATTAAAAAAAAAAAATTTTTTTTTTTTAATTCCTTTTTTTTGTAATTTAAAAATAAAATTAAAGAAAAAAAAAACTTTTTTATAATGAAATTTTTTTTAATTTTTTTTTTAATTGCTTAATTTGATAAAAATGCTATGCAATAGCTTTACCGCGGCAGTCCCCGAGTGCCACACATTTTTTTTTTTTAATCTTTGACAAATGACGTCCACCAAAAATAATTTATCGAATTCAATTTTAAAATTTATATCTAGTTAATTACCGATGGAAAGTTATACCTTTGCACTTCGCCGTATTGGCAGAATTATTAGTGCAATATCGTAAAACACATGACGGCATACTTAAACTTTTTTTCGATTAAAAACAAACAAACAATATGACGCTGAAGATCTAGCAAATAAAATTGTAAATTAAGAGTCGGGACTGCCTAACAAAAAACCGATGTAGAACTGGTATGGAGTTTCAGTGAATTAGCATTACCAACCTTAAAACGCTGATATTTAGATACGTCAGCAATTGTGCCAACATAACAACTCTAACGTTAGGCACGAACCGCTCATTTATTCGATATAATTATTTTATCGATAGAATGAAAAATTAAGGAACTTCAGGAGAAGCTTACAATATATTAGTTATCACACAAAATAAAACCTCGTATTATGTTTTTATTTATGTAACAGTTGACAGGAACGGTCAGAAGAATAAAATAAGTCCGGCCGCACTCACTTTTAATGACCTGGTCGTTTAGACCTTTATGTCACGCGCACTTACTTGAACTAAACACAATAGGGATGTTGATCTGAGACCGATTATGGCGCAGTCCTAACGCACTATTTCTGGCTTAGTATTTTTGATCTGAGCACAGAACTAATATAATTTCTGGTCTACACTTTCTTTCTCATTGGACATGAGCTTAGCATAAATTTATAGCTAACTTCACACCAATGTTAGGGACACTATCGAATCGAAAGTATCGATACTATACTCGTTAGTAGTATCGTATTTGAAAAAGGTATGGCATTTGTAAATATATCGATACCTCAAGGTATCGAGTATTTTTCTTAAGACCAAATTGCGCGTAGACTGCATTAGGTCCTTAGAAAAGTACTCGTGTGTGTGGGTGTGTGTACGTGTAGTGTAGTATACTGTACGGTACAGCATACTACAACTCATAATTTGACGAGTCATGACGTGTAGTACTGTACGCATTAGGTAAAAGTATCGACACTTCAAATAATCGAGTGCTTTTCTAAGGACATAGTGCGTACAGAACTACGCGTCATGACATCAATGTCAGTCAGTGACGTCAACTTAGCTTCAGTTTAACAAACTCATAAGAATAAATATCATGTCTCGCAGGGAAACTCAGTTCTGCAGCGTATGCTGTCAACAAAGTTAGACAGCTTACGGATGTGAAAATAGCAAGGCTAGTTTATTTTGGCAAGGCGGCTGTTATTCAATCAATTTTTATTCTTCAAAAACGTGCAGTGCGTGCGATTAACAAACTTATGTTAAGAGATAGGTATTATGACAGTTGCCTCTCAGTATATATTTCCAAACATTATGTTTGTTAAACAAAATATTTAATTAAGTAAGTTTTATAGGCATTTCTTGACAATTACCTTACAAATACAAAAATTGCATTTTTGATAGATAGAAAAATTTGAAATCCAGGACATCCAACTCAGGAATCGAACCCGAGACTTCCGACTTAACTTTAATTATTAATTTTTTTTTTAAAGTTTTTTATTGTTTTTAACTTTATTTTCTTTAATTTTTTTATTTTTTAATTTAAAAAAAAACATTAAAAGTTCTGCTATTCCTTGATAGATGGCAAAACTAAAAAGTATCACCGCTGTGCCGGTCGGAGGGGGGTGTTGGGTTATTTTCATTACGGAATTTCTGGATTCGGTATGCTTAAAAAATAAAAGAGGAAACATCCAGGTCTACTTCCTTGATGGTTTACCACGATTACATGTGTTCTTTAATTAGATATGGGATAATTGTTTGGAGCAATTCCTCAGAGATATCACGTGTTCTCTTAGCCCAAAAAAATGCATTAGAGCAATTTTTGGTATAGACTGGACCGACTCTTGTAAGCCCGTATACAAAGCAAATAGCTTACTTACTGTGCCATGTATACTACTATATGAAATCGCAAAATTTGTCAAAAATAATGTCACTTTTTACAATAAAAAATAATTTTAACAAGCGTAAAGTAAACCAATTTTCATTAGAAATGCCGGTGCCTCGTTTGGAAATTTGTAGACGCAGCTGCGTGTACATGGCACCTATAATATACCTAGTCGGGTCGTAAGTTCTGTCACATCCATATTTTTTTTATCTTCGAATACTGGCCACATATGCTTCGACTAATTTTAAAAATAGAACATTCGCCCTTTTCAAATATAAAGAAAGTAATCATTTTTATTCATTTTCAAATATGGAGTGGTCGCAAAAGGAAGATAGAGTCGCGGTTATCGCGTTGCACCGCTGTGGTTACACGCCAACAGAGATTTTCAACATTCTGAAAAATTTGAAAATAACACTACGGTTTGTTTATCGCACTATCAAACGGTACACTGAAGATTCAAGCTTCGAAGATCGTAAGAGGAGCGGCCGACCTCGCACAGTTAGGACACCAGCGGTCATCAAAGCCGTGAAGGCGCGAATTCAACGAAATCCCGTCCGGAAGCAAAAAATCTTAGCTCTTCAGATGGGCCTAAGCAGAACCACGATTAAAAGAGTGTTAAATGAAGACCTAGGACTACGAGCTTATCGTAAAAAGACCGGACATTTTTTGAATGAGCGTTTGAAAAAAATTAGGCTGGAAAGATCCCGAGCTTTGTTAAGGCGGTACGCGGGAAAAAAATACCGCGAAATTTTGTTTTCCGACGAAAAAATTTTTAACATCGAGGAAAGCTACAACAAACAAAATGACAAAGTGTATGCCCATAGCAGTGAAGAAGCAAGCGCGCGTATTCCAAGGGTGCAGCGTGGGCATTATCCTTCGTCAATCATGGTTTGGCTTGGAGTCTCATATTCAGGATTAACTGAGGTGTTTTTTTGTGAAAAAGGTGTAAAAACCAGTGCCGTTGTATACCAAAATACCGTCCTAACGAACATAGTGGAACCTCTTTCCCAAACAATGTTCGAAAACAGACACTGGATATTCCAGCAGGATTCTGCGCCAGCTCATAGGGCACGAAGCACGCAAGACTGGCTGACCGCCCGAGGAATTAACTTCATTGGTCATGAAGACTGGCCCTCTTCTAGTCCAGATCTAAACCCACTGGACTACAAGATATGGCAACATTTGGAGGAGATTGTCTGTGCTAAACCTCATCAGAATTTGGAGTCTCTCCGAGCATCTCTGGTTAAAGCAGCGGCAGAAATAGACATGAATGTGGTGCGTGCTGCGATCGACGACTGGCCGCGTCGATTACGGGCATGTATTCAAAATGGGGGAGGGCATTTTGAATAATGTAAATAAATTTGGATTGTGCATTTAATTACCTTTCATTTCATATATAATTTTTAAACAATTATAAAAAACTGTATCATTAATCACATTAAAAGTTTTTGACAGAACTTACGACCCGACTAGGTATAATGCATTACCTAAACCTATTATAGATCTGCCATATAAACAGTTTTGTACTGCTTTGCATAAAATTAAATGGTTGGTGTCAGAGAGTTATTACTATATCGTTACTACTAATATTTAAAAAACAATGTAAGTGGTTCGTATCATTACAGAAATGCACTGTTCTAAATAATAAAAAATGTGTATTTTAGAATTTATATTAAAATTAATGTAATTAGTATTCCAAATATTGACATTATTTTTAGTTTCAACATTACTTTTATTCTTTATGTTTTACATTTATTTGCATGCCAATTGTATGGCGTTATGTGTATGAACTATTATAAGTTATTTTACTACCTCTGTATCACATAACATGCAAATAAATATATTCTATTCTATTCTGTAAGTTCATAAATCTAAACATAAATGAAACCGCACCATATTGCTAAAAACTAAATTATCTAAGCTAAAAACTAATAGAACTAATTTCTTTAACTGGCAACAATTTCACGTTGACATTGTAGAAGCCATCGGACATTCGAGTTTTTTCAATGAATTATTTAGAAATAATTTCTAAACCCAGCACAATTCATGCAATTTAAAAAACATTTTTTTGTAAATATCTTCCAATTAGTACTGAAAAAAATCCTTCAGGACCATTACGTTGAATTCCTATTATGTTGAATTTTCTGAATGTTGGATTCCCATTAAGTTGAATCTCAATATGTTGAATCCCAATATGTTGAATTGGCCAGTACGTTGAATTCCCAATATAATGCAATATCTAAATAAATTTAAATTTTATATTTATATAAATTGCAATCCCAATTTTGCAATGCAGTACAGCGTTACTATAATTTTCAAAATGAGAATACGAGAGTCACTATGACAACAATGATAGAAATACGAGGCGACTTAAAATCGGTCCAATGTTGAACCAAAGAAACCGATTAACATTAAGTAGGTAGGTAATCAAAAATAGATTGTAATGACCATTATTTTGTTTATTAGATTATTTATTGATAAGTAAGAAGGTGTAGATCTGGTTGTGTTAAAAACTGTACTGTCTGGCGTCAAGAAAAATCACGCTTGTCTACTTTTACGATATTTTTTAATAGTGCGACATTGCAATATAAAAGCTATTTATGTGTGCATTAACTATACTGTCTATTGTTTGTCTTTATATTATGTACGATTTTCATGAAAAATTACGCCTACAAATGGTCTTAGTAAAATAAATTCTTGAGTTCAAGTTCAAGACAAAACGAAGAATAATAAAAACCTTCAATTATATAAAAGAATAAAAAAAGAGAAAACGAATTGAATGAGCCAATACAGCCGGAAACGGGATGGTGTGTAAAATATCGAATTTGAAACCCAGAAATAAATATCGAAAATCGAAATATGTTTAATAAAAATATCGTCGATAGTTAATTTAAAAAAAAACGATAGTTTAACCAACCCTAAGATATAATTGTACTAGATCCTGTAAAGCTTAGTTTAAAGTAGGTATCATTTATTCGATACGATACCATTCAAAAAGTACTCATTGAGTAAAAGTATCGATAGCAAAGAATCGAGTATAAAAGTATCGGTATCGAACTGTAAAGTACTCGATACCATAATGTATCGATACTTTTTTCGTATCCCTATCCATTGTTGATAAGTTCAGACTTTATACCATACGTTCGGTTCGTCTGCCTGGCCTTCGCCCTTCGTTCGAGTTCGCTTTGTTGTCGTCCGCAGTAGCCGACGAACTTGTTTTGCGCCTTGTCGCGACGTCCGTGTAATGTGACTTGTTGATATAAAAAATCATCGTGTCTTAGTGCTTTTTTCTGTGATAAAAATGTCATGATGTTGTTCGAAAATGTTGTTAGTGTTACGCGTTGAGTGTTCAGTGTAAAATGGGTTTGATTACTTCAAGGGAGCAGACAATGTTGGACGGACCGGTGGCGTCTGTGAAGAGTCACCATGTACGGCAGCCGTCGACTAGGAACCGTACAAAGCCCCCGATGCCGGATAGGGATGAGCTGGAGAACCGTTTCGTCAAAGTTCTGGTGAGTAGTTGTCGAAATTTGCCGGCTTTATGTTTACAAACACGCGATTGTTTACGGTGTGAACGGAAGACGTTATTTTACCCGTAGCGATATAAGTACATAACTTTACATTTATCAACGTTTAAGTACAAAAAAAATGATAAATAACAAACTACAAAATTCGTATTAATTATGTAGTTACAAATATCGTTTGAGTTACGAATGCATGGGTGGATCCATTCGTAATAACGTTTTTTTATTGTTTACATTTCTGATTACAAGTTGTTATTGTAAGTTTATATTCTAATACGCGATCCGATCTCGGGACAAAAAGACTTTATCATGTAGACATTAGTGTATCAGGGTTATTGGTATTAATTGACCTGTTTTATTCATTTTATTATTAATTAATTACTGGTGATATCTGTGTGGTTCAGTTTAATACCTAAGGTATAGCATCTATTGCAAATAGTTAGGTAGGTATATTCAAATATACAGTTTGACTCAGAGCTGCAGAGGGCAATCTACCACACTCAGCTTATGCTTCAACAGCTTAGAAACTGCATGGTAGAATACATAAACAAATGGTCATTACATCATTGATTGGCTACAAGCTTATGTTAGAATCAAGATACTAAATTAAATAATATTCATTGGATTTCCTCTCTATTATTTATTTTATGCTGTGTTTCATTCTATATAAGGCTTGATATTTTAAAACAATAACTTGCTTTTGCTCTTTCCTTAACACTTGAATTGATCTACTTATAGATTGGATCATTATATCAAGCCTCAATTTATCTTCATAACAAAGTTCATCTAAATCGGCCCAGTATCTTAAGAGTTTATCACATTTAAACAAACTCTTTAATTAGTATTATAAATTGTAAATTATTGCCTACAAACTGCTGTAATTTACTATAAATATTTATTTAATCAATTTTGCCAGTATTACTTAACTAGCTGTACTCGGCTCATATTGGTCATTGCATGATATTAAATAGCCTATGGCCTTCCTCGATAAATAAGCTATCCAACAGTAAAAGATTTTTTTCAATTTGGATTAGTAGTTTCTGAGATTACCGCATTTAAACAAACAAACTCTTCTGCTTTATAATATTAGTATAGATAAACCTCATAAAGTTTCCATGACAGGCTTCCTCTCTGAAAGAGTATGGGCTACAGTCAGTCAACCAATAAGTTGCTTAACATTGGGAAATACTGAAACTGACTCAGCACATATAATCCTACTGTGTGGTCAAGAAAATTCAAATTGGAATTACAGATTCACCATAGAGTAATCTATACTAATATTATAAAGCTAAAGAGTTAGTTTGTTTGAATGCGATAATCTTAGGAACTATTGGTCCAAATTGAAAAATTATTTTACTTTAAGGTAGCCCATTTATCGAGGAAGGCTATAGGCTATAAAACATCATGCTACGATCAATGAGAACGGATCAGCAATGAAAAATGTTGCAAAAACAAGAAGGAGGGTGCGATAGTGTTAAGAACTTAACTTCAATCCAGTCGAGTTATGGTGATCCAACTGTAATACCGGAGTTATTATGTGCTGTGATTATATACATTAGTATGCACAAAAAAGTCTGATACATTGCAAAACACCAGAAATAATAGATAAGAAGTCCTCATTAAAACAAAAAATGTTTCCTATTCAAACAGCTGCATTATCTCTTTCCTATTTCAAACATGATAATAATATCATAATAGTTCCTCAATGCACCCGCTGATAAGACAAACAGAATGCTCATATCCTGGTCTTATCTAACTGTCATGTTTCTAGGATGTTGTTTCCTAATGAATCCTGTGTCATTTCTTTCACTTCCACAATTTAAAAAAAAAATTATAAATGTAAAACTTTATTATTCTTTCACACAAAACTGACTGGTCAGATTTTGATGAAACTACAGTTATTAGCTTATACATTACTAGCTGACCTGCGCAACTTCGTTTGCATATTTTTTCTCCGTTTTTGCAACATTTTACAATGATGCTCCACTCCTATTGGTTGTAGCATGATGTTATACGCTACCTATGACATTCACAAATAACATGACTTTCTATTGGTAAAAGAATTCTCAAAATTGGTTCGATAGATCCAGAGATTACTCCCTACAATCTTACAAACTTTACCTCTTTATAATATTACTAGCGGACGCCTCGCGGTTTCACCTGCGTAGTTACGGTTCCTGTGTGAATACAGGGATAGAAAGTAGCCTATGTGACCCGGGGTTAGTGTATCTTCCAATTGGTGAAATAATTTTTGAAATAGGTCCAGTTGTTTTTAAGTTTATTCATTACATACAAAAATACAAATCTTTCCTTATAATATTAGTATAGATAAGTATATAGATGATAGTTAATACATGGGCTTACAAAGGTGAAAGCTTTAAATAGGTAGATATAGTATGTTGTTTAAACATAAAAGTTTAATCCATTACATTATACTTTATTTTCAATTAAATTGTTGTTTACTGTATCTACAGTTAACTTTGATAACGAAGCTGATTTTGAAATAATGAGATCATTAAATTAATTCAAGTACTCGGATATAGGAATTATACTGTAACTAGTATTAGCCTGACTTTGCTCGCATGGATATAGGTTTTTCGAAAAAAAAACTGTTCCTTCCTGGCCTCCCCACTGTTTCTATACTAAAAATGTCATCAACATCAGCCTGGCGTTACAGCAGTAATAACTTAACAGACAGACAAAGTTACTTTCGCTCTTGTCGCATATTAAACGCCTAGACATTAAGTCCTCCTTTTGCAATGTATTTGTAGAAAGTTTTTCTTCAGTATCTTATAAAAAATATTTCACTGTTGGATAGCCTATTTATCGAGGAAGGCTATAGGCTATATAACATCACGCTACGACCAATAGGACCGGAGCAGCAATGAGAAATGTTGCAAAAACGGGGAAAATTTACGCACACGAAGTTGCGCGGGACAGCTAGTACTATTATAGTTTGACTAAAACTGCTGTACTGTACCGCACTGTGCCTAGCCGCGGCCTCCTAATGCGCGGTACAGCGGTCGCGGTCAAACCATACCAACTATCTTTCATAGCTTTCCTATTGATAAGATAAGGCAATAAACATCAAACTATTTATTCTTATTATTATGATTAATTTCTGTTCTAAGAAACTCATGATGCATTTGTCACTAATGAATCAGTCAATAACACTATGAGCAAAAAGAACTACTTAAGTAAGTATTATTTACTAGCTGACCCGCGCAACTTCGTATGCGTCAATTTTCCCCGTTTTTGCAACATTTTTCATTGCTGCTCCACTCATATTGGTCGTAGCGTGATGTTATATAGCCTATAGCCTTCCTCGACAAATTGACTATCCAACAGTAAAAAAAAAAATCAATTCGGACCAGTAGTTTCTGTGAAGATCACGTTCAAACAAACAAACTCTTGAGCTTTATAATATTAGTATAGATTATACTTATTTAAAGAATTAAGTACTTTGTGGTTCCTTAGGTTGCAAATGCAGTAAAAATGACTACATCACTCAAACAGTACCTTCGTTTGTTTGTCGACCTAGTGGAAAACATTATGCAGAACAAAAACAATGATTGTTTATGAAACACTTCATCTTATATCTTTAAACGAGCAATTCTTGTATACAGGGTGTTTGGAGGGTGAGTAGCCATAGGAAAATGGTTGATAGGTAACGCTGTTGGTTACTTGTTGCGCCTAATTAAATAACATTTTGCCCTACGTTAGGCGAGTTATAATTTTTTTTCTATTTTTTCAAGAAAATCCTCATTTTTTTTATAAATGGCTTAATTTTTTTAAAATTAATGATCAAGGTGTCAATTAAATGATTTATTTTTATTGTTTAGTGATGTCTTATTCAGATTTAATCATAATTTCATACAAACAATGAAACAAAAACATAACATACCCTCTCAAACATCCATAACCCAAAAAGAAAAAGTGTTATGTCCACTTTACAAGGTAAATTAAAAAAAAAATTATAAAGTGTGAGATTTTAAAATGCTTTTAAAAACTACCCTAGTTAATACTCTTTGTAACGGTATGTAACATGTACCATAAATACTCGAATAACCTACCAAAAAACCGGTTTGTCTGAAAGAATGCCTTAAAAGGGTGACGACCAAACTAGTCAATTGAGCCTAAGGTAAAATCCTTTTGTCTCATTCTAACAAAGCTAAAATAGCGTGCTATCTCTTTCATCGGTTAACAATACACCCATCGGCCCCCCCGCGCTCTGTGTCCCTGTCGTGCATGTGTCGAGACCAGTCGAGACTTGTCGTTCTCTGCTACCTCACGTGTTTTTAACTCCGCTCCGCGCATTGTTTGCGTTTTCTTCTGTTAAGTTTTGTTATTTTGTTATTGCTGCTGTTTTTAATGGCTGCTTTTACTAACGAAGAATACGCCGATATGCTGATGGCATACGGGAAAGCTGATGGAAATGGACGAGAAGCAAAAAGAATTTACGAAGAGCGTTTTCCCAATAGACGTCAACCTAATCGTCATACTTTTGAGACGACCTTTAGACGCTTAAGGGAAACTGGCAATTTAAATCGCCGTGAACCTGGAGTTGCCAGACAACGTAATGTTGCTGATGAAGAACGTATTCTGGATGCTTTTGAAGAAGACCCCACAACAAGTATCCGCACTGTAGCTGCAACGCTAAATCTCAGCGCATGGAAAGTGTGGTCTGTTCTTCGTGCGAATGGAAAGTATCCTTTTCATTTCACCCCCGTGCAAGGTCTCGAAGAAAATGACTACCAAAGACGGGTTCAGTTTTGTCGCCTCTTGCTACACATGGATCTTGATAACCACGACTTCTTAAAAAGTATCCTGTGGACGGATGAATCAAAATTTACAAGGGAAGGCATTACAAATTTTCATAATTTGCATCATTGGGCCCCAAAGGATCAAAACCCAAAAAAGAAAAGAGCGGTGGCCTTTCAAAGGAAGTTTGCGGTAAACGTTTGGGCAGGGCTAATTGGTAATACACTAATTGGCCCACATTATCTACCAGACAATTTGAATGGCGTTATTTATCTAGATTTTTTGATAAATGATTTGCCCGAGCTCATGGATGGAGTTCCAAATGTCGAGAATCAAGAGCCAATTGTTTATCAACAAGATGGCTGCCCGGCGCACTGGACATTAGCAGTCCGGGAATATTTAGACGATACATTTCCCAACGCTTGGATTGGCAGAAATGGCCCTATCCCATGGCCTGCAAGATCGCCGGACTTGACACCTCTGGATTTTTATGTCTGGGGCCGTGCTAAAGATCTTGTGTATACGGAAACCATTGACACAAGAGAACAGTTAATAGAAAAAATAAATAATGCATTTCTGATAATGAAGCAAGAAATTAGGCTAAGCCATACCACAACGGAAATAAGAAAGAGATGTTACGCATGTATTAGAAATAATGGACAACAATTTAAACAAGATTTACAATAAATTATTTAAAAATTGAATTGCTTTTTTTTTATCAGCCCGTCATAAAGTAGAAAAATTGCAATACATTTAATGTAAATTAATTTATCTACATTAATGTAATGTAGATAAATTAATGTAATTTATTCATTAACTTATCTAACACATAGCCATAGCTAAACCTATTGCACTTTTTCGTTATGTTATCTGTAACAAAAGGATTTTACCTGCTCAATTGACTAGTTTGGTCGTCACCCTTTTAAGGCATTCTTTCAGACAAACCGGTTTTTTGTTGAGTTATCCGAGTATTTATGGTACATGTTACATACCGTTACAAAGAGTATTAACTAGGGTAGTTTTTAAAAGCATTTTAAAATCCCACACTTTATAATTTTTTTTTAAATTTACCTTGTAAAGTGGACATCACATTTTTTCTTCTTGGGTTATGGATGTTTGAGAGGGTATGTTATGTTTTTGTTTCATTGTTTGTATGAAATTATGATTAAATCTGAATAAGACATCACTAAACAATAAAAATAAATCATTTAATTGACACCTTGATCATTAATTTTAAAAAAATTAAGCCATTTATAAAAAAAATGGGGATTTTCTTGAAAAAATAGAAAAAAAATTATAACTCGCCTAACGTAGGGCAAAATGTTATTTAATTAGGCGCAACAAGTAACCAACAGCGTTACCTATCAACCATTTTCCTATGGCTACTCACCCTCCAAACACCCTGTATATATATATGAATATATAATTCGAATCTCGGCAACGGCTCCAGCGATTTTTTTAAAATTTTGTATGCAGGAGGTTTTGGGGGTGATAAATCGATCTAGCTAGGTTTCATTTTTAAAAAACGTCGTTCTATCTGTATTTTCAGGCAATAAAAAACTGCTCATTAGAATACGAAGGTAAATTTTGCCGCGATTACCATTGTTTTAATAGTTTAGGTGGGAAAAGGGCGATCCACAAAGCAGCTGACTCCGGTTCGAATCCGAATGAAACATATGTTTTTTTTTCTTTTTATATTTATTTTATGATTATTTTTTCCCTTTTTATTTTAAGTTTTGATTTTTGTTTTTTGTTTTGTGCTTTATTATTTCATATTTTTTTATTATTGTGTCGGTAAGATCGAAAAATATTATTCAAATTTCATTAGTAGGTATGTCATTTGATAATCTAAATATAATTTCCAAAAAAATACGATTTACCAAATAAAGGCCAGTGTAGGGTTCCGCAACCGTTGCCGTACGAAAAAATCCGATTTGAATAATTGCACCAGCAGAAGAGCGTATGTTCATGGCACATCGGGCGGTCCCGAAACCAGAAGACCCCGGGTTGAGTCCAGATGGTTATTTTTTTTTCCTTTTTAGGGTTTCGTAGCCAAAATGGCTAAAACGGAATCCTTATAGATTCGTCATGTCCGTCTGTCTGTCTGTCTGTCTATTCAATTTGGTGAAGTTGTCTTGTAGTAGCCGCTAATATTAATGTTTATTATTTAGCTATCAAACTAATTTGATAGCTAAATAATAAAGCTGAAACATTTTTTTTAGCCAGCTTTCTCATCTACCCCATCGCGTGGGGTATCATTAGATAGGCCTTTAAAAAACGTTTAGGGGTTGGTAAGACGATTTTTAGGTTTAAGGATCCGTTTGTATAATATTAAGCTTTAAAGTACAAATTTTTGTTAGAGTCAAGTGTCCACCCCCCTCTGCCAGCTAAATAATTGATGTTGGGTATGTGAAAATATTCACGGTAGAAGTATATATAGTGAAATTAAAAGGAAAACAAGTTTACGAGTAACAGCTAATCAAATGAGAAGTAACAAAATTTTCGTACAAATGCCATTGTAAAATATTATTAAGTAGATATTTCGAATGATGCCACACGGTGATTTTTGCTTATTTTTTTTTCAGATTTTGTTAAATGTCTAAAAATATTTATTTTTATAATTTAGCTATCAAACTAAGCAGCGGCTACTAAAAGACGTCTTTGAGTAAAATGCCTGGGACATACGGACGGACAAACAGACTACTATACTATAAGCGTTCCGTTTTTGCCATTTTGGCTACGGAACCCTGAAAATACCGAGCAAAGCTCGGTCATCCAGGTACTTTACTTTATTGGAACAAAATTAGCCCTTCTCTACTACCGTTAAAGATTCTATGAATTAATCAAACGCCCTAATAGTCCAAGAAGAAGCGCCAAAAAATGTAAGCGCTTTATAAATACTGTTTTTTTTATATTACGTCACATTAAGTAGTGGAGTAAAGAAATACTTTTTCGTCAGTCAGCTGGATTCCTTAGGGGGGGTTAGACAAGGTACATTCGTTCCATGGCGAATTCGATAACGCCGTACTAATAATTCTCAAAGAAATAAAAAAATGTCTATGGTCTTCACCGCAAACGTCAAATTCTATACTATAATTATTTTCCATTAGCGACATCGCTTTTTGAATGTGACTTTGTCTAGACCCCCAGAACATTAATCGTCTAGCAGTTTAGAAATGTCTTTAAATATGTTTTTTGCCCAAGACAAATATTCAGAAAGAAAATATTTTATATTTGTCACATTACACAGAACAACAATTAAACAAAAGAGATTAAAGTAATTTTGTGCCGGACAAATAGGACCTACGTCAGCTATTTTGCAGTCCGAAAACTGCAACGCTGGTATTCTCGTAGGCCCTTTGTTTCGGCTACCGCAGTCACATATACAGCAATGAAATCTAAACAACCACAATGTACAAAACATAAATATAATCTAAAACTAATTTAGAATTACAAAACAGACATTTCTATACATAGTTAAATATAGGTATTCTAAATAATAAATTACAATAAATAAGCCTTTAAACAATCGAACATTTAAATAACAAAAAAAAAGACATTTTCTGAACTGCAGTCATTAAGATTAAAAAAAGACATTGCCTAAACTGCAGACTGCAGTTTAGGCAATGTCTTTTTTTTTTATCTTCTTTCAAAGAGAAGGCTCGTGTCCCAAGGTGTAGCTTGTCTTAGACGGACCTTATATAAAAAATTGTCAAAGGACGAATGTGAGTTGCTCGCCCTAATGTCGCCGTATCGTTGACTAGCTGTCCCGCGCAACTTCGTATGCGTAAATTTTCCCCGTTTTTGCAACATTTCTCGTCGCTACTTCGATACTATTAGTCCTAGCGCAATGTTATATAGCCTATAGCCTTCCTTGATAAATGGGCTATCCAACAAAAAAGAAGTTTTCAAATCGGACCAGTAGTTCCTGAGATTAGCGCGTTTAAACAAACAAACAAACTCTTCCGATTTATAATATTAGTATAGATACAACTGATACGACGGTAACTACATTAGCTAATGAGGCCTATTATAATGTCAACTACATGTTTTATACCTAACCTAGCCTTACCCACGCAACTTTTTGTAAATTATTTAAAAATATTAAAATTACGATTTAAAAAAAACTGTACGACCCATTTTCATAACTACTTACAAAATACAAGAAAAAAAAACATTAAAATCGGCGCAGCCGTTTCGGAGGAGTTCATCCACAAACACCGTGACACGAGATTGTTGTAGACTCCGCTATCACGAACAGAGGCCCATTGATGGCCAGTTATTTTTGTGTTATCAGTGCCCCCAACCGCAGACACAACATTCATATTGTGTGGTTAACTGGTTACTTTATACTGAGTATTTTGAGAGCATACACGATAATGCTCTTTGGTACTAAAATCGCTTTAACGGAATTTGATACGGTTCTTTTAAAAGGTTTATTAAATATGTATTAAGAACAAATCTCTTTTATTTAATTAATAAAAGAGAAAAGATTTTGGGTTGTTTTATGATATTAATTAATCGATAAAATAATACTTATGGCGGTTATGGTTAATAAAACTCACATTATAGAGATCAATAATTACGATTCAAACTTATATATTATGTACTAGTGACCCTGGTCACGCTTCGCTGTGCCTTTTTTTTAGAAACATTCGTGGGCGTACCCAGAACACCCTGCCAAAGTTTCATCACAAACTGATCAATGGTTTCGAAACGCATAGAGGACATACAGACAAACATGAATTTTTATATATATAGATACCTAATATGGTTCGCACTAATCTTTATCTTTATATATATATTTCTTGTGTGCGTGTGTATGTCGCTGAACTCCTCCTAGACGGCTGGACCGATTTTGATGAAATTTATTGTGTGAGTTCAAGGGGATTCGAGGATGGTTTAGATTCACAATTGAACCCGATTTACAAAAAAAAAAGAGTCGAGACGAAGTTCGCCGAGACAGCTAGTATTGTATAATTAAGTATATAAAATATTATAAAGAGGAAATTTGATTGTTTGTTTGTATTGAATAGGCTCCGAAACTACAGGACGGATTTGAAAAATTCTTTCATCGTTGTGAAGCTATACTAACCCCGGGTGACATAGGCTATTTTTTATCCCTGTATTTCCACGGGAACGGGATCTACGCGGGTGAAACCGCGAGGCGTCCGCTAGTATTATATAATTTAGTATGTTGATTAATAAGCGATGCACTTGTTGTTATATATTTTTAGCAGTCCTTTGCGGTTACACTAAGTAGCGGTCGTTATATTGAGAGTTAATACCATGACCTAGGCCAACGATCCCCAGTCATCGATTTATTGAACGTCACATTTTCGATACTCCGCCGAACGAACATTTCCTATTTAGAAAATGCCTGAGAGTTTTGCTCAATTCTGCCACATACTAGGTTCACTTTAAAAAATATAAATTAAAGACTCCGGCCTGCGAGTCATAAATTGTAAACAACACCAGTGTAGTACTAAATTGTTTGATATCTCCTTGAGGTCATACCTTACTAAAATACGAGTTAATCAATTCGTCTTTGACCGCAATCGAGCCTAAAATGTCCGAACTGGTGCAAAGTAAACAAAGACCAATACAAAAACAGGAAGATGCCAATGAGACAAGGTCGTTCATTCGTTTTTAACAAGTAAATGGCTGTGGCTGAGTCATGTACCTTGTGCCTCAGACTCACCGTGGTGTAATAAGGTCAGTAGGCCCTTTAACAAGAGCAATCAACGGGCTTAATAAAACCACGAGATGAAACCTCTGTGCTGCAATCAAATGTGAAATCGCCAGTTTGTTATTTAATCATTTACTTACCTTCATTAAGATTGGAAACTTAAGCAGCTATCGTTTTTTAATACCGTTTATGAATGCTGATAAACTTTCGCGATTTGTACACATTATGAAAATATATATATTACGGGTCTTATCGCGTGAATAATTTAAGGTAAAATACCTTGTTTATTGCCCGACGATTCGACCGTATTGCAACGGCCGTGGTCTCCCCTTGTCTACCCGTGACCACGGCCGTTGCAATACGGTCGAAACGTTAACCTTAAATTATTCACGCGATTAAGACCCGTAATATATATATTTTCATAATACCGTTTATGGTTATGTCACTCGTGGCTTTTTAACCCCGTTAGTCACAATATCAATACTGGATATCGGCGCGAAATCATAGTCGTGCGGGGTAGTCCCACTCTAGTTCTGCCACTGAAGTTCTTCCATGGAACAACTGGGAGTAAAGGGTTCGTCATTCAGTACGCGTCTTCTATTGACGTCTAAGGTTCCCCCTATATTATCATCTGTATCTATATCGCTTATCTAGGAGTTGCTACAGTAAATATCTTGGGACAACTCACACAACGCTATCTGATCCCAAAGTACTGTGGAAACCAGACAACTGATAAACTTATATATTTCTAAATACATACATATTATAGATAAATAACACCCAGACACAGAATAAACCATCTGTGCTCATCACACAAAGTTTTATCCGGGGTGGGGATCGAACCCACGACCTCTTGCGTAGCAGTCGGATACACTCCCCCCACCGCGCCACAGAGGCAGTCACAGATAACTATAACTGATAGCTATGTCTGCGGTTTGGCTCACCTTAAGTTGATTGACACTCTTAGATCTCGAGTATTATGAAATATTCTCTTATCTATGGTGGTTATGTAGACCATCAAAGACAAACTACTGCAAAATGTCAGCTTTCTAGATCCAAGAGTTTGGTCTATGGTTGGTGATGAGTGAGGACTCTCATTCTTCTAGATAAGACCAGACCCACGTAGACTGACTGAAGCCATCCATTCGTGAACCGTTATTAGATAACATTAATCTTTCGTCACCTGTCTCATTTATCAGTCATCTGTCCATCTACAAGTTTATTTGAGCAATAAATAATAGATTAATAACACATTGATTAATGATAACGACATACCACTTAATCTATTCTATATTCACCATTATGTGTCCTTTTATAGCTAGTGTTGATTCTTAACCATCTTTGTAATCGTTAAGGAAGTATTTAATCTACAATCTGCATAATAAGCTCTGTATCTTGAAGGTAATCGTTTAAAATGGTTTCATTAAGTGTAATTGCAGACTATTTGAAAGTAAAACTACTTCATTTCACAGTTAGAGTGGAACTTTATGGGGTTCTTATAAGAAATTCATAGAAAAAGATTGGCCATGCGTGAGTGATATACACTGTCTTATTGCTATTGGTGGGTCCAGGAAGAGAGGGTGTATCAGAGGCGAAGGTTTAAAATTTTCCTGAGGTAACCCGATATGAAAATGTATCTTGTTGGACACGGATTATGTATAATTATTATATTGTTGTAATATAAGTAACTAGAATTCAAAGGGAAATTAGATGATGTTCTTTCCTAAGAACACCATTATATTCGGCCCCAGTGGCGAAGGGTCCTCCCTCCGCCACTGGGGGGTATATGGATTACGGATTCAAGCCCTCAAAATATCTGACTTCTTCCGTGTGTGTTCTTTGCTTTAATAAAACTCTCAGCGGGTCAAGGGAAGACCCCTCCGTCTTTCCCCAAATTCGCCTTATTATTCCCCGGTAAGAGAATGATGTGTATTAGTATTAGGCCATAAGCTTGCTAAGCTAAGCAAATTGGACTAGGCTAAGCCCAATTTGGTCGATATAAGGTATGTAATTCTACGGTAATAAAAAAATCAGTTGTCTATGGTTTCAAGACACTTGTTAAGATCTAGTAGTATTAAACCCAACACCAAGCTTCCGAATACCGGTTAAGTTACCATAACCATAAAACACATTGTACTGTTATAGGAAAAAAACATAAAATGCTATAAAGTAAGATTGTCTATTAGTTATATTTCGGGACTTAATCGCGTGAACGTCACGGGTCGACCCGTGACCACGATCGGTGCAATTCGATCGAAACGTCGGGTAAATAAAAGGTTCGTACCTTTAAATAATTCACGCGATTAAGTCCCGAAATATAACTAATATGTATAAAAATCGCGAAAGTTTAAAAACTATAAGATTGTCTATTCATGGTGTAAGCCAGGGTTTCCCGAAATGGTTTCCGTATAAAACGTACTAGGGTTCCAAGAATTATTTTTTTGGAAATTTTGAGAAAGATCTTAGTCGGGCTGATTGCTTGTACTCGTATTTAGGCCCCGCCCGCGTGGTAGCCAGTTATTGCGATAAAAAACTACAAATCACAATTTTATCTGCGCTCTGTAATGTATAGCGCGGCATGACAGGTATCGATGAGACTTGTTAAAGTATTACCTTTAAAACTGGATATTTGCTTCGGAAACCCTACATTATCTAGATCTATACACTATACTTTGCAAGTTTTGTAATATTAGACACTAGCTTTTGCTCTCGGCTCCGCTTGGATGACAGATACCAATCGTGAGATAACATGTAGCCTGTTTGTTATGTTGGTAAGGCTTTGTTGTTTTTGTGTGAGTGAGTTGCAAACATCCAATTTATTAAAATTGTTAAAATTTTTAGCCGTCTTCACAAAAGGTTCTCTGTTTGACCCCTATATATGTCAATGTATGTATGTTCGCGATTTTAGGATATTTCAGAAACTACTGAAGCTATTTGACTGTCTCTGGGGCGCGGTGGGAGTGTATCCGACTGCTACGCAAGAGGTCGTGGGTTCGATCCCCACCCAGGATAAAACTTGGTGTGATGAGCACGATGGTTTATTCTGTGTCTGGGTGTTATTTATCTATAATATGTATGTATTTAGAAATATATAAGTATGTTTATCGGTTGTCTGGTTTCCATAGTACAAGCTCTGCTTAGTTTGGGATCAGATAGCTTTGTGTGAGTTGTCCCAAGATATTATATTATTTTGACGCGCTTTTTAGTATCCGATTGCATATTTTTTTGGGAAGGTTTTAGTGTATACAACGTTGTCCTAGCTTATAAAACACCAGAGATATAAACTAAAACAGCTAAGTCAGCGAAATTTGCACTCGGTGATGTGCTTGATATTTGTTTTTTTTCTTGAATACGGTTCTTTTTTCTGAAAAAAAAGTTATATGAAAGACAACTCGACATATTAGGGTTAAAACTTGTGTCTCGGGGGACTTTAGAAACATACAAGTAACGAATACAAAGTACTCATACACGAAACCAACATCTATGAATCTGACAAAACTGTCTCGTGTGACAATTGCTCGTACAAAGCGATATGTTATGTGACCCTATACCTACTAACGCGTCAAAGTAAGATGTGTTTATCAACATAATATTAGCCTCAAGAAGTCAAGAATCTGTTTATCACAATTACGTCACACACAAGTACATGGTCATTCTAAAACTGTATTGGTTGCGTATCCCAGCGCTTGTCATACAGGTTTTCTATTAATCACTTGAGCTACTCATGCGCGGCTGCATTCCACAAACTGTGGAGCATGGGGTGCTTCATAATGCCATGTTGGTTCCATTAAACGATTATTACATCGATGGGAATTAGATTAGATAGATACTATTTGGTTGGGGAGATGATGTGTGGCTAAATTATGCTATGATTAATTCAGTTGTCTTAATTGTGTAAAACTTAATGTAAAAAGTAAAATCATAATGATGCTGATATAGGTAGGTATATTTGATTTTACTTCAAACCTCGTATCGCCTCGCCAAATAGGTGAAATAGCGACTGTACAGTCGCTCAGTCGCTATTTCACCTATTTGGCGAGGCGATATGAGGTTTGAAGTAAAATCTAGAAACTATTCGAAACATTTAATATTGATAAAAATGTCTAAAACTAATAGGTGTCTTTCCCCAAGCTGAACACTATTTCCAAACCAAGTTTCATTAGAATCGGTCTAGTAGTTTCGGAGGTTACCTACTTCCATCGTTAGTACAGACAGATACCTAGTGGTAGAGGGTCTTTAGAGCAATTATTTTCGACATCCCTTTGAATTCTAGCTGTTTTGTGTTATATGTAAAAATAACAACCACGTCAAGACATATTTATATCGATTACCTCAGGAAAATGTTAACCTGTCGCCTCTCCAAGCCTATACTATTCAACATAATTCATCTCATTTGTTTAAGTAATATGGCAATTCATTGATTCATTTACATATACATGACCAGTTTACTAAACCACAATACACCGTGATGGAGTATAGGGATAGAAAAACAGGAAAACGGTGTGCAACACAAACAAAATCAATTTACCCGTCTCCCCTTGTATGAGGCCCTGAATATCTATACTAATATTATAAAGCGAAAGAGTTTGTTTGTTTGTTTAAACGCGCTAATCTCAGGAACTACTGGTCCGATTTGAAAAATTCTTTTTTTGTTGGATAGCCAATTTATCGAGGAAGGCTATAGGCTATATAACATTGCGCTACAACTAATAGGAGCGGAGAAGCGACGGGAAATGTTTCAAAAACGGGGAAAAATTACGCATACGAAGTTGCGCGGGACAGCTAGTTACTTATAATACAAATGTGATGTTATCATAATTTATTTCGTGTCGGTCTGAGCGCGTCATTACGTACCAAAATACTTCACTAAAATTATGCCAAATATTAAAAATGTTATACTGTTATCCTGTGGTTATCTATGTGTACAGTCGGGTAGGAAACTGGCTTAGCAGTTTTGATAAAAACTTTGTGTAAACAAAATAGGGTTATGGTTGATCCTAATAACTGACGGTTGCAAGGGAAAATCAACCTTCTTATTAGCGTGTTTATGCTAATTTATGGTATGGAGGAAATAACCGTCTCAGGTGGAACTTGAATCCGCGACCTTAAGGGTATGGTGCTTAAGCCGTAACCTCTAAAATCGTATCATGTGCAGGCTACATTCGACTTTGGCGGTCATGTCTTGGTGCCGGAGTTGGTAACGGCTTAGGGCCGGTACCCCTAAGGTCGCGGGTTATAGTCCTGCCTGAGATGAATTTTTCCTCCATACATTTTAATATGTATAAAAGAAACTTGTTGTTTTTATTATATTTATAGGCCACTGTAGGCAACTAGCATAGGGTATGTCTGTGTACAGGACTGTCATTAAAAATGTACTATGTCTTCAAGGTTCCTGTATATCTATACTAATATTATAAAGCTCAAGAGTTTGTTTGTTTGTTTGAACGCGGTAATATCAGGAACTACTAATGTGAATTGAAGAATTCTTTCATTGTTGGGTAGCCCATTTATCGAGGAAGGCTATAGGCTATTTAACATTACGCTACGGCCAGTAGAAGCGGAGCAGCAATAAGAAATGTTGCAAAAACGGGGAAAATTTACGCAGAGGAAGTTGCGCGGGACTGCTAGTGTAGGTATATTTGTGTTGTAAAATACTTACATTGAGGCAATTTTTGTTAGGTGTTGGAATCAAATTCGTAATTAGTTGACTGAGTTAGCACTAAGCAAAAGTTCTGAAGCTCAATCCTTGCCACGTCTACGTTATAACTCTTTATTCTGTGTAACCAAATTATTTTGTGGCGTCAAAGCACAATGAAATTGTGAAGTGTTTTTTGTCAAATCGTATAAATGTCTATTTATGATTCAAGCTCGCCTGGTACATATTTCATGCTTATCAAAATGGCCTTGGTAACATTCATACATAACACACGCAAAGCACTCAGTCATATCAGACTTAGTACAAATGATGTACTTTATTGGGTACATTTTTAACGGAGCACAGGCACAGATTATGAAAAAAAAAAAAAAACTATTCATAACATTAATATAAACCTTAGCGGGAATGTTAGTATTGTTCGTTACAGTCAACCCAATCAAATTCCATCAAAAGACTAGTTAAGAGTTTCTACGATTAAGGTTACCTGTCCTCACAGCCATTTCAAATACCCACCCTACATAGAACAAGCAGGTATATTGTATACAACTAATAACGGTCCCCTGTGCACCGCATCGCTAAGCCGGGTGTGGCGACACTGCACCATTTTCAGCGACAGACTAATGACAATGATATCTACGTCTGGCATAACAACAATGGATACTGTGCTGAAAAACATTATTTATTCTGGTGTTTATTAGTGACTAGCTGTTCTCCACGTTGTGTTTAGAGCCTATGTGATATTCTGTTGTACAAACTACGTAATAATACTAATAATTTAGTAATTTATTGATAAAATTATATTGTACACTAGCTGTCCCGCGCAACTTCGTATGCGTAAATTTTCCCCGTTTTTGCAACATTTCTCGTCGCTGCTCCACTCCTATTAGTCGTAGCGACGATGTTATATAGCCTATAGCCTTCCTCGATAAATGGGCTATCCAAAAAAATAATTTTTCAAATCGGACAACTCTTCCGCTTTATAATATTAGTATTGATGGCAAGAAAAGGAGAGAGTTCAGGGATGACGCCGTGGCCGATAAAGGCGTGGAGCCAAAATTATCAGTTGTCTGGTTGTTATAGTACAAGCTCTGCTAAGTTTGGGGTCAGATGACGTTATGTGAGTTGTCCCAAGATATTATTATTATTATAAAATACATATTGTGCCGACCCCTAATAATTGTTTAACCCAATATAGGAACGGGTAGGATGATTATGATGATTTTGAACGCTATAGTCATTCAATCTATCGTTATTCATAAGTCAACCTCTAAGCTGTCATTGTACATACATATCATCGTACATTTCCCATTTTTTATTGATAACGACTTACTTTATGTCAGTAAGTACCGTTTTCTTTTAAGGGAAATAGTACGACGAGCTATTATCTTTTGCCACGGAAACTTAACTAAACGTTCCATCAGCTAGACGGCGCTCTAATGCCAGCCTCATAGAATGCTTTGAAAGCACTTCAATCTATTTTTCATGTACTTATTGTCTAGGATTCGAAGAGGTTGAAGTCATCTATCCTGCCTAGATTATGATGGCTGCCTTGACTAAAAATGTGAAGTGTTCTTTGTGTTGGCAAATTGAGGAGAATTAGCGGACAACTGGCAAAACTTCCCTCTCTGTTCTGTTTAGAATTTTAATCGAATCTCTTTTGTCCAAGGTTTTCCCAAAATACGTCGAAGTATCTACTTAATCGGTTTTGACGGTAACAAGATTGAGAAGAGATGGAACCTATCCTTTTTTCTTAATCTTATTTTTTTGGTTCTAATCGAAGACTGATCCATCTACAAGAGATCCCTACCCAGTGACGACATCGGTGTAAAGCTATTCGAGTGTATTAGTCACGGATAATAAACCGCTCCATATCTTTATTGTTTCTTCCATTCCATAACAGTAATCCTTCAAATACAACATAACATCGATCAAGTCGGCATTACGCTTCATGTAAAGGTGATTATGCGCAGGCGCAGCTGACTCACAAGTATTCGAATCGGCATCGCCATAAAACAAACAGCGACATATTCCTACGGCATGTGGACACGACTTGATGACATCAAAAACATGACAATGCGACACGAACGCATCGCGATGTCGGTACAAATCGGAACATTTCGCTACGACCACGACAAGCGCGCGATTACAGGTCGACTTTTTATCGCTCGTTTTATACCTTTACTTTATAGCTTTCTGAGATTAATGTTTTAATAAATCTTTTCTGGCATGTTATGATTTAATAGTACTTGTGATGTTATGTCTTTTTCAACGTTGTGAGTTATAGACGGTTTTTAAGATGGGATTTTATTCGTAGAGTTTTTTTTTCTTATACGAAACTGATTGATAGTTTGAGAGATGTTTTGGAATAACATACTGCGCCTTGTATCTTATTCACGTTACGCTTTTAGCGCATTTGTTTATCAGATAGTGATCTGCAAGAGATGTTTAGGTTTTAGGAGTATGATTGTTTCAAGAAACTTCGCGATATCAATATACCTAAATCAGGTTGACAATAAGTTAACGCTTACATTGCAGATCAACAAGTATGTACCTAGCATATAATTGGGTAGATGACTACAATAACAATAAATTATTTTACACTATACAGGAAATAGCACTTGCAAAAATATTCTGGAAAACAATGTTTCTCTACAATTTTACGTTGTCATGAATTTATAAACATCAAAACAAACATTGAAACTACATGATTTGACCATACAAAAGAATGACGTCATTGTTTTGTATTTCATATAAATTAGTACGAGGCGCATCGTTTTGACGTTTCTTAAAAAGATACTGATTTGACTTGACAGTCATCTACCTCTATTAGGAATTCAGATTAGAAATGGATATGTAACCTACCTGTGTAAAGGTTCATTTCCGTGCATCGCGATCGGCCTCGATGCTCGGAAATGAACCTTAAGCCAGCGGTAAACGTAATGATAGATTAGTTATAATGACTGCCTGGTCATTATCACTAACCTATAGACAAATTACGTGTACTTTATGAAACGGTGACTGATCCCTCTATAGTCATAATAGGGCCCAGAAGTTCTGACGTTCCTGTATTTCCCTGCCTACTGTTCCACATAAATATATAAGGAATTTCCTTCTTATAATAGTCATTACTACGTCATAATAGCATCATCGATTAATTACTAATGCATTAGGTACTGAACACGGATTTCCACTTTAATCCGAATGGGTTATAAACAGTGTGTTTAGCAGGCATGTCTGATAGAGATATCAATGACATGCAGTGCCTCTTAGCTGGCTTTAGTCTCCACTTAGATGGAGACTGGCCAGTTGGTCTAGTGATTAGTGATCCTGACTGCTAAGCTGGAGGTCGTGGGTTCAATCCCAACCCAGGATAAAACTTTGTGTGATATGAGCACGATGGTTATTCTGTGTCTGGGTGTTATTTATCTATAGTATGTACCTATATGTATTTAAAAATATTTGAGTATGTTTATCAGTTGTCTGGTTTCCATTATTGTTTGGGATCAGATGGCGTTGTGTGAGTTGTCTCAAGATATTATTATTAGGTATGGTCTCAACCGGTCTAAGGTAAGGCCTAACAGTAGACCCTTTTTATCTCCGAGATCAATAAGAAGGTTTTTGATTACTAAACGAAGCTCGTTGAAATATTAATTAACGTGAATGAATTTGCAAAAGTTGAACAGGAAAAGTATTCCTTTGGTTTTTGCCAAGGCGAAATGAAATATTAATTTTGCACAGGTAGTCAGATTTTCTTTATTCAACATAACGGTTGCAGTATTTTAGGTCTCTCTTAATGTTTTAATGATTACAAAAGTCAGCAGAAAGTACCAATACGGTACTTTCTGCTAACTTTAGTAAATGTCGGGCTACCCTTTTTTTGTTTGTTGATTTTTGCAGTTTTTTTGCAGTGATTTACTGATTTATTGTTCCAATACTACATCATAGACAGATGGGAACCTAACATACTGTTTTGCTTATATCTAGTTACATCGACAGAGCTTGACAATTTCCTCTGTAGCTAGCTCATGTCGATAGCCTGGAATTTAAATTCCTAAACGTTTGGTTATGTTCAGTTTTTTTTTTATAAAAGTCGACTCCCGCAACTGGGTACAAGCCCTGTGTCGCGGGGGACTTTACAAACATACAAGTCACGGACACAAACCACACCCAGACTCGGAACAACAATTTGTGGATCACACAAAGTGGTGTCCCGTGTGGGAATCGAACCCGACCTCTTGCGTAGCAGTCGGACACACTTCCACCGCGCCACAGAGGCATTCAAGTTTTACAATTGCAAATGGTTTTGAAGTTACTACGTAGGTACTATCTTTGATCTTGAATGCCGCCATGCAATTTAAGTCACTTTTGAAAACGTATGATCATCAGTAAATGGTAAAGATCTATGAGGCAGGAGTGTGGGTAGAAAATTGTAGTAAAGTGTTATTATAACTTTGGGTGATTTATCAAATCTATACTAATGTTATAAAGCTGAAGAGTTTGTTTTTTTGAACGCGGTAATCTCAGGAACATGATAGGCTATATAACACCACGCTACGGCCAATAGGAGCGGAGCAGCAATGAGAAATGTTGCGTAAACTGGAAAAAAATACGCAGACGAAGTTGCGCGGAATAGCCAGTGATAAATAAAGATAATATGTAGTTATGGTTTCCATACGATTATACGCAATCATCGTCGTAGAGGGAAGGATGTGTCGTCGGTTGGAACTGCAGGCAATCACAACCAGTTTTAATGGGATCACATTATATAAATAAAGAAATATTATTTATTTATATACAACGTGTAAATTAAATCCCTGTCCGACCCGAAAGGGGCGTCTAGGTATTCTGTTAACAATGCGAAAAAAAAGTAGAAATGATTTTTTATTGAAAACTAGCTGACTTCGTCTGCGTAAATTATCACCGTTTTTTCAACATTTTATATTGCTGCTCCATTCCTATTGGTCGTAGCGTGATGTTATATAGCCTATAGCCTTCATCGATAAATGGGCTATCCAACAGTAAAATAATTTTTCAATTCGGACCAGTACTTCCTGAGATTATTGCGTTCAAACGAACGAACTCTTCAGCTTTATAATATTAGTATAGATTATATTAGAGTTAACATTGCTTAGGTAAATGTAGCTACAGGGAATAGAGTGTATATTCCTAGTGACTGCACGGTGCTCGCCTTAATTTTGAGCAATACCCTGCGCGGCTAAGATAAGTAAAAGTACCAGAACTAAAACATACTTATGTACCATCCAGCCAACAAACTAAGCCAACTCATAGCTAATAACATAATCAACATCCAAAAGGTCAGATCCACGTAAACCTGATCAATTAAAAGCTTGTTAATCAGTCACACCATACAATTACCACGCCACGACACAGTTGGCCACACGCCATCATTGTCATGCCCTGGTGTCGCTTACCTTGTAACTGGATACATGGTGTTGTGTTCCCCTTGATAGATACTGTATCATATTGACATTGGTTCACGTGTTATTTGATTTTATAGTGTTGTCGCTTCGTTAATTATCATGTTTGAAACTGGTATAACCTGTGTGGTCTGCTGTTATGTTCTCATGTCTTCGGTAAGACTATAAGTTACCTGTATAAGTTCTGTGTCAACAAATGCCAAGACTAGTTTTGACAGTTATTTCTGCCCATATATAAATTCGTAAGTATTGTTGTAAGGCCCATCAGTCAGTCTGTCTGTCTGTCAAACTTCAGTCAACAATCACTGATTATCTATACTAATATTATAAAGCTGAAGAGTTTGTTTGTTTGAACGCGGTAATCTCAGCAACTACTGATCCGAATTGAAAAAAAATATCACTGTTGGATAGCCCATTTATCGAGGAAGGCTATAGGCTATATAAAATCACGCTACGACCAATAGGAGCGGAGCAGCAATGATAAATGATGCAAAAACGGGGAAGTTTACGCAAACAAAGTTGCGCGGGACAGCTACGTTTTTTTGCCATCTTTGAAAGCTTCTATTAAGCTTATTGAAAAAGTTTTCCGAAAATTGTCTGCGAAAGTAAGTTCAGAATGAATTTGACTGCCTCAGAAGTGCAGTGCGAGAGCGGACGATATGCATACGGCACAGAACTTTGTGAAACGCTTCGGTTTCTGATCCTGAATGTATTTTATGTCCGTTTATTGTACCCCGTGATATTGAGCTTATACCCTAGCGCAGGAGTTGTATTATTAAGAAACAAAATATTAGAAAAACTTCGATATTAAAACTTTATCAGTAACATCAAACAAAAACAATGCAAAAATATCTTGACTAATTGACACACTAGCCAAAAACCGCCACAAACTCGGCTCTTTCAAAATCACCTGCGATTTAAAATTAACCGCGCACAGCTGTTCCAATCTTTTGTCGCAAAAAAAACATCATGGCATCACCAGTGTTCTTAACTGCGGGCAAAAAGTACCTTATTAATTATAAAATATGGGCAAGGTCGAAGTTAATTGTCTTGAATGAGTCAGACAAGAACTGCGGACAAATTATGTGTGACACACGAGTTGATGGTTAAAAAAACATGGCTGCCTGTCTACTTTGCGATATCTTGATTTCTTATGCAGGAATTTGTAATACTGGTTAAGTAAGTTTAGAAATACTTGATTACAATTACTTTATCTAGAAAGGAAAATCTTGTTAGAAAGGTCAATGTGAAGCCAACATACTTTAGATCAATGATGTTTTAAGTAATAAAGGTGTAGATAGGTTACATACAACATTCGATTTTTAATAACGGCAAACGAATTCACACATAAATAACCTACTAGCTGTCCCGCGCAACTTCTTCTGTGTAAATTTTCCTCGTTTTGCAACATTTCTCGTCGCTGCTCCGCTCCTATTAGTCGTAGCGCGATGTTATATAGCCTATAGCCTTCCTCGATAAATGGGTTATCCAACAAAAAAATAATTATTAAAATCGGTCCAGTACTTTTTGAGTTTATTCGTTACATACAAAAATACAAATATTTCCTCTTTATAATATTAGTGTAGATGTAGATTTAATGCAATGTCATACTACCTAAACGCTTTTAAAAGACCTATCTAATGACACCCCACACGGGGTAGGTAAGAAAAAAAACAACATCACTGCTTTACATATAGGGGAAATGTTTTTTTGTAGGCGTAAGTAATATGTGTATCCATGCAAAATTACAGCCTCCTAGCACTAACAGTCTCTGAGAAAAGGTGCAGACGGATCGACGGACATGGCGAAACTATAAGGGTTCCCGTTTTGCCATTTTAGCTATCTACACCTTTTTACTTAGAACATCATTGGTTCAGATGACTAAAGTCGTCCGCGGCTAAGATCAGAGAACCCAGAAAACTTGGACGTCTAATCGAAAGATTAGACGTCCTAGTTTCCTGGGTTTGAAAATGTAGAAAAGAGTTCGTGGTGTTGTAGTATATCGCTATCTTACAGCACTATGTAAGCAGGTAAATATTTTAAATCCTAAATGCAGCTTTAAACATTCCTAGTATACATTCACTAGTAAAAACTAGGTGTAAAATATAACGATGTTAATATTATACGGCATAGTTTATAAACAAAAGTGCAAGTTGTTTTATTTTATGTAATTCGTTCAACAGTTTCTACATTCTCAGCATTCATAATTAAACTGTTATAATTCTCTATAAATTAAACATAAACATTCACTAATTACTGCCAAGTAAAACTGCGCTTGCAGGTCCAGTGATTTGCTGTTCATTACCTTTTTAAAGCCTATCTGTATAGCATTGGAATATTACGAAGGTAAGTATTTATTGTTTGTCATAGATATAGATAATCTCTTAAACTACAGAGTATATTTGGATAAAATTTGAAGATTCTCCGTTCTTTGTCAGAAGCAAAATCTAGTTAGGTAATTACACTTTTGTAATTCAAGTACAATTGACTACTGTCAAACGGACATTGCAGAGTTACCAAACATCTAACAAACTATTCATAACAATATTGCTGGCTATTATTTGTCGTATAATAGCATAGACACAGAATACATAGGTATAAAAGTCCGGCTTCCGACGAGCGAAAACTCACGCACACTTGACGCCCACGTACGGAGATCTCGGTCGAATCTTAACCGATACAGCGCAAGTTGAGATTGTCCGTACGTAAAGGGGCGTCTAAACGGGCCATTTTTTACAGCAATTTGTGGCGGCACCATTGGCAACTAATTGCTCGGCCAATAATAGAATAATTGTATGGCGCATGGTCCAGTTTCCTAGACGGGCTACACAACTCGGCAACAATAAAATAGAGGGCGACTGAAACAACAAAATTGGCCGGGCAACATTGCAGAAAATAGACCGCTCAGCGATCGTCCGGCAACCATCAAATCAATATTGGAGAGTACTGCCATGTTGCCGGCCACAGCATTGCCGCCACAAATTGCCGTAAAAAATGGCCCGTTTAGACGCCCCTTAATATTTGCTTGGATTTGTTATTGTCCTATGAGCCGGTTTTTTGTAGGTACTCGTATTTTGTGGCATAGAATAGATGAAATTCCCACGGCGCATCGCAGCGGCGCAGGCGCTGTTTACTTGACGTGCGCCGGCGCCGTCACGGCCTAGACCCGCCGAAGGTCATCTCATACCGTTGTAATCGTAAATTCGCTTTAATATTATAATCGTAAACAGAAAAGAGCGTGTGTAAACAACATTCATTTTTATCGAAAATATTTAATTTATAATTATTAAGTAATTGATTAAATACGTATCGGTATCTATACAAATAATTAAATTGAAGTTTATATCTGTTTGTAATTTTAAAATAACAGTTTTTAACTATGTGCATATGAAAGTATATTTATGGTTCTTATAACAAACTAGCTGACCCGCGCAACTTCGTCTGCGTTAATTTTTCCCGTGTTTGCAACATTTCTTATTGCTGCTCCGCTCCTTATTTCTCCACTATTTAATGCATGTTATTATACATATAAACCTTCCTCTTCAATCACTCTATCTATTAAAAAAACCGCATCAAAATCCGTTGCGTAGTTTTAAAGATTTAATCATACATAGGGATATAGGGACAGAGAAAGCGACTTTGTTTTATACTATGTAGTGATACAATTTTTTTTAAGTTTTGTCATTCTTTGTTCCGGCTAATCTCCGAAACGGCTAGACGAATTTTGACGGGCCCATCACTCGGACAGCTGAAGATGTAAAGAGTAACTTACTTTTTATCATCACGCTCTCGTTTATAGGGAGCAGAATGAAATCAAAATGAAATCGCCGAAAAGGTCTTCTTCTTCAGGCTTCAAGTTATCTCTACAAGAAACATCAAAATGTGTCCAGCGGTTTATCACCAAGATCTGAAGGACAGAGTCAGTTTCCGTGACTTTAGTAGTCTTAACCAGCCGTTAAAACAGGCTAAACTCACGTCTATTTCCCATAAGAAATCCGGAATAGAAATAGCCTATTACAGCATTAAGCACTTACATATCAACCCATATGATGGCCCACTGCTGGGCACGGGTCTCCCCAGTAGAACCTACTAGTATGTAGATCCTGGGGGTAATTGCCATAATCGCCACGCTTGGCGAGCGGGTTGGCGATCGCAGTAAGGCTTTAAATACGCAGAGGACGCTGCTGCCCGTCCTCCGGGATGAAATCCCTTAGTCGCCTTGACGACACCCACGGGTTGAGATGGGGTGGTACTATTCTTAAGCCGGCACCACACGGCAAACAGCACTTATCATATCTTTATTTAGTATCATCAAACCGCATATTAAATGTACTAAGTGTGTGAAATCTACCAATGGCATTTGTTTACCTTTTACATAGCTTTAGTTGCAGAAATGCTATTGATCGAATCCATTGGTCGGACGCGCTTATTTTATAATATTTAAAATATCATGAAGATTCACATTCACATCATTTATATTTTTATATACAATTGTTCTACACAATGTTAGTAAACACAACACATATTTCTCCCATTCAGAAGATTGGAGTATTTTAAACAATAGCTTGTTCCTGTAAACAAAAGTTTAATATTTATGTGTTGGTAATTAGTATTTACGGACCGTGAAACTACAGCCTTTTTTATATGATTCTATTCACTGTATTGTGTAAATATTGTACCTAATAGTACGGTAGTGGTCGCGGTTGTGAAGTAACGATTCGTAGGAAAAATGTTACACCATAAACCTTGGGAAATCGAGGCCCTTTGATGTGTTGCAACGGTTATATACGAAGAAGTGTTAAGGTTTTAGACGACAAAGATTGCTGTACAAACAGCATTATTTTATTAACCTTTTGGCGAGATAATGTCTTTTATATCGATAACGGGGTGCACGTACGAAAAAGTGCCACGTAGCAACGGTCACGTTTTTGATTGGTTGCTAAGCAGTCACGTAGCAACGGTCACGTTATTGATTAGTTGCTAAGCAGTCACGTTATTGACTGTTTGTTAAGCAACGCGAATGGCGAATCCGTCTGCTGACAGGCTGAAATATTGTGACTGTCGGGCACAAGCGTCAATGTTTTGGCGATTGCAGCGACATGCGATACAATAAAAACAAAACAAAAATAAACTCACTAGCATGGTTTATTATAATGCCATCAATGTTTTCTTATAACGTTATCACGAAAATTAATACAACATCCAAGTTCTTGCACAGCAGTCGTGAGCGTCAAGTACGCTACAGAGGCATTTCTTCTCTTTAAAGGTGCACTATAATGCCCAAATGACGACGATATTACTTTTTACCCTTAGGCGTATGAAATACAGAAAACAGATCATTGAAATAATCAAAATAATAATCTAATTCAAAGGCGCTGTCCTTTTGCTGTGCAGGGAGTAATCTCGACACGACACATCGCGTGTCATTCGCTGTTAACTCATCGCCATTACAAGTGCGCCAGACTGAAGGGCAAATTGTTCAGCTTTATTTCAACAGTATCTGTAATACATTTATTAATATTAATGTAATTTCAATGCCTTCCTTATTATTATTTTTGAGATAGCGCGAACGACCTTCAATCAGATTTACTTACTTGATTGAGAATGTACTGTTCCATTTTACAAAAGACGGGCAAATAATTACAATATAATGTTGGTTTTTCTCTGAGTTAAAATCGTCACAGTTATCTATAGAGCGTGTTTAAACCTAACTAACATACCTTATAGCCATAAGTAATACTTAAACCGACACGTTAGATAAAAAGTTAATTATTTTCAAAACAGCTAAACGGATTTTCATGAAACAAAGCTAAGAACCATTCCGGTTAAACTAGCTTTCTACTAAATCAAACCGCTTCCAAATTCGTCAATCCATTTAGGCAATATCATGCCTCAGGCAGAGAGATACACACGTCAAACTTATAATCACTCCTCTTAACGCATCGGAGGTTAAACACTATATCTCTCCAAGAACTCATAAGCTACTTTTACGTACATGGAATCCCTTAAAACTGTAGCATAATTCCAAAACTAAACTTAATTAAGATAAAAGAACCGGTTGATTAAACATGAATGAGTAACAGAACGTAGACATGAGGAGTGATGACGTCACGCATCTACGATATCTCTAGCGCCCACACAAGATGCCTCTGTGTAAGTGCAGGGCGATGACCTCATACATTAACAAAAACGCAGATGATTACGCATTTTTTTTAAATTTTAAGACGGTCTGATGTTTGTATGGTGAACCAGACACATGGTCTTGCCGGATGCTATTCAATCGAATTGTCTGAGAAGAGGCGTGAAAAAATTTGCAATGTCCTTTTCCGGCGTTTAAGCTTATGTTGAGAAAAGTAATCTATAATTTGTTTAAACGGGAAATTAGTAAGTAATTTGAAAAACTAAGGCCAGTAACCATTGACTAACCCTATGTCCTTAACTCAATGTAACTCGTAAGAACGTCAATACAAAGTATTATTGCACTAGCTGTCCCGCGCAACGTCGTTAGCGAAATTTTCCCCGTTTTTGCAACATTTCTCATTGCTGCTCCGCTCCTATTGGTCGTAGCGTGATGTTATATAGCCTACCTCGATAAATGGGCTATCCAATAGTGAAATAATTTTTCAATTCGGATCAGTAGTTCCTGAGATTACCGCGTTTAAACAAACAAACAAAGTCTTCAGCTTTGTAATATTAGTATAGATTTCTATTCAGAGGTTACAATTAAATCGTTATAAAATCGATAAACTCTCAGTGTTACTTACCTAATAGTACAATCAGCGTTAGGAGATACATGTGTCAGGAGTCAGGGAGACACAGTGGAATGCACAAGTTTAATTAAGGAACTTTGATCCCAGTCATTTAACTTTGGGTGAATATCTCGTGCCGTTGGAAACTAAGAATATCTGTAATCGTTCCAGTTGCTTGTGATAGATGGAACTGAATATGTAACATTTCAGACTGGAACAAAGCTCTGATTAAATAATCGAGTCAATGCTGGAAACACGCGAATGTTGCGAAACTAATTTATCGACAACATTAAACGTTTATAAAATCTATTTCTAACGTCAAGTCCTGCTTACCCTTAAAAATATAACCGGCGTAGCTATTAACCTATTTTACCATAACGTTAAGTAGGTACGTCGTATTTTTATGGAAATATGAACATTTGCCCGCGGTGTACCTAAATGTCAAGCGATGGTACACATTGAAAAAAAATCCCATAAAAAATTGGGTTACGACCAAACGACATTTCTTTCTTATATGTTAAGGAAATGTCAATATATCTACATATATGTTGTATAAGTTCCCCTTTTAGTGTCAATAGGAGTTTATAGGGATGGTGATATTCAGAAACTAGGCCCCAGTTTACAAGACTCGTCCTTACTGAGTTTTAGTCAAATACCACGTCTGCCAATTTCAACGAAGTTTAACCATTTAGTGATATTTATAAGTTTAAAATAAGTACTCTAGTGTATGCACACACACAGGTGCACTATCTATTCCATCACTCTCATCATATGCGATAGAGCGACATTTCAGATAACGATGTATTTACATTGACATTGAACTCAAATACTCAATTGAGATATCAACCAAAGTCCATAAAAGCTCATCAGCGTCATAATAAAACATAGCCCATAACTCCTTGTAAACCCAGCTAATAAACCAATCGCACGACGCATAGTCTTATAATCTCCCAACGGCATTAACTGCATACACTCGGCACATCAAAGCACCAGCTGACTGGCGTTGGGCCGTAGCCTGACGTCATCCCATGTGGCACCCAGCCCGGCGCAAGACCTTTTGCTTTTGTTTCGTCTCTTGTATTGTCTCGTTTGATCTTTTATATTGGGATATAGTTCTGAACTTGGGAAGTTGAGTCAAGTTTAAAAATATTAATCAAGTTTAAATAGGTAGAGCGATACATCATCTTTCAATTCATACGATACGAATAACAAAATAAGTTAATTAGGTACTAAAATTGAGCCAACCGACTTGGTGAAGGTAACTTCATTTTACGGAAGACTGAGATAAATGTACGAAGTATAGATCGTTTAGACAATTTAGCAAAGTGTTATATTTATTAACTAGAATAGAGTCCATTGGTAAAGACACCATAAGGAAGACATCAGTACGTTGAAAGGGCGTCGCCAGAAGTGGATGATGCAGTCAACGTCCCCTCTTGTGTTTCACAGGAAGTGTACTCGGGGTGAGCTATACTTAGCCGTCACCGTGCAGCAATAAAACAATACGAATTAAATACAGACCGAAATAACAATCCTAACTACTGAACGAGCACCGCTGTTGTTACAGCCGTCACATCACTGCTGACAAAGTAGCTGATTTGCCTCGATTAGCCTGTAGAGGCTTATGCTGAATTGACTCTTTTATATCACCGATTAAACTAAGATACACTTCAGATAATGGTTGAAGCAATTACCATAACTTATGGATAATTGGACAATGGCAACTGAAGTAGCATCAGAGTCAAAAAATGAGGAAATATGTATTGTACCGACAAACAATTATGGACTCGAAATTCCCCTCTATTGTTAGTATAGTACATAGACATCGGGCAACTATTCCCGATGAGTTCTGGTGAGATCCTATTTATACTTGTTTGGAATAGAGATATATGGAGACATAGTGTGTGACATTCAATACACTCAACGGAATCGGAACTCTGTGCCGGACAGGGTGTAACGAAGTGACTGTCAGACTGTCTTTATATTGGTCCATCTCAACTTTTAAACGAAAGAGCAAAAATCCCTTATCTCCTATTTATGACCTTTGCCTTTTTGCAAATAAACTCCCGAATGGATTTCGGCACGAAACAAATTTTGAAAACTTTTGTTTAAGCATTTAAATTAAAGTTACGCCTATTATTTCTAAAGGAAACGGTCATATTTGCAGTACATATACAATAATGTACCAAGAATAGGTACCTACATATTGAGGTAAACAATGAGCCGTATTACCGCTGGAGCAATCATTCTGAAAGCTATTGTTTCTGTTCCTCCTCCGCTCGAAGCGTCTCAGGACGAATGACGCAATTTGTCATTCTATTTATGGATATCTGGACCGTTTGTGGGACACGTAACTAATGTTAATTTGCTTGAGGATTGTTGCTGCGGAAATGGATCTATTATTTCAAATGACCATAAACGTCTTCCACACAAATGGCTTAAATAAAATACTATCTAGAAACACATGACATATTTTAGTTGTCAGTCACATTTATTACTACAGTCATCATTGGCCTATACCATCTTGGTCAGATTATTAAAACAGCGTAACCATAGTCTCAGCATTTTCGCTGGTTACTAAAAAGACCGATTCGGGGCCCGCAGCAGTGACCACAGCGCTGGCAAGTAAAATAGTCAAATAACTCATACATATTCCAACTGTGGAAATTTCTTCAGATTCATACTCAATATTCCCCTAATATTAATGTCTTCAAGATCGGCAACTCACGAAGCGATAAACATATTATCTCCGATTTTTCCTTTTTCATTACATCATAACAAACTCATTTCCTGCTTTTTACATCAGTAAGTTACGCAATGGAGTCACTTTCAAAATGATAACAATTTTATTGTCAACAATAGCTGAGCGTAACGGGAGCATGTTTGTCGTGACGGACGGTGCTCACTCTGACGTGACGGATGCGTTATGTTTTGCAACTAGCTTCGTGATTTTGTCACTTACAAACTTATAAATGACTAATCGTATGTACTTTTTTATTTTTTTTAAAGATAACTAACAATGTAGGATTGGGTCTTACATTACTAGCAATCTTGTTAACCTCTCCAGCTAAGCTCAATAGCTTGTGTTAGGAGTGGGTTCACGTCATTAGTATAATGCGTAAATTTATTTAAATTTTTACTAATGTTGTTCCGCGCAACTTCGTCTGCGTAAATTTTTCCCGTTTTTGCTAAATGGGCCTTCCTCGATAAATGGGCTATCCAACGAATTTTTCAATTCGGATCAGTAGTTCCTGAGATTACCGCGTTCAATCAAACAAACAAACTCTTCAGCTTTAGAATTATGTGATTCTTCACTATTGCAGTACATGACTGGTACACGACAGTCTTAATCCCGTGATGGGTATAAAATCACAAAAAAAAGAATGGTCTAAAAATTTGCAAATGTTTTCTCTAAACAGAGTTAACATAGCCTCAATCATACTATTTACTCATTTTGCTAACTAATGTCCTACTTTAAATGTGCTAGTTTAGCTTCATTAATTTGGAACGCCTACTGTGGCATTCCTATGCTACTGTGAAGGATGAGTGAGTTTGGTCAAAATATGTATTATTTTTTTTATACTGAACTACTGAACAGAAGTACTAGAATCTAGTAGTATGATTTCGTAGATCTTAGATGCTCAAAGAACAATACGTGCCACTTGTAGTTACAATAGTTTCGCAAATACGACTTTTTCCTCAAACCAATTCGTCCAAACAGGACGTTGTTTTGTGGACAAGGTTCCCCCGCTTAGTCCGTCTGGCTGCCTAACTAGAATCTCGTGATATTGCTCGTAGATTAGATCGACTCAAAATAGGCTCACACTTCCTTTACTGGCCCCATCTATTGCAATGTGCAGAAGTGATTGGTCTAATTGAGAAAGAAGGTCTGTTTTATAGGAGGTAATTGGGAAATATGGTTTTATGATCATTGGTATTGCCATCGCAAATCGGCCAGTGAACCTTAATTATTGATCTACAGGTAGGCTGTTTGCTTTCTGCGGAAGTGAAGACTGTTATATTGATGACATACTATGTGTCTGAAAATTCGTCGTGATACGTTAACAGTAAAAGTTTTCTTCTAGTCTAATCTACAGAATGCTTTAAATCAGTGGATAAATGTACCTGCCCCCTTTCAATGAGCTTAACACCATGAAGGCTATTGTATTATGTAGGCACGAATTACAATTGTAAGTAATGGTTATTTAGGTCGAAGCTGACGTGTGCAGTTACAACATCAATAAACTACATTAATAAGGTCGTATTATATGGAATCAAGAAGGCACGATTTCAAGCGTTGCCTCCACGTTGCTAAATGCTTACCTTGTGCTTATTCAAGTATGGACAATTAGTATGTATCTCACATCAGTTGCTACATCGAGGGAATTCATGTTTTTGGCAACTAAAGATAGACATTATTGCTGGCTGGATAAGGCACCGGACTCGCAATCATGAGGTCGCGTTCGAATCCTATCCATTATACTACCGACGTTAGCTGGATCTTTTTTTTATGTGATAAAGTTATAAGAAAATATTGATGACATTGTAATAAACTACCATCCCTGTGACATCTTTTATTTTCAATTTTATCGCATGTCGCTGCAATCCCCAAAACATAGATGACATTGTAACAAACATCCATGCCTGTGACAACTTTAGTGGACCTATCACTAGGAGTACTTTAGCCTATTACCAGGCGGAACGTGACGGACCCTGAAACTTTTTCGTGCGTGCACCCCGGTCATCGATTACCGGGTATAAATATAGACGTTGTCACGTCAAAAAAAATAAGCATATTATTATATTTGTTGAAAGAAAAACAATTTAAAAACCATTTTAGTTACAAGTTTTTAATTGTGACCACGCCACGGTGTATTTTCCCGAATAACTGGCAAGTAACAACTGAAATCAGGAGAGACCAGGCAAGAGCTAGTTGGTAACTATAACTTCAACATCGAATTATATTCAATAGGTGATGCAATAACCTAAAGAATATAGGCTAATACATTTATTATCTAATGCGACATGTTTCTTAAAATTCAATTACTCAACAAAATAGTGTCACAGTGATAGTCACGAAACATCCAATCATATCGGAGGGTCATAAAAATAATATAGTTTTAACGATACTCGTAACTATCGATTCATAGGAATGGGCTGAAGGCAAACAGATGGCCGGCCCGGCCACTCCATGAATAACCCATTGATACTAACGGTTTTATAGGTTTCAAGTGTCAAAGGCCCTGATGCAATGATGGTTGCGAAAACGTATGGTGCAATGTCGTCTTGTCATGTTTTAAGTGGTTGTTTTGTAGTAATGTTTTTTACAGACGTTATACCTACGTAAGGTAAAAAAAAAACAAAAATGTTTTTCAAGATTTGTCGGCGTTAGTAATATGTGTATCCATGCAAAATTACACCCTTCTAGCACTAACACTCTTTGAGCTAAGCTACAGACGGACGGACGGACGAACATGACGAAACTATAGGGGGTTCCGTTTTGCCATTTTGGTTACATACGAAGCACCTGTATCACGTTCGTTACAGTTACTGTACTATAATATATGGATGCTATGGTATTCATTCATAAATTTAACGTAAACAGTAAATATACACTCTTAGATATTGGTACATAATATGGTAAATTTTGCGCTGGGCATTGCTTCGTAAACCAGTTTGATATTTACTTAGAAATTATGAGGTGCATGTTCAAATAATGTTTACTGAAAGCTGAGTATGATGTCATTTAGGGCGGTGATGTCATTGCTGCACTTTTACGACTGCAATGAACTTCAGATAATTGCGTCATTTGAAAACGTTTCTACTACTATGTTCCTTATAAGATGAATACTGTTAATATAATTGCATTGCACAGCGTTTACACTCGGATAATATTGAGAAGTAGTGTAAGATGCACAATGAACCTGTTATCACACGACAAAACCTGATGAAATTTTCTGTAGCATCTTTACTCAACAATTTTTCATAGAAATTGAAAGAAAGAAACAAAGAAAAGAAATAAACATCAATAGGCTGTATCACAAACAACTGTGTCTTAACTCACATTGTGCACAAATGTAGTATGAGTCAGACAATTGCGAAATGTTTCTATCGCGGTTTTCAAACTATCTAGTAACGATATACGATTAGGTTTTGTACATACTAAGTTTTGCACAACATATTCCAGAAATTATTTTCCTTCAAATCTCTGCAAATAGGAATGATTGTTGTGGGTTTTATGGCAATTTACGCATCTTGCCTAAAATTTTAACACTGCAACTACTTTTCTTTATTTTTAACCACCTTCAAGAAAAGGGATACTCTGTTTGACCCATGTTTGCTATTTTCTTAGAAACCTCGGCACCGGTTTTGATAGGGTTTTCACTATTCGATTGCATATTTTGCTGGGAAGAATTTAGTGTATAAAACGTTGTCCTAGCTTATAAAACACCCGATATATAGACTAAAACATAGGAGTGAGTAGTGAGTCAACAAAATTTGCATTGGGTGATGTGCTTGTTATTTTGCAGGACACTGTTCTCGAGGGCATAATAATAAGTAACTTGAACGCAAAAGGAAACCGAAAAGAATGGTGTTCTAGGAACCCGCCGCCACTGCTAGGAACCCACAACTAATTAAAACAGCAATGGGTACAAACGACAAACCATTTGTGGAAGAACTGATAGGTAATTCATTATAACCACGATATGAGTTACCTGCACGAACTCGCTCATGTCAGGGCTTTATTTGCACAGATTGGCATCACAGAATCCGCTTACGCGCAAGACCACTTTGTTCCAAGGGTGTACTGAAATTGTATGTCGTATGGGAAAATACGTATAGAGCATACCTTCTGTACTCTCAATGCTTTTGTTCTGCACATTTATATGCGAAGAGTTTCGAATGAGAGACGCAAATATGTTAAGCAAACGCAAAGGTTTTAAGGTTATTTCTAAAGCGAAACCTAAAAACGTAACAGACGATCCAACATAATATGGAGAGTCGATCAGTGGAGTTCTCGAATCCTTGTTCTAAATCAGAAAATTTGAGCTTTCTAGCGCCAAGGGTTTGGTTGGACTGGATATCACAGAGTAAAGTAAGTAGATCAATATCATTTTTAGGGTTCCATAGCCAAAATGGCAAAACGGAACCCTTATAGTTTCGTCATGTCCGTCTGGCCGATAGCATAGCTCAGAGACTGTTAGTGCTAGAAGGTGGTAATTTTGCATCGATATACATATTACTTAAGCCGACAAAGTGAAAGTCAAGGCGAGAGATAAAATCTTGAAACATTTTTTTCAGGGTTTAGGGGTTGCGAAGACCATTTTTAGATTTAAAGTGCAATTTTTTGTTAGACTCTAGTGTCCACTTCTTCACTTTGTTTAGTCGATTTAATGTTTAGCCTGCTATCTATACTAATATTATAAAGCGGAAGAGTTTGTTTGTTTGTTTAAACGCGCTAATCTCAGAACTACTGGTCCGATTTAAAAAATATTTTTTTGTTGGATAGCCCATTTATCGAGGAAGGCTATAGGCCATATAACATCACGCTACGACTAATAGGAGCGGAGTAGCGACGAGAAATGTTGCAAAAACGGGGAAAATTTACGCATACGAAGTTGCGCGGGACAGCTAGTTAGTTTAATAAACTGTTAATAACTTCATAGTAACTACGACCTATATCACAAGTACAGTCACCACCTATTGACCAACTTTCCTCAAGGTGTCTCCGATTTCCCAATTCCCTGTGGTTTTACATCGTCAATGCGATTTCGAATTTTCTGTGACTAACTTTCGGTTAGTTGGACGGTGGTCGTTTGATTCCCAGAGGGCAGGAAGGAAGCGGCGTTCGTGATGCGCGTGCGCAATGCATCTTGTATGCACTAATGGTGAGGTTACAATCACAGGCGGGCGTCAGAGGACCTGGTATTTAGGACTTACATTCAAAATGGCGTTGTATTACCGCCAAAATCTGCATTGTTATTAGATATAAAATCGCAGAAAACCTGTGGCATAAATTCATCGCACAAGATTCGGACACTGTGACCTTCACTCTTATATCTCACACCCGGAAAAAGTATTAGTATTTTTCTTACACAATAAAATACCTTGCGTCAGTTAATTAAAAACATAATATCCTCCATATTTTAAATATTTTCATTGTTTCTGCGATCGCCGTTTATAGTTTGTTTTTTAGTTCGCTTTACGCTTTTCATATCACCAATTCCACACCGCACATGCGTCAATGGCGCCGGAGTCGCTTTATTTTCAAAGCAAAATGTTATTCATACCGCTATACTTATAGTTAAGCGTATTAATTAAGGACGTGTAGTCATATTGTGTTTATTTCTTGTTATGATTGTCCTTGTTTGCACTCGTTGTATCAGCTGGAAACTCATGCATGCTGCATGTTTAGATGTAATTGTATCTAAATTATATTACAGTAGGTATTATATTTTATGTGATCTTCATTATAGTGTTTTTCTCGGTAATAAACGAATGTTCTCTCTTCTTGTTAGTTGCCAAAATACGTTTATAAGTAGTTTCGTGGAAGAGAGCAAGAAAAAAAACACGTTTCTTTCGGCCTTGGGCCTACAAAATCAACTAAATGGAGAAAGATAGCTCAAGGGACCGTGACATTTTTTTCATTTATAGAGGCTTCTAACTAACCCGAGTTTGGTTTATCAAGTGACAATAAAATCATCGGTATGCACATATGGGTATTTGGCATCCCTTCACCCTTCGCGCGATGTACTTAGGTGGTATCGGGTTGCACTCCCTTTCACATTTGACCAACATTAGGGCGCCAAAGTTTGATCTCGTTTTAACCAAAACCTGGCCTCTGGCCCTTAACCGGACCAGAGCAACCATAAAAATAGTTCCTCGAAATTGAAGAATGAGTCCTATAGAGCAATCTTAAACGCGTTTATCTGTCACTAAAAGGCAAGTACCTAGCAATTTCAATTATAGAAGTTCACGAGTGAAAAAGATCTGTCACATTAAGAGGTTTATGTTTCTCACATAAAGAGGTTTTAAGAAGGTAAAATGACGGGACCTGGCAAATACTCTCATTAATAAAGTTTTCCCCCTAAACCCAGTTCTCATTTACTCAGGTTTGACTGTAGGTATTATAATCAACATGACGATGTTATACAAAAAATGCAGTAAAAAAGCAACAGAAAATAAGACAATAAGTAAGACGCAACAAAATGTACGAGAATGTCGTTCGTTTCCTTTTCTTATGAACTTTAGAGTTTTCCGCAGCTTACTTGAGCACGTCTTGCCTCCTCGAGTGCGGTCGTAAGGACTTAAAAGGTCGAAGGAAGAAACTTCCATCCTTGCGTACTTAACATGTTTTTTGCAAGAACATGACGTAGCTACTTACAACTTATGTACAATGGTATTAAGTGTCATTAGTATCCTATTTATTGATGTTGAGTACCTTCGTAATCTACGTGTTTATTTTGAGAAATAAATCTTCTGAAATTAAAGTTTTGTAAGTAGAGATATAAAATATTCTTAACCTCCAGAAGACTTAATTTTCACCAAGCTAAATTTAGCACGATGAATGAAGTCATATTAGTTATGGAAGTATGATGAAAATTCACATGGTCTAGGCCTGAAAATTAAAAATTTACTGAACAGGTTTTCTTTTGAGGAGCATCCCGATCGTCGTCCATCCTTTTGGAGCTACCATGTCAAAGACACACGTTCGAGTTATAACACCCCTTGTTTGCATTTGCGTGAAAATAGACCACCGCTTGACCTAATTTAGGAGTTCAAAATATATTAGTTACTTGCCATTTCCCATACACACCCGGTTACCATGTAATGTCGTATAATAAAGACTATCTCTTTAATGAATAAAATAATGAAAAAACGAGCGGTTCGCGTGGCTATATCCATTCAAAACGCGTATACGTTAAGTATAATTGGTATCCTCGTGATATACGAGTGCTAAAGATGCATTAAATGTAATTCGTATCATCATTCATATTAGTTGACAGCTGTCTTCCAGTAATTAAAGGTTATTAAAAGAAGAAGTAGGCCATTCTATATTTATATATGGAAGAGAAAGGACAAACTGCTTATTTGGTTAAATCTGAGATACGATAATTTCTAAATGGCTTCGACTTTTTTTTTGTAAACTAAGTAGGCTAATTAGTTCGTCCAACAGGAATAATAATATTTAACTTACCGATTGATTGAGAGAACATGCCCAATTCAATCAAAACTTGCGCTGGAACAATTTTACATGTTATTTTGATAATCTTCCTTGATGTATAGAGTAGAGATTAACCTTTCCAATGAGAAACTCCATCCACATCCGTACATGAAAAACTGCTGACGGGACACAATCTCAACAGAAAAAAGCCGATAGCGTATTAGCTGAAGGGAAAAATTTATGAGATTTTCCAGGATGCCGACGAAGTAGTCTTTCGCTATGAATTATAAACCTGTTTATCTCCGGGTATAATAAACCCAATGTAATTTGTTTGTGAATATTATTGCGAAGGTTCCCTTCATAAGCTATAAAGCCTACTGTAAAGTAGGGCATTGTTTATTTATGCAAAACGCTGGGATCGTAAAACATTTTATACAGGGTTATTTGCGGAAATTAATGAAGTTTTTAATGAGGTTACTTAGCGCTGGTAGTATACTGATGCGAAACTGATTCAAACCGAAGCGAATACTATTTTCTTCTTCTCCATTGTTTCTTCATTTCTGAGGGTCCATGCCGTTTCTGAAATGTCCTGTATTTCCAGTCATGGATGTACTGCTTCCAACGAACCCGCTACGATTGTATAAGTTCCCACATGTCACCAGATTTTGGGATTTTCGTTGCATTTGCGTTGTTTTTGCATTTTGTGAAAGGAACAGTAGATACATTTTTAAAGAACGAGCTGGAATATTCTCAACTTTGCTCTTGAAGTCGCCGTCTATTAGTACAATAAACCTCGCTATATCCTCTTTAAGACAGGGCCATAATAGCCTGACTTCCATAGTAGATATCTAGTACATTATATATATATAGTAGATTCTCCCGAGTAGAAATAGATTAATTATCACAATTGTATTCTTTCGCAAACCTCTATTGCTAGTTGCTCCACTGCCATAGAGGCATAGACGTGCCGTATCATTTAGTAGTGCACATGCTCGTGTCTATGCATCTATGCATTTTACAACGTGTTTCGAAGCCAGGAGATAGTGGACCTCGCAGTAAATGTGGCAATATTCGGCGTAAGTAAATATGTACTGTGTTGGGCAATGTTTCGTCATTTGGACGTTTCTGTAGTGATTTAGTAGCCACTTGTATTAATTTGTTAATTATATAATTAAATGATGCTGCTGCTGCTTACAGCGGGTAAAGACGCGGTTTGTACCAAGAATACAATAAATCAATTTGTTTCACTTTATACTATAATAATAATATCTTGGGGACAACTCACACATAGCTGTCTGATCCCAAACTAAGCAGAGCTTGTACTATGGAAATCAGACAACCGATAAACATACTTAAATATTTCTAAATACATACATATTATAGATAAATAACACCCAGACACAGAATAAACCATCGTGCTCATCACACAAAGTTTTATCCTGGGTGGGGATCGAACCCACGACCTCTTGCGTAGCAGTCGGATACACTCCCACCGCGCCACAGAGGCAGTCAATACTATTTTTTCTTTTAATAGGTATTATGTAGATTTATTAGAAAAACGCTATAAAATAACTTGATTTAAACGTTTAGGAAAATTACATAAAAAACTACAAATTGGACAAAGAAAAAATCGGGCTTTGGATATAATAATAATAAGAATATATTGGGACAACTCACACAACGCCATCTGATCCCAACCTAAGCAGAGCTTGTAGGTACTATGGAAACCAGACAACTGATAAACATACTTATATATTTCTAAATACATACATATTATAGATAAATAACACCTAGACACAGAACATCACACAAACCATCGTGCTCATCACACAAAGTTTTATCCTGGGTGGGGATCGAACCCACGACCTCTTGCGTAGCAGTCGGATACATTCCCACCGCGCCACAGAGGCATTTCATTAAACCACGTTTAATCAAACGTAAGCCAAGTTATAATGTAATGCGCATATTTTAAGGACAAATTCCACGCCCCTCCGAAGGGTAGATGTACCTATGTATTTATAATGTACTAGCTGACCCGCGCAACTTCATCTGCGTAAATTTTGCCCGTTTTTTCAACATTTTTCATTGCTGCTCCGTTCCTATTGGTCGTAGCGTGATGTTATAACCTGCCTATTATACTTATATTATGTTATACTATGCCTTCCTCGATAAATGGGCTATCCAACATTAAAATATTTTTTCAATGCGGCCCAGTAGTTCCTGAGATTATCGCGTTCAAACAAACAAACAAACTCTTAGGGGGATGAAAAATAGATGTTGTCCGATTCTCAGACCTACCCAATATGCACACAAAATTTCATCAAAATCGGTCAAGCCGTTTCGGAGGAGTATGGCAACGAAAACTGTGACACGAGAATTTTATATATTAGATGAAAGATGGCTTTGGCTTTACTATGATTCTCAAACTTTTTCGTAATAATCCATCGGGCATAGAATTGTTAACTTAAAAATTGTCAGCATAAAGCTTCGAAGGCCTCTGGTTTTTAGAGTCGGCCTATCTATACTAATATTATAAAGCTGAAGAGTTTGTTTGTTTGAACGCGGTACTTAGGAACTACTGGTCCGAATTGAAATTCTTTCACTGTTGGATAGCCCATTTATCGAGGAAGGCTATGGACTATATAACATCACGCTACGATCAATAGGAGCGGAGCAGCAATGAGAAATTTTGCGAAACGGGGGAAATTTACGCATACGAAGTTGCGCGGGTCAGCTAGTTTTTAAATAAAATTGTAGGTATTTTGTAAGACACAATCATGCTCTTTGATAAGCTACCTACGAGAGTTTACGCTATTAAGATTAATTGTGTCAATTTTTTAATTATTTCTTTGGTATTTAGAGACTATATCTACAAACCAAAAATTTTAGGTCCAACCGGACAAATTGTAATTTTTCCCGGTCGAAGTTAAAAATGTTACCTGCTATGGTAAATGTATATAGGTAAATGCATTACCTCCTTGTCCATGTTACTTTCATACCAACATTTTAACTACCTATCGAATATTTTGTCTTTGATTTCATTATTTTCAATATGGAATAGAAGAATACAAAACATTCGATTTCGATTTAGTGACCTACGTATACATTAGAGTTGGTTATAAACCAGCTAAATTATTACATAATAAAAACCCCACTACTTAAAATTGAAATATTTTGAGCCAAAAATCCGCCATTGTATTTTTTTCTAACTTTAAGGTACCCAGTGTCACTCTCACAGCTGAGACGAAAAACGATACCTCTGAAGCTGAAATCCATCAAGCTATTTAGGCTCTAGAGGGTGCCAAAGAAATATACATACATACACTCGAAAAGCATAATCCCCTTCTTGCGCAGTGGGGTAATAAGGGGTATTGTGTCGTACTTGTACGGACCATACCGTATTACATAGTTACAGTTTAACCCCTTATTCGAGACTAGCTGTCCCGCGCAACTTCGTATGCGTAAATTTCTCCCGATTTAGCAACGTTTCTCATTGCTGCTCTGCTCCGATTGGTCGTAGCGTGATGTTATATAGCCTATAGCCTTCCTCGTTAAATGGGCTATCTAACAGTGAAAGAATTTCGAAATTCGGATCAGTAGTTTCTGAGATTACCGCGTTCAAACAAACAAACAAACTCTTCAGCTATAATATTAGTATAGATTTATTATTGACCCGGCATGCAGATTGAGAACCATTGACGTATAGTAGTGGTTCAGATAACCACGGTTATTTATGAGCAGGAAAATTGTAGGCTAGCAAATTTATTGTGTTACGTTGTGGTCAACACGTCACCGATATTTTAGTTCGTTTTATTAAAAAGAGGTATATCTATACTAATATTATAAAGCTGAAGAGTTAGTTTGTTTGAACGCGGTAATCTCAGGAACTACTGGTCTGAATTGAATTTTTTTTTACTGTTGGATAGCCCATTTATCGAGGAAGGCTATAGGCTCTATAACATCGCGCTACGACTAATAGGAGCGGACCAGCAATGAGGAATGTTTCAAAAACGGGGAAAATTTACGCATACGAAGTTGCGCGGGACAGCTAGTTAGTAGTTGTAGTAGTTCTCCCCTTAACTATACCTTACGATCAGATGATGAGCGCTTAACACGCGTGAATGCACGTTTTGTTAACGTGCATTTACAACTTCTTCCATATTGTTCTAGACTATTGACATGGTAAGATGCGTCATCTGAACATAAGTTTAGTAAATTCTATTGATTAGGTATTTACACTATATTTTTAACTTTAAATACTCTGCGTCAGTGGAGCCCGGATCTAAAAGTCTGTTGTATTTATATTTACTAATCTATTGGGTAGTGTAGTGTTTTTGTGTCTGTGGTTCACTGTGAGACTCGTATGTTCGCGATTTTCTCGAAAGGTAGTAATCCGATTTAGATGGAATTTTCGCTATTAGACTGCATATTTTTCTGGGAAGGTTTTAGTGTATAAAACGCTGTCCTAGCTTGTAAAAGACCAGAGATATAGACTAAAACATAAGAGTGAGTCAGCGAAATTTGCAGTCTGTGATGTGCTTGTTAATTTTTTTTCCTTGATATACATTTGAAGGCGAATTTAGTTTTTCTTAAAAAATGTATTTAATAATCAATTTCTTTAGTAAGCTATGCTAGAGCTAGATTCTGGACGAGTTTACCATAACTGCGTGTCATGGTAGAAGTGCCAGCCATTGACGTATAGACCCCTCTCAATTTAAAAGTAAATATTGACTGAAAAGCGTGAAAGAGAGAAAAAACTCGTGCGGCCTTTGGCAGGTATTGTCCACAAAGTAGCGTTGTCTCTTTCTAGAGAGTGGTCAATTTTGTGAGGCTATGGCGTAGTCTTGGTCTCTACGTCAATAGTGCCACCCCAATACAGTATGGGTACGAATGACGGTGTGTGAAATAGCGGCTGAATAGATATTGTTATAAAGCAAAACAATCTTTATAATTTGCAAACATCATAATATTTCCAATTCAATGTTTGTAAAATACAATTTAGTCGTCCGGTGCCGAATAGAAACAGTCGCCGATGGCAAATTGATGCTATCAGAACTTAGACTTGATACCATATATATCCGGACAATTAGTTGCCTATAGTGCAGCCACAAGTTACAGCAAAACATGGCTCGTTTAGAAGTCTCTTTATTGAATTAGCGCACATAATTTGCCACTGCTAGCTACTGAGCTGTTCTCCGTGATTCTACCAGCATGCATGGCGGTTATAGGTTATAGCAAGAAAGTACAGCCGGGGTGTTTCTCTAGAGCTCACGCTACCACCAAAATCGGTCCGTTGGCTTAGCATTCGAAGCCACACAGACAAATTTACCTCCACGTAATCTTTAAAACCGAAATCAACCTCTCTTTAAAAATCTTCAATATCTTTTACCTTATCAAACAATCCGTTCCTTCGGTATCATCTCAACGGTTAAGTGGTACTCTCAAATACGTCCTATAATAACACTCCACATTGAGCACCACTTTGGTTGATCTGTCTCTTGACGAGGATTCGAGACAATCCGGCGATACTTGAAGCCGTTTTAAGAATTGATTCGATTACAGAGCATTGTAACTTGTTATTCTACACAGGTATTTCCTTGATGAAAACCTTGAAATCTTTTGTCGTCTACGAGTCACTCATTGCCTAGTTTCAAAGGCAAAAATCTGGATACTTTTGCACTGAAAATTGCAAGAAATAGTCATGTAATATCCACTCAGAGGGTCACAAGCGCTGGCGCCTTCCATTATGAATATTCATTTTGTCGTTACGCAATGTTTATAGTTTCCTTCTCTATAATGATAGTGTTTCCCTTGTGGCTGTGAAAGTCACAAAATGGACAGGTTAGAGTAACGGAGTTGTGTCACGGCGTTTCAGCAGCCGTGCCCACTACACGGGCCGACGACCTGCGAAGGGTTGACTACCTAATGTGTGGTACAAGGGAGTGTAGACGCGAGGGTTATAGTTTTAACTTTTTGTAATAATTCTTCTAAAGTGGTAAATTAAATGCAACGGCAACCATTATCAATCTAACCTGTATATATTAAAAATTATTGTCGTCTATAAATCGCTCATTTCTGACCCTTTCTTTTAAAAGTTCTGTTAAGGACAGCAATGGCCTATAAAAATACCCGGTTTTGCATCAGGTCTTAACAAAACAATGTATCTAAATAGAACTTAGTAGGTACCTATCAAAAAGAAAAAAAAGATCAAATGTTGATGGTACGACAATACTATTAAGTACGTTGAATGAAGTACCGACCGCCCTACTACCCCACTCCATTATATGGAGTGGCTGTCTCATGTTGCCACTGTCACTTTAAGGTTTAGGAAGTTATCATATGTTCCGGTTTCAACCCGGCGCCGGGTATGGGCGCTAGAAACCCGGCGGCATGGCGACCGGACCGGTCGGACGCCGGAACATGTGAAAGCTACCGTACATCGCCATACACGCGCACCGGATTGAAACCCGAATGTGTCAAAAGAATGTAATAGTGGCCATAGAAATACTTTTCGAAAACGTCTGATTTACTCGCGAGTTTTGTCTAGCCTTCCTGATTGACAATACAAACGTTATAATCCCATGACGTGGCCCACAGCCGTCACAGACGGACGAAGTTGACGAATCAATTGTTTCAGAGCTATAGTGCGGGCATTTAGGGTGTGGGTACCATTTTTGTATCGCTCTTTAAGTGCTACCATTGATGGCTGGTAAAGAGGAGCTGTTTTTTATGTATTAATAATAATAATAATATCTTGGGACAACTCACACAACGTTATCTGATACCAAACTAAGCAGAGCTTGTACTCTGGAAACCAGACAACTGATAAACATACTTATTCTAAATACTTACATATTATAGACTTCGTCGGTGTAAATTTTCCCCGTTTTTTGCAACATTTTTTATTGCTGCCTCGCTCCTATTGGTCGTAGCGTGATGTTATATAGCCTATAGCCTTCCTCGATAAATGGGCTACCCAACAGAAAAATATTTTTTCAATTCGGAGTTCCTGAGATTGCCGAGTTCAAACAAACAAACAAACTCCTTAGCTTTATAATATTAGTATAGATAAATAACACCCAGACACAGGCTAAACCATCGTACTCATCACACAAAGTCTTATCCTGGGTGAGGATCGAACTCACGACCTCCTTAGCTTAGCAGTCAGGGTCACTAACCACTAGACCAACAGGCCAATCGTATGTATATCTATATGTTTATTTATACATAGTATGTGTTGTTATTTAAATGATTAAGTGGTGGAAAGATTGAGCATCCGTTGATTTACAATATTGTTGTTCCAAATCTACGAGTAGGTATACCTACTTTGCAAGAATTCTTCCTTGTATAAATAACTAGCTGTCCCGCGCAACTTCGTATGCGTAATTTTTCCCCGTTTTTGTAACATTTCTCGTCGCTGCTCCGGCTCTGTCGCAAAATGTCCACTTCACTCCACTTGGCTTAGTCGTAGCGCGATGTTATATAGCCTATAGCCTTCCTCGATAAATGGGCTATCCAACAAAAAAATATTTTTTCAAATCGGACCAGTAGTTCCTGAGATTAGCGCGTTTAAACAAACAAACAAACAAACTCTTCTGCTTTATAATATTAGTATAAGTAGATTGATTCGTCTGCTTGCCCCGGTTTCGCACCGGTATCATATCGTAGTTTTTTATACCTTGAGTTATTACATGGTTGCAATTTTCGTAGGGATCTCTATTTTTTTGACAATAAAATATAGCCGATGTTACTCCCCGATAATGTAGCTTACTAATGGTGAAAGAATTTTTGAAATCGGTCCAGGAGTTTTTAAGTTCATTAGTTACATACAAAAATACAAATCTTTCCCCTTTATAATGTTAGTGTAGATTGTATGTCACACTAGTATTTGTTTATAAGTTAGTGTTTAGAGATTCCTTTTAAGCATAAAATTGAAGAATACTAAAAAAAAAAAAAAAAACAATTCTAATAAGTCTACAAGTATTTGCATTTTCATAATGGGTTGTATTTGTAAACATTAACTACACAATCTGAGAGTGTCATAAATCTTTTATTCTACAGTATTTGTATTCTATTATTCTTGGGGAAACATAAATTTTAAAAGCTAAAGGTTTTTAGAATAGTCCATACGATTTGTTATTGTTTTTAATTTCTCACAGTATCAATACCTACTTGTAATCTTCAATGGAATGTCTTATTATTATAATGTAATGAATCATACTCATATGTAATTATATGTATATATACTCTATGTACTAAGAATAGTTTTGACTTTAGAATAATACCGGTCACGTAATGTAGTTCCATCTGTGCAGTTGCGTAAACATCTTCTTGAGTGACGTCATATCCTGCGCTGGCGCATCTGTTCAAGACTTAATGCAGTATTCATTAACATTAGACCTAATATGTGATTCTCTTGAATATGTATAGGTAATACAGGAAGTTAAGGTTAAAAAAAAAAGTTACCTTTGTAATGTGTGTCTCAGTCGATATTCTGTGGTATCACCGCATTTCTGAAAGGACAATTTAAAAAATAATCCTATGAACATTGAGCTTTATCACTTGTTTACAGATACAAAATACCAAATTAGAGTAATTTCTAACGTCAGACCAGTGGTCTATTAGCCACAAATGAGCTTTATAAGACCAATTTCGCTACAATTCGTATCGTATTTCTGTCTGACGTCATTATTTTATGACCTATTTTTGTAATTAATGACCTGAATTGACGAATTTAGGCAATGAACATTAAACACTCAGTTGGTAAAAGGACAACAGGGGTAATTGCCTCCCCCAGACTCGACGGAATGACCTTATTTTTGAGAATTTGAAAATTTTGACACTGATTTGGATCAGAGTGTTTAGGCAGGCAATTGTCCCCCCCCCCCCCTCCCAATCTTGGGTCTGAACTTCAAATTTTTCTTTCAAATGTAATTACTGAATTTATAAAGTAATTGGCAAGAAATGCTTATAAAAATTATTATAATTATACTACCGACGTGAACTCACTGCTAAGACAAGCCATTGAGCTTATCTGGAGGGGTTAACAGGATTGCTAGTAATGTGGGACCTACTATCTCACATTACTAGTTATCTTTTAAAAAAAAGATAAACAGATGGGTATATAACCAAGAAACTTTACTATAAATACGCGTAATTAATTTTCCCCGTTCTTTTGTTTCAGGTAAGATACGCTTCGGTCAATCAAACGATTGGCGTCGGAAATGCACGTGAAATTCCAAAACATTTTGCGATTTTCCGCATAAAATCCGGTTCGAAATAAAGAGTTTGGCGTTTGTCGTCCGCAGTGACCTCAGGAGTGTACCTGGTAACCCAGATTTAGACGGTCGATAGATATCGACCTTTTTGTTAATGATAATATGATAGCTTATGTCATTCTAACAAAAGGATGGGGGATTGGCTTGCGGTCATAAACACTCAACTTGTTTGGTAACTAAATTATAATAAAAACCAGATTTTGAATCATACACATCATTCAGATATCAGTAGCAACTACGCAGTTGTTTTTCGTATTAATTCAATAAGTATAAGCTCATCTTACAACTTACATCCAGTGTTGTGGAATGGTTTCCCTGCATTTTTGCACTTGCAAAGCTACTGACAGTATCATTGGGACTGTTTTTTCTTTTTAGGCTTTTTGTTAAAGTTACAAGTAAAGACATCAGGCGCATAACTAAATTAACAGACATATTGTCACGCTTGGACCAACTTAAACGGGGGTGGACTGTTCATATGTTCCGCTGCAAGAAGGAAAAGTGGAGTAAACTGGTGACCAAGGGGCAACACAAGGAGCCGAAGTCGTTAAGCAATAAAATGACCTTAGGACCAATTTGAATAAGAGTAGCGGCAGACAGAAAACTATGGAGAGAGCTGAAGGAGGCCTTTGCCGTTATTGTAACTTTTTTGACCTGTTAGTGCCGTAGGCAGTAGTATCACTAGTACATGTAGTCACCAGCCACGTCCTTCTCTTTTCCAGTTGATGCTATCATGGTTGATAACAACCTACGTATTCTCTTGTTTTTTTGTCACAGTGCATCACTAAAGTCTTTAATTAAGATTGGAGATTGGGCCAATTCTATTACTAGCCACATTACGAAGAACATGAGTCACTTTGACGACCTCTACTAAATGGAAGTACTAAAACTGGTATATCCCTTTTTAGGCCTCTATTAGAATCTTATTCGTTTAGTGGTCTCCGTGTAGTAATGATAGCTAAAGTTTCCTAGAATTCAGCAACAAAATCAGCACTTGTAGGTGTTACTTAAAACATTGTGTTGTCAATTTTTGTTGGCAACTTACTCCTCCGCTGAAACGATTTGTCACCAGCCGACGGCACTTGACGTATTAACCGTAGTAAAATGTCATTTTTTGGCAATTTAAATTAGTAACTGTTCTTTGCTACGGACGGGATTTAACAACATAACTTTATTGTTGCGATCCAAAGAGCATAAAACTATTACGATCCAACCAATTCCATATAACCCAGCGATCTTTCGCAAACCTATTTATTTTCTATTACATCAACTATTCACTTAACATCAATCGTAGCTAGAACATAGCTAATATATTAGACAGAATGTTTGAAGGTGGGCGACTAACGGCCGACGACAATCGCTCCATTATGTGTCGGCACGGACATCGAACTCGCACCCACATGCCTTCGCCACTGGTGCATATCAGGCTGTAGGCCACACTGCGCTTCTGATCTTAATGGGATCTGGCATAATGATATTCTATTCTGTACAAATGTAAATGAGCCGAGAAGTCGTTGTTTTATATTTAAAGTTTAAGAAGAGTCTAGTGCAGCGTGTTTCGTATTTCTGATTGAGATGACTGCAAATCCACCTTATGGAATTAAAACTAATGTTTAGTTTATGCAAAATAGAGAGAGATCTTAGATCTTAGTTTTTAACAAGATTCATGTAGCACTTGATATTGTGTAAGGAGGTAGAGTGTTGATGGATTGTAAAAACTCATCAAGAGAATACACCCTCGAACACTTGTACTTGACTTTAAGACGATCTCAAAAATATTTCTGATGCTTCTATTCACATTAAACAGACAGTGATAATATTAAGCTTCACTGCGGTTAGAGTATTCGGCCAACAATCAGTCAGACTTCATAAGTGCGCGATTGAATGTGTTAGACAACAAATGTGCCTGTGAAATACATTGCAGTTGGTTATACCCATACCTATTAGATATTAGATTGGCGGAAGCTCGGAGCGCCTCCTCTAGATCTAATTTCCTTTACAACTCCGTAGAAATTGTTCGAGTGAAATCGGATAGAAATTGTCTTCGCTATCGAACACATTGCATACAGAAAATGTCGTACGTAATCTGAAATCTGTGATCGAATACTGCCAAATCACGATTAACGTTTTCATACTAATCGGTAATTACAAGTCAGCAAGATCCTGATCATAAACGATAACACCATGTCATTACAAAATACTTAGAGTACGAATACCTCACGTGTACACATCGCTCACGGACAAGGATTCTCGGAACGCCTTCCGAACAAAGTGGTCTAAGAGGTCCAGGAACGATGTCTATCGGTCGGACTCAATAACCTATCAACCGTTAATTGTCTGCTAAAATAGCTAATTTCAGTAATGAAGCTTCGCAGTTTCAGTTTGGCTACCAAAGTTAGCTATGCGTGCGTTACCCGGGCGAAGCACGTATGCTCAGGCTCCTGAGCTTTGTTCGGGGGGGGGGCAACATTTGTTACCACCGGCCAAGTGAGTCTCTTGCACCGCCGAGAGGGGTCATAACTTCAGTTTAATGTCAAAACTCTCAAATCCCCCCCCCAAAAAGGTAAATTAGTCGAGTGTTGCAAATGCCATTGTTGCCCTCCTCCTCCCCTATGACCCGCGCCTGCGTATGCTATCGTCTATCTAGGTATACTCTCGGTATGTAACGTGACAAAGACACAATAAATTTCCCAGCACCGTACACGTTCATACACCTATGACATAATTGAATTAGTCACACTACATGTGCGCTAACAATTGAACCATTAAATTTTGTGTGCCCGGCCGTCGAACCTTGCACGGTGCACCCCCATGTCTCTCCAGCTTCCGGTACTCGTGTTTGTAGATTTCAAATTGCGTTTTAGTTTGTTTTTCTCCTGTTTATATATGATGATACACAGTAGTTTAATAGGGGTTCTGTAAAACCTTTCGTAGCTCCCAAAATGAAAGCGATTTTTATCCTCGACTCAAAATAAGAGGTGTTATAAGTTTATCGTTTTCCGTGTGTCTGTGGCATTGTGGCCTAAACGGATGGACGAATTTGAGTGCATGTGTATTCGAAGTTTTTTTTAAACAACGAAATGAAGAGACTAGCAGATTGTGCGCCTGATGATAAGCGTCACGCTAGCCCATAAGGCACCTGTCCGACCAACGGCGAGAAAAATAATAGCGAGAAGCCATTTTATTGCTCAAAAAACACGTGTAAACAAAAGAAATACATATGGCTGAGTGTTCACACTGCCGGCGAGTACGCGCTCTATACTGCATCTCTTTTGTTTACACGGCCGGGATATCAGCTGTTGTACGTTTCTTGAGCGATAAATCGCTACTCGCTTCTCGTTCATGGTGGGACAGGTGCCTAACAGTATCCGTGTCATCTGAATATGAAGTGCGCTGACATTCACATCTCTTCATTTGAGACATTAGTTCGTAACTCTCATTTGCCCAGTAAATTGATCAATTGCTTGTCCCGCGTGTCGGGGCTTTTTAATGTGTACCTATTTTCTTGTTTGAAATTAATGCTACCATTATGGGGTTGGCTCTTAGCTATATATGATGAAAATCCTTTAAATATTTTTGAGGATCAGATGTTTTATATTTTTTGAATGTTGTAAGTATAGCAAAGCGCAATGAAAGTTTCTAGTGTTGACCAGCAACTGCCTCTTACGGCCGTTATCAATATAGGTACTATCTATCGATCGATATATTTGATATAACTCTCTAGTAGATAGAATATTGAGGGACCGTTAGCGGATTATACTTTTGTCTGCCACTTGAGTGGTAGAACAAAACATAAAAGTTAGGAGCGAATGTTCGCAAAACTCTGTTGAGTTGTCGAAGGCATAAAAACTCAAACAAGCACGATTCGGGTGCGCAACTAACGAACCGCGCACGAAATGCTAGACAATTGAATGTCGCTGTTTCATTCTGCCTGTGTCACCCATTGAAAGTAGGTGAAATATAACAATTACCTAGTCAACTATAAGGAATGGCAAACGTTAAAAGTCGCCCGCATTAGACTGCCTCTGTGGCGCTGTGGGAGTGTATCCGACTGCTACGCAAGAGATTGTGGGTTCGATCTTCACCCAGGATAAAACTTTGTGTGATGAGCACGATGGTTTATTCTGTGTCTGGGTGTTATTTCTCTATAATATGTATGTATTTAGAAATATATGAGTATGTTTATCAGTTGTCTGGTTTCCATAGTACAAGCTGTGCTTAGTTTTGGAATCAGAAAGCGTTGTGTGAGTTGTCCCAAGATATTATTTATATATAGCCACTACACTACTACCTAGCTGAACCCGGCCACGCTTTGCCGTCGATTTTTGAGCCATGAGCTGTCACGGGCATCCCCAGAATATCCTACCACAATCTGATCTGATCAATCTAATATTGTTTCGGAACACATAGAGAAGAAACATACACACATTGATTTTTAGGGTACCTACCGTAGCCAAAATGTCAAAAATGTGAAAATGTCAATAGGGCGCAAGTGCCATGAATATACGCTCTTCTGCTGGTGCCTTAGATCATTTAACCACGGGATATGGCATCTACCTACCGAGCGCGAAGCAATTTGTCTGCCGTTTTCGGAGGGAGGCGAGGTAGACACATACAGCACACAACAACATAATTACGCACATTAATGACATTAAACTTTGTGTACTGTCAAATGCACACTAAACCAAAATCGTATCACAAACATAAATCACTCACATTACTATAAAAGTTTCTGTTATTACACGGTTGACTTTACGTAAACTAATGTATAACGCTAGAGACGGGACACAAAACTACTGTGCTAAAGAATGAATGAATGGAATGAGTTTTAAAGTAGAAATATTACTTCATATTTTATATTGGAGATTAAATAAATACCAGCTTGTTTCGTTTCTTCTTAAGTTATTTTATATTATAATTTTACATTATAATAAAGTCCATTATTTGCATGAAGGGAACACTGTCGTGTTGACATGTTCTTAGTTTGAAGCACATTTATCGAGACTTGACCATCTTAAAATAATAATTACAGTAATGATATTAGTATTATTTGTTTAGTATATTAATAGATAATTAACTGTATTTTTACCAAATTTTGATATTGATTTGACTGGCCTGTTGGCTTATTGGTTAGTGACCCTGACTTCTAAACCAGAGGTGGTTGGTTCTATCCCATCCAGGATAAAACTTACCTAATTACCTAATTTATCTATAATATGTACTTAGAACTGTATATATACTTAGGTACCTATCAACTGTCTGGATGCCATTGTACAGGCTCTGCCTAGTTTGCGGTCAGATGGCGTTGTTTAAGTTGCAAATATATTAATATTGAAAACAATGGGCGAGCTGATCTCATTTTTATTTGGAACTCATCGCACAACGGTCTTACAGCTATTTAATTGGTGGAATGAGGGGAATATTAAAACGTCTTTTTTTATTTTTTATAAGCTTTATTAATCATAATCATCAATAGTTCATTGATTTTTTAAATGTATAAGTTTGTTAAATATATGCCGTATACATTTTTTAGGGTCAGCCTTTTTCATCAAAATAGATATCGTAGTATCCGTATATTTTTGCATCACCAATATTCCCAGCTCTACATTATGATTGATGACATCATGATCAAAGACATGTCTTTTTATTTCTGGGAATATTGATTTCCCTATATAGTTCTCTAAAACGGTTGCCACAATAAATTTTGCAGAAATTGATGGCTTCAGTATTTTTTGAACAATTACAAATATGTAGCGTTGGCACAGCAGTCTCATTCAACTTCCTTCGATTGTTAGGAAGTATACGATAGCTACCTGGTTCAAAATGTTTAGAACAAATCACACTCGTTCGAATTGGGTTCCAAGTGCTATCTCTTTGGCAAAATTCTATTCTCCACTTCTTTCTTATAAATACTATTTTAGGAAAGCTGCAAAAAAAGTTTTTTATTATTTATACATAACACATGAACGGTGGCTGTCGAGCATGCGCCCCACCTGATGTTAAATGGTAATCGCCGCTCTCTCTTAAAGTAAAAGGAAAAATAGGGAAAAAATAAGGGGGGCGTCGAGTGGGGGAATAGTGCCCCTGATGCTCCACACTCACCGAAGGAAACGCAACAGTATGAATACTGTTACTTAACGTTGACATTCTGTGGAGCTACATAACATTTATTTAATTTTGAAAATGACATGTTTTTTAGCTTTTTTACGTTGAATAATAATGTCATTAATACTTATAACGTTTTAGTCCTTACTAGATTAAAATTAGTGACAATAAATCATTTCTATATTTACTAATTTCACTATTTTAACTCGATAAATACTTAAGTAAGTCATTCAATCATTCGTTCGCACCTTGTACACATCTCTAGTCGAGTCACGGTAATCTGCCTCGGTACCACGAAACTCTCATATCGTCAAACTGTCGCTAACATGGTTATGAAAATTATTGTTTTAAAGCAATAAATAGCAAAAAAATACTTACATGTGAAAAGAAATACCATCTTTGATATAATTTGAGGTGTTTGAGCGCCTTTTACACGTTAAAACTGCTTAACAAACCATTTTATCATATTTACGGGAGCTCGTTTTAACGATAGGCGCACGGATGGACTGAGCGAACGATCACGCGAACTGGTTTTTATAAACTGACAAGACAAAATGTGTCATGTACCTTGGCGAGAGGGGAATACGCGGCAAGGCATCTCCCTATATAAATTCTCTAAGGCTGGTGCAATTATTCACATAGGCTATTTTTTTTTCGATGTAGTGTATTAATTTGTAACTAGCCGACGCCTCGCGGTTTTGGCCGCGTCGTTCCCGTTCCCCGTGGGAATACAGGGATAAAAAGTAGCCTGGGATGTCAGCCGGGGATAGTGTAGATTTTAACCGGCGAAAGATTTTTTTAAATCGGTCGGTATGGATATAGATACCTAACGGCTACAGGACCCTACATAGAGCATGGCCCGACATGCTCTTGTCCGATTTTTTAAATCCTATTCTAATGTACAAACTACATTACTGTAGATGTTTAGTAATAATAGTTTGCGTGAAAGGGCAACAAATACCAATTCATCCTCACAAACGGTTTTCATCAAACAAAACTAAGAACCAACACGATTAAACTAAAGTTTTAGCTTTAAAATTCTACATCAAAATCGATCCATTCGTTTGGGACTTACGATTGGCCCAACAGACACAGATACAACCTACACGTTAAACTTCTAACACTTTTTTTTGTTGGGGCTCAAAAATATTGTTACAGAGATCAAAATCTTGGCACGTGCAAAACGTTACATTGCTATATTTGAATTACCCACAAAAGCCTTAGACTTCGGCCTTACACTCGAAAATCTTGAATACACAGAGTGGTCGAAAAGACCGCAGTGTGACGTCAGCAACTAGCGATGCCCATTGTATGTTGCCATTGATTAATCGAGTTGCTGCAACCTGGTTTGAATTGACGTAGCTTCCTTTGAGAAGTAGAGAATATCGCTCTTTGTTTGTGAATGTTTCATATCTGATGGTCAGTTACTGTTAGGAATATATTTGATAGATTTATCGAAACTAATTGTCTTATTGAATATGTTATCTGAAGTTACTTAGTTCGGAAAATAGTAACTTATCTGAAGTAACCAATTGTTATCTGAAGTTCGTTTTACTTTTCATATGAGGGAATTACTTTTAATGCTCATACGAGATCGAGGCAGCCTAAAAGCTGAAAATGTAAAAAATTGTCTTCAGAAATTATTTTACGATATTTCACTGCTAAATGACTACCATACGAGGAAACAATCCATGTGTCGCCAACTCGCGAGGGACTTCACAAATAATACTATCATAGATGGGCACAAAGTACACCCAGACTCGGAACATTTTATGGTTCACACAAAGTGATGTCCCACAAACCTGTGAAAGCTAAATCCAATCTCCAAAATATGTGATATATTTTTGACTGTTTCTATTTTCTACTCGAAAGTTTTTTGGAACGAAGTTCCTTATCGCGCGTTGTGAAAGGGGGCTAGACGGAAAAAATTCTCACGAAAAGTTGTAACGACACTTTTTGACACACACAAGCCGTGCGGCGTGCGCGTAAGATATGAACATCTAATTTGATGAAGAAGTCACCTGTCGATTTGGTCTAAAGGCATAAATTCGGTACACAGTATTGGTGACAATTGTGTAGTTGTGGGTTCGAGCCTTCGGTATACAATCGTCTTTTTGTAAGTTATTTTCGTTTCGTCTTTCTATTTCGCATTGAACAGTGTGGTGTTGAGAAAATAATAAAAAAAAAAAGTTAAGATAATAACTTCGTTCCATCCGGGTGTCCCTTGACACCTCTCAAGTTTTTTATATTTAGTTATTTATCGAAGTGAGCGCTACGATCGGTTCCATTTTCTCACGCGCGCCTAGGCATCAAGTCCCATTTAATAAATGTCGCCATTCTCCAAACTTGATTGTTATCCATTTGGTCGCTAGTTCGCTCCATTTGGTACCACGCAGGATGAATAATAAATGAACGTTATCCCTATTGCCAAACCCAAGAATCGTTTAGTAGGACCACGAAAGAGGTAAATACCTATTTACCTTTTCTGTAAGTAGGAAATTGAATTTATGGTTTCCTTCTAGAGGATTGGTTCCCAACCGTTTAACGTTTACCCTTTTTGACTACTTTAAAACCCATTTTACCCGCAACATCAACCAAGTGTCATTTGCTCGTACGACAGAGGATTGATTAAGGCGATACCGACGGGGGAGAGTGGTTTATGCCACCTTCATTACCCCCTTGGGGTTTTAAACTGGTCTTAGAAGATAAGAGTGATGACTTCTAAACATGACATTGTAATTTACAGAAATGCTAGATACTACGTGCAATTATTTATTTTATGCTAAAACTCTACACTGGAACAGCTCAGTATTCGCATAAGAAGTCAAACTTTACATGATGTGAAGTCATCTTGTTATAAATGTAATGAGTCACTGTGAAAACAGATCGTGCTTCTGGTTCAAAACAATCGGTAACTCGCTATTTGGTCACTGTCTCCGTCTCTGACCAACTGGCAAGTGGCAAGTTTATTGAAATCTGTATTTGTATATTATATGACTGTGATTGACCGCCATTAACTTATAAGTATATCAATGCACAGTTCAAAGCCCTCCCTCATATTAGATTGTCCTCACATTAGATTGAAATTTGACACTCAGATTTCTGGAAATTCAAATTTTACGCTGGCGAAGCCGCTAAGCCAGCTCGTTTATAAACTGCAAAGGTTGCCGATCCCTTACAAACTCATTTGGGCATTAAAATTCTTATAAAAAATACCTACCATTGCTAAGATATTAACAATAAGAGGTAGGCAAGTAATGCCACCCGCGGTGCCTGTGCCATGCGATTCTGGTATGCAGGCATGCGGAGACATGCCCGCTCTGACCCTGTAGCTAATGCCCTGTATATATTAGAAAGGATCGGGTTCAATCTGTCTGTCGAACACGATTCACGATTATGACAAATTTCGTTTGTTGAACCAACTTCCTTAGAGAGATCTGCGGGTTACAGTCTGCAGATAGCTTTAACGTGATAGCTTCGTATGTAATTAATTTGAGAATGTACAGAACATAATTTATATTCAACAACCAATAGATAAAGAGCCTGATTACTTCAGCTTTAAAATTAAAATTTGCATCATTAACTCTTTTGCATGCTATTAAAATTCATCTTAACGTCATCCTATTTTTATCGGTTTATCATTTAAATTTCATCTTGAAAGTAAATAAACATGGCTAATTTACACTGAAATATGCAAACACTCGTGAGAACTCTATAACTCTGCAAAATTTGGATGTCTCGAAGACGTCAAAATACTCTTGACCTTTTGCGACCTCTTGTAAACTTGTAGACCCAGAACTCCTACATCTACCCCAAGTATGTATCAATGTTCTGTGACGTCTTTATACTGTAGTAGAAAATTGTTGATTAAGCATTATAAAATGTGTTAATGTATAAGCAAAGTTTACAACAGAATTAAATTAATTGGCATTACTTAACAACTATTTCTCTTATTATGAGAAGGTTTTTTTTCAAGTATATTTTGTTGTGTAGCTTTTACTGATATCTATATTATAGATACTGTCAGATACAACTTTTTACATATATGAGTCTTTCAAGGATTCAGACCTTATTGTTTGACTGCCTATGTGGCGCGGTGGAAGTGTATCCGACTGCTACGCAAGAGATCGTGGGTTCTATCCCCACCCAGGATAAACTTTGTGTGATGAGCACGATGGTTTATTCTGTGTCTGGGTGTAATTTATATATAATATGTATTTATTCAGAAATATTTAAGTATGTATATCAGTTGTCTAGTTGCCATAGTACAAGCTCTGCTTAGTTTGGGATCAGATGCGTTGTGTGAGTTGTCCCAAGATATTATTATTATTGTAACACTCTCCTTAACTTCCTACATTAGAATTCTTGTTTCAATTTGTTTACCGCGCTAGGAGGCAGTGCTTTCTGACCTGTAAGTTCCCCTCTATATCACGTGGCTAATTATGTTTTTTATTAGTTTCTTAATATAATTGCATAACAGTTCTAACAACATAAACTTATTACAGTTTAAAAACCACTTCCAGAAACTTGTGGCGTTTCCAAAATAGTATTTACGATCACTTCCGTCAAAATAACGAGAAGCAACCGATGCTATTTTAGTGTTATGGGTACTTTAAAACTATATTTGTCGAATGGTCGACGAAGCAAGTTTCACAATTGAAAGATTAGGGGTTTAGTACAAAGCTATATTTGGATCACAAGCAACTGTGACTCATATGCACTCCCTTTATTATTATCGAACTTACAAACCCGTGTGAATCTCCATTTTGTTGTTTTCTTTTTTATAAATTCCTTGCATTCTAATGAAGCTTAGGCTTCTGCCTTATTTCTTCTTTTTTAGCGGCTCTACGGAGAGGTTGTCTTGTTGAGGTTTGAAAAAAGTTAGGAGTGTGTTAGTAATGTAACCAATGGTTGGGTACATTACTAATAAGTCGTTGTTACAAAAGTTTAGTGGCTTTTCATAACTTTTTTTATTTTTATTTAAAGACGACTCCCGCAAACATACAACTCACGGACACAAAGTATACCCAGACCCGGAACAACAATTTGTGGATCGCACAAGTGGTGTCCCGTGTGGGAATCGAAACCACGACTTCTTGCGTAGCAGTCGGGCACACTCCCACCGCGCCACAGTCTAAATTTATTACATATGCAGGATACCATTTGGAGAATATATTAATTGAAAATTTGTACTTATTATTTAATGAGTCTATACTTATATTCCTTTAATGCTGTTTACTTGACAACCCCTTTATGGAGTGATTTATCGAGGAATTCCTTAATGCAGGCCAGAGTTTTAAGCTATATTATTTTATTATCCCTCCAATGAATAGTGTAAGCCTTCTTTACTGTACTATAAAAAGCGAAATCCTGTCTTCCAATTGTCCAAGAGTTGCCATACCGTGGCGACGACGACGCCCCTCGCATCATCTCTCGACGCGGCATCACGCGATAGATCATTCGAATAGCTCGCATACTTCCACGCAAATCGATTTGTTCCTCATCTGCGTGGACGTAGACTTGTCTCGATTCTCGATTCAATGAAGAATGGTGATTTCAGAATAAAAGTTGACGTGATTTCCTACACTCGGTCTTATGCATAATTATGTAGTAATTGTTTAGTTCTAGATTTTTTTCGCGCATTATTAAAGCGCGTTTTTGTTTTTAGTTTCCGTGTTTTGTTATTAGTATTAGCATCGTAACACCCAAATCAAATCGGTTGCCATTATTTAAGATTTTTGAACTTGATTTTATGTTTATTAAAATCAAGTGCAATAGTTTTGGAAAAATCTCAGATAATGGCTCCACCGATTTGAATCTAGATAAGTATTGGATAGGTTAGGAAACTGAAGCTGACCCGCGCAACTTTGTCTGAGTAAATTTTCCTCGTTTTTATATCATTTTTCGTTGCTGCACCGCTTCTATTGGTCGCAGCGTGATGTTATATGCCTATAGCCTTCCTAGATAAATGGGCTATCCAACAGTAATATTTATATTTATATATTTTTTTAATTCGGACCAGTAGCTCCTGAGATTATCGCGTTCAAACAAACAAATTAACTGACTCTGCTTCTCTTCTTCTCTTCAGCTTTATAATATTAGTATAGATAGTACAAACAAACAACTCAATGTTGATTCGACATTTGCTACACACATCAAAAGTGTCTAGGGATCAACATATATTTTTGCAATAACTTTTCTCCTGATTGATTTTTTTTTTTTATTTCTTTAAGGATTCATCAAATAAAGTGTTTTCGTTTGTCACAGTAACGATAAACCAAGTCACCTTTGCATTAATAAAGAAATTTGCCATTTTCCTAATAAAGGGATTTTTGACATTTGAACCACTAACATTAAAGTTCGAAAAAAAGACTGAAATAACAGTTTTCTTTAAAATTTTATTGGGTAACTTAAACAATTAATAATCCGTGTTTCTACCGCGAACACTAACAACACAAGAACATCGGTTTGGCATACTCAAAATGAGTTCATCCAAATCACGCTGTGGAATGGCCGCCCATGTTCGTTGCAACAACAAAAAAAGGTCTTCTTGCGACTGGATACCCTCCATATTCGGCAGAGCTCTTCTCTGTAGCATATCCCATGCATGCTCAATCGGGTTCAAGTCTGGCGACTGAGCAGGCCAGGGCAGGACATTGATGTTAGCTGCGGCGAGAGTCTGTCTTACAACTCTTGCGGTGTGCGGTCGTGCATTATCATGCATTAACTGAAATAAGGGACCGATTTGCACTTGTAGAGGAACGATGACGTCTGATACAATCGTCTCAGCATAAATTTGAGCGTTGAGGTTGCCTCTGATCCAAATCAACTCAGTTCTTCCGCCGATCCAAATACCCGCCCATACCATGATGGTTCCACCACTATAAGGATGGACTTCCTGGCAGGATTTTAATCGCTGTTGGCATCCAGGGGTTCTCCAGTGTCGTATACGTCTTGTATCCGGTCTCATACCAAAACGAGACTCATCAGAAAAGCACAAGAAACGCCATTGTTCTTCTGCCCAATTTCTGTGTTCAAGAGCCCATTGATATCGAATCCTACGATTGTGCATTGCTATAGGTGGTACCCGTAGCGGTCTTCGGGAATGAAGGTTCACTTCATGCAAGCGGTTTCTGACTGTTTGGTCGCTAATTAAGTTCCCTGAAGAGTGATGAAGCCTCACGGCTAACATCATGGCGGTTATTGTTGGACCTCTTCGAGTTAAGATTTGAATGTATCGGTCTTGTCTCCGTGTGGTGCAGCGATACCGTCCTCCATGGCGCTCAGCCACGGTACCAGTGCTTCGGTAACGTGTCCAAAGTCGACTGATAACACTCTGACTTGTATTCAGAGCTAAAGCCACAGTACGTTGCCGGGAACCAGCTTCTATCATTCCCACGGCTCTGAGCATTTCTTCCCTGCTTAAATGACGTCGCCGCTCCATAATAACGTTGGTTTTAATCAGTAGTAGGGAAACAGTAGCACTAATAATGTCTTCAATGCGTTGTATGTTTTTATAGGGAAAATATTGACAGCTGATTTTCATCTTTTACTCGAATTTGATTCACAGTTCCTGATTCAAATTATGAAATGCACCAAAAAGGATCCATATAAATTTATAAAATCATAAATTTATTACAAAGCCACATCTCAATCTCAAGAAATCCGCATAAAAATGCTTGATCCCTAGACACTTTTGATGTGTGTAGTTTCCCCACTTTTGTATAGTGTTTGTAGCAATGTTACTAGCAACAAAACAAGCAGTAGGGCTTCTCAATTGAAGAACAGTGAATCTTTGTGCCCTTAATGTTAATAACGATATACAAATGAGTTTACTATGTATACAACAAGAGAAACTTTGTGCCCTTTATGTTAATAATGATATACAAATGAGTTTTCTATGAATACAACAATAATATTATCATTTACTTCCCGATACCGTACCTAATGCTAACTGCACACAGGAAATACATTATTACTATCTAGAAGTGTCAATAACCAACTTTTCTCGGAACTGTATCATTAAGTCGTCAAACAGAACATTTATGTGTTACTAGCTATCGACCGCGGATCCGCCCGCGTGGATGTCGGTTATCGCGATAAAAACTGTCCTATATCCTTCCCCGACACTCAAACTATCTCCATAGAATTTCATCTAAATCGGTTTAGCTGTTTGAATGTAAAAGCGTAAAAGACAGTCAGACAGACAGAGTTACATTCATATTTATAATATTAGAATGAATTAGCTTTTCGCTGGGGCTTCGTCCGCAGTATGTTAGATTTTATATAGCCTATTTACTGTAAAATTTCATCAAAATCCGTTTAGTACTTTTTTCATGAAAGAGTAACAAACATTCATACATGCATCCCCCAGAAACTTAAAAAAAACAAAAAACAAAGATATCTAGCAATGTGGGATTGTGTGTCCCACATTACTAGCAATCCTGTTAACCCCTCCAGCTAAGCTCAATATCTTGTGTTAGGAGTGGGTTCACGTCGGTAGGATTCGAACCCGTGACCTTACGATTGCGAGTCTGATGCCTTAGCCATTAGGCTACCACAGCTTCGACTTTTGAAATATAAGTATAAAAATAATCCTATGTTACTGCGGTATAAAAAAATATAATTATGTAGTAACTTAGTATATTGCGGGAAAGTTTGTTTGATTATATCTTGATAACGGTTTGCTTGATTAATATCAGTTTGGCAGTTCGTTGATTTATTTTTAAATACGTAGGAACTATGAATACGACTAAAACTAACCAGAAATTTGCCCATGAATTAATCCTTCGTGGGGGACTTACCAAACATCTAAATAGTAGGCACGAACATAACGATTTATGTATTACACATTTGTGTAATATGGAACTAAACTACTAACATCGGAAACAATCGACCAACTTGTGTACCAACATTATCAAAAGTGTTTTAACAAAAAACTCCAACTACAAATTAGATTGACTGATTGATTGATAGATTAAGTCAAATCTCTGATGAAACTTTTTAGGGTTCCGTAGTCAAAATGGCAAAAAACGCAACCCTTATAGTTTCGTCATGTCCGTCTGTCTGTCTGTCTGTCCGTCCGTATGTCACAGGCATTTTACTCAGAGACTTCTCAATGAATATTGATGAAATTTGGTGAAAAGGTGTCTTATAGTGGCCGCTACTTAGCTGAAATATAAAAATTAATATTTTTAGGGGGGGGGGGGTGCAATCCATACATGTAACAGTTCATTCGACAGGTCTTTTAAAAATATTTTAAGGTTTCTAATAATAATAATAATAATAATAATAAATACTTTAAACTAACATTATTTCGGACCTGATCGGATATACCGTCATTGAGTTATTGCCGAAAAACTGCTTTTCTCAACAAAAGTGCCATGAACACGCTGTTCTGCTGATGAAATTATTCAAGGCTGCGGAACCCTACACTAAGCATGGTCCGACATGCTCTTGGCCGGTTTTTTTTGTTATAAGTAAGTTGCCTATACAATTATTCTTTTATTAAAACTCCAGTGTTATAGCAAGTGGTACAGAACATAAAAATGGATAATAAAGTCAAGGATTTAACCGGAAATCGTTGAATAAATTCCCTTTCGTAGAGTACGATTGACTTGACCGAAGGTCGCGGTCTATATTCGTAATGTTTATTTTTTATACCTCTGATTCACTCCGAACTAGTGCTGTGCCTCGTTATCGATTAATTTAACGATACGGTGTTAACGAGTCGATAGTCGATAATATGCCTTTAACAATTAATTACTTCCTTTCTAATGCAATTATGTTGTTCCCGTTTTGATTTGTTTGCGTCTTTTACGAGTAAAGTGTTTGCATATGATTTGGTATGTTGAGAATTTTAAGACACGCAAACGTTAGTATGTAAAGGATTGCGTATAAAATTACAATTATACGCTCAATAAACCTGAGTAATTGCAAGTAGTAGTAAATTAATTGCGAAATGTATTGTATTTTACTTATTATTTATGGGCTATTTAACTAGTTTCTTCTAAGTTATGTGTTAACAGATTCTATTAGTTATTATTGTATAGATAACGTTGCGGTTTTATTTGAAAGGTTTTGTTAACATACTATCCAACTAAGTATCGTCTGAGCGATGACATTGTAAAGTTACTAAACTTCCTCTATGGCGCGGTGGGAGTGTGTCCGACTGCTACACAAGAGGTCGTGGGTTCGATTCCTACACGGGACACTACTTTGTGTGATCCAAAATTGTTGTTCCGGGTCTGGGTGTACTTTGTGTCCGTGACTTGAGTGTTTGTAAAGTCCCCCGTGACACAGAGCTTTTACCCTACCACGGGAGTTGTCTTTTTAAAAAAATAAAAATAAAATATTTTTGTGTTAATTTTCATGTCTTATGGTTTGTTTAGAGTTGATGCAAAACACCGTGAGCACCTAAGTAGATTTCCTTTACTTTATTGTAGTTTTTAAATATACGATTTTCAAAAAATCTGCAATATACAACGGTAGACACAGCTTGATTTCCGTCGGTCACAGTAACCGGTATCCATTAGATAGTGTAATTATAAGTTTGACAACCAATACACGAACGCGATTGTACAATACAGTACAGAGTTGACTCGCCTGTTAGTACTTTCAATGACCATATCTCATATCATGTTTACAATCATCAGTACCAAGTTCATTGATTATTCACGTCACGAGGAGCTTCCTCATTGTTTCACACCGTGATTCATACATCGATATCATTGCGTAGAAATGTGTAAATACGACGCATTTATATCGGTTTATTTATAGAACATTGTATCATTATTTACTAATGAATTATCTTGCGTTGTCAGTTAAACATCGTGTAAATGATTTGATTGCTAAAGTCTCGTTTTGTTCATCTTGTGCTAAAATTATATTCCAGCAAGCTTTCTAATTTAAATGGCTACTACGAAAATGTGTTTCGATTCTTAAGTAGTTTTTTTTAATTAAAATAACTAGCAATGTTGGTCGCACACATTACTAGTAAACTTATTAATTCCTCCAGCGCTGTACTGCTTGTGTACTAATATTTTTGTCCTTTCATAATCATTAAACACATGCAAACTTATCGATGTTTTTTTTCCCCTCACTAACCACTAAATATAGTATTTTAAGTTTACATAAGCGATTCATTCACGTTGCTTGTGCCCAAAATAAAAAAAAATCGACCATGACTCGTTTGAAATAGGAAACATTAGTTTAAAATAGTATTGTTCCGCCATTTTGTTTCTTTGTTGCATTGTTTAGACTGCGTAGTACCATACGGGATACGCCCAGACCTAGACGTGTTATTATTCTCCATTTGTTTTGTAAATATGGTCTCTGAGTTTCTACCAGAGATGTACTACATTGTTGAGCTATGGATGTGTGACAGACCAGCCAATAGGGTAGCTTGATTTTCTTAGTGTTTACATTATATGTACTTACCATTTTTACTTATGTCGGATGCTGTCACTGTCACTTTTAGGTGCTTTAAAAATACTTTTGAGTGTCTCAAAGTTGAGTATCATTGTCTGTTTGAGGGTTTGCTAGATAGATAGCTTGTTGATCGAAGTGGGGCAATTGAATATGCACATTTGCTTGATTATTGTAATCAAATTATTATTTTGTAAAGCGTTTAAAAAAAAAAATTAACGTCTCTACCATTTATGGTCCATGTCTTAGTGAGGACGCTCCTTACAAAAAGGACAGCGCCCAAATTCGATTTACCTAAATCAAAATTACTCAAAATAAAGACACAACCGAAATGTAACGTAAAAATTTTTGAAACTATAATTGCAAAGCTCATTTTCCCTTCAAACTGTTTTCGCCGTTTAATAGCACCTCTCAAATGGTAATGAATGAGACTTCGGCCATAAAGCCGCGAAGGCTCGTAAAATTGAGAAGGCAGTGGTGAAGTGTATTGTGTAGAATGGATGTCAGGTATCGCTCACTCGAAACTGACTGGACTGCAGTTTAAATGGTAATTTGCGAATTTAAGAAAAGGATCGTAAACTCAAAGTGGTGTAAACTGGGATCTTTAAAAATAATAAAATAGGGTTTGAGGTTCTTTATGGGAGTTGTAATGTTTTTAAATGGTCTGCGAAGCATGAGTGATGATCATGTTGTTGTTACGAAAGCTCAAAGAGGGGGGTATCCATTATCCATCTAAGGCACAAAAAACTGAGAGTACAGAAGGAAATACTTATGGTGCGTTTACACGCTTGTGCTCAAAGCGACATTCAACGGGCACGAACACGAGCGCGAGCATGTGAACAGGCGTGAATGTGCTGCTCGGTTGTTTGTTAACCTTTTTTTTTGTACTGCCGGCCCGTGTCGGCCAGCTTGTCGAGCTGCTTGCCACGCGTCTGGACGCACCTTTAGAGACATCTTTCACGGACACAAATCTTGGAACACTTTGAAATATGGTGGTGAACAACCATTGCTGTTTTACAGTTAGCTAAACCTAATTATAATGGCAAAGGAACATAGGGCATTTTGTTGTAGATCACGATAAATACAAATCCTTATTCCATGCGAGCGAAGCTAGTTAGAACTTATTTTCTAATAAATCAAGTTAGATTATCCAGTTGATTTACACACAGATCTCTCCTCGTTAAAGTTGAAATGGGAATAAACATCGGATACTTACTCAACTATTTCACGTCACCTAACTGGCTGTTTCCATTTCAAATAAGTGTAAAGATTTTATAGTTTAAAAAGGTGTAAAATGCTCATAAATCGTATCGTAAAGTAGTTTCATTAGTAGAGTATGTGTACAGAATATCGAGAGTATAGAAGGCAACCTTAATGCGTACTTTGGACTATTAATTACGGGGGTAGAATGTTAGAGGGGGTCGAGCCAAATCTCATGTGGGTAAGAGGGGGTCTTTGCAAGTCTAACGTATTTTTTTTTTATTTGCAAGAAACCATCTAAAACTGGATTAAAGTTTTTTTTTTTTTAATATATTTGACCGGTTATGACATTCATTGATACCCCCTCGACCCTGTCATGCGAGTGACTCGCACTTGACTAGAGTTGAGTCAAATGTGAAATTTCACGTAATAAAAAATAAAATATGAATGGGGTCGAGCCAAATGTCACTATTCACGCGATGACTCACTAGAGCGAGGGAGTCGGTCAAAAATCCACCAAAATCACGTCACGTAATTTATTGATGCCCCCTTTACTCGAGCGACGCAAACATAGACATCGTACACGGACATTACTCGAAGAATACATCAGTGCGGAAGTGGTAGTTCGGAAGGCGTGCCCCGATTCTGTGTTCCTGATGTGTGCATACGTCAGCGTCAAGAGCGTTTTCTATGAAGGATGTCTTCTGCAGTCTCTGTATTTTGTGGTATGTGTGTGTGTATAATGAGGGAGTAGTCCCGGCGCCCGCGCACCGAATGGGCGACTATCTAATTAGAAAGTAGAAAATCTAATTATCCAGGCCGCTAGTCTATAACTTGTTACTTACGTGGTTTTTGCTTGATTTTATGGTGTTCAAAGGGTTTGATGACAGCCTGCTTAGTTAAATTAACCCTGTAAAGCAATGGGGTGTTATGTGTGTAGTACATTTAATGTCTATGTGTCATAGTTCTCAAATTTCTTCATTCAAACCCGACGTAAAAGGAGAAATGTTACAGGTTTAACCTGTGATCCGTCTGTAGCATCCTAGCGCCTAAATATACGGACGTGTCCATATATTTGGGCGCTAGGATGCTATACACAGATCACAGGTTAAACCTGTAAGCATTTATTTTATACTTACGGTGTATTATGTATTGATACTTGCATTAATACACCGAAAGTATAAAAGAAATGCTTAAAAAAGCGCGCTCGAGCAACGCCCACATATACATCGCTCACAGACTCGTTATCTCAGACCACTTTGTTCCTAAAATGTTCCAGGATTCAGTGACCGTGAACGATATGAGTGCCCTTACTACTAGAAAGATTGGCATGGATATACCTACCTACATTTATTTTTGGATAGGCATATAATTGCAGGTTTATAATTTTTAGGGTTCCGTACCTCAATTGGAAAGAATGGAACCCTTAAAGGATCACTTTGTTATCTGTCCGTCCGTCAGTCCGTCTGTTTGTAAAGACCCTTTATCTCGGGAACGCGTGGAGGTATCGAGTTGAAATTTAAACCATGTACTCAGGTCTACAGTCCCTTGCAGCTGTGAAAACATCAAACTTCTAAGTTAACGTAAAAAATACATACGGCATTTTATTTTAAAAACTGCGAAACCGATTCCTGAACTACGAGATTTATAATATGTATCTACAAATTTGTACGGAACCCTTGGTGGGCGAGTCCGACTAGCACTTGTTCATTTTATTTTCTTTACTCTCGGTGTTTTAAGAAATAGTACTCTAAACTCATAGCAGTTAGCTATGCCATGTCGTGAAGTGTTTTCCAAATAAAAATCCTATGACCAGTAAAAGTAAAGAAGATTTTGGTAATGAGATTGCTCGTCAAATACAGTGTATGTCCAATATTGACTTGTCTAGGCGACGGGTCGTTCACCGGAATAATCAACAGTTTCTTTGTTTGCCTATTTCAGTTGCTCAGTGGTTAATCACTTACGAGATATCGGTCGCGGGTTCATAAGTGTGGGGAAAACCAGGCAGGCGAGTGATAACTTTGTGTAGTTGATTCATTGATGATTGGCTGATTCATCCCTACTGTTCATTGTCGATGATGAAAAACATCCTGACAAAACATCACCTAAAATTGAAGCGCGAGCATCAAGGGATAGAAAGATTTGAGGTCTAGTAACATAGTCCAGATAGGTGGTTCGCTTCTGGCCCCGGTTTGGCTACGGAAGTCTCGGGTTCGATTCCTGGGTCTGGACTTAAATCTTTCAAAAATGCAATTATTGTACTCACCTAAAATTCTAAGATAATTCGCGGTGAGCCCGCAAGCCTAGAGAAGAGGCCTTGCCTACGTCCCTGAAGTGGGAGGAAACGCTATAAACTGATTATACATCATCATTACCATAACTGCTATAAAAATGACTAAGTTAACATGAATTATGTTAAGTCATTTCAATAAAAACCTTAAATACAATGCGAAATATCATCAACCTATCAAATTCGCTACCAACAAATTGAGGTATGGGACCACACCTACGCCTCAAGCTTGGGATCCCTCCTCACAATCATAATTGAGCACAAACAACCCATACTCATCTATGTAAATTTACAAATATGGCTCCACACACGATAATAAACCCTATAGTCCTAAACATAAGGTCTGAAGATGGACAGTTGCTTGCCTGCTAAGTTTGAAGCTGTGAATCATGTTTAGTGTCGCCATGTCTGACGATTTTTGTAGGATTTCCCTTTAGGGTAACGTGTTCAGTGTGCTTTACGTGGGCATTTATTTATATCTCTTATTGCTTAGCTGCCTATGGCGGTGAATGGCTTTGTCTTTTGACAACCCTGTATATGATTAGGTCTTAAAGTTTCTTAATTCTGTACAAATATTTTTATTTTATTTAAAACAAAATAGATAGATTTTTTGAGAGATTTTAGACCCGAATTTGTTAGAACTTACAACTAAGAAGTGCAATCACCAACAGATTATAAAGTATAGCTGACCCGCGCAACTTCGTATGCGTCAATTTTCCCCGTTTTTGCAACATTTTTCATTGCTGTTCTGCTTCTATTGGTCGTAGCGCGATTTTTTTATAGCCTTCCTCGATAAATGGGCTATCCAACAGTAAAATATATTTTTTTATTTCGTACCCGTAGTTCCTGAGGTTATTGCGTTCAAAAAAACTCTTTAGCTTTATAAAATTAGTATAGATTTACCTACTTAGTTTAAAAATACATTGTACAAGAGAGCTTCATATGCAATATACTACTAGGATCTTATACTACATTTAGTTATATAGGACAAATACCCTAAAAATAGATCGATTGGACCCATGTTCGCTAGCTACCATATGCTACGATAAAGTTTTTATTAAAAAATCTCAGGATTTTTATTGCCTTGAAACGATAGTCACTGAACCCAATTTCAAATTTGCAAAACACCTGGGGCACGCGCAAAGAATTGCGCACATAAATCGCCTGTGCTCAACGATTTTCATCATTCTCGTTGACAAGATTGATTTACTCTGCTCTCTAGTCGATATTGTACAACTCCTGTTTCTTTTTTTACCCGACTGCAAGGAAGGGCTATGTTTTTTGCTATGGATCTTGTTTCCATCCTTTATGTTCAGGCGGGTTTTTGTTATTTTTTAAATTATTTTTTTTATTATTTTTTAGACTCAGAATTTCTACAAGCTAAGTCTTACTTACTTAATACGACATTGGAAATACACCTTCATAAAATCTTTTTAAATCACCCCATCCACTTAAGGCTGGGTCAATATGTCCCAATTTTTGCATCCATTTGGTTACAATAGCCATAAGAAATAGGACATTATTGACTACGATACGATAGATGTTGCTGTAATGAAACAGGTAATAATAAAGGTGTGCGACACGCCTGCGCATACGCAGCCATGTGCCCACATGAATGTTGCCATCGCAAATTAATGTACTCCTTGATAATTAGCTGAGATTAACTTGGACTGGTTATGCAGATGGATTTTAATAACTGGAAGTTTCCCACTGTAATCGAATATCCGTATAAAACTTTTTTGATTTATACGAATGTTCGATTCCAATACTAAAATGGCACACTGCCTATAAACCTTTTCCAGGGCTGTGGAGCAGTGGCGAAGGGTCCTTAGAATACAATTCTTTTCGGTTTCCCTTTAAATTGTATTCAGTTAATATTTTACGTACAAAAACCGTCTCTAACAAGATACATTTTCGTATCGGATTACCTCAGGAAAATTTTAACCCTTCGCCTCTGCTGTAGAGGTATTTTATCATCACGCTTGTTGCAAGCGAGTCCTAGAGTGAAAACCGCGACTCGGTAGTCCTGGTACACGTAAAGTAGAACGACCCTAGCCAGATGGACCTACGATGGACAGTGTAAATTAGGAGAGGCCTATGTCCAGCAGTGGACCGATACAGGCTGATTGATTGCCGTGGTCGAGTGTTCAAGGTTCCAACATAATTGTATAATTACATTACCTAACTAAATGTTTTATTTCAAAAGTCCTCTTTAACTCGGTCTGATCCAAAGATTAAATTCTCGAGAATGTTTCCATAAAAACACAAAAACCGTGATCTACATAAAACGTGTTAGCGAATCTTGGCCGCCCTTAGCCTCGAGACTGTCCAATTTAGTTCGCCTTGTTACCAATTACTGTACATAGATCACATAAACAGCTTGTCCTTATAGTTGTACTGAATGCGATCAATTAGTAGGGCTGGCACGTTGAGTGGCTATAGGCCTACATAACAGTGGCGAAGGGTCCTTAAAACACCATTCTTTTCGGTTTCCCTTTGAATTGTAGTTACTTAATATTTTAGGTACAAAGAACCGGGTCCACCAAGATAGATATGTGGTGTCGAATTACCTTAGATTAATTTTGGAACCCTTCGCTACTGCTGCATAAATACCTAGTCTAGCCATAAATATTGTTACGAAGAAAAAACATTTTTTTTTATTGCAAATAATATTTATTACTTTTACAGTGTGTTAGTTTAATACATAAATAAAAAACAATTCAAAATATAAAAAGCTTATTCGAAGTGGTCTCCATTGGCTGCAACACAGTCCTTTAAACGTTGAGGCCAGTTATCAATAGAAGCACGCACTCTTTCCATGGGAAAATTCTTCACTGCCAATCGTATGGATTGTTTTAGGGACTCCAAATTATCATGGCGTTTAGAGCAAGCCATACTCTCTAAAACTGACCATAAATCATAATCCAGCGGATTAAGATCGGGACTAGACGACGGCCAGTCTTCAGCTCTGATGAAGTCCGAAACGTTCACTTCCAACCAAGACTGCGTGGACCGAGCTTTATGACCCGGCGCTGAGTCTTGTTGGAAGGACCATACTTGGTTATTGAACATGGTGTTGTTAAGGGGTTTAACTACCTTCTCAAGAATGGTATCTTGATACACTTGTGCCGATGTTTTGATACCTTTTTCACAAAAATATGGCTCAGTCACTCCTTCATAGCTAACACCCCACCAAACCATCACTGAAGTCGGATAATGCCCACGTTGCACTCTGTCGACTAATTGGGAAGCTTCCTTAGAGCTTTGAGCATAAATACGGTCATTTTGTTTGTTAAAATGTTGCTCAACTGTAAAGATTTTCTCATCCGTAAACAAAATTTTTCTGTGACCTCCCTTTGCGTACCGCTTCAGTAGTTGCTTCGATTTTACCACGCTATTCTTTTTTAAATTATCAGTTAAAAAATGACCTGTGCGTCTCTTATAGGCTGCAAGTCCTAAGTCATCTTTTAAAATGCGTGACATGGTTCTGGGTGCTATCTTCATCTCCCGAGATAAAATCTTTTGCTTTCGGACAGGATTTCTTCGAATTCTTTCCCTTACTGCTTTGACCACCATTTTCGTACGAACACTACGTGGACGGCCAGATCTTTTTCTGTCACAAACAGAGAAGGTCTCATTGTACCTATTAATAGCCCGGTACACAAACATTTGACTAATACCAAGCGTATGGAGAGTTTTAAAAATTACATTCGGCTCCATACCAACTTTGTGTAATGCAATCACAGCGATTCGGTTTTCTTTATCACCCCACTCCATTTTAATATAGCAAAATATTGTACAATGTATTGGCGCCAAAATTAGAAAATACAATGAACAATCGTATAAAAATGACAGATCCCAATTTTAAATATAATATCTTTCTTATTTTTAATTGTAACAGTATTTATGGCCAGACTAGGTATAAATGTTAAAGAAAGATGACGAAAGGAGCGAAAACAATTATTTTCTACCTGGGGGCTTAAAACAATAATAAAATGTATCACATACCTGAAATTTATTTGGAGTAGTTTACCTAATTTCAAGCGATTCGTAAACTACTTTTTCATCAAGCAGTAGCATAGCTACATTCATAAAGTTCAGTGGAAGGTGAATAAGGAAGCATCTATGGAGCTATTGACTATAATTTCCTATTCTCCAAATAGCGGTTATGCTACGGGTTCCCTAGAACAAATTTTAAAATGATACATATAAAGCTGGGATTGCCATGGTAGCTTCGTTTTGACGAGACGCCCAACTTTATGTATACGACAACTTTATATAGTGGTACGTTAGTGAAAAAACAGGTGTTTAAATATGACAAACTTAACTTTGCCGTTGGAATACTATTATCCCCAAACATCATGTACATAAAAACAAAACAATAGCTGCTTTATATTATATTGCATAGAATCTATGCCATATTATCTATGCCATAGATAAACAAAACTATATCAACGCAAAATACAAGGTTGAGTTTATTTAAACCTCAACACAGACAAAAAGAGTACTTTATTTACTATAATATCGTTACTGTTTTGCGGATTTACGAGTACGCAGTACGATTGTAAGTTCATGGGCCTATCGATTTCAGTACATTGCCAATATACACATATTATATGTGTAATAAACTGGCGAATGCGAAATATGGTTATAAATGAATTCGGAATCGTCGTATGGCTTTAAGTAGGTAAGGTTAACCTATCTACGTACTGTTCAATTAAAATCTTTTGTCCAAATCATCGAATTCTTCTTTCAAGGAATCCATTTGTGTAACGTGCGTCTTCAAGTTAAATATAGTAGTATATCTAACTAACTTTGTGTAAAAACCAACAACAACAGTAACCTATTGTACTAATATAAAGACCTGTGCTAAACTATGACGTCATTTCATAATTATTGAATGCTTCTTTCACCTGTACTTTTTATTTTAATGTTTAATACATCGAAGCTGAATCAATAAGACGATAACTATTGTCTATTTAAAATAAAAGTTACTTTAACTCAGTTACATAGAAAATACTTGTACATACGAGTATAATCAAGAATACTTCAAATACGTTTAATTAGCTTATGGCTAAAACGACATACGAGTACAGTATTAAAAATTTCAACCCGAATCTTAAGCAAAATTACATTTTCTTTGTCTTTCGACAACCCTATATATAAGTAGGTCTTAACAGTTTCTAAAGTAACCCACCCAATTCGTGTTCTATGTATTCTGTTTATTCTTTCTTAGCTGTTACTTGGACAAAGTACAAAGACTGTACGTATTGGTCCAGAAACAGTATGTGCTGCTAGAACTAGGTAGGTTCATAGTCATAGTCCATTGCTGTACATAGTCCTCTTCTAATTTACGCTACAACACCAAGTCTTCCGCCTTCAGCATCCCAACAATCTTCTTCTGGTCTATGGTCCATTTAGTTGGAGGTCATTGTCGACTTCATCATTGAGGTGTCTTTGTGATGTTACTGACGCAATATTGATCAGAGACTACTTTTTCTGTCAAACTTACGTCTAGAATTCTGCCCTTAGTATTAGCCCTGATCGTAAACCGTTAGGTTCTTATAAGCCAATATCTTGAAACTGGTTCAATGCTAGCGATCCTTATTTAGATGTTGGATCGAACACAATTTTATACAATGTGCTTTTATAAGTTAACGAATGGATTACATGCGGATAGGCCCACGATTTTAATCTGTCCTTTTACGAATTACACAGCTTATATGTTAATCCTACTAATATTGTAAATCCAAAAGTTTGTGAAGCTAGATGAGTGTTTCTCTTCTGATAAACTTCACAGTTACTCTTCTATGTACATAGGAGCCATTCAAGAAAACTTAATGTGAGTGGTCTTTATAACAGTAGTAGAAACCAAAACAGTTGTTTTTAGCATTCTCTCGTATTCTAACCAGTGGCGACTTTAGCCCTGATCACGTATCAGACAATGGTTCAGTTTTTATTTCTTTTCGTTTAACGCTAAAGTTTTTATTACTCCACATTAAACATCATGCAGATCATACCTGAGTCATCCCACATCAGTCGCATCAAAACACCGTTTCGGATAACCTCTTCTGAACTAAACGCTCCGACCCGTATATTCATGGGCGTCGTAAAAGAAGGCTGAACAGTCGTATTATGGGTCATAAAGTAAAACAACTTTACTCCATGGCTTTTGGCAGAATTAACATTCAACGATTGCCGGAAGAGTTAAGTTCAGATGACATAAAAATGACATAGTTTCTGTTGCGTTTTCGGAAAAGTAGAGCATCATTTTAAACAGAAATATGCCAACAGGCTTCTCCTCAGTCTATCTAGGTAACTAAACCGAACGTATAAATATTCTTATCTTCTTTTTCAGGCATCTATGGACTTGCCCCCTGATAAAGCGAAACTCCTGCGCAACTATGATCTGGAGAAGAAATGGGAGATCATCTGCGACCAAGACATGGTGCAGGCGAAGGACTCGCCGGCGCATTACCTCAACAAACTTAGGACTTATCTGGATCCCAAAGCATCTAGAAGTCACAGGGTGAGTGGATATTTGCTTGTATTTATTTATAGGAGATTCAATTGAGTTAAACGTTAAATTACCTGTCTTTGATAAGGTGAATCTTAGTGATGTTATTATCATTTCCAATAAGAATCGAAGTGTTTTTAATATACTTACTTAGGAATAGCAAAAAATAGCAAATGTGCAAAAAAGAAGAGAAAGAAGATTAAGTTTTGCAAATAAAAAACGAAAATAGATACCGTTCCCAAGTACTTGCCAGATTATTTCTTAAGATGGTAGAGAGATCTTGTTCGGCGATGTTGTTTCCCATATTAGTTCTGAGCCGTAGTCCCAAGAGGTCTGCGGCGTGATTCTTGCTAAATTATACATTGTTAGGAACATCGAAGCTGCGCATGAGTCCCCGTATTCGGCGATACCGTTACTATTGTAAACAATGAACGATACGTTAGCTCTGGCCAATGATAGAGATCTAACCCACAGGCAATTTGTGGATGAAATCGTTTTGTACACGTTTTTGCGCTGTATATTTAGTCAGAGCTCCGGAAACCCATCTGTTAAGATGTGAAAGCAGATTCAGCGTAAATTGACCTATTTTTCTTGTAGTGTTCTCTATATTTAAGAATACTAATTCAATGAATAGGTTTTTGTATATTTCTCATCCCATTTCCGGACAAGTTTTTTTTTTTTTTTTTCAAGACAAATCCCGCAGTAGGGTACAAGTCCTGTGTCACGGGGGACTTTACAAACATACAAGTCACGGACACAAAGTACACCCAGACCCGGAACAACAATTTGTGGATCACACAAAGTGGTGTCCCGAATGGGAATCGAACCCACGACCTCTTGCGTAGCAGTCGGACACACTCCCACCGCGCCACAGAGGCAGTCAAAATTGACAGAACTTTATGGTCAAAGAGAATTGACCATAAAGTCTCAAATAAGTGTTGTGTACAGAAAACATTGTTTGAACAAAGGCGCTCGGGGAACGCACGGACAGGCGATCTTGACCAGCGCGTTGTTATGGTGGTTTGTGATAGTGTCAGACATTATTAATCATTAAGTGGACCTGAGGGATCTTCCTTCCACAACTAGCAATCAATGTGCAGTACGTGATGCACTTCATATTTACATTGTTTCAGTTTCTGTACAGGCATGTCAACTCCATCGAAACAGTAATTTTGCAGTTCATCTAAATACATAACATGATGCTAGATTCTAGCATCGTGTTGTTGTCACTTTGTGTCTCATGACACTAAACGCTTTGTCTTTGCAATGTGCCTTAGGCAAATGGAACACAGGGCTATTTATTCCATGTTCCATTGTAGCGAGTATTAGACCACAATGAAACCACCTATTAATCTTAGTAAGTCAAACTACGAGTACCGAGTACAGCTCACTAAAGGCTGGTGGCTGGTACCGTTAGTGTCGCACAATGAGCAATGCATCACGGCTGCGGCGGGGCTCCACCGATAGGCATCGGTATGGTGCACATAGTTGGACAATGTTGCTTATACACCAACTGAACACCGCTGGGGGTGGTTTGATATGAATCGCTGAGTGAAACCAATTTGTGTGTGCTGTTATCTATTCTTTGTATGCTGTCAGGTTCTGATTTGGTTTGTCTATTTTGTCATAAATTTGTGTCGATAATGTGTGACATATCGGTTCCAAACTGCTGTAAGACCTAACACGAGCTCTGCGAAATCTAACCATACAGTTTTTATTTTTACTATTTATTTTTAGTAAATGGCAATTCATAAAGTTGCGAATTTTAAATCCCCGGTGCGTGTGCATCCATAAGATTCCATGAGTTACTTGAATCAAATCGGTCGGACTTTTTAAAGTGCAGGCAGAGCCATCAAATCGGCGTTGCCGCCGTAAATATTGTTCGCGGACAACATTAATTTAGGCGGTTGCTGTAATTCATCGCATCTGCAACATTTGCAACACGTTTATGTGCATCCGTACCTACTTTAAACCGGCTATCGGTATCTATCTGTTATATATTTATGGAAATCGTTGGAGCCTTTGTTTTAGTATGGAGGGGGTTTCGGGGGCGATAAATCGGTTTAGCTAGATTTAATTTTTAGAAAACGTCGTTTAAAAAATACCATGCAAAGATCGGTAATTCAGGTATTGTATGTTAACTTGCAAACTGAACAATTGACTGCCTCTGTGGCGCAGTGGAAGTGCATCGGACTGCTCCACAAGAAAGAGGTCGTGGGTTGATTCCACACGGGACACCACTTTGTGTGATTCACAAATTGTTGTTCCGGGTCTGGGTGTACTTTGTGTCCGTGACTTGTATATTTGTAAAGTCCTCCGCGATACAGGGCTTGTACCCTACTGCGGAAGTCGTCTTTTTAGAAAGAAAAAAAAGAAAAAAAAAAGACGAATATTTGGAACAGCCTTGTAACTTTAGGTGGTTTGATACAACTGGTCTGCTTCATCTTACAATGTTAACACTCAAACACGACTAGTTGACCAGACATGCTGAAATAACCGCACAACCACAATTCACCCACAAGGTGTATAAAAACAACTTTAAGTGAACTATCATTTTCTTGCCATAAATTTGTCCCGTAAACCAGAAATCGTTACCTGGTATGCAATATTATCATATTACAAGCGTGTACTTAGTTGATCTCAGGCACTCAGACACCTGCGCTTGCGCCGTGTTCGCGTAAAAGTAGCCAAACCACATACAGGTGTTTGCAACGATTTGCGCTCCTTTAGTGAAGGTGTATCTCACTTAATGTGAATATTTACTAACCTTTGAGGTCGGATATGTACTTAGAATTCCGTTCGACGGTTTAGACCTGATTGAGTTATATTATTATATTAATGTTTGCTAAATATGTTTGGCCAAAACCTTTTACAATCTTTGAAGCTATTACATAGCTTTTATCGCGGGCTTTGAGCGCGGCGATGGAATCAAGAAATTCCGTAACGAAAATAAAACCTAACACCCCCCACTCCGCCTACCATGTAGCTCGGCCGAGCGTTCGCTTAACGTATATGTACGACTGTACGAAGCTCGCACGGATCGAGACGAGCTGTTCCGAAATGTAATGAACAGAAAAAATTAATAGCTTAAAAAAAAAACTGCATAAATAATTATAATTGCATAAGTTGATAAAAAATGTAACGCGGTAAAGCTATTGAGCTTTACCGCGGCGGTCCCCGAGTGCCACACATTTTTTTTTAGATAGCTATCGTGCGTCCTGCAATTTTTACCGCGCTGTAAAAATTAAGACAGATGACATGGAGAGGGACGCGTCATAGGGACGTTTCGTTGCACTCAATATAATATATTGAGTGCAACGAAACGTCCCGTACGTATTTTTTTTAAATACATACGTAAATCTTATATTATAAGATTTACGTATGTATTTAAAAAAAATATATTTTCCTTTATATATTATTATATTTTATGTAAGTATCTACTTTTCTTTTTAAGTAAATATATTTAAGATAGTTGTAAGTATATTTATTAGTATGACCTTTTTTCTTTAAAAAAAATGATTATTCCGGAAATAAAATAGTTTTATTCCATGGAAACGAAAGTTTTGTTAAAAAATGAGGTGGTAATATACACAGCCAGGAACATCTATTTAATGGATTACATTTCTAAAACGAGTGGGCTCGTTTCATAAAATCGTCCATGGGTTCGAATTTCTTGTACTTGTCCAAAAAATAATTAGAATAGCTTAAGAAATTTAAGTAAACGAAAATTCAAGTATTTCGTTTTAAAGAGAGTAGGTACAGTTCTGCCACCCAGCTGTATTTATATAAGCACTAGCTGCCCTTCGCAACTTCGTCTGCGTATTTTTTCCCCGTTTTTCTAACATTTCTCGTTGCTGCTCCGCTCCTATTGGTCGTAGCGTTAAGTTATATATAGCCTATAAGCCTTCCTCGATAAATGGACTATCCAACAGTAAAATATTTTTTTCTATTCGGATCAGTAGTTCCTGAGATTACCGCGTTCAGACAAACAAACTCTTCAGCTTTATAATATTAGTATAATTAAAAAAAATATCCAGGCTCCGTACAGCCGAAAGCCAATTATAGTATTCCACACTATTCACAAACAAAACCCATAACATACTAATTAAACTACTATACCTATTACTACTGTAATAGAATCTGTTTATTTGTTTGTCCCAATTCTGTGTCCATTGAAGGTCATTTCAATAATATTCGTAATAGTTCAAGTTTACGAGCAGTCTTCTAAGGTACCGATGCCGATGGCATAAATGTGTACGCGCAATATAGTAGGTACCTACGTAAGCTTTTAATTAGTTTGTAACAATTACAGTGTAATATCGAACTAAGATATACAGTTAATATTGTAATGAAAAACTTATGGCTTATAATAGAATTTATGATTGATTTAGACGATATCCGTTTGTATGTGTTTATTTATATGTCATGTTAATATTATGAGATTTTATAGTTGTATAGTTAGTTTGTTAATCGGAAAAAGGATAGGTTACCAGAGACGAAGGGTTAAAATTTTCCTGAGGTAACCCGATACGAAAATGTATCTTGTTGGACACGGATTTTGTACCTACAATAATAAGTAACTAGAATTTAAAAGGAAACCGAATAGAATGGTGTTCTTAGGACCCTTCGCCGCTGGTACCTTAGGAAAAACATTGAAGAGGCAAAAAGAACAACAGATTCAATTTGATCTAACTCCATAGATCTGCAACTGTGGGCTTTTCCATTTTCCTATTTTTAAATTGATAGCAATCTGGCCGATATTTGTCTTTGCACTATTAAATGTTTGAAAAAACGTTACAAAAATACCAATGTCCCAAAACTTTTTGATTTCGCCATATCGTCTCAGTGGGCCGTTTAGGCCGGAGGACGAAACGATAAAGCAAACCCCACGATCCCGAGATAAGCGCGTAATTCCATCAATTTAATTAAGAAGTCACTGCCCTCTAATATTCTGAAACTGATCTCAGTATCTCTTTAGATTGCCTCTGTGGCGCGGTGGGGGTGTATCCGACTGCTACTGTGTGATGAGCACGATGGTTTATTCTGTGTCTGGGTGTTATTTATCTATAATGTGTATGTACTTAGAAATATATAAGTATGTTTATCAGTTGTCTGGTTTCCATAGTACAAGCTCTGCTTAGTTTGGGATCAGATGGCGTTGTGTGAGTTATCACAAGAAAAAAAAAAAAAGAGAACCAAACAGCCACACTTTTTCCGAAAGATAAACCAACCTTATTATATTTGAAAATAACTCTACCTGTCTACCTGTCTGTCTGTAACGTTTTCACGCTTAAATCGCTGAATCGATTTAGATTAAACTTGGTATGGAGATGTGAGACTGCCGGAAAAGTACATAGGTAGTTTTTTTACCACATTCAAACGAACACACAAACTCTTCAGCTTTATATTATTAGTATAGATTATTCCTGTTTGCAAATAGCATCGTGAGTTGGATCTTACAAATACTAATAAAACTAGTAAGGTACGAAGAATGGATTAGTTTTACTGTCGTGAATAGATGTGTGAACTCAACATTATTTTGGGGGATTTATTAACTTTTATAACTTTGACTGTATTTATTTCCTTTATCATCGATAATTATAGAAAATTAAAAAGCCACGTTATACCAAAGTCTTTTATGCATGTCTATATAATTAAAGCATGGCATTGAAGTGACAAAAAGTACCTACTTGATATCAAGTGGGATTTGATACATGTACCGTTAAAACGGCACTTCTAACATGTCAGACCTGATTGAACAATGTTTTACAAGCACTTGGCTGGAGTACCTAGTTTAACTACATAAAAAAATCTTTAATATAATCATGTGCTTAACAGTTTTATCATTTGATTTTGTACTTTAAATATACTGTATTAAAGTTTAATTATGTCTGATGGTGTTGATGTTTGAAAATAGAAAAAAAGTTGATTGATCGTGTAATTGTAATCAGAGTTTTTATTGTTCAGTAAATTATACTAAAGGTCAAATATTTGGACCATGTTCCTAAAAGCTGGTCGATGCAAAAACTGAAGCAGAAATTCGTCATACTTTTTTTGTAAAAGAGTTAACAAATAACGTTTGCCTTGTCCCGATGGGACCTCAATTTGTCAAATATGTTTGGTTTACTTATTATGCTATTGCATAGCTTTTATCGCGGGCTCGGGCTTTGAGCGCGGCGACCGAATCAAGAAATTCCGTAACGAAAATAAAACCTAACACCACCCACTCCGCCTACCATTAAACTCGGCCGAGCGTTCGCTTAACGTATAAGTATATGGTACGACTGTACGAAGCTCACACGAATCGAGACGAGCTACTCCGAAATGTAATGAAAAAGATTTTTTTTTAATTTTTTTAATTACATAAGTTGATAAAAAATGCTATGCAATAGCTTTACCTCGGCAGTCCCCGAGTGCCACATTTTATTTGTTTTTATCTATTGGAAGAAGCGAACTCGTCGCATCGCTGGCAAAGTTCTATTTTATCATAGTAGCGCTTCCACCAAGATAAACTTTTAAAGCCAAAACGACGAAAATGAGCTCGTTCTGGTCTGCTTCACTAAGTCAAAAATCTTTCCTTATTGCAAAGTTAAAACTCTTTTAAGTAGTTTGTTTTACTATTCTTCGTTCAACTATTTCCTGGCCATAGTAAGATAACAGCCATTTGCAGAGGAACCCCGGCTTTGTGACCCCATTAAGGAATAAGGTCAATATATTCTAATGGAATACCACATTATGGAGTCTTATCCGTGGTCTCTTTCGTATTTATCTGTCGTATTTTTTGGATTAATGTCCATCATTTCAGAAGCTGACCATAAGTATGCACAGACTAAACAAATAATGGCTATAATCAACACATTATTGGCGCCAAAGCCCACTGGCGTCGGCAGAATGTTTGCTCATAAAATTCGCACATGTGAAGTGGTTTTGACACCCTGTGCATACTCTCCTTTTGTTTTTACGATGTTTGATGTACCATTTCACAGTTAAGTGGGAAAATAATGAATGTTTGTGAGAAGAAATGTTTAATCTACACAGTTTTGCTGTCCACTCTGGGCCCTGACACTTGTGAGTTTGTTTGTGTGAGGAAACAAGCTTTGAAATTATTAGGCCGAATTTGATAAAAAACTTTTGTGTAGATAATTTGAGGCTTTGGTAAAAATACATTTTACATGGGACATTTTAAGAACATGGTTCTCTATATATTAGAATAACCAATATCCACGATAGTCACTATGCGCTGGAGTAACAGTTAAGTCGTAGGAAGAATTTTCTAAACTCGGAAGTAAAAAGTTATTTAAGGTCTTTGAAGAAGAGCTTAAATAAGTTTTCTCGATGAAGAAATCTCTGAACTAAGCAAAAGAGGAAAACATTACCACCTCCTGCCTTTATCAATAAACCTATATATTTTTTTGATAGCCACAATATTGAATAACACTACTATGACACAAAGGAATGTCCACGAAACTGACTCACGCTATTCAAGTAGTTATTATCGATGGGTACGTGAGAAAATGACATCAAGTACATGGTCGGTAATGCGATACACTCGATACACCTCGTGTGTTCAACAAGGCTGAGGACGGAATGTCCTCGCATGAGAAATCATGTGTGTCTGTATTGAGATCATAATTATTTAGTCAGCCTACCGATATAAACGGCAATGTTTCAGAACTTAACAGATTTTGATGAAACTTCATAGTTACAAAGCTGTGGGAAAAGCTTGTTACAATTGTAAAAAAAGCTAATGTCATTGTAACTCGGGCGGAGTGAAGTTAGGTTTATAACACTTTCGCGCATGTCATAGAGATGCGACCCAAAAATTACTTACGAACAACAAAGCCTACAAAATTTTAATTCAACAATTTAAAAAATATTAACTAAACAAGTTCATAAAATAATTGCATTTTTGCATTTCTAAATTATTGTATTTGTAAAGTCTTTGGCAAGAAATGCCTATAAAAATTACTTCAAAGTTCATAAAAGTTTAAATTTAAAACAGTAAATAGGTACTAAAAAAAGTTTACAAAAAACATGAGTTAGTAAAACAAATTATGACAATGTAATACGTACTCTCTAATTCTAATTCTCTTTCTCATCGCATCTGTCCCCGCTTCCTGTCACCACAGATAATATAATACTATGCTGTCACATTTACTTCCAAAAATTGCATCTGCGCAACCACTTGTCGCCATTCAATCCTGCCGAGTTACGTTGAGACAACTGTAGTTAGCTATAATGTTGCTGTGGTCGGGTCCATAGAGGCAATTGTCTAAATCTAAAATGCAATATGTTCCTAAACAGCCATAGCGCGATTTTTCCGTAATTGTCAAAATTATAAAGATGATAAACCTCCGTGTGAGAAGGTAGGTTATGGTTCGATTACCGCAATGTGTAGTACACAAATTGTTGTTTCAAGTCTGTATGTACAGTTAGCTACATAAGTCGGTTAACAAGCGCAAATTTAAAATAATCAAATTTTCAAAAATAAGGTAAGAATCCAAGCTGCTGAAACTTTTTTTAAAAGCTGTGCTGACTATTTTGTTCTTACTTTAAGATTCGAGACCATCCGGTGGGAGGCATTTGTGTTAAATTTGAATGTTTGACAATGTCAAGCGACTTAAGTAGTTGACTGTACTTTATGTCCGTGATATTGTATGCTTATACATATCGGTCTTGGGTAATTGAATCTTATACGGAAGTGTTTTTTTGGCCTGTTCACTAAATATTTATTGTAAAAACTACAGCTTGACATAAATTAGTGATAGGAATTTCCTTTTAAGCAAGATATGTCTGTATTATCAGACTCTGCTCTTCCGCAACATGTTACAATAAGTATAGGGTAGACTGGGTACGGTTGTGCCAGGGTACGGTAGTGACAGTCGTTATAACCGCGAATCTATACGGAATTTGGGAAAGAGTGTAAGAGAAAAAAGAAGCGCAATGCATGTTTACACATGTTGCCCCATATTGCATTAGCCGGTGCGCGACGTAAACAAAAGCAGGAGGCCACATTGCTTTTTAACTGCCAAAAGTAAGTTTACTTGTTCGGATTTTTTTAATATTTACCTCTATTGATATACAGATATGCAATGGCAAATATTTTTTTGTTCTAAATTGAATATTAGTAGTTAATTACAAATGATTACTTTTTATGTAGATAATTTAGGTTAATCGTGGTGTTTTATTGTTTTCAGAAGTATGCGTTGGGTACGGTAGTGACAAATGTATTGGGTACGGTTGTGACGTATATTTTCTTATGGTTTTGCATTTAGATACCCAGATAACACTTGCGGCAGACTGAAAGAGCACGGTCTGATATTTGTCAATACAAGGATGCTATGATGAAGTAATGATTTTATGATTTTAAAGAAGATGGTTATAATAACAGATTATGTTGCAGTGCCTTATTAATTATAAGAATAGACTTAATTTAATTTGATATATTAATGTAAACTTTATATAGAACAAAAGAATTTTGTGTCATGTTAAATATTTTTTACAATAAAAATCATAATAAACATTTTTTGTGAATGTTTATATACCTGTCACTACTGACCCCAACCACTGTCACAACCGTCCTTGGGATGGGGTCGGTTGTGACATTTTCTTTTTTTTTTTAAATTTGATGCTATAACTAATACAGCGTATTTTGAGACAAAATTTCAGTATTTTTATGTGGACTAATGTACAAGCTACGATTTAAGTAATTTTTGTCTCAACTAACTAATAAATTAACAAAATTATTGAAGGTCAAACCTAAATTGTCACAACCGTACCCAGTCTACCCTACTCTTAATGAATTATTATTAAAAGATAAAATATGTAGAGACAGGAAAAATCTATATCTAATATATAAAATTCTCGTGTCACAGTTTTCGTTGCCATACTCCTCCGAAACGGCTTGACCGATTTTGATGAAATTTTGTGTGCATATTGGGTAGTTCTGAGAATCGGACAACATCTATTTTTCATCCCCCTAAGAGTTTGTTTGTTTGTTTGAACGCGATAATCTCAGGAACTACTGGGCCGCATTGAAAAAATATTTTATTGTTGGATAGCCCATTTATCGAGGAAGGCTATAGGTTATAACATCACGCTAAGACCAATAGGAGCGGAGCACCAATGAAAAATGTTGTAAAAAAAAAGGGAAAATTTACGCAGACGAAGTTGCGCGGGTCAGCTTATCCGGTATCTATGAGAATCGGCCAACATCTATTTTTCATACCCCTAAGAGTTTGTTTGTTTGTTTGAATGCGATAATCTCAGGAACTACTGGGTTGCACTGAAAAAATATTTTATTGATGGATAGCCCATTTATCGAGGAAGGCTATAGGTTATAATATCACGCTACGACCAATAGGAGCGGAGCAGCAATGAAAAATGTTGTAAAAAAAGAAAAAAAAGAAAAAAAAAAAAAAAGGGAAAATTTACGCAGACGAAGTTGCGCGGGTCAGCTAGTTAATATTATAAAGCTGAAGAGTTGAGAGTTGTTGTTTGTTTGTTTAAACGCTGCAATCTCAGGAACTACTGGTCCGAATTGAAAAAATATTTTTCTGTAGGGTAGCCTATTTATCGAGGAAGGCAATAGGCTATATAACATCACGCTACAACCAATAGAAGCGGAGCAGCAATGAGAAATATTGCAAAAACGGGGAAAATTTACGCAGACGAAGTTGCGCGACAGCTAGTAAAGAATATAAGAACTAACAAAATAAATTAAATTTGTTAAAAAAAACGTATTAAATTTACAAAAAATAAAAGTAAAAAAAAGATTATTATGTACACTAGCATATAGTATCCCGTTACGTTATTAAAACGAATTCTAATTTAAGCCCTTTTTCCTTAGTAGGATTATGTGTAACTTATTATCGGAATAAACGCGATCATATTGATCCTTTTCGTGCTAATCTTTTTATATGTAAATCCCTGAACTGATAGCATGATAATTTATATTTTGCATTATTGATTCCTGATAACGTAATACCGTAATGTACACTTTTGATTTACATGCATCTAAATATAACCTGTTTTAATGATTTACCTCTCTTAAAGAGACATTAAGGAGTGGAAATTTGAAAAGAGTGGCCGCGAGTTTTTATTGCCAGGTTCTTTTCTCCAGCTTTACCTATTATTTGCGAACTTGGCATTACATGTACATGTAGAATCCCGACGTATCACAAGAATTGTTTTGCATCCTAAGTAAATAAAGTTTTTTGGAACGGGCGCGTGAATACTGGTCATGTTTGTTTCCAAAATATCTTTAGAACTATATTTGGTATGATAACTTGTGACCTCAGCCTGTTTAACGCGTATTTAATACCAATTATTGAGGTCGCGTGACAGCTGGGGCTGGGGTCGGCCACACAAAGGTCGCCGGCGTCATCTCTGACTCACATACTGGGATGTCGTGCTTCTGTTAACTTGTGCCGCAAGGGATAAGCTTACGAGATAATTCTTTAGACCTTAAGGCGAGAAAATGTTATACGAGTATTATCCTTCTTCCTAGTTCAGTTCATATTTCGTACTGCACCAAGATAATGTTACTTAACACAAAAAAACTCTGACACGTGAGATATAATAATATAATAATATCTTAGGACAACTCACACAACGTTATCTGATCCCAAACTAAGCAGAACTTGTACTATGGAAACCAGACAACTGATAAACATACTTATATATTTCTAAATACATACATATTATAGATAAATAACACCCAGACACAGAATAAACCATCGTGCTCATCACACAAAGTTTTAAAATATAAAGTTCATTTTATTAAAAAATGATGGTTCTAATATTTAAATAAAGCTTAGAACCATCTCAATTAAACTGGCTGTCTAATAAGAAACCGCATTCAAAGGATGTAAAGTGTGCCAAAGAAATGGATATATTATGTATCTACCATACGCAGCGAATACATAACGTTCGAAAAACATTATCCAGCTGGCCGTAGAGCTCGTTCCCATTGTCGTGTGTCGGATCTGAATAAAAATCGGGCCGTAGTTAAAAATCCTGAAATACCGTGACCCCAGGACCTAGAACTTGTGGCCTGCTCTACCTTCTTATCTAACCAGAATTGATATAATATTACATTTCCACGTTAGCTCATATTCAGTAAACGTAAGATTTTATTGGTAACTTTAGGATTTACCATAGTTTAGGCTTTTACAGTAATATTCTGACACTTAAATGGATTAAGGCCAGATTATTACAACACCATCTAATTGAAGCAATATTCGTCTCAAATATTCTACCAACGAAACATGATATCCCTTGTGGCTTAGACTGTATATAGCTCACAATAAGAAAGCGTTAGCATATTGTCATAACTAAAAACTTTCTCTATTTTGATATAGCCTTTGTGCAGCTTAGCGTACTCGTAGAGACCCTTCTTGACCGTGTAGTGTAATTTTGTTTATTTATTATCTCGATGTACGGTTAGCAAACTCGGAACTGACAGAAAATCCTTTAAAAATACAAAGTTCCAAAATGAGTGACACAGTTGACGGTTTGACAATACATACATTAGGGCGGCCTTACCGCTAAGAACGATCTCTTCCAGACAAACTTTGGGTGGACAGAGACATAAATACACGATTAGGTAGGGGTAGAGCGTGAATAATGCGTGATATTAATTTATAATTATCAAGAATTACAAGGAATAGAAAAAATAATTAATAAAAAAATAAAGTTTACTCAGAGAGATGATGGTCCTTCAACATTATAAGACGAGCTCAATCGTTGGCATCGTTTAGATGCCAACGATTGAGCTCGTCTTATAAAAAGAGGCAGTGCATTTCATAGTCTTGCTGCCTCGACAATAAACGACTTGTCATAGAATTTTATGGAATGCCCTGGAATTTAAAATTATTCATTATACGTATAATTGAAGCGTATTAATAGCATAAGATATTTTAAGATTAAATTCACCTTTATTGTTTACCGAAGTTTAAGAGCCATAATATGTCTATGAATTGGATATCTATGTTATGTATAAAGTATGTAAATTGCCAAAGTTTAAGTATTTTTGTACATTTTATGAAAACTATGTAAGTATATTGTATTTTAACCCCTGACGCAAAAGGTGGCGTGTATGTTTCTGTGTATCTGTTTGTGGCATTGTAGCGCACAATTTGGTTGCGATTTTTTTTTCTTTCGAGGTGTGGGAAATCCGTGCATTGTATACTTACTAATAGATTATTCGTGTTGAGGTAATTTGAATATTTGAAAGTGTCAATCGACTTATGCTGCTGGCCGTACTGTAACTGTGACATTATCTTACATTGTAGTAAAGCGTGACTTGTGTAGGTAGGTCTGTTCGTTCATGTATGTTTTTTTTTTTGCATTGTGGGTGGAATTGAAGGGATGGTATGAAGGGAACCTACTCGTATTTACTGTACTGGATCTACTGAATATACTATAAGTTTCGAATGAAAAATATGGACTGGTGACATAGTATATACTTTATTATTATTTTTTTTTAATATAACGACTCCCGCAGTAGGGTAGTAGCCATGTGTCACGGGGAACTTTACAAACATACAAGTCACGGACACAATGTACACTTAGACCCGGAACATCAATTTGTGGATCACACAAAGTGGTGTCCGTTTGGGAATCCAACCCACGTGTGTGCGACTGCTACGCAAGAGGCGTAGCAGTCGGACACACGCTCACTGCGCCACAGGGGCAGTCAATTGTAATTTATAAATGTATTTATTAAATAGATTTCGTTCGTGATATTTAAAACCAAATATAAATTGGTTGATATGGAATTGCGGAAAGAGGAAGGTGATTTAAAAACGGATTTATATCCGAAAGTTAGCCAGATTCCCCAATAGACATATTACTTTAATGGTTTAACTTTATTGCTTGCAGAAACGGAAGATGGTCGGCGACTCAACTTCGACGCAAGTCCTTAGGGACTTGGAGATATCCTTACGAACTAACCACATAGAGTGAGTATTATCCCTATAATCTTTAATAAGGCATATAACAAACCATTACAAATTGATAGCACTAAGCTTTAGATAGGTATTATAAAACTGAAGAATTTGTTTGTTTGAACGCGATAATCTCAGAAACTAATTGTTGAAATTGAAAAAAATATTTTACTGTTGGATAGCCCATTTATCGAGGAAGGCTATAAGCTATATAACATCACGCTACGACCAAGTTGCGGGGGTCAGATAGTTGTAACATAAGGAAGCAGGATTCGACTCTTGCGAGCAAGACCCGGTGACTGAGTAGTCAAAGTGAACCGAAGACCTATGTTGGAGGTTCGACTCTTGCAAAAATCGTTTTTTTCCTCTATGCAATTAATGAAGCAGTACGGATAGAACCCATTATGCTGCCGACGTGAAACCTCCCTCCTACAACGCAATTTAGCTTAGCTGGAGGAGTTAGGCTAGGCGCGCACTAGGCAGCATGGATGCGGCAGCCAATCGTGGCACGTATGACGGGTGTATATAGGAGAGTGCGCAGTAGGCAGCTACGAAATCCATTTCCATCCTTGATTCACTTTGGATGCAAAACAACTTTTGTGGTACGTCGGGATTCTACATGTACATGTAATGCCAAGTTCACAAACAATAGGTAAAGCCGGAGAAAAGAATCTGGCAATAAAAACTCGCGGCCACTGTTTTCAAATTGCCAATTTTACAATGTATGAATGTTTATTGTTATGGAGGTAAGGTGCTGCGACTAATATACTATACACCACGTTATAGGACTGATGCAAATTATATTATCATTATTGATATCCTATACAATACATTTGTTGGCAGCCGCAGCTTGGCTGCCTGGCCCACATGCTAATTATCTTTAAAAAGTCATTTACCTAATAACTATTTATTATACGGGAATTCCCGTATAATAAATACCTAGCTATAATCATGTAAAGCGAAAGTTTAAATGTTAGCATTTATCTGTCTGACGCCGATTGCCTTTATTTACAGATGGGTACGCGAGTTCCTCAATGAACAGAACCAGGGTCTAGACGTGCTGATCGACTACCTGAGCTTCAGACTGAGCATGATGCGGCACGAGCAGAGGATCGCGCTCGCCAGGAGCCAGTCTAGCGATGGCATCAACCAGGGTAAGTGCCAACCTAATAACAGTACACACCAAGAGTGGCACTATCTGAATTATTATGTGTATGAATCATCCAGTTTAAGCCGGTTGTGTGGTTTTGTACTCTGACCCCTTATTCATAATAAACAAATAATTTAGCAGACATCTTAAGAGCATTTTCAAAATTGAATAGAAGCTCCATTGTTTACTATGGAATTTTGAAAATGGAAAAAAATAAAATGCTTTCAAAACATTTGCTAATATTTGTTTATTATAAATAAGGGGGATAGATTGTGGTTTTGTTACAAGTTTCCTAATTTGAGTTAACAAATTAATATCTGCTTACAATTTGCACACGGCCACCTGATCCTAAAATAGGCAGACACGGGAACCAGACAATTGATGAATCTGTCAATTGAAATCATGAAAATATATATGTTTATTTATTTCCTATTTTGTAATATGTAATTGTCAAAATTATATGCACCCTTTGCACATCTTTCCCAAGTGATAGGTTTAATAAGGAGGGAGCAACCTGGTCTATCGCCTTTATACCGGGACTTGTTACCCTTTTATCAGTTCTTCCGCCCCATTAAGCTTCAGTTTGTGGACAGTTAAAATCAAAAAGATAGCTAAGCAGAACTCTAACCTACCTATCTCCCAATCACCAGTAAACACCACAACATCAGAATGCAGCGGCCCAACTGACGGCGGGTCCACCATGAGCGCGACGTGGAGGCGACGAGCTCGCAGCGCGGACGCCGAGTGTGAGGGAGCAGCCAGCCCGGCCGCAGTCCGCCGCAGGACGAGACACGCTGCCAGGCTCAACATGGGCGCTAGTACTGATGATATACATGTCTGCATCATGTGTATGAGGGCTATCATGAATAACAAGGTAGGTTTCTTCCCTTGTGCCCTAGATTATTAGCAGTCTAAATTTAACAGCTGGCCTTATTGTGGCTCCCTATTAAGCTGCTGTTCCTCTTTGCGAAGTGTTCCGGGTTTTTATGTTTCTTTTGGCAATGCGTTGGGCAGGAATAAGGGCTAGTCTATTAATGAAAGGGGAGGGATGGATTCGGAAATATCACAAAATATTACCAGGGGGGACGGCGATATAGAAATCACGTGTATTTTTCGGATCGTGATTCCTCTGACTTGACCGGCGATCAATTGGCCCCGTCGTGCGAGCGACTCACACACTTGTCCGGTGTTGGACCAATTGCACCTCCCGAAGACTCACACTCGTGTGAAAATTGTTGCGTTTTTTTATACCAAAAAAATACACGTGATCTTGATCTGGGCGGGAGGGTCTACCTCACCAAGTATCACCAAGGGGGAAGTCAAAAAGCAGGCAAAAATACATCACATGATTTGTGGATGACCCCTCAAGATGAAATTTAGATTTTTTTATGTAAATGTATTTAAAGGAAAAAAAACGATTCGAATGGGACTAAACACCGCGACATAAATCGACAGCCCCTACGTAAATAAGTAACTTGTAAGTAAAGCATCGAAACTGATTTTAGCACTTTTTTGGAGAGCCGTTTAAATATTTTTAGTGCATATTTCTTACAAAAAATAATACACATTCAAATTTCGGCAAGTCGTTTGTTTTTATTGTAAAAAATGTACATTAATCATACATACTTAAAACGGCGCTCCAAAAAAGTGCCAAAAATAAGTTTTGATGATTTACGTAGGGGACGTCGATATATTCCGTTAATATAGCTTTGACCACTCATCTAGTCCCACTCGGAGTGTTGTATGTTGTCTCCATATCTTGCAATTTAAAGACCATTGTACATGATTTTTTTTTCTCTCAACACGCTAAACCACTATAATTTATATACCTAATGGCATATCAAAATACTGGACTCTGCAGGTCTATTTGGCAACTACTATTATTAATACATAATAATCACATTAACTTCCAGTATGGCTTCAACATGGTGATCCAACACAGAGAAGCCATCAACAGCATCGCTCTATCCCTGGTGCACCACTCCCTCCGCACGAAGGCGCTAGTCCTGGAACTGCTGGCGGCCATCTGCCTGGTGAAGGGGGGCCACCAGATCATCCTGTCTGCCTTCGACAACTTCAAGGAAGTGGTGGGGGAACCGCGACGGTTTCATACGCTCATGGAGTACTTCATGAATTATGATAACTTTCATATTGAGTTCATGGTAAGTGATTTGTTATGTATTATTTTTTGGACTTTAAGTATCCCTTTATTCCCAGTAGTTCCGTGGCGGAACTAGTAGGAATTTATTTCCCAATTTTTAATTATTAATATTTTTTATTCCCAGTAGTTCCATTGTACCTTTCTATTTATTAACGTAGAACTTTGCCATTTTATCTGAATATATTTATTATGAATAAAGAAACGAACGAAAATAAAGAATACGACTGGAGATACACACATCAAAAGTGTCTAGGGATCAACATATATTTTTGCAATAACTTTTCTCCTGATTGATTTTTTTTTTTTTATTTCTTTAAGGATTCATCAAATAAAGTGTTTTCGTTTGTCACAGTAACGATAAACCAAGTCACCTTTGCATTAATAAAGAAATTTGCCATTTTCCTAATAAAGGGATTTTTGACATTTGAACCACTAACATTAAAGTTCGAAAAAAAGACTGACATAACAGTTTTCTTTAAAATTTTATTGGGTAACTTAAACAATTAATAATCCGTGTTTCTACCGCGAACACTAACAACACAAGAACATCGGTTTGGCATACTCAAAATGAGTTCATCCAAATCACGCTGTGGAATGGCCGCCCATGTTCGTTGCAACAACAAAAAAAGGTCTTCTTGCGACTGGATACCCTCCATATTCGGCAGAGCTCTTCTCTGTAGCATATCCCATGCATGCTCAATCGGGTTCAAGTCTGGCGACTGAGCAGGCCAGGGCAGGACATTGATGTTAGCTGCGGCGAGAGTCTGTCTTACAACTCTTGCGGTGTGCGGTCGTGCATTATCATGCATTAACTGAAATAAGGGACCGATTTGCACTTGTAGAGGAACGATGACGTCTGATACAATCGTCTCAGCATAAATTTGAGCGTTGAGGTTGCCTCTGATCCAAATCAACTCAGTTCTTCCGCCGATCCAAATACCCGCCCATACCATGATGGTTCCACCACTATAAGGATGGACTTCCTGGCAGGATTTTAATCGCTGTTGGCGTCCAGTGGTTCTCCAGTGTCGTATACGTCTTGTATCCGGTCTCATACCAAAACGAGACTCATCAGAAAAGCACACGAAACGCCATTGTTCTTCTGCCCAATTTCTGTGTTCAAGAGCCCATTGATATCGAATCCTACGATTGTGCATTGCTATAGGTGGTACCCGTAGCGGTCTTCGGGAATGAAGGTTCACTTCATGCAAGCGGTTTCTGACTGTTTGGTCGCTAATTAAGTTCCCTGAAGAGTGATGAAGCCTCACGGCTAACATCATGGCGGTTATTGTTGGACCTCTTCGAGTTAAGATTTGAATGTATCGGTCTTGTCTCCGTGTGGTGCAGCGATACCGTCCTCCATGGCGCTCAGCCACGGTACCAGTGCTTCGGTAACGTGTCCAAAGTCGACTGATAACACTCTGACTTGTATTCAGAGCTAAAGCCACAGTACGTTGCCGGGAACCAGCTTCTATCATTCCCACGGCTCTGAGCATTTCTTCCCTGCTTAAATGACGTCGCCGCTCCATAATAACGTTGGTTTTAATCAGTAGTAGGGAAACAGTAGCACTAATAATGTCTTCAATGCGTTGTATGTTTTTATAGGGAAAATATTGACAGCTGATTTTCATCTTTTACTCGAATTTGATTCACAGTTCCTGATTCAAATTATGAAATGCACCAAAAAGGATCCATATAAATTTATAAAATCATAAATTTATTACAAAGCCACATCTCAATCTCAAGAAATCCGCATAAAAATGCTTGATCCCTAGACACTTTTGATGTGTGTAGTTTAAATTTATAATTCTCTTTATATCTAACAAATAGTCCCTGTGGGTTTTGGTTATCATTAGCATATCTTTTCTGAAAGTTTAAACTAGTTCCAAAACTGACATCCAAATCGATATTGATCCAAAAAATAAATAGATAGATCGACCGAAAACCTACCTGGGCGTATAGTACGGTGCTTCTTAGGGGTGTTAGTCTCCTGATTACGCCACTGTCCATTCAAAAACGAGAAACCGTTCAAAAAAGGAAAATAGTGACAGTTACTTTCACCAACCTGATTGGCAGGCACCTCCGGACCCTTGATATTCCACTTCTAAAACCTAATTTCATTTCTTTATTTAGAAACTTTCAATTAGAGTTTTGTACTCACAACTCAATACTCAGAAACCCTTTATAAATGATCACTTTGCAGGTAGCGTGCATGCAGTTCGTTAATATAATAGTGCATTCAGTGGAAGACATGAACTTCAGGGTGCACCTACAGTACGAGTTCACGGCACTCAAACTCGACGACTATCTTGAGAGGTTAAGGCTTTGTGAGAGTGATGATCTGCAGGTGAGTTTTTAAATTAGCAATTAGTTTCATATTTTTCGAGCATATATTGTCCTATAAATTGTTTGCGGGCTGAGAAGCTAGACGAAAAAAGTCGTAATATATATTGTTCTTATCGATGTAGCCCACTAAGCTGCCTCGCTCACAGCTTTAATAATGGATACATTTTCTTTAATATATATTAATTTTGGTAAGTAAAAATATTAAAATATATTGTGTATGTTTCCAGGTACAAATCTCAGCTTACTTGGACAACGTGTTCGACGTGGCCGCTCTCATGGAGGACAGCGAGACCAAGACCGCGGCGCTCGAGAAGGTCAACGAGCTGGAGGATGAGTTGGGACATGTACGTACAATGTACTATAGGAAATAAAACAGATGTAGTGACTTCTATATAGCCATATTTGTAATTGGCGACTACTTTAGTTATATTTCTGTGCTAAAATAAGTTAGTTGAATCGAAAACGTAACTTCAGTAAATAGTTATTATACCTATAGTAAAAAAAAGAGTTGTATCCCTTTTAACTAAAATTGCGCGGCTGGAGGAGTATGAAATTTCGCACATTGGTCTATACTAATATTATAAAGCTAAAGAGTTTGTTTGTTTGTTTGTTTGAACGCAATAATCTCAGGAACTACTGGTCCGAATTGAAAAAAATATTTTATAGTTGGAAAGTCCATTTATCGAGGAAGGCTATACGCTATATAAAATTACGCTACGAACAATAGGAGCGGAGCAGCAATGAAAAATGTTGCAAAAACAGCAGACGAAGTTGCGCGAGTCAGCTATAGTTTATATAGAGAAGGATTGCAGATATCTAATATTTAAAAAAAATATATATATATATATATATATATATATATATATATATATATATTTTAATGGATATAAATATTTTAAAAGGATTGCAGAAACCTAAAATTTAAAATATATATATATATATATATATATAGATTGGCCGTGTGGTACCGGCTTAAGAATAGTACCACCCCATCACTTCCCGTGGGTGTCGTCAAGGCGACTAAGGGATTTACCACCGGAGGACGGGCAGCAGCGTCCTCTGTGTATTTTAAAGACTTACTGCGATCGCCAACCCGCTCGCCAAGCGTGGCGATTATGGCAATTACCCCCAGGGTACTGGGGAGACCCGTGCCCAGCAGTGGGACATCATATGGGTTGATATGTATATATATAGATTAATTAAGGTCGAATTTCAATCACGGACCGCACGGACCACTAGTAGTTGTAAATAAGTAAACCTCATAGATAGCTTGACGTTTAACGTTGACAGTAATCATAATATGGCTCAACAACCGGTTTGCACTGATTTTGGTCATAACCAAAATCAGCGCAAACCTATTGAAACTTAATACCATCCATAACTTAATATTTACTAGGGGTGTTTCCTCGTGGCTGATCACTAGTTTTTTAATATATACAATAAACCCTTTTCTGATTTTGATTTGTTGGGAAAAGTCATAGTCGACTTATATATCAACCTATGCTATGCTGACTGTGGGTCTTCCCAGTAGGTCCTAATTATCGACGACACGCGTCGCAAAACGAGTTTGCGCGACCAGTAAGGTTTCAAAGTACGCAGACGACGCTTCGAAGTCAAGTTATCTCTATAAAAAGCAAAATATAGGCTGTTTGAAGGTGTCCTTAAACAAAATGGTGTTATGTTACAGGCTCACGAGCGCATGGCCGCGCTAGAACGCGAGGCCATCGCCAAGCTCGGCTCGCTCGAGGCCGAGCTCGCGCAGCTGCGCCACGAGCGCGACCAGCTCGCCGAGGCCAGGAGACAGGTCGTGGAGGAGGTGAGGCTCGCTGGGATCTGGATATTAATTTTAACCATTTTTTATGCTTATTTGTATGAAATCTAAATTGCCTTTAACATTAGTAAAGTGTTATAAAGTTGAAGAGTTTGTTTGTTTGGTTGAAGCGCTGATCTCAGGAAGTACTGGTTCGAACGGGGTAAATTAACATAGATTTAGTTACGTAGGTCGACTAGTCATAACATATGAAAGAGAAATTAGAGATCTTTAATATCTTAATATCTTGGGACATCTCACACAAAGTTATCTGATCCCAAACTTAGCAGAGCTTGCACTATGGAAACCAGACAACCGATAAATATTTGTAAAAACATACATAAATAACACCCAGACACAATAAACCATCGTGCTCATCACACACAGTTTTATCCTGGGTGGGGAACAAACCCACGACCTCTTGCGTAGCAGTCGGATACACTCCGAAAAGATTAAGCGTAGTTACAGATCGGCTATGATCGCGAGTTCGATTCCGCCCCGTGGTACATTAATTACGTAAGGAGTGTGTAGGGGTGGGATCGCACATGGGGGAAAGGAGAGATCTTGGCAAATTTCACGTAGTAATTTTTGCCGGTTTTGACATTTATTGCTACTTCATTCGAGTTTTTGAAATTACTAGATATGTCTCGAACACTTTGTCCCCTAACGCCCTTAACATAAGGTATATAATTGTGTGCAGGTATCAACGTTACGCCGCGCGCAGCAGGACTCCCGCAACCGGCAGTCGATGTTGGAGTCCAAAGTTCAGGAGCTTGAGTCGCTCACCAAGACACTGCCGAGAGGAGCATCCAGTAAGTGTACATTTTTTACAACGTATCTTATGAATTTATTATATTTAAAAAAAATGTGTGGCACTCAGGGACTGCCACGGTAAAGCTATTGCATAACATTTTTTATCAACTAAGAAAACATTTTTTTTTTTTTAATTAAAAAAAAATATATTTTTTTATTAAAATTAAGATTTTTTTAATTTTTTTTTTTTGACGTTTCGGAGCATCTCGTCTCGATCCGTGCAAGCTTCGTACAGTCGTACCATATACGTTAAGCGAACGCTCGGCCGAACTACATGGTAGGCGGAGTGGGGGTTGTTAGGTTTTATTTTCGTTACTGAATTTCTTGATTCGGTCGCCGCGCTCAAAGCCCGCGATAAAAGCTATGTAGCTCGCACGGATCGAGACGAGCTGTTCCGAAATGTTATGAAAAATAAATACTCCATAAAAAATAAATAAATAATTATAATTGCATAAGTTGATAAAAAATGCTATGCAATAGCTTTACCGCGGCAGTGCCCGAGTGCCACACATTTTTTTTTCATTAGTTATACCATTGACGTATGACCCTGGAGATGGACCCTGAGAGACCTACTCTAATTCAATTTAATGAAGTTTCTATAAAGAATGAGGTCGTGACGTACAGAGCCAGCAACATCAATTCAATCCACTCGTGTCTGAAAATCGTCTATGGGTTCGAGCTTCTTGTCCTTATCCAAAAATTAATTAAAATAGTCCCCGTAAAGTCAAGACATTTAATAATAATAAAAATAATAAAACTTATTTATTCATTGAGATAACGCACACTACATGATAATTAAGGTACAGTACAGAAAGAAAAAAAAAAAAAAACAAATTTCACGAATTTCGTTTTAAAGAAAGAAAGGGCCTCCTGAAATGCGCCATAACCTCCCAAAATTAACCACTCTCTAGAATGAGACAACGCTACTTTGTGGACAATACCTGTCAAAGAGACTTTTATTTTTTAATTGAAACATCCCTTTCAATTAAAAAGTAAACATTGCGCGGTCCAGATCTATACGTCAATGGTTAATACAAACATAAAAAAAGTATGTTATAGGATATACTCGTAGCAGAGGTATACGTATACGTTCCACCCGGGTGTCCATAAGACACCTTTCGCTTTTTTTTTTACAAAATTGATATATATTTTTTAATTAAAAGTTATTTGGTCTAATGTAAAGAAGCTTAACTCGCGTGCAGGAAAGTAGCATATATAGGTGGTTCGATTCTGGCCCCGGTTTGGCATACAGAAGTCTTCGTCCGATTCCTGGGTCTGGACTTTAAATGTTTGTATCTTTCAAAAATGCAATTATTGTATTAATAAAGTAATGTAAAGAAGCCACCAGCTGCAGGTTATTATTATATTACAAATCACCCTGTATAATAAATATTTAATATCAAGCACGTTGATCTAGTTGTTAGAGACTCTGACTGTTAAGCTGCAGTGGGTTCTAATATATAGTAGGCATATTATACACTAACGAATGGTGGCTTTGATTCCCACTTAGGATTAATCTTTGTTTGACAAAACGCAATTATTAATTCTATGTAATTTATTTATTCCAGTGGGCGCAATCTCCTCACACCTCTGCAACGGCGGCACACCAAACGGCCACGCCATACCAAACGGCGACACCCCCACATACAAATCCCCACCACCCCCACCTTTAGCGCCTGCAATCCCCGCCCCGCCCCCCGCGCCGGCTGCCCCTCCCCTAGCGCCGCCGGCCCCCTGCCCCCCGCCCCCGCCGCCGCCCCCCAGCCTCGCCCCCGCCCCGCCCCCAGCGCCCCCCGCCCCAGGGCTCATGGCGCCCCCTCATCACACAGACGCTATGACCATCAAACGGAAGGTCGATACTAAGTATAAGCTGCCGACGTTGAATTGGATCGCATTGAAGCCTAATCAGGTATGTTGGAGTACTGTTTGTTTATAATCAGGGTATACTTTCAGTGGCGACCGAGCAGTTAAGTAACGTTACCACTGTCGGTCCATAGATGGGTGACCGTTTTCGAAAATTGTTGGTGCTGCGCCCAATTTCGTTCGTTGTGTTGGATTTCCGTGCCACCAGGGTATGAGAGTGAGGTTACCAGCGCTTCAATGTTGCACCCGAATAGAGAGTGCAATATTGATCGATTATTTATGTTTAATCGATTAAAATAATGACAAAATTTTAATTCAACAATTTTAAAAATTCTTCTTATACGAGTTCATAAAAATTTAAATTTTGAATAGTTATTATTTTGAAATACAATTTCTTTGCGAAAATAATCATAGAAAACATGACTTAATACTTTAATTAAAAATTATCTCTAATTCTCTCTCTTCTTCTTCTATTGGTTAAGTTACTTCCAAAAAATGCACGTGCGCAACCACTTGTCGCCAAATTTAACCCGGTCAACACAAAATGTTGCAAAATGGGGCAAATTTACGCAAACGAAGTTGCGCGGGTCAGCTAGTCTGCTATAAAACGTGTTTAAAACAAAGCTGGCACTCCCCAGGTGCGCGGCACGATCTTCAACGAGCTGGACGAGGAGCGTCCCCGGCGCAGGATCAACTTCGCGGAGTTCGAGGAGAAGTTCCGCATCGGCGGCGCCGGCGGGCCCTCCGCGCCGTGCGCCGACAGCGACGCGCTCGCCTCCTTCCCCAGCAAGCGCTTCCGCAAGCCCGACACGCTGTCGCTGCTGGAGCACACCCGGCTCAGGAATATTGGTGAGGGCTTATAGATAACTAGCTTATTTTGACTAAATTTCATACTAACTTTGCAACCCTGTTCAAAAAATTCACCCCCTAATTGCGCCTTAGGGGGCGAATTTTCAAAAATCCTTTCTTAGTGCACCCCTCCCTACGTTATAAAAGGTGTAAAAACCCCTGTGCAAAATTTCAAGTTTCTAACCCTTATAGTTTATACCCTGCGTTTATATGTCAGTCAGTCAGCTTTCCTTTTATATATATAAATAATAATATCTTGGAGCAACTCACACAACGCTACCTTATCCCAAAGCTTGTACTATGGAAACCAGACAACTAATAAACATACTTTACACATACGTTATTCTTTATAGTACAAACCTGAAAGTAGTTGCTCAGAATCAGTAACGCAATCCATTGAGGTAATTTTTGGACCATGCACCACCACCATATAGTTTTCTATTTATTAATTAATTAATCAATCACTAATTAATTCATGAATTATTCTAACAGTCCAAATCTTGATCATCACTTATTTTACAATAATAACCATGGATGTTGATGTCGTGCTCATTGCATCCCGTAGTACGTATACGGGACGCAATGAACACGACAGCGCGAAGAACACAAGACAACTTGAATAGCTCATAACTCTTCAGTTTTCAATATTTTCATTTTCTTTTTCTTATATGATTTTTTGAAGTAAAAATCTTGTTGAGGTGTCTGAGCTTTGCACTATACCAAAAATATTTCTAAATACATACATATTATAAATAAATAAGACCCAGACACAAAATAAACCATCTTGCTCGTCACAAAACTTTTATCATGAGTGGGGACCAAACCCACGACTTCCGGCTTAGCAGTCAGGCCCAGCCACTAGACCCACAGGTCAGATATTATTGCGTAGTGGTTTCAAAATTGCATAGTTTGTGTCATGTTTTATGAGTTCGGTACCTGCACAATTTACTATAATCACAATAAAAATGTTTGTATGGATGAATGTTTGTTACTCAATCGTGCCAGAACGATTGAACGAATCTTGATGAAATTTGGCACAGAGTCAAATTATAGTCTGGAATCGCATATCGTCACATCGTTTTTTATCCTAGAAAAATGTACGGTGCCCATGCTACAGATTTTATTCCCATAATCTGGCAAGAGCTAATTTTATGCTGGGTTCGATTCCCACCCAGGATAAATTTTTGTGTAATAAGCATGATAGTTTATTCTGTGTCGGGATATAATTTATCTATAATATGTATGTATTTAGAAATATATAAGTATATTTATCAGTTGTCTAGTTGCCATAGCATAGTCGATAATATTCGAGTTACAATACCTAACACACACAACATACCAAAAAAATGTAATATAACCTATATATATTTCAACAGCAATATCAAGAAGAAAACTGGACACGCCCGTCGAAAAAGTAATATCTGCCATCAACAACTTAGATCTGAAACAATTACCTTTAGAAAGCGTAGAGATACTACAACGAATGGTACCCACAGAAGCCGAACAAAAAGCATACAAAGAATACGTCTCCGAGAAGAAAAACATAAATTTATTAACAGAAGAAGACAAATTCTTAATGCAATTAACCAAAGTCGAACGAATATCTGCTAAATTATCAATAATGAGTTATATGGGAAATTTCTTTGACAATATACATTTAATAACGCCACAAATTCACGCCATAATCTCTGGTTCGTCCTCAGTAAAATCGTCGACGAAGTTAAGAAATGTTTTAGAAATTATCTTGGCTTTTGGTAATTACTTGAATAGCAGTAAGCGAGGGCCGGCGTACGGTTTTAAATTGCAATCTTTAGATACGCTAATGGACACAAAGTCGACTGATAAGAGGATATCTTTGCTGCATTATATCGTGGGTACGATTCGGTTGAATTTCCCTGAATTGATGAACTTCGATACGGAGCTGTTGTATATAGATAAAGCTGCTCAAGGTAAGCTTTTTATGATTTTTAATTCCTTCTTTAATTTTTAATGTATGTATAGGTGTATCAGAATCTGATGAAAAATGAGGAAATTATAATTTTAAGATCGTAACACAATGTAAGGTAAGTAGGTCCTAAAACTACTAGGACGAACAAGTTTTGATTTTTCAATGAATTTATTTATTTTTATATAACGGTTCATTATCAATTTCTTCTTCAATTGAACTAACTGGTAAAACAAAATAAATATTTTGTACAGCAAAACCGGCCACGTGAATGTTAGTTTTTGAATTAAGTAATAAAAATTCAAACAAAACAAACTTTCAAACTTTCCTATTCTTCCTGTTCCTATACATTTTTGGCGGTTAGAAATCATCTCGACATACTGCCGCATTTATATTAAGTAAATTTAAGAATTCCTATTTCAATGAAAAATTATCAAAGCCACTATCGGTTAACATTGCCATATGAAAACCACAAGTTCAAAAAAAAAATCGTTTCATGAGATTGTGGTACACCTATAACAATTCTTTTTACGTGTAAAAATATAAAATTAATTGACGAATGTGTACAGTCTCAATTCCCCAGAAAAGGTCAGGGGGGGGGGGAATTGCCATTGTCACACCCCCCTTGGATTCGTGCCTGTTTTTATCCGTTCGTCGAACGACTGAATTAGTTATAAGACTACCAGAGTGGCTACCAGATGTTTGTTTCTCCAATTGGTTTACGGCCGATCTCAATAATCTATCTATTTGCATTATATTACATTTTTTGTATGGAACTTATGTCAAATATGTACCTCTAGTAGCCAAATCAAAATAGATAGATTATTGCGATCGGCCGTTAGTGTAGTTATAGCTGCGCGTCTGTCGCCTAGTGTCGCTGGAGAACGTGGCGGGCGACGTGTCGGAGCTGGAGCGCGGCATGGAGGCGGCGCGGCGCGAGGCGGAGGCGCGCGACGGGCTGCGCGCGCCGGGGCACGTGCTGCGCGACTTCCTCGCCAACGCCGCAGGGAAGCTGCAGCGCCTGCGCGCCGAGACCAAGCACGCGCAGGTACTATTCTATGAGCTCGCGTGAAGTTAAGACTTTTTTTACCCGACTGTAGGGAAGGGTACCTGATATCTCACAATCCACTGAACGGATTTATACAATTCATACGTCGTTAGATTCGTCTTAACCGCCCAAGTGTTCTTAGATAGGTGACGTTTTTAAAAAACAAACATGGCGGCTGTGAGATGTCAAAATAAAGAGGTGTGAAATTGTTTTGAATACTGCGATATAGGTATCAAATTAAAGGACTCATCATAAGGATTTCAAAAAGGTATAACATGATTATCACTGTAACACTAAAAAATTTAGTTAGCAACCATATTTTTTTTCAATATTCAATACTTAACAATGCTGTGATAAAAGTTAGTTGTTACATCGGTTACAACTCCTAAAAAGTATTAAATAAAAAACAATATAAATTAAAAAAACAGGCTGCAGCTCAAATGAGATGGGAACAAGATCCCGCTACATAATTATATAATTTCATGCAGTCGTATAATTTAATGTAGTGCCTCCGACTGCATGAAATATATAGCATGCTGACACTGATGATTCCATAGATAAAGTTATGAACAAAATCAAGTTAGGAACAAATGTGTCCGAATTCTCCCACGTATAGCATGATTTAATTTGATTCAAGGTACCCGTAGGTTGGTTAAGTCAAAGACGAAACTTTGGGTTACAAATCAAATTCTATATGTGTGTAAAGTTCCACAAAATTCCATACTTTGTTCATTTGTTGTAAATGATTTGTAGACACGTGTGTGCTAGAAACAACAACCAAATCGTTCAAAATCCAACCTTTTATTCGTTTTATTAGATTATGTTATTGTTTTAATTAAAAAAAAACCTATAAGTGGAAACTGTATTTAGGTTTAAGTCTTAAACAATTAAATTTTTAATACGTAAAACACATAAGCGGTCTGTTTCCCAAAACAAAATAAATCTATGCTAATATTATAAAGCTGAAGAGTTTGTTTGTTTGAACACAGTAATCTCAGGAACTACTAGTCCGAATTGAAAAATTCTTTCACTATTGAATAGCCCATTTTTCGAGGAAGGCTATAGGCTATATAACATACGACCAATAGCACTCCTATTGGTATGTTATATAGCCTATGAGTAACAATGAGAAATGCTGCAAAAACGGGGAAAATTAACGCATAAGAAGTTGCACGGGTCAACTAGTGTTTTGATATAAAGAAGTAACAATTTGCAATATATTAAAGTAATAGTATATCGTTCCAGGACTCGTTCGCGTCATGCGTGGAGTACTTCGGCGAGGCGCCTCGCGGCTGCGACGCTAACGCTTTCTTCTCGCTGCTCGTTAGGTTCACGAGGGCGTTCAAGGTAACCTACACACTACTACTACATATATCTTACTTTCATACTTAAAATTAAAGATAGGGTTACATGAGCGAAATGACTGATTCATTTTGCTGCCTTATTAATGATTGTGAAAAAAGGTGTGGTGAAATCCAAGGTGGTTGAATACCAACACAATACACAATATAATATGTTCAAAATGAAAAAGAGTGCCGTTATAGACGACTGCTTGTCTGTAGCAGTGGCGGAGGGTTCATAGAACACCATTGTTTTCGGCTTCCCTTTGAATTCTAGTGGTATATATTATAGGTACAGATATGAACATTACAGGTATGAACTATGAAGTACCGTGTCCAGCAAAATACCTATATTTTAATCGTTACCTAGTTACCTCAGGAAAAATTTAACCCTTCGTGTCTGATCTGTAGTGTAGCATCGTAACCCCAAAACGGAATAACGAATGTGGAGGTGATGCTCTTCATTTGAAAGCTTTGTTAAGGGGCTCAAAAGTAAATATCTGAGTACTCCTGAATACCACTAACAACAATCTTGGCTCTTCAGTGAGATCCTAAAAGAAAAGCAAACTTATAAGGCACCTGTCCCACCAACGAAGAGAAAGCGAGCACGTTTCTTGAGCGATAAAATCGCTACACGCTTCTCGCTCATCGCCGGCGGTGGGACAAGTACCTAAACCTTGATCTACGTGATATTCCAGCAAGCGGACAACGAGAACGAACAACGACGACGTCTAGAGCAAGCGGCTGCGCAACAGGATCACGTCGACCCGAATAAAGCCAAGCTCATGCAGAAGAAACAACAGGTATGTGTACGACTCTCGCTTTTATGTCTTAGGACATAACTGTTATTATGGCGTGTATGCGGACTGATAGATTTAGTGTATAGTTTAAGTGTTGTTTAGTAGGATGTGGTTGGTTTACTAACCAAGGCAATACTCAAACATTTCCCGAAAAGACTTCATTGCAAATTTACGTAGGAATATATTGATTACGTATTTATTTTTTACGTGACAACATCTTCCATAGTTATTACATATAGTAAATAGTTCTTTCTTCATGTCTTGTGTTAATTGATTGAATCGAATTGTATATATAAGCGCCCAAATTGTAACAAAAACATATTACGCCTTTGTTAACGAAGTGCACATTCAGATTAAAAATTATAATAAACATAATTGGTAACTTTATGAGCATATTTAATGGGTGGGCGCAGCTAGTATTAAATCAATTAGGCATACATAACAAAAATCTTACTAAACAACGCTTAAAAGTGTCGAAACATGCTACAGCAGATAAGAGTGGAAGTTTATTTTCTGAGTAACATTTACCTTGCATTTTGAACTCTATTTCTAATGTAGTAACATCCTACATTATTATTACAAAATGAAACACATGGGTACAGCATTTTCCTGTCGAGCATTTGCCGTCTGTGACACATCCACATTATTAGTTTAAATAAATTAACACTTATGCTATATAAAAATAAAGTTCAAATTTCAACGTGCACCAAAAATTACTTCCATTCTTTTCTACAGTATCACTATTTTAAAGGAACTTGATCATATCGTCGTTTGTCGAGCGTCTACATTTTTGTCAGTCAAATATTCGTCGCACGCACGACGCAACGTGCACGCACGACAAACGCATACGATCAGTACAACGTTCTCGATGTTGCATAAGTTAGTCGCTTCGGCTCAGCATAACGCTTCCCGGTGAATGGACAGTATTGTAGAATTGTGCATTCTATATTGTAGCCCGTGGCTATACTGTTTCTACATTAATTTACTCATTTTCCACTAATTTGTTGACATTTTTAGTTCGTTTTGACAGTTTTCTTTGTCACCTTTAAGTGTTTGATCTATATCAATTTTTAATTGATTAACACATAATACATTAAATTAGATGAATTTAAATGTGTTTTAAAAATATAGTTCTTTTGAGAGCAATTTTTTTAAGTAAAAGTCCACATATCTGACAAAATATTTTGTGGAAAGGCTTGCCTGAAAATAACACACGTCTCCATGACAAAAAAAAATTGTTATCCTCGTTTTTTTCAAAATACAATGCAAAAATGTGCTTAAATTTATTTGAAAGAACGAGTACAAAAAAATTAAACACAGTATAATAAAATTAAACGAAAATTATTCATTGAATTTTGACCGTATCTTAAAGGTGATAAAGAAAACAGGTTTGAATGTTTTGTTTTATTTTAATTTCACAAACAATATCTAAAGAATTGAGTGAAATTTATATACATATTAATATTGTGATTGTGGAGGTGCAAGGTAGTACCAACATTAAACATTGCAACACAGTGTAACATAGCGGTGATGGTGTATCTTAAATTGTACGGTAGATATGGCAACACTAGGATGGAATAGTTTTTTGTTAATTTCATAAAAAGCACCGTACTAAATGTCTATTACAAATTGTTGGCAATCAAATTTAAGTTTTCTTAATACAATAATTGCATTTGAAAGAAAAAAAATGCAGTTCTGACCCAGGATTCGTACCTGAGACTTACTTTTAACATACCGGGCTGCGAAAGCCATATAATACCATCTGTTCTAAACTTTGTCGTTAAAACTTCAAATTTTTTTTGCATTTTTTTTCGAATGCAATTATTGTATTTAATAAAGTTATTTGGCAAGAAATGCCTATTAAAGTAATTAAAATTATAGTTTTATCTTTAAAATTCATTTATTTTTTGTGTTGCAACACTGAAGTCCACAAAGTGTTGCCACATCTACCCGTAATTCCAAATCGTAGTAGGTGATGGTAACACATAAAATTTCTCACAGAGGTTTAACTACGCGACCGTCAGCGCAGGCCTATTGCAGCAACACTTGTCTCAGTTGAGGCAAAGTCTTGAGCCAGTGTAGGCCTCTCCCGGCCCTCGGCCTATCACATAGGAGTAAGTGGTTCACACTCGGCCGAGCAATTGTGTGCGTGTGTACTAACCACGGTTCGGGGTGATAGTTGGTGTGTAATTTACATAGATGGCGTTGTTATCAAATTTTCGAGTGGGTAGTTTTGATAGTTGCTGATTTTTTTAATGAATAGTTTGACTTATAAAATTATATTGTAGGGTTTTGTTTTGATAATCTAATTGCAATAGAAAAAGGTGTGATACATTTCTGTCATGCCCCAAGACCTGCTAAAAGGAGAAAATATCCCGGCCGGCCTCTTAAAAACGGCTTAAGTATTTAGTTTAAAATTAATGTCAACACTTTATAATATCAAGGGGAATCTTATATAAAAAAAAATCGCTTGAATATGAAGTTGTCTACAAAAAAAAAGCATCTACTAATATTACACACCAATATGGGTACTACAACAGTAACTAATTGGTTATCAGAGGGGTTAAAAGAGCATGTTTACAGAGTTAAACCTAAGGGTTTGTTCCATAGCTGGTCGATAACCCCCACAGCCTAGCATGCGGTACCGTCACACGATCATAGTAACCCTTTGCCTAACCTAAAGAACCTGACTGCGTAAAAAATGGGGTCCGTTAGGCCAAGAGATGGCGCCACTTGTATTTGTCTCGTTTATCTTTTTTTTTTAAAGATAACTCTAGCACTAGGGTACAAGGTCGTGGGGGAATTTACAAACATACAAATTACATACACCCAGACTCGGAGCAACAATTTGTGGATCACACAAAATGGTGTGCCGTGTGGGAATCGCACCCACGACCTCTAGCTTAAAACAGTCACTAAACTAGTTAAACAGCTTATCAGGACTACATGTGAGCTTAGTTTTATTGGCCTGTTTTCATTTAACAGTAAAGTGATGTCTTGCTGCTCATCGTCAATTGGAGTATAACGTGTTCTTAGACTTCGTAGGTAGACAATAGTGGCTGTAAAGGTGGCCAAAAGTAAGAGGAACAAGAAAAGCTTCTCACGGAATCTCGAACCACTTAATTTCTATGATGTTCCGAGATTCCATTTCCGTGAGCGATGTCTATGTGCATTGCTCTAGCCAGCATTGTGTGAAGCTTTCAATCTGTACTCGTTTTGTAGAACGAAAATAATTTGGCGAGCTTCCACTACTGGCATCTGTGTCCACGACTCATAGAATTGATTATAATAAAGGTTTTATTGTACACTTATTTTAATGTTATAAGAAACGTCTATTGCGGTAGTGGCGCCAATCTAGTAGACAAAATAAATAGGGTAAATTATTGGACCGGTCTCATTTAGATATCGATATAGTGACACGCAGTCAGGTACAATTATCACTACCGAGGGTTTTAGTAGTCAAAGAATCGTAGAAGTGTGCTCCATGCACGACTCCTTAGAATAGAAGTGTGATCAAATAAATTAATTTTCGCATAGCATGAAAGGATAAAGGCACAGTACTTTCCAGTGTTCCTAGTCAGTACACCTAGGTAGGAACATGAGCTGAGAGCATATTTAAGGAATGAGGTTGTGTTTGGACTTCATCTACCGTCCCTTTTTGTCTTATTATTTGTCGTTGAAGAGAAAAAGAGAAAATGATGTATGATGAGTTCAATAAATGAGCGTGAGGACGCTATGTAGATTCAGGTAGATTTACTTATGGTAGTGGTACAAGGCAAACTGCATGACTTATATCGAAAGTGAATAACTTGGGAGAAAAAGGACACATATTGGCTTTGGACACTTCACCGTCACGCAAATATCATGATACACGAACTACATACTGCACTGGACAGAAATATATGTCAGAATTTTTTATATCGTAGTTATTAAAATATATTTCTACACATTCACTTAATAATAACGTAGGCCTAATTTTATATTCCGAAACAAATGCACAAGAATTAAGTTATTTTTTTCACTTTTAAGTTAAATTAGTATATTTATTTTTAATTATTTAGGGTTTTAGCAACACACAGAGTTGTCATTTATAAATGCATGAAAATTATTTTAATTTGTGATCCATATTCATGGTTACTTTAGCAACTTTTAGGGAAAATATTTGGTTTTTATGTTACATACAAGTATTTAAAAATGCACTTACAATAAAGCTGGTAGAAATAATCATTTATTTATTTTCATATGGTAACAATTGAAGTCTTTTTCATGTTGGCAACTCAATTATTATAAATGATGACATATTATGTACAAAATATTGAATGTAAATATTTTTCTTGTTACGCTGCACTTGCATGGAAAATAACAGGGAATGTCTTTATATATTATTATTATTATATATCACGCTATTTGTATTAAGTTTTATCAATTTAATGTTGTATTTATAAGTTTGGTGTGCAGAATATTATTGATTGCTTTTGAATGCACGATATATATTTACGTACGTATCGATCAGAAAATAAGACATCGGAAATCGTTTTAAAAATCGTGAAAATATTTATGGGAAATGTGCATAGTTAAGTTGGCTTAGATACATTAGAGGGGTGGATGACCAAATGGTCATTTAATCATACGCAATACGCTACAGCTATACAGGCTGTACTTTTAATTCAGTCGATAAACTATAAGGAGTATATCGTGTATTCAACGTAATAAAAAATATATATTTTTAACAATTTTGATTCACAATTTTGTTTTTTATACTGCATGCTCACCGGTTTAAATCGCTAATTTGATTATTAATAGATTTGTTTAGGTATTATGCGCTTGACAAAGATAATAAAACATTAATATTCTCAGGTCATTTGTTAATTTTAACGCCCTCAATGTTTTTTTTTTATTTTTATCGATAGACCATAAAATCTGTTATTTTTAAAAAATATATATTTGCTCCAGCTTTTAATCGGCAATTGTTTTAATTGTAAATATTTTAAGGTAAACCTTTTACCTTTTTATTGCCCATCGTTTCAACCTTAAAATATTAAAGCGATTAAGACTTATAGTTTATATAATTTTATAATCTGTTGAACTTCTAAAGTTAAAATAAAAATCGTCATGACAGTGTCTTATTATTCTGATCAAAGCACTTTAGTTTAAATTCAGGATCCTTTAGGATCTACCATTTACCACGAATTCGTGCATACATAGATTAGTTTAAAATTTTATAACATTTTTATTCACTAAAAATATAGAATACCTTCATACCAATACCACTACTTATGTAGTATTATCATTAGGTATAACTATTAGTCTGTACATCTCGCAGATATAATAGGAATGCCAGTTAACTTGAATGGTGGTGTCTGTAGTATGTTTACAGTTCCTGACGGCAAAAACATTTGCCTATTTTTTCCGTCGACTCCATTTACGGCCGGTTTCAATAATCTAACTATCGATGGATTTGACTACTAGAGGTACATATTTGACATATGCTCCATACATAATATGTCAAAATTCTACCTCTAGTAGCCAAATCCACTGATAGGTAGATTATTGAGACCGGCCGTTAATCAATCAAGTTACATGGCAGAACGCTCAAGATTCCTTAGCATGTGTCTTATACCCAACAGATTACGTAGCACCATATTACCCCGTATTCTAGGCTCAGGACATAACCCTAAAAATGACAAACATACTAATTATATTCTCAATTTTATAGGAGGCTGTAATCAACGAACTAAAAACGAAGTCGCAGGCCGTAGGCGAAAAGAAACTGCTTCACCAAGACGAAGTATACAATGGCGCCTTGGAGGATATTTTACACGGGCTTAGAAGCGAGCCCTATCGCCGAGCAGACGCCGTTCGCCGCTCACATAGACGTCGCATCAACTCACACCGACTTTCCAAAGGACTTGAAGAACTGGATGTATGATACGAGCTAGAATCCAGTGAAGCACTGGACTCGCATGTACAAAACGCCGTCAAATCAATCAACGCACGCTGCAACACAGATCTTAACGTTAAAAAGAAACGCCGCAAGGATCTCGAAATGGTACCCATGAATAAGCCTATTGCTATTTATAATATTGAAGATAATGTCACTGATTTTAGAGATCCGGTTTCTGAGGGTAGTAGTAGAAAGAAGTCGACATATAGAGTAGCGCCTGCCGACTGTGAGGTAGAAGAGCGCTGCGAGCTCATAAAGTCTACTTACGAAGTAATATCGAAGTATACTAGAGCTATGTTCGACAAACAAAACGAAACCGTCGTATAAACGATGTGCCTATTTATTGCGTATATTGCACTCATTGTAAAGTTTTAATAATGTACTCGATTTTATCGGCTTAGTGTGGTATTGGCCTAAAAGGTGTGTAAACTTAAACGTCCTGACCAGAAACTAATATTTAAAATTTCGGAAACCGTTGGAAATGTTGCCAGGTATTAAATAGTATTGCCATTGAAAAATATTTTTCTCAAAATTCGGGTGCATTATATGTGAAGATTTAATAAATTTGATACGCCTACAATTCATTCCATTCCACGCGCAACAGCGATAACCAGTATTTTGCTACGATACCGTATACACGTGTTTTTTTATTTTCTATACAAAAGCTTAGCTTTTAGTATTTTTACATGCCCATAGCAACAAAAATTACTAACCACGAAAAAACGAATAAAATTAAGCACGGTTGAATCGACACGTGTTCGAATCTCAAGCACAAATTAAAATAAGGCTGGTTATACATAACGAAGACATTATAATAAAACTAAAACCCACATAGACAATAGTTTACAACGCTATGGGCATATAGTCCCGCTAGAGCAAAATATGGCCTTTAAAAATAGACGCACAGGATTTCTACGCGATTTTTTTGTATAAAAATAATAATAGGTATTATTAATAACAGTGTCCTTATATTATGTACACGTATACACTATTACGAACCAATAAACAATTTTTAGTAATATTTAATATTATAGTATGAAACATACGCATTTATGGTATAGCATTTTTACGTACTTGTGATAGTTCAAATCTTTTTACAAGACTGGTGCGACATCTATGGACAATTTAGTATTATTTAATTAGCAATCAATAAATTATATACCACCATGTAATAATGATAGGTTATATCGTTAATTTAACATAAACTTATTTATAGTTTGCTGGGCCAAAGTTGTCCACACTTCTCTGATTTACAGTAGGCCGAATGAATATGATTCCTTAGTCTTTTACATTGTCGTATACCTGAACTGCGCTATCCCTTTTTTTTTCCCTCTTCCCTCCAATATTATTCGGTAGAGATTATGGCTCGCACATTATGTGCATACGCCAGTTTCAAGTATAATTTCTTTCTCGTTTTCTTCTTTCAATCACAAGTCTCGTTCTTGACCAGTTATGACGTATTTCAAGTATATTTTACACTTTAAACGCGGAGCTGTAAAAATAGCGACATGTCAGTTTGCCGCCATTTTTACAACTCCCGCGCTATCCCTTTCAATTAAAAAGTAAATATTGACTGCAAAGTGTTAAAGAGAAAAAAACTCGTGCAGGTATTGTCCACAAAGTAGCGTTGTCTCTTTCTAGAGAATGGTATTTATGGCGCAGGCCTGGTCTCTACGTCAATGGTCTTTTAGTATCTATTATTTATATTTTTTTTTTGCCGCTAGATGTCGCATCAGTACATATTATTCGTACCTAATCTATAAATATTGAATTTAAATAATTTGCTGAAATATTCAGTGTCCCCCTATATGTATTCTGATATTAGTACGAACATGACACTATATAGTTAGTAATAATTTATACAATTCTATTCCAATTAGGTTAAGTTTGTACACATACAGTTTTTCGATCTGGTTATTACTCGATTATTTTGAATGTGTTTTATGTGTTAAATGCGCATACCTTGTAGAATAATTATTTCTAGATGACAGTGATATATTGATCTTTGGGATAATTAGATTTTCAACATAATTAATATGAATTTCTACTTTCTAAATAGTAGCGAGAATAGTATAAGATAGTGAAACTGTGAAAATGTATACGCATATACATTTAATACATTCATAATTTTCTAAATTGATATTGTAAATATTCGTTTTTAATATTTTTTAGCCTGTGAAAGTTCCAATTTCAGTTTGATAAATAATCGCATAAAATAAATAATGTAAATATTGTATTTTTTATATTATTATGTATTTACTCAAGGTACTTGAGAATATAAGCGAGCAATATCATTTTTAGGGTATATATTTGATATGGTCCCTGGAATCGGTACTTTTACACATAAGTTTAATAATTTAATTGATCCAGTGAATTATTTAATATATAGATGCTTGAGCACTTTGAATGTTTACTTATTAAAATCATACAATACATATTTACGATTATTATTAAAAGAAAAATGAAATTATAATTTTGCTTGTTATACCAAATAGTGAATAATAAACACTGATTATTAATATTTTTCTTTTATTTTCATTTGCATGTTTTGTTTGATTTTATTAACTAGATATTTGAACTTACAATAGTAAATAGTGGTGCTTGTTCGCACATTAGCTTTTTAATTATTCATTTTCGCTAAGTCATGACAAAATGATTATATTATTATTGGGTTTAGTTCCGGAGTTGTAAAAATATATTACAGGGTTATGTTAAATAACATGTGAACTCGCACAAATGTGTGGAAATGGTTTATTTTTGATCTCGTTTTAAAACATCTGATTCAATGTAATATGAACTTTATTCCATACGTGTAAGGTACAAATTGGATCGACAACGCATGCGATTTTTATTTTTGTTTAATTTTGAATTTGTTATTATTATTTATTTTCATATAATACATGTCTGTCTTGTATGTCAGAGCAAGCATTGTTTGAGAAAATCGCCTTAAGGCTTAAAAAAAAACGTTGAAAAATTAGCATGTCAGTAAAACGAGCTCATAAATGAACCATATTTTTAACATTGAATCTTATTATTGATATGTTATATAATTATTGTCGATAGGGTTTCTCAAGTTATATATTTTGAATATTATAAGCTGCCAAATACAGATTATTGTATAGTCAAGCAGAAACCGATAGAAAACATGATTTTTTAGCTAAGTTTAATGCAATATTACTAAAAAAGTATCAGTATGTTGAGTTATATGAAATCTCTTTTTCTAAATATCGATCTCATAACCAAGTTCAGAAGTTTGAATTTCCATTAGCACAGTGTGAAATGCGCTGCGCTCCTGCGCCTTCCCGTTAGTGGAAATCGTACATTATGGGCATTATTATCTATAAGAAAATACCCTGAATTTGATGATATTTTTTTCTTTAGATAATTTTTTTTAGGCTTTTACATTTTTGTAAAGTAATGATTTTTTTCCAATGAAATATTACGAATGTATGATTCAACCATAATTGTATTTTATTAACAAATTTATAATATTTTTATAACTAAATATGATTTATTGCAATACCTTAGAATTGGGTAGTTTGCTACAATAAAAGTAAATTATTTTATAATAATCAGATAATAGAAGATCTTAAAATGCACTGAAAATAACTGTTGAAAATAATTTAAGAGCATGAACACGAATACTAAAAGCAATAATTTGACGATAGGAACTTATGACGTCATAGGTTGTTATTTCATAAATTATTTCTACTTCAACTTTATTTCTATGGCTTTTGCGGTTTTCCCACAATAGTAGAATACAAAAGGTAATTTTTTTATGTTTATTTTTTGCCAATCTAGTCTACTTAAAGGCTAATTTCTGCCAGTGTTAAGTATTCAATGCAACAACACACTTCATCTGCATGTACAAAGTATTTTTACATGATAAACGTGGAGCTGTTAACATAACGACAGGTTAGTCTGTCGCCATTTTTACATCTTCCATACATTTCTATATGCTTGACGTTATATAGAGACATAAAAAGAGACTAATTTGACTTGACAGTCAACATCCCTATTGTACTAATGGCTACCAAATAACTGATATTCAATTATCGTTGATTGGTTGCCTTAGGGCTTATTTATTAAACATGTCTACTTATATATTTATTTTAAATTAATATATAATAATCTGTATTGGGAGGATATTAAATATTTAAGTTTAGTAGAAATTTATAGAACCGTTTTGTGTATAGTTATGATATGTGAAGTGTTTGTATCGATTCTGAAGTTTTGTTAGTACCGCATGTACGCTAGCATTAGATACAGTATTCAGATACAATAATAAAACATACATCTAAACTAACAGTCATTTTATTTATGTTACTCAAAGACAATTAGGAGAATTGGCGCGTCTCTGTGGCGCGGTGGGAGCATGTCCGACTGCTACGAAGAGGTCGTGGGTTCGATTCCCACACAGGATACCACTTTGTGTGATCCACAAATTGTTGTTCCGAGTCTGGGTGTACTTTTGTGTCCGTGACTTGTATGTTTGTAAAGTCCCCCGCGACACAGGGCTTGTACCCTAATGCGATGCCTAAATACATAGCCTTCCCCGATAAATAAGCTATCCAACAGAGAAAGAATTTTTCAATTCGGATCTGTAGTTCCTGAGATTACCGCGTTGAAACAAACCATACAAACTCTTCAGCTTTATAATATTAGTACCAGCAAGAGCGACCATCCGGTGTTCTAGTGTTAAGGCCGTACCCTGACCAAATAACCTTGAGCATTCGTTCCTTCTTCGCCGCACCGTAGCGAATGCGCTGTTTTTAAAATAAAATAAAATATTGGTCGTTTGAAAAAAATGTTTCTAGCATAATGTTTTTTATTAAATTACCTATCCATTAGCGTAAGTAGCAAATAAAAGAAAAGATAAAATGCATCTCCTCGTCTTTACGAAGACGAGGAGATGCATTTTATCTTTTCTTTTTTCTGTGTTATTTCTCATTTCTGTGGTTTCGTTGTGAGGAGATTAAATAAACATTATACTCCTTTAACAAAAACCAAATCTACCATTTTGGAGTCAAAATTATGTTGAAATTTAATGAATTTTTAGTAGTTGATATTTCTTTTTGAATAAAGAGCAGATAGCTCCACAAAAGTGCACAAAAAACGGCTAACGCTGGGTTTTGCACGGGGAAGCGCCTTAATCAAATACACTACCCCTCCCACGAGCGACTGACACTTGGCTGGTGTTCCAGTATCGGTTAAATTATACTTTTTATAATCAATGCCTGTGATTACTACAAAAAGTAACCGTAATTAGTAGTTGTTAGATTACTTTTTGCTCAACTCTGATTTTGTAAATGTTAGGTAATAGTATCTTCGCTTTGAATTTGCTGAGTGAGCCTATCTCAGGATAACGAGCCTGGATAATATTGTACTAATAGATGACAGGTGATTGTCTATCCAAATTAGATTTAGAAACGGGTGTATGAAATCACACTAATATTATAAAGGTGAAAGTTTGTGAATATGTTAGTGTGTATGTTTGTTACTTCTTCACGGCTAAACGGCTGGAGCGATTTTAATAAAAGTTGGTATGTAGTTAGCTGACACCCTGGATTAACACATAGGCTAATAAACCGCGGGTAACACCGCGGGGTACAGCTAGTATATAAATATTTTAAATTTTCGAATGTCAAATGTCAGGCCAAGCATTGTTAATAAAATAGCCTTGGGGAGTTGTAAAAATGGCGGTAAACTAACCGGCCATTATTTTTACAGCTCCGAGTTTAACTTGTAAAAAATGATTTGAATACGTGATAATTGACTTAGAACGAGACTATATGCATATAATAAGTGCATAAATACTTGACACTGGCAGAAATTAGCCGTTAAAACGGCTAGATTGCCATAAACTCAACGAAGTAGAAGAAGAAAATCGCCTTGAACTGTTGAAAAAATAGCATGTCAGTAAAACGAGCTAATAAATGAACCGTATTTTAACATTGAATCTTATTATTGATGTGTTATATAATTATTGTCGATAGGGCATTATACAAGAGTAATTTGGTAGGTAGGGATCTACTTTTGTAAAGCCAGTAGTTTCTTCTTAAAAACCCAAGTATCTGCTAAGTTGACCTAGCCCGAAATAAACGCATTTCCATTTCATTTCATAAAAACCTTTATTAACGTCTAGGGTTACTTTACACCAGTCTAAGATTTCTCTAAGATCGTCATGGATTAGCTTAGCATCGAAAAGTGCATTGAGTGTACGATATATTTTTAGTTCATCTGCGATATTTTGCAGTGTATAATGCGAGAGGTAATGTCAATAATAAACATGAGAAAAGGAACTGGTCCTAATATGTGCCTTGAGGCACTCCATAATCTGAATAATTTACCTGCGACTCATACACAACTACACTTTGTGTTCTCTTTTGGAGAAAGGTACGACTCAAACCAGCACAGCAATGACCTACCTACACCATGAGTATGTAGTTTGAGCACTATGTTTACGATAACGTCTCGAATTCACATAACAAGCTAAGAAAAGGAAACAAATAATTAGAAAGTTGAAAGTTGTGGTCCCAATCATATATTAGAATAAATGGTAAAAATACATCATATTAAAATGAGCATGGTTTGATTACTTCTATGAGGAAAACATGCCTGTTTTCGGCATTTATAAATATCTAACATTTGTCTAGTGTACTTTGTGTCCGTGACTTGTATGTTTGTAAAGTCCCCCGCGACATTACAAACATTAGACAAGCTTAAACCCTACTGCGGGAGTAGTCTTTTTTCAAAAGACAAAAGAATAATAATAATAATTCTTTATCGACATAAAATAATGTACATTATGATTCTTTGACTCCTGCACTAGTAAAAACTGTGTTGTTCATTTGCAGAGCAGGAACATTTTATTTCTAAGTAAGTAGTACCTAACTAAAAATAAAAAAAATAGGCAAGAGAGCAAGGGCGAGTATGTGTGTTTGTTCATGCGTGTTTGCTGTTATACGTTAATGCATCAAGTAACAACAGTTAATAAATGTTCTACGTCATCATAGTCCAATGAGCTATTCAAGTGATTATAGATTTTTTAATAGTATTTTTATTTCGTTTTATATGTTTGTTCAATACTTTGTTACACTAATTGTAAATTTATGGAGAAAGAAAGTTAAAACGGTTTTGCCCGAAAGTATTTTTCATCCGAGGCACCGAACAGCACGCAACATCTTTTTTAGATGTCACAGGTAAATTTGGTACATAATTTTTGTGGTAACGTTTTAACATTTCACAGATATAAATATTTTTTACAGATAGAACACCAGCCATCTTGTAGACAGAAGTATTGGGATGCCTAAATGGTAAATTCAACAATACTTTTAAAATGGCTCTACCAGCTCTTTCGCAGCTATGAGTATGGTTTTATTCGCACCACCCCATGCACAGATACAGTACCTACCTAATTATGCATTCAGAGGGCTTGGTAAGTTGCTATTAAAAGTTTCGAATCACCAATAATACGCAATTTTTTAAAGACGTATAACAGCAAATATCATATCTATGTGAGCATTTCAGGTAAGTACTTTAGGGACATTACTCTGGATAAGGACTACGTCATATTTTAGACCACCTATTAATGTAGGTCCCCATATTTACAACAAACCGTGCGTTTACCGTGCATCTTACAAAATCGATGATGATATGGGCGGGTGACTAAAACAAAAATAAATTAGTCAACATCAAAAACTTAAAAACAGTCAGGCAATAACATACTTTAATATTGATTTTACTTGATGAAAAATATTCTATCCCGCCGCATAATGTCACGTTCGCTAAAGTCACTTTCGCACAAATGTACTTTGGCAAAATGTCCCGTTCGCAGAGTAAATTAAACAAACATTTTATTATTATTATAGTAGCAAATTATTATATTTTTAAAATAGCTGTTGCTAATAACTAAAACAACATGAAATAAACACAATATGACAACACAATATGTGTGTAAAATGGACGTATGTAACAATTTTGGGCCTATATCCTATAGGCTAGTCGTCGGCGCTGACTAACTGCGGCTGTATGTAATTAAATGTAACGTGCCGCTGCTTCAGCGCCGACGATCAGCGTGAGAAGAAAACTAACCTTATATACAGGGCGATTTATAATATACCTACTAATAACCATCCACTAGCGAGGTCTTTAAACTACACTATATAAAGGCCTATTTAACTAACCTAGATCGACTAATTAAGGGTTTCTAAATCCAAAACTTTGATTTGTTTTATCGTGTCTGTTTGTTTGTTCGGGGTTGGCGCAAAAACGACTGAACAAATTCTAATGAAATTATGGGAGTATAATCTCATATGCCTGGATTAAACCATAGGCTATATATCATCACGCTACTGTCCTTAGGACTTGAGCAATAACGTACCTACTCAACGTAACACAGGTCTTAAAACCTAGTGTGAGAGTTTTCTTTAAAAAAAAGATACTGAAATAAAAGATTTGATAATGTCTTAATGTTGTATTTCATACAAATTTCTACGGTTCGTTATTTAACGTGTTATACAATTTTTATGTCTGACACGCAGTCACATATAATAAGTATATATATTCATTGACTCATTTAATATGTAGCTATTCATTGAACATTCTTAATCGAGTCCTCCTCTTTAGCAATTTTTATAACAGCATCAACAATAGTTTGGATTTCTGCCATGGCACCTACACCGACACTACCGCACATCAATTTCTTGCTAACGGGTGGTATTTCTTTAAAGCCCCATTCTTTTAACACGGATATGTGGTATGCGGTGATGGGATGTTTCCACATGTTGGTGCCCATTGAGGGACAGAACAGAACTGGCTTGTGACGTTTCCATGATCTGACTACTGTTGTTAAAAGATTGTCGCACAAACCCTGCAACAATGGATAACTGCGGATAGAATTCAGTTTTTTTAAAATTACAGTGTCCAACTTGGTATTGCACATGAAGATACTGTGCTTATCTAAAATAAATTCACGCTATGAAAACCTACTTGAAATCAACTTGCTCTTGAGATAAATAGACATTGTCAAATACAATGATAGTTTATTCATCCCTCTCGTCTAGGCTGATGTTCAGCTTTCGAAGAATTAAATGAGTGAATCTTTCAAAGCAAATCAAGTTCTTATTTGGTACCAACGTGGATTCCACAATAGTTGACTGGATTACTCTAATAAACAGATGCAATTGACCAACATTGTTTGACATTACGTCGTCATGACAAAAAGTGCGACAAACCTAATTAGTATTTACCTTGAAGAAATTTTCGTAATAACATCCAACCGGGAATGATAATAAAATTCAGTAACAAGAAACTGGCTCAATACCAATGTTAAGGTCAATGAATCAATAGGCTCTTTATCAGAGATTGATTGATCTACCATATTAGGATTGAGATTAGGGCTTAGGATGCGAGAACTGAGAGGGAATCAAGTGGCTCTAAGACGCGCTATTTCACGACTTGTTTTCTTTAGAAATGTTTATGATTGCCTCTACAATTGTTTTTATTTCAGCCATCCCACCAACTCCAATAGTGCCGCACGTTAATTTCTTATAAACTGGTGGAATTTCGACAAATCCCCATTCTTTTAAAATGTTTCTTTGCATGTCTGTGACGGGGTGAATCCACATCACCGGATTCATTGCGGGACAGTAAAGTATTGGCTTATTAAGTCTCCAGGCCCTGATCAATGTAGTTAGAAGGTTGTCGCATAGACCCTGCAACAATGGATATTATTGGCATAGAAAGAGGATGATGATGGAGACAAAACGTAGATGACGAGACGAGATTAAATTGGAACTTATTCTTCAAAAATGGGTATTTAGATGTTTAGAGGAAAGAAATATTTGGTAGATAAAAAGCTATCATTACAACTAAAAACGCTGCCACGCTTGTGCTTTCATTGGCATTTTTTTTAAAATTAGGACAACAAGGAATATGGTGTTATTTTGATTCAATGATATATTAAATTATCCAGGGGGGGTGGGATCCGTGCGTGCGACTCATACGTTAGATCCACCATGTCATTTGAACAAAAACCCAGAAGGAAATCCTGGATTCGCCCATGGATATATCCATTAGTAGACTGGTGGCTCTTTTGTAGTTCTATTATAGTGTTCTTTGGTCGCAACTGAATTTCCTGACAATAAATCTAACTACCAAAGAGGTACCTAACTGCGCCTGTAAAATAGGGATATTCTAACGCTAAATTGACACATACTTGTGTGATTTTGGCCATGGTATTAGCATCTAGAGGCGCTATGACCATCATGTGAGCCCGTTCTGCGAGGTCTATGTGGAGGACCGGGTCACCTTTCCGCTGCCAAATTTGCAAACCCAAGTTATCGTCATACAACGTCACTTCTTTAGGTAAGGTTTCCTCATTGAAAAAACGCTTGGCAGCTCTCGTAGCTATGAGGTATATCTGCAATTCGGTACAACCTGTTTTTAAAAAGTCTTTGAATTGCATGTAAACAGACAATGGTCAGAGGTTACTGAAGGGACGGCCCATTTCCACAATAATTGAACTGAGGGCGAGCCCACATTGAGCAGGTAGGATTCCTAAGCAGGTATCTACCTAATTGAAAAGTTCAGAAATGATAAAATAATGAGTAGACTTCCAAACGCCTTTTTTTAAACCAAAAACTGCTTTGATCTAAATTCTAATTGAATGTATTTTTTCTCATTTTTTTATTATGCAATTCACCTGCAAACCTTAAATTGACGACACGTTTCACTGGTCGGTACGTCCAATAAAGATTTTGTCAATAGCGGTACTTTCATTGCAGCCACGCTTCCTGTAACCCCTAATATTATATTGCATAATGATAAATTCATAATACAAATTTAAAACATCAAAATTAATTAAAATCGTAGAGATCAAAATGCAAGCAATAGATTGACATGAATTTGACGTAGTTTCACAGAGTAACCTGCTTCTCCTATTATTTTGTTAGATATATATTTATGGTAGATAATCTATACTTAATAATAAAAAGCTGAAGAGTTTGTTTCATGTAGATATATCTATCTCTATGGTTTGATTGTTTAAACGCGATAATCTCAGGAACTACCTACTAGTTCGAATTGAAAAATACAACACAGAAAAAAAAAGGTTCATGAAACGATTTTTTTTTTTGGAAATTTCTAAACTTCCTTAATATTCTATATTCTTAATATTCAATTTCATTAAATACTTCATACATAGCAGAACGTTAGAAGTTTTTTAAGAAAATTGAACTGCCTTCAAACGTATAATAAGGGAAAAAAATATCAACCACATTACCGAATGCAAATATCGCTGATTCACTTCGATGTTTTAGTCTATATCTCTGGTGTTTTTTAAGCTAGGACACCGTTTTATACACTATACCTTCCCAAATAAATATGCAGTATAATAGCGAAAACCCCATCTAAATCGGATCACTAGCTTTCGAGAAAATCCCAAATATAAAAATAGCAGTTAAAAATAGCTTTGACGATATAGGTACGTAGTAATAGTTATTATTCTTTGATTTAAGTGAGGTAGGTAAGCGTTAATTCGGAACGCAACTGGCGCGCGGTCCTACCTACTAGAATTAATTCACGTACTAGTAGGTCGGGGAATCCCGTTATCCCGTGGCATAATGTATAATAGTTTCAAAATGCTTGATCTGTAATTGCAATTTGTGATTTTTGCGACTGTGAATTCAATTTAATAGGTTTTACTGTCCTCCGTTTTTCAAAACTTACGAATTTGGATAAAAGTGCTAGAAATTTTTTTAAAGTTTAAAATTCTTCACGCAACTCGCGGGCGGTAGGTACCTGCATGAAATAAAAAAAAATACGAGTAGGTACTACTATTACTTACATTGGGTGAACTCCACGGAACAGAAAAAACAGGTGGAAGTGCTATGCAACAAAATTACTACCTATAGGAACCGTTGTCGCCAAACTCATACATATAAACCGATATTCATATAATTGGTGAACTCCGATTCGTAGTTGTGTTGTACTTAAGTCAAGAAAAGTTTTTGTAATTGCGATTTGTGAGTTTTTTTCCGACTGTGAATTTAATCTAAAAATTGACGAACTTTGAAAATGATTTTTATATAAGTACTGCCTTGAGAAAATCGGCGAGACGAAGAACGAGTGTACCTAATTTAAAACTAAAGTTATTATCAAGTAGGTAAGTTAGTTTGAAAGGTAATTGATTGCGAGATTTTATTTTATGTCATTCATTTATTTTATTTTATTTAATATTATAAACTCGACGATTTTTTTCTTGTGTGTCAAATTATCACTATTTCTTTCGTATCGTTTTTCATTCACACCATTTCTTTATTTAAGAAACAAAATGTCGGAGGAACCCGTAAAAAATAACAACCTAAGTGGTTCGGTAAAAAGCGGCCAGAGCAACAAAACAAGCGTGATGAAGACACAAAACCTTTTCCAATTGGAATTTGGTCACCAATCAACGAAAAATCAACCATCTCCAAGTACGTCAACTAGGCACACAACGAGCGATAGCGGCGGACCCAGTGGCAGTGGGAAATCCTAGTGAGTGTTCTGAAGCGTTCTACAAGCGGCGGTAGCCTAATGGCTAAGGCATCGGTCTCGCAATCGTGAAGTCGTGGGTTCGAATCCTTACCGTTAAATTACCGACGTGAACCCATTCCTAACACAAGCCATAGAGCTTAGCTGGAGGGGTTAGCAGGATTGCTAGTAATGTGGGACCACAATCCCACATCTAAAATAGTAATCTTATCTAAAAATTACTATACCAAAACGTAGTCTACCTAGGAGTAGACTACCAGAATGACATTGATATGAAGATCCATCTAATTAGACAAAGAAAATGGAATATAATACAAGAAATTCGGTACATGAAAGAACTGCGGCTGGGGCGACGTGCCTCGCCTGGATCCGCCTACGGCTTTGATAGTTTTCCTTTTAATTTACTACCCTGATTTTTTCACATCTCCAAAAACACCCATTTAGCAGGCAGAGGGGGAGAAAAGAAAAAAATCCAAAGCTTAATATTTTACAAGCGGATCCTTAAATCGAAAAAGAGACAGGCAGAAGGACAGACAGACGGACGGACATAGCGAAGCTATAAGGGTTCCGTTTTGCCATTGGCAACGGATTTTCGGTTCCGTAGCCTAAATGGCAAAGACGGAATCATTATAGTTTCGTCATGTCCGTTTGTCTGTCCGTCCGTACGTCACAGGCATTTTAGTCAAATACTACTAAATTAATATTGGTGAAATTTAGTGAAAAGGTGTATCAAACTAAGTAGCGGCTGCTACAAGAGCCGCTACTTAGTTTGATAGCTAAATAAAATAATAAATAAAATAAAAAGCTTTTTATTTCTTGCATATTATATCTCTGAAAAACAATTTAAGGTTTTTAATAAACTTTTTTGAATGAGTGGATATTTTTGGAAATAATCGCTCTGAAATTTGCATTAATTGTGTCCTCCACTCCTCCGTTTAAGTTTTGAACCATGTGACCAAAAATATGAAAAAAATCACAATGGTTGCGCTTAATAAATACTTTAAACGTAAATTATTTTCGACATGATCGGATATACCGTCATTGACTTATTGCCGAAAAACTGCGTTTCTCAACAAAAGGGCGTAAGTGCCATGAATATACGCTATTCTGCTGATGGAAATATTCAAGGCTGCGAAACCCTACACTGTGTATGGTCCGACATGCTCCTGTCCGGTTGTTTTTTATCTTACTAAAATCCTAAAGTTTGTTAGAATGGATACTACTAAACGGATTTTGAAGAAGCTTTACAATATGTACTGTTTAAAAGTCAGAATAGCACAGACTATAAAAACAAACATAACTCTTCCACTCAGCGCATAACATACCAAGGCGTACCGCAAGGAAGTGTATTAGGACCTCTTATATTCATCTTATATATTAATGATCTGCCTAGTGCAATTAACAACCCCATCACTCCAAGTGTCTTTTTAAAAAAAACTAATAGGAGTCGCTTTAGGGCCTAGTTGACAATCAGCGTCAGGCGTCAGCCTGGCATATGCTGAACTAGGTCCTATTTTCGACATAATAGTCTATGTATATTTTCATTTTATTTTTCATATTGTTAATATGTTGTCATTTTATGATGTACGTTCTGTTTTTTGTATAAATGAGTAAAACGGTAAATATGTCGAAATAAATTATTTTATATTCTTATTCTCATTTCATTGCCCTGTTTGCACTTACTGTAAAATGTCAAAATCGGCTGATGAAGGCAGCTGATATTAATGATTCACTAGCCTGTTATGATCTGGCTAGAGATAAATAATTTTAAGACTAACTTAACAAAGACTACATTTATGATTTTTTTATCAACGCACCTCCAGCTCAGTGCATCATAAAAAGTTCTTAGGAATCAATATTAATAATAATAATAATATATATTTATTTAAGGTCCCAATTACATAGCAAGTCATACCTATGATAACCTCACTAGGCGGAGCCTGTGTCGAGGTAATCATGTTTACAATTGGCTAAGCTAAGGACTATTTTTCTTTAACATTAAATTATTTGTTATATAAAAGAAGAACAATATTAGATATTAAATAAATCAAAAGATAATGTTTAAATTAAAATTTAAAACAATATTGGTAGTAAATTATCCTGGAAACCACATATTCAACAGCTATGTAAAAATGGCACTACATGAACTGGCCCAAATAATCAACACTAATACCATTTTGACGGCATACCATGATCTTCTAGGGTCAGTCATCAGATACGACATATATTTTGGGGAAATTCAAGAAATAGGGATATCATCTTAAAAACTCATAACGCTGTATCCGAGCGATATTCTTGTATGCATGAAACTAAATTTGCACACCCATATTAGTATAACTCAGAGAATCTATTAATAAATGTATGTGCCTTGCCATGTTCTTATACCTGCGTTATGCAAATAAATGAATCAGAATCTGAAGCCCCGGGGACAAAAAGCAAAAAATAAAAAACCGTCATCGTCGTAAATAACAGTGATTTTATTCTAATTATAGTTTAAACAGGGTGCTGATAAAGTCAGTCGAATCCTTGCTTGGGGGTGATCAGACACAGAGAGAGAAATTAAAAAAAAAAAAATTAAAGGATGCATTTAGCAGGATCGAAAACTTTCATAAAAGACATTTATCTCCAACCCATATCAATACCAGTAAACTGTGGTGAAGCGATTAATCTGCTTCGGTAGTGCGGTGGCAGTATGTAGATGTTGACTACATTTTGAGTATATTTTATGAAAAAAAAAATAAGGTACTTAATTTGTTTTTCAAAAATGTCGTTGTAGTATTATGGTCTGATCAACCCCCTGCAAGGTTTCGACTGACTAAAAAGGCACCCTGTATGTGCCCACAGTGCCTTATTTAGCACCTCCAATCTTAATCTTATGAGAATATTGTTTTCACAAAGTCTTTTCATATTAGATTCTACTTATTATATGAGTTGTCTTTTTTAAGGCATTATTAGAAGTTAATTAGTTTTTAAATAACATAAAATTATAAAAACCTATTGTTTATTAGATACTCTTGACAAAGGAATATTACAATTGGATAAATACTTTTTAATTATAATTTATAATACCATTAAAAATATAATAAATAATTTGTTCATGTTTTTGTAATAAATTGCCTATATGTATTTAATTTTAAAAATACTTGCGTTAAGCCAGCGTCATATTGTCAAATATAACAAAAAATAATACCTAGTTATAACAATAAATAAATAAAAATTGATTAAACCAACATTGCTGTATGTACAAAAAATGTTTTTGAAACTTTAAAATTTCAAAATATATTTAATTTATTTTCGATACGTTTATGTGGCTGTGATTCCCATAACACCCTTTGTAAATAAGTAAATATAAATACATCTAAATGGGACAATTGGGATAAATAACTATGTATAAAAAAAAGTCATATTCATATAATAAAACTTTCAATAACAAGATATAGATAACAATATTTTATTGTGCAAAGACAAATTAAAGCATATCATTTCGATAAGTAAAATTGTTGTAAGCCTATATTTAATTTAAGTTTAACATTAATAGTAGTGTAATAATTTTTTGGTATATAATAGTAATACCATTGAAAAAATAGTAGTGTTATAAGCATCATAAGTGGAACATTTTATTTATTTCCGATTGCATAAATACAGGTAGGGTTAAAAGTTATTACAACTAACTATGTTCAGTGCCGGCCCAGAATTAAAATGTTGGCGCCCTAATATTGGTCAAGTGAGAGTCGCGACGGCTGGGGGAGAGGGGGGGGGGGAGGGTGCAAATCAATTTAGCGCCCCAGAGGGTGCTAGAGCCGGGGGACGCTTTCAACGCCTCCTGACCTATGGCGCCTGGAGCAGCCGCTCTGTTAGCCCTATCTATAGGGCCGGCTTTGTCTGTTATTAGAGAGAGAAAATCCTGTTTTTAAACTTTTTGGGAAAAATTGTAGGGACCTAAAGCCATTTATATGATGCTAATTTAACGCACAATGGCCTAATCAAGCGGCTAAGTGCGACATTGCGGCCCCGTTAGCTTAATGGCTAAGGCATCGGTCTCGCAATCGTGAGGTCGTGGTTTCGAATCCTACCCATTATACTACCAACGTGAACCCACTCCTAACACAAGCCTTTGAGCTTAGCTGGAGGGGTTAACAAGATTGCTAGTAATATAGGACTCAATCCCACATTGCTAGTTATCTTTAAAGAAAAAAAGAAAAAAAAAAAGAACAATGATGCAAATTTCTTGCCTGTTGCATTCAATTAAATAAAGCAATGAAAACTTATTATTATACAAACAACACATTGACATCAAGTAAATGAGCATTTAATTTATAGCATTCAGTTAAAGCTCTTGCATGTGAAGAAAATGATATCATGTAAATGAGTGACTAGCCAGACCTATAAGCATGATTAGTGTAAACCAATCAGATTAATGTTCTGAAAAAAGGTGAACCTATAAATATTTCACCAATAAGTCATGATAAATATCTAATATCATTCAATCTTTCTTACTATACCTATGTTTAGATTTGTTAATTGTAAATATTATTTTGACAAAATTATGGTCAAAATTGACAGAGATTTTTTTTTTTAGTGTTATTCTAAGCATATTGTGTCCTACATTAATGACTTAAAGTTTGTAAGAACTAAACAACTCTATTAAATTTTTCATCTGCAAGTTTGATTATTTCTTCGTAAATAGTTTCAACTTCGGCCATAGCTCCGATTCCGAGATCTCCACACATTAATTTTTTTGCAATCGGTGGTATTTCTTTGTATCCCCATTCTTTCAGTTTGGCAATGTGCTGTGCTGTGACAGGGTGGTCCCACATCCTTGTGTTCATTGCTGGACAAAACACTAATGGTTTGCTGAAGTCCCAAGCTCTAGTTGTACATGTCAGCAGGTTATCACATAAGCCCTGAAACCAATTAGTAGTTTAGTAAGTACATGTAAGGTAAACCAATAAGTGATTTTTATTATTAATTGAAGTACAGCACGTCGTTGGGCGGAGGAATTATATATAATAATGTTTACTGACATTGACCATTGGCAATACAGTGGAATCTGTTTATAATGACATCGAAGAGAATTGACAAACACATTATACTTAGCAATAGCATTCAAAGCATTTAGTAGAAAAGAAACTACTTGTTTTTGTTTGAGATGTAATTTTATTTCATGAATCACTGAATGACCTTCGACTATCAATTACTCGCTACCAAAAAACAGACTCAAAACAAAAACAAGCTACATGCTCTTCATGCGCCGAATGTCGTCGGGCGTCACGTGACCCTCTCGAACACTGCCGGTCACTATAACCGGACATAATTTATTAAAAATGGGGCATAATATGACATGTCATTATAAGCAAAGTTATTTTATCTGACTTTGTTATAAACAATGTTATGTGAAAACCACACTTTGCTGTGTAATTAGTATTACTTCGTATTAAGTCAATATAGGAGTCATAATAAACAGATTCAATTGTACTTAGATATTTTTCTCACCTGTGCCATTTTAGCCAAAGTATTAGCGTCTAAAGGCGCAATAACCATAATGTCAGCTAGTTTTCCCAGCTCGATGTGTAGCACTGGGTCACCTCTTGACTGCCAAGCATCCCACTCTAAGACATCATCGTAAACCTTCACGTCCGATGACAATTCCGACATCTTGAAAAAATGTTTAGCATGTTCCGTAAGAACTAGGTGTATCTGAAATCAAATGGTCGTTAAATACACATTTTCACACATTAGGCATTCATAAAGTTTCCACAACAAATATAAACATAACCTCAAAAATATAATTTCGTTCGTCATTCGGTTCCAATAGCGATTTTATCAGAATTGGTATTTTCATGGCAGCTACGCTGCCTGACGCCGCAATAACTAGTTTACAACTTCGTGGACTCATTTTAAATATTTGTGTATTTCAAATAAACAACTTTTAGAAATGTAGGAACTCTGTGATAGACTTAACCAAACTATAAACAACACTGAATCTGACAAGAACCTGACCTAACACCTGACAGCTGACAGTGACAACAACCTGACACTATTGTTTGACGGTAGTACTGTGCGTTTAAAAAAAAGTTACGGACTTTAATTAATTGATATAAAATAATATGTATTTTATAAATTACATAAAAAAGTTACTAATATTGCCCTTGTTACTTTGGCTATTAAATTAAGCCTAAGTAATAAATATAAAATTAGGATGATTCCCTCCACTTATGGAAATTAAAAGGTTCAAGCTGGTAACATTTGATGTAGATGTCATTGTGTTATCAAAATATTCACAACGAAATTACGTCAGTCGGGCGATTATATTAAGCGGCAGGGGTAGTGCGCGAATTTTTTTCGTAAAACACTTTTATTTACGATTATGGAATTAATAGTATGTTATTGTAGTTATCAGTGTCTGTGTATTAAATGTGAACTTTTGTGAATCGTTTATTTGTATGTGAAAATATGTGAGTGATGTGATAAGTGTTTAAAATTCATTTGTTTACGATGGATGGCAAAGTGAAGTACTACGAGGGTTGCGGACAGGAAGGGCCTATTCGTTGTATATTTTTGTGCGAATTCCATCCGACTGCCGGCCCGAAGATAACATGCCAAGTGCCAGAAAACTATATATCGAAAGATATATTTGATACAGTTAGTCATTATATCATACCGAAAGTACAGCTACAGAGATGCACCTTGACAGTGTAAGTATCGCGTAACTTGGTGTAAGTTTACGAAGTAATAACATAAACATTGAACATTAAGTTTAATATTTATTTACTAAAACTTTGAAAACATTTGGATTAATCTCTAGAAATAAGTTTTCTTATCTTTGGCATGAGTATGATACTGTATAGGTACCTGCAAGTAGGTTTTAGTCATATCTATTGCTCTCAACACTTCACACTTCGATTGTTCTCAACAATCGTTGAGAGCAATCGAAGTGTAGATAGATCGATCTAGACTTCGGGAAGAAATAGAAGAACACATTAGGTACCTACGAAAAAATCTACCTACCTACCTATACCTAGTCTACCCAATCTTGTACCTACCTACCATAACTTAATATTACTATTAACGCAAAACGAGGTAACTTTTGTGATTTGTTTACATTGTACATTTCCCTTCGTATCGAAAGGACCTAAATGCAAATTGTCTCACTAGCACAATGGCCCGAAAGCAAAACGACCAGTTAGCAAAATGACCTAAAAGCAAATCGTCCTATTATCAGATCGCCCTTTTAGCAAAATGTCCCGAATGCCAAATGCCATGAAATCAAAATGACCTAACAGCAAATCGGCATATAAGCAGAACGTCCCATGGTGTACAGACAGTAAATACCTACTATAATTAAAAATTACATTTAGATATTTAATACTCATGACATGGGCAAACCTCTTATAGATATATTATCTGTTACTGGCCACTTAGGAAAAATATAAATATCGTTATTGTCACTTTAATTTCATAATTTCATTTGACGTATAAAATTGGTGTAAAATATTTTATTAAGAATTAAAAATAATATGGATAACGGGTTGGGATCAAGTAGCTTGTCAGCAAAAGACGACAGTAAAATTACCTTTATTAAGTCACAAAAAGGTAAGGATGTACTACTTTATGCCGGCCACCGGTACAATTATAAATATGCTAGTAAAAGCGGCACAAATTGGAGGTGTGCAAACCGAGACTATTGTAGTGCCAGTGTTAGCTTAAATAAGGACCGCTCAGAAGTTTTATCAGGGAAGACGCCGCACACATGTAGAGCAAATTTTACTAAAAACCGAATTGATATGGTTATGGATGTGTGTAAAAAGATGGTGTGCGAAAAATATACCCCAGTGCAACAAATTTACGAAAAGGAGTTTTCGAAAGAAACAGATATAGGAAGAATACCAGGGTATGTTTCAAAAAAAGACACATTATACCGTGCTCGTAGAAAATTTCTACAAATGCAGAAAACTGAGTTTAATAACCTTAACGAAGTGGAAGTACCCCAAATCTTAGCCCACAATTTTCTGAAATGCAGCGATGGGACAGACAACAATAAAATTTTATTATTTGCAACAACATTAAGCATGAAAAGTTTGAAAAATTTGTCATCATCTTCAATATTTTTTGGCGACGGCACCTTTCATGTCCCTCGGCCGTTTTACCAACTGTACTCAATTCACGCGGATATAAACAGCGATGAAGAAACAACAAGTATCGTGCCAATGATATACGCACTTCTTCCCAATAAAACAGAAGACACATACAAAAGATTATTTAATTTGGTATTAACCCGATTTGGCATTGAAATTAAAAACTTTAAGTGTGATTACGAAATGGCCCAAATAAATGCATTCAAATCAGTCTTCCCATTCTCAAAAGTATCGGGATGTTATTACCACTTCAATAAATCTGTCTGGCGTAATGCCAAAAAAATAAAGGTAACTGGTACTGTTGAAGGCAGAAGATTGGTAAGTTTTTCTGCAAATTTACCTCTTGTGCCAGCAGAATACATTAATGAAACCTGGAACCAATTAAAAGAAAATGTGGAACATTCGGAAGAAAGTCTAAAATTTATTAAATATTTCGAAAAGCAATGGATGAAAATGGACCCTGAAATGATTAGCTGTGCAGGTGAGCGACACAGGACCAATAATGCGCTAGAAGGTTGGAATGGTCGCTTTAATAAAAAAATCAGACCCAAACCCACGCTACCTGCTTATATCCATGCCCTTCGTAAAGAAGCAATGTGGCACGATTATAAAATTACACAAGTTTATTTTAAAGTAGAGAAACGTCGTAAAAATATAATGTTATTTGACAATAAATATAAAAAAGAAATGCAACAACTACGACAAGATGAAATGACGTCTTATGAGTTCTTGAGAAAGATAACGCAAATCAAAAGAATTTTATTTGACGATTATTAAAATGACATATGACACTCAGTTGTTTCAACAAGTTGTTATGTTAGATTAAAGAAAGAAAGGATTTCAGTTTCTGTTAATAAAAAAAATATATTTTACTATTTTAATATTGCATTTTTATTGTTCATTTTTTTGTTACCTTGGCTTTAATTTTTTTTTATAAATATATTTCAGCCAAGACTATTATGTTTATGGCAAAAGTAACGAAAATTAGATATACACGCCATTTTGAACTTTGTGGTTCTTGGGGCGATCGTTTTCAAATAGATATCTGAGGATCCGAGCAATCACGAAACACGGATACGAGGGTCAAATCGGTCCAAGTTCAAAATTTGGTTTACATGTAATTTTTAATTATAGTAGGTATTTACTGTCTGTACACCATGGGACGTTCTGCTTATATGCCGATTTGCTGTTAGGTCATTTTGATTTCATGGCATTTGGCATTCGGGACATTTTGCTAAAAGGGCGATCTGATAATAGGACGATTTGCTTTTAGGTCATTTTGCTAACTGGTCGTTTTGCTTTCGGGCCATTGTGCTAGTGAGACAATTTGCTTTTAGGTCCTTTTGATACGAAGGGGTACATTTCACATCGAAAGTTGATAAACTATCGCGATTTGTACACATTATGAAAATATATATAGGTATTACGGTTCTTAATCGCGTGAATAATTTGAGGTAAAATACCTTGTTTATTTCCCGACGTTTCGACCGTATTGCAACGGCCGTAGTCACGGGTAGATTAGCAATACGGTCGAAACGTATTTTACCTTAAATTATTCACGCGATTAAGACCCGTAATATATATAGGTATTTTCATAATAAAAGCTAGAGAATCTTTCTGTCTGTGAAGAATCGTCTTTTTAACTAAACGGATGCTATAAAAGATGACTTAGGTGACCCTCAACTATGAACACTTTAGTTCCTGTAGAGCCTCCATTCCTGTTGGTTTTCACTGCCCTGTTAGTCTAACTAATGGTTAGTGACCCTGACTGCTAAAGAAGAGGTCGCGGGTGCGATTCTCACATGGGACAACACTTTGTGTGATCCGCTAATTGTTGTGTAGAGTCTGGATGTACTTTGTGTCCGTAATTTGTATGTTTGTAAGACCCCCGCAAGGCCGCGAACTTCGAAAAATAACGAAATTGCGTTTTCGCCACATGTGGCCCGCACCCTAGTGCGGGAGCCATAAACGAAATTTCGTTATCTTTCGAAGTTTAAATTTCGTTCGTAAGACAAATTCTAATTCAGTTTCGGTTCTATAGAAGTACGAGTACATTTATAAACGAATGGGTTCTGAATCTAAAATAATTGAATTATGTAACGCCACTATGATTTGATTTGCATCACGCATGTACCTATTACATTTTTGACCGAAACTTATTTTTTCGTTGACTTAGAGTAGGTACCTCCTGGACTGGTCCGGTGGCGGGGCCGGCTGGAGGCTCCACGGGCAGGCGTTCGAACTGTGGAGGCGCTCCGGCCGGTCCTGGAGGCCTACTCTAATTCAATGAAAACGAAGTTTCGATCAAAAATGAGGTGGTGATATACAGAGCCAGGAACATCTATTTAATCCACTCGTTCCAGAAAATCGTCAATGGATTCGAACTTGTGTTTATCCAAAAATTAATAAGAATAGTCCCCGTAAACTTAAGAAATTGAAGCAAACGAAAATTCATGAATTTCATTATAAAGAAAGAGAGTAGGCTACTTGGAGAAGTGGGCGGGGCGGCAGCACGGAACCCTTGCCTTCCGGTTGGTACAGCTCCTTTCCGGGCACGGGTGCTTCGGAAATACCTGCACACGATCGCTAGGACGGAATTGAATCCCACCTGTCACTCTGCGACTGTGGTGAGGCAGCGCAGCACACCCTCAAGCACTGTCCAGCTTGGGAGAAGCAGCGTCGGGTTCTCACCACAGTGGTCGAAAGTAACCTCGCGTTGCCCACCACGATTCTGTCCTTGGTCGGAGCGAGGGGTTATGGAGTGCGATCGCATGCGACTGTGAAGCATTGCCACTGGGCGGTTGACGACGGTATAACAAATTCCAGCGGCCCGTTTGCAAAGGTGGCGAGTGGTACAGCACGGCAGGGTTACCCACACTACCTCCAACGTCTTCCCAGGATGGTGGGGTTGTTCGGCAGGAATTTCCCCACCATACCAAAAAAGGCCTGGACTATCGCAGCATATTTTCAGACTGTGTCTTTCGTTAAAGGAATACACGCGAATGAAAAGTTTTGACTTTGAGGAGGGGTTATTTTCCATAGGTGTACTCAGAATTATTTTTCGGGAGAAGGGAGGTTTCGTCTAGGTGGATAAGTTGCGTTAAACTTCACAAATTCAGTGGGAACAGGACAAAATATGCTTTAGGGAAATGATCTTTTCTATCAAATCGATTAGGTACCTTTAGGAATCATTATCCAACATACCTACATACTTGTTACATTAAAAACCGGTATCGATGTTTACTAGTTGAGAGCATAATGCGGCATTTAATGACTAAACTAAATGAATAGTAATGGTCACTTATTGGCCAATAGAAGGCCATAGTTCACGTAGGTAACGCGTTTTATTATTGTGGTTATAAGAACAAGGACGATTTATCTATTTAATCAATGTGTCGTTAATGCATGGTACGGAATATTGCATAACTCCGCTATTAGAAGTGCCTGATTAAGAATGCAATTCCATGATACAATGCCGTGATATGGGAAGGCAGTACACGGCATTACAGCGTTCAGGATCTCAGGATCTTGGATCGGGATCCAAGGAGAGGGGAGGGTGGATCCAAGGCAGGTACTTACATTGGTAATTGAAAGTAGAAAAAAGTACATTGTTTTATTTTTTTAATATATATTTCATTATTTTTAGCAACTTTTAATTAAAAGTAATCAAGTCAAAAATAGAATAGCGTAAAATTAATGATAATCAAGCATCCTTACAGAATATATTTATGTAACGTGTTATAGATAACACGTGCTAGAGCACTAGGTATCAAGTTTAACATTATCTATTTAAAGGACTTTTAATTTACTATATGTAGATGGTAGGTATATGTTAATAGCCCGTCACCAGGTCATGGTACATGGATTCTATTTAATGGATTTGTTAATTATCGCAACTTGGGATGCGACATATTGAAATCGTAGCTAACTTGAGCCACAAAGTACCGAGAATATAGAAAGTAACCTCCACATAACACGTTTGTGAACGATATCTACATATGTGTACAGTTCGCGCCACCTAAGTTTGCGTTTGTGAAGTTGTATTCGAATGTAGTTCCGCGCAGGGACGTCGTTCCCTGCCCGTCTCCTTCATCCCTAAATTACCTAAATTTGAGTTATGCGCAGCTTACGCGCGAACATCAATAACGCAAACGTAGGTGGCGCGAACTATACACATATGTAGATATCGTTTACAAACACGGAACCTCGCGCCGCCTTCTAGAGTGGTCTTTAATAGGTCAATTTCCTAGGTAAACAAAAAATCCAAACAACTAATTAGAAATAAAAGTATAAAAAATTACTAGAATTTAAACTGCATAAGTACCAACGATTAAGTCCCGATTAAATTTATGTCTTAAATAGGAATTTTTATCATTAATCATATCATAAAAAGAAGTGATTTGACTAGAAAAAATAGTGACGTCATAGTCCGCTAATTGTATGAGATCTCCGTAAATAGCTGCGTTCTGACATTTTTTAAAGAGTTGGTTTTTTGATTAGTTGGAAACTAGCCTATTTGGTGTCCGTGAACGGTCTCCATGTGTCCGTGGCTCCAGCAAGGTTGGTACGTATGTAGGTCACCTTCTGTAGTCCCGGTAGTTTGTGCTGTAACGTAAGCAGACACTCGTTTTTAAACTGTGCCATTATGCTGAGAAAGAGACGTGAAGAGTATGATTTATTTTGAAGACGATCACTTCGGTCTTCGATCAGCTCGGTTTAAAACATTCAGACATGTCTCAAATAAAACAAATACAAAATAAGCTTTGAAACACAAGTCTCATAACAGTTACCTACAGTACAAATATTTATTATCTTATGCTACAAATTTCACAGTCAACAATGAGTTTAAAGTTAGTTTAAACACATATTGCCTCATTCTTTTTGGCGCTTCAAGATTATAAAAAGTGGTGTTGCTAAGTGACTTCACACTACAAGGTCCAACCAAATATTTGCACAAACAAAACAGCGTTCAGACGCCATTATTGTACCTATACCGCAAAATTAAAGTATGGTCTTCTAACCGATGTTGGTTACGGCGGCCAACCTCATCAAATACTAGCCAACTACAGGAGATATTATAGTGCACAAGTGTATGCGCAGACACAAGTGCACTCTTTAATTTCTCACTCTCATAGCCTGACGGGACGGAAATCCGACACGACCGGAGAGATTGGGTGGGGCGCAGGACTGACGGCTTAACCACAGTAAAAATATGTATACAGTATGGAAACTAGGCCTAATTGTTGAAGTTAATACACCTACACTCCATTATAGCACTAGGGTTGTCTATCACTCTTAAAGTTTGTAGTAGTATTGTGGTTATAGTATTTTATTATTATTTAATTGGTTCTATAGCTTCTATGTAGTAAATGATCAAGCAATCGAATAAAAATAAGAATATTTTTGATCGATCGCACGAACGATTATGCGATATCGATTAAATAAGAATAAGTCATTCTTACTTTTCAAGATTACCTGGGAGTTTAAAACAACCTTAAGCTACGCAATAAATCGTGGCATTTTTAAAAAGAACGCGGCAGTCGCTACTGAGAGCACCGCGAAAACCGCTTAGAGGTCACGTAGATGTGCGCGTCTGTGTGAGTGTGCTGTTTCGAATGTTTGTACGTAGTTTCCATACTGTATGCTCTATCTACTGTGGCTTAACTGTTCGGTTGCCATTTAATTAGGAGGACCCCTTTATAGCATAGATAACATACTTTATTGTAGGTACAATATTTTGTACAAACTTATTGAGCCCGTAGCCGTACCTTTACAGTAAAGAGCAGATATTTTTTTTCCAGGACCCTTCTTGGCTCCAAGATCCTGGGGTTTCCAGTGAGGATAGACAACAAGAAGTATGCTCGCAACGCGTACTACTTCAACCTGTGCTTCGTGTGCGATGCGTGGGCCAGGACGGTGCATCTGGAACCGCTGGTCAAGAAGCTCACAGAATATTTGGTTAGTATAAGTACTTACTAATACTAGATAGAATTTATATTCACAACAGCACAACGTTTTTAATAACAGACAGGATTATGAAAATAATATGTGGTCGTCGACATACTTAACAAAATAATTAATGGGATATTGTGTAAAATGCCTGGTCAATATGATAAATGGGATAATAAATCACATAATGACGTAAACCTATATTCACGCGGCTTCGAATTCCATGTTGAAACCATGCGAACGAACGAACATTACCGGCATATATGACACTAGCTGACCGTTTTTGCAACATTGTTCATTGCTGCTCCGCTCCTATTGGTTGTAGCGTGATGTTATATAGCCTATAGCCTTCCACGATAATGGGCTACCCAACAACATAACGGAGGCGATAGAAGCTATATAGCATGGGCGTACCGCGTACCTAGGCGGGCATTTGGGGGGGACCCTCCCCCCCGGAATTGGGTAGTTGGCTACAATAAAAGTAAATTATTTTATACTAATCAGGTAATAGTAGATCTTAAAATATTTAAAATGCTTTGAAAATAAGTGTTCTTTTACAATTTAACATGTTTATTAATTTAAAAGCAAGGAAACGAATAGGTACTAAAAGTAATGAATTGACCATAGGAACTTATGACGTCATAGCTTGCTATTCCATACAAATTTCTATAGAGCTTGTCGTTTTGACATTTCATAAAAAGAGACTGATTTGATTTGACAGTCAACATCCCTATTGCAAAGTTAGGTACACCGTACACACCCCCGATATTACGACCCCCTGAAAATAATATAATAATACCTATCTTGGGACAACTCACACAACGCTATCTGATCCCAAACTAAGCAGAGCTTGTACTATGGCAACCAGACAACTGATAAACACACATATATTTCTAAATACATACATATTATAGATAAATAACACCCAGACACAGAATAAACCACTGTGCGCATCACACAAAGTTTTATCCTGGGTGGGGATCGAACCCACGACCTCTTGCGTAGCAGTCGGATAAACTCCCACCGCGCCACACAGGCAGTCTTATAATTTAATGATGATAATGTACGCTAGACAATTGTTTATAATGTGATAGTTATTATTACATTGCCCCTTTACCACAGAATAAATAATAGTACTACGTACAGAAGGTTCACACCCTAACAAAAGTCAGATCATAAAAATGTACCTAGACTCGCCAGAGCTACCCTGCCATAAGTTAAATTGAAACTTATAACCGCGCGCGAACCGTGAATTTTCTTTGCGCGCTTCGTTTTTATGACCGAGCTGCGAAGTCGCACGGGGTTGTCACATGAGAAGTTTTTGTACCTATTTAATTTATTAGTTTTAAGATAAATAAGTAGATTAAGCATTACAAACGTACATTTAGCATTATTATAAACATAAAAATTCCAATCCTTTACTCTTAAATTCTTGTTATACATACAAGGTCTGACGATATAATCCTGGCACTCGAGGGAATTGTCACCTAATTTCTAAGTTCCCAAGATTAATTAACCTCGCAGCTCGGTCACAAATTGACCTAGCTAGCTGTCTTGTATCTGTACTTTTATACTATACTAGCTGTCGCCCGCAGCTTCGCCCGCGTAGTTGAGTTTGCCCCCTGAAGGGTTGATTTATCGCTTTCGATCAAAACGCTGAAACACGTGTTTCCTTATTTACAGCCACAAAGCCAAATACATTTTTTTCAGATTTCACAGATCTAACTACAAAACTAACGGGGTTATGAGGCCAAAAACGCAAAAAAATGTGTTACTTTCTTTTAATTTAAAAAGCCAAAACTAAGTTTCATACAAACTTGCAACCCCTATTTAACCCCCTTAGGGGACGAATTTTAAAATCCTTTCTCAGTGGATGCCTACTACATAAAAGGCATCAACTGCCAAAATTTTAGGTTTGTAACCCTAGCGGTTTAGGCTGTGCGTTGATGAATCAGTCAGTCAGTCAGGACAAGTAATTATTTATGCATAGACAATATTATAAAGAAAATGGTAAAGTTTGTGACTTCGTGAGGTTGTAGAGGGTAATCTCTGAATCAACTGAACCGATTTTGAAAATTCTTTTACCAATAAAAAGCCACGTTATTTGTGAGTGTCATAGGCTATATTTTATTGCCCGTGCGAAGCCGGGGCGGGCAGATAGTCTTATCATAAAATCTCATTTCTTCTCTAGTTGAAAATGGCTTCCTTGTGACAAGTATTTTAAACGTTGATGTGTACTGCAACAGGAGCCATTCTTATATTGTATTATTCCTCCAGATTCGACTGTAAGACCTTTTTTGGAGAATTTTGACACTTACGGTGTGTTTTGACATGCAATTGCCCCTCCCCCACGACAGTGGTGGTTGGTGTATCGGTGTTGAAGCAAATGCGGGGTGGCCCCCGTCATGCAAGCGAATCACACTTGGCCGGGGTCACATGTTGCCCTCCCCTGAACAAAGTTCTGGATGCGCCACTAGGACCTATTCGCTTGCAATAAACTGGCCTAATACGTACGGAAAGTAGCTAAAACTTGTAAATTGATAAAAGTATATGTACCTACTAATTTCTACCCGATTACGGCGAAGCCAAAAGAAGCGGTATATGTTTTTGACCTTTAAGTATCTTTGTTCATCTGTTCCCTAATAACTTCTTACCAACTAATCACAATTTCACAAACGAGGTATCACTAGAAGCATCTTAATCGTCCGCTGGTTATAGGATATGTGACGTCACACTGAATTCAATATGGCGCCCTCTAAGGGGCATAAACTCCTAAGTAAAAAATTGTCTGAATAGGGCCACGTTGGATGCTAAATGAAAAGCACTTATTAGCACAAAACGAATGTTTTAGATATACTCTATTTATTATTGTTACTAATCTATACTTATACCTACTATAAAGCTGAAGAATTTGTTTGTTTGTTAGAACGCGATGATCTCAGCAACTACTGGTTCGAATTGAAAAAATATTTTTGTGTTGGATAGCCCATTTATCGAGGAAGGCTATAGGCTAATGTGTAAATAACATGACGCTACGATCAACAGGAGCGGAGCAGAAATGTTGCAAAAACGGGGAAAATTTACGCAGACGAAGTTGCGCGGGACAACTACTATTTATATATTCTTGTTCCGTACGTTTTAGAACGGAATGTTCTTTCTCCGCGGTTTCGTCGGTGTTAAGTTTATTTTCATTTTTTATCATTTAAACCTTGTCCTGATAATAAATAACGAACATTACAAAAAGTCTTACCTACTGAAGTTCCTGAGGTTTATGCGATTAGAATACATTTCGGTGATTGATTTTTATTTATATTATAAATTATCTAGACGATTAACTTTACCTTGCTTTATCATACTTAATTGCAGCGACTTCACTGGTTTTATAATTTGATGATTAATTCAATATCTACGTACCTACCTACTTATATTGTGTTTGTAGCTAAACCATTCGAAAAACAATCATTATCTCGGCGTTTACATCATTAACGGACAAACCAACAGATACAGCCATACCAAGTCAACATAGTTTAGATATAAACAAACAAATAATACTATCTTAAACTATTAAAGTAATAAACAATAGACTCATTGTCTCTGGTTTGTCCAATCAGTTGTCTATGGAGCTCGAAACGGAATGGCTGTCGAAACAATCCATGTCTGGTGATGCAAAGGCACTTGGCGGGCTGATGAGGCAGGTGATGCAGGACATCAACAGCCGAAGAATGTGCACTCTAACAGGTTAGTTTTAAAACTTTTATATACGATTGATTGTGATGGTATTTTTATGCGGTATTTGAAGTTGCTGTTATTTTGTACGGGGTTGCCAGTGCAGCGTACTAGTACCTGTGCTAGTACTACAGAGGTCACTGAAGTCGTTTAAAGCTTATTACCCGACTGCGGAGGAGGGTTAAGCGTCTTCCAGACGGTTGGAAACAAACATAGAAACCAAGGTGACCTTGCTTGTTCCCAACAGTGTAGACGGCTGTTGCAAACCAAGTAACTTAGTTTACAACAGCCATCTACACTGTTGGAGACAAGGTCACCTTGGCGGGAAGGCTTGTTTCCAACCGTCTGGAAGACGTCTTATGTGTTTGACGTGTATGTATGCATGTGTGTTCCTTTGTAGACCAAACGCGTGGGCCGATTTTGATGATTTATACGTCAATCGATTCGTATTAATCTTTCGAATGTCACTATAGACATGACAGAAATCAAAATTTAAAATGGCGGCTGCGAGGCGTCATATTGTGATAGAGAAAAAAAATAAAGTCAACAAACTATGTCATGTGGCCTGTGGAGTATCATTGTGTAGGTATTTTAAAATCAATTATTTTTTAAACATTAATTTAACGACTGTGAGTACGACAGTTAATCACGTAGATAGGTACTTTGGTTAAATACCTTACCGACGTTTCGACCGTGTTGCAACAACAACAACAAGTTGACCAGCGATTAAGACTCGTTATCTATAGAATTGCATAATAAAGTCAGATCAATTATAAACGAATCATTCTAAAAGTGGTCACAATCGATTACGGTCGGTGCATCGCGGTCGAAACCTCCATAAGCGGTCGATCGTTTGACTTTTCGACCGCTTATGGAGTTAGACATTTACACAAATTTATAGATGTATTAAATTGTACGTATTTAATATAAAATGCGAAAGTTAAAGTTTAGCCTTTTATTGGATTTGTGATGATCGCGAAAACAAAACCTAAGTAGAAATGTATTTTGTGTTATTTCTTAGCTGCTGTTTAAAAACGGCGAAAACAATCATCGTGAAGAATACAATAATAATCTTATATATTTTTAAATACTTACACATTATAGACACCCAGATACAGAATAAACCATTGTGCTCATCGTACAAAGGTTTATCCTGGGTAGGAATCAAGCACAAGACCTCTGTTTTAAATTTTGATAAATTTTTGCGATTTGTACACATTATGAAATTATATATACCACGGGTCTTAATCGCGTTAATAATTTAAGGCCGTACCCTGACTAAATAACCTTGAGCATTCGTTCCCTCTTCGCCGCACCGCCACCGTAGCGAATGCGCTCAGTTTCTGGAAGAAAATCTTTATAAAATAAAATTTTGATCGTTTGAAAAAATGTTTCTAGCATAATGTTTTTTATTAAATTGCCTATCCACTAGTGTAAGTAGCAAATCAAAGAAAATGGTACTTTACGAGTAGATGCATTTTATCAATAATTATTTCTCATTTCTTTGGTTTCGTTGTGAGGAGATTAAATAAACATTATACTCCTTTAATAAAAACAAAATCTACCATTTTGGAGTCAAACTTATAGATACTCGTAGCTCCACAAAAATGCGCAAAAAACGGCTAGCGCAGGGTTTTGCACGGGGAAGCGCCTTAAGGTAAAACGCCTTGTTTATTGCCCGACGTTTCGACCGTATTCAACGGCCGTGGTCAAGGTATTTTACCTTAAATTATTCACGCGATTAAGACCCGTAGTATATATAACCTCTGGTTTAGCTTAGCAGTCAGGTTACTAACCACTAGACCAACTGGCCAAGGTCAAGAGTTCGAAAATATGTGATTTTTACCTCCCGCACTGTGGCTGGCAGTGTATTACTGGCCACAATCTCTCTCAGAGAATAGGTGTTGGTCCTAGTAGTTGGTCTTAGTAGCCAAAGTTAGTTAGAATACGCATCAGTGGCGGAGGGCCCTTAGAACACCATTACTTTCGGTACTAGTATAGTATATTATCTGTGCTTTCGGTTTCCCTTTGGATTGTAGTTATTTAGTAATATGGATACGAAGAACCATGTCCAGCAAGATATATTTTTGTATCGGGTTACCTTTCAAAAATGTTAACCCCTCGCCTTTGATAAGCATATATACTTTTGCTTGTCGCTAAATGCTTTTCCTTAAAGAAACATAAATCCGCTCCTAACGATTTAGCTTAGCTGGAGTGGTTAACTTAACAGGATTGCTAGTAAAGTGGGATTTGGAGGCTACAATACATACTAGCAATGTGGGCTAGTTATCTATACTAATATTATAAAGCTGAAGAGTTTGTTTGTTTTTTTGAATGCGATAATCTCAGGAACTACTGATTGTAAATGAAAATTGTCACGGTTCTAGTATGCATAGTGAAATTAATTTTAATTTAGCTGGCAGGGGGGCGGGACTTAACTCTAACATTTTGCACTTTAAAGCTTAATATTTCACAAATGGATCCCTAAATCTTAAAAGTAATATGTGCATCTATGCAAAATTACTGCGTACAGATGGACAGACATTTCAAAACTATACGGATTCCGTTTTGCCACTTTGGCTACGGAGCCCTAAAATTGACACGAGTTAACTAGAGAACGACTTTACCGATTTCATTCATTCGTTTTGTTTCAGTTTTCTAATTCTCTGTAGAAGGTTCTAACTTAAAAAAAAAAAGAAAAATAACGAAAAAAAAGAAAATAACAAAAACAAATATAACAGGCCGGTATGAAGTTCGCAGGGACAACAAGTTTACTATAAAAAAACGCACACTGCCAGACCGGCCCATCAGTTATGGCTATCGTGTGGTCAGTCAGGCAGATATTTCCGCTTTTTTTCTAACGTATACTAAAGATAAAGATGTAATTCATTTAATTAAGTCAAGTTTTTAAAGGTTAATTGTATAAAAAAGATCAAAGACAGAAACGAACTACAGTCAGGTGTGTTCAAACAGGATGACGTGCATATAGTTTTTATATGGTATATTTTCTGCAATTGTATGGAGAGTGGTGCAAATGTGTAGATGTGTCTCTTTTTAAAAAAAAATGGTCTGTACAGTCAGTTTGCGGACTATAAATTTAACGTGATAACGTCATAAGAAAACATTGATGTCATTGTAATAAACAATTGGCCTTTGCATAGCACAGCTTTAGCTGACCATTTTTCGTGCGTACACTATAAGACGTGGTAACGTCTTATAGAGATGTTTAAGATGTTATCACGTCTGAAACATCTCTACGTCTGCTTTTTTTCTTTCTCGAAACGAAACTTCGTAAACGAACGAATTTGTTTTCGTATAATTTCAAAATGCTTCAATTTAAAACATTCGATAACTTAAATTGATACCTCACGCCTTTGTGAATAAATGAATTCGATTCTAACTACAATTTAAATTAGGGATGACATTTAACATGAAAATCGTTTTACTTCCGATTATTAATTCAATCTGGATATCGATGTTCTCTCCATCTTAGTTCTACATAGTGTGTTTTATGTTCTTTTGCGTAGTTTGCTAATCTTTTTCAAGATTAACCGCCATGAAAGTGGGTTAAGAGGATAATAAATTAAAAATAAATCAACATAAACCTTAAAACACGTGAACAAGGTTATAAAAGTGTGTGCAAAAACTACTATCAGAAACGTTAACCAGCCATCATAATAGAAGGTAGGTATTAGTAAAACCATCTGTTGTTTTTGTTTTTGAATAGAAACCACACATGGTTTTATATATGGCGATCATAATAATAGAGACAACAGCTGGACTAGCTCCGCTATTTGCAATAATAATGATTGAGTTTTTCTCCCTGCTGCGGTATGCCCAAAATACTGAAACGGTCCTTCGGAAAAGGAGTAAAAAGGTTTATACCTAAAGACCTACTACTCAACTATGGGCAATTATCTTAATGGGGAATGGGAAGTACATACGTCAACTAGGTAAAGTGCCAAAAAAATATCTTTTTCGTTCATCAAAGTATAGGTAGTATAGCCCTCTTCTTGCCTTGGTTTCTACGTGGTGAATTGCGATTTTGCGGGATTGGATATCTCTTCATCTACTTAGATGTTCGTGTGATTTGCAGTGTCCTGTAAACACTAGCGGATTCAGTGTTGGTGAGGAGCTAAGAGGCTCAAACTACCTCCCTCCCTACCTCCCCCAAATCTTGAGTTCCTTTCCCAACGGACCACACTCTCCAAAACAAAATTCTGAATCCACCCCTGCCTGTAAAGGTGCCAGTAACTACTTTCTGAAGTGAAACTCAGATCCCTTAACTCTTTTAAGCATTAATATAATAAACAAGTTGGGTCACTGAACTCCGTGATAGAGTTCATTCAACTGTATGCAAATATCCTCTAACACAATATCCTAAATGAGGACAAAATTAAACTTTATTTTGTACGTTGAGTTATATATACATAGAGTTTGTACGAATATAATTAATTACAGAATCGATCAAAATCGGCAAACTAACAATTATGTTTCACCTTGACTTAAGTTTTGCATCGATTATCAGGTAGAAAATTAATACTCTATGAGTGCTAAATGCTAACCGGCGAAGTTATAGCTCAACTTATTTAGCGGGGCACATTAATCATTTATTTATTTATTGCAGTTAGAGAAACATACACTAATACATATTATGAAACAAAACAATAACAAACAGAATTTTGTAACACTATCACCAATTAAATTTCTAATGAATATCTCATCAATCAGTTCTATACAGAGATTCATGTCAATTTGTGCGCTTTTTAAACGAAGAAAGCTGATTTTTTTTTGTGTATTAGGCGGTTCACGTCGGTAGTATAATGGCCAGGATTCGAACCCACGACCTCACGATTGCGAGACCGATGCCTTAGCCATTAGGCTACCGCTGCTTTTATAGTAATATAAAGCTTTTCTTCTGTAATTTAGGTGGTTTTGTGGTTAGGTCCTACTACATTGTATATACCTATGTAATATTCGACCTTGCATGCGGTTTTTTGTTAAAATGTAAAATAAACGACTTCCTGCTATTATCCTTGATTTCGTATTTAAATAAGTAGTAATAGAATACGTGCATTGCACTAGTATTTAAATATTTTGGTAATGTAGGTAAATGCTAATGTTGTTAACAATTATTTGAATTAAGTATCTTTGTAAAGACCAATTAACACCTATTTAAAAGAGCTAAAGACGTATATCAATAAGGACTAGTACTAGATCACGTGCCTAGAACCACATTTAAAAAAAAAACTATTACGCCATGTGCATAAAAGTATTCAATAAGTTGCCAGAAAAAAATAAGGAACTGCTTATAATGCAGTTTAAAAGAAAACTTAAAATATGGTTATTAGTTTAAAGATAAAATGATATATTCGATTAATGATTACTTACGTGAACATTGAAGATTTTATTATTATTTAATTGTATATTATGTGTTTTGACATTATGATTGGGCATTAACACATTTAACTTACAAATACAATACAAATACAAATTAATTTATTTGCTTGAAATTAGGGTTTACTAGGGTTCTTTAATTTAACAATGTTCATTTAACCTTATGCTACCTGAATAGGTTTGCAAATTGAAATAAACTTACAAAACTAGGAATTACATTGATAAAATACATTATTGAAATTTGAATTTATTAATATTGTCAGTAAATAGGCATATATTTAGTATATATTATCTCGCATGTCAATTAATTATCACATGCAATTAAAAATTTAATTCAACCATTCACTTACATTATAAATATATATTTTTTTTAATATTATATTGTAACCTATATGAATTGACATGATATTTATTGCAATGTATCTACCCTTATTTTATAACTTTGCTTAATTTGGAATGCGATTCATAAAGTTTATAAACTACCATAATACTATACATATACCTACCTATTTAATATTTGCATCTCGGAATATGTGATACTTATTTATTATTTACGTTAACATCCGTTGTACCATATTTCTGCAAATAAAGTATCTAGAATCTAGATCCTGCCTTAGGCTATACGTCAAATTTCCTGTATTTCGGTTTAATAATTTGAATTAATGTTGATAAACTTTCGCGATTTGTACACATTATGAAAATATATATATTCGAGACGTCGCGTGGGGCAATAAACAATGTACTTTACCTTAAATTATTCACGCGATTTAGACCCGTAATATTTTCATAATAATTTAAATGTCAAATAATGAACTCTCATACCGAACTAGTCTGTGATTATATTATTTACAGACTAGTCTTACAATGAAACGTAACGTCCGAAATTGCGGACACTTTTTCGGGTAGTTCGTACTTACTATGAAACTCAGTCGTCTCAAAATCGGGCAAGAAAATGAGGAGTCAATCACGCCTGTTTTTAAACAAAACCACAGAGCATATAAATACAGAACAGTTTTTTTTTTTTTTTTTTCGAACCTGATGATCGAGATGACACTTTCATGAAGGAAGTATAATACCACTGCACACTGCCGTTGATCGCATTCATATCGAAGTTATTTGCGAACAACAATGTTGCCTTGTAAATAAAGTAAATTATTTCCCTAAAACTGAGTAAATATTAAACAAAGATGATTCAGTTTTTAATGTATCCCAACGCCTAGTATTGTTGTAAATAATAGTTCATTATACATATGTTCCGTATTATTTATACAATTTGCAAGCACAGACAATTGTCTGCAATTTATATTAACTATGTATAATTGTCAGGTGCCATTTTAAAATATAGCATTTGAATACATAATGTTGTTCAAACAATACATAAGTAGTTACTATGCCTGTTGCTAAGTATATAGCCAGAATAAAATGGTACGTAGTCATGAAATTTTCTCTTTAGTTTTATTTAGATGAAAGTGAGATGAGAGGTCTAACTAAAGTGGTCCTTGTACAATAGATTTTTAAAGTCAAAAATAGTTTGACGGTGATTCATACTACATACTGATTCAGTAAAGAAAGTAAAGTCGCTAAATACACACATCAAAAGTGTCTAGGGATCAAGCATTTTTATGCGGATTTCTTGAGATTGAGATGTGGCTTTGTAATAAATTTATGATTTTATAAATTTATATGGATCCTTTTTGGTGCATTTCATAATTTGAATCAGGAACTGTGAATCAAATTCGAGTAAAAGATGAAAATCAGCTGTCAATATTTTCCCTATAAAAACATACAACGCATTGAAGACATTATTAGTGCTACTGTTTCCCTACTACTGATTAAAACCAACGTTATTATGGAGCGGCGACGTCATTTAAGCAGGGAAGAAATGCTCAGAGCCGTGGGAATGATAGAAGCTGGTTCCCGGCAACGTACTGTGGCTTTAGCTCTGAATACAAGTCAGAGTGTTATCAGTCGACTTTGGACACGTTACCGAAGCACTGGTACCGTGGCTGAGCGCCATGGAGGACGGCACCACACGGAGACAAGACCGATACATTCAAATCTTAACTCGAAGAGGTCCAACAATAACCGCCATGATGTTAGCCGTGAGGCTTCATCACTCTTCAGGGAACTTAATTAGCGACCAAACAGTCAGAAACCGCTTGCATGAAGTGAACCTTCATTCCCGAAGACCGCTACGGGTACCACCTATAGCAATGCACAATCGTAGGATTCGATATCAATGGGCTCTTGAACACAGAAATTGGGCAGAAGAACAATGGCGTTTCGTGTGCTTTTCTGATGAGTCTCGTTTTGGTATGAGACCGGATACAAGACGTATACGACACTGGAGAACCCCTGGACGCCAACAGCGATTAAAATCCTGCCAGGAAGTCCATCCTTATAGTGGTGGAACCATCATGGTATGGGCGAGTATTTGGATCGGCGGAAGAACTGAGTTGATTTGGATCAGAGGCAACCTCAACGCTCAAATTTATGCTGAGACGATTGTATCAGACGTCATCGTTCCTCTACAAGTGCAAATCGGTCCCTTATTTCAGTTAATGCATGATAATGCACGACCGCACACCGCAAGAGTTGTAAGACAGACTCTCGCCGCAGCTAACATCAATGTCCTGCCCTGGCCTGCTCAGTCGCCAGACTTGAACCCGATTGAGCATGCATGGGATATGCTACAGAGAAGAGCTCTGCCGAATATGGAGGGTATCCAGTCGCAAGAAGACCTTTTTTTGTTGTTGCAACGAACATGGGCGGCCATTCCACAGCGTGATTTGGATGAACTCATTTTGAGTATGCCAAACCGATGTTCTTGTGTTGTTAGTGTTCGCGGTAGAAACACGGATTATTAATTGTTTAAGTTACCCAATAAAATTTTAAAGAAAACTGTTATTTCAGTCTTTTTTTCGAACTTTAATGTTAGTGGTTCAAATGTCAAAAATCCCTTTATTAGGAAAATGGCAAATTTCTTTATTAATGCAAAGGTGACTTGGTTTATCGTTACTGTGACAAACGAAAACACTTTATTTGATGAATCCTTAAAGAAATAAAAGAAATAAAATCAATCAGGAGAAAAGTTATTGCAAAAATATATGTTGATCCCTAGACACTTTTGATGTGTGTATGTTCATTTTAGTTCCTTTTCAACAGACTTCAAAAAGGAGGAGGTTCTCAATTCGTCTGTTTTTTGTATGTTTGTTCACCGATTACGCAAAGACGGCTGGACCGATTTGAAAAATTCTTTTTGTGTTTGAAAGGGTATACTTCCAAGTTGGTCCCATTGTCCCCAGATCACGATCTGATGATGGGATCCTGGAGAAATCGAGGGAACTCTTAAAATATTAAAAGCACACATACAGTGATTTAGGTATATTTCATAGTGATTCGTGCATTTACTCTCAAAAAACACCAATTGGTGAAGTGGAACTGATGATGAAGACCAAAAATTACGAGCAGACCTATTCAATATTTCACAGTTTGCGATTCAATTAAGTACTTTAATATGGTAGTGAGTAGCACTTTAATCTCGATATACTACTATTATACAATGTAATAAAGCTGATAGTGAACTCCTCAACAATTAACGGCCCTGCATCGGAGCAAGCAATATTTCGTAAAAGGATTTGAGCAGATGACATAAGCCTATTGTAAAGTGAATAAGTGTGAATAAGTGAATTATAAACCAACCCACTAAAAAGTGAGAAATAAAAACTTTTTAACAAAAAATATTACCGACTTCAAAAATAAATACAAGGCAACTAAAAAGCAAAAAATAATATACCTAGAATAACAAAAACAAATCAAACATTTTGAAGTTGGTGCCGAATAAAACATAAAGACTACTATTTCATGGCACCAACTTCAAAATGTTTAATTTGTTTTTGTTATTCTAGGTATATTATTTTTTGCTTTTTAGTTGCCTTGTATTTATTTTTGAAGTCGGTAATATTTTTTGTTAAAAAGTTTTTATTTTATAAATAAATATAATAATAGGTACATAGGTGAGTACCACGAAGTAGGAAAATAATTGAAATACTTAATTATAAGACTTGCCTTAAAATCATAATATTTTTAAGGCAAGAACAGTGCAGTGCCAATTTTATCTCTCTCTCTCTCTCTCTCTCTCTCTCTCTCTCTCTCTCTCTCTAAAACACGGCAGCTGGACTGATCGCACCACACTTGCACCTCCCTAGGTCCGCCCCTGTCTAAGATTCAAAGCCGTTATATACTAATATGTAATAATAGTTTTACATTTTTTTCAAGTCAAATTACTTTTAGGATAATAAATTCAAGATAACACAAAATTTAATCGGGCTTTAATCGTTATTAGTTCAAATGCTATTTTTATTTACTAATTAGCCATAAGGATTTCTTTGTTTACGTAGGAATCTAGCTTATTGTCATACGTGTTGGCTTCGCCCCTTCCAAAACTCTAAAGGCTGCAATATATGTTCGTAAACTTTCGCGATTTGTACACATTATAGAATTTTATAAGCTACGGGTCTTATTCGCGTAAATATTTTATTTTAAGGCTAAATACCTTTGTTTATTGCCCGACGTTTCGACCGTATTGCAACGGCCGTGGTCACGGGTAGACTGAATCAGCTCAGCGTCGTCTCTGAGAAGCGCGGGTTTTGGAAACTACCCTGGCTTGATTTTTATCTCTCACTATTACGGAACCGTCGGTACTTCGATACACAACACTAAGGACATCTGCGTGTAATATTTGTTCGGCGGTGTATACACTTGCTGATCTCGGGATTCCACGATGTTGACAAACGATATCCAGCTTCTTGGTTGAAATTGACGTGTTTTTTTTATTTCAACCGCTTCCCGCGTCATCTTGGAGTAGTAGTGACGGTCAGTGGAGAGGACCTGTGGTTTATGTAGTTCAATCCAGTGATTGGATCCCGTATCCAGCAAGTGTTGCTACGTAGTGTGCTTCCTCTGTATCCGTTTCGCTTTAGTACCTCCTGAACATGTGTGAGCTCACTTTCTAAATGTTCAGGGCCACAAATGTCACATGTCTTAAGACCCGTAGCTTATAAAATTCTATAATCTATGGGCTGTCTCGAAATTATTGTGAATACATACATATTACCTAAGTATTCTTCTTTATATATTAGATATATTTTGGGACTTAATCGCGTGAATTATTTAAAGGTACGAACCTTTTATTTACCCGACGTTTCGATCGAATTGCACCGATCGTGGTCACGGGTCGACTCTGTTCTTCTTTAATTTATATCTATATTATTTTGGTACCTTCGGTCTCCTTCTCTATGTATATTTTTTCTATTGAAGTGTACATAAAGAGTTAGAAACCATATACCAGGGTCGAATTTACCATTGATCTCACATTGTATGTAGATTTCATTTCGTCATATTAACGTTTATTAGCAAAATTTAGCACTTCTATATCGTATACCAATAATTATCACCGTTTTCAAGGAATATCGGATAGTATCATTTCTTAGCATGTCATAAGTAGGTACCTATTCGCTTCATAATGACCATAAAATATGGTTTAGATGTGAATGAATATTTTCATCCTAATATTAATATTTTGAAGAAAGTGTTTGTAGTAATTCTTAAGTCATTTGTTGCTATAACGAGTACTTTGAAATAATTCATAATTCGATTCAATTGCAATGATTTCCCATAGTTAGGGCAAAAAATAGAACCAATGGGACACCATTGACGACAGTTATATCCCTAAGAAGTTTGTGTTGCTACAAAAATGTCACAATTATTATTCTTAAACTTATAATGAATAGGAACGTGTTTATTGAACAAAAAACAAATTCAATCATAAATAACGAAATATCCAATTAATGTGATCAAGGAGGTGGAAATTATCGACTCTGCCTTCTTTTCTGTTACGTCATCATATTTCTGAACGAAGGAATTTTTCGTTTGAATATGAATTTCCAGCGCTACCTATAAATTTACGTAATCCGTATTTTATTTTATGGCGTGGTGTGACATTGTGATAATTGAAATTGATTCATAGCTAATGCGTTAGCATTATGTTTAACACAATTCATAAAAGGAGGTTTAAATTTGAATGTATCTTTTAAACGGCGACTTATAGAGTTCCTAAAAATTATAATTTTTACGTCACACGTATTTGCCATAATGCCAAAAACCATGAGAATGAAAATCAGCTCCTAATTTAGAATCAATAAACTTATTGATTATACTGCAGTAACTAGACCCTAAATTGTTTTCGCTCAGAGTTTACTCTTCAGCTTTAGAACCAAAGACGTCTCAATTCTTGCCCAAAGAGTGCTTTTATCTGCGAGACTCTCAAGAGGTGGGTAAGGTTAACGAAAAGAGACCACGCAGTCGTACACCGACGATGGCGGGCATCCCTTACCGGCATGACAGTTGTGGATGCCATGAGAATTGCGGCAAATCAGACAAGGGACGTCTCTGTCTGATTTGCCACAATTCTCATGGCGTTCTGACACGGAAAGTGGCGGTGCATGACATTGACACACAAAATGCGGAGTGTAAAACCTATATAGGAACGTATTAGTTATATTTCGGGACTTAATCGCGTGAATTATTTAAAGGTACGAACCTTTTATTTACCCGACGTTTCGATCGAATTGCACTGATCGTGGTCACGGGTCGACTCTGAGTCGACCCGTGACCACGATCTTGCCGACCTTTAAATAATTCTTCGCTCTTGTCGACCTTTAAATAATTCACGCGATTAAGTCCCGAAATATAACTAATATGTATAAAAATCGCGAAAGTTTAAAAACAATTATATAGGAACGCACATACTTAGGTATGTGCGTTCCTATATAATTGTTTTTAAAACAGTCATCCCGTGAACGGTGACTATTACACTACACAGAATCTCAGACCAAGCCTGACTGATGGACTTCACGACTAAGAAAATTGTGTTGCCATGCGAACAACGTCTAATATACCAAAACGTTGTAGGCGTATGTCAGCGTGTATAAATTGTTTCTGTCATCTACGTTTTAATTTGCATACCGCCGTGAATTCGGTCAAATATTGAGTATAAAATCGCTATAGTGTATGAACTCGCGCTTCTTTAAGACTGGCGGGGTTACCATAGTCCAGCGATGGCGATTTAATGATCGGTGTGCAATGAATGGCACGAGATTAAACAATTTGGGCACTTATCTTTCTTAAGAGCGTGTTTAAACATCATCGTCAACAGAGTTGAAGCTATTTGACTGGAGCAAAGAATCAATTATAATTGGAAGCAATCAATTTCGAAGTATATTTTAGGAATTTAAATTTAGGCAGGTGCAATCGCACCATTGGCACCGCCCTAGGGGTGAACCTGGCTCTAATATTTATATTATTACTAGCTGACCCGCGCAACTTCGTCTGCGTAAATTTTCCCTTTTTTTTTTTTCTTTTCTTTTTTTCAACATTTTTCATTGCTGCTCCGCTCCTATTGGTCGTAGCGTGATATTATAACCTATAGCCTTCCTCGATAAATGGGCTATCCAACAATAAAATATTTATTCAGTGCAGCCCAGTAGTTCCTGAGATTATCGCATTCAAACAAACAAACAAACTCTTAGGGGTATGAAAAATAGATGTTGGCCGATTCTCGTAGATACCGGATAAGCTGACCCGCGCAACTTCGTCTGCGTAAATTTTCCCTTTTTTTTTTTTACAACATTTTTCATTGCTGCTCCGCTCCTATTGGTCGTAGCGTGATGTTATAACCTATAGCCTTCCTCGATAAATGGGCTATCCAACAATAAAATATTTTTTCAATGCGGCCCAGTAGTTCCTGAGATTATCGCGTTCAAACAAACAAACAAACTCTTAGGGGCATGAAAAATAGATGTTGTCCGATTCTCAGACCTACCCGATATGCACACAAAATTTCATCAAAATCGGTCAAGCCGTTTCGGAGGAGTATGGCAACGAAAACTGTGACACGAGAATTTTATATATTAGATATATGATAGTATGAGTTCCTAACAGCTCAGATCACTTAAATAGTAAAATTAATTATACTGCCAAAACTGAATGCAACTTTTATGACAGTAAAGACCCTACTTCATTAGGCAAGTCTTGCATATAAATATGACGTCAGATGTGCATACAGGTTACTTGCATTGGAAACATGTACATATCATTAAGAACAAACGAATACCTCATACAAGTAACTTGCCTAATTTAATAGCGCTTAAATGTCGTTACAAATAAATAATCGGAAATGGTGATATCGGTTGATTTTGGTGGTTTTCGAGCTAACTGTTTATTGTCATCTGTATCCTTATTTACCACTTTAATTCCAAGGAAAATGGCAAATAAGCACCGTAAAGTAGATGTTATTGTCGCCACTCGTATAAATCATTAATCAATAAGGCGTTTGCTAATTTGTATTGACAGTGTTTTAAACATATGTAAATGCAGACTCGCATTAGCATTAAAACAATAGATATTTACATTACAGGTGTTCAATACCGAGGCCATATTCATTCTTTGATTGGACTTGAATTTTTAGCGATGCGGTTCGAAAACATATAAAAAAACGAAAATCAATTTGTCAATGGAATTTTTTAGACAGGTTATAGTGGGTTTTGATAAAAGGTTGACAGTGTTACCAAATATTATATAGCTGTTTATGGTTTTTGTGATGCCGCAACAGCATTTTCCCTTTTATCCTGCAAAAGGCCACCCATGTACTCAAGCTTCTAAGGCATCTACCATTTGTACAAACTCTTTAGCCCTGGGTCCTGAAAGACTTTACAAACTCGATACCTAGACTTGAAACGACTGCCTCTGTGGCGCGGTGGGTGTGTGTCCGACTGCTACGCAAGAGGTCGATCCCCACACGGGACACCACTTTGTGTGATCCACAAATTTTTGTTCCGTCCCCCGCGACACAGGGCTTGTACCCTACTGCGGGAAACGTCTTACTTATATATAAAAAAAAACATATTTATGAGTCGAATAAATCGTTTTTCCGTGTTATAATTAAAGCCACAACCTTTTGCACACCAATCATATCAACTGTGGCAAATCACACATGCGAATTCCCTCGCAAAAGCTAATAAGTTAGATAATACCCCCTAAAACCAATAAGTACTCCCTCACTCAACACATACTTCAACATATTATATTAATACCAGCTCTAGTTTATTAACTAAAATATAATAGTCAGTTCGTCTGATAACGGCTGATGATACCTAACCGATTACAACATGTAACATAACAACCGCGTTATCACACGACAGATTACGGGTTATCATACCCTGTTTGTTTTGTACTAGGACTAATTAATAGCCTTCAAGACTGGATTATCTCTGTGGAATTGGGAACGATATTTTACATTGACTTCCTGGTTGTTGCTATGTGATATGTCTTAGCCATAGGCTATATTGGTGGGTACACGATAGTGTCTGTTATTCTTCCGTGAAATAGTGATGTTGCCACATCTCTGCGTTTCGGTTGAAGGGTATTGTACAGTACGATCAACGTAACTTGACCGGATTGAAGTTAGGTTTTTATCACTTTCGCGCATGTCATAGATGCGACCCTAAAATTACTTACGAAAACGATTAATTATGTTTAATCGATTAAAAATACTAACAACATTTGAATTCAACAATAAAAAAACACTATTTAAATGAGTTCATAAAAGTTTAAATTTAGAACAGTTACAGTAAATACTAAAGAAACTTCGAAAAACAATTTCTTTACGAAAATAATCACAAAAAAACATACTAATTATGACAATGTAATGCGTAATCGCATCTCTAATTCTCTTGATTTAGTTACCGCCCCCACCCCCCGCTTCCTGTCACCATTTACTTCCAAAAAACGCATCTGCGCAACCACTTGTCGCTTACTTCAGTCCGGCCTAGTTACGTTGATCCAGATGGGCAAATGAGACTTATGAAGTAATGTTTCGAATGAGGAGCGCAGTGCGGTGACATTCAGATCTTTGTGGAACAAGGATTTGGGTGATACTGTTACTGTTACCGGCTTAAGAATAGTACCACCCCATCTCTACCCGTGGGTGTCGTCAAGGCGACTAAGGGATTTACCACCGGAGGGCGGGCAGCAGCGTCCTCTGTGTATTTTAAAGCCTTACTGCGATCGCCAACCCGCTCGCCAGGCGTGGCGATTATGGCAATTACCCCCAGGGTATTGGGGAGACCCGTGCCCAGCAGTGGGACATCATATGGGTTGATATATGATGTATGATGTTACTGTTATGAGCTAACATAAAGCTCATCTCGTGAGGCTCACGACGTACTCGTCTCTTCTTAGTCGCATGAAGAAGATTTAAAAGGATTCCTTCTCAATCTTTACATAAACTATGACTGCGCTACTTTTTATTTCTTTTTAAAAGACAACACGACATGTCGCGGAGGGTTTTACAAACATAATATATTATTAAGAAATACAAAGTACATCTAGACCCGAATTTGTACTCTGAGGAAATCAAACAGCACTCGTATATGCACTCCCAATACCAAGTAGACATCAACTTTATGGCCTGTCCCTGCGAGTGACTACAGTCACTTATAAGATTGCGATTCCTTAGGAAATTACTGTACGGTTCATTTTGACATCATTTTTTAGGAAATAACTGTACAACACCCATCCTCCCCCCCCCCCTCTCGTGTCTACTGACTCATGGGAAGCGAATATCGAACACGAAAAGCCTTAAAATAAACCTTTAATGGTGTGAAACGATAGACCACCTTTGCCTAAAATATACCAATTTATATGTTCGTAAACTTTCGCGATTTGAACACATTATAGAATTTTATAAACTACGGGTCTTAATCGCGTCAATATTTTATTTTAAGGCTAAATACCTTTGTACTCTAGGTCTACCCGTGACCACGGCCGTTGCAATACGGTCGAAACGTCGGGCAATAAACAAAGGTATTTAGCCTTAAAATAAAATATTTACGCAATTAAGACCCGTAGCTTATAAAATTCTATAATGTATACCAATTTAATCATAATTTGTACAATAGTCACATCTGTTTACAAAATATTTTCACAAAACGTTTTACACACATGTGCCTTGATAAGAAATGGCAAATGTTTCGCTTATTTTGTACAATCTCTATTTTTTTATCACAAGGAAGTAGAAGTAAATAAACTATGATATAACTATTTGCTACCTAACATCTAACCTTGAAACGACTATCTAAACATTTGAGAAGCTTACATGATATTATGAATTAACATATATGTCATTATTATGTAAGAAAACAAAGGTATATAGATGTAAACTTTGTTTCATATATCAACAGATGTTTATCTCTGTATATCTGTTGTTATGTGCATAATGCTTATTCCTTCATGTTACCATAGGAACAAACGGCTTTTAGTTATACGCATATACTGGACTGTGCCAAAATCTCACCAAATTGACCATTCTCTAGAAAGAGATAACGCGACTGTGCGGCCAATACATATCTCGTTCTTGTAGGCCTGTAATGACTACTGACCGCACGAGTGTTTTGACTTTTTGCAGCCTATATTTACTTTATATCTGAAAGGGGAGACGCAGTTCAGTCTCTGTCACACCAGACTAGTCACAGCAACTACACGACGTATACGTCGTGTAGTTGCTGTGACTAGTCTGCCGGAAGTTAAGGAAACTCCTCTCTGGGCCATGAACCAATATGACAGCACATCGTGTGGTCTTTTTACCTTTGTCGTACCCTCGACGAAGTGGGATCCACACGGATCTCACTTTGTCGAGGGTACACACGGAATAAAAGGATATTATTCGTACGTTGCACAGAGCCGAACTTGGGGCGGTGCGAGTGGTACGATTACGCCAAACGCCAAAGGTCGTCGCAGAAAATGTGGCAATTTAAAAATCTCACTATGATTCTCGCAAGTCGCACCCCGACCGTTACTACTTTTTACTGTTACACGTCCCGATTGCAGGGTTTCCGGCGAGAAAGTGCAAAAGCTAACGTACATCTAATATATAAAATTCTCGTGTCACAGTTTTCGTTGCCATACTCCTCCGAAACGGCTTGACCGATTTTGATGATTTTTTTTGTGCTTATCCGGTATCTATGAGAATCGGCCAACATCTATTTTTCATACCCCTAAGAGTTTGTTTGTTTGTTTGAATGCGATAATCTCAGGAACTACTGGGCTGCACTGAAAAAATATTTTATTGTTGGATAGCCCATTTATCGAGGAAGGCTATAGGTTATAATATCACGCTACGACCAATAGGAGCGGAGCAGCAATGAAAAATGTTGTAAAAAAAAAAGAAAGAAAAAGAAAAAAGGGAAAATTTACGCAGACGAAGTTGCGCGGGTCAGCTAGTATCTATATACAATTTGCTGCCCGGTATCCGGCACCGGCTACCCTTAAGGCCCTTACTATTTACTCACTTACTTAAAGAATGCACAGTTGACAATAAAGATAATATACGTCTCCAAAAAAATATCTTAAAGTCGAGGGGAAAGGGAAGACGTCGCAGTTTTTTACCTAAAAAATGAACTGATCATTTAGTGAATTAATTTTCAGCTTTTGAAATAACACAAACTATTATTTATAGTATGCAGATTTTCCTCTGTCAATAACTTTCTATAATGTTTCCGCTGGCGATGGCGTGTGGAAAATTATGCCGAAATTAACATAGCTGGCATAACTCATTGATGCTACTTCCTGTATGACTTCTATTCAACAGAATAAATGGAATTATTGAGTGTTTGTAGTATTACATACATGAAAATAAGTGATTAATATTATGTCGATGTTCGAAAGGAAAAATAATTGAAATGTAATTGTACCTACCAAAATAGCGTTTACATATCATATTAATATTATATCCAAAAGTTTGAAAGTATGGGTCTAGGATGGGTGGATGAATATATATTTGTTGCTCTTTCACGCAAAAACAACTATAAGCATATCGAGTCTACCAGTAAATAAATTTAAGAATGTAGTCAAGAGACATCTTATACAAAGAGCTTATTATTGTATCGATGATTATTTAACTGATAAAGATAAATGGATGTAGTTCGTTGCTCCCTATTAATGTATTGGGTTGTATAGTTTATTGCATTTTACTAGGTGAATATTGTTGTCACAGTCTGATAATGTTACTTAGGTACTAGTTAAGAATACGATTTACTTTTGTAAGTAAAGATTCTGCGTGATAAATTACGGCCATTCTTTTCTTTCCTTTGAAAAACATGTATCCTTATTCATTAAGTAGCAGTAAATTGGCCAATATTTAAGCACATAAAGTTTTTACATCGTAAGTGGATGCTCCTACTATGTTGTGCCCATTGAGGCTGATGTATCCGATCTCGTGTACTCTTCTAATATTATTGACCTCTTTTTTTGCATCAGTCCTCTAATATGGTAGTATATGGTGGCAGCACCTTACCTGCATAAACAGTCAGGTCACGAGTCCTGACGCTAGGTTTAATTTTTTTTATCCATCCCAAAAAGTGCACAACGTTGCTAAAGAGGTTTTCATATATACTAATATTATAAAGCGGAAGAGTTTGTTTGTTTAAACGCGCTAATCTCAGGAACTACTGGTCCGATTTGAAAAAATATTTTTTTGTTGGATTGCCCATCGAGGAAGGCTATAGGCTATATAACATTGCGCTACGACTAATAGGAGCAGCGACGAGAAATGTTGCAAAAACGGGGAAAATTTACGCATACGCAGTTGCGCGGGACAGCTAGTTTCAAATAAGTATCTATTTTTATTATTTAGCTATCAAACTAAGAAGCAGTAACTACTTACAAGACATCTTTTCACCAAATTTAATCAATATTCATTGTGTAGTCTTCAAGTTAAATACCTGTAACATACGGACGGACTGACAGACGGACATGATAAAACTATAAGGGTTCCGTTTTTGCCATTTTGTGGAGCCCTAAAAATTAAACTAGGGATTAGCTAAAATGTTAATAATTAAACATTTTTTTTTCTAGTACTATACACAGAAAACTTAGTAACGAAACCGTATCTCCTCATCGGTTGATATCAGTTGCCGTGTGAATATATAATCTGAGGTACTATCGTATCTTTGTGCTAAAATGTTATCTAAATCCGTTCAACAGTTTTAGCGTGATTGACAAAGACAGTATAACGAGTACAATACTACAACCAAAGAGTAGGTTTAACAAAGCATTTGCTCATGTAGTGGTCAGAAAACACTTTTGGTCACCTGTCCCACCAACAACGATGAGCGAGAATCGAGTAGCGATTTATCGCTTAAGAAACGTACAACAGATGTATTTTGTAGATCTCGTCCGTGTAAACAAAAGAGATGCAGTATAGAGCGAGTACTCGCCGGCAGTGGGAACACTCAGCGATCAACTATTATATCTGTATCTCTTTTGTTTACACGGGATCTACATAAGTATGTACGTGTCTTGAGTGATAAAATCGCTACTCACCACTCTTTCTCTCGCCGTTGCTCGGACAGGTGTCTTAAAATAGATATGCCTGTTCTCTAGAGGCGAAGGGTTAAAATTTTCCTGAGGTAACCCTATACGAAAATGTATCTTGTTAGACAAGGTTTTTTTTACATACAATGGGAAACCGAAAATAATGGTATTCTAAGGACCCTCCGACACTGCTGTTCTTACTCATGTTACATAAATAAATGCTAAATTTCAGGCTTCTAGACCCTTAGCACAGAATAAGTACCTAACGTAAAGTAACCCTCGGTTTTACTGTTGCCAGTCAAACTGTCTAATTTCTTTGTTACCTATAAGCATGGGCAAACGCCAAAAATAAAATCCTGGACCCGGATTTTATTCTGGGGGGGGGGGGGGGGGGAGGCTTGCGTTTAGTTAACAACGGTGTGGTGGTTGGTGTAAGTTTCACGCACAATGGATGGATGGATGCCCCAAAAAATGCGTTTTGTCTGGGGAACAAGAAGAAAATTGGCAAAAAAATTCAGTAGGTACACAAATCAACAGTCTGGATTGGGCACGTGCCCCCCTGAACCCACCTATGCCTACAAGCTTTTATTTAATTTAATGAACGACAACTGAAACTTCTTGTAACTGAATTTTGGTCTTGTCGTACGGAATTAAAATTTCGATTCAGTTCCCTGAAAGCATTTCGTATGATAGAAAAGCATGACCTGATCAAAATGATCAAATACTTTATTTTTCATTCATGATTTATTTGTAAGTATTAGTACCTACCAAGGTATATACCTAGGTACTAACACTTCAGCAGACTAAAAATATATGTCGGCTATAATCTTATACACTGTGAAGCATGGCGTGCTAGCTATGAATTCCCGGTAATAAAACTATTGGATAGCCATGGAATCTTTGATTTTAAAGTCTCCGGAAGTCACGTAGGACGTTGTCTAATGATTACGTAACATCCTTACGGCAGAAGAACCGTGAATAAAGGCACAATTCTCGGCCCTTCATTTATCATTATACATTTCAAATCGATCTGCTCGATTTGTCAAGATCGATGACCTGTGCATCAATAGTCGATTTATAGTTGGATGGCCATCGAATCGAGAATTATTTGGACCTTAACAAAACCTTCGTCTGTGAAATAAAGTTTTCTGAAGACCAGAATTTTGGTGTTCGAAGAGTTAGAAAGGGGTATGCCCACCAGCAGTATCGCTAGTATTTGCGTTGTGCCACAAGTTGATTAAATGTATAATTCTTGTTTCTAATTATAACGTTATTATATAATGATATGGAGTCTCACATTTGCCGGAATATTGAGATGCAAATATTAGTCTTTCAGTTTATTTATTTCCTTTTTTTTCGTATGAAGTTATTTTTAACGGTGGTAACACTATTACAAAAATAAAATCGTAATATCGATTAGGGTTATTATCGATTTTTATTAAATAATTAATATAAATACTCTAATAATTGTTGCACCGTTTGAATATAAAGAACGATAATATTTATACACTATACTTTTTAATAAGCATATTCTTTGAAACCTTTAGATTAGGACCCGGCTCGATTAAAAATAAGAACATAGTAATGAATTTTCATAAAAAAATTGATTTGTATAGGATATGACAAAAGTTATGGCAACACTGAAATGTAATGTCATGTCACTTGTTGTTGTTGTTGTTTGGCGTCCATTATGAAAACAGTTTAAAGTATTAATAACAAATAGCTTTTGTTATTTCTCGTGTTGTGTATGATATTGTGGTTACATTACGTGAGTTTGAGATAGAGACTCCATATACATAGTAACAATCAGAAATATTTTGTGAGACAGAGACTCGTACCAATATTGTGACAATTGTGAAGTGTTTGTGAGATAGAGATTCAAAAGCCGAATTCATAGCCATAAACTAGTGTTACACATCATGTGTAATACATAATTAATACGCAATATCATAGTTATGTCCTATTTTCAAAAAAAAAGTGTATATAAATATTTCTATTTTCGAAGTTCATCCACCCATATCAATTAAACCCGGCAAATTAGGTAAATCATTGTTGGTTTTTCTGAAAGTATATATTAATGTCTACATAAATCAGTAGTTTTCATCTTGGCACAACAAAATTTGTAGCGATACTAAATTCCATAGTCACTTGAACAATCGCCTTAGAACCCGCTGAGGGTTAAGTCACTCGAAAATTAAGAATCAACGTAAACGCTAAATAGTACATACTTACACAAGAACTCTCAGATACTGTCGTTGGCTTTAGCAGTTTAGCACCTTGCCCCTCGCCCTGGCTCCCATGAATCTGCTACTGTATGAATATAATGTAAGGTACTCATCTTATATTGTATTGAATTTCTTTTCCCACTTGCCTCTTGTGCCGCTCCCGAAGGGTTGTATTTTGGGGCACCCTCACCCTCGTCAGGGTTGAAAAGTCTAAATATCTGGATAACATTTCAAAATGTCGGAATTGTAAAGTTATTTTTTGGAGAAAATCTCGACATCACATGAAATGTCGGGAAAATCCTGGCGATACCCTAAAATAAATGCACACCCCGTATGCATGTTAGATCCGGCACTGCAAATCCGGGATTCGCCCATAAAGGTACATACCATGTACATATAATATTTAACTATATAAGTATTATTATCAAAAGTAGCAACCACAAGGTAACGCCAGATAACCTACAAAATTATGATAATGACTGCGTTAATAAATAATTTTATTACACTTTGTGTCCTGTATTAAAAAAGAAACATAAAACATACCATAATTGGTAACATTATAATAAACTTAGAATTTATGCGCGTCTCACATCTATGAATTAGTTATATTATGATATAAGTACCTACCTAGACGTGTTCTAAATAATTATAATTGATTAGCTGTCCCGCGCAACTTCGTCTGCGTAAATTTTCCCCGTTTTTGTAACATTTATCATTGCTGCTCCGCTCCTATTGATAGTAGCGTGATGTTATATAGCCTATAGCCTTCCTCGATTCCTCGAAAGAATTTTTCAATTCGGACCAGTAGTTCCTGAGATTACCGCGTTCAAACCAACAAACTCTTCAGCTTTATAATATTAGTATAGATTTGATTGGCGATCTGGTTAGTATCCCTGACGGCTAAGCCATAGAATTCAATTCCCACTCAGAATAAATCCTTACTTTTTTCTTTTTTTTTAGAAGGCGACTCCCGCATTAGGGTACAAGCCCTGTGTCGCGGGGGACTTTTACAAACATACAAGTCACGGACACAAGATTGCTAGAAATGTGGGAATCCCACATTGCTAGTTATCTTTTAAGAATAAAAAAATGTATATACTTATTGAGATATATATATATAAGTAAATATGTTTATTGGTTGTGGTTACCATACTACAGATTCTGCTTATGGCGTTGTGTGAGTTGTGTGTTGGTATGTTAACATAATTAAGACGGCTACGGCATCCAAATCCATCTATACATTTAAGCGCTAAACTTATAACACCCCTTTAAAAAACACAATGGATAAGAAGTAGGTAGTTTTGAGTACCTACTTTGACTTACATCAACTTTCACTTGAGTCCTAGTTAGAAATTATCTAGAAACTAACACCCGTATTTATAAACGAGTCATTACTCATTACTTAGCAATTACTTCATTGAGACATGGCTAGTTCTTAAAGTAATTACTTAGAAAAATCTATTTTATAGACAAGAAATATTCTTTACTTCCTTGAGCAAACTAACCAAGTATTACTTAATACTTAGCAACCGGTGAGCCGCAAAAAACGTTCCATTACCAAACAAGATTTTAATAAATTTGCAAAACAGAGAGCCAAAAATATATTACGACAAACTAAAATAGCTACAATATTAAAACTTTAAAAATTAATAATACAGAAATTAATCAGACCAAATTTTGATTTTATCGATATTCTTCAATTTTAGTTTTCTGAATGAAACGAAATGCAACATAATTGAATAGTAATGCTACCAAATGAAATAGCCCGTCACACGTACATATTTAAAGTACACTGACGGACTTATAAACTGCATCAAAGTAATAGACGACTTTGAAATAAATATTTTAACCAAGTATGCAAACTTTCTATACAGATTTAAATTGAAACCTCTAGATTGGTTCGTGAACTTTAAAACAGCGTAGGATCATATCTTTAAGTTTAAGTTTATGTACTGGAAAGGACCTTAAGACCTTTTTTGAAGAAAAAACAGAAGTTTAAGGAAAAATTGTTTAATTAAAAAATTGGTTTTAACAATAGACACAAACTTTATGCAAGGGTTTATTTGTGTTTTAATAAGGTGTATTACCCCCACGTGCCCTTATTACGGATTCTAATCGGTTCCGCATAGATTTTATAAGGGTTTTTAAAAGATCTTGCGGAATATTGTCCCATTCTTCTGAAAGTGCTGTTCTTAGTGCTGCCACTGTCGTAGGCGAAGGGTTTCTCGCATATACAGCTCTTTTTAAATTGTCCCAAACATGCTCGATGGGATTAAGATCCGGGCTGCGTGCTGGCCAATTCATTGTACGTATCCCAACCTCTTCGCAATAATGTTGAACTTGTGCAGCTGCATGCGGCCGGGCATTATCCTGCATTAAAGTAAAATTTTCGCCTATGAATCCCATGTAAGGCACCACGTGATCTTCTAATATCTCTGTTATGTAGCGATGTGCTGTCAAACCCCCTCTATTACCGTTTTGACGGACCATGTCTATGAACACAAGTTCTGTTCGCCCGTTCATCGATATGCCACCCCAGACCATACATGAACCGCCTCCAAAAGGAACACGCTCCTCAATGCAACTTTGAGCATATCGCTCCCCACGTCGACGATAGACTCTTCTGCGACCATCTGCACCATATAAACATGTCCTACACTCGTCCGTGAACAATACAGAGGCCCACTGCTCTTCTGTCCAATTCAGGTGATGACGCGCAAATCTTAAGCGAGCTTGTCTGTGAGCTGCAGACAACTTTGGACCATTTGCTGGTCTAAAAGGGGTGATAGCCGCTTCCTTTAACCTTCTTCTTATTGTTCGTGCACACACGTTTTTTCCACGCACTTCATTAAGCTCGGTTTTGATGTTAACTGACGTGAGGAAACGATTTCGCAGGGAAGTTGTAACAATAAATCGGTCATCACGACCTGTGGTTGCTCGAGTTCTGCCTGTACCACGTCTCCTCCTGTAAGAACCTGTCTCTACAAACCTTCTGTATATTCTACAAACCGTAGACTGGTTTAAATTTAAATTTCTACCAATCGTTCGTTGATCCAAGCCCTCCCGCACCAATGCTACAATTTGTGCCGCTTGTTCGGACGAAGTATCCATATTATGGTTCAAAAACTCTCGATGTGTTAAAAAACTAACCCAACAATTATGCTGGTAACAATAATTCAATTGACCAAACAAAAAAAATCAATGAGAATTAATTTAAAACTTTGCTATAAATAACACGCAAATCTGATACTACGAGTAAATTTTCTTTTCCCGGCTATATTCATTTGTTTTACCGCAGTTCTATTTTTAAATTTATTTTTTTTTTAAGATTAAATATTATTAAATTATATAAATATGGAAAGACTGGCTGTCTTTCCATATTTATATAATTTAATCTAAAAAGTTTGCATACTTATTATAAAAAAATCCTTTTAGAGTAAACCTGAACTTTGATGCAGTTTATGAGTCCGTCAGTGTATTTTTGAAGAACTTATTTTTAATTTAGCGTCTTATAACTCGCTTGATGTCACCCAAGAAATGTCACTGAAGATATCACCTGTGTTTTACTGTTTTATAAAGGAAGTTTAGCTGGTTAAATACGGGCACAAGTTACTATAATTTCTGTAGCAAGAGTATAATTTTTAATGGTTGTAAGCCCGCAAACCTGCGACCGCGGTCAGCCTCCCCGTTGTGTCGACTGCATTGCTTGTCCCGGTGAAATCTCAAGTACCACAATCAATAGATTTTGTCCGTGTAGCCAGAAGCCCCTGTCAAGCATTACCCGGATAGGACAACGAACAGAAATAAAGAAGATACAGAAGATGGTTTTGTGACCGCTGCGGCAAAGCTAAGTTAAGAGGACTCTGCACGCGCGTACGTGCGTCAGAAGTTCCGCTACAAGACGGGGTTGCAGATTCTGGGTCGCGACACATGGTACTTATGAGGGAGTGAAGCGTACCTACTGATATAGTTTTAATATATAGAGATTTTAAGCTGTATTTACTTTTACTAGCACTTTACATAATGTATTATTGTAAATATGTTAGACGGTAAGTTATAGATTTCTGTGGGCCATTGATGCCTAAAATAAATTGTTTATTATTATTATTATTGTATTATTTACCGACTGGCTAGCATAGCACCAAATAAATTGTTTTTATTTTCAAAACCTTCCATATTTTTAAAATATCTGTTAAGAAAAATAACCTCTCCATAAAATTCTTAATGAAAGCTATTACTCAAGTAACGATATCGGTGACTATTGCTTCGCTAAGTATTCTAACGTTTGACGTTTCTTACTTCACCCATTTTCTTAACTATAAAATCGAAACTTTTACTTAAGTAATTACTTTTACTTAAGTAACTGCTATTACTCGTTTATAAATACGGGGGTAAGTGTTACTAGGTAACCTATAGTTATTATTTACTAGCTGTCCCGCGCAACTTCGTCTGCGTAAATTTTTCCCGTTTTTGCAACATTTCTCGTTGCTGCTCGGCTCTTATTGGTCGTGGCGTGATATTATATAGCCTGCCTCGATAAATGGGCTATCCAACAGTAAACGGTTTTCAATTCGGATCAGTAATTCCTGAGATTACCTCGTTCAAACAAACAAACTCTTTAGCTTTATAATACGACACTACGATCAATAGGAGTGGAGCATCAATGTAATATATTTTCCTTTTTTTTTGCTTCGAAAAGACAACTCTCGCAGTAGAGTCATCATATCATAGCCCTGTGTCATGAGGACTTTACAACGCGCCCAAACACAAAGTATACCCATAGGTACTCGGAACATTTTAGTCCCATGTTGGAATCGAACCTCTTACAAAGCAGTCTACTACCACTGCGCCACAGTCATTTTTTTTTTCTTTTATTTAAAAAGACGACTCCCGCAGTAGGGTACAAGCCCTATGTCGCGGGAGACTTTACAAACATACAAGTCACGGACACAAAGTACACTCAGACTCGGAACAACAATTTGTGAATCACACAAAGTGGTGTCCCGTGTGGGAATCGAACCCACGACCTCTTGCGTAGCAGTCGGACACACTCCCATCGCGCCACAGAGGCAGTCATTACACTTACAGTAACCTAACAAAACATATTTATAGTTAATGGTTTCTTTCATAATTACTGTCTTAATTGTCTTTTGTAAAAAACACAATAGATAATAGCCCCACACCGCAAGGCGTCGATGCAATAACCCCGTTATAATAAAGGTGCATCACTAACGATACAGGCACTTTAATGTGAGAAAAGCAAGGTAAATCGATGAAGCGTAAAAATAATTGTAGTAAAGAGGTCTCAATCTCATTAATAACGAGTATAAGGCCTTTAGGTGCGGTTTTGTATAATTACGGGTATATTGCCGGCTGTACTTTAGATGCGTTTTTGTATTATACGTAAACGTACGTTAAAGACGTGCGAATAGGGTATTTGACTAAAGTCAAATCAGTATCTTTTTAAGAAACATCATAACGATCTGCTCTGTACAAATACGTATGGAATGCTAGCATGTGACGTCACGTTTTCTATGGTCAAATCATTTACTTTTAGTGTTTATCTTTATGATTAAAAATTAATAAACACGTTAAACTAATATATCATATATATCATATCAACCCATATGATGGCCCACTGCTGGGCACGGGTCTCCCCAGTAGAACCTACTGGTATGTAGATCCTGAGGGTAATTGCCATAATCGCCACGCTTGGCGAGCGGGTTGGCGATCGCAGTAAGGCTTTAAGTACGCAGAGGACGCTGCTGCCCGTCCTCCGGAGTGAAATCCCTGAGTCGCCTTGACGACACCCACGGGAAGAGATGGGGTGGTGCTATTCTTAAGCCGGCACCACACGGCATGTTAAACTAATAAATGAACATATTTTTTCAGACCACATTATGACATATTTTTACATGGTTATTAAAAAACATTTTATTTTGATAGTAGTCAAATACCCAATTGAACGCCAACGGTGCGGTGGTTGCGTTTTTCTTCGTTGTAATGTTAGTAGTGACTAGGGTTGCCACTTTATTTTGGGCCAAATAAAGTACATGAATTGGTTTATTACAAATAAAAAAAGTACATTGTGGCAAAATAAAGTCTATTTAATTTAATTTATTAATTTTTTTATCAATATTTAATTAAGATCTAAATATAATTGCAGCTATTTAAGTTACGTCTATTTTTTTTTAATGTTAATACATTTCCGGTGAATCAAATAAAGTATTTATGCGTACTATATACTTCTCATAAAGTATATAGTACAATCACCCGAAATAATGTATAATACTTTATTATAAAGTATGGGTGGCAACCCTAGTAGTGACTGAGAACTATAACCGGTAGCATAACGTCGCTGTAATGAATCTACTAGCTCATATTGTTTAAAGATTTTGCTGTAACCCAAGTGATATGTTTTATCACTTTGATCTTTAGTAGGTATCTATGTTCTGTGACTTTGATCCTATCATCATTTACATCTGTACACCAAATTAATATTTTTTTCAATATCCATATTGATTTTTTCGTATCCTAAAAATTTGTTTACGTCGGAATTATACGCGCGTACACGCACGACTAGTTCGCATAGAATGTGCGAGGCAACGTAGTACTCGGAGAGTCGGGATCGTTCGTGCGTGTTCGTAACTCTTTGTACGAGTAAAATTGTTGTTATTAAACTTTCGCGATTTTTATACATATAGAATTACTAGCTGTGCCCCGCGGTGTTACCCGCGGTTTATTAGCCTATGTGTTAATCCAGGGTGTCAGCTAACTCCATACTAAATTTTATTTAAATCGTTCCAGCCGTTTAGACGTGAAGAAGTAACAAACATACACACTCACATACTCACAAACTTTCGGCTTTATAATATTAGTGTGATTATAAGGTACGAACCTTTTATTTACCCGACGTTACGATCGAATTGCATCGATCGTGGTAAATAAAAGGTTCGTACCTTTAAATAATTCACGCGATTAAGTCCCGAAATATATGTAATACGAGTAAAATTGGTTCCAATAACCATTTAAAGTACGGGCGGTCTCCTAAGCAATTTTGATTCCCGGACCATTTTGATCCGAAAGTGGTCCGAGAACCGTCAGAAATTCGAGCCGGGGGATGTCCAGGCAGGTGTTTTTATTAGTGGGGAAACTATTGATTTTAAATATTAAACTGGAGGGGGAGGTTTCACCCCCAAAACCCCCTATCAGTCCGACCGACATTGTGAGAAGTTCAACTTATCATGATGTAAATATATAAAAAGAATTGAATTATATTAGTCTCCCACATTCGGTAAATTATAATTTAAATCGATTATGCGCATTCATTTTCAGAACACCTAGCAACCCATATCAGGATTATACTCTACAAATATGAATAATAAAACCATTCCATTCGAGAAAAGATAAGCAAATCGATTACACGCATTTGCTATTCGTTAAAGAGAGCACATAGCAACTTAAGTTTATCGATGTTTTGTGTAAGTATTATAATAAGTGTCCCATCAATTATATCGATTAGGTACGACCTAGCAACTAAAGTGTCCGAATTTTGCCAATAAATATGAAATTCAGAGTATACTATTTGAATAATAGCATGAAGCTACATAACATTAAAAAACTCTGACTCGTGTAAGTTTAATTTGAACATATTTTTATGAAAAAAAAAAATATATACGTTTGTGCTTGTGTATTTAGTAACTAATACTTCTCCCGTTATATTCATACACACATGAAAAAACAGGAAAAGTGCCAGTGGGACTCGCCCACCAAGGGCTCTGTACAAATTTGTAGGTAGGTATATCATATTATTAAAGGGGTGTTTAAACGGGCCATTTTTTACGGCAATTGGTGGCGGCATTATTGGCAACTAATTGCTCGGCCAATAATGCCAATATGTCTACAATTGTATGGCACATGATCCAGTCTCCTAAACGGGCTACACAACCCGGCAACAATGAAATAGAGGGCGACTTTTTAGTCGCCCTCTATTTTATTAACAACAAAATTGGCCGGGCAACAATGCGGAAAATAGATCGCTCAGCGATCGTCCGGCAACCATCAAATCAATATTGGAGAGTACTGTCATATTGCCGGCCACAGCATTGCCGCCACAAATTGCCGTAAAAAATGGCCCGTTTAGACGCCCCTTTATAATATGATGTTCATATTATCACTACATAGTATAAAACAAAGTTGCTTTCTCTGTCCCTATATCCCTATGTATGCTTAAATCTTTTAAACTACGCAACGGATTTAGATGCGGTTTTTTTAATAGATAGAGTGATTGAAGAGGAAGGTTTATATGTATAATAACATCCATTAAATAGTGGAGAAATAAGGAGCGGAGCAGCAATGAGAAATGTTGCAAAAAAACGGGGAAAATTTACGCAGACGAAGTTGCGCGGGTCAGCTAGTTTATAATATGATGTTGTTGAGTTGATATATGACAAATTTGTAGTAGTATTTATACTTAAATAGTTTAGGAATCGAATCTCACAGTTTCTTAAAGACTTTATTTTTGATGATTTAATTACAAGTGTATAGTTTTCGAACTTTTCCCTATTCTTGTAGTATAAGTCGGTATTACTTGCTAAATCGCAAAATTCTAGGTCAACGGAAAATACCCTATAAATATTTGATTACTTGATAGTATCGAAATGTACGTTTTTGCGTTAACTTAGAAGTTTGATTTTTCACAGCTTCAAGGGTCTGGAGATCCAAGTGCCTATATGGTTTTAATTTCATAAAATTAAAGGTAAACAGACAGACGAACGGACAACAAAGCGATCCTATAAGGGTTCCGTTTTTTCCTATTGAGGTACGGAACCCTAAAAACAAACGATCTCATCCAATATTTTCCCATTCGACTAAAGATAATAAAGTCGATTACTCGTGTTCACTTCACAACTCGTTAACGAATGCACATACAATAGAAACTAGTGTTTGTAGAGTTTTTGCTTATGTACACATCATGTTATTGCTTTCTCTCATTGTTTCTACAAAGTAAAGAACGAAAGTCGTACTGACTGAATCGGTGGCGCGGTGGGAGTGTTTACGACTGCTCCGCAAGAGGGTTTGATTCCCACACGGAACATCACCTTATGTGATCCACAATTTTTTTTTTTTAATCTGTGTGTCTAACACCCGTATTTATAAACGAGTCATTACTTATTACTTAGCCATTACTTCATTGAGACACGGCTAGTTCTTAAAGTAATTACTTAGAAAAACCTATTTTATAGACGAGTAATATTCCTTACTTCCTTGAGCAAACTAACCAAGTATTACTTAATGCTTAGCAACTGGTGAGCCGCGAAAAACGTTCCTTTACATAAACAAGATTTCACTAAAGTTGCAAAATAGAGAGCCAAAAATATATTACGACTAGCTAAAATAGCGAAAAATTTTAAAACTTTAAAAATTAATAATACAGAAATGAATCAGACCAAATTTTGATTTTATCGATATTCTTCAATTTTAGTTTTCTGAATGTAACGAAATGCAACATAATTGAATAGTAATGCTACCAAATGAAATAGTCCGTCACACGTATATAAAGTATTTTTGAAGAACTTATTTTTAATTTAGCGTCATAAAACTCGCTTGACGTCACCCTAGAAATGTCACTAATAATAATTAATATTTTTGATTTATAGATTCTCGAATTTAAGAGAGATAAATATATATAAAAATTATTGTTATAACAATATTTTAAATAATTTATTTGAAATGAAATGTTAATCACTGAAGACATCACCTGTGTTTTACTGTTTTATTTAAAGGAAGTTTTGTTGGTTAAATACGGGCACTATAATTTAAGTAGCAAGGGTGTATTTTATAATGGTTGAAAGCGCGCAAGCCTAAGGCCGGGGTTAGCCACCCCGTTGTGTCGACTGCATTGCTTGTCCCGGTGAAATCTCAAGTACCACAATCAATAGATTTTGTCAGTTTAGCTAGAAGCCCCTGTTAAGCATTACCCGGATAGTACAACGAACAGAGATAAAGAAGATACAAAAGACGGTTTTGTGACGGTGCAAGGAAAGAAGCGCCGACAGCCAACCATCAAGAACTGCTGCGGCAAAGCTAAGCTAAGGGAACTCTGTGCGCCGCGGCGCCGAACACGCCGGTGTAAATCTCGCGCCGGCACGTACCAGAAGTTCCGCTACAAGACGAGGGTGCAGATTCTGGAGTCGCGACGCATGGTACTTATGAGGGAGTGAAGCGTACCTACTGATAAAGAGATATATTTTAATATATAGTGGTTTTAAGTCGTATTTACTTTTACTAGCACTTCACTTATTGTACCTATTATACTGACAAGTATGTTAGTCGGCAAGGTATAGATTTCTGTGGGCCAAAGATGACTAAAATAAATGTTATATTAATATTATTATTGTATTATTTACCCACTGGCTGGCATAGCGCCAAATAAATTGTTTTTATTTTCCAAACCTTACATATTTTTAAAATATCTGTTAAGAAAAATAACCTCTCCATAAAATTCTTAGTTAAAGCTATTACTCAAGTAACGACATCGGTGACTATTGCTTGGCTAAGTATTCTAACGTTTGACGTTTCTTACTTCACTCATTTTCTTGACTATGAAATAGAAACTGTTACTTAAGTAATTACTTTTACTTAAGTAACTGCTATTACTCGTTTATAAATACGGGAGTTAGAGTCCGTGATTTATATGTTTGTGTAAGTAATCCCTTACAATACAGGACCCTTATAGAATTTTATAAGCTACGGGTCTTAATCGCGTAAATATTTTATTTTAAGGCTAAATACCTTTGTTTATTGTGCGACGTTTCGACCGTATTGCAATGGCCGTGGTCACGGGTAGACTCTCCCTACCTTGTACCCTAATGCGAAAGTTGTATTTTTGTTTAAAAAAAAAATATATATATATTTAGCCGAAAAACGCACACATAGACAGATTCAGCGTTTACGTCATTAATGGCATAGGCGTACCTTAAATTGTGTTTTGAGGGCGATTTCAGGGCATTTTAGATATACACCGACCACGGCCAAGTGAAAACGAAATTAGACTGTTATAATAACACTGGTCAAGTGCGAGCTAAATTCGTCGACTGGGGGTGGGAGCCGTTTTAACTGCAAACCCCCATGGTTCACGAATAGACCCGAAATCTCTTGAAAGCCTTCGTGTCACGCCAAAAGTGGTAGAAAATTGAGTGTCCGTGAGTTAGGGGGCGTCCATAAAATAAGTAAGTGAACTGCTTTTGTTGGATTTTGGACGTTCCACTCTTCCCTCTGGGGAGATATCGTGAGATATGGCTTGACCACCTAATCTCACGTAGATTTCATATTATATCAAAATCGCGCAAAGTTATGAAAAAAACAATTTTTTTGTGGTTTTAATTTACTTGTATATGCTTTCTTGCAAATTAAAAACTACGTGATATTTGATGAGATTAGGTTCGACCCCTTAAATATCACACGTAATTAATGGACGCCCCCTTAGAGTGAGTGCGTTTTTCGAGCGCTTATAAAGTTAGGTAATTAGAGGAGGAACCCCTAAGTACCTCAAGTAACTAATGGACGGAATATAGTTTTCTTGTGTTCTGTGTTATTTCTGTCAAAGTTTTCTAGTAGATTAAAATGACTAACGTCTGGTCTCAATAATATAACTATCGATGGATTTGGCTACTAGAGGTATATATTTGACATAAGCTCCATACAAAATATGTCAAAATTCTACCTCTTGTTGCCAAATCCATCGATAGGTAGATTATTGAGACCGACCGTAAGAGAAATGTCAAGCGTGATATTAACTTATGTTACGGTAGGTAGTTGGTAACATACAATGTTTATTATACATTGTAGGTAAAACGAATAAATTTATTTTATAAACGTATAATGTAATTTAAATAGTCACAAGTCATAAGTCATTTATTCAAAACAATTTTTTTTGTGTAGAGTATTCTCTTATTACTTAATACTAACATGAAATAAACATTGTAACAGAATTTCTAATAATATAAATAAGTACAGACAAATAAATAAAATTGATGTGTGTGTTTGTTATGTACCTAACCAAAATTAGTTTTAATTTTTTATGTATCGAGTATACTCTAAAACGGCTGGACTAATGATTTTGATGGAACTTTCACTAGCATTTAGCCGATTGTAAAAATAACTCTAAACTTAATATTTAGGCACACTAAGTAGCTAGTAAAAATCTCCTTTTTAGGGTTCCGTAGTCAAAACGGCAAAACGGAACCCTTATAGTTTCGCCATGTCCTCACCTTTGCTCAGAGACTGTTAGTGCTAGGAGGCTCTAATTTTGCATGAATACACATATTACTTACGCCGACAAAACATTTTTTTAGGGTACCTCCCCTATATGTAAAGTGGGGATGTGACAATTTTTAGATTTAGATATGTGTTTGTTAAATATTAAGCTTTTAATTGCAAATTTTTGTTAGAGACAAGTGTCCCCGTCCCTGTCCCCCCGCTGCCAGCTAAATGGTTGATGTTGGGTATGTAGATAAAATCACGGTAGTAGTATATGTAGTGAAATTAAAAGGAAAACTATCACAGCTAAGTAGGCTTTACAAGTTTACGAGTAACGCTTTCGCACCACCACTTTTTGGACTTTTGACTGCCTCTGTGGCGCGGTGGGAGTGTGTCCGACTGCTACGCAAGAGGTCGTGGGTTCGATTCCCATACGGGACACCACTTTGTGTGATCCACAAATTGTTGTTCCGAGTCTGTGTGTACTTTGCCTCCGTGACTTATATGTTTGTAAAGTCCTCCGCGACAGAGGGCTTGTACCCTTCTGCGGGAGTCGTCGATCGGGTATTCGGATGGGAGGAGGGGGGGACTACGGAACCTTACATTGTGCGTATCCCAACATGCACATGCCCGGTTTTTGTTCCTTTTGTTTATCAGATCTTCAGCGATCTTAAATCATAAGGAAAAAACAGGCTAAAGCAAAAGATTTTAATAATTATGCCGAAAATACCTATAAAGCGCCTCAGCTTGATCTTTATGTAGGTTGGTAAGTACTCAAGGGTCGCTTGGTTACCATTTGCTCGTCTGGGATTTATTACAATTTCTACAAATAAAATATTCATGTATAGTCAGTGTAGGTACCTACCTACACTTAATCCTCTCGAAAGGAATTCTCAATAATACTGTTAAGGGGGCGTCCATAAATTACGTGAGATGATTTTTGCAGATTTTTACCTTCCTCTCCCCCACTTGATATTTCGGTAAAATTAAGTTCATGGTTTATCTAGGTACCATTATACTTAACAGGTTTTAAAAATACTCTTTACTACTTAATCTCTTATATACAATACAGTAATACTCTTTACTACTAATATCATAATATTTTGGGACAACTCACACAAAGCGATCTGATCCCAAACTATGCAGAGTTTGTACTATGGAAACCGGACAACCGAAAAACTTATATATTTCTAAATACATACATATTATACATAAATAACACCCAGACACAGAATAAACCATCGTGCTCATCACACAACATTTTATTCTGGGTGGGGATCGAACCCACGACCTCTGGCGTAGCCGTCGGATACGCTCCCATCGCGCCACAGAGGCAGTCTATTATATAATCTTTTTAAGAAGATTTGCACCTAACCCGAACAAACATTAATAAGTATTTTTGTTGGATTAAGAAATCAGCAAGACGCAAAACTCTGTGAGTAGATTTTGATTAATTTAATATTATACCCAACTTAAATACTTTTCAACAACTGTACCTATAACTTTCCTCAAAATCGGTTTAGTATAACGGTAGGTTAGGATATTGATCTCCATTTTACTAGCCACGCCATACTTCAGAGAGCTCAAGTAAAATGGTCACACTAACAGGCATACACGCGGGCGAAGCATACCTTATCTAGTAATTATTATTTTTGGTTACGTTCATTAAATAAAAGAGAATAGGTATTTTAATTATTTATAATTAGGTATGTATGTATATTTACGCAATTTTTCCTTTAACGTATTTGTTTAGGTGAATTAATAGAGGAAAATTCCACTGTAACGTAGTTCTTGTAAATTGTTATTACTTATATTAAGAGTTTATTATCGTCATATCATATTATTTTTTTATAAGAAGATTCCCGCACTAGGGGGTCAATATATCGAGAGTACAGAAGGTTATTACCTTCATACAACGCGCTACGGCGGTTACGCAATCTCGGAATCCCCCCTCCCCGCTCAGTGCCAATGACAGGCTATTGCCCTTCGCTAAGATAATAGGGAATAAGCATGTATTTTTTAGTTCTTAAACAATGGCTTCGACATATCATTGAAAAAATATGCAGCGCCAAAAAAACTACTCCTATTAGGAAAACAAAACATTTAAAATTACAAACTGATAAATGCATTTTCAAAAGCACGCCATCTTGGCGCGTAAATAGTATAGACTGTGACATCATGGCAATCGTGCATGCAGCACAGCATGTTTTAACATAATATGGACTGTTACGTCATAATTTGATCTGACCAATAGCATTCGTTTCAACTACATTGAATATCCCGCCCGATTTTTGACCTTATTAATAATTATTTTGATATTTTCATAAATTTGGATGCATTTTATTAAAAGTATATTGACTTAGACACAATTCTAACGTTATAAAATTTAAAAAAAAATATTCTAAACAAATTTATGTCACATATTCCCTACTACGCTCCGCTGATACGATAATTGCCTTTCTTCAGGTTGACAACCCTTGTTAGCCATCTAGTGTAATTAGTATGACTGTAGTACTGTATCACCAATTAGATAGATACAATAAGATCCTACAACGAGTTGAAACAAGCTCACGCACACATAGATCCGCACCTACATAGATCTCGGTCGAATAACAACCGAGAGTTCCGTTGAGACCATTGAGATCGTGTCCGTACGTAAGCCGACCTTCTGTATGTACTTATATACTGTATTCGGTGACTACTAAACACCACTTTTTTGCCAACAGTTGGAACAACGACAACTCACTTGACAGTGGTGAGAGTGAATGGCGACCCGACTCCGGTCAAAGACCACCAGGTCCCCGTGTTCCTGTACAGCAGGCACTCCTTCGTAGCTGACCAGTGGGATCTCACCACTAACCAGGTAAGGACTGATTTGTTTTGAGACTACCAGCTTTAACTAAGAATAAATAAGTGCATCTAACTTTTTAAATGAAGACACCAGTAGTCTCTTTGTTACATTTCACTTAATGTGAAACAAGTTTAATAAACATAAACATTACGACTGCATGAGCACCGCGCTCCGACATGGCTCACTCTAAAATTCCTACTTTAAACAGTGTGCGTTAAACTAAATTTTTAAATCGATACATACTAATATTATAAAGCTGAAGAGTTTGTTTGTTTGAACGCGATCTTTTCGGAAACTTCTGGCCCAAATTGAAAAAATATTTTACTATTGGATAGCCCATTTAACGAGGAACAGATATAATAGCACGCTACGACCAATAGAAGCGGGACAGCAATTAAATATGTTTAAAAAACGGGGAAAACTTACGCATACGAAGTTGCGCGCGTCAGCTAATTAGTGGATAAAAAAACTTTTTTACAAAAAAATATTATCGACTTCAAAAATAAATACAAGGCAACTAAAAAGCAAAAAATAATATACCTAGAATAACAAAAACAAATTAAACATTTTGAAGTTGGTGCCATGAAATAGTAGTCTTTATGATTTATTCGGCCCTCGAAGAGTTCCCTCGATTTCTCCAGGATCCCATCATCAGATCGTGATCTGATCAGGATCGGGACCAACTTGGAAGTATACCCTTTCAAACACAAAAATATTATTTTAAATCGGTCCAGCCGTCTTTGCGTAATCGGTGAACAAACATCCAAAAAAAAAACATGCAGAGAATTGAGAACCTCCTCCTTTTGGAAGTCGGTTGATAAAATAGTTGACAGTTCGCCGCTACGTCACCTACATTTTATTTCGTCATTATAAAATTTACTTTGAATGCTAGTATAGTATTAAATACCTGTGCTTTTACGGATACTATTTGAAGTTGGAATCTTAAATGCAAGTTATGAGCCGTGTCGGAGCGCTGCAGCGATGCTGTGACCGTGGACTATTGTCCTTCCGATGTTAGCCGCTAACTCATTTGTCACAGTAATCTTTAACATAATCCATTCCTTTGTTCTAATATACACACATCAAAAGTGTCTAGGGATCAACATATATTTTTGCAATAACTTTTCTCCTGATTGATTTTTTTTTTTTTATTTCTTTAAGGATTCATCAAATAAAGTGTTTTCGTTTGTCACAGTAACGATAAACCAAGTCACCTTTGCATTAATAAAGAAATTTGCCATTTTCCTAATAAAGGGATTTTTGACATTTGAACCACTAACATTAAAGTTCGAAAAAAAGACTGAAATAACAGTTTTCTTTAAAATTTTATTGGGTAACTTAAACAATTAATAATCCGTGTTTCTACCGCGAACACTAACAACACAAGAACATCGGTTTGGCATACTCAAAATGAGTTCATCCAAATCACGCTGTGGAATGGCCGCCCATGTTCGTTGCAACAACAAAAAAAGGTCTTCTTGCGACTGGATACCCTCCATATTCGGCAGAGCTCTTCTCTGTAGCATATCCCATGCATGCTCAATCGGGTTCAAGTCTGGCGACTGAGCAGGCCAGGGCAGGACATTGATGTTAGCTGCGGCGAGAGTCTGTCTTACAACTCTTGAGGTGTGCGGTCGTGCATTATCATGCATTAACTGAAATAAGGGACCGATTTGCACTTGTAGAGGAACGATGACGTCTGATACAATCGTCTCAGCATAAATTTGAGCGTTGAGGTTGCCTCTGATCCAAATCAACTCAGTTCTTCCGCCGATCCAAATACCCGCCCATACCATGATGGTTCCACCACTATAAGGATGGACTTCCTGGCAGGATTTTAATCGCTGTTGGCGTCCAGGGGTTCTCCAGTGTCGTATACGTCTTGTATCCGGTCTCATACCAAAACGAGACTCATCAGAAAAGCACACGAAACGCCATTGTTCTTCTGCCCAATTTCTGTGTTCAAGAGCCCATTGATATCGAATCCTACGATTGTGCATTGCTATAGGTGGTACCCGTAGCGGTCTTCGGGAATGAAGGTTCACTTCATGCAAGCGGTTTCTGACTGTTTGGTCGCTAATTAAGTTCCCTGAAGAGTGATGAAGCCTCACGGCTAACATCATGGCGGTTATTGTTGGACCTCTTCGAGTTAAGATTTGAATGTATCGGTCTTGTCTCCGTGTGGTGCAGCGATACCGTCCTCCATGGCGCTCAGCCACGGTACCAGTGCTTCGGTAACGTGTCCAAAGTCGACTGATAACACTCTGACTTGTATTCAGAGCTAAAGCCACAGTACGTTGCCGGGAACCAGCTTCTATCATTCCCACGGCTCTGAGCATTTCTTCCCTGCTTAAATGACGTCGCCGCTCCATAATAACGTTGGTTTTAATCAGTAGTAGGGAAACAATAGCACTAATAATGTCTTCAATGCGTTGTATGTTTTTATAGGGAAAATATTGACAGCTGATTTTCATCTTTTACTCGAATTTGATTCACAGTTCCTGATTCAAATTATGAAATGCACCAAAAAGGATCCATATAAATTTATAAAATCATAAATTTATTACAAAGCCACATCTCAATCTCAAGAAATCCGCATAAAAATGCTTGATCCCTAGACACTTTTGATGTGTGTATTATGACAGATATAATATATTTCCTCGTACTTTTTTCCCAACTCTAACTATTGCCTTGTCTATTTTGCGCAAATCTGTAAATGTAGGGAAAACTTAGCAATTCATCAGATTTTGATTTTTAAGAGTTTTTATTAATTGTGCAATGAATGTATTAACAACCAATAAGAAAGGAGAAAGGAAGTTAAGTGTTTACTGCCACCCTAACACATATAAAGTTATATTTTTTTTTAATTAATATTTTTACATTGTAGCAATAATAATAGTATAGCAAAACGAATGACCTCAGCCAATCTATACTAATATTATAAAGCTGAAGAGTTTGCAAAAAATAGCTTATCTATACATATTCTGGGTCTTAATCGCGTGAATATTTTAAGGTAAAATACCTTGTTTATTGCCCGACGTTTCGATTGTATTGCAACCACCGTGGCCACGTGTAGACGTGATCACGGCTGTTGCAATACGGACGAAACGTCGGGCAATAAACAAGGTATTTTACAGTATTCACGCGATTAAGACCCGTAACATATATATTTTCATCATGTGTAAATATAGAGAAAGTTAAAAAAAATTATCTAGATTGTGACAAAAGAAAAAAAATAGGTAAGTATATTCATAATATAATTGAGATATAAATAATTCTCAGTGTGATCTCTCCCGCAATGACCCATTTAAAATTGTAGCTAAGTTGCATCATTAAAAGTTCTACAAGTTACATAAAAACTCAAAGCAAATATTATTCTGAATAAAATCGCATAGGGGGCGTTCATAAAATACGTGAGATGTTTAAGGGAGGGAGGGGGTCGAGTCAAATCTCATCTAATCTTACGTTGGAGAGAGGGGGGTCTCGGCAAGTATCACGCAATTTTTTTTGGATTTAAACAAAAAAATATATACTATTTTGGTCCATTTAATCCGATTTAAAAGTATTCTGCTGTAAAAAATTTATTACGCTTATAATTAAACTCTCAGCAATATTGATTACTTGTCTTAACTAGTCGTAAATAAAAGCACGAAGATTCCTTATCCTTTATATCCTTTTTACAATAACAATATCCAAAGCGTTTACGTAGGAAACCCACATTTTGAAAAATCTCATGTGAGATTGGGGGATGAGGGAGGGGTTGAATAAAATCTTACGACATCTCACAATTACAGAAAATTTAAAAAACACCTCACGTAATTTATGGACGCCCCCATAGCAGTTTTATCATATTTTAATGTAAACACACCAATTTGCGTTAACTGCTAGTATTACCACACAATAAATAACAGTATTAACTAGTATTACTTCGCATAATTTCTCAAATCCCCTTATCAGTTATGTAAATCGTATTTCACATTTACAATCGTATTAATAGACTTTTGATACTGAATCTGTATTAGATATCACGTTCAAATTAATCTCGTTATTTCCACTGAAACGGCCAACGACAAAGTATCTTCATCCTTCGTTTTAAATAAGGGTTTCCACTGCCAAAGGTTTGGGAAATTTGTTAAGCTCTTTTGCGTGTTTTGTTAATGTAACCTTTTGGTTTCTATGGGTGAGTATATATTTGAGCATTTGCTAGACCATTACAATGTAATGTAACGTTCTTACGAAGGCTACAATACAGGCTCAGTTTCCTAAAGTAGAAAAAAGCGGTGGTAGCCTAATGGCTAAGGCATCGGTCTCGCAATCGTGAGATCGCGGGTTCGAATCCTACCCATTATACTACCGACGACGTGAACCCACTCCTAACACAAGCCTTTGAACTGAAGAAGTTAACAAGATTGCTAGTAATGTGGGACTCAATCCCACATTGCTAGTTATCTTTATTAAAAAAAAAAAAATGTGTGGCACTCGGGGACTGCCGCGGTATTGCATAGCATTTTTATCAAATTAAGCAATTAAAAAAAAAAATCATTATAAAAAACAATGTTTTTATTTTTTTTTCTTTAATTTTATTTTTAAATTACAAAAAAAGGAATTAAAAAAAAAAAAAAATTTTTAATTTATAACAACAATGTTTTTAATTTTTTTTTCTTTAAAATTTTTTTTTTTTTTTTTATTTAAAAAAAAGTCATTAAAAGTTCTGTTATTCATCGATAGATGGCAAAACTAAAAAGTATCACCGCTGTGCCCGTCGGAGTGGGGAGCGTGAGGTTTTTTCGTTACGGAATTTCTGGATTCGGTCCCCGCGCTCAAGGCCCGCGATAGAAGCTATGCAATAGCTTAAAAAAAGTATTTCGTAACGTTCTTGCGAATGCTCGACGATGTGTTCGACGTAATTGCAGGTAAATGCTGTAAGACGGGTGAACATTTACCTGTAACATAACGGTAAAATGAAATGAAATCAATCATCTGAAATGCTGAAATCAGTCGACAAATTGATAGAGGAGATTCAGTAGGTACTATGGTAGATGTGTCGAGTTAGCGAACATCTGACATGTAGTCTGTGATGACTGTGAACTGTGTGGATCAGCGTTCATTCCAATTAGACTTGTTTGATTTTCAAATAAAAAGGTAGAAAGAAATTAACTTAAATTGGAACTAAATTAAATTGGACTGCCTCTGTGGCGCGGTTGGCGAACTCGAAGTCACAGCCATAAACATTCCCCCTGAGTCACCGACGTAGACAAACACCTTTAAAAACCCTCTGACTTGCGAGCGAACAGCTGAATTATAAAACAAAGTTAAAATCCATATCGATTAGACGAGCTTTCTAATTTTGAAAAACGCATCCCGTTCCGTCCGTCTGGTTAGGCGCTACAATGGCACAAACATGTTAAATGTCTTTCCTTTTGCTTCAGGGTTTAAAAGGAAATTTAATTTCATATTAATGACGTAATTAATATGAAATTAAATTTCCTTTACGTAAAGCATTGAGTGCTTTAAGGATAATGTAAGCAACGATTATGTTATAAAATGTAACATTAACGCGTGTTAATGTCACATTATTGTTACAGGCGACACTTGTGCCAATATGTTCCTCAGTTCATTGACTTGCGCTAACGCATAGCAACCCTGACATATAAATAAAACGCGTCAGTTATCTATGGTCCATGTGGACGTTGCAATGTTAGATACCTAATAGATAGTTTATTTTATAAATACTGTAGGTAAGTACTCATTTATTCGCTTATGAACGCCCAGCCTTAGGTGGTAGTACGGTGCGCAAGCGTTTTTAAGATAGATCCCAAAGTTACAAGAATACGAAAATGGCCGTTTTAATCGAAACTTAACTGCAACTGCACTGCTTTAAATACGTTAATTGGCCTCCTGGTCTCTACGTCAATCTCAACGACAAGCATAGACTTTCATTTGATTTTGTAAAATGATCGTCAAAATGTCAAAATCAAATGGAAGTCTTGTTGTGATCGATGGTAGAGTCAGTGGAGGTAGAGTACGAATAAGAAAGGACTTCTGGAGCATAAACTATCCCATCAAAAAAATCTACAAGGTGTATTTGTTTAGGAGCTACGTTAACACAGACAGAACACAGATTAGATGTTAAACTTTTAACCCCCTCTCTTTATGTAAGGGTTTATTATAAAGCTGAAGAGTTTGTTTGTTTGTTTGAACGCGGTAATCTCAGGAACTTCAGGTCCGAATTGAAAAATTCTTTCACTGTTGGATAGCCCATTTGTCGAGGAAGGCTATAGGCTATATAACATCACGCTATGACCAATAGGAACGGAGCAGCAATAAGAAATGTTGCAAAACGGCGAGAAATTACGTAGACGGAGTTGCGCGGGACAGCTAGTTATAAATAAAAACGACGACTCCCGCAGTATCGCTAGGCTAACCTTACAAATGTACAAGTCACAGACACAAAGTACACCCAGACTCGGAACAACAATTTGTGGATCATACAAAGTGGTGTCCCGTGTGGGAATCGAATCCACGACCTCTTGCGTAGCAGTCGGACACACTCCCACCGCGCCACAGAGGTATGAAAATCTATTTGAATTTTCGCACGGATAAAATTGCGAACAACAGCTGGAGAAATTATTGTGCAGACTGTGATGTAGGATTAACCTATATAACAAACTATTAACAGAGTAAGAATCTACCTACTCAGTTAATACCCCTGTCAGCACTATAACTCCCTTATTAATGAGGTGACATTACTCGATGAGAAGGGTTTCTTTCACGGAATCCCTAGGACTTTATTAGGAGTTGAACTTTATAAAATTACTAGTTGTCCCGCGCAACTTCGTATGCGTAAATTATCCCCGCTTTTGCAACATTTCTTGTTGCTGCTCCGCTCCTATTAGTCGTAGCGCGATGTTATATAGCCTATAGCCTTTCTCGATAAATAGGCTATCCAACAAAAAAAGATTTTTTCAAATCGGACCAGTAGTTCCTGAGATTAGCACGTTTAAACAAACAAACAAATTCTTTCGCTTTATAATATTAGTATAGATATATACTACGGGTCTTAATCACGTAAATAATTTAAGGTAAAAAACCGTAAAAAAAACCGTATTGCAACGGCCGTGGTCACGGGTAGAGTCTACTCGTGACCACGGCCGTTGCAATGAGGTCGAAACGTCCGTTGGGCAGTAAACAAGGTATTTTGCCTTAAATTATTCACGCGATTAAGAATTTTGATATATAATTTTATAATGTGTACAAGTCGCGAAAGTTTATCAACATTTAAAGTAGAACTTTATTATTTCTTTGAATATTAAGTATCTACATTCATGCATTAGTAGCATAATACGAGTACATAGTATTATCATCTGTATGTACGAGTAAGAATTAACAGTAGCTTTTACCTGCAGCTTTGTGCTATTAACTACATTACTGTAAAGTTTTATCAAAATGTCTTCAGTATTTTTTGCGTGGAAGAGCAACACGCATCTATCCATGCATATGCATACTCATAAACTTTCGTATATTAGTAGGATTATGAAACTGAAGAGTTTAATTGTTTGGACGCGTTTATCTCCTAAAGGACAAATATATAGAAGGATCATGGATGTACCAAGGATAATTTTTCGCGGGTTTTATTTGCCACGCTTGGCGATCGCAGTAAGGCTTTAAAGTACGCAGAGGACGCCACTGCCCGTCCTCCGGTGTAACTAGGGTTGCCACTCGTACTTTATAATAAAATATTATACTTTATTTCGGGTAATTGCACTGTATACTTTATGAGAAGTATAAAGTACGCATAAATACTTTATTTTACATATGCTTGATTATATTTAAATATTAATTAAAATTTGCTAAAAAAAAAATATTTTTAGAAAATAAATTAAGTTGTACTTTATTTTGACACAACGTACTTTTTTACGTGTAATAACCAATTTATGTACTTTATTTAGCCCAAAAAAAGGTGGCAACCCTAGGTGTGACATCCCTCAGTCGCCTTGACGACATCTACAGGAAGAGATGGTGTGGTACTATTCTTAAGCCTAAAGCAGCGGCAATTATAATATTTTAATTAACAAAGGCACTATATTTCCATGCACTAGTATACCTATGTCGCGAACTATCGAGATGACTAAAATATCAAAAGAAAGAAAAGTGGTTTATACGTTGAGTTTTTACAGTTCTTAACACACACTAGATCCTTAACTTTTTTTCTGAATAAGATATCTAGCTATGTGGGATTGTGGATCCCACAAGCAAGATAGATTGCTTATGTTAGAAGTGGATTCAAATCGGTAGTATCATGGGTAGAATTCGAACCCACGACCTCAGAGTCCAATGCCTTTAACCATTTGGCTACGACCGCTTATAAAACTCTAACTTAGATAGAGACTAAACTAACTATTATACATTGAGATATCTCGATGTTAATAAACAGATTTTTACATCTCATGATCTAATAAGTAGCGCAGTAGACGAAGGGGGTAACACAAGCAGTCCCCCCCCCTGCACTCATGAACCTTCAACAGTTTGATATACATTTGGTCCGCGTTGACGGGCAAAACGGGCGGGTTGGGTCTAAGTGCCCAGGAACATAATTCTGGATCCGGGCCTGACATACCTAGTCACTGTTGCACGTGCTCCGCTGTAAATTCAAACCACAGACTGAGCTGCTACCGGCATTTATTTTAATTCTTTCTTTAAAAAAATATATTTAACCATAAATCTTATACCTAGTGGGTGTATAATTTATGCCTATTGACAATTTCTGTCTCAAGTTTGTATAATAAATATAAAGTCCGAAGTTACTTCGTTATAACTTCAAGCTTTAATTACTTTATTTCTAAAACATTGATAGATCAACATTGTGTAGGATAAAGTTTTGATTGCGGTCACTCTGTCTCACAGTCTCCTCGCTCAAACAGCGACCATAGTCCACATTCTCCTACAGATCGTTCACGGATAGATAATTACAAACCACTGTGGAAACTGCCCTCTATGTATAGTACTATTACGTTGGTCTGACTACCCCCTTTCGAAGTAACAGCAATTCAAATCCCGAATCAAATGACAGTCCTGTGAACTTTTTTGACACTAATGACAAATGGCCGTTGTTGTTATAGGTACTTGTTACACAAATATAGACTTCTATTTGATTATTTCAAATGACCGTCCGAATGTCACTAATTTCTTGTGGACTCTATGCAAAAGGCTACAACTTCTCACCATAACTTGCTTATATATTATGTAAATTGGAGTATTCGTTAAAAAAACACCCGGATCTGTTTCATAAGGCCAATAAAAATAAGATTTTTTTCACAAGGGATTCAGTTAAACTTGCACTACTTCAAATATCAACGACACTTTATAAAAGAAACATTAATTGCATGACAATCCAGGTTTATAATAATATGCCAAAGCCTTTGATTATATAATGTCTAGATTGAGCATTCCTTCAGTAAGCCTATAAAAAAATGAAGCTACTATTTTTGACGTTTGACACTCGTTGAAAATGGCGCGCTAGAATAACTATGGCGTCCATTTGAGCAGACTTTTTGACAGTTCTTTGCTTCAATTTTAGATACCGGATTAGGAATCTAGACATTATATAATCAAAGACCAAAGCCTATTGACTGCCTCTGTGGCGCGGTGGGAGTGTATCCGACTGCTTCGCTCCGAGGTCGTGGGTTCGTTCCCCACCCAGGATAAAACTTTGTGTCATGAGCACGATGGTTTATTCTGTGTCTGGGTGTAATTTATCTATAATATGTATGTATTTAGAAATATATAAGTATGTCTATCAGTTGTCTGGTTGCCATAGTACAAGCTCTGCTTAGTTTGGGATCAGATGACGTTGTGTGAGTTGTCCCAAAATATTATTATTATTACAGAACTACCACTACCACGATTTACATGTCTATTGAAAAAATGGCTTACTGACTAATTAAATTGTTTTTATACAATACACTCTTGTATTGTCTAACAATAAAATAACAATTAATAAACAATTTTATGTAGGTATAGAAACTATTAAGCAAACGTAATAAATGTTGTTTATAATAATGAAATTTAAAAATAATAATTTAGTTGAATGTATTTTTTTAAGTCTATAATTAATGTATTTTGAATTTCGTATAATGAATGGTTACTTAAATAATTATTATTGTGATAAATTTGCATGCCGAATTCTGGTGAGATATGATGTACCTACTATAGTTATTTACGTAACATCTGTAAGGCAAATAACCATGTTTCTCGCAAATAAAAATATTCTTATTCTTATTCTTATTCTAAAATCAAAAAATACACACACACCGAGTATACATTTCTCACAAACTTTAAATAAATAACTTATTTATTAATTAACATAGGCAAACAAAGGTTACCGTACCGCACTTTTATGTACATTGTTGTAACGATTTGGAAAACCATATTATGTATAAATAAGGGGGCCTGGTGTCCTGAAACACAAGCCTCGAGCTTAGCTTAGGCACCAGTCTCCCACAATAAATTACTAAAATGTACAAAACAATAAGAATAACATTGTTGAAATGATATGAAATGTAATTGTTGTGGTGAGGAAATAAAGATTATTTATTATTATTAATTGGAAGTATTTTTGCTGTCGGCGGTAATCCGTCCAGCGTACTAGTAATAGTACCTCCTATAGAGGGCAGTGACTGTGGACCATATTGTTCCGAAAGGGTCCCAAGATTATTTTCTTGTCCGTGAGTGATGTCTATGTCTGCATTGCTCGAGCACACGTTGTATAGGTTATCTTCTATAGTCTCGGTAGTTTGTGTTGCAATTCAACTTTTTTTAAACACCGTTGATCGACAAAGACCGGGCTCGGCTTTTCTTTGTTCACTCGTACGTGACATTTCCAACGAGCTGCATTCAACTTTCTTTTTCTTTCCTGCTTTTGATTCCATTTTAAATCAATTTAATGTTGTAAATCCTGTGTCCAACGCAAAGGAATCCTATTTCTGCCTGCTTGTCAATGTCATTGCAACACCCAAAAGTACAGCTTTATTCTGTTTTTAATATAGGTACACCGTGCCTATAAAGTTGTTAGCATTTTTTTAACTAATGGAAAAATAAAACAAAACAATAATAAGGTGGGTTCTTAAATAATGCAGCGCATTCGATGGTAAATTAATGTAAAATTGTTTTCTTGAATACTACTTACTTATCAGAAACGCACCGCGTCAATACAATTATTATAGAATGCAACAACACGTTACACAGTTCAATGGTTTCATTAACATATACGTAGGCGAAGATAAATCATTTAAATTTATTCCCTTTCTATGTCAATAAAATTGCTGTAAAATATTGTTACTTTATTGAATGCTTTTCTGACAATACAGCCTCTTTTTATTAAAAAGAAATAAAATATTTCTCGATGGTCTTATTTTAAAAAAAATAACAATTTTAAATTTTTATACTAGCGTTCTAAATCCAGTGCTAGGTAACATCTCACTCAGCCAACCATAATTAATTACATTCATTGTAGTTGTAACATTTAGAAGTTTTTAACAGTTCATTAATAATTATGAGCTTCAAAAAGCTTCTCGCATAGCGCTAACTAGTCCACCCACGCTTCCATTGTGTGTGATATAAAATATGATTCAACGCGTTAACGCCAGCTGGATGTACCTCTGCAAATGTAGCGTGCCGATAAAGAGTGCAATGACCTCACTGATATTGTTTGAATATTTTCGGACGCACAGCATGGCGGCAGGGTTGCCAAGATTAATTCTGTAGGGGAGATACTAAGAAAAAAAAGAAATAAATTTTTACAATTTGTTACAAAATTTCAAGGATTTAGTCAAGTGCCTGTAAACGAACAAATGTATTTGTCAAATAGTTAAAACGTTAAAACCAAGGATCAAATAAACTTTATCAAACAATGTGCCAGACTCGAGTTTCTCCTCATCGTCCAGAAGACTGTCGTCATCCGTTCAAATATGTTTGTCAAACACGATGTCAATCCAATTTTTCATCAAACACGCCAAACGTTATACGTTTGTAAGACTATCTAAATAAAGCGGTACCTATACTATCAAATTATTTGACAAACATTTTGATTGATTACGAGGCGCTTTATAAACTCGCTAATGACTTCTTCTACGCTAAATTTATCTTCCCGCGTCTACTCTGATCAAAAATGGCAAATTCAAACGTTTTCAATGTGTTCCTATCAGCTAATCTATAAAAAGGAAATATAATCTAGCAATAAAAAAATATTTCCACTAAATTTTGCCGTTCGACCAACGCACGCCCACGCAGTATCAAAATCTACCATTTTGTATATTTGTATCATGTCACATTCCACAATACCGGTAGCTTACAAAAAGGAACAAACCTTTTTTGAATTACTGCCTGCAGGAATAGACAAAAAAGTCTTTAACGGCCAACCCTAGACTGCTCCGAAGAAAACAAAACGTAAGAGATGTCTGTGGAACGTTTATTTTCAGTTCGTTTCGACATCGTTCGCATACAACCGCCGAGCCATGTTAACGATGCCGCGTTTTGTTTATATTTGTTATTTTCTACGATGTGGTAATTCGACAATTTGTAACGTTATATGTCAGTAACGTTCTGCTAACATGATGCTTCACAGAATCGTATTACATTAGGATTTACCCGAGGGTGTGTTTATGATAGAGCTGTAAACTCAAACATCTTTATTTGGTAAAACCAAATAAATGATTGTTTGTTTGGAACTTGAATTTACTAGGATCTAACGCATATAGAGTTTATCTAACTTTGTAACCTGTTAGATTTCTAACATATAGCAGGTTTGGATAGCGAATACATACTCCATTTATTGCCAAGCATCTAAGCGTACAGTTGGAACAACGTAACTCGGCTGGATTGAAGTTGGCGACAAGTGGTTGCGCAGATGCATTTTTTGGAAGTAAATGGTGACAGGAAGCGGGGGACGGGGGCGGTAACTAAACCAAGAGAATTAGAGATGCGATTATACATTATATTGTCATAATTAGTATTACTAACTCATGTTTTTTGTAATTATTTTCATAAAGAAATTGTTTTTCTAACTTTCAGTATTTACTGTAACTATTTTACATTTAAACTTTTATGAACTCGTTTAAATAGTATTTTTATATTGTTGAATTAAAATTTTGTTAGTATTTTTAATCGATTAAACATAGTTTCGCATCTCTATGACATGCGCGAAAGTGATATGAACCTAACTTCAATCCGGCCGAGTTACGTTGATCCAACTGTAACTTAGGGTCGCCGCCGATCTAACTAAAGATGCGTAGTGTTTCGTCAGTCGCGTATTGCAAGAACGAACAAATGGATAATAAAGCTTTTAATCGTACACTCTCAAACTATGATGCATTAGTACATCGACAATATTAAACTGCCTAAGCCTGGCACATCTTTGGCCGCAGCGGCGACCTTTATTCACTAATTACACTAGGAGAACTATCCGCGCTTTCCCAAGCCCGATTTTTTAAAGTAGGTACTGCACAAGCAAGCTTAGCAAAGTATCAAGCACTAACCAATGTGGACTCTACTGCTAAAGAATTAAATTTGAAAATCCAACTTGCCATTAAAGGCGAGGTTTCCTAGCGCTGTAATTTCTCAGCTATCTTCTTTATTTCTTATTTCTTTGCATTGCTCAGGCCTCTTTGCTGAAGTTGAAGGCTTTTTAATATTTTTTGCCCGCATTGCTAATAAATTAATAAACTACATTTCTTCAGTGGAATTTTAACTCTTCTACCGACTACGACGATTATAACTCAAAATAAACCACTTTGAAGGATGTGTTTAGTAGATTTACGAGTATGTTTGCGGTCGTACTCGATGCAGTGAAGTAAAGGCTATCGTATATTAAATGGCCGGATTGCCTAGGCCAAATAATGTAGGCCTAGGCCATTAATTTTTTTTCAGAATTTAAATATTGTATAGTTTTTGTCCGACTGCACAAGAAGGAGGGTTATGTTTTTTGAGTGTTGTTTCTTTGGCACGCCTTGATGGATTTTAGCTTGAGAGGTGTCGTTGTGTGTGACACTGGGTGGGTACTTACAAATTAAAATAAAAAATGGCGTAATTTTGGCGCCAATATAATACTTATGTTTAAAAAAAAAACCCCTTCAATAATTATTGAGTAAAGTATCATAATGAAGCATTTTAAAAGTTCAACAGGATTAATGAATGCCTCCGTCTGCATTATATTAAATGTGAAGGGTATCTTGTTTCCGTCTTTTTGCTTTTTTTGTTTTATTTTTTTTTATTAAATAATTAGGTATCTTTTATAAATTATTTTCTATATTGTATCATTTTGAAAATTATAATTCTTCTACATTTGTAACTGCCGCCTAACTTTATTTTTAATTAGTTTTCAAACATGACGTTTTCCACGAATCATTGTTTTTTGTCTTATAAAATAAATATAGATCTACATAAATCTGTAAATCCTCGCCTTAAGACTTTAACAACAACAATTACACGAGCACATCGTCCCAAGGATTTCAAGTTAATTGACAAAAACAAAATAATTAAACACCAGTTTATTTTATTTGCCGGAACACTCGTTAATTCAAGGACCTTTGAACCATTTATATGTCATACTTAGCCCGACTGCCCAAGGCTACGCCCGCGTCTATTTTCAGCAGTTAGAAAAATAAATGTAGGATAAATATAGGCCATATTAATAATGACATCCGTGCAATACATAATTACCTAAATAAAATAATGTAGCTAACTATGAAAATATATATATTACGGGTCTTAATCGCGTGAATAATTTAAGGTAAAATACCTTGTCTACCCGTGACCACGGCCGTTGCAATACGGTCGAAACTTCGGACAATAAACAAGGTATTTTAACTTAAATTATTTACGCGATTAAGACCCGTAATATATATATTTTCATAATGTGTACAAATCGCGAAAGTTTTTCAACATTTAATATAGCTAACTATTTGTTCCATAGACAATGTTTTGCAAATCTTTATAAATTATGTACACCTATTACCTACTTACCTAGTTTTTAGTTAACATAATTTTATATTCTGGCTTGAGGTATCACTGTGGCTGTCAGAACACTTGAGTGTCCCTCAAGAGACGAATATAAAGAGGCTTCTAAACGAGCAATATTTTTTTGCAATATGTGGCTGCAATACAGTGGCCAGCAACATTGCAAGCAATACTAGCCAGACTAAGCAACATTGCAGTAATGTCTCGTCCATATAGCTAAACATGTTTGGTATTTCTACATATGGCCGATATCTTGAAAGGTTGTCAGACGATTGCTAAACGATCGATTTTATAATGATAATAATAAATTATAAGGGTGGCCGGACAATTAGTTGCCTATAGTGCAGGCACAAATTGCAGTAAAACATGGCCTGTTTAGAAGCCCCTTTAGAAATACAGTAGGTACGTATTTCTTGTGAATGTGCATGAACACATATATCAGCATTTCATTAAAATAGGTTTATTGAAATGCTGATATATATGTTTATGCACATTTCTTTAAATATGAAACTAACTGTATAAAGCTGCCTGTATACTGTAGCACAGGGAACATTTTATGCAATCCTATTTTTTTATATTTCTCCGTTTCTCCGCTACGCATCCTCGCCTCGCTTCAATTAAATGGATAGGCAGCCTAAGGACACGGTCTTGTGTTACTGGTCTTCACAGCTCAACGTGTGAAAATACTCATAAAAACTGTAAAGATATTGTCTAAGAATCTATGTGGAGTTCAGATACGTAAATAATTTTTACTATATTATTAGTAGCATTGTGAGGATACAGTAAAATAATGAAACAGTTCCAAGTCTACAAGCGATCTATTCTTATCTATGGCATTAAATATAAGTTAGCAGGCGATAACCTGTAGTTGCCACTGTTGCCAGTAGGTAGGCCCGCGGCCATATCTCTATTTAATGGCCATGTATCATATCGAGGTCAATAAGCGTCTGAACCTGGCTTGATAACTTTTTTTTTAAATATTTTAAGTATCAAAAAAGTACATAACCTTACTACATACTTAAATATTATTTTATGTGTATTAGGTACCTACTTACATGTTTTATGTATGTCTCTCTCAAAATGGTCTCGTATTTTTTAAGCTATTGCATAGCTTTTATCGCGGCGACCGAATCAAGAAATTCCGTAAGGAAAATAAAACCTAACACCCCCACTCCGCCTACCATGTAACTCGGCCGAGCGTTCGCTTAACGTATATGTATATGTATAGTACGACTGTACGAAGCTCGCACGGATCGAGACGAGCTGCTCCGAAATGTAATGAAAAAAAAAAAAAAAAATAATAATAATTATAATTGCATAAGTTGATAAAAAATGCTATGCAATAGCTTTACCGCGGCAGTCCCCGAGTGCCACACATGTTATTTTTTTTTTTTTTTAAAGACGTCTCCCGCTGTAGGTTTCAAGCTCTGTGTCCCGGGAGACTACAAACATACAAGTCACGGACGCAAAGTACACCCAGACTTGGAACAACAATTTGTAGATCACAAAGATTCCGTGTGGGGATCAAACCCACGACTTCTTGCGTAGCAGTCGGAGACACTCCCACCGCGCCACAGAGGCAGTCAAATGACTAAACTTTTTATGACAAGTTTATTAGCAAGAACTCAAATATAAATAACTTTTCTTGAAGGACCATAATTATTATTGTAGCGAAAATATTCCAAGTCTGTAGTAATTAATTATAAACTTAGATAATATTTAACTAATAAATAAGGATTAACTTGTCAATATGCAATAGATAGATAATAGGCGTATAACTAGGCCTGTTGGTCTAGTGATTAGTGACCCTGACTGCTAAGCCGGAGGTCGTGGGTTCGATCCCCATCTAGAATAAAACTTTGTGTGATGAGCGCGATGGTTTATTCTATGTCTGGGTGTTATTTATCTATGATATGTATGTATTTAGAAATATATAAGTATGTTTATCAGTTGTCTGGTTGCCATAGTACAAGCTCTGCTTATTTTAGGATCAGATGGAGTTGTGTGAGTTGTCCCAAGATATTATTTTAGTATAGTATCTAAAGCAGTCTACGCACCAAACCCGCCGACCCGCCGACCCAGCCCGGCGGCTTGATGTCTTTTAAGAGAATCTTGTTGGGGACTTGTTATACCCGCGCGGTTCTCATGGCGAGTTGGGGCAATATGTCTTCGACTTGCGTACGCGCATTTGCCCACCGATACTCGACCATCACTACCAAAATAGTTACTGATTTCGTGCCGCCAACAAAGTTTTTCTACTTGAACGAGATGTGAAGTCGTTGATTGGCCCGCCGACAAAGAAGTTGACGACTTATATTGGCGGGTCGGCGCGTTTTGTGTGAAGACTCCTTAATATTAAAAAAAAAAACTATAGTTAAAGCTAATCCGCATAATAAGAAACATAAAGCATACTTCATTTTTTCCTCGACTATCATCAACAACTTTTTCAGTCACAATTTTTCTAACCAAAGTGCAGCAAATCAACAATATAATTTAACAATATTTTTTGACCTTCAATTGCTTTATTCTCGCCTACGTACCTACATGACTTGTAAGGAATAAAAATGTCGTAAAAAAATATGGCGATCAGTTGTTTTGATGTTATTTTATACCTACATCTTCGTCATCTCTTAATTCGTTTCTATGTAAAAGGCGATATGAATTGCAGATGTGGGTATGAGTCCAAAACAGTATTTTTTAAAGCTTAGCAAAACATTAGTTACCTAATGTTTTGCTAAGCTTTAAAAAATACTGTTTAAAAAATAGCCCATTTATCAAAGTTTAAAAAATAAATGTGATGACATATTTGGTGTCGTCAGTAGGACGAATTCAGACATCATAGCAAGAGATAGATGGACATCCAAAGTAAAACAAAGTCTGTTGGTAACTATGAACCCCATTTAGGTACCAATCTTCATGACTTTACAGACTTTACAGTAAAAGGCGATATGAATTGCAGATGTGGGTATGAGTCCAAAACAGTATTTTTTAAAGCTTAGCAAAACATTAGTTACCTAATGTTTTTTAAAGCTTAGCAAAACATTAGTTACCTAATGTTTTGCTAAGCTTTAAAAAATACTGTTTTGGACTCATACCCACATCTGCAATTCATATCGCCTTTTACTGTAAAGTCTGTAAAGTCATGAAGATTGGTACCTAAATGGGGTTCATAGTTACCAACAGACTTTGTTTTACTTTGGATGTCCATCTATCTCTTGCTATGATGTCTGAATTCGTCCTACTGACGACACCAAATATGTCATCACATTTATTACAGTTGGATCAACGTAACTAGGCCGGACTGAAGTTGGCGACAAGTGGTTGCGCAGATGCATTTTTTGGAAGTAAATGGTGACAGGAAGCGGGGGGCGGGGGCGGTAACTAAACCTAAGAGGATTAGAGATGCGATTACGCATTATATTGTTATAATTAGTAATACTAATTCATGTTTTTTTGTGATTATTTTGGTAAAGAAATTGTTTTTCAAAGTTTCTTTATTATTTACTGTAACTGTTCTAAATTTAAACTTTTATGAACTCATATAAATAGTGTTTTTATATTGTTGAATTAAAATGTTGTTAGTATTTTTAATCGATTAATCGTTTTCGTAAGTAATTTTAGGGTCGCATGTCTATGACATGCGCGAAAGTGATAAAAACCTTACTTCAATCCGGTCAAGATACGTTGATCGTACTGTAGGTACTTACATGTGTTGTCAACCCTTCAAAAGCCTAAAGAGGACGCAAACCCGCGGTCTGTCAAACGTCGTTTTCGAATTTGAATAAAAATTTCATTTCATTTTTAATTTTTTTTTCTATACCTTGGTTGCAATATGTTGGTATGTTAAAAAATATTATTAGGTGGGTACGTGCAAACATTTTTTCACATTTTAAATTTTTTGGTAACTAGTCCATCTACTGATCTATATTCTATACTAATATTATACAGCTGAAAAGTTTGTTTGTTTGAACGCGATAATCACAGGAACTACTACTGGTTAGTCCGAATTGAAAAATTCTTTTGCTGTTGGATAGCCCATTTATCGAAGCTATAGGCTATATAACATCACGCTACGACCAATAGGAGAGGAGCAGCAATGAAAAATATTGCAAAAACGGGGAAAATTTACGCAGACGAAGTTACGGGTCAGCTAGTATTAATATAGAAGTATAGATAACAAAACAGAAGATTAACTCACAAAATTACATTAAAAACATTTTAAAACTTTGATATTATAAAATACCTACTCATACTTGAAATTCAATATAAATAGCTAACAGTCTCCTTTCGGCCGTATTATACCGAGATATAAAACGATAATTCGTATGTTTGTCGTGTCGTATCGCCCAAAATAAATACGTGTGGCTTGTTGCTATGTGTTGTAATGAGCCGTGCTTAACCTAAATTTGGAATTGGCGTCGAACAGATGGGCGACTGTAGAGGAACTTTGTTATACGTTAAACTTATCATTGTTGTATACCTACATAGGGCGAAATTACGTTAGTAGTTAATAGAATCTTAGGGAAATAGAATCTTTGGCTGACCCACGCAACGTCGTCTGCGTAAATTTTCCACGTTTTTGCAACTTCTATTAGTCTTAGCATGATGTTATATAGCCTTCTTTGATAAATGGGCTATCTAACAGTAAAATAATTTTTCAATTCGGACGAGTAGTTCCTGAGATTATCGCGTTCAAACATATACAGCAATATTTCGTTTTGTAAATGTATTTTAATTAATAATAATCAAACAATTTCTGGTCGATTTACATAATTAGATACATTTCGGGACTTAATCGCGTGAAATCATTTAAAGGTACAAACCTTTTATTTACCCGACATTTCGATCGAATTGCACCGAAGTCGACCCGTGACCACGATCGGTATCTAATATGTATAAAAATCGCGAACGTTTAAAAACAATGATTTACATAATTTTAGCATTTATTTGCAATAGGCTTTATTGTATTTATTTTCCATCCTATTTAATATTCAACAATCTAATCAGGAAAAATATAATTAAATAGGTAGATCCTTTTCACTGTCTAGGCAATAAACAAGTTATGACTCTTAGTTTGCCTTCCTCTTTGTTGCCCAAATGTTGCTAAGCAGTTGCCCGTTTATTTAGTCTGTGACCGTGTTAAGAAAAAAATCTATTCAATTACATGACGTCATACATGCATGGGACGCGTCTACTAGATGCCATTTTAAGTTGATAGCATCCAATTTAAATTGGTAATAGACAGCCATATTGACCTTGATTTTTTAATTTAATGGTTTTTTTTGTTCGACGAGACAGAGAGATTATTATCACTATTAACTAGACTTATGTTAAACATTTTTATCTATTTCTTCTTCTATTGGTTTATTATTCTGTAGACAAGAAATAAAAAAAGATCTCTATTCTCTACCCCAATAATTAATACCTACATTTTTATTTCGGAGATTGACTAAATTAGGAGTAGTAAAGAAACAAATAGTTGTATAAAAACTAAAATTAATAAAATTACAAAGCATGACATTTAATTTAGCGGATTTTTCTTTGACATTTTAATTTTCTTTATATTTTTATATTCTTTACGACCCACGCAACTTCGTCAGCGTAAATTTTCCCCATTTTTGCAATTATTTTCATCGCTGCTCCGCTCTTATTAGTCGTAGCATGATGTTATATAACCTGTAGCCTTCCTCGATAAATGGGCTATCCAACAGTAAAATATTTTTTTATTCGGACCTGATATTACCGCGTTCTAACAAACAAACTCTTCAGCTTTATAATATTTACATAAATCACAATTATTGACTGCAACGAAACGTAGGTACTAGGATGCATCCCTCTTCATGTCATCTGTCATAATCCTTATAGTAAAATGAAAATAAATGTATTGGTAAATTAAAAATACTACAACACAAATGAAAATGAGTTCAAATGGTTCGTAGTCCTAAAATATTAATGTAATCCGTTATTTCATACATGTCGCTCATCTTGTTTGCTAAACGCCAAAATTAACGTGTTTTGTTAACTCTACCTACGTGAAACGGAGAAACGTCAAAAATATGATATAAAAACAAATTAAAAGTCGATTCAATGGACCTGTTTACAAAATAGTCTAGATACGTCGGGCAACATTATTTTTATCGCTACTGTTCTGCCTTGAACTTAAAAAAAAAACATTCCTATTTTGAAAACACTTGCAGTTTGTATTTTTTTTTTCTTTTAATGTGGCGCCGAGACTGCCGAGCAGCATAGTTTTATGAGTTCGTCGCCCGAGATGTTTACTAGGCTGAAAATAAATTGAAAAAATAAAACAAATTTTTACGACGAAATAATATAAAAAAAGATTACAGTGCGTGATAATGGTTCCGTAAAATGTTGATACATTGTTATTGAATGCAGCGCAGTTTAAATAAAACTAGATGTACAATTTTATGACCTATTTATTTAGAACGGTCAATGACAGTGTTTTTACCCGAATGTAAAGAAGGGTTATGTTATTCGCGCGTATCTTGTATGTATGTAATATTCTTTATTACCTGATATCTCACAATCCACTGAACGGATTTGTACAATTAAGACGTCGTTAGATTCGTCTTGATCGCCCGAGTGTTCTTAGATATGTGACGTTTGAAAAAACAAATATGGCGGCTGTGAGATGTCAAAATAAAGAGGTGTGAAAAAAAAAGTTGTTTTGAATACTGCAATATGGATATCAAATTAAAGGGCTCATCTTAAGCATTTCAAAAAGGTATAACATGATTATGTCTGTAATACTAAAAAAGTTAGTTAGCAAACCATTCTTTTTTCAATTTTCAATACTTGACAATAGCTGTGATAAAATTTAATTGTTTCATCGGTTACATACCTACTAAAACAACTACCTACTAAAAAGTATTAAATAAAAAAATAAATCATAAAAATAAAACAAACTCATATCTTCTTTTCTGATCTTGTTTTCATCTTTTTTGTGCAGGCGGGTTTTTTTTTTTTTTTTTTTTTTTTTTTTTCATTCAGTATAGAGCTTAAGACAGGCAATCTAAGGAACCATTTTTTTTTTAAGATAAAATAACTAGCAAATGGGCAATCCTGTTAACCCCTCCCGAGACCCCGAGTGGGGTCACGTCGATAGTACCTATAATGGGTAGGATTCGAACCCATTGCGCATAGCGATTGCGAGTCCGATGCCTCAACCATTAAGCTACCGCCATTCAAGCTAGATTAAAATGAATTGAGTAAAATAAAATATATTTATTACGGTATAATATTATTCTTGGTAAAAAGGAAAAATATAGTAGGTAAGTAGGTACTTAATCTGCTTAATGCCTTCACGTTAAAGGTCTCCTATTTATTTAATTTATCTTTTCTTTTTCTTCTGAATTTTAAATTGGGTAAACAATAGAGATGAGCCGACTATAAATTAAGCGGGTTAGCCAGCTCGCCGACCAAGATATGGCAAAAATACGATTATTCGGCTAAACCGATCAGCTTTATTTGGGATTATTTTTTGTGCTGTGTATAGGGTTGCCAACAGTACTCTAAAATAGAGTAATGTACTCTATATCATGTAGGCGTACTTTAAAAGCTATACCTATCGCTAATAGAGTACGCCATAATACTCTTTTCTACAAAATATTTACTATACTAGGCCTGATCTATGTATGTACCTAAACTTAGATTTAGAATGTTTGGAATCGTACAATTCTTTTAAAACAATGAATCTATGTTATGTGCTGCAAAAAGAACCTAAAAATACTTTAAAAAATATATGATGTACTCTTTTTTACAAGTCAATGTTCTTTATTTGCCCCCATTGAAATCAGATATACTCTATTTCTTCTAATAATAATTGGCAATCCTAGCTGTGTAAGTTAGGTACCTCATGGATAGCCTAACGTTAACTCATAAGGTTCACAAGAATTTAAAATGTACCTGTTTCCAAATAAATTATTTATTTATTATGTTTTAACCAAATTGCACCGACTGTCGTCGACGTACTTAATTTCAGTATTTGTTGTTAAAAGTTTATAAGCATCCTAATCCGGGTGAGAGGTACTTCTCTCAAGAACAGCTTCTTACTGTATACAAAGCACAAGTCCATTCTTGCATGGAGTTTGTCACCTGTGAGATGGTCCGGCTCAGTACCAACTGGCTTCACTAGACGCAGTTCAACACAGAGTCATTGGGCTTATAAACGACGAAGCGTTGACCGAAAAAAAGCTCCACAGCTTGAAACCTTCTACAGATTCTACCACGGAGAGTGTTCACAAGAACTCCATGCACTGATCCCGCCGTCTCCTTTCCATCCTTGGACATATAGGCGCACTTCAGGCTACCATCAACACGTTGTAGCTATACCCACCTGTCGCACAAAGCGGTAGGTTTCTACATTTGTTACGCGAACAGCTAAAATGTGGAACTCCCTGCCGGCGTCAGTGTTTCCAATTAATTATAACCCGGACACTTTTAAGACTAGAGTGCATATGCATCTTCGGGTGTGTTTCATCGTAGGCCTCATCAATAAAGCCCAGAGCAAGCCCATTTATTATTAAAAAAAACTCTTCAAATTGTGGCTGCACATACCTACCTGCTTTTTCAACTTGGGCAGTTTTAAAGATACAGTACGATCAACGTAACTTGACCGGATTGAAGTTAGGTTTTTATCACTTTCGCGCATGTCATAGAATTACTTACGAAAACGATTATTTATATTTAGTCGATTAAAAATACTAACAACATTTTAATTCAACAATATAAAAACACTATTTAAATGAGTTCATAAAAGTTTAAATTTAGAACAGTTAAGTACAATAAATACTAAAGAAACTTTGAAAAACAATTTCTTTACGAAAATAAACACAAAATAACATGAGTGAGGAATACTAATTATGACAATGTAATGCGTAATCGCATCTCTAATCCTCTTGGTTTAGTTACCGTCCCCGCCCCCCGCTTCCTGTCACCATTTACTTCCAAAAAATGCATCTGCGCAACCACTTGTCGCCAACTTCAGTCCGGCCTAGTTACGTTGATCCAACTGTACTAGGATAAAAGTAGTTTGACGTGTCCAGATATTTAGGATTTTGAATGTAACAACATTACCTTGTTATTGTTATAACTATGTACTTCCTGAGCTTTACTGTATCGTGTGATGTCTTCCATAATGTGTTCAGACGCCGGTTGTTACCCCATTAGGCCTAACGCGTTCTAAATAACTAAAACACATGTTTAAATATGTCACTTAGACTGAGTTGTGTAATACAGACAGTGGCGAATCCACAATTTTGGTTCGCGATCCGCTTGCACTAAAATCTTGGTTCTTCAACCAAGATATTTGGTTGCTGGTACCACACATGGAGGACGAAAATAGTGTATTCCAGAATTTTTTGATGCGTTTCTAGATGCCATGGGGTAGGTATAAATGATAGTTCTGACCACTTTTACAGATTGTAGCCGTTGTGGTCTGATCACTCAGTTGGGACACTGTAGGCCCAGTATGTCTATTGGAAAGAGCGCAAAAGTCCAACTCCCCTCTTTCTTTGAGAACCTTTGAATTGCTTGCCACGGAACCGCTATTAGGAACCGTACCGAAAAGAACAACACCTTTTAAAAACCGGAACGAAAAAAAATCCGGTATACAATTTCTGTTCCTGACAAAAGGAATATTAATATAACGTTAATATATTTGCAGGTTATCAGGAAATGATCAAACTACTTTTATTCAACAAACATATCAAAATAAACATAAGCAAAGACTGTAAATGGTTTAGAAATTAACCACCGAATCATAAAAAACCGAATTCATCAATCGGAAAGAAATCAACATTAAAAAAAAATCGTGACTACAAACAGTATAATTATAGAACCAACATTGTTATTAATTGCCTGGTACTTAATTACAATCGGTAGCAGTAATTTAGTCGATTATTCGAGTGGAGTAATCGATTATATCGAGTATTAGCATCGTTAGGGCGCGGGCGCCGGCGCTGTAAGCAAATATTTGTATGGTTCGACATTCGGTTCTGTCTCCGAGTTTGGACACTTGACTTAATATAACAGGACTTGTTCCAAACAGGTTTTAGTCGAGTTGTACTTATAGAATGAATTAGAATATTTTACGCCTACTTCGAACGGTATGGTACAGTAACATATTAAAATAATCCGCAGCTTTATGCATTTTCTGAGGACAAAAAGGTTTTATCAAAGGAGAATAACTATTTTTGACTGTCGGCCCCATAGAAACCTCGGTATTAGCAAGTAACATATAAATTAATACGTGAAGCAAAAAGGTTATACGCCTTTTAACGACAATTGCGCGGACGGTGGAGTATGAAATTTCGCACACTTATCTATACTAATACTAAAAAGCTGAAGAGTTTGTTTGTTTGACTACTGATCCGAATTGAAAAATTCTATAACTGTTGGATAGCCCATTTATCAAGGCTATAGGCTATATAACATCACGTTACGACCAATAAGACCGGAGCAGCAAATAGAAATGTTTTATCAACGGAAAAAAATTACGCAGACGAAGTTGCGTGTAGCTAGTAATTTATATAAATTTATTAAAAGTTAAAAAATATATAAATTAATTAGGGTCGAATTTCGACCACGGCGACCACTAATAGTAATAATTAATTATGTAGTCATTATTTGTTATCAACGAACGTTACGTACGAACAAAATATAACTCTTTAAACTGTGGGTTGGATTTTAAAACGCATTCAAACACATACCTTGTTAGCTCAATAGTATATGTCAATAGACAATAATTTCAAGCTCGGCCTCTGTAGACTGTTTTAGACCAAAGTAACTAATTAAAACATTGTCCTTTGACAATCAATTGAACTATATATTGTAACTGGTGTAATAGATTTTCAAACTATTTCGATATGAAATTTAAATTTCATTGTTCCCTCGATAATACCAAGTTCACTAAAGTTTCATATCCAGGGAAAATGTATTTATTATCTATGGCCACATCAAAAGACAAACCAACAAAATACCTATCAGAAATTCACTCAGCCGAAGGCCCGTGCCAACATTATAACTCAACATAATGAATAGATCTGTTTATATAACTCCTTCTTTGACAATATTGTTTATGATTTTATTTTTGTACTATTTACTTCATCTGTGCCACACATTGATATAAAAAAAACACAATCTGTATCTATTTTCATTCTATTATAAATACCTACCTCAAGATTGTTATCGTCGCATCGCATCTTTACAATTTTATGAGGCCTACTTCAAAGATGTGCTCATTTTTTTTGTAAACTTGTAACACTTGTTTCTGGTAGACACATAAAAATATATCATTCGGTGTTCTACTTTGATCACTTACCTGGGGGCATAGACAAAGTCACATTCGAAAAATATATTATAGTATAGAATTTGACGTTTGCGGTGGAGACCATAGACATCTTTTTTTTGCGTACTATTAGTACGGCGTTATCGAATTAGTCACGGAACGAATGTACGAGTACCTTGTCTAACCCCCTGGGTGCCTAAACAATGTCACATTCGAAAAGCGATGTAGTTAATGAAAAAGTAGGTACAAAATGTATGTAATTGATATATGTCATGTGGTCAATCCAAGTCATAGTGTCCAAGCTGCACTATTAACAGTATCTTCGCTATTTTTTTCCCTTCAATAGATCACTAATCTAGCGAATGGTAACACCATGTAGAAAACGAAATAAAAAGGCGGATTTAATTTTTTAAGAATTTGAAATTTGCGGTGGAGACCCTAATTTTTTTTTTTTTGTTAACGATTGTTTGGAATTGACATTGTAGGCGTTAGCAAATTTGCCACGGAGCGAATGTTCCTTGTCTAACCCGCCTTGCATGACTAAAAAAATATTGGAAAAAATCAAATATCATTTAGTCAAGCCTTGATGTCTAGTACAAATTACGATTGGCCGAAATAATCCGAGATGTCCCGAGGTATGAAGAGATCTAACTTCCTAGCCGCCAACCAGGTTATTATTTAAGTGTAGTCCCAATTCCCAATTTATTTCTAAACATAAAGTAGTTGGACCTACTAATATCTCTACGTAGAGCGTCCGCCTTGCTTGCCGGTCCCTTTCCAAGGTCGTCCATACAATGTTTCAAGCGATGGTAGGTGGCCCTACACCAGTTCTACCACAAGGTTATCTGTTACTTCATCTTTTAATAACTTATAGTAGGAAATTCAGTTTGATTACGTAGCAACATTATAAAAAAGTGTTTTGTACGCTATAAACAACGTTTAAAAAAATACGCGGGTAAGTTCTTAATTTAAAAAAATATGTTTTGAGCGGTAACAAACGAATGCAAATCGATTTTTTTTTCTTTTTATTGGCTTGTTTATTTCATTACTTGGGTTTTCAAGGTTGAGAAATATTGTTGTTTTTTTTTGCTGTTTATAAGTTGGAACCTGTTAAGTCACGTTTTATGAATTTATTTAGGTATATTTAATGCAATAGGAGTAGGTACCTATGTAACTTACCTATGTAATCAACATCACTATCTTCGAAGTTTATAAAACATTTTATAAACCAATCAATATCATAACTGGTTTATAACTATAAATATTACTATCACAGACAGGCAAAAATAGTACCTATACTTAAATTCAATCAATATAATTTTCCTTGTTAAATGTAGGTACCTTATTATTTTAATGTGACACTTGGCGGATAAAGGTCATTGACATTAGCGATAATGAAACTGCACTTTGTAGTTTTAGACTAACGGCCGGTTTCAATAATCTAACTATCGATGGATTTGACTACTAGAGGTATATATTTGACATAAGCTCCATACATAATAATATGTCAAAATTCTACCTCTAGTAGCCAAATCCATCGATAGGTAGATTATTGAGACCAGCCGTAAAACTGTAAAATGTTTAGTAACCGAGTTGCTTAGCAACCATTGACAAAAGTATTAATACCTGAATGGTTTCAAGCAACTTTGTTATTAAACATTTCACTAATATCATAAATGTGTGTTAGTCCGATCTCTTTTTTTGGGCTCAAGTTAATTGGTCGCAATGCGGGCAGCTTTATCTACATCTACACTTCTACACTAATATTATAAAGAGGAAAGATTTGTATTTTTGTATGTAACGAACAAACTCAAAAAGTACTGGACCGATTTTAATAATTCTTTTTTTTTTGGATAGCCCATTTATCGAGGAAGGCTATAGGCTATATAACATCGCGCTACGACTAATAGGAGCGGAGCAGCGACGAGAAATGTTGCAAAAACGGGGAAAATTTACGCATACGAAGTTGCGCGGGACAGCTAGTAGCTATATACGAGTATGTTCGTAAACTTTCGCGATTTGTACTCATTATAAAATTTTATAAGCTACGTGTCTTATTCAAATAAATATTTAATTTTAAATATTTTATTTTAAGTCTAATTACCTTTGTTTATTGCCCGACGCTTCGACCGTATTGCAACGGCCGTGGTCACGGGTAGGTATTTAGCCTTAAAATAAAATATTTACGCGATTAAGACCCGTAGCTTATAAAATTCTATAAAGTTATAAAGCTAGTAATTTATAAAATTAAGAACATTAATTCACAAATACGTAAATATAAAAAATTGCATTATCGGAGTTTTAGTGCAGTAAAATCGTAAATTGCCTGTAATCAGCAACCCAATTACTTCAATCCGTATCAACAGCATTACAGTACAGGTCATTGACCCAGCTCAACAAATATATGAATAGAGATATACCTAGCTATAACTATTTATATTTACATAGTACAAAATCTTATCGTATCAACCTTCTAGATTAGAAACAAGGTAAGTCTACTCAATTTGATAGTCATATCAGGGCAAACTGTATCCGTGTTTTTATAAAGTGCTTACGTACAGACGATCGACGATCCCAGTTGATATTGTAATATCTTTTATACCTACCTAGGTATATGTATATTATAAACTCTCTTGTCTTTTTAGGGTGCCGTAGCCAAAATGGCCAAAGTGGAACCTTTATAGTTTTGTCTGTCTGTTCGCCAGTATGTCACAGGCATTTTACTCAATGAATATTGATTAAATTTGGTGAAAAGGTGTCTTGTAGGTACTTAGTTTGATAGCTAAATAATAAAAATAAATATATCTAAGGGGGGGGGAATATTTTTTTGAGCAAACATTAGTTTTCAACTAACCCCTCCTTGAAGCCCCCGCCCTCCCTAACCTAACGAGCGACATACACTTGGTCGGTATTATCTATAATGAACGACCCCCATCTCCTCTACCAAAATATTCTTGGGTACGTCCATGCCATCGCCTTCACATTTTTAAACATTGCTTTACCGTCAAGCTGTCTGTAGACTTGAACAGGGTTTTTCCATTCCTGGATTTAACATATTTTTCCTGTTAAGTGGACTTAATGTAAATAAACTGATAATGTGGCCTATCGCAATTTTGTAATTTACGATTGTTATCAAAGTGTACCGACTCCAATACAAACAACTTTTTGTGAATATACTTGGTGTACCTACCTTATATACTTGAAATAATTTATTTTAGAATTTTATAAATCTATACTAATATTATAAAGCGGAAGAGTTTGTTTGTTTGATTGTTTGTTTGTTTAAACGCGATAATCTCAGGATCTACTGGTCCGATTTGAAAAATTCTTTCTTTGTTGGATAGCCCATTTATCGAGGAAGGCTATAGGCTATATAACATCGCTACGACTAATAGGAGCGGAGAAGCGACGAGAAATGTTTCAAAAACGGGGAGAAATTACGCATACGAAGTTGCGCGGGCCAGCTAGTTTAAAATATACTTTAGAATCTATAATATGTAGTACCATTTATTTACACAAAGGTTTGATATTATAGACCCGGAGGAGGCTTCTTAAAAAAACCGCTCGTCTTCAGTCATTTTCTATTACATATTGAAAACATGAGTTGTAAAAGAGTGTTCAACTTGCAGAATAGGTAGTATATATTCTAAAGAGAGCATTATGCTGTCAGATGTAATAGAAATCTGAGTTTCTAATAAGACTTAAAAGGAAATCGTTTAAGTTTCCAATGTTTTCTAAATACTCCATATCGGATCTAAAAATTGGATCCCCAAATTGGTAGACTGGGTGAAAAAAAATACGAAACCGTATCTCTGTGGCAAAACCATTAAAATAACGTTAAAGATAATTTTAAGTAATATTCTTCCTTTTAAAAAATCAAGTCCAAAATTCTACATATAAAATTATATAATAATATTATTTCTCCAGATAACAACCCCAAAATCCTTACATTTTGAAATTTTATCCAGATATTTCGAGTTTTCGATCTGGCAACACTAGCTTTAAACACGAGTTTTATATTAAACCTGTCCCGCGCAACTTCCTCTGCATAAATTTTCCCCGTTTTTTCAACATTTCTCATTGCTGCTCCGCTCCTATTGATCGTAGCGTGATGTTATATAGCCTATAGCCTTCCTCGATAAATGGGCTATCCAACAGTAAATTATTTTTTCAATTCGGATCAGTAGTTTCTGACATTACCGCGTTCAAACAAACTCTTCAGCTTTATAATATTATTTATAGTATAGAACTGTGCTTCAGACTTTATTAAACTGGCGCATCGCGAAAAAAAGGTTTAAAGAACGAGGTGCTCCAGCCCGTCTCGCAATTAGCCGGTTTTTTCTATAGACAAGTGTGTCAATTTGACCAAACATTATATTAATACTGATAGACTACTGTTAGACAGCGTCGGAACGTGAGTGTCAAAATAATGAGTTGTTATTGTGTTGCCACAAAAACATGACTTACTGCGTGTACGACAATAATGAATGACACTAAAACAAATTCTGTTAGGTATGATAAAGAAAAAAACAGAGTGTAATAATAACAGAGTACAATGTTTGGTGTTGTTCAAGTTGTCAAAAATAATGAGAAGATGGAATGTAACTGTCAATTTGTTTTGTGATATGTTTGCCATAATGCGAACTGTGTGACAATAATGACACTATAATATAGTAGGTATATACGCTCAAATCGATTAAACAACGTTGTAAGTATAGCAGAAATGACTGCTTAAATAATAAGAATTTGAAAATATATATATTACGGGTCTTAATCGCGTGAACAATTTAAGGTAAAATACCTTGTTTATAGCGCGACGTTTCGACCGTATTGCAACGGCCGTGGTCACGGGTAGACCAGGTATTTTACCTTAAATTATTCACGCGATTAAGACCCGTAATATATATTTTCATAGTGTTTACAAATCGCGAAAGTTTATCAACATTTATAATAATAATTTATTTTATATATAAAATTCAAAGATTGTTCTTCTTATATATTCATGGTACTGAGTGCAGGTACAAACCAGAGGTACCTGAATACCAGGTATATCTGGTTGGTAAATAAGATCTGAGTTACTTTACATAATTTTAAGGACGATAATTTTACGTGATACCGCCGTAAAAAACATAGATAACATTGAATAAACAACCATGCCAGACAGCTTTTTTAATATTTTTTCAATTGTATCGCATGTCGCTGCAATTGCCAAAACATTGATGACATTGTAATAAATAACCATGCCTGTGACAGCTTTAGTGGACCCGGGTGCATGCTCCGCACTACTTCAGCCTATCAGCAGACGGAACGTGACTGTGACACTTTTTCGTGCGTGCCCGATCATCAATTTATAAGACGTTATCAAAATGTCTATGTAGGTATACCTAATTAAATAAATCAGTAAAGTTAAAGTATTAAATATTTTATTTTGGAAATAAGTCAAGTAAAGTCACAAACGTCTGTAGGAGCGCCATTTACCTGTTGCCATCTAATATATAAAATTCTCGTGTCACAGTTTTCGTTGCCATACTCCTCCGAAACGGCTTGACCGATTTTGATGAAATTTTTTGTGCTTATCCGGTATCTATGAGAATCGGCCAACATCTATTTTTCATATCCCTAAGAGTTTGTTTGTTTGTTTGAATGCAATAATCTCAGGAACTACTGGGCCGCATAGAAAATGTATGTTATTGTTGAATATCCCATTTATCGAGGAAGGCTATATGTTATAACATCACGCTACGACCATTAGGAGCGGAGCAGCAATGAAAAATGTTGTAAAAAAAAGGAAGAAAAAATAAAAAAGGGAAAATTTACGCAGACGAAGTTGCGCGGGTCAGCTAGTCTTAGTTATAAAAAAGTATTTATTTTTAAACTAAAGACCACTTGTCCAATCAAAACTGGATTAGCAGTTGCCTAGATAACGTCTAACAAATAAACATATTTTCTTGTATTCTTGTGACATTGTCGTTGCATCAAACATAACCTTCAAAGTCTGTCACATCATACTTATCATAAATATGAATATTTCACTAAAATAAATACAAGGTGGCCTCGCGTAGGAAGTTTGCTGTATAAGCGAGTGCTGTTTGTTTTGTTGTTATAACATACTAGGCTCCTAATCCTGGCTTCACTCGAACCAGTTTACTTTTGAACGATTTAATGTATTAATTCATTCATAAACGCTCAGCCTTTTTCTCAAAAGAATATTTTTTTTTAATCTGAAAATTAAACGGGTCTTTTTTTTACGACAATTTGTGGCGGCACTATTGGCAACTAATTGCTCGGCCAGTAATGGCAATATGTCTACAATTGTATAGCGCATGATCCAGTCTCCTAAACAGGCTACACAACCCAGCAACAATAATATAGAGGGCGACTGAAACAACAACAAAATTGGACGGGCAACATTGCTGAAAATAGATCGCTAAGCGATCGTCCGGCAACCATCAAATCAATATTGGAGAGTACTGCTATGTTGCCGGCCACAGCATTGCAGCCACAAATTGCCGTAATAATGGCCCGTTTAGACGCCTCTTTAAGATTTAAAGATTTTAATGAAACAAAGATCATCACAATTTGGAACCATCTAGCTATCTATCTTAAACTAGCTCAAAATCTGTTTATTCGTTTGAAAGATATACCGCAGATATACATATAAACAGAACACTATTACCATATGTGTAAGTACTACTAGACACTTAACACTTAAGCTAGTTCAACACGCGTTAAACACACACAGTTATAGGTAATCTTTTTTCGTCAGGGGTTAAAAACACTTTTATCGATTTTTTAGGTTAACAATACAACGCAAGTCATTACGTTTGAAATCTACCACTAATTGTTTGTGTAGGAACTTTTCTTGAAACAGGAACAGATCAACAAATAGGCAAATTATTCTAACGTCCTTGTTTTTAAAGCCATTACCTATCGCGCACCTAGGGTACCTCCGTTGTGTCGCGGGGGACTTTGTTAACATACAAATTACGGGCACAAATCACACTTAGAGACGAAACGACAATTTGTATTTGTGACAGGGATTCCCAAACATTTAGGATAACCGAACAACCATCCATTATCTTAGATTTTATGGAACCCTATATCAAATGATTAGGTACAAATTAAAGACCGTACTGTAATTTTAATTAGAACACAAAAACTTTTATTCGATTTTTTTTTTTTTTTGAAAGACTACTCTCGCAGTAGGGTACAAGCCGTGTCGCGGGGGACTTTACAAACATACAAGTCACGGACACAAAGTACACCCAGACTCGGAACAACAATTTGTGGATCACACAAAGTGGTGTCCCGTGTGGGAATCGAACCCACGACCTCTTGCGTAGCAACAGACACACTCCCACCGCGCCACAGAGGCAGTCATGCTTAGTAGTTCGATATTATGTGGAGTAGCATACATAATTTTGTGGAACCCTGATGATTTTTCTACGGAACGCCTGCCCCCTAGGTTCTGCGGAACCCACTTTAGGAATAGCTAGACCTAGACCATCTGCTACAAAACATTGAGAGTAACAAACAGTAGGCACACAAACGCGTTCGAACAACTCCCTTTCTTCCGAGATTCTGTGTCCATGACCGATGTCTATCAGCTTTCAATCTATAATCTCGATGTTTGTGCTCTCTTTTATAAGCAGTATCTACCTAGTGTCGTACACAACACAACATTCCCCCTGACACACTGAAACCACAAAACTTCTGGGCGTTTTGTAGTTTTTTGCACAAAATACCTAGTAGGTATTGTTTTCTTCTTCTTCTTCTTTAAATTTATGACAATCTAGACGTTTTAACGGTTAATTTATGCCAGTGTCAAGTATTTACGCGCTTATTACATGCACAAAGTCTCGTTCTTATTCAATTATCACGTATTTAAATATTTTTTTTACAAGATAAACTCGAAGCTGTAAAAATAATGGCCGGTCAGTTTGCCGCCATTTTTACAACTCCTAGGTATTGTCAATAAGTCCTTGAACTATGTTACAAATTTATGATGAACTATTTTTTTATGATGATTATTTATGATGCACTATAAAGTTTATATTATCATTATAATCTAGTCTAAGGAGACTAGTAAGTAATTTAAAGTTAACTTAAACTCATCATATACCTACTAAGTTCGTGTCCGTTATCACTATTCCTATTGTTTCTCTTATTATATGAAGGCACAATGTACTTACAGGGATTAAAAATGCATCTAATATCGTACACAATTTCAAAATATTTACAAGGTTCTTATACTAAACAGTCGACATTAAAACGGTTACAGTAATCCGCTTAGTTACTACGCGTTGTAAAAGCCTATCAATTTAAAGAGTAGATCTAAATATAACGCGTGTTTACGAGTCGTGTACGTATTCGTTATGACCGTGTAATATTTGCTTGACGACAGTTGACGGCCAGGGGCGCTCAACAAATTGATAATAATCATTTATTGGTGTTTGTTGGACGCGTTATTAGAGACCTCCTGTGGCTATATATAGAAGCTGTTTTATATGCGAATATATTACTTATGTATGTTAATTGAAATGTCTTGTATTATATACATATACATAATATGAAGCTTTAGATTTTATTGCTGTTTGAACGTGCTATTCTCAAGAACTAGGTGACATGACATTATTATAGAACGGAGTGAATGAGGGATAATTTCAAAATATTTATCTAGATAATGATCACTTTATAATTCGACCACTGGCCTGATAAAGTATTTTAAGTTAATATTTATTATTTTATAATTTTCATTACCTATATAGTTACAAAGTTTTCACGAAGTAAGAAGAAATTAGTGTCTTCTTACCTTCAGCATATTCTGGAACAGGCGCTATTTCATTCAAAATGATGTTACCTTGTCAAATTATTGTGTTGATTTAACGGAATCAATGATATCTGACATTGACATTAAATTTATTTTAGCACAAAATACAGTGCTACAAGGATCACTTATCGCGTGGCCGAAATCAGAACTAACATCGCTATCTTGTAAAGCGCCCTCATATCAATGTCATCCGAGTGTAATTGGCAAGTGGCCGAAATCAGAACTAACATCGCCATCTTGTAAAGCGCCCTCATATCAATGTCATCCGAGTGTAATTGGCAAGTGGCCGAAATCAGAACTAACATCGCCATCTTGTAAAGCGCCCTCATATCAATGTCATCCAAGTGTAATTGGCAAGTAGCCGAAATCAGAACTAACACCGCCATCTTGTAAAGCGCCCTCATATCAATGTCGTCCAAGTGTAATTGGCAAGTGGCCGAAATCAGAACTAACATCGCCATCTTGTAAAGCGCCCTCATATCAATGTCATCCAAGTGTAATTGGCACGTGGCCGAAATCAGAACTAACATCGCCATCTCGTAAAGCGCCCTCATATCAATGTCATCCAAGTGTAATTGGCAAGTGGCCGAAATCAGAACTAACATCGCCATCTTGTAAAGCGCCCTCATATCAATGTCATCCAAGTGTAATTGGCAAGTGGCCGAAATCAGAACTAACACCGCCATCTTGTAAAGCGCCCTCATATCAATGTCATCCAAGTGTAATTGGCAAGTGGCCCAAATCAGAACTAACATCGCCATCTTGTAAAGCGCCCTCATATCAATGTCATCCGAGTGTAATTGGCAAGTGGCCGAAATCAGAACTAACACCGCCATCTTGTAAAGCGCCCTCATATCAATGTCATCCAAATGTAATTGTCAAGTGGCCGAAATCAGAACTAACACCGCCATCTTGTAAAGCGCCCTCATATCAATGTCATCCAAGCGCTAACATATCCTTGTTGCACTGATTAATCATAATATATCTTTATTTCATATATAGCTAAATTATACATTAATTATGTCGCTTGATAATTATAATTAATCATAGCTATCAATTTCACGTGTTCACATTGAAACGCTACTTACTGCATAAAGAGAACCGCTGTCATAATGAGTATTAGTATTTTTTGTTCCTGTTAGCAAAAAATACCAAGAGTACAGAAGAAAAGCTTCATTCGTATTTTGTTAGAGCTACACACATCGCGCGGATCCAAAATCCCAAAGAAGGGGCAATAGACTAAAACCCAGAAAGTTTTGACATTATTGCCATAGTACCATTACCATTCTGAGTGTTTTGACAGGCAATTTCCACCCCCCCCCCCTCCCCCTCTTCACTGGAGGTGGCTGGTGTATCGGTGTTGAATCAAATGGTCTAACGTCATGCGAGCGATTCATACCGGGCTGGTTGGGTCAAATGTTGCTCTTAACTTTCCTGCGTCAGTTCTTTAACATGGTGTATTTGTGTGTTATTAGTGGCAGGACCTTATTATTATATATACCCCCATATTAAGTTTATAAACATTCAATCATTGTAAAATTGGCAATTTAAAAAAGTGGCCGCGAGTTTTTATTGGCATGTTCTTTTCTCCGGCTTTACCTATTGTTTGCGAACTTGACCGACGTATCTTAAAGGTTTGTTTTGCATCCTAAGTGAACAAAGAATTTTGATATATTTTTTTTTAATTTTCTGTATCCGCGCCTGTTGCTCACGGACACGAAATTTCGGAACAAAGTGGTCAAAGATTCCGTGTCTGTGAGCGTTGATCAAGTGAGTTTGTATAAAGCGTTCCTTCTGTAGTATCGATGTTTTGTGTTGCTAACCTCCTACTCGTTGTAATGTTAATTTGGCATAATTATATCATTTTTATTCCACCCACACAACACTGACCTAGGACTACGAAATATTTTATTATTACAAAAAACGTGAGTGTAAACTTATTCTGCCTAATGTGTGAACAAACCTCTGATATACGACTCCTACACTAATTAGAATAAGCTAATGTGATAAAAAGCTGATATCTTCAAATCGATAGAAAATATTTCCTCCTGCGTCCAAACAGAATTTATAAGTACAATAATTGCATTTTTGAAAGATAGAATTTTTTTTTTTCCAATCCTGACTCAGGAATCGAACCCGAGACTTCCGTAGCCAAACCGGGGCCAGAAGCGAACCACCTATCTGGACTATGTTACTAGATATCAAATTCTTCTATCTCTTAATGCTTACGGGTTAGGCCCCCGTAGCGACATCTAGTCGGTAGTTAGTCTTTGGCAAGAAATGCCTATAAATTTATTTATTACTTCAGAATTTATAAGTGCCTTGACTCCTGGCCCTTGACGGAAAAGAAGCGGTTTTATAAATTTACTATGTCTGTTTGTGGTATCGTATCCCCCAAACGGATGGACGCATATAAATGCGGTTCGCTATGTCCGTCCGCCAGTCCGTCTGTCTGACAGGTTAGCTCAGAGACCGGTAAATAAATTAAATTTAGCATGAATATTACGTACATTAAAAGCATATATAAATGTTTAAATAATATTTTTTAAAATCAAGTAGGTAAATTAATTTTGTTTTTATTAAATAATCGGTTTAATCGTGCTAATTCTAGAAATCGAAAAAAATAAATAAAAAAATCGTTTTAGATGAAATCAAGATTTTTGTCATAAACCTCGGCGGCGTTTTTATATGGATGTGTTAAAATAATATATATATTATTTTAACACATATCCATACTAATATTATAAAGCTGAAGTGTTTCTTTGTTTGAATGCGGCAATCTCAGGAACTACTTGTCCGAATTGAAAAATTCTTCATCGAGGATAGCCCATTTATCGAGGAAGGCTATAGGCTATATAACATCATGCTACGATCAATAGGAGCGGAGCAGCAATGAGAAATGTTGCAAAAAACGGGGAAAATTTACGCAGACGAAGTTGCGCAGGAGTGAATAAAGCTAGTCTTGAATATATCAATGTAAGTACATTACTTCACTTTGACTAAACTACGTCCAGGTTATTCGGTTGTGATAAACAGACGTCCAAATCTTCCATCAAATAATAGGATAACTCGTTGAATATTTAAATATGAACGTTATCTAACGTTACGATTCATGATTGGTCAACAGCCGAGCCCAATTGGGGCCCTTAATCATGACCTCCAGTATCCCGACACGGCTGCGTACACGCAACATCGAGTTAACTAAATGCCGTCGACGTCATTATTACATTAACGTTATGAATAGGCGCCATTGGTTACAGAATAGAGAATAACCTAATTTAGTGTTAGAAATGACATGAAGTTAGTTTTGCGTTGGAACGATAATCGCCATCGAACAAACTTAAATCTATACTAATATTATAAAGCTGAAGAGTTTTTTTGAACGCGGTGATCTCAGGAACTACTGGTTCGAATTGAAAAATTCATTGTATTGCAATACAATTCATTCATTTATTGTTGGATAGCCCATTTATTGAGGAAGGTTATTGGCTATATAACATCACGCTATGTCTAATAGGAGCAGAGCATCAATGAAAAATGTTGCAAATCGGGAAAAATTGACGCAGACGAAGTTACGCGGGTTAGTTAGTAATATCATAAAAAACATCACAACAGAATATATAAACATGAAGCTATTCGTCTAGAATCAAGATCAATATTTGATCTTTATTTGTTTTTTAGGGTTCCGTACCTCGAAAGGAAAAAAAACGGAAACCTTATTGGATTACTTTGTTGTCTGTCTGTCAAGACCCTTTACCCGACGTTTCGATCGAATTGCATCGATCGTGGTCACGGGTCGACACGGGTCATTCGTGGTCAGTCGACCCGTGACCACGATCGGTGCAATTCGATCGAAACGTCGGGTAAATTAAAGGTTTGTACCTTCAAACAATTCTAACATCTTTCTCTGTTCTGTGCCATTGGCCCTTCCATAAAGGTTATTTGTTATTGCCAACTTTTCCGGATTCCACAGCGTGACGTCCAAGGTTTGGCGTCCGTAATTAGGTTGTTTTTATGGGGACCCGCTTTTTTTAGAAGTTCATTTGTGACATAAATGTGACTCGGTCTTGTGGTTTAACGCTTTCTTAACCAATCGATCACGTTAACCTCTAACTTGTATAAAGTCAAAAAGATAAATGGTCATTACACCAGGGCGGTCTTCTGATTCTATACTTTATTTTTTTAAAAGACGACTCTCGCAGTAGATTACAAGCCCTGTGTCACGGGGGACTTTACAAACATACAAGTCACGCAACTACGCACACAAATACTCGCGGACCGGGAACGACAATTTGTGGATCATACAAAGTGGTGTCCCGTGTGGGAATCGAATCCACGACCTCTTGCGTAGCAATCGGACACACTCCCACTGCGCCACAGGCAGTCTGGCGACTATTTATGACGTCACATATTTCCCAAGGATACTTCGGCAGAATACAGTCGGTTATACTCGAGTGCGATAAGAAACTACGTTCCAATGAAAACAGACTAGACCTTCACTGAATGAAGAACACGAAGAAGAAGAACAATTAAAAAACTTACGGATTTTTGTTGGCAAACTTAGCCCTCATTCGTACGAGTGATTTTTTATAAATCCGGCGACCCGCCCTCTCGTTGAAAATATAATATAGCACTGCGCGATAAAAATACGTCGCTTTTCAGTGTGACCGTGTACTTGGGCGATTTAAGACGCTTCTGCCGAAATAATTGGTTCCCAAAATAATCCGAACTATTGTTTTCAATGGAGAATTTATACCTAAACTTTTGCACAGACGTGCCTATTACACATTACAGTTAAAGTTGATAAATTTACTGGACTTTGACCATTAAACCTGGCCGCAGACGTTCGGTTTCCTATAAGGAATTTAGATTTGGTAACCTGAATTATTTGTTTACAAACAAAATGTTCGACAAAGCGCACACGTTATTTTTTTTTTCTGTGCAGTATAAACCCTAATCTGACCTAAACGGACCGTATGTGCTGGTCTCACGGAATTCCAAATCTGAACTCCTGATCAGGAAACCGAACGTCTACTCCCAGCCTATTAGGGTAGGGAGGGAATTTGGTTTAGGGTTAGAAGTAAAGGTTTTACGACACTCAATAAACATGAAGAAGTAATGAATAAACAATATTTATAAGAGGTATATCACACTCACAGCTTTCTTTATGTGTCACCTTTCCACAAAAACAATCGGCTACGCCCTGGGTGTTAGTGTTACTAGCTTACATGCCCACTAATAAAACCCAAGGTCTAGGCCTAGGCTACCGTAACTGCTCATTGTGCTATGAGGTAAACAGTAACTATTACAGTAGTTATACTTTATCGTTACCTAACAAATGGTATAAACACCGTTGGTAATAAAACCTTTATACATTCATCGCCAGAGCAACGCACACATATTAATCGATCATGAAATGTCGGACCTCTATGTTCTGAAAGTGATCCTAGAGGATCACGACGGGATGTTTTTTTTTCTTACCTACCCTATCGTGTATAGTATCATTAGATAGATTCTTTTAAAAACATTTCGGGGTTGTACCTAAAGACTATTTTTCGATTTAGCGATCCGTTTGTTAAATATTAAGCTTTAAAGTGCAAATTTTTGTTAGAATCAAGTGTGCACATACTCAACATACATAGCTGGCAGGGGGGGTTGCCAGCTAAATGGTTGATATTGAGTACCTATGTGAAAAAATCACGGTAGTAGTTATAATATAGTGAAATTTAAAGGAAAACTATCACAGCTACGAGTAAGTAGGCTTTACAACTTAACGAGTAACAGTAGACCAAGTGAACAAAATAAAAAAACATTTACTAACTAAACATTCTAAATTTAAGTTTACATAGATCAGGACTAGTATAGAAAATATTGTTTAAAAAACAGTATTTTAGCGTACTCTATTAGTGTTATAGATTATAGAGTACTCTATATCATGTAGGCACATGATATAGAGTACAATACTCTATTTTAGTGTACGAGCTTATTATACCTACTAAGATATACTTGCTCGCTACGTTTTCAAACGAAAATTGTGTTTAGATTTCAATTGACTCATAGCTATTGTCAGTCGATGTTTACCAGCTATTATAGTAGTAGCAATAAAAATGTCTGCCGTATAATTTATTCTGTGTTGTTGTGCATCATGAAGTAGAGACAATCAGAGCAATTCACATACACGTGGAAACGGTGCTTGAATTCATACTCGTAGATTGGTTTCTTTTCTTTTATTTTTCTTTTCTTATAGTTTTCACAATAGACAAGTTTGCAAGTAGTGAAAACACAAACTCTTTAAGAAATGTCGAAACGCAGATTTTATATGGAGATCTCATACTAATACCGGACTATGACGTCACTATTTTAGGGTTCCGTAGCCAAAATGGCAAAACGGATTCAGATTATGAGATCCGTTTGTGAAATATTAAGCTTTAAAGTGGAAATTTTTGTTAGAGTCAAGTGGTCGCCCCCCCCCCCCCCCCTACCAGCTAGCTAAATATTTGATGTTGGGTATGTGAAAGAAATCACGGTAGTAGTATATATATATATATAGTGAAATCTAAGTAGGCTTTATAAGTTTACGAGTAACAGTTGATGAAATGAAAAGTAAAAAAAAATCGCACAGCTTCCATTGAAAATCATTATTAAGTAGGTATAACGTTGATGAAACAAAAACAATAGAAAACCCACTTCTAAGCCGCATTATTTGGATGGGGGGGGGGGGAGACTACGGGGGGATTCCTACATTGTGCGTGGCCCGACATGCGCTTGCCCGGTTTTTGTTATAGTCAAATCACTTATTTTTGTGATAATGATTAATGATAAAAAAACCTTTTAAAGATAAAATTTAATATTTGGTTAATAAATTAAATGCTGGTTTTGTCTTGCTTACCTCGGAAACTAACTTAGTCCTAATGTTTTACCTGTAACGGTATGGAACGATCCTAGTATAATACAGTGAATTTAATGGAGGCCATAAGGAAACCAATATGTATAAATATAAATAAGAATTGAATCATTCGATAACCGAAATAAAACTGTTGATGCTGGGCCACTTGCCTACATTTAACAAATACTATAAAAACACTCATTCGATACGAACATAAATAGATATCCATCACATTATATCTCTACACTCGCTATTTGTTTAAATTGTGTTGATGATAAAGATGAACTTATCTTTATCATCAAAACAATTTGAATAAATAACCAGTGTAATTTCATCTACAACTACATTATTATGAAGAGGTATTTGTAAGTATGTATAAGTTATGTGTAAGGTGTTAATCTCCTGAACTACTAGGCTTCTCGATTTGAAAAATTATTTTACTGTTGGATAGCCCATTTATCGAGGAAGGCTATAGGCTATATAACATCACGCTACGACCAACAGGAGCGGAGCAGTAATGAAAAACATACACAGGTTTTATACATATAAATTTAAATGTATGTAGTTAAAATTCGTCTCAGGCGGGACTTGAACCCGCGACCTTAGGGGTACCGGCCCTAAGCTGTTATCAACTCCGGCACCGAGACATATCGGCCAAAGTAAGATGAATTATTCCTCCATACATTTAAATTTATAAAATTAGCATACAAATGCTTAAAAAATTACAAAAAGTAATATACAGGTTTGGCCGTTGTAAACAGACAAACGGACACAAAAAACCAAGGTCATCCGGCACTAGTGCCAAGTACCAATAAATTTAGAGGTCAGGCGTTATTCTACTGACCTTGATTAACGGTACCTTTAGGCGTGTTTTTGTTCTTTGTGTGACTCAAAAACTTTATTTTTAAATATTGGTTCCTGGTTTAAATTTTCATTGGAGATTGGAATTGTATGTATGACTAGAACATGAGAATAAACTAGTTTACACTAAACAGAGCAATCGTAGGTACATCTTCACTACATAGTATAAAACAAAGTCGCTTTCTCTGTCCCTATATCCCTATGTATGCTTAAATCTTTAAAACTACGCAACGGATTTTGATGCGGTTTTTTTTAATAAATAGAGTGATTGAAGAGGAAGGGGTATATGTATAATAACATCCATTAAATAGTGGAGAAATAAGGAGCGGAGCAGCAATAAGAAATGTTGCAAAAACGGGGAAAATTTACGCAGACGAAGTTGCGCGGGTCAGCTAGTAAATTTATTCGTCTATAATTAGTAAATTATATTCGTCTATAATTTTTCATTTATATAAGTGACGTGTTTATGAATTTATTTTAGGCAAAAGTAATATACCTTAATGGTTTGACGAACCGTAGAAAATTGTGATGTAAAATATTTTATACATTTTTTTTCACAGCAGCGTTTCATTTTGATGTTTCATAATCATAAAAAGAAACTAATTTGTTTTGCCGTCAAATACAAAGACTCTTTGTAAAGTACAAATATAATATAATAATAATAATATCTTGGAACAACTCACAACGCTATCTGATCCCAAACTAAGCGGAGCTTGTACTATGGAAACCAGACAACTGATAAACATACTTATATATTTGTAAATACATACATATTATAATATAAATAACACCCAGACACAGAATAAACCATCGTGCTCATCACACAAAGTTTTATCCTGAGTGGGGATCGAACCCACGACCTCTTGCGTAGCAGTCGGATACACTCCCACCGCGCCACAGAGACAGTCAAACAAATAAATAATAAGTAATTTATGTTTTTGATACTTTTAACTTTTGTCAAAGAAAATTCATAGTCACGTTTTCTTTGTACTACCTACTTTTGAGTACTTAGCTTATGCATATCTGCAATAGAATGTAAGATACTACATTCAAGTGTAAACTTTATACATAACTAGCGGCCCCTCCAACTTCGCACGGACTTTTACCCACCATATATAAACATAATATACATGTATTATACATATAAACATTCTGTAAGAAAATATCTACATGATATTGAAAACCACATCAAAATCTGTTGCGTAGTTTAGAAGATCTAAGCGTACAAACAGCGGGAAGCGACTTTGTTTTTGTACTATGTGCAGATACTTCAAACTATTGATAAAAACATAATGACTCATGTACGCTACTATCAGAGACCAGTTTGGTCAGACACGCGTCTGCAACGCAAATGTATGTCAATTATGTGTCTATAAATCTGGTTTTTGGGTTAAAGTGTCTATTAAAAACAAGTTATGAGAGTCGGTAATTTAAGTAGCGGAAACCAATTTATTATGAGAAGGGATTTGTTTATCGTAAGTGTTTTGATAATTGTATGTTTGTTTTTTTTTTTTGTGAAAGTATAAGATATATAAAATACTTAAATAAGTAATTTTTTTTTAGTACAAAACAGTATCTGTTCCGTTACCCAGATATTTACAAAGGTAAGTCGGTCACACGAGTACAATTTTTTTAAGTCGGTCACACGGGGACATTTTTTAAGTCGGTCACACGGGGATAATTTTTATAAATTGGTCACACTCGGACAATTTTTTAAGTCGGTTACATTCGGTAATTTCTTAAGTCGGTCACACAGGGTCAATTTTTTAAGTCGGTCACACTGGGTCAATTTTCTATTAAATACAAAGTATAACAGTGGAAAATTCAAAATTGTCAACATAAGAAATCTAATATAACGATCTTGTGTCACGGTATTTGTGTTCGAACTCCTCCGAAACATCTCGACCGATTTTAATTTTATTTTGTGTATTTGGTAAGAATGAGAATAGGTCGTAAAGTTTTATTTTTTAATTTTTTATTTTAAATTGCAAACCGATAAAAATTTACTCAGAGGAAGTTGTGTGAGTCAGCTAGTCATATGTATGTATGTATTACAGCTGTTTGATGTATTGTATCATGTGAGGGTGTTGGATTAGTCTCCCACAAGGGCCACAAGGTGCCGTTTCGGTCAGTCAAGTCCTTGCAGGGGAGGGGGGGGGGGGTGATTAGACCTGAAGCGTAACTTAACATTTTTATGAAAAAAAATACTAAGGTAGATACTTCTTTTTTCAAAAAACTCATCATTGTCTGATCACCCCTGCAAGGATTCGGCTGACTATATCGGCACCCTGTATTTTTTTATTTAATTAATGTTAAGCAGTTTTATTTCAATAGTAATTCTTACTTGTTTGTCTTATTTCTGCCACCCGTTCACTTTATAATCGAAGCTTTACTTGAGGTGATTTCACGGAGTTAAGGAAAGCTGGAAGATCCCTGCTTACAAAGTAACCGGTCTCTCACGCGTAGCCAGTATTACCGGTAATTCCGCTGAATATATCGATACAGACCACAGACTAACCGCGGTCAAACACATGCGTACAAACATTCGTTCATTGGATGACTTTCAGTATCGGGCAACTCACACAGAAAAACTTGTATGTATTTCTAAATAAATTAAAATAAGAAAATACCTAAATTACATAATATAGGAAAAAGTTGTCCCGCGTAACTTCGTCTGCGTTTTTTTTTTTATATTCCTATGTTACTTCTAATACCTCCAAGAATATGTGTACAAAGTTTCATGATGATCGGTTGAGTAGTTTTCGCGTGAAAGCGTAACAAACAAACTTATATTCACATTTAAGTATATATTAAGTATAGTTATTAGTATAGATTTCTCCGCATAGTCTGATCTGATTCTATGAGAGTTTCTCAACGTAGTTATATCAAATGTAATGTTTACATACTCATTTGCGAAGCCAATAAGAATCTAACTGAATTTATATCATTTTAATGTCAGTTTTTTTTAAGATGGGTATTGAGAGCTATAATTAAGTAATTAAGAGCAATGTGGTATTGTTGGTTCCACATTACTAGCAAGCCTATTACCTCTCGCACCTCCGGCGGACCTTGATTCACTGTACCTAGTATTAAAACCTGTCAAGAGCATATCGGGTCATGCTTAGTGTATGGTTCCGCAGCTGTTATTACAAATAAATGTACTAATAATGAAAAAATAACGATAGGAAAAATTGCATCAATAGAAGAGCGAATTCATGGTCATTAATTTCATGGTCCATACATATATCGGTATATCCGATCACGTCGAAAATATTTAATGAAAATCTAGTAATAAATCTAGTAATAAATCTAGTAATAAAATAAAAAACTAATAGTTAATGAAAATCTATACTAATATTATAAAGCTGAAGAGTTATTTTGTTTGAACGCGATAATCTCAGGAACTACTAATCCGAATTGAAAAATTATTTCACTGTTGGATAGCCCATTTATCGAGGAAGGCTTTAGGCTATATAATATTACGCTACGACCGATGGAGCGGTCGAATTGAAGAATTATTTTACTGTTAAAAAATGTTGGAAAATTACGCCGACGAAGTTGCACGGGTCAACTAGTTACCTATGATTTAAATTAGTGGCTTGTTAGATATCGCTACTTACTGTTGGATAGCCCATTTATCAAGGAAGGCTATATGCTATATAACATAACGCTACGAACAATAGAGGCAGAGCGGCAATGAAAAATGTTGCAAAAACGGGGAAAATTGACGCAGACGAAGTTGCGCGGGTCAATAAATAAAATAAATATGTTGGGATTATAATAAATTGACTAATAAATAAATGTTTAGGAACAACTCACATATTGGACATCTGATCCCAAACTATAGTAAAGCAAAAATGGATGTCAAATATTTAATAACAAAGTTGCTTAGCAACCACATACTAATTTTATATTTCGAAATATATAGTACTGTACTATGGCAACGAGACAACTGATAAAATTTATAATATTTATAAATACATACCTACCTACATAATTATTTGTTCTGTGTGATGTGTCAGGTTGCAATCTATCTGATTACAACCAGACACAGATCACACAGAACAAACAACTTTGCTCATCTCTCAAAGATTTATCTTAAGTGGAAATCGAATCCACGACCTCTGGCTTAGCAATCAAGTTCACTAACCACTTGACCAGGTCTATTAAAAGAAGAATATGTGGTCGTACATTATATAATTACAAAAACAGAGGATGTTCATCACCTATTGGTGGAGTGTGCCAGAACGAAGGAATTAAGAGATGCTATAATTAGTATTTTTAAGGTGTCTGTGATGGATGTTGGAGTATTTTTAAGTATATTAGCTAAGCCGTTGTGTGAAGCAGCTATTCTAGTATATAAAATAGTAGATAAGGTAAATCTAAGAAATATTATGTAATTAATTAATTAGTTTAGGGTACGATGGAGCTGGCATGACTTAATTGTAGTCAAAAGCTCCTAAATAAATAAAGATTAAAAAAAAAAAAAAAAAAAAGAAAACCACATCAAAATCTGTTGCGTAGTTTAGAAGATCTAAGCGTACAAACAGCGGGAAGCGACTTTGTTTTTGTACTATGTGCAGATACTTCAAACTATTGATAAAAACATAATGACTCATGTGCGCTACTATCAGAGACCAGTTTGGTCAGACACGCGTCTGTAACGCAAATGTATGTCAATTATGTGTCTATAAATCTGGTTTTTGGGTTAAAGTGTCTATTAAAAACAAGTTATGAGAGTCGGTAATTTAAGTAGCGGAAACCAATTTATTATGAGAAGGGATTTGTTTATCGTAAGTGTTTTGATAATTGTATGTTTGTTTTTTTTTTTTGTGAAAGTATAAGATATATAAAATACTTAAATAAGTAATTTTTTTTTAGTACAAAACAAGTTTGTATCTGTTCCGTTACCCAGATATTTACAAAGGTAAGTCGGTCACACGAGTACAATTTTTTTAAGTCGGTCACACGGGGACATTTTTTAAGTCGGTCACACGGGGATAATTTTTATAAATTGGTCACACTCGGACAATTTTTTAAGTCGGTTACATTCGGTAATTTCTTAAGTCGGTCACACAGGGTCAATTTTTTAAGTCGGTCACACTGGGTCAATTTTCTATTAAATACAAAGTATAACAGTGGAAAATTCAAAATTGTCAACATAAGAAATCTAATATAACGATCTTGTGTCACGGTATTTGTGTTCGAACTCCTCCGAAACATCTCGACCGATTTTAATTTTATTTTGTGTATTTGGTAAGAATGAGAATAGGTCGTAAAGTTTTATTTTTTAATTTTTTATTTTAAATTGCAAACCGATAAAAATTTACTCAGAGGAAGTTGTGTGAGTCAGCTAGTCATATGTATGTATGTATTACAGCTGTTTGATGTATTGTATCATGTGAGGGTGTTGGATTAGTCTCCCACAAGGGCCACAAGGTGCCGTTTCGGTCAGTCAAGTCCTTGCAGGGGAGGGGGGGGGGTGATTAGACCTGAAGCGTAACTTAACATTTTTATGAAAAAAAATACTAAGGTAGATACTTCTTTTTTCAAAAAACTCATCATTGTCTGATCACCCCTGCAAGGATTCGGCTGACTATATCGGCACCCTGTATTTTTTTATTTAATTAATGTTAAGCAGTTTTATTTCAATAGTAATTCTTACTTGTTTGTCTTATTTCTGCCACCCGTTCACTTTATAATCGAAGCTTTACTTGAGGTGATTTCACGGAGTTAAGGAAAGCTGGAAGATCCCTGCTTACAAAGTAACCGGTCTCTCACGCGTAGCCAGTATTACCGGTAATTCCGCTGAATATATCGATACAGACCACAGACTAACCGCGGTCAAACACATGCGTACAAACATTCGTTCATTGGATGACTTTCAGTATCGGGCAACTCACACAGAAAAACTTGTATGTATTTCTAAATAAATTAAAATAAGAAAATACCTAAATTACATAATATAGGAAAAAGTTGTCCCGCGTAACTTCGTCTGCGTTTTTTTTTTTATATTCCTATGTTACTTCTAATACCTCCAAGAATATGTGTACAAAGTTTCATGATGATCGGTTGAGTAGTTTTCGCGTGAAAGCGTAACAAACAAACTTATATTCACATTTAAGTATATATTAAGTATAGTTATTAGTATAGATTTCTCCGCATAGTCTGATCTGATTCTATGAGAGTTTCTCAACGTAGTTATATCAAATGTAATGTTTACATACTCATTTGCGAAGCCAATAAGAATCTAACTGAATTTATATCATTTTAATGTCAGTTTTTTTTAAGATGGGTATTGAGAGCTATAATTAAGTAATTAAGAGCAATGTGGTATTGTTGGTTCCACATTACTAGCAAGCCTATTACCTCTCGCACCTCCGGCGGACCTTGATTCACTGTACCTAGTATTAAAACCTGTCAAGAGCATATCGGGTCATGCTTAGTGTATGGTTCCGCAGCTGTTATTACAAATAAATGTACTAATAATGAAAAAATAACGATAGGAAAAATTGCATCAATAGAAGAGCGAATTCATGGTCATTAATTTCATGGTCCATACATATATCGGTATATCCGATCACGTCGAAAATATTTTTAGTTAAATATATTTATTAAGTTTAAACTTTCTGATTTTTTTTTTATTTTTTGTTCATGCAGTTTAAAAAATATAAGAGGTGAGAACACAATTTAGGCAACTTTAGGAATTAAACTACTTTTTTCCGTTTTTGCAACATTTTTCATTACCACTCCGCTCCTATTCTCTTTGCTGCTTTGCTCCTGAGATTTCCGCGTTCAAACAAACAAACAAACTCTTCAGTTTTGTAATATTAGCTTATATGTATTCGTATGTTTCGCGTATTCGTGCGAATGTGAGTTATCGGGCATAAAACATGTTGCTCGTATACGGTTGATTATTCGTTTTTGTATTTTTTTATTTTGACTTTGTAACTCCGATCGATTAAAGTCCTAGTAACCGGTCGAATTATCTTTAAAGACAAAGTTCCGTCAGGTTTAATTAGATCTTACTTCCTACTGAAGTAATGTCGCCTTCCGTGTTTGTCTGTTTCATAACTCTCGTACACTAGAGTGCAAGACTTTACAAATCTAAAAATGACGGTCAAAAAGTACGCCCAGGCTTGAAACAACAATTTGTAGATTTCAATAAGTTGTGTCCTGTATGAGAATCAATCCTACAACCTCTAGCTCAGCAGTTGTATACACTTCCACTGGACTACCGAGGCAGTAATTAAAGACAAACACCGAGAGTACCTACTCGCATGACATCTCATCTCGTCATCGACACAATAGGCTAGATCAGGGGCTCCCAAACTTTTAACATAACGGAACACCCTCCAGATACCTTTTATTTTATGGAACCCCAAGTTCATGGGGGGGGGGGGCTCTAATCTGATAAGAATCTCCTCTGTAGATTTACCGAATGCTCAGTTATTTTTATATTATTAGTGTTCCTTTCATTTGGATTTTCAAAACTAAAACATTTTTTTTATATTATTAAGTACTTTTTGGCGTTTGTTACTGTCGTTGATGTCCTATCCAGTTCAGATTCAGAATTGAAAGATGACCTGCCTTTATTTCCTTGCAGTCAAACCAATACTATCCAACAGAAAAATATTTTTTCAATGCGGACCAGTAGTTCCTGAGATTATTGCGTTCAAACAAACAAACAAACTCTTCAGCTTTATAATATTAGAATAGATATCCGATATTTTTTGGGATTAGGAATACAGGGATAAAAAATAGCCTATGTCATCCGGGGTTAGTGTAGCTTCACAACCATGAAAGAATTTTTCAAATCCGTCCAGAAATTTCGGTGCACAAACAAAAAAACAAACAAACAATCAAATCTTTCCTCTTTTAATATTAGTATAGATAAATATCGGATATTTTCGAACCCTGATACAAAGTAAGGTATAAAACATCAACCAATGTGGACTACATATAAAAGAGTACGTCATGCATGTATCTAGTAGCAGTACTATTACTTATTGTGTGGTAGTAAGTACAGTACGATCAACGTAACTAGGCCGGATTGAAGTTGGCGACAAGTGGTTGCGCAGGTGCATCTTTTGGAAGTAAATGGTGACAGGAAGCGGGGGGCGGGGGCGGTAACTAAACCAAGAGGATTAGAGATGCGATTACGCATTACATTGTCATAATTAGTATTACTAATTCATGTTTTTTTGTGATTATTTTGGTAAAGAAATTGTTTTTCAAAGTTTCTTTATTATTTACTGTAACTGTTTTAAATTTAAACTTTTATGAACTCATTTAAATAGTGTTTTTATATTGTTGAATTAAAATATTATTAGTATTTTTAATCGATTAATCGTTTTCGTAAGTAATTTTAGGGTCGCATCTCTATGACATGCGCGAAAGTGATAAAAACCTAACTTCAATTCGGTCAAGTTACGTTGATCGTACTGTAGGAAGATGGGTACACGATGCACGGTGATGCACCCAACACGTGTCTCTCAAGAATCGTGTAACTGTATATGATAATACAAATGTACTATGTACACAACACATACACGCACGTTGTGTTTGCTTCCTGCTCACGAATTATCGATACGTCCTGCTAATATTATACGTAGTTAATGAAAATCTATGCTAATATTATAAAGTTGAAGAGTTTGTTTGTTTGAACGTGATAATCTCAGGAACTACTAATCCGAATTGAAAAATTATTTCACTGTTGGATAGCCCATTTATCGAGGAAGGCTTTAGGCTATATAATATTACGCTACGACCGATGGAGCGGTCGAATTGAAGAATTATTTTACTGTTAAAAAATGTTGGAAAATTACGCCGACGAAGTTGCACGGGTCAACTAGTTACCTATGATTTAAATTAGTGGCTTGTTAGATATCGCTACTTACTGTTGGATAGCCCATTTATCAAGGAAGGCTATAGGCTATATAACATAACGCTACGAACAATAGAGGCAGAGCGGCAATGAAAAATGTTGCAAAAACGGGGAAAATTGACGCAGACGAAGTTGCGCGGGTCAATAAATAAAATAAATATGTTGGGATTATAATAAATTGACTAATAAATAAATGTTTAGGAACAACTCACATATTGGACATCTGATCCCAAACTATAGTAAAGCAAAAATGGATGTCAAATATTTAATAACAAAGTTGCTTAGCAACCACATACTAATTTTATATTTCGAAATATATAGTACTGTACTATGGCAACGAGACAACTGATAAAATTTATAATATTTATAAATACATACCTACCTACATAATTATTTGTTCTGTGTGATGTGTCAGGTTGCAATCTATCTGATTACAACCAGACACAGATCACACAGAACAAACAACTTTGCTCATCTCTCAAAGATTTATCTTAAGTGGAAATCGAATCCACGACCTCTGGCTTAGCAATCAAGTTCACTAACCACTTGACCAGGTCTATTAAAAGAAGAATATGTGGTCGTACATTATATAATTACAAAAACTGCATTAACTTAGATGAAATCGAAATAACATTAGCTTCTTTATTTTTTAACGATATTTCACAAGCCACTAATTTATAATATAGGATAACTAGGTATAACCCGCGCAACTTCGTCTGCGTAATTTTTCCCCGTTTTTGCAACATTTTTCATTGCTACTCCGCTCCTATTGGTCCTAGTGTGATGTTATATAGCATATAGCTCCTTGATAGCATATAGCATTTCCTCGATAAGTGGGCTATCCAAAGTGAAAGAATTTTTCAATTCGGATCAGTAGTTCCTGAGATTACCGCGTTCAAACAAACTCTTCAGCTTTATAATATTAGTATAGATGACGGTCATAAATATATAAATTTGGTTACTCTTTTACAAAATGTTGATATCGTAAAATATTATACTTAATCCATGCGTACTTACTTGACGTCTTTATTGTCTCGATGGCGCCTGTTGGTCAGTAATAAGTCCACACCGATATAAATATAAATTATAATTGATAATAATTCTATAAATAAACAAACATAGCTGTTAATTGCAACGGACGCGCAACGTTGTAGCGATTTAGTTCCACGTGTAGAGCGCTTGCCTTGATTCATAAGCGGTAGCGGTAGTATGAAATCTATTAATTATATAAATAAAAAAGAATTGCCAAAAGCGTTGCTAAGCGTTAAACTCTAGACGGGCTAGATCAGTGGTACCAAACCTTTTTGATGTCGATATCCTTTTTATATCCTGATGGGGGCAGAATGTGTTTTAAAGTAGTTACTTTAAAACACATTCCGCCCCCAACAGCGGCCAAATGTGAGTCGCTCGAATAACTAAAAGTTTTATCTATAGCGAAGGCTGTGTGCATTTGTTGTTGAGATACATAAAAGTATAAATACGAATGCATGCAAATAAATGAATGCTATTTATGTAAGTACCTTATAAATAAATAAACGAGGGAACGGGGTGAACGCAATGAATTTTAACATTGAATGAATAAATAACTCACACAACGGGGGGGTATATACTAACTTCATTATCCAGAAACAATATATGTTTTAGCCCCTTCGGGGTAAATACCCACAGGTTGGGAACCCAGGACTAGAATTTGTTTTTTCCCTAATATTCGTAGAAGTCTAGTGAAGGTTTTTAGGAGAGAAAATATTTATCAAAATTGCCGGATTGAAAAGGAAGCCGAAAACCGTTAAGAATCTTTAAGAAAATCTTTAACAATTGTATTAATAATCCTTCGCCAATATCATGTAGACGAGACAATGCTTAAGGGAGGATTTTTAAACTCGAGCTCTAGAGGAGTCACACGGGCGGAGTCGTGAGAAAGATAATCTAAGGTATATTACATGTTATTTGTTAGACAAAACTATTTCTACAATGATTACAGTGACACATAACAGCCTATTAATATGATTATACGCATGTTTTAACGATCAAATAAAACAAAGAGAATTGGCCGAAGTCCCAACATGACTTACAATAATATCAAATAGTAACACAGATATGATTGTAGCATAGTGTAATAAGCAATTGTAGTATGTTTACAACAATTTCGTGGAAAAACTACTTATCTCTTACTGTCAATAAACCTTTATCGGTATATTTTTAGATTTGTAATCTTAAATTGAGAGGATAAGTTTATTTGTACATTTAGTGGGTTTTTTTTATTTATGAATAGGGTAACCGTTACAAGAATACCATTGTACATAATACCAGGATTATACACATTGCCGGTAACCTGGTAACATATACATCCAGAGTAGCCGGACACCACTTTTTAGGCCTGACCTTATAATCGAAGTATTTTTGCGCATTCGGTAATCGTTACCTGAAATATCGATTTTGAACGTCTATTCTCAGAGTTGTTCGGTCATATTTCTATATTTGACGCACGCTTATAGGCCACATTGAATTATTTGCATAAGTACAGCTTGGAGTAGTACCTTAACCATCAAAACATTTTCTTTGGGAGTTTGGTTCAAATCAAAACTTTTAATAAATTAATTATTAAACTTTGTAATAAAGTAGTAATAACCTTATACAACGTATATTTGTACCATTATAAAATTGTAAAGTAGCTGTGTCTGTGCATTGAATATTTGTATATTTTTGTGTATATCTGTCTGTTTGTTATTTCGGGTTTGACGCAAAACCATGAATAGATTTTGTGCAGTTTCAAAGGCCTACAAGATTCATCAGTTTGGTTAAGAGTCCCTTACGAGAATATGGATCGGCTCATCTAAATATAAATAGAAAACTAAAATAATAGGCTACAAATAAAATTGTGACTAGCCAAAGAGTTCTTCTAGTAGATGAAAAAAATAAATTTAAGGATATGTCATAGTATTAATCCGCAAAAAATCTTAAAGTTACGGCAAAATTCATAAAACGAGAATTGTCGCATTCTCGTAATCTAACATAATGTACGAACAACTTTAATCGGATGCTGTTAGCAGCCGATTACGTAATCTACGCCAAACGCTAATTAATCCAAGTGTCTGACAACTTTACTCCACTAATATGACGTAGTATCAAAAAATTACCCTTCAAAAAGCGTTGCATTTTTTGGTACTTCTTTGACTATAAGCAAGTGTTTAATGAATATCTTCAAATGCTTATCTTTTAAGAAGTCCTTGTCCCGTCGATGCAATTATTTTATTACTTTTCTTTTTATTGGAAAGTGAAATTTTGTGAAGTCACCGCTAATCGCTTATGACTTAAATATAAAAGATTAGGTAGATACTCCTACGTACAAACACGAGGGTAAGGTAAGCGATACATTTCCGCGTATTCAACCCAAAACAAAGTATTATATTACAAAATATTTATCTAACATGGACATAATTATTATATAGGTATCGAATATAAACATATTATGATATTTGACCCATCAAAACATTGTAGAACTTGGATGAATAGAGTTTGAGTTTGATTATAAAATAAAAAAACTTGAGAGGTATCAAGGGACACCCGGATGGAACGAAGCACTTTTTGTTTTTTTTTTTTATATAATCGTCGCAACAATGCGAAATAAAAAGACGAAACGAAAATAACTGTCTTGCTTTCTATGAGAGAGAGAGGGAGACAGACAGAGAAACACGCGCACGCCGCATGGCTTACAACGTTAACAAAAAGTGTCGTTACAACTTTTGGTCTTAATTTTTTCCGTCTAGCCCCCTTTCGCAACGCGCGATAAGGAACTGCGTTCCAAAAACTATTTTTTTACTAACTTTTGCTCATTTTTTTTGGTAAATGTGTCTTTTTCGTGCTCAGGGTCACTTATGTCATGTAGAAGACTCTTCATTCCAGCTTGACGCACTGGTTTCGATGGTGCCTTCTTCAATGATCTGATCCGTCTGCCTCAGTCGCGCAAAAGGTTATAGGTTCGAACTTCGAACTGGCCTCTATAGAGAGGTCAGTGGCTCGAACCCACACGGGGCATAATTTCTTGAGATCTATCATTTGTTCTGAGTCTGTATGTACTGTGTCCTCGCGAAAAATAAGGGATTAGTTAGTTAGTTCCTTAAGAAAGTATCTATCCACTATCGTTTGTGTTGTATTGTAATTTGCTGGAAGCTCTTGTGTCTATGTAGATATCACTACTAAACTGTTAATTATCTCTATCTAATAGGTAGCTCTATCTTTTATTGTATGTGGAGGCAGCTTGAGCCGCAGGCAAAAACTAATCCAAGCTAATAATTATTATAAATCTAAAAGTAATTCTGTCTGTCCGTCTGTCTGTTACGTTTTAAAGCTTAATTCGCTAAACCAATGTAGATAAAATTTGGTATGGAGATAGTCTTAGCCGCGATAACCATAATCCACGCGGACGGAGCCGCAGTCAAAAACTAATCTATGCTAATATTATAAAGCTGAAGAGTTTGATTGTTTGAACGCGGTAATCTCAGGAACTACAGATCCGAACTGAAAAGTTATTTTATTGTTGGATAGCCCATTTATCGAGTAAGGCTATAGGCTATATAACATCACGCTACGACCAATAGGAGCAAAGCAGCAATGAGAAATGTTGCAAAAACGGGAAAAATTTACGCAGACAAAATAATTTGATAGAAAGACAGGGTGGGCTGAATCACCCACCGTCTCGAGTTACTGCCCTTTACTGCTAAACTAAAGGTTACAAAGGTAATTTGATTGATTCCGGACAATCACTTACGGTTAGATTTTCCTTTCAGTCAACTTTGGAAATAATAGCACTTTCTTAAAGTGGATATCTTATAGGTTAGGTAAAGCAATCTTTTCAAAGAGAGATTGATAGACAGAGTGTTGTGCGTACGATTGCTGTACAAGTATGAAGGTAATGTGTGCACATCTATACTAATATTATAAAGCTGAAGAGTTTGTTTGTTTGAACGCGGTAATCTCGGGAACTACTGATCCGAATTGAAAAATTATTTCACTGTTGAATAGCCCATTTATCGAGGAAGGCTATAGGCTATAAAATAAACTCGTTCGTATTTGCCCTAAAAAAGATTCAAAACGTGACTTCTAAACATACTTCTATAATGGTGTATCATGCCTATGTTTGTTCAGTAATTAGATATGGCATAGTAGTCTGGGGTAACTCCTCTGAGGTAACAAGAGTGTTTATCGCTCAAAAAAAATGTTTACGGGCCATTTTTAATATGGAGTGGTCCGAATCTTGTAGAGCTATATATAAATCTCATGGACTTTTGACAGTTCCTTGCATATATATTTATGAAGTAGCAAAGTTAGTCAAATCGAATTCATCATTATTTGAATTAAGGGATAATACACGTAATAGAAAAGCGAGGCAATTGGATTTTGTAATCCCTATTCCTAGGTTAGAACTGTTCAGGCGCAGCTGTGTTTATATGGCTCCCTTAATCTTTAATGCTTTACCCAATTCAATAAAAAATCTACCATATAAAAAGTTCTGCAGTGTGTTACTAAGCTGGTTGGTAAACGAATGTTTTTACTCGGTTGAAGAATATTTAAATAAATACCCTTGTAAATTTTATAATTTAGAAAGGAGACATGTGAAATTTAAGTGACCGGATTTTATTACATTGGTGTGCATTTAATTTTTTTTTTTTTTTAATACTATTTCACTTTTTAAATATATTTCATTGTTATTTTGATAAATTTTGCCTATACCAATGATGTAATTTGCATGCCATTATTGGCAAGTGTGCTGATTCAATAATATGTATTATAAAGATCTGTAAAATGTACCACATTTATGCAAATGAATAAATAAATAAATAAATAAATATATAATATTACGCTACAACCGATTGGAGCGGAGCAGCAATGAGAAATGTTGCAAAAACGGGGAAAATTTTCGCAGACGAAGTTGCGCGGGTCAGCTAGTAAAAAATACGGACAGTTCTTACCAATCCGCTTAGTAAATTTTAACTAGCTGTCTAATAAATTAACGAAAGGAAATACAAAGAAACAGACAGACTACAGGCACATATAGATACATATATATACAATAATCATATTATGATACCCCTTATTTGTTGCGTCAGGATTGAAAAACTGACTCTACATTTCAACATATTTTAATCTATAACATTGGAATAGTAGAAATATTGGGATTGAACCTTGGACTGCTTACGTGTATCTCGTTCTACGTGATTTTCTGCAATTTTCACATTATTGATAGTGTGTTTGCACCATAACTTCAACAATCTAACGAACGTGAGCAAACAATGTACCTATGCATGCACATGTTTCTGCTACAATAAACATTTGTTTCTATATGAATCTAATGCATGCACATGTAGCTACACTTAGCTACAATAAACAGCTGTTTCTATGTGAATCTATTCTGGATCTTCAGAACAGGGGGCTTTGACAAGGTACATTTGTTCCATGGCGAATTCGACAACGCCGTACTAATCGTTCGCAAAAAAATAAAAAAATGTCTATGGTCTCCATTGCAAACGTAAAATTATCTATACTAATATTATGAAGCTAAAGAGTTTGTTTGTTTGTTTGAACGCGGCAATCTCAGGAACTACAAGTCCGAATTTAAAAATTATGTTCCTGTTGGGTAGCCCATTTATCGAGGAAGGCTATAGGCTATAGGCTATATAACATCACGCTACGATCAATAGGAGCGGAGCAGCAATGAAAAATGTTGCAAAAACGGGAAAATTTACGCATATGAAGTTGCGCGGGTCAGCTAGTATACTATAATTCTGTTCCATTATCGACATCGCTATCTGAATATGACTTTGTCTAGGCCCCCAGAGCAGAGTATTCTAACATTTAGACTTTCGTGTTCGACCAGGTCGCACCGGCCGTGGCTACAAGGACCGTCTGCTTGTGACCACAGCCGGTGCAACCTTGTCGAAACGTCAAACAATTTTAAGACAAAATGGGCGTTCATTCCCGTATCTTAAATATTTATAGAGCAGAGTGTAATTGATGAACAAACGAACTCACCAGAAGTGTAGTTTCATCCAGTCACTTACTACAAAACACCGAGAGTACCTATAGAAGGTCAACTTTATAAAAACGTACTCGAAAAACGCACCACCTTGCTATGTAAACCTCCACTCCTCCACACTCCACAGACCTCTCGTCTGGACCGATGTCCAGAAGACGTAGAAAGAGATGGATGCACTTCCAATTCTTGTTCTTATTCGTCTCCAATTACTGAAGGTTTGGACATCAGCATTAAATTAAAAACCTCTCCTTATCCCTGCGGGCACTCTTCACTCCGGTCCACTCAAAAGAATGTTGAACCTACGACTTTTGCTCATCACCATCATCAGCCTATCGCAGTCCACTGCTGGACATATGCCTCTCCAATTGCACGCCACTTTGATCTATCTTCGGCTTCTCGCATCCAGCTCCTTCCAGCCGTTTTGCGAACTTTTGCTCATCATAATTATATGCAGGAACTTGTATCTGTGGTGTCTAAAAACATATACCATCATAGTTACCTACTCTCTTCTTGAAGCCATATCAATTTAGTTAACGACTTATCGCAAGCTTTGCATGTATTATACATATTCTATCAAATACCTACTTACTTAGGTTATAGGTATTTGAATTAAATATTTTTGGTTCAAATTAAGTACTTAGTAGAAAGACGGGTCCTAGGGGTACCGGCCCTAAGCCGTTACCAAGTCTGGCACCGAGACATGTCTGCCAAAGTCAAATTTAGCCTCTACATGAAACGATTTTATGGCAATCGTGACGTCATCCATCGCGTTTCCAAACTTGTACGGCTTTGTGAGTTTCATTGCAGAAACTACGAGTATTTAAACACAGATTTTTGATGAAGCTGGGCCTAAATATTATTTTTTATATTTTTTTAAAGCATTTTTCCGAGCGACGATTTTTTCCTTCGTACATTTAAATTTATCTACCTTTTTTTTGTTTTTGTGCTTATCTGTAATCAATCAAAGACTATAAGCAGATTTGTTTTGTGTCGTATTTATCATGATCAAGGTGCTCCTCAGTAGAAGATTCTTCATTCTTCACCATCTGTCACCAAGTTTTTGTATATGGCGTGTGAGTGTAGCTGATAGTCGCTAGCGTGGCAGCTAAGTCATTTGGGTGATTTTCCAGCCGCGTTTTGTATTTATTCCCTGTTAGTTTTAATTTCTTCTTAACAGTTCTTATGCTTCATGGATCTCTGTGTTGGTGATAAACCATGGTGCATTTGAAATTGTTCTTAGAATGCCATTTTTGCACCCTTTGCATTATGTTTACACTAGCTGTCCCGCGCAACTTCGTATGCGTAATTTTCCCTGTTTTTTAAACATTTCTCGTCGCTTCTCCGCTCCTATTAGTCGTAGCGCGATGTTATATAGAGTATATCCTTCCTCGATAAATGGGCTATCCAACAAAAATATATATAATATTTTTTCAAATCGGACCAGTAGTTCCTGAGATTAGCGCGTTTAAACAAACAAATAAACAAACAAAGCAAACAAACAAACTCTTCCGCTTTATAATATTAGTACCTATAGATTAGAGTTGCTAGCACTTCCCCACAGCTGTGCGCCATACATCCATATTGGTTTTAGAATCATTTTGTATATTAGCAGTTTATTTACTTACAAATTTCATAAATAAAATTAACATAAAAATGTTAAAAATAAATAATGGATCTTGCTTGAATTTCTACGTCCGTAATTCTCATAGCTATGTTTCATTATCTTCACGTTGGATGCAATGCAACAGGCATAATAAATCTTACTAAACTGCATACAAAAAGCAGAATCAGACGAACGTGCATATAAATGCAAGATTGCGTGCGCGCCGGTTGAGTGCGCAGGCGCTGTTGCTACGCGAGCTCAAGTAGCGCGCGCGCCGCGTTAATCAGATGCACCGCTCTCTGCGCATGATTCGGTATACAGGTTGTTCTTATCTCATAAATTAAAGAGAATCCATTTGCATAATATTTTATAGTGATTTATTAGCTATTTCTATTCTATTTTATATTCAGAACTAGGTACATGTCTACAAAATGGATAGGATATACTGGTTGAATTTGATAAAATATGTTATGATTTTGCTGAAGAATAGTATCATCCCATCTCTTCCCGTGGATGTCGTCAAGGCGACTAAGGGATTTCCCATCTGAGGACGGGCAGCAGCGTCCTCTGAGTATTTTTAAGGCCTTACTGCGATCGCCAACCCGCTCGTCAAGAGTGGCGATTATGGCAATACCCACAGGACCGACAATAACTAGGTTCTACTGGGGAGACCTATGCCCAGCAGTGGAACATCATATGGGTTGTATTTATTATTATATATATACCTAGTCTAGCCATAAATATTGTTACGAAGAAAAAACATTTTTTTTTATTGCACATAATATTTATTACTTTTACAGTGTGTTAGTTTAATACATAAATAAAAAACAATTCAAAATATAAAAAGCTTATTCGAAGTGGTCTCCATTGGCTGCAACACAGTCCTTTAAACGTTGAGGCCAGTTATCAATAGAAGCACGCACTCTTTCCATGGGAAAATTCTTCACTGCCAATCGTATGGATTGTTTTAGGGACTCCAAATTATCATGGCGTTTAGAGCAAGCCATACTCTCTAAAACTGACCATAAATCATAATCCAGCGGATTAAGATCGGGACTAGACGACGGCCAGTCTTCAGCTCTGATGAAGTCCGAAACGTTCACTTCCAACCAAGACTGCGTGGACCGAGCTTTATGACCCGGCGCTGAGTCTTGTTGGAAGGACCATACTTGGTTATTGAACATGGTGTTGTTAAGGGGTTTAACTACCTTCTCAAGAATGGTATCTTGATACACTTGTGCCGATGTTTTGATACCTTTTTCACAAAAATATGGCTCAGTCACTCCTTCATAGCTAACACCCCACCAAACCATCACTGAAGTCGGATAATGCCCACGTTGCACTCTGTCGACTAATTGGGAAGCTTCCTTAGAGCTTTGAGCATAAATACGGTCATTTTGTTTGTTAAAATGTTGCTCAACTGTAAAGATTTTCTCATCCGTAAACAAAATTTTTCTGTGACCTCCCTTTGCTTACCGCTTCAGTAGTTGCTTCGATTTTACCACCCTATTCTTTTTTAAATTATCAGTTAAAAAATGACCAGTGCGTCTCTTATAGGCTGCAAGTCCTAAGTCATCTTTTAAAATGCGTGACATGGTTCTGGGTGCTATCTTCATCTCCCGAGATAAAATCTTTTGCTTTCGGACAGGATTTCTTCGAATTCTTTCCCTTACTGCTTTGACCACCATTTTCGTACGAACACTACGTGGACGGCCAGATCTTTTTCTGTCACAAACAGAGAAGGTCTCATTGTACCTATTAATAGCCCGGTACACAAACATTTGACTAATACCAAGCGTATGGAGAGTTTTAAAAATTACATTCGGCTCCATACCAACTTTGTGTAATGCAATCACAGCGATTCGGTTTTCTTTATCACCCCACTCCATTTTAATATAGCAAAATATTGTATTATATTGGCGCCAAAATTAGAAAATACAATGAACAATCGTATAAAAATGACAGATTCCAAATTCAAATGTAATATCTTTCTTATTTTTAATTGTAACAGTATTTATGGCCAGACTAGGTATATATATTTTTATTAAAGACGACTTCCACATTAGGGTACAAGCCCTGTGTCGTGTGGGGACTTTACAAACATACGAGTACAGGCCACGGACACAAAGTACACCCAGACTCGGAACAACAATTTGTGGATCACAGAAATTGGTGTCCCGTGTGGGAATCGAACCCACGACCTCTTGCGTAGCAATCCGACACACTCCCACCGCGCCACAGAGGCAGACAGATAATAAAACTTCATTTTTTAGTATGTGTACAGTACCATCAATAAGTTGTGTGTATCTGTCTGTGAATCGTAGCGCTTAAACAGGGCACAATTTTGATAGATTTTTTAAAAATTAGAAAGCTACCTAATTTAAATAAGATGGTTTAGCTGTGTCACAGAATAAGTAATAGTACTAGCTGTGTTTGAAAATTGGTCCAGCTCTTTGGAAGATAATCAACTATTTGTCTCAGGTATTAGTAATTTTCTAATGTACACAATGTATCTTGTAGCTTTGCAAATGTGTTACTCACTCATTAAAGTGACGTTATAGTAGCTGTGTAGTGTCACATTTTTTCTTTCTTAAACATTTTTCGTTCCTTGTTTGTATCCTATCTTTCTTTTTATTGCCTGACTGTAAGGAAGGGTTGTCGCGCCTATCTTGTATGAATGTAATATTCTTCATTACCTCGAATCTCACAAACCACTGAACAGATTTATACAATTGAGACGTCGTTAGATTCGTCTTGACCGCCCAAGTGTTCTTAGATAGGTGACGTTAGAAAAAAACGAACATGGCGGTTGTGAGTTGTCAAAATAAAGGTGTGAAAAAAAAAGTTGTTTCAAATACTGCAATGTGGGTATCAAATCAAAGGGCTCATCTTAAGCATTTCAAAAAGGTATACCATGATAACTGTAATACTAAAAAAGTTAGTTAGCAACCATTATTTTATCAATTTTCAATACTTTCCTGCAACTACTCGAAAGTATTAAATAAAAAAATTAAAAAAAACCCGCCTGCACAAAAAATATGGAAACAAGATCCCCTACAGGCACTTTACTAAGTTCATCAAGATTCATTAATGCCTCCGACTGCATGAAATTATATAATTATAAAGGGGATCTTATTTCCATTTTTTTTTGTGCAGGCGGATTGTTAATTTTTTTATAATTATATTTAATAGAACCATAATAATAGCGCCAGTAAATACTTACTTGGTTACGAACCATTCCTTCTTTCTTATATTTTGTGGTATGTTTAGTAATGACTGTACTGTAAATTCTACTGACTTCATGACGTAGGTACTTTGATAACGTTACTCACTGACTTAATAAATTGACTTACTGTGTGCCTAGGGGTATTTCCCAAGGTAGGGTAGGTATAAGAATATTAACTCTCTCATTACTTTTATACTTTCGTTACCAACCTACATTATACGAAAACCGGGTTAATTTGTAACTCCCGTCTTATTTTCATATTCCCGTCCTATTAGCACAGGGATTTATTCAAAGGATTATGAACGTTTTACTTTATAAAGTTCACAAATAATATTATTTTCAAAACACAAACGGGTTACACAAACATCATCTAATTTGTTTTAAAAGCTCTCGAACCCTGGCCGGTCGCCAGAGGAATCCCTCAGAATATAAAATGACGTACGAACTCCAACGCATTTATCATTCCATCGTAAACAAATATGACAAAGTGTTACAGATTTTGATTTTTATCTCGGTCAAGTTCAAAATACTTGTCTTCGTTTTTATAGACGACATTTACGTACTCACTTATAATGCGTGACTGGTTGTCATGGCATTTTTTTTATTTATTTTTAGGGATAGTTGCCTTAGGTTTAACTATAATTAAGAGCGCTTTTTAAGCGACTTCAGGAATCACCGCAAGAGTCAGGCAGCAGGCAAATTAACCTATAATGGTGAATCAGGTTCTGTTACTACCCTGTACATTTGTTCCTGGCAAAGTCAATTTTCCAGTGTGGCAATTCAACGCTTTATGGCTATTGGATGTGAAGGAATAGATAATGCACAAATTCCAATTTAAATTTACGGTCAATTTCAACTTAGATTATCCCGTTCAGATTGGACGTCGTGACTCGTGACCGAAATTCGATCATGGGATAAATTTAAATAAACAGTCAGCCGTAATTGAAAGTAATGGTTTCTATTTGATGGATATTTGCTTAATGATAGCTAAATCTAAACTATCTTCGGCGATCGTTCGCACAATACGTATTTAATATATGTAATGGGACTCTGGTATTGGAATAAAGAGAGACAGATTATAGTGCCGTAGCGTTATGTGTCGCGCCATACAATTACACTACAAAATGTCTTACTATACCACATTTATCATACTAAATGAATAGGTAGGGTAATCTAGCCTTCGTATTATGAGTAATCACGTTGCAGGTCAAATCTAACCTGTAAGAAAAAAATGTTAAGCGTAAATACTTGTATGGATATAGGAACCCTATATCCATACAAGTATTTACGCTTAACATTTTTTCTTACAGGTCTATTATCTCTGGGCTAACCAGCCCAGAGATAATTATGATCTCTATTTCTTTTTCTCCTCCGGAACAACTTTCGACAGGGAACATAGTATATTATATTCGTTGACAACCTACGAAGACTTGACGAAGTGCCTCTTGAAGAAAACATTCGACACTCTTCGGAGCGCTACGTATTCAGAAAAGTCTAGCTAGGACGGACACCTGAGGCCTTAAGTGCTTGTCAAGTCCTTGAGACTAGAAGCACTCTCGGTAGTACCTACTTTAGGCACTGCGGAGTGCTCCTTTAAGTTTTTATTAAAGACTCAAGTACGTAAGCAAAAACGAAATTCGATTATTGAAACTCTCTTTTAACACGAGAACTGTCTTGGTCTACAACTACATTAATACCTGTTAAAGATTTTCTCTTCTATTCATAATAACAGCAAATAAGATTATTTTAGGGCTGGTAGATTGAAAACAATTTTCCTCAAAGGAAAAATATTTAATATAAAGGCTTCTTACGCGACATTGAAGTTCTTTGAAGGTATATACGAAAAAATAAATCTTTTCAATGAGCTTCGACGGATCATTGTGATCGGTTTTTTGTAATGTTTGGCGAAAATCTTTCATCTTTTAAATATATTATTGTTTTACCTTTTTTTAGACGTTATTTATGGAATATCAATTTCATTTCTTGAGGTTTTGTGTTTTAGGGACAAAAGCATTTTCATAACGGCAGAATGTCTCAGCCCAATAAAATGCCACGTGATCTTTCAGTACCAAAATTCACTTGTAGTGGTTCCAATCACAAAACATCAATAGCATATTTTCAATCCAAAATAGCTTAAGTCCGAAGGTATTCTCAATTCTTTTTAAATTCAGAGACGATAATGATCTTAACTCACGTTACCTCGCAGCCCAACTGGTCAGCTGGGTTTCTATTAAGATCCAAGTGACAAACACGAACAGTACAATAATAGCTATCTCATTTGTTCCAGATCTTGCCATACATCGATGGGTTCAACCACGTGTCGAAGATAGCTGCCCTGACAGATGTGGAGATCAGTTTGGTGCGCGCTTGCGTCCAGAACCTAGTGTACTACGGAGTGGTCACGCTTGTGCCGATCTTCCAATACTGTGCTGTGAGTTCCACTTTCTTAGGCTTCTGTAATACGCGCCTGGGCTTGCCAAAGACTGATAGAAGATTGAAATGCCCAGGTTTTTTCCAAAAGACTACAGTATGGGGTTCTTCAAAAGAGGAGTAAATAGATTTTTAAAGGGTCGGCAACGCGCCCTTGACACCTATAATGTTACAGGCGTCTATATGCTACGGTAACCGCTTACCATCAGGCGGGCACGTTTCCCACCATAGTAGTATAAAAAAAAAATAGACCACCATTGTGTTTGGCCTCAAGAACTTCGCGATGAACTTCTATATCGGGAGGTAACCGTTAGCAACGTCAGGCCAGTAATGTAATTTCAGTTGACATTATCAACTCACACTGAAGTGACAGTGATTGGTTTATTTGTATCACGTGACATTTAGCTTCACCCACTCACCCTTACCCCACAAGAGGTGGCCAAAACGGTTTCCATCCAAAATGTTTCTAATTCAGTTACTTAGTAAGTTCAATAGTTATCGGTGTAATAAAACATTATAAATTAACTGGCATGTCGGATGCACCGATCCACAGCAGGCGCTTGTTGTGGACATTGAACTACGACTCACAGTCTTATCTCAGAGATGAGGTCTGTGTCTCAGTGGAAAATTTATAAAGGTCAAACCGCACTATTTTTCGTTCTTTAGAAACAGTGGAGAGAATATTCTGCAGGCCACCGCGTAGCGCCTCTCCGCTGCAGTGTCCCTTTACTTCTACGGTTTGACCTTTAGGCTGATTATTCCATAATTAATATACCTACCTTGCTTGCCCAATATGGAGCAATACATGTATAACTAACCATATAAAATTGCAAGTTATTCAAAATAAAGCCGTCAAGATTGCTTTTAATACTGCTTTTCGAACGAACTTACATTATTTACATAATAAACTCCAGTTTCCCACTCTAAGAGAATTTATTTTAAAATTAACCGTAAGTTTCTACAACAACATTACCAAAAATCCCAACATCTTGATTGCTAAAATATGCCAAACTAGCCCCAGTGATCGATCACATGTCGATAGATACGGTACGAACCGTACCACATCACTATCTGTTGCACCGCTATAACCGGTTTCGTTCAAGCTCGCACCCATCACAGCGTCGACGTTCTATTGACAACCAGTACGATGCGCCAAAACTGTGACGCACGCTTCCCCTCTCTCGCCGTACAGCGATAGATGCGCGGGAGGCAGGGCAGCGCTCGCCACTAATTGTAGTGGATATTTAAAGGAGTGCAAAATTAATATTTAGATGTCAAGCAACAAGTGTGTATCTACAAACTACCCACAAAACTTAATTTATGATATTTTGTTGTTTAAGTTTAAGATTTTTTATATTTTTTGTACACAATTGGTTTTTTTTAACTTTTGTAGGTGTTCGACCTGATAAAGTAAATATTATATCATGTTAGCATAAATACTTATAGAATAATTTTGAGTATGTTATGTACTGTAAAATGTTTATATTATACAATAAAGGACTTTGAAATGAAAATGAAAAAATGAATATACCTACCTAACCTAGCTGGATCTCTAATTTGTAAACCTCGACGTCGCGCCAACCTAAGTACGATGGATAAGGCACTGATTAAACGACTGCAAATTGAAGGATGAAATTGTGTATTTCCAGGTATACAGTGCAACTCCTAAACTTAGACAGTTGACCCGCTGTGCAGGCCTGCAGCGACAATGTGTGGAGTTCTGTGCCAGATCACGTAAGACTTCATTATCTATTTTTTTTTATTTTTATTTGGAATCCAAAATGAGTGTTTTACATTTCGCTTTAAGAACACGGTCTTCATATGGATTCCTAGCTGACCCGCGCAACTTCGTATGCGTAAATTTCCCCCGTATTTACACACTCCCACCGCGCCACAGATGACAGTTTGCCACCATTTTAACAACTCGAACCCTAGCCTAAGATGTTTTTTTACATCTTCTATATTATAACAAAAGTCGGGCTAGTTACACCATTCAAAACTCAACAACTGTGGCCGAATAACAGAATAACTATATCATACCTATTAAAATATCGAAAATACACGAAAATAATTACAAGGCGGTACGAAGTACACAGAGACGACTAGTTATTGAAAAAAACCAAAACTCCTTCATTACAAAAACTGATAAGGAAAATGCTTTGCCCCTTCCAGCCCGTCAGCTTCCAAGGGTAAGCGACCTATTCCGCATGTACGCCGGCATGTCATACGGCAGCACTGTGAGGGATCTCTGTCGAAGAATGAAGCCTCAGGAGCTGGCCATCAATGAGAGGAAGCTGGTGCTGTTTGGAGTGCTCGAAGGTCTCATCAGAAGGGTTTACAAGGTAAATTTAATGCGGCTGTTAGTGTTTTTTTAAGATAATTTGGACTGAACATCAGGCTTATTCATTTCTACAAAAACTTCGCAGCTTGTACATATTTGCGTAAGGTATTCCATGTGTTCTGTCGTCATTGTTTTCCTGATCCAGGAAAAAGGCTTATATAGCTAGAGTACCTATAACTTTTTTTTAAGCATGATGTCTTCTGATTATTACCAGTAACCATGACTTATTGACATTATAATCACAGGCAATATTTTTCCTATCAATTTATATACAAATGTTACTGCTACAGCGATATTCGCTATCGCTGTATACGCTATCTGGATATTGACTGGTCCATCCGGTGAGCTCTGGCGACTTTATGTATTCAAACACAGCACTGAAACTCGCTGTGAAAACATTTTTTGATATTCCTAATAGCAGGAACCGACCGTGATTTTGTGGAGCCCTGGATTGAGCCCCACCTAATTCATCAAACTGCAATTTAAACAAATAGCTGTAGGTATAGTTAAGAAACCGTACATTTGGATTGTTTTTTTTTTAATTGCTTTATTATCAAAACCTTTTCCATGCCCATTCCCTTTTTTCATATATTTTCCAGTAATTTTCGTGAATTCGCAAGAATACCCACTGCTGTTTTTATTATCATATAATTAACTTTTATATACCACACCATCAAATCGGGAACACATCTGTAATGATAGTTGTAGAAATAAATAAATATTCACAAATCCCTTGGTTGCAAAATCCACCTATGCTCAGATGCATAAAGGCGTAACTGACGTAATAAATCTATTCTTTCCCAGTTCCCGATAACTCTTCACAACGACGACACATCATCCATCCGCAGCGAGCACAGTCAACCTTTAGTCCGCACCACATACAACGGCCTGGTCTGTCTCGACGAGCTGTGCTGCCAATCCGGATTGTCTGCCCTTCAGATTGAGGAGCAGTTGGAGAGGGATAGCAACGTTGTGTTCATCGTCAAATGATTTAGAAGATGACAGAATATTTGAAATTAATCCATCAACCGTTTGATGTTGTAACCGGCAGAAATTGTGAGCCAGGATAATTTCATCATACTCAGTGTAGAAGTAGTCGAATGTTAAGAAACTGATGCGCCTTCTATCAATTCGAAATGGACCAATGAAGTTTATGTTCACTACTCTTGCCGATATCTATTTCCTTTGAAGGATATACTCTTGAGAGTGGTTCGAGTAACAGATGCATTCTTAGAATTTGTGGCGAGTATTTCTGAGGGCAGATGATCTTTTGTTTCTGGTGTTTTGCTCCGCTGGACTGGTCAATGGTAAAAATATTTACTAAGACCTAAATTAGGCCTAATAGTTTTTGATTTGGGATAACCAAAATATTGTGTAATGTTTAATTGACATATTTTTAAAATTTATACTTTATTGTTTGCAAATGAATCGGTATTTTTATGACGTTTTTTATCCATAGCTGTCAAAAATACTTGCCTAAGACTTGGACAGACGAATATATTTGCATTTTTGTTAATAGCACCTGGCCCTATTAATTTAAGAGCCAATAAAAAAGAAGCGAATCCGAAGCTTGGAATTTTGCATAGAGAATCCCTTATCTCACTAAGTCCAGACCGGTCTATACGAGATCTTCAGGTCCGACAAGTACCAAATTACCAGGTACTAAATACCAAAGGATTTCAATAGTATTTGACCAAGTCCATAATTTTGTAATTTTAAAATATTATGATTATTATTGAAAAAAAAAACAACAGCAGACGTTATTCACGTTGCTAAGATTCTGGCAGACGATTTTAAAATCATACAATATAAGACTTTTGAAAGTGCCTGATGATGATGAACATCAATACACCAATAGCTACAAGAAGAGATAAAGATTAAAATTTATACAGGCTCTTTTATTTCAAAATTGTCTGCCACGATCTTAGCCACATGAATATCGTTTGCCGTTGTTATTATTCAACAATAATAAGTATATATTTTAAAATTACAACGCGGCAGACTTCGTCAAATACATATAAAATATATTTAATTTCTGTAGCTGATGGACCTGAGGATCCCGTGGGGCATCCGGTCTGGTCTTAATGACTCCCCACTTCATGTTCAGATTGGTATGAGAGATTCTCAATGCAAAATTTTAGGTTTGGTAAAGTACATACCTACCTATGTAACCTTTCATTGTCTCTTAAACTATATTGTCTACAAGCCGTTTAATTATTAAAAACAGGACAAAATATTGGAACTATACACAAGTAAACGAGATAGCTATGTTTAAATTATTGCATTTGTAATGTTCTTTCGGTTAGGTTTAAATATAATTGGTGTATTCATAAAGGACAACTCAGGGAACAGCATAATTACCTATACTTATTATAGTACAAGACAATTTTATACAGCTATAGGTAAGGATCCCTAGATCATATTTTAAAGTGATCGATATAAAGCTGGAATTGTCATGGTAGCTTGTTTTTTGATGAGACGCCCAACTTTAATCTGATACATTACGAAAAAATAAACAGTCAAGTGCGAGTGGGAATAAGGGTCCGTACTAACTTATAAGTATGTAAAAGGTTCGATCAACATGGGAGTCTATCTAGACACACAGCACTATATCAACCAAGTTGCAAAAGGGAGACTCAACGACTGTGTTTATACGAAGCATTTTGTGCGACCCATAATACTAGTAGTGAAAAAAAAAATTGACACATTGCTCTATGGAGTCGCAAATAACAAATTATTATTTTTAAAAATGTAAAACTTCAAAAGAATTCAATTTCCAGTTAGATTTCATTTCTGTTATTAGCGAAACTTTGGCATATTTTTACATTATTGTTTTTAATGGGATCTCTGTAACAAAACATTATTTAAAAATTTGACTAATATCAGACATCTCACAGAAGTCCATCTGATCCCAAACTGAGGAAAGCCTCTACTATGGCAACGAGCCAACTGATACGCGTGATAATTCTAAATACATATATAAAATCAATTAAAAAAACTATTAAGGAAGCTAAATACTGTAAAAAGTCATGATTCTACGTGTAATAGGATAATGCTTGCGAAAGGACCCGGGCAATAAAAACTCGCGGCCACTGTTTTCAAATGAAAAAGAAATATATTAGACATCCTTTCATTTGATATGTTATACGATTTTTATAATGCAATGATAATGGCTTTTACTTGTGCTTCGAGCCATGTAGCAAAATTAAAAGCCATAATCGTCGCTTCATGACAATTCCAGCTTTATACCAATCACTTTAAAATATATTTTAGCATAAACATAATATAACATGTTCTAACTGAACCTTTCTGTAAAACTTCGTAAGATACACTAACTTTTTATTGACACATTTTAATTTAGAAGACAGTTATGACATATAAAATTGATTAAGTATGACCCAGAAAAATATAACGTAAATTGATGCTTTTCATTTTATTAATGATGTTTACGATGTTTTTAAAACTTTTTTTTTATGAATCACTGTCTTAATTTTTTTTAAGACGTCTCTCGCAGTAGGGTACAAGCCCTGTGTCGCGGGGGACTTTATAAACATACAAGTCACTGACACAAAGTACACCCAGGCTCGAAACAAGATTTTGTGGACACACAAAGTGGTGTCACGTGTGGGAATCGAACCCACGACCTCTTGTGTAGCAGTCGGATACACTTCCACCGCGCCACAGAGGCTGTCAATACTTACTACATACGCAGTTATGGGCCAAAAAAAGTCTTCTTGGTACTCACCAGTTTTGACAAAATTTCCTTTTTAACCAAAATAGCGTTAAGGTAACGGTCAGAATATTATTGCGAGGGTAAATCAAGCTTGGTGTTTGATGTTGTGTTAATGAACATTTCGACCGACAGTTACTGTCTGGTATTTTTGATCTCTTTTGATAAAGTACATCACTTTTTGTGTGCGGGAGACAAGGCACATCACTATGGTACGCGTAATTTAATAACAACTGAGAGTTAAAGTAGTCATTAGGCATTTTGATGGTGTCAAATAGTTTTAGTATTCATTTTAACTTGATCGACGAAAATAGAATATTTTAAGATATTTTAAAATTATTTTAAAAATAATTTAATATATTTCAGTGGCGGACCCAGGATTGTTGTTTGGGGGGCTTGGGTGGTCGTTTGAGGAGGGCTTGAAACAGATAGGGTCATTGTCGCACAACTAACTCGAATGGAATGGGTGAATGATGAAAGATTTGGAGGGCTGGGCTTGAGCCCCTCTAACACCCTTGGGTCCGCCACTGATATTTAAAAAAAAACAGCTATCAGATTATATTATTGTGAATTGTAAATATTGTGAAATCATTATAGTCGTAAATTTTGTATGAATTTGTTATGTATATTATTGTTGTATTTTGTTATTTTTAATAATAAGTTATTGAAATAAGAATTAATAAATAAGAAACTATCAGAAATATATATGGAGCCTTTATAAAAATTGTGTAAAACTTGCATATGTCGCAGTCGAATAGCATATCACGACTTTTACAAATGGCGTCGCCATTATTTTCGTTTTATGCTATTTGCCTTCAACACGTACAGTACTCCAAAAGTAATAATGCGCATAGAAATCTTCGGAAATCTTCGTCATTGTTCGGCAACGGTCGTATTACCCGAGCGTCGAAAGACGATATTTATATAGAGTGGTTAAGAGCAATTTCTCTATGCCTAATTTTATATATTATGTGTTTTGTGCTAAAACAGATTTGATTTACCTGTAACGAAATTTGATTCGATAATTCCATGTAAGTAAATAGCGAAAACGCTACAATCATTGTTGGAGTGATTAGTTTTCAAGTGTCTTACCGAAGTTGGTGTAATTATGGAGGAAAAGGTTTAAATAACATAAGGTTTTATTAGAAGGAGAAAAAAACGTTTTCAAATAGAGGTTTACATAAAATATAATCAAAATCTCAGTTCAAATTTGTTTACAGCACTAATCATTCCAGAAAAATAATACAATTATAAAAAAATTAATCAGAATCGAGGAAGACCTCTATTCCCGACATCGCAGATTCATCAGAAGTTTCATTATGCTCTTGTTCATTTACACTTTCCTCACTGCTATCACCTGTGTAAATAATCAGTTTATCGGAATAACTATCGATTCTTGGCTCAAATTTTCTATATTCATCTTCGCATTGAACCGCATGATCAGAAACTTTTTTCCATTCTTCTGGTCCTATTTTATTGATTTTTTCTAATATAGCATCTTTAACTGACGTCACAGTCATTGCAATATTTCTCTTGGCCACGTGTTGCTTTATTTGGGACCAAATATTTTCAATAGGGTTAAAATCGGGATGATATGGTGGCAATCGTATAATTTTATGCCCATGTTCCTCCATTATACGGTCAATGGCAAATTCTGTGTAATTTTCTTTGTATCTTTGTATAATTTTATACAAATCGGGTTTCAGTTTCTTTGGGTCATGCGGAATGTTGTGTTGTTGTAACCAAGCTGTCATTTGTGGTTTAGATGTGTTTGAGTTTGGTGGTTTCACAGACAGCTTATTATGATATGGGGCGTTGTCTATTACCAACACACTATTAGGAGGCAAGTTGGGAATCAATTGATTGCGTAGCCAAGTTTGATAACGTTCCGCGTTTATTTCTTTATGATAGTCACCTTCTGAGTCGACACATTTATGTAACATTAGAGCCCCTGGGACGAAGCCTTTTTCATTGCCTGCGTGTACAATAATTATTCGCTCTCCTTTGGAAATGGGTTGTTTGATACCTTTTTTGTTGCTATCTTGCCAAGTTTTACCCTTAGTATGTGATGTGTGCACATACGACTCGTCCATAAATACTATGTTTCTACCAGAACTCCTCAGCTGTTGTATTTCTCTGAGATATTTGATCCTTTTTAGGCGTATATCATGTTTTTCCATAAGTAATTGTCTGTTATTATCAGTTTTCAGAAACCTAAACCTTTAATAAAGTCTTTCAAGATCAACCTTAAAGTCTCGGCACAGCCTTTGAAATTAATAGCTTCGATCAACTTTATTCTTAAATTATTTACAGTTGGGAGTTCTTTCAGCGTCAATTGAAAATTGTATATCATATTACGAATAACACAGTAGTCGAAATCATCAAGTACCAGCCGAAATCTACTTTTAGGTCTTCCTTTTTTCGGTGTAGAAAATTTCTTTGATTGATTATGTTTTTTTTCGTTTAAGATATTACTCAAAGTTCGTCGCGAAATTCCTGTAGCTTTTGTAACACGGTCTTGAATTTTTTTAAAATAACCATCATGGTCTCTGTTGAAAACATTGGCTTCATTTAAGAAATAAAGGTACACATTAAATACCATTTGCCGTGCTTGTGAATTAAGCGGTTTTCCACGTTTAAATTTATCCATTTTGGAAGAATTCGTCTGAAAGAAAATGGCATGGGCAGAGTTAGGTATATATTTTTTATGCATGTTTATCTATTTATTTAATTTAAATAAATCTCATTTTTTAAATGTTTTTCTAGTACTTAATATGTATTTAATGTAGGTATTTTATTTTTTTAATATTAAAAAAACGTGAAATATGTTATTTATTTTCCTTTTTTCAAAATATACTATTTAAATCTGAATAAGCTAATTAATGTTGAAATTATATTTACCAAGAAGGGTGTGTAATAGCAGCTCTATATATTTCCACAAATAGAGAACACGTGCAGTCACTACCAATATATAAAGACGACTGACAGACATTTCGCTGACCGGCGACAGCTGCCGAACGCCCGATTTGTTTTCGATTGTGCACACATGATATTGACTCCTATCTCTTTTAAACAAGGTGCAAAATGCAAATGCCTTGTTTAGGGCTCTTACGATTCCATGATTCGAGTGTTTCCGGGAATACGACAATTAGCGAAGATCTGCATGTGCATTATTAATTTGGGAGTACTGTACATTCTTTTAAATGTTTGACATATGTCATATTTTTGCCAGTGATGTCACTTTCAAAAATATGACATTTTTTTTGTTGTTGATGATATGCTATAGGCTACATCTATACTTTCGTTTTGTGTTATTTGTGTCAAAAATATAAATGTAACTCAATGCAATTAAATGTAAATATTATTTGTATATGTAATAATAATAATAAGCGTCCAACGCACACCGAGTTAACTGTAAATAATAAAATTTATGATGTCTTTATCCAAAGACAATATAGGAGAATAGACGGCCATTATACCTATATCCAAACAAAATTGTGACTGCTAATGTCAACTCAGTTAACATTCAATCACTCAGATTCTTTTGGCTGAAGAGCAGCGATGTTAGCCTCACGACGACGGGGTTATTATACTAAAATGATTTCAATGGCTGTCTTATCTCGTAAATTGTCTTTAACCATAACATATTTACTCTTTTTATACCATTTACTCTTACATAACCTACCACTATTTAGACAGCTAGATTTTCTATTTTTAGACAACATATAAGCTTTTTACCGTATATTTTATTACCACTTCACATAATCTATGTAAGATCTTTGTAAATAGGTTTAAGTACTGCCACATGTCGTACCTACTACAACTATACCTAAAATGTTTAAATGCTAAAGTCTATATGATTGCAGACTTGTTTAAACCAATGTTCCCATATCGAATATAGGTGATTTGTTATATACTAATAATCTTCGTGGTTTCTTTACATTACACCAAATAACTTCGTAATATAATTTTAGAAATGTACAAATTAACTATTAACAACCTACTACTTGTATCACACAACCATCTACCACATATCTGTGAGACACCGGAATAATTCGATGTTTTTTTTGTCAGGTTTACAACCTAAACCTGAATAATAAACAACGATTTTACTCCAATAAAATAGTCTGTAGATGGTTAAGGTTATAAATCCAGAAACATATGGTACTTACGTGATTAAAGGTTAATATATTAAATATTTTCCAAAACTGATTACAAAGTTATTAATTTTTTTTGTTATTAGTACATTACAAATCACCCTGTATACTGTATTCACTCATCGACTCGTACATGGACAGAGCTTTCCAAATATGCGAGCAAGAGAAACGCAATCGCTTTGTCTCTTTCTACCATATTATTTTATATTACGTATTTTTTCTAAGTAATGATCATATTAAATATAAAGTTCAACAACTGCTCAATCTTCTTAGTTTTAACAAATATTTTTATAAAAGTTTTTATATTTTATTAAATGTATATAATGAGTAATGACCGGTCAATCCTTAAAGGTGCTAAATATTTTATTATAATGTTAAATGCATACCTATCTCGTGTTTTAAAAACCAAAGAGGAATTGTTTATTATGTCGAACATATAGAGGTGTGTATATAAGTTATTCTCATATATGTAACAGTATCTATCGAAAAATGTAATCGAGAATGTTTTGGTTGAAATTTTCAGACTCATTTATGTATAAACAGCAGCTAAAACTTTGCTCTACGTAATCATTTTTTACAATTCTGAACATATTCATTTATAATTAATTAATTATAATTTTTAATCTCTGCATTATTAGGTTGACGACATCTCTTCAGAGATTGATAACCCTAAAAATATTTAACCTTTTTACACCAAAAACTTTTGGCGGGAAAAGTCAAACTAAAAATGACTATAAATACAATTTGACACGGGAATAAACGCGTTTAATCTAGGTAAAGTATTTACCTTATGTTTAACGTTTCGACCGGGTTACACCGACCGTGGCCAAATTTAACAATAAAATTAACATACTATTACTCAATTTTCTTCTGAAGATTTAACTAAAACAAATGCGTTTAAAGTCGAAACCCCACCGAAAGTGTTTGATATGTTGACGGTTATGATATCAAAGTACACCTTGTCGGTGACATTTTAGAACTTTCTGAAATTAATCATTTAATGGTGTCTAGTCGTGTTTGTTGTACAATAATTGTCTATATATTGTTGAATGTCTCTGTAAACATGATCACTGAATGTCCAAATATTTTGTCAGTAATTATTCAGACGTGTTTAGATTTATTGTAAAATATAATTTAATTTGTAAAGCCTATTACTCTATTAATATGTAGGTACCTAATAGATTAGGCCATAAAAACAAATTACATTAATCAAAAATTGTAGGTACTTACAAAACCATAGTAACCGGCGTTTTTCGTTCGATCCAGAACTTTGTTCTGAGGGGAGGGGGAGGCAACATGTGACCCAACTGGCCAAGTGTGAGTCGCTTGCATGGCAATAAAGGGGAGTATTAAATTCAACACCGGTACACCGGCCACCACCGCCTTGTGGTTGGGCAATTGCCTGTCAACACACCGATAGTGTCAAAATTCCCAAAAAAAAAGTTATTTCAATCGAATCTGGGGGTTGGGGCAACTGCCCCTGTTCACTCCCCCCTCCATCCGCGCCTGACAATGCAGACAATGCAACTGTCCATGTTTAAAGCAAAATCGGCAACTGAATGATGATGTTTGTCGACTCGTCACTGAAAGAGCATTGGGATGCGATTTTAATACCGATTTTTTAAAATAAATTCTTATGTCTATTATAATCCTAGTCACCTAATGAAACCCAAACATTTATTTTTGTATATTGATTTGTTATATTTTTTACTAAAATGATCTAAGCACGTCTACTAGTCAGGATTTCTTTGTGCCTTATTAAAACTTGTTTATTTGGAATTATGTTATTATAATCGATATAATTATGTTAGTTATTATTAATTGTTTATTAGAGATTATCACCAAGAGCTGTTGTCATCACGTTTAGTTTTTAATATGAATATTACGTTATTTCATTGTCTTAAACTAATTTATATTGTAAGCAAAAGGAAAGTCTAATTACAGTAACCCTTTTTGACAGATAATATAGATTTATGAAATAGATAACTCAACACTGATAATAATGCATGTTGTGATAGCCTACAATCACAGCAACATTGGATGTATCATTGTAGAGTTGCTAAGTGTTGCCCTTTATAAAATAGAGCTCTGGAATGATTGGAAATAATCTTGTTAACAAACTTCACTATAATCAGTCACTTATTCTCCCAATTACGTTAATAAACAGCATTTTAACTAGCGAATGTTGAGTCGTTGTTTTTTATTCTATTTACTTTAAAAGAGAATAGAAAGCATTCGATAGTTAAAATACATTGTTATTGATTAGATGTCTTTGCTTTAATTTGAACAAAGTGGAAAGAACTCAAGCATTTTTCTTATGATAATTAAATATTGTCTTTATTTAATGCAAATAGAGTTCTAAATTGTATGCAGAAGACAAAAGACGGCAGTGTGAGTAGCATAGCCTTGCATATTATTTACAACTCTATTTTTTATTGCATAAGGACGATATTTAATAATAATCTTCGAAAAAAAAAATGCTGAAACTATCTGCCGTAGTTTTGATTGACGTTAATTATGACTGATTCGCTCGTTCTGACTCTGACAATGAAATAATCTGTTAAACTTCCATTATCGATGTTTTAATACGTTTACTGTTTCAGGTTTAAGTATGTGTAAATGTTAATTTTTATGTAAAATGTTATTATGATATATGTCTCATTATAAATATTTTTTTAAAACTGTTTTTCTCTTTTACTTACCCCGTAATTACTCGGTTTCTTGTAAAACAACGTGTAATTTAATCGGAACAGGATAATTTTACTCGAAACCAGGTAATTGAACTAGAAAACCGTTTTTTTTTCTTCCAAAGCGATTAATAAACCAAGTAAAAATAAAGTTGTGGGCCTCCTTCGGCTAGTGACCAGTTACACTGTTAACATTTTGAAGTTACCCGCTTTCGAGTAAAATTATCGAGAAATAACCGTATGCGAGTATGGAGCTCTAACGGAATTTGATTCAGAATCTTCAGATTGAGGATAAAACAAAAACCCATATCAAATACAGTAGTGATTTATTCTTATATAACACATAAGTTACAAAATACATAAACAGTTATATAGGTAACAAAACACTTGACTAGCGTTTCAAGACGAACGTACGAGTCGATGTGGGCTGACCTTGTACCTTGCGAATCTGCCATTTATACAATATTTGTCAACCTTAAATCTAACGCCATAAAGGCTAAAATTGCATGTACATGATCTATAGTTAGAATCGGTCAGTATGCAAAATGTACACTCTTGCTGTCACTGTCTTTAAAGACCATTAGTTATCCACAGAAATACTTTTGGGTACGTCTTATGAGAACTCGGAGGGTCAATTTGCTTGAAGACGATGCGCAATAACTATACAACTATAGTCACTTAATTTTTAAAGACTTTAAAATTATCTCAACGTAGAGATTGGCGAAGTGTTTGCATTACTATCACTAGCTAATCGTCTACAAACAACTTTAGAATCACCATCCAAGTAATTTATTATTCATTTCTCTCAAATTGGTAGTAGTCAATAAATGCATATTTTAAAATACTGAATGGTACATTCGCAAGACACAATAAACACTTTAGATACGTGAATACAAATCAAAGATTGGTAAAAATCATAATAAAACATATATATTTTTCAATTTGGTAGTTATATTATTTTATTTATTTCGAGGTCAAAATAGTCATTTTTAAATGTAAAAATACTGAAAAGAACAGTTGAACATATAGTAGAAACTGGGTAGCAAGTATCAACATTGATCGGGCATTGTATAGATGTAAATGATCAAACCTTTTTATACACTAATACTACTCGAGCTATGTGCAATCTAGTATTTATAATACATACATTTTAAGGCAACTCAGGCCTTCCTACTTTTCGAATTAAAACCCATCAACGTTTCTCGAACAAGCTTATTTATTAAATATAAGTACTGCAAGGCACAAAGCAAGCTAAAATACTTCTATCGCTAACCATTCCTAGCAAGCCAATAGTCAAATGCTACTTTTCTTTACCTAATCAAAATAATAACGGGGGGGGGGGGGGAATCGATATACCCCTTTGTCAGTTATGCCACAACTGCCCTACATATAAACTCGTAATTTCAAAATGGACATTATGGGAACAGGACATTCTGGCAAGTAGAGTTATGGCATTCAGTCATTACAAGAACCTGATTTACGTGCTAGGCATTTACAAAAATGTAGTCTATTTGGGAAAAGGCCAAAATGACTACAAATACCTAAAGCGGCCATTTTGGGAAATGGTCATTGTGGTCCTAAAGGAAAGTAATGATACCTGAATTTGCCGCCATTTCGCTACTCAAAGTGTTATTGGCAATAAAACTGTTTATTTTGCCCTCTGTTTAGGTTCATATGATATTGTACTTCATGTTTTATTGCAGAATTAGATTGAGGCTCATTTATTGTATTTATATAACTAATCGAATTTTGGAAAAACAAAGCTGGATTTTTACATGAACCTTCTTTTTATTGATTTATAAACAAATTCCTAAAATGTTTTTATTCTTCAAAGTATATACATTTTTTGCAGAAAAAAGTCACTACTTATTCCGGCAAAAATATTTTTTATCATAATAATTATCATACTATTATAATAATTTAACTAGCGAATTTTATAAATTAAAATTATTCGTCTACTATATTTTGAAAATAGAATTTAAAACAAAGACAAAGCATTCCTAGTTAAACTGCTGTTATTAACGAAAGAAGAAGGATACAGTTCAATGTGAAATTAACCACGCTTAGAACTGTTGGAAAAAATAAATCAGTACTTTTTGGCATTTTACATCAAGTAATTATTTACATAGCAACTACAATCAGCAATCAACTATACTACTAATTAGCTAACGCTAAAACAGTTGTCAGAAAAGAGTATATAACACTTTGGTTGCGAAATTTTACCGTCAATGTTGCCAGTATAATATTAAATTTCAGCCTGTTTTCTTATGAAGTCGGAGGGTAACTTTGCCCGGTCAATGTTGACACATCTAAATAAAACAAATATATTTTGGCACTGCACATAGTGTAGAAAATTAGAACGCTTCTTTATATTAAAAAATATAATACTTGATTACTGTTTTATTGTAGAAAATAAATCCTTATATATTGATTTATCGTTGCTACTGAACCGTGTAGTTCTTAGTTTGTATATAATTTGATAAAACTTTATAAAATATTTAAAATAAACATAATTTATAAAGATCAAAATGTTTAAAATGATTATGAATAATATGTAACGCGATTATGGTAGTTAGCCTAGCATCAACACAAAATAATGTTGTCTATTTTTACTTATCAGCACAAAGTCTGTAGTGTTGCCATTGTAAGGAACGTATTACTTTACAGTGGCAACACTGATGGAAATACTAAATTGATCATAAAAGTATTATATTATAATTTTATACATTTATTTATACATGAATTATTTGCAATTTCTTTTAAAAACTAAGAACTCATTACACGGTGAAGCAACGTTATTACAAAATATTTTGATTTATTCCGATTTAAATATGACGAAAGAAGACATTTTTCACATAATTACATTCTAAGTAGCTATTCTAACTTATTTATTTTGCTTTATATTTTATATAATACACACTTTCAGGCACACAATGTTCTGAATTACACCGATTTTTTTTACATGAAATAAAAAAGCTTATTAAAAAGTAAATATTGGTTAACGGTTCCCCGTTTAAATTCACAACGCTGATTGGTCGAGAGTTCGGGTAAGATCGGTTTTACGGAAACACCCGAAATAATACGAACTATAGTTTTTTATGTACAACTGCATAATAAGGTATATGCACACTAAACTGTAACATATCATTATGTTAAACTGTTTGTTTTGTCTTTTGTTTTGTCACATTTTAATAGTAAATACCTTGATTAGGATAAGAAATATAGGTAGCAGTTTCACTTATTGTCCATAATTTATAAGCTAGGGCATAATTCAGAACACACAGACATTAGTTTTAATTCAATCATAAATAATGAATTATCCTAACATTGTGTTCCTAATCTATACATACTTGATGGGAATGGCCTAATTATTAGGTAAATGGGGGTACCTGATTGGCTGATTTTTTAAGATCAGATTTCGAGATTACTTCATCTGTCTTACACTTTTTGGTATATTGTGTAAAGTAAAGAGACAGAATTTGAGTGTGACCACGCACAAAATACGATGCAGCTTTTACTTAAAGTTAAATAGCTTACCTGACAATAATAAATAATTTCCTATAGGAAACTGGTCATCAAATTATTAAATAATATCGTTATAATATACTATTTATGTATATCGTTATAAAGGTTAACACACTTGCATATGGTACTGTGACAGGTAGTGTTGCCAGATGTGTTGCTTTTGGCGGAATGATTCGTTTTCCAGAACTCTCAAAACGCTTTCCGGTTTTTCTAATTATAAAAGCAGCTATAGAATCGGTAAGGAAAGAAATATATGCACAAGAAGGGCGCGTCTCATTAGGTATTGTAATTTGTAATGCATTTATGGTTTGATGTAAGTTTGTTGTGCATGTTTATTTGCGGCCCAATTTTAAGCTTTTCAAGTATGTGTGGCAACACTAGTCACAGCCCGTAGACTGCCCTACTTCTTTGAAACTTTTGCTTTTAAATAGTAGGTCCTCTTTACATAATATAGTATATAAAAAGTTAAAATAACACACGGTTTGAGCCACGTCACATGAGGCAATGTACAAAAGCAGTTTAGACCTTTATAAAGCAAAAGTATTCGATGCGCATAATTACCGTCTTATTCGTAATACATTAATAACATTATTTTAACTACCAATTGTTTTGTCTTCTTCCATTCTATTTTGAAAATAGAATGAAAAACAAAGAGAAAACATTCTCTATTTAAAATCCTGTCAATAACGTATTATGTATAACGTGGGTTAGTGTGTACAAACCTTTATATTAGACAACTATTATTTATTGATTTGGTAATAATAGTATTCACATTTTAATGTTATATATTGATCCAAAAAATACATATAAATCGGAAGTCAATTAAAATTATAAAATTTGGAAGTATTTTTATTAAAAAAGTCAGTCCAAAAATGTATTATGCACTCATTTCTTATAAAATATTCATAAATTATAGTTTTCAAAGGTATCAATTGCCAGACGCTTTAAAAAATTTAGGAACAAATAATCGAGATTTTCACATTACATAGTGGACCTTATACCTATCTCAATAGTGGCTATTTTCATTTGTCTTTATAAACCAAAAATAGCAAAGTAGTCTAAATGCTATGGGATAAAATATTTCACGTTGTCATTATACATTTCATAGACTACGGGCACAAAACACGACAGAAAGTAATCTTATCATACATACATCGTCGAGCATCACACACACATACATAGTGCAATAGACAAGGAATTATAGACCACTTTGCTTGCTTGTGTGTGTTACTCCAGCGAGGTACGTATGAAGGTTTGGCTTTTAGAACCAGCTCGCACTGAGATTTTATGATTTTCACGATTTATGTCCAGTAAACGGCTTTCACAAAAGCACGATATTTAAATTGCATATGTTACAAAATTGCAAAAATAAATCAGTCAGATTTTCTCTCAACCCGGGCTACGCATATATTGGTTTAGGTTCAAGTATATATACTTTGCATCCAGCATTGTCGTTTGGGGGGGGGGGGGCAGATAGGGACGTTGTTGCACCATATGTTCGTAAACTTTCGCGGTTTGTACACATTACAGAATTTATAAGCTACGGGTCTTAATGAGTCTACCCGTGGCCACGGCCGTTACAATACGATCGAAACGTCGGGCAATAAACAAAGGTATTTAGCCCTAAAATTAAATATTTACGCGATTAAGACCCGTAGCTTATAAAAAGTTGTTGCACCACTTTTACGAATCGACTGTGTGAATGAGGGGGGGGGGGGGTGATCCCCTAGCTCCTCTTGGTTCCGCCACTGTTTGCATCTATAAAAATCAACTGCATGTAAGTCCCCCGCGACACAGGCCTAGTTTGAACCAATACCATTTTTATTCCTCAACGTTTCAGCCGTATTCCATCACCCACAATTCCATAGTCTATAAAATGTATAACATAAACAAATCGTGAAATTTCAAACGGTATTTTTCAAACGGTAATGTTGCCATGGCAGCCTCCCAGTACTCCCAAATATAAGAAAGGTAGGGTGAACTCATAAACATCTATGGTGTATCTATCTAAACCACACGCTTCGCAGCAAATAAACTTTAGGTATATGACACTGGCTAATAGCCATCTCTACTAGGAATAGTTTTTTTAGGTATTCTATACATTTAGCTTAGTATTGTTTGCATCATTTATTTTTTTCTAGAACTAAGGCATCTGTTCCACCTCGGCGAGACAGCTATTTCATTCATCGCTCAAGAAACGTACATACTTATGTAGATCCCGTGTAAACAAAAGAGACACAGATATTAATGTTTGATCGCTGACCGTTCACACAGCCGGCGAGTACTCGCTCTATACTGCATCTCTATATCGCTCATCGCCGCCGGTGGGACAGGTGCCTTATTGCAGTTACAAGATCGCATAAATGTAATCATGCAACGCAAAAGTCTTTATGTTAGTATAATTACAAGATCGAACTGTTTTTTGTTTGTTTTAATTTTTTGTCCTATAGTCTCTTCATACCTACAAAAAACGGATATCTGTTATGAAACGTGTACGAAGCAAGTCCGATGATATTTATAACCGAGTTCTATATTTAAACAATGATTTGTTTAGCCGTCGTTTACAAGAGTTTCGAGATATTAGATGTGTATTTAACATGTACTTTAAAACAACGTAAAACTCTCATTTGTTAGAATATAGGTACCGTACGATATTATATTATTACAAGAGGCATCCCAAAACTTTGGAAACAATGAAAATACTGTTTCATAAAATGTTTGTAAATTGTTATATTGGTAGGCTCTTTGGGATTGAGATTATAGCCACGCCGATATTTTCCATAAAGCCGCAAGTACAATGGTCTATATAGGCGGTGCTATAGTATAAGACTATACTTAACCTGAAAAGGATGTGAAATGTTTAATAACAGAGTTGTTTAGCAACCATTCAATCTTTAAAACTTGTCCATGGTTGCTAAGCAATTTTGTTATTAAACATTACCTATCAATTTCGGCTTTAGTATTTTACTTCAATTGTACAAATAAATACTCAAATTTTTACATAATATATAAATTACTTGTAAACCAAATTTAAATGATGAAACAATACTTAGCTTAAATACAATATTTATAAATGAGAAAGGGATTAAATTATTTATACATTTTTTTACTAATGTAGTCTCTCATATGTATTTGCATCAAATTATAAATACTTGGGAACTATACAATTGCGGTGCGGCCATTTTTATTTATTTACAAAAACGTTGTTGCTCGCTCAGTTTTGAGACGCCCGTTCACTATCACATAAAAGGTGAATAGTGGCGACAGATATATATTTGAACACGACTCATAGTTAAGTATTCTTTGAGTATTCGGAAGTTAGAGTAATATAAGTCAATCTTATGTTCTTATACAATAAGATATAAAGAACTGATATTTTGTGATCAACCTTATATTAATAGGAATGGCCGTTAGAGGCTTGCTTAGCTACCTTTAGGCCTTGCACCAAACTTTGGAGGCCCATAACATATTGAGAATAAATGAAGGGTAGTTCAACTGTCAAGTCAAATCAGCCTCATAATGCTTGATTTCCTCCTACGCTGACGCACAGTATACTGACTGCTCAGCATCGCAATGAGATCTCTAATATTCTTTTATATGTCCAGACCCAAAATGGCCATGGTTTTGGCTCGTGTGTCACCTGTGACCTGTGACTTCACGCGGCTATAACTTAATGTTTACTAATACGCTCGATCGATGTCAGCGTTGAAGGAAATCAAGTAATATATGAAACGTCCAAACGACACTACAAAAAAAACTCGGCACATATATAGCTAGTATAACATAGGTAACCACTATGAACTGATTTTCGAAAATTCATCCCCTTAAGGGGTGAAACAGGGGGTTTCCAAATTAGAATCAAAATCAAACTTAAAGGAGAAAAAAAAGTTAGTAATTAATGCATCCAAAGGTGTGCTTTCGCAGCCGGAATTGTCAATCATAATTCTCGAATTCGATTCCTTGACCTGAACTATAATTTTCTTTCTATCGCATAGATTTTTAACTGACAAAAAATGTCAAATAACATTACTAAAGTGTATAAAAAAGGCCGCACCGATACATTGACACGCAAACAGAGATTCACGTGTATTCGATAAGGCAGATGTCGCTAGTCCGCGCGCGTCACTAAGTATGTACAGTATCTATATATACTGCGTTATGTATATAATTACATTGTAAATTTACTTAACGTTAGCCGGAACACATTTCTGAATGCTCGTCCCATGCTGCTACCTGCAATTAAATAAATACATAATATGTTAGATAAATGAAAATATATGTCGACTCGTATGGTACAGTGATCGTATGTAGCTCGTGGCGGCTATCTATTTTGAGTTGAGTCTGAATAGATTTTTAGCAAACTTATTATATTTTAAGTCTGGGAATTAGAAATATCACAAAGAAATAATAATATCTTGTTAGAGATTACGAAACGAAACGAGATATTTGAGTTTCGAGTTACAGTTGGATCAAAGTAAGTCCGGATTGAAGGTGGGGACTAGTGGTTGTGCAGATGCATTTTAAGAAGTTAATGGTGACAGGAAGCGGAGGGCGGGGGCGGTAACTTAACCAAGAGAATTAGAGATGCGATTACGCATTACATTGTCATAATATTATTACTAACTCATGTTTATTGTGATTATTTTCGTATAGAAATTGTTTTTCAAACTTTCTTTAGTGTTTACTGTAACTGTTCTAAATGTAAACTTTTATAAACTCATATAAATAGTATTTTTATATTGTTTAATTAATAATTAGATTTTTGCTACCAACCAACAATCCCAAGGTGGTGTTGGGTTTCTGGTAAATAAGTCCCTTTCTGACAATGTGGTGGAAATGTCCAGTGTGTCGAACAGGGTAGCGTACCTCATTATTAAGCTCACCGAGAGGTATAGCCTCAAGGTGGTGCAAGTGTACGCACCGACCTCGGCACATGCAGACGACGAAGTGGAGGATATGTTCGATGACATTTCGAGGGCCCTCCACTCCACCACTAAGACCCACTACAATGTTGTTTTGGGGGACTTCAACGCTAAAGTGGGAGTACAGAATTGCAGCGAATTGGTAGTAGGATCCCATGCATTTGGAAGCAGAAATCATAGGGGGCAAATGCTAGTCAACTTCCTCGAACGGGAGGGGCTCTTCTTTCAAGAAGCAGCCCCAAAAGAAGTGGAAGTGGCAAAGCCCCGACACTATGACGAGAAATGAAATCGACTTCATCATGACGGACAAAAGCATATATTCAAAGACGTCACCGTGATCAACAGGTTTAATACCGGTAGTGATCACCGACTTTTCCGAGGCTCTCTGAATATCGACTTCAAGGTGGAACGTGCCCGTCTGATGAGGTCCAGACTCCGACCTACTTTGCTCCAAACCATGATAGGATCCGAAGCGTTCCAGTCAAACCTGGATAACCGATTTGCTGCCATGGAAACCATAACAGACGTAAACCAGAGGCTCGTAAATGTGGTTCGGATACTCAGGGAAGAAGGTACGAGTTTTGTGAAATGCAGCGTAAGGGCAAGAAGTCAAAGCTTTCGGAAAAGACTTTAGAGCTAATGAAGAAACGACGTGAAATGACGGGTGGGTTACCCGTCATTTCGTCAGAAAAGCGCGCTCTAAACCAAGAGATCAATAAGCGACACGACCTTCGGCACTCCAACACTCTCTCGATTAAAAGAGCGATCGAACAGAACCGGGGGTCAAAAGTGTTCGTGCAATCTCTTGGAAGAAGCCACCTGACGAAGTTGACCACAGCAAGTGGAGAAGTCGTTTCTTCGAAGCCAAGCCAAGGAAAGCTTCTATGGCCGGTTATACGATCCTGAAAATGAGGATCCTAGAGCCACTACACCGAAGACCTGCCAGAAGTCAACATTGACGAAATCGTGCTGGCTCTTAAACAGCTGAAAAATGGAAAAGCCCTTGAAGAAGATGGCGTTACAACAGAGCTGCTCAAGGCTGGAGGTAAACCCGTACAAGCTCTTTAATGCTGTCCTGTTCGAAGGGAGAACTCCGGAGGCGTGGAGTAGAAGTGTAGTCGTCTTGTTCTTCAAAAAGGGAGATAAGACCCGGCTGAAGAACTACCGACCTATTTCTTTTCTAAGCCACATCATAAGCTTTCTGGCACAGCGTCTATCTCACTGTCTCACCTGACAGTCGCGACTGCAGTACCACTGGTTGGCACACCCCGCGCACACAAACTGCGCGTCCCGCTTCCTGCAGCCCTGGCACAGCGGCGCGTCGTCCGCCGCCTCCGTCTCGCCCGCCTCCGCCGCGCCCTCACCCCCGCCCTCGTCTATCACCAGACGTCCCGACCCAGACCCGGACGGAGAACCTGACGCTTCGCCCTCGGATGCTGGACTTTCTTCATCATCCTGGAAAATACAAGTGTCGTCATTTGGTATAAGTTATAACAGGTTTGGTATTAGATAGCTATGTGAGAATATTCCCGTGTGTAAATGTAAAGTTATGTAAAAACTGGGAGAAAATAGCTGGAAAACCGGCAAGATTGCCATAAAAACTTACCAACTGCACAACTTCTTCCGTTTTCTCAGCTTGAGGCTCCTGTGGCGGCGGCGTCGGCTGCACCGGAGTTATTGTGATCTCACCACAATTCTACAACGACATTGCAACGTTAACCTTTCTATATCGACTAGCAGAATAACACATCCAACATCATAATTTAGCAACAGTATGGTACATTTTGAAATATTAAACTCTTAAAAGCACATCAAATAAAATATATTAATATACATAAAACTGTATTATAGGATACATTTTTTCATTTTTCATCGGTCTTTTGTAGACAGCCGTAACACAGGATTATGTCGGCAGCCGTATCGTTATATTAAATGTGCTTCCAAGCGATAATATTAGCTATATCATAAATATGTATAAAATGATAACATTTTAAATTTACAAATGAAAATTTGCAGAACAAAGTATACAATTTTCATTTTAGATCGTAGAATCATAATAAAATGCTTATATTGTGTAATTTATAATATATAGAAATAATAATATAATAAATAACCAAAAAGTATATACAGTGTAAACTACATAGGTAGGTATAGCGGTAGTAGGTATTATTGCAATTTCGTATGCAGATAGTATGAAAGGAGACTAACCCTAATTCTCAAACGATACTTTATTTTGAATCGCACTCAAATATATTTCTGTCTCTACTATTCACGTTTAATTAACAGTGACAGCATGAGTGGTAACGGCGTCCTAAAAACTGAGAGACGTTTGCTTAGTAGCAATGATCGACTCTCACGCGGGCAAAATCTTATTGAATATAAAATTTAGAAGTATTATTTATAGAGTTTAGACTGTATATTCATTCTTTGTTATCTACGCCTACGGGTATACAAAATGGTGAATTAAATATCGATTTAAATATTTAAAATAACTAAAAATTTAAAGTTCATGATACTCGGAATTTATATCGAATTCTTAAAAAATATTTTTTAAGTATTTTTAAATATTTTTTCTCTATACATATTGAGTATAATGTACATTATTAAAAGCTGAACTTTTCCTTAGTTTGCCATATTAAATAATAATAATTACTTCCTAAAATGTTATCCTTATTGGTGATATGATAGTATTGTTCAATATTACATTTTTCATAAAAATCGATTTAACACTGCGACACGGGAATAATAGCGATCTGACAAGTCAGTTCGTGACCGCGACCGATGCAATCATTACATTTTTGATCAATTTCACCTACACTAGGTGAAATGGATCAAAAATGTAATGATTTTAATTAAAATTGGTCCCGAGATTTCTTTGATCATGTTTCACTGTTCCCAATAGTATTGCTTTTGGCAATATACGGTGACTTGATAATTACACCCTGTATAATGTCTTAAGTATTACCTACTTATTTAAATCACCATTTTGCATAGGTATTTTGCGTACTGGAATGTTCAATTGATATTTTGAAATGATTGATATGATTGATTGTGAGGTGGCATTTTTTCAATGAGTATTGCCAGTCTCAAAAAATAAAATCAAATAGTACAAAATATTTAAAAAGTTGAAGCTTACACTTTGGATAAATATAAAGCCGCTTTCACAGTGTAAATTAAATTCATATTAATATAAATATTATTACTATAAATAAATATATCGATATTTAGAACAAATACATTTATATTATAAACGAGAAACTGGCCTTAAAAATACAAAGTATATTGTTAAGTTTTCGACACATTATGGCCTATAAAATATGTTACAGCATCTAAATAATTATTAGCTTTCAACTTGTAAACTTTAAAACAACAAAAAAATAACTACTCTCAACGCACACGGCTCGAAGGACCAATAAATCGCCAAATCAAGTCACAATACAAGTCATGCACGATTGAAAGTATAACCATAAAGCATCGAACCATAACAGCTCCAACTCTTTAAAAAAAAAACGGTCACTTAAAAACTAAATTTCGAATTTTGATAGATCGAGGCCAATCAGCACACCAATTTGTTATAATCGTTGTACATTTAGGTGGTACCTTGGCCTGACCGAAACTTGGCAATGTTGGTGCACTCTGTTTCCTTTCCGGCGACATGAGGAGTTTAGCCAACGTCGGTGAGTAACTTTGAGTCGCAGGTGTCCCCTGCTGGAAGTTTGGCAACACTCATTTCAAGCTTCGCAAGCATAATTATTGCCATATACAAAAAAAGAAAATATTAATAATGAAAGCTGGGATATGATTATTTCTACAAGCAATAAAAAGGTTTTTAATTTATTTTTAAATTACCTTTGTCAGGATACCGTGAAGTAAGGAGTTTTGTTGTGATGTGGTTTCTTGGCTGGTGGTGACGGGTAGTAAGGATATTTCTGGGTACGGAGGTGGTGGAGGTAGCCTTGGGCTTGGAGAAGCTAGTCTTTCGGCTTGCTTGACAGAAACGTGAACATCTTCGTGCTGGGTCCTCTCCTGTTGCCGTCTTCTCCCTTCCGGTCTTATATTATGGTGTTCTGGTCTATTCGTAATGGTCTCTGGCGGTCTATTGGGTATTAGACCAGCGTTGGTCTGTTGCATGTTCGCAAATTGAACGAGAACGTCTTTGAAGGAGAGGCCGTTAGGTAGACCACCGGCTTGGATTTGTTGAAGGCGTTCTAGCATTGCTTTTTGATTCTGTGGGGTGTAAAAAGTATTGATAATATAATCTGATTGGTGATAATTACGCAGTTTCTAATTGGTAACAGGTTTAAAAAAAAAAAAATTGTTTGAAACTGACAAAAGTGACAAATTATAATCTATACTTCTAATCAATATTATATAGAGGAAAGATTTGTATTTTTGTCTGTAATGAATTAACTTAAAAATTATAGGACCAATTTCAAAAATTCTTTCACGGTTGGGAAGCTAGACTATACCCGGGTGACATAGGCTATACGATATGATATAGGCATAGGCTTTTTATGTCTGTATTACCACGGGAACGGGAACTACGCGGGCGCTAGAGTAATATATTATTATTATCTCCGAATGTATAGGACCTAATTTGATGAAATTTGATATAGAAATTTAAAGGACACACCACTTTCTCTTCGTTAAACAACATCCACGTGGGCGGAGCTACAGAACTTTCCCAAAATAATTTTAGATTAACGTATTTATTAAGCGCTATCTTTGTAAAATGCCTGTGTATGTCACAGGCATTTTACTCAAAGACTACGGACGGAAATTTATCTGAGAATTTCAAAGTTTTGCTAGAGACTAAAGTAAATTTGAAAACAAATCAAATCAATTGTAACAAAAACTTAAAAATACTTTTTCACGAGATGCTAATTTGTGTAACTTTTTCTGGCAACTTTAATTTTTGCCGCTTTGGGAATTTGCCCGTCTTGCCCTCTCACCTAGTTCAGGCCCTTACTTATAGTATAAAAAAGTGTCACAAAGAGGCACCATAACATTAGGAACACCTCAGCGCATAAAAGAACACCGCAAGTGCCAACGTAGAGTGCAAATAATAAAAACTTAGACAATAATGATAGACAGCAAGCGAGTGGTTGATTGGTCGAAGGCCGTTCGTCCTAGCCGTGTCATGACTCAGATATTGGGTCAAGGCAATGCTGTCAGTAACCTATAGACTCTCTGTAAAGGTTAATAGTGTCGTACTTAGACGCATTTGGAGTTTTATTGAATCTTAGTGCAGTAATGGCTACTTATTTTTGTGTTTCGTTTCAGAGTTGAAAAAATATGCGACTATCTGACTTGCCAGCCTATAAGCCGTATACTGTTTCTGTTATGATGGATGTCACATGTCTTCGAATTTTAATCCGACTGCGCACAGAGAAGGGTAATATTTTTCGAGAGTATGTCCAATTCTTTGTCACGCTCTGGAGCCCAACGGCTTGACGGATTTCAACATATAAGGTGTCGTTGAATTCGTCTTCAGTTCGGTCTTTCAGTTTTCTCAGTTTTACAGCCGAGTTTTTGCTTTACAAAATAAGAATGTTGGGTCTAGGATATGTCGGTTTTTCTATATTTTCACTAACTGTTCGTATCGAGGTTTTCCTTCACCGACTTTCGAGCAGTGGCGATGAAACAAAACAAGACTGCTGTAGAAGAGGTTGTAGGTTCAATTACCACCATTTTAAAAGAGGACAACGGCGTCGTTCCAAAGAGCACGCAGTCAACTAGGTTAAGCAATATTGCTTACTGTGAAACCTAGATGGGTGACGTACTCCGTTTCTCTGAGAGCCCGTTTGGCCAATAGTCCAGCGCCTGATTCTCCCCAACAGTGTCAGACTGTCATTCTTTTAAATAAAGAATTAAGTTTGCGCACATTTGTTCACTGTAATACATATCTTCTACAAGTCGAAAAAAAAAAATGTGTGGCACTCGGGGACTGCCGCTTTGCATAGCATTTTTATCAACTTAGGCAAACAAAAAAAAAAAAATTTTTTTTTAAATGTTTTTTTTTTAATTATAAAGAAACAATGTTTTTTATTTTTTTTTATTTAAAAAAAAGCAATTAAAAAAAATAATTTTTAAAAAAAGTTTTTTTTAAATTATAAAATGTTTTAATTTTTTTTTTCTTTAATTTTTTTTTTTGTATTTAAAAAAAAGTCATTAAAAGTTCTGCTTTTCATTGATAGATGGCAAAACTAAAAAGTATCACCGCTGTGCCCGTCGGAGTGGGGAGCGTGAGGTTTTTTCGTTACGGAATTTCTGGATTCGGTCCCCGCGCTCAAGGCCCGCGATAGAAGCTATGCAATAGCTTAAAAACCTCTATTTATCGTAGGTTAAAAATGTATGTGCGATAGACCTCAAACACTTAGTCAATGTGTGCCTATTCAAATCGAAAACAAAACAATCATCTCATTCAAGGTAGGACACCTTACGTAAACCGAGTCGCGGTCCCTACTCTAGGACTCGTTTGCTCCATCGGCCATCGTTCATTCGACAGATATGGACAGCCCATTACCACTTCAGCGTGCTATGTCGGATGACCTCATTGCGAATTTCTCCTTCAAAGAAACCCTAAGCATAGCTCGCTCCATAGCCCGCTGCGTGACTTTAAATTTGTGGACCAGCCCAACCGTAAGTGTTCACGTCTCGGCACCGTAGGTCATAACAGGTAGGACGCACTGGTTGGACACCTTGGTCTTAAGGCACCTGTCCGACCAACGGCGAATAAAAGAGTAGCGAGAAGCGTTTTACCGCTCAAGACACGTACATACTTATGTAGATCCCGTGTAAACAAAAGAGATACAGATATTAATAGTTAATCGCTAAGTGTTCATACTTTCGGCGATTACTCGCTCTATAATGCATCTCTTTTGTTTACACGGACGGGATCTAGATAATACATGTTGTACGTTTTTTGAGCGATAAATCGCTACTCGCTTCTCGCTCATCGCCGTTGGTGGGACATGTGCCTTAGGCATTGCGGTAGAGAGTTTTCTAAACGCTGCCCAAACCAATTGGATCCTTCTGTCGACTTCTTGGTCGAAGTTGTTTCTACCAAGCTGGATATGAGGTACTTGTCCAAGGTAGATATATTTTTGGACAACTTCGAGTATCGAACCTTCAACAAATATTGGTCTCAGCATGACATTTAAATAATAATAATACTTTATTAGAATCATGTGAAGCACTTTATTCTTCACTTTAACTTTAAATGGGAAGAATGCAATTGTTTTACTGTTGTATTAATAACAACTAGCTTTCGCCCGCGGCTTCGTCTGCTTGGAAGTCGGTTATAGCGATAAAAACTCCTACGACTTTTCCCAGGACTCAAACTATCTCCATACCAAATTTCATCTGATTCTGTTCAGCGGTTTCAGCGTTAAAACGTAACAAACAAACAGTTAGTCAGAGTTACTTTCACATTTATAATACCTACTAGCTGTGCCCCGTGGTATTACCCGCGGTTTATTAGCTTATGTGTTAATCCAGGATGTCAGCTAACTCCATACCAAATTTTATTAAAATCGCTCCAGCCGTTTAGACGTGAAGAAGTAACAAACATACACACTCACACACTTACAAACTTTCGCCTTTATAATGTTAGTGTGATTAGTTTGGATTGTGTTATAGTTTGGTATTATGTCCGACAGTTAAAAAAAACGTATATTTACCGTAGCCGAAAATAAATAATTGCTGCGGAACCCTGATGACTTATAAACGGAACCCACTTTAGGAACCGCTAGTCTATTACAACCTAACCTTCTGAATTAGATTTAAGAAGGTCTATTCAATACCACGGTCATAGACAAACAGGTTTAGCTAACAGTTTTTCAAATGACTTTAAAAAAGAACTGGTTTCAGTTCTCTGTCTGTTATGAATTAAGGATTATTTTTTTTACAAACTCCCCGACACAGTAACGGTTTTGAATGGTGGCGCCAGGATTACAGACCCAACACACGCAAAAACTTTGGAGCGTTATTGAAGCTCAAACTAATTTTTTTTTTAATAAGACGACTCCCGCATTATGGTACAAGCCCTGTGTCGCGGGGGACTTTACAAACATTCAATTCACGAATACAAAGTACACCCAGACTCGAAACAACAATTTGTGGATCACACAAAGTAGTGTCCCGTGTGGGAATCGAACCCACGACCTCTTGCGCACAGCGCCAGAGAGGCCGCCAATTGTATCACCCCCCCCCCCCCATTATTTTGGGTAGGTGCGCCTATGAAATAAATCAATAATTGTTTGAGGAAAAAAATTTAAAGTTCATTAGAATGAACTGCAAAGAAACTCATGGGCCACTTTACCCCCAGATTCGAAAACAACGTTTATGGATCTCGCAAAGTTCAGTCCAGTATGGGAATCGTCTCTTGCACTGTAGTTGACCAAACCTCACTTTGCCATTATGACGTCACAATACAAAGCGTGTGTACAAATACAATACAAAGTGCCGTGTGGTGCCGGCTTAAGAATAGTACCACCCCATCTCTACCCGTGGGTGTCGTCAAGGCGACTAAGGGATTTCACCCCGGAGGACGGGCAGCAGCGTCCTCTGCGTATTTAAAGCCTTACTGCGATCGCCAACCCGCTCGCCAAGCGTGGCGATTATGGCAATTACCCCCAGGATCTACATACTAGTAGGTTCTACTGGGGAGATATATATATATATATATATATAATACAAAGCGTGGCGCGTTATATACCGCATCACATATCATCGATAGTAATTTTGTCGTGACGTCGAGGAGCTGGAAATCTTCGACATAAGAAATCGTTGAAGCCAAAAAATATAGAAAGTAAGCTTAATATTAACGAGTAACGAGCACATAGTGATCCCTCACGGACACGAAATTTCAGACCACTTTGTTTCGAAGGTGTTCCGAGATTTTGTGTCCGTGAGCAAGCATTACGCGTTACACGAAAACATTTGTATGAAGGTTACATTCTGTACTCGGTGTTTCGCGTTTCAACGAACGTTTGTTCGTGTCGGTTTGAGATATTTTTTTTTTTTTTAGTATTTACCATTGGCAAAGACATCACGTAATCAGCCAAATAAAAAAAACATAAAACTCTTTTTTGTAAACGATCAAAACTCACTGCTTACCCTACACGTCATAGCGTGAAGATAACTATTAAAAATAAACACTGTAAGCCCTTGAGCTCACAAATAAGCTACCATAGGTAGTTCACTATACCTAGTTGTTCGTAGCCATTGACAATTGAGGTCAAGGAACGCAATTACAAATTAGATTATTGACTTCACTTGCAAGTGCTAGCTATAGTTTAGAATTTAAGACTTTTCGCTAGTTTATGTCTGGTGGTTTAGTTGCCTAAACTATTTCCTCTCTTTTAATAAAGATAATTTTATCACTGGCTAACTTAAAGGCATTAATGTCAATGTCACAGTCAAATAACATAATATTTTATATGTTTTAAACAAAATGCCTAAGGCAAATTGCAGATGAATAATATTGCAGTGTCAAACGTCTACTTCGCTGTTGTAGTAGGGTGACCATGATAATTAAACATAATAATGACAGTGTTATGAAATAATATAAAGAAAACTACTTATATTATTTGTTTACTACGATTTTTATTTGATGTTTCGAGGGTGACCGATGCGAATAGATTTAGTGCTTCTACATATATTTTATTTGTATGTGCTATTTCTAGCACTTGTCGGGTGATACAGATCCGCGGTCATCATTTTTCATGAACACCTCAACATTTTGTCCGTGGCATATGACAAATTGCCGCGGCATATTGTAACGCCGCCGCCATTTGAAAATGGCAGTAAGTAATGTCTAGTAACGTTTTATAAATTGACGACAGTTTCCGCGTAAGGCTTTTTGTAAACGTATAATATTCCGAAGCCGTTTGTATAACGCCAAGTTATGCTATTTGCCTTTGATATGTAGGTACATAAAACTACAGAGGACAAACATGCAATAAATATACATAAAAAAAACACTTACCATATCTAAATTATTAAACAGCATGTTGAGATTATTCAAATTATTCATACTATCAACCTTAGGAGCGATCGGTCTTGGCGCGTTCATCATATTCGGATTTAATATAGACTTCATTCTCCGACCTCTTCGCGGAGTCACTTCAGGATTCCTTTGTCTATAATCCGCTATTATTGACTTCACGTCTTTCGTAGGACCTTGTCGGCCCATAGGCAGTCCATAACCTGTCGGGAGTTGCCCATTCATGTCTCTAGGAAACCCTTGCAAATGACCAGGCATCATCATAGCCTGAGGAAATACTGGCTTAGGCATCGACTGCATATGTGCAGCTTTGTCATAAGGAGGTGGCAGTCCAGACATAGGGTTAAAGTGAGTTGTGACAGGCATAACTGGCTGAATCATTGGATTGATTGAAGAACCAGGCTGTTTTAACGCAAGACCTGATATCTCGTCACTCTTATCTATTGCTAAGTTTTTCGCCTGGTTTAAATAGTCAAACGGATCTGTTCTCTCTGAGCCATTGAGTTCAGTGGACTTTTCGAAGTTTAAAACTTGCTTTTTTCTAAGAAGCCTGAGTAGGATTTCTTCTTTAACCTTCTTTAAATGGAGAATATTGTTCCATTCGTGCTCTTTCTTCTGTGCAAGTTCTCTTAAGGTCTGTATTTCTGATAGGAGTTGTTCCGTATGCCTTTGTATTTCGTCAACGTTGTTCTTTGTCGCTGTCTGTATGTAATCGCTTATCATCGTGTCGTGCTGGGGAAAGGTTTTCTCTACTTCAAGACAGAGCTTTTTGAGGGGGGATTCTGTGTCTACTTCTTCGCTTGAACGCCGTTTTGTTCCTTGTTCCTCCTGGAAATAAATGGACTTTTAAAAAACTGGCTTATTGTACTAATAGAAAGTGATGAATGGAATAATGACTCATTTGTAAGAAACTACGCTAGCTCAAGGCAATCCCGCGCCGCTAAGATCCGAGTTGTATACAAGAACGCTAAGCCTTCCGCTATCATTTAAAAGACTTTGCACACTCATAGTAAGTACAGGAATTTAATCAAAATAAATTACTATTTATAAGCAGTCATTTAAAAGTGTCATATATTTAATCATCGAATCAAACACTGGGTCTTCGTGTAAAAGGATTTGATATGTATTGATACGAGCTAACAAAGTTGTGTTAATTTAGAAAAGACAAACTTACGCACTAAAAAACAAACTCGGTGTCGTCGAGGATTTTACAAACTTACAAAGTAGGTGGATCACACAAGCTGTGTTTCGTGGAAGAATCGAACCCGCTGTACGTTGGTATACAAACCAACAATCATTCCACCATTCGTGCCCTCTCTTATCTCATCTTGCATATCTGTTAGAAAGTCCATATTCCAACAGTGAACATTGAAGTACTGATACCACAATCATATCGTGCCTAGTAAAGTTTTTATGACGTGTTAGTTTAACTAGGATCATATTGGTTGTTTACGTTACGTGAAATAACTAATCTATACTAATTTGTTTGGTTGATCGCGTAATCTCAGGAACTACTGGTTCGAATTGAAAAAATACTTTAGTTTATAAATACAATAATTGCATTTGAAAGAAAATTTTGAAGTTCAGACCCAGGAATCGAACCCGAGACTTCCGATCGCTTTACCGGAGCGCGAAAGCCGAATCATCCAACCTGAACTATGTCACTAAACTTGAAATTTTTCTCCCCTTGTTGCATACGAGTTGGGCACTCGCAAGCGCCATCTAGCCATGTCCTTAAAAACTATTATGGCTTTTGTTATTGCTTCGTTACAGAGAGCATTTTTAACAAATTATGATGTCGCTGGCCGAATATTATAGTAATTTTTATAGGTTTTTCTTGCCAATTACTTTATAAATACAGTAATTGCATTTGAATCGAACCCTAGACTTTCGATCGCTTTTCCTGGGTCTTAATTTCAATTCTTTCTTTCAAATGCAATTTTTGTATTTATAAAGTAATTACTATAAATTATTTTAGTGTTGGATAGTCCATTTATCAAAAAAGGCTATATAACATCACCTCGGTCACGTTGGTACAGACAGGCAACCCACGTGGATTGCCTCGCGATGCCTTTAGGATAATTCCGCGACCCCTGCCCTACGGCAGCTCGACGCACGGTTTGGGAAATCCCAAGTTCCCTAACTTTCAACATAACGGAACACCTACCATATACCTTTTATTTTATGGAAGCCAACCAAGTACATGACGGGGTGAAGAGATGGGGAAGGGGTTAGAACGAATCTGGCAAATATCTCAGTACATTTCATATTTTCATATTTATCTTTATTTATTTGTACAAATACACAAATAAGTAGACATTTAATAAATGTGTTATAGTTTTTACTTGGTACTTAATCTATACTAATATTATAAAGCTGAAGAGTTTGTTTGTATGTTTTTTTGAATGCAGTAATCTCAAAAACTATTGATCCGAATTGAAGAATTCTTTCACTGTTGGATAACCCATTTATCGAGGAAGGCTATAGGCTATATAACATCACGCTACGACTAAAAGGAGCGGAGCAGCAATGAGAAATGTTGCATAAACGGGGAAATTGACGCATACGAAGTTGTGCGGGACAGCTAGTGTCAAATATAGTAGTAGTAGTAGCCAAATTCATCGAAAGTTAGATTATAATGACGATCAAATCGGACCTGAAACCGTTCCTGAGATTATCGCGTTTAAACAAACAAACAAACTTTTCCGCTTTATAATATTAGTATAGATAAGATCCATACAAAATATGTCAAAATGCTACCTCTAGTAGCCAAATCCATCGATAGGTAGATTATAGAGACCGGCCGTTAGTCGCCTTGACGACACCCACGGGAAGAGCCATATGGGGTGGTACTAGTCTTAAGCCGGTATCACAAGGCATTTTACTTTAAAAATCCGCTTACTTAGTATCTCTAATGTTTAGTCTATCTCTGGGGCTTTGTAATCTAAGATTTTATACACAAAAACCTTCCTAGATAAATATACAGTCAAAGAAGCAAGGTTCAAGGTTTACTCATAAACAGTCAGTTCACGGTTGACTACTCGATCTCTCTTGACTTTCTACAACTGGTCACCATTCTAAATCTACACCTCGCCAACGTCGCTTGTCATAACATCCGCTATGTAGTCAACGAGCCATAGAATTCATTAGTGAAGTTAAAAATAAAGTGTAATACCTATAGGTGTATTTAGGGTTGCCATCCGACCGGGTTTCCTCGGATTTGTCCTAGTTTAACGGCGTTCAGGGAGCGTCCGGTCGTAGTCTCATTTGTAGTCCGGGTATAAAATTTTCAAGCCATTGGACGCCGCCGACAGAAGATTTATGAGAATTTGAACTATTTTATTATTCAAATTAGTTTTTTAAGTGTTGACATCCATACTAATATTATAAAGCTGAAGAGTTTGTTAGTTCGAACGCGATAATATCAGGAACTACTGATTCGAATTGAAAAAATATTTTAGTGTTGGATAGCACATTTATCGAGGAAGGCTTTAAAACATCACGCTATGACAAATATGAGCAAAGCATCAATGAAAAATATTGTAAAAACGGGGAAAATTGACGCAGACGAAATTGCGCGGGTCGGCCAGTTAGAGATAAAACGATAGCTGTTTGGCCGGATACCGGATATTTGAGAAAGCTTCTAGCCGGATTCGAACATGAGATTGATTTTTGCACGCGATCGTCAACCTTACATTTGTAAGGCAGCTAAAAGTGAGTTTACTGCACCTACTTCCATTTTATCTCTACATCATCCTAAGCTAGACGTGTTGAGAATGCTTTTAGCATTAGGTAAGTCCGCCTTTGCACAACAATTGCGCATATAGTTTTTTAAAAGTTTAAAAAAATGGTACACAATATACAAATTTATCAAAGATTGTCAAAATCTATTTTTCAGAACCCTGTGTGTGTGCAGTGTGAACAGTTTTTTTTTAAAGCTGCCCTTATTTATGAAGACAAGTAAAACCGCTTTTTACTTTTCAATGCAAAAATAATAGTATTCATTCATCACAATTTAGTGCAGTACAAGTACTAATTTTCTAAGTTGTCAAATGAAACTGTTGGATTAGTAATTGATAAAAATAAAGTACAAAACTAAATCATATATTTTGTATTTTTTTTTAAATTCGGTATATGGCTGGATAGCCGCTTGTTATCCGGTATCCGGCCGGCTTGTAATTTCAACCGGATAGGCTGGATACCCAATTTACCGGTTATCCGTTTTATCTCTAGTTGACATGTCCGGGTTCTGAGCTTCAAAATCCGTGGTTTTCATGCTTTTTATCCTGGCTGCCAGATTTAAGAGATGGCAACCCTAGGCGTAGTGTACTTTTTGGTGTGTCGACTTGGGTAATTTAACCTTGGCTAAGATCAAGTGTCACAGAAGGTCATATTGCCACACTTGCAACTAGTTTTTACGTTAAATACGTTCCGGTCAACATTTATTTCATGACGACAAAAACTTTTGAAAAAATTGTCACAACTATGTATTATAAGTAAGAAAGTTTTAATAGATGGGTGTTTTTTACAGCAAGACGGGTCGCCCCCTGCCAACCAAATCCTGGCTCCGCCACTGCCCGCGATTATAATCACCTGTGTTCTTCGCAACTGTCTGTGCTGTGTCTGCACTGTCCCGCGCAACTTCGTCTGCATAAATTTTCCCCGTTTTTGCAACATTCCTCATTGCTACTCCGCTCCTATTGGTAGTAGCGTGATGTTATATAGCATATAGCCTTCCTTGATAAATGGGCTATCCAACAGTGAAAGAATTTTTCAATTCGGATCAGTAGTTCCTGAGATTACTGCGTTCAAACAAACAAACTCTTCAGCTTTATAATATTAGTATAGATACGAAAGTTTTAATAAATGAATGTTTATTACAACAAGACGGGTCGCCCCCTGCCAACCAAATCCTAGAACCGCCACTGCCCGCGATTATAATCACCCGTGTTCTTGTTACTATAGGGGACTAAATTCTATTTGTTAATTCAGTATCCAGCAATCAATCACTTTTCTAATCGAAATCAAACTCACGACCATTTACACAACAGTCAGTTTGTCGCATCGTATGGTGGCGAAACCACAAAATTATTACACTACACTACCCCTTAAAAGGAGACGTGTTATAAGAGTTAGGGCCATATTCTCTAACAAATTTTCAAGGCCACCTCGATTTAGGGCCCTGATTCAGGGTAATGTAATAGCCGTTTATTAAAATCGACATCTCTTCGCAAGAAAATAACACAAATGTTGGGTTGTTTCGGGCACAGTGCACCCAGAGTACAGAAGACCATTTACTAAGGGATTTTACTCCAGAGGACGGGCAGCAGCGTCCTCTGCGTACTTAAAGCCTTACTGCGATCGCCAACCCGCTCGCCAAGCGTGGCGATTATGGCAATTACCCCCAGGTAATTACATACCAGAAGGGAGACCCGTGCCCAGCAGTGGGCCATCATATGGGTTGATATGACTGTAAAAACTGTTTTATGTAAAGCGGAAGAGGGTTTGTTTGTATGTTTGTTTGTTTGTTTGTTTTAACGCGCTAATCTCAGGAACTACTGGTCCGATTTGAAAAAATCTTTTTTTGTTGGTTAGCCCATTTATCGAGGAAGGCTATAGGCTATATAACATCGCGCTACGATTAATAGGAGCGGAGCAGCGACGAGAAAAAAAGTGGCAACCCTAGTCAACATGGGCCAAATAACACTTAAAAAAAATAAAATTCGTGCCTAATCATAGTCGTGAGTGATCAAAGGACACTTAAGTATCGGCCACAAATTCAGTAAACCAATAATATAAATAATCTGTGATCATTCGTATCCATATGTCAAAATAATAGTTTTTTACTTAACGCATATGAAAGTACCTATGGAACATATAACAAAAACAGATTTTTTTTTTGTCTGTCTATTTGTTTCGGATAATCTCTGAAACGGCTGGATGTATTCTAACGAGGCTTGCACAGACAGCTGAGCTAGCTAACTTAGGCTACTTTTTATCATCACGCCAACGTTTATAAGGAGAGAGCACTTTAACTTCGCTCGGACGAAGTCGCGGGCATTGCTAGTTAACAAGAAAAATAAGTAGTTATAACAATATTTTTTAAGTTACTATAATTACAAATTCTGTTCAGTGCTTACCTGAGCGTAAACATTTTAAGGTCAAAGTCAACCAAGTCGACGTTAGAAACGTAAATAATGACTCAAAACATTAGGAAATAACTATATTCTTTAAAATTCTTTGAATCACTATATTCATTATGCTTTAAAATCAGACTGCCTCGGTGGCGCGGTGGGAGTGTGAACGACTCCTGCGCAAGAGGTCGTAGGTTCGATTCCCACGCGGGATATAACGTTGTGTGATCCACAAATAGTTGTTCCAAGTCTGGATGTACATACTTTGTTTCCGTGAATTACTAGTATATGTTGGTAAAGTACCCTACAACATGGTGCTTGTACCCTCGGGCCACGCACAATGTAGGGGTCCGTATTCACCCCCTCCCCTCCCCCCCTCCATCCGAATAATGCGGCTTACGAAGTGGGTTTTCTGTTGTTATTGGTTCATACTTTCAACGTTATACCTTAATTATAAGGTTTATATAACGGAGCGACATAGTCAGATTTGTGATTAAGTCTCCTTAAAATAAGAATTAAAAAAAAAGTTATACCTACTTAATAATAATTTTCAATGGAATTTATACAAAATGTTGTTACTTCTCATTTGATCAACTTTTATTCGTATACTTGTAAAGCCTACTTAGCTGTGATAGTTTTCCTTTTAATTTCACTTTATTATACTACTACCGCGATTTTTTCACATACTCAATATCAACCATTTAGCTGGCAGGGGCAAGTGTCCACGCCACACTTGCCTCTAACAAAAATTCGCACTTTAAAGCTTAATATTTCACAAACGGGTCCCTAAATCTAAAAATGGTCTTCACAACCCCTTAACGTTTTTAAAAGACCTATCTAATGATAGCCCACACAATAAACAAGGTGAGAAAAAAAAATCACATCCCCACTTTGCATATAGGAAGGCACACTAAAAAAAATGTTTTTATTCTTTCACTTCGTCGGCGTAAGTAATATGTGTCCCTGAGTTAGCTGCGGACGCACGGACATGGCGAAACTATAAAGGTTCCGTAGTCAAAACGGAACCCTAAAAGTATAAACTGTGCCATACATTACAGAGCTCATGTAGAAAAGTAAGGCATAAGCTACTTAAATATACACGATGATGGTAAGAAAACTCGTTAAAACGCTACTAATCTATACTAATTATTATAAAGCTGAAGAGTTTGTTTGAACGCGATTATCTCAGAAACTACTGGTCCGAATTGAAAATTTATTTACTGTTGGATAGCCCATTTATCAAGGCCATATAACATCACGCTACAACCAATAGGAGCGGAGCAGTAATGAAAAATGTTGCGAAAACGAGAAAAATTTACGCAGACGAAGTTGCTCGAGTCAGCTAGTAATCTATATCTATATAATATCGATACCTCCCACATATTTAAGTTGTTGTATCACCAACACCACAATTTTACAACAGAAGATTTTAATGAAGATTTAATGAATAACAAATAAAATTGTCATTATTTCATTAATTTTAATGATCGTGTTATATAAGTATTACGTATAATGACGATTTTATCTCGCAATAACTTTGAAATGGTTAGTTTGATTGTTTTTTGTTTTGGAAATACAAAAACTTCGTGAGATGTATGCGTGCGAGGTAGATAATATATTGGGCGAAAATAATACAGATCGAAACATTGTGAACCGTAACATTGTGGTTATAATTTAATGCACTAAATCGATTCGGTTAGGTTAGGTTAGAACTGTGACCCCCTGCGCACGAGGGGACCAAGCGAAGCGAGCGTGCCGTGGCAGCGGCCGTCGAGTGCCAGAAACATCATCACTACCGAAAAATCGCCGTTTTCAATATTTGTGTTCTTCTTCAGTCTTTCGCCCACTTAGTATTTCATACAGTAATTTATACATATTTTGACAACCATAGTTTGAATTTATATTCGCTTGTTTAATTATTACCCGTTATTAATACAATAATTGCAGTCTCGGGTTCGATTCTTGGGTCTGGACTTAATTTTTTTCTTGGGTCTGGACTTAATTTTTTTCTATCTTTCAAAAATACAATTAAAGTAATTGGCAAAGAAATGCCTATAAAAATTACTATAATACTACCGGTAATTTTTGATTCGGAAAAAAACCCAATTGCGACCAAAACAGCGTTTCAGTTTTTTCACTGCCCACAATCGAAATATAATTAAACAATTGTCAAATAAAAAAATAAAAAATCCATTACCTTAACAATATCTCCATTCATTGGCTGCGGTTTAGGCTTCTCTATTTTAGTTTCTATCTTCTCCTCTACCGGTACAATCCCTGCCATTTCCACATCACCGTCTTTTTCTTGTTTCTTCTCGTCCACAACCATAGGTTCGTCCTTAACTAAACTAGTTTCCTTCTTAGGAACTACGGTTTCTATAACCACATCTTCTTTAGCAGCAGGTTTCTCTGTTTCTACTACTTCAGTGGGAGAATCTGGTTTAGATGCAGTTGCGGTTTCATCCTTTGTTTCATTTGTTCCTTCAGGGGTTTCGTTGACCACTGCAGTCGTAGTCTTCTCTTCTTTTGAATCCTCTGAAAGACATTTAAGCTGTTAAAATATTGATAATTCTTCTGTGTGTATGTATGTGACTGAACTCCTAAACGGGTGGACCGATTTCGATGATTTTTTTTAAGTGTTTCAGTGGATTCGAGAAAGGTTTAGAATAGCAATTGAACTCGATTCACAAAAAGAAAGGCGTGACGATGTTCGCCGGGATCTAGTTTTTTTTTTCAAAAGATAACTAGCAATGTGGATTTGAGTCCCACATTACTAGCAATCTTGTTAACCTCTCCAGGTAAGCTCAAAGGCTTGTGCTAGGAGTGGGTTCACGTCGGTAGTATAATGGGTAGGATTCGAACCCGTGACTATGCACTAGGCTACCGCCGCTTCTATTCGTTCTATTTAATTTTTAATGATCATTAGCTTGTTATTTTTCAACCGACTTCAAAAAGGAGGAGGTTCTCAATTCGTCTGTATGTTTTTTTTTTTGTATGTTTGTTCACCGATTACGCAAAGACGGCTGGACCGATTTGAAAAATTGTTTTTGTGTTTGAAAGGGTATACTTCCAAGTTGGTCCCAGATCACGATCTGATGATGGGATCCTGGAGAAATCGAGGGAACTCTTAAAATATTAAAAGCACACCTACAGTGATTTAGGTATATTTCATAGTGATTCGTGCATTTACTCTTAAAAAAACACCTATTGGTGAAGTGGAACTGATGATGAAGACCAAAAATTACGAGCAGACCTATTCAATATTTCACAGTTTGCGATTCAATTAAGTGCTTTAATATGGTATTGAGTAGCACTTTAATCTCGATATACTACTATTATACAATTAAATAAAGCTGATAGTGAACTCCTCAACAATTAACGGCCCTGCATCGGGGCAAGCAATATTTCGTAAAAGGATTTGAGCAGATGACATAAGCCTATTGTAACTTAAGTGAATTATAAACCAACCCACTAAAAAGTGAGAAATAAAACTTATTAACAAAAAATATTACCGACTTCAAAAATAAATACAAGGCAACTAAAAAGCAAAAAATAATATACCTAGAATAACAAAAACAAGTGCCGAATAAAACATAAAGACTACTATTTCATGGCACCAACTTCAAAATGTTTAATTTGTTTTTGTTAGTTGTAAAAATATATTTAAATCACTCTAACCCTTTTCAAATATTAAGTTAATAAGTATTCAAGAAAAGAAAAAATGATATTATACACTATAACTCTTTGACATCAATTATTAACTGGCTGACATAACATTATACTAAGAATAAAGCTGAAGAGTTTGTTTGTTGTTTGAACGCGGTAATCTCAGGAACTACTGGTCCAAATCGAAAAAATCTTTTACTGATAGATATCACATTTATCGAGGTTAGGCTGTAACATACCGCTACAACCAATAGGAACGGAGCAATAATGAAAAATGTTCCAAATCGGGAAAAACTACGCAGACAAAGTTGCGCGGGTCAGCTAGTCACACTAATATTATAAAGGCAAAAGTTTGTGAGTATGTGAGTGTGTATGTTTGTTACTTCTTCACGTCTAAACGGCTAGAGCGATTTTAATAAAATTTGGTATGGAGTTAGTTGACACCCTGGATTAACACATAGGCTAATAAAACGCGGGTAACACCGCGGGGCACAGCTAGTAACTGTATAAAGCTGAAGAGTTTGTTTGTTTGTTTGAACGCGATAATCTCCGGAACTACTGGTTAAAATTGAAAATAACTTTTACTGTTGGATAGCCCATTTATCGAGGAAAGCTATAGGCTATATAACACCACGTTATGACCAATAGGAGTGGAGCAGCAATGAAAAATGTTGCAAAAAGCGGGCATTTTGGCTACGGAACCCTAAAAAGTATAAATTACATGAGGTAATTTTGGCCGATTTTTCATCCCTTCCCCTCCCTCTAGTGCGATATCGTAAGATTTGTCATAACCCCCCTACCTAATCTTACACATTAAGATTAACACTGGCAACAGAACCCGATCTAGCCATTTAGCCGCTCCGGGCAAAATTATAGCCGTAAGTATCTCGCGCGACGAGGGACGGGGGATGCAAATCTTTTCACCCGATACCGCCTACTTTTAATCGGGTCCTGTCGCGCAACGTACTTACGTTGCACGACAGGGGATGGGAGTGCAAATCCTTTCACTCGATACCGCCTCAGTACTTCGCGCCCTCACTTTTGCCGCTCTGGTCATTTGAAATTATTACATTAGATTTGCCAAGGGGGGTTTTGGCCAACCTAACATAATAATTTACTTCTTTTCCCCACATAAGATTTAGTGAGATTAGGCTCGACCCCTCCCCCCTAAATACCTCACGTAATTAATGGACGCCCCTAAAGGACTCACTCTTTCCTGGCAATCTTTGTAACATACAAATAATAATAATTTAATATGCCTATAGTTCTGCAGGACCGATTGCATTATAACTAAAATAATAATAAAAAAGAAATTTAGCTTTAGGCAATGACTTTTTACAGGTAAGCGAATTCACGACCAACATACGCCATGTGAGTGTGCATGCACTTCAAGCGCAATAGATAACGGAAAACTTTTTTTACAAAATAAAATCTAACCAACTTCAATCCCAGTTGATTTGTTGCATTTATTGAGAAGTTTTGTTGTCTGTCACCAAAACTAATCATAAGATCTTATGAAATAGGACCATTTGGAAATAAACCTCTAACGAACAAAAAATGCTATTTGTAGGTATTGGTAGGTGTAAATGGTAGTATCATCACCTAAGTAATAGGTAGCACTGTAATAATACTATACAATAACTTACTACTATGTTTCTGTTATAGGGTAGTTCGCCGATTCCGGTCAGCTATAGTATTTATTGGATAGAAGAACAATAACCAATTTTTTTAGTCTAAAAGGGGTGTCACAGAGGGTTTCCAAAAAAAGTTATGGGTCCCAAAAGGTTTTGTAAGACATGGAAATTGGGAGGTGCAGATATAAATTATATTTCTATTGCAAAGAAATTAGTACTTTGCCATGGAAATTTAAAATATACCAATAATATTACAAAATTAATAAAAAAAATGTGTGGCACTCGGGGACTGCCGCGGTAAAGCTATTGCATAGCATTTTTCATCAACTTATGCAATTATAATCAATTATTGATTTTTTATTTATGCAGTATATTTTTTCTCTTTTGTTACATTTCGGAGCAGCTCGTCTCGATCCGTGCGAGCTTCGTACAGTCGGACCATATACATATACGCTAAGCGAACGTACGGCCAGCTCTGGTAGGCGTAGTGGGGGTGTTAGGTTTTATTTTCGTTACGGAATTCCTTAATTCGGTCGCCGCGATCAAAGCCCGCGATAAAAGCTATGCAATAGCTTAATAATTAGTTTGAAAATGGAAACCATAATGATCATAAAAGTTGTACAAAGTATTCTTGGTGCTTAGGTGTGTGTACGTTGGATATATGATGGACTGCTATTGTGGAACCATTGGATTCAAATATCATATGTCTGAACACTATTATCAGCTTACCACAAGCTACTTTGCTGGTTTGCACTTTTGTGATAGCCCTCGGAATTCTTTGCTATAAGCAAGGTGTATCCTACTGTTGGACTAAGGCTCTCCTAATGTCTCCATATAATTTTAAACTTGGCCAGTTTTATAATAGTTCGTTCCGCCATTTGGACTTAGCGCTGTCCTGCTGTTTCCATTTCTGCCGCCCAATTAGTTATAGGTAAACTTAAGAATGTTTTTCCTTATAATCATTTTTTAAAACAAACTTTTATTTAAAACAAGATTAATTAAAACAAACCCATGAATGTTACATTGTATCATTTATTTAACATAAAAGCTTGTGGCGATTTTCCTAATGCTTTGCTTTGCACATTACACAAAATACAGTGTACCTAGTACTGTCATCGTTGGCCTCAAGTAGAATCAAATTTGTAGAATGTCTTGGTATCGACCTTGCAACAAGCTTTTATGTTATACTAGCTGACCCACGCAACTTTGTCTGTCAACTTCAACAACTTCCTTTTAGACAATTTAAATAAAACATTGTATAGAAAAATGACTTACGTCTATGGTTAAGCTCCATCATTGCAAAGAAAAACACAGGAACAGTTATAGTAAAATGACTGGAACATCATTATTTTTTTTAAAACAGCAACCTGGCTACTTGAGTTCCATTTTTAAATATTTTTTCTTTTTTAAATATATTTTTATTTATTTATTTTATAATTTATGTACACACTGTAAAAACAATTATAAATGGCATAATACAATTGAGTACAAAGGTACTGCTTATTTCTAAAGAAATTTCTGCCAGCAGACCTGCGAAAGGAAAAGTGTAGAAGAATAATGTAGACTAATAGTGTGCGAGAGTTAAAAGAAGGTAATAAATATGATAGCGTCTTAAACTAAGAAATATAACTATATATACATACAAATATCTAAATATATACTTATATAAATACATAATGCTTATGCTTATAAATAAATACATATTAATACATAAATATTTAAAATGTACCTATTAAGAGGAAAGGTAATGCTCTTTTACACGTTTCTTAAAGAGAGAAATAGTTTTTAAGTCGCGTATGCTAGGCGGAAGTGAGTTCCACAATCTTACAGCATGAATAGAGAAGGAATAAGAATAATAGTCGGTTTTATGAGGAAGGAATTTAAGGAGAGATCTAAGATGCGACCTGCATGGTGCATCGTTAGTACGAGCGTAAGAAAACCGCTCTCGCAAGTAAGGAGGATAAGATGGGTTATGTAGGATGTTGAAAAGGAGACAGAGAATGCGAGTGTTCCTGCGAAGTCGGATTGGGAGCCACTTGAGTTCTTTGCGAAGGTGAGAGACATGATCATACTTTCGGAGACCAAAAACAAAACGAATACACAGGTTTTGCAAACGCTCAAGTTTGTTTAATAGCTCCTAATATAATTAAGATGCATTCCATTTACAAACATCTTAAAAATTTACAGGTGACCTGCATACAAGTGAAAAACTACTTGTCAAGATGAATCTCATCTGACACACTTACACAGCAGCTACATTACATGACTGTTTAGTGCTACCATTCCACCTTCCATCTATAACATTGGGCTCTAGAAATCATCTAGTTTTAGAGTACTTATCAAGATGAATCAAATAAGCCCAAGCTGAAATTAAGTTAGTTTCTGATTTTAATTTAGGAGTTCCTATGGCACCTTCAGACTCCATCATCAGATCAGGTCTATTGCATTGACATCAAAGATACACTAATCTACCAAATTTAAGCACAATCTAATGCCGGGAAGTGGTACTAATTTGACCCACACAAACTACCTAACATACACACAGGGTAAGTTAAATAATAGCTTGTAAGAAAGATTATTAATCATTGCTTATAACAAACTAGCTGTACCGCACAAACTTTGTATGCGTAATTTTTCCCCGTTTTTGCAACATTTCTCGTCTCTGCTCCTATTAGTCTATAGCCTTCCTCAATAAATGGGCTATCCAACAAAAAAATTTGTTTTCAAATCGGACCAGTAGTTCCTGAGATTAGCGCATTTAAACAAACAAACAAACTCTTCCGCTTTATAATATTAGTATTGATGTACTTTCTTACAAAATAATTTAAAAGGAAATTATAATACCACTTTTGGTCAACTGGTCACTTTTGAAAAACTCCAATAAGAATAAACTGAATTTGTAGGGTACATAAACTAACCTAAAACTACCTTAAAAAAAGTAAAAAAACACAATGCCTAGGTACTTTAGAATCTTCTACACTATTGTCATATTGTATACGAATATTGTCAATTTTTTTCAAAACTTTCTTTTTTATAAATGCCCACAAAAAATGATGATTGCTTTGTAAATAAAGTAAATTAAACCAGATTTTTAATAATGACTGTTATGGAATGAAATAGTTTACCTTTACAAATTTCAGACTGCACATTCACGAAATTATCACTACTTCCATTCTGGTTCTCACTTATACTTTTTTCTTTGGCATTATCATCACAGTTTCCCGCCTTTTCATCAGCTTTCTCCTCGGCTGCTTCTTGCGGCACCGGTACTGACACCTCCTTCAATTTGTCCAACTCTGCATCATCGATAGCCAACGGGTCTACCTCATTGTCAATTATAGTCTCCGCGCTTGGAGACGCTTCTGCTCCACCGAGGCTCTTCGGTGATTCCACTATTTTCAAGCTTATATCGTTCATGTTTATTTACATATTTCCGATTCACAAGTCACTGCATAGTGTCACCACGCCGCGCATAGGTTCAATGACTTTAAAATGACCATTAATAACCATAATAGAATAATTCGATAGACATACAACTAATTGAGGTCCACAGCCGAAGTACAAAAACCATAAAAACAAAATAAACAACACTGATAAACTAAATTGTTTGTAATATCTTTCCCATATTGGGTAATATCAAGATGTACCAGTAATAGCAGCCGTGAACTCAGGGGTCATTGTGACTAATTACGTGACAATAATATTATGTAGACTATCCTAATAAATCACTGCACATTGTAATGATTTCAAATTAGAATCATATTTAGAAAATACTTTTGTATTCCATAAAATAGTCTGCAAAATAAATGCTACAGCACTAGGACGCAAATTGCACGCGAACTACTCAGTGTTGTCATATCAATTTTAGATTACCTTTATCTATATGTAAAAAGTTAAAATTCTGATGAGTTTATCACAATATAATGAAATAAAATGTAGGATCTCCTATGTATTAGTTGTCTTAGTATATTAGCTGATAGTCATGCATTATTCGATGATCATGTATTATATTTTTAGATGATCATTTTAATTGCTAACTCATTAATTTACTATCGTGGTTGATATTTTTCTGCATTGGTAATTTACATCACCTTGGCATGTGATCAATTTCACGCAGTTAAATTTATACATTTTCATTAAATCATTTAGAATAATGGGTAAAAATATTCCTGTGAACGGTCAACTTTGAAAAAAATATTACGAAGCAACAAATTTTAGTGAAATAACATCTTTCCAATCTATAAACAGCAAGGATTTACTGAGAGCAATGGAAGGATTGACATTTCAAAGCAGATCGTGAAAGGAAAATGGTATTGTCCGGCGGAAACGTGAGCAATAAATAAGTCAATAAAACTGTTTACTTATTACTTGAATAATTATTTACTTCATTCGTTTTCTATTTATTTATTAGTAAATAAAATTATTTAATATTTACAATGGTATTTTTATATATTATTTTATCCAAAAATAGATTATTTTTGTTTGTAAAAGTATATTTGAATTTTGCGCCACAGTAAATGTGATTTCAGTGCTGTACCAGTGTTGGAAATCTATTTTAAATCGATTAGAGAGTTCTAATACCTAATTTTATTTAAAAAAAAAAAAAAAAAGTGTTCAGATAATTAAATTACACGAATTTATAAACAACGTAATTTGGGTTATTGCCATTATATCTTTACCAAAGTTTTTATAATCCGTATCATTTATCACTGGGATAATTGATACGGATTAGAAAGACTTTACAGATATTTAACAGAAAAAAACTTATTATTATTTTTTTATCCCGATATCTATAAGGAATTTAAAAACGTATTAGCTATGTAATTTTTACAAGTATCTATATATTAATTTTATATTCAATATTATATAGATTCCCTTATGTTAAAGAACGCACTAAGTTCAACTTTTGCTTGCTTAGGTTGATGTAAGTATAATAAAATTATTCTTACTATGGGTCTTTTGTGTGAATATTTAATGGTAAGTACCTTTTTATTTCGACCGTTTTGCGACGGCCGTTGTCACGGGCAGACTAAGTTGATATAAGTATTTATTTATTATCTGCAATTATTTAATATAGTTTTACTATTGTCATACTAATAAAGATTTTTTGAAATATTTTGAAGTTACAAATGTTTTCCTCAGTGATATTTGAATCGATACATACATTTTTCAACATTTTACTCGTTATGACTGCCCAATCACATTTGTGAGATGAGCGCAACACTAAACGATGATGAAAGAAAATGAATGAAAAAAAGCAAATGGCTGACTAAAATCGACGTTCTTAGTCCTAATATAAATCCGATGTAATTACATGAATTATGCGCTCTTCATGATCATGATTAGCGAAATAAGATTATAAAGAGAGTAAAGAACTAAGATTACTATATATTAACGGCAGAAAGCCTGCTGAATCTATAAAAAATCCAAGAAACTAATACCTTAGCTTACACAATTCGTATTTTATCCCAAAAATATTATTCGTGCGTGTGACGGACGCACGTCCGTTTATTGTTAAGGTAAGTCGTTTATTTTATGTTCTTATTGCATGTGCTATTGTTGTGCCATTATTTGTTTATATTACTTTGGAATTATCGAAATTGCGAATGCTTACGACTGCTTTATTTTTAGAAATTGCAACTGTAATTACTTTTCCAAGTTATAATTTGCAGTGTGTTGAATAATTGTGTGTCTAAATTGTTTTATTATAAACTTTATGTTCGTGTACCTGCACATTTTGCGTATGTCCTCAGAATTTTTTATGCGGGTACAGTCAACCAAAATAATAATTGCTTGACAACTAATGATTACATACATAAATTTACAAGAACTTTTGTGAAGTTCTGTAGGTATGTACTAACCACATTACATATTTTATTTTCTTGTATTTCAAAAATCAATTCAAGTACCTAAGAGATAAGACGAACTTTGTTCAGTCTCCTTATCAGTTCCATTTATTGTTTTTTTAAAGATATGTTTGTATTATTAGTTAAAAAAGTATAAATGAAATTACATTCCAGTTGAAGTGATGTGAAGTGCCGACACTGGGCGGGGGCTCCGCCCCAGTCGACCATGGACCGAGGCTACGACAAGAGGCATACCAAGCACCACAAGGAGAAGCACAAGAAGCACGGCCATAAGAAACACAAGTCATATTCAGGTAGTTCCCATGAACAATCTTATGCTACTGTTAATTCTGTCAAGCCACTGGTTGAGTATTCAGATGTTAGTTCAGAGGCACTGTCAGCACCGGAGGCCGGTGAGATTGACAGTGAAACTAGTTCAATCAGCAGACATATCGCTGATGACCTTGATAGAACGAGAAAGTCCCATTCCATACGTACATTTGTAGATAACAAGACAATATCAGTCACAACTACGAGTCGGCGGGCCATCGAAGAATATGCCATGAGAGACTCCTCCGTTGGTAGAAAAAGAAGGTTAGACGGGTACATTGAAGTGGACTCTGAGTTCGACGACCATGGGAGGTATAAGAAGAAGAAGGATAGACGTAAGAAGGACAAGAGGAAGAAAAAGAAGAAGTCTAAAAATAGGTCAAGGTCAGCGAGTCTGGAGAGTGTGTCTCCGGATGATAATGTTCCTGAGGAGTCGAATAGGGCTCAGAGTCCTCAGCGGTACCACCAGGTGCCTGTGAGTGAGTGGGAGAAGGCATCGTCTCCGCTGCGCAACGGATCATGTTCGCCGGTGTCGCCGAGCACGCCGCCGCTGCTGCGGCACGAGCCGTCGCTGTTGCGGCACGAGACGTCGCTGCTGCGGCACGAGCCTTCGCCGCGGCACCGCGCCGCGCTCCGCGACCCGCCAGTGCATCTCAACTCGATGCCTTACTCTCCACATCGGGATAGATCTCCACTTGTTAGGTAAGTTATCTCTTTCTTACTTTATACTTCATCAGCATATCCCCGCGGACCTGCCCAAATTTTTTTTTTATAGGTCCTATTCTGATGAGATGAGAATTCTAATATAGCTTCAAAAGTTTCATCAAAATCAGTCCAGTAGTTGTTGCATCAAAAAGCAACAAACATTCCGACATTCTCAAAAACTTTCGGTTTTATAATATTAATAAGCTAAGTATCTAACTAGCTATTGTAAACTTGGGTGCTTATTAACAAAATTAAAAGTTTGTACCCGGAAACTACATGCCAAATTTTATCCAAATCTGTTCAACATTTTGCATAAAGCTCAAACAAACAAAAAGAATCAAAAACATTGTTCTGTTTTTGTTTTATTGTTTATTTGGGTAAAATCAAAGTATTGTTTCAGATTATAAAACTTGGTAATTTAGATATCTTTGATGTACAGTTACTTGACAATTTGATATTATTAGAATACTAGCTTTCACCTGCGGCTCTGTCTTCATGGATGTCACGATAATAAATATCCTATGTCCTTCCCCGTATCTCACACTACCAAAATTCATACAAATTGGTTCAGGGGTTTGACAGACAGTTACTTTCACTTTATAATATTAGTATGGATATTAGTCAGAAGTACTCAAACAATATTTTATTTTGAGTCCCGCTCAAATTTCTGGTGTTAAATTCACATTATAAGTGTCAGTAACATCATGAGAATTCTTTGATATTTATGTGACAACTGCAACATTAGCTTATTTTAAAAAAATGTAGCCCTTAACCAGGTTGATCAAAGTCTGATACATGCAGCCAGATTAGATTCACCTGATATTCTGAACTAGCTGACCCGCGCAACTTCGTCTGCGTCAATTTTCCCCGTTTTTTACAACATTTTCATTGATGCTCCAATCCTATTGGTCATAGCGTGATGTTATATAGCCTATAGCCTTTCTCGGTAAATGGACTATACAACACTAAAAATAATTGTTCAATTCGAACCGGTATTTCCTGAGATTATCGCGGTCAAACAAACAAACAAACTAACTTCTTCAAAACTTCAGCTTTATAATGTTAGTACAGACACTGATAATCTATGAAGCATGCAATACATTTAAAACCAGCTTTCGCCCGTAGCTTCACTCACGTTAATATCGATTAACATAAGTATATATGTCACTCCCTAGGCTTCACTGGTTCATAAATGATGCCTTGCTTCGTTGCTTAGCAACAAATTTAGTACCAAGTAAGTTATTGGGCTGATTGGTAGGAATATTTTAGACTTCAAGTATTGAATATTGCAGTGTACTAGTTGACTAGATTAAGTCAAAGGTGAGAATGATTACTACGATAATTTTATATATTTATAGTAGTACTTGAAGTCTTTGAGCTAAGCTGCGGACTATAAGTACTCATATATGTTCGTAAACTTTCGCGATTTGTACAAGTATTTTATAAGCTACGGGTTGCAATACGGTCGAAACGTCGGACAATAAACGAAGGTATTTAGCCTTAAAATAAAATATTTACGGGATTAAGATCCGTAGCTTATAAAATTCTATAATTTATAAGCCCTCAATCGCACGAGCGATTTTTTTTATAAGCGTTAAAAAACCGGCGACCCGGCCTCTCGATGTGATTATAAGAAATACAAAACTGCGCGATAAAAATACGTCGCGTTGCCGTGTGAACGTGTAATTATGAATATTGTTTTTCTATTTGAGGGATTTTTTACGCGCGTTAAAAAAACGCTCGTGCTAGTGAGACAAGGTTTCTTGTTTACTATGAGACCCTAAAAATTAAAGTCCACTTATGTGGTGTATTAGGTGTTACCTAGTTCAAACCCCTGGACCTAGAGAGCTGAATTGTTGGACAATGAGAGGGTACTTGTGTCACTGAAAAGATATAATTAAGAATTTCTGGAAACTCAGGCTCGAAAGGGGTGAACAAACATAAAGCGAGTGAAACCGCGGCCAGTAGTTAGTCTGATAGATATAACTTGAAGCATTTTTGTTTGCAACAACAAACTCAGTTTTTATTAATACAATAATTGCAATTATTGTATTTGTAAAGTAATTGGCAAGAAATGCCTATAAAAATTACTTCAATATTCGGCCTGCGACATCATAATTTGTTAAAATGCTCTCTGTAACGAAGCAATAACAATAGCCGTGATAGTTCTAAACTACCGACTAGATGGCGCATGCGAGGGCCCAAACTCGCGAGCATCAAGAGATAGAAAAATTTTAGGTCTAGTAACATAGTCCAGATAGGTGGTTCGCTTCTGGCCCCGGTTTGGCTACGGAAGTCTCGGGTTCGATTCCTGGGTCTGGACTTAAAAAAAAAATTCTATCTTTCAAAAATGCAATTATTGTATTTATAAAGTATGTAATTGGCAAGAAATGCCTATAAAAATTACTTCAGTTTTTATTATTAACCCCTATCGAAAATAAGGGTTTTTTTTGTTTAAAGCCTTTATGTATGGTCTGTAATATGGTAGCTCCTTAACAGTTGAATCAAATATTATATCTACTTTTGACTACTTTTTATTATATTTGTTTTCATTAAAATAACCTTATAAATGATTTTAGATTAGAGAGTAGGAGTAGATTTTATTATACAATACAAATATCGTTTATTTTCTCCACAAACATTGATTTCTTAGCACTAAGGTTACATATAAATAAACTAGCTGTCCCGCGCAACTTCGTATGCGTAATTTTTCCCCGTTTTTTAAACATTTCTCGTCGCTTCTCCGCTCCTATTAGTCGTAGCGCAATGTTATATAGCCTATAGCCTTCCTCGATAAATGGGCTATCCAACAAAAAAAGATTTTTTCAAATCGGACCAGTAATTCCTGAGATTAGCGCGTTTAAACAAACAAACAAACAAACAAACTCTTCCGCTTTATAATATTAGTATAGATTTATATAAATGTTGTGGAGACTGGAGCCTGCACTAGAATTATCCAGTGTTACAAGTCTACACGCCTCCATTAGACAGGTATTGGTCTTGTATATTTACAACTGTAAGTAGCTTGGGCTTGCTAGATTAAAAAGAAAAATTTTGACAGTAATCAATTTGACAAAATCAATCTAAATTTGTAAAAAAAAATTGGTGTCTTATTGGAGAAATACACAAGAGGGCTTAGATGTTTTTTTTCCGAAGAGTGGAGGGTGCCCCCTTCCCCCAATCGGATCCGCTACTACGGCAGATTAAATTGCTTTATAGTTACTAGCTGTCCCGCGCAACTTCGTCTGCGTAAATTTTCCTTGTTTTTGCAACATTTCTCATTGCTGCTCCGCTGCTATTGGTCGTAGCGTGATGTTATATAGCCTATAGCCTTCATCGATAAATGAGTTATCCAACAGTAAAATATTTTTTCAATTCGGACCAGTAGTTCCTGACATTACCGCGTCCAAACAAACAGACAAACTCTTTAGCTTTATAATCTTTATATATATTTCTTGTGTGCGTGTCACTGAACTCCTAGACGGCTGGACCGATTTTGATGAAATTTGTTGTGTGAGTTCAAGGAGATTCGAGGATGGTTTAGATTCACAATTGAACCCGATTTACAAAACAAAAGAGTCGAGACGAAGTTCGCCGGGACAGCTAGTATTAGTATAGATAACTTAGTGATAATTGCAAAAGTATGTCACTAGTCGTATCTTATTTAACGTCATCGATATAGGTCGTACGATATGTCCATAAATTATGACAGCTCGATCTATAGAGATTCTTTTGTACGACTTTTAAAATGATCTTACATAACTTATGTGTATTACTTAGTTTCCAATTTTTTTTTAAATTACAAACGGCGATTTCTTGGCACATGTAGTTTAGAAATATAACTGAATGTTTATCAGTATTATATGCAGTACTAGCTTTCGCCCGCGGCTCCGCCCGCGTAGATGTCGGTTATCGCGATAAAAACAATCCTATGTCCTTCCCCGGGACTCAAACCATCTCCGTGCCAAATTTCATCTAAATCGGTTCAGTAGTTTGAGCGTGAAAGCGTAACAGACAGACAGACAGAGTTACTTTCACATTTATAATATTAGTATGGATGAATCAATTATGGATTATAGTGGTCGAATTCTCAAACGCCGCTCAGTAGGTCTACTCTGTTTCTTTAAATTTAAGGAAACGAAATTCATGAATTTTTATTTCCTTACATTTCTTAAGTTTACATGGACTTCAATAATTTTCTTAAGTTTATTCTAATTGATTTTTGGATAGGCACAAGAAGTCGAACTAATGGACGATTTTCTGGAACGAGTGGATTAAATAGATGTTCCTGATTCTGTATATTACCACCTCATTTTTGATCGAAACATCGTTTTCATTGAATTAGAGTAGGCCTTCAGTTTTCTCACTAGTCACTTTAATGTGAAAAGTAAATATTTTGTCAACTTTAGAGTGTTGTTGTTTATACATCAGCATAGCGAATAGGCTATCGGAGGGGGGGGGGGGGGGGTAAATGTACTGTGTAGAATTTTGGAGGGGGTAGGGGTAAGTGGTGCAATTTGACTGCCTCTGTGGCGCGGTGGGAGCGTGTCCGACTGCTACGCATGAGGTCGTGGGTTCGATTCCCACACGGTACACCACAAATTGTTGTTCCGAGTCTGTGTGTACTTTGTGTCCGTGACTTGTATGTTTGTAAAGTCCCCCGCGACACAGTGCTTGTACCCTACAGCGGGCATCGTTTAAATAAAAAAAATAAAAAAAAAATAAAAGAAAAAAAAAATGGGTAGTTATTGTAGGTAGTACCTAACTTTTACAATTTCGGTGGAGGGGGTTCAATCCCTAAACGGCACAAATAATTTTGATTAAGAAACACGATTCAAAAGTATTTGTACGTATATGCAGTTCATTGCCCTATAAAAAACTTCCAACTTATAAATATTGTTTATTTGTCTATTGTAAATGATAGAAAGTTCAAACTAAGTTCAGTATGAGTATTTCGCCGTTCTGAGAGTGTAAACAGTTATTATCAGCGCCTTATCTTGCATAACTCGCATGATTCACCATGATTGGTTGCACAATTACTAGAAAATTCTAATTGCAACTAAGTAACACAGTTCCCCTTTTATTCATAGCTAGTATTTAGACGCGGCCTCGCCCGTGTTATGGATTGTTTATTAGGGTTCCCAAAGACTTTGCTGTCCGTTTGTCCGCCTGTCACCAAGCTGTATCATGAACCGTGATAGTTAAGACTGATAAAATGTTCACAATGATGTATTTCTGTTGCCGCTATAACAACAAATATTTAAAAGAAAACAATAAAATAAATACACACATCAAAAGTAAGTGTCTAGGGATCAAGCATTTTTATGCGGATTTCTTGAGATTGAGATGTGGCTTTGTAATAAATTTATGATTTTATAAATTTATATGGATCCTTTTTGGTGCATTTCATAATTTGAATCAGGAACTGTGAATCAAATTCGAGTAAAAGATGAAAATCAGCTGTCAATATTTTCCCTATAAAAACATACAACGCATTGAAGACATTATTAGTGCTACTGTTTCCCTACTACTGATTAAAACCAACGTTATTATGGAGCGGCGACGTCATTTAAGCAGGGAAGAAATGCTCAGAGCCGTGGGAATGATAGAAGCTGGTTCCCGGCAACGTACTGTGGCTTTAGCTCTGAATACAAGTCAGAGTGTTATCAGTCGACTTTGGACACGTTACCGAAGCACTGGTACCGTGGCTGAGCGCCATGGAGGACGGTATCGCTGCACCACACGGAGACAAGACCGATACATTCAAATCTTAACTCGAAGAGGTCCAACAATAACCGCCATGATGTTAGCCGTGAGGCTTCATCACTCTTCAGGGAACTTAATTAGCGACCAAACAGTCAGAAACCGCTTGCATGAAGTGAACCTTCATTCCCGAAGACCGCTACGGGTACCACCTATAGCAATGCACAATCGTAGGATTCGATATCAATGGGCTCTTGAACACAGAAATTGGGCAGAAGAACAATGGCGTTTCGTGTGCTTTTCTGATGAGTCTCGTTTTGGTATGAGACCGGATACAAGACGTATACGACACTGGAGAACCCCTGGACGCCAACAGCGATTAAAATCCTGCCAGGAAGTCCATCCTTATAGTGGTGGAACCATCATGGTATGGGCGGGTATTTGGATCGGCGGAAGAACTGAGTTGATTTGGATCAGAGGCAACCTCAACGCTCAAATTTATGCTGAGACGATTGTATCAGACGTCATCGTTCCTCTACAAGTGCAAATCGGTCCCTTATTTCAGTTAATGCATGATAATGCACGACCGCACACCGCAAGAGTTGTAAGACAGACTCTCGCCGCAGCTAACATCAATGTCCTGCCCTGGCCTGCTCAGTCGCCAGACTTGAACCCGATTGAGCATGCATGGGATATGCTACAGAGAAGAGCTCTGCCGAATATGGAGGGTATCCAGTCGCAAGAAGACCTTTTTTTGTTGTTGCAACGAACATGGGCGGCCATTCCACAGCGTGATTTGGATGAACTCATTTTGAGTATGCCAAACCGATGTTCTTGTGTTGTTAGTGTTCGCGGTAGAAACACGGATTATTAATTGTTTAAGTTACCCAATAAAATTTTAAAGAAAACTGTTATTTCAGTCTTTTTTTCGAACTTTAATGTTAGTGGTTCAAATGTCAAAAATCCCTTTATTAGGAAAATGGCAAATTTCTTTATTAATGCAAAGGTGACTTGGTTTATCGTTACTGTGACAAACGAAAACACTTTATTTGATGAATCCTTAAAGAAATAAAAAAAAAAAAAACAATCAGGAGAAAAGTTATTGCAAAAATATATGTTGATCCCTAGACACTTTTGATGTGTGTATAAGGGAGGTTCCATACAAATAACGTGTTTTTTTTGCCGTTTCTTGCCCGATATTATAATATAAGCTGTACCTCATGAACCGTGATAAGGAAGTTTTCACAGATGATGTATTTCTGTTGCCGCAAAAACAACAAATACTAAAAACAGAATAAAATAAATATTAGGGGGGGCTCCCATACAGCAAACGGGATTTTTTATAGTCGGATTTGCTCGATATTGATAACGCAACTGGTATTTGCTTGAAATATTCACAGAATATTGAGTTATATTATTCACTTTAAAAATAAATAATTAAATTAAAATAAAATTCATATTTAAGGGAGCTTCCCATACAACAGACATGATTTTTTGTCGTTTTTATAGATAATGGTACTGAACCTTTCCGACTCGCATTTGGCCGGTTTTTTATAACTTACTAGCGCGGCCCGCCTCGCTTCTTTCTCCTCTATATATAAACCTTTCTGTTATACGTTGTATAAAGATCAAATATTCAGTAGGGCACGAGGCATCCCCCCTTTTGTTAATCTACCGCGCGTAAATCCATGTTAGTTACCTGGGCTCCCTATCTAATGCAGATATCTTCATATTTTAAATATAGAATAGAAGAAACAAAGTAATCGCCAATAAAATACTGTTATTAACGGAAGCTGACCTAACGGAAATTTGACGAAGATGGATGAATGTTTGTTGCTCTTTGACTCAAAAACTAGATACTGTAGCTATCAGGCCAGATCTTGAGCAGGTACCGGGTGTTCCTCAGAACTTTTACCGGACTTTTAAAATAAAACTTGTGGATTTCCCCAAAGCTAATATACGAGTAATGTTTATTATCCTACTAAAATACATAATTATCAACAATTATCACTTTATGTATATCACATTTCTTAATAACTTAGAATTACTATTTTATATAAATCAAATCACATTTATACGACCCGAATCGGTCGGCCATGAAAGTCGCAATCCTCGAATGACATCTCTTTCTTTTTATTCTGTTAAATGAGTTTCATCTATTACAATGAGGTCTATCGTGAGAGGTGGATCATCTTCAACCCACCTGCCACAATATTGAACGGATTTTGATGAAACTTACTTTACAGTAATGTAATTAATACACACATAATAGAATGTACTACTGTAAAGTACACATAATAAAATACAATTGTTCCCCACAATTGATTTTGATGCGATTGGTAAACTTTAACCCTCTTATCTATACTAATATTATAAAGCTGATAGGTTGATAGTTTTTTTGAACGCAGTAATCTCAGGAACTGCTGATCCGAATTAAAAAAATCTCTCACTCTTGGATAGCCTATTTATCGAGGAAGGCTATAGGTCCGTCTGTTTGTCCATCCGTCTGTCTGTCAACGCGTGAAGGTATCGAGTTAAAATTAAAACCATACCACTCAGGTCCCCTGTCCCTTGAAGCTGTAAAAAAATCAAACTTCTAAGTTAACGTAAAAAAAGATACGACCGTTGTTTATGCCGCAAAAAACGTACATTTCGACACTCTAGGGAATTGAAATTTATAGGGTATTTTCCGTTGACCTAGAACTATGAAATTTGGCAAGTAATACCGTCTTATACTACAAGTATAGGAATAAGTCTGAGAACTAGTATTTGTTATGAAATCATAAAAAATATAGTCTCTAAAAAACTGCGAGAATCGATTCCTGAATTATCTATACTAATATTATAAAGCGGAAGAGTTTGTTTGTTTGTTTGTTTAAACGCGCTAATCTTAGGAACTACGGGTCCGATTTGAAAAATTCTTTTGTTGGATAGTCCATTTATAGAGGAAGGCTTTAGGCTATATAACATCACGCTGCGACCAATAGGAGCGGAGCAACAATGAAAAATGTTGCAAAAACGGGGAATATTTACGCATACGAAGTTGCGCGGGACATCTAGTTTATAATATGTACCTAAAAATTTGTACGGAATCCTGGGTGGGCGAGTTCGATTCGCAACTGTAAGTCAAGATTTGTAGCCTAGTGTTATTTATTGGCCATGAAGTACACCCAGTCTTGAAACAACAATTTGTCAATCACATAAAGTCGTGTTCCGTATGGGAATCGTTTCCACGACCTCTTGTCTACATCGCTGTGCCTCCAAAGCAGTCAATTTCAAAAAGTTTATCCAATTTGCAACAAGTTTTTGCAGTAAAATCATCTGACACAGTTGCAATATAAACTTATCGTCAAATGCGCAATGTTTTCTCGCTCAGATTCATTTACATACTTATTATGTACATACAGGGTGTTTTACAATTCATGAGGCGCGTTTCTCACACACGTTGCCGTGACACGTTACTTGAATAATCTTATTCTCGGTGACATTTTGATAATGTTATAGGTTGATGAACTTATATCACGTAGGTATAATATACTATAACGTGATATTGCATAATGATTTTAGGTGGATGAATATCAGATTCATCATTAGCGGGGTTTTCTGCTGATCAGAGCAAGAATTCTCTCACCTTTTTTATAGTGGCATTCGTTGATATATTTAGGTGGGTGAATATGGATATATTGCAGTTTTTGCCGTTTTTAGCGAGAATTAGTCACCTTCTCTTAAATGGTGATATATTTTCAATTTAAATATGTTTTGTTAACGTAGGGCCAAACAACACTTATGATACACCACGATTCTATATGTAGATACATGTAATGCCAAGCTCGCAAACAATAGATAAAGCCGTAGAGAGAACAAGCCAATAAAAATTCGTCGCTACTCTTTTCAAATTGCCAATTTTTGTATGTTGGTGCAAGTAAGGTGCTGCCACTGATGTATTATATACTATACTAGCTGACCCGCGCAACTTCGTCTGCGTAAATTTTCCCTTTTTTCTATTTCTTTCTTTTTTTTTTACAACATTTTTCATTGCTGCTCCGCTCCTACTGGTCGTAGCGTGATATTATAACCTATAGCCTTCCTCGATAAATGGGCTATCCAACAATAAAATATTTTTTCAGTGCAGCCCAGTAGTTCCTGAGATTATCGCATTCAAACAAACAAACAAACTCTTAGGGGTATGAAAAATAGATGTTGGCCGATTCTCATAGATACTGGATAAGCACAAAAAATTTCATCAAAATCGGTCAAGCCGTTTCGGAGGAGTATGGCAACGAAAACTGTGACACGAGAATTTTATATATTAGATATGATTGATGGGTTTTGCCGCTCGAAGCGAGGAATGTTAAGCCCTATTTTACGAGAGATGAGATATACATACTTAAATATACGCTGATTTCACCGCCCTCTTTTACCGGCATTATTGATAATATGTTTAAGGAAGATACTTCCTCTCAATGCGAGGTTTCTGACTCTTTTTTATACAAATCTTTGTGACGTGATAAAGTAGTGCACAAGCCGCTCTATATGCCTTACTAGCTGTCCCGCGGAACTTCGTCTGCCTACATTTTCTCCGTTTTTGCAACATTTCTCATTGCTGCTCCGCTCCTATTGGCTGTAGCGTGGTATTATATAGCCTATAGTATTCCTCGATAAATGGGCTATCCAAATGTAATATATTTTTTAAAATTCTGATCAGTAGTTCCTGAGACTACCGCGTTCAAACAAACAAACACTTCAGCTTTATAATATTAGTATAGATATAGTAATAATATCTTGAGACAACTCACACAACGCTATCTGATCCCAAACTAAGCAGAGATTGTACTATGAAACTAGACAACTGATAAACATACTTAAATATTTCTAAAGACATACATATCATAATATATATTTTTTTAAAGATATGTAGCAATGTGGGATTGTGGTCCCACATTACTAGCAATCCTGTTAACCCCTCTAGGTAAGCTCAATGACTTGTGCTAGGAGTGGGTTCACGTAGGTAGTATAATGGATAATGGGTAGGATTCGAACCTGCGAACTTACGATTGCGAGATCGATACCTTAGCCATTAAGCTACTGCCGCTTAAATAAATAAACCATCGTGTTCATTACACAAAGTTTTATTCTGTGTGGGGATCGAACCCACGACCTCTGGCTTAGCAGTCAGGGTCACTAACCACTAGACCGACAGGCCAGTCAAAATGTAGTGCATATTTTAAAATACGAAATTGGACTAGATTGTTATGAATTATGGGTGATCTTTTCCTAGCATTACGACATTTTTTTTACTTTATTAATATTTTCCAATACATTTCAGACGAAGACAAAAATCAACGACACCACACACGCCAATTGCGCCTCCATACCACGACACAGTGACCATAGATTCCGACACGGAACAAGACTACGAGCGTAACAGGCGCGAAAGGGAATACTGGCTGGAACAGCAACGTGTACAGTCACCTATAATGGTACCAGGTAAATATACTTTATTCTACTTTTTTTTTGTTACCGCTGAGGAGGGAAACAAGCTTACGGTCCTCCTAAGATAAGGAGTTATCGTAGCCTATGGATGTCCAGTCATATGACCGATATCGACACTAGACTTGCAATTTATTTGATAGCTTTGTAACACAACTGACTAAAAAGGTTTTACACTGACATTTCAGGTGTAAAACCTTATTAACTGACTTTTACAATAACACCGGAAACTAGGCCGACTGGCCTACTTAGTGCAATTGACTTTTATAAAATACTAGCTGTCCCGCTCAACTTCAAATGCGTCAATTTTCCCCGTATTTGCAACATTTTTAATTGCTGCTCCGCTCCTATTGGTCGTAGCGTGGTGTTATATCACGGTAGTAGCTTAAATAGTAAAATTAAAAGGAAAACTATAAAAATTGTCATACAAATTCCCTTAAAAAATATTATTAAGCAGTATAATGTTGTAAGTATGACACAAAAACAACAGAAAACCCACTTTTTAAACCGCATTATTCGGGAGGGGGGGGGGGAATGGCGACTACGGAACTCTACATTGTGCGTAGCCCTTGCCCGGTTTTTTATTCCACGGATGTGGAAGAAAAACGGCTTGTCCAATTTTAGGGCTTTATAAAACTGTGTAAAACAATTATTTGGTCATTTCCTTGTCCGAGAAAACAAAAAAGCCGACCATTGGATTACAAATTCAGAAGCTATTTTAATATTAAGTACTAAGTCTAGTAATTCTAGTATTACAGTTAACAACATTATGATATTATTCCCAACAGCGTCATACACTATGAATGCTGCTCTATCTATCGATTATATTGACGTAGAAATGTAAGGTCAATTATCAATTGACCCTGTTAATAGTACATTATTTAGATCACTGGGCTTTTAAGAGAAAGTATTAGTAATGGAAATTTAATCTATTGTTGAAAATATGTTTAAGGGTTTGGCACGCTAGGCTTTGTAGCTTTGCGTGCCATCCACGTAGGTGGATACGCTACCAAAAGCTAATATATAGCTTTTGGTAGCATATCCACCTACGTGGATGGCGGATATCACATTAATTGACATGCCTGAGTCTTTCTGCAAGCTTGAAGCCATATTTATACTAATTTTAATTAAAATCGGTCCAATTGTTTTAGCGTGAAATAGTAACTAAACGTCTGATAAACTTTTTATACCCATAATGATGTATAGTAATAGTAGGATTTCTTATTCCAAATTACATTTAAATATATAATTTATACTTAAATATATTCAGAAGGTGATAACAAATTTAAATATTGGCGCCAAAATTACACCATAATTTTTTTAAATTTTAGAGTACGTACCCAGTGTCATTTTCACAAATAAGACGAATCTAACGACATACACCTCTCTAACCTAAATCCATCAAACCGTTTAGGCTCTAGGTCAAAGAAATATACATACATACTTACACACGATAATCATAACCCTCCTTCTTGCGCAGTCGGGTAAAAAGAGATAAAGTTTTAGATGTAAAAGGTAATCTCCGAAGGTACTGGGTCGATTTTGACGAATTTTCGTATGTGTTTATCAGTAAATGGGCCTTACCGGACCGCGGAAGTAAAAATTTAGCTAAGTGGTAAAAAAAAGGTTCGAGCTCTAAGGGCATTAACAAATTTAACGTGAGCGAAACCGCGAGTCTAAACTAGGTAAAATAATTATTATTACAACATTTGTTAAATAATACACATGTCATTTATATATATTTGAACATAACGATTCGGAATTTAAAAATGACAATAGGGTATTTGACTAAAGTCAAATCAGCCTCTTTTTAAGAAATGTCAAAAACGATTCACTCCGTACATATTTGTATGAAAGGCTAGCATATGACGTCATGTTTTTTATGGTCAAAACATTCACTTTTAGTGCTTCTTTTTATGATTAAAAATTAATAAACACGTTCAATTGTTTTTTTTTTTTTTTGAAAGACAACTCCCGCAGTAGGGTGGGTACAAGCCCTGTGTCACGGGGGACTTTACAAACATACAAGTCACGGACACAAAATTATAGATGAACATATTTAGCCTAAATTATAGATGAACATATTTAGCCTAAATTATAGATGAACATATTTTTTCAAAACACTTATTGATATATTTTTACATGGTTAGTATAAAATATTTTATTTTGATAGCAGTCAAATACCCAATTAAGTTTATGATAATTTGATGATGTGACGCCGTCTCGCATTGTTCTACAGTTTTAATATATTTTTTTAATCTGTCTTAAGTAATTATTTTTGTAGTCAGGGCCGAATCGAATGCCACAGTAAATTAATAAAACCTGTTAAAACACCTGTCTGAAAATTATAAAGGTTAGACTTTCTGTTCATATGGAATTATTATGTCTGAATCTTATTCTACACTAGCGGTCCCGCGCAACTTCGTCTGCGTAATTTTTCCCCGTTTTTGCAACAATTTTCATTGCTGCTTTTGGTCGTAGCGTGATGTTATATAGCCTATAGCCTTCCTCGATACATGTGCTATCCAAGAGTGAAAGAATTTTTCAATTCGGATCAGTAGTTCTTGAGATTACCGCGTTCAAACAAACAAACTCTTCAGCTTTATAATATTAGTACAGATTATGGGTTTAAATTTATGTTATTAATAGCTGTTTCTCGGGTTCTGCGCTCGTCTCAACTACACTACAATATTGTAAAATCAAAAAAATTGTCTGTTTAAAAGCAATTAACTGAAATTATACAGTTGACCTTGCTGATGTAAAATTTATTTTGCTTGAGCTTGTCTCTGCTGAGGGTAGGTTTTATGAAGCGAAGGGGGGGGGGGGAGAAAGAAGTCTTTTTGGAATCGAAACCCTTCCCTCAACAAAGAATTTGTCACAGGAAATAACCTCTTTAGTAATACCATCGAAAATAACATGACTTCCATTTGATTATGACATTTGGATAATAAGTAGTCGAAAAAAACAGAAACCTCCTTGCGCTGTCGAGTAAAAAGGGGTTACCCAAATGCTACTGCATCACTGACACTATAACAACGCTAACACTTTGTACACACGACTATAAAATAGCGACAAGTCTATCGGAAGACGTGTTGTCGCTTCAGACTGCCCCACTACCGGCAGTTCAAATGTAAACCCCAAAAAATAGTCACGCCATCTTGCGGCCATGTTTAAATTAGTCAATAAACTTGCTATTTAATCAAAACAGATGTTAGGTCAACGGAAATCAAATTAGCAATCTAATAATTGTCCGATATACATATTACTTATGTAACATATCTATTCCAGACTCTCCAATCCATGAGTCTCGCCTGCGCGAGTACGGCGACCGTCGTCGTCGCGCTCGCTCGCCGCACCACCGACGACGCACGCGGTCTCGGTCGCGGGCCAGGGAACGGGATCGACACAAGGACTTCAAGACTAGCCACCGGTTTGTACATCACACATTATCAAGTATGATTATTGTATTTTGCATCAATTTCTGTGCCTGGAGCCAATCTCATTAGATATTTGGGTTTTCAAGATACAGGCTTGTCTAGTGTGAAGACCACAAAATTATGTACTCAATTATTTTGTTAAATTTTCAAACGTTTGGTAAATATTTTTTGTTTAATTTGTGTTGACACAATTGCACTTTTTATACCCAATCTTATAGTTCAATTGCCGCGGTGTGAGTGTCTCTGACTGCTAAGCAAGAGGTCGAGGGTTCGATTCCTACCCGGGACAGGTCATCTATTTTTTGACTGACAGTTGTAACATTGCTTTAATTTCACTGATTGATCAAGTCTAGCCTTTGGGTCACGGGTTCTTCCACTCCACCCTAGGTGTAAAGAAAAGTAGTTTAATAGGGACGTGTGAGGTGGGATTTGAGGTCCCATACCTCCCGCCAAGTATGCCTATGGTATGGTACATAATACGTGAATTGTATATCAGGTCGCACAGCCGCGGGTCTCTGAAGCGCAGGCGCAGCGTGGATCGTGCGCGACGCCGCGGGTCTACGGCGTCCCCGCCGCGGCACCGCGCTAAGCACCAGGACCCGCCCCGGGAGAGGCACAGGTAACATGTATAATGTATTGTACATCAGGTCGCACAGCCGCGGCACCGCGCTAAGCACCAGGACCCGCCCCGGGAGAGGCACAGGTAACATGTATAATGTATTGTACATCAGGTCGCACAGCCGCGGCACCGCGCTAAGCACCAGGACCCGCCCCGGGAGAGGCACAGGTAACATGTATAATGTATTGTACATCAGGTCGCACAGCCGCGGCACCGCGCTAAGCACCAGGACCCGCCCCGGGAGAGGCACAGGTAACATGTATAATGTATTGTACATCAGGTCGCACAGCCGCGGCACCGCGCTAAGCACCAGGACCCGCCCCGGGAGAGGCACAGGTAACATGTATAATGTATTGTACATCAGGTCGCACAGCCGCGGCACCGCGCTAAGCACCAGGACCCGCCCCGGGAGAGGCACAGGTAACATGTATAATGTATTGTACATCAGGTCGCACAGCCGCGGCACCGCGCTAAGCACCAGGACCCGCCCCGGGAGAGGCACAGGTAACATGTATAATGTATTGAACATCAGGTCGCACAGCCGCGGCACCGCGCTAAGCACCAGGACCCGCCCCGGGAGAGGCACAGGTAACATGTATAATGTATTGTACATCAGGTCGCACAGCCGCGGCACCGCGCTAAGCACCAGGACCCGCCCCGGGAGAGGCACAGGTAACATGTATAATGTATTGTACATCAGGTCGCACAGCCGCGGCACCGCGCTAAGCACCAGGACCCGCCCCGGGAGAGGCACAGGTAACATGTATAATGTATTGTACATCAGGTCGCACAGCCGCGGCACCGCGCTAAGCACCAGGACCCGCCCCGGGAGAGGCACAGGTAACATGTATAATGTATTGTACATCAGGTCGCACAGTCGCGGCACCGCGCTAAGCACCAGGACCCGCCCCGGGAGAGGCACAGGTAACATGTATAATGTATTGTACATCAGGTCGCACAGCCGCGGCACCGCGCTAAGCACCAGGACCCGCCCCGGGAGAGGCACAGGTAACATGTATAATGTATTGTACATCAGGTCGCACAGCCGCGGCACCGCGCTAAGCACCAGGACCCGCCCCGGGAGAGGCACAGGTAACATGTATAATGTATTGTACATCAGGTCGCACAGCCGCGGCACCGCGCTAAGCACCAGGACCCGCCCCGGGAGAGGCACAGGTAACATGTATAATGTATTGTACATCAGGTCGCACAGCCGCGGCACCGCGCTAAGCACCAGGACCCGCCCCGGGAGAGGCACAGGTAACATGTATAATGTATTGTACATCAGGTCGCACAGCCGCGGCACCGCGCTAAGCACCAGGACCCGCCCCGGGAGAGGCACAGGTAACATGTATAATGTATTGTACATCAGGTCGCACAGCCGCGGCACCGCGCTAAGCACCAGGACCCGCCCCGGGAGAGGCACAGGTAACATGTATAATGTATTGTACATCAGGTCGCACAGCCGCGGCACCGCGCTAAGCACCAGGACCCGCCCCGGGAGAGGCACAGGTAACATGTATAATGTATTGTACATCAGGTCGCACAGCCGCGGCACCGCGCTAAGCACCAGGACCCGCCCCGGGAGAGTCACAGGTAACATGTATAATGTATTGTACATCAGGTCGCACAGCCGCGGCACCGCGCTAAGCACCAGGACCCGCCCCGGGAGAGGCACAGGTAACATGTATAATGTATTGTACATCAGGTCGCACAGCCGCGGCACCGCGCTAAGCACCAGGACCCGCCCCGGGAGAGGCACAGGTAACATGTATAATGTATTGTACATCAGGTCGCACAGCCGCGGCACCGCGCTAAGCACCAGGACCCGCCCCGGGAGAGGCACAGGTAACATGTATAATGTATTGTACATCAGGTCGCACAGCCGCGGCACCGCGCTAAGCACCAGGACCCGCCCCGGGAGAGGCACAGGTAACATGTATAATGTATTGTACATCAGGTCGCACAGCCGCGGCACCGCGCTAAGCACCAGGACCCGCCCCGGGAGAGGCACAGGTAACATGTATAATGTATTGTACATCAGGTCGCACAGCCGCGGCACCGCGCTAAGCACCAGGACCCGCCCCGGGAGAGGCACAGGTAACATGTATAATGTATTGTACATCAGGTCGCACAGCCGCGGCACCGCGCTAAGCACCAGGACCCGCCCCGGGAGAGGCACAGGTAAAATGTATAATGTATTGTACATCAGGTCGCACAGCCGCAGGTCTTGACGACCCGCCCCGGGATAGGCACAGGTATGTATCGGGGGTGTTCCGGGATAACTGCATCGCTGAGACTCCCAAGAGCCAGGCAGATAAGCTGACATGCGACATAATGACTGACCTGTTAGTCTAGTGGTTAATTACCCTGACTGCTAAGGTCGTGAGTTCGAGTCCCACACCAAGGATAAAACATTGTATGATAAGCACGATGGTCCATTGTGTCGGGGTATTATTTATCTATAATATGTATGTATTTAGAAATATTTAGTTGCTTGGTTGCCATAGTACAAGTTCTGTTTAGTATGGGACCTGATAGCGTTTTGTGAGTTGTCCAAAAATACCGATGTCGGTTACGGCGGTCAATGTCATTAGAAACTAGCCAACCACGCAGGAGATAATATAGTGCACAAGTGTATGCGCAGACACAAGTGCACTCTCTATTCCCTTCCCCACTTTCATAGTCCGATGGGACGGAAATCCGACACGATTCAACGTGACAATGTTCTGAAATGGACATTCATCTATGGACCGATAGTGATAGTGTTGCCATGGACCCATTATTGATCCATTTGAATTTAAAGGTATGATCCCTTACAATAGGTAGTCAATCGTCCATGCCAACTAACATGTGATTTGACTACTATAAATTGTATGATTAGTGATGCAACAATCGGACCAAGCTCCAAGACTTAAACATATTTATGTCATGTGATACATAAATAAAGACGTTGTCCTTAAAAATCTTTATCATTTCTAGAGTCAAGCACGAATCACCTAGTCCACCAACAATGCTGCAGCGGAAAATCGACTTTAAGGAGAAGATCAGTGATACCAGCCTCTTTGCTGAACTAGTCAAGGACAAACACAAAAGAGCCAAGGTATAACTTCCTTCCATAGTATAAAATAAAGCCCACTTCTTTCCGGCAACGGATTTTGATGCCATATCTGTACTAATATTATAAAGCTGAAGAGTTTCTTTGTTTGAACGCGGTAATATCAGGAACTACCCGAATAGAAAAAATCTTTCACTGTTGTATAGCCCATTTATCGAGGAAGGCTATAAAACATCATGCTACGACCAACAGAAGCGGAGCAGCAATGAAAAATGTTGCAAAAACGGAGAAAATTAACGCATACGAAGTTGCGCGGATCAGCTAGTATTATTTACATAATACCCACGTGAACCCACTCCTAACGCTTTGAGCTTAGCTGGAGGGGTTAAAAATATTGCTAGTATTGTGGAGCCCAATGCCGCATTGCTGTTGCATATTATAAAAAAAAAATAGGATTGATCCTAATTTTTTTTTGCGTATGTATTATGTTACAATCTAATAATTATGTTTTTTATTACGTTACAGAAGCTACAAGAGATCTTGAACCAAAAGGAGGAAGAATCGCAAGGCACAATATCAAATTCAACGTCGATCAATAATCCCGAGATACTCACTATAGATGAACTGTCCAATGCTACTGCAGATAGTTCTACACAGGTATACCATATTAACTTTATTTTTTATTTTTTTTCTTTCTCTATCACATACACCCGCGTTGTGTACGGATCGTGCTCAAAGAAATATCAAAGCTGGGTGCAAAGCGTGACAGATTAAACAATCTTGCGGCCAGTAGTTGTTTCTTATTAGAAACTAGCTGTCCCGCGCAAATTCGTCAGCGTAAATTTTCCCCGTTTTTGTAACATTTTTCATTGCTGCTCGGCTCCTATTGGTCGTAGCGGGATGTTATATAGCCTATAGCCTTCCTCGATAAATAGGCTATCCAATAGTGAAAGAATTTTTCAATTCGGATCAGTAGTTCCTGAGATTACCGCGTTCAAACAAATAAACAAACTCTTCAGCTTTATAATATTACTAGCTGTCCCGCGCAACTTCGTATGCGTAATTTTTCCCCGTTTTTAAAACATTTCTCGTCGCTTCTCCGCTCCTATTAGTCGTAGCGCAATGTTATATAGCCTATAGCCTTCCTCGATAAATGGGCTATCCAACAAAAAAAGATATTTTCAAATCGGACCAGTAGATCCTGAGATTAGCGCGTTTAAACAAACAAACAAACAAACAAACAAACTCTTTCGCTTTATAATATTAGTATAGATATTAGAAATGTGATTCCCTTACGTCATGGTTATGCTTATGATGCCGGCTCTACACATTGGTCCCATGCCATTCGTCCAAAGTGTGGATCTAGAAATAGCATTGGTGCCAACGTTGGGACCAGCGAGTGGCGTTGGGGCCAAAGTGTGGAGTGAAATTATAAGCGCATACAGCTCTACAGAAAAGAGATATGTATTAATAATGTTTAATAATAATGTTTATTAAGAAAAACTTTAACACACAAAAAGCATACAATGGCAGTAAATATATAATAACATCTAACTAATAACATCTTACGACAACCCACACTCGGTCATCTGATCCCAAACTAGGCAGAGCCTGTACTATGGCAACCAGACAACTGATAAACATACTTAATATGTATATTATATATTTATAAATATATATTTATTATGAATAAATTACACCCAGACACAGAATAAACTATTGTGTTGCTCACACAAAGGTTTGTCCTGAGTGGGAATCGAACCCACAACCTAATGATATAATAAAAGTATTAAGCCAAGAAAATTAGAAAATATATTGAGCTATATTTTAAGTTACAAATAGTAAGTGAGCCTAATCAATTACAAGATAGCCATATCTCGAGTAGATTAAATATAAACCTGTGTTTCTATTATAACACTTAATACAAATATCTATCTATTTTCACAAACAGAAAAGAAAATGAACAAAATAAAATGTATGTATACGTACTATACTATACCTGATCTAAATTACAAAAAAGTACAATATAATTTTAAAATTAGCAGTTTATTGTCTGTGTATGCTCACTATAGTTGCTCTTGATATGTGATTATAATATTATGTACAGTACTCCAAAAGTAATAATGCGCATAGAAATCTTCGGAAATCTTCGTCATTGTTCGGCAACGGTCGTATTACCCGAGCGTCGAAAGACGATATTTATATAGAGTGGTTAAGAGCAATTTCTCTATGCCTAATTTTATATATTATGTGTTTTGTGCTAAAACAGATTTGATTTACCTGTAACGAAATTTGATTCGATAATTCCATGTAAGTAAATAGCGAAAACGCTACAATCATTGTTGGAGTGATTAGTTTTCAAGTGTCTTACCGAAGTTGGTGTAATTATGGAGGAAAAGGTTTAAATAACATAAGGTTTTATTAGAAGGAGAAAAAAACGTTTTCAAATAGAGGTTTACATAAAATATAATCAAAATCTCAGTTCAAATTTGTTTACAGCACTAATCATTCCAGAAAAATAATACAATTATAAAAAAATTAATCAGAATCGAGGAAGACCTCTATTCCCGACATCGCAGATTCATCAGAAGTTTCATTATGCTCTTGTTCATTTACACTTTCCTCACTGCTATCACCTGTGTAAATAATCAGTTTATCGGAATAACTATCGATTCTTGGCTCAAATTTTCTATATTCATCTTCGCATTGAACCGCATGATCAGAAACTTTTTTCCATTCTTCTGGTCCTATTTTATTGATTTTTTCTAATATAGCATCTTTAACTGACGTCACAGTCATTGCAATATTTCTCTTGGCCACGTGTTGCTTTATTTGGGACCAAATATTTTCAATAGGGTTAAAATCGGGATGATATGGTGGCAATCGTATAATTTTATGCCCATGTTCCTCCATTATACGGTCAATGGCAAATTCTGTGTAATTTTCTTTGTATCTTTGTATAATTTTATACAAATCGGGTTTCAGTTTCTTTGGGTCATGCGGAATGTTGTGTTGTTGTAACCAAGCTGTCATTTGTGGTTTAGATGTGTTTGAGTTTGGTGGTTTCACAGACAGCTTATTATGATATGGGGCGTTGTCTATTACCAACACACTATTAGGAGGCAAGTTGGGAATCAATTGATTGCGTAGCCAAGTTTGATAACGTTCCGCGTTTATTTCTTTATGATAGTCACCTTCTGAGTCGACACATTTATGTAACATTAGAGCCCCTGGGACGAAGCCTTTTTCATTGCCTGCGTGTACAATAATTATTCGCTCTCCTTTGGAAATGGGTTGTTTGATACCTTTTTTGTTGCTATCTTGCCAAGTTTTACCCTTAGTATGTGATGTGTGCACATACGACTCGTCCATAAATACTATGTTTCTACCAGAACTCCTCAGCTGTTGTATTTCTCTGAGATATTTGATCCTTTTTAGGCGTATATCATGTTTTTCCATAAGTAATTGTCTGTTATTATCAGTTTTCAGAAACCTAAACCCCATGTCTTTCAAGATCAACCTTAAAGTCTCGGCACAGCCTTTGAAATTAATAGCTTCGATCAACTTTATTCTTAAATTATTTACAGTTGGGAGTTCTTTCAGCGTCAATTGAAAATTGTATATCATATTACGAATAACACAGTAGTCGAAATCATCAAGTACCAGCCGAAATCTACTTTTAGGTCTTCCTTTTTTCGGTGTAGAAAATTTCTTTGATTGATTATGTTTTTTTTCGTTTAAGATATTACTCAAAGTTCGTCGCGAAATTCCTGTAGCTTTTGTAACACGGTCTTGAATTTTTTTAAAATAACCATCATGGTCTCTGTTGAAAACATTGGCTTCATTTAAGAAATAAAGGTACACATTAAATACCATTTGCCGTGCTTGTGAATTAAGCGGTTTTCCACGTTTAAATTTATCCATTTTGGAAGAATTCGTCTGAAAGAAAATGGCATGGGCAGAGTTAGGTATATATTTTTTATGCATGTTTATCTATTTATTTAATTTAAATAAATCTCATTTTTTAAATGTTTTTCTAGTACTTAATATGTATTTAATGTAGGTATTTTATTTTTTTAATATTAAAAAAACGTGAAATATGTTATTTATTTTCCTTTTTTCAAAATATACTATTTAAATCTGAATAAGCTAATTAATGTTGAAATTATATTTACCAAGAAGGGTGTGTAATAGCAGCTCTATATATTTCCACAAATAGAGAACACGTGCAGTCACTACCAATATATAAAGACGACTGACAGACATTTCGCTGACCGGCGACAGCTGCCGAACGCCCGATTTGTTTTCGATTGTGCACACATGATATTGACTCCTATCTCTTTTAAACAAGGTGCAAAATGCAAATGCCTTGTTTAGGGCTCTTACGATTCCATGATTCGAGTGTTTCCGGGAATACGACAATTAGCGAAGATCTGCATGTGCATTATTAATTTGGGAGTACTGTACAATTTATTGCTTAATGTAGCGTTTAAAAAATAACATAAGAAATATTTCACATCGTTTGAATAGGCAAAAATTTACGTTACGAATAAGTATGTCACTTACAAGGTTAGTCATATTTATTTTGATATTGCTGCGCTTACAAAATTTATGTCAGAAATAAATAATTTATGTCAGAAATGAATATAATATAGACTAGTGAATACTAACTACAATAATTTACAAACTAGCAAAACATAAAGATATTTAAAACAAATGTTAATGAAGCGTTATGCAGTTTCATAGTTAATTGAGTTAATATATCTATCCTCTGCGTGTTTACGTGCTGGACAGTTTGCATCCCCAGTTTGATGGTCACATTTTCGTTTGAAACGTTTGCACGTCGCACAATTCGGAGGAGAGTCTCTATTACTACATTCCTTAGAGGAATGACCCAGATTTCCGCAGTGGTTACAAGTCGGGCTGGATTCTCGGCAGAACTTGGCTGCGTGTCCAAACTGCTGGCAATTAAAACACCTGGTGACTAATGTGAAGTCTCTAACAGGGCATGACGTCCAATTTATAAAAATACGTCCTTGATTGATGAGCGCTTTTCGAATATTGGCAGGAACTTCTAATATATAGTTACAGGTCAAGAAGTTTTTCTTGCCAGATTTGTGACTCAATCTGATAGTCTTCAAAAAGGACTCGCGTGTTTCAGTTGGAAACTTCTCAGCAATGTTTTGGTCGTATAAACAATCATAAACATCTTTTTCACTGAGCGCTACAGGGACACCTATGATAGCGATCCTAGGGCGGCGTTTCGTTGGTTCTTCTATAGTCAGGCCGGAACAAGCTAATTTCTCTGACTTCTTTAACTTTTCAATATCTCCTTTACACTCGGTACTAATAAGAACGCCTCCATTCCTTACTTTCTTCAGGCCACGAATGCGTAGTTTTAGTTCCTCGGGTGAAATAATTTTTTGCACGAGAGATTTAGTGTCATCACTCGTTTTCGTCTTATCGTTGGGATATATGGCCACAGAGCTCCAGTTATTAGGACGAATAAAGCTATCGGCACCTTTTTTTACCATGTCAGCAAAAGAATTGTTTTGTACTAGATTTATCTTATTTTCAAGGACTTCTTTAAACTGCCGAAGAGAATTTTCTACTTCGAGCTGTTCCTCTAGGTGCTGAATGGTCGCATGCGCTTGCATAGTCTTTTGTTTTAGCGCTTGATATAGAACAGCCATCTGGGATGTCCCACTCGTGACTTTGCGACAAAGATTAGTGACTCGGAGCTTCTGGTCCGAGTTCATTTTTCCCTCGGAGACTATAGAACACACTTCATTCAAAAGGGTGTCAATAGACCCCATCCATCTCTGGATCTCCGAAGTAGGTACTACTTCCGTGGGCAGAGTTTGCTTTTCGTCTCGAGAGTGACCTTGCCGAGTTGGCGTCGGCGGGTGGCTGCTCATTGCTGTTTGATTACGTCCAAACGGGCTAAATTCCTGGTTAGACATCACTAACACAAAAACACAATTTTAGCTATAATGGTTACGATGTTTCATAATTGCTGTCTATGTAAATAGTAGATTATAATCATTGGCGACACACTTAATTTCACTGACGCCGCGGTATAGTTTCAATTTAACACGTAAACTTAATTAATTAAAAATATTGCATTGCTAACAAAGACAAGTCTGTCGCGAATGAAGTCCAATTTAGTATATCGATATTGACCGCATAGTCGCATTATCTCATTCTAAAGAGTGGTGAATTTTGTGATGCTATTGCTCAGTTAATTCCGCATGTCTATGGTGTAGATAGACCTTTAAAGGCTGCGTTCTAATCTGATAGATACATGAAATGTTTATTATTGCAGATGTCAAAAGAGAACGGCGACAGCAGAGCGGAGGTAGCGGAGCTGTCCAGCGAGTGCATGGACATCCCGATGCCGCGAGGTTCCGCGTCCCCGCCGCCGCTGCAGCCGCCGCCGGACTTCGCGTCCTTCGTGCACAACGGCGCTGAGCTGGCGCAGCCGCCGCTGCCTCCCGACGATGCCGAGCCTGAGGTATGTGCGAGTACTAGACGTTGGGAGAGAGTGAAAATAACGACCAACCGCGCCACTTTGGACTTTTCGATCCCTGTATAGCTAAATAAAATATCTTGAAATCAAAATATTTCATTACTATGACGCTCTATCTCTTTCTGACTGAATAGAATAGAATATGTGAATGCTACAAAATTTTGAATTTTCAACAGTTTCTTTCTGTACACCTTCTTCACAATCTAACGTAAATTTATAACTTTCTAAAACTCTGGAAGGAATCTTTGTTACCCATACCATTTTTGATCTGATGACATTCAGTCAGTGTCTGCCAGTTCTGTCACACACTAAATGCGGAGTTGTGAGAATGATGACAGTTCAGTTTGCTGCCATTTCTTCAACTCATTTCCATCAAGATACCTTCAGACTTTGCCGTCTTCCTAATTGGCAAGGATCGTGCAATGATACGATGCATTCTCGTCCGTACGATTAAAATGGTCGTACGATATTTTAACAAGGGGTTCAACAGATTTCGCGATGCTCATTTTGCGATCTGCTCGCGCGATGACATGTGACCAATTAGGACACCAAAATAGATCGGTATATTTGATTACTACGATTATTTAATCAGACGATCAAACGATCGTACGTTCGTTAAAACTTTGCTTGTGCTCGCTAATCTGTATGTTTGAACTCATCGTGCGACTAGAACGCATCGTGTCATACAATCCTTACCAATTAAGACGACGCCTCATACAGCCTAACAATTTTCCCATTATCGAACAGAAGCCACCATCAACGACCCCCCCACCAGTGCCAGGGGACGCCGCCGTGCCCACGAACCCCCCTCTCCCGAAGCCGTCAGTAGTAGACAGCGTGTACCTACAGAACAGTCAGTCAACACCTGCCGTGCCCAAGCACAAGAGCCTCACCAAATTGCCGATGCCGCCTAATATACAGGTATGTTTAATGTTGTAACTATTATAATAAATAAATAAACTAGCACAAAAGAGAGCTAAAAACAAGCTAGGTATGTATGAACCCGTCATACATCCGTCACGTTCCGCCTGCTGATAGGCTAAGTGTCACTGTCCGCCATGTTCTGCCTGTCGATAGGCTAAGTGTCATGGTCTATCACTTTCCGCCTACTGATAGGCTAAGTGTCTCGGTCCGTCACGATCCGGCTGCTTATAGGCTGTGTCACGGTCCGTCACGTTCCGGATGCTTATAGCCTGTGTCACGGTCCGTCACGTTCCGCCTGCTAATAGGCTAAGTGTCACGGTCCGTCACGATCCGGCTGCTTATAGGCTGTGTCACGGTCCGTCACGTTCCGGCTGCTTATAGCCTGTGTCACGGTCCGTCACGTTCCGCCTGCTAATAGGCTAAGTGTCACGGTCCGTCACGATCCGCCTGTTGATAGGCTGTGTCACGGTCCGTCACGTTCCGGCTGCTTATAGCCTGTGTCACGGTCCGTCACGTTCCGCCTGCTAATAGGCTAAGTGTCACGGTCCGTCACGTTCCGCCTGCTGATGTTGTTGCCATCGGGCCGGTCCATTAAAGCTGTCACAAGCATGGTTGTTTATTACAATGTCATCAATGTTTTCTTATAACGTTGTCACGTAAAATTATCGTCCGTAAACCGACTTTACAGACAACCATTTTTTATATAGTATTAATTCCCAACTATTACCGTTTTAATATTCATAGATGGAAGATTTGAAGACGTTAGCCAATGATAGTCCACTGACGACACCTCCCACGAGTCCAGTCAAGAAGCCAGACAAACCCAAGCGGACTGGCATTATGAACCTACCTATGCCACCTGGTAAGTTGTAATTGTAGTATAATATTAAATACGTTTAAGTTATTTTTTGTGGCTATTAAATACAGTTTTTAACTACGCTATGTGGTTTTAAAGGTGCTGATTTATTTAAAGCTTTTATTTTATGTTATTACTAGATTCCGCCTGTGACTTCGCGCGCGTTATATTTGAACTGCCATTCCACCCCTTTAAAGGTTTGCTTTAGGCTTTGTAGTGGATGCCTACATCATAACAACTATCTGTGTACCAAATTTCAACCCAACCCATTCAGAAATGTGAGCTGTGTGTTGATATATCTGTCAATCACAGCTTCCATCATGCCTCTTAAATACACTGATAGCTGATTCTCGCAACTTCGTCCGCGTCACATGAGAGGGCTAGAGAAAGTGGGCAACAACTTATTAATTTAAAATTGTATATCGTAAATTTTATATTTACTATATCGAAAAAAACAGTTAACAATCGTTCCATAGGTAGCATGCCGGGCGGCTTGCCTCTCAGTGCTACCATACTTGGTACCGTACCCACATAAACGCCCAGCTTGCACATCATTCCGTAAAGGCCTATTCAAACCTAAGCGATATTCACTACCGTCTGCAGTAGAGAAAACCGAGTGGGTAGGTACGCGGTTATACTTCTAACCTACTATTCCGCTCTAGCCGCGGATTATCATACTAAATACCTGAGCGAAACCTGCAGTATTACCTCTACCCACAGCGGCAGCAAATACCGCTCAGGTTTGAATATGCCTTTAAATACGCGCGCGGTACTTGCCTCCCAGCAGATTCGATTGATGAAAATTTTGACACTGGTATGATATGTTTTGACAGGCATAATTCCCCCCTCCCCCTCTCCCCTTGGCGGTGGGGTTTGATGTTCCAGTCCCTGCCAGTGAACAACTCACACTTGGCCAGTTGAGCCAATAAGTAGTAAGAGTAGTTTCGTTCAACATTAAATATTTGTTATGAAAAACGTATTTATTAAAACACTTTCGCAAATAATCCATTATTTTAGAACAAACTGGATTGTCATAAAAAAAGGTATCTAATAGTAGCTCAACTTAAAATATAGGCATTTGTGCGCTTAGATCTTTTGAACTACACAACGAATTTTAATGCAGTTTTCAGCAATATATAGAGTGATTCAAGAGGAAGGTTTACAACATATATTATACATACATAACATATGTATGTATCCCGCGGGAACGGGATCCACATGTACGGAGTCACGGGTGTCCACTAGTTATAGATAAATTCCAGCCAGATACAGGATAAACCTTCCTGTTCATCACACCAAGTTTTATCCTGGGTAAGGATCGAACCCACGATCTATGGCTTAGCAGTGAGGGTCACTTACCACAAACAGGCCAGTCGAAGTGGTCTCTAGCAAAGTATATTGTTGTTCCAGTGATTCCTGGTTCAGAAGAGCTGTCAGGCGACGAGCTCGACGGCTCTACGCCTCCTCCCGCGTCCCGCCGCGACCAGTACTCGCACGTGTTCGCTACTAGAACTGCTAACAGGGAAAACGTATGTATCATCATTTTGTCTATCTATAATACTAGAAAACTAGCTAAATATTTCCTAAATTTTAAGTTATAACTACTTATAACATCAGTTATCTGCCAGTAAAAGTCTCGTCAAAATTGGTACACCCATTTTTGGATTTGCCTTAAACTTGACGCAGAAGAGGAGAATAATTTATATCTTTGTCTTGGCATAATAGCTTTTAAACCGATTTGAATGCATTTATAAGAATTTAAAGCTGATTTCCTTGCGATTGTTGTTATAGTAGGAGAGACACTGAACATTGATCTTCACCCTTCTGATAACCAGATATTAATATAGAACTAAACATATTTTTATAAAAAAAAAAATAAGGTCACGCCTATAACTTGCCAACCAAAAAGGGTTCATGGCTATTTTTTTATGCGATTTTAATTTTCAAAGCATGCAATAATATTCTATGAAGGGTTTTTATGCTGGCAAGCTATATGATTATATTCTTCTTTCTTTCGATACCAATTTTAATTGGGTAACAGACCAGTTTAGTTACCCTTATTGACTTACCAGTTCATACCTTGCCAGGTAGCCATGAACATAAGTAAATAGGCAAGCCTACCAAAACATATTCTCTATGTTAAAAACTATCAGTTGAAACTAAATTTGTTCGGTTATGAAAAGTAAAAAGTAGGTTTAAAAAAAAATAGCCATGAACACTTTTCGATTAGCAAGATATCATAGGCGGGTTAATAAATCAATAAAATTTGATAAAAAAATTGTTGTATGTAAAGTCGGTTTACGGGCGATAATTGTATTGCATGTCGCTGCAATCGCCATTCGCTGATGGGCTGATAGCTTAAGTTCAAATTGTGTCGCACGTTGCTGCAATCGCCATTCGCTGATAGGCTGGCACTTCAGCCTATCGGCAGGCGGAACGTAACTGTGACATTTTTTGGTGCGTTCACCCGGTCATCGATTTATAACACTTTATCACGTCAAAAAATATGTCTCATCTGGTTATCTAATGGCTGAAGGTCGATGTTCAGCGTCTCTTAGACCATTAGGTATGTTTCATAAAAATGAGTTCAGACATTTGGAAGATAATTGTCTGAAAAAAAAAAAACTATCTATCATTTAACCGGGTGGTTCTGTATTTACAAATTGTCTTTGTATATTACAGTCAGGGTCGAAGTTGAAGAGACCGCGTATCCTAAAGAGACGAGGCTCAAAAGTAGTTCCTGTGGCAACTCCTACATATCACGCCAAGGATTGGGGCGAGAAGTGTGTTGACGGCTTCCAGGTATTACCTCTTTTCATATTTCAATTTATAGCATTGTTAAACATACCAAAGTTGTGTAGTTTACCTGTGCAGAATACAGTAAAAGAATAAGCTCACCAATCGTACATAATGTAGTAGTAGACAAACGCAAGATCCAGGGCAGGGTGGATTAGCAGCCCAGCCACTCCCGACTCCAAAAGTCTCTAAGACCATTTAAAAAAAAAAAAAGATAACTATCAATGTGGGATTTACGTCCCACATTACAAGCAATCCTGTTAACCCCTCCAGCTAAGCTCAATGGCTTGTGTTAGGAGTGGGTTCACGTCGGTAGTATAATGGGTAGGATTCGAACCTGCGACCTCACGATTGCGAGACCGATGCCTTAGCCCCTGTATGTCCGGTTTTTAGTGTTTTCTTTGATAAAAACTACCCTAGGCGGTCAAGATGCTATTGGCGGGAAAGCAGGGCTAGCAAACAGTGATAGCAATTGGTTCATTTGCACCACGAGGTGGTAGTAGATTTAGCCCCACCCCGCAAAACTTACCCCCGTATTTATAAACGAGTAATAGCAGTTACTTAAGTAAAAGTAATTACTTAAGTAACAGTTTCTATTTTATAGTTAAGAAAATGAGTGAAGTAAGTAACGTCAAACGTTAGAATACTTAGCCAAGCAATAGTCACCGATATCGTTACTTGAGTAATAGCTTTAATTAAGAATTTTATGTAGAGGTTATTTTTCTTAACAGATATTTTAAAAGTATGGAAGGTTTGGAAAATAAAAACAATTTATTTGGCGCTATGCCAGCCAGTCGGTAAATAATACAATAATAATAATAATATACCATTTATTTTAGGCATCAATAGCCCACAGAAATCTATACCTTACCGTCTAACATATTTACAATAATACATTATGTAAAGTGCTAGTAAAAGTAAATACAACTTAAAACCTTTATATATTATAACTATATCAGTAGGTACGCTTCACTCCCTATTAAGTACCATGCGTCGCGACCCAGAATCTGCAGCCCCGTCTTGTAGCGGAACTTCTGGCGCACGTACGCGCGCGCATATTCCTCTTAACTTAGCTTTGCCGCAGCGGTTCTTGACGGTTGGCTGTTGGCGCTTCTTTCTTTGCACCGTCACAAAACCATCTTCTGTATCTTCTTTATTTCTGTTCGTTGTCCTATCCGGGTAATGCTTGACAGGGGCTTGTGGCTAACTTCTTACTCCGACAAAATCTATTGATTGTGGTACTTGAGATTTCACCGGGACAAGCAATGCAGTCGACACAACGGGGAGGCTGACCGCGGTCGCAGGCTTGCGGGCTTACAACCATTAAAAATTATACCGTTGCTACATAAATATAGTAACTTTTGCCCGTATTTAACCAGCAAAACTTCCTTTAAATAAAACAACACAGGTGATATCTTCATTGACATTTCTTTGGTGACATCAAGCGAGTTTTATGATGCTAAATTAAAAATAAGTTCTTCAAAAATACTTTAAAATACGTGTGACGGGCTATTTCATTTGGTAGCATTACTATTCAATTATGTTGCATTTCGTTACATTCAGAAAACTAAAATTGAAGAATATCGATAAAATCAAAATTTGGTCTGATTAATTTCTGTATTATTATTTTTTAAAGTTTTAAAATTTGTAGCTATTTTAGTTAGTCGTAATATATTTTTGGTTCTTTATTTTGCAAATTTAATAAAATCTTGTTTATGAAATGGAACGTTTTTTGCGGCTCACCGGTTGCTAAGTAATAAGTAATACTTGGTTAGTTTGCTCAAGGAAGTAAAGAATATTTCTTGTCTATAAAATAGATTTTTCTAAGTAATTACTTTAAGAACTAGCCATGTCTCAATTAAGTAATTGCTAAGTAATAAGTAATGACTCGTTTATAAATACGGGTGTTAGTCTATGGTACGCCTTACTAAATTTTCTCAAGGGGGGTCTATTTCCTATATTGCCTACTAGCTTTCACCCGCGACTCTGCCTGCGTGGATGTCGGTTATCGCGATAAAAAAAACTATCCTATATCCTTCCCCGGGACTCGAAACTATCTCCATACCAAATATTATCTAAATCGGTTTAGCTGTTTGAGCGTGAAAGCGTAACAGACAGACAGACAGAGTTACTTTCACCTTTATAATATTAGTATGGATGACGAAAAATGTTACAAATATGATGTCTTATCATTTCTACACCCACAATAATACATTTTTCAGGTGATCACACAAATAGGTGAAGGTACCTACGGCCAAGTGTACAAAGCCCGGGATAAGAACACTGGACAACTAGTAGCCCTCAAGAAAGTTCGTCTAGAGAACGAAAAGGAAGGCTTCCCTATCACGGCCGTGCGTGAGATCAAGATACTGAGGCAACTTAACCATAAGAATATAGTTAATTTAAGAGAAATCGTTACGGATAAGCAAGATGCTATGGATTTTAGAAAGGTAAGAATTGTATTTATTCGTTCTAACCTACTATACGTCCACAATGTCTACTATTTTTTTAAATTTTAAGTAAAAAGGTTTAGATAGGTTACAAGCGCTCGGCAAATCTATATAATAGGGATGTAGTCAACATCCCTCAAGTGTATAGATGTAGTCAAGTCAAATCAGTCTCTTTTTATTAATTGTCAAAACTACAAGCTCTATAGAAATGTGTATGGAATAGGAACCTATGACGTCATAAGTTCGTTCGTATTAGTATTCGTTTTCATGCTTTTAAATTCAAAAACATGTTAAAATGTAAAAGAACAGTTATTTTCAGAGCATTTTAAGATCTACAATTACCTGTTTAGTATAAAATAATTTACTTTTATTGTAGCCAACTACCCAATTGATTAATTTTTTTTATGTCAGTGTCGTATCACCGGCATCAACAGATGAAAGCGGATTACATTTTTTTCTTTTTCGCTAGTGATAATTAAATCATGCTTTTCTACTTTTACAACTTTTTATAATAGTGTAACATTGCAATGTATGGGTTATCTATATGTGCATTAGTTTCAAATGTTTATGTAACCTATCTACATTTTTTACTTAAAACATTATTGGCAATTATTGAATTTATTGTTAGTACACAAAAGCAGGTTTAAGCGTAACCGAATTTAAAATTAAAACATGCTTCCTAGATTGTTTCGGGAGCATTTTTTTTGCCACTCTCTTTAGTTTTGGGAATATTATTTAACCCTACCTTAAATTTTTAAATTTTGGAACTGTTTTACGCCGTTTTCTTTAGCTTCGTGACCCCGTTTGACCATTACTTTTAGGACCATTTTTAATGATAACCTAAAAAGGCCAATATTTTGGGTCCATTATTACCTTTTCCTTTAGTTTGCGACCATTTTTGGCTATTTCAGTTTTTGGATCGTTGTTGGCACATCTCTTTATATTCGGGACTATTTTCGGCCATTACTTTTAGATTTAGAATGTATGGTTTCGGGAGGGAGCACTTGGCTAATAACTTAGTTGGAAGCATTTTTTGCCATTTCCTTTAGTTTGCAACTGTTTTTGGCCATTGTCTTTAGTTTTGGGATCGTCTTTAGCCATTCCTTGTAGATTCGAAAATATTTTTGACCACTTCCTACAATTTCTTACTATTATTTCAGGACAAAGGTTCATTTTATCTAGTCTTCGAATACATGGACCACGATCTGATGGGGCTACTTGAATCCAAGATGGTGGACTTCACAGAGTCACATAACGCCTCCATCATGAGACAACTGCTGGACGGGTTGGCGTATTGCCATAGGAAGAACTTCTTGCATCGAGATATCAAATGTAGCAATATATTGATGAATAACAAGTGAGTTGGTTGATGTTGTATGTATCATTTTTATTAATATTTTTTGTTTTTGTGACCCGCTAAAATGTAATTGTGAAAATGGTGGTAATTGTACATAGCTTAGTATTTAATGTGTGAAAATACATAAAATATGTTTACATAAGATTGAGTCTTTTACATGGGCATTAATATACTTTCCTGTTTTTATTTATTCGTAAACAATGGCATCTTTATATTATGAAAAAAAATGAGTTTATTGATTTGTCAATAAGGTCGAAAGTCGCTTGCATCTTTTTTCCGTTATACAGATTATAAAGAAAAACACACGCATACAATTTTTGACTTTATTGACATTTTATATTTTTCATAGATTCGCGATCAGCGGCATATATATAACCCGAAAAAGGAGTTTTTAATGATTTGGCAATAAGGTTGAGAGTAGCTTGTTTTTTTTTAAAATGTTAATCGTATACAGATAATGAAAAACATTCTCAATATAACCAATAATGTATCCATGTTATTTGATTAACAAGTTCTCAGTAGAACCAACATCTCTGTTAGCTTCTAATGAGAAAAAGAGTCTCACCTGAACCAAAATGGATCTAGGCTATGGTTATATAGGGAATGATCAATGGATTGGAGGGGAGAGTCGGGTAAAAACATCACGTGACCTCTTAACTAAAAGTCTGCCACGTTTGCGGACGAAAAACGCAGCCGCGGCGGAATAAATACGCGTCGAAACTTTCCGCCTCATGAGTTTTGAAATAAAAACGCTTTTTCGCCTCCGCGCTGAATATTTCCGGGAGTTTAATCCCTTACACTAAAAATAGGTACATGATTTCGTTTACGTATTTCCCTTGACAGAGGTGAAGTGAAGCTCGGCGACTTCGGTCTGGCGCGGCTGTGGTCGGCCGAGGACCGGCAGCGGCCCTACACCAACAAGGTGATCACGCTGTGGTACCGGCCGCCCGAGCTGCTGCTGGGCGAGGAGCGCTACGGGCCCGCCGTGGACGTGTGGTCCATGGGCTGCATCCTCGGCGAACTGTTCTTGAAGCATCCGCTGTTCCAGGTACGAGTGTACTTGTTCGATTTGTGTTGATTAAAAATTTCGCGATTTGCGTGCCACTAGTGGTCGAACATGTTGGTCTAATCACACTATTATGTCTCGCGTCGTCTACTCGCAACTATATACCATGTTTATAAAAAACTAGCTGGCCCGCGCAACTTTGTCTGCGTTGATTTTCCCTGTTTTTGCAAGATATTTCATTGCTGCTCCGCTCCTTTTGGTCGTAGCGTGATGTTATATAGCCTTCATCGATAAATGAGCTATCCAACAGTAAAATATTTTTTCAAACAACTAAATAAACTCTTCAGCTTATGAGATTTAAATATGTAGATCATATTTGAATGTTAAATGTTATTTTGAATAACATATGAAAATTGGCCGACTGTCATTGTCGTTTTTTTTTTTAAATGAAATAATGATGTTTCATTTATAAACGAGATTGTTTTGTTATCGCGATTCCAATAATACATTTACTATCCTTCAAGTGTGTTGAAAACAGTCATATGACACAAGCGAGCTACGTACTCTTCTGAATTACGCTCTCTCGCCTTCGACTGTATCTACCAACTACAGCACAGAATACAAACATACACACAGACACACACGTTCAGCAATCTACGTGCGTAGTCTTGATTGACGATTCGACGTACGTATCTGTGTACGTGCACGTCTATATATGTGCGTCAGCCTATTGTTGCCTAGCGCTCGTTGTACTGAGCTGGCCTATATTTATTTAATTATGCAATGAGCAGCCTAGGTTACTATTAAATTAGAATGTAGAATACAACATTTATACTGTATTGTTACAGGCCAACGTAGAGATGATGCAACTAGAAATGATCTCCCGCCTCTGCGGCACTCCAGTCCCGGGCGTGTGGCCGGGCGTGGTGTCCCTGCCTCTGTGGCACACACTGCGGCCCAAGCGCTTCCACCGGCGCGTCCTGCGCGAACAGTTCGCGTTCATGCCCCCCGCCGCGCTCACGCTGCTGGATAGAATGTTGGAGCTGGATCCGGCCAAGAGGATCACCGCTGAAGACGCGCTGAGGTCGCCCTGGCTCAAGAACGTCGTGCCCGACCAGTGAGTACAATACATACATACATAAACACTCCCACATTAAGCATGATGACTCATGATGATAATATGCACTCGATAGAGATCCCCCGCATGTCAAAAAACAGATAAAAGATGTTAGGAAAGGATTTTTGGTATTGATAATATAAAATTTTCAAACTAGTTTACTAGAGTAAAATCATAAATATATAATTGAATAGCTTAAGCTGTTTTTACAGCTTTGTTTTTTTTTTGTAAAACAAATGTAATAATAATAAATAAATAACCAAAAGTATGTAGGGAAAGCTTTATGCAAACATGCTCGAACAACACATAATCATTAAATCTCGGACCACTTTGTTTCCAAGGTGTTCCGAGATTTTATATTCGAGATGTCTATATGTTTATTACTAGAACGCGTTTGTATATAACTTTCATTGTATATTTTCAGTGTTTTAGACACCTGTAGACTGTAAAATTATTTAACGATAGAGTAAAATTATTCCATTTATTATTTCTGAAGATTGTAATAGAGGGCTTTAAAAGTTTCACAATGAATCCTTTCCTAACTTTAAAAACTTTTTCACTAAACTTGCATGTATCTTAAATAATTGATATATTTCTGATTAGTTAAATGAATCTTTTGCAGCCAGCTATATTGATGTTACTACAAGTAACAAAGGCCAAGCTGTATGATTTTCAAATTTTTTGAAAGTTTTATACTTATTTTAAATATTTTTGAGACTTTTACTGTGAAAGACAATCTTAGACAAACATTTTAAGTGTATCCTAATATATGTTCTATGTCGAAATATATTAGAAAAATAAAACTATAATCTTTTACTATTTATCACTACCAACTGTCATAAAGACCATGCTTCATGGACGACAATAGGGATGAGGGAAGTATTCTCTATTTTATTTTGTGAAGAATAAGTCTCAAAAAAGAATATCTATATTAGAATTTCAACCATTTACGGCCGGTCTCAATAACTTACTGACAGCTTAATTCTAGAAGTTACGAAAGGTTAACTGCAACATTTACTTTAACCGTTACCGTCGTTTCAAAAACAAAGTTTACGTTTAAGTTATGTTAGGCTTATAGATAAAGTCTCCTCACTCTAGTAATTTTAGTTATTAAAAAAACATGTTGTTTTTAAAATGACGTATTGAATTAGTTACATTATGAATGTAAATGTAGGTACGCGATTTATCTGTTTGACTGCAAAAATTTACAAAGATCTATCATAAATTGATGTAGGTACATAATATGACAATTATTGGACTCATCTGATTTTGATGTGTGCAAGATTTTCAGATATTCAGTCGGCTTGAATTGAATGACAATTGAACTGAACCATTCTATAGTTTATAGGTGGATGTGTGTTCAATTTGTTAAATAAATCTTAGTTCTTGACGTCCATTAAAATTAACCATAGAACCATTAAAAGAGAGGTGTATAAGAGTTAGGCCTTTAATTAATCTGATTAGTTTTCAAGGCCACCTTTGATTTAGAACCCTAAATATGGGTTTTGAGTACTGAGACGACGATCTCATCGCAGTACCTCACCTACAACCCTAGAAGTAACATTACATTCAGCTAATATTATGTGATCTTGATTTTTCTTGTCTCGTTTTCTTGATTTTAGGATGTTACTGTAACCTTTGAAGTCATTGTAACCTTTGAAGGTTGTAATGACAAATTGACCAAATGCTAAAAAATATTATAATATTATAATTAATATTCATCTCGAAAGCTAAATAATAAATTAGTTATTCATCTTATTTTAAATTACATTGGGTTACTGATTGTATATCGGTCGATTTTGATAGTTGAAAAACTTTTATAACAGCAAGTAATTCTAACAACTAAAGTAAGCTATCAAAAGCGTTATTGAAATGCTCTTTGATAATTTTTTATTAAGATTATTACCCGAGTAAGCGGTGAGTCCTCCCAAAGGTAGTTTAAAATCAAAGGTGGGGTTTTTTATCTATCAACGGTTATTGAAACACACAAATGTCAATGTTGCCACTAGAGTTATCCATTTTAACACATAGTTATTAGTAGATATGTTATTGAGACTGGCTGTTAGCTATACTTTGTAAAATATGGTTTGATACCTGTTATTTCAAATGAGTATCTTTACGTCAACCTAGTTAGAGTAATCGGAGGCAAATAATAATAATGTGATGTAAATCTAAATCTCGTATTTTAAAGTAATTATTTTTCGAAATTTAAAATTTTGAAAATTCTATTCCTTGAAGGTAGTATTTAAAAGCAGTTAACATTATGAATACATACTTGAAGGAAAATAAATCTATGTAGAAATAAATAGACCATCAAAGTCAAGTATTTTGACTTGATGTCATTATTTCACGTACGACTGAGATCTCAAAGAGATTGAAATCGTAGGTCTCTAAGCCTTGGTGGGTACCACAACAATGTCAGTTAATTATTCCGAAACTCTGAAATAGTGAAATTAGGAGTCCTACGTCAGTCGTAGAAAGACAGAGTACGAGTATATAGTCTTTAAGTACTTTATTCACTTTACGTCAGACAACATTTGGAATAGAATAAGTAAAGCCGTTAGAAAACATCTTGGCACTAATAGACCTCCAAACTAGAATGTAACCATCCATACATATGGATATAAGAATAACATCACTTCATGCACCTCCTGCAATAGAGTATGATATTTCTTCCTTTCATTTTGACCACTAATAAAAAGTGATTAAAGTATAAATGTCAGGTATCAAGCTATATTTGAGTCGGTATAAGATGAAGTAATATATGTTTGCGCGCTTGTAGAATGCCCGCGCCCGAGCTGCCGACGTGGCAGGACTGCCACGAGCTGTGGTCCAAGCAGCGGCGCCGCCAGCAGCGCGAGCAGGAGCAGACGGGCAAAGGCAAGTACTGCGACGACAAGGAGCCGGCCAGGAGCGACTCGCAGGACTACAAGACGGACCCGTACAAGACCGACGGCTTCAAGTCCTCCGACCCGCCTCCGGAGACCGTCGGTCAAGTCAAATAGTATAGATATTACCACACTAGAAGAAAAAAACGGTGCTCACATAATAAACATAAACGTAGACACTAGACAAATCGACTGTGTGATTCTAGATTAAATTGAAAACTGAAAATGGTGTGTTCGTGTGAGTGTGGGTTCCGTGCCGGTACGACGTGCCTAGTCTCAAAATTAGCTTCAATTTTTTATCTGTATAGTTTCTAGGATGAAGGCTGTGCTCTTCGGGAAATTGTAGCACTACGCTACGCTTCTGCACTTCGAATATTCGGTGGTACGGAGGGAGTCGACGTCGCGGCTATGGACTTGTTTTAGTACGCGAATGTCCCTAGAAGTAATTTTTATATTTATAATTAAATCTGCTGCGATAGAATTGGATTTGTTGGTGTGAAAGTGCGGAACCCTTGTCAAGCAATCTAATTTATTGCGTTTAACGAAACGCGTACCAAAATTTATGATAAACTAGTTGTAACCAAAGTATCGCATAGCGGTAGTTACCCACGGGATCGAGGCGTCTGGCGTCCTGTGCATCCATTGTAAATAATGTAATTTAGTATAACTTGTATCGACAAATAAGAACAGTTTTGTTTATATTCATATTAGCGAAACTACTTGTTTTATTTTTATTGTTCCTTGTTTCCACCGCTGATATTTACTGTTGGCAACACCAATTGTTACTTTCATTGTCATTTTTGACATTAGCGTCTGTCAAGTTTAAATTTTTGTATATTCACACCATTTACGTCTCGGGAACTTTTTATATATTTTTTTAAATCAATTCAATTGGCAGATTAGGTGTAGATATATTGGAATATACAACGTGGTTCAGTCATAAATTGCCAGATCGAATTATCGAATAGAAGACTTAAATACATCGCCTAGTGTTGCCAACGAAATCAAATTGAAAATAGAGCATAATAGTTTTGTAACCCGTTCCACTATGAAATAAGACCATTATGAGCCTTAAAGATGAATAGAATAACCGACATTTTATACGAGAAACTGAATTTAGTAATTGTGTGTGAGATTTAAATCTGAGATATTGTAAAATATATCAAAACTAAGACATAAAATCCTGGCATAATTAGCCATTAAACTTGGCATTTCTGAGGTGATAATTTTCTGTTTTTGTTAAAATTTACGAAGAAGCGAGACCGCGGTCAACAGATATTTTAAAATCCACTGGTTGGTTCTTAATTTCATTACGAACTAGCGCTCCGCCCCAGTTTTGCTTAGTCCCATTTTATAATGACACGCTTTCAAAATGAGCGTCACATTTTTATTGTCTTTTTTTTGTTTTTAAGCGTAGCTAAATTCCCACGGTTCCCGTCTCGTCGACGATAAAGATATCGGACATGTTACCGGACAAGTGACCCTTACTTTGTCAAGTCCGACATGATATGTCGTACTCGAACAAAGTAAGGGTTTAACTACATCTGGCAGCACTGAATCGCATTTTTCTATATTTCTATCCTTTTCTGCCGCTTAGAACAATCAGTCATTTACTAAAGCAAGAAAGAGACAGATACCATATAACAAGTTCATCCCATAAAAATCACAAGATGTACCGTCATATTGGCCTATGGCCGGAGAGGTAAGGGGGCGCCCTTTAGCCACTTTTTGACCCATCTCCTCCCCCTTGGTGATACTTGGGTAGGTTTTAGACCTCCCCCCCCTACCCAAGATCACGTGTATTTTTTGGTACAAAAAAATAACCCAACAATTTTCACTCAAGTATGAGTCTCCAACAACGGGGGTTGGTCCAACACTGATTAAGTTTGAGTCGCTAGCACGAGGTGTGCAATTGATTCAACGCCTGTCAAGTTTGACGAATCACGATTCGATAAATACACGTAATTTCTCACTACTCCCCACTGGTGATCTTTCATGATTTTTCCAAAACCCCTCTCTCTTCGAGTTGATTGATTGATAATTGACTCAGGTGATTCATGAACGAATGGACGACCCATAAATAGTTTCCTTTACCTTCCGTAGATTTTGGGCAAGTTTATCGCCCACCTTCTTATCTCTTATCAACAGTTTAGACATTACAAAAAGACCAACTAAATCGCTCGAGTTCTTAAGGCACCGGTCCCACCTATGGCGAGTAGCAAGTAGAGGTTTTATCGTTCAAGAAACGTACAATAGATGTATATTATAAATCCCGTCCGTGTAAACAAAAATATGCAATATAGAGCGAGTACTCGCCGGCTGTGTGAACGGTCAACGATGAACTATTCATATCTGTATCTCTTTTGTTTACACGTACGTTACTTGAGCGATAAACTAAATTGGTACTCTCAAGTATTTTTGGAGTCGCGTACAAACAAATAAATTCTTCAGATTTGTTCTATTAGTGTACGTACACGTACGTTAAATTTGCGTTTAATTTTAACAATAACAGAAAATTCTCGAAATATTTTACAATCAAAGTAAAGATCTAACACTTATAAAAATAATCTATCAAGGCCTTTGAAATCAACTAAAATGTGTGTGTTATAATTTAGGACAAGCTAAGTTAGTCTGCAGTGGCGGATCCAGGCTTTTTTTAAGGGGAGGGGGGGGGACTAACTCTAGATAAGAAACCCAATACAAGTATTTTTATAACTTACTCGGGTGTCTTAATTACTGTTTTGTAGGACGATGAGACACAATAAATATTTTTTTATTTATTTTTTTAAGATATTGTTTCAGGGGGTAGGGTTTTTCTGATAATAGGCTTGACCCAGTTGAGTGTTTTTTTAAAGGAAAGGCAAAAGGTTGGCTTACGGCTCAACAAAAAGTCCACTCACACATAGACGTGTACGTAAAGTGCTCAACAACATGCGCTGTCTCCGTTAAGATTCGAGAGAGATAGAGGCCGTGTCTCCGTTAAGATCTATCCAATTTGTGCCCTTCTTAGTCCTCTCTCCCCTTATGGACCCGCCATTGTTAGTCTGGCGTTACTGTGATTATGTGTAACGGAATTGAGTTGTTTCTCTAATTTGTTTCGCGTACTGTTAACTTATAGGTTTTTGTTGGGTCCTTTATATTATTAAGACCACGTGATTTGGTGTGTTGAAAAAGTTGTCTTTTTTTATTGTTATGTCACAAACAACGAGAGTAGAAACGCGCTTTAGCAATAATGCACACAGATATCGCTCGCGAACATGAAATCTTAGAATGTCCAAACAAAATGGTCTGAATTCTGTATCCGTGAGTAATGTTTGTGTGTTTTGTCCAATTCGCGATTGGTCCAATTCGCGATTGGTTCAATTCACGGTTGGTCCAAAAAACAGTTCAATTCGTTGGTTTGATTTTTCACGAAAGTACTAAACTACTAATTAATGGTAGGAGTTTGTAACGCAAGATATATTTTGTAATGTGATTATAAATGAATACAGTGCAATATGTATATAAATGTATTATGTTTTGTTTAAATTTGGAAATGGATCAACCGCGAATTAAACCAAACGCAAATTGGACCAATCGCGAATAAGGTGTATTAGACCAATCTCGCCTAAAGGGTCTGCGCATTGTATAAAGATTTTCTTCTGTACTCCTGACTAATCTCTTTTGTACGCTGGATAGGCTACCGCCGGCATAAACAAGGCTTTTATTTGACATTTGGAAGGTCATTTGACAAAATCAAATGTAAGTCTATGCTTCTGGGCCCTTAGACAAATAGCATTCTATTCGATTAGAGTTTACGCTAATCGAATAGAATGACGTCGTTGCGCGCGCAACACTAAGTACGAAAATTGATCATATGCGAGTAGCAGTTGGGCACGCGCAACGACTTCATTCTATTCGATTGGCGTAAACTCTAATCGAATAGAATGCCATTTGTCTAGGGGCTCTGTAATAAGAATAACATCAAAGGTCATTTGTCATAAGTGTCAAAAAAGCAGCTCGGTAATAGTTCGACATCTGAAATTGCTATAACTTTGTAACGGTACTGCCTACTCCAGGGTACTTGTACTATAAGAGGTCAGTGCTACTCCGTTTTTTGTGGTAAGTAATTTAAAATACTTTCCTACAGCTTAGTAACAAAAATAAATTACATACAGATACGTTATTTTATCCACACAACTATTCATACTCCTAAATAATATCAAGTACTGTTTAGCAATTATGAATGGACTCAACTTAGTTGGCATTTATAATATTAAATAAGAATGTGTGTATATTTTTGAGTTCCACAACATCGCCATGCGACGGTGTTCATAGTTAAAGAATACTAATATATATTATCATGTTGTCTGTTCACAAAATATATGATTGGATGTAAAAAATAACTTATAAACTTAGGGGTCGCGTTATTTTTTTAAACGTTTGTATGTAAATATGAGTGTAATGTTATCAAACGGTCAATCGGTTAGTCTGTGTAGTGGGGCTCTTGTAGACTAGTCGATCGATTGGTATGTCTAGTTAGACTGCAGTGGACTAGTCGATCGATTAGTCTGTAGTGGGGTTGCAGTAGGCTAGTCGATCGATTGTAAAGTTAATTGTGCGTTCTCCAGAACCATATCTTCCATGAATTAGTTGAAACTGTATATATATATTTTGTAATCGAATCCATTGATACTTCCCACTGCATTTTCATAAACGATACTGCGTATTTATTTTTATCATGGGGGTAAGCGAAAATTCACATCTGATGCAAGCCTTTTTGTAGCCTTATTAAAATATAGCTAATCGTAGAAATAATATTTAATAATAAACTGAACAATAGCGTGCTCTATTTAGATTTCTGACAAGTCCAGGTGTACACAGATGTATATAAAATGAATTATAATTATGAATAAAATATATGTACGACTTATTAGCTCATGTACTTAGGCCTTAGATCAACCAGCAGTGTTTTGACGAACGTACGAAATAATTATTCGATCAAGATTTAGGTTATGAGTATGACATGTTAAAGTAAGTCGAGCTTTGCCAAAAGTTTGAAAACTAAGAGTTTTGAAAAAAAGTTACAATCAGTTGCTGGTTATTTTTTCAACAAGTAACATTTTTATATGTTTGGGTGTTGCCCTATTAAAAGCTTTTTCGTAAATCATGCACAAGATTTATGTAGGAAATTGCTAGTACTCCTATTGAGAGTATTAATTTCGTACGTTATTCAAAAATTAAGAATAAAACATTATTTCTATAACATGTACGTCAAATGTGAGTTTTCGCTTTCCTCTTAAACATAGTGATATTAAGTATCGTGGTAAGAGGCCAGCTAAAGACTACGTTCCCTTGTATTATATTAGTTTTAAGACGCGGTTTGTAATCGTGTTAATAATCCGGAGTTTCGGAGACAATCGTCTATTTTTTATATTTTGTGTGATTGTGTAATCGCTCTTGTTTACTGCAGTATGTTTGAGAGTTCTGGCTTGCTTGCACTGGGTACACTTTGTTAAAGGCGTTGAGGTATCAGATCTACGCTATTGAAAACCTATTTTAAGTCAAAATATTTGACTGTGGAAGTTTATCTATCTCGCCGGGGTGTCGTAGAAAGAGATAGCGAAACCTCTCAAAGTAATTTAACGTCAAATATTTGGACTTCAAGAAGGTATTCAGTAGTGTGGATCTTCATGGTTTTATATATATTATTTTTCTAAACCTTCGTTCAGATGACGAGGCTTAACACGCATTGACGCGTGATTGTTCTAGGCGTTCACATAGTAACGCGTATTATAAATCTAAAGTGCCCTACTTTAGATTTATAATACGCGTTACTGCTCGTCATCTAAAGTAGGGTACCTTTTGAGTATCCAGGGGCAAGTGAGCCATTAAAAATTGTTAGTATGTAATCGACTCGAAGCTTTTTATTATCATGTAAGACAGGGTAGTTCGCCTAAAAGGTTTTAGTTGAAATATTTGTCCAATGATCTTTGTGTTGTAAGACTGATGAGAGTGCGCAGACGATTGTCTGTTACTGTAACTCTGGATTGTTGTTATCACATTATGATAATAATAATTGTAAAAATGTACCTAATGTTTTTTAAAATAATTATACTACGATGAAATATAAATTTGTTTTATTTTATTTTACTGATGAAATAGGTACTTGTTAATCTTTGCTCACGACTTCGTGAAACCCTCTTGGAATATAAAAATATCTGTCATACCGTGCAAACCATTTGGCTCCAAAATTTGGACAGTGGTCAAGGGCATGAAGAAAATAAAATCAATTTTATATTAAAATACGTTTATTTAAAATGACTGCAAAGGAACTGGCTTACAAATTAAGGCACTCATTGCCTGTACATAGATATGGCCAATAAGACGCGATTGAGGCCTATTGTGATCACAAAACAATGTATTTACACGTTTTAAAAATCACAAGTTCTCAAATATACTTTTCATTGAATTAAAAACAACAGCTTATTAAAGACATTTGTTATTGCAAAAGTAACTTAATCTTGATGGTCATAAGCTTGACATTTTAATAGAACTTTTATATCCGTTTATATCTATCACATTAGGCCTCACGTTTGTCTTGGGTGTAGACCAGTTTAAATACACTTTCCCCCTTGACTCGACTGCTACCCCGTGCATTTTTATTATGTACATAGTGACAGTTATACATCCATTTACTTATTTATGTAATGTACATTTCAATAGAACAAATAAGGTGATCAACACAATTGTTTTCAATAATAAATGATTTGGTCCAGCGAATTGCGGAGGCTAATGGACTTGGGTCGCCGCCTCCTTTCCAGCTACTTATTTGAGTCCTCCCGTGTATGTTTTTCATCAAGTCAAGCCAATAGACTTTGCCATTAGGCCATTTTTCATGGTGGGTACCTATTAAAATGTTTGCTATCGCGCGAGCGATGTAGTAAATACCTACTCATGGGCGTACTCACGAGAGGATTTGGAGGTTAACCCCCCCTTCCTCCATTTCATTTCATTTGGCCGTTGTTTAGTCAATTCTACCATTTTAACCCCGCCCCCAGAAAAATAATTCTGAGTAGGTACCTACGTCCATGTACGTGTGGTGGGGACAAATGGTATTTTTTGATATTGTATTCAACTGACATTGACGTATTGGATATGATCGCAGTGTGTCTCGTAGGTGGCGTCCATTAATTACGTAAGGTGTTTAGAGGGAGGGAGTCGGATCAAAACAAAATAATCTCACGTGAGAGAGGGGGGATGTCTTGGCAAATATCACGTAATTATTTATTCGCCAGAAACATTTATTTCTTCATAATTTTTGAGTGGTTTTAACATTACCTCCCCTTCCTCATGCGAGCGACTCAAACTTAACCAGTGTTGAGTCAAATGTGAAATCTACCTACGATTTGGTCAAGCCAAATCTCAATATCTCACCAGAGGGAGGGGGTCCAAAATCACCTTATGTAATTCATGGACGCCCTTATTTCTAAATTAATTTGTACCTAATTATGTGGCAATTCACTTCAATACGCTGTGTTACAAATTTTATATTAGACAAAATCGCTTCGATGCATCAAGACTCGACCCATACTGATTGGATTTATCACCTTACGAAAGTTCATGGGAAATACGACTCTAATGAAATAACTATATATATTTGTAACACTAACGCTCATTTACACGATGCCACTTTCTTGTACACCTAAGGGTAAGACATAATATAATTATTTAAAAAACAACAAATGTAATTCTACTTATGTCTGACAAATAAATAATTCTAATTTTTATTCTTATTGTACATTCACGAGCAATCGTTGAATAAAATAAATTAAAGGTTCGTTTACACGATGCTAACGTGTGTTTTAGTGTTTGTCATTTTTGTTGCTATATACCAATTTGTCTTATGTCAGGCTTGACCATTGTCGTAACACCCATTTATTTGTATTTATTATACAAAAAACTTGTATCGTGTAAATGGCTCTTTATAATCAAATTCTCCTTAATTAGGCACCTTTGATTCAGCTTAAAGAATATTATGACAAAATTGAAATGTGTCAATTAAACAAGTCATTAAATACTTTTTGTTTTAGAAACTATTCAATACCGACTTTGGTTTGGGAGACTAATATTATTTTCACATCGGGCTTTTTGATTCCCATTCCCACTTAGAAATTATTTATCGATAGTTTTGTTCTTATAATATTATAAATGACACATTTCTTGCGACAAAGCCTCGATTTCTAAATTGTATGGCATACAAAAAATACTAAGTACTTTGTACGTAAATCTCATGAAAATATATCACATTAAATACATAAAACATTACTAAAACTATGATATAACAAACGTTTTTTTACAAATATTATATAAATTTTGCAAAATAAATGGAAACAAAAAAAATAGCTAAAAAAATTATTAAGTACAACACAAATGTAATTACAATAAATAAAAAAGTTTTTGTATTGATTTCTTTTTAAGTTCTTATAAAAAGATCAATCTCTATGAGCTACATTGTGTACTCAATCATCTGCAGTATAAATAAAAATGATTAAAATAATTATTAATTATAAATTGTTCAATATAATAGAATATTAAGTACTTGGCCTTTTAGCCAAGTTTCAATAATTTAATTTACAAATATGTGTGCGAAACTGTATGTAGAACTTGGTCCCTTTTTGTTAAAACATTGAGAGCACAATGAGAGCTGGTAAGTATTTGTTTAATCATTCTTGTCTGCAGTACAAAGATCAACATCAGTTTAGCAAACATATTTTGTGATGTACCTGCACAATATAATATAGGTAATATTATAAATTATAAATACTATCAATACAAATGGAATAGTAAAACGTATACAGTAGAAACATCGTTGTTCTTATAAATTTAATTATGTAGGTAGTTGGTGAAATACTGGTATGCTCAGGGGGTTGACACCTGCGAAAAAGATATGACAATTATCGTATTTTTCCATTTGCAACACTATAGCTAGATTTATCGGGAGTTTTGCTTTTTCATAATAGAAATAAGTTATAGTAACAAATTTCTTTTAATTAATTTCTATCTTTCATAAATGCAATTATTGTATTTGTAAAGTAATTGGCAAGAAATTCCTATAAAAATTACTTCGATATTCGGCCTGCGACATCATAATTTGTTAAAATGCTCTCTGTAGCGAAGCAATAACAAAAGCCGTGATAGGTCTTTATCTACCGGCTAGATTGCGCATGCGAGGGCCCAACTCGCGAGCATCAAAGGATAGAAAAAATTGAGGTCTAGTAACATAGTCCAGATAGGTGGTTCGATTCCGGCCCTGGTTTGGCTACGGAAGTCTCGGGTTCAATTCCTGGGTCTGGACTTAAAATTTTTCTAACTTTCAAAAATGCAATTATTGTATTTGTTTAGTAACAAATGATAAAGAACAAAAAAACAAGAAGCTAGAAAAAAATAAAAAAGGTATACATACAACAAGCAAGTTGCCACTCTTGGCGCGGTAGATGGTGGGTTGTTGTCCGGTGGTCACCTCGATGGTGCCCTGCTTGCCATTCAACCGGTCGTGGGCGATGCTGTCAACAGAAATAACGATGATTATTTACATAGACACTAGCTGACCCGCGCAACTTCGTCTGCGTAAATTTCCCCTTTTTTTTTTTTACAACATTCTTCATTGCTGCTCCGCTCCTATTGGTCGTAGCGTGATGTTATAACCTAGCCTTCCTCGATAAATGGGCTATCCAACAATAAAATATTTTTTCAATGCGGCCCAGTAGTTCCTGAGATTATCGCGTTCAAACAAACAAACAAACTCTTAGGGGTATGAAAAATAGATGTTGTCCGATTCTCAGACCTACCCAATATGCACACAAAATTTCATCAAAATCGGTCAAGCCGTTTCGGAGGAGTATGGCAACGAAAACTGTGACACGAGAATTTTATATATTAGATAAATGTATGTCTAAAAGGATACTTCAAATGGAGGTAGCAGTTGATTTTGGAGGTCTACCTACAAAGAGATCCTACAACGACAAAGACATAGATTTTTTTGAGTTTCATGTTTGGCAATCTAACCTACATATAGGCTAATTTCTGCCAGTGTCAAGTATTCAATGCAACAACACACTTTATCTGCATGTACAAGCTGTAATAATACCGACAGGTTAGTCTGCGCCAGTGACGTAGAGAACAAAATTGTCCACTCTCTAGGAAGAGACAACGTTACTTTGTGGACAACACCTGTCAAAGGCCGCACGAGTGGTTTCTCCCTTTCACGCTTTGCAGTAAATTATTTATTTTTTAATTGAAATTGATGGCACGGTCCAGGTCTATACGTCAATGATCTGCGCCAATTTTACAACTCCCATAGAATATTTGGAAGAGACAAAATCCCATGTTATGACAGTTGGAATTTTGTCTCTTCCAGTATAGAGATACTCACGTCCGAGTATCAACAATCTCAATGAGCTCCGGTTTCTTGGTGTAATCGGTGACGATGGTCAAGGCTTCGATCACATTCGGGACGGTGATGATCAGGTCGCCCTGGAACAAATAAATTATGCTTAGCTACAGAGGTTATCGCAGTCAGTGGGCTAGTACAGGTTAAATAAAAAAAAACAAACATCAGCCTATGGACGCAGTGCCGGATTATGTAAACGCCGAAACTGTTAATAATGATATTATTAATATGTTCAAAAAATTACGCTCAGGTTGAGGAGAATATTTGGGACTCCATTTTGTATGGTTAATCCGGCACTGTAATGTAAATGTGAATGGGCACCATTCTGCTATACACGAGTCACGTGAGGGTCGAAGATCTGTTTGTGGTCTCACCTTATCTTTCTTAAGTTCCTGCGGTATCTTGATGAGCACGAGCGTGTCGGTCGCGTTGGTGACGACGACGCGCAGCTTGTCGAGCGGCAGGCGGTGCTTGAGCTTGTACATCTTGCGGTTGGAGGCGTCCAGCACGTACAGCGCCTTGTCCGACGCGAGCAGCGCGCGCGGCCGTGACTTGTAGCCCGTGCGGTCGTACTTCACGGCCTCGCACGAATACTGCCAAAAAACTACATTTTTAGATGGGTTCATCCCACTTTAGAAGAGAAAAAAGGTGGCAAAGTCTTTATTTCCTCCCCCTCCCCCTTTCCCCCTGTCCCATATATCACATATAATATACGGGGCAATTTTTGTACTGTGTATCCCACGTCCATATATGGGGACAGGGAGCCTGTTCTGATGATATAAAGCGTGGCCAATCTACATCTTGCTTAAGAGAAAAAGGTGGGTAGTTTATATTCTCCCTTTAGTTGAGATCAATGATGATGAAAATTTGTAACTTCCACATAAGATGAGAAAAAATGAAGCAAGATTTGTATCGTATAGGAATGAGAAGTATTTACCATACGAGATTTGTAAACCAGGACTTTTCTGGTACGGGCAGAAAAACTTGCAAGTATGAAAGTATGTGCTATGCCTTCGAGCGCAGGCAGAGCTGGAAAACACTTGCATAGGAAATTGATTCATGTCGCAATATAAATAAGTAGCATAATCGTTTAAGCAAATAAAAAATACTTTGAACGTATATTTTATGCTTCTTATTTTTATGGTAACACGATTCATTTTCCTATGAAAGTATTTCGGCGACGCGCCGCCAACGCCGCGATCCTCTCGCTGCCCGTGGCCGCGCCACCAAATACTTTCAAGTATTTTTATACCTGGTTTTCAGCCCTGGTTCTTTTACATACTGGTACTTGCAAGCTCTAGTATTGAAATTTTGCAGGTATATATCATCCCTACTGCCACCAATTCTACTTTCTCGCCTTATCCATGACACGACGTCTCATGGATAAGGTGAGAAAGTAGAATTGGTGGCAAAATTTGTGTTGTGGGCTATGATTGTGGATTACAAGACAGTAGTACTTACAATAAGTTGTTCACCAGTGGGCCAGGACGGCGATGCCATGAAGGTGTTCCTAAGTACTTGGTGGTCGGATGGCAGCCGGTCTTCTTGGAAGCGATTCGCCACGGTGGACGGGTAGCTGTTCTTCTTGCCTGAGAAAACATTTATTATTAAGTATACTAAAGATGCAGAAGAATAAAGGCAGAGAGAAAGAGTTACAAGTTTAGGTACAATATAAAGAAAAACTGGTAACCAGGTCATAATTCGATCTCAGTTTCACAGAAATGTATTCAGCAGTGCTTCATTGGACATGATGATGATGTAGCATTTACTCGCAAAGACATTACATAATTCTGGAAAGTGGTGCTTATTTCGTTAATTTTTTTGAATGTTACCAAGACTCACCCTTGAACATTTTTTCCGCCAGTATTTTGAGCTCGAACTGCTTCTTATCTTTAGGCGCCAGCGCTAGCCTGTACTTCCTGGAGAGAAGAGCGCGGTGTAGCCTGTGCAGCTCTTTGGACGCCTCCAGGCAGGTCGCGGGGCAGGGCGGCCAGGAGAGGTCCAGGACCTTTTTGGGCAGCCTGGTGGATAAGCGCTTCAGCCAGTTCACCTTGGCGATGCCCAGGAAGCGACGGTTCTCAGGCGTCTCCGGACCGTTACGGGTAATGAATCCTGTTGAAAATGTTTGGTATATTCTTAAGAAAGATACCTCTCATGTCATTCAAGCGCACCCCCTCCACCCTATGTAACGTAAGCATTCGTTTTTGCCGCACGACGGGAGGGGTGCACACATTATATTATTTACACTACACATTATACACAAATATGATGATGTAATCACCATCCAACCATCACCCAACCCATGTCCGGGGGGTCATTGGTTTTTGGCCGCTCTTTGACGTTTACATAATACTTGAATGGCCCATCACCCATGATTATTTAGAAAAAAAATAACTCTCCTTCTTGCGCAGTCGGGTAATAAAAACCAAACTTACTGTCAAAAATAACATACACAAAATTAATTAAAGGAACAGTAGCGAGTATGCAATTGGTAAAATTGCTCTCCGCCCTTTCTTACTATTGTATTATTCGTCCACCTAGTACGCGGTTAATGACAACTTCTCAAAATTCGTTAGTCTAGTAAACAGTAGATTTCACTTATACAAGCCAAAAAATACCTTTGATGAAAGCCCTGATGACATCAGCAGCCTTCCTCCTCCTCTCCCGAAGCTTCTGTGCGAGGAACCTCCTCACCCACTTCTGAATCACGATCGCAGCTTCCCTCATCTTGAGGTACTGCTTGCGCTGCCAGTATCCTCGCCATCTGCTTTGAATGATGGCTGCGATGTCGTTTTTCTTGATTTGATAAGCGTCTTCTGTCTCGAACAGCGTTTTGGGGAAACGGATGAAGATTTTGGTGCTGGAATTTAAGGGCCGTTGGTGAATATCCGCTTCTACAGATATACGTGCGTCAGTGACATGAAATAACTTTTAGAGGGTTTCTAGCTTTATAGAACCCTACCCGTGATAATAACGTGCTCCTGATAGCAAAATGTTTATTCGGGACTTGCTGGAACTGTCACTGTCCTTGATGGAACAGTAGCATGTAGATTGATTATATTCATCATTAGTAGGACCATAACCCGAAGTAGATTCTCCCCATCGATATATATTTTAGATATTTTTTTAACAGGAAGCCTAAGTGCGCACTAAGCAGCCAGGCTGCGCAGCCTTGCTGCGGAGATTGAAAGGCATAGCAGCCAATCGACAGCCACTGACGTCACGTGACCATTTCCTTAGTTTCTGACCACAACACAGCGTGTGTGACAAGTACGCGCGCTGAAGTCGAAAAGTACTCACTTGCCCATCCTGAAATCTTCCCTCTCAAAAGCCAGAACTTGGACTAATTTTTGCACACCGTCTCTCGCGGGTCCTTTGAAGTTAGGCCACGTTTCGCGGCTTAGGCACTTGTACCTGTGGGCAAAAATATTGGATTACCAACAAATTCTTCAACTGGTAACCGGATTTGTCTGCAGAATGTTATGCTAGAAAGATGACGAAAGAGTCTTAAAGTACCTTTCAAGGAATGCTTCATAAGTTCTTCTGTAAGCGAAGCCAGCACGTCGTACCCTCAGATTCTCCATCAGACCCAGGTACTTGACTTGATGAGATACCAACTTATCATCGAATTGCACTAGGAAAAGAAAAATACGAGTTAATTTTTTAACAATTCCAAGCGGATTTGGATATAATATGGATAGATACAATAGTATAGATTAATAAGTATCGAAGATAGGATCATACTGGGTGCCTTATTGTCGTTGGGCTTGATGCAGCGGATGTAAGAAGGTTCCTTGCTGCTCAGGATCTTGATCAATTCGTTCAACGAGTTCTTGAATTGGGTGATAGCAGTTTCTGGTCGCTTCTTGGACTCACGGTTCAGGTCCTGGCAACAAAGATGTTGAAGTGAAGGATTCTTCTTTTGTTATGTAGTATTTATTTTGTTATTTTGTCAAGAAGTTCAAGGAAATCTTACCCTGAAGCAGCTAGCGACGATGGTGTTGCCGCTGGTAGCCATGACGCTCTGGATGTCTCTGAACAAAAGGTCGTTGTTCTTCTCCAAGAAAGTGTTCACGTTGTACGTCACTTCTCCAGCGTAGTGGACTAGGCAGAATTCCTAAAAGTGCACAATATATTTGAGTACTAAAAAGAAAAACCTTCAATTTTGACCTTTCCAGTCTACAACTGTAAAGAACGTACATTTTATGATCAGTCTTTTGTCTAATACGTTCGTCAGGTCACCATTTCCTAGGCTTAAGTTGGCGAAAAATTAAATACACAATACAAGTTGTTAAGTACTCGTACTCACATCACGTCCCATAATCTTCTGCGTCTTGATATCAGAGCGACGATGTGACTTGTAGTGCTTGTGGCCGTCCAGCTTGTGCGTGAGCTTCTCCAGGAAGCTGAGGTCGGTGGCGTCGCCGGGCCGCAGGCACTCGTCGTCGAGGATTGCGATGATTCCTGTGTCGAAGGGGGTTGTTACTTAATATGGTACAGTTCGCGCCATTTAAGTTTGCGTGTTTGATGTTCGCGCGTAAGCTGCGCACAACTCAGATTTAGGTATCGGGATGAGTGCGACGGGAAACGACATCCCTGCTAGGAACTGCAACTTCACAAATGCAAACTTAGATGGCGCGAACTATATTTAATTTTACTTCTTAACATTGAACTTATTTTTGTGGCAGGTTATTACAGTGATCTGAATAGATAATGTGTGAGGTGAAGGAAGACACAATGGTCATTCAAATCACAAATTTATATGGTGTCTTTTCATTATTTATTCGGTAATCGTGATTAAAGTCAGGATCCCAATTATTAAGTACCTAATGAAAAAAGTGTCGTTGGTGGTACAGGAAAATTAACTGCCGTAATATGGAGTTTAACATTTACAGTCGTACCTGTATGCCTAGCCTCAATCATGTCACAAATGACGATGTTGTTGAAGTATTCGACGGGCTCCCATTCGATGCCCTCGCGCAAATACTCCTCCTGCTCCTGCTTCAGGGTCAACTGGATGAACAGCTGCTGCAGCTTCTCGTTGCAGAAGTTAATGCAGAACTGTTCGAAGCTGTGGATTTAAAATGTATACCGTGTCTGAGTTCAAATATGGGACATGAGATGGCTTGGTATATTGCTGATAATAACACATTTAGACATATAATTGTACAAAGGAAGATATTAAATTCAATTCTAAGTCTCCACTTGAGACATGGACTTGGACATGAAGGTAGACTTTAGGCGACAATTCCTGATCACATATGATGTTGATAATAAAATGTGCTTACACAACATGCAAAAAAAAACTTATAAAAGTAACTCATTTATCTAAAAAACATGCATTCGTTGTGCCTCTAAAATCAATGTCAATTTAATATACTTTAACTTACCAATTCTTTGGGAAGATTTCAAATCCATAAATATCGAGGATGCCGATAACTGAAGACATGGTTTCCTTATCCTTTGGTGCCATTGAGGAGTTGAGACGGGAGACCAGCCAGCTGAAGTGTTTGTCGTAGATCGCTTTAGCGAGAGCGTCCCTGGCGTACTGAGCTTGTTCGACGTCCAAGGGGGTGTTGACGACATCTCCTCGCGCGTTGATAGTTCGACTGGTCAATGCTTCGCGTAGTTTTACTGCGTTCACTTTTAGGAGCTGTAGACAAAAAAGAAATGTAGTAAGAAGATTTGACGATAACAAAATTACACAACTCCTCAACAGTATAACATTATAATGACGTCAGTATTGGAGTCAAACTAACAATGGCACTATATTTATTTAAACAAGACCAAACAATGGGCATAGTTAGGACCTATTTGAACTAGAGACGAATAAACCAAACATGACGTTATAGGTAGTTTGAGAATTTTGGAGTATGAATTCCTTGTGAATAAAAAAAACTGAGTACCCAGTGTTTATAGTCTAAAGAGCCGATTGATGACTGAAAATGAATGTTAAATTTGCCTTGTTAAAGGAAGGCAGCTAGCTAGATTAACTAATACCTGCACTTTTTATAGAGTTAATGTAGGTGATAGCAGTAAATAAGATATTAATAATAATAATAATATCTTGGGACAACTCACACAACGTTATCTGATCCCAAACTAAGCAGAGCTTGTACTATGGAAACCAGACAACTGATAAATATACTTATATATTTCTAAATAGATACATATTATAGATAAATAACACCAAGACACAGAATAAACCATCGTGCTCATCACACAAAGTTTTATCCTGGGTGGGGATCGAACCCTCTTGCGTAGCAGTCGGATACACTCCCACCGCGCCACAGAGGCAGTCAATATTACATACAGATTAGATGTCGCTATCGGCCCATCACAGCAATGTGCTCTTCAGAAAGGCGGCGTTGTTTACCTTTCTAAAGATCACCTTCTTAGTATTGGTACTAAGATTTCCCTAGTTTTCTTATAGAACGTAGTTGTTTTAATGAAACTAATATGACTTTATACTTATGTGGGCACATATTATGTATATTATATATATGATTTAGCACGGCAAACAGGAAAAAAGAAAAGTAGATCAAGGGCAACCAACAAGCTGAAGTACTAATGTTTATAAATTTGATTTCCTAAAATAAAGTAAATATTATTTTTCCCGTGAATGTATTACGGGAAAATTTATTGCTTAACAATTACACTAACACTGACGGGACAATATTATTTTGCTTACACAAGGAGTATACCATTTTTGTAAAAATAAAATTCTGATACCACGCTGAAATTGCTCTTTGCATCCGTGATTCGTAAAAGCCTCTGCGGCATAAGGACCAAGTCTTTCCCTAGCGCGATAGAGAGAAAGGAAATAACATTCTTTAGCATTCTTTTTACCTGTGCCACATTGGCCGTGTTGCCATCATGCGCCAGAATCTCAGCGAATCCCTTTTCGTTCTGAACGAACTTGGCGTTGCCGAGGTGCAACACACTGGCGACAATCTCGAACATCTCGTTCTGTTCCGAGTCTCCGATCTCAATCACCCTCATGGCCTCCTGGACGGTGCGGAATTGGGACGCGTCGTTCGTTCTCTGGTTCGGGAACGTGTTCTAAAACAATACAGTTTCATTCATTAATACTTAGTTGTTAAAAGTAAATTCGCCTTTTGTGTCTATTTTGGGCCCCTAAACTAAACGCTGGATTAGATAAGTTTATACAATTTTATAAGCTACCGTATTGCAACGGGTAGACTACCCGTGACCACAGCCGGTAAACAAAGGTATTTAGCCTTAAAATAAAAAAAATACGCGATTAAGACCCGTAGCTTATAAAATTCTATAATGTGTACAAATCGCGAAAGTATAATATTTTGATAGGTTTTACACTATCCGTGTAAATTATTGGCTTGTACAATTATCATAGAAGTAAGTTAGTAGGTAGGTATGACATAAATAAAAAATGGTATGAAATAAACCACGTATGACAAGAAACAGCACTTTATCATTTCAAAAGCAAATGTATCTAAGTAAGTATCTCAAAAAATCATGATAATAATCTTCCTTCAGCCCGAGAGATCCAAAAATCTGTGATACAAAGATTTACACGATTTAAAATTCAAGACTTAGAGGTAATAAAAGCAAAAAGGGGGATAATAGTTCTCTTGAGGTGTAAACATATAATTAAGTAGCTGGTTCTTAAACAGCTAAGTAACAGCATATTGTAATTGAGGATTTTAGTTAAACCTCAGTAATACAAGATAATAACCTTATCAAACAAACCACTTACCATATCTGTAGTGTACTTGTAAGCCTCAGGTCTCCCTTGCAAATTCAACCTTTTCAGTAACTCTGAATCTCCACCAGCAAGTAGCTGATAGAAGATATGGAAGTTCCTCTCACCAGACATTTGGCTCACAACCCTGGATTTTTCTAAAAGGTAGTTAAGAATGTGTCCACCTTCAGGAGCTCCTTCATAATTAAACTGGATGTCCATATACTTTCCAAATCGGCTAGAGTTATCGTTCCTGTGTGTTTTGGCATTACCGAAGGCTTCCAAAAGAGGATTGCTCTGAAGGAGTTTGTCTTTAACTTGTTCTACATTGCGGAGGTGGTTGGTACGGGCTGCGATGTATTCCAAGACCTTCTTGGAGGCTTCTGTTTTGCCGGAGCCGGATTCCCCTGTTGGAATTATTGCGTTAGTATTTGTTGGCATTTGTGAAAAATAACAAATTATTGTCATGACACCGAAGTTGTTTTTTGCGGACTAACGTACCCTTTAAATGTTTCACGCAATTTTGTCCTGATATATATCAAATATGTAAAATTGAAAAAGTTTAAAAACAATCAACGCATTTAAATGTAAATCAGTATGAGTCGGTAACAATGAATACAAAAACAACTTTTTCCAACTTTTGAAAACAAGCAACATTCTAATAATTTGCATTGAATAACAATATAAATCAATAAATAGCTAAATGTGGCCACGAAAGCTGCAGAAAGTTGTCATGTTGCAAAATATTGATCTAGAAAAAATACATCGGTGTCGATGCACCATTCAGTCTACAGTTAACATAAAAACTTCATTGTGCCTACCCGAAATCAAGATGCATTGTTCTCTGTGCTCGTAAACTAATGACCTGTAAGAGTTGTCGGCGATCGCGAATCTGTAAAAAAAGATCCATCATTACTTTAAATAGTGTCCTCAAAAACAGCATGACTTATCGGCTTTATCGGCCATATAACTTTATCGGCCATATAACGCTCGCTCTCCAGGGATGCATACCTCCTGCCTAGGATATATTACTTATACATATTTCCCATAGCTTTTGTTCTAGAACTTGCCCATTACCCCACAATAGTTTCTTTCATTGATATTGAGCACACTGTGATAAGATGATTTACATGTTGAGTTGTTATTTTAAATTGGTTACATGCTGTTTTCGGCATGTAACCAATTTGAAATAACAACATAAATCAAATTCTTTCACTACATGTAATGACAATGAAACTGATTTGCCCTGATTACTTTAATTGATCGATATCATTCTGTACTAAATACAACTGCGCATTCGTTGTATTTGTGGCCTAAATTTTGTTCAATTTGACGAGACCTGAGCCTGAGACAAGGAATTGTGCAATATTCACTGTCTTTATAAGAATGTTCTTTTATCATTGGCTCGATTCGATCTACATAGTGTCTCATTCAAGCAAGTGTATTCTTGATTCTGAGTTACCTGTTAACATGTTTAACTTTAAAATATGTTCAGAACTATATTATTTGGTTTTTCCTCTTTTTGTTTTAAATAATAATATTATCTTGGGACAACTCACACAACGTCGTCTGATCTCAAACTAAGCAGACATACTTATATATTTCTAAATTACACCCAGACATAGAATAAACCATCGTGCTCATCACACAAAGTTTTATGCTGAATGGGGATCGAACCCACGACCTCCATTTTAGCAGTCGGGGTCACTAACCACTAAACCAACAGGCGAGTCGAATATATGCGATACTTTTTAATGATTTCTAAATTGTAGAAAATATTACTTACATTAAATGAACTAAGCAAATAAATAGACAGCCGTTAAAGATCACTTTATATTATAATAGGTATGTCTATGTTATGATATGATTATTATGCCTGCTTATCGGGCTTCAACGATGGTTCGCCGTATTAGAAATAAAGAGGTAGCCTTACAAATAATGCACACAAGTACTTCTAACAATGATGCTTATATAAACGAAGCAGATAACGATTATACTCTCTTCGTTGTATTCAATAAGCTATTGTACGTTGTTATCGAGAGGCTCCAAGTGGCCATTACATTATCTAACATAAACACCTATGTACCTAAATTTGTATGGAAAATAAATCAATAGATCATTGCTAGAACTGGAAGGTGCTAGATTTTAGACTAGACACAGTCTTGATAAGATATTCAAAGTGTATGTTTAGATGTAAAGATAGAAAAATTTGAAGTCCAGACCCAGGAATCGAACCCGAGACTTCCGTAGCCAAATCGGGGCCAGAAGCGAACCACCTATCTGGACTATGTTACTAGACCTCAAATTTTTCTATCCCTTGATGCTCGCGAGTTGGGCCCTCGCATACGCCATCTAGTCGGTAGTTAAAGAACTATCACGGCTTTTGTTATTGCTTCGTTACAGAGAGCATTTTTAACAAATTATGAATATTGAATCTATCTTTCAAAAATGCAATTATTGTATTTGTAAAGTTATTGGCAAAAAATGCCTAAAAAAAATACTTCAATAGATTAAGGTATTAGTTGCTTTGGTTAAACTCTTGAAAGCAAAGATACAAATGAAGGATAATTACAGTGATTGATTATGGGTAGGTACTGTTTTTGATTAGGGGACGCATTACCTACGAGACGAAGACTTCTTAAAAGCATAAAAGGAGTTTATGGAGATCTTTAGGTACGACTTAAGCATTTAAATGAAGTCCATGCTATGAATATACCAGTAAATCAAGGTCATACATTCTGTCTTCAAGTAGGTATATATTTGTACATTTATGTACATATGAAACAATCATGGACACCACTGGGTGATAGATAACCGATATGATGTCTATACGAGGTCTTTTTACGTTCGTAGAATTAACCACTCCGAATACCATTACTCCTTATTTTTATTATAGGGAGCAAGGAGCAACTGATGTCACATGGTCCACTTTGTATATACCTATCTATTGTCCCATTAAATACTTAAGACGCTGACAACAGCTACTGAACTTCGATGTTTCACTATTTTAGCCACGCCCACTATTTCTCCGATGTCCTAGTGCCATTGATAAAGGACGGTAAAAACAGCGAACTACCAACACAAGGACGCGGTCAATAATAAACAATAAACCAATAGATGGCGCTTTATTTTTTGTTCTATATGAAGAACTAGAAAGAAATTAGACAGGGCGATTAAAAAAAACAATAAATATTTTTTATACGTTTGTATTTTTAATTATTTCAGGAGACTTTATTTGCTATGAACTTCAAAACAATATAAAAGAAAGAAAAATAAAACTCGAAAATATATTAGCAACATTTTAAATATTTTCGCATAATTATAATTTATTTGCTCTCGGATATTTGCCGGAACAAACAGACAGACAGACAGACAAAAAAAACTGTATTTTTTTTATCAGTAATTATTATGGATATATGTTATCCATAATAATTAATATATATGCATAAAACTGTTATTTTGATATTACAAACAGACTCTTCAATTTTATTTATTTGCACAGATAGTTAATTATATATATTATTTTTTATTAATAATATTATTATTTATTTGACATAAGGTAAATTTAGAGCTGAAGAAAATTCTTCCAAGTTTGAAGTCCTCCGAAGATTGATAACATACCTGCTACAGCACAATAATTGACTGGTAAATAATTTTCGTCACTGGAATCACTTTTAATGATAAATTTTAAATTGCACATCCTACACAAAAGAGTGAACTTCGACAAGAATCCATTTATGTTTTTTCCTACCAAATTAATGTGTTTTAAATTACAACCCAAGGGTTTAGGGGTAAGGGCGAGAAATATTCTGAAGATTTAAAAATAAATGTGATAAGTTTATTCGTCCGATGTAATAATAATAATAATATTTATAAGGATTTTTTGTTGTGCAGGGTGACTTGTAGCAGTCTAAAAAAATAATACTTAAAGCTTACCTATGCGTTAGTAACTAAATACTAACTGCCAGATTTTATCTTCGACAACCTGTTCAAAATAATAATATTTACCTCAAGTTTAGGAATATTATCGGTGGATTCAACTGTCTCAGATACCTTTGCCGATACTTCAAACCAGTGATGGAAAAAAACTATGACTCACAATAACATAAGAAGTATAAGAACGATCATGAGGAAGTTTCATATCACTTGGGCATCATCTTTACCTGGTAACATTTTCTAGAGGAATTATAACATTACTTTCTAATGTAACTGCAACAGCCACATTTCCTAATCTGTACAAAATATTTATTACATTTAAACTTAGAAAAACTTTCTTCAGCACTAATCTTACCTATTATGTCTAACTAGCTGTAGACTAGCTGTGGACGTAGCCTAAGTTACTCCTTACATCATTAGCTGTCTGACAGTGTGTTATGTCAATCTCCGTACAGCCGTTTTGGAGATTTGTCGAAACAAACACACAGACAGACAGCCAGATAAAAAAAAACTGTATTTTTGTTTTAAGTACTATGCGTACTTTCATAGCATTTTGACATTAGGAACAGACACTTCAGTATGCATAGATCGCCATATATAGGTAAAAAATACTAAAACCTACACAACTATTTGTATGGAAAGGGCAAGAAACAATGGATAAAGCTACAAGTATTTTAGGAGTATTTTCCTATTAGGCCAGTTCTAAGATAGTCGTAGGTCTATGCAAATGTGATAGTTTATCATTATACTTGTTTGTAACTATCTTTCTAAAATGTAAAGAGGATCCTCATTCTGTCCATGTGGCGATTCTTTTTGTGTAATGTTTTAATGTAATATAAATAATAAAATTATTATCTATATTAGTATGTAGGTACTTATTACAAACTTATTGGTGAAAAACTTTCCGAAGTTTCACCTGCTTCTGAACTATTCGCCAAACGTCTCTTTTTACTGAAAAGATAAAAGAAAATATTAAAAATAAATACAAAAATTGAACAGACGAACCCAGGTTTCGAACTCGAAACTTGATATTCTGAACCAACGCAGATACCGCTAGACCAAACGAGCTTCACAGTTGCAGATGAATTTTCGCTATACGTTGTACAAAACAGCTTAGTGTAGCTTTTTGGTTTGGTTACGATTTCACTTCTGTTCGTGCAATATTTTGTCAATATGAAAAATATAATACTTACTTTACTACTTCCATGAGATGTTTTTATTTGTTGGCATAGAAGCGCTTTTTGCTGGCCTCCGACATTTTTGTTTGTTTCCCAATTATAGTAACAAATATTTTTAAACTTAGAACTAAATATATTTAAATTAACAACTTAGATAGTATAAATTAATAGTATATTTATTAAACTTATATTCTTTACCAATGTCTATAATTTTTCAAACAACAAACAAAATATGAAGTGAATGGATGGCGAGGCAAAGCGACATACGTCCGTCTAGCTGCGCGTCTCTGCGATCACTGTCAGATTGCTTATAAAAGAAAGAGAAGCGCGATCACGCAGCGCTCGTAACTAATTATAAACCATAAAACAATTAATTACTTGAAAATAAGTCGAGTAGTCGAAAATAAAAAACAACCAGATTCTGTATTATAACATGATACGTTATTGTTAATTATTTTACCAACGTACGTTGTTAAGTAATACAGATATTTTTGTTAGAAGATCATTTTAAGAGGTTAGTTTGTATTTTTTTTTTATCGAGAAAAAAATTCAAATTCGTGTTTTGAATACAACAGGGTTTTTAGAAATATGTTCAAGATTAACATATATTTTTTCTGCCGTCACAAACTACGTAGATTTGGCTAAAAAATTGTTTAGGATAAGCCTATTTGGCTGTTGTCAGCGCCTTAACCTAAAAAACATTGAAGGCAGAGCGCGAATGCGTTCTCTGTCATAAATTTCTTTAATAGTCTTTCTTGGGCTTGATTTTTTTTTTACAATATGTCTGTTAGTAATAGGTACATAATTGCATACACTTTGATTGGAATGATTAAGTTATCTATTATAATCTTTTAATTAATAGGTAATTAGAATTATTACATTGATAGTATATTTAAGCGCCACATTTTGGCCTTAGTAGAAGTGATTTCATCAATAATTAAATTATAATACCACATTTACCTACATAAGTACCTAAGGTAGAATTTGATGGCCTTATAAAAGATAAGGGCTTATATCTTATAACTTTTTTTGTTTAAAAACCTTATAAGTAAACTTTTCTATCTTAAAATCTGCAAAGCTATGGGCTACAGTAATGAAATGATTACATTGCTTTCTGTTCTTAAGTAAGAACTTTAAACCACCACCACCAATAGAATTTCGTTATTTTCATTTTCGTCTCCGCTTAGATTTAGTGGGCACAGTACATTGGAGAATTACGAAATAGTATTACTTAGTGGTTTTACTATGTATCACATCTCCTATGGTCTCTTAAGTCCTGGCATTATGGTGATAAAATAGGTAATATTTCTTGTTCGACAGTTGATACCTGCTTGTTACCAACATAGTGAGTTTAATGTGAACAATGTAATTTTTATTATCAGTACTTAGTTTATCTTATATCTATACCCAGTTGCTAGTAATATGTATCGATTATGACGTCATTTGTAAGTTCTAGCCTTATCATCTACCTGTGCTAGTTGTGCGTTGAGCATCGTGAGTCGAAACAGCTGTTTATCATTGTTCAATTCGTAAAAGTCTACAGTATGTTATTTTATGGTGTAAGACAGTATAATAACATTTGGCTGTTGGCTAGCTTAGACAATTGAATCAGAACCATATATGAATTCGAAGCAGACATTTAAAATATTGCGAGATGATTTTTCTGAATTTTTTCAACCAATTCTCGTTCGCATCAAACTGGCCTAGCTTTTTTTTTATAGTTTTGGGTTTCTGTTGCAGCCTATTCTAAATAGTCATAAGGGATAGTAGTGTCTATGTAATATTATTAAAAATGTACTCACACGTGTGGAGGAGCTTCAAAGAAAGCCTTTTTGTAGTACAGTTTGGTCTTTTCCTCAGTGTAGATGGGTAGGTTCTTGTAAGGGTTCACCGATATCAGCACATTGCCGATGTATGTCTGGAAATATTTGTTAATGAGTCGATTGCTTGTCATTTGTTTTCTATAGTTATTTATTTTAAGAACTGAACGTTTCATCCAAGAGTACCTATCAGAGGAAATAGATTTCAAATGGATCTTATAAACCTAACGATTGATAATTACTCATATCTAAATACAGTGAGAATGTTTAAGAAACTATATTATGTAGTTAGACGCATCAGGTAAGTCTAGAAACAGCCTAATCTTTCGATAGACCACCACACATTTACTAAAATACCATTGTTACACCATCGATATATATTTTTTTAAAGATAGCTAGCAATGTGGGATTGTAGGTCCCACATTACTAGCAATCCTGTTAACCCCTCCAGCTAAGCTCAATGGCTTGTGTTAGGAGTGGGTTCACGTCGGTAGTATAATGGGTAGGATTCGAACCCGAGACCTCACGATTGCGAGTCCGATGCCTTAGCCATTACGCTACCGCCGCTTCTCTTCTATTAAAGAACTGATTTTTCAAGCAACTCTTTGGTTTCCAAAATTGGATTGCCAAAATCTCCAAATATACTTACATAGATAATGTTCTCGTTAAACCGTTTCTTGAGGTTGTCGATGAAGGCGGCCTCGGAGCGGAAGTCCTCGAGCAGCACGAAGTCTTGCACGCCGACGCGCTCGCGGTGTTGCAGGGCGTGCTCCATCACTCCCTGCACTGACACCGGACGGAGAAGCCTGTAGACAAAGAAAAAACAACATTAGACAAACTAATATTGTAAGCATTGTGTCCGTGACTTCTATGTTTGTTAAGTCCCCCGCGACACAGGGCTTGTACCCTACTGCGGGGGTTGTCTTTAAAAAAAAAACATAGGCCGGTTGGAACTGCTTGACTAGTTGACAGTCGAGAATAAATACTTTTTTCCAAATCCTTCCCTATTGCACAACCGTAATGTGATTGTATATTGATAAATATATTAACGCACAGCTCAAATCACTGAAATTTGTCACACAAGTACCTTTAAGTTCTTAGTTATTATGAAGCTTAACTGCCTCTGTGGCGCGGTGGGAATGTGTCAGACTGCTACGCAAGAGGTCGTGGGTTCGATTCCCACACATCCACAAATTGTTGTTCCAAGTCTGGGTGTACTTTGTGTCCGTGACTTGTATGTTTGTAAAGTCAAGCGACACAGGGCTTGTACCCTACTGCGGGAGTAGTCTTTTTCAAAGAAAAAAGAAGATCAAGAAGTAGTTATCCTTTAAGAACGGATTTCTGAAAATTCAACCCCTGAAAGTGGATTCAAACTAACGTGGGGCTGCGAAGAACAGCTTGCTCATAATAAATATAGCCTCTCAGTCGACTGTATGCATTTTACATTAAAAGGGAAAACTTCGGTGAATTATTTTCTAAAACAAACTAGTGTTTTCCGCACTTTAAGTTTAAAGCTTTCCCTTAAACTTTTAATCAATACATAGGTACTTGTTACAAGTCACAACCATTTACTACTTAGAACTTTCCAAGTACCTACTAATTAATAACACCGTAACACGTTATTTTCACTCACCCAAGCTTCGAAAGCTTTGCATAGACGACGACTACATAACAAAATTCACTAAAATCGTCCTCTTTCATGAGTTTAACACACTGCCACTCACAGTAACCCATCTTTGGCAAATGATTGTACTGAACTGAATCTTCCAACGTCTCCTAATTCATTACATAATGATTTAGTAGATTACTGTTAAAGTAATGAGTTTCTATTATGAGAAGAATAAACAAATTTGATTGTTTATTGTAAACATTACCATTTAGAAGAGTTTTGTTTAATTATGAATCTTGAGTAATATCGATTACTTTTAGTAATTAGGAGTTAGTACTTTTGTGTATTGTTATAGTATGGACTGTTATATTGTTTTATTGATCATTATGAATGGACATCTATATTGTGATGAGTTGGTTATATATTAGAGAATTCGTTTCATACTTTTCTTGGCCTTGTAACAAGAACAAGGTGATGTATTATTCTATTTTGTATTGTCGTAACGTGATATTATATAACCTATAGTCTTCCTCAATAAATTGGCTATCCAACTGTAAAAGATTTTTTCAATTCGAAACAGTAGTTCCGGAGATTACCTCGTTCAAACAAACCAACTCTTCAGCTTTATAATATTAGTATAGTTAACGCTCAAATACTTAAACGATACTGAGTCGTGTTCAAAAGTATTTCTATAGCTACTATTAGTGGTAGCATAAGAGTTGACGGTGTCTCAATACTAAGTGTCAATTATTGTAAATCAGCTAGATACCTACCTACACAATTAGTTATAATAGTAAAAGGCCTAACATCGAGCCTTGAAAAACACCTCAGATTTTATTGTTTTAAAAATGAGTTAAATAGTTATGAGGCTTTAGAATACCCAAATCAACCAATACTCAGTTACTGTAGCAAAGGCCTTAACATTGAGCCTTGTTGTTTAGTTTTGTCTCTGTAAGTTAGTTATAAAACGTTATCTTCAAAAAAATCTCCATGCCAGTGTAGCAGTTCAATAAATTTCAGAACTAAGAAACTACAATTTTACGATACGAATGTTTTGTAATTTTTTTTTTACAATCGTAGAAGGTACATGGAACCTATCGTAAAAAAGAAATAAAAAATATATCAAACTGAGCGACATGACATTAATATTTTACGTAAGCCTTGTTGTGTCGTATTGCAGTATACGCTGCGGAGATGTAAAATGGCGACGTTTCTGAATGTCAACTTACCTGGCTTTATGGTGTGGTAAAATATCATGACATTATTGCCATTAGTGGCATTAGGAATTAGGCTATTTTCGTTCTATGTGATTTGGTGCTCCGAATGTGACGATGTCGTTTCGTTGAATTTAGGGGTTTGGTGGCAATGTCTTCGTAATATTGTTGGTGTATGTAGGTAATCAGTTAAGCACGGTTTTATTTGGTTGTGTATTTTAAAAGTTTTGCTTGCATTTGCTGCGTTTCATTAATAATGTCGTACCAATCTATTAAGTAGGTAATATTATAAACGCGTAAGTTTGTGAAGATGGATGGATGTTTGAATTCGTCCAGTACTTTTGGGTGAAGGAATACCTAAGTATTTCAGATTAAAGTAACTGCTGGACGAAGTTTGGTGAAGCTTTACAACGTAATAGCATTATACCTACTCCAGAATATCACACAGGCTATACAATCACATACAACGCGGGCGATGCCATGAGAAATTTCTAGTTGGATAATACATAAGAAAGATTTGGAGTGAGATATTTAAACTTATTTTTTAAAACTACTGCACCTTATGAGATACAAGCGCACACAGGGGCCTTCATAAATTGAAACCATAGGTAGATACCATTGTACTTACATATCACAGACACTCTCTCTAATATAATAACATCTAACACAAGGTTTCCCAAACTGGGTTCCACGAAACCCTGGGGTTCCGTAGAACAGTTACCAGAGTTCCGCTAAAAAAAACAATTTTTTACAAATTTAGAAGCAAAGTCATGCTTGCCTGCATAGAAGGAACAACCAGGACAAAACCATTATCCAGTTACAAATGAAATAAGAACTTTCATAACTGGACATATGGTTAATATAACACCCCCTCCGCTCATGAATATAACCAAGTTCATAACGGCGTTATATTCATGGGTTAAATAGGAAATAAAAGGTATTTAGTGAGTGATCCATTATGTTAAAGTTTAGGAATCCTTGATCTAACATGTACTTCTAATAGGGTCAGTGTTTTTATATGATTTGGAGTAATCAAACAAAAATGACGTAGCCTGTTATCCATAAGTATTAATCATTACAAATAGCTGCAGTTCTGATTAACATTATCAGGCTTACGTCATGAGTGTCCTATTTGTCACTCCTGTGATACAACTGTCCGGTTGCAGTGACCCATAAGCACTGTTCTCACGATCTAAATGTGTATTTACTTATTTATCAAGTTTATTTAACCCTAGCATTTCCTAAAATTGTAGATAAGCAGTGTTATTATTTACTGTAAGAATAAACAAAATATGTGGTTTACATGTATTATTATTTTTTTCAAACCAATATATAAATATTGTTGCAGTAGGTAAATAACTCAGGAAGTACTGATCCGAAGTGAAAAAAAAAATACTGGTGGATAGCCTATTTGTTGAGGAAGGCTATAGGCTATATAATATCACGCTACGACCAATAGGAGCGGAGCAGCAATGAGAATGTTGCAAAAACGGGCAAAATGTACGCAGACGAAGTTGCGCGGCTGTCCCGCGCAACTTCGTCTGCGTACATTTTGCCCGTTTAGTAGTATCTAATAATATTTTTAAAAACAATATTTTAACAAGCGAATGTTTTGCCTTTCTCATCTTAAAAATAGAATAGAAGAAGACAAAACATTTGACAGTTAGGTACAGTCATTAAAGTATTATGAATGAAAGGGTTAGCATTTTAAATACACGTACTTAACTAAATCACCGTAATACACAATTAAGAATAAAGGGCTTAGTATTGAACCTTGCGGCACACCTCTATTAGACTCAAAAGTTAAATAATAAGTTTATCCTCAAAATATGTTTCTGTCTAATCATGCAGATCATTTATAACACAGCGCCTAGGAACGTAAACATACCGTTTTTTTTTAAGAATTACAAGACTAATACACCAAAGAATGGATGCTAAAATTCTTTTATTTTTTCACCTAACAGTTTTATGTGGAAGTTTCCGCAAGTCCACTCGTTTAATTAATAAATGCGACATCGCGTGCGGAGCCAGTCTGCCCCATTTCGGAGTCCGAGACTTATTGTTTTTGGTAGTTATGCTGAATGAACTGTTTGGAGGTTCAATATTTAGGCCAAGAAATTTTTCCAAAAAAATTTTAACTTCACAAATTGCCCTTGCCTTTTAAATGATTTCAAATAGTATGAGTTATCAATTCTATTGTACTTGTTCATTTTATACATCACTATTTTTAAATATGTCCATTATTAGATAATTTTGTAAAGATCTGGTAACGGCGCATCAAGAAAAATAAGGAACTTCGTTCCAATAAATATTTCTACTTTTTTATTAGCGGCATTACCAGAAGATTCTACTTTTATTTCCAACACACATTCCACAATAAATTGCTCAATAAGCCGGGTCTAAGTCTACCGATAAATCCACTTTGAAAACATGTCAAATTGTCTTCATTAAAAATTCTCATCGCATTTTTGTGTACCGCACAACACTCGCAATAAAAACTTGGAGCGATTTTCTACTTTATCCTTTGTTAGTAGAGTCTAAATTAGAGTATAGAAGTTTGTTTGTACGTTTAGTTCAAGCAAGGCAGCAGACTATTTTGGTAAAGCAAGTTGTTACCAAAAACGGCAGGAGTCAATCACCTTGCGGTTAAAATAACACTAAAGAAGCTAAACGATGTTTTTGTGCCATTGTAGTTCTGGAGAGTGTTGTTTATTTGTAAAACTGCGGATGTCTGGTTGAAAGGGATTTATACTCTCTTTTAAGTGCCTTTTTCGACCGGAAAAATGTAAGTGAATTGTAATATCACAAAACTCTCAGAGTTCGGAAGGTATAGCTGGTGTAAGTAAGTTTCATTCAACATGTGCTTGAATACGCAGACATACTCAAAGACGTGGCTCTTGGACACAATCTCAGACCACTTTGTTGCGAAGATGTTCCAAGATATCCCGTCTTTTTCCGTTGTTTTCTTACTCAAGGTATTTTATGGAAATATCTCATCAGAAGATTTTATGAGCTTAGCACCATGCTGTATCAAAGCGGTATGATTCGTTTCATCTTATGACTAACAATCGGCTAGGTGTTTTGCTATTGGTATCTATGGCAGACTGCCGGTCAGTAAACCGAATGAATGCGGTGTTTATTATGATCCGGAACATTGATTTGCCGCGAAATATTGAATGTTCAAAAAGCTTAAAATTACTTGATAATTGTAGCTTCGTCTTGATTGAAAAACAGTGTTGCAAGTTAAACTATCCAACATATACGCTGAATGGGACCATTTATTGTCAAAGTTGTGACGTGCAAACTCAAATTCATTGTTTATGTAAAGGTTAAGATTGTCTGTTTAAGGTTTTATTCTATATTTTTTTTAAATAAGAATAGTTATAAAGTACATGGCAATAAAGAAAGTTGTCATCGTCTCAATGAGGTTCATTTGGATACCCTTAAAGACAATATGACCCGTGTGTGACTTTAATAGTGTCTCACGACTCACGTTAACCATATGGGTTTCTTAATAAATCTGACTACGTTACCCGGAGTCATTTAACGATTCTAACAATATCCTCTTATTTAAATATGCTGGCGTGTACACAGGCGCAGATCCAGGTTCATGTTCTGACGGATTTGATCCAACACCGGCCAAGTGTGAGTTATTTGTCGAGCGACGGAGCAAATGTATGGCGAACAGTAGAAAATTACCGAGTCTGGGGGAGGGGGTTGGGGGGGGGGGGGCAATTTGCACTGTTATGGCGGAAGAAAGAAGAAATAAACCTACTACTTCTTTGTGCCATTTCTCGTATAAATAAAAGACGCATGACGCATGATGACGCAAATGAGTTGGTTTACATAGATCCTGATACCACTCCGATGGGTCTAGGTGTTAATTAGTATGCATTACGAGAGAAAGTTCTTCTGTTAGCACCAAAGGTAAGTACAGGTCAGGTCTGTGTTCATTCACAGTAATACGAATGACCTTTCGTAACGTAGGTTGGTACTAAACCTACTTCTAAACGTCTTTACAACCACGGTAGGTAGGTACTATGCGTTTCAAATGAGAAGATAATCGCGATCGCGACAACTTCACTCTGTACTTGTCAAAATTGTACCGCTAGCAACAAAAACTCCCAAGTCGGGTAAAGTACGTATGTGATTTTGGTAATGGAACGGACGTAATATTTATTTTCTTTTAACTATATAGGTACGTATCTAACATTTTTCTTTATTATAATATTATTAGTATTCTTTATTATTTAATAAACACGAAAAAGAAAGAAGTAAATAGGAAAAATATAAGAATATTCTACACTTTAGTGGCCTTTCAGTCAGACGTAATATTTTTTTACCTAAAACATAATAAATAGTAAAATGCTTTTTTATAGTTCATTAGAGTAGGTAGGTACTTCTGTGTAATACTAATGACACATTTTTACGAATCATTTTATTGCTGACCTTACGTCGTACAATGAAGTTGCAGTCGTAATGCGATAAAAATGTCATCATGACAGTTATCAACTCATTTGAAACGCATAGTACGTAGGTACCTACTAAAATTGATATCTAGGTAGTATTTATTGCTTAAGTAGGTACGTAAAGGTAACTAGTAACCGACAAAAGTCGGATTTTCGAAGTTTTGATTGGACATTGCTCACTGTCTTGTCTATCACACACACAACTTGTATTTTTATAAAATTACTAAAATAAAAATTACTTTTTTTTAATCCTCTAAAACTAGACGTCCTGTTATAGTCGTCCTGTTACAGGCATTACCAGTAAATGTAGAATCGACTTTTCACAAGTGTAGTATTTTGCTTCCTAAGTGAATAAATCATATTTATTATTATTATTATTATATTTTACGACGTTTCATCAGTGACCAGTTTAAGACGTTTCATCTAACGTGCATTCGATCCAATAACTTAATTAGGAAATGTTCTTTCTTAAATATTATTTTATTATAATTATAAGCGTTATCTAGTAAGAGTGGAGTCATATCGATCATTAATAGGGGTCATTAAACTTTACCAGTGCACACATTTATAATTTAAAATCGATTATGGAACTAACTAATATATTTAATGCTACAATAAATCTAATAGATTCTGTCTAGATATTTATATTAACATAAAGATAAACTGATCGATATTAAGTATATATAAGCGAATGTGAAAGTAATTTATGACTCTGAATGTGTTTTAAAAACTAGAATGTTATAATAATACACTCTGGTGCAATTAAATGAACGCACATGTAAACATGTTTTGTGATTATATTTCTAAATTCAAGAAAAATATATATATTTTTAAATGTGGGATTAAAGATTATTTCAATGATACCACATAAATCACTATAAGGTGTTTACAAAATGACTTCAGGGGTCATTAAAGTATGTTTTCATATTTTGAAATTTCTGATTAGAGTATTTGAGCACTGAAACCCAAATAAGGGCAATTTACTCAATATTGCTGAACATAGGTACTCCAGGTATAAACTTTAATAGGTGCCGCAATCCGTAGGTAGGTACTACCTACAGTACGATCAACGTAACTAGGCCGGACTGAAGTAGGCGACAAGTGGTTGCGCAGATACATTTTTTGGAAGTGAATAGTGACAGGAAGCGGGGGTCGGGGGCGGTAACTAAACCAAGAGGATTAGAGATGCGATTATGCATCACATTGTCATAATTAGTATTACTAACTCATGTTTTTTTGTGATTATTTTCATAAAGAAATTGTTTTTCAATGTTTCTTTAGTATTTACTGTAACTGTTCTAAATTTAAACTTTTATGAACTCATTTAAATAGTGTTTTTATATTTTTGAATTAAAATGTTGTTAGTATTTTTTATCGATTAAACATAATTAATCGTTTTCGTAAGTAATTTTAGGGCCGCATCTCTATGACATGCGCGAAAGTGATAAAAACCTAACTTCAATCCGGTCAAGTTACGTTGATCGTACTGTACTCCGAGTTCGCACTACCTCTTGTCATCATACGGACGCTAAGGTAAATTTATCATCACTTATGTTGTATCATTAGATAGGTATTGAAATAATCTCTCAACTTCATCCCAGCCAGTTGGCTGTTGAAAAGTTGTTGTTTTTTAAATTTAGAATTATATGCATGTGTACGCCAGCTCCACATGGTGGCCCCAACGTCGGTTCCGAACGTGTGCATCTAGAATAAAGCTCGTTTGGCGCCAATACTATTTTCTAGATCTAAACGTTGGACGAGTCGCGTTTTGACCAACAGCGACGTTGGAACCAACGAGTGGAGCTGGTGTCACATGTGCGATTTCATTGCACTGGAGTGTATTATAACTTGTTTATGGATACCACATAGGTAGGTATTAGGTATATTCAGTAGTATATTATTCTGTATCTGTGTCTTGTTACAGTTCTGATGACAACTAATGACCTGATAATAGTTTTTTTTAGTATCGATTTATTTTTGTCTTCATTTCTTCTACGTATTTGGTACTCATTTTGAAATACTTTAGATATTTTTGAAATATGTTGCATATATATTGTCCTTTGTTTATTATGTTCTATTAGGTTTAATTGTCAAAATAGGATTCCAGTTATTAAATGGAAGTCATTGTAGGTTAGTGGCCAAATATAATGCCTATACCTAATGAGGCTTCATGTTAGTTACTCATATACTGAGGTATACTGTTTTGCATTAGCTGACCTAACTGAACAGTAACTGTGCACAGTATCATAGGTAAGTACCTACAACCTCCGTTAGTCACACCAAATTTGTCATTGCTATTTACGCGGGAAGAATATTAATGATTGAATATATTTATTTTATTAATCGTTTATTCAATTCACAGACGAGTAACGAATTATCGGTCAACAATAATATAATAAGTAGTAATAAAATTTAGAGCTAGTGATTATAGTCCGATCAAGTTAATCCATATTATTAATAATAATTATCTACCTATGTGCCGCAGGCAAATTCTATAATTCGCCAGTACAAACGGAGTCGTCAGTTTACAAACATAAAAACATTTTATAAACTGACGAAGGTAAATTACTGATGAAGTATCATTTTGAAGTAAGTTAAAAATAGTTGTTCCCTATCTCTATATTTTATGATACCCATGAAAATGTTGTGATAAAAAGTATTAATATAGATAGAACAACGATAACTGATATGTATTTAATGCAAATAAATGCGTTTTGTTAAAAGTCGTGGGTGTCGCATAATCCCGTATAGCACTTTGATATAACGGGATATGACATATTGAATTACGGGCGTGGGTTGAGTTTTTTAAATGTACAAACATCCGGACTCATAGGTCATACTGGTCACACTGGTCATAATCTTTTGTCCTTGTCGCGTGTAATGTGCAAAGTGCATCATTATTTATAAGTGTAAGAAAACGAGAAATAAAAGAAAAGTAAGTACAGTATAAGAAAAATGTTTGAACCAAAATTTGTAGAGAATTCAACGCTCTATATTTTTTGTAAATTTGTCCCTATTTAAATTTAAAGTACTGACGACTGTTTCCTATTTTCTTCTCTATGTCTGAGTACCTAAGTAATTCGTGTGTCTTCTCGTACCACCATTTAAGTAGTCCACACATTTTCATATATTTTATAATATATATAATATAGATGCGTTCCATTTTTAAATTACGAGCATCTCAAAACTTATCCGAGTGACCTACGTATAGGAAAACATTAGATACACCCCTTTTAAGCAGTCGTCTAATAAAGTATGTTTAATTTTCTTAGAATGTTTGATTTCCCTAGTATCTTAAATCGATTGCAAATTGTCGAGAACAGTGAAAGTGCATTACTCAGAAACTGATTGTTTACTAACATTGTGATAGGTTATTTAGTTATAGGGCTGCCAATGTGCCGCTATGTACTTTTGGAATAGGCGGACATGATCCGAATAAATTTGTATGGAATACGCAGTTATGATGTCATAACTAAGGGTCGTCAAATATTTCACTTTTAGTATTTGTTTTTATTTCCACTAAAGAATAGAGCCGGAGATAGAGGCGCACGTATTTTAAGATCAGGCAGGATTTTGATAAGGTTTTTGTGCAGTCGATCACATTCATACTTTAGAACAAGTAATTGAGAAGCATCAGGAGGTCAATTCACGTTTTTAAAGCAGTACAATTGCAGTTAAGTTTTGATTAAAATGGCCATTTTCGTATTCTTGTAACTTTGGGATCGATCTTAAAAACGCTTGCGCACCGTACTAGAATGTCCTTATTCGAGACGCATACTTGACGCAAGCGTATTTGTGATCGATCCCAAAGTTACAAGAATACAAAAATGGCCGTTTTAATCGAAACTAAACTGCAATTACACTGCTTTAAATAAGTGAATTGACTCCCAGGAACGTCAACAACCCTAGTTTTTATCGACTACACAAAGACCTTTGACTCTATATCACATGACGGCATGGCAAGCACTAAACATTCAACATATCCTGAAAACTTACATTAACATCCTGAAGGACATCTACAGCAAAAGTTTAAGCCAAGCGAAGCTCGACAGATTAGGCCCTAAAAATATGTAGAAGCGTGAAACCAGGAGACCCATTATCTACTATCTTCATATCAGATACATAATGAAAGACTTACATTGGAAACGAAAAAGTATTTACTTAAATGGGAACAATCTGAGCAACTTTAGATTCGCTGACGACATAGTCCTCATCTCAAGGTTATTTAAACAACTAGAAGATTGGATTACAACTAAACACATCAAAAGTAAAAGTTATGATTTGACTAACGCTCTACAAAATCCTATACATACCTACTAGTTGATAATTCACAATGCTCAGAGTGTTGAGAGAGCTACATGTATTTAGAGAAATGTATTTTATTCCAAAAATCTAGAAACAAAGATGAGATTGATAGGAGAATAATCAAAACAGATATGAAGATTTTTTTTATACTTTTTTGACTTAAAACTTAACCTCCACTTGCATTATCATCTAGTTACATGCCCCGTTTCCAGATTTGATTATCTTCCATTCATCTCTGTCAGTCGTCCTCAAATTATCGCGCATCGTATTCATTCCGTTCCTATTGCTAAGAGGGTTTGACGTGGTTTTTGGGTTGTCTGCCTGACACTAACTCTCTTTCTGAAGGCTTTTGTTTGTTTTCCCTTCGGCACATGAGTATCTCATCACACTCACTAATATGTACCACACAATTTTCCATAGTCAGCTTTTTTTCTTTTTTAAAAAGATAACTAGCAATGTAGGATTTTGTTGTGTTTTTTTAAATATTTTTTGGGACTTACTACTTGCCTGTAGCAAATAATATACACCCTACTATCAATAAATTTCGATGAAACATATTAATTTGATAATTATAAACATTTTTATTGCCATTTTCATTTGTAGCAACTTAGCAAGTAGGTAGGACACCACCCCTTAAAACACGGACTTACTTACATACACCTTAGGGTTAAAAAAAAACAAAATACATATGTTTCATAGATTAAACACATAAAATTTTATGATGTCACATCAACTCGCTCACAAACACCTACTTAATTTGATCGATCATGTTAATTAATTTAGTAGGTACCTACGTGTAGTAAGGTTCTTAAGTACTAAGTTAACTAATACGTTAGTTTCGTGACTCAAATTCATTACTTGACTAATTTCTTGGAGCTTAAAAGAGGCCAGAGCTATGTGGTTTACTAAATTAGGTCGCTATTACCTCAAACCACCGATCGTACAGTACCTACTAGAGAAGAACGGACGCACATTCCAGTAAATGTACCTAGGTACTTGGAACAGAATTGCTTGAAAGTGGAACAGAATCTCGAAACACCTTCGTAATAAATGTTCTTCAAAGGGTGTTCTTAGATTACCTATGTATCATCTAGTCGATTTTTTAGTCTATTTCTGCCAGTGTCAAATATTTTTGTAAGTAAGAACTATAACTGCAATTTTACATGGAATGTAGGTAGGACATTCATGTACCTTTCACCTCTACTTACATTTTTTCACACGATAAAAGCGGAGCTGGGAATATGATGGATGACAGTTATTATTTTCTTGCGACCCTAGTTTATAGCTTATTAGGAGTAGTCCGAACCAACAACCGGACTACTGCTAATAAACGAAATATTAGGATTTTTAAGTCTGCAATGGTGTTATGACGAGTCAAAAGTTTTGTTAGATTACTACTGGTCACACTAGACAGTGTGACTACGAGGAAACAAAATTCCTCGTGGTCACACCAGTGTGACAAACCGGTGTGACGACGGGTTTAGTTTGTTTTCGCTATTTTCACATTTCACAATTCCTTGACGTCTTTTACTCAATTCATTGTGCCAAATTGTATATCGCAGGCAAAGGTATGCAGAAATGCCAACATCAAGTCGCGTACTTAACAAGATAATCGTGAATGTCTGCCATTGTTTTGGCGGGAAATTGTTTATGTTGTGTACTCTAGTTTGCATTGAATTTGTATCGTCTTGATAATGTTATGTAAACTATGGTTCTTGAACGAACTAACGAGCTTGAACGAACTAAAATTCCATTTTGTAAATTGAACTAAGAATGAACCTTTAATCTTGATTCCTACGAGATATTATTGTTGAATGGCTTGCTATCTGTGAATCATTTTAAGATTAGATTAAATATTAGAGATGAAATGTAAATAAATGCAAAGGTACACATGTTCTTATATGATTCTGGCAAGAATAAAGTCGTCGCAAAAACATAGGTGTAGATACTAACTATTAAAGCATAACTAAGTCATTTGCAAGTTGCAAGTTTCTTACAACAATATATATCATTTATATATATACCAAGTTTCTTACCTTTTGCATGCAATAAGTATATGACTTGGAGGTCTAAACAATATGATGTCATCGTGTAAATGGGCTCTTAATTTAATGCGTTTTATTATTGCTCTTGAATGTATACAAGAAAACTCATCGTGAAAATGAGCCTTCTAACTTAACTCTTTAGTTATTTAAGAATAATTTTGCTTGTTGTAAGTTTTGTGTATATAATAAAAAATAAGTAAGTAAGTACAGTAAGTTAATGGTAACAAGATATTCTACACAACAATAGGATCGAGTAACGTGACTTTTTGTGTAACAGACTGGACCGTGGACCATCTAATAACCGGTCTTTTTAGTTCTGAGAGTTGGATCTTTGTTTTAATTTTTAATTTTTCTAAGTACGATAGATTTACTTATGTATAGGTAGATGCCTGTTAATAAACATTCTACCGCTAGCCGATGCTGTTGAAACATCGTGTACTGTTGTTTAACAACTCCACTATTGTTCTGAATTGTATTTACTATAAAAATATCTAAACATCATCTGTGTAAGTCGGGAGTACGACAGTTTGAAATCTAAAATATTCTCGATAGATAGTTCGTTTGATTTGACTCACTAATTTTATTTTTTTTACCAATGGCAATCACAAGGACGGGAAGGAAGCTTTATATGAGTATATCTCAACAAGACTTGATGGTAAGTATACACCTATGACTAGATTACTTTTTGACAAAATCTTTATATGACTACATCGCGTTTGTTATGTAACTAACGACATAAAAGGCCATTTTTTTCTTCATATATTATAATATTTTATATTTAATCATTCGTTACAAGTACTTTGGCCAATATTTAAGCACATATAGTTTTTACCTTTGTTGTAAGTAGATTCCTACTATATTGTACCCACTAAGGCTGATTTAGCTTTATCTCATGTTTCAACTTTTTGATAATACAATTTGCATCAGGCCTTTATCATGGTGTATAGTATATTAGTCGCAGCACTTTACCCCCATATCAAGTTTATAAACATTCACACATTGTAAACTTGGCAATTTAAAAAGAGTGGCGGCGAGTTTTTATTGCCAGGTTATTTTCTCCGGCTTTATCTATTGTTTGCGAACTTGGCAGTAGGTACATGTACATGTAGAATCCCGACGTATTGTTTTGCATCCTAAGTAAATAAAGAATTTTGTTTTTTTTTAAATTACAATTTAGTTGTCACAAGCAAACGATTTTTAGATATGCAGCATTTATTTACATTTAAGAGATGATTATCGAATCGGAAACTACTATACCTATTACCAACCTAGAATATTTACTCACTTTATTAAATTTTGAATTTAATTTCTTAATTTACATAAAACCTGTTTTAAACCAAAACCTTGGCAAATGTAAAAGTTACAGAACAGTTCAGAATGAAATGTTAATAACGTAACAACTCAATAGATTTATGTTAATGATAACATTTGATATTTAGTTTTTGGAATAATGTTGCAGCTTTCGTAAGCAATCTCTTGACTTAAGAAATTAACTGTTTTAACTTTTTTAGGAAGTAAAGATGCAGGTTTCTTGCCTCTTGAATACAATTAAAGTCGGTTAGGATTAGGAGACAATGTCTGATGCAAGAGAATAAGAGAATGGCATGATGTACCTACCTAAATGACTATTAAATGTTCAAAGTAATAGAAGAGGAAATATTTTTACGAGAATGTTGTTAAAAATACGACCAGCGGGTCAATTCATGTATTTAAAGCAGTGCAGTTGCAGTGTTGCAGAATATCCAAAGTTACAAGAATACAAAAATGGCCGTTATAATCGAAACTTAACTGCAACTGCACTGCTTTAGATAGGTAGGTACGTGAATTGACCCCCTGAAAACGATACGATTTATAAAATAAACAGGCAGGTTTTGCACACGCAGCGACGTCATTCTATTTGATAACGCCAGCTCCAGACGTTGGATCCAACGTCGGTCCTAGGACCACTCGTCCAACGTATGGATCTAATGCTCGTCTCAACATTGGGGCCAATACTATTTTCTAGATCCACACGTTTTTTGCCACTTGTCTATGGGCTCTGTTATGAAACTTTGCGTCGCTATGCAGCCAATTTTTTCGCGCTTTTAATTATTATCTATGGTTTAAGTGTAGTGTACGAGCAATTGATTAAATTAAATACTGTATTGCATCATAATTAGACACTAATTCTATAAATTAATAGTTGATATGATCGATTTAATCCACAAACAATTAAACAACCTTTAAACATTTACCTACCGACATGTACGAGTGCTTACCTACTCATATGAGTCTTAAATAATATTATGGAAACTTATGTAGTTATTTACTCATTCATACTTTTCAACATTAAATTTTATCAAAATTGACAAAACTATGATGGCAATATATTTTCAAATAATAAAAAAAAAGTACGTAGGTAACATTGACGTACAGACCTGGACTGCGCTGAAACCTCACAAAATTGATAAATCTCTGATGGCGCGGTCCAGGTCTATACATTAATGGTAGGTAACGACCAAATAATCGATTTGTGAAAGTTTCCGAGACTCTGGTATAAATCTTTATGAAAGATGGTATTTTTATCATACTGTCACTGTAATTTCGGGGGGCTTCAGGTGCTACTTTTGCCTAAACACTGACCAAATGTGTTCAACCCCTAAATCCCCACATGGGTACACCCATGCTTTCACTTTACGGTGAATAGAAGCAGGCGCGGATCCAGGATCATGTTCTGGGGGGGGCACTTTGACCCAACATCGGCCAAGTTAGTAGATTTGCCCCTCAACGCAGACCAAATGTATGGCGAACACTTGAAAATTCATGAGTCAAGGAAGGGGGAGGGCAATCAACCCTGTTGCCCCTTGGATCCTCGCCTAAATAGAAGTGACAGAAATACTTTTGAAAGCGTCTTAAAGTTACATATGTACCTAATGTAGGTATAAATAGATAGGTATTGGTGGTAAAGCTAATAGATATCAATGACTTACATCTATCTATGTAGGTAATTTTCCAGAGACACAACTTCCAACTTGAGAATCGATCATGAAACTGTCATAATCGAGTTATTTTACCCTCTCAAGACACTTATCGATTCGAGTGCTAATCAAGTATAAATAACTCTATAAATTCATTGTTACTAACTACCCACTTGAACAGTGAAAAACATGATGAAAAGGCAAACTAAGTTGTCTACATGTTCAAAGCTGGGTCCTTATTCGCGCGGATGGGCGATGCATTTCTAAGCGCAGCTCTCTATTAATCATTATGACAAGATTTTGACAGTTAGACGCCGGGGCTTGCGGCGAAAACGAAACAAAAATGTGTGTAAATCCTTGTCCTTATATTATTTTCGATTTGATGGTAATCTAGACGAATTTCTATTGTGCGTTTTAACTGTTAATAGAGTTGGTATTATAGATTTTACAAGTAATTTCCTTTATGTGTAATACATGGACGTGCTCAAGGATTCAAGGGATGTACCCCCAATTGCAAAAAGGTAGGTAGACAGTATATATTTGGTCGGTGTTTAGTCCATTGTACTACCTAACCCACCCCTATCACAAAATAACGAAAACCCAGGGTCCAAATGAACTGAAACTGAAAAACTTATATTTGTGCCGTCCCCCCGTCGCGCGAGGTACTTTTTGACCTCCCCCCCCTCAAAAAAAAGAACCTGGCACGCCCATTCTGTCGTATCATGTATTTTTGCACTTTAAACGCGACTTAACAGCTCGGTTCGTCGCCATTTTCACACTCGATTATTTTTTTGTGCCGTTAAAGCGCTTATTAAATAGGTAGCTACTTGACGCTGGCAGAAAATAAAATCGGCTAGATTGCAATCAATTCAAAAAAGGAAAAAGAAGATTCACAATAATAGCCTTTAATTGCAGCTGGACATTAGATACAACGACCTCATGAATAGAATGTTAGATTACATGATATCTGGACTCATCTTTCGTTATTACAAAATGTGTTAGTAAAGAGTAGATAACCTTGAAGGCTGCTCGAAATGGAGCGACGTTGTGAAATGAGCTAGGTTTGTAAAATTTAATACTATATTGATACAATCTTAAGCTAATTACATGTAAATTTGTGAGCAATTTTATCGCAAAATTTAAAAAATTGTCGTAAAACTGGCTATCTGCTCGGGTTTCGCACTACGAGTGCAATTTATTAATGACTAGCTGTCCCGCGCAATTTCATCTGCGTAAATTTTCCGCGTTTTTGCAACATTTCTCATTGCTGCTCCGCTCCTATTAGTCGTAGCGGGATGTTATATAGTCTCTAGCCTTCCTCGTTAAATGGGCTATCCAGCAGTATAATAATTTTTCAATTCGGACCAGCTGTTCCTGAGATTATCGCGTTCAAACAAACAAACAGAGAAGGTTGTTCAAAGAGGCCACGACCCTCGGCATTGAGGATGAACGATGCGAGTAGGAGGAGGAATCTGTTACATTGATCGGCGCATTTTTGTTTAAATTTTCATACTAAAATGACTATCCAAATTAAAATACCGACTGTTATCGGAACTGTTTTTTACCCGTATGCACTAGAAGGAGTGTTATCTTTTTACCCGACTGCGCAAGAAGGAGGGTTTTGTTTTTTGAGCCGTTTAGGCTCTAGGCACAGCCTAGAGCCTAAACGGCTTGATGGATTTTAGCTTGAGAGGTGTCGTTAGATTCGTCTTAGTAGTGAGAGTAAAACTCTACTTGTTAAAAAAAACATTAAATAGCATAATTTTGGCGCCAATATACTTGTTTAAAAAAAACTACAGAATCTATCGAATGGGATTTTAAAAGCTTATAGCAAATATATATATAATTTACATATATAAATGTAATTTGGAATGAGAACGCTAAAAAAACAATGTAAATAATAAAGATGTATATTAAAAGTCGGAGGCACATTTTTTTAGTTCAACAGGATTCATTAGTGACACTGACTGCATGATATTAAATATATTTATGGAGGGGTATTTGGTTTCCGTCTTTTTGCTGGTGAGTTTTTTAATTTTTTAAATCTTTCTTACAAAGTTTGCCCTAATTACAAATACAAAACTCATCACTCAAATTGTTAAAGCCGTTCTCAATCATTCATACATTCGCCAAATGGTTTTTAAGATTGATGATGATAAAATCTTGAGTTACTTAATTAATTATGCGTGGTTTTGTAAAGATTTATTGTAAATATCTAGTGAAAGTTTCGGAGAAGGGTACAAATAATATAGATTGGTGAATGTGAATGTTGTTGATGTATCTAATGTCGCCTTTCTGTTATTGTAATTGAATCCTTTTCTAAATCTTTAAAAATAAGTTGCTATTCATTCGTAAAACTCGCAAAAACTCTCAACGAATTGACCGATTTGAATATTTATAAATAAGTTGTTTTGTTTGCTTCAATGTTTATTCTTTTATTCTGTTTTGAAAATGGAATGAAAAACTAAGACAAACATTCACGTGCTCTAATGTCTGTATTATTTAGAAAAAAAAAAAAATAAAGGGACAGTTGAAAATCTTAATTATAACTTTAACTAACCACATTGGATTAAATTGCAGTGCCTTAAATTTTAGGTTTTACGAAGTTCACTAGGGGGATTAGACAAGCTACATTAGTTCCGTGGCGAATTCGCTAACGCCGTACTAATCGTTCGCAAAAAAAAAAAAATATTGTCTATGGTCGCCGCAAACGTCAAATACTTTTCCATTTAATGACATACCTATTTGAATGTGACTTTGTCTAGGCCTCCAGGTACATAAATAAATAGTTAGCATGGTTTTGAAGTCTTATGGAATAGTTTTACGCTAAATCTATTAAAATTCTACACTCACAATTTTCTTGCGATCTACATGATGAGATTTTAACCTTCACAGTCAACAGGGCGTGACGCAATAACCTCAGGTGGACAGGTCCATATCACAAAATAGTGGGAATACAGAAGGCAACCTTCATACGACCCTCGTTCGAGCAAGACACCCATAGACATCGTTGACGGTCACGCGTTACAATACAGCCCGCTTTGTTGCGTTTCAAGATTCTGTGTGTGCGTTTAAGAGCGGATCCAGGATTTTATTCTGGAGGTGAGGCACATGAGGCAAATGGGCTACAAAAATATTCTGCTGGGTCACAAGAGCCCAGGCGCCGATACAAGGAGGGGCGGGGGCAACAGTGCCAATTACCCTCCCCCCCAGACTTGACCAAATGACGTATTATTTAGAGGGAATTTGAGAATTTTGGAACTGGATCGGAATTTTTAGGCAGGACCCCCCCCCCTCCTCACTGGTGGTGGATGGTGGTACGGTCTTGAATCAAATGCCCCACTCCTGACCAGTTGAATATTATGTTGCCCCCCAGAACAAAGTTCTGGATCCGCGCCTGCAAGAGCCAAATGGGCAAAGATATTCCAAATAATTTTTGAAATAATAACTCAACTTTAACTACACAAAACCGCCTGGGGGAAGCGGGGAGCGGAGGCCACGTACCCCGGTGCAAATTACCTACTGCATTCTCGTTATTATGTGATATTATGAAGAGTTCTGAGAGTCATTGGCCCCCACGCCTTGTTGACTAGCACGACGTCTACCTCGCACAGCTCATAAAAAATGTTCTAATAGAATCGAAGACATTCATACACCTAGGTACTTACCTACTGACTACATTATCTACCTACCCAACAAGCAAAATAAAGCTCTCAAGACAGTTTTAAGAATACACTTAAAAGCAACTTCAAGTATACTGTAAGATTATAAGTCAGTCTTTTAACAAACTATTCAAAAACGAATGCTCTTGAGTATGTTATGAGTTGTCAAATGCAAATAAGTAAAAGAGTCTGCTATGATGCAATTATAAGAATGTTGTTAGGACAAATATGCTTATATTTTTTGCTTGCACTACTTTGCTTGTTGGGTACGGTATTTAATCTTGAAGGCTTGAAGTTATATCCCACGTTTCAAGACACACAGACTGTGATGAAAAGTGGGATATAAAGAATAGGGAGCTGTTTCATATTTACCCCCTATTAAATTTAAGCTATGGAATGTTGAAAAATAAAACATACATTTTATCTACACTAATATTATCTCAGGAACTACTAATCCGAATTGAAAAATTATTTCACTGTTGGGTAGCCCATTTATCGAGAAAGGCTATAGGCTATATAACATCACGCTACCACCAATAGGAGCGGAGCAGCAATGAGAAATATTGCAAAAACGGGGAGAATTGACGCAGACGAAGTTGCGCAGTACAGCTAGTGTAAGTATATGGGGCAAAACACCGTATGATTGTATTTTTAATTTGATTTTTTTATTCTCGATATGCCTTCAATGGGAGCTGAGGTTCCTTCATAACCCTGCCCAGCTCTGAACGGCCCAAAAACGAATATCTGCTCTAGCTAGAAGTTTTTTTTTGTAGCACTGAAACCATGTTAATATTTATTTCAGGTCATAAGCGAGGAGTTCCGCTGCCTCGCAATTTAGGTCAATGTATTTTTATTTAGGATTCATCTCCTGCATTATATTGCAATGCATCGCAATGGGCTAAGTCCTTGGCCTGTAAAAGTAACGTTCACGGTGCTAAGTAATACGCGGTAAATAAGGTTTAAGAGTGAATCATGATGGAATGCCTACCTAATAATACCAGTACAAATGGCAAAGGCATTGGACTCGCAATAGTGAGGTCGCGGATTCTAATCCTACCCATTATATTACCGACGTGAACCCACTCCTAATACATGCAATTGAGCTTAGCTAAAGGGGTAGTAAAATGGATAGGATTCAAAGCCAAGACGTCACGATTGTTTTGCCTTTACCATTAGGCTGCGGCCGTGAACCACGTTCCCCCCTCCCCCATGACCCGCACCTAATTGGACTCACAATCGAGAGGTCACAGGTTCAAATCCCAACACAAGCAAAGCTTAGCTGGAGGTGGGATGGTTAACAAAATTGCTAGTAATGAATGTGCGAAACACATTGTTAGTTAGGTACCTATCTTTAAAAAAATATATGAAATAAGGGTCGAAAGATACCTACAGTTTGAAATATTTCAATTTGATTCGATGTGGTGTGAATCAATGTCCAGTTTTATAGTTTTAGTCTTTGATTTTGATAATGAATCGTAGCCGTTATTTATGGTTGAAAGCCGAAGCAGGTTTCGGTGCTTATAGTTCAAATATAAAAGTTCAATTAACTTAATGGTTCATAGTTATTTTTGGTTTTACCTTATACTTACCTAAAACTTTTTTACTCCTTACTCAAATAGGGATGTTACATGTTTCATGGGCGTAATGTATCTGTATCTGTGTGTGTACTGGTGTATCTATCTGTGCCCCCCACCGTAACATAAAAGGGATGGACGTATTCCGAGTATGTACCTACTACAACGACAACTACCAGGTTTGGATTGGAATTCCACAGACATGTAACTTAATTTATAATCTGAAATTGGTTGGTGAGAAAAACCTGAAAACGCTTGTTAGTAAATTTTACAAGACGTAGCAAGCAAATTCGCGGCTTGCAACTAGTATTCATACATATCTGTACTAATATTATAAAGCTAAACATTTTGTTTATAATCTCAGGAATTACTGGTCCGAATTGAAACATTATTTTACTGTTGGATAGCCCATTTATCGACGAAGGGAATAGGAGCGAGGCAGCTATGAAAAATGTTGCAAAAATAGGAATCATTTACGCAGACGAAGTTGCACGGGTCATCTAGTACCTAATATTAATAAGCGAATTGAAGCGGCTAAATCGTGAGGTCGCGTGTTCAAATCCTACCCATTATACTACCAAGGTGAACCCACTCCTAACACAAGCCTTTGAGCTTAGCTGGAGGGTTTAACAAGATTTTTTTTTAAAGACAACTTCCGCAATAGGGTACAAGCCCTGTATCGCGGGGGATTTTACAAACATACAAGTCACGGACACAAAGTACGACCCAGACTCGGAACAATAATTTGTGGATCACACAAAGTAGTGTCCCGTATGGGAATCGAACCTACGACCTCTTGCGTCTCAGTCGGACACACTCCCACAAAGGCAAGGCGAGTAATGTGGTACTCAATCCCACATTGCTAGTAATCTTTAAAAAAAAAAATGTGGCACTCGGGGACTGCCGCGGTAAAGCTATTCAATAGCATTTTTTATCAACTTATGTAATCTAAAAAAAAAAAAAAAAATTAAGGTTTTATTTACGTTACAGAATTTTTCGTTACGGAATTTCTCGATTCGGTCGCCGCGCTCAAAGCCCGAGCCCGCGATAAAAGCTATGCAATAGCTTAAAAAGATAATAATATAAAGCATTGCAGTGCAATAGAAAGAACCGGTAATGATATAGTCATCTATTACAAATGTTTTGTGGACCAGGTATGGCATCCGACGTCCTACGCTGTCCAGATACGGCACGCGTTGACCTTAGCTCTTTGTCTAAGTCTACAGGCCGGCCATGACGCGATGTGTAAGTTTCAACTGTCTTGTTCCGTCTAGACTCTACAATGTTAGAAATAATAATCTATACTAATATTATAAAGCTGAAGAGTTTGTGTGTTTGTTTGAACGCGCTAATCTCAGGAATTACTGATCCGAATTGAAAAATTTTTTCACTGTTAGATAGCCCATTTATTGAAAAAGGCTAATGGTGGTTTCACCCGCGTATTTCCCGTTTTAGTCTGAATACAGGGATAAAAAGTAGCCTATGTCACCCGGGGATAGTGTAGCTTACCAACGGTGAAGAATTTTTGAAATCGGTCCAGTAGTTTTTAAGTTTATTCGTTACATACGATAAAACAAATCTTTCCTCAAATATTAGTATAGATAATCCCTTTATTTTTGTTCAAAAATTAACAAACAATTGCAGAGTAGGTACGAATAATTAATTGCTAAACTATAGGTAGGTATTTCGTTTGTAAATACCTAACATAGGTAATCAAATTTGTTAACGTAACTCCAAATATGTATTTATTACTATCTACTAAGTAATTAAAATTACTAATTATAATGAAGTAAGTGTAACAGAGAGCAGTAACTTACTTTGCGTCAATTTCAACCTTGACCTGAAGCCATGATGAGGTAATAAAAATTATAATGTACAATGTTTCCGCCATTTTTACCGTTATTATAGAGAATAGTCGATTTATCTGGGTGTACTATGCCAAATCGAATGCCATATAATCGAATATCAATTGATCGACCTTGAAAATCGAATACTAATTGATTGATCTGAAATTCGATTTGGCATAGTACCCGCGACATGGGTGTACTATGCCAAATCAAAAAAGGTATTTAAAATCTAATTAAAACAACATGGATTTATTAAAGTTTCTTCGTGCATTTGCAGTTCACACAAAATATTAAAATGTATCTATAAAAGATAATAATTAATGATTAAAAAGTGATACATTTTGTGTTTTTCTTGTATTCTATATAAAAAGTAGCAGTATATTTCGCTAGAATGCTTATGCGATGCGTTGTGTGCTCGATCAAATAAACATTCGATATTTTGAACAGTCGACGTATTGAGTGTACGACATATTAAATGTTCGATTTATTAACCATATGATATTATGAACGTTTGAGTATTTGGACGTTCGATTTTTAGTGGTCGATTAATTGATATTCGATTATTTGGCATTCGATTTGGCATAGTACATCCGATTTATCTAGGAAATAATAAAGGATATGAAAGTATTCATAAGTACATTCACCTATGATGAAGACCACTAAGCCAACTTATCGATTTAACGGAAAAATGATGTAAACATTGGTCATACATATTAATATATTTAAAATGGTAAAGTAATTCTGTATACAGATATGTAAATCTATCTACTTACTACGCATTCGTAGGTAAACAGTTAATTCGATGTTGAAAAGATGTCAATGGAGATTGCAAGCTTACCTAAGCTTGAAGGTAGGTTAATACTTACTTCAAAATATAATTAAACTTATTCTAGTTATAAGCCTTATTTTAGTTAGGTTCCTGCTGCTATAAAAAGCTCAGAAGAAGTCAGTTTTATCGTTCTATGTTGCCGTATAAGACGGTATTTGGCAATTTTATTGTTTGCGAACTTGGCATTACATGTACATTTAGAATCCCGACATATTATCACAAGAGTTGTTTTGCATCTTAAGTGAATTTTTAATGTTGGTAAAATTGTTTTTTTTTTTTATTAGAAGAACATTCTATTAGTACCTACCTACATAATCTAAATTAAATAAAATCTTATGTAGGTAGGTATATAATACCTACTTACCCGATCAAACTGATGTTTTAAAAATGTTGGGGTGTTTTGCTTCACTCCAAATTTTTTTTAACGTTGCTCGGGACGGCTAGTATATTATAAAGCTGAAGAGTTTGTTTGTTTGTACACGGTAATTTCAGGAACTACTGATCCGAATTGAAAAAATCTTTTACTGTTGGATAGAGGAAGGCTATATACCATCACAGTACGACCAATAGGAGCGGAGCAGCAATGAGAAATGTTGCAAAAACGGGGAAAACTTACGCAGACAAAGTTGCGCGCGACAGCTAGTTATGAATAAGGAGTTAGTCAGAATCATAGAAACAAAGTTTAGTTATAAACTTCTCGACTCGTCCCATTAACTGGCGTCCAATTAAGGATCAATACGGCGTGTTGGCTTGCCTGATTACATCACTACATGTGTCATGGCTAATTTTGTGTTTAATGTCATTTGTAGTCCTTTATTTATTGCGGTTATTCCTTTAATAATGTTATTATTACAGTAAAGGAAGGAAAATAGCCTTGTAGGTAAGACTTAACTGCGTGTTTCCTTATTACAAACTAAGTAAACTATGTGCAATTTTGTACGTAAATAATGGTTTGAATTAGCCATATAAAATTTTAGACCACCGGGACAATTTACGTATTTAAAGCAGTGCATTTGCAGTTAAGTTTCGATTAAAACGGCCATTTTCGTATTCTTGTAACTCTGGGATCTTAAAAACGCTTGCGCACCGTACTAGAATGTCGGGTAGAACGCATACTTGACGCAAGCTTATTTGAGATCGATCCCAAAAATAACGAGAATACTAAAATGGCCGTTTGAATCGAAACTTAACTGCAACTGAACTGCAACTGCACTGCTTTAAATACGTGAATTGACCCCCTGGACTGCGCCATAACCTCACAAAATTAACCACTCTCTAGAAAGAGACAATGCTATCAAAGTGGACAATACCTGTCAAAGTTTGACTACCTCTGTGGCGCGGTGGGAGTATGTCCGACTCCTACGCAAGAGATCGTGAGTTCGATTATCACACGGGACACCACTTTGTGTAATCCACAAATTGCTTTTCCGAGTTTGGGTGTACTTTGTGTCCGTGACTTGTACGTTTGTAAAGTCCCCCGCGACACAGGGCTTGTACCCTATTACGGGAGTCGTATTTTTAAAGAAAGAAAATAAAGAAGAAAAGAGAGAGGGCCGCGCGAGCTTTTTCTCTCATTCACGCTTTGCAGTTAATATTTACTTTGAAATTGACAGGGATGGTGCGGTCCAGGCAGCGTTGCCAGGCGTCCGGATAAAGCCGGACATACTTAGGCTTTTTGATTGCGTGTCCGGCTAAAATAAACGATATCCGGCTTTCCCAGCTTTTGTTAGACTTTTTACATTTCGCAAACGAGCGAGCTCGTGGTTTTGTCGTACCCATTAATACTGAGACACTAAATCTTCTATAATGTAGGGAGTTCGGCTTTTTTACCCAAATATCCGGGCAAACTGGCTGGTCTGTCCGGCTATTAGGTTTGGCAACCTGGCAACCCTCCAGGGGGTCTCTAAGTTACAAGAATACAAAAATGGCCGTTTGAATCGAAACTTAACTGCAACTGAACTGCAACTGCACTGCTTTAAATACGTGAATGAAGCCCCTGGTCTATTCGTCAATGGATGATAATGATGTTGATGATGATTAAGATAGGTACATAGCAAGCAGTATACCTGTGAGTTTGTGACCATCGAGATGATACGTAGGTACTTATCTCAATGCCTATGACGCACTCTGCATTTCCATTAGATACGCATAGCACTGTAAGCGCAATGGCGCCTTCCGTATTTATCTGTATTTGCGTTTAACCAATCTAACAACCCAATATGTATTGGAATCTACGAGTTAAAAAATAATATAATTATGTATATCTACGTAATTAAGTAAGAAAGTGAACAAATGACGATTTTAAATATACCTATCGATGTTTGTTAGAACAGCTGAACGGATCTAGATGAAATTTGACGCAGAGATAGTTCAGCTATAAATCAAACGAAGTCGTGGGCAAGAGCTAGTTGATTATAATGTTGACATTTACTTAATTGACTAGATTGCCTCTGTGGCGCGGTCGGAGTGTATCTGACTGCTACGGAAGATGGCTTGGGTTCGATCCCCACCCAGAATAAAACTTTGTGTGATGAGCACGATCTTTAATTCTGTGTCTGGGTGTTATTTATCTATAATATGTATGTTTATCGGTTGTCTGGTTTTCATAGTACAAGCTCTGCTTAGAGATTTGTGTGAGTTCTCCCAACATATTATTATTATTGAGTCCGAAAGTTACTGAAAGTTATCTAAAAAAACTCAAGGCTTTTTGAATCATGAAACAAGTATTTCCTGCAGAATCGTATTTACGATGCGCAATTAAGATAATATTCATATCAATACGATTAACTTTTAGATAAGATTTATATTTGGTAATGTAGGTATATCACCAAACTTATACATATTTAGTTAGGTAGGTAGTGTTAATGTTTATTTGAAAAAACAATTGTTGGTAAATCCATATTCTTGGTACAACTCACAATCGGCCATGTGATCCTAAATAGGCAGAGCTTGTACTATAGCAATTAGACAACTGGTTAACATACTTAATTATAATAATAGCTGTCCCGCGCAACTTCGTCTGCGTAAATTTTCCCCGTTTCTGCAACATTTCTCATTGCTGCTCCGCTCCTGGTCGTAGCGTGATGTTATATAGCCCTCCTCCAAAAATGGGCTATCCAACAGTGAAAGACTTTTTCAATTCGGACCAGTAGTTTCTGAGATTACCGCGTTCAAACAAACAAACTCTTCAGCTTTATAATATTAGTATAGATTATAAAGCTGAAGAGTTTGTTTGTTTGTTTGACGCGATAATCTCAGGAGCTTCGGGTCCGAATTGAAAAAATATTTTACTGCTGGAAAACCCATTTATTGAGGTAGACTATAGGCTATAAAACATAACGCTACGACCAATAGGAGCGGGGCAGCAATGAGAAATGTAGTGTGGCAGTAAGTTAGTTAAATCTTCTTTTTCTTATATAATTGTTCTGTCAGACTGTTCGTTGGTCTCGCTCTGCAAGACTCAAATACGGCTGGACCGAATTCAATATATTTTTTAGTTTTGGTTCTCTCCGGAAAGGTGATGAAAAAAATAATTGCAAGTTTGATTAGTAATTTGGGAATAATTGCTTACTACAGTGCCGGATCTAAGGTTCGAGGCAGGGCAAAAATTTGATGATAGCGCGCTTCACCTTCGCGGAGAACATGCTTACGATGGGGAAGGGGGGGGGTGCAAATCTATTGACGTGGTGAGGCACCCCTTAAGCGTAGTACCAGGTTCCCCCCCCCCCCCTTCGGTACGAAGGTGGTACGAAGTTCACCGAGCCAGCTAGTCTATAATATAAAAATTGTCGGCCCGTCCCTCCCTTAGTTACACATATATGACCATGTTTAAAACCATATAGACCTTGAAGTGATATTTGAAGAAAATAATTTATCTGTTCCGCATCGTACCTCCACGTGAACTTTACAATTTACAATTACAGTAATAAAAGTATTGACTTTACAAATACTATAATTGCATTTTTTGAGGGGCTGACATGTTCCTAGAATAAAAGCCCCAAAAATAAAAGATTATAAAATAAAAAATTGCCTTTTTTTTAGGTTTAGTAACATAGTCCAGATGGGTGGTTCGATTCCGGCCCCGGTTTGGCTACGGAAGTCTCGAGTTCGATTCCTGGGATAGGACTTCAAATTTTTCTATCTTTCAGAAATGCAATTATTGTAAGTATTTGTAAAGTAATTGGCAAGAAATGCCTAAAAAAAATACTTCAATAGTACCTATTGACTTGTTATAATTAAGTAACGCATGTCAGCAACTACCTTAATTAGAGTGAATAGGCAATTAGTATGAGTTAATGTAATCTTGATGTAGTCATTTTAGAAATAATGAGTTTTGTTGGTTTAAATCCTCAAGCCATTGTATTTAATGAGAAACCGCGAATGTGGTTAAACCTCATTTGCGAATGTGGTCTATCACTTGTGGGTTATTGTTCAAATGTGTGTCACTGGTATTAAGGAGACAAAATGTAGGCCATCATGAGGCCGTATATCGGATACTAGCTGTCCCGTGCAACTTCGTCTGCGTAAATTTTCCCCGGTTTTGCAACATTTCTCATTGATGCTCCGATCCTATTGGTCGTAGCGTGATGTTATATAAGCCTATGGCCTTCCTCGATAAATGGACTATCTAACAGTGAAATATTTTTTTTAATTCGGACCAGTAGTTTCTGAGATTACCGCGTTCAAACAAACAAACTTTCAGCTTTATAATATTAGTATAGATTAAGTGTTACTAGGTATCTGATTATTCATTTTCACCGAGTTGAACATAAGTCTATAGGTACTAAGGTTCAACTCGGGGTAAATCAGAACCAGTCTTCTTCAGCATCTGCACTTATTCTTTAAAAACGAGTAGCTGACCTGGCTTATGACATACAAATAACGTGGCTTTTCTAAATCGGTTCAGTAGATCCTGAGATTATATTACATACGGAATCAGGGCCATTAACCACTAGACGAACAGGCCAGTCTTACCCCGAAATATGCTCAGTTTTAGTAGGAAAAATTGGCGAGGACCGCTGCGTGTAACATTTAGTCAAAAATAATATTAAACAGTTCACTTATCTTGCTAATAAAATCTGTTATCGCTTCGGGCTTATTGTAAAAGTCGGTCGTTTGATGGTATTACTTTTATGGCTAAGAATTAGTGATCGGCACGATATTATATTTTATGTATTACTAGTTGTTGCCAAAATTTGAAGAACAAACCCCACGGGAACTGTACATTTTTGCGGTGTAAAAAGTAGTCATGTGCGAAATTTCCTCAAGATTCGTTCAGCCGTTCTGACTTCTGGCGTGATTGAATTCGTACATCCATCTGTCCATCTAAGTTTTACCATTTGTAATACATATCTTTATATATATATATATATTTCTTGAGTGCGTGTGTATGTCACTGAACTAGTGTTGCCCAAATTCAGTCTTGGTCTTGCAGTCTTGGTCTTGTTCTTGCGTTTTTGCAAGACCAAGACCAAGAACAAGACCGCGTATTTTTAGCAAGACCAAGACCAAGACTGACCGTGCAAGACTTGAGCAAGAACAAGACATAGCCTGCAAGACTCTTGCGTCTTGCAGCTAGGACTTAGCGCTATTTCACTGAGTAGTTAGGTGTAACAGTTCGGTGTATAGGTAGGTACGCTTAGGAATTCTATGAGACGCAAAAAACTGTATCAAAGAATATGAAAAACTGGACCTATGCGCATTACGACTAATACCATAAACATAGCGAATAAAAAAATATCTATTAAAATCAAACTGAGTGCATGCATAGTTATGTTTTAACCATCGGCACTTTGATAATGCGGCATCAAAGGTTTTGTACTTACTTCTCAAAGAAATTTGCCGCTTTTCGGAAGTACATGGTTATGATACACGCGCCGGCGGCTTCTTTTGAAATCTAAAACAATCGTTGCCGCCACGCCGAAATCATAACATTTGACACTATTTGATTGCCGCCATAGGGCGAAGGTATACTCATGCAAAATAATTTCCTAGTAGAGTACCTACAGGTGTTCCAAAGAATAAATAAGTTTCAGAGTGCTTAGAATGAAAATGAATACATTATACTGATCACGCAAGTAGTATTATGATTAGGATAAAATGGTAAGGATAGGTAGTAGATGTCATATTAATTCATTCTAGTAAGTATATATTATAATATTGATTACTTATATGGTTTTAAACTAATTACACTTTAGATTAAATTATACCTGTGTAAAGAGGATTAAATGTCGCTTATAAATGTATATGGGACGCTCTGTAATGCATTTTTATTTAGGTTGTACCCCAGGGATCCCGTTTAGAACCTGCTCAATTCAAATACAATAAGCATGTTTGAAAGATAGAAATATTAGAATGCCAGACCCAGGAATCGAACCCGAGACTTCCGTAGCCATACCGGAGCCAAATTCTTCTATCCCTTGATGCTCCCGAGTTTGGGCCCTTCACTTCAAATTATTCTATCTTTCAAAAATGCAATTATTGAAGGTATTTGTAAAGTAATTGGCAAGAAATGCCTATAAAAATTACTGCTCAATTCAATTTCATTGATTTTGCGAAGCATGAGAACATTATAAGGCTTTGTTTATTCCCACTGTGATGACTTCCAAAACTATTATTTTACCGATTTAGATGAAATTTGGAATGGAGGTAACTTAGAGCATATTGAAAGGCAAAAGGATTTGTCTAGCAATTACTAAAATCAGAATCTACGTGGCTGCAACTGGGAGAAATTTGTTTATATTGACTGTTAGTAAACATAGTTCTGTATGTAATGTTAATTTTATTGTTCCCCAGGGTATGGGCTACTTGCACGCGCGAGGCATAATCCACAAAGACTTGAAGACAAAAAACATCTTCTTGGAAAACGGGAAGGTCGTCATCACTGACTTCGGGCTATTTAGCGTCACGAAACTATGCTTCGGGAATAAGTAAGTATCATTTTTGCTTTCTATATTTATGATTAAATATATTGGCAAGTCGAATGCTTGATAACTTGTCATTTAAAAAAAAAATCATAGCCAAAATGTTTTTGTACATAAATCTTTCTGAAAAACTATATCCTTATTGAATAGAACGACAATCGAAAAAAGGTTTCTTTTTGGTTTTTGTTTGTTCGAACTTTGTTTTGTGTTAAAGCTTTGCCTGCATCTCTTACGCCTGATCACCGATAGATAAAAAAAATCGTGTTTTCTATCTTATGACGGTTATCGAAACCAATAAATGTCAGTTTCCCTACTAGAGTTAGCTATTTTAACAGACAGTTAAACTTAGATTTATGGAGATCGGCCGTTAGTCCACAACTATGTCTTTAAGTATATTATATAAAAGCTCTCCCGCGCAACTTTGTCTGCGTAAATGTTCCCCGTTATTGCAACATTTCTCATTGCTGCTCCGCTCGATAATCTCAGGAAGTACTGGTTCGAATTGAAAAATACTTATACTGTTGGATAGCCTATTTATCGAGGAAGGCTATAGACTATATAACATCACGCTACGACTAAAGGCAACGTAACAGCAATAAAAAATGTTTCAAAAACGGGGAATTTGAGTATCAGGCGTCCGACCTGCGCCGTGACTCATTCCGTGGTATATATCCAACCGTGTGGTGGCCCGCAGCCTCCGCGGGGACAGCCTGGGCATCCCGGCGGGCTGGCTGTGCTACCTGGCGCCGGAGCTGTGCCGAGCTCTGACTCCGCACGCCAGCCTCATACTGCCCTTCTCCAAAGCTACTGATGTCTATGCGTTTGGGTGAGTCCGTTTTTACTTCTATCGACTATCTTGTGTACTGTGCGTTTCAAATGAGTTGATAACTGTCATGATGACATTTAGATTCGCATTACGACTGCAACTTCATTGTGTAACGTGAGGTCAGCAAGAAAATGATTGATAAAAAGTTGTCATTAGTATTACACAGAAGAACCTACCTACTCTAATGAACTATACATAAGCACTGTATTTTACTATTTATTATTATAGATACGTTTTAGTTAAAAAAAATATCACGTCCGAGTGAAAGACCACAAAAATGTCGAATATTCTTTTTTTTGCCTATTTACATATTTGGTGTTTAATATAAAAAAATACTAATAATATTAAAATGAAGAAAAATGTTAGGAACATAGTTCAAAGAAAATAAAATTTCGTCCGTTCCATAAGCAAGCGTAATAAGCGTAAAAAGCAAGTCTATTGACTCATTTAAACATGGCCGCCGCAAGATGGCGTCTTTAGGCAAAGAGTCTTACGGCCGAGACGTGCCGATTTACGGCCGGTCTCAACAATCTAACTATTGATGGATTAGGCCACTAGAGGTATATATTTGACATAAGCTCCACACAAAATATATCAAAATTCTACCACTAGTAGCCAAATCCATCGATAGGTAGATTATTGAGACCGGCCGTAAATCGGCAGTCTTAATCGTGACAACACGTCTACCGATAGTCGTCGCTATTTTTATAGTCGTGTGTGCAAAGTGTTAGTGTGGTTACAGGATCAGTGATGCAGTGGCATTAGTGTAATCGAAATGATTAGAACAGTTGGCGGACTTTACTTTGCTTGAGGTGATCGATTATCATTTACCATAATGTTAATTCGAAGCCGCTAATAGCTCATACGGCCACCCTGGCAATTCGACAGATATATATTTTTATGTCAACAGCACGGTATGGTACGAGTTATTGTGCGGCGAGTACCCGTTCAAGAGCCAGCCGCCCGAGGCAGTGATCTGGCAGGTGGGCAAGGGAGTGAAGCAGTCCTTAGCGAACATGCAGGCGTCTAGAGACATCAAGGTAATGTGTAATGCACATAATATAATACTAATATTATAAAGCTGAAGAGTTTGTTTGTTTGAACGCGATAATCTCAGAAACTACTGTTCCGAATTGAAAAAATATTTTACTGTTGGATAGCCCATTTATCGAGGAAGCTTATAGGCTATATAACATTCCGCTACGATCAATAGGAGCGGAGCAGCAATGAAAAATGTTGCAAAAACGGGAAACATTTACGCACACCAAGTTGCGCCACACAACTAGTATATTATACTTATAAAGATCTCCTGTAGTAGTTCTTCTTCCTGTTAACCCCGCCAGCTAAGCTCTATGGCTTGTGTTAGGAGTGGGTTTACGTTGGTAGTATAATGGCCAGGATTCGAACCCACGACCTCACGATTGCAAGACCGATGCCTTAGCCATTAGGCTACCGCCGCTTAACTATAGTATATAAACTCTGCGTTTCTAGCTTTATGATATTGTTTTAACAGTGCCTAAAGTTTTTATTTTACCTCCACAGGACATCCTCATGCTATGCTGGTCTTACCGCTCCAGCGAGCGACCAGACTTCCCTCACCTGCTGTCTACACTACAGAAGCTCCCTCGCAAGCGGCTAGCGCGCTCTCCCTCACACCCGGTGCATCTGTCTCGCTCTGCCGACTCCGTCTTCTGAGGACGACGGGCCTCTGCACTCACTGTGCGACCTACACATGCGCGACATGTGCGACATAGGTACTATTATTGTACATTTAGTCATTATATTTCTTAAGTTTTTACAAGAAAAAATAGCAAAAAAGTGTTCAAATATCACCCGTTTAATAAATATTGTAGCCACTTTTAAATATACTTGAAACGTGTAAAAAAATTCTACAAAACTAATAAAATAATATAAAAAGCGTAGGTACTTACCTACTAATAAAATAAAAAGCCTGCGATAAGAGTTTTGTATTACTTACCAGCCCGAATATCTCTGAGAGAGATGATGAGAGTAAGTATTTACTAGCTGTGCCCGCGACTTCGTCCACGAGGAATAGTAACTTTGGAGGTATAGTGACGTTCAGGACTTATTTATTTATTTTAAAACTTCTGTCATCAAACATACAAACGAACTCTTCAGCTTTATAATATTAGTATAGATGTACGCCAAAACATTCACTTATATGTAAAGAATAGTGATTGGCACTAATTCTATTTTATTCACGCGTCGCGTCTGTACAAGTAGGTAATATTTAGTGTGTGTTTGTACGCCGCACGCGGCATTGTTTGATTTGCGGCGGCATCCTTTTCATAGAGCCGGCACGTGGCGAGGCGGCGCGGTAAAGCAAGGAAACGTACTATAAATAAAGGAATTATTTTAATTCCAGTCATTTCCAATTGAGCTGTGCTTCGAGTCTAACTTGATAATTGTTTTTACTAATTCTCGTTGTTTTCTAAAAACGTATCACGTGTACAATTTAATATGAGTGACGAAGATTCAAATTATTCTAGTCCGAGTAACGAGAGTTTGAGTCACAGATCTAAAAGACCCAAAAGCAAATTTGAGGAGTTTTTCGAAATAATTCATGCATCCCAAACTGCCTTCTGTAAATTGTGCCAACATAAAAAGATTGAAATAAAAATGAAAAACAGAAACACTTCAGGCTTAAGGAAACATCTAATATCTTTCCACAAAAAGGAATCAGAAATATTTCTTCCTGTTAAACCAAAATTAAGTGGAGATATCACAAGCTTTTTAGTAACCGCTGGAAGTGGACAGGTAAGAATATTTTTTTAACAGTTAAAAGAATTTTAACTCCGCGTAGCTATTCATGCGATACTTTCAAAAACGCCATTAACTTACGTAAGTATTTTTGAGTTAGTGGTGTTTTCACAGTTTTCATCTAGGGGTGCGACATATTAAGTATGTAATTATCGTCTTAAATATTTTTTATAAACACCCATATTTTCAGTTAATCGGCCAGTAACAACTAAGTACTTTATTTTGGTAAATTACAGTACAGTGCAACCTTAATATAACAAATATCAATTTAACGATTTTCTCGATTTAACAACAACAAACCTCCTCCTCTTATACGCTCAAACCTAATAACACAAGATTTATTGTTTTGTTTCAGTCGGAAAACAGCAGTGACAACATCACGACAGCTACAGTTGATTGGGTGGTGAAAAAATATCTTCCCTTCTCATTTTTCGATGACGAAGCTACACAAGTATATTTTCGACGTATTTGCCCTAATATGGTGTTTCCTAAAAGGTCTACACTTAGAAGGAAAGTCAAAGAGCGATTTGAAGAGCTCCAATTGAATCTCAAGGAACGACTTCAACAATTATCATCTAAAATGTCTTTTACCATTGATGGGTGGACGTCAATTGCTGGTAGGAGTTACTACGGGGTTACTATTCATTATATAAACAACGCATGGAAGTATCAATCTGTAGTTCTTGATTTTATACCATCACGCGGTCGACATACTGGGGAAGATATTGCAACGATTTTCCATGAATGTTTATTGGAATATGGCATAATTGATAAAATACAAGGTATCACGGTCGACAACGCAACTGCAAATACCAAATTCATGTATGAACTGGGCAAACAGCTGCCGCCACACTTTGATTCAGACAATCAACATTTCCGGTGCTTTGCTCACATTTTAAACCTTGGTGTACAAGATTTATTAAAGACCTTAGCATTACACTGTGAGTCTGACACTAACGCGCAAGATCAGCAGTACGAAGACTATGCAGACGAAACTGAGGATGAGGAAGATGAAGAATCTGCACCAAATATTGCTGACTCGCGTACATCTGTAACAAAGTTACGCAGTATTTCCAGTAAAATAAAAAGAAGTGAGATAGTGAAGAAGAAGTTTCAGTCTGCTTGTGAAGCAGCTGGCGTGCCATCAAATCTAAATGCCATTCTTGACTGTCCAACGAGATGGAATTCCACACATGATATGATTGGATTTGGTTTAAAAGTGAGAGCGGGCATTGACATATTGTGCAGTTCTGTCACCGAATTAAATGATTTTCAAATCACAGCTAATGAATGGCAGGTACTCGAAAAATTACATAAATTTCTAATAAACTTTAAACTTTTAAGTACAAAACTTGGTGGAGACAAATATGTTACATTACCGCTAGTCATTGTATCATTCAATCTCTTGCTAGATAAAATTGAATCCATGGTAAAACAGTTAGATGAGAAACCTAATCGATCTGAAGTGGATGAAAGGCTCATTCTAGCTTTCCAAGCAGCTCGAGACAAAATGCTTAAACATTACAAGAAGAGCAACTGGATTTATTGTACTTCTTTAATTTTAGACCCAAGGCATAAGGCTCAGACTTTTGACCTGACAATGTGGGGGAAGCAACTTAAAACAGAAAGTCTGCGCAAGTTCAATGAACTTTATGAAGAATATAAAAGTCTACACTCACTGAACAAATCTCTGGAATTACCAGAAAAAGAAAATAAAGTATGTGATGAAGATGAAGACGTAATAGACTTTGATAAACTCTATGAATGTCCCTCGACGTCATCTGGATCTTGTCTTCAAGGCTTAGTGATAGACGAGTTGGAGGAGTACCTGAGAAAACCAAGAACTGCCAGCTCGGAAGACATTTTAGATTGGTGGAGGACGCATGAGACAGAGTATCCGATTTTATCGAAAATGGCCCGTGATTTTCTCTCAATACCTGCAACTTCAGTACCTGCTGAGAGGTTATTTTCTAAAGCATCATTAGTAATTAGAAAACATAGAAATAGGTTAAGTGATGAGTCAGCCAGATGGTTACTTTGTATTAATTCTTGGTCAAAAAAAATTATATAAAGTATCATAACCTAATGATAAAGCTGTTGATTTGTGTTGTATTTTATTTTTTATTCAAATAAATGATAAATCGTAAACTCTTTTATTAAATTTCTTATAAGTTGAGGGTTCAATCTCTTTCTAGACAGATAAGTATTGTTCTTTAAAATACAGTCAAGTTATTGTAATTAATTTGTTTTTTTACATGTTTTAGCAAATGTAAGCTTATAAATCATAAATGTTTATTAAGAAACAGTTACTTCCATGGAAAACGACATATAGGTCAGTTGATTTTTCGAATTTCTTTTCAAATCTTCAGTTACTTATTAATCTGCTTGATCTTTACTATGGCTATGTTAATTCAAGCTCACAATGTTCCAATTCTAATACGTTTTTCTAAGATTTAAAGTAAACTTTAATAAATAGTAATAGACTAATAGGTAATTGCAAGACTTGCAAGACTCTTGCTGCAAGACCAAGACCAAGACCAAGACTGGGAGCGCAAGACCAAGACCAAGACCAAGACCAGGTGTATTGGCGCAAGACCAAGACCAAGACTGGCTAAGTCTCGTCTTGTTCTTGCATTTGGGCAACACTACACTGAACTCCTCCTAGACGGCTGGACCGATTTTGATGAAATTTTTTGTGTGAGTTCAAGGGGATTCGAGGATGGTTTAGATTCACAATTGAACCCGATTTACAAAAAAAAAGAGTCGAGACGAAGTTCGCCGGGACAGCTAGTTACTATATAAAGTATAGTATTGATCACGTCAGTTATCGCAATAAAAATGTTTATTTTTATGCTTGAAACATTATTTTTTTAATAAAAATATTAAAAATCGATTGTTTAAAATCGACAAACAAATCAACTTAGTATGCGTCAATTTTCCCCGTTTTGCAACATTTTTCATTGCTGCTCTGCTCCTATTGGTCGTAGCGTGATTTTGTATAGCCTATAGCCTTCCACGATAAATGGGCTACCCAACAGAAAGAAAGATTTTTTCAATTCGGACCCGTAGTTCCTGAGATTACCGCGTTCAAACAAACAAACAAACTCTTCAGCTTTATAATATTAGTATAGATGAGTAAGTACATAATTTAGGAATTTAAATAGATAGGTACGTAGTTTATTTTAGTATGTTCGCTATACATAGGTACATATATGTAAGTAGGTGCTTAATTACTATATATGTACATAAATCTACAATTTTTATCTATTAGTGTCTCGACTTTTTCCTAAGCCTGAGAACTGAGAATAAATGTTGAAAGAACTCCACGGGACATCTATGAGAAACTGTCAACAATAAGCAAATAAATTACTTAAATTTAAATATTTCACATGTTTAAAACACAGTAACACCATTATTAGCTACACACGTAGACAATTTATTTTTGTGTTAAATCTATACAGTTCTATTATTATGAACATCTCTAAAGCCTTTTACCTAAATTCGGAATCAGCTAAAATCAATATCTATACTAATATTATAAAGCTGAAGAGTTTGTTTGAACGCGATAATCTCAGGAACTACTACTCCGAATTGAAAAATTATTTTAGTGTTGAATAGCCCGTTTATTGAGGAAGGCTTTAGGCTATATGACATCACGCTACGACTAATAGGACCGGAGCAGCAATGAAAAATGTTGCAATAACGGGGAAAATTTACGCAGACGAAGTTGCGCGGGTAGCTTGGTCATAATCACTTAAGATTTACCTTCTGTAGAATTATTGTGGTAAGACAGCCATTTAACCTTGAACTGTGGCCCAAAATAGATCCATTAATTATAGATAAGTATTAAGCGGAACCCTGTAAAGTGCGGTAATTAAGTACTTAGGTTTTATGTAACGCCTAAGTGTGCCTAATTCCTATTTATAATTCGGTGAGAAAATTAAGTATTACGCACGTAGTACGTAGGTATACTATCTGTATAAACATCTACATTGCTTTGAATTTAATTATAAATATAGGCTATTTTCTACGTCAAGTTTTTATCTACCTTCATGCCTTATTGCATTCAAGTTTAAAACATAGTTGCAAAACTAATCCCTATAGTAATTTGAATGTTTGTCTTCTAATACGCGCGACAAGCAGCCTGACAAGGGCCGGGCGTTACTAACAAGACATTCATAACAGTTAAGCAGCACATTCATACGCTTGCTTTGTGCCCGTTTAATGTCGCTTTGAACGCGAGCGTGTGAACCCTCTATTAGATGGTAATAAAATCTTAAATTTACGTCTTAAATCTACATAATGTAGGTAAGTAATGTATTCGTAATGCCTACATCACTTGATGAAAGCAAACAGACAAACACAGATTCAAAATAAATTATTTTTGTTAAGGGGCATTACACTGAGAGAATTATTTATTTAGCGCTACGTACATACACAGCGCCACGATCGTTGGCTTCGCTCTTCCGCACACAACCATTACTTCACAGTGCGCACGAGCGCAGCGCAGTATAATATTCGTTCGTACATATGTTAGATTACGAACGCCATGACTATGACAATACAAAAATGCTCGTTTTTGCATTTTTCAGCAACTTCAAGATTTATTTGCGGGATCATATTATGACATACCTATCCCTAAATTTATTTATTTCATCTAATAGAAAAACTCTTTGACTAGTGACCCATTTTTTTTGCGTGTCCTAATATTTAGGTTTTCTATATAAATTTTTGAGAGAGCCGAACCCTGTTTCGCGTAATCTACCCTTAATCCTAACCAAATCACAGAATAAGTAATAGTACTAGCCAAGCCTCTGTCAGATGAAGCTCAGTTGATATTTAAGTTAGTTTAGACAGATATCATTTTACATGCAGTGTATTGTATACATGATTAGGTTAGGTACTATGGAACCGACGTAAATTGTATTTAAAGGTTCCTAAAAATAAAGAGAAAAAAAATAAGCGTAATAGCCACTAAATCATTTCTTATGAATTACGAATAATATTTAAAGAGCCATTATCAGCCTAGCGACAATGAGTTGATGTCCAAAGAAAACATCCTTTTATATATTCAGTGTTCGCTTTAACTACTCGATAGGTCAACTTTCACATTTCAGCTCTTTTTCTTTTGCAAGTAAGTAGGTAATATTTACTGTTTCACAACTAGCTAAGTATTTATCTATTTACATGGGCGGATCCAAGATATCATCCTGTAAATTTTTTTTTTTGTCTTTAATCATTTATTATTTAACATAAAAATATTTATAATTGAAGGCAAAATACTATATTTAAACTACAAATTAAGACTAAATAAAACTAAAATATATCCAAAAAATTGGGACCCCTGGGCATGGTTCCACAAATACTGGCGGCATTTCCTCGCTGTATAGCAATACTGATGCGTTGTGCGAGGAAGCTGCCAGCTCTACGGTCACCAGTGGAGTCGACCAATTTTTTGGAAAGTTCTTTATATAAATGTTGTGCACTTGGACCCCACGGGCCAAGGGTCTCGACGCCGAATGGTATAAATATATATTGGTTGCCGAGACCCCTGTATTTATGGGTTTTTAGATTTTCGGCCGCTTTAGCCGCCGCTCCAGCTTGAACGCTGGTTCCGTGGAGGTGGGAAGGAGCAAGTGTGTCTACACACGTGGCGTCCCACACAAGCACCCTTCCCAAACTCCAAGGAATCAGCGTCATCCCGTCGGGTCTCTTGCCATCGTCCCGAGCTAAGCCGGTAGGTTCCAGAAGAGCTGGTACATTTATTGAGGCAAGAGCCCGACGGATTATGTCATTCAGGGCGGCATGTCTAGAAAAGCGGCCTGCACTCTTTTGGCAAGATAGCCCGTGGTATCCCAATTGGTCCTGTAAATTAGCACGAGAGGCAAATGCCAGTGCCGGATCTCACACGCTCACGACGAGGGGGTGGGCCACATTTCGTATTAACCGACATCCGCCAAGAGTAAGTTGCAAGCACGACGAAGGGGGGTACCTACCCCAAAAAAAACCCTTATGGTAGGGCGGGCATAAGAAGCAAATGGGCAAAAAGAAATTCGGTACACACAAGTATGGGGGAAGGGTACGTGCCCCCGTGCCCTCCACCTGGATACGCCTATGCCTATTTATACCTAGGTGTTCCACATTTCATAAAATTATTTTAATAGATAACTTTATGAAATGTGGGATTTTGGGTCCCATATTACTAGCAATCCTGTTAACCCCTCCAGTTAAGCCCAATGGTTTGTGTTAGGAGTGAGTTCACGTCGGTAGTATAATGGCTAGGATTCGAACTCGCGACCTCACGATTGCGAGTCCATCACGACTAAGACTAACTTGTGTATGATACAAGACACAAACTCCAAGAATAGCAAAAGGTTTCAAGACGAGTAACCTTAAATAAGGAAAAGAAAAGATGGAAAATCTAGCATTTTGTAATGTCGAATCTAATTACTTAGCACTTTCCATCAGACGCCTCGTTCAGCAACCATAGATGTTAAACCATAAATTTCAAAATGTCATTTCTTTCCCTAGTCAGCTGCAATACCAACAACAATAAATTTAGACATAACAATAGTAGAGAAAGCAGCACACAAGGGTCAGGACATAACACTGATGGGATATAACCGCACCTTGCCGCGCCCGCGACCCACATCCGACATCCGTTCGACGTGAAAATGTATGACGTCATTACACCTTACTTCGTTTTGGTGCAAGGTACTGTCAACAAAATATTTCACTGAGCACTGGCTAACATTATAGATTTTTTTAAGCTACGGGTCTTAATCGCGTAAATATTTTATTTTAAGGCTACCTTTGTTTATTGCCCGACGTTTCGACCGTATTGCAATGGTCACGGGTAGACTTATAAAATTATATAATGTGTACAAATCGCGAAAGTTTACGAACTTAAACTGGCTAACATTTCGACGGTACTCTAGTAAATCATCGACACTGATTTTTAATTTTTTTTTGGAGAGCCGTTAAAGTATGTTAAGTGAATATTTCTTACAAAAAATAATACATACTGTATTTGAAACATGGTAATAAATTAACTAATTTCACCTTTATTTAAACTAGCTGAGGAGGAGCTGCTGTATTAGAAGATATTAATAGAAATCACCATAATCTTATTGAAGGTATAAAATTGATTCACACACTCATAAATGTTAATGGTGCAATGCTTGATTGGTGATAAAAAAATGTGATTTTGCTAATCCGACTAAAATGTTAATATTTATGCACTTATGGAATCCAATATGACGTAAGTGTATAAATTATAATATTTTACAAATTAGCAAATTGGCCGTACTTAATTAGATTTTTCAATTAGGTAAATCGAGTCAATCGACATCTCGGCGAGGTAATTGACGAAGCTCCTAGTGTTTTGGCTTTTCATGTCGTCTGCTCTAAAGAACTCATATTCTCTTTCTAAGTATATTGTAGTAGTGGTAGTGGCGAAAGAGAAAGACGACTCCTCGGAGGTCAAAGTTTTTATAGTGTTAAGTCTATTTCTGTTATAATCTTCGTGACTGTTACGATTGATATTTTTTGTCTATGATTATTACGAATGCGCTGAGATAGAGATAAATAAAAAGGGTACCTACCATAGGGTATTTTTTAGTACGGTTTTCTCTCTTTTCGTAATTTTTTTTCACTGAAAACCAGCACCGAGTAGTAATGCTGAGTGAGATCCAAATGTTTTACACACATGTGAATTTTTTTAAGTTTGTAAATAAGATTTGCCTAAATGTACTGTGTAAAAAAATAAATGCTTTTTCTTTTCTTTCTTCTTTCACTTCCACGTACACGCAGTCGTATTCCCCCCCCCCCCCCCTATCTATAATAACTCCATGGCTATGCAACACAGGAACGACATTTCCGAACCGGATGCTATCCATAACCAAACTGTAAATTATGCTAACTCCTTGCAAACGATATCAAATTAATAGTCCATTGCACTATGGACATGTTTTTTTATAGGAATGACTATGTTGTCATCACATAAAGAAAGAGGTTTGATTGCTCGTGTTTCGATTTTCGTTTAAAAGGTCATTGGATCTCAGTGAACCTAATCTTCAGTCAATAACCTAGGCTATTGTTAGTTTTTTGGTGGTCTACTTTGTCTGAGATGGTGTTCCTCAAACTTATTGTGTTTAAAGTACCTACCTATATATTTATTGAGAATATGGATATTTACTAACCCTACTACCTACTACTGCCCACTGGGATTATTTTGACATTTTTTTTAAGACCGTACCAATCCTATCGTCCCCAAATAAATGTGTTCGGTTTTGAAATCAGTTATAGATCAAACTGAATGGGTTAAAAAAATGGTTTACGGACGATAATTTTACGTGATAACGTCATAAGAAAACATTGATGACATTGAATTGTATCGCATGTCGCTGCAATCGCCAAAACATTAATGACTCACCATGCCTGTGACAGCTTTAGTGGACTCGGGCGCAATACTTCAGCCTATCAGCAGGCGTAACCTAGACGTCACACTATTTGACGTCACAGGAACGTGAGCGGTGACGTGTCACTTTTTCGTGAGTGCAGCTAGTCATCGACTAGCTGCACTACTTTAGGCACTTTTTACCCGACTGCGTTAAAAGGAGGACAATGGTTTATAACTTGCCATTTTATCGTGACACGCCATCTCAATCTACCACAGTATCTACATTGTTTACGGAAAACTGATCTACGGCACGGTAGATATTATGCCAACAAACTTCAACTACACATAAAATCCTTATTCAATGCAAAATCCGTCAAAACTTTCATTTTAAATACAAAGACACTAATCCTAATTCGTTTGAGTCATCGCACACAGATGATGTCATTATCCTTCAAAGAAACGTGACATGTTTGCAGATTGTCTGCAATTATGTTGCCTCGCCGAAACTTATCCAGTAAAAAAGTTTGTTGTACCTAAGTAATGAAACCACTATTGTGTTATTAACATTTAAACTTTCGCGTGGCATGATTATAACTATTTACGGCCGGTCTCAATAATCTAACTATCGATGGATTTGGCTACTAGATTTGACATAAGCTCCATACAAAATATGTCAAAATTCCACCTCTAGTAGCCAAATACATCGATAGGTAGGTTATTGAGACCGGCCGTTATTATACGGGAATTAACGCGCAATGCTTACCTTAAAATTGCTTGACGTTTCGACCAGGTTGCACCGGCCGTGGTCACAAGCGGACTAACCACGGCCGGTGCAACCTGGTCGAAACGTCAAGCAATTTTAAGGTAAACAATGCGCGTTAATTCCCTTATAATAAATAGTTATCACTATTGTGTTGTTGGAAGTGCCATTGCTGTTTGGACACATTCGTGAGAATCGGTAGTTCTCAACTTATACCTTTCACCCGCTGCTCTTTTTTTTTTATTCGTTTTTTTTTGCTTTTTTTTGTTTTAAAAGATAATTAACAATGTGGGATTGAGTCCTACATTACTAGCAATTTTGGTAACCCCTCCAGCTAAGCTCAAAGGCTTGTGTTAGGAGTGGGTTCACGTCGGTAGTATAATGGGTAGGATTCGAACCCGCGACCTCGCGATTGCGAGACCGATGCCTATAAAAACGTAACACACAGACAGACAGCTATTTTCACATTTAAAATATTAATTTGAATATACATGGCAATTTCGAATTAAAGCATGTACCAGACAGTTGGAAACAGTGTAGACGGCTGTTGTAAACCAAATTACTTGGTACTTGGTTTGCAACAGCCGTCTACACTGTTAGAAACCAGCAAGGTCAGCTTGGTTTGTACGTTTGTTTCCAATCGTCTGGAAGACGCTTTATTTTTACGAAAATGCAAGAATATCTAAACGAAGGACCTAAGATGGCGTAGGAGCTAAGCGAGTACATAAAGGAAGAGTACGACAATAACAAAAAACATTTATACGTGGTTAGAGGCAAGTCTGAAAATATAAAATTTCAAACATAAATTATCATTATACCTAGTCATCCCTGATTACTTAGAAGAAGTACCTAAGTAAATGAATCAAGCCTACAATAAAACAGGTTTTTAGTATTACAACTACGTAATAATTCTAAATACAGATAGGATAACAATTCATTACATAAGGAAACAATGTCAACTGAATAATTGACGGCTTATTTAATATTTCCCCTTCCTTCACACAAAAAGATCATGGGAAAGTAGTTTTTTATTAATTTCACAACATTAACACGTGAGAACTGAGTTGTCAATTAAATGTCAGATTTGCAATTGTCAATGAGGTTTGTATGCAGATCGCGCGTTGGAAAAACAATGCCACTGTGGGATTTATTCAAGCAAACATATCTTTCTGGTTAGGGAAGATTAAGTCTATAAATATACTCGTAAATCAAAAATCTATTTTACTGAAATCATTATTATCTGCAACAGCATGTTTAGTCCCGAACTCTCGTGTCATCATAATCATAATGTTCCACTCTTGAGTCACTGTTTTAGACCCTGTTTGGGGAGATGCGGGGCGTCGCGCGTCGCGTTTAGCGTGGCGTCTCGCTTCACGTTGGACGTTTTTAGTGTTCCGTAACCAAAATGGCAAAAAAAAGGAACCCTTATAGTTTCGTAATGTCCGTCTTTCTGTCTATCCGTCCGTATGTCACAGGGATTTTACTCAGATGTTTATTACATCTCAATGAATATTGATGAAATTTGGTGAAAAGATGACCGCTACTTAGTTTAGCTTAGCTAAATAATAAAAATAAATATTTTTAGGGGGGGGGGGGCACTCTATACATGTAGCAGAAGCTGTTTTTTTTTTCGGTTAACATCAACGCGTCGTCATTCGACAGGTCTTTTATAAACATTTTAAGGTTTACAATAAACTTTTTTGATTGAGTAAATATTTTTGAAAATAATCGCTCCGAAAGTTGCATAAATTGTGTTTACGCGTGCGATGACGAGTGTCGCTTTACGCGCCACCTCTCCGTGAACAGAAAAACGTCCAGCCCGACGTGAGACGCCACGCCAAACGCGACGCACAACGCCCCGCGTCTCCGTAAACAAGGCCTTACTCTTTTTGAGGCAAAGATTCGTTCCTACTTGGACTGGACTACCTTTCTAAAAGGATAACTGGCGCACTAAAAGACTCCCTGAGTCGCAGAAGATCTTATAAACATATCTTACCACGGTATACAAGACCCGGAAAACCATTTAGGAAAACTTTCGATGAAATTTGCTGTGCTCTAGCAGTCTTTTAGTAAAAGTCCTGCTAAAACATAACCCTAACTTTAGTCTTCGCTGTAGTCGGGTAAAAACAATGGCCAAGAGTTTTAAGACTTCGTTGCAACACCAAGAGTTTTGGGAAAGGAATTCGATCGTAATGGAATTCCGAAGTCTTCCAATTTCAATTTTACTGCCAAGATCAACGCATACCAAAGTATATTTAAGCGTAAAATTTCTTAGTAATCGATATTGATAAATATTTAAACATAATATTTTATAGGCAGGTGAGATAGAAGACTTGTAGCAGTGACATTGTATGAGCAAATAAACTAACATATTACATTGTTATTATACAATGTTTGCTTAGCTGAAAACATTATGATTCACGTGTTTACATAATTAAGGGGTTTTGTTCTATATGATGTTCGTCATTGGTATGATTAGGCTTTATAATAAACTGGCCCTCCCGGCTTTGAACGGTCTATCCTTCACAACTAATCTATACTAATATTATAAAGCTGAAGAGTTTGTTTGTTTGAACGCGGTAATCTCAGGAACTACTGGTCCGAATTAAAAAAAACTATTTCTGTTGGGTAGCCTATTTATCGAGGAAGGCTATAGGCTATATAACATCGCGCTACTACCAATAGGAGCGGAGCAGCAATGCAAAATGTTGCAAAAACTGGGAAAATTAACGCATACGAAGATGTACATGTGGTAAATGCCTACATTGCATAACGATAACGACACTAATAAGGACGCGAGTGAACCCTTAGGTCAGAGCTAGTAATCTATAGATGATGCTTAGTTACATAGTTATGACTACAAGTCTATAATGCCAGCTGCAAACAGGCTGGAACTGTTTTCATAAATGGCATAAATGCCCCAGCTGTCCAGTTGCTATGGTAAAAAATCATAGGTAGGTACTTAGCAGAATGTCTTTGGCACTAAAGTTAACTATACTAGTATTATAAAGCTGAAGAGTTTGTTTGTTTGAACGCGGTAATCTCAGGAAATACTGGTCCGAATTCAAAACATCTTTTTCTGTTGGGTAGCCCATTTATCAAGGAAGGCTATAGGCTATAAAATATCACGACCAATAGGAGCGGAGTAGCAATGAAAAACGTTGTAAAAACGTGGAAAATTCAAGCATACGAAGTTGCGCGGGTCAGCTAGTACATAAATAAGCTCTGTTAATGGGCAGTCGGATCGCATTTAGGCACGTTTTTTTCCCGCTTACGTATGAAGGAAAATGACAAGGACGATTGTTATCCGTTTAGAATTGATATAGACAAAACTCTGTTTAGCTATCAAATTGTAGGCTTTTAGTTTATGTTTCCAAGGTTATTAATGTCGTTGGCCATACGCAGTTTAATGAAGTTCATTTCAGGTTCAAAATTCATCCTACCTACCAAACGGGAATATTTAGAACTAGCTGGCACGCGCAACTACGTATCCGTCAATTTTCCCCGTTTGCTACATTTTAATTGCTGCTCCGCTCCTTATGGTCGTATATAGCCTAAAGCCTACCTCGATAAATGGGCTACCCAACAGAAAAAGGTTTTTTCAAATCGGACCAGTAGTTTTTAATATTAGTATAGATGCAAGGAAATATTTATTTTTAAGGACCCCAGTCCTTGAAAGGATGTCTAGATAAAAATTATGAAATTTTTCGATTGTTCTGCAATTGGTTGTTGTTTATGCAACTCATTGACAATTTATTCGTGCGAGGAAAATTATCTAAGTAGTCGATTTTCCAACCAATGTCTGCCAGGGAACTGCACAACATTTTTTTAGTTCTGTCCGTGTATTTTACACGTTAAATGCAGAATTGTTATTTGAAAATGTTGACAGCTCAAGTTGCCGCCATTTTCAACGCCAAATTCACATATATGGTATCAAAGACCAGTGTTGAAATATACTTTTCAACATTTATTTAATTAAGTAAGTAAATACAGATTACTAAATCGTTACAATACGTGACTTATTGACTAACAAGTGGTTAAGCAAATGTTCACGAAGCTATCGAAGCTAATTCAAAACATTTTTTTATTTTTTTTTTATTTTAGGACGGCTCCCGCAGTGGGATACAAGCCCTGTATCACGGGGGACTTTACAAACATACAAGTCACGGATACTAAGTACACCCAGACTCGAAACTACTTTGAGCTGTCCCGTGTGGGAATCGAACCCACAACCTCTTGCGTAGCAGTCGGACACAGTCCCACCGCGTCACAGAGGCTGTAAAGTCAGTTTGCGACATTTGTAATTTTGTAGTTATTAATACGAATACAGAAATAGTAATAAGTTAGAATATATAGGTACCTAGGTTTATAATAGACACCATGAACACCAAGGCTCAGAAAAACTGTTTTTTATTTAACTAGATGTTTTGTTTTCTACTATTCTATTTTGAAAATAGAATGAAAAACAAAGACAAAACACTCGCTAGTTAATATGCTGTTATTAAAGTAGGTAGGTACCTACATATTATGAGTAGTATGAAAAATAACCGGTCAAGAGCATGTCAGTCCATGCTAAGTATAGGGTTCCACAGCCTTAAATAATTGCATCAGCAGAAGAGCGTATGTTCATGGCACTTACGACCTTTGTTGAGAAAAGCAGTTTTTTGGTCACACGGTTCAAAAGTTAAGGGTTGGACACGCAATTTATGCAAGTTTCGGATCGATTATTTCTAAAAATATTCACTCAATCGAAAAAGTTTTTTAAAGACCTGTCGAATGATGTGCCACACGTTAACGTAAGCTGAAAAAAAAAGCGCCCCCCCTAAAATATTTATTTTTATAGTAGCGGCCACTATAAGACACCTTTTAACCAAATTTCATCAATATTCATTGAGAAGTCCCTGAGTAAAATGCCTGTGACATACGGACGGACAGACAGACAGACAGACAGTCAGACAGACGGCCATGAGGAAATTAGAAGGGTTCCTTTTTTTGCCATTTTGGCTACGGAACCCTAAAAAGAGGGGTTTGATGACACTTTTGTCTCCAAAATAATAACTGTTATTAATCTGAGCATTAGATTAAGGCTTCATTGCCATCAGCTCAAAGAGAAACAGACAATGACCACCGCATGCTATAAGAAGGTTGTTTGTTATAAAAAATACTTACGGGCAAAAATTCATAAGGCCAAGTCTAAGCGCAGTTAAATTGTATCATTAATAAAGAAATTGACAGAAATCAGCTGGTACTAAATTCGCTATATTGCCGATATTGCCAATAAATCAAGCGCAATGCCTGCATTTGGACTGCCATTGAATTATAGTAAGTAGGTACACACCACTGCTTCGTATAACTAGGAGACTCCGATCAATAGGAGCGGAGCAGCAATGAAAAATGTTACATAAAAGGGGAAAATTGACGCATACGAAGTTACGCGGGTTAGCTAGTATTACATATTACATACTTAACAGAAAAATAGTGTAAGTTTGTTGAGGTCAAGTGGCAGTAGTTTCGTGTCAATAATAGTAATTAAGTAGAATCATCGTATTTAAAAGCGACCTTAACATACTTGAGAGAAAGGTTAAAATTACGTAACTCAGTGTTTGTATGCATTCTCCTAGCACATAAGTGCCATAGGTAATTAAAATACGAATGTGAATAATCTCATCTTTTTGTTATTATTTCAGCCTAAGAAAAAAAAAAAAAGTATTTTATTACAGCCTGAATAGTGTCATTAATGAAGTATTAGATATGTTTATAATTAACTATTAGATATATTTCGGGACTTAATCGGGGTGCAAAAGGTCCGGACCTTTTATTTACCCGAAGTTTAATATGTATAAAAATCGCGAAAGTTTAAAAACAATAAGTAATTAACTGTTTTTGATCAGAAACAATCATTACGTCCGCAACAACAACTTATTTAACAGAATTATTTTAGGAAAAATGACCAATGATTAATGTTTGAACCGATTTGTAATGAAAAACTTCGAAGGTAGTTTGGCAAAAACCGAAAACGACATATCTACACTCGGACAGAGACGGAAGTAACAGCTAGTGTTAGGTATAAAATAGTGTGTGCAAACCTTAAGCCAATGTAACTTTTACGAGGTTCAACGAAGTTCAGTGAAATGGCCAACGTAATTATAAATAGTACCTAGGTACCATAGAACTCCATAGAAATAGCATTTTGATTTATAAATACAAAGCATTCCTCTTTGGCTATAAGGCCTTTATGGTTTTAAATAGTCGGTCTGTAACGGAAAGGAATAATACTTTCTAGTCCTAAGTACTTAGGTTATTAGTTATTAGTAATATTTGCTATAAATTAAGGTTAAACTGCGGTTTAACCTATAAAAATTATGAATGAATTTCGTGAAAACGAAGTTTCGAGAGTGGGTCTACAGTGCGCTGTAGGCCCACTTTCTCTAAAACGAAATTCATGTATTTTCGTTTTCAGATGTCTAATTAGATTACTAGTGACGTATAAAAAAAAAAAAAAAATTGTAGTCGCTATTGGGCGACATCGATTTTCGATAACCATTCTGAATTTAAATCGATACTTTTTTTTTAAAGACGACTCCCGCAGTAGGTTTCAAGCCCTGTGTCGCGGGGGACTTTACAAACATACAAGTCACGGACACAAGGTACACCCAGACTCGGAACAACAATTTGTGGATCACACAAAGTGGTGTCCGGTGTGGGACTCAAACCCACGACCTCTTGCGTAGCAGTCGGACACACTCCCGTCGCGCCATTTGACTAGCATTACTTACCTAAAATAAAATACAACACTTATTAGATAGTAATTAGAGTTTTATTTCTAATCCAAATTAATATTATAAAATAAGGCTGTCTGTCAAATAACGTTTTCACGCTTAAACCGCTAAACTAATTTAGATGAAATGTGGTATGGAGATAGTTTGAGCCCCGGGAAAGGACTCAGGAGTTTTTATTGCAATAACTCGAAATCGAAGTTAATAAACTTAATAAAGATGTAATATGATGTGATGTGAGTGAAGAGTGAAAAAAGACATAGTTTTACAAAAATGAAGGAAATCCGGAGATTGACATTTCACATGTATTTAAGTTGCGTGCTAAATAAAAAAATATAAAATAATTTTATATTTTAATTTTATATAATGGATTCAGAATCAATTTTCCGAACATGTACTAATACTAACTGATACTAATCGATTTCTATGGTTCAACATACGGACGATTTTAAGACATCCTATGACTATCAATCGTTGTCATAGCAACCATCATATTTATGGAAAATTAACAATGGAAAATTTGTTTCAATATAAATAATTTTTTTGAACAGATTTTGACTAAATTATGTTACTTATTCAAATTATACTAATTACCCAGGGTTTATGAATTACTAGCGAACTTCTTTGTACACAATTTTTCATCGGTGCTCCGCTTCCATTGGTCGTAGCGTGATGTTATATAACCTACAGCCTTCCTCAAGTAAAATATTTTTTCATTGGACCATTAGTTCCTGAGATCATCGCGTTTTTTTTTTTAAAGAAAGACGACTCCCGCAGGGTACAAGCCCTGTGTCGTGGGGGACTTTACAAACATACAAGTCACGGACACAAAGTACACCCAGACTCGGAACAACAATTTGTGGATCACACAAAGTGGCGTCCCGTGTGGGAATCGAATCCACAACCTCTTGCGTAGCAGTCGGACACACTCCCACCGCGCCACATAGGCAGTCGAATAAGGCGGATATATATTGTGAGTCTACACAAAACAACAGTATGGAGGGGGGTCGCTGCACGTGCCCCCGTGCCCCCCTGGATCCGCCTATATATTTATTTTATTTATTTATTGACTTTATGCACAAAAATATCGTACAAAGGCGGACTTAATGCTAAAAGCATTCTCTACCATATATTGATATGTTGTACTGACGTTGACAGTAGTAATAAAAAGCCATAAGATAAACTATACTTTTTTAAAAAAAAAATACAACAAGGAACAAAGAATTAATAATATTATTTGCATAAAGATCTAAGTATAAACAGATTCTAGTGTTTATCAAGAAACTGTTGTTAATGAGGAAATTACTTGCGTGAAGGGTACTTATATGTCAATACTTGTAATTGTTTGCAAGACAAACAACTAAGGAGGAATGCAAGATGTCTTATTACCCTACTGCGCGAGAAAAAGGGTGTTCATTACTTTGGCATGTTCTACAGCCTAAATGGATTGACGGATTCCGTCAGAGTGAGGTAGGTACATATAGTTGTTATTCGTTTGAACGCCATAATCTCAGGAACTACAGCTCCGAACTGAAAAATGATTTTAGTGTTGGATAGCCCATTCATAGAGGAAGGCTATATAACATCATGCTATAACCAATAGAAGCGGAGCAGCTATGAAAAATGTTGTAAAAATGGGGAAAATTTACGCAGACGTAGCTGACCCGCGCGTCAGCTAGTAAATTATAAAGTACAAATACTAACACGGGGTAAAATTCTGTCCCATCAAACATTTTTTAGAAAAAAAATCCCTATCCTATTGTTGGAGGTGGTAGAGTTTTTTGTTTGGAATTACAGATGGTAAATACCTTTAGAGTATAATATAAAAGTAAATACCTATTGAAGTGATTCAAGCGGTATCTAAACACTGTTTCATATCTCAAATTCTAGTTGCGATTAGGCATTATGTTGTCTTTCTGAGAACAGATAGGTAGATAAAATAAAAATCCTAACTTTTGTGTGACGTGATTTTTTTTTTTTAAATAACGGGGCCTTTAATTAAACGTGATTTTTTACTGTTAAAATGGAAAACCCAAAAAACGCAAGATCAGAAAACCTAAAAATTCTGGGAGTACTTACTTCGTAAAATTTAATTAAATATTTTACTCTCTGGCGCAAGACCGAGTTAAATGGCGGAATTTGGTTGAAAAAGGCTAAAAACAAGAAGTGGAGCATCCAAGAAAAATTAATAAATGGATCAATTTTTGAATAGTGCTAAATTAAAAAAAAACTGTCAATAATGGTTTTCAGAAGAAAAGGCCTTTGACCCAGTAGTGGGAACATTGTAAATGCGTTAAAGAATAATAAGTTTACCTACCTAGTTCTAATTCAGAAAGAATAGAATGGGATACTTATGCAAGTTGTAGGTATACTGATAATACATGGTCTTAGACAAAAAGTTTAAAAAATCTTGGTTTGTAAAAAAAAAAAATACCATTACCTACATTACTTACCTATCTAGATACTTATCTACAGACTTTTATAACAAGCAATGAAATTCTAGTATTAGTAGTTAAATAAAATGTATAATAAAAGTTATAGCTATTTCGTCGACTCAAATAAAACCTTTAAATAATCTTGAATAATCATCAGTGATAATCGAGATTATTATCGATTTGATTAAAGCCAACATCGCCTGAAGAAGTTTAAAGTCAATGACCCGCAAAAAGTCCACAACTCACCTTGCTCAAAACGAAACTTGATTTAGGAACACATCCGATGCGCACCCACAGTGCATCACAACACGAAAAATAACTTGAACCACACGTGAATATCGATTTATTTATCACTGCTTATCTATTACTAAAGTAGATTATCAATGGCCACTCAAAAAAAAAAATAACGTCAAAAATAACTTTTTTTATTACACTTGTCACTTTTGCCGCTAATTTTAAACTTTGTTGTTTTTTTTAATGATGCGTGTTCGAAGTTTAAAAAGTTTTGTTTCGTTAACGGTTAGTGTGGAGGCGAGCGACATGGGAACTCTGCGGGAGTTAGCGCTGTACTGAACTGACATAGTCCGGTCAAGTGAGAGTTGAGAGCTCGCATTGTGTCATCGATGTGCTCCACGTTTTCCAACTATGCGCCGCCGTGTGTGGGCAAGATATTTCAATAACGGTCGAAGTGTAGCAAAGGGGTGCACTGAAAATATTTTTTTTTCAATTTTTTCTCAAAATATCGAATAACATGGGTTTCAAAACAAAACAGACAAAAAATAAACAAAAAAATATTTTAGGATTTCATAAAAAAAAATGTTTTTGGAGATACATTTTTCTCAAATTAGGTTAGGTTTCGTTAGAACTGTGACCCCCTACGAACCCCTTTCGCCAGAAACATCTCCACAAAGATGAAATTTTTTGTATGTAAATATTTTTTTTTGTTTTTTTCTTTGTTTGGTTTTGAAACCTATGTTATTCGATACTTTGAGAAAAAAAATGTTTGATTGCACCCCCTTTGATACATCTTGACCTCACTTTTTGGACAATCGACAGAATAAATAACACAATGACATTGACAAGTTTTTATTTCATTTTAATCAACATTACCATAAGTTAAAATAATGAAGACACCCACGATTATTATATTGAGTTAATTTGTCAACCAAATGTTCTTTAATGATTAATTATTTAAAATAAATATTAAGTAATATTTTGATTCGTTCTCGGTATATTATTCATAATTTTTTCGGTCTCGGTTTCATAATAAATGTTTATCTCCGGCATTATCTTCAGATATCTCTCAGAAAGTATAGGGATATGATTTCAAGATTAAAAAGAACGCATATCTACGGTGCCTCATTGAGAACGACTTGAATTTGGAACAGTTATCATATTTGCACAGCGAGACACACATCTTTTGTGAGACGTCCATTCAAGTTCAGGCAGTACGCTAAATGCTTTACAGTCTTACGACTGAACCAAGGTACACAAATCTAGACTTTATTCCTTGAACATTAAAGATGTCATTGATCGCAAAAATGTTTTGTCGACATTTGCGAGTGCGGCCGGTAAAAATCTTTGAAAAAATAACGATTAAAATTTTATCGACTGTTATGTTTGGTTACGGCACTAGTTTAAATAAAGAGGTCAGAGTATTATATTATTTAACCAAAACATGGAAAGTATAATAAACAATACCAAAGATATAAGAAATAGTTAAATTGTTTAGGAGGTAATATTTAATATACAGATACTAGATTAGGTACCTATAACCTACTTGATTAATAAACTGAACAATTACGCATGAATCTATTATTGTTGGTTTAAATCTTGAAAAGTTGGAAAATAATAATAATAATATTATCTGGGGACCACTCACACAACATCATCTGATCCCAAACTAAACAGAGCTTGTACTATAGCAACCAGACAACTGATATACATACTTATATATTTCTAAACACAGAAATATATAAGTATGTATATCAGTTGTCTGACACCCAGACACAGAATAAATCATCGTGCTCATCACACAAAGTTTTATCCTGTGTGGGGATCCAACCCACGACCTCCGGCTTAGCAGTCAGCGTCACTAACCACTTGACCAACAGGCCATAAATTCTACAAATCGAAGCAAATAATTTATTTTATAAAACGCAAAACGAACGTAGATATTAAAAATTCTAAATACTACTTCTCTACCTAATACTTATTCTAAATCACTCTAAAAATATGTCACTCTAAAAATAGAATTTCTTTTTAGTCCGGTCAATTTAGACATAAAATTAGTGATCATATATCAACCCATATGATGGCCCACTGCTGGGCACGGGTCTCCCCAGTAGAACCTACTAGTATGTAGATCCTGGGGGTAATTGCCATAATCGCCACGCTTGGCGAGCGGGTTGGCGATCGCAGTAAGGCTTTAAATACGCAGAGGACGCTGCTGCCCGTCCTCCGCTCCGGGGTGAAATCCCTTAGTCGCCTTGACGACACCCAATTAGTGATCAAATAAAGAAAATTAGACAGAGCCAAATCTTCGTAGAGACCTTAGATTTATCACAAGGAATAAAGTGTCAAAAGTCCCCATCAGTCCCATGTGTGCTAAGGGAGTTATTCGGGGCCCAAGGTCAACATTTTAGGTTTTTTGGATTTTTCTCGAAAACGGTAAGTTTTATCGAAAAGTACTTCAGAGCAAAGTTGTAGATCTTAAAATTCTCTATAAAAATGGTCCTTCTGATTTTTCCCTAAGACCCACTATTTCCCAGATATTGCGCTTGTAATAATCACGTTCTACATAATATGCACACATTTCCACACCACCTGTGAGGTTGTGTACTCTGCGCGTTTTTTTTAACGTGGTATCCACGGTAGGCCTATTCCACGAACCTTTATGACGTTATTTTCAGGAACAATAATTATTTTAATAGTATGAAGATTATTGTTATGGGTTACAGAGTTTAATTGTCGTTCTAACTTTTTTTTATTACTTTATTCTGACTCATACTCTTCATATTCAACTTCAACAATCATGTTTTCTTCAATTTCTTCTTGTTCTTCTTCTTCTCCTTCATATTGATGAATACTTAGAAATTGTTCAAATGAAGATGAATCAGTTGTCTCTTCATCAAAATCACATGAATCTTCCTCTCTTGTATTTGATTGAACATTTGAGCAAGAGACCTTGGCAATTGGTACACGCTGGAGAACACTGCAACCCTACTTTTTTACAGCCACATTTGGCACTACAACCTTTCTTGCAATTGCAAAAAATAATGTTAAGAAGTTTTTCTGGAGCAGGGGGCAGTAAAGTTCGAATCGGTTCCAAAGTATTATTTATCAATTTTCGACCCCAGTCTTTAGGGTTCAGTTCATTGCCTTGCCATGTCTGAACTTGATAGTATACTCGAAACAATTGTTGAGTAGCAGATGCCGATGTTGAAGGAAGACAAGATAGTTGGACAGATATTTAACATTTGTAAAAAATACACGAAACAAAAAGCAAGTACAACTATCTTGTCTTCCTCCAATTTTTCTTTCTATTGCAATTGCAAGAAAGGTTGTAGTGCCAAATGTGGCTGTAAAAAAGTAGGGTTGCAGTGTTCTCCAGCGTGTACCTATTGCCAAGGTGTCTCTTGCTCAAATGTTCAATAAAATACAAGAGAGGAAGATTCATATGATTTTGATGAAGAGACAACTGATTCATCTTCATTTGAACAATTTCTTAGCATTCATCAACAGGAAGGAGAAGAAGAAGAAATTGAAGTAAACATTATTGTTGAAGTTGAATATGAAGAGTATGAGTCAGAATAAAGTAATAAAAAAAACCACAAGTTAAACTCAGTAACCCACAACAATAATCTTCATACTATGACTGCCTCTGTGGCGCGGTGGGAGTGTGTCCGACTGCTACGCATGAGGTCGTGGGTTCGATCCCCACCCAGGATAAAACTTTGTGTGATGAGCACGATGATTTATTCTGTGTCTGGGTGTAATTTATCTATAATATGTATGTATTTAGAAATATATAAGTATGTTTATCAGTTGTCTGGTTACCATAGTACAAGCTCCGCTAATTTGGAATCAGACGACGTTGTGTAAGTTGTCCCAAGATATTAAGATATTATATTATTAAATAATTATTGTTCCTGAAAATAACATCATAAAGGTTCGTGGAATAGGCCTACCGTGGATACCACGTTAAAAAAAACGCGCCGAGTACACAACCTCACAGGTGGTGTGGAAATGTGTGCATATTATGTAGAACGTGATTATTACAAGCGCAATATCTGGAAAATAGTGGGTCTTAGAGAAAAAATCATTAGGACCATTTTTATAGAGAATTTTAAGATCTACAACTTTTCTTTGAAAAACTTTTTCGATAAAACTTACCGTTTTCGAGAAAAATCCAAAAAACCTAAAATTTTGACCTTGGACCCCGAATAACTCCCTTAGCACACATGGGACTGATGGGGACTTTTGACACTTTATTCCTTGTGGTAAATGTCTTTACGAAGATTTGGCTCTGTCGGAATTTTCTTTATTTCAATTGTCTAAATTGACCGGACTAATATAAGTCCCACCTGACCAGGTTAAAGCATGTTAGGTGTGCCGCAAAGTTCCATTTTAGGCCCTCCTTTATTTTATCTATAAAAAAGTCTAATTTATTTTTATCATCCTCACTTTTATCATAAAATTAGCATTGAATAAAAAATATATGCATAACAAATCTTTGATATTTATATTATAGATAGACAATTTACAAATGAGTTTAATTGATAACTAACCAGCTAATTACCAAGGCTCGTAATCAAAAGATAATATGGCAGATTAGATTTCAATGTCCTGCATTTACTGTGTTTTTTTAATTGTTATTAATTATCTATTTATTTTACTGTTAATCGTATTTAAGTGGCAATAACAAGTTACTTTGATTATAAAATGTTCGTTTTAATATGTTCACGGACAGTTTCATATTTGATTTAAAGTAAATTATAAAAAAAATAAAAAAAATGGCGTAAGTTTTACTATACAGTCACAAAAATATTAAGTACACTGTTCTCAAGATTTAAATTATTATTATTATTGTTATTATGTCTTATTATTATTCTGTCTAAGTTTATCATGTCTTTTATTATTTGAGGCTTTTTAATATTTTCTATTTTACAACATCCAAATTATAAATATAACGATGACAGAGAGATATTATGACCATGATGTTCATTGAAAAAGTATTGTAACTAACTCACACAAATTTTACATGTCTTGTGGACTAGTTAATATACTTTGTACTATACCTACATCTAATTTGTTCAGTTTTAGTTCGGTCATCAGTGAATCTCTGACTTCTTTATAATTTCTTTATTCCACTATAACTTCTAAACTTAGTTATTGGTGTATTGTCGAAATCGTTAATTTTTTTCAGGCTACCTCTTAAAAAGCTATAGTGCTGTGTCAGACGTGGTTGAAGTTGTAGATTTTTTTTATTCAGATCAAACCAACAAGTTTAAGACGATTTTAAATGTTTATTAAACCTAACACTTAGTTGGTTTGTGTTAATTACTAAAAGCAGGTGAGGCATACTTTATCATTTCTTCTTTTAATTATTTCATTCATACTCTAAGTTAAATATTCAGTTTTGTCAGTAAACATGAAATGTTTACCATAAAACTGATTACTTACTTCGTAATTATCTTCTTTTAAAATAATTTCAGTTAGGTTCAAACAATACAAGTTATAACTCTTGTAGTTTTACGACTGGCATTTTAAGTCAACTACCAGTGCCGCATTGCACCATAAAATATAATTGTCTTCTTTTTGGTTCACCTTTTGTTTATGGAAATTATGGTTTAATGATATAATTAACTCTTTTTAAATTTACTGGCACATAACTATACTTTCGTGGAAATTTGTACAACAATAAGTACTAAAATTAAACGCACTGTGGAAAAAGAAATTTGATTGTTTGCGCTTGCCTTGCCATCAAGAAAAAATATAGAATTCAAAATCAAGCTTCTAAATTACTATTGTAATTAAAAGTTATCAAACTGGTTTTGCCATAAAAAAAATATTCTTAAAATTAAAGTCCTAACTTATTAATTCAGAGCTGACATTTTGCATAGATGTAGGTAGGGATAAGAAAGAATTTTGAAAATCTTGAGCTGTAACAGGTGATACGTAACAAGAGCGAAGTCCCTCGCATAAGTTAGTAAATGAATAAAGATTTAGAGCTCTGTTTACCAAGCTATTGTGAAATGAATCTGCATTACTGACGACATGACACTGCGACCGTATTTAACGATCTTTCATTAAAATCAATTGCTTCTATAGACGTTCATTATTGAGTGTACACATGGTTCCTATTCATAAGATAAATATAGATTCCTACATTATATTTGTCATTATGTATTGATAAAGACTAGAGAATTCAATAATTATAAATGTGAAAAATGTTGTCTGGATGGGTGTGTAGGGGGCGTAGAAAGAGAAAAGTAGACCTTCGAGTTGAAAAAATGGCGGCAAACTGCCCGGCCATTACTTTTACAGCTCCGAGTTTAATTTGTAAAACATGATTTGAATATGTTATAATTGACTAAGAACGAGACATTGTGTATGTAATAAGCGCATAAATACTCGACAATGGCAGAAATTAGCCGTTAAAACGGCTAGATTGGCATAAACTTAAAGAAGAAGAAGTAGACCTTCAAAGTAAATCAAGATCAAATATTTTGATTTTAAGTAGATATTCATAGGCTGGACAGTTGGTTTGAAATATTGTATACGTACTAACAGTCCGCCGCGGCTTCGCACAAAGTTTTCTCTATGATCTATACACATAATACGCATGTATTATGAGGAATGTAAACCATCTGGAAGAAATGATCTGAATGATAGTAAAAACCGCATGTAAATGCGTTCAGTAGTTTTCGAGATTATCGTGAACATACAGACAGACAGACGAACGCTGCGAAGGACCTTGTTTTATAATATGTAGGTTATAGATTTCATTGTTTAGTCTTTGTCAATCTATAAAATAAAAATATGTTAGTAATACAAGTTTTACATAGGTATCTAATATGATTGAGGACTTCTATATACAGGGGCGGATCCAGGATTTCAATCAGGGGGGAGGGGGCAAATGGCAGTGCCGAATCTAACATGCTTACGGGTAACATGCACGGCGGGGGGCTGGAAGTCCCAAAAAAATGAGGGGAGGGGGTTGCACATACCCCAGTACCCCCTCCCTGGATTCGCCTATGTCTATAAAAGTACATATCCGATGCCATCTTATTCAACCAATACCTATCACATCTTTCTACCTTCGAAGAATATCACATTGCACAAACTGTAATTGAAATTCAATCATCAGTCTTAGAAATATTGCTTAACTACACTGCAACGTGCATTCACTACGCCCTAACAACATATTCAATAGCTCATGAGGCAATACTTAGGTACATGTTTCATGTTTGTAAAGAACTATGGTATTTCATTTTATGACGTGATAAGGTTTTATAAATTGATGACCGCGTGCACGCACGAAAAAGTGACACACACAGCTAATGACGATTGCAGCGACGTGCGATACAATTGGAGCTAAAGCTGTCACAGACATGATGGTTTATTACAATGTCATCAATGTTTTCTTATGACGTTATCACGTAAAATAATTATCTTCTGTTATTAGACTTTACAGACAATCATTTTATATTATTACTAGCTGTCCCGCGCAACTTCGTCTGCGTAAATTTTCCCCGTTTTTGCATTATTTTACCTTGCTGCTCCGCTCCTATTAGTCGTAGCGTGATGTTATAAAACTTATAACCTTCCTCGATAAATGGGTTATCTAACAGTAAAAGAATCAATTAGGACATGTAGTTCCTGAGATTATCGCCTTCAAACACACAAACAAACTCTTCAGTTAGTGTCAGTGTTATAAATGTTAGGGGTGGGCAACCCTTATCACTTAGGGGTATGAAAAATAGATAGTAGATACCTACTGAATATGCATATAAAATTTTATAAAAATCAGTCAAGCCGTTTCGGAGGAGTATGGTAACTAACATTGTGACATGAGAATTTTATATAATAAAAGATCAGTTCGACCATAGTTACCGATGGCCTGTGCTGTCGATAGAAACATCATAGAGCTACTGCTGCTACCATACATTGGTACGAGCGATGAGTTAAAGTATATTTGGGGAGGGGGAGGGCAGGATCGTGGGTTCGATTACCACCTAGGACAACTCTTTGTGTTATATACGTCCTTCGTGCCAGACTGTCACATAAACATAAAACAAGGCATTTTCTATGTTAACTTTTAGTGCAAACATTAATTTAGTACCAGTATTTATTAATACCTCAATGGGTTTGGCCGACTTAATCAGCCGCTTTTTGCCTGGGGGAATTACTTCATGACTGACTAACATATTTATGAATGTTTTTTAAGTTGTTACGTTATTTTAAAAGGATAATTAATGAATTTACAAGTAATCATACATTATTTCCTGTTGACAACATTTTCAATTCACCGCCATAAAAGTCAATCAATTAATGATATTCATGATAAGTGTTACAGCATTTTTTAAGTAAATATCATACTCTATATTTAATATCGCGTACGTAAGTATTTAGTTACGATAAAATAACATTTCTTTAATGATAACAAACACAATTATGATTGGATATTTCAAGGCTCTGCCGACGTGGAACTAAACAATACGTCGGTAATAATTATCCTAACATTATTACTTGCTAAATGTACAGTAAGTATCTAATTATTTAAACAAAAAACCCTTCCTTCCTTGTGTTATTATAAGGTAGGATACATTTTGCGATATTATATACTATACAACATCATGTGTTGCGTTTGACATCATCATTACAGACGACGATAATAATTTTGGCAAAAATCCTATTGAGAAAACACAAACAATATTTAAAAAAATGCTGTAAAAGAAATGAAAGTAAGGTAAAATAAAATTTGATTGATAGTATAATAATAACGTATAATTTCTTGAGGATTTCTTATCTTTTTCTATAAACAATAGCAGCATTAGATCATGCTTAAATGTTTGATCCTCATAAGTGTAAAGTACAAGAAGGAAAATCAAAACGATCTGGTTGAAATCGGTTCGTAACTTAATGCTATCAACTTTAATCTATACTATCTTAATCAGTAAGACGTGCGCAATTTTTTATTAATTGAATGTGTAAGGTATAGTATAAAATACTCACGAAGGCGTATCCGCTACAATGGCTGCTGGTAAGGTAGATGGTTTTTGCGTTGCTACGGCTCCCGGCAAAATAGATGGCTTTTCCGTTGCAACTAATCCAGGTAAAGTTGCTGGTGTCTCTGTTGTTATGATTGCTGGTAAAATTGTTGGCATATCTGTTACTAGTGCCCCTGGTAAAATCGATGGAGTTTGCGTTGGTGCTGCCGCTGGTAAAGTTGTCGGTGTTTGCGTTGGTGCTGCCGCTGGCAAAGTTGCTGGCGTTTGCGTTGGTACAGTAGCTGGTAAAGTTGACGGCGTTTGCGTTGGTACAGTAGCTGGTAAAGTTGATGGTGTTTCCGTTACAATAGCCGCTGGTAAGGTGGCTGGCGTTTCCGTTGCTACAGCCGCTGGCAAGGTCGCTGGCGTTTCTATAGCTTGTGGTGGGGTTTGTGTATTGTCAACTACTTGTATGCCGCCCCCAGAGGGTTCAGCATTGTCCACCACATTCACAGCTGACATTTTTATAACTGATGGGGTTTAAACAGTCACCTATTTTGAAACGAATTTGTGTTTATTTGGCAACGAATCTTTAAAATTTAATTTAAAATATTTATTAGCTAACAGGCCTTGATACTAAGTTACTTTGGTATCTTTTATCGACTCTTAAAGATAGTCTAAGTACTTATATATGAGTGTAGGTTATAAAACTAATAAAAGATTATTATTTGATATGTATCTGCATAATCAGGTCAAAAGTATAATTAATTGTCAAAGAAACGTTGCCAAATACAATTATATAACTAATAAACACTCGCGAATTTTCAGTTTAAAACACATTAAATAAACGAATACACACGAAACGAGAAAAGGATATAATTTCTTTTTAATTAAAAAAAGAAAAGTGTTTCGCGGCGATATTTCCTTACTAGGATTCGATGCCAAGTGGACGATTGTCAATAACTTATCAGATATGAAGAAAAATAATCCTTTTATCATATCTTCGATTAATTGGTCCCAATCAATAAGCTGATAGATAACACGCATTCTTATTTAACACGTATCGATAATATGGTAAATTATTTCCTGGCATATCATAAAATAAAGGTTTTGTTGCTACAGTAGTTATAAGTACCTACATTACAGGTTTCATGTAAATAACTAGAGAAAACAATAGCAGAACATATTACATATATAATTTGTGTATTGCTGCTATTATTTCATCAGGCGTGCTTCTGTTTAGAATATGTGATGTGATATAGCCTCTCAACAGATCGTAGAGATAGTCGGATTCTTAACTACTCTTGAGTGACAGAATAATGATAAATAATTAATATCGTTGAGTATGATAACTCATTCAAGGCTTTTGACTGTGTCTATAATGCTTAAACAGTTAGGTCGGCACATTGAAGTTTTATGAAGTGCATACATAATGCACTTACTCTTATCACGTACCTAGATATTATTTGAATATGTCAATTCAAACTATATAAAGTACATCATCTTACAGGTTCAGGTGGGTGTCCCGCAAGGTCGCATTATAGGTCCATACTTATTCTTAATTATAGATTATAGGTATACGAAGATTTGGGATTCCTAATATTAACTACAATTTCAACTCCGTATCAAATCGTATTTATAAATTTGTATATTAACGCCATCTACATATAACTCGCAGAGGTAACATAACGCGAACCAACTCTGTTATTTTATTTCCAATGCTATAGATGGCGTTGTAAGGAATTTAAGGTTTTGTGGAAGCTCTTGGCCCATAAACCAGTAACATAAACTATTAACATGGTGATTTTATGTCACCATATCATCTAATCATAGGAACAGGGGGAGGAACTTAGACCAGGTTGCTAGAGTCCATTGGCTTGCAAGTAAAACCTTTAGCCACTATGATGACTGTTATCAACCTCAATAGAAGTTTTTCAGAGTTTTTGGTTGAATTTCCCTTCTTACAAAATTGAGGATTACGAATGGATACTGATAAATTCCTTTCAGACCCACGGTACCCCTGGCCATACCCCCGGTGGTACCGTGGGTTTTTAAAAGTTAAACGGTACCATCAAGTATATGACCCTAGTGATGTGTTGACCTATATATCTCTCGCATGATAACTAGTTAATTAGGTAAATAATAGAAAATGCATATTCCAATAATGAATGCAAGTAAGTACCTATATTTGCTATTAAATAGTTGGTAAAACCTGTTTTTCGTTTAAATAGTAAAACCTCTTCTGTTAACAACCTCTTGGGTTTTTGAAAGTGTGTTCTTATTTTTCTTCTTTCAAATGTCTAAAATTTTGACTTTAAAAACAAGGGAATTGTAATATTCATATTTTGCGAGTTCTTTCTGTACTTGTGAGAAAATACCATGGAAGAGGAAGATAAAGAAAAGTCAATGGAAATAGATTACATTAAAATAAATGGCGGAACCGCCCTTCTTCGGGGTAATTACCGTTACCATCGACACAAGACTTACACAGATGGGTCAACATTATGGCGGTGTTCTACATACAATAAAAGTAAATGTTATGGTACTGTCAAAATTTCAAAGGTAATGCTGTAATGTATTTTTTAATAATTATTCCAGTTTTCAGAGTTTCGTACTAAGTAACTTACGTCTATGTTTCATTTTAGGATTGCATATTTATCAAAAGCAAAGATCATAGTTGTGAGTTTAATGAATTGAGTAATGAAATATTAAAAGAAAAGATAAAGCTGCGTGAAGGAGTGCTTAATTCGGATAAACCCATCGAACAACTATACGACGAGAAAAAGAAAGCATTTAATAATTCTGGACTGAATTTTGTGAATGGGGAATATCCTCGATATGAAAGCGTAAAGCACTTCCTTCAAGATGCGCGAAACAAGTCAGCACAAGTTTCCAAAACTGTATTTCGGAATTTGAAAGAAATTGAAGTGCCCATTAAATATCATAATTTAATTTTAGCCGATTATTATTGCGAGGAAGGAAACAAACAAACCCGGATCATTGCTTTTTGCTCAAAGGAGTCTCGATTAATAATTCCGAATATAAAAGAATACTTTTTTGATGGTACTTTTTACTGTTGCCCAAAACCCTTTGCACAATTATATAACATTCACGGTGACATAGGGAGTGGTGTGGAAACAATTAAATTAAGACCCTTAATCTTCGCACTAATGTCGGATCGAACTGAAAAAAGTTATACGATTTTGTTCAATATGATAAAATCGCAACTTCCAGAGTGAAGTCCACATAAAGTTCACACTGACTACGAAAAAGGTGCGATGAATGCAATTTTGAATGTATGTCCAGATATTACATTACGAGGGTGCTATTATCATTGGACTTGCAACATTTGGAAGAAAGGCAAGTCGTTACGATGCACAAAAACGAAATCTGGGCGTAGAATCGTTGCATTGGCAAGTGCCTTGCCGCTTCTTCCTGAAGACAATATTCAACAGGGTATGGACTACATAAAAGCTGAAGCCGATAACATACCAGAAGCATTTATAAAATATCTTGAATCGTTTTGGTTCAAGGTCCATAGTCCGAAAATAATTAGTGTGTTTGGTGAACGCCACCGAACAACAAACATTTTAGAAGCCTTCCACTCAAAAATAAACAAACTGATTAATAAAAACACGGTTACGTTGATGCGATTGCTTCACGTACTAGAGCAAGTTCACCTTTGGAGATGATTCCAAAAAAAAGACGCAAAGATCAAATCGTCAACGATGATTACATAATGAGCATACAGCTCCAAATTGTAAATAAAGACATATCTGTAGGCTACGGACTAGAGAAATTGCGTTAATTACGTAGTACCTATACATTTTTTTTGTAGTGTGTGACATGTTGGTTTAGTGAAAAGCTTCAAAAAAGCTATGATTTGTTATACAAAATGTCTTTTTAGTTATTTTAGAATAATAAACATATTATAGTAATTGCCTATTTACTGTTAACACCGTGTTTTATCAGCCATGGCTGTTGCATCACAACACTAGTAGTCGATGGTACCGTTTAACTTTTAAAAACCCACGGTACCACCGGGGGTATGGCCAGGGGTACCGTGGGCCTGAAAGGGATAAATTCATCATCGTGGAGAGTTTTCAACTTCTGCGAAGACAAAGGCGTAGCTATTCATAAAATATATATATATATATTATGAATTGCAAATATATATATATATATATATATATATATATATATATATATATATATATATATATATATATATATATATATATATATATATATATATATATATATATATATTTGCAATTCATAAAATATCCAAAATCGCGGTTTAAAAAAAAATACTTTCTCCCTATTTTCAAACTTCAAAAAAGATAGAGCTGTTGCGAAGGAGTTCGACGACTAACACCGTGACACGAGTTTTTTATATAGGTACTAGCTGCGCCCCGCGGTTTCACCCGCGTAAGTCTACATCCCGTGGGAATATCGGGCTAAAAGTAGGCTATCTGTTGAGAGATATACTCGTATCTCTAGCTGGAAATATGTATGTGTATAGCCATTAATAATCACACCAATATTTATTACGATGTCACATTCAATTTAATCCGCATACCTACTCCGCATTAATAGTATCGCACACTCGATTTGTTGGAATTTTTAAAGTTTTGTCGAAATGATGTAGGGTAAAAGACAAAGTTTATCTATTATATATATCAGAGGGTATTTATTTTGATATAGTTCAATTTGTTACTAAGAAATATGAATTAAAAATAAATTATTAATTTCTATTGTAATTATGGTTCACTATTTTGACGATAATTGCTTCCACATAAGAGATAGACATATGCTGACGCTGACTTTTTTGTAAGACTATTTATGATAAACATATCGTTCATACTAAGACTACCTCGGTGGCGCGGTGGGAGTGTATCTGACTGCTACGCAAGAGGTCGTGGGTTCGATTCCCGCACGGGACACCACTTTGTGTTATCCACAAATTGTTGTTCCGAGTCTGGGTGTAATTTGTGTCTTTGACTTGTATGTTTGTAAAGTCCCCCGCGACACAGGGCTTGTACCCTACTGCGGGAGTAGTTTTTTAAACAAAAAAAAAATACATTATACTGGGTGGCGCAAAAGTACGGGCACTAAAGAAAATACTTTTTTTTTTTTTTATATGACATTTTCTGTCATTCTGTTGTTGAAAATTGTGTAGTGAACAAATGTAAAATACACTGAAAATAAACATGGACCGTTTTACTCCCCAAGAACGTGGAATAATTGTGTCAATGTTCTTACGGAATAATTCATCAGTGATAAGAACACAACGTGAATTTCGTCGACGATTTCCCCACCGTCCGGCACCGATTGGTCGCACAATTCGACGCTTTGCCACACGCCTTGAAGCAACTGGCTCAACATTGGATAGACCTAAGTCTGGGAGACCAAGAACAGGCCGTTCAGCTGAAAATATCGATGCTGTGCGCGAAGATGTGGAAGAGTGTCCAGAAACATCAACGAGGCGACGTGCCACGCAATTGGGCATTTCCAGACGGACCCTGCAGCGTATTTTGGTGAAAGACTTAAAGATGTTCCCGTATAAAACTCAAATGACTCATCAGCTGCTGCCTGCTGACCACCGAGCTCGTCTAGATTACTGCCAGCGCGTCATAAACCTCAACCTTGAAGAGGATGATTTTCCTTCAAAATTGGTTATGAGTGACGAAGCGCATTTCCATCTCTCAGGGCATGTCAATAAGCAGAATACTCGGTTCTGGGGCACTGATAATCCGCGCATTATTCAAGAAACACCTCTACACCCACTAAAAGTTACTGTATGGTGTGGCATCTGTGTTGACAGAGTGATCGGACCCTATTTTTTCGAAGACGCTGGAGGCAATGCGATAACTGTCACTGGAGAACGCTACAGAACCATGTTACGTGAGTTTTTGATACCCAGTTTGGACGAATTGGGGCTGGAGCACATCTGGTTTCAACAAGACGGCGCTACGGCACACACAGCGCGCGACACTATGGACTTAGTGAGGGACGCTTTTCCAGGCCGAGTTATCTCTCGTTTTGGCGATTTGCCTTGGCCTGCAAGATCACCCGATCTGACCAGTCCAGACTTCTTTCTTTGGGGTTTTTTGAAATCTCGGGTGTATGTGAACAAGCCACAGACTCTCGCAGCTCTAAAAGAAAACATTCGTCAAGAAATAACGAACATATCGCAGGAAGTGTTACGGCAAGTTATGCAAAATGTCATAAATAGGGCTCAAATGTGTATCAACTCTGGAGGTCACCATTTAAAAGACATCATCTTTAAATCCTAATGGTACAAAATTTAATGGCACAAATATACATTTAAAAAAATCGAAATCTAGTTTTCTAATTTAGAAAAAATGTTATAGCTGAACCAAATAGGGTCTTTACTTTTGCGCCACCCAGTATATGTGTAACTTCAACGATATTTGGGGCGCACGCCAAAACATGTCGCCGATTGTAGAATTTTTTCCTACTTACTTGATACTTATCGCTATATTTTGGGCAATTTACGCAATATCTTTATAAATTATAGCCTATGTGTTATTCTGATGTATAAGCTAAATTATTGTAAAGTTTCATTAAAATCCATTCAGTAGTTTTTGCGTGAAAGAGGAACAAACATCCACACATCTATATATCCACACTCACAAACATTCGGTTTTATAATATTAATTATTATTATTATAGTAGGACTAGCTGTGCCACGCGGTGTTACCCGCGGTTTATTAGCCTATGTGTTAATCCAGGGTGTCAGCTAACTCAATACCAAATTTTATTAAAATCGCTCCTGCCGTTTAGACGTGAAGAAGTAACAAACATACACTCACAAACTTTCGCCTTTATAATATTAGTGTGATTATCTGCCCTAGTGACGATGCATCCATCAAGTCAAATGGTGTGGACGTGTCAAAAACTTAGCGGGAATGTCAAAAACGTAATACTTTTTAAGAAAGGATTTTTGGAAATGTGTGTCCCATGGAAGTTAAAAGGGGTTGCAAGTTTGTATGAAACTCCGTCAGTTTTGAAGTTAGATGACAAACTGAGAGAGTTATATTTGGCTGATATATTTTAAATTCCAAAACACTTGTTTCAGCGTGTTTAGAAAATCAACACTTACGGGGTTAAAATCATTCACGCTCACTAGCTAGCCACAGCTAGTATTAAATAAATAAAACTCAGATGAATTTACAATTTATCATTTACATACTTATTCCAATTTATTTAATAGAGTATTATAACTAGACCACATTAATATGGAAATGCCTCACACGCAGTATTCACTAACAATTAACTTAAGAGCTAAGGTTGTGTCTGGTTGTGGAGACATGGTGCGACAACCGAACACAAATTGTGTGATACAACTGTTCCTAAAACTGTGTTTTGCGGTTGACTTAATATCTTGGGACAACTCACACACGGGAATCGGATCCCAAACTACACAGAGTCAGTACAATGGCAACCAGACAAGGGTAGGTAATCATAATTTTATATTAAATGTTTCTAAATACATATCTAAAGATAGATTAATTACGTCCAGACACAGAATAAACAATTGTCCTTATTACTGAAAGATTAATCCAGGGTGGGAAACGAACCTAGGACTTCTAGCTTCTCTAACCACCGGACCAACAGGCCAGTGACTGTTCTTATAATTGCATTGTAACCGAAAGTATAACAATGATATTGGTCTTTCAATGACAACATAACTGTTATTATTTTATAGTACTTTTTGAAAACGCTTTATCAGCGAATCCTTTGACTTCAAATATTAATAATGATGAATTGAACAACCTTCCCGCAAGTTTTATTACAAATTAACGGAAAGACTATCAATTCTTTTAAATCAAATCTGAAACCGCTATAAGCATTTTTTCATCAAGACCTGATCCAAAATTTTGGTTGTCCTTGACTTAGCTCTGGCTAAACGCATTTTATGCCACCGTTAATGCCAACGAGTGCAACATCAGGAACAGACTCAATTGATGCTTGTCTCCCAATCCTTGCCATAGTTTTCAACCTAATAAAACTAAATTTTAGATTAGTGATTTTTTATCCCTAAAATCTTCTTCCAAGTCTGTGAGTACTTTGTGTTCACTATTTAAATAAAATGATCTACCTACAATAATGTATATAATTCTTAGCCTATTACAGGTCAATCTTTGTTAAAATTATCGCCGAATTCTCAAACGCAACACAACTCTACAGTCGTCCAAATCTTAAGTTGTTACTCTGAATTGTAGCGACAGACTGCCAGAACGTCTATAGTAAATCATTTGAGAATTCACGGGCTTTATTCATTCAGTCGAATCTTCCTACTTAAGTCAACCGCAAAAGAACACTTAATAAAAAACTAAGATGGCCTCTTGGTAGTCTCGTCAGTTTTGACGGTGACCTGCTCATCTTCTCTCTGGAACAGATAGCTGGTGCCAGGAGTAGTGCTACTGCTGTAACCTTGAGAGTATGAGTTCTGGCCGTAGTTGGTAGATTGGACGTGCTGATTGTAGTTTGAAGGTTGCTTGTTGGATTGGTAATTATTCTGGTTGCGGTTTTGGTTGTATTTCTCTCTGTTCTCCAAGTTTTTAACGCCGCTGGAATGTGATAAGTAAGGGGTTAAAAGGCTGCACCGTTAACGACACCTGTGGAAAACATGATAAAATAAAAATGGGATCTGTGTACAAAATAAAAATTCGTTCAGTGCTTTAGGCGTAATCGGATAAAAACCGTCTACAAATTCAAACACGCCTTTGAGACAAACTTTTACATTAATTGAACCTGACATTATTTTTGCTTATAAAGTCTTTATAAAAAAATACATTATATTCAGTTCTGCAATTAAGCCACTAAAATTCAACTAATAGGTAACTTGACAAACCCAATGTTTAATAAATATACTACCCTGTGTAAAAATAATCAGGAATAAGTCATTTAAAAGACGTGCGTACAAGATATTGTGTTTACCTATTTCAAAATCAAAAGTAAGTAGTATTATATTAATTATCCACGCATAATTTGAGCGAAATCCGTCACTTCTATCTGTTTAAGGGTAGATTACGCGAAACAGGGTTCGGCTCTCTCAAAAATGTATATAAAAACCTAAATATTTAGGACACGAATAAAATTGTGTCACTAGTCAAAGAGTTTTGCTAGTAGATAAAATAAAGAAATTTAAGGATTTGTCTTAATAAGATCCCGCAAATACCTACATCTTGAAGTTGCGGAAAAATGCAAAAACGAGCATTTTCGTATTGTAATTTTAAATTGTATGGCGTTCGTAATCTAACATATGTACGAACGAATATTCTACTTTATTTTGACCTGCGCTCCTGTGCACTGTAAAGTAATGGTTGTGTGTGGAAGATGGAGGCCGGAGATCGTGTCGCTGTGTACGTAACGCTAAATAAATAATTCGCACAGTGTAATGCCCCCTTAAAAATGGAGAATTTGTATGTCAAAATGTTGAGTCTCTACGATTTTGACTATGAAAATAAATGTTGAACTAATGTTTTGGGGTGAAACAAAATTTGTTGCGCGAAATCGCTGTAAATATTGAGGAATATGAACCTACTTTACCTTTTCGTATACAATAAGTGGAGCATGGGTTTACGAGTATGATATGCAAACAAGCCAACAGTAAAAAAAAAGGCACCTCAAAAACAAACCGAGCTTTCAAAGAAAAAATCACTGAATGATCTAAAGGTTTTATATGCGTAAAAAAATGGAGGACTGGATAAAGTGTTGGCGCTATTGATATGCAAGCAATAGGACCTACTTAGAAGGTGACAAAATAAAATTTAATTAATAAATATGTGTTTTTTTTTTGTTTAAAAATTCGGACATTTTACACAAAAAATATAATAATAATAATATCTTGGGACAACTCATACAACGCTATCTGATCACAAACTAAGCAGAGCTTGGTACTATGGAAACCAGAAAACTGATAAACATAGGTACTTATATATTTCTAAATACATACATATTATAGATAAATAACACCCAGACACAGAATAAATCATCGTGCTCATCACACAAAGTTTTAACATGGGTGGGAATCGAACCCACGACCTCTTGCGTAACAATCGGACACACTCCCACCACGCCACAGAGGCAGTCCAAAAATTGTGTACTTTAATACCAATTAGAATTTATATCAGTGCGTCAAAAAAGTCTCACCTCTCATCTCTGTAAGGTCTTCTCTCCCCCACACTTTGCCATCCACTGCTTTGCCCATATCCTCCTCCTCCATAACCACTGCTACCTCCATACCCAGCACTTTGCCCATACCCCGCACTATTTTGCCCATACCCCGCACTACTTTGCCCGTACCCGCCACTGCTCCCGTACCCTCCTCCGTACCCAGAACTCTGTCCATAACCAGAGCTGGTTTGTCCATACCCGGCGTATGGGTCTCGGTAGCCTCCTGCAACTCCACTTGAGTACCCTACGTTTTGCCATCCGGAGTCTTGAGGTCTGAAATATAGGAATAACAGGACCTATATTAATAATAAAAACAGTTTTTTTTAAATACCTACCTTTCATTTTTCAAGTGGTATACAGATTTCTCGTTATATCTTTAACCGCTATGATGAAACGTTTATTTACTATTTTTTGTATGCCACTAAATGAAGAAATGAGCAGGTCGTGATCCTGATGGTAAAAAAATGTTTATTTGAAGAAAGAAAGAAGAAAATAGTTTCATTTCTACTACAATACAAATGAAAAAAGAAAACATTACATATTAAGTAGCTAGCTGAGCTGGAGCAAATAAGGACTTGCGTCAGCTATTGTTGTAGTCTATGGACCACAACGCTGATATTCTTGTAGGCCCTTTTTGCCTTTGCCGCTGTCATATGCAGCAATGAGCTAACAAATACCAAAAAACAATTAAATAACAATATAGAACAATACTAGTTTAACCGTTACTTTTAATACATTTGACTTAAATTTATCAACCTAAATAATATTACAATATTAATTAGTGAAGATCTGTTGATCAGAGTGTTACCGCACTGTGCTTCTGATTTTGAGACATTATTTAGCAGAGATCTGAGTGCTACAGCACTGTGCTCTTCTATTGTGAGACATTATTTCTTAAGTCTCGTTTCTCCAGTAATTACACTCACTACAGTGCCCTTCAACCGAAACATTGTGATGTGTTCATTAGTGATGCGCGATTGCGAGATATTTTATTCGATAGTTTCGATTGTTAAAATATCTCTATTATTCACGATGGTTATCTCATATATATTAGATGGTTTTTAGTTTAAAGTTAAACCGGGTATCATAAAGATTATCTAACTAAAAATTTACTGTGGAATGCATTCATTTTACTGTGTTCTCTTTGCTTAGAAAATAACATTTACTTGTATATACTTAAAACATCGGTGCATTTTTTGTGATCATTCATTCGCTAATATTCAGTTAACATTGGTGCCATTCGGGATCAATCGATCGTGCATCGAGGAACTGCAGCGATTGTTTCGATGTTTCCACAATCGAAACAATCATAGTCGATCCATCGACTCGCGATTATTTCGAATGTACCAAGTCAGAAGAAAAAGTCGAATATATTTGTTCGGAACCGCGATTATTTTGAATGAACCTATTCAGAAGAAAAATTCGAATAGATTCATTCGGGACAATCGAATAATATTTTGATTGTTCATTCGCGAGGGTAAGTTGATTGTCCACTCGATGATTAATATAGTCAAATGCGATTCATTCGATTGTAAAAACATTTTGGACTCCATCACCATCGCTAGTTCACATCCCTATTTCACTATGAAACTATTGATATTATAGTGTGGTACCTGCCGAGATTACTTATGGTTTTCTGATTGACAAGATACCTAATTATTTTCATTCTCTAAGATGAGAGTGAAAATGAAATATAAACCTGGAATATTCCAGTCGTCCCCACCCTGAGGCTGGTGCGGCATCGGGCCTGCCTGACGCGAAGTAGTATCCTCTGCCACCCGCGTCCCACCCGGCCTGACCTCGGTACGTCTCGTCCCACGGCCTGAAACTATTATGTTCATCTTTGGGTATTTCTATCTTATAATATTGTAATTCTTATATGTAGATCGTAACATACAAAACTGTAGGTCTCTACTCTCATTTCCTGAACCGAGACTTCCTAATTTTCTTAGATTGAGGAGACTATTATAATTTATTTTTAACAGGGTCCTTATTCACGTCTTTTTCCGTTTTCGCGACAAGCCCGTGCTAACTGGCACATGCGCGGTGCGCTCAAAGATGTCGATGCATTTCTAAGCGCAGCTCTCTATTCACCATTATGATAACATTTTGACAGTTCACACGGGCTTGCCGAGAAAACGGAGAAAATAATGTGAAAAAGACCTATGTATGTATGTTATCAATTCGATACGTATGTAAATAATAATGGAATTGCCTGATTTTTACATATGATGGTCTATTAGGGCTTCTAAACAAATTAACCAAATAAAAAATATGTCTGTTTGTCCACACATTTCTCCGATACCGATCGCATTGCGACCATTATTTTTAAAATAGTTAATATTTAGTACCTACAAGTTTTATCAAAATCAGTTAAGTAGTTTGGAAAATATGAACTTAAATACCCATTTTAGTACCTACCTAAATTTGCCGGCCTGGTTTACATTGTTCCGAGCTAGGGGTCGTCCATAAATCACGTGAAGTTTTTAAAGCCACTTTTGGACATCCCTTCCCCCTTGGCGATACTTGGTGAGGTCTTAGACCTCCTATTCCAGATCAAGTGTATTTTTTTGGTACAAAAATAACCCAACAATTTTCATACGAGTGAGTCTCCAACGACGGGGGAGTGCAATTGGTCCAACACCGCTGGAATCACGATCCAAAAAAATACACACGTACGTGATTTCTTACTTTAATTTAAAATAAATTAAATTAAATTTGTGTAGTTATAGTTAGTTCGTTACCGCCGAAAATTCGTAAACGAATGAATGCTATTTCTGAATAAGTGTATATTACACACCTAATTTACGAAATTTTCTTTCGAATGTCGCTGTTTGAAGTTTTGTTGTACCCATAGGGGGATCCTGGGGAAGCGGTCACGTGCCCCCCACCAGGTGGTTAAATTTATTTGCTCATTGACCTCTTGCCCCCCCACCCCTCAGAACGATTTTTTTGGGTGCGTGCAACTTGGGCCCCCGTCGTCGTAAGCATGTTAGATCTGGCATTTGCCTCTCGTGCCACTTCAGAATCAAATCCTGGATCCGCCTCTGCTTGTACCTGTGCCTGTTTGCATTAAAGTCACCTTTTGATGTTTGATGATGGAGGCCGTAAATTTGATAATATTATATTTGTGTGTTCATGACTGACAAATGCCAAATGGCATTTAGCCGTTTTATCAAACATTAACATAACACAATAAATTATTAACTAACTAGTGGTGGATAGCACGCACGATAAAAGTACACAAAAAGGTGTCACGACCTCTATTGAAAATTATTACAGAAAGGAAGTCATCGGTCAGTAACCGCCGACAGAGCCCAACCAACGGGAAAACAATGTTGCGACTGAAACCGCTTTGCAAATTAGGTATGAACACACACGATGAAATAAATTCATATCAATTAAAATTTAACTACAGTCACTTCCTTCGCTTAGTTATTATAAATTTAACGATTGTCATAAAATATGTCCAAGATTCATATCGGATATGTCAAAGGCTATGTCCGCCGGTAAAGCCTAGAGTTATCGAAGAGCATCAATCAGCCAAGAATGCAGTCTAATACATTTGAACTGAATTCATTTAAAAATTATAACATATAGCTGAATTAAGGTTGTAGCTGTTAATTATTACACCCAGAGAAAAGAAGAAGTGGCAGTTTAAAGGCAGACTTCATTAACATAAAAAACTATTTAGTTTATCCAACTTTAATTACAACACATTCGACATACTAAGGTTCCCCAGGGATCAGTTGGAACCTATACTGTGAAATATTGGAACCATCGACATCTTTGATTAGTTGAAATCGAATACACATTGACGACTTTAGCCAAAGGATTCAACCACAAAATTCATGCTGTTGAAACGAAGCAGAAAAGCATCTAAATATTTCATTTTTTGTTAACCCAATGACTGGGATGACTGGATTTTTTGATTAATCATTAAATCGTAAAAGTGGTAAGTTGTTAACGATAAGTGCCTACAAGTACAAATTCAAAGAATTTCTACACGTAATTAGAACTACAGACATCGCGATGAGGTATCCAAATTCGCAGACTTTTATTAAACCATTCAACATTTTGACAGCCCCAAATTAGTTGTCTGGTATGTCGGTAATCTTTTAAAGAATCTACTTCATTCATAAGCGAAATGTGTTCTATTTTATACGTAATTTTATAACAGTAACCTCTGTACTGTTACGTACGACTGTTGTGAGGCGCGAAACATATGATTGTTCTGCAAATTGGATGATTGTATGAAATCACTAATCTTCCGACATTAGCTCGTTAGATTTGATGGACAACATGTTTACGGCAAAAAGGTTTCGCTTGATGGGAATTTTATTGTACAATTTTTAATGCCACCGTAGTTATACTTACTCGTACGTTGCCGACCCTAATTATGAAAACTTACTGTACTTTAAAGCGATGTATCTAAGCTTGCCTCAAATGATCGACTTTTGTAGAACTTATCTACTATGGGACCGTTTCAAGGCCAATCTATTTTTATTTGTTTTGAGTTGATTATGATGGACCGTAATTTTAAGTGACATCTGCCTTAATGAAGTAATTTTTATAGCCATTTCTTGCTAGGAATCCATCCCGAGATAGAAAAATTCGAGGTCTAGTAACATAGTGCAGATAGGTGGTTCTATTCCGGCCCCGGGTTGGCTACGGAAGTCTCGGGTTTTTTTTTATCTTTCAAAAATGCAATTATTGTATCTGCCTTAATATTCTAGAATACATTATATTTTATTTATGAATTCATATTCTCAAACAGACACCGAAAAAGACTTGTCACCCTTAGAAAATGATCAAGCAAATTTTAGCATAATCTACGATGGCTTTGCCGCTTTAATGTAAAGGGACAACTATGAAGGACATTCGTCCCTAGCAATAAGCTCGGACACATGTATGAGTGTGATAAAATAATAATTCAATTACTTTCTAAATTCAACAATACCACCTAACTAATAATTTTACACGCTTCAGATTCGCCGATAATTCATAAATAAAACATGCCATCCTTGTTACGCGTCGGTGTTATAGACGGACCGTCGACACCATTTATCTACGCTTTGGTGTAAGAGGCGGACCGTTGACACCATTTATCGAAGCAGTGCAGTTGCGGACCGGCACGAGGCGTCGAGTCAGCGCTACGTGATTTCCACATCTCGCCACTTCGATTTCGCAACCGTCTTTCCATAGTTGTAGTTTTAGATTTTAATAAAGAACGATTCATTCTTGGTACATACATCGACCATTTATCACTAGTTTTAGATTTTAGTTTAATGTAATTTATAATTAAATTTATTTAAGATGTATAGACTTTCTCTGCAACCTCCGGCTCCAGTTAACGTAATTGGCGCAGTCGGTAGGATATTCGCGGGCCGGTTCGCGATAATTAGGAATATCTCAAATCGATATCCGCGTTCGCGAGTCACCCGGGTGGTTTCCAAGCACCTTCAACGAATATCCGGATCTTCGGAAGCTGAAGCCAGAGGCGTATCCAGACATCGATACTGCAGAGGGGCCAACTATACACTTATTGAACCCAGACGGAACATCCGACCAGAAGAAGTAAGATGAACACCAGTGGTCTGGCAGCAATATTTGCCACTCCGCTTGACAAATAGTTGCTGTTCTTCGGGGGGAGGTGTTACGCGTCGGTGTTATAGACGGACCGTCGACACCATTTATCTACGCTTTGGTGTAAGAGGCGGACCGTTGACACCATTTATCGAAGCAGTGCAGTTGCGGACCGGCACGAGGCGTCGAGTCAGCGCTACGTGATTTCCACATCTCGCCACTTCGATTTCGCAACCGTCTTTCCATAGTTGTAGTTTTAGATTTTAATAAAGAACGATTCATTCTTGGTACATACATCGACCATTTATCACTAGTTTTAGATTTTAGTTTAATGTAATTTATAATTAAATTTATTTAAGATGTATAGACTTTCTCTGCAACCTCCGGCTCCAGTTAACGTAATTTCCTCAATAACAATGGCGGAAAACATACCCGCGCAATTTTCTGACCGTTATGTCCTAATTCGAATCGCCATTTTCAATTTTTAGGTGAAAGCGTATATTGACGTTCGACATAATTTGAACTTAACGGTCAATGTATTGTTGTCGTCATGTGTGAACGAACTTTGCGAATGTCGTATAGGTACTCACATTACAATAAACTTGGCAACTAGGAATGTATTCATCCAAGTTATATTAGTTTTAGTCTGTATAGATTTTATTGCGTAATAACATTTAGTTACGAGGTAAGTAGTACATTAAACTATGTTTGCGTTCTTAAGCTGTCTTATTTTCTGTAAAGAGCTAAAGACACATTACAATCAATTGTAAACTGTAAGCAAAGACATTACAAATATGTCTGCTCTTGTCACTAACTAACAAACCCGCTTAGGTATACATAATATCTATTTCAAACCGTCTTAATGTTGCCTTATCACAATTGGCGGGAGCCATATTGCTTTTTAGGGTCTCATAACTCAAAAGGAAAAAACGGAACCCTTATAGGATCACTTTGTTGTACGTCCTTCTGTTTGTAGACCCTATAACTCGGGAACGCCTGGATGTATCGAGTTGAAATTAAAACCATTGATTTAGGTCTCAAGTCCCTTGAAGCTGTGAATAAATCGACACTCGCTAGGAAATCAAAATTTATAGGTAGGGTACATTCTGTCGACCTAGAACTATGAATTTTGTCTTATACTACAAGTTTAGGAGATAAGTCTGAAAACTATATATATACATATCAACCCATATGATGGCCCACTGCTGGGCACGGGTCTCCCCAGTAGAACCTACTGGTATGTAGATCCTGGGGGTAATTGCCATAATCGCCACGCTTGGCGAGCGGGTTGGCGATCGCAGTAAGGCTTTAAGTACGCAGAGGACGCTGCTGCCCGTCCTCCGGAGTGAAATCCCTTAGTCGCCTTGACGACACCCACGGGAAGAGATGGGGTGGTACTATTCTTAAGCCGGCACCACACGGCACGAAAACTATATGTTTGTTATTAAATCATGAAAAAATAGTATTTAAAAAGCTGCGAGACTCGATTCATGAACTATTTATAATATCTACCTACAAATTTGTACAAAACTCTCTGGGTGGGCTAGTCCAATTCACACTTGTCTGTTTTTTATAAACCAACCTAGCCTAATACTACTCGAACTCATTTAACAATTGTAACAATACTCCACTTACATAACTTTTATACACTAGAACGGATTTATATGATATAAATCCGGTCTAGTGTATAGAAGTTATGTCGATATAAATAAACTCAAAATTACACTTACCTATCATGAGGTCCTCTTCCTACACCCGGTCCATAACCTCCATATCCGTCATCATATCCTCTATCACTAATCACTGGTCTTCGGTACCCAGGATATCCATATCCATCGTACCTTCCATACCCTTCATCGTAACCCCCAGAATATCTGTCATATAGCGGTCTCCTTTCTCTATAGTAATCATCTCTATCATAATAATCTCTTTCTCTGTAAGGGTCTCTTAGAAATCTGTCGTAGTAGTCTGGTCTGTAGCGGTCGCTATCGTCATATCTATCCCTGTCCCTGTCTCCCCCTCTCCTTCTACCGCTATCCCTGTCACGGTCACGATCTCTGTCACGATCACTTCCCCGTCTACTTCCACTAGGTCTACTATCCTTGTCATCATATGGTCTTTTATTATCTCCACTATCTTCCTCAGTACTATTATTTCTTTCTTTTCTATCAGAATACTTATCTTCTTCACTATCTCTATCTCTGTCATAGTTTTTTTTATTGTCGTATCTATTGCCTTGTGTTGGTCTGTGTCCTCTCCTGTCTTCGTCATATCGGTCTTTTCTGTCGTAATCGTCGTCTCTATCATCCCTTCCTCTGTCGTATCTTTCATCGCATCTGCCACATCGTGATCTGTCATATTCTAGTCTTGCATAGTCCGGTCTATCATATAGAGGTCTAGGGACACCATATCTATAATCGTAGTAACTTCTGCTCTGTCGGTTTAATTTATCGTTTCCATCGGTGGGGGTTAGAACTTCTGTTAGAACGGTGTCTTTCTTCTGTTTTAAGTCTTCTGCTGAGGTATATTGGAGGCAGGTTAGGCAGTAGGCTACTAAAACCTAGAACAAAAATTTATGATTTTATCACTTCCTTAATAACAACTTTTCTTATTAAATATCTAAAAAATACTAAGCTAACTTAGATCATGGATCTTGTTTTAAAGGAGTCTTGACCAAGCTGAGGAATCAAATCCACACATTTGAGATGGGTTGAACCCCTTAAAGTTATTTTGTAAGGTGAAGTCATTTTCCGAGGCAGGTTAAGTTAGGCTACGCGATTGGAGTGAAAAACTACTTCTTGAAGCCTCAGCAAAACACATCCGTTACTTAAGAATGACTCACAAAGAATTATCTCATACTGATCAGTCAATATTACGCTACGTTAATTGTGCGAACTATAATTGTTTCATCGTTTTTTGTCCATCATCTAGTTCCGCGTCCACAGGTCTTATTGTGAAAAAGTAAATGTAATTATTTATATGTAAATATGGGTTTATACACGCTGATATCAGTCAAGGTTAAAATATTTTTAGCTGCAAACGCATTCCTTTTAAATATGCTGTTGTGCATTTGTTAAATTGTAGCAGTATTTTTATAAGAATGTGGTGGCAAATAACAAAATGTCAATTACAGAAGAGGCTAACTAGGCTACATCTAGATTAACAAATTGAAAACTAAGAAAAGGCGGCATCGATTCTTACTTTGTGGCTTTGAGCGTAAAGGGCGCATAACTTTAGATAATGTCCTGAGCAATAATACTTTTCTCTACTATATCAGAAGTTGAAGAATCAGCTTATTAAACACACACTAATGTGATGTTTTGAAATGCGCTTTTGATTATGTGGTTTGTCGTATGTGAGATGTATTTACACTGAAAACATTTTATGATATGCATGCATGACATCTTAACAAAAACCTTTTAAAATCTTGCTGTATTAATTTTATGATCTACGCACTTCATGCATGCTCATTAATCTTTGCATTGGATCATCTCTGGCTGGATCCTAAAACACTTTTAGTAGCTTGGTACAACGAAAAACCGACTATTAGACCACATTATACCAAACTAACCATCTTACCAAACTAGTCTATACCATCTTGATCAGAAGATTAAAATAGCATGACAAGAGCCTCAGCATTTTCGTTGGTGACTACACTCTCCGTGGACGCTGTATCGCCTGGGACGAGATTTAGGTAGCGCAAGCATGTCCAGAACTTGAGTCACCCTCTCGTCCTAACTGCCAGAATCCACAGGAATGACTAGTTAATACGTGCGGCTAAATCGGTTGCAGGACCTGACTTCTGTCTTACGGGAGGTACGGGGGTACCATACCGGGTTTGTTTCGAGTTTCCCTCTCTTCGCACTGTTTATGTGCGCGGTGTGTCCTTTAGTCACCTCTTACGACACCCTTAGGATGAGATGGGGTGATGACACTTTGTATTCTTACTCTTTGTATTTTCTTGTTTTAGGTGGCCCTCAGGCCAGGTGGAGGGATGATTTACGCAAAACGGCTGGCAGGAGCTGGATGCGAGAAGCCGAGGATAGAACAAAGTGGCGTGCAATTGGAGAGGCCTATGTTCAGCAGTAAAATGCGATAGGCTGATGATAATGATGATGATGATTTTAGGGTACCTACCATTCAGGTCGCCCTTATTTTATTCAAAATTCAATAATCAACATTTTTTATTCACTTAGGATGCAAAACAACTCTTGTGATACGTCGGGATTCTACTGTGCATGTAGGTAATGCCAAGATCGCAAACAATAGGTAAAGCCGGAGAAAAGAACTTGGCAATAAAAACTCGCGGCCACTCTTTTCATATAGGTTACTAATCTTTAAAACAAAGGAAACTTGGTCTTTCCACATAACTAACGGGTGGTAACAACTTAAAATTATTATCATAGTGGTCAGTAATTCATGAATACTTATACCCATAAAATTGCCCTAACTGCATATGACCTCTAGAAACAATAGCGTGATCACATACGACTGTAACAAAGCCGACATGTCCGAAATCAAGGCTCTAACCTAATTTTCTATTGTTTTGACATAAAATAATGCCGGAACATAACTACTGAGTATTTGGGCATATTTCGTCATATGCGATTTTATCCATAACTTTGACGGTGATGTGGAAATGCCCTTCAAAGCTAAATATGTGTCAACTATTGCTTGTAAATCTGTCGTAGTCAACCATCCAGATGAAACCATGCATTTTTGCCTTAAACTATTAAACGTTGTATACTATACATGTCACATGAAATGAATATATATATATACATTGAATATAAATGAGATGAATTACATTTTTTAGAGGACTAACTGACCCGCGCAAATGCGTCAGCGTAAATTTTCCCCGTTTGAAAAATTAAATGTAATCCGTAATGAAAAATGTTGCAACATTTTTCATTGCTGCCCTTCCTCGATAAATGGGCTATCCATCAGTAAAATGTTTTTTTCAATTCGGACTAGTAGTTCCTGAGATTATTGCGTTCAAACAAACTACTACTCTCTTCAGCTTTATAATATTAGTATAGATGATTTCGGTAATTGAAACTTTCCAAAATATAATAGGTACGTAGATTTAAATATACATGTAGTTCCGTTGAGGACTACATGAAAAAAAACGCCTACGCCCAAAAAATACTACGGACATAGTAGCCATTTCATTGTAGACCAAGACATGTCCTGATCTGTTTACGACTCTATTTCCTAGAAGGGTCAATTTCTCATGTTTTGCCTAATTTTTTGACTTTGGAGGAGGTGAGTGTTCTACATTTTACAATTTTCTCATAATCTTCAAAATATAGCAACCACCGATATTTTCTCCCTGCTGAAATTTTAACACAACACCGTAATTACAAATATGACACTGAAATAGAATAGCGGTCGGTACAATAGAACTTATTTACATTTTAGAAATATGTTGTAGTGATAATTCTTACCTCGTATATGTATATATGTCCTTGTAGTGTTATTTCGTTCGCATTTCTGTATATATTAGTTATATATTTCGCCATTTTTAACATAATAAATATCTCTGTAAGACTTATTGTAAACATTATTTTTCATAAATCAAATTCGATTTAAATTTAAATTTTAGTAAATGTGAAATATTCATAAATAATAAAATAAATAAAGATTTGGTTATTTCTAAATTTGATTCTTTGGCTCCAAATCTAAAAATTGTAAATAATCAATCTCTTCAACTCCTAGGGGCCCCAATTTTAGAGGAGTCCTATGATTTGTTCGTAGAAGAAAAAATACAACATTTTTGTGCAGTCTCGGACCAACTACTTCAAATTAATATGCATTCGGCTTTTACAATAGTTCGATATTGTCTTTTTGTTCCTAAATTCACATACGTACTCAGATCTACTCAATTTTGGAAACATCCTGAGCTTTTGGGTAAACTAGACAAAATTATTCATAAAACCCTGTGTAAAATTTTGAATGTGACATTGAACGACCGAGCGTGGCTTCAAGCGTCGTTACCCGTTCGCTTTGGCGGCCTCGGCGTTCGCAAAATTTCTGACGTTAGTTTACCGGCGTTCTTATCCTCACTTCACAGCACTGAGGAGTTAACCAGGAAAATTTTAGAACCTACACTGGTTAGTTCTGAAGTTCGGTGCAAGTCTGAGGCCTTGAACGCTTGGAAAATGGCTTGCCCAAACATTGATTTGCCCACCAACCCCTTCGCCCAGAGACAGTGGGACGGCCCGCTCAGCAGTTCGGTGAGAGAACACCTTTTAAATAGTACTTCAAATCTTTCAGAGCGAGCTCGCCTGCTGGCTGTGGGTGAATGGGAATCAGGTGTTTGGCTTCAGGCTCTTCCATCGGCCAACATAGGCACTATGTTGGACGACACCACGTTCCGCATTGCTGCTTGCTTGCGTTTGGGTGCTCCATGTGTTTCTCCTCATCGATGCCGCTGTGGAGAAGCCGTAGGCAGCCTTGGGCATCATGGCCTATCATGCAGCAGGAGCGCAGGCCGCATATCACGACACGCTAGTCTTAATGACATCATCCGTCGGGCTCTTGTCAGCACTGGTGTGCCAGCTGTTGCTGAACCTAATGGTTTGGCGCGCAGCGATGGCAAGAGGCCGGATGGTATGTCTTTACTACCTTGGAAGATGGGGAGACCTTTGGTGTGGGATGCAACCTGCGTCGACACCCTAGCGCCTTCCCATCTTCCAAACACTGCGAGCTGTGCCTGCGCTGCTGCTGCATCTGCGGAGACTCTCAAACGGCGCAAATATAGTAATCTAGTCGGAGATTACATATTTGAGCCGTTTGGGGTTGAGACGCTAGGGCCATGGGGTCCAAGTGCTCGCCTTTTATTCAAAGATATTTCCCAGCGTCTTATCAGTACATCTCGTGACCAGAAGGCTGGCCTTTTCTTTGCTCAGAGAATAAGCATTGCCATACAACGTGGCAATGCTGCCAGCCTTCTGGGCACTATACCGTTTGACATCGATGGGGAGGAATTCTTCGACGCCTAAACTGGTTGTTACTCCCCCCTTTTTTTTTAATCCTTTTTTTTTGTAGTTTACTAGGTAAGTTGTAAATAATGTTAATAGTTTGTGTATAATAAGTTCGTAGGGTAATTAATGTATTTAATAACATTAAAAATTAAAAAGAAAACTTCAAACAAAAAAAAAAATCAAATGTCATGTCGACAAATATTTTCTATGGTTGCTATGACAACAAGATAAGCATAGAGTTATTCGTAAAGTATGGTCTACATTGTGAAACTGGCTGTGCGTAAATTCTAAATTAAAAATAAGTTAAGCTTTAAAATTTTAAATTGATTCTAGAGAGTTTTCTTTATGAATACAAAACCGAAGAAGAGTCAGTGAAGAGCCAGCTCTCTAAAAGAGAAGCAGTGAAGAGCCAGCTCTCTAAAAGAGAAGCAGTGAAGAACCAGCTCTCTAAAAGAGAAGGAGGAAGAACGAGCTCTCTAAAAGAGGAGTGGGAAATTAAGTGAAAGAGACCATTCCTACCGGCGCCGCCTTTCTTTCTACCGGCGTCGCCTTTCTACCTACCGGCGTCGCCTCTCTACCTACCGGCGTCGCCTTTCTACCTACTGGCGTCGCCTTTCTACCTACCGGCGTCGCCTTTCTACCTACCGGCGTCGCCTTTCTACCTACCGGCGTCGCCTTTCTACCTACCGGCGTCGCCTCTCTACCTACCGGCGTCGCCTCTCTACCTACCGGCGTCGCCTCTCTACCTACCGGCGTCGCCTCTCTACCTACCGGCGTCGCCTCTCTACCTACCGGCGTCGCCTCTCTACCTACCGGCGTCGCCTCTCTACCTACCGGGCCGAAGAGAAGGAGGAAGAACGAGCTCTCTAAAAGAGGAGTGGGAAATTAAGTGAAAGAGACCATTCCTACCGGCGCCGCCTTTCTTTCTACCGGCGTCGCCTTTCTACCTACCGGCGTCGCCTCTCTACCTACCGGCGTCGCCAATCTACCTACTGACGTCGCCTTTCTACCTACCGGCGTCGCCTCTCTACCTACCGGCGTCGCCTCTCTACCTACCGGGCCGCCTCTCTTATATACCGGGCCGCACCTCTACGACGCGTCGCACCTCTACCTGCCGACGTCGCGCCACTACTACCTACCGGCGCCGTGCCTCTACCTGCCGACGCCGCGCCTCTACCTACCGGCGGCGCGCCTCTACATACCGGCGCCGCACCTCTACCTATCGGTGCCGCGCCTCCACCTACCGGTGCCGCGCCTCTAACTACGAGCGCCGCATCTTTACCTACCTGCGCTGCATCTCCGCCTGGACGCCGTACCTCTACCTACCAGCACTGCATCTCCGCCAGCATCGGTTTACTAAATTATCTTTAATTTTAAGTAGTTTTAAGTTCTTGTAAATATATGTAGTCCTATCTTAAAACCTACCCTTTCATTACACTACAGTTTGGCGCCCATCAAGCATACCACCCACGACCCTTCTCAAAATTCTAAAATAAATACTTGCACAAGTATCCACCGCTTTTAGCGTAATTTGGCCGCAACTTTGGAAGACTCATCTCTCATCTCACCGCTTCTTATCGTAGTCTCATTATCTACCTATATCGTTGTCTCATTATGTATCTATCTATCTATATATGTATTTTTTTCGTAGCTTAATTTTGTTTTTCTTAATCAGTCGTTGGCTAATTTCTCTTTTTATTCTCTTTCAGCCTCTTTCTCTATTTCCTTCTCATCCCTTCCCTCCCTGTACCCCTACTGAACTCGTTTCTGTCCACTTATTTTCTATAATTATACACATTTTATATTTGTTGATACTTTTTTATTTTCTTATTATTTTATTGTTACCTCGTATATCTTTACCTCTCTTAAAATGTTGGCGATCCGGTATGGCGTCACATTTCTTTTATCTTTTCTTTGTCTTTTCTCTGTAAAGCGTTGTAAATAAATTATGTACATAATTCTGTACATAATTTTGTTAATTATGCCATTTTCTTTTTCTCTTACTTTTTACTCCCTTAACGTACGTTATTATCTTTTCTTCTTTCATCTTCTTTTATTTCCCTTTCTCATTTTATCTCTACTTTTCTTTATCTTCACGAGCGGGTTATGACTCGTTAAACAAGCCCACATTCTCTCTATTTCTACTATTTGACTTTCCGACTTGGCGGATTTTTGGGCTCTAAACCCACTGTCACTAGCCTTGTTGGTGTCACACTCCTTTGCTTTAAAGGAACTTGTCTTTATCTTCACGAGCGGGTTATGACTCGTAAAACAAGCCCTCATTCTCTCTATTTTTAGTTCTTTGACTTGTACACTTAGCGGACTTTTAGGGCTCTAAACCCGCTGTCTCTAGCCTTGTTGTCGGGTCTCTTGGCTCTAAAGCAACTTGTCTTTTCTTCACGAGCGGGTTATGACTCGTTAAAGAAGCCCACATTCTCTCTATTTCTACCCTTTGACTTTCTGACTTGGCGGACTTTTGGGCTCTAAACCCACTGTCTCTAGCCTTGTTGGTGTCACACCCCTTTGCTCTAAAGCAACTTGTCTTTGTCTTCACGAGCGGGTTATGACTCGTAAAACAAGCCCTCATTCTCTCTATTTTTACTTCTTTGACTTGTACACTTGGCGGACTTTTAGGGCTCTAAACCCACTGTCTCTAGCCTTGTTGTCGGGTCTCTTTGCTCTAAAGCAACTTGTCTTTGTCTTCACGAGCGGGTTATGACTCGTAAAACAAGCCCTCATTCTCTCTATTTTTACTTCTTTGACTTGTACACTTGGCGGACTTTAATGTCTCTAGCCTTGTTATCGGGTCTCCTTGCTCATAAGCAACTTGACTTGTGCCTAACTTGGAACGGCGCAATACTTCTTCTTCTTCTTCTACTACTGAGCTTCTTGTGCTCAAAAGGTACTAAATGTACTTCGTAATTTTGGAGACTCTTGAGCTCCGTTTCATCTTTTGCATTTCTATTGCATCTTTGTGACATTTCCCTGGAGTACGCGTCATTGAATGTGAACGCTACCCCGCTTTCGTTTGGTGATGGATGCTAGGTTATTTATGTTTGTATGAGTATGTTTGCTGTGGGATTTTTGTCTCTCCAACTTCAAAGACAAGGAAATTTTCGTAAGTCGAAAATTTTCCGGGTTTTTGGGGTAATGTAGTGATAATTCTTACCTCGTATATGTATATATGTCCTTGTAGTGTTATTTCGTTCGCATTTCTGTATATATTAGTTATATATTTCGCCATTTTTAACATAATAAATATCTCTGTAAGACTTATTGTAAACATTATTTTTCATAAATCAAATGTCATGTCGACAAATATTTTCTATGGTTGCTATGACAACAAGATAAGCATAGAGTTATTCGTAAAGTATGGTCTACATTGTGCAACTGGCTGTGCGTAAATTCTAAATTAAAAATAAGTTAAGCTTTAAAATTTTAAATTGATTCTAGAGAGTTTTCTTTATGAATACAAAACCGAAGAAGAGTCAGTGAAGAGCCAGCTCTCTAAAAGAGAAGCAGTGAAGAGCCAGCTCTCTAAAAGAGAAGCAGTGAAGAACCAGCTCTCTAAAAGAGAAGGAGGAAGAACGAGCTCTCTAAAAGAGGAGTGGGAAATTAAGTGAAAGAGACCATTCCTACCGGCGCCGCCTTTCTTTCTACCGGCGTCGCCTTTCTACCTACCGGCGTCGCCTCTCTACCTACCGGCGTCGCCTTTCTACCTACTGGCGTCGCCTTTCTACCTACCGGCGTCGCCTCTCTACCTACCGGCGTCGCCTCTCTACCTACCGGGCCGCCTCTCTTATATACCGGGCCGCACCTCTACGACGCGTCGCACCTCTACCTGCCGACGTCGCGCCACTACTACCTACCGGCGCCGTGCCTCTACCTGCCGACGCCGCGCCTCTACCTACCGGCGGCGCGCCTCTACATACCGGCGCCGCACCTCTACCTATCGGTGCCGCGCCTCCACCTACCGGTGCCGCGCCTCTAACTACGAGCGCCGCATCTTTACCTACCTGCGCTGCATCTCCGCCTGGACGCCGTACCTCTACCTACCAGCACTGCATCTCCGCCAGCATCGGTTTACTAAATTATCTTTAATTTTAAGTAGTTTTAAGTTCTTGTAAATATATGTAGTCCTATCTTAAAACCTACCCTTTCATTACACTACAATGTACTTTTGTTAAAAATAATAATGAGTTGTTTATCTATATGAAGGATTCTTGTAATGTTAATACAAGATACCCAAACAACCTTACTCTCCCTTTATTAAGAACAGAAGTAGTCGGAATAGTTATGCAATGTCAGTACGCACATTTAATTATCTACACCAAGATGCCCGAGACTTACCACTTAAGACCGGTCTAAAAGCGCACAGACAGGACATGCAAGAAAAATATTTTCAAGGTATTCAAATAAAACTCCGCCTGCATGAAATTATATATGTAGGGGATCTTGTTTACATCTTTTTGTGTAGGCGCGTTTTGTTATTTTTAAATGTATTTATTTATTACTTTTGATTAGTTGTATGATGGAACGATTAACTTTTTTATTATTACAGACATTCATATTATACTTTTTTGAAATGCTTAGGATGAATTCATATTGCAGTATTCGAAACAATTTTTTTTTCACACCTCTTTATTTTGACATCTGACAGCCGCCATTTTGTTTTTTTTTTTAAACGACACTTTTAGATGAACACTTGGGCGGTCAAGACGAATCTAACGATGTCTCAATTGTATAAATCCGTCCAGTGGTTTGTGAGATATATATGAGGTATGCTCATAAGAGCTAATTCTCAAGAACTTATAAGAAAAGTACGTGTGAAATGTCATTGAGGTCGTATGTCGAGTTTAATTGCGGAATTCATTTGTAGGTGGTCTAAGCCTTAGGAGCTTTCCGTGTGGCCTGCATTGAAAACATCAAGCATGTTCGACCAAATTATAGGGCTATAATCGTTTATTGCATGTTTTGAACTATGCCATCAAAGGCGAAAGGGTAATTGATTAACGACACTACCTACTTAAATCGGCAGCATAACTTTTTTCTGTCATCATTTTCATAGCTCTACGTTTATAGTGTACAAATACATCGAATATGTAACGTAATACGACTAGATTCAGAGCTGCTATTAACTGTCAAATAAAAAAAAACTCTAGGACGCTGTAAATGGCACCTATTGTCAAAAAATACTAACTATTACTACTATTGTACTCTTAAATTGAGTTGACTGTTTTCCAAAATACTATAAATGGAATTGCCTCATTTTCGCTGAAGAAACTTGGTATGCTCTAGCTCTCTTGAGTTTTATTGTTTTTCCAATCAACCAGTGCTTTAGTACCCGTAACAAATTTTAAGCGTTTTAGTGTCTACTACAAACTTGCATGCAGCTCTATAAAACTTTTATGGGTGATTTTAAGTTCTTTACGTGGATACCAAATAAGCATTACTGAGGTAAATCAAATAAGTACACTTTCGATATTATCAAATACAAAAAATCTATGATCCGGACGAAGTTTGGAATGTAGATAGATTATAGTCTGGAGTAGCACATAGACTCCTTTTTATCCCAGAATAATGTTAAAAATTGTTGTTGGGAAAAATTTTCATGCGAACGAAGTCGCGGGGAACAGCTAGTATATGTAATAACAATAATTAATAATATGATACATCTATGACATAACCAAACTAACAACTATGTTATAATTCACACAACTTCTTTTTCGCTTCACCATATAGATAATAAGTGGAAATCGTAATTAAGCCTACTTATATTTAACTAAACTTAAGAATAGGCAAACAAGATTTGTGGACCAGAGACATAGTAATATTTATTTTCTGGAAAAGATCAAGTTTCTTGCAAGAGCTGATTCAGGATAATCATCATGAGTATCACGATCCATCTGCCATTCATCCAATTTTAATGGATCTTGAGTACAAGACACCTATCTAAAACAAAAGCAGGATGAACCCGGATTTCGAGTATGTTCCACACTCCTAAACCAACACTTAAATGAGCCCTTGGTTTCTTAAAGACAATCCCATGTAGACGGAATCCAAATCAATCAACTGCTGCCTAACATTACAAGTACCAACTTTAAAAACCCGAATTCTATAACTACAGAAAACGACACGACACTACCCAAATAGCCGTGTGAACTAGGACTTTAAAAACAAATGATATAATGTAAATAATGTAAACATACAAATTAGTCACTTAGCCAGTGACTTTACGAGCATTGTCTACACACATCCGCTGTTTAATCGGTTAATAATTGTGGCTGCCCATGGTCGCACGGACGACACAAAAGTGCCACATTGTGTAAAGTTATGACATGGAAACGATACGCGTGTGTGACTATGAAAGAAATGTCTCAAAATGTATGCTTTATGGTGTAACTTTATGTAATACTAGCTGTCCCGCGCAACTTCGTATGCGTAATTTCTCCCCGTTTTTGAAACATTTCTCGTCGCTTCTCCGCTCCTATTAGTCGTAGCGCGATGTTATATAGCCTATAGCCTTCCTCGATAAATGGGCTATCCAACAAAAAAAGAATTTTTCAAATCGGACCAGTAGATCCTGAGATTAGCGCGTTTAAACAAACAAACAAACAATCAAACAAACAAACTCTTCCGCTTTATAATATTAGTATAGATTTGTAGACAGGTTTTGGCCTGTCAAAAAAATTAGATACCTATTTATTTAGGTAATTAACATATAAGACTTACAGCGCAGCTGAACAACTCATAATTGTTAAAACTACAGGTTTTATTATTTAAAGGTACGCATATGTGTGAATTTTACTAATGAAGAACTATCAAACTGAATGCAAAAATGCCGGGATGATTTCCAGCAAATGGCTCGAATCGCATCGGATCGGAACGAATTTTTTCACACACAATTATTAAAGTCTGTATTACGAAGCCGCGCACAGCAGCTTGTCCACGGGCGTCTTCCATGAAATGCGATCGTAGCCGAAAGTATGCTGCGACGCGCGATGGGCTCCTTTCACCTGTCATCGTATTCGATCGGATTAATTCACCCTTTTATGAAACTATTTATTTGTCGACCTCCTGCCGGACGCGATTGCTGTCGCCGCATACGTTCCTATCTTTTCCGATGCGATGAGATGCTAGCCGTTTGGTAGAAATCATCCCATAATGTTTGACTTTTACAAAAGATTAAAAGTTTTCATTGGAAAATCTTTCAAACTTGTCAACAAATAGTTAGTTGAATCGGTAGAGCCATTCTTACTTTTTAAATTTACATCATGCGTCTAGTGATTTGTTTATATAAATAGAAAACATAGATAGACACTTAAACAATAAGTACATACAGAGTTTTACGTCGTTTTATTGGGACAAAAACTGTATTCGAATGAATAGCGATATCATGATTTTCAAAAGATCCAGACGTGTTGGTTATGTGAAATAGAGAGGACAAGAAAGTGCATTTTATTAGTTTAGCACACGCCAGTTAAACTTATGTTCATATATCTAGGTAATAAAGGTTTGTCTAATAAATCTGTCTGGGCCTGTCAATAGGAAACACGTGATATTATCTTTGGTTTTGTACCAAAAAGCAACGGATTTCTCTTCTTCATAGCCAGTTATTGGCAATCGACTTTTCATTTCATTTTTCTGTCAATATCATACTGTGTAAATTGTAAACTGTAAATTAGCAATGATTCGTCTTTTATCCTGTATTTCTAGTTTATGATTTATATTATTTTTATTTTCTCACGTTAAGTAAGTGTGGGACTGTAAAATTATGACAGGTCAGTGTGCCGCCATTTACACAATTCCAGCGATAGCTTTTACTTCGACCAAAGTGTGTAAGTACCATTTTATTTTATAACACAACAATTATGATTTCTACAATTGTTAGAATAATTCGAATTTAGTTTCCATGTTAAACAAATTCCTTAGAAACGTGGTTTTATAACTTCGCTAGTTTCTATTTTATAACATAGGTTGGTAATTAATTGACGTTTCTATTTAAGTGCGATATTTATTTGCATGTGGTGTGCCGCACGGCTACACCTGAACTTCGGTTAGCCGCAAGTATTAACCAGAGATCAGGAGCCGTACCATTGGCAAGTGCAGGGCAGTTCAACTTTATGTTTGAACATGTTGGCATAGGCGGATCCAGATCCGGTACACGGTTGTTTTGTGTACGAATTCCTTGTACTGTATTCAATTTCTTTGCACATTTGCCTTTTGTGCGCCCCCCCCCTGTCGCGCGTGCAACTCACACTTGGCCGGTGTCGAGTGAAAGGAAGTGACCCCTGCATGTTAGTCACTGAACTGCAAAAAATTGGCAAATAGACAATAGGTCGCTCACCGATTTAGGTGACGTCATTACAGAAGGCCTACCCTTATTCAATGAAAACGAAGTTTCGATCAAAAATGAGAGGGTGATATACAGAACCAAGAACATGTATTTATTCCACTCGTTCCAGAAAATCGTCCATTAGTTCGACTTCTTTTGCTTATCCAAAAATTAATTAGAATAATCCCTGTAAAGTTATCAAATTTAAGGAAACGAAAATTCATGAATTTCCATTTAAAGAAACCGAGTAGGTCTACTGACTCGCCTGCTTTTGGCAGGAATATATGTGGTACGAAATTAGCAGAATAGTCTACAATTGACCGGCTAAAAGGGTTCTTGGTACGGCCCTATCACATAACCCGACATCTCAATTTTAAGGCTAAACCATTACTGTGAAAAAATGTAATGTTTTTATTATTATCGGAATTCTGTAACATTTGGAAACTTGACGTGCCTGTACCGTGTAGGTATGTCAAATTTCCAAGTGTGCCAAAACTCCTGCTTTCTAAAGTTCACGATTTTGTTACTGAAAATAAATGGTGCATATAAATGGTGTTTAGGAGTAAACATTATTTATACGCACCTTTTATTTAATGTGGGAAAGAGTCAGCCACAACATGTACATGTAGAATCCCGACATATCACAAGAGTTGTTTTGCATCCGAATAGAATAAAGAATTTTGATTTTTTTATCAGGAATGTGCTCAACCCCGCTGCACAGCAAATATTTTTTCTATTTGCTAGACATAATTAGCAGTCCACTGCCTGCCTGGTGCAGTGGTGTAGTGCAACCCACCCTCAATCGGTGAATCACGACGATTGAAATAACTTCGTGGAAGCGGAATATTCCAAGTCAAGGTTCTGGAGGTGCCTACCACTCGACTTGGTGAGATAAGTCACTAATTTTCTTTGTTGCAGATCTCTTTTTGTGTTCAGGCTGTCAATCTATTTTGATTGTTGTACATTTCTTTACGTGGTGATTCAGAGATCGAGATCGGTGATGGGGGGGGGGGTTCCCTTAATAATCTACTTAACAATAATGTTTTCCAAAAAAATGTGCCCAATAGTTATTAGATTAGTTAGGGAGTTGTCTTAAAGTTAGTGGTTCAATAACTATTCTACAGTTCGAGGTTGTGATAAGTTATGTTAAGTTAGAACCTGGTAACTGATTAACTAACGTTTTATACAATTCTTTAACAGGCAAGGCAATTACAAGTCACCTAATTGCCACATTTTCCAAAGTGACATTGTTAAGGTCAGACAAGGATCTTAATGACAACCGGACTAACAAATTTTGTAATTAGTGTTAAGTGTTGTTTGTGTAATTAGGATTTTACTTCCTAAAATAGAGTAAAATATAACAAACAAACGCGTGGAATATACTGAATGTTGGAGAAACGACACCTTGTAGACAAACCTAAGTTAACCTAGCAGTTCTAATGTATACGATATAGTACGAGTCCATAGACTAAATATGTACCATGAACACACTACACCATTTTATCGAGTCGACAAATACAGGAGGAGAGATCTATGCATGAAGGTCGAAGAAACGCTAAGGAAAACTTGGGGAGCAGCAGTGTAGTCGAATATTGGGCACAGTTCATAGCATCAACATCATAGTGTCCGGAAGCCGTCAGCGGTCTGACACTGATATCCTACCAATCTGACCTTCTTCCTCTACATAATAAGGTTGGTTATTTGCCCCTAAAACGAACTACTAAATCTTGCGTTTAGTATACAAAGTTATTCTTGGTATAGTGCAAACCTGAAAGTAGTTTGCTCAGAATCAGTAACACAATCCACTGGGGTAGTTTTTGGACCATGTTATATTTTTCTATTAATTAATTAATCAATCACTAATTAATTCATTAATCATTCTAACAGTCTAAATCCTGTTCACAATGTGATGTGAAATGTAATCATTACTTATTTTTCTTTTTTCGTTACATATGCTATGTATATACTACGAGACGCAATGAGCATCATAGCACGAAGAACACAAAACAACTTGAATGGCTTATAACTCTAAAGTTTTCAATATTGTTTTTTCTTTTTTTATATATGACTTCTTGAAGTCAAATCTTGTTAGGGTGTCTGAGTTTTGCATTATAACAAAAATTACCTTGTACTTAATATTGTATTTAGCGCACGGAAGAAATTGGTAACAGCAAATTTTGTGGAAATCAAACTTCATATCGCTCTACTGTAAATATATGCACTTCTTTTTATTCCATTTTTAGGGTTCCGTAGCCTAAATGGGAAAACTGAACCCTTTTAGTTTCGTCATGTCCGTCCGTCCGCAGCTATGCTCAGAGACTGTTAGTGCTAGGAGGCTGTAGTTTTGCATGGATACACATATTATGTACGCCGACAAAGTGAAAGAATAAAATCTTGAAAAAAAAATTTTTAGGGTTCCTCCCCTTTATGTAAAATAGGGATGTGATCGTGTAGGGTATTATTAGATAGGTCTTTTAAAAACGTTAATGGGTTGAAAAGACGATTTTTAAATTTAGGGACCCGTTTGTAAAATATTAAGCTTTAAAGTACATTTTTTTTGTAGGACCAAGTGACCTAAATGGTTGATGTTCCATATGCAAAAAAATCACAGTAGTAAAATATGATGTAGTATACAAGCGCTGTGTTGGGAAGGGATTCCCAAAAGGGTTAACAAGACAAGCCCTGTGTCGCGGGGACTTTTTTTTTTTTTTTTTTTTTTATTGTGGTCCCACATTACTAGCAATCCTGTTAACCCCTCCAGCTAAGCTCTATGGCACAACAATTTGTGGATGACACAAGTGGTGTCCCGAGTGGGAATCGAACCCACGACCTCTTGCGGAGCAGCCGACACTCGCACCGCGTCACAGAGGCAGTCAAAAAAGTGAATAATTGGTCCTATGGTCTAGTGGTAGTGAACGGTTATAGTTAACATCAGAAGTTCGGTTCGATTCAATGTCAAAATCATTGTGTTTTGGATGAGCATGATTATTTAATCTGTGAGTGGTTATAATTTATCTACCTAATAAATATTGTCATCATTATTGTGTACCTACCTATATTATTATGGCACCAAGTGCAGTCAATTTGCCATTAAAACTAACTAGTAGGTTTGGGATTTTATTACACGCAATTATTTTATTAAAAGTTTAAACGGTGGTAATGCGTCGGAGTCTCAATCGAGAGAACGCGGTTTTGAATCCTAGGTATCTAATTATGCCTACTACGGACGTGAACCCACTTCTAACAAAAGCAATTTAATTTAGCTGGAGGGGTTGAACATTACAAATTATAATATAAAAAAAAATGTGACTTGTAATGAACACTTTGTGGTGAAGCCTTAAAAATCCTACGGACTACAAGATTTTCAAACATGAGCCTTTAATTAGAAAATTTGCCTTTCTACTTTTTCAATTAAGTATCTAACCTAATTATTCGATCGAATGTTATTCAAATTTAATAAACTTGCGTAGATTAGGTAGGTACCTAATTGACGTCAAGGTTTGTTATTAAATGTATGATTTAAGTAAGTACCTACCTACTTAATAAAGAACGTAGGTACCTACCACTTGAAATTACAAAGAAACTGCTTTAACCTGATAGTCGGCAAAAACAGTAAAAATAAAAAGCATAGGCATACAAAGCTCTACAAACAACAACATAACTTCACAATAAAACGTAAAACCTGTTTGTAGATAGTATATTATTCCACCAAGCTAAAAGTCTATGACAACTTAAACATTATAAAATATAATATTAAAAAAAAAACTTACCAAAATCGCAACTTTTTCCATTTTGCGTTTTGAAAACTTTACTATTATAAATTTAAAAAGTTCATCATTTACATTAATATTTAAATATCACAAATTTATCTTCAAATTAATTGTAATTTCTAAAAAAATATAAAACTTTTTTTACTTTTACATTATCAATTTAAAAAAAGAAATTTATTTTTAAAATAGTTGAGTTAGCGCGGGAGATTCCGCAGACGCGTTATGGCGGACTGGCCACTGCGCATGCGTCCCCCGCTTATAATAATTATGGCGGTTCGTTGCTTTTTTGTTTGCTCATCCGCCTAGGGCCCGAGTTTGTATATTGTGAAGGCTACTCTGCATGCTATGGTGTTATCTACCTATGTATCATGGTAAGCAAGTACCTACCATTAAGCAAAACCGTTCTGAGTTCATCGTCTTTTCAGAACAATTTTGATCCAGTTTTGGTCCAGTGCATGGACAATAGATACTTGGGCCACTTGGGGTAATAACTACGATAGTAGTTTTTATAAAAATAACACTCGAATGTAATAAAAATTACACAATATTGTAATATTTCTTAATATTTATGTCGCATTCACCTTATAGTGACAGTGACAGCATGAGAGTTAACCGCGTCTTAAAAGTTTTCGTAGCGTTTCTATATTTTTAGGGTTCCGTAGCCAAAATAGCAAAACGGATCCATTATAGTTTCACCATGTCCGTCCGTCCACAGCTTAGCTCAGACACTATAAGTGCTAGAAGGCTGTAATTTTGCATGGATACACATATTACTTATGTCGTGTGTGATGATGATGATGACAAAGTGATTTTTTTTTACCTCCTCTATATGTAAAGAAGGGATGTGACTTTGTTTCTCACTTACCCCATTGTGTAGGGTATCATTAGATAGGTCTTAAAAAAACATTTAGGTGTTCTACAGACCATTTTTCGTATCTGTTCTGTTTGTGAAATATTAAGCTTTAAAGTGAAATTTTTTGTTAGAGTTAACTCTTATGTATCCGCCCTAACAAACCCAACATCAACCATTTAGCCCCTGCCAGGTAAATGGTTGATTCACGGTAGTAGTATATATAGAGAAATTAATAGAAAAACTATCACAGTTAAGTAGGTTTTACAACTTAACGAGTAACAGCAGACCAAGTGAGAAGTAACAACATTAACGTTGTTAGTAGTATCAAACAAAAACAACACAAAACCCACTTCTTAAGCCGCATTATTTGGGAACTACAGAGCCCTACATTGTCCTAAATTGATCTAAAATTAAGTTTTGTTTAGTGATTTTACTTACTCACTCGCGGGACTTTTACTGCTTCTATGTTTTTTTCCACCCAATTTACTCGTAGTTTGGGCGAAAAAATTAATCGTGCCAATTTCAAAATGTTTACGTCGCGTCGTTGACAGTTCTTAAAGGCTTACTTAGATTATCAAGATACAAGTCTTTCCTTCTGCATTGAGGGGGTCTTTGTTTGCCTGTTCGTGTTGCAAAAGACATGTAGTTGAAAGCGTTTAAAAACGACATCTAATACCCACTTACCTACGTCTGATAAATGTAAGTACCTAGATGATCAAGCTTTGCTCGGTTTATTTTAAACGACGTTATCTAAAAATGAAACCTAACTAGATCGAATTATCGCCCTTGAAACCCCCTGCATACTAAATTTCTAAGATGAAAATCGGTAGAGCCGTTGCCGAGATACAGATTCTATATATTGGTATATATATATATACAAGAATTGCTCGTTTAAAGGTATTAGATAAAACGAGCAATCTGCGGTCACCAGGTTCTAGAAGAACGCTGAATGATACGCAGACTTTGATAATTTTATTAAGTATTGAAAGAAATAAGAGAGACGATTTATTTGTAAGTTTTATTTTCAAAATAAAACAGAGAACATGTGTTCTGCACAAATTCTGAATCAGGAACAGGAAGCTCTATTGTTTAAAACTAGAGGCATCTGTTTCCATTATACCCTATATTCAATTTCTACGTGTTTTTGTGATGGAAAAAAATAAACTTAGCTCTAGTATAACGCTTAGGGGGCGTCCATTAATTACGTGAGGCGCTTAAGGGGAAGGAGGGATTGAGCCGAATCTCTGATAATCTAACATGGAGGAGAGTGTGGAGGCAAGTCTCACTTACACGTTTTTACATCTAAAAGTGGATGAAATTTAGTAAATTTAGGTTTTTTTAAACATTGCTAACCCCTCCCTCCATGCTAGCGACTCACACGACTTGATCAGTGTTGAGTCAAATATGAAATCTCACGTGAGATCATCATGTCACGTAATTTATGGAAGCCCCCTTACAACTAGGTATACTGATTATTTTGGGTAGTGCAGCTCCAACCGAATAAGGCAATTACAGTGGTAGATCCAGTTTTTCGGGGAAGGACGTTTAGGGGGCTTATTTCATGAGAACCCCAGTTTCACCTATCTGAGTGTCAAATTTTAACCTAAGGAAGTATAACAGTCAGTCACAGTTTTATACTAGGTCCATTGAATTTTTATATGAGTACCTATTAGCTGATCTGCGCAACGTCATCTGCGTCATTTTCCCCCGTTTTCGTAACAGTTTCCATTAATGCTCAGCTCCTATTGGCGTAGGAGCGTACGTGATGTGTTATAGACTTTCTCGATAAGTAGCCTATCCAACACTGAAAGATTTTTTTAATTTGAAATCGTAGTTCCTGAGATCATCGCGTTCAAAGAAACATAATGTTAACTTCTACGAATAAACTTAAAAACTACTGGACCGATTTTTCAAAAATTCTTTCACCATTAGATAGCTACATTACGCATTACGCATAATACCTGTATTTTACTGTCAAAAAAATTGAGATCCCTACTAATAGCTACATTACGCATTACGCATAATACCTGTATTTTACTGTCAAAAAAATTGAGATCCCTACTAATAGCTACATTACGCATTACGCATAATACCTGTATTTTACTGTCAAAAAAATTGAGATCCCTACTAATAGCTACATTACGCATTACGCATAATACCTGTATTTTACTGTCAAAAAAATTGAGATCCCTACTAATAGCTACATTACGCATTACGCATAATACCTGTATTTTACTGTCAAAAAAGTTGAGATCCCTACTAAAATTGCAGTAATGTAATAACTCTAGGCATAAAACACCACGATATTACACCCGTGCGAAGCCGGGGTAGGTAGCTAGTACAATATAATTAGTCTGAAATTTAATAGTATTTTATTGCTACCTAATCACCTACATGAAGAATTGAACCTATGTATTAAAAATTAATAATAAAGTAAAAGATCCGTCAAATTTTTTTAATTTTTTTTTTTTAATGTAACGCATAGGGATACAGGTATTTTTCCTTTCGCGGATATCGGATACGAATATCCGGATAATCATTAATAGTAAGTGATATTTTGTAAATTTAACGTAAAACAATGAAAACAAACTAATTAATACCACAACTAAATCAAAAAGTGTCGGGCACCGAACCGAGACTGACACGTCATTGTGTATGCTTTGCCAACCAACGAACCGTACCACTACTAGCACGCTATTATCAAATTATTTCAATAAGATGACTAGTACATAGTTGAAATATTCTGTTGTTTTACTTGGTTCCGGGTCGCGAGCACTTTAACACTTAGTTTGTTTAAGGCTATTGCACTTTTGACAAAGTTAACTGTGATTCGATGAGAAGAAAAACATTTATTTCTGCATTAAAAAAGTACAGTATTAAAATTAAAAATAGGTACAGTATTAAAAATAAATAAGTATAGTATCATCAGTGGCGGACTAAGCCCGTCAGGCCCCCAGTTTAAGAGGTTGAGGTAATTTTACTAGCATTTTATTTCGTTCATATTTGTACGTAAAAGTGTTTATAACCTTTTAAAAAAACAGGTTAAGAGTATGATGGACCATTTTCATTGTAGGGTTCCATAGTCCGTTACCACAAAGAAATGCACACAAAAAAACACTATGTGGAGAAAATGCTGGTGCACTTTTTTTATACCGTGTTAAAAAAAGAGGGGAACCTAGGTGGTTCCCCTCTTTTTTTCTAAGTCTGGATTTCAAATTTTTCTATCTTTCAAAAATGCAATTATTGTGTTTGTAAAGTCTTTGGCAAGAAATGCCTATAAAAATTACTTCAATATTCGGCCTGCGTCATCGTAATTTGTTAAAATGCTCTCTGTAACGAAGCAATAACAAAAGCCGTGATTCTTTAACTACCGACTAGATGTCGCTACGGGGGCCTAACCCGTAAGTATTAAGAGATGGAAGAATTTGATATCTAGTAACATAGTCCAGATAGGTGGTTCGCTTCTGGCCCCGGTTTGGCTACGGAAGTCTCGGGTTCGATTCCTAAGTCTGGATTTCAAATTTTTCTATCTTTCAAAAATGCAATTATTGTATTTGTAAAGTCTTTGGCAAGAAATGCCTATAAAAATTACTTCAAAAAAAGAGGGGTTAAAAAAAGGTCCGTATCTTCATGACTTATGTTCTTTTCAAAAACCGACTTCAAAAAGTAGGAGGTTCTCAATTCAGATTATTGTATTTTTTATGTATGTTCGGGCATAAATATGTTACGGTTATGTAGACGGATTTTCTAAATTTTCTTTGTCCGAAATGGTCCCTTAAAATTTTCATCAGGTTTTTTTGGCATCAACCCAAAAACGGTATATACGATTCTATTGCTGTAGTTACTCCAAAAGTATGGATATAAACTCTGGCATACGGCAAGACTCCGTGCTGTCCTCGACACTGCTTTTGTTGCATATCCAAGATATGTTGTCTATCGCTGGTACTCAGTGCAGACAGTACCGGGGACGCCGTTTACAGAAGCCGTGCAAACATCCATCGGTCCGCTGTGGTGGAGAGCCTCGCCACTTTCTGTCTTTAAGCCTACAATCCTACTTGCGCCACAGAGGAAGGCATAAACGAATGAAACTTTGTCTTGAGCCTAAAGAAACAAAGTAAGTAAATAAGCATGTTTATCTGATTACATCCGTAACAATAGGGTCATTAGAACAATATACTTATAGCCAATTACAATATTTTTTATACTTCCAACTGTAATTTGCTACAAAACGAGGTCATTCCTTCCTTAATTCGCAGTTTTTGAACGGATGACAGATGTCGTTCCCGCCCAAAGCGGTTGTTGTACGCATGCGCGTGACGGCCAGCGCCCTCTGTACGTTGACATTGGAAATACGACATGATTCATGCTTTTTTCCTTTCTTTTAAAGAGGGTAAGTAGTAGGTGTACCTGTAGTTTTGTTAAACTACCTACATCTAAAATCTAATTTATTAAAGCTGAAGAGTTTGTTTGTTACTTTATTTTGATTGCAGCTGGAAGCTTGACGACTAACACCCTAGACTGTGTCTGTGTAGAAATCAAATTTTCATATATAAATAATTCTGTGGTTTTAACATCCATTTACAATAATAATAAAAAATGTTTATTAAAATTTACTAACATATTTATTGCTATGTACTTATGTATCATACATACTATTTATAATTAAATAAATAATATGTTATACCTACATACATAATGTATGTAGGTATAACATATTATTTATTTAATTAAGGATATACCTTAAGGGTTTCGGACGTCTCTTGGGGTTCACACTGAAAACCAGCGCTGTGTTGTGGCTCATGCCACAACATGGCATTTAAGCCTTACATTTAAGCTGAGTGGAAACCTCGTTTATCGCAGATACGACGTGCAAGTACCTATTCAGTTGTAATTTTATTTGTTTTTAAGCAGCTAATGTATCTGTGGCAAATACCTAAACGATTTTTCCTTCTTTCTTCTTTCTTTCTGGTTCTGTTAAGATAGATAGGTATTAGTAAATATTACTTTTTGTAATTTTTAAATAACTTTTATGCTAATTTTATTCACATAAAGTTAAATGTATGGAGGAAGAAGGTACCGGCCTTAAGCCATTTTACCTACTACGGCCACTCTGGACTTTGGCGGACATTTGTCTCGGTGCCGGAAAAATACTTTAAAAAATTACAAAAAATTATATTCAGGCCCAGCGTCATCAAAAATCTGTGTTTATATAGTTTCTGCAATGAAACTCACAGAGCCGTAAGTGGTAGTGGATGACGTCACGATTGCTTTAAAATCGTGTAGAGGCTAAATTCGACTTTGGCGGACATGTCTCGGTGCCGGAGTTAGTAAAACGGCTTAGGGCCGGTACCCCTAAGGTCGCGAGTCCAAGTCCCACCTGAAACGATTTTTTTCCTCCATACATTTAAATCTATACTTATAATATAAAGCTGAAGAGTTTGTTTGTTTGAAAGCGGGAATCTCAGGAACTACTGATCCGATTGAAAATCCATTTATCAAGGAAGGCTATAGGCTATATAACATCACGCTACGACCAATAGGAGCGGAGCAGCTATGAGAAATGTTGCAAAAAAACGGGGAAAATAGTTAGTGTCTAATATTAGTAAATATAGGTAGTAGGTATATTGGCATCTTTTTAGCTACTTTATGGCAATAAATCAATTATGCCGTTATTTTTCCGTAGATCCATATTACGAGCACATGAGTAGCATAGTACCTACTTAGTTAAGTTTAGTATTAGTCACACTTCAGTTAACTTCATCACACTCATTACACATTGCATATTATTTCAAATGATTGTCCAAAGCTTAGTAATGTTAGTAATTTTGAATTTACACAGAAACCGTAGGTAATTTAACCTGGGACCTTATGTTTACCAATAGGAGTGTAGTCGTGCGTACGGACGCTTAGGAATAATCTAATACAAGTTTTAAACAGCGCGACTCGATATTCTATTTGCCTTTGTGCTCTTGTATCGTGTCTGCCATATAATGATAAGTGAAATTTTGTTCTGCATTGATTGATTAAACTGAAAAGATAATTGTAAGATTTAGTCTGTCAAAATAAGGCCCGGGCAACGGGCAAGGTATTAGTAAATCAATAAGAAGTATATTTTTGTATGTTAATGAGTTAGGTAGATACCTACTCGTTTAAATAAAAAGCTTTTATAAAAAAATATGACCGACTTCAAAAATAAATATAAGGTAACTAAAAAGCAAAAAATAATATTAGGTATATTATTTTTTGCTTTTTAGTTGCCTTATATATAGAATAGCTAAAGAATAACCAAAACAAATTAAACATTTTGAAGTTGGTGCCATGAATATGTCTCATAATGAAATATGTCTTTATGTTTTATTCGGCACCAGCTACAAAAAGTTTAATTTGTTTTGGTTATTCTAGGTAGGTGTATTATTTTTTGCTTTTTAGTTGCCTTATATTTATTTTTGAAGTCGGTAATATTTTTTTATAAAAGTTTTTCATTTCTTACTTTTTAGTGGGTTGGTTTGTAATTCACTTATATTACAATAGGCTTATGTCAACTGCTCAAAGCCTTTTACAAAATATTTCTTCCGGTATTGGCCGTTAAATGTTGAGGATTTCACTATAAGCTCTATTACATTGTGTAATAGTAGTATGACGAGAATAATATGCTACTCAATACCATATTAAAGTAACCGAATCGCAAACTGTGAAATATTGTATAGATCCACTAGTCATTTGTGGTCTTCGTCACCAGTTCCACTTCACCAATTAGTGATTTTTAATAGTAAATGCACGAATCACTATGAAATATACCTAAATCACTGTAGGTGTGCCTTTAATATTTAAAGAGTTCCCTCGATTTCTCCAGGATCCCATCATCAGATCGTGATCTGATGACAATGGGACCAACTTGGAAGTATACCCTTTCAAACACAAAAATATTTTTTTCAAATCGGTCCAGCCGTCTTTGCGTAATCGGTGAACAAACATACAAAAAATAAACAGTCGAATTGAGAACCTCCTCCTTTTTGAAGTCGGTTGAAAAAGGTGCATTATTCACATTAACCAATGTTAGAGCTGGCTATGTCCGGTTGGAGTTTCGTTTGAATCCTTCTTTTTCCGTGGTCCGGTCGTTGTGTCCGGCCGGCCGGACAATGGAAGAATTATTTTTTCCGTGGTCCGGTTGACCGCACAACGGAAAAAAATACATTTTCCTTTGACCGGTCAACCGGACCATGGAAAACATCCAGGATTTTGTCCCATTAATGAAAACATAGTGTCCATTGTAATCTCCACGACTTTAGTAAAGCGTACTATTACACCTAAATCCATGGTAATCTTATCGTAATAAATATATATTCAATTGTATTCCGATTGATACAAAAAGAGTTGCAATGGAATCCCAAAATAGTTCACTGTGACTATGAGAGAGCACCCATGAATGCTGCTAAACAAGTATTTCCCGCAGTAAAGATAGTCGGATGTTATTATCACTGGTCGAGGTGTGTATGGAGAAAAGCGAAAAGTTTGGGTAATACAAAGCTAGCAGTAGAAAGACGTATAGTAGCGTTAAGTGCAAAAATACCTCTTTTACCATATGATGCAATCAAAGAAGCTGGCTTTACGTTAAAGCCGAATCATTGTCGGATATGGATGCATTTTTCAAATATTTTGAAAACTGGATCAGTAATTCATATAGCCAATTTATCAGCGTATTTGGAGAACGACATAGCACTAACAACAGCGTAGAAAGTTGAAATTCTAAAATTAATCGGTCAATAAATAAAAACACCGTTAACATATTACGACTTCTGCATTATTTAGAAAAAGCCGAGAAGAATACCCCGATAACATCGAAGAAACGGATATGGGAAGATATAAAAAAGGATGACGCTATACGTGACATTCAATTGCAATTCGTAATTAAAGATATTGTGGTAGGGCACATGCTTTGGAAAAATTTGCAAACATTAAATAAAATATGTAAGAAATAAATTTATAAATGTTAATAAGCAAAATAGATTTTCGTTTCGTCAACCGGACCAAAGTACAGTACTTGAAGTGTACAACCGGTCCCGGTCAAGTTCAATCAGTATCTTCACCGGACAATCGAAAAAACAATTCTTCGATTGTCCGGCCGGCCGGACACAACGACCGGACCACGGAAAAAGAGGGGTTTGAATTAGGATGACGTTATGGCATGTAGAATGATGTTGTTAGAAGTGTTTTACGTAGGATAAAATTTAAACCTTGCCATATGTGCGACCGACCGACAATTGATTTACGGCAGTTTTTTAGCCAAATCTATCGATAAATAGATTAGTGAAATCTATATATCGATGGATTTGTCTACTAGAGATAGAATTTTGTCATATTTTGTATATAAATCTAGCAGCCAAATCGATCGATAGATAGAACATAGAAAACGACCGTTTGTGATTTTTCACAAACGGTCGTTGATCATCATTTCATTTCGAATGGCCTGGTGGTCTAGTGGTTAGTGACCCTGACTGTTAAGCCAGAGGTCGTGGGTTCGATCCCCACCCAGGATAAAACTTTGTGTGATGGGCACGATGGTTTATTCTGTGTCTGGGTGTAATTTGTCTGTAATATGTACCATAGTACAGACTCTACCTAGTTTGGGAGCAGATTGCGTCGTGTGAGTTGTCCCAAGATATTATTATTATTATATTATTTCCATATCCTGTACTACTTACATCATACAAACAATACTATGTTCTTATCATTTTTCACACAATTCATCCACGTCTATTTCGGTCGTCATCTGTCTCTACAACCGCTAGCTTTAATATCAAAGAACCTTGATAAATGCGATTAGTGTTGTTTCAGTGTGCGTGTACCTATGTTGTGTCAGTCAGTTGACTGGTAAGAGTCAGTTCGTCCAAATTAGGCAAATAAATAAAATTTTAAAATGCTGTCGGAGGCACAATACTAAGTTCATCGAGACTCATTAGTGCCTCCGACTGCATTAAATTACTTATGTAGGGGATCTTGTTTGCATCATTTTTGCGCAGGCGGGTTTTTTATAAAAATAATAATAATAATAATACTTTTTAGTGGTTGTAGGATGTAACCGATGTAACAACTAACTTTTATCACAGCTATTGCCAAAATTGAAAAAAAATAATAGTTGCTTATTGATTTTTTTAGTATTACAATCATAATCATCTTTTTGATATGCTTACAATGAGACCTTTAATTTGATACCCATACTGCGGTATTCGAATTTTTTTTTTTTTTGTGTACACCCGCCATGTTTGTTTTTTCAAAGGTCACTTAACTAAGAATACTTGGGTAGCCAAGACAAATGTAACGATGTCTTAATTGTTTAAATCCGTCTTGTGGTTTGAACGATATGAAGTAATAAATATACATACATACATAGGTACTTACGCGCGAAAAACCTTCATTGCAGTGGGGTAAAAATACTACTACGTCCTATTTGCTTAAATCTAGGTTAGGTACGTACCTACTTGGTGGCTGCTAATATTCACCACATAGAGTTCAATCTGCTGACCTATTACACTAAGTAGTTCATTCGGCCATGGTTCCCGTCATTATTTATACCCTTTACAGTGCACTTTCGGCCTAACCTCGTCTTTTCTACTTCAATCCAACCTTACACATGACCCAGATGTTAGTAATTTGTTTTGACGAATCAAAACGATGCGTACATGCCATTATACGCAACGAATGAGTGACGGCAAATCGATACAATTTAATCGAGTGTCGGCCAATTACTTCGAGGAGTTTGATAGAAATGAGTTTTTAGGACGCTCGTTCAAGTATATATTTGCGATGACACACAACACTACTTTCTTTATACAAAATAAAATAAAACATACGTACCTAGTCTAAGTTGATGGTGGTTAAATCCATCGATCTCTCGAAATTATTGCCAAGGTATCGGGTTTCATCTGGTTTCACATTTTATCCATTTCGTGACCATTATTTAGTTTAGATCGTCAGTTCATCTCCCTGAGAGTCATTCAGCCTTACGTTTGCCAAGCCGCGGTTCCCACACCACGGCACGTTTGCTCTAGCTTAGGGCATAGAAGCGGTTCTGGCTTGAGCTTGGAACCGAAAGAACCGTTCCTCAAATAATAATTCTCGATGCCCTACTCTAACTCGATCAGCCCTTCTACCCATTAATTGTCATTATCTTTATTACATGCAGATACATATAGTCAAAAAATATTTATTATAATTATCCAGTTTTATTAATTACTAGTTGTCTGCCCCGGCTTCGCACGGGTGTCATATGGTAGTATTTTATACCTTGAGTTATATTATTGTAGTTTTCGTAGGGATCTCTATTATTTTTGATAATAAAGTATAGCCTATGTTACTCCCCGTTATTGTAGCTTTCGAATGGTGGAAGAATTTTTGAAATCAGTACAGTAGTTTTTAACGAAAAATTAGAACGCAAATCTTTCCTCTTTATAATATTAGTATATATATAGTTATAGAAGTATAGATATATAATAAATGACAACTAGGGACTACTCACACACTGTCATCTGATTCCAAACTAGACACATCCTGGCAAGCTGATACTGATCAATATCCAAACTCAAAATTAAAAAAAAAAAAAAAAAAAAAATTAAGTTAAAGTAAAATTAAAAATATGAAAGTAACTCTGTCCGTCTGTTACGTTTTCACGCTTAACCGCTGCACCGATTTGGATAAAATTTGGTATGGAGATAGTTTAAGTCCCGGGGAAGGACATACATTAATTTTTATTTCGATAACCGACATCCACGCTGGCGGAGCCGAACGAAACCAAGTACTTATATATTTTATCTGTATTACAGATAGACAGACAGAAGACTTATGCTATGTAGAAATAGAACTCACGGCTTTTGACTCTACCAACCAGAGTCGCTAACCACTAGACTATGTATACGCAACGTGAGGTATGGATAAGATATGTACATGGAATCACGGTTAAAATAAAAGTTAATACAGGTGTACAAAATCGAGTTACGAGTCAATAACCTCCCGCCCTCCCGTTTCCTGTTCGACAGGCGTGTCCGCGTGGACCTGAATAATTGATTCCAGAGTGTAAAGATAAACAATAACTAAATGAATCCACTCATTATAATTGCGGTCGATATATTTTTTTAAAAACTACACCCGTATGTTTATGTAGAACCTACAACCAACACAATTAATGAGGTTTTACGTACCATGATTTTGGTTTGGGGCGGGCATAGACCTCTATGCTTAGCAACCCAGGATTTCGGTTTAAGTGGGAGAGGTTGACCCCGCCGAGGGTAATTTTATGGTAAACCAATAAAACAATACGTACACGGTAGGACAGATACAATTAGGGGTAGCTCAAGAGTTCCTTCCAGTATCCGCCTCTGATTAACGAAAACTAAGCAAATATATTAGTTATATTTCGGGACTTAATCGCGTGAATTATTTAAAGGTACGAACCTTTTTATTTACCCGACGTTTCGATCGAATTGCACCGATCGTGGTCACGTGTCGACTGATCCGATCGATCGATTGTGCAATTCGATCGAAACGTCGGGTAAATAAAAAGGTTCGCACCTTTAAATAATTCACGCGATTAAGTCCCGAAATATAACTAATATGTATAAAAATCGCGAAAGTTTAAAAACAACTAAGCAAATATGACATAAAATAAAGTTTGGTTCCATGTTGGAATCAGTTCATAACCTTTTAGTGCTTTTGAATATATTAAATGTACGTTTGCTATTTAATATATGAACTGTATAGTATTTCAACGACAGCTTTTTTAAAGACAACTCCCGTTATAGATAAGAAGCCCCTCTTTGGCAGAGAACCATTTTCATTCACCCAGACACCTTCTAAGGCGTACCCAGAATTTATCTTTCCATGGGGTCAATCTGGGGGGTCTATAATAATAATAATAAAAATTCTTTATTCACTTAGGAAGCAAAATGCCACTCTTATGAAAAGTCAATTTTACATTTACATGTAATACCTGTTCGCAAATAATAGGTAAAGCCGGAGAAAAGAACAGGCAATAAAAACTGGCGGCTACTCTTTTCAAATTGCCAATGTTTACAATGTTTCTTTGTTTATAAACTGTATAATAATATGCAGTTAAGGTTCTGCCATCATTATATTATACACCATGTTAGAAGACTGCTGTTAAAACAAGAGATAAAAATATTAAAAGAAGAGTACCTACATGAGATTGAATATATCAACCTCTATGGGTACAACATAGTAGGAGCGTCCATGTACATCGCATAAACTTAATATGTGCTTAAATATTGCCAAATTACTGCTAATTAATGAATAAATATAAATGTTTTGTAAAAGAAAGAAAATATTTAAAACGTTAACTTTAAAAGAAGATTAAAACAAGAGACAAGAAAAAACGAGAGTAGGGGAGAATTGAGAGAACTGTCAGAGTGAACGGGCGAATAAAATCATTTTTTTTTAATTTTTTTTTTTAAAGATAACTAGCAATATGGGATTGAGTCCCACATTAGTAGCAATCTTGTTAACCCCTCCAGCTAAGCTCAAAGGCTTGTGTTAGGAGTGGGTTTACGTCGGTAGTGTAATGGGTAGGATTCGAACCCACGACCTCACGATTGCAAGACCATTAGAAGAAGGCTACCGCCGCTTCAATTTTTTACAAAAAACCGCCGCTTTTCATTGAATGTGATAAATATTGAATTTGTTAATAAACGAAGCCTTTACGGGAAGTACCTAACTCTTTAATTCCTTTCTCCACGTGGAAATATGACCTGACTGCGTCCCCTTCCAGCAGTATTGCGTTGTTTCAGTGCCTAATATATTATGTAATATTTATTTATAGAAAATGACCAAGTCAACAAGTAAAGGCGTACCTACCTATCAAGGTCAAGGATGTTCTTAAATTAGAACATCTGTTTGCTCTATTTTTTATTTGCTCATTTCCCATGAAAATCATGTAGACATTACAATTTAATATTATTGTCTGTGATCAATATGTTCATGGATCGTTTCATAAAAAAATATAGTTAGCCAAGTGACTCAGTTGTTGAATAGTTAACAGTACTCCAAAGGCGCGGGTTTGAGTAGCGCCCGAGTCGAAGTTTCTTCATACGTTTAGTTGACTGGCCTGTTGGTCTAGTGGTTGGTGACCCTGATTTCTAAGCCGGAGGTCGTGGGTTTGATCCCCACCCAGGATAAAACTTTGGGTGATGAGCACGATGGTTTATTCTGTGCCTAGGTGTAATTTATCTATAATATTTAGAAATGTGTAAGTATATTTATCAGTTATCAGAGCTTGTACTGGTTGCCATAGTACAAGCTCTGCTTAGTTTGGGAAAAATTAAACCTAGCTAGATCGATTTATCCCCCCCGAAACCCCCTGCATACTAAATTTCATGAAAATCGCTGGAGTCGTTACCGAGATTCTTAAATATATATATTATTAATATTTACAACTAGCTGTCCTGCGCAACTTCGTCTGCGTAAATTTTACCCATTTTTACAACATTTCTCATTGCTGCTCTGCTCCTATTGGTCGTAGCGTGATGTTATGATTAGCCTATAGCCTTCCTCGATAAATGGGCTATCCAGTGAAAGAATTTTTCAATTCAGACCAGTAGTTCCTGAGATTACCGCGTTCAAACAAACAAACTTTTCAGCTTTATAATATTACGAGTAGAGTAGATCTGAATAGGTATACAAGAATTGCTCGTTTAAAGGTATAAGATAAGATGTAACAACATCGCATAAAATTAACACGTCTTTTAACTATTTATTAATTAAAACATGAATAAATAACATAAATAAATTAATTATAACATGAATAACATATACAAATTACGCCTTCGTTTCAAACAAATAATAGCACATGTCTAAAATTCTAATTAAACCACTAATTGTATCGCTTAATAATGTTCTATCAAATAATTAAGTACCTACCGACATAAATTACTGTTATTATGATATTGACTAAATAATTACTAGTAGGTAGGGAGGTACTGTGAAAGACCTCAGATGACCTGAAAATTACCTACTTTATTGTTTCTTTTCTATTATATATGGGCAAAGTCATTGTGCTAGTTTTTTTGAGACATTTTGTTATTTATACGAAGCGCATGGCAAAATATTCTGGAGGCTAATGGGCTAGTTTCAAACTAGTCATAACAACAACTCATTAAGAAATGTCAAAACGCAGATTTTATATGAAGATCTCATACAAATAGCGGTCTATGACGTCACTATTTTTTTCTTTTTATTATGATTAATGATAAAAAATGCAATTAAACACAAAATTTAATCGACACTTAACTGTTGGCACTTTAAATGTGAGGTTAATTTATCAATTAGTGTTTTGGATTTTTGAAACAAGCCTATTCTGCTAATGTCAAGTATTTATTGTACAACTTATTTGCACAAACTCTCGTTCTTATCCCATTATCACGTACCTATTATTTTTTTACAAGTTAAACTCGCTTAAATTCGGAGCTGTAAAAATAATGACAGGCCTGTTTGTCGCCATTTTTACAACTCCCACTGACAAGATATTTATCATCGCAAACCATTGACGTATAGATCTGGACTGCGCCATCCCTTTCAGTTAAAAAATAAATATTGACTGCAAAGCGTCAGAGAGAGAAAAAAATGACAAAATAAACAGCATTAAAATCATTGACGTATAGACCTGGACCTCACAATACATTTTAATTAAAAAGTTAATATTGACTGCAAAGCGTGAAAGAGAGGAAAAAATTGTGCGGCCCTGTCCCTTTAACAGGTATTGTCCACAAAGAAGCGTAGTCTCTTTCTAGAGAGTGGTCAATTTTGTGAGGTTATGGCGCAGTCCAGCGGGTTAATTCACGTATTTAAAGCAGTGCAGTTGCAGTTAAGTTGCAGTTAAGTTTCGATTAAAACAGCCATTTTTGTATTTTTGTAACTTTGGGATCGATCTCAAATACGCTTCCGCACCTTACTAGAATGTCGTTATTGCGTTCAGATGCATACTTGACGCAAGCGTATTTGAGATCAATCCCAAAGTTACATCTACACAATACAATACAAAAATGGCCGTTTTAATCGAAACTTAACGTTTAGACGTGAATACGTGAATTGACCCGCAGGACTGCGCCACTTTCTACAAAGAAACAATGCTACTTTGTGAATAATACCTGTCAAAGAGACAGGGTCGCACTCTTTTTTTTTCTCTTTCACGCAGTCAATGTTTACTTTTTAATTAAAAGGTATGGCGCGGTCCAGGTCTAAACGTCAATGATTCAAATTCAAAATGACGTCAGGACAGGTGACGAAGTTTTGTCATTTAATCTATGATCCTGTATCAAGCCGACAGCGGAAAATATGATGATTTGAAGATGAGTGTCTGCGACGAACTGCCGCGCGATCTTGAAGCACACAGAAAAAAAAATGGGACATATTGCTAGTGCTATAGGTACGACAGAATCTAAGAACAATTATCTAGCAATGATATGTGATAGTTTGTGCCGAAAGAACACAGTCATGTTGTGCCGAAAGGGCACTGTTGTTTGACCTGGGGTCAGCCATTGCATTTTTCGCTTACGGTTGTCGTAAAGAATTCACTTTTCGTCACATATCACAATTCAATCCAATATTCCTTCATTTCTGTACCGATTCAATAAGGCAACGCAAGTGTGTAGAAAAACCTTATAGGTATCATGTTAAAAAGGTTTCTATGTTAAATGAAGGTTTAATTGAGTATTTGAATGTCAAGTCAAATCAGTATCTTTTTTATAAAATGTCAAAACGATTCATTCTGTAGAGATTTGTATGCAATTTAACATTGTGACGTCATTACGTTCTGGTTTCAAATCATTTACTTTTTGTATTTATTTTGATGATTATAAATACTAAAACATATTAAATTATGCACGAATATATATTTTTATGATCATTTAAAGGCATATTATTACTTGGTAAGTGTAAAATAATTTATTGTTATTGATTTATTTGACATTCAAATACCTAATTTCAATTCAAAGTATATGTATTGTTGTAGAAACAATTGTAACGTGATAAAGTTTAAGAAAAAAAAATATTTATACAAATTTGCCTCATATGCATATTGCCTATTTACCCTATGCATAATCCCGAATTAATCATATTTATTGTAACATACGAGTATATAACGAAATTTAAACGAAAACTATTACAGCTATGTGGGTATGCTTTACAAGTTTACGACTAATAGCCTACCAAGCGAGAATAGAAGTAAACAATAATTTTCGAACGAATTCCGTTGAAAATTACTTATATTAAATTAAGTGTTAGTAAGTACGAAACAAAAACAACAGTAAACCCATTTCCTAGTCTGCATCATTATTTGATGTATTATTGTTAGCTGTTTTACCTGTCTCTACGTACAGGTAGATATAACTTTTGAATCTCTACCAAAGACTTTTCAGTTTTGAAAATGAAATAGGTACCTACTGAGGTAAATATCTCTGACAAGCAATAATGTTTTAAGTAAAAAGGTATACCTACATAGGTTACAAGCGCTCAACAAGCAGTACCATAAAATCAACGCGGCTAACGTATTGCCAATTTTAAAAAGTAGGCCTTCTGTAGGAATGAGGGCTCGAACATTCTGTGCATCCGCCAGTTTCAAGTTTATTCTTCTTCTAGGTTTCTTCTTTGAATCACAAAGTCTCGTTCTCTCGTTTTTCTAGTTTTTTCTTTGAATCACATAGTCCCGCTTTCTCTTTTTGTCCAGTTATCATGTATTTCAAGCATATTTTACACTGTTTTACACGTTAAACACGGAGCTGTAAAAATAGCAACATGTAAATTTGCCCCCATTTTAACAACTCCGTCCATTGCATTTTTCTCTTTTTCTGACTGTCTGTCTGTCTGTCCGTCCGTATGTCACAGGCATTGATGAAATTTGGTGAAAAAGTGTCTTGTAGTAGCCGCTACTTAGTTTCATAGCTAAATTATAAAAATAAATATTTTTAAACTCCATACATGTAATATTTTTCTAATATTAAAACCTTAAAATGTTTTTAAAAGACCTGTCGAATGATGTGCCACACATTAATGTTTGCTGAAAAGAAACTACTTTAGACACCTTTTCACCAAATTTAATCAATATTGATTAAGTAGTCTTTGAGTAAAACGTCTGTGACATACGGACGGACAGACAGATAGACAGACGGACATGACGAAACTATAAGGGTTCCGTTGTTGCCATTTTCGCTACGGAACCCTAACAAGCATTTTTCACAAACAAACAAACAACACTCGATTGAGCATCCTCTTTATACATAAACTACCAAGCTATTACTATGCATAGGTATATTACCTAACAATTTTTGGGGGTGGCCAAAATGTATTTTTTTTTCTTGAATCACTAACCCTCATATTGTTATTCACCAGTTCCTAGACCATCCAAAATACATTAGTCCGTTAGGTACCATGTAAAATAAAAAAATATGTAGGTACCCACCTATTTATATTTTATTAATTACCTAGCTGACCTGACTATCCGATTTCAATTAGGTATTTAAAGACAATATTCTTAGTTAATATTTATACAATTAATCTAAAGAATGTAAACATGACCTTCTAAATCGAATACTAGGAAATACATTAATCATCTTGCCATTCATCTGCCATACATGTATCTACTTCAAATACAAAATATTGAATACTGTAGCTCCATGATTTATCGGTTCTTTACCTCTATAATGTCGAAAAAATACACATATAATTTTATTTAACATTCCTCCGTAGAACAATTTATTATAGCATTATATGTCCAGCCCTATACCGCTATGTGAATAGGTACAAACCCCACAAAGTCCCAACAACCCTTGGCTGAAAGCCCTTCAGTCTGTGCCTCGCGCGCGTAAGTGACAGTGGCGTCGCCATATTGAAAAAATATTTTTCTCGCTTTTCCGTTCCCGCCATTGAAACCCAACGTAATATATTGACAACAATAATTATATTATTAATTCATTAATAATTAGCACGATAAAGTGAAGTGATAAATAAGTAATATTGTTATAGTTTTCAGTTTTTAAATAACAATTCACATGACAATAATGGACATCGATTATTATGACTGGAAGAATAGATTGTGTTACTAAATTATTTACGTAACGATTTGGCGCCGGTAAAAACTGTCACTGTGAAAATAATTCACTTAATTTTCATATAATATTATTTTAAAACTTTCTACATCACAACTTATTTGTAAACCCGCATAATGGGACAATGTTATCATAACGAAGACTTGTTTGTACATTTTTATCGCTACTTCGCATTTTGAAAATCGAATTCATTCAGAGACGCTTGTGAATAAAATAAAGGTGATTAAAAAAGTTTTTAAATGTTGCCAAGCGTTGAAAATGGACGTGAAAAGCAATGGCGTTGAAGAATCTCCAATTATTTCGACCAGTAAAGTCGGATGGGATGGTGTACAAACAGAGGCAGGCGACCCCCATGAGGGCACCTCCGACCTCCATGTCCAGGAGTATATCGAAGTCTGCCGAAACTTTGGTTGGGACACCCAAATATGGTAAGTTATACGATTGAACAAATCCAAACCAACATTAAAAGTCCTTCCGTAAACCTATTATTCTTCTAGCCCTTGGAAGCCAATTCCAGACTGGCATGTTGGTCTAGTGATTAGTGACCCTGATTGCTAAGCTAGAGTGGTTTTGATTCCCACCGATTATTAATTTTGTGTCTTGTTGAAAATTATTAACGATATGTTTTAAAATATACATATCAACCCATATGATGTCCCACTGCTGGGCACGGTTCTCCCCAGTACAACCTCCTTATTAGATCCTAGGGGTAATTGCCATAATCGCCACGCTTGGCAAGAGGGTTGGCGATCGCAGTAATGCTTTATAATACGCAGAGGACGCTGCTGCCCGTCCTCCTGTGTGAAATTCCTTAGTTGCCTTGACGACATCCACGGTGTAAAAAGATTGTGGAACTTGTCATTGGCTGTATGTGAAACCTTCAAATTCGTTCTCATTTAATTTGTGTTGAATGAGTTCCATATATTCATTGACTAGAGCGTCAATGGAATACCCTCTACATCTAAGGGACCGTCTCCACGGGTGGGAGAATCGCGGCAATATTATCGTCGTGCCACCTATTTCTATACACTCTCTTAGAACGTGTCTCCACACGGCGATAATAGTGCGGCATTGCGACGAGTAGCTAAGTTCGAGAGAAGTGCCCCGCACTCAACGCGGCACGTGCCGCTCTTGTTGCGAGTACGCGGCGAGCGCGCTGTCAAACGCAGGCGTCCCGCCTCGAAAACGTGACGATTCCGTTGCAGACATGCGGCGATTCCGTTACGAGTCACGACGATACGCTGGCGGAATAATTTCGTGGAGACTACCCGACGATAGTAGAGCGAAATCGTCGCGATTCTTTCACCCGTGTAGACGGTCCCTAAACTAAACAACTTTGTGTAAGGTTTGCCGTTAATTGGCTTATGTTTTTCACCCCAGGCAAAGATATGAAGACCCGCAAAGCTCGCAGCACGGACCAGCCAGGCGGTGGCATGGCCAAAGGCACCAGTACTATAGGACTGCCGTCGTTAGGTAAAACCTGGGGGAAGGACGACGACAGCATACTGAGCCGCTCCAGGAACGGCAGGTAAGGATATCAGGTTTTTTACATTCTAGCAAGAAGGCCTGGCCCCATTTCATTAGGAGACTTGCTTGATTTTGACTACCGGTCGGTCTCAATAACTTATCTACTGCGAAACTGATATTCATGCGTTTCGATAACCGTCGATAGGTAAAAAATCCGGAACTAGCAATGTGGGATTGTGGGTCCCATTTTACTAGCAATCCTGTTAACCCCTCCAGCTAAGGCTCAATAGCTTGTGTTAGAGGTGGGTTCACGTCAGGAATGTTACAGAGCTCCGGTTTCGACTCCGAAAGGTCGGAACTTCCGATAGATTTTATAACTCCGACTTCTGAATAAAGAAATATAATTTTCACATAACAAATACCTACAAAATAAAACAACTACAGCAGCCATCTTGTTTTTTAAATAATTTAGGGTGCCCAGGAACTTCTAAAAATAATAATTTACATGTTTGTTAAATCGCGTGTTAATTCACTTTTTATAAATGTTTTCATAAGGCAAAAACGCATGTAGCATTTTTAATAAATATGTTTTCTATATATAATTTAATATGAAATTACAGTTCATGAAATTATGAAAATAGTCCACTAATTAGACTAATATGGTGCATGTGGCCACACCTTTGTGACCCCCTCTTTCAACCCAATTGTATGGGAGATGACACCCCCTGATAGGGCTTACCTAAGCTACTAGTATAGTATTATATTATCTGTGCCTAAGCTGACAACAGCGCGGGCAGCGTAGGCTTTGTCGACAGGTGTCGACCGCTGCTACATGCTAATTTGTAGATATGAAATTTATGAATAAAAAAATTAAAAAATTAAAAAAACACGCCTGTACAAAAAATATGGAAACAAGATTCCCTACATCCATACTAATATTATAAATGTGAAAGTAACTCTGTCTGTCTATCTACGCTTTCACGCTCAAACAGCTAAACCGATTTAGATGAAATTTGGTATGGAGATAGTTTGGGTCCCAGAGGAGGACATAGTATAGTTTTTATCGCGATAACCGACATTCACGCGGGCGTAGCCGCGGGCGAAAGCTAGTAATTATATAATTCCATGCAGTCGGAGGCACTTTACTAAGTTCATCGAGATTCAATACATTATGTAGGGGATCTTGTTTCCTTCTTTTTGTGCAGGCGGGTTTTTTTATTTTTATCATTTATTTTTTCATTTAATATTTGTAGTAGATGTAACAACTAACTTTTATCACAGCTATTGTCAAGTATTGGAAATTGAAAAAAGAATGGTTGCTAACTAACTTTTATAGTATTACAGTTATATCTTTTTGAAATGCTTAAGATGAGCCCTTTAAACTGAAACCTATATTGCAGTATTCAAATGAACTTTTTTTTAACACCTCTCTATTTTGACATCTTACAGCCGCCACGTTTGTTTTTTCCAAATGTCACATATCTAAGAACACTTGGGCAATCAAGACGAATCTAATGACGTCTTCTTCTAATATATAAAATTCTCGTGTCACAGTTTTCGTTGCCATACTCCTCCAAAACGGCTTGACCGATTTTGATGAAATTTTTTGTGCTTATCCGGTATCTATGAGAATCGGCCAACATCTATTTTTCATACCCCTAACAGTTTGTTTGTTTGTTTGAATGCGATAATCTCAGGAACTACTGGGCTGCACTGAAAAAATATGTTATTGTTGGATAGCCCATTTATCGAGGAAGGCTATAGGTTATAATATCACGTTACGACCAATAGGAGCGGAGCAGCAATGAAAAATGTTGTAAAAAAAGAAAAAAAAAGAAAAAAAGGAAAATTTACGCAGACGAAGTTGCGCGGGTCAGCTAGTAATTGTATAAATCCGTTCAGTGAATTGTGAGATAACATGTTATTACCTACATGTTATCTCACAATTCCTTGCAGTCGGGTAAAAATCACTCGGATTTCTTTGTATAGTACTAAGAATTCCGTTATTATTTCATAACATATTTGTTTTACTTTCAACTTCAAATCCGATTCCGACAAACAAATCGAAAACTTCGACTCCGACTTCGGTTCCAATAAAATCACCTCCGTAACATCCCTAGTTCACCTCAGTAGTTTAATGGTTAGAATACGAATCTGCTACCTAATGATTGCGAGCCCGATGCCTTAGCCATGAGGCTACCGTCGCGTTTGGCTACTAAAGTTAGCATTTGAACAAACAACTGTTTGTTCAAATGCTAACTCTCTCAATAATCTATCTATCGATGGATTTGGCTACTAGAGGTATATATTTGACATAAGCTCCATACAAAATATGTCAAAATTCTACCTCTAGTAGCCAAATCAATCGATAGGTAGATTATTGAGACCGGCCGTAAATAATCAGCAGCAACAGTGCCTCTCAGATCTATATTTTGCAAAGATCTAAATGACACTACACTGTGCTCTACATTCTAAGGCATTAGTTTATCAATTTACAACTTAACAACAATAAGACTAATCAGTCTTATTTTCATGACAAACAAAGTTAAAAGAGTTTTTCGCATCGCTATTTGACGGAAAAATAACTGGCACTGCGGGAGCCTATTATCTATGCCATTGACATAGATAATAGGCCCTGGGCAGCGCCTTCCCTTTCAGGTGTGAAGTAAATATCAGCTGCAATACCAGTAGTTGACTCTGTCTAGAAATCTGATTAGTCCACAATATGTGCTTATGCATAGCATGTCACTTTGACATTACAGAAAAGAGACATTCGTCGACGTCTCTTTCTATAGACTGGTCAATTTTGTGAGGGAGTTGTAAAAATGGCGGCAAACTGACCGGCCATTATTTTTACAGCTCCGAGTTTAACTTGTATAAAATGATTTGAATACATGTTAACTAAGAACAAGACTATGATTGTGCATGTAATAAGTGCATAAATACTTGACACCGGCAGAAATTAGCCGTTAAAACGGCTAGATTGCCATATACTCAAAGAAGAAGAATTTTGTGAGGTTATGGCACAGTTCAGTCTCTATGTCTATGGGTTATACCCATCAAGTGACTTAGGCCTATCACTATTTACATAAACTAAGTACTTTACACCCTAACACAATAATATAATTGCTGTAACGTCAGTATTTATTTGACCTACGTTCACATAATGCGTCATAAGCTCCCATTCCGATAATGTTATATTAAAACACCTATGAACCCAGTCAGCTGTTTTTGGTCTTTTCACACCCAAGGTTAATTCTCAGACTTAGCAGGTGTGCATAAATTACTTTTCTAATACTCGTTCTCACGGTATGTAGGGTTGACACAAAATAACGAGAGCACAGAAGGTGGCGCGGTTTCGATTGCCACACGGGACACCGCTTTACATCTACAAATTATTAATTGTACCGACTGCAAAAAAGGTGGAGGTTCTCAATTCGACTGTATTTTTTTTGTATGTTTGTTTCGACTACGCGAAGACCGAATTAAAAAAATGTTGTTTTTTTTAAGGGTAGGTGTACTTCCAAGTTTGTCCCATTGTCATGACATCACAACCTGATGATGGGATTTCGGAGAAATCGAGTTAACTCTTCAAATATTAAAGACACACCTGTAGTGTTTTAAGTATATTTCATAGTGATTCGTGCATTTACTCTCAAAAAATTGTCGAACAAAACAAAAAAAAAACTACTATTTCATGGCATATTTTTGTTTTGTTATTCTATATTATTTTTTGCTTTTTAGTTGCCTCATAGCGCAATGTATTTAGGTATGTAGGTATGTGCTAGGTATTCTGGTCTAGACTTCAATGTATTTATTTTTGAAGTCGGTAATATTTTTTTGTTAAAAAGTTTTTACTAGTCTAGTTATGCTTAATGTCCGTGCATTGAATGTTTGTAAAGTATCTCGCAACACTGGGCTTGTAACCTACTGCGACAAAAACCTTTATATTTACAATGCACGCTGGGGCGTAGCTGTTGTCATTTCAGCCGTATCAATGATACGGAGCTCTGCCTATGTGCACCGAGAAGAAAATGTAGATACCTAAGTACATTTGGTTAGCATCGACTCAATTGCATCCCCCGTTGTGCGTGCAAATTACACTCGACCGATCTTGGAACATCTGATCTAGCGAATAACATCCCTCCTCCCAAAATACTAGCAATTGGGTAGATGACTACGATAACAATAAATTATTTTATACTATACAGAAAATAGCATTTGCAAAAATATTCTGGAATACAATCTTTCTCTAAAATTTTACGTAGTCACGAATTTATAAACATCAAAACAAACATTAAAACTACATGATTTGACCATACAAAAGAATGACGTCATTGTTTTGTATTTCTTATAAATTAGTACGAGGCGCATCGTTTTGACGTTTCTTAAAAAGATACTGATTTGACTTGACAGTCATCTACCCTAACAGGGTAGATGACTGTCACGTCAACGTCACGGGCTAGAGGCCCCGACAGGGGTAATCCGGCTCTGTGTGAACGATTGCTATGTTTGTGTTGCTGGAGCAAAAGCCCGTAGAACAAAGTTACCTGCTGTACTGTTTATATTTTGTGGGATTGATCAATCAATACGGCTGTCAAACGACACGTGGCGTGCCGTCTTCAAGAGGACATAATGAGTAATTACCTACGTAATAATGACTGGTAAATGAAATAAATTATTAATTTAATTATGGGTTTTGATGTTTAATGGTTTTGTCTAATGTCATGGGCTAGACCGTCCAGTAAATATTATTTCGAGTGTAGGAATGTATCAACCTCTACAATCGTTTTCATCTGTAATTGAACATAATTGACATTACCTGGTCAAACAATCAGGATCTTTACTGCCTAGAATTTTTTAATCAGGGTCCTGATTAAAAAAGAAAGAAAAAAGATCGTGATCTTTTTTTTCATGTCCGTGGCAAGCCCGTGCGAATTGTCTAAATATTCTCTTAGTGCTGCCTAAATGGAGAGCTGCGCTACTAGTATAGTATTATATTATCTGTGGCTGCGCTTAAAAATGCATCAACGCGCATGTGCGGCGGACATTTGTGAGCGCACCGCGCATGAGCCAGTTCGCACGGGCTTGCCACGAACACAGAATAAAGATCGTGAATAAGGACCCTATTCGGTTTGACTTGAAACTAAAAACTATTTTTCTACTTTCTGTCAATGTCTTGTCTGTTTGTAAGCAATAATCCAAGTGTCGCTGTTATGAGGGGGGGGGGGGTTACAAACATGGCCAACTTAAACACATCCAGACGTCCACATGAACACAACTATTGGTTCGTCGGGGCTCCGCTTAGAGCTAAAGTTTCCTCAAATCTTTTATTATCCCTGGTCCTCATCACAAAAGAAACCTGTCTTCGATGTTTCAGCTATCTAGGTTCAATTTCAAGTTTTGCATTTACTGAAGGCGTCGTCTTTAAAAAGAAATGCTTAAGTAAGTCGTTTTTAAATTCCAGCAACTATGAGTCATTACGAATCATAGCCATATTATACTCAATCTGATTCAGCAGAAATAACCACTTGATATTCCTTTCAATATAACAAAACCTTTTGCTGTGGTCAAAAAGCATTTCATTAATATAAAACATGGCTAATCCGCTATAACCTTCGAGAAGCTTAAGGCTAAGGAGTTACCACTTCCGTTGTGAAACACGCGATGCTTTCAAACTGTCACTTGTAATACACCACAAATAATGAAACATGATTGAAAGGTGTGACGTCATTAGCTATGACGTGGCCTGTCAAATGACATCATTTTAATTACGTGGGTACTTCTTAATTGAAATTAGAACTACGTTTGTATTTCTTTTAAATGTAAAACTTCCGGTGGGCTGTTGAAGCAATTTGATAATTATTTTCGATACTTCTTCAAAATGTAATAAGTAGGTACCTACATAAGTAGGTAACTAAAAAGAAAAAAGATTTGAAATTGATACATGTATGAATTATTGTAAGTATAAAAAAATGCATTTTTTTTTATTTATTTTTTTTAAAAAGACAAAAAAAATACAATCCCACATTGCTAGTTTTCTTTATTAAAAAAAATGCATTCTTGGGCGCAAACATTCGAGTCCCGGATAGCACTAGAGCTCAAAAACGCATTTTTTTTAATTACATCACGCACCAGGCTGTAACTTCCGAGTAATTACACATTATTTTAACATGCAACTTGTAGATGTTTTAGAGAGCACTAGGCCGAGCCTGTACCTATCTTAGGTACAGGCTCGGCAGGCAGGTTTAGCTTTAGCACGAAATTAATTTCATAATTTCCCTCCATTTCCCTAAGATTCTATCATTAAATCCTATAGTCCTAATCAACTACATTACATTAAAACGAATCCCCAAATTGACACCACAAGTTTACAAAGTGATGCAAACAAACCAGAGACTATTGAAATGTGATAAGTACAACCTTTGAAATACATTGCCCGGTCTCACCTCCGCTAGCATGATCATGTTCTTCCCCAAGCGATATCTAAAGATGAAGATGTCAAAACAAATATCTTAAAAAGCGTCCAAGTAATTCAAAGATATTCTTGACAATAACAAGACTTTTAACCTCATTAATCACATCACACTAATATTATAAAGGTGAAAGTTTGTGAGTATGTGAGTGTGTATGTTTGTTACTTCTTCACGTCTAAACGGCTGGAGCGATTTAAATAAAATTTGGTATGGAGTTAGCTGACACCCTGGATTAACACATAGGCTAATAAACCGCGGGTAACACCGAGGGGCACTAGTATTTATATATTTTTTATAATATGACACTTAACAATATAGGTATACAAAATATCTTTCAACATACAGCAGAAATAAAAAGAAAATTACATCACACAATTCACTAGGCATTAGTGAGCAAATACAACAACCAAATCTAATATAAAATGAATATAAAACGAATAACTTACAAAGTACGCAATTTCCACTTAACCCCTAGATTACAGGAGAGTGAGTAATGGAGTAGGTACTCCGGCAGTTTCCTTCAGCTAACAGTAATGATTCACAACACGGGTTGATGTGCACGCGATGTGGTCAGCTCCTTAGAATTTATTAACACATTCCAAGTATTAGATGTAGCTTGTTCAGCGACTATTTTACGCAGTCTGTTATCAGATTGGTTCGAGAGATAAACAGACATTTCACTTAAGTAGATGCAATTAGACAAAAAGCGGGTGGTCTAATGGTTAATGCATCGGTCTCGCAATCGTGAGGTTCGATTCCTGCCCATTATACTACCGACATGAACCCACTCCTAAAACAAGTCATTGAGCTTAGCTGAAGGGGTTAACAAGATTGCTAGTAATATGGGACCCACCAATCCCAAATTACTAGTTATCTTTATAAAAAAAAATAACTGCCTCTGTAGCGCGGTGGGAATGTGTGCGACTGCTATGCAAGAGGTCGTGGATTCGATTCCCACACGGGGCAGCACTTTGTGTGATCCACAAATTATTGTTCCTGGTCTGGGTGTCCGTGACTTGTATGTTGGTACAGTCCCCGTGTCACAGGGCTTGTACCCTATAATATATAAAAAACTATATCTCTGGCGCATTTGTGACAAGTCGCTGGTGGAATGGATAAATTTAAATTTTTATTTACATTAATGCCATGTATTTTTTATTTTATTTTCTTTATTATAGAAAAAAAACGTCATTACTTTGGGTAGACTTAAACAATAATTTTTTTTTGCTAGTAGTAAATGCAACAACCGCCATATTTCCACCATTAGCTACAGATTTGGTACTGCAAAGCATTAGATGTGTACATTAGGACAGTTGGGAGCTCCTAATCAGCTAGTATAGATAAGATCTATACTATCTGATACTAGTCCATATTCTTTCTTCAAATATAGAAGCTGGTTTAAGAAAAGCGAAACTTAGTTTTTTTACTATATCGAGGACAAGACAAAAGTGCATGCATAATTCGAACCGATTTTAAATCACACGATGTGCCGTCATTTTGGTTCATGAACAGAGACGAGGGAATTATTTTAATCACCTAGATTTTTAGGGTTCCGTAGGCAAAATGGCAAAACAGAACCCTTATAGTTTCGCCATAAACGTCCGTCCGCAGCTTAGCTCTGAGACTTTTAATGCTAGAAGGCTGTATTTTTTTATGGAATTCCATAATATTTACGCCGACAAATTAAAAGAATTGAAAAACATTTTTTTGGTAAAGTAGGGATGTGATTTTTTTCTCACCTACCCCATCGTGTGAGGTATAATTAGATAGGCCTTTTAAAAAAGTTTAGGGGTTGTTTAGACCATTTTTAGATTTAGGGATCCGTTTGTGATAGGTATTAGGATTTAAAGATATAAGCCGCATTATTCAGATGGGGGAGGGGGCGACTACGGAACCCATTGTTCGTAGCCCGACATGCACTTGCCTGGTTTTTTATCTATTTCCAATTATCATTTAATCACCTATATTTTTCATTGAAAAATCCAGAAACCTTGAAACTTCGCTATCACTAACGTTATATCATCATCAATTCTAATGACACATGCATTAGCAATTAACATATAACTCGTACTTCTCTATACCGTTATCCAAATGTAAACTAAATTGTACAAACTTATTTGTATAGAAAATTTAATGGAGTATTGATGCGCGAAGCCTTGAGCCAAATTGTACTAATGATTCCACTTTCTATTCACTCACTGGAACGTATTTTTTATACGAATTTGGTACACATACGACCTTATTAATCTGGGCTTAACTTTAAATTAAGTTCGTTAAGGGATTTGAGTCTTTATCAGGATTTTCAAACATTTGGACCAGCCAGGGGTAGATTCTGTCTTCGTCATAGAAAATGTGACAAACTCTAGATCCAGTCAGGGCTCAGACAAGGTTACATTCGCTCCGTTTCGAATTTCAAACGATCGGTGGCAAAAAATAAAAAAATGTCTATGGTCTCCACCGCAAACGTCAAATTCTTAAAAAATAAAATCTGCCAATTTGTACCCACTTTTGCATTGGCGACATTGTCAGGTTGAGCTTTAAAATTTCTCTTCACCGCAATGGTCAAATTCTTAAAAAATAAAATGCGCCATTTTGTACCTACTTTTCCATTAGCGACATTTCCAGGTTGGGCTTTAAAATTTATGTTCAGTACAGTAGGTACATAGTGATGTGAATTATGCCAATCCCAGAGGGGGTCATGTATAGGTACCTACTATGACTCTACGCCTCCTTCCGCTTTAATGCACCATTATCCTGATAACTTCGTTTGCGAAAATTTTCTCTGTTTTGAAACATTTTTTATTGCTGCTCCGCTCCTATTAGTCATAACGTGATGTTATATAGCCTACAGGCTTCCTCAATAAATGGGCTGTATAACAGTAAAATACTTCAATTCGGACCAGTAGGTACCTAGTTCCTGAGATTATCGCGTTCAAACAAACAAACTCTTCAGCTTTATAATATTGGTATAGATATTAACTTTACTCAGTTAATAAACACCTCAATTAATACCTAACCAATAACCAAAGTTATTGGTTCACAGCTAAACCTAGCAAGGCACAATATTAATTTAACTTTCAACCTAGAACTTAATTAAATATTTATCAGGTTCGTCTCTTCACCTTCATAACACTATCAATGCCTTCAGTGCTAGTTCAAGAACACTAGTTGACAAATTACTCATTTATTAAGCCTACCATTTAATGTATTCCGCCCTCGAACTTCAAGAACTATTTCCAAGTCGGTATTTCACCTAAGCAAACGATTCGTCGAACACTTTGTTTGTCCAATCGTATAGCAAACAAATTAAATAAAAACCTTCAATGGTAGTTATTAAAAGTATTTTTTTAATGTTTAATGGTATTGGTAGGAAATTCTTTGTAATATTTTTTTAATTGATGATTGTCGTGTCATGAAAACTCATCAAGCTATGGCGTCACTTTCGTGATCGGAAATGTAGTATCATGCTCGTTTGTTAACTGAAAGCTCGATGGCCTAGTGCGAATAGTAGGACTGCTAAGCTGTGCCTGAGGTTCAACTCCCAGAATTTTGTGGCGTCCATGAATATAAATCCATAATAAAATTTATTCATGAAAGTATATATAGCTTATCTTAGGTACATTTATAAATAACAACCTAGTTCAGGCACAGTTGGATAATTGCCTGAACTAGGTTGAAAACAGTGTTTCAGGCGAATGTTGATTCTGTGTCTGGACCTAATTTTTGTCCGTTAATTGTGTCTTTGGTGCCATGTCCCCACACGGCACGGCATTTTTCCTTCGCTAGCACGATATTGTATTATAAAATTAATAATGCATGCATGAAAAACCCTCATAAAAGTCGATTCTCTTTGCTTTCTTTAAGAAAACTGTTTAATATTTTGACTGTCTCTGTGGTGCGGTGGGAGGGTGCCCGACTGCTACGCAAGAGGTCGTGGGTTCGATTCCCACACGGGACACCACTTTGTGTGATCCACAAATTGTTGTTCCGAGTCTGGGTGCACTTTGTGTCCGTGATTTGTGTGTTTGTAAAGTCCCCCGCGACACAGGGTTTGTACCCTAATGCGGGAGTCGTCTTTTATATAAAAGAAATAAAAATATCCCACAAATTATACTACCGACTTGAATCCACTCCTAACACAAACAAGCCATTGAGCATTGATTGCTAGTACGAGGGTCAAACTGAAAGTTCTTAGAACTGGCCACTTATAAACTATATAATAAAAAAATAATTCTAAAATTTAAAAATATAACTCTTTGCCAATATTACTGAGTAGGTACATATTTCATTCATTTGTCATTTGTTTTACGATTTGGCGGCAAATTGAAAATTGTCTGTGTCACGTCAACATGAATTTAACACGAGAAAATTTTCGTGCAATGATTTTTTATGACTTTCGATGTCATTTAAGTCAACAAGAAAGTTATGATAGACTACGATTGGCCTTTCACGATGAAGCCCCATCTCGTGCGACTGTTTACAACTGGTTTAATGAGTTTAAACGTGGTCGCACTAATCTCACTGATGATTTACGTGAGGGACGGCCTTCTACGGCGACGACTGAAGATAACATCTGTGTTGTGCGGCGTATGATAGAGACTGACAAAAGAGTGACCTATCAGCAGATTCGGACAAGCTTAGGCATCGGTATGAGTCAAGTGCACAAAATCCTCCACGAACATTTAGCGGTCAGGAAGCTTTGCGCCCGGTGGATACCTCATAATTTGACTGAGGCTCAAAAACTCCATCGTGTGGACTGGTGCCGTAAAATGATTGAAAGATTTAACGGAGGTGACTCAAATGCTGTGTTCGACATACTAACAGGTGACGAAAGCTGGATTTACTGTTATGATCCTGAAACCAAAAGACAATCTGCTCAGTGGGTGTTTCCTTTCGAGGAGTTGCCAACTAAAGTGAAAAGAGATCGAAGTGCGGGAAAAAAAATGGTGGCCTCGTTCTTTGGAAGGATAGGTCATTTCGCAACAATTGTGTTAGAGGATCAAAAAACAGTTTCTGCAGAATGGTACACTACCAATTGTTTGCCACTTGTCTTGGAAAAAGTTCGAGAGAAACGACCTCGCAGTAGGATCCTCCTTCACCACGACAATGCCTCGTCGCACACCGCCAAGCGAACGATCGACTATTTGGCGACATCAAACGTTGAATTACTGGGTCACCCGCCGTATAGCCCCGACCTCGCGCCTTGTGATTTTTATTTATTTCCAAAAATTAAAGAAAAACTTAAAGGAAAGCGGTTTATGAATGCTGAAGAAGCGGTGTCTGCGTATCGCGATGCCATTGAAGAGACCCCTAAGAACGAGTGGGCAAAGTGCTTTTCCCAGTGGTTCCATCGCATGCAGCGGTGTATTGACGTGAATGGACAATATTTTAAAAAGATATAATAAAACTAATAACTGGCTAATGTAATCAGTTTTTGATTTTCTAAGAACTTTCAGTTTGACCCTCGTAATATGTGAATCATCTATAAAAAAAAGATTTGAAAACAATCAACATTATGTCACAATTAGGTATTTGAATGTCAAATCAATCAATAACAATAAATTATTTTACACTTACCAAGTAATAATATGCCTTTAAATGGTGTTAAAAATATATATTCGTGCATAATTTAATATGTTTTTGTATTTATAATCATCAAAATAAATACTAAAAGTAAATGATTTGAAACCAGAACATAATGACGTCACAATGTTAAATTGCATACAAATCTCTACAGAACGAATCGTTTTGACATTTTATAAAAAAGATACTGATTTGACTTGACATTCAAATACCCAATTTCACATATTGCGCTTATGTAACATCATTTAAATTTCCTTATAAGAGAAGGCTCGGGAAAGTCAAAAATACCTCAAAACACACCCTTACTTAGCGAATCACACTCGCATTCGTAATTCTACACAGTAATAGCTCCAATCAAAGTGAAAAGCGCCTGTGGTTCATTTATATCGTCGGCGGTCAATAGGAGAGCCCTTGGCATTTGGGCGGGCCCTCGCAGGCCACCTGTCAATCACTAACGCTATTTGAATATTCTACGAAGTTCTAGGAAACTTTTGTTTTGGTTAATGATGTCTAATTTTAAAGGAATTTAAATAACATTATCATTTATCATTATTATAGTTATTACTGCTTTTTACAAGTATGGAGGTAATTAAACAGCCCGCATCGTCGACGGCATTATCAGCTATAGCCTTTTGCCAAGCAGCGATTTTAAAGCACTGAATGAAGCTAAAATTTGTAGGTAGTAGTAGTAGTTGGATCAACGTAACTTGACCGGATTGAAGTTAGGTTCATAACATTTTTGCGCATCTCATAGAGATGCGACCCTAAAATTACTTACGAAAACGATTAATTATGTTTAATCGATTAAAAATACTAACAAAATTTTAATTCAACAATCTAAAAACACTATTCATAAAAGTTTAAATTTAGAACAGTTATAGTAAATATTATAGAAAGTTTGAAAAACAATTTCAATAAGTTATTAGTAATAATAATTATGACAATGTAATGCGTAATCGCATCTCGAATTCTCTTGGTTTAGTTACCGCCCCGCCATTTAAAAAATGCATCTGCGCAACCACATTTGCTAACTTCAATCCGGTCAAGTTACGTTGATCTTACTGTATTTAGAATATGAAGACACATGGTGGCGAATCCGGACCTGATCTGTCTCACTGCAGAGCAAAGGTCTCTTCCATGCACTTCCAACTTTTCCTGTGTTTGGCCTCCCTTGGGTCAGTCAGTATGTTCTTGTCTCGTCGAGCAGTCAACAATGCGACTTCTCTCGCGTGGAATTATTACATTTTTCTTGGATTAATTCCTGTGTGCTATTCCAGACTATAATATGTCTCTGTGCCCAATTTCATTTAGATCTGTTCAGGCGCTCTGGCGTGATTGAATAACTAACATACATCCATCCTAACTTTCTCATTTATAATATCAGTAGGATTTAATTAATAAAGACATTTGACTGTAGGTAATCGATGATATGTCAACTTTGATTAATGTTTCAAACCAATTACAAACGTCATATACTTGCTCATAGCGATTTATCAATTCAGATATTTGGAGTAAACTAGCTTAGTTAATCGGTCAATCTAGATATTTCAGATTAGATAGGAACCTATACCTACTTCATTTCGTACGCAAAATTCAAATTTTGTAACATTGGTACATATACCTACCTAAAGCTGAAGAGTACGTTTGTTTGTGTTTAAATCTATACTGAATATTATAAAGCTGAAGAGTTTGTTTGTTTGTTTGAACGCGGTAATCTCAGGATCTACTAATCCGAATTGAAAAATGATTTCACTGCCGGATAACCCATTTATCGAGGAAGGCTATATAACATCACGCTACGACCAATAGGAGCGAGCAGCGCAATGAGAAATGTTGAAAAAACGGGGAAAATTTACGCAGACGAAGTTGCGCGGAACAGCTATTGCACTAATACTTAGGGCATACTGAAAGTTTCTGGATTCTGATAAATAAGACTAGATATCTATAGATAGTATTAGTGCAATAGCTGTCCCGCGCAACTTCGTCTGCATAAATTTTCCCCGTTTTTTCAACATTTCTTACGATACATTTAGTGTTCAAAGTATATTCTCTCGCAAATAATACATTTTTGCATTCACTGAAACCATTACAAAGCAGTTGGACCAGTGTTCGTTAGGGACCTCTTCAATGGCTTCATGGAACAATATTTTTATCAATGCTTCGACTTTTCTTACTCACTTCACTCTGCCCACTAATTTTTGGACCCAGGTTTCGTGACCTGTCACGATATTATAAGACTACCAATTACTGTCCTCCGTTTTACGGCACTACTAGATATGCAGTCGTTTCAGTTCCTCCGTTAAGTCATGCGGTATCCATGGAGTGCAGAGCTTCCGAACCATCAGATGCACATGTACAATGTTTTGCACTTAGCTCATAACAATGAACGAATTTGCTAGCAAGAACATTTTTTGTCAGTATCAATAAGTTGTCGTACGGTGCCAATATTAGAGTCTGTTACCACAGTCGCTGGCCGACCTTCCTGTACCTCGTCATGGAGATGATTACGTCCACGTCTAAATTCTCCAAACCACCAGCTGCAACATGGTGTTTGCCAATTGAAATCTCTGGTAATTCTCTTGGTGACTTAAGTCACAACGAAAATCGTAAAAAAAAAACATTGAACTAAAATGTTCACGAGTTAAATTCATTTTGATAGTGACACACAATTTTCGAAAGGATGCTACAATGAAAACACAAATGACAGGCTCACAAATTAAAAAGTAATATGTTCCCAAAGAGTTCCATTTTCGGATTCCAGAATTGTTTTATTATTTAATTGTAAGTGGCCAGACCCATAAACTTTCAGTATGCCCCACGAATCAGAAACCACAATTCGACAAGATTTTTTTACCCGTAATAACTACTATTGAAAAGAAGAAAGATTTCTTTATTTGTTTTTATGAATAATCTCCTGATACTACTGATCACACTTTTATGTTACTTGCTAGCTATACAGTCTTAAGCTTAGGTAAGGACATAGAGGCATAGACTACCTGTTTTATTTCGATAACCAAGGTATAAACGCGGGTGCAACCAGGTGCGGATTCAATGAAGGGAGGCTATAGCGGCAATTGCCCCCAATCTCGGCCGAATTACCTTTTTTTGGGAAATTTGAGAATTTTGACACTCGATTGCTGTGTTTTGACAGGCAATTCGCCTTGCGCCCCCTTCGGTGATGGTGCCTAGTTTACCCGTGTTGAATGAAATGCACCACCGTCATGATAGTGACTCACATTTGGCCAGTTGAATCAAATGTTGCCCCACCCTGAACCAAGTTCTAGTTCCGCTCCTGGGTGCAGCCGTAGGAACTCTTGAAACAGGAATACGGAGATACTTATAGATATGTAATCAAGATTAATGGCAAGTGAAAGCTAGCAGAACTGTTATGACCGTGACCAGCAAAATTAAACATTCACAAAGTTAAGTCTACAGTTTGCCAAGGTAATTTTTTCCAATCGATTTTAGCATAAAGTCCACAAACTGCAACTACGCTGACAGTTTGAGGAGTTAGTATTTTAATCTATCGGAAATAGAGACAAATATTGTAAGGTCAGTCGACATAATCACCATTTGAACCTATTTCATCAAACAATCTTAGCAAAGCAAGATAAAGCAGCAAAAAGGTTAAAAGGTACAAAATTCTAATCGAGTAATCGTGAGTAAACTAGTTCTATGTACAATGTACATAGAACTAACTTCATTCATTGATTATCTACGCGTTAAAACATAAAACCATCCCGCATTAAAAAAAACCCAGCAAGTTTCACTTAACTCTACCGGTGGGACCAACTAGGAGGTAGCTCAAGTTGGCATAATTGCTGGCTAAATAGGAGTTAAAACCATCCTGCATCTGCAGTTAATAAACAAAATCCGGTTAGCCCTTTTAGGGTAATAATGGCAAAACGGAACCCTTATAGTGTCCTTCTGTCCGTCCGTCTGTCCCCAGGTTAGCTCATATGCCCTTAGTCCTAGAAAGCTGTAATTTGGCATGGATATACAAACATATTAGTTACGCCGACAAAGTGGTAGATTAAAATCTTAAAAAATAATCTTTTGGGGTACCTACTTCCCTAACGGATGTTGTTGAATAGGTCTTTTAAAAATATTACGGGTATGTTAAGACCATTTTTCGATTTAGGGATCCGTAGGTATGTCAAATATCAAGCTTTAAAGTGCCAAATTTTGTAAGAGGCTAGTGTGCCCCCCCCCCCCCCCCCAGATAAAGATAAAGCCAGATAAATGGTTGTTGTTGGGTATGTGAAAAAAATCATGTTAGTAGTATATTATATTATAGTGAAATTAAAAGGGAACCTGAGAGTTTTCTAAGTAGGCTTTACATGTAATCGAGTAATAACCAGGTGAAAAGTAACAACAATTATCGTACAATTTCAATTAATAATTATTTCTATGTATAAAGTTAATAATAGTATGAAACAAAAACAATAGAAAACCCACTTTGCACATACCCGGTTTATTTAGGATTCTCATAATGCAAATGCAATCCACTTGCGCAAATCACCTCGCTTAGTCGGAAGATCCTCCTTTAGTGTGTGAAGGGGCGAAACACCTCGTCCTATTTCATGTCAACCCATAAGATCTGGAGACGGGTCTCTCGGAACTGGGCACGGGTCTCCCCAGTGGAACCTACTTAATATAAATCCTGATGGTAATTGCCATAATCGCTACGCTTGGCGATCGGGTTGCCAATCGCAGTAACACCGGCTCCTAATGCTCGTCCCAACGTTGGCGCCAATGCTATTTTCTAGATCCACAAGTTGGACGAGTGGCGTTGGGACTGACGTTGTGGCCAACGTGTGAAGCAGGCTTTAGGCACTTGTCCCATCATCAGCGAAAGCGAGCAACTATTAACTATTTTAACGCCCAAGAAACATAGGTACCCGTCCGTGTAAACAAAATATATGCAGTATAGAGCGGGTACTCGCCGGCTGTGTAAACGATCAGGTACTATGTACGTTTCTTGAGCGATAAAATAGTTGACAGCTGCTCGCTTTTTCGCTGTCCGTGAGACCAGTGCCCTGAGGATGCTGCTGCGCGTCCTCTGTCGTTAAATCACTAAAGTCCGGAATACATTATTGTGATGTGGTGTGTCGCACAAAAAATTGATAACTACTTTCATAATTATGTTCTGAAGTGTGTCGTGATGCGTCAGAAGCATTATCGGTTCTATAGATTTAGAATGGTTAGAAACACATTAATAAAGCGTGTTGTGTCGTAAGAACACACTGCAATAATGTGTCTCTAACCATACGAAATGTATGGAACCGATACGCTTCTGGTACGCCACAACACACCACACCACAATAGTATGTTTCCATCTCTAGTCGTCTTGACGACACCCACGGAAAGAGATGCGGGTGGTACTATTCATAAGCCGGTACCACACGACATAATAAAAAATATAACAGGGTACCTAACTAATCTAGCCATTTGTTACAGTAGCAGCAGTCGAGCAGGCAGCGTGGACCGCAGCACCAGAGGATCTAGCACTACACTCAACTCCGACGAGGATAATATTAACGTGGTTGTCAGGTAAGAATGAAGAAATATTGAAAGAAAACAAGAAGTTATTATATTAACAAAAAACACGACTGCTAAAAATTTATGACTAAAAAATTGTATGTCTATGCTACAATTGAGATGAATCTAACAACACCTCACTGATGAAATACCTAAGTCAAACCGTTTCAGCTGCTACGCTTCGAAAACATTGCCCTTCTTCTAACGCAATCGGATAAAAAGAAATGCTTAGTACCTATTGTGATTTGAACGATAGTAAAGACTCTATGGTAGGTAAAATTTGAATACAGGCATACGTATTAATTTTAAAAGATTGGCCAATAAATTATTAAATACTTGAAGGCTGTATCGTTAGAAATGAACTTAGTGACACCTTCGCAGTTAATATTGAAAATTATATCATTGAACTCTGTACAATAACAGTTTTCTAGGTAGGTTTTTAGTGTGTCTACATAATTTGAATAATGTAAAGGACATTGGCTCGTATAGTAGGCATAAAACTTACATACATGTTAAATATTCTTTTGATACTTTAATAATATAGGGTGAATGTGTTCTTTTGGATTAATATCATAAAATATTAACGACAATAAGTATTTTCTAACATGATAACTACAAAAACAAACACAAACACTACATTCTTTAAAACTCAAGAACGGCTTCACCAATTCGGCAAACGCTAACAGTAATGGTGTTATTGTTTTAAATCTTTGCCGAATATTTCGAATTTTGCCAAAAACCTTGAGACTTCTCTGAATAACTTAATATTCGCCTACGAATAAAATATAGTTGCTTAATATTATAAAAACCTCAACATTTTACCCTGTAAAAAATTAGCAAGGCGTTGAAAAAGTACATAAATTTACATTTAAACTTTCGCGTTGCATGATTATAACAATTTATTATACGGGAATTAACGCGCATAAAATTCACCTTCAAATTACTTGACGTTTCGACCAGATTGTACCGGTTAATAAATAGTTAATATGGTGATTTTCAGATCCGTCGATAGCCTAATGGCTAACGGCTGGTTTCAATAACCTAGCTATCGATGGATTTGGCTACTAGAGCTATATATTTGACATAAACTCCATACAAAATATGTCAAAATTCTACCTCTAGTTGCCAAATCCATCGATAGTTAGATTATTGAGACCGGCCGTAAGACATCGGACTCGCAATCGTGAGGGTTCGAATCCTACCCATTATACTACCGACGTGAACCCACTCCTTTTTTTTTTTTTTTTGTTCTGGCGGGAAAAATTCCTGACGAACACCCCCACCGTCCGGGAAAGACGGTGGAGGTAGTGTGGGGTTTGCACCCACTAAAAAACCCGCCGTGTATCGCTCGCCACCTTCGCGGACGGGCCGCCGGAATTTGTTATACCGTCGGCGGCCCGCCCAGTGGCAATGCCCGGACGCGATGTTGTAGCGTTCCGGCCATTTCACACCTACGCGGCTCCTGGATACACACAGGGCGCCGCGCATCCACGGAAGGCCGCGGGCGGGGCAGATTACCCCGTACACCCGCCCGCAGCCCCACCTAAGGCGGCATCAGGCGCAGATATACGGGCCGACGCCGCCCGGTTCGCCGGCGACGGAGCGGATCCGCCAGGGAGCTCTCTTCCCTGACGCGCTCCGCCGCCTCCTTCTGCGAGATGATATCCTCACAGAAGGATGCGACCGCATTCCACGACCCCTCGCTCCGGACCATGGACAGAACCACGGCCGGCAGCGAGAGGTCACTTCCGACCACTGCGGTGAGAACTCGACGTTGCCCCTCCCAAGCTGGACAATGCTGTAGGGTGTGCTGCGCCGAGTCCTCACCGCAGTCGCAGTGATGGCAGGCGGGACTCGGTTCCCTCCTAGCGACCGCGTGCAGGTGTACTTCCCGAAGCACCCGTGCCCGGAAAGGACCTGCACCAGCCGGAAGGAAAGGGTCCCGTGCTGCCGCCCTGCCCTCTCCTCCAGGACCGGCTGGAGCGCCTACACGGTTCGAACACCTGCCCGTGGAGCCTCCAGCCGGCCCTGCCACCGGGCCATGAACCCCCTGCCCGAACAGCCACCGCCCGCCGATACACTTCGGCGAGCACTTCCGCCTCCAAATCCCACGGGAGTGTGCCGGCCAATGCGCACGCCGCCTCTGCAGACACCGTGCGGTATCCACGTATGGCTCTGACCGCCATGGTCCGTTGGGGTCTCCCTAAGCGGACCCTATTCTGGGCGGTCAGGGACGCCGCCCACACGGGTGCGCCGTACAGAGGCATTGACCGCACCACCCCCGTGTACAACCGTCTGCTCAAGGCACTAGGCCCGCCCAGGTTCGGCAACAGCCTCCCCAGTGCGGACGCAGTAGCCTCGAGCTTAGGTGCCAAAATGCGGAAGTGCTCGTCGAAGAGCCCGGTGGCTCTTCGACGAGCACTTCCGCATTTTGGCTACCACGTGAACCCACTCCTAACACAAGCCATTGAGTCCACCACAATCCCATATTGCTGTTATATTTTAAAGAAAAAAAACTATCAGTGCGTGTCATGTCACTTGTACTATAGATCAATAACGTCGACTCTATATAGTGTGACGCTAGTTGACCCGCGCATCTTCGTCTGCGTCAATTTCCTCCGTTTTTGCTACATTTTTCATTGATTCTCCGCTCCTATTGGTCATAGCGTAATGTTATATAGCCTCTTCTCTTGTTTCTCGACTGTCAAATATTTATTCAATTCTAACTAAAAGTTCCTGAGATTATCGCGTTCAAACAAACAAGCAAACTGTTCAGCTTTATAATATGTATTAGTATAGATAAATCTATGATGTCGACATATTTTGTGTAGACTGCATAGTTGCTGAGCTGAGCAACAACCAAATTGCACGGATTTTCACTTCATTTGTGTAAAATTCTGTGCTTAATGCAAAAAAAACCTAATCTTCCTATCTTTCTCTTACAAGGGTCCGTCCAATAAGTGACAAAGAACGGTCGCACGGAGAACGAATGATGCTGGAATTCCCCGGCAAGGGTCAGGTGATCTGCCACAACACCACGCCCAGTCAGAAGTCCAAGGTCTTCTCATACAACGTCGTCTTCGAGCCTGAGGCTACACAGGTAAGAATATGATACGCAAAAATCTTTCAGGAGAGCAACATTTCATCACAAATTAATATAATTAGCAAGGTAATGCAACTTTACCACTATGAGGTGCTATCAGGACTCTACAGTTGGATCAACGTAACTCGGCCAGATTGAGGTTAGGTTCACTTTCGCACATGTCATGGAGATGTGACCCTAGAATTACTCCGAAAACGATTAATTATGTTTAATCGAATAAAAATACTAACAAATATTTTATTTAACTATATAAAAATACTATTTATACGAGTTTATAAAAGTCTAAATTTAGAACAGAAACAGTAAATACTAAAGAAAGTTTGAAAAACAAAGTCTTTACGAAAATAATCACAAAAAACATGAGTTAGTATATCGCATCTATAATTCTCTTGGTTAGTAGAGTTACCGCTCCCGCCCCCGCTTCCTGTCACCATTTATTTCCAAAAAATGCATCTGCGCAACCACTTGTCGCCAACTTCAATCCGGCCTAGTTACTTTGATCCAACTGTAGTTGACTTTCTAAGCTTTGCAAAACCGATACAGGTATACTCTACGATTCATATAATTATTATGAAAAGCGCAGTCAACGACCTATTTGGTTGGAAAAATTAAAATATACACTGACGGACTCATAAACTGCATCAAAGTTCAGGTTTACTCTAAAAGGATTTTTTTATAATAAGTATGCAAACTTTTTAGATTAAATTATATAAATATGGAAAGACTGGCTCTTAATCTTAAAAAAAAATTAAATTTAAAAATAGAACTGCGGTAAAACAAATGAATATAGCCGGGAAAAGAAAATTTACTCGTAGTATCAGATTTGCGTGTTATTTATAGCAAAGTTTTAAATTAATTCTCATTGATTTTTTTTGTTTGGTCAATTGAATTATTGTTACCAGCATAATTGTTGGGTTAGTTTTTTAACACATCGAGAGTTTTTGAACCATAATATGGATACTTCGTCCGAACAAGCGGCACAAATTGTAGCATTGGTGCGGGAGGGCTTGGATCAACGAACGATTGGTAGAAATTTAAATTTAAACCAGTCTACGGTTTGTAGAATATACAGAAGGTTTGTAGAGACAGGTTCTTACAGGAGGAGACGTGGTACAGGCAGAACTCGAGCAACCACAGGTCGTGATGACCGATTTATTGTTACAACTTCCCTGCGAAATCGTTTCCTCACGTCAGTTAACATCAAAACCGAGCTTAATGAAGTGCGTGGAAAAAACGTGTGTGCACGAACAATAAGAAGAAGGTTAAAGGAAGCGGCTATCACCCCTTTTAGACCAGCAAATGGTCCAAAGTTGTCTGCAGCTCACAGACAAGCTCGCTTAAGATTTGCGCGTCATCACCTGAATTGGACAGAAGAGCAGTGGGCCTCTGTATTGTTCACGGACGAGTGTAGGACATGTTTATATGGTGCAGATGGTCGCAGAAGAGTCTATCGTCGACGTGGGGAGCGATATGCTCAAAGTTGCATTGAGGAGCGTGTTCCTTTTGGAGGCGGTTCATGTATGGTCTGGGGTGGCATATCGATGAACGGGCGAACAGAACTTGTGTTCATAGACATGGTCCGTCAAAACGGTAATAGAGGGGGTTTGACAGCACATCGCTACATAACAGAGATATTAGAAGATCACGTGGTGCCTTACATGGGATTCATAGGCGAAAATTTTACTTTAATGCAGGATAATGCCCGGCCGCATGCAGCTGCACAAGTTCAACATTATTGCGAAGAGGTTGGGATACGTACAATGAATTGGCCAGCACGCAGCCCGGATCTTAATCCCATCGAGCATGTTTGGGACAATTTAAAAAGAGCTGTATATGCGAGAAACCCTTCGCCTACGACAGTGGCAGCACTAAGAACAGCACTTTCAGAAGAATGGGACAATATTCCGCAAGATCTTTTAAAAACCCTTATAAAATCTATGCGGAACCGATTAGAATCCGTAATAAGGGCACGTGGGGGTAATACACCTTATTAAAACACAAATAAACCCTTGCATAAAGTTTGTGTCTATTGTTAAAACCAATTTTTTAATTAAACAATTTTTCCTTAAACTTCTGTTTTTTCTTCAAAAAAGGTCTTAAGGTCCTTTCCAGTACATAAACTTAAACTTAAAGATATGATCCTACGCTGTTTTAAAGTTCACGAACCAATCTAGAGGTTTCAATTTAAATCTGTATAGAAAGTTTGCATACTTGGTTAAAATATTTATTTCAAAGTCGTCTATTACTTTGATGCAGTTTATAAGTCCGTCAGTGTATTATTACTTATTATAATTCTTATCTAATATCAACTTTGAATGGAATTTAGAATCGACTGTTTTTTTTTATAAAAATTTAGCTAGCAATGTGGGATTGTTGGTACCACATTACTAGCAATCGTGTTAAGTATTCGTGAGTGGGTTCACGTCGGTAGTATCATTATAGCGAGCGGTAGCGAGGTTTCGGGTTCGAATCCTACCCATTGGTAGGATTCGAACCCGAGACCTCGCTACCGCCGCTTTTTAAATGTGGCTCTACATTTACATTTGTGACAAGTTCTTCAGAGCAAATGAGAAAATAACTTAGCAATTAAAATATTAGCGCGGCATGTCGTTGGCAGTTAGGTTAAAAATGGTAATAAATGCGTCACTTGTGTACCTATCTATATAAACTCAAAACAGGAAATAGCTGTTACCTACTAGAAATAAATGTATTTCTTCAACAGGAAGATATCTTGGAATTCTCTGGAGTCAAGAGGCTATTGGAAATGGCAGTAGAAGGTTTCTCTTGTACCGCCTTCTGCTATGGGCAGACAGGCAGTGGGAAAACCCATACTTTAACAGGACCACCTGGATTGGTGAGTGATATCTGCATTTCTAGTCTCGTCATAAACTTAAAAATAATCTACGTTCCCTTAAACGGTGCAGAATAAGGAATACCAAAGGTAGCCAGGGCACAGTAAAATCAGGACAGGTGCCCGGCTTGCCCCCTCCCCCTCTCGATACAGCCTATGGATTTCATCTACCTATGATTGAACACCCCAATAAAAAAATCGTTTCGCCAATTATCCGCCGCGGCATCTACGTGCCAAATCATGTATATGCTTTCAATATATCATGCAATAATATCATCATAACACGATATATGGTGTACCCATCAACATAGAGAAAGGACTAAACAATTAACTTACAAAATTGACCACTCTCTAGAAAGAGAAAAAACAACTGTGCGCCCAATTTAAAAGAAATATAATCCTCTAACGTGGACTATTCAGATTTCTAGAAAGAGACAAGTAATGGCCGCACGATTGTTTTGTCTCACTCACACTTTGCATTCCATGCCTGTAGGGGAGACCCTCAGTTTAGAGTATATGTCTACGGGTAGGTATAATCAACTTGTGCGCACAGCCCTGACAGCCTGTCCTCTATAAAAATAACAAGAAAAATAAATCAACAATTATAGGTACTAACAAAAACACGTTTTTACAACTCACAGCGGTCATTAAAGCGACATTTGTTGTCTCCTAATAACAGCTACGAAGTGACATCCAACCTATACACAATAACATCGATTCTCAACATTGAAACTTGCCCCCATAACTATTCATAATATTTTAGTAACAGTTTTTAATTCCATTTTATGAATATAATAGTCGAAGACAAAATATTCGCTAATTAAAATGCCTTTACTAGAGTATTATGCTTAAGGGGGACAGCCCCGAAAGAGTAGGACCACGAAGTTACCGCTTAATACCCCTGCCGCCGTTAGTTCTTATACGTAATTTTGAACCTGTCTCAAAGTTAAGTTTGTAGGTAATGTGTATTCGAGGATTTGATACGTAAATATTGTTGACAGCGATATTTTTACGGTTTAATTAAAAAAATAGAAATCTATACTAATACTATAAAGCTAAAGAGTTTGTTTGTTTGGTTGGAAGCGATAATCTCAGAAAGTACTTGTTCAAAATGAATGAAAAAATATTATTTTACCCATTTTTCGAGGAAGGCTATATAACATCATGCTACGACAAATAGAAGTGCAGCAGCAATGAAAAATGGGAAAATTGAAGCAGACGAAGTTGCGCGGTTCAACATGTTAATGATATAAATAATGCTATTAAAATGTACCCACTGTATATGTACTTGGTTCAACTGTTTTGTCAACAGGTTACTTAAATATATTTATATTATATTATAATATTACTGATTAGAGGACGCTTAATGAAAAACTTTAAAATTAATTAAGCATTCACGAAGAATTGGACGCCTTTTTAGGGTCGCAACACAATATGACTTAAAGAAGTCATCGGTAACCATCAAGCTGAAGTGCTTGCGTCCCATTACCGGGGAGTTGCGAGTGTAAAAAGTTTGAAAGCCACTGTGTATGTTATTATTCGTGGTCCGACCTCGCGGCTGTGTATCGATCCGTCGCATGTTTGATGCCCGGTGCACTGATGACTTGTCGCTGTCACTGATTGATAGATAACCGATGGACAGAATTATTATGGATATGCTGGTTTCTTTGTAGGTACTGAAAATTAGATTTAGTGTTTGCATTGCTTTTTAAATTGAACTGTAGTAGTATGTGAATGAGTAGGTAGGTATAGTGTCAGGTTGTTCATTTGGAATAGGTGTACTTTGTGTCCGTGACTTGTATGTTTGTAAAGTCCCCCGCGACACAGGGCCTAGTGCAGGAGTAGTCATTTTAACAAAAAAAAAACAAAAACATTACAAAATTTTATGAATATGCCATCAAGAGAGCTAAATTGATTTACACCCCCCCCCCCCCCTAGGAATACAAGTAAGGGGCAGCAGGGGCAATCGCCCCTGCTGCCTACCTTTTTTGGACCTCCCGGTCGTGGTGGATGGTGGTTGAATCAAAAGTACCCCCTCCGTTTCGCGAGCGCCTCACCCTTGACCGGTTGAGTCAAATGTTGCCCCTCCCCCAGAACGAAGTTCTCGATCCGCGCCTCTGTCGTACGACCTTAGGCTGTATTAGGTGAAATGATTGGTATTTACGCCCCCGACGCGCGATGTTCTTAGGCGGTATCGGTTTGCACTCAGACTTGACTAATGTTGGGGCCAAAATAATATCTCGCTCCAACCAAAATATGGCCTAGTGCCGGCACTGGTTATTCCTTTTATCCAATCAGAGGATTTATAAGGAAATAAATTCGTTATCGTTACAAACGTACCTACTTACTTAGGTATTTATTTTGCGTAGAAGTGTTGTAAATCATTAGGTATATTAATCGATCTTTGATGTTGAAAAATATAGTTTAGAGTTTGGAAACAAATTAAGTGAAGTCCCTCAAAATCAATAGGAAAGATCGCCAATGTATCTATTTTCACATTTCATTCAACATCGTATGCAGTCGCAGTAATTATCACAAAAAAATCTATATGCAATAACATTTTTGTCATTATATAAAAACTTGTAACAAACCAGTTCTAATTAAATGTAATCACGGTACGTAATGGCGTGACACGTCATGTCACGCTACACGAGAAGCATAGAATATTGAACTGCAGGTCATACGTAGGCATACTGTTAAGTGAACAAAGAAAGTCTGATTAGCTTGTTAGTCTAGTGGTTAGTGACCCTGACTGAGCCAGAGGTCATGACACCCAGAACAGTCACCCAGGATAAATCTTTGCGTTATGAGCATCAGTGGTGAAGGGTCCATAGAATACCATTAGTTTCGGCTTCCCTTTGGATTGTAGATACTTAGTAGAGCCTATATCACCATGTCCAGCAAGGTATATTTTTGTATCAGGTTACCTTAGAAAAAGTTTACCCTTCGCTATTGATAAGCATGATTGTTTTTTCTGTGTCTAGGGTTTCAAATGTTGTCTGGTTAAGTACCTATAGATTCCATTTAGCTTGGGATCAGACGGTCGAGTGTGTGGGATAAAGACAGATATCCATTGTTGAATGTAGGCAAAATATCCAGTCCGCTTCCTCATCCAGTCTATCCCAGCGACCTTCTTTAAGTCGTCAGTCGGTTGTCCTACATTTTCTGAATAGTGATCTTTCACTCCTGCGGCCATCAGCTGCTTATTCCACCATTCATCTCTGCTTTCATAGAGGCATATAAATCTATGAGGTAGACCTACCTAAGCATATTCGATGCATGCACTTAAACTTGAAGGAATTATGTTGCTGGATCACTTAGTATGTGACCTTGGCCTATCCAAGGCTTGATCCGCCCTTGCGTATGTCACCGTACCAATTTAGTTGAAATCGGATATAGTACCAACGCACAGAAGCCACTAATCATCTACCTACACCTTCAAAAAATGATCTATTAGATAGGTAGATAGGTAGGTAGGTAATTACTGTAATTTCCAGTCACCAAAACCTAATTATAGGTACTGTATTATCATGCAAAGGCTTTTAAATCCATGTACCTAGGTTCTAGTGTAGATATGTGGGTAAGCTCTTTTACAAATTAGGTTTTAGATTAAGCTTTCCTTTAAATATGCGTTTTTACATTTAAAAATAAGCATAAATTGTGCCTTATACCTTTATTAAGTATAATGATATATTAGCAAGCTAAGAAATATATGGTATTTAATTTAAAAGATAGACACCCTAAACAAAGTCCCACATAGTAACAATACCTATCTATCCTATCTCTAATACCTTTGCTTTATACCGATAAGTACTATTATGGCCGTAACTATTGTGTAACTTAATGGGAAAACTTTGTTAGTGTAAAAATAGTCACAACATTAAACCAGCAACAGTTATTTTGTACAATAATAATATCTCTTAGTAACAGCGACTCAATAAAGATACTTAGAAATTACAAATAATATAAATAATTAATTACAACAATTGCTGTAATTAATTATAGTTTATAATTATAAACTTTAAAATTTACTAGGTACGCACACGATGCAAAGTCGTAACGTAGTTATTAGGGTAGATGACTGTCAAGTAAAATCAGTATCTTTTTAAGAAACGTCAAAACGATGCGCCTCGTATTAATTTATATGAATACACAACAATGACGTCATTCTTTTGTATGGTCAAATCATATTTACAATGTTTGTTTTGATGTTTATAAATTCATGACAACGTAAAATTGTAGAGAAACATTGTTTTCCAGAATATTTTTGCAAACACTATTTCCTGTACAGTGTAATATTATTTATTGTTATTGTAGTCATCTACCCAATTGCAAGGCCTACGGATAGCGTGAGTGCACTTTTAAAACCAAGTCTGTCTTCGCTAGTCATCAAAAAACATCGCATCTTCGAAATTAGGGATGTTACGAGGAGGTTTAATCGGAACCGAAATCGGAGTTTTAAAATTTGGTTTCTCGTAAGTATGAGAATATGGCAATAGGCACTTTAATCTGACCAGAATTAGTCGCTGTCACAGAGTACGTTGAAGAAGACTACCCAATTAAATACTAGTCTCTTTCAAAAGACAATTAGGAGGATATTTATAGCAATTTACTTATCTTTTAGGTGGAAAGTGGTACAAGTCCATACTCTCCAGAACACGGTCTTGTGGTCCGATCCTTCGTGTATTTGTTTCGGCTGATCAACGAGAGGCCGGACTCACACTTTATACTGAAAGCCTCCTTCTTAGAGATTTATAATGAAAAGGTAAGCTATATCTTGGTATTACCCCCTCTACTCAGCCCCACTACGAGACTATCCTAATGTCCCATGGTGTTAACGGCAATGGGACTTTTGGAATCAATATATTTGGTGTCCTTACTTATTAGAAACATGGATACTTAAATACATACCAAGCTAATAAAAGCGTGAAAAAAAGCAACAAAATGTTTACAACTTTTATGTTCATTTGTTTTATGTTTTCTATTTTTAAGTAGTTAGGTACCTATCTACTCTAGAGAACCGTTTAAATCAGTTAATTATTTAAATAAGTGGTTAGTGGCCCTGACTGCTAAGCCAAGGCCGTGGGTTCGACTCCCACCAGTCCCACCCAGGATGAATATTTGTGTAATGAGCACGATTATTTATTCCGTAGACTTGAGCCCACGAAAACTCCAGTGGTAGTTTACTACCACTGGAGTTTTCGTGTTTTTCCTCTGAAAATACATTGCTACAGCGAGCACCAAGTGATTCTGGGGTCTACCTCAAGATATCTTCCTTATTGTCGCAGGTGATAGACCTACTAAATCCAGGCAGTGCGAGGAAACCGCTGCAAGTGCGGTGGTCTAAGGAAACCAGAGGCTTCTATGTAGAGAACCAGTTTACGGTGGACTGTGAACAGATAGACGACTTGTTCGCGGTCTTGGAAGAAGGTAACATAAATAAATGTGTACTATCCCATTTTATATTTAAAAAAGAAAGGGTCAATTGTTACTCGCGACTGCGGCCTCCTGTAGGTCTTCTTTCTTTCTTTATAAAAAAAACCATGAATTTTCGTTTACTTCAATTTCATATGTTCACGAGGACTATTCTAATTATTTTTTTGGTTATGCACAAGAGTATTCCATTCCAGACCAAACCTATAGATAATTTTCTGGAACGAATGGATTAAATAAATGTTCCTGGCTCTGTATTAGAGTAGGCCTCCTGTGTCCTTTCCCAAACTTTGAAGCTTTATCAAAATCGTTTCAGAAATTTACCTATCGATGGGTAGAAACCTAACGAACAAATACTTATTGCCACTTTTCACACCAGATTATTGCATTTTTCCCAATAAATTTAGATTAAAGAAAAAGCCCACCGTGTCTGTTTTTCTTCATTTGGCGCGATGAATCGTGACATTAGCACCGCATTCCTAAGGAACTTAAACGGCTCGGTGAGGTTCATTGCAGAAATATTGCCATAAAATCGTATCATGGTAAGACTAAATTCGACTTTGGTGGACATGTCTCGGTGCCGGAGTTGGTAACGGCTCAAGGCCGGTATCCCTGAGGTTTAATTCCCGCCTGAAACGATTTTTACCTCCAACATATAAATTTATATAAAGGAAATACTGTCTCAAAATCCTCATCCAAGTTTGAGAGAGATAGCCATTGAAATTTCTGTGTATCACGAGTCGATTCATACCATTTTAAATAATCAATTGGGTATGAAACATGTCGCTGGAATGAATTGGATGCGGAAGGCGGAGGACCGGATGTTGTGGCGTAATTTTGGACAGGCCTATGTCCAGCAGTGGACCGATACAGGCTGATTGATTGATTGTATACACTGACCTTTAATTGCTGTCAAAAAAGGCATAGGTACAGATATTTTTAAAGGCTTGGGAACGTATTATATACTTATATACGCCCTTGATTGTACCAAAATTATTAAATTATACTATTCCACTTATTAACAATTTGTGGTTTTAGTTACTGGACATGTCAATTAGACGTTTTAGCAGTTTGTTGTTTTGTCACCTAAATATTAAGAAAACTGGGCGTTTTATCAATTGGATGTTTTGCTAACTGGACATTACGACAATTTGACTTTATAACAATTTGTGGTTTTGACACCTGGGTATTATTATTTCCTTGTCATTTTGATATACTGGACATTCTGTCACTTAGCCCAACATACCCCGGAGCCTATTGATTGTTGCCCAGTACTTTCTTGACAAATTAGTATTTCTCGATAAATACCTATTAAGAGAGGCGAGGGAAGTTATTCCAGGTGTAAAATGAAGAATTAGCTATAACAATAAAACCGACGTTAAACCATTTCGGGAGAGTTCTAAACCTCCAAATACCCTGGTATACCTATACTAAGTACTCTTGAATCTCCCTACAATGATGATGTACTTCCCTAGGAATGCGTAACCGTGCAGTAGGAGCGCACGCAATGAACGCGCACTCTTCTCGCTCGCACACTTTGCTATGCGTGCGAGTGAGACGGGACTTGCGCGCAGACGCAGACGTCACGTGCTCCACGCACGGGAAGATCAACTTCGTGGATTTAGCGGGAAGTGAGATGACGAAGAAAACTCACAGCACTGGGAAGACTTTGGAGGAAGCTAATAATATAAATAGGAGTCTTATGGTTCTAGGTGAGTAGATCTTGGTAATTCCTTATCTGATGGTCAATACATTTAGCGCTGAAATTTCAAGGACTTTATTTTGACCATAATCATATTCGATTTAGGTTTATAGATATTACTGATTATGTTAACTGAACCTATACACTACAGAGATAAAAGATTGGAGATTTACATGGCATGACTGTGCTTACAAGTAGATATGACTGCTGGGTAAGCAGTTATGGGTTCGATTCCCGCTCAAGACGCTACTTTCTGTGGTCTATAAATGACTGTTCCGAGTCATGCAATCCAGAATTTTATTTGGGTTAGATCTGATCTGTCTGTGTGTTAGATACTTAGAAGGTTTGATTAACACGGAACGGAAGGACTCAGATACTTTTGGAGGGTGCTGGGAGCCATCAGTCCCTTACCCCCCTCCTCTCCCACTGGAAAAGAGTTCTTCGCAGGGGCGGTAAAATGGGACCAATGCCCCCTCCCCCCTCACCCCAACTAATTAATTTTCAAAGTACCTCAGTACTCCCTAGAGTCCCACCAAACGCACCGCAAACTACTCATACTTGCCGTTTCGGCGTCGATCAAATGCACTCTCCCGCGAACTATTTACACTTGGCCGGTGGTGTGCTCTTTGGATGTTGAGCCAAATTGCCCCACCGCCACTGAACATGTTCCTGAATCCGCACCGTTCCCTGGTGTATCAAATTAAAATAATTTTCCTCGATTCCCATGATTAAGATGGTGGTTTCCCTTTTGTTCAGGTTACTGCATAGCTCAATTGAGTGACGGCAAAAAACGCGGTCACATTCCGTACCGGGACAGCAAGCTCACCAAACTGTTGGCTGACAGCCTCGCGGGAAATGGCGTCACACTTATGGTAAGGATATACTAAGGTTTCTTCACTAGTAGTAACATGTTAATATGATTTCTATACGTGAAGACTTGTAATTGGCTGGCAGATAATATCACTCACCGATTTACTATGATTTGTTTAGCTGTAAGTCTTCCATAGTATAGTAATACTGTCTCATTTAATACATAGATTGCATTTTGGAAGATTCTACAATAACCATTAAAAAGAAACCATTTTTAATTCCTGGCGGAAAATGGTATCTACGTGCCTTTTTTTGGCAATAGGCAGGTAATAGTGTCGTTTCGTAGTTTTTGAGTGAATTGGAGGTACCAATTACTTACCTACACAAAACTTTATTCTCGTTCTTGATTTTTCCCAGTCATTATTTTGCTGTCATTACAGAATCAATTCTTTAGCTCTGGGGGCTTAGATTCTTACTCCCCGATACATTGCCTCAAGTTAAGGCACCTCAAGTTTTATGTTAAGGCTTAAGTAGTACTTAGTGCCTAAGGGAAGATTCAGAATAGAACTTCGTAAGCTTCCTTCTGGAGTGTTTTGAGTAAGGAGACTCCGTTGCCGAAATTAAAAAGAAAGACACACCTACCTGGATCTGGCTTCGCTCTTATTAAGACAACGTCTGGATTAGTCCTTCTACATTCCTACTTGTGTAATCGGCTTGAATGCTTGTCCTCTCTGTCTCTCTTCTCTAATCCAAATTGAGAGTGGGAACTGAGTGTGGCCTTTTATTTAGATTTATTGTGTATTTCCGCAGATCGCATGTATAGCACCAACGCGATCGAACCAAAGTGAAACAGTCAACACACTGCGGTATGCTGCCAGAGCCAAGAAGATTAAATCTAAGCCCATCGTTAAAATGGTAACTAACTGAAATAATCACATTACAAAAGACAAAGTCCTTCGTCGCATCTGTCTGTTTGTTCGCGATAATCTCACAAATTACTGACCCAAAATTGGTACTCAACTTATTATAAAATTAGGTTAATCTTGTGGACATAATGACCACATGTGACGTTGACCACACCTTGCTATACGTTTCTACTTATTAAATATGCACTACACAACTTATGTCTTTCTTTATCCCATTTTAAACGTGGAAAAAATGAAAGAAACAAAACAACACAATGTAGTCCATATTACAATAGAAATATTTAAACTTTTAGGACGCAAGAGACGCTCTGATAATGAGTCTGAAGAGAGAAGTAGAAGCTCTACAAGCGGAGAACCAGCATCTGAGGACTGCGCTACACGTACAAACTGATTACAACTTGGATTCTTACAGTGAGTAGTCTCTACTTGTACCAGAACGATAGTGGTTGAGACCTCCCAGGAGGGTTTCGGTTCGAGGGAGGCGGTTAGATGGCAGCCAAATGTGTTCTATGTACCTATCGCCTTTTTACGACATGGGCGGATCCAGGATTTCTTCAGTGGGGGGGGGGGGGGCGGGGGATTGAAGTGGTAACCTTTTACCACTTCAATCCTATACCGGCTGATCTCGATATCTTATCTACCGTTAAAATAGTTACCTCTAGTCGCGAAAGTCACGTTTGTACGTATAATGTCAGTTTCCCTATGGAGTTAGTTATTTTAACAAGCTGATAATGATCAGGCGCAGATCTAGAACTTTGTTCAGGTCGAGGGCAACATTTGACTCAACCGGCCAAGTGTGAGTCACTGGCATGCAGTGGAAGGGTTGCATTTGATTTAACACGGGTACACTAGGCACCACCGCCGAAGAGGGGGGCAATTGCCGGTCAAAACACTCCAGTCCAATGTCAAAATTATCAATATCCCCAAAAATGTCTTTCAGTCGAGTTTGGCAGGGCCTTTAATGATAGATAAATTATTGAAACTGTTCGTAAATCGACTTTCCTATAACCCACTGTAAGCTATTATTATTTCCTAATTTCCATCACCAGGTCAACGCCGTACTCCAAACCAACTAGAACCAAACAAGTTATACCAGCTTCCTCAAGCAGAACTGGTGGACCTGGTCCAATTACACATGGAAGAGAACTCAGCTCTGAGGAGGGAGAACAGCGAGTTGTTTGGTGTTAGAGACCAGTTGTTAAGAGACCATGAACTCCTGAGTCGAGAGAATGAGAGGCTGCTGAAGAAACTGGAGGATGTCAACTCGTGAGTAAGGGTTTTGGACATTTTTTTTTATGATTTAGAATGAAGAATGAAAGATGAATTCTAGAAAGGTTAAAAACAGTTATCGGTCATACAAGGGTCTTTTAAACCAAGATGCTGTTCCACTCCTTAGACTCACTGCAGTGCCTCAAAGCTCCCTGCCTATCTTAGAGTTACTGCAGATTATTCTAAAGCTCTTCGATTTGCTACAGTGTCTCCTAAAGTCCACATTTCCACTCTTCAATTCACTGCAAAGTCTCCTAAAGCCCGCTCTCCCCTCTTCACTGAAGTGGATCCTAAAGTTACACATGGAAGAGAATTCGGCTCTAAGGACGAACACCAGCGAATTGTTTGTTGTTAGAGAGGCCATAAACTCCTTAGTCGGGAGAATGAGAGGCTGATTAAAAAACTGGAGGATGTCAACTCGTCAATATTTTTTATAGAGTTCGACATAATTTAGAATGAAAAATGTTCTAGAAAAGTTGGAATTTAAATCAATCGGAAAGGATCCATAACAATTACTCAATCACGCTGCTCGCTGCAGTGACTCCTAAAGCTCCCTCCCCTCTCTGAAATTCACTCCAGTGGCTCCTAAAGCCCATTCTCCCCTTTTAAATTTACTGCAATTTCTCCTAAAAAAAGCTCTCTCTTTTAGACTCACTTTATTGTCTCCTTAAGTCTCCTCCCTCTCATGACATGTAGTGGATCTTAAAGTTCACTGCCTTCCGCTCCTCGGTTCCAACTGCAGTTACTCCCAATGTTTCCTTCTCTTCCGCTCCTCTTGGCAGTCACAGCAACATTGCATGCTACCTACCGTACTGAGTTGTATGAAGATTCCATCTTCTGTAGTACTTACGCCCGTATTCCATTTGGCTACTAGAGATGAAATTTTGACATATTTTGTATGGAGCTCATGTCAAATATACAGGTTGATTTGTAATATACTAATAACTTCCCGCTCGTGGTTTCTTTACGTAACACTTTAATAACTTTGTAATATTAGTTTTGGTAAATTATTAACCCCATAATTACCTACTACTTGTTTTTGGAATTATCATCTTAACCACCTACGACTACACGTTACTGGAGTAAAATCGTTGTTTATTGTGAGGTCCTAAACCTGACAGAAACATCGATTTTAATCTGGGGTCTCTCAAATGGTTGTTTGTATGACAAAAGTAGGTGGTAGGAGGTGAAGGGTTAATTTATATTTTTTTTTTTCAAAATTATATTTAAAAGTTATTTGGTGTTATGTAAAGAAGTCAAAAGCGGGAGGTATATTAAAAAGCATCCTGTATATCTCTAGTAGCTAAATCAATCGATATATATGATGTTAAAAACGGTCGTTATAGGTATTTAATGCTATTAAGTACCCACTAAACTCATTTCTACTACCAATATAACAAAAAACATTTGACAAAAATTTACAAATGTTTAAATATTCCAAAGTGCCAAATTCGTTGACTAACTTTAGTACCGCCTACATTGACGATTGTAATAATTTTTATAGGACAATATTTGGCTTCAGCTGATATACCAGCAAGAGTGCGGGGAGGTCAGTTGAAAGAATGAATGCATGTCGCACTGAGAACCTGCACAATTAAAACAATACAATCATAACATTTTATGGCATGAGCAAAATTAAAAAAAAAAGAAAAACTAAATAATTGACTTATATATAGCACTACACCCTGTGTGAAATATTAAAAAATAGAGCTTATTCACAAGATTACTTTGAGAAATTAAAATTCATTATTTCAATATTTTCTATGCATATTGTAAATCTGATATCTATTAATTTTGACCACTGAGTGTTCTACTATCTTTACGTTAAGTACTTACTTATATATCTACAACTATACACAATGATTTTTAATATACTAATAGCCTCCCGCCCGTGGTTTCTTTACATTGCACCAAATAACTTTGGAATATCAATTTTGAAAAATATAAATTTACCATCAACCACCCACCACACGTCTGTAAGACCGTAAAATTGTTATTTTTGACAGGTTTAGGGCCTAAAGTTCACAATAAACAACGATATTACGCCCGTCTGTAGGTGGTTATGGCTATAACTTATCAATCAATTAAATAATTTTATTGTGGGTCATAGGTAGGTATTAAATACAGATGTTCTTATTAGTTAGTATGTCCCCGCCTTTCAGGCATACAATAATTACATTCAAATACAACTTAAAAACAGGTGGTAGGTAATTAAGAGTTAAATTAATAAACCTTTTTCAAAATTGATATTAGGTACTAAGTTATTTAGTGTAATGTAAAGAGGTCACGAGATGGAGCTTATTAGTATATAAAAAATCATACATTATAACTGTTCTTTACTTGTTCAGGCAAAAACTACTTAACGAATTTTGATATAAAGGTCTACAGTATTTTTTTTTTTAAAAGGACTACTCCCGCAGTAGTATACAAGCCCTGTACCGCGGGGGACTTTACAAACATACAAGTCACGGACACAAAGTACACCCAGACTCGGGACAACAATTTGTGGATCACACGAAGTGGTGTCCCGGGTGGGAATCGAACCCACGACCTCTTGCGTAGCAGTTGGACACACTCCCACCGCGCCACAGAGGCAGTCAAATAACACATATACCTACAAAATTTTATACCAATATATCTGATAAATCATAACTACATTATTCAACAACTACATTAATAGACATGCTTAAAAACTTTGTCAAGGCAATATATTCCATTATTTTCCAGCGTGTGCATTCGCTCACCAATCATCCCGGCGCGACCAACGTACTCTGGCTCCAACAACACCAACATTTGGACCAACCCTGTAACGTCATCGGCCAACAGTGTTGCTAGTGGCAGTAGTAGATAGTTTAGAAACCAGAATTGTATGTGAAAGGAATTTTTGTCACGAAGACATGGGAGAGTGTGAAATATAGGTGTACCCAGGATTACTTTTCTTGGTTATTCCAGGTGTAGAACAACGGGGAGGGGGGGGGGGCTTGACTGTAATAGCGAAACCGTTTCAGAAACTGAGTGCAAAGGGAAAGAACTTCTAGGAATCAAGAACCATAGAGAAAACTTCAACCTAATTAGACTATTATGGAATATAGATGCTGAGTGTAGACCTTATTAAAATTTTAAATATTAAAAGGTTAAAGCTACTATTGTGCCACCAATAGTGCAATTAATTAACTATAGACTGCGACAATCCTACACGGCAATTATCGAATCCATTTCTTGTACCTACCTACACTAATGTGGGCAAGATTTAATTAAAGTTGTAAGACATTTAACATAAAAAAAAAAAATAACATGTCGCAAATCATCTTGGTCTTCTCCATCTGTTCTCATATTCCGATTGTTATGTTGAACTGTTGCAAACTTTTGGGGTCGTCAAGGGGGGCGAGGGGGTTGGGAAAAAATCACAAAATATTACCAGGGGTAGGGGGTGTGTAAAAAGATTTTATGTGTATTTTTCCCTTGAACGCAGTATTTTTAAAATCCCTTGACCGGCGTTAAATCTTCCCCTTGTCTGAGAGACACACTTAAACACTGTTGAACCGATTGCATCCCCCGTAATTCGAGACTCAACAGCATACGAAAACTTGTCGGGATAATTTTTGTACCAAAAAAATACACATGATATGGGAGGATGGGGGTTATTTAGACTAACAACCCTATCCCCTATCCAAAACATCACGAAGTATCACCAGAGGTGGAGGGGTCAGAAAACAGATGTGGATGAATTGAAAGTACATAAAAATAAGAAAATAAGCATTTTCTAAAGTAGCAGAAAATGTTTCTATGGCTTTATATACCATTAGGGCCTATTTGACCGCGCAAGACTACGTTATGAGCTAAAGATTTTAATGTGTAGAACTTATAAAGTGTTTTGACAATGAATTTAATGTAAAAAATAGTTTAGGTATTAAAAGATGTATTATAGAAGTAAAAGAGTGCAAAAATTATTCTTGGTCTTTTATTTAAATATTTTTTCACTGTTGGCATTTAATACAGATATTAAATGTATTTTTTTGGATTAGAGATTACTAATATATCTTAAATTTATACATTTTGGAACCACTAATAGAAGTTGAATATTAAGGCTTTTGGATAACATGTTTGTAACAAGGTATTGAACTAACTGTACAAAAATGCAATTATTGTATTACCTTTTGTAGATCATCGAAACATGAATAGGTTTGTTTGAATTGGTTTGTGAGAGTGCCACACACATAAGCAAATCGGTATCATTTGGCACAGGCCAAGCAATAAAATCAAATTATGTGCTGGCTCAAATGAATGATAAATAATAATAATTATTTATTTATTTTCTCTCAATGTTTTTTATGATAAAATCATATCACATTATTTTAATATAATCTAACAGTAATTGTGAGTCTGGTGCCTGTGGTAGGTTAAGAATAATCTGTATTACAGGTCACCAGTGCTCCACAATACAATAATGGTTGTATGGAGGACCATGTAATTTTATTGATTAACAATGGAGGAAACAAACATATAATAATAAAAAGATTAATGGTTAAAAAATTATGGTTCAAGAACGATCTAATTGGCATTTGTTAATGAAGCCAAACATGTATAGTAGTTGCTTGGAATCAGCATTGTTGTTCAACAAATACTGATGAACTGCTTATGTGGGTAGCCTCCCTGACGATGGACAACAAAACATAATTTCTCTCAGAGTGGATTGGCCTCCCTTTACCGGGAATGGTATAAGTCTAATTATATATGTTTTATCATGTAAACATACAATATTACCTTGAATACACAATACAAACCTTGAAAATATTTCTATAAAATACAAATTAATTATTATCCTAAAAGATAAATTAATGCTAGTGTCTTCTAAACCCATATTTCTTCCGTTCATAGAACAGATCAGTCTTGGAGCTTCCTAAGTTCACAATCTTTGGACACCCGTCTCTCTGAAAATAAAAACATAAAATTTTGATAAATAAATTACTATACTTGTTGTTACAACACAAATTTTTCACATGATTTATTTGAAAACATACTCCTCTTATGGAATTTAAAAACCCTATGGAGGTAGGTAGACTGTAAGCAACCTATGGAGCTAGCTATATGAAGGTTTTCGTTGGTCACAATAATATATCATCATGAATTCAAATCCTTTATGGAGGCAATTTTAATCCAGAAAATTACACTTTGGGGTAGATATTTGTTATGCTAATATTCATGAAAAAATAAATAAAATACAATAAAATATGTTTAATTGTATCTAAAACATTCTTCATAATTTAATGCTATTGAGTCAAAACTGTTTAGTTACCGGAGTACTTGTGTTGGTTTTAAATAATGTAATGTAATATTTAATAAAAAGGTTTTGATGCAATGAAAAATAAAACTTGGAAGACGAAATAGGTCAACTTACATCTTTTTCTTGTATAGTGCATTCTTTACAATAATAGGCATCCGATACGCCGGGTCCTCCGCAAATAACGCAGCGTCCCTGGTATGAACCGTAGTTACACTCGTCGCATATTCTCACCAGAGTACAGGGACGCACGTACGAGTCACAAATAACACATTTACCGTCGCATTTCTCACATAAACGGCCAATAGCTAAAACAAAATGTAATTTGTAACTATCGGCTAAATACTTCCAAAACATTATTGGTAAATATTATTTATAAGGTTAACTTACCAACACCTGGTTGTTTTCTGCAGAAAATAAGATCTGGATGATGTTTAGCCATGTTTTAGTGTGGTTTTTAAATAATCGTTTGAATTTCACAATAACAAATTGTTGATAACCTCAAAATGCGACGCTGTTTAATATTGCGTTCAAAAATCATAAAATTTTATGGTAAACAACAAAGAAAGAGTATGAATGTAAAAAAATTGAGCATCATTTGTGAGGTTCGTTTAGGTCATTTATATTATATTGTAAATATAAAAAAGTACATTCATTTATTTTTTTTAGATTTTCAGTTTCATTCAGACATTATTTTAACATTTTAATAATATTTGAACAGCTGCAAACACGGTTATTACGTTGAAAAACGACCAGCTCATGCACCGTTAACATTTTAACTTCGTAAAAAAATAATTTGTATCTGTCATCATCATGTTTTGTTTATCAATAATATAAATGATAGTCAATTAATGTAATATTAATTCAGTTTTTGAATAAAAGTCATCAACTGATCAACAGCATCACCGCTGTGTGGTATCATTTTGAATAATATGTGCTAATTTAAAAATGGCAACTCTTAACAAAATAGGTCAGTGCTGCTGTCAACTGTCATTGTAAGCATGCTTGCTGTCATTTGTCATTCAGTCGGTACAATTTGTAATTCGTTCGTAATGTATTGGTAATGTGATTTTGTGTTACACAATGGAAGAAAATACCATGCCCGAATCTGAGGATAAAACTACTTTCAAAGACTTGGTTGGTATTTAATTGCGTTAGCATTACATAATAAAATAAATTATCTTAAAATTGCTTTTTAAATTTCGAAGCATAAACACAAAGTTGAGGTTATGTTCACGTATTTTGTTTACTTTTAGGGAGTAGTGGACGTACTATGTGAAGCTTGCGAGGAATTAAAATGGAAGGAACCCTCCAAAATTCAGAAAGAGTCCATACCAGTGGCTCTGCATGGCAAAGACATTATCGGTTTAGCAGAAACAGGGTCAGGGAAGACTGGTGCCTTTGCTCTACCTATCTTACAAGCGCTGTTGGAGAACCCACAGAGATACTTCGCACTGGTACTAACACCTACCAGAGAGTTGGCATTCCAAATATCTGAACAATTTGAAGCACTGGGTAAGTTTGGCACATGTGTTATTTTGTTTGCTGTAGCCTAAGTATAATTGGATAACATCATTTATATTTGTTTGTAACGTGCTTGACACTGGTAAGAAATCCAGGATTTAGGTTTGAAGTGAGGAAAACTTGTTCATTTTCAACTTGGCATTTGTATTCAGCCATTTTCATTTTTTTTTTATCTATAATTTGAAGGGGCTTTGTCAGATTTGACTAAGTCGCCCCGTAATTGAACTCAAGCCTTTAAAACTAATACAATGGTGTATAGGCATCACTAAGCACATGCTGAGAGATACCTCTATCCCATGCTAGATATGGTTGGCAGAGCATTTTTGCCATTTCCGAGCATGGATAGGCAAGACAACTTTTGTACTCTCCTACATTATATATTATTCTTGTTTTTAACTTGTTTTTGTTGTGTTTTTTAGGATATTTCAGTAAATACTCTTCTCTCTTGTTCTTAAAAGACTCCACTCTTTACTTAAGTGCCTCAGATTCAATTGGGTATTTGACTACTTTCATAATAAACTATTTTGTAGTAACCATGCAATAATATGTCATTAGGAATTCTAAACTAGCTGACCCTCACAATTGTCTCTGCCTAATTTTTCCCCATTTCTGCAATATTTTTCATTGCTGCTCCGCACCTTTTGGTCATAACATGATGTTATAAAGCCTAGAGCTTTTTCCTGAGATTATTGTGTTCAAATAAACAAACTCTTTAGCTTTATAATACAGTGTAGTCTGATTAGTACGACGTCCCTTATAACAGTGTTTGACAGCAGCTGTCATAGTATGTAAACATTGTCTTCATTGTTTAAATTCCTAACAAATAGTAAATGTTATCAATAAAGCTCAGAACAGTGAACAAATAGTGAGTTAAGTGTACAATATCGGCTAAAAAACGTTTGTGGAAGTGTGTGTAAATTATCTAAACAAAAACATATAATAATATCAAATCGCTAACTTGACATAATTTCAACATCTAAATTAATATTTTAACTAGTGATTGAATTAAATAACAGTTTTGTAATATAAGTGACCCATGACAACAAAAAGTAAACATAAATATTATATTTTAATACATTTTCGTGTAAACCGTTATTAATTTCAAAATTACCTTCATTTAATTGAAATTTATCATAATCATCGAATCATAAACAATAAACACTAGTGTTGAGAACATTAATGAATGAGTTACTTCAATTTGTACGTTCAGAAACAAAAAAAACCCTGTAACACAACACCTCAATCAACCTTTAAATTGTCAGGGTTGCCAGAGCAAGAAACAAAAATTGTGCCGAAACCGTTCCGTTACACATACCAAATAAACACGATAAATTAAGCAAGTTCATTTATTAAAAATCAAAATGGATAATGTAACATTGCGGAAACAACAAAGAAGGCTGTCAGACTGCGACATATCGAGTAATACTATTTTTAACTCCACGATTTTAAATATATCTGCGCAGAGTGAAGATACGACACCAACACTGGATATTACCATGATTGCAGAACTTGAAAATCAGCTGACTAGTACAAACACAGAGTTAGAGGTAGCACATAACGAGGTAGAGGAATTAAATATAGAAATACAAAAATTGAAAAAAAAAATTGAAGCTCAAGATAAGACTATCAGTGTACTCAAGAAAATTAGCACTAACACTCCGCTACATAATACGTCCACCCGCCAAAAAACATGTACACCACTAGGACGAAAAATTATAATCAGCCAAATTAAAACACCGCGCATCTCACCTCTCCATTCAGCCACTACCTGTAAAGAGTTATATAAAGAACTCAAAATTAAACAAAAAGTAAGTAATAATCTTAACCTGCAAGATCCTTCAAACATAATGCCGAAGCAGAATCAGGATAAATCCTTCCACAGCAGTATTGATCTAGCAGAACTAACGACGAAAACTCAGAGTACTTTCGCTGTATCCAGTTCGAACAACAGTATAAAAAGATCGCCGAAACAACAAAAGGTACTTGTGCTTGCTGATCAGCGTGGAAAAAATGTTCAACGCACATTGCAAAACCTTCTGGGTAACAGGTTTAGTGTCTCTGTTTTTTGGAAACCCGCAGCTAAACTTCATGAAATCGTCAATACAGTAAAAAAAGAAATAGAGACAATGTCAAAAAACGATTATGTAATAATACTGGGAGGAGTGAATGACAACAACCCATTCGAATTTAAAAGCTGCTTATTGAACTGGTTACCTAATGTGCTTCATACAAATATTATTTTTAGTGAAATACCGTATAATAGATCTCTTAATACATTGAAACTCAATTATGAATTAAGATTTATATGCAGTCAATACAATAATGTAACTTACGTAGATATGAATTATATAAACTTCATTCCTAAACACAAATACTTTTCTCTGGTAATATGTCGTAATCTCTTGAAGGATATATTATGTATTGATTATACTATTAAACGTAAGTGTTACGTTGAATCGTTAAACACATGTGTGACTGTGTGTTCTAAAAAGTGCCATAATACGGCGTGTACACAAACAGATGAGTTCATAATTTCTTGCAAGTCCATGGGTACAGGCACAAATGCAACAACTCAAACTGATGACGATAACGCCTATGAGTTTTTTCGTGAACATTGATTCAATTTCAGGACAGGCGTCTAATAATACATTATCCAATAAAATTAGTTTAACTATTTTTCATCAAAACTTGTGTGGAATCAGTAATAAAAAAGATGAGGTGGAACTTTATATTAAAACTTGTTCCAATAAAATAGATTACATTTGTGTGACTGAACATTTTTTGAACAAAGTATCAGCACAAATATTTAATTTCTCAAACTATGACTTAGTTACTTACAATACCAGAGTTAATAAGAAACGAGGTGGCACTCTTATATTGGGTCTTAAAAATAAAGAAATTATAAATTGCTCTCAAATTAACAAATTATATAAGCAGGATTCTTTTGAAATGTGTTGTGTAAAGGATGTAGAAACTGGACTGTATTTAGGTTGTTGTTATAGAAGCCCCTGTGACAAAAATTTCAATACCTTTTTAGAAAATCTGGAAATGGTGTTAGAATATCTTTTTAATAGGAAGTCTTTAATATGTGGCGATTTTAATATTGATTTACTTTCGGATAATAAAAAGTGCACAGAATTCTTAAGTCTATTGCGCTGTTATAACTTTAGAGCTCTTGTGAAGAATGTTACTTTTGTTCGTAATAATTCACAATCTTGCATTGACAATTTTTTAACGAATTTAGATGATCAATATATAGAGAATATAAGCGTAGATCATAATGGCTTAGGAGATGGACATGGGGGTCTTTTTTGTAATTTATCTCTTCAATATGTCAAAAATAAACCATCAAAAAATGATAACGCGTTCATAATAATTGAGAAACGAATGTTGACAAAAAAAAACCATGACATTTTTAAACAACTTATATTAGAAAAAAATTGGACTACTATGGGTATAAACACCTTTCTGCGTAAGTTTACTGACGTATTTCAGCGCAGTTTCAATAAACGGAACCTTAGAATTAATCTTAATAGAAATAGTACTGGAATAAAATGGACTACTAAAGGTATAAAGGTTGCAAGTAAAATGAAACGATTTTTATGTAGTATTAATAGAAGTTCTTGTCATGGTAGTATTTTATGTTATAAAAATAATTATATCAGACTTTACAGGCGAATAATTAAAAACGCTAAAAGAAATGACGTTTCAAGACAGTTAAGTAAAGCTAAAAATGTTAGCAAAGAAATTTGGCAGGTTGTGAATCGCCACAGAAATAAGACTAAAGAAAAAAATATGAGTAAAGTAGTTTTGTCGTGTAACGGAAAGTTCATAAGCGAGCCGAGGGATGTGGCTAATGCGTTTGCAGATAATTTTAACTTCAAAAATAATGAACAGCTTTCGGATTTACGTCACAAAATAACGCAGGCGCAGATAAACTTACAGAAGACTACTGAAAAAGTTCAAGACAGTTTATATTTTTCACAAATAACATCCAATGAAATAACAAAAGTTGTTAAAGCAATGGCATGTAAAAGTTCTAGTGGATACGATGAAATTCAAATATCAGTGGTAAAAGATCATGTCAAAATATTAGCTGAACCTCTTTCGTGTTTCTATAACAACTGTATAGAGGCGTGTATTTTTCCTGAACAACTCAAGATAGGCAAAATCGTTCCGTTACATAAAAAAGGTTCGCTAACAGATGCAAATAATTACAGACCAATTTCAGTGCTGCCTGTGCTTTCCAAAATTTTTGAGAAGCTTATAAAGATCCGTCTTGTTAGTCATCTAAACGCAAACCGAATCATAAATAACAGACAATTTGGTTACCAGAAAAGAATAGGTGCTGTAGATGCAATAAATACTTTGGTTAATGATGTAGTTCAAGGTATTAATAATAAAATGAAAGTAGCTGGTGTCTTTCTTGATCTCAGCTCCGCGTTTGATACTGTTAATCATGATATACTTTTAATGAAATTGGAACATTACGGGATACGAGGAAAGCCTCTGGAGCTGTTTCGATCATATCTAAACAACAGAAAGATTTACGTAGAAGTAAGACATAAGAACGAAAATAACTGTCTACAAGTAATAAAATCAGAAATGATGACAGTTACTAGAGGTGTCCCGCAAGGATCAATATTAGGCCCTATCTTATTTATAATTTTTACTAACGACTTAATAAATTATATAAGTGAATCGCAGCCCGATATTAATGTTATTGTTTTTGCTGATGACACAAACGCTGTATTAAGCGCAAATAGTATGCAAGTGTTAAATACTAAAATAAATACAACACTTAAGATTTTTCAAAATTGGTTTCAGACTAATGAACTTAAAGTAAATACAAATAAAACAAACGTAATCTTATTTAAATCTACTTCCAGGAATAATTTTAATCTAGACATAGTATCAAATGGAGATAAAATAGAATTAGTTAATTCGGTTAAGTTTCTGGGTGTCTACATAGACTCCTTGCTTAATTGGAAAACTGAACTAAAAGCTATCGACGCATCAATATCATCTGCTTGCTATGCACTTAGGAGTTTACGTGACGAAGTTAGTGTTGACAATTTGAAAATAGTTTATTACGCCTTGGTGGAGTCGAGATTAAGATACAGCATCCAACTCTGGGGTAATAGTTTTAGTTATAATACATACAGAGCTTTTGTTTTACAGAAGAGGGCAATCAGGATAATTGTACGCATTCCTCAATGGAAGTCATGCCGGGAACATTTTAAAAATCTTTCAGTTCTGACGGTACCGAGCCTATATATATTGACAGTCTTGAGTGATTTGGCTAAATACATTAGCAACTATGAGACTGAAATTGAAAAACAGCTAAGAGAAAGCTCACGGACAAAACACTTAAAAAACAAAATAAATCCTAAACTGGATATTGTCAAACACAGTGCACAATTTCAAGCCGTAAAATTATTTAATTCTTTACCTATTGCCTTAAAAAATGAAATTTACAACACACAAATTTTTAGAAAAAGACTAAAAGACTTCCTATTAGAAAAATGTTTCTATTCAGTAGACGAATTTATAAATTTCAATTAAATCGTTCAAATTATTCAATTAATGTTTTAATTTTATTTCATTACTTATTTAATTAGATGTTCTATTTTTGTGTAATAATGTATTTAGTTATTTTATAACTTATTTTATTCAATTTTTGTCTAAAGAAATGTTAGAGTTATAATTTTTAATAGTGTAAGATGTATTTTTTATTTGTAACTATTAAGTAAGCATGTACAAAATTCAAACACAGTTAAAAAATTGTTCTTGAATAAATGAAATGAAATGAAATGAAACAAACCGCTTTTAGTGACGTAAGTATAGGCATATTTTGTTTTAATTTTGGTTAAAAAAGAAATTAGCCACTATGAAAGTACATTTGGTTTTACAACTCTGCTTATAACAACCGACCGCATTTAATGACGAATTTCACACAAAATTTATCTACATAGGCCAGTATATTATGCAGTTACAACAACAACAACAAACAACAAGTTGATGTGTTTACAAATAAACACATCAACTTGTTGTTGTCCACACGCTAGTATTCTACACAAACTTGTTGAAATTGTTGTTAACATTTCTTAAAAAGACAATGATTTGACTTTAGTAAAATACCCTATTGAATTTGTTGTGTGACTTATCTTTGACAGCACAGTAATTTTATCTAAGGTCTTATGACCATACTCTCTTGTTCTGTATTTGAGCAAATTGTTCTGAAGAACCTCACTGTACTTTCTACTAAATTGTCTTTATTCATATCTAGGAGCAAGCATAGGAGTAAAATGTGCAGTAATAGTGGGTGGCATGGACATGGTGGCCCAAGCACTCATGCTGTCCAAGAAGCCTCACATCATCATAGCTACTCCTGGCAGATTGGTTGACCATCTTGAAAACACTAAGGGCTTCAATCTGAAAGCATTGAAGTTTCTGGTAAGTAAAATATAGAGCTAAGTTATTTTATTAGCAGGAACAAATAGCCCAGCTATATTTTATTCAACAAGTGCTTTTTAACCCATATATATGTATGTATGCGTTTTCTCAGAAACTACTAAAACAATTTTGATGCGGTTTTCAATATTCAATTGCATATTTTTAGTGTATAAGGTTGTTCTAGCCTATAAAACATAGAAGTGAGTCAGCGAAATTTGCATTTGGTGATGTGCTTGATAATTCTTTCATTGAAGGCTTATTAGGTCAACTTTTCCAGCAGATACCTTGCATATGGAATTAGATTTTTTCAGAAATCTAAAGCCATTCACAAACCTTGTTCATATTTTGAGTTAAAGGCACTATTTAACTAGATTACTGGTAGAATACAAAAAAAAAGTTTATTGTGTGTTATGAGTTTATGCTCCAGCTATTCTACACTCAGCAATAATAATACACTGCTTTAACAGGTAATGGACGAAGCTGATCGAATACTTAACATGGATTTTGAAGTAGAAGTAGACAAGATTCTCCGCGTGATACCTCGCGAGCGTCGCACATACTTATTCTCAGCAACTATGACCAAGAAGGTACAGAAGCTGCAACGGGCCTCCTTGCAAGACCCTGTCAAGGTTGAGGTGTCCACAAAGTACCAGACTGTTGACAAGCTGCTACAATACTACCTGTTTATACCTGTGAAGTATAAGGTGAGTAATATTTATTATAATCATTGCTCATTTTCATACTCATGATTTAGTCTACAATTTTTTATAGTCTTACCATTCCTACAGCAAGCAAAAAACTATGTTCTCTAAGTTTTCGGTAGCTGCCTTCGTACAGAGAAGAGGGGCAGTCAGTCTAAAGAAAATAACAAAATGATGTAGATGTAACAATGGTCATAAAAAATTGTTTGGTAAAATGTTAAACCCTGTCTCTTAAACTAGGGTAACTTGTATCAGAGACAGTGTTCGGTTACAAGACGACTTACAAATAGATTTTACAAGTTGTTCACTGTGTGGTTCTACCACTATATTCATCCATTCATAGATTTGTAGCAAAGTTGCCGGAAACTACAACTTGCCCTGTAATGAAACTTTCGAAGATGTTTTTATGATCTCAATGGTTTAATTTAAAAATAAAAATATATATTTTCTTTATTAAAAATACCAATTTTCTCTATTTGTCTCCACAGGACGTATACCTAGTCCACATTCTCAACGAGATGGCAGGTAACTCGTTCATAGTGTTCGTTGCGACCTGCGCAGGAGCACTGCGCACCGCCCTGCTCCTGCGCAACCTCGGGCTCGCCGCAGTGCCTCTGCACGGACAGATGTCACAGAACAAGCGGCTTGCTGCACTCAACAAGTTCAAGAATAAGAGCAGGAGTGTGCTTATCTGTACTGATGTCGCTTCTAGGTGAGGGTTTTTCGTGATAAAATATCATAATCGCAAATTTAAACTAAATCCGCCGAATATTTAAATTGTTTAAACATACAAACAAATACCCAGTCTTCAGCTTTATTATATTCAAACACAAGTACATTTGTGCAAAGTGGAAGAATATGATCATATTATGCACAATAATAGAAATGCATTTAAAGTGTTACACCTAAATATACGTAGCATAAACCGGAACTTCGACGAGCTTATTGTTTTCCTCAACACTGTATGTGTATTACCCGAAGTTGTAGTCCTATCAGAATGTTGGTTAAGCAAGGCAACTAACCTTCCATCACTTCAAGGGTACACGAGCTATCATACTATTCACAATTTTAACCAAAACGATGGTGTTGCTGTCTTCATAAAGTCCACAACGTCCCATAGGGTTACTGAATCGCTTATACAGGGAACGAATTGTTTAGTATGCAAAGTTGAATCATTGAACCTAGCCATTGTAGCCCTATACCGCTCACCCTGCAATAATGATCTAAATAATTTTTTGACAGGCCTAGACTCTATGCTCACATCTATTTCTAACTGGAAGAATATACTAGTAATAGGCGATATTAACATAAACATTAATCCTACCAACCTAAGCTCATATGCGAATGACTATCTTAATATGACCGCCTCGCACGGACTCCTCCCCACGCATAATCTGCCCACTAGAGGAAATAACTGCCTGGATCATACATTGTTAAAATCGGGACTAAAAAGCACAACCTTAATATTTGACACCACTATTACAGACCACTTCCCAGTGCTCATAAATATCGAAAATGTATTGATACCAACTAAGAGACATCTAGATATCGTCAAAGTGGATTATCCTTCAATATATGAGGCAGTATCCCGTGCTGACTACAGCAAAATCCTGAATGCGTCGGATCCGAATGCCGCTACAGAAGCTTTGGTTGAAATGATAGGGGAAATAATTAAAAATTACTCGACAACTACACATGTACCCTCTAAAAATAAAATATATAAACCCTGGATTACTAACGGCCTATTGCGGTGTATTCGAAACCGTGATTCGATGTGTCATAAGCTGAAGGTAAACCCAGAAAATTTCGTTCTTAAAGTCACATACATTAGATACCGCAACTTTTGCAATAAATTGTTAAAAAGGTTGAAGCAGGAGCATGAGAGGTTTGAATTACAGAAAACTCGTAATAATCCCCGAGAAACGTGGAAGGTGATAAAAAACATAATACAATCGAATCGCCAGATGAACTCTTCTACCGAACTCTTAAATAATGAAAGTGATAAGAAGGCTTCGATTAATAACGTTAATATGTATTTTTCCAACATAGGCAGACAGCTTGCGCAAAAAAACTATCAAAGCTCTCAAGATTGTATACGCATGATAGATGACGACATTACTGACAAATCTCTTGTACTTCTTCCCACAGATGAGGATGAAGTGGGCAAAATAATACATGGCTTGCGAAGGAATACTGCTGTAGGCTGGGATTATATACCAACGCAACTGTTGCAGAAATGTTCAGACACATTAGTCCCTATAATTACACACATCTATAACATGTCAATGGCTCAAGGTGTATTCCCAAAATGTTTAAAAAAAGCCGTAATCCATCCAATCCATAAGGGTGGGGATAGAGACAGTGTCAGCAACTACAGGCCTATATCTGTGCTACCCGCTCTATCAAAAGTCCTGGAAAAAGTTTTGAACTTTCGTCTAGTAAGTTTTTTGACCGCAAATGAAATTTTGGCACCAAACCAATTTGGTTTTAGGACCGGTAAATCTACTGATGACGCGGTTGCCTCAGTCGTGGATAAAATTGTGGAAAGTTTTGATACTAAACGGAAGTGTATGGGTATTTTTCTAGATCTTACGAAAGCATTTGACACTGTCTCTATTCCACACCTACTGCGGAAGATGGAAAGGATGGGAATACGTGGCTATGCCCTCAGGATTTTTAAAGACTATTTGTCTGATAGGCAACAGTGTGTTAAAGTTGGCTCATTCATCAGTGAAACCATTCCTATTAATTTCGGTGTACCTCAGGGCTCGGTATTGGGCCCAACTCTATTTTTATTATACGTAAACTCTCTTTGTAAACTACCGTTAGCATATTGCGATATTATTGTTTATGCGGATGATACTGCTATGCTTGTCTATGGCGAGGACTGGCCTGAAGTCTTCACCAGAGCTGAAAAGGCACTTAATGTAGTAATGACTTGGCTATCTGTCAACCTATTAACTCTAAATCTCAGCAAAACAACCTATTTAACGTTTAGTCCTACAATCGCCACACAACCATCCCTTATTGATTTTACTCTCAAAGTCCATAAAGATAACTGTATTTCTAAAACTTCTTCCACTCTTTGCTGCTGCCCAATAATATGTAGATCTAACATTATAAAATACCTCGGCGTTTATATTGATAACCATATTAACTGGAAATATCACCTTGCCTGTTTAACTTCGCGAGTTCGTAAAATGATTTTCATTTTTAAGAAGTTGCGCCATTCTGCAGACTTCGACACCGTGAGAATGGTATACTGTGCTTTATGCCAGTCTATACTGACATATTGCATAACCGCTTGGGGAGGTGCTGCAAAAAATAATCTACTACCCGTGGAACGTGCACAGAGAGCAGTACTTAAAGTAATGACGTTTAAACCCTACAGATACCACACTGCTCAACTTTATGACGACTGTCAGCTTCTCACTGTGAGACAACTCTTTGTGCAAGAAACTATTTCCAGAAAGCACGCCTCTCTAGTATATGACTCCAAACTTAATAATACCCGCCGCTCTCACCATGTGTGCACAATCCCGAGGTTTAGAACCACTCAGGCAGAACGACGTCAGGCAATTCTTGGGTGCCATCTGTACAACATCGCGAACAAGCAATTGCAATATTTTTCATCTCCCTAGAACTCAGTGTAGGAAAACAGTGACGAAGTGGCTTATGAATAAGTCCTATGATGAAACTGAGAACTTACTTAAAGTATCTATCCTCTAGCACACATACACACAAACACATACGCATACACACTCACGCACAAGCACTGGCATTATTACTGTTTATTGGAATTTATATTTTAAGATCAACTAATTTCTGTCTGCAATTTAATGAAATACATGAGAGCTCTGGTGCCCTTAACACAAGTTGAATCTTACTTAGGGTACCAGATTTCAACGAATGGTTGTACTCATAATATAACTCTATACAAATGTAACAACTAGATTGTAAACTATGCCAATAAACATTATTATTATTATTATTATTATTATTTACTACGCCTTTCGAATACTATTTTTAAGACGTTATTAGAATATAGACATTAATCCTTGCGTAGACGCAAATTAATAAAAAATAAGAATTGGTAGCTACCTTAAGTTAATAAAATACCTATGTACTTTGTAGTCGTGAATTTAAATTTGACTATTTTGACACCACTAATCAATGTTCCAGAGGTCTGGACATTCCGCACGTGGATGTGGTGATAAATCTGGACATCCCGCTACATAGTAAGGATTATATACATCGTGTAGGACGTACCGCGCGAGCTGGCCGTGCGGGCAAGTCGATCACTTTTGTATCACAGGTAAATATAGGTTTTGGCTTCCTTACTTACGATAATCATAGAAAATAATAGTACCATATTGAGTTTCAACGTTTATTTTAATCCCTGCATGCACCGTTAGATTCGACACTGCCATTTATTTGCCTCATTTTGCTTGATTCACCCATGCTTATGGGTTTTTTTTCAATGCCGTTTGTCACGTCTTTGTCCTACCATTCTAACTTCCCACAAACCAGTAGTCCTCTATTGTGATCTTTTTCTAAAACAAAATTCATAAAATAAATTTATTTCTTATTTTTTTTTAAGTTTTCGGGGACTATTCTAATAAATTTTGATAAGCACAAAAAATCTGAACTTTTGGGAATTGGGGTATTTCGGAATTGAATTTATGTTGTCGAGTTCATTGAATCAGAGAAGGCCATATGTTATAAATGTCTAATAACGTTCCAGTACGACGTGGAACTGTACCAGCGCATCGAGCAACTGATCGGCAAGCAACTGCCTCTCTACAAGACTGAGGAGAGCGAAGTCATGGTGCTACAAGAGAGAGTCGCCGAGGCGCAACGACTTACCAAGATTGTAAGTTAATCAATTTCATCAAATTTCGTCTGTATGTTCGATTTTTACGCCTAACCTACAAGGCATCATACATTTCATCAAATTTCGTCTGTATGTTTGATTTTCATGCCTAAACTACGTGGCATCAATCAGTCTATATCGGTCCACTGCTGGACGTAGGCCTCTTCTAAGTTACGCCACAACTACGAGGCATATTTTGATCCTATATGAAGATTCATAAATGAAAATTCCTAATAGAAATATTCATTTATGAATCTCTTAAAACTATGTCCCGTGTCGGAGTCGAACCCACCATCTGTAGAAGATAAAATCTTCTGAATATTTGAATGTCAAGTCAAATTAGAATATTTTTATGAAAGGTTTTACGATTCGCTTTGTAGAGATTTGTATGAAATAATGCGTCATAATGTTGAATTAGGGTAGTTACAATTTGTTCTATGGAACATGACATCATAGAACAAGACAACTCAATTTTTTCTTCTTTTTATTCCATATTCACATACTAACTTGTCACAATTTTGCCTCATTAAATTTCGCTTGTTTCTTGTCCCTTGCGATTTAAAATTAGCTATTTATAATCTTGAATGCCATTTAACCTCGCGGCAAGATATCGAAGTGATTTATAATACTTTGTTTGCAATAGGAAATGAAAGAGCTAGAAGATAAAAAGAACACAAAAGGCAGTAAGCGCGGCGCGGCCGACTCGGACGACGACACGGAGGAGGCCGCCGGAGTGCGCAGACGCATCAAGGGGGGGAGGGGGAAGAGTAACAAGCATGGCGGCAAGAGGAAACGATGAATAAATGATGTATTTTAATTAAGCTGTTGTTTCATTTTAATAATAGCTTTTCGTTGCACATTATCCACTCTACAAATATTTAAAATACCGTCTTTTATGCCATAGGCATAGTTTCTATTGAAAATTAAAGTAGTTCAGTGCAATTAACTTATTTAAAAAATCTGGTAACAATAAAATCCTAACTTAATTTGTTTTATACCAATGTTGGACTAAAGATACAACTCTTTCACTGTCATATGCGATCATACTTACGTTATAGTTTGTTAAGACTTCCAAGGGTCTGCAGCAGATAAAGAGGAAAATTGGGAGATGTTTCAACTTAACTCTTCTGCCATATATTTAGCAGAGACGTTGAAGACGTGGCACAAAATATTGCGGAAATTCCCAGTATAACAAAGCTTATTGTTCGAAATTGTCACATTTTCAGGGAGATCAATGCAGTATGTGCTAAAAATTGTGATTAATTTAAATAAATATTGGGACTTGGAGCGTTCCTCAAACCAAACAAATTTGTTCAATGCTTTCTTACAGTTTATTCTAAAAGTAAACAGTCATTTCTTTCTATAAAAAAAATAAATTAAAAAAAAAAAAGAAATGCGATAAACCGCGCTTCGCAGGTAAACCCGGCGCGCGCACTTGTAAAAACCGACGCACTTAAAACTAAGCGTTTAGGAAGAAATCACAACTTTTGTTTTAAATTTTTTTAATCGTTATTTATTATTTCTATACAAATAGAACTGTACAGATAATTTTTTAAATTATTTACCACATCTCATCTGCTCTCACGATAGACTTTTTACAAAAGTGAAAACTATCAACATAACGCACGCAATACCGAGATCGTGCGCAGTACCGCTCACTACGACCCGACACGTGACCGTGACGTCACCGCCGTGACGTCACCCGCACTCACTAGCGGCACAACTACTAATTGAGCTGCGCGAGGCGTTTGCAACAATTATGATTTACATTTAAATACAAAATTACACTATGGTCTGACAAACAATGGAAAACATGTTTTGGTGTTATATCGATCATTGTACGATGAAGGCATCTGGATCATCACCATCTGGCAGTAAAACTATTGTTAGCGCTCGTAGACAACCGATAATATACTCTTTCACCTCGTACAGACGTTATCACAAACAATAAATAAGTACAATTCATATATATAAATATTTAGAAGTATGTATACCGTAAAATCTATCCAATAATATAATACATTGGCAGTGTGACATGCATGCTCTTATATAATTTAACTTTTGTTCAAATTTAAATGCACTAACTAAAATATACATAATTTCGGAGGTGAAAAAGTGTATTACTTAGCAAACTAATTAAATCACACTGGAGGTCCTTATGTGTAGTTACATTTAGGTATCTAACGCGTCCGCAACACGTGGGCACGTTCGACACTCGTCCGCGACCCGTCGCACACACGTCGCCGACGGTCGCGCCCGAGACTCGATCACAATTATAACAAAACTAGTCAGTCTACGAAAAATTAAGATCACAAATTCTGCGCAAACATGGTGCGGGCGTGTTAGCACTTAAAATAATTTCAAACTATTCCAATGTCTATACACAAGTTAAAAAACAAATGTCCCAGGACGTCCTCGAATACTGCTCAGCTGCGGTACTGTACTTCGTTTTTTCGTTTTACAATAACGGGCCAAACGCGAAGACAATTTCTTGAATACACTCTCACACTATTTGCGTTTTTCTCGCAGAGGAAAATTTAAATCGCTTGAGATTCGTACTGAGAAAATGTCCTCGCGTACAATTATATTTATGCAACAAGGCTTTCCAAACGCTCCAATAAAAGCTTTACAATGTGCGTTCACAGTACATGCATTAACTTGTGTAGTTAGTCGCGGGCGAGCCGAGCACTGGACACCAGCTAAGTTATGATCAACATAATCACTACTAGTCTATCGCTTCGTACAAATAAATGTTCAAAAACTGTCCAGTGTCAGTTCGTCCGCGATCGCAACTGTCTCACGTCCGAGTACGTCCCGGGCGCCCTATATCAATTATCACATTGTTTCGCTACTAACAACCGACGTATGGCTGAAACTAATCGTATTGCATCACATTATCTTTCGCTTGATCGTTCTTGTGTACAGTAATTTAACAAACACTAAGGCGTAGACGCCCGACTGTCCCTCACAAACTATGCCATCATACAAACTGCCAGAATTCCAGTTTTACTTTTCGAGTGAAATTTTCGGTCCGGAGCCGAGTCGCGACCCGGTCACACCGACGGTTGTAGTACGAGCTAAAGTCGAAAATAAGTCTATATCTGTCCCTCTGAGGCCTTCCGGCTCAACACTACAGAGTCATACATCACACAAAAAAAAAATATGTACCAGACAACACATTCAACATCATCCGTCAAAGTCACAATCATATTGGAGTACTCAGATCAGGTGGGTCACTTTGGGTCGTACTACAAGCGTGGTGGTGGGGGGGGGCGCGAGTCAATACTGTCACTAGGAATGCAGCGTGTGCGGGCGCACCCTGCCGCGGCACGCACCGGCGCGCGGCCAGCGCGGGCGGCGCGCGTGCCGCGGCAGCGGCCGGCCGCACACCGGCCCGGCTCAGTTCAGGTCGCGGTCCTCTAAGTACTTGTACTCGAACGTGAAGCCCTCCTTCTTGCGCTGGCCCCATTTCTCGTAATCGAAGTATATATATGTGCCCTGGAAGTTAAGAAAGTGGGTTAATCACTATACGATTTCCGTCCCATCAAACTATGATGGTGATCTTATCAATCACGATAAGATCGAATCGAAATGTAATCTTTCATCTAAATCTAAAACTTTAAACATTTTTTTAAATTATCTATACTAATATTAAAAGACGAAATATTTGATTGTTATATATAATAGCTCCGAAACTACTGGACGGATTTGAAAAATTATTTTATAATTGTGAAGCTACACTAACCCCGGGTGACAATAGGCTATTTTTTATCCCTGTATTCCCACGGGAACGAGAAAATAAATAATAAATTAAATAATCACCTGTTCATACTCCTCATTAATAACCTTAGGCTCTTCATGCCTCTGGAACCACATCATGTACTTAGTATGGAACCGCCAGCTCTGCTTCTTCAGCGCCTTGGCTGCGAGGTACTGAGCCTTCGTCCCCTCCATGTAGTAGAATACGAAGAATAATGTCTCTGTCGATAACCGCTGGAAGAACTCTACTGAGTCCGAGTGGGGTAATAGCACCTGGAAATATATCATCAACATAAATTAGCCAGTAGTTTCCCACAACGTCGCATACAGTTGGATCAACGTAACTAGGCCGGACTGAAGTAGGCGACAAGTGGTTGCGCAGATGCGTTTTTTGGAAGTAAATGGTGACAGGAAGCGGGGGGCGGAGCGGTAACTAAACCAAGAGAATTAGAGATGCGATTACGCATTACATTGTCATAATTAGTATTACTAACTCATGTTTTTTTGTGATTATTTTCGTAATGAAATTGTTTTTCAAAGTTTCTTTAGTATTTACTGTAACTGTTCTAAATTTAAACTTTTATGAACTCATTTAGTGTTTTTATATTGTTGAATTAAAATGTTGTTAGTACTTTTATCGATTAAACATATTTAGTCGTTTTCGTAAGTAATTTTAGGGTCGCATCTCTATGACATGCGCGAAAGTGATAAAAACCTAACTTCAATCCAGTCAAGTTACGTTGATCGTACTGTAGGTGTCTTAAGTTTTAATATATTTTTTTTATAAAAATTTATCGAGTGGTTTCAGAGATCCATAGCACATTTCATCATAGTCGAATGCCAAATGGTTTCATATATTTTGACTGACTCTGTGGCGCGGTAGCAGTGTATCCGACTGCTAAGCAAGAGGTCGTGGGTTTCGCTCCGCACCCAGGATAAAACTTTGTGTGATGACCATGATGGTTTATTCTGTGTCTGGGTATTATTTTTCTATAATATGTATGTATTTAGAAATGTATAAGTATGTTTATCTGTTGTCTGGTTACCATAGTACAAGCTCTGCTAAGTTTGGGATCAGATAACGTTGTATCAGTTGTCCTAAGATATTATTATTATATATAATAAAATAGTCTGATAGTTCAGCTAAATCTTAGCTGAGTTTTTGGTCGCAAACAAGCGAACCTGGCCCGATGGTATCTTTACCACATTATATCATATATTGTAAAGGTTTGTAACAAAAATACTTATAGGTATCGCTGTTAAAACAACAGTGTTTTGCTATCAAGCCATACTGGTAACAGGATGTTTTGCTACTAGATCATGTGTTGTTTTAATATAATAATATCTTGGGACAACTCACACAACGTTATCTGATCCCAAACTAAGCAGAGCTTGTACTATGACTACTAGACAACTGATAAACATACTTCCATATTTCTAAATACATACATATTATAGATCAATACACCCAGACACAGAATAAACCATCGTGCTCATCACACAAAGTTTTATCCTGGGTGGGGAACCCACAACCTTCGGCTTAGCAGTCAGGTCGTTAACCACTAGACCAATAGTCAGTCCGTCAGTAATAGGATCGTCAAATGTAAGGATGTTGTACAAATTATTTTTATTGCAGTCGTGGTGTAGTGTGGAGCAATGATGAAGACGTAAATCTAAAGATGATATACAAAAACAAAAAGGTACTATAAATATGACATCAAGGGTTGACTAACCTGATTGTAATATATAGGCGTCTGGCATATATTTCTAGGTAGGTATACCCTCGTTCTTTCCGAATCGGACGGATGCGGCATATGGTAGAAAGACGACTCTAACATCTGGAATTGTAGCTGGTGCTCCTGGAATTACACAAAATTATATTTTAGCACTTTTCAAAACAGTGAAGAATTTTTTTTTTGTGATAACGCGATATCTTTGGGGGCTGTTGAATTTCGTATACAGTAATGTAGCTTTCGATCAAAATAGGTACTTTCTCTATGCTCTTCAAACGTTCCCTTGATTTGATGACGAAATTCCGAAGAACTCTTTACCTATTATAGACATAAGTATATGTATGTTCGAGTTTGTTTTTTTTTATTAAGTTCTTTACTAGTAATTAGAGGTGTTGTAGGAAATTTATTTAGGCATACATCAGCAAGGTTTTAGTTGGTTTTTATTTGATTTTTTTTCTTCGAAAAAATAAATTAAGATTGTATGCATGCTCACCGAATTAAGTGGTAATGGTCCTAGCGGCGCGACGCCCAATAATGGAGGAATGTGCGCTTGTGCTAGTGCTGCCCCTCGTCTCACGTTCTGAAATAGACGACGACGATCATCCGTTACACAATCATCATTACTTTTTATACGGCTGAGGTACAATGATCAATTATGGTCTCCATAACAGTAGCGGTGGGTTCCTAGAACACCATTCTCTACGGTTTCCCTTTGAAATATGTAATCAGGTAGCGCCTAGGTGCACTGTATGCCTGTCGAGGCACTAACCACTGGCAAAATGCGCGTAAGACGCCCCATGGGGTTAGGAGAAGGACAAGGAACGTGGTCAATTGGTCTCATTTGTATCGACGTCATTTCACAGGACAAAAATATTGAAAAAGCACAAATTTGGAGTATGTAGTCTTAGCTCACCTGTGTGTGTACATTATCTCTGCTCACCGGTGTGTGTACATTGTCTCTGCTCACCGGTGTGTGTACATTGTCTCGGCTCACCTGTATGTGTACATTATCTCGGCTCACCTGTGTGTACGTTGTCTCTGCTCACCTGTGTGTACGTTGTCTCTGCTCACTTGTGTGTACATTGTCTATGCTCATCTGTGTCTGTACGTAGTCTCTGCTCAACAGTGTGTATACGTAGTCTCTCCTCACTAGTGTGTTTAATAGTCTCAGATCACCAGAGTGTATACATAGTCTCTGCTCACCTGTGTGTACATTATCTCTGCTCACCTGTGTGTGTGTACAGGCTCACCTGTGTGTACGTTGTCTCTGCTATCTTGTGTGTGTACATTATCTCTGCTCACTTGTGTGTGTGTACAGTGTGTCCGCTCACCAGTGTGTATACATAGTCTCGGCTCACCAGTGTGTATACTTAGTCTCTGCTCACCAGTGTGTATACGTAGTCTCTGCTCACCAATGAGTATACTTAGTCTCGGCTCACCAGTGTGTATACTTAGTCTCTGCTCACCAGTGTGTATACTTAGTCTCTGCTCACCAGTGTGTATACGTAGTCTCAGATCACAAGTGGGTATACGTAGTCTCTGCTCACCAATGAGTATACTTAGTCTCGGCTCACCAGTGTGTATACTTAGTCTCTGCTCACCAGTGTGTATACTTAGTCTCTGCTCACCAGTGTGTATACGTAGTCTCTGCTCACCAGTGTGTATACGTAGTCTCTGCTCACAAGTGTGTTTACTAGTCTCAGATCACAAGTGGGTATACGTAGTCTCTACTCACCAATGAGTATACTTAGTCTCGGCTCACCAGTGTGTATACGTAGTCTCTGCTCACCAGTGTGTATACGTAGTCTCTGCTCACAAGTGTGTTTACTAGTCTCAGAGGTATACGTAGTCTCTACTCACCAATGAGTATACTTAGTCTCGGCTCACCAGTGTGTATACTTAGTCTCTGCTCACAAGTGTGTTTACTAGTCTCAGATCACAAGTGGGTATACATAGTCTCTACTCACCAATGAGTATACTTAGTCTCGGCTCACCAGTGTGTATACTTAGTCTCTGCTCACCAGTGTGTATACGTAGTCTCTGCTCACCTATGAGTGTACGTTGTCTCTGCTATCTTGTGTGTATACCTAGTCTCGGCTCACCAGTGTGTTTACGTAGTCTCTGCTCATCAGTGTGTATACGTAGTCTCTGCTCACCAGTGTGTATACGTAGTCTCTGCTCACAAGTGTGTTTACTAGTCTCAGATCACAAGTGGGTATACGTAGTCTCTACTCACCAATGAGTATACTTAGTCTCGGCTCACCAGTGTGTATACGTAGTCTCTGCTCACCAGTGTGTATACGTAGTCTCTGCTCACAAGTGTGTTTACTAGTCTCAGAGGTATACGTAGTCTCTACTCACCAATGAGTATACTTAGTCTCGGCTCACCAGTGTGTATACTTAGTCTCTGCTCACCAGTGTGTATACGTAGTCTCTGCTCACCTATGAGTGTACGTTGTCTCTGCTATCTTGTGTGTATACCTAGTCTCGGCTCACCAGTGTGTATACTTAGTCTCTGCTCACCAGTGTGTATACGTAGTCTCTGCTCACCTATGAGTGTACGTTGTCTCTGCTATCTTGTGTGTATACCTAGTCTCGGCTCACCAGTGTGTTTACTTAGTCTCTGCTCATCGGTGTGTATACGTAGTCTCTGCTCACCAGTGTGTATACGTAGTCTCTGCTCACAAGTGTGTTTACTAGTCTCAGATCACAAGTGGGTATACGTAGTCTCTACTCACCAATGAGTATACTTAGTCTCGGCTCACCAGTGTGTATACTTAGTCTCTGCTCACCAGTGTGTATACTTAGTCTCTGCTCATCAGTGTGTATACGTAGTCTCTGCTCACAAGTGTGTATACTTAGTCTCTGCTCACCAGTGTGTTTACTTAGTCTCTGCTCATCGGTGTGTATACGTAGTCTCTGCTCACCAGTGTGTATACGTAGTCTCTGCTCACAAGTGTGTTTACTAGTCTCAGATCACAAGTGGGTATACGTAGTCTCTACTCACCAATGAGTATACTTAGTCTCGGCTCACCAGTGTGTATACTTAGTCTCTGCTCACAAGTGTGTTTACTAGTCTCAGATCACAAGTGGGTATACGTAGTCTCTACTCACCAATGAGTATACTTAGTCTCGGCTCACCAGTGTATATACTTAGTCTCGGCTCATCAGTGTGTATACGTAGTCTCTGCTCACCAGTGTGTATACTTAGTCTCTGCTCACCAGTGTGTATACTTAGTCTCTGCTCACCAGTGTGTATACGTAGTCTCTGCTCACCAGTGTGTATACGTAGTCTCTGCTCACAAGTGTGTTTACTAGTCTCAGATCACAAGTGGGTATACGTAGTCTCTACTCACCAATGAGTATACTTAGTCTCGGCTCACCAGTGTGTATACGTAGTCTCTGCTCACCAGTGTGTATACGTAGTCTCTGCTCACAAGTGTGTTTACTAGTCTCAGAGGTATACGTAGTCTCTACTCACCAATGAGTATACTTAGTCTCGGCTCACCAGTGTGTATACTTAGTCTCTGCTCACAAGTGTGTTTACTAGTCTCAGATCACAAGTGGGTATACATAGTCTCTACTCACCAATGAGTATACTTAGTCTCGGCTCACCAGTGTGTATACTTAGTCTCTGCTCACCAGTGTGTATACGTAGTCTCTGCTCACCTATGAGTGTACGTTGTCTCTGCTATCTTGTGTGTATACCTAGTCTCGGCTCACCAGTGTGTTTACGTAGTCTCTGCTCATCAGTGTGTATACGTAGTCTCTGCTCACCAGTGTGTATACGTAGTCTCTGCTCACAAGTGTGTTTACTAGTCTCAGATCACAAGTGGGTATACGTAGTCTCTACTCACCAATGAGTATACTTAGTCTCGGCTCACCAGTGTGTATACGTAGTCTCTGCTCACCAGTGTGTATACGTAGTCTCTGCTCACAAGTGTGTTTACTAGTCTCAGAGGTATACGTAGTCTCTACTCACCAATGAGTATACTTAGTCTCGGCTCACCAGTGTGTATACTTAGTCTCTGCTCACCAGTGTGTATACGTAGTCTCTGCTCACCTATGAGTGTACGTTGTCTCTGCTATCTTGTGTGTATACCTAGTCTCGGCTCACCAGTGTGTATACTTAGTCTCTGCTCACCAGTGTGTATACGTAGTCTCTGCTCACCTATGAGTGTACGTTGTCTCTGCTATCTTGTGTGTATACCTAGTCTCGGCTCACCAGTGTGTTTACTTAGTCTCTGCTCATCGGTGTGTATACGTAGTCTCTGCTCACCAGTGTGTATACGTAGTCTCTGCTCACAAGTGTGCTTACTAGTCTCAGATCACAAGTGGGTATACGTAATCTCTACTCACCAATGAGTATACTTAGTCTCGGCTCACCAGTGTGTATACTTAGTCTCTGCTCACCAGTGTGTATACTTAGTCTCTGCTCATCAGTGTGTATACGTAGTCTCTGCTCACAAGTGTGTATACTTAGTCTCTGCTCACCAGTGTGTTTACTTAGTCTCTGCTCATCAGTGTGTATACGTAGTCTCTGCTCACCAGTGTGTATACGTAGTCTCTGCTCACAAGTGTGTTTACTAGTCTCAGATCACAAGTGGGTATACGTAGTCTCTACTCACCAATGAGTATACTTAGTCTCGGCTCACCAGTGTGTATACTTAGTCTCTGCTCACAAGTGTGTTTACTAGTCTCAGATCACAAGTGGGTATACGTAGTCTCTACTCACCAATGAGTATACTTAGTCTCGGCTCACCAGTGTGTATACTTAGTCTCGGCTCATCAGTGTGTATACGTAGTCTCTGCTCACCAGTGTGTATACTTAGTCTCGGCTCACCAGTGTGTATACTTAGTCTCTGCTCACCAGTGTGTATACGTAGTCTCTGCTCACCTATGAGTGTACGTTGTCTCTGCTATCTTGTGTGTATACCTAGTCTCGGCTCACCAGTGTGTTTACTTAGTCTCTGCTCATCAGTGTGTATACGTAGTCTCTGCTCACCAGTGTGTATACGTAGTCTCTGCTCACTAGTGTGTTTACTAGTCTCAGATCACAAGTGGGTATACGTAGTCTCTACTCACCAATGAGTGTACTTAGTCTCGGCTCACCAGTGTGTATACTTAGTCTCTGCTCATCAGTGTGTATACGTAGTCTCTGCTCACCAGTGTGTATACGTAGTCTCTGCTCACCAGTGTGTATACGTAGTCTCTGCTCACAAGTGTGTTTACTAGTCTCAGATCACAAGTGGGTATACGTAGTCTCTACTCACCAATGAGTATACTTAGTCTCGGCTCACCAGTGTGTATACTTAGTCTCTGCTCACAAGTGTGTTTACTAGTCTCAGATCACAAGTGGGTATACGTAGTCTCTACTCACCAATGAGTATACTTAGTCTCGGCTCACCAGTGTGTATACTTAGTCTCGGCTCACCAGTGTGTATACTTAGTCTCTGCTCATCAGTGTGTATACGTAGTCTCTGCTCACCAGTGTGTATACGTAGTCTCTGCTCACAAGTGTGTTTACTAGTCTCAGATCACAAGTGGGTATACGTAGTCTCTACTCACCAATGAGTATACTTAGCCTCGGCTCACCAGTGTGTATACTTAGTCTCTGCTCATCAGTGTGTATACGTAGTCTCTGCTCACCAGTGTGTATACGTAGTCTCTGCTCACCAGTGTGTATACGTAGTCTCTGCTCACAAGTGTGTTTACTAGTCTCAGATCACAAGTGGGTATACGTAGTCTCTACTCACCAATGAGTATACTTAGTCTCGGCTCACCAGTGGTTATACATAGTCTCTGCTCACCAATGTGTATACGTAGTCTCTGCTCACCTGTTTCGATATCGGTGTGTGTACGTTACGTGTACCACGTGTGTATAGTTAGCGTGAGCTGACCTGTGGGTGTATGTTGTCGAGGCCGGCGCGCTGCACGGCCTCCTGCGCCATGCTCTTGAGCGAGGCGGCGGCGGCGGCGGGCGCGCCCGCGCTGCCGCTGCTCGCGCTCAGCGTCGCTGTACTTGATGAGTCGCTCACTCTACCACTGGAACAACAAATTTACTTTATTTTTTAACTTGATTAAGTACTGTTATTTAAAAAAAAAATCCTGATCAACCCTTTTGATTAGTATCATACGAATACAGTTTCATTTTTCATATTATGCGGGTTCGATTCCCGGTTCAGACAAGCAATTATTTAAAAATCTTTGAATTCAGTTCAAATTATTTTTAAAATCAAAATTAAGTCTTCATTCAGTAAAATGTTCTATCTACAATTTTAAGGTACTTTCCCTCCGTGTGGCATAGTTTTAGGACACCCTGTATAATCCGTAATATTGACATCGGAATAATGCGAGGTAAGACAGATAACACCAGGACGTGTTCTACAGCCGCGCAACGCACGTGACTATCTCCGCGATGCCCTTTCAGTGTGCGCTGTTGCTGAGTTAAATGTGACAGGAAGACAGAAATGGTTGGTACACACTTGTTGGCAACATGCTGTGGCGTGTGATGCGGCGGAGGTTGGCTGGGACCGTTGACGGTGAGCGGCGACGGCGCCGTCTCGCTCGCACTCGTCGATGACCCGAGCGGGACCGACGAACTTTTTGACGTCTGTAAATTAATACAAATCCTTTTTTAAATGATGGTAACAACAATGAAGTAATAGTAATGCTGTAACAAGAAGGTTTATGTAAAAGTATAAAAATATAAACTTAAAAATAACTAGAAGAACCTACTGGAGGTGGTTGCGCAGGCGCGGGCGGTAGATGCGTTGCCGTGTGCGCGGGAGTTGTCGACACCGGACCATTCTCCACTACTTCTGTAAACAAACATAAACACAAAAACTATTAAAGCTGTCACGATTAATCATAAAGTAAAAAATAATAGAGTTAATATATTATTTTTAAATACGTAGTTGGGAGTCAACAGACTCATGAATTTTCACGTTTCATGTGTTCGCCATAAAAGTACTCATACTTGGCCAGTTTTGGGTCAAAGTGACACCCCCCCTGCCCCCCCGAACATGACCCTGGATCGACGCCTAGGGTGAGGCTCGACCACAGACCTCTTTAAAACTAGTACGCGGGACAGACAAACCGCCGACAATAACACAATAACAAGACACATATGATTTTGAAATCAAATGGAAGTCTATACTTGTGTAACAAGGTTTCATTTGCAGAAATAGGCTAAAAAATCGCCTAGATTGCCATCTAGACTCAAAAATAAGAACAGTTACTACCTATATACAAGACTCAGACCGGTCTAATTAAAAAAAAGCCTACCTAGCCTGCTGCATACATAAATAAGAAGCTGTTTTGTGTGACAAATTCAGACCTTTTTGTTGTACTACACACTTCTCGTCAATTATTGAAGGTAAGGTAAGGACTTAAGTCAAATCAGCCTAAGTCAAAAACGACCCACTCCGTACAAATTTGTAGGAAATGCTAGCATGTGTCGTCACGTTTTCTATGGTCAACTTTTCAAATGTATTATTTATTTATCTTTTTATTTAAACCTCTTTGACACCCTCAAAGAGGGCTCTTCCAAAACAAGGTTATCAACAAACACTATTTCTGACCAGTTCAGAGTTCTGAACAACTAAAATATCGTGCCATGGAAATTAGTCAGATTCGGCGAACTGCCCCTAATAGGCAAAGGCAAGGCAGGCCTTGCTGCCTCAACTGTAAACGATTTGTCATAGAATATAGTAGAATTACTGTGCACAGGTATTTCCAATGTCGAGGGTCCCTGAGGTCATCGGAGGATTTGCGTCCGATGACCTTAGCGACCTCGAATTTGTGTCATGCAGGAACTTGAAACGTTTTTTGAGATACAAGGGAGTGAAAGGATTAGAAAGTATACAGTAAAAATTCCGACGAAGACATATTGGGAGCCACTTAGTTCTAGTGGTTAGTGACCCTGACTGCTAAACCGGAGGTCGTGGGTTTGATCCCTAACCAGGATAAAACCTTGTGTGATAAACACGATGGTTTATTCTATGTCTTGGTGTCTAATATTAGAAAGTTGAAGAGTTTGTATGAACGCGATAATCTCAGGAACTACTGGTCCGAATTGAAAAAATATTTTACTGTTGGATAGCCCATTTATCGAGGAAGGTTATAGGCAATAGGAGCGGAGCATCAATAAAAAAAAATATTATTATCTTGTTTATTATTTTTTATTTATCAAAAGGAAAGTAAATGATTTGATCATTGTCATGTACGCTAATATTGATCATTGTCATAGTAGTAAACTTGTAGGAAGCGTTATAAAATTATATATACTACGGGTCTTAACCGCCTCAATAATTTAAGGTATACCTTGTTTATTGCCCGACGTTATAGACCAGTCTCCAGTATAAACAAAGTATTTTACCTTAAATTATTCACGCGGTACACCCTTCGTATAATATATATAATTTTATAAGTCGAACGAAGCGTATTGTTTTTGACGACTTTAGTGAAATACTCTATCCATACTAATATTATAAAGCTAAAGAGTTTGTTTCTTTGAACGCGATAATCTCAGGAACTACTGAAACGAATTGAAAAATTATTTCACTGTTGGATACCCCATTTATCCAGGATAGCTATATAACATTACCTTACGACCAATAGGAGCGGAGCAGCTATGAGAAATGTTGCAAAAATGGAGAAATTTTATGCAGACGTTGCGCGGGTCAGCTAGTTATAAATATGTACACACATACACATATAAGTATATACATATACATAACATTATTAGGGTTTTAATTTTTGATTCTTTTTAAATTAACGTTGAAGCTAGTGGCACTAAGAATGAAGGATGATGGCTGTCGATTGGGATAACGACGATACTACAAACAAGGTACATTTACTCTATCATCACGATACAAACCGTATCGTGTTTACAAACACTAGGCACGCAAATTGTTGGAGCACGCCTTCCGTGACTCACAGTTAGTACTACGATTTTATTACGTAGAACCACGTGGCGTTGAGTGCTAGATGACCTCGGTCAGTAAGAATGAGAATTGAGGCCATTCATATTTGTAAATGAATAAAGAAATATTTCCAAATCAGTGTTGTACATTAGATAAGAAATACTTGTCCGCCACTGACCTCTATAGTGTACGCTGGATAATCTTTCGCCGACTACAAAAAGATTTCCATTTGATTTGTAAATTCTGAGGCTGATAATTTGACAGAATTATATGGAAGTCTGTTCTTATGTAACAAAGGATGACAACAGCGGCCATTTGTCATAAGTAGTGATCGGCGTAGGCAGTGCCATTCAGCGGGATTCGCCAATCGTGGCATAACGTGGAAATACCACCTCATCACTCCCGGGATTTTAATATTCACTTTAGTCTAATGTCACCAATTTCTAATTAACACAAAGCTGCGTGTTTAAAAGAAATTATGATGAACAAAGAAATCAAGATGTCTGTCAAATCAAAACTGTACAACACCTGCGTATTACCCGCCAAATATGGGCTCTCACCAAAGAAAAACAATCAGAAATCGCTATAAATAAAAAAGGTTACAACTAGAATACGAAAACTTAACAGGGCATACCATAAGAGGCATCGAAAAGTGGAACAGAAGTATTGTTTTGGTACCCTAGAAATGGGAAAAGGAAATGAGACAGACAGATTCGAAGGTGGGAAGACGAGATAAAGGCGATAGCAGGAAAACTTTGGATAAGAAAAGCACTAAACCGAGTAAAGTGGAAAGAAACATCGTTAACTTCGTCTGTTTGCCAAATTTGGGCAAACAGACGAAGTTGTCGATGTCATCGACTCAGCAGAGTCGTTAACTTAAGATTATTATTGGAAATTTATTTTGTGTCTGAATAAAGGATGTTATAATCATTAAAGCTGCGTGTAGACGACGCGGAACAATTCTTGCGGCCGCTGCAAGGTGAACGCGTGCTGGCCTAGTACGCAAACGTTCATTCACAAGCAAATTTAAGTTTTATTGACTAGGCCACCGCAACATTATTTAGCTTCGTTTAACTAAGCCCTAAAAGTTTTCATACTATAGCTAAAGAATTTAGAGCTATTAGCAAAAAAGAAAGAATAATTGTAAACCTTACAAATTGCTATGGCGTTAAGACTTAATAGTAAATACTCTCACTCTCTCTCATTGTTTTTATCGTTTGTGATTTTTACATTTCTCATACAATTTATTGTTGACGATTCGATAAATTTAAAAATCCCGGGATCGCGGGGTAAATCCATTTGTTCCTAAGTGGCACTACCTACGCCGATCACTAGTCATAAGTGTCAAAAAATCGGTGGTGGCCTAATGGCTAAGGCATTGGTCTCGCAATCGTATGGTCGCGGTTTCGAATCCTACCCATTACACTACTGACGCGAAGTCACTCCTAACACAAGCCATTGAGCTTAGCTGGAGGGGTTAACAGGATTGCTAAAATCCAACATGGCTAGTTATCTTTACTTTTAAAAAAAAAGTGAAACGACGAAAAGTAAAAAACGGACGGGAATTTGATTCGGCATTTGAAATTGCTGTTACTTTGTACGGGGTAGATAGATGACTGTGTTGTCTTGGAATCTCAACAACAGCTATATGAATATTGATGGTACCTAAACTGGCAGACTTATAGCCGAATTCTCGTATGTCACTCCGTTTTTAGACGCGGTGAACTCTCATGCTTATAATTAATAGTTGAAATAGAATGACTTTTGAAAGTGTCTCAAAGTTGAGTATCGTTTGAGTTAGATCCCGAGTTCTAAGTAGTAAGAATTAGTGACAAATACTATTAATCGGAGTATAATGATCTTAAGACGCCTATTAACTATATGCGTTTTTTTGTTTGCAATGTTGACAATCAAGCATACTTACTTGATTGTCAAAATTACCTTTAAGAAAAAATTGACATTAAAGTAGGTACGTAGTATAAAAAGTTGATTATGTTCAAAACGGTTAAACGGATTGTCTGTAAACAAAGCTGAGAAGAATTCTGATTGAAATAGCATTTAAAAAGTACCCAAATTCCCCCCTTGAAACATCTCTCCTTTTCCATGGGGGGTTAAAAATAATGTTAAACTGCTATATATATTAAAAATGAATTCCAATTGTAATAAAACACGATAAACACATTACCATAAGTTAGCTAACAAAGTTTGCAAACAAACACAGTAGGTAGTATTGTAATTAATTTACGCGGGCGGTATAGTAAGTGAGTCATAAATAGTACTACGTATTTACATAACAGCACGTGCTAACAAAAAATATCGATATCTATACTATTGAGTTGTAAAAAAGGTCACTATGTGTCAACACATCAAAGATAATTTAAAAATATAACCGCGTTAGGATAAAATAACAGGTTATATCTGTTTTCAAAACAAATATTAATTGAAATTCAAAATTTTATGATATACAATAATTTTATCGGAAACAGGTGCTTTATATTTCTGGTTAAAGATTACTTCTAATGTTGGTCATTAGGCACTGGCTATTTTGTAATCCAAACTAAGACTGAAATCAATAGAGCGTAGTTGGCTTAGCTCAAGCTTAACATAAGTCAAACTTGAAGAAAATCTTAACAAAGTATTTGCTGACCGTTGAATTTATTGGTGACTAGCTTCCGCCCGCGGCTTCGCTCGCGTGGATATCGGTTATCGCGATAAAAACTATCCTATGTCCTTCCCCGGAACTCAAACCATCTCCATACCAAATTTCATCTAAATTGGTTTAGCTGTTTGAGCGTGAAACCGTAACAGACAGACAAAGTTACTTTCACATTTATAATATTAGTATGGATAGTGCAAGCTTAGTATAATCTTAAAAGATTATATTCATAAAGTAAACGGTTAGCACGTGCATTATCAAGTTTTTTGTAGTGTTGCGTCTAAGCTAAGTAAGTGTTTATTTTAGGAGCGGGCTTACGAGGCGTTTTGTACTCATTATACAATTTAATAGACTACATGCCACACGATGCGATGTGAGTTAGCTCAACATGCATGTATGATGGTTTAGTTCGTAACGCAAAGATTCGTACAAGAAATTCATAAAAATCCTACCTACTGCTTAAAATAATTAACTAAAAAAAATCCTACATTGAGACGAAACCAACGACACGTCACATGATGAAATCCGTCAAGCCATTTAGGCTCTAGAGTGTACTAAAGAAATGGACATACATACTTTCAAAAAAAAAAGGGCAAGTGCATGTCGCGCCACGCACAATGTAGGGTTCCGTAGACCCCCACCCAAATAATGCGGCTTTAAGATGTGGGTTTTCTGTTGTTTTTGTTTCAAACTACTATCAAACGTGAATGGAATATACTTAGCTGTGATTTTTTTCCTTTTAATTTCTATTTTCTATACTACTACCGTGATTTTTTTCACATATCCAACATCAACTATTTAGTTGGTTACACCTGACTCTAACAAAAAATTGCACTTTAAAGCTTAATATTTTACAAAAATCACATCCCTACTTTACATATATGGGAGGTCTACTTCACTTTGTCGGCATAAGTAATATGTATGTATGTATCCATGAAAAAATTACAGACTTCTAGCACTAACAGTCTCTGAGCTAAGCTGCGGACGGACGAACGGACATGGCGAAACTATAAGGGTTCCGTTTTGCCATTTTGGCTACGGAACCCAAAAACATAACTCTACTACTCACGCAGTCGAGTGAAAAAGTGAACATCAGCCTTTCTTTTCGTTTATATTATTTTCACGCGCGAACAAATGACGTTTAACCAGCCTGACAGTAGGATTATTTTTTGTTAAAATAAGTAACGTACGAAATAAACATTGATGATAACAGTCAACCATATCGTTCATATATGTGTGATGAGCACGATGGTTTATTCTGTGTCTGGGTGTTATTTATCTATAATATGTATGTATTTAGAAATATATAAGTTTTCTGGTTTCCATAGTACAAGCTCTGCTTAGTTTGGGATCAGATAGCGTTGTGTGAGTTGTCCCAAGATATTATTATTATTTATAAAGAGTCGCGGTAATCGCTGTAACTTAAAGGCGAAGTCGCAGACAAAATGTTGCTATTTCACAAATAGACGGCCGTAGCTGTTTTCATTCAAATACAAACATACGATTAATATAATAGCTACCATATTTGCTTTCCTTCGAGTTCAACGTTATTATAAGAATAAGCAGAGACTTAATGATTCACATTGTATAATTTAAGAAAATAATTATACTTCACTGAGTCACAGGACGAATAAACGACCGTCAAGTGTAAACGACCGTTTACAACGTCAATGATATTGTAAAACGTCGTAAAATTATAAATTTTAGCATCTATAAAATATATATTTATGAGTATGCTGTAAGTAAACTAAATATGAAACGAGCTGATGACGGGATGTCTATAAAATCTATTAATATTTACAATATAAATATATGCATTACTTACATACTTGCATTTGTTTGAATAACAAATATAAAAAGTGATATATGTTTGTTATTCAAACAAATGCAAGCTGATGATGAACTAATTTGGATGCAATTTAGTGTTTTGCAGCGCTTAACTTGTATAAAGCAGCGCTCAAATAACTATGTTTGTAATTAAGCTAATCTCATGTGTCGGAGATTTTTTAATGCTATAGCTTGTAACTTTTTTTATCGATAGCATATATAATGATGTAATGGCATAGATGCAATCATGGCTTATAAAGTAATAATAATGATAGGTCATCAAGAAGACAATGATGAGTACGATTTTATGTTCCAAGTTTATCTTATAAAACCGTGAAAAAGAGAAAGATCATCCCACATACACCATTTTTAGAGTTCCGTAGCCAAAATAACAAACGGAACCCTTATAGTTTCACTCTGTCTGTCCGTCTGTCTGTCCCCAGATTAGCTCAGAGACCCCTAGTACTAGAAAGCTGTAATTTGGCATGGATATACATATTAGTCACGCCGACAAAGTGATAGAATAAAATTTTAAAAATATATTTTTTTCGGTTACCTCCCCTACACGTAAGGTGGGGATCTAAGTGTTGTTGGATAGGTCTTTCAAAAATAATTAATGGTTCTGAATATCATATTTCGATTTAGGTATCCGTTTGTCAAATATTAAGCCATAAAGTGCAAAGGAGATGTGGAAAAATTCAGAGTAGTGGTATATATAATGAAATCACAGCTAAGTAGTTTAGTTACAAGTTTACGAGTAACAGCAGACCAAATGAGAAGTAACAGAATTTTCGTACAATTTCCGAAATAAAAAAATACTTACCTATGTAATATTAGTAGTATAAAACAAAAACAACAGAAAACCCACTTCTTATATCGTGTATAGTATGTATTCTTATAGTGTGCTGGGTATACGGAACCCTACATTGTGCGTGGCCCGACATGCACTTGACCGGTTTTTAAGTTTTTGTAAGAAAAGCAAAAAAAGATCACGCATTATTATAAAATATATGAAATAGTGTTGATGCATTTGCATTCATGCTCTTTATTATAATGCGGCAATGCAATACTCTTGCGTGTGCAGAGTATGCAGAGTATTGTCGCACAGAAAAAATAAAATATTTTCTTATATAAATTCTAAGCATCTAAAACTCTTTTAGTAAAAAGGTTAATCATGTTTTTGAAATTAACAGAAAGGTTTTTTCATAAATAATTCTTATACATTTTTTAATTAAAACACGTATTTTGTCTTTTTTGGGTCATCGCCATCGCACTCTATAACTATTTGAGGTTGGGATGGATATACAAAATTCTCCTTTATACGCTACTACCAACAACTATGAACGGAGTCCTAGCTTAATATTGCCGCTTACGTCAAAGCAACATTGTAAAACAGAACGTCATCGAACATTATAGTACAATACAAATATGAACATCAGATTTGGTGCCAATGAGGAATTGGACGTGCGATGCCAGAACATTATAGCGAGCATGTGTCAAAATAAACGCGAGTCTATTGTGGAAAGTTTTACAACAATAATTTCATCCCTGGTTTTGGCAAAGTCAAAAGTACTTAATTCAGGTTGCTTTTAAACGTCTGAATATTGTCGAAACGTTGTATTTTTGGTGCAATGGAGCAAGCAAATCGACAGATCAGTAAATTATTTACCAGACCCTCAGGGGGTTTGATAATCTATTTTGATTGCCTTGTTCTTTTTCCCGGCTTAACTGCAGTAAATATAAATTGTAGACATAAGTCATAAGTTTAGTTTTTGGCTTCCAATGTGAATTTAAAAAAAAATGAATTCGAATAGGAAGTCTTTATTATTCTTCTCTTAGCATTTTGACGGCAACAAAAAACAAACAGGCCTTGACTGCACCTTCTGTAACCGCTATTATACGAGGGTATAAAACTGCATTTTTTTTTTCGAAAAATCACTTCGCAGGCAGCTGTTACTTCGCCATAACCAAAATCCGCACAATATTCAAAAAGTGACAATGTTTATTGGTCTTAATTGCAGCCAGGTAACATACAGCGCGGCCCCTTATGTTTATCTAACCGCTTTTGTTTTTGTTGTCAGTTGAAAGCCACTAGATTATATTTATAAAACTGTTGTTATAACCTAAAAGTATTAGCAAAAACCTTAGGTCTTTGCTCACCTCAACTGAGTTTATAAGCATGAAGATACGATACGATTTTCGCCAAGTCACGGCACACCGAAACATTATAATTATATAATAGACATTGAACTTCACAAAACCACACAAACATAAAACTACGCAGTTCACGATATATCCAGATTATTTCGAACACTCCAATACATTTTTTGTGAAAATAACATGCACACAAACACACTCGACAACAATAAAGTTACCATTGTCCATATTTTATCCTACATTTGCGCGGGAAACCATTGTTTATCAAGTTTTTTTCTTAATTATTTCTAAAGTTAGGCACAGGTCTCGACGGATACAGCCTAGAGACTGAGCAAGCCATGTCATCGTGTTGGCTGTATGCCAATTTTGGGGAAATTTTACGAATATTGGCGGGATGCCAGTGTACTATTAATCGGTTTAGTAATGTGTAAGTATGTCGACGTGTTCCATTCATTCGACAGATAGCTTTGTTTATTTTGTAAACAATACGTTGTACGTTATCAGTTGTAATGATAAAAGTTTTAATTTTGTTTCATTGTTTTTATCGCGGTCGTAGTGAATGGTTTGATTTCTATTCATGTGAACGGATATCGTGGTTATCTTCGATAAGGTTTTATTTGTTGTTTATGTGTTTTGTTTCAAAAATAAATATATAAAATGAAGTAGCGAAAGAATAAGAAGTAATTTAATGAAGAGCCCAGATGTTTTGGCATGAGGCGAACTGTCTGTCATTTGAGAAATAGTGCTTCCTATTTAAATAAATATCACATACGTATGATTAAAATATCTTGCCAAAACTTTAAACAATTTATTGAATGTTGTAGCTTGTGAATGATAAGTAAGTTTTGATATTATCCTACCAGATAGCTTATGACTGCTTTCATGGTAAAAAAAATTGTCATGTAATCTTAAAAATATTCGTAGATACTATCCTTATTTTTGACCAGTCGCTGTCCTTATTTTTGACCAGTGGCAATCAAAAAGAAACAATATTGCTGCACAGCAACTAATAAAAAATAAAAATAAAAAATGTCTAAGTATATGAAAGACAAAATTCAATTATTCAACTGCTCAGTGCGAGAAGCGAACTCGCTGCACATCAGGTAGGTATACAGCCCGTCACTCACCTACCCTTATTACAGCAATGTCTCCAAAATGGTTAAAATCTTAAATGATTAACCAATTACAAGCTTCCACATACGGGATACAACGTATCTGCAAGATTACAATCAAATAAAAAAAAATACAACTCAAAATAAGTATCTAGTACTCACCAGTATTGTTGGTCTGTCTAACATGATGATGAGGCGGACTAGGCGGCGGAGGCTGCTTGTTCGGCGTCGAGGCACCCGACACCCCCGTGTTGTTTATACTGCACATAATTTAACTGTTCACTCACAAATACACTTCACTCACTACACCTCACACATTACAGTACAGTAGCAACACCTCTTCAAATCATTTCAAACAAAAGCTTCCTCAGAACCAAACCCTACATTTCTACAAACGTCCTTGAAGCTATAACACCGAAATCTCCAAACAAATCTCGAGACAACTTGTTGCTTACAGACGCCAATGTTAAGTGGCACTCGCAAAAATGTATTTATAGAACAAAGAATATACGATAAATGAGAGATCAATAAGAAAGTATCGCGCAATTAATGCGTGGGAAGTAAAACATTATGTCAGCGCAATCTCCGAGGTACAGGAAAATATTTAATCAAAGCTATTCCGAGCTTAATTTGTTTGTAAACACTTGTGGAACGTTTACTTCAGAATATACAAGGAATGACATCGCATAAATTGATAAAACGCCATAAGACGCGCGAAACGTTTCACTCAGAAAGCTACAGGTCCGTTTACACTATCATTTATAAATAGAATTCGCATAAAATCAATAACATCATGTATAACCTATGATTATGACTATGCATCAAGTTTGCAAACGAGAGTGAATCTTATTGTTGCAAATGCAAGGGCTAATATTGTATGCAACTCGCGTCAGCTAGGAAACGAATACTAGATATTTCATTGAGATTTGAAGAGATGTCGCTAACTACCGTTTACGATAAGCCTACAAGTTTACAATGTTCCGGACGGCGCTAGGTTTGTAATGCACTTGGTTTGAATGCAACTTCTGTCCGGTGTTCAGTCTGTTTGACGTTTCATTGGCGGGAAGTTTTCCCGCCAAATGCACGTCAGATCAACGTTATCACACGTGCAACGGTGTTGTCTTATAAAATGGCGGTAAATTTGAAAATGTGGCGGTAAAATTGTAAGCTTTTGTTATAGGAAAATAGTTTTTAGAGGTTGTATATGCTCGCGCTAGCAAGAGTAACAGTTGTAAAGGATTACTTTATTAAATTTGAATAAAAAAACGTCACTCTTTTAGCTTTATTGTACTGTAATTATGTAGTATTATGATTTTTTTTTTTGTTACTACTCTATTTGGGAGGAAATGTGAGTGATATGTTAAATAAATCCTTGATAATTGTTACCGTAATGATTTTGGAGAGGCCGAGCATATATGCGTCCCCTTTATACAGAATTATTGTACAAATTAACCTAAATGAGTCAAGCATGCTTTGAAATGTGAATAAAACGTTTATAGAACTGTTTTTATTCACATTTTTGATATATTTTAAACTAAATACGTTTGAGTTAGTTGAGAACGACTTTAATATGCAAACTGCCGCTACAATATACACATATTTTTTTATGATTTGATTTTGATAAAATGAATACAGTTTTGTACTATGATTATTCGAAATCTGCGCCAAATGGTTGGTAGCCCATTATATACAATTTTTTGAGACTTTTCAAATTGTATACATAACAAGGTTTTTTGTTATATTTTATTTTTTGCAGTTTTAGTAATTCACTGTGATATACAAGACAAACTTTGCATGATGATTTCTCATTAAAATCGTTCTCAAATAATTGTGAGTAGAGCCTCAACACATTAGCTATGTTTTGTTGGTAATATCGCGAAACTCCAGTAACAAATTAGTAAAATGGACATTCTGGCGAAAATGAAGATCAGTGAATTTGTACTCATGGCTTCTTATCTTAAATATCCAAATGCAACTCTGTCACTGTCATTTTTTTTATAAAAAAAAACTTGTAGATAAATAGAAGCCAGACATAAATTAAATTTGTAGTTAATTTGTCTCTTTCCATCATATTTTTACTTTTGCCATAAAGAAAGATATGGAAAAAAACGTTTAGATAAGTATATGACAGGACTTAATTGCGTGAAATATTTAATGATACCTTGAATAGGGTATTTGACTAAAGTCAAATCAGCCTCTTTCTAAAAAACGTCAAAAACGAGCCGCTCTGTACTACTTTATATGGAATGCTTGCATATGACGTCACGTTTTCTATAGTCAAATTATTTACTTTCAGTGTTTCTCTTTATGATTATAAATGAAGTAACACATTAAATTAATAAATGACCATATTTTTTAGAACACTTCATATCATATTTTTGCCTGGTTATTTTGTATGGTTAGTTTATGTGTCCTATTTATGCCATTTCACACATCACAAGAGTGACAAATCACCAACAAAAACATAGATAATGCATACGCTAGCGATATAAATATTGTATATATTAAAGAGTAGGCGTCAGTTGACTGACCTATTGGTGGATGCTGCGGAGTTATTGAGCAAGGAACTAACGTTACACGTGCTGAGAGAGACCGCGCCCGCGATCACCGCTCGCAACGGCAGTGGTTTAACGGGCTGCAAATATAATAATCATTGTTTCAAGTAAGTTGCTAGATTGGTTTTGGGTTCTTGGTTATAGGGGATTATCTTTACATAGTATAAAATGTAAAATAAAGTCGCTTCCCGCTGTCTGTACACACACTGCTAGCGGTCTAGAGCTCTACATTCCGCGGTCACTGTAATCTTAGAATCCAACACAGACCGCGACGGTCAAAGTGGACGTACGTTCACAACTCTGACCGCAGGATTCTAGACCGCTTGCTTACTTCTAGTGCTGAGCGCCTTAGATTTTCTAATCTACGCAACGTTTCACTATCATTCAGATAATTTGATAATGAATGTGGATAAACTTTCGCGATTTATACACATTATAAAATTATATATACTACGGGTCTTAATCGCATGAATAATTTATGGTAAAATACCTTGTTTATTGCCCAACGTTTCACAGACCTTAAATTATTCACGCGATTAAGACCCGTAGTATGTATAATTTTATAATTTGTTAATGGTTTATCAGTATAGAGGGGGGTAGCGCAAAACTGATATTATAGTTTCAATTGGATATAATTTTGTTAGAAATACAGAAAAATAATTCTGTTTTCATTAAATGTTTATTTAAAAATGTAAAATTTAGGACAATAAGTCGATAAAAAGATATCGCTAAAATCATAACCTCTTCAGTTGATCACAATTGTGCTACTTTTACGGCATTTCAAATGGTTGCAAGCAAATCTCTATTTCTCGTTTCAATATTAGCGTTAAAAACGGCTTATAAGGTTCGTGGCTTATTGTGGCAAATGCGAAATTTGATCTGTCTGTACAAATCTCCAAACGGGAGATCATTCGACCTAAAAATGGGTGTTTCAAAATCTCTATCGTTTCCTGAGCTATGTGAGGGGTTGCTCCCCTCTATTGACTATTGTATACAATTTTACATCTTCAAATAAACATTTCATGGAAACAGAACTCATTCCTTTTTTATTTCTAACAAAATGGTAGCCAAATGAAATTATAACATTACGTTTGCACCACTCTATATAATACATGGATATTGTGTGTATGTGAGAGAAAAGTCCGAGCGAAACCGGAGCGGGCCGCTAGTAGTTTAGGCACCTGTCCCACCAACGGCGATGAGCGAGAAGCATGTAGCGATTTTAACGCTCAAGAAACGTATAATAGATTTATGTTGTAGATCCCGTCCGTGTATACAAGAGATGCAGTATAGAGCGAATACTCGCCGGCTGTGTGAACGGTCAGCGATCAACTATTAATGTCTGTATATCTTTTGTTTACACGGGATCTGCATACCTAAGTATGTACGTTTTTTGATAAATCGCTACTCGCATTCTCGCCGTTGGTAGGACAGGTGCCTTATACAAAACATTTCTGTAGACTATGCTTCTTACTCATAATGGTCTTGAAACACAGCAGTTTTAAAATGTTATATTCATAACAGTGGTTTATCACAGCGTTCTATTTTTTATTACAGGCAACATCTGCTAAGTCCTCCGCGACACAAGACTAGTACCCTAAAGCCTTGTTTATACAAACCATTGCTGGCTGGTAGTGTCACTGGCAGCCAGCATTAATTTAGTATTGGCCTTGTATAAACATATTTTATTTAAGGTAAGAGAGATAGAGTGCTCGTCTATTTTTCAAGCTCGTCTATTTAACACGTTTAGCCTAGTATAGTATAGTCGCTGGCGTTAGCTTTTGTTTAGAATCTCATGCACATAATAAGAATATTCCAGGCTGACTTGGCTTCATCTAAACAACACGAGCCAAGCCAACGTGGGCTAGTCTGTAGGACTGGCCCGCGCACTGGCTTCGTATAAACCATACTTATTGTATAAACCTTGTGCCGTGGAGGACTTCTCAGAGCTTCGTCCAAATGTCTCTTAAACTTATTATGCAACACATATGTAACTACACTCAGATTGATAAAATTTGTTACATCAAAACACAGACATGCTTGGCGTAAAAGTTCATTCTACGTCAGCGAAATGCCTAAAGAAACATTTTACTTTTGTTGTTATTTAAGTGGATGATAGACGTTCGAGTGAAGATCCGTTGTTGTGGCATCAACTTAAGTAAGCGTACTTTAAATACTAAACATTCTGCTGAGTTGCAATTGAAATATCATGAGCTAAGAACATTTTAGTCTCTCATTAATTTTGTATTATCGGATTACAACAATATTATTTTAAAAGCAAAATAAATTCATTTTTTCTTACTTTAGAATCGCCGTGCATGTTTAAAAATATTTTGTAATTTTGCTCGTGGTCTGTGTCAGCTCGCACGTTTTACGTTAACGCGATCGAATCGTTTACCGCGTTTGACTGTGGTTGGTTGAGAGCTTTCAGCGGGCCAAACGGAGCCCTAAACGCACTAAGCACACTGAACGGTTCAGGCATACGTAAATAATTACAATAAACATCAAATAGTATGTAACAAGTTTGTCGTTGTATCATTTTAAAACCGAAAATTTAAAGCTCGCACGTCTATCACCAACTTAGGAACCGTTTGAATACTTTTTTTTCCACTCTCTTTAACGGTACTTGTCTGATTTACTAACAAACTTTCAAAGCTATTGACAATAAACAAATATCTTAGGACAACCACACACAGCCATCTAGAGATCAGATCTACAGATCACAAACTAGGCAGAACCAGACAAGTGATAAACAAACTTTCTTATACAGGGTGTCCCAAAAGTATGCCACAAGGAGGGAAAGTTTTCATATTTTGCGGGTTCGATTCCCGGTTTTAGACAGGTGATTATTTAAAAAAACTTTGAATGCAGTTCGACTTTTTTTTAAATCAAAATAAAGTCATCTTTGAGTAAAAATCTACAATATTTAAGGTACTTTCCCTCCGTGTAACATAGTTTTGGGACACTGTATATTTCTAAATACATACATATACTTAACATAAATAAGTTACATCCAGACACAAAATAACGTACCATCACACATAGATTTATCCTGGGTGGGAATCGAACTCACGACTTCTAGCTTAGCAGTATACAGTTATTACTAGTGATCGGCGTAGGTAGTGTAATTTAGGATCAATGACCTCAAATGCTATGTTAACATGGAATGGCCCCCATGATTTAGGGATTTTCAAATTATCGAATCGTCAACACAATTATAGTATAAGAAAATGTAAGAAACTGTCTGTTTAAAAACAATGTTATTACTATTTTGAGATGAGTTGGTAAGTCTTAGAATATTATCGGGACTTAATCGCGTGAAATATTTAAAGTGGTCGCGTCGTGGTCACGAGTTGACACGTTACCACTATCGGTGCAATTCGATCGAAACGTCGGGTAAATAAAAGGTTTGTACCTTTAAATATTTCAAGCGATTAAGTCCCGATAATATTCTAATATGTGTAAACATCGCGAAATTTTAAAAACAATTACATAGTTGGCATGTCCACCTTATGGTAGACATACAAACTCATTTCAAAATCCTGCCAAGTCGATCACTAGTTATTACACTACAATGAATCAGAGCCCTTAATCAAGGTGGCCTTGAAAACTAGAATTAGGGACCTTACTTTTAATTCACCTCTCTTATTAGAGGTTTAGGGCCCCTAATTCAGGGTTGTGTAATACAGCCATAACCACTAACACTAGACCAACAGACCGGTCAAATAGATTTTTAACATGACAAGATTCGACACTAATATATGATTTCTCTTTACTGAGAAAAGCATGCTGATTTTCGTCTAGCTTGCAAATATGTGTTTTTTTGCGTTTTAATTAGAAGCTAAGGTAATACATGCGGTTCTTAGATGTGTGATAAAAATCCATTTAGTATTTTGAAGATTCAATTTATATCCTGATCCTCTTTGATCTTGATTCGTAATGGGATCTAAGCCATGTCTATACATTAGCTTACTAACATTTAAATTTTTGCGTTGCATGATTATAACTATTTATTATACGGGAATTAACGCGCATTGTTTACCTTAAAATTGCTTGACATTTCGACCAGGTTGCACCGGCCGTGATCACAAGCGGACTGTCGCAACGTTGTTAAGACTCCGTCAGGCCGATGAATCTTCATCTACCCATGACATGCAAGCTAGACTGATTGTGTCGATGTCCAACATGGACACAATTAGTGTAGTGTGCAGTGACCCTAACTTTTCGAGAAACAAAAAAGTGAGGGTAGATAAAGATTCATCGGCCTGACGGAGTCTTAACATTGCTGCGACAGTCCGCTTGTGACCACGGCCGGTGCAACCTGGTCGAAACGTCAAGCAATTTTAAAGTAAACAATGCGCGTTAATTCCCGTATAATAAATAGTTATATACATTAGCTTAGCTATAGAAAATAAATGCACAGAGAACGATCTAATTCGTTGAAAAATCTACGTGTAATCGCGCTTAAAATCTAAAAGACAATTATAATAATTTAGAAGATTATAAATACCTCGAAAGGAAAGACCTTTAAAAAATAATTTCATGATTAATACATACATAAAGAGTGTATTGTGGTTTATTTTGAAAATAATCATAGACTAGCTGTTTTAGACTGGTGATGTGTTGTAGGTATTAAAATTTGTTTAGATTACAGAAATAGGAATCAATTAGGCAGTTTTTCTAATCATAAAGTAATCTTAAATGCACATCATGTGTCTTTTAACATGAAGGTACTTAAAAACCCTTTTCAACCTATAATAATAATAATAATTCATATTTAAAAATGAGTGTACTCTATTAAAAGAACACAAAGAACCCAAAACTAATCATAATACAAAAGAAAATTTGGAAAATCCACATCAAAACTCCACATAGCAATACATTAACAAGTTAATGATATATATGTGTGACTGTTTGCATGTATGTATGTGTTTATACTTACTTTTGCTATAATTTCATCTTTTTCTCGTTTCTTCTTTTCAACATCTATGGAGTCTGTTGAGTGATTGTGTACCTCTAACGTAGGTGATGTAACTGGACTTGTACCTGGAAATTGATGGAATATTTCTTGTGTAATGGTGTTTGAGAGTGAGTAGTGCTTACAGAATGCAGTGCAGCGACCATGGTAAGGTAGAGCACAGCTCCTAGCATCACCTACATCAGTCCAGAAGCACGCAGTGGTCTTGGCAGACTGCTGGAGTTCTGGAAGTGCCTGGGTCGGCTGGAGTCACAGTGAAATATTGATGATTAAGTATAGCTAGCAGAAAATGATGGTCTTCTTAATAACCTAACAGTATCTGAGGGTATTTTCCCTTTCGGCACTTGTCCCAACGCCAGCGAGTGGCGAGCAACTATCAACTATTTTCTCGCTAAAGAAACGTACAATGGAATTGTTAAAATGGAGGCTAACTGACATGTCGCTATTTTTACAACTCCGCCTTTAACGTATAATATATTATGAAATTATATATATTACGGGTCTTAATCGCGTGAATAACCTTTTTTATTGCCCGAGGTTTTGACCGTATTGCAACTGCCGTGGTCACGTGTACAAATCGCGAAAGTTTATCAACATTTATAGTGTAAAATATACTTGAAATACTTGATAACTAGACAAGAACGAGACTTTGTGATTCAAAGAAGAAAACTAGAAAGAAATTATACTTGAAACTGGTGTATGCACAGAATGTGCAAGCCATAATACCTACCGAATAATACTGGAGAGATGAGAGAAATGTACAATAGATTGTAGATCCGACCGAGAAAATAACCGATAGCTGCCCGCTTTCACGCCGTTATTGGGACAAGTGCCTTCTTTCTAGTGGTCAAACTTTTTGATCCAACTGATTTGACCACGAGGAATTAATTAATGCTCACTTACACAAACCATACATTACATATTACATAGATTACAGTGGTAACCTAAACATAATATAATAATAATAATATAATATCTTGGGACAACTCACACAAAGCTATCTGATCCCAAACTAAGCTGAGCTCATAATATGGAAACCAGACAACAGATAAACTTACTTATATATTTCTAAATACATACATATAATAAATGAATAACACCTAGACACAGAATAAACCGTGCTCATCACACAAAGTTTTATCCTGGCTGGGGATCGAACCCACGATCTCTTGTGTAGCAGTCGGATACACTCCCACCGCGCCACAGAGGCAGTCACACATGTATGTAACATATTCATGTTATGAAAAACCAATAAACATAGGTGAAAACCAATGAACATCGGTGAAAAACCAAATGAACACAGGTAAAAACAATTGGACATCTGGAAAATTAAAATATTTATTTGTTTTTACCGATCAATGTTCGTTTGTTTTATCTGACATTCATTTGTTTTATTTGTCAGTTGTGAACTCTCTGTTCCCTCACTCTCATAGTCCGATAAGACGGAAATCCGCCACGACCGTAGAGAGATTAGGCGCAGGACCGACGCTTAACGTGTTCTCCGAGATGTTAAACCGTCGTCCGTGTGGCGATTATTATTACGATATTTAATTTCAGGTTTGCGCCTATACAGCAATATTTTTTTTTAGTATTTGACCAAAAGGGACAGTAGTTCCTTTTGACCAAAAAAGTTTGCAGTCTCTTGATCAACCTGTTTTTTTTTTTTATAATAAGATTACTAGCAATGTGGGATTGAGTCCCACATTACTAGCAATCTTGTTAACCCCTCCAGCTAAGCTCAAAGGCTTGTGTTAGGAGTCACGTCACGAGTTCACGTCAATAGTATAATGGGTAGGATTCGAACCCGCGACCGCACGATTGCGAGACCGATGCCTTAGCCATTAGGCTACCGCCGCTTAAACTTACTGCAAGTTTGATTATTGGAAAGAGACGGTACTTTCACATTTATAAACTCATTACTTTTATAAAAGAGCACCTTGTGTAGGCCTATATAAGTATCATGTTGACTAAAGTTACCAATCAATACTAAATTATGTAAATGAAACATCTAGAACTACCAAGGGTGAAGCTAGGGGGAGATTTGGGAAGGGGTTTAACCCCTCCCCTTCCAAAGTCTTAAAAAAAAATAAACCTTAAAAAAACAAAATACTGATTTGACTTTTTAGGTTTCCCAATATAATCATAATATCTTGGGACATCTCACACCCGGCCATCTGGCTCTATACCAGACAAATGATAAACATGCTTTTATTTTTTCCAATAACACACACATTATAAATAAAGTACACCCAGGCACAAAATAAACCATCATACTCCTTACACGAAGATTTATACTGGGTGGGAATCGAGCCCACAGCCTCTGGTTTACCAGTCACTAGCAACTACACCAACAGGACACTATACTTGAATAATTCTTTAAAGAAAAGTTATTCATAGGTACCTGAGAGCATACTAGTAGGTATGGCAACCATACAATTGACAAACATGCTCATACATTCTCTAAATACACATAAATACACAATTATTAAAGATAAATAACACCCAGCCACAGAATTAACAATCATGCACGTTATGAAAAGACTAGCTGTCCTGCGCAACTTCGTCTGCGTAAATGTTCCCCGTTTTTCATTTCTCATTGGTGCTCCGCTCCTATTAATCGTAGCGTGATGTTATATAGCCTATAAGACTATAGACCCTCGATAAATGGCCTACCAACAGTAAAAGAATTTTGCAATTCGGGTCAGTAGTTACGAGATTAGCGCGTCCAAACAAACAAACTCTTCAGCTTTATAATATTAGAATTAAACCCTCTGACTTAGCAGTCACTAACCACAAGACGAACAGGAAACACAACATTAAAAGATTTAAAAAAAAATTACACACATAGATAAATTACAACCAGACACAAATAAACAGTCATGCTCATTACACACATTTAAACTGGGTGGGAATCGAGCCCACGACCTCTGGCTTAGCAGTCACTAACCACTAGACCAACACGACACTCAACATGAATAGATTTAAAGAAAACACATTATAGATAAACGACACCCAGACACAAAATAAACAATCATGCTCATTACACAAACATTTATCCTGGTAATCAAACCAGGGTCAGTAACCACTGCACCAAAGGGACACACAACATGAATATAAAGAAAATATGTACCTGAAAGCATACTAGTAGGTGATCCGCCAGAATCGTTGCTGTTATTACTGTCTGTGGTCGCCGATGAAGGTAGCCCAACTCCACTTAGTTCGATCTCGTCTAGTCCCCGTATATCATCATAAATGTACTCGTTCTCCTCAAAACCTGGATCTTGTGACGAGTCTATATAATATTCTACGTCATCCTTTATCCTTTTTATCTGTAAATTATAGACCGAAACCTAAAGAAATTACTTTCTACGTGGCAAGTGAGTGTTTGATGACATATTTTAATATATAACTTTCGCATTGCATATCACAAAATACTGAGAGTACAGTAGGAAATATATATTGCAACGAGTGGTAGGGTCCAAGGCGTAGCATAGGACGTCTTGGACTGCACCACAATATCCGTGAACTAGGAATATTAACGCATCACTGTGTTTCGATTGAAGAGCACTGTAGCAAGTGTAATTACTGGGCAAATGAGATTTACAAACTAATGTCTTAAATGAGGAGCGCGATATAGTCACATTCAGGGGGTCAATTCACGTATTTAAAGCAGTGCAGTTGCATTTAAGTTTCGATTAAAACGGCCATTTTTGTATTCTTGTAACTTTAGGATCGATCTCAAATATGCTTGCGTCAAGTATGCGTCTCGAGAATGCAATAACGACATTCTAGTACGGTGCGCAAGCGTTTTTAAGATCGATCCCAAAGTTACAAGAACACGAAAATGGCCGTTTTAATCGAAACTCAACTGCACTGCTTTAAATACGTGAATTGACCCGCAAATCTTTGTCAAATAAGGATTTGTTTGGCCCTGATACTGATTATTAGACGCACGACTTGCTCGTCTCTTCGTTTCATTATATAAAAAAAATAACAGGCGCACTCGATCAACGTATACATAAGACATTCGTACGTTCACTATAACTCGGAGACACAGTGGCACAGAATATATACATACAGAGGGTCGGCTCACAGTTCAACAAAAAATCCATTCACGCATAGACGTGCACGTACGGACTATCTAAACGTGCGCAGTCTCAGTTGGTATTTGAAAGTGTTCGACCGAGATTTGTCCCTAGAGTGCGATTCTTTTTTACGTTAACGCGATGTATACCGCGTTTGGCTTTGATTGGTTAAAAACTTGAAGCGGGGCAATCGAAGTTTGGTGCTCCGATTGCCCCGCTCCAAGTTTTTATGCCTTAAACGTGTTGATCGCGTTAACGTAAAACAAACTCGCACTAGGCACACTGCACGTGCGGGTGAGCCTGCTTTCGCTCATTGTAGGGAGCTGGCCATCTGTATCTATCTAATTTGTGAATGTGGTCTCGAATTCCGCGTTCGAAGGATGTCTATGTTTGCGTTGGTCGAGCGTTTTATGGATAGAAGTTACATTCTGTACTCTTAGTATTTTGTGATATCATACACAATACGAGACGGGAATAAACGTTTAAAAAAAATATTCCGGTCTTGTATTGTTTAAAACAATAACGTCGGAATTTAAAAAACTGTTTGTGATAAGTCTATATTAAACAGTTGATAAACTTTCACGATTTGTACACATTGTGAAAATATATATATTACGGGTCTTAATCGAGTGAATAATTTAAGGTAAAATACCTAGTTTATTGCCCGACGTTTCGACCATATTGCAACGGCCGTGGTCACGGGTAGACTCTGACCACGGCCATTGCTATACGGTCGAAACGTCGGGCAATAAACAAGGTATTTTACCTTAAATTATTAACACGATTAAGACCCGTAATATATATATTTTCATAATATTAAACAGCTTTTTAAATTCCATAATTCCAAACATTTCTAGACTCCTAAATCGAACCACTCTGATCAATTTATATTTTTAAGTTTAATTACTTTCAATATAATAGTAATAAACGTTGAAGCTATATTGGCTCGAATCACAACATTTGGATTCAAAAACATATAGGAAACTAGCTTAGATATCGGTTATCGCAATAAAAACTATCCTATGTCCTTCCCCGGGACTAACTAACCGGACTTCAAACTATCTCCATACCAAATTTCATCTAAATCGGTTTAGCTGTTTGAGCGTGAAAGCGTAACAGACAGACAGTTACTTTCACATTTATAATATTAGTATGGATGCGTGGTTCAATTTAGGAGTCTTGGAGGCCAATTCACGTATTTAAAGCAGTACAGTTGCAGTTAAGTTTCGATTAAAATGGCCATTTTCGTATTCTTGTAACTTTTGATAATCTCAATCGAAACTTAACTATAACTGAACTGCAACTGCACTGCTTTAAATACATGAATTGACCCCCAAAAGTGTAATAAAATTGAGTATTATAGCAAAATTACAGGAGACTTTAATAATGTTTTATATTTCAGTAGCATAGAGTATGGGAATATTCAATAAGAGAAAATGAACCCATCTGAACCAGGACCATATTTACTATACCACCTTCACAAGTGGAAATATTATGCACCTTAGTTGAAATATACAGTACGATCAACGTAACATGACCGGATTGAAGTTAGGTTTTTATCACTTTCGCGCATATTACTAAAATTACTAACGAAAACGATTAATTTTGTTTAATCGATAAAAAATACTAACAACATTTTAATTTAAAAATATAAAAACACTATTTAAATGAGTTCATAATAGTTTAAATTGAAAACAGTTACAGTAAATACTAAAGAAACTTTGAAAAACAATTTCTTTACGAAAATAATCACAAAAAAACATGAGTTAGTAACACTAATTATGACAATGTGATGCGTAATCGCATCTCTAATTCTCTTGGTTTAGTTACCGCCCCCGCCCCCCGCTTCCTGTCACCATTTACTTCCAAAAAATGCATCTGCGCAACCACTTGTCGCCTACTTCAGTCCGGCCTAGTTACGTTGATCGTACTGTAGGTAAATCTTTGTGCAGAGAAATTGGTATGTGACACTGGCAGATTATGGGTGAAAAGAATCCCATGAATTTAAATATAATAAGAGGGACTTCCTCGATGGAGCAGTGGTAGAGCATGCTACAGCTGTACCAGAGGTTTTGGGTTCGGTGGCCACACCAGACAGAGCTTTGTGAAACCAATAAATGTTGGTCCAGAAACTGAGTGCACTTAGTCATTATTTGTATGTTTGTAAAGTTCTCCACAACACAGGAATAGTGGTCAACTACATAATTCGTTTAACAAAGACAACATTTCACATCATCTAAAGTTGAAAAATTAATGAGATGAATCATAGCATTAAAACTTTGTAAATTCTATAATAACTAACTACTATGCAGTAATAGATATTTGTGTTAAGTATGAATATTTGTAAATTTTAAACGAATATGTAGTTGACTCATGGAGTATAGAGATCAGGAGAAAGATTTATCTTGGTATGAAGTGTGCGTTAAATAAGGGTAACGCTACAGCAGCAAAAGGGTGAAAATTCCTATAATCAACACTTTAATCCGTCTACAACGGCTAATGTAGAAGTTCCTTTTGGTTCGCTTCACACGTAAACGCCAATTTTGACGATTTTGAACTCTTATTTACAAAGTCAAAGTACTTTATTCACTTAGGTTACAAAATGCAACGCTTACACACGTCAGGCAAAATTTGGAATAGAATGATTCTACATTTAATGCCAAGTTCGCAAGAGTAAAGAACTTGACAATAAAAACTTATGGCCACTTTTTTTAAATGCACAGTTCTTTTTCACATCTCTCCCACATCCTCCTCCTGATTTCTATACTCCATGATTTCAGTATATCTTATATAATGCAGGATATACTTAAAAAAAAAAAGAAAAAAAAAACAAAAGTTATGAATAAAAGTTTCAGCTTACCTGTTCAACTTCAACGGACATATTGTCGAGCATTCTAAGCAACGTCTCTAACTTCTTTATGTGAAACCTATGCTTCTCAAGTTTACTTTTGAGCTCCTCAATGCGATCCTGTTTCTCCTTGTCCAACCTTTTCTTCTTACCAACTAGAAGCGACTCTATTTCACATTCAAATTGATCAACCTGAAATTTAACAATTAGATGTAAGTTATTTACTATCCAATCGGTCTCTAATTTTTGAGTTTTAAGCCTGAGGGTATGATGTATATTCTCAGGCTTAAAACTCATAGTCTTAACGTCTCCCTCGGGGGTAAAACGGTTATATTTGGAGATAATGAAGGAGGCAATCAATTATATAATGTTTTTTAACTAAATCATCAAAGACCTGTGTCATATCTTAATTGTAGTCTACCTAAAAATCGTGACTGATGGTGGTTTCGGAAGAATTCCTACATCATACTACTTTTCACATGATCTTTGATATGAAAGGTGGTTGCGTAAAGGGGTAATTGGTTAGGAACCATTGACAACCTGTCTCCATCGATTCTGGTCCGAAGTAGACCTCACCACCTGGCATCATTTCGATGTGGTGGGTTCTTTCACTTGGTTAAACCAGTGTATTGATGAAAAATGTCTACAATGGGAAGTGGCCTACAATGACCAGGTTTTTAAGATTGCCATCCATAAGATAGTAATCTATACTAATATTATAAAGCTGAAGAGTTTGTTTGTTTGAACGCGGTAATCTCAGGAACTACATATCCGAATTGAAAAATTATTTCACTGTTGGATAGTCCGTTTATCGAGGAAGGCTATAGGCTACATAACATCACGCTACGACCATTAGGAGCGGGGAAGCAATGAGAAATGTTGCAAAAAGAGGAAAATTTACGCATACGAAGTTGCGCGGGACAGCTGTATAAATATATGGAGCAAAAATTCTAATGTGACAGATATCGAACCCGCGAACAAGAAGCTCTCCTACTGTACTTTACTGTTTTGTGACTAGACCAGATATTGAAGTAATTTTTATAGGCATTTCTTGCCAATTACTTTACAAATACAATAATTGCATTTTTGAAAGATTTTTGAAGTCCAGACTCAGGAATCGAACCCGAGACTTCCGTAGCCAAACCGGGGCCACAAGCGAACCACCTATCTGGACTATGTTACTAGACTTCAAATTTCTCTATCCCTTGATGCTCGCAAATTGGGCCCTCGCAGCGCCATCTAGTCGGTAGTTAAAGAACTATCACGGCTTTTGTTATTGCTTCGTTACAGAGAGCATTTTAACAAATTATTATGACGCAGGTCGAATATTGAAATAATTTTTATAGGCATTTCTTGCCAATTACTTTACAAATACTTCAAACTTTCTCTGGACTTCAAATTTTTCTATCTTTCAAAAATGCAATAATTGTATATGTAGACCTATTATGTCGCATAAAGCCGAATCGCTTTGTACTTGTCCCATTCAGTACATTATGAATCTACGCCGATATTATAAACGTAAGCAACAGGATTCGTAACAAAAATATTAATCGATAACATGTTTTTATGAGGACGGGGAATGATTCGTTATCTATTAACGCATTTAGTCCATGCGACCATGGTCAGAACGAGGAAACTGACACAATAATGTTTATTCTAGCTATTATAGTTCGGCGCAAAAGCTTTTCACGCCAAAACTACTGAACTGATTTTGATATTTTTTTACAGTAATGTGAACTGAAAAACGCGGGCGAAGCCGCAATGAAAAAATGGTATTCTTCAATTCCGCGTAACACACTATCAAATCAAAGCTAATAATCTCAATGGTATTTTACCTTAAATTATTCACGCGATTAATATATATATATATTCATAATGTGTACAAATCGCGAAAGTTTATCAACATTTATAATCTACTAGCTCAGTGATTCCCAACCGGTGGTCCGCAGAAGTAAAAAAATGGTCCGCGAACGAATTTAAATTTCGCGTATTTAATTATTTAATAGAAAGTATGTTTTTTATTAAAATAATATCAAGTTACTTTGAAGTTTTTGATAAAAGCTTATTTTCGGATTGATTTAGTGTAGATAACTCTTCAAATAATAAAGGTGGTCCTTGCGAACAATAAAGAATCAAAAGTGGTCCCTGTTTAAGAAAAAGTTGGGACCCACTGTACTAGCTGAACCCGGCCACGCCTCTCTGTGACATTTTGGGCCAGTTAACCTTGCGGGCGTCCCCAGAACATCCTACCAAAGTTTCATCATAATCTGATCAATGGTTTCGGAACGCATAGAAAACAAACATACAAACATTGATTTACGGCTGGTCTCAATAATCTAACTATCGATGGATTTGGCTACTAGAGGTATATATTTGACATAAGCTCAATACAAAATATGTCAAAATTCTACCTCTAGTAGCCAAATCCATCGATAGTTAGATTATTGAGACCGGCCGTTAGATAACGTATCCCTTATATAACTAGCGAGATCGGTAACACACCATTGGTCACGCATTAATGCGTCGTTTTCATATTTATGTTAATTGGTATAATTACTTATTACGCATTATATATAATTGTATACCTATACATAAATATCACAGAATACCGTACGGAAGGAAGGCTTTATACAAAACGCTCTTGTCGCACGCATAGATATCGTCATAGACGCAGTGAATCGGAACAAGACGGACCAGAGACAGAGCGAGTCTTCACAAGCCCAAAACATTTTCAAACAACGTATACAACGACACCACACACGATGAGGTAAAGAAAAAAATCAAATCCCTACTCTACGTGTCGGGGAAGTACCCTAAAATATTTTTTTTAAGATTTTGTACATGTTTGGCGTAAGTAATATGTATTATCAATGGCAAATTACAGCTTTCTAGTCCGACAGACTATCAAACATATATGGATACACAGACGGCCAAACGGACGGACGGACATAGCGAAACTATAAGGGTTCCGTTTTGCCGTTTAGGCTACGGAACCCTAATAAAAAGAAGGGCTTTATCATAAGGTAGGTATTATATTCCATCGTCTTTATCACGACTAAACGTACTTGCTATAAGCAAGGACGACGTGTGACGAATTCGACCTACCTCAATGTTATAATTCTACAGTACTTATGATAACTGATAGTGGTGATACGTAAATAGGGTAATTGACTATCAATATATTAATAACTAGCGGACGCCTCGCGGTTTCACCCGCGTAGATCCCGTTTCCGTGGGAATATAGGGATAAAAAATAGCCTATGTCACCCGGGGTTAGTGTAGCTTCACAACGATGAAAGAAGTTTTCAAATCCGTCCAGTAGTTTCGGAGCCTATTCAATACAAACAAACAATCAAATCTTTCCTCTTAATAATATTATAGTATAGACTAGCTTTTCTACACCATCTTATACAAACAATATGCATCCTCCAATACGTGCCTCTGTGGCGCGGTGGGAGTGTATCCAACTACGTCGTGGATCCCCACCCCGGATAAAACTTTGTGTGATGAGTACGATGGTTAATTCCGTGTCTGGGTGTTGTTTATGTATAACATGTATGTATTTAGAAATATATAAGAATGTTTATCAGATGTCTGATTTCCATAGTACAAGCTCTGCTTAGTTTGGGATTAGATAGCGTTGTACCCTATGATAATACTTTTAATAATATGTTATTAGTATTATCATAGGCGTATCCAGGATTTTATACTGGGGGGAGGGGGCCACGACAGGCAAAAATGGCAATGCTGAATCTAACATGCTTCCAACAGGAAGCTGTTGTGGGGCGAGCAGTGTGAGTTGCACGAACGGCGGGGGTGTGGGTCCCCAAAAATCGTACTGGAGGCGGGGAGTACAAGAGGCAAATTGGGGAAAATTATTTAGGGTACTTTCCCTCCAGGAGGCATTGGATTCGTCCACCTTGTATAGTATGTGTCAGAAAAGCAGAGAGAGACATCTGCCAGGTAAAGCAACGTTACCACTGTCGGTCTCTAGATGTCGAGCACGAATTTGAACGAATCAGCTAGTATATTATAAATGCGAAAGTTTGGATGTATGAACGGATGGATGTTTGTTATTCAATCACTCCACAACGGGGAAGCGGATCTTAAGGAAATTTAGCACAGAGATAAATAGCCTGAAATAGCACCTAGGCTACTTTTTAACCCGGGAAAATGTCCCCGTGGGATAAATTTATTATTCAAACCTTTCACGCGAACAAAGTCGCGGGCGACAGCTAGTATTAATAACAATATCTTGGGACACTTCAAACAACGCCATCTGATCCCAAACTAAGCAGACCTTGTACTATGGAAACCAGACAACTGATAAACATACTTATATATTTCTAAATACATACATATTATAGATAAATAACACCCAGACACAGAATAAACCATCGTGCTCATCACACAAAGTTTTATCCTAGGTGGGGATCGAACCCACGACCTCCGACTTAGTAGTCAGGCTCACTAACCACTAGACCAACAGGTAATATATAAATTACATAAAAATAATATGTACATACTTGTAAATTAAGTGCGTCAATGGACGAGATAAGCCACGAGGACATCTCCTCTCGTTCCTTCTGCGCGGGGTCCAGTTTTTGAGCGGCGCCTAGCCCCTCTTTCGAGTAAGCTTTCGTTTTCGTCTCTCGCTCAACCACTTTGAACCTTTCCATTTGCTGAAAAGAATATAAAAAATACTTTAAATCTCTATATGAGCGATAGTAATTATTAAGATGAAGAGTTTCAAACGATGCTTCTAACGGCCGGTCTCAATAATCTACCTATCGATGAATTTGGCTACTAGAGGTAGAATTTTGACATATTTAGTATGGAGCTTGTGTCAAATATATGCCTCTAGTAGCCAAATCCATCGATAGATTATAGAGACCGGCCGTAAGCCGATTTCGATCAAATTCAGTGTGGTGGTAGCTGGATGGGATGAGCAACGCACAGAAAGACATTGCTCAAGGACACGGAATCCGTACAAATGCGCTTGCACTAAATCAGGGACGCTAAACCTATAAACATAAAGTGTAACACGAGTTAGGGCCCTAATTCTCTAACAAATTTTCAAGGTCACCTTGATTTACGGCACTGGATAGTGTAATGGCCGTGTGAGTCGACTGTAATGGTCCGTGGTGGTGAGTGTTGCTCAAACAAGGTTCGTATGAAGTGTCAAAAGGACTTTATTCTCTTAGGTTACCGTTATGGTTATTTTACATTTAAGGCCAAGTTCGCAAGAGTAAAGCCGTGAGAAATGAACTTGGCAATATTTAGTCATGGCCACTTTTTTAAAATGCCAATTATTACAATATTTAATTTGTATATACACAGTTATGTCAGTAAGGTGCTGTACTCTCTGTATTTTATATCCGTTCAATTTCAACAATTTGTATGAATTTATTATAACATAGTTTATAAAATTGTAATTAAACTAATAGAAGAAAAACAATTCCATCATGTGAACCTTGATCTTCAAAGCAACAATAATATAAAAATAAACTTGTTTTCTTGAATTAATAATATTATACTTATATGTGGTGCCAACTGAGTCTTCGGTTTTTGTTTTCTTTTTAGATTATAATCAAGAATTAAATACAGCTACTTCAATTGCATTTTATAAAGATTTTTGTTAACTACTTCAACTGCTCTTTTATGTTCTACGTCTGTTTGTGCGCTTAGATTGTCTAAACTGCAATACCGATTTTGATATGGTTTTCACTGTTGTTTACAGATTTGTTTGGGTAAAGTAAATGCATGTAAAGTCCGTGCTAACCCACGTATGAAATAAAAGAGTAGGCACTACATTTATGTAAAAATATAGGTAATATATGTATACCTAGGTAGAGCCGTCTCCAGTGCATAGAAACAACATCGTAATTACAATAAAAACACCGTATTCAACCGAGTTTATCGCCAACATTGATAAGAGAATTTGAAGAAAAGAAAGAGTAATGGGGATATTTTTCTATTTTTAAAACCATTAATGTGATCTATTAAGTTGTTTTCGTAGGTCGTGTGCGCTCTGCTAATGGTGGGGGCCAAATTCAGCAAGAGATACCCCTACCCCGGCTATAGGCTACTGCGACGAAACACCGTATGATTTCCTGTCGATTCGTCACCGACATGTCCGCTCCTGCGTACCCTCGTAGGAGTGGGGCCCGTGGGGATTGTTACACACATTGTAAAAGACTACTTGAGCTCAGTCAATCAAAGTGGACTAGATATAGGTATAAAACTTCAGAAAACTTTGTTTTTTGCAAACTTTAGAAGTTTTTCTAATAACTTCAGAAAACAGTGTTTCTTGCAAACTTTTAGAGTTCGCGTGACAATTTTTTAGTCTACGTGACTAAAAAAGAGTGAATATCACATATGGCACTATCATATCAAGAGTAGAAAGACTACTGGCTACAACATTGATATATTGTGGGCTTCTGTAAGAGAAAACTTTTCCTTAGTAGTAGAGGTTGCTTAGGCCGCCTTATCTGAGCGAAGAACCTGGCTGCATCATTTATAATTTCCTAGAAAGATAACTAGCAATGTGGAACATGGGGCCCACATTGCTAGAAATCCTGTTAATCCCTTCAGCTAAGATCAATGGCTTGTGTTAGGAGTGGGTTCACGTCGGTTGTATGATGGGTAGAATTCGAACCCGCGACCTCACGATTGCGAGTCCAATGCCTTAGGGTCGGTTCATATCTGACGGAAAATGCGTCGAGCGTATCTGTTTAGTATGGTCGACGTGCTAACGCATCATCGGTTAGGTGTGAATGGTTAAATGTTTTATTGTATATTTGTCTATTTTGGCGTTACGCGACCGATAGTACGCGACGCATTTTCCGTCAGATATGTACCGACCCTTAGTCATTAGGCTACCGCCGTTTTTCCGCGACAAAATTAAAAACAAAACAGTTTTGTTTCCATGCAACACGAGTATTGGCAGTCTCTGATACAGATAGCAACATTGAAATGTCCTTTATAATATCAGCGGTTAATCTATTTAAAAAACAACAACATTTATAAAGTCAATTGAATATGACATGTATTTTGATAGGTCAGAATGTAGACAATATACGAACTGGGTTCGAATATTAACTCAGAATACAAAGCAGACTTATCTATGACAATGTAACCAATGCATGGGGAATTGTTTACGCGGGAAACGAGCAAATGGAAAGACGAAATTTAATATTTATGTCAAGAAACTGTATAATATATGGATGAAGGCAAACATCAAGACATAGTAGAACCAAAGTCTTAGGACCCGTTTCCACTTGTCGTGTGTCGGATCCGACATGCGACAATTTAAACATCGTTCAAGAACACAACATAATATCAATTAAACATCACATATCAATCCATATGATCTCCCACTGCTGGGCACGGGTCTCCTCAGTAAAACCTACTTATTATAGGTCCTGGGGGTAATTGCCATAATCGCCACGCTTGTCAAGCGGGTTGGCGATCGCAGAAACGCTTTAAAATACGCAGAGGACGCTGCTGCCCGTCCTCCGGTGGGAAATCCCTTAGTCATCTTGACGAAACCCACGGGAAGTGATAGGGTGGTACTATTCTTAAGCAGGTACGACAAGGCGTATTAAGTTAAACATCACACCCATTAAAAATCGGGTGCTCTAGTGAATGTTCTTCCACTGCTGCTGGCGCTGCTGTGTTGTTGTTGTCGCGTGTCGGATCCGACACACGACAAGTGGGAACGGGCCCTTCAGCCCCAAACACGGACAGGAGGCGCGTACGGTGGGGCATTACATTGTGTGTACACTGGGCTACTGAAGGTATAGACTTCTCGGCTGGTGTTTTTATAGCAGCGTTAACAGTGTGCAGTTAGGCGGCATGATCAGTGAAAGAGCGAGGAGTTCAAAATGTGTCCCTATTATGCGATGTTATGACGTTTGAACAACGTCTTCCGATATAGATTTCCTCAAACGCCACTCAGTTTTTAATCGCCGTCAACTTTGTCCGCCTTATTCCAAAAGCTGGACTAAACCTGGTTTGACGAAAATCCTAGTTTAAACCATGGCTCTACGAAAATCTTTATTACAAAACGAGGTTCATCGCTTAATCGATGATCTTCTTTGGTCTATAGATTAGTCTTTCGATCACCCTAGTTTAACTATGGTAATAACCTTAAAATGTCAAAAATTTTGACATTTTAAGGTTATTTTATTTACAATTTTGCGTACCTATTTTAGTTTCAATTATTAATGACGAATAATGCGTGTTTAGTGACTTTAAATTATTAACTAAATATGGTGTGGCAACAAAATAAACGCAAAAATCGAGTGAAATGCGATGTGTGACCAAAGATTTAATAATACATGCTTATTATTGTTTTTCAAAACATTTATCACAGCTTGGAATTGAGAGAGAAGATTTAATATACAGAACTCAGAGATGTCCTAAAATTAAAGTGGTCTGTGCAATGTTTGGGTCAACCAGACTCGACGTGAAGTGTACCTACGCAGTGTGGAAAGTTGAAGATCAACACAGATTATTTTTGTTCGACAATAGTATCATTAACTAGCGCTCTATGTAAAACAATCTGATGCATTCCACTTATAATATGTCACATTATTTATATTGAAGTTGGAAAATCACATTTCGAATGTCTGATAGGTGGTCTGGAGTAGTGCGGCAAAAACCAATGTTGAATTTACTCAAAATGCACAAAACAAAGTAATAGAAACATCATTATGACAAAATTTCTTACCTAAAACTTACTACTGAACTATACATATTATAGTGGAACTAAATAAACATTGATCAATTTAAAATTTAGTTGGTAAAGTGTAACCATGGGTATACCTATCACTAGAAACAGATGTAAACTTAGGTTATAGGTAGGTACCAAGAACTGAATATTATGTTTATAAGAGCTCAGCTAGTTAATACATTGCTACAATGTTCCTTTAAGCATAGTTTAAACACTAAACAGAGAGTACAGATTAGTTACAGGTTATTGAAATTGTGATGTAATAACTATTATGCACTACTTAACAGTTTAGATAATTATATTTAAGATTCTTTGATAGATGAACTATGTTCTTAGGGAGAATAAATGGTATCTAATAAATAATGATTCTATGTATAATGTACCTAAAACTTACTAGTGAACTATAAGGTGGATCTAAATATAGAATTATCAATTTTATTATATAAATATATTATTGATCACTGTTTATATATTATACAAAAAAAATGCATACAATTTAAAATTTATTGTAAAATACTAATATTATAAAGCTGAAAAATTTGTTTGAACGCGGTAATTCTTTTGAACTTTTTGCTGTTGGATAGCCCATTTGTCGAGGAAGGCTATAGGCTATATAATATCACACTGCAACCAATAGGAATGGAGCAGCATTGAGAAATGTTGCAAAAACAGGGAAGATTTATGCAGACTAAGTTGTGCGGGAAAGCTAGTCATCTAAATAGAAATAAGGGATATCAACTCAATATTCCTTTTCAAACTTAGTTTGAACAGGGAATATAGAATGGTTATAGGTTATTGAAATTGTTAACATCCATTTTGTTGTCAATGGAATAACTATTAAGTGCTACCTAACAGTTTAGATTATTATATTTATGATTCTCATGAAAATGAACTCTGTTCTTAGGGAGAATAAATGGTATCTAATAAATAATGATTCTATGTAGATAATTGAGAATTTCATTTCATAGCAAGCTCACTGATATTAAATAATAAATATATTCATAAAATTTGTTTCAATTGTTTGTTGTGCTTCAGCTGAAGCTTCAGTACCTATGTTGAATCTAGGCATACTTTCCCCCAATACATTCAGAACAACGAGTGCAACAAAGAAAACAGTAAGTATATCAAAAATGGATTATCTTATTGAGTAAGTATCCTTCCATGCTAAGACCTGTTCCAATGAAACTAGCTTTGTAATAAAAACTCGCATCCAAGTTCCTCTAAGTGTTTGGGCGCTATAGTTACTCAGATTAAACTTCTAACATCCCTAATAATGTCTGAGTTAGTTAAATTTAGGTTATCATCATTTGTTTACATTTTTAGTACTAATGACAACTACTTGTGTAACGTAAAAATAAATTCTGTCAGGATCGGAACCTGACAGAATTTATTTGATTTTTCGTAAATTGCAGGCCGAGGGCTTTTATGTCAGGTTAATATTTTGAAAATTACGTAGTGCTGGCGAATAATTTAGCTACATAGAACGTCTAAATATTTTATTCTCAATGAAAACTATACTTTCAAATTATATTGGTATAAAACGGAACGTTATTTTTGAATGATAAGAACAATGAATGAACTAAATTGATTATAATCTGTGGCTGATTGCTAGATCCTTTGGTATCAGCTGGTCCACGGACTATCTAAGCTTTGTAATAAGACCAATAGTACTGTACTATATCCTGGACTTGAAAGTCTTGGTTTAAACTTTGATTTGGTCTTTTCTTTGTAATAAGGCGGTGTAAGTTTGTGGTGAATAGTACAGACTTTTGTGCACGTCTCAAAGTTAAGTATCGAGTATTCGGGGGTTAGGATAACTTGCTCGAGTGAAAATTAGGAGCATGAGATCATCGATCATCATAGGATTTTGATCGCTCCGTTGCATTAGCCTTTGCGAATTTGGGGCCTAAAACATCTGATATTCACAAATCCTGGATCCATCCAGGTAAAAGTGGCAAGAAACTGAATTCCTACCGGGATAGACCGTCAAATCAATGTTGGTTTAGGACACTCTATTGAATATAAACAGTATTTCAAGGAACAATAAAACAATTGTATTTGTGAGCCCCGTCTCAAAAGAATCGGGTAGCAGCAGTGAAATAAACTGCCTTGTTTTTTTATAGGACATCCAGGCATTAAAGCCAGCAAGTTTAAAGTGTAATCACTTGCCTTCAGGCGGCCAGTACGCGTGTTTGCCTGTTTTATATAAAAAAGTGAAATTTCCTCACCTTTGTTAAGAAAGGTGTCGAAAGTCCCTTGCGTGTTATGCAAGTTTATCTGCAGTGATAAGCGAATATAGATTAGACAGATATAACATTAACTATTTCCTATAAGGAAATTGCTTGACAAAGTACGATTATGATCTATCAGAGATGTTAAGCAATATCATTATAGTTGGCCAATAAATGGATGATATTATACAGAGGTAGTGTTGGTCTCACGAAGCACATTCGTTTGTGTTGTATGATTCAGGGATTAAGGGGGATTAAGTGGAGTTATAATCACTAAAACTTCTTGGTTACGGTAACCTTACAATGTTTGATTCAAATAGATGTCATCTTATGTTGGATGGTTATTTAGAAATTATGAAGAACATATATGGTATTCCTTCCAATAGAAATACCATTGGAATAACTGGAATCGCGCACATCACCGTAAATAGGCAGTGTGTTTAGTCGTCCTAGACTTAGCAATAACTAAGAACCCCTCTACGCAATTTCAAAAGCAGTTGCAGTTGCAAAAGTCATGGACCTTATAACAGAAACCAACTGCTCTCCTGTATAGTAGATCAGGCCCTGACCATAGGGCTTTCCTGAGAATAGAGAAAATGGCGGCAAGCTGATCTCTCCTCATTTTCTCAGTTTTTCAATATGAAAGACCAACTTTGAGCAGTTAAAAGTTTACGATAAATGCTTGAGATTGGCAGAAATTCACTGAAAAATTGGTTAATTGCCAATAACTAAAACATAACAAGCCTTTTCTGGAAGTCTCTACTACTAGTACTACTCTCGCTACAAACCACAGCTTGGTGATATGTTTTCAGGGTCGCATTATAGCCAAAATCCCATTTCAACTACATGCGAAGTCGCATTAAAGTCATAATCCCATTTCGACTACATGCGATCCTCTTAAGTATAGACCACTAACCCTTTCCATATCCAGAATGTCAGACCCAGAATACATTTGGGTCTCGATCTGGCATAGTCGCGGGTACGTCTCTGTCTGTCACATCTATGCGTTAGACTGACCATCAGATAAAAGCGGCACTAAATGATCCACGACTACTCCATAAATGTACCAGAATGACCGCAGTGCGAGAGGAAAGGCAGTAACTTATTAAGCGGTCATCTACCCTGCCAAGACGGCCGCGACCACTCTGGCAAGACTGTAGCCACGAAGAAGACGTCTCTTTGTTAGATCGGTCTTGAAATGGCACGATAAAGTGGGTGTCAAGGCGTAGTACTTCTTATGAACTACATTTTTTACTTGCGACGGCACATAACGGTTAATTTGTCACGGTGTCATTTGCGAAAACATTCGAGTTTCCTCCTCGATATGCCAAATTGAGTAGTGTTATTCTGTGCCTAATGCTACTTTTGTAGCAGAATAAATAAGATAATAAGAGATGTGAATAACATATTAAAATCTTCTTTATGAATAGATACTAGATATTTTTTTTTCTTAAAAAAGATAACTAGCAATGTGGGATTGAGTCCCACATTACTAGCAATCTTGTTAACCCCTCCAGCTAAGCTCAAAGGCTTGTGTTAGGAGTAGGTTCACGTCGGTAGTATAATGGGTAGGATTCGAACCCGCGACCTCACGATTGCGAGACCGATGCCTTAACCATTAAGCTACCACTTTGTGATTTGTAAATTTGTTTGCCGAGATGTCTGTTCTAATTTCAGGATAAATTCTACTATCTAATCTAATAACTTAAAACGAGCAATCTATATGTATTAGAAGCTGATTAACTGACATATCAACGCAGGGCCTAAACTAAAAGGGTTAGAAACTTAAAATTTTGCACAAGGGTTCCATTAATAACGTAGGGTAGTATTAAGTAAGGATTTTTGAAAATTCAGCCCTAAGGGCTAGCTACGGGGATGCAAAGTTAGTATGAAACTTTGCGTTAAAATATTTTAGCTAGTTCTCCATAATCTGAATCTCTGCTAACTGAAATTTAGTTAGCAGGGAGTTTCAAGGGCGATAAATCGATCTAGCTAGGTTTCATTTTTAGAAATCGTCGTTTAAAAAAATACCGAGAAAAGCTCGGTCATCCAGGTACTATTTTTTAATGAAATCAACAAGCGGCTCACCTAATGGTAAATGATGTGCTACCCAAGGACATCTGCAAAACCAGAAGCCTAGCAGGTGCTTTGCCGCCTTTCAGAAAAGATAAGGGTCTTTTTTTTAAAAGTCCATAAGAAAGAATACCGTTTGAAAAGCGTTTAATCGAAACATGTTTAGTTGCAATCAGTATTGGGCCTGCGATTACGGCCTGTATACTCTCTCAAAAAGGAGGCCTATGTCCCAGCAGGGGGAACGTCAAATAGTTTGACGAAACAACATTCAGACTAAAAATAACTAGGATTCCTAGAACTTGGTTCACGCTAAAAGCGTAACGAGTGGATTTCAAGCGATGTTTTGATACCGGCATAGTGACAGCCTCTGTTCAATTTGGCTGTTGTTAGGCAAGTTATATGGCATGTTTTTGATCAGATAAGAGTTCTATTGTTTGGGCACAGCTGCTAATATTATGCATCGGACATTAAGATATTAGAACCTAAGGGTATTGGATAAAACTTTTCACCATTTGGTACTAGGTTTTGACTGGATTTATTGCGGTTTATGTTGGGGGTATGCAGGGCCTTGAAACATGAGAATATGCACATTATAATACCGCATACAGAAGTTACCTGTAAGCATAGACTGAGGTAATCTTCTTACGTACATCACTCGAGCAACACACACATGCACATTTTCACAGACATGAAACTACAGACCATTTTGTGTGGAAGGCGTGCCGAGATTGATCTATGTGTGTGTTGTTATAACACGCATTGTACTGACTGACTTCTATACTCTCATTATTTGGTGATTAAGGTACCCTTTCTCAGAGAGATCTGTATCCAAGGGCGTAGCGTGCCTTAGACGGGCCCTGTATCAATTTTATGTTAAAAAAAGGATCAATTGGTCAAAGGACTAACGTGAGTCTCGACTAGTGGGTCTTTCGGGAGTAGGGGGTGCAATTGCTAACGCACGTTCGTTACCCTTGTAGCCTGGAGGGATCGTATGTATACTAATATTATAAAGCTGAGTTTGTTTGTTTGAACGCGTATATCTCAGGTACTACTGGTCTGAATTGAAAAAAAACTTTTACTGTTGGATAGCCCATTTATCGAGGAAGGTTATAGGCTATATAACATCACGCTACGACCAACAGGAGCGGAGCAGCAATGAAAAATGGTCCTAAAACGGGGAAAATTTAAGCAGACGAAGTTGCGCGTGTCAACTTGTCATTGATAGGCTGATATGGCGCCCTAGTTTGTATCCCAGCAGTGAAGTTTATCAAGGCCTATATGAAAGAAATAGCTTTCTATATTCTAAGATCTATTTTCTTCATATAAACTTTGGACCCATTTTATACCCATAGAGGGTGAAATTTGGAAAATCCTTTCTTAGCAGATGCATACATCATAATAACTATCTGCATGCCAAAATTTCAACATAAACCGTTAGTGGTTTGAGCTGTGTTGATAGATCAGTCATTCAGTAACTTATTCTTGGTATAGTGCAAACCTGAGTTTGTTCAGAATCAGTAACACAATCTAATGAGGTAGTTTTTGGACCATGCTATATTTTACAATAAGAAGAAGTAATTATTCAATTATTAATTCAATAGTAATTTTAACAATCCAAATCTTGTTCACAATGTGATGCAATGTAATCATTTGCAAATTTTTAATAATAAACCATGGATTACGTACTATGCGACTCAATAAGCTTGATACTGGTATGAACATAAGACAACTTTAATGGCTTATAGCCCTGCAAGTTGGCAATATATTCGTTTTCTTTTTTTTTTACGATTTTTCGAGGTAAAAATCTTGTTGGAGGTGTCTGAGCTTTGCATTATATGAAAAATAACCTAGTATATACCATAATATTACATATTAAACCACATCTCACTATAAAAGGATAAGAACAGACAATTAGACAGTATAAATAAACTAAAAAATGCAATAACAAAATAGTGTTTTCAATTGATAAATTAACATACCTATTTAAATAGGAGTCAATGACCTGTTATTTATTATTTTATCAGTCGCTTTATATTTTTATGAAAAATAAACTGACATGAGTATATTACCTGAAATGTCTTTTTGTTTATCTATACTAATATTATAAAGCTGAAGAGTTGTTTGAATGCGGTAATCTCAAGAACTACTGATCAGAATTGAAAAAAATGTTTCATTGTTGGATAGCCTGTTTATCGAGGTATATAACATCATGCTACAACCAATAGGAGCGGAGCAGCAATGAGAAATGTTGCAAAAATGGGGAAAGTTATGACAGACGAAGTTGCGTGGGACAGCTAGTGGGTTTATATCAACTAAATTACTCAATGGGTTTATGATACAGTTTTCACCATCAATTAGAGTATTTTTTAAGGAGTTTTTTCTCTTCGGAGGCTAATTAAGTGTAGGAGATATTACAGTGTACAAGTGTATGTACAGACAAAAGTATACTCTTCATTCCTTGACTCTCATAGTCAAATGGGACAGAAATCTGACACAACCAGAATGTAGGCGCAAAACTGACTGAAATCACACTTATCTCCTGATTTGCTCGGTCACCCCCGACCACTCATGTATGTGTATAATAATGTTTATAATATGTACAGAAAGTGAGGAGTGAGGAGTTCATATGATGTTTGGGCATATTGAAAGTGCGGTCATGAGTTATCTGTCTACCTCACAACTTTATAAACAAACAGGAGTATCAGATCATGAATAATTTGTTCTAGAAAATAATAGGCCTTTCTGATCTTATTTTTATCACTGAAAAATATATGTTTCTTGAGAAATATCATAAAGATGGTCTCTAAAATGGATTCTGTAATGTGAATATCTACTTGAAATAATAATATTTGACAGTACATTTTTCCAGGGGTTCCACCCGCATGGATGTATGATATCACAATAAAAACTTTCTTCTCAAACGATCTCCATACAAAATTCAAATTCCGTCCAGACATAGTAAAATAGGTAGATAGACTTTCAAACTAAATTGGGGACAAATATTTTAACTTTGAAGTAGAATGCATTCTTAATATGAACTATATACATATGATCTTCATGAAATAATGAGAAACCAGAGACAATAGATTTTTTCAATTAAAAGTTTTGTATAAGAATCTGAATAGAATACAAAAGAATAGTGCAATATGTTGGACAGCCACATATGCAAAATGTTGAAATATCTTAGTTGCATGCTGTCACTTTAACTACATATAATAGTGGCAATAGAAATACTACATATTGAGACCATCTTAAAGTTAACTACTGCTTGGAGATTTGAGGGTGACATTACATATAAGAAAATATCAATAGAAATTAAATATTCTGAGAAGAAACCTACTAGATTTTTATCTCATAACAATAGTGGGTAAGCAGATTATATATGAAACATATGTTTCAATATTTCGACAACATGGGGTAGATTGAAATAACTGGTGTAAATTGTGTTATACATACAAATGCACCTTAGTAAATGTTTTTACAAAGATCTGGTAACAGATATGTGAAAATAGAAAGTGAACATCTGTTGTTTACTCCATGTAATTAGCAAATTTATGAATGGAAACCACGCAGTAAATTATAATAAATGTCAATAAGAATTGTAATAGAATATACTGAATCATATAAAGGCTAAATCAGCACAATATTGGCCTGCACAAAATGGATTCCACTTGAACATCAGAATGGTCAATAAAAATAAATGAAGGTGGTTCAATACTCACTGTTTCTATTAGTTTCCTATATTCTAAAAGTGTACTCTTATCCTTAATCTCCCCGGAGGCGATCCACGACTTGATCTGATCCCGTAGCCTCTGAAGCTTTTTGATCTCCTTCTTAAGGTCTGCCTCATATTTCTCCTTTTGGTTACTGTTCGTCGCATTGTGTACCTTCTGCCAGATGTCATCGAATGTCTCTACACCCTCCGTGACCTTTTTTAAACACCTGTCTATTTCACCTGAAAACCACATAACCACTTCAATGCAAAAAAACCTGTTTCTACAAGGTATAGCTCAATAACAACTCGATGTTTCACTTTTTTATTATTTATATCGGGGGTAGGGCTATTATCGGCGCTAATTAACGATGTTTGTCAGTGAATAACAATAAAATAGTGTTCGTAGTAGTACAAATAGTAAGTAACGCGGCAGTTTGTCGAGTTTTACCGACCACCTGTACGCGTTACGTTCTGTACGCGTGTAACTGATACACGTTTCACATATTCTGCTCGCCTTCAGTGGCTCCAGTATGCCAGAGGTCTCATCAATTGACAATAATGCTCTAGAACACGTACCTACATTGGTTGGGGTCAATCAATCTCTAACCTGATAACATAACAAATTACCTTGTAATTTCCTTGTCGCAGCCATAGCTATTTACACATATGGACGAACGTTCCGTACATATCCTAAACATACAAACTATTTACAAGAAAATGCACAAAAATTATTGATAAACAGACAAACTACACATCTGAAGCTTTGTTCGATTCCAAGATGGCTACCGTACACCGCTCGAAGTATAGTGTCTGAACGCATCCAGGCTAACCACCACAGTGAAATCCTGCCCCGCGCCTGGAATGGTAATTAGCACGAAGCTTTCATAAATAATTATGAATTATAAGTTGTCACAAATAACAACAAACTTCAAATTTTCCACAAAATGATTTTAGGTACGTCGCGTAGACCATCAAGAGCGCAGGCGCAAAATAATAGAGCAAAGCATAGACAAAATAGCAGGTAATGAAAATACTAGGTTACTGTTACATTACTTCATAAATAAAAATAATTTATTTTGCTCTCTATTAAACTATTCTAAATTTCATAAAAATACATGTTTATTCATAAATGAAGATTTATAAAAATAATTAAATTTATACTATAAACATAACAAAGAGAACGAACTGTTTTGTGTCTATAGTTGTCTATTTAGTTATCAATGTCAACAATAGATGGCAGAGCAAAAAAAAAATTTTTGTTGTTTACTAATTAATTAATAGATGGCGCTAAGTACAATAAAATTATCGTGCCTAAACTTTTTGTTTTTTTTTTATTCTAGTATTAGTTTTTAATCAGAGGCTTTAGAGATATTTTTCAGGACTCGTAGACAACTCCTGGCTAATTTAAACGCGTCTGTGATGTACTTTGTAATTTTGTAAATACCTACTAAGTGGTCCATTGAAGTAGAGAGACGTGTACAGTGTCATATACTACGACAGGATCCACTGAATTCCACTGCAATGATTGTCCATAAAATTAGAGCCAATGTCCTTCAAACAACTTAATGGTGTCGTTAACATTTAATAGCAGCTTTAATAGTACCCTTTAACAGATACAAACAGTCGTAAATCACATTGAGTTCTGTTTCTCTTTGCTTTCAAAGCTTGAAACAAATTAAGTAAAAACAGCGAGTAGATTAATTGTTATTTACCAAATAATTAAACAACGAGTTACAGTTGTTTTTGTTTAGTATAGGTACATAGTTAATCATATATAATACGTAGTTAATCCATAAACTTTATTCTAGGGGTGGGGGGGGGGTTGCAACAGGGAGGAGATTCCTTTAGTCTGTCCAGCCCCCTAAAGGGAGCGTCGTAACTATGTCCGACCGGCTCCCGGTCGATGGACAGACGCGTGTTTTGTTTTTTATCGAATTACTCGGATTTTAATTGTAATTGATGTTTTTTTGTTATTTCTAACTTATTTTTAATTAAATAAAGGTTTTTATAATATTTTTTTAAAATTTATGCCTGTATAAATTTCAGTCAAGATATGAGTTTAAAAAAAAGGTACAAGGAGAGTAGGTACTTTTAATTTCTGAATAGCAATAAAACAATTCAATTTTTGCACCTTGTGTTTTATTTTATTTACTTAAAATAATACGAGTAAAATACAATAAAAACATCACATACCATAGTATTTTTTTTTCACTTTACCTGCATTTATTAAAAGCGATGTCGTTTGTATTTTATGTATAATAAACTATTGTTATTATAAACAAGGGTTTATTATATATAATAAGTTCAGCTTATCAACTACACGTAATAAAATCCGCACATCTGTTAATTGAATAGATTTTAAGTAATAAAGGAATAAATAATGTACTAAAATTTGGGTCATAAATTAGTCGGTTAGCTTTGAATTATTTTCAGGTAGAAATGTTATTCCAGGTATAAAAACAATACATACAGTAGGTTCTTTTCAAACCTTACTACCCATTACAATACTAATAACATGCACGTGTCTAAGAAATATTTTAAATAATGAGCTATAAAAACCGCCATATATTACATAAGTACTTTACTTGCAAAAAATCCAAACAAATCCACTGTCTGTCCACCGACCGGGAGCCGGTTGCGGCGTAAGCTGGCTATATTCAATTGATTTATTTCGCTTTATACAAATATACACATTTAACTTCGGATTTAACTAATTAAATGTTAATTAGGGCTTTATATTAAAAACAATGTTAGTACTGTACATGAGGATTTCATTTAAATATGACCAAAATTAAATGCTAAATTCCGTTTTTTTAGGGGTATGGCCGCACATAGCGACTGTTTTTATTATGTATATAAAATGAAACTATAATAAATATTCTTTATTATTTAATTAATTTCTTTGTCGTAAATATCATCCATTTTAAATAAAACACGATCAAAATATTCAAACGGCTGGCCGCCGAACCTCGTATTTTGAACGATATTTTCGCGCGTTTTAAGTTCTGGAAGTAGATGAATTAAAGTTTGTATATTTATTAGAATTTTAAGCATGACAGAAAGAGTAAAATATATTTTAAAACTTTTAATCAGAGCAAGACACTAAATCTATGCTCAGCAACCGGCTCCCGGTGTGCTGACAGACGCGTTAAAAACCGGGAGCCGGTAGAGAGACAGAGGCAATAACAAAATATACTATTTTGGAGTCAAAATTATGCAGAAATTTATCAAAAGACGGAATGCCCTCCTCCCCTCCCATACTCGACCGAAAGACCTTTTTTTGATGAGAATTTGTTAATCGTTGAACTGGATCGTAGTGTTTAGGTAGGCAATTGCCCCCCTCCCCCTGGTGGTGGAGGGTGTTGAATCAAATGCGGGGTGTAATTCGATAAAAAACAAAACACGCGCGTCGATTTCCCGCATCTGTCCATCGACCGGGAGCCGGTCGGACATAGTTACGACGCTCACTTTAGGGGGCTGGACAGACTAAAGGAATCTCCTCGCCGACTCGCTCGACTAAAGAAAATGGTACTTTACGAGGAGATGCATTTTATCAATAATTATATCTCATTTCTGTGGTTTCGCACAGAAATGAGATATAATTATTGATAAAATGCATCTCCTCGTAAAGTACCATTTTCTATGATTTGCTTTTAAAAAGCATTTTTTTTTCAAACGACCAAAATTTAATTTAATAATGATTTTATTCCCAAAACTGAGCGCATTCGCTACGGTGCGGGGCAGAGGGATTGAATGCTCAAGGTTATTTGGTCAGGGTACGGCCAGCTTATAAAATTCTGTTATTATTTCAATTACATTTTAACTTTGTTTATTGGCCTAATCATGGTCTAATCCTTTTAATCTAGTAGGTACCTACCGAACTTAACTTGACGTTGACTTTCTCGATGGCGCAGTAGAAGTGTATGCGACAGCTGTGCAACCGGTTTGTAAGTTCGATTCAGAGGACACTACTTTGTGTCATACAAATATTTTTTGTTTGTTAAATTACCATTTTATGTATATAGTAGGTACCTACTCTATCTGTTGGTATAATTCCTGACAGGAATTTCATCAGTTTATCTATATCTATACTAATACTAATACCAATACCAATACCAATAGGAATACGAATACGAATACGAATACGAGTACCAATACCAATACCAATACGAATACGAATACGAGTACCAATGCCAATACCAATACCAATGCCAATACCAATACCAATACCAATACCAATACCAATACCAATACCAATACCAATACCAATACCAATACTAACATTATATTATATTAAATACTAGCTGTCCCGCGCAACTTCGTATGCGTAAATTTTCCCCGTTTTAGCAACATTTCTCCTCGCTGCTCCGCTCCTATTAGTCGTAGCGCGATGTTATATAGCCTATAGCCTTCCTCAATAAATGGGCTATCTAACAAAAAAATAATTATTAAAATCGGTCCAGTACTTTTTGAGTTTATTCGTTACATACAAAAATACAAATCTTTTCTCTTTATAATATTAGTGTAGATGTAGATGATAATATTATAAAGAGGAAAGATTTGATTGTTGGTTTGTATTGAATAAACTCCGAAACTACTGAACGGATTTGAAAAATTCTTTCATCGTTGTGAAGCTACACTAACCCCGGGTGACATAGGCTATTTTTTATCCCTTTATTCCCACGGGAACGGGAACAGGAACGCGGGCGAAACCGCGAGGCGTCCGCTAGTTAGATAATAAAGTAGTTACGCATCGGAAATGACATGTCGTCATAAAAATATGTGTCTGTCAGTCAATTTGTAACGGCAAGGTGAAGGCTACAAACAGAATGGAACAACATTAGTTCACGCAAACATTCTCTATAATAAAAATGTATGCTTTATGATGGTATCTAATGGGCACCATTTCCTGGATGTTGCTAAAATATTTGCTCGTTTCTTGGAAAAGGTTTACTCGTTAAATTTGACTGCCTTTGACTGCCTATGTGGCGCGGTGGGAGTGTATCCGACTGCTACGCAAGAGGTCGTGGGTTCGATCCTTAATCAGGATAAAACTTTGTGTGATAAAACTGTGTCTGGGTGTTATTTATCTATAATATGTATGTATTTAGAAATATAGGTATGTTTATCAGTTGTCTGGTTTTCTATAGTACAAGCTCTGCTTAGTTTGGGATCAGATAGCGTTGTGTGAGTTGTCCCAAGATATTATATTATTATTATTATAGTTCAGGAATCGAGACTCGCAGGTTTAAAAATAATTTTTTTTTTACGTTAACTTAGATGTTTGTTTTTTAAGCTATTGCATAGCTTCTATCGCGGGCCTTGAGCGCGGGGACCGAATCCAGAAATTCCGTAACGAAAGAACCTCACGCTCCCCACTCCGACAGGCACAGCGGTGACACTTTTTAGTTTTGCCATCTATCGATGAATAGCAGAACTTTTAATTCCTTTTTTTTTAAATTTAAAAAGAAAAAAAAATAAAAATATTTTATAATAAAAAAAAAACTTTAAATTTTTTTTTATGCTTTTTTTAAAAAAAAATTAAAAACATTTTTTAAATTAAAAAAGAAAAAAAAAAGAAAAATAAAAATATTTTATAATAAATAAAAACTTTAAATTTTTTTTTTATGCTTTAATAAAAAAAAAAAATTAAAGAAAAAAAAAATTAAAAACATTGTTTTTTTTATAATTCAAAATAAAAAAAAAACATTTATATTTTTTTATTTTAATTGCTTAAGTTGATAAAAATGCTATGCAATAGCTTTACCGCGGCAGTCCCCGAGTGCCACACATTTTTTTTTACAGCTTCAAGGGACTGTAGGGTGTAGAGAACAGTATATGGTTTTAATTTCAACTCGATACCTCAACGCGCTCTCGAGATAAAGGGTCAAAGAGACAGATGAACGGTCTAACAACAAAGTGATCCTATAAGGGTTCCGTTTTTTTTTCTTTTGAGATACGGAACCCTGAAAATGTCAACTGCCTGCATTGTGCGCGAGGTTATTTCCCGCAGGTTTGGCTTTAACTTTAAAGCATGTTTAACACTTAAAGCATGTTCTAGACGGTTGGAAACAAACGTAAAAAACCGAGGTGATCTTGCGTGTTTCCAACAGTGTAGACGGCTGTTGCAAACCAAGTACCAAGTGAAAACGGTGGGCCACACAAAGCTCCCCCCAAAATCACCTTGGTTTGTACGCTTGTTTCCAACCGTCTAGAGCATGCTTTAAGTGTAGCTATTTCTGTGAGTCTAAGTCCGAGGTCTAGGCTGATAGAGGGAGACAGACAACTCATGATCTCTTACACTCTCCTCCTTGGATTCGGCTCTCTCTGTGAGCTTTCCATCCAAATCTTTAGTAGAAATTTTTAAAGTTTTAGATTTTTATGGGTTTTTTGTTAGTGAATTACTTACACAAAGTGGTGTCCCATAAGGGAATTGAACCAACGGCTTCTTGCGTAGCAGTCGTACCCACTCCCACTGTGTCACTGAGGCAGTAGCTAATGCTCATTATTTGTGTAAGAATGGCTATAAATATAGTAGGTACTACAGAACTGTGTGCAACAATAATTGCTCGTATATATTTATTAAATAGTCTTTAATACATATATGTATAATAGATAATCTGGCAATCAGCCATTATTTAGGATATAAATCATGTTTAATATTTGTTAAACATTTTACACGTGAGTCTGGTCTACGTGTTGTAGTTTGTAAATGCTTCGGATTTATTCACAAGTAAGTAGGTAGGTACCTACCTAAAACTTTAGTACGCTGTTGTATTTACTCGACATATTAACTTGGCGTTTCTTCATGCATTACAACTTCAACATGGCATTTTGCACGAACGCCCAGAAAGCCCAGGGACAATAAATATGACTGTGTATTCTGACAACGTTGTTGTTGTTGCTAGCAAGAACACAGGTCTCTCTATAATATACTAGAGATAGTACCTATTAGTATTATAAGCCCTCATATGCTGTCTTGATGGAACAACACAACACAACAGTGTGAGTTATTTCTTCCGTGAAATAGTAATACGCATCACTGTGTTTCGGTTGAAGAGCACTGTAGCAAGTGCAATTACTGGGCAAATGAGGTATGAACTAATATCTCAAATGAGGAACGTGATACGGTGACATTCAGATCTTTGGCAAACAAGCATTTGGGTTTTACTGATACTTTTATGGGCTAGCGTGACATCGCCATTACCATCAGGCGCTTGACCCGTGTTTTCACCTATACTAATATTATAAAGCTGAAGAGTTTGTTTGTTTGTTTGTTTGAACGCGGTAATCTCAGGAACTACTGGTCCGAATTGAAAAAAATCTTATTCTGTCGGGTAGCCCATTTATCGAGGAAGGCTATAGACTATATAACATAACACTAAGACCAATAGGAGCGGAGCAGCAATGAAAAATGTTGTGAAAACTGGAAAAATTGACGCATACGAAGTTGCGCGGGATAGTAGTTTCTTAATATAACCAAAATACAGCTTCTTCTCATTACCCCAAGTAACTTCATAATATATTTTTTGAAAAAAAAAGTTAACCCTTCACCACCTTCCACCTACTTTAATTTGTCCCCGGAGTAAAATCGATGTTTCTTTGTCAGGTTAAGGGCCTAAACCTCACAATAAACAACGATTTTACTCCGGTTAAACAGTCTGTTGGTGGTTCAGGTCATAACTCCAAATACAAATAGTAGGTGATTATAGGTTAATATATTATATTAAATATCTTTCAAAACTAATATAACAAAGTTAGTGTTATGTAAAGAAACCACGGGCTTATTGAAGGTTATTAATAAATTAGAAACCACTCTGTATATTATAGAAGAGGGTTAGGCGCACAGAAGGCAACCTTCATACGTAATTCAATAGAGCCTTCACACTGAACACACACACACAATCGTAGACCTTACGTCGGTGCATTTGTTTGGACCGGAAGGCGTGTCCCGATTCCACGTCCGTCTGCGATGTCTATGTGTGCATGCATCATAAGAGTTTTCTCCGTCCGTCCGTCCGCAGCTTAGCCAGAGACTGTTAGTGCTAGAAGGCTGTAATTTTGCATGGATACACATATTACTTACGCCGACAAAGTGAAATCTGGAAAATATTTTTTTTTATTGTAACCTACCGACCTCCCCTATATGTGAATTGGGGATATGATTTTTTTTCTCACCTACCCCATCGTGTGGGGTCTTTTAAAAACGTTTAGAAAATATTATGCTTAAAGAGCAAAATTTTTGTGTCAAGTGTCCTCCCCCTGCCAGCTAAAGGGTTGATGGTGGGTGTGTGGAAAAAATCGGGGAAGTAAATTAAAATCAAAACTATCACACACACACACGGTGAAATTAAAATCAAAACTATCACAGTTAAGTAGGCTTTACAAGTTTACGAGTAACAGCTGATCAAAGGAGAAGTAACAAAATCTTCGTACAAATTCCATTGAAAGTTATTATTATGTAGGTATAACGTGAATATGAAACAAAAACACCAGAAAACCCACTTCTTAAGCAGCATTATTCGGATGGGGGACTACGGAACCGTACATTGTGCGTGGCCCGACATGCACTTTCCCGGTTTTTTATGTAGGTTGTCTTCTGTTACTCTTGGTATTCTGTTGTACATACGATAGACCATTGCGGATTGTTGCACTAGGTAGGACATGCCGCTTTCCTCACGATATTTTCCGCCACTGATTTTGAGTCAGGCGTTGGTTGGCAACCTACACAGAGGCACAGATAATATAATACTATACTAGTAACAGAGGTTAGAAACACCAAAACAAATGCTCACGGAGTGCAGCAGTATAGCCGACCAACGCGCATAACTCCTAGCATCACCAACATCTCTCCCTGAGGCCTGCAGAGACTTGGGCAGACTCCTGGCATTCTGGGAGTGCTTAGGTTAGCTGGAGTTACGAATAGGATAAGTACAACACGCACAATGGCCCAATCAAGAGGCTAAACACGGTTTTTGGAACGAAGTTCCTTATCGAGCGTTGCGAAAAGGGGCTAGACGGAAAAAATTAAGACCAAAAGTTGTAACGACACTTTAAGGCCAAACGTTGTAACGACACTTCTCTCTCACTCTCTCTCTCTCTTTCTCTCTGATAGAAAGCAAGCCAGTTATTTTCGTTCCGTCTTTCTATTTCGCATTGAACAGTGTGGTGTCGCGACGATTATTTTTATACATAAATTTAATAAATACAGGCTTTTTGTACTTATTAAATAATAAAAAATAATAAAGGAACTTCGTTCCATCCGGGTGTTCCTTGACACCTCTCAAGTTTTCTTTTAAAACTAACTATATGGGGTCGTTACCATTCGGCCGCCACTACTCTTCCTTGTAACACCATTTTAAATTGTAACATTGACAGAGCAGAAACTCCGGGGGCTACAAAAATATTGTAACATACAATTATGAAGTTGTCACTCCACGCAAATGTTCGACAGAGTCAATAATGACACAATAGTTATCGCTGTGGGCCGTGACTTCGACTTTAGATCATGTGGGCTTACGTGTCATCATCATCATAGTAGCAGTAGCCAATGTAACTGCTTTATTTATACTCGTTTATACTACGTTGTTCTTCGTATAGTGCAAACCTGAAAGTAGTTTGCTCAGAATCAGTAACACAATGCAATGAGGTAGTTTTTGGACCCTGTTATATTTTTCAATTAAGTAATTACTTAGTCAAATTATGTTCACAATGTGATGTGAAATGTGACCATCACTTATTTTTCAATAATAACCATGGATTATGTACTATGGGATGCAATGAGCACGATAGCAAGAAGAACACAAGATAACTTGAATCTATACTAATATTATAAAGCTGAGGAGTTTTTAGTTTGAACGCGATGATCTCAGGAACTACTGGTCCAAATTAAAAAATGATTTAACTGTTGGATAGCCCATTTATCGAAGAAGGTTATATGCTATTTAACATTAAGCTACAACCAATAGGAGCTGAGCAGCAATGAGAAATGTTTCAAACGGGGAAAACTTACGTAGATGAAGTTGCGCGGGCCAGCTAGTAGCTTATAACTCTGCAAGTTTTCAATATTTTCTTTTTCTTTTTTTTAATGATTTCTTGAGGTAAAAATGTTGCTGATCTTAGCTTTGCACTATACCAAAAATAACCTTGTATATTCTGTAATATATTTAGAGAGAGGTACCTAAGGCAAGAGAGTTTCTTCATATGAATCAAGCCGTCTGAGGAGGCAGTATAAAAGTACCTAAGGAATATTCATCTTACTGGCCATCACTTTATTCCGAAGTAGGTAAGTTTACAATGTTACGAACTAACTATATACATCCTATTAATAACATTTACACCTTACGAAAGAAGAAAGTTAGGCGTCGAAGACTTCCTCCCCATCGATGTCAACCGGTATAGTGCCCATCAGGCTGGCAGCATTGCCACGTTGTATGGCAATACTTATTTTCTGTGCAAAGAAAAGGCCAACCAAAAGGTCACAAGACGCACTGACAAGACGCTGGGCTGAAATATCTTTGTATAAAAGGCGAGCACTTGGACCCCATGGCCCTAGCGTCTCAACCCCAAACGGCTCAAATATGTAATAAGTATATATTCCAGTTTCCGTGCTCGCTAATAATTAGCTTACTGTCAGACGTTTTACACATGCAGCCAGAGAAGACAACTACACTCAGAGATCGATCAATGCCTTGCGCGTCCAATATAACAATGGATTTAGGATGCTGTTGGGGCTGCCTCGATTTTGTAGTGCCTCTGGCATATTCGCCGAGGCGAGGATTTATGATAAGTAGACTTCGGGGCAGTTCAAATATCATTATAAAGGTCATGACTTTAAGCAGGAAAGGAGTCTAATATCCTGAAAGCATATATTCGTGCTCAGGTGTAAAAATCGTTGTAACTAAATCGATGCATAGTAATTGTGCTATAACTTTATGGACATTGTCTGAAATAAAGATATTTTATTACTATAATTATTAGCGAACACGGAAACTCGAAAAATTATATTTTATAGGTATGTATTGCGCTAGAGTAATGCCCGTTAATTATAATTACGAGTAACTAGCAGACGCCTCGCGGTTTCACCCGCGTATTTACCGTTCCCGTGGGAATACAGAGTTAAAAAATAGCCTATGTCACCGGGGGTTAGTAGCTTCACAACGAACTTTGACTTTGACTTACAATATTAGTATAGATGGGCGTTGCTCAAACGAAATACCTACGTATGAAACTTTTTTTTTATATCTACTGCGAAATGAAAAAACGAGCGGTTCGTGCGCTTGGTGATAAGCGTCACGCTAGCCCATAGCAGAATCAGTGTCACACAAATCTTTGTTTGGCAAAAAGCTAAATGACACTGTACCGCGCTTCTCATTTGAGACATTAGTTCATAATTTTTTACCCAGGGTCCTTATTCACTATCTTTATTTCGTTGTCGTGACAAGCCCGTGCGAACTGGCACATGCGCGGTGCGCTCAAAGATGTCCACTGCCCATGCGCGTTGATGCATTTCTACTTTCGCGGTGGAGAGCTGCACAGTTCACACGAGCTTGTCACGACAACGAAATAAAGATAGTGAATAAGGACCCTATAATTACACTTGCCACAGTGCCCTTCAACCGAAACACAGTGATGTATTAACATCACTATTTCACGGAAGAATTACTGACACTGTTGTGGAACCCATCGAGACGGCCTATGGCTAAGACCTACAAGTACCACCAGTTACTTACCACCACTTACCTTCTGTGCTTTTGGTATTTTGCAGTAAGTAGAGATCCCAAGTTTCCTTACCCACTTTCAATACTTACGCTTCTCATTGAGTATCATCATCATCAGCCTATCGCAGTCCACTGCTGGACATAGGCCTTTCCAATTGCACGCCACTTCGTTCTTTCCTCGGCTTCTCGCATCCAGTTCCTGCCAGCCGTTTTGCGTAGATCATCACTCCACCTGGCCTGAAGGCATTCTGGCATCCTCCATTGAGTATAATAATATATAATAATAACAATATTTTGGGACAACTCACACAACGCAATCTGATCCCAAAATAAACAGAGCTTGTATTAGACAACTGATAAACATACTTATATATTTCTAAATACTATGTATCACTATCACTATCAATCAATACTAATATAAAAATGTGAATGTAAGTTTGTTTGTTACGCTTTCACGCGAAAACTACTCAACCGATCATCATGAAACTTTGTACACATATTCTTGGAGGTATTAGAAGTAACATAGGATTATAAAAAAAGGGGAAAATTTACGCAGACGAAGTTGCGCGGGACAGCTAGTATAGTATAAAACAAAGTCGCTTTCTCTGTCCCTATATCCCTATGTATGCTTAAATCTTTACAACTACGCAACGGATTTTGATGCGTTTTTTTTAATAGTTAGAGTGATTGAAGAGGAAGGTTTATATCTATACTAATATTATAAAGCGGAAGAGTTTGTTTGTTTGTTTGTTCAAACGCGCTAATCTCAGGAACTACTGGTCCGATTTGAAAAAATATTTTTTTGTTGGATAGCCCATTTATATATAACATAGCGCTACGACTAATAGGAGCGGAGTAGCGACGAGAAAGTTGCAAAAACGGGGAAAATTTACGCAGACGAAGTTGCGCGGATCAGCTAGTTAAAGATAAATGACACCCAGACACAGAATAAACCATCATGCTCGTCACACAAAGTTTTATCCTGGGTGGGGATCGAACCCACTAAATATCGAATTGTAAATTCACAGAGTACCTACCTACCTAGATAATTAAAATTGTTAGTAACGGTAACTAGCGATTGTACTCGTTTCTATGAGATGTAACGTCAGGGATCGTCATGGTCACTAAAATGTCATTGCTTGTAGTGACAGTGTGGGTCGGATCGTGTTCTTCCCTCCAATATGGCGAAGCGTCGTCATGCGTCAAACTTGTGAACGGGTGTGAAGGTACTTCGGGTGAATGGTCGGCCTTGTCATTATCATTTTATATATTTATTATTTTTTAATTAGTGGTTCATAAATATATGTATAATAAGTACCTAGTTTTTCTTATAGTTATCGATTCGCATGTTGCCTTTACCCTCTTGGGTAATTTTGTAAGTTGATGCTCCCATCCACAACATAGCTAGGAGGCTAATTCATTTAAAACTTAATTATACCTACTTTACGTACAATGGTTAATGCTTGCGTGAGTTTCATGGTGTAATGATTGCAGCGTAACTGTGTATATACAAATACATTGTAAAAATTGACATTTAAAAAAAGTGGCCATGAGTTTTATTGCCAAGTTCTTTTTTCACGGCTTTACTCTTGCGAAATTGGCATTAAATGTAGAATCATTCTATTCCAAATTTTTTCTGACGTTCATAATCGTTGCATTTATAACCTAAGTGAATAAAGTACTTTGACTTGACTTGACTTGAAGAAAGTCTCCGTAATCCTTTTCATATGTTCGGGTTTTCACATGTTTCATTTCAAACCGGGTATCCGGCGGGCAGAGTGTGGCGATGTACGGTAGCTTTCACATGTCCCCGCGTCCGTTGGATGGATGAGAGTTAGGTACAGTAGCGCGGGGTACCCGGCGCCGGACCGGATTGAAACCGGAACGTGTGGAAAACACCTAACTCTCATCCATTTACGTAATCTAAATCACATCAATTTTCGCCGCTATTAACTGAAACCTATCAAACGTTACCACTAATTTTAGTGTTACCACATCCTACCAACATTTTGTCATCGTTTGCACGAGAATTTAGCATCAGCGGTTATATAACTATTCTATTTTGAACTTTATTGGATAATCATAAAGAAGGATTTTCCTTGATTAGAATAACATTAACAGCGTTAAAATGTCGTAAGGAAATTGCAATTTTATTACGACATATTAGGGTTTCAAATAGATCAATGTATAGCTAAAATCGTGGACGATAAAAGCCTGGTCGTGTGAATGTAGGCATAGTAAGTGTTTTGTGGCGGTAATTGAGAATCAATGTCTGACATAAGGGCAGATTAATTGCCTCAGTGACGCATTATCACCACAAACATGTCACAGTATCTACTGAATTGTTTTGGTGTCATTTTCTTTTTATTAATGGTGGGTTTCTAAAATTTTCTTAAGGAAGTAAGTAGATAACCTATTATTGGGAGTTAATATTTTCAGCATACAGCCTATTAGCCAGCGTTATTGTAAGTTTTTGCCACTTTTATACCCGGACTTCGTGAATTGGGATCCCCGAGAAAATTGCGCCATCTAATACTCTAGGAGAGTGACACAAGACGGCCTCGTCTCAGAGGACATACTGGTTTAAGCGTGAGTGCGACAGGAGTGTCTTCTCTCACCTCTCTTCTTACTTGTCGATCTGTAAACGATCAACAACAGCCGCTGTAGCTTGGAGTGGGGACTGTCCAGCGTCTTGGAAGATCTTGATTATGCCGATTACCTATGCCTGGTGAATCACCAAGCTAGACGACCTTCGACGAGAGGCAAAGGAGACGCGACTGAAAGTCAACACCCGGAACAGGAAATGAGAGAGAGGCTGTAGAATGAGTCCACAAATTCACTTATAGTGTCGAAAACTGGATGGACCGAAGAGGACATCGCTTCGAGAATCGCCAAGGCGAGACCAATTTTCGCACAACTCAATCCTGCATGGCAATCACGGAAACTGACCAGCAGCGGGTCAATTCACTGTACTAGAATGTCGTTATTGCGCTCTCGAGACGCATACTTGACGCAAGCATATGTAAGATCGATCCCAAAGTTACAAGAATACGAAAATGGCCGTTTTAATCGAAACTTAACTGCAACTGCACTGCTTTAAATACGTGAGTTGACCCCCTGGAGTGTTAAATTCAAGATTTTCCGGCCCGATGTAAAACCGTGTTGCTGTATGGGTGTGAAAACGTGGAAGGTCACAATGGACATCTCGCGTCAACTCTATGTTGTCCATTGCCATCGCCGTATCCTCGGTGTTGTACAGGCCCGAGAAAATCTCCGACCTAGATCTGTGGGAATGCTGGGGTGAAATTCCGATCGATCAACAGATTAAACGTCCACATGCTCCGAAAGGACCCAGAACACATACCTATCCCCAAGGAAAGTGTAAACGTTGCCGGCCTAAGCAGACCTAGCGGCGTACAATCATCGCAGAGACGAAGAATATTGGGAAGACTTGGAGTGAAATGAAGCGCGAAGCTCAAGACCGAACGAGATGGCGGCGTACTTTGGACGCCCACTGTCCTAGGGGTCACAAGAGAATAGGGCAAAGACACCTGGGGGTCAATTCACATATTTAAAGCAGGGCAGTTATCTTAGCTAAGCCGTTGTCTGAAGTAGCTACCTTAGTTTTTAAAATAGTAGATAAGGTTAATCTAAGAAATAATGTGTAATTAATGTATAAGTTTAGGGTACGATGGAGCTGGCATGGCTTAACTGCAGTCAAAAGCTCCTAAATAAATAAAGAATTAAAAAAAAAGCAGTGCAGTTGCAGTTCAGTTGCAGTTAAGTTTCGATTAAAACGGCCATTTTTGTATTCTTGTAACTTTGGGATCGATCTCAAATACGCTTGCGTCAAGTATGCGTCTCGAGAACGCAATAACGACATTCCAGTATGGTGCGCAAGCGTTTTTGAGATTGATCCCAAAGTTACAAGTATACGAAAATAGCCGTTTTGATCGAAACTTAACTCGAACTGCACTGCAACTGTACTGCCTTAAAAACGTGAATGTTCCTGGACATTCACGTATTTAAGGCAGTACAGTTGGCCATCCTGGACTGTCTCCCCCAGAAAAATAATCCTGAAACACCTATCAGCAGTGGGTGTATACCTTCCTACAGGTTTGTTAGTAATATGTTTATAAAATAGGTACTAAAAATATAAAGTAAGTCATGGCTGTGTCAATAAAAAGCCACAATATCCGTTCCATTACTCGCCGCTATAAAAATGCGCGTCATAAGTCCACACCCACGATGAAAGCATAAGTCTTGTATACAATACTATTATGATTATCCCTAGATTAGATACGTAAACAATAACTATATTGATACGTAACTACAACTTTTATAGTAGGAACCAATGATGTTTTAATTTAAAACATATATACACCCTGTATATATATATATATATATATATATATATATATATATATATATATATATATATATCTATATACATATATATATATATATATATATATATATATATATATATATATATATCTATATACATATATATATATATATATATATATATATATATATATATATATATACCTTTATATATACAGGGTGTAACAGAAAGGTGTGGTCATATTCAAGGGTTGGTATATGCCCATGATACTGAGTGCACATACCTAATTTTATCAAAATCGAAGTACCCTAAAAAATATTTATTATTTTTTCATTCGTTTATTTATGAATGAAAAAGTTATTAATTAAGAAAAGTATGACTTAAAAAGTTCTATGCCATAATAATACAATCGAATTTTGTACCAGGGGAGGTATAATTCTTATGCCATACGCCTTTAACTACTGAATTTTGACAAAAAGAATATGCGATAACTATGTAATAATAATGCAACCAGCTACGTCACCATGGTTGCTGCAATACTGATAACATACCCTATCCGCTGCTGAAATTTGACCACACCTTTCTGTTACAACCTGTATAATCTGAATCTCGGCAACGGCTCCAGCGATTTCTATGAAATTTTGTATGCAGGGGATTTTGGGGGGGATAAATCGATCTAGCTAGGTTTCATTGTTATAAAACGTCGTTAAAAAAAAGGTCATCCAGGTACTAAAATAAAAAGAGGAAAGATTTGTATTTTTGTATGTAACAAATAAACTGAAAAACGAATGGACCGATTTCAATTTTTTTTTCTACTTAAAGAAAGCTGCATTCTCGGGAAGTAACATAGGCTATAATATTCTCAAAAAAATTAAAGATCCTTACGAAAACTAGAGGAGAAAAGTCCGGCGAAGCCGGAGCATACCGTTAGTAATTAAATAAACATATATATTGTAGAGACACATTGAGTAAGTAATTGGCATTAATAATAATAATTCACAGAGTTCGAAAAGTTAATAACAATGTTTACTCAGCTTTCCGGAAACGGGCTTAAAGTTATTGCTCTGAGGTTTGAGGCGACGCAGTGTCGCCAAGATAACCATTGGGGTTGGTTTGGCAAGCAAACATGCTTCCCAAACCAATTCCCGCGACTTCGCTGGCGTTAAGTTTATTCATCCACTTACACTTTGGACATAACGTCGGTCGTCGTCTAAAGTATGGATCTAGATTAACGTTCGTACCAACGTTAGTGTCAATGCTATTTTCCAATGAATTAGATGAGTGGTGTTGGGACTGACGTTAGGTCCAACATGTGAAGCCAGCATTACACTGACCTCTATCTACCCCATAGAAGTATAAAACAGGACTACGCCATAACCTCACAAAATTGACCACCTCTAGAAAGAGACAACGCTACTTTGTAGACAATACCTGTCAAAGACCGCACGATTTGTTTGGGGTAAACGAGTTCTTGAGTGGATACCGCGTCTCGGCAAAAGTAGTGTAGGACGCCCTCAGGCCAGGTGGAGTGATGATCTACGCAAAACGGCTGGATGCGAGAAGCCGAAGATAGAACAAAGTAACGTGCTATTGGAGAGGCCTATGTATGATTTACTTTTTAATTGAAATTGTTAGCGCGGTCCTGGTCTTTACGTCAATGACCAGGACCGCGCTAACAATTTCAATTAAAAAGACTACCCCAAGCAAAGTAACAGCAATTTTAAATACCGAATCGAATCACCGTCTTGTGTACTTTTTTTGACATATAAAACAAACTAGCTTTCGCCCGCGGCTTCGCCCGCGTGGATATCGGTTATCGCTACTATCCTATGTCAAAAATGTAACCCGCTCCTTTCATCTGTTGACGCCGGTGATGCGATACTGACATATAAAAATTTGGTAAATTGTCTAGATTTTAAGGAGCCGCTTTACTGAGCGCTTGTAACCTATGATCTCCACCTTTTTACTTAAAACATAATTGCCTAGATTGGTATTTCTGGCCTATATCATAAAATAAATCTTTTTGATAAGTTTCAGCTTCTACATCCAAGGTTTTGGGGCTTCCAGCTATAAATGGTCAGGACTTTTATTTATATGTAAGTAGGTTCCGCAGCCTTAAATAATTACATCAGCAGAAGAGCGTATGTTCATGGCACTTACGCCTTTTATTGAGAAACGCAGTTTTTTCACCATAACTCGATTACTTTTAAATATTTTAGTTTAAAGTACTTGTTAAGTGCTACCTTAGGGATTTTTTCATATTTTTTGGTCATACGGTTTAAAAGATAAGGGAGATTTTTTTAAATAATAGCCCCGTAAGTTACATAATTGTGTCCCCCCCCACACAATTATGTAACTTACGGGGATATTATTTTAAAAAACTTAATCGAAAAAAATTATTAGAAACCTTAAAATATTTTTCAAAGACCTATCGAATGATGTACCACACATTGACGTTTGCTGAAAAAAAGTTAACAATTTCTGTTACATGTACTTACATATAGAGTGCCCTCCCAAAAATATTATTTTTTATAATTAGTTATCAAACTAAGTAGCGGCTACTACAAGACATCTTTTCACCAGATTTCGTCAATATTCATTGAGTAGGTAGTCTTTGAGTAAAATGCCTGTGCCATACGGACGGACAAACAGACATACGGACATAACGAAACTATGAGGGTTCCGTTTTTGCCATTTTGGCTACGGAACCCTAAAAAGGTGGATGTATACATTTGGCCGATGTTTATACACCGCTTTTTAAACGAAGTCCCTTTTGACATAAGTTCACATCACACTAATATTATAAAGGCGAAAGTTTGTGAGTGTGTATGTTTGTTACTTCTTCACGGCTAAACGGCTGGAGCGATTTTAATAAAATTTGGTATGGAGTTAGCTGACACCCTGGATTACCACATAGGCTAATAAACCTTGGGTAACACCGCGGGGCACAGCTAGTATTAGATATATTTCTGGACTTAATCGCGTGAATTATTTAAAGCTACGAACCTTTTATTTACCCGACGTCAATCAACAATCTCACTCTTGCTGCTATTGCGATTAGCCACACTCTTCACTATCTTCTTATAACTTCGATTAGAATCATCGCAGTTTTTGGAATTAACTCAAAGAAAAGAAAATTTGAAGTCCAGACCTTGGAATATCTATCTTTCTTCTATCTATCTATCTTTCAAAAATGCAATTATAGTATTATAAAATTGGCAAGACTTGCCTATAAAAAAAAAACTATAATCAAAGACTGTAGATCCGATTACGTCCAAAATAATTTGAAGTTTAAAATATTAGATTTTTTTCATATTTTTGGTCACACGATTAAAAAAATAAGGGGGAGGGGACACAATTTATGCGACTTTCGGAGTCATTATTTCCAAAAATATAATTTTCTCAGAAAACTTAGAATATTTAAAAGACCTGTCGAATGATTTGTCGATGTTTACAATTATTTTTTTTAACCTTTGTTGCATGTATGGGAGTGTCCCGCTAAATATATTTATTTTATTTATTTAACTATCACACTAAGTAGCGGCTTATACAAGACACATATGCTCCTAATTTCATTAATATTCATCGTGTAGTTTTTAGGTAGACACCTAACATAGGTAGGTATTTATCTATAATAATAATAATAATAATAACGTTTATTTCTCTCAATAAGGTTTACAAGCATGTTACAGTTTGTTTGTTTTACATAATACGAGGAACCTTAGTGAGAGCTGGAGTTCGTACTAGGTACGAAACCTGTGTGACAAATCTCCAGGCTCTCTCTATGATTATATATTTTAGTTTACTGCTAAATAATAGAGTGCAATACGTACAAGATTAACATACTAAGAGGAATAAAGATATAAAGCTTAGTTTACAATTTGGAGATTATTAGGAACTAGAACAAGAATATCAATAAGGTAAGTTCAATGTTATTATATAAGAGTGCGTGATTGCCTGTTTGAGTGAATGTGTGAGTGAGCATATGCGTGTGTGTGTGTGTGTGTGTGTGTGTGTGTGTGTGTGTTTGTGTGTGTGAGGGTGTGCGCGTGTCTGTGTGTGTGTGTGTGTGTGTGCGTTTCGCTACTTAGATGTGACTATAATCTTTTCGGTTTCATCATAGTCTAGATTGTATAGCCAGTTAGTTAGTGTTTTCTTACATTGAAATTTTGACATCGGATGTATATTCAATATTTTATTTAGTTTGTTATACGTATAGTGACTTAGGAAATAAAAAGATCGTTGGGCAAGGCTTGTTCTGACCGATACAGGCGAACACACCTGAAATTTGCGTCGCCTGAAATCGGATTTGGAAGGGTCAAAGGGGGTTAATGAATGAGTGGTAAGGATAATATTAAGAATATACAATTTACGCACAGACAAGACATTACAAATTTTATATACGTCGGTCGTAGGATGCCGGAATGGTAGCTTCCAACCAACCTTTAGCACAGCTCGTTGGGCGCGTTCTAATTTTAGGAGATGGGTCTTATTTGAGCCTCCCCAGGCTGTAATACAGTATTGCGTGAGGGATTGACACAGAGCAAGGTAGGTAATTCTAAGAATTTGGGGATTTACTACATGACGGAGAGCTTTAAAGATAAAAATTAGTTTTCGAAGCCTGGATGTAAGTGCATCTATGTGTGCGTGAAATGAAAATTGATCATCAATTTGAACACCAAGGTATTTAACACAGCTTGATCGAGACAGAGTAGGGCAGTTACAAGGAGGTAGAGAGAGTGGTTTACATGAATGCGCAGTAAGAGAAAGCGACAAGGAAGGATTTTTTCCTGGCGCAGTTAACGAAAAGGAAAGATATGTTGTTTTGGTTACATTGAGCCTGAGTTGATTTTTGGAAAGCCAGCTAGTCACTAAGTCTAGATTGGATTGAGCGTACCCAAATGTAGACTCCCAAGTATCACCATAAGTTATAAGGGCAGTATCATCAGCGTAAGTAAAGATGGTGGTATTCTTCAGGCTTAATTGACAAAGGTCGTTAATATAAAGTAAGAATAGAGTTGGTCCGAGAATACTGCCTTGAGGAACTCCATTTACCACTGTTAGTTCATCGCTATAGTAGTCGCTGATCTTTACGTACTGTCTCCTATTCAGTAGATAACTTTTAAATAGGGAAAGTTGAGTGCCTCTGATACCGATCTTTTCCAATTTAGTGCAGAGGACATGTACTGAAATAGTGTCAAAAGCCTTCGCGATATCCAGGAAGACACCTATGACTTTCTGTTTTTGGTCAAGTTGGGCGACGACTTTATTGGATAAATCCAAAACTGCATTGCTTGTAGATAAACCTGATCGAAAACCGTATTGGTGTTGGGAAAGAATTTCAGTTGTCTCAATAAACTTTCTAAGCCTGGAATTTATAACTCTCTCTAATAGTTTAGAGAGAGTTGGGAGTATAGAAATTGGCCTGTAATTCGTCGGATTATTTCGGTCACCACTCTTATAAATAGGGTGAACAACTGCAAGTTTAAACGCCTCCGGGAATGTACCTGTGCTCAATGCAAGATTACATATGTATGTGATTGGTGAAATCAGGAAGGTTTTGTATTTTTTAAGGAACATTCCAGAAATGTTGTCACTTCCCACAACACTATCATTTTTTAGATTGTCAATAGAGTTCTCTATTTCAGTCTCATCTGTTTCCAACATGGTGAAAGTGTATGGATGGTACGGTAGGTTATCAGCTAGGTGAGGATGAACGTTATTGTTGCCTGTCAATGTTGCAGGTTTCGATCGTCCTATGTTTGCAAAATGGGTGTTAACGTCATTAACGGAGCGCTTAGGGTCCGCCATGGATAGGAGTTCCAACGGTGGACTTTTTTCTTTGGTTGTATTTGTAATTGTTTTTATTGCATCCCAGACTTTTTTAGTATTGCCCTTGGCATTATCTATTTGGTTTTTATTATATTTTAATTTAGCATTCCTTAATAAATTTATGCAATAGTTTCTGTATCTATTATAAGTAACTCTTAGGATTTCATTATTTGGGTTGTTTTTAAGTTTAAGATGTAGACTGTCCCTATTGCGTAGACATTTTAACAAGCCGGGAGTCATCCAGTATTTTTGTAGCCTTTTACGGTTAGGAACTGATTTTAAATTTGAATTCGCGGTAATAACTGTATTTATACTATTAATAAAATAATCAGTTGCTTCGTTAACATCATGTAAGCTATATATGGGACTAAAATCAATGTTGCTAATGTCATATTCTATATTATCATAGTTAAGAATTTTTATTTGTTTGTACTTAAATGTAGTGGTATTAGAGAAACATCTATAGTGGAGAAAAAATAAAACTGTGTCATGGTCAGTGACTGAAGTGCTTGCTACATAACAAAAAGCTGGTAATTTTGACTTAAGAATAAGATGATCAAGACATGTACGATTTTGTCTTGTGCATAGAGTATGGGCCGGCAGCATACCGTGATATGCCACCAAATTAAGATATTCAGCTGAGCGAGGGTCGTTATTATTCTCAGAGATATCGATATTTATGTCACCCGTTAGTATTATATTTCTGTAAGTGTGGTACATATTCAATAGATCATTTAGCGATTGTAAGAAGTCCGAAACGTTACGATTAGACGGTGGACGGTAAACCGCGATTACCACAGTATCCTTGTTAATTTTTAAACATAAACAATTGGCGTCTAGTAGGACCGGTTCTGAGCTGCATATTTGAAGGTGGCTGCGGAAGTATGCTACGACCCCTTCATTCTGTGTGTGTATCTTAGAAGTCATTGTGGAATTATAGCCATTTAGTTTTGGTAAATTTGGTGAGTTTAGTAACCAGCATTCTGTAAGAATGATAATGTCCCATAGTACGTCACTTCTATGAAGTAGTGTAAGCAATCCGTCAAAGTTTTTATTAATACTCCTTATGTTTTGACATAGAAGTGATAGTGATTTTCCGTGTGAGCAAGCTAAACGCTTGCTATCCTCAATTTGGCTGATAGATGAGTGTGCAATTGAGAATTGGTCTAGATCATTATGAAGGTTCTGTAAGTGATCGAATTTTAAACTTTTTAAGCATGCATCAGAAGGGCTGAATACCGTAGCATATTAATTATTTCAGATAAGGATGCGACGTTGATTTTAGCTATCCGAATAGAGACCAACAGCTCATAGTGGAACATATAAGGTTTTAAGTAGTTGCATGAGATATAAGCATGTAGGCAATGTTTACTAAATACTGGAAAGCACAGCCGAATAAGGAAGAAACGTAGCAAATAGCAGGATGTGATGCAGTGGTTAATTTTGATGTAAGTGATTTGATTTTGAAAGTGTGTGTGGATATATGTTAAAAGATTAGTTATGTGTGCATGGAAGTTGTGTTGTATATGTAAGGTGTAGTTTTTGATGTTGAAAGAATATTGTATTAAAATGTTACTGCAGATCGCACATGTTTTTAGAGCAATAATAACAATGTGGGTATATTTAGTTGTTGAATTATAAATTAAACTTAAACTAAAGATGGAAAAAGCTAAACAAAGTAAAAAAGGTTTATACATGCGTAGTCATGCTGTATTGGAAGAGGCCAGTTGCCGCAGCTGTTCTTCATTGTTCACTACAATGGGTTGACTATCCGCATCCTTTTTCAACAGGATACGTCCATAAGAAGACCAGCAGAAACTGTATTGGTTGGACTTTGCAAAGTTCCTTGCAAGATAAAATAATCTTTTGGTACAAGCTGTCAGTTGTTCTGCTGTATATACGGGAACTAGTGGTGAAGAATGCAGACCCAGTTGGTGTGAGTTGATTTTATTGTTTGGGTTCTTTTTGTTGTACTCTTTCACCGCCATCAGGAAATTGCTCTTGATAAGGGTGTTCGTAAATTCAATAGTAATATTTGAAGTTTTGTGTTCCCTTCTGGATGGTTGTCGTGTCACGTCGCGAATACAGTTTGCCTCGGTTATGCCTACATGTTTTGACAGGTTGTGTATAATTTCAAATAGCTTTGTTTTTGTTTCGTAGTCTACTTTGGGTACGTTGCGAATTTCTGCAGAAGTTTTAACAAGATTAAACTCGTATGCTTCCAGTTTCTTTTCCAGTGCAGTCACCTTTATTATCATTGACTTTCGTTCCTTTTCCAGGTCAGTTATTTTCATCGCAAGTGATGAAATCTGATCGGAGACAAAAGTCATAGACTTTTCTAGCTCACCAGTGGTTGATTTAATGTCCGAGTTATGATTTTTTATCTCCATCATATGACTTTCTAATTTGTCAAGGCGGATATTTTGGGCAGATAACAATTCTTTCATCAAATCTCTCATTTCATTTTTGAAACTCTCCATATCATCGCTGTTGACCTCACTAGACGTGTATTTCCGTTTAAATCTCTGCGTTACGTTCATATGCAAAGCTTCTTCATCATAAAGTCTTCTAATATCCGATTCGGAACGTGAAGGGATAGCTTGAATTTGCGGCGTTTTCAATAAATTATCTTCATCTTCGCGTCCAGTATTTTCTTTTGTAGAATTTGGGGGTGTTTTATACATTGCAGCAGAAGTAGAAAAGAGAAGTAATTAAAATAGTATCTTCAAATATTGTTTGTACTTGGGCCAAACATAAACTTTTATCCGCTAATCGCTGTCGCTCATAAATTGTGTCAAGCGTAAAAATGACTTGTGGCGGCGTGACGTGACGTACGTGCACTCTCGCTAATCTATAGATTGTTTGCCTATAAAATGGCGCAGATTTTTTTTTCTTTTTAAAAGACGAACCCCGTAGTAGCATACAAGCCCTGTATCGCGGGGAACTTTACAAACATACAACTCACGGACACAAAGTACACCTAGACTAGGAACAACAATTTGTGGATCACACAAAGTGGTGTCCCGTTTGAGAATCGAACACACAACCTCTTGCGTAGCAGTCGAACACACTCCCACCGCACAGAGGCAGCCAATTAGCAGATAGGCAGGCCTATTAAAGACTAGGCATTACTTGTAAAATAAAATAACAGTACCTAATAAAACCATTAACTAATGAAACAGTAGTGACTTTCAGCTTCGATTACCATCAAAACAAGTCATAAACGGTATATCATTTGCTAATCGATTCTCGTGGCTACGAAAGGGTGCAAATATAACATTCAAGTGGCGAATCTATAAATAAAGCTACTCTTGGCTTTCAAGTGGTCTCTCTCATTGAATGGACGGGCTCGTAGCCAGCATTGTTCGTACTTTGACCCCATAATAAGACCTACTACTGATTTATAGTTACTAAGGCATCCATGGTCCTCTACGTATATGTATTCTTTGGTCTTTTCACGCGGCAGCTTGCACAAATGTTAAAACAAATGTACTCGTATCTATACCAAGGTGAAATTGAAATTGTTTATTTGTTTCAAAACAGTTACACACAATCATTTTGATATAAATGAGACATCCCCAGTAAGTAATTATAAATACTTGTGTTGGGGCTGTCTCGCTCCTTCCCTTTATAATAACAATATTGAGACTGTTCTTTATAAAGTATGAATAAATCTAAAATTAGAATTAAAATAAAAATTAAGAAATAATATATAAAATAAAATTAGAATCAAAATAAAATCTATTTAAAATACGAGTACAATATGACATTAAATTCAAAATTAAAATTGAGATAAAAATTAAAATCAGAATAAAAATAAAATTTAACAAACAAAATACAATCAAAATTATAATCAAAATTAAAATCAAGATTGAAATCCAAATGCAAATCAAGATCAAAAAACAAAATTCTAATTCAATCGGCACTAAAATGACATGGCATAAAATAAAGATGTTTTACATTATGATAAACGTCACTGATCTCTCATTCTTGTGCAGTATCCCGAGATGTTGCGACGTGTTCCACATGCACCATCTGTGACAGAAGTTTTGCCACGAAGTGGTAATCACTCACATCAGTCGTCGCCCTCGTTAAAAGATTGACGCTGTTAAATCAACGACCAAGCCTACTAATGGTGGAGGCACCAAATCCGCAAGGGACTCCCTTACAGTTGGCATTAGGCTTCTGCGCTGGAACACCGTATGAGTTTTAGTTGGTTCGACTCCGACATACCCTTTTCTACCTGCCCTTGTAGGAGTGGGATCCGTGGGGGTATTTGCACACGATAAAAAAAGGCTTTTGCAGTATTCGCATTCGATCTTGCGACATTAAAGACAATGATACGTTTTGTTTTTCAGCGCTACGGGGGCTGGTGATAGGTCTAAATAATAATAATATAATATGGTCTAGTGGTTAGTGACCCTGACTATTAAGCCGGAGGACATGGGTTCGATCCCCACCCAGGATAAAACTTTGTGTGAAGAGCACGATGGTTCATTCTGTGTCTCGGTGTTATGTATCCATAATAAGTATGTATTTAGAGATATATAAGTATGTTTATCAGTTGTCTGGTTTCCATAGTACCTACAAGCTCTGCTTAGTTTGGAATCAGAAGACGTTGTGTGAGTTGTCCCAATAAATTATTATTATTATTTCAGACCGGAGTTTCATAACTTACAATACCTTAACCGAATGTTAATAAATATCATAAATAATAAAAAAAATGTGCCTTAAATCAATACTAGGCCACTGTCTATTTCATATGTGGTCGTATTCAGCGCCCCAACATCGGACTGTCCCATCTATCACACAATGTGTTCAAGATGCTGTTCGAGCTGCCACGCGATCTATTAAGGAGGGAAGCACTCCGTTTGCGGATAACATGAAAACCATCAACCCTCGGTTCCGCAAACATCTCTGATGCACTATAAAAGCGTGGCAACCCAATCTGTTGATTGGCAAAATTTAAGCAATAGGCTGTCTTGTTCAAGGTTTCAGGTTGTCTTCTGTACTCTCGGTATTCTGTGGCAATACCTGCAAATTGTAAAATTAAAATTTAAGTAAGTAAATTTAACTAGACAGGTGTTTTAAAACACATTTAGGTCTGACCTGAAACTCTAAAACTGAAATAAAATAAAAAAGCTATTACATCGTAAAATTAAAAATAAACATTTAAATAAAGATAATGTTTGGTACGCAAACATAAATATGTCAGCGTAATAATAAAACATCAAAATAAATAAAATAATTTAGTCTCCTCTATACTTAATAATAAAAAGCTGAAGAGTTTATTTGTTTGTTTGGGTAAACGCAATAAGCTCAGGAACTACTGATTTGAATTTTAAAACAAAATGGTGTTGGACAGCCCATTTACCGAGGAAGGCTATATGCTATATAACATCACGCTACGACCAATAGGAGCGGAGCAGCAATGAGAAATGTGGCAAAAAAGGTAAAATTTACGCGTACGAAGTTGCGCGGGTCAGCAAATTTTAAATATTTTTAACACTACCACAGATAATATAATACTATACTAGTACAGATACCTCATCCCATACAAAGAAATGCGATCGTCCTAACTCGGGCTCGTTTTCGGGCTCGTTTACGAAGACGTTAGATGGCATTAGCAGTGGTGCATAGCAAGCGACATCTAGTGATTCAGGCTACAGCTGATTGATTTTAATGACCCTCCTTACTAAAGTCGCCAAAAGATGGCGGTAAAAACATCGAGGGATGAAAATTGAGGCCTCCGCTTGGTTTGTTCTAGGTCGTGTGTTTACTTGGAAATAAAGTTGGTTGCTATTTGCTACTACGCGGTCATCGGCCGTGCTTAGGTCCGTATTAATAGATGAAGCTCAGATTCGTTCTAAAGAATGATATCATCTGAGTTCCCTTCTAAGTGCAGTTAGCGTCTTACTAAACGGCACTAATTAATAAACATGTATAGATAGCTTATATCGCGCCCGTACAAATAACGCAGAAAATCGCTTTAAATGACGTCATTCGAGTGCAGACCTCATAAATATTGTAATTTGACCCTAATAGGCGACGACACTACATAATTACATTAAACGAATTTGTTATTGCTAAAGTAACTCGTCGGTGTACACCTCAAAGTTGAACCTACTTCTATTATGGAATGTTTGCGTAAGTTAAGTACCACAGTCGGTGCATAGGTGGGTGACCCTTGTCTAAAATGTTATACTTACATCAATCATCTTTTTGGTCTTGGTTTATTGTCAGAGAACATTTTTTTATACTTATTTAAATGTAATCGTGAAAAGATTATGCATAATTTCACAAAATCCACAATTAAGGATTAAAATTGACATAATCAACGACGATTTTATAGTATTATATTATCTGTGACGATATCAATGGCAAAAATATTATTTTTTTGCCTTAATTTTTCTGTATTATGACTTATCTATTGAATAGAACGGAGTCTCGAACTCGTGTTCAAGGTCGATCTTACGTTTGAGATCGTTTTAATAATACGGGCCTTGAGAGTTAAACTGTCAGAGTCCTTAATAATTTTACTGTAAATATTCATTGACGACCACATCGGGAGTAGGTATTTAGCTCTTTTTTTAACCCTCGACAAAAATGACGAGTGTCATAAATTTAACGCGTATCTGCTTAATGATGTATCTGTGTGCCTGTCTGTAGCAACGTAGCTTCCAAACGGATGAACCGATTTTGATTTAGTTTTTTTGATTGAAAGTTGACTTGATCGAGTATTCTTAGCTAAAATTTATGAAAATCGGGATTTTCTACTTCATTTCAATTACTTACTTACTTAAGGACGAGGAACCCTTCTTAAGACTTCCTCGTCGTTCCGGTTTGTTAAGATCTTTGTGTCAAAACTTTACCGCCTATATATTACGAACTATAAGGCGCAGACCCACCATGTTTGTACTCAAACTTGATGTTTTGATGAGATCTATATGATCACGGGGTCAAAACTTTAAATGCTTATATCTTACGAACTATGGGGCGCAGACCCATCTTGTTTGTACTGAAACTTCTTGTTTTGACGAGATCTACGTGATGGCGGGGTCAAAACTTTGAACGCCTATATCTCACGAACTATAGGTCGTAGACCCACCATGTTTGTACTCAAACTTGATGTTTTGATGAGATCTATGTGATCACGGGGTCAAAACTTTAAACGCTTATATCTTACGAACTATGGGGCGCAGACCCATCTTGTTTGTACTGAAACTTCTTGTTTTGACGTGATCTACGTGATGGCGGGGTCAAAACTTTGAACGCCTATATCTCACGAACTATAGGTCGTAGACCCACCATGTTTGTACTCAAACTTGATGTTTTGATGAGATCTATGTGATCACGGGGTCAAAACTTTAAACGCTTATATCTTACGAACTATGGGGCGCAGACCCATCTTGTTTCTACTTAAACTTCTTGTTTTGACGAGATCTACGTGATCGCTTGGTCAAAACTTTGAACGCCTATACCTCACGAACTATAAGTCGTAGACCCACCATATTTGTACTCAAACTTGATGTTTTGATGAGATCTATGTGATCACGGGGTCAAAACTTTAAACGCTTATATCTTACGAACTATGGGGCGCAGACCCATCTTGTTTCTACTTTAACTTCTTGTTTTGACGAGATCTATGTGATCACGGTGTCAAAACTTTAAACGACTACATCTTACTAACTATGGGGCGCAGACCCACCTTGTTTGCGTTTAAACTTCTTGTTTTGACGAGATCTACGTGATCGCAGGGCCAAAACTTTGAACGCCTATTTCACACAAACTATAGGTTATTTGTACCAACCAACCAAACCAACCATATTTGTAATCAAACTCGTTTGAACGAGTAACAAAGTGTGAGAGAGAATCAAAGTAGATCTGCGCCCCATAGTTCGTGTGATATAGGCGTTCAAAGTTTTAACCCCATAGTCACATAGATCTCATCAATCAAAACAAGAAGTTTGAGTACAAACATGGTGAGTCTATGCCCTATAGTTTGTGTGATATAGGAGTTCAAAGTTTTGACCCTGTGATCACATTGATCTTGTAGAAACCAGAAATTTGTAGAAACAAAAAGGTGGGTAGGTCTGCGCCCCATACTTCATTAGACATACACGTATAAAAAATAAAAAAATTAAGTCGGAGGCACTTTACTAAGTTTGTCGAGATTCATTAATGCCTCCGACTGCATGAAATTGTATAATTATGTAGGGGATCTTGTTTCCATCATTTTTGTGCAGGCGGGTTTTTTTATTTTTATAATTTATTTTTTTATTTAATACTTTTTAGTTGTTGTAGGATGTAACTGATGCAGCAACTTACTTTTATCACAGCTATTGTCAAGTATTGAAAATTGAAAAATCAATGGTTGCTAACTAACTTTTTTAGTATTACAGTCATAATCATGTTATACCTTTTTAAAATGCTTAAGATGAGCTCTTTAATTTGATACGCATATTACAGTATTCGAAACAATTTTTTTCACACCTCTTTATTTTGACATCTCATAGCCGCCATGTTTGTTTTTTAAAAACGTCATCTATCTAAGAACACTTGGGCAATTATTGCGAATCTAACGACGTGTGAATTGTATAAATCCGTTCAGTGGATTGTGTGATATCAGGTAATAAAGAATATTACATACATACATACAAGATATGCGCGAAAAACATAACCCTTCTTTACAGTCGGGTAAAAATGACACAACTCAACATTATTTTGTCCCCGTGATCCCGTGTCGAAGCACCGTACTGCACGTCTCGCGGGGCCTCTTTGATGCATTGATTTGTAAATATCGAATATTATCTTGGCGCAAGACCGACTGGTCGATCGAGTTCTTTTCGGTCATTTCGATTTTGATGGATTTTAGTCCTGTGTTCTGCAGGACTGTGATTAGGCGCAGGACCAATTGGGGCGATCCTGCACCTATTCCCTCTTCGGTCATGTCGATTGTAATGCATTTTCGTAGGTACTGTAGGACTGTGATTAGGCGCAGGTCCGATTGGTCGATCATGCGCCTATTCCCTCTTCGGTCATGTCGATTGTAATGCATTTTCGTACTGCAGGACTGACTAGGCGCAGGACATGTCGATTGTAATGCATTTTCGTTTTGTAGGACTGTGACTAGGCGCAGGACCGATTCGTCGATCCTGCGCCTAGTCCCTCTTCGGTTATGTCGATTTTGATGGATTTTCGTCTCGAGCTGAGTAGGACTATGGTACTAGGCGCAGTCTGTCTGTCTTTTAGATGCACATACTTGCACTTGCACCAATACTAGATAATGTATGGGACAAAGTATAAAATCGCTGTTTGAGCGAATTTATAAAAAAGGGACACTGTATTTTTATGAATTTGCTCATATCTCGAAAACAGTGCTTTCAATCAAAAAAATAATAAAAGTTAATACATTGTTCAGCTTTGATGCAAGTATTTTTCGATTTTTCGCATTATGTCCTTTTTTTATAAATTTGCGCATAACTCGGAAACGAAACACAGTGTGGGTCCGAAAATGGCATAAACTCGTAGGTTGTGTAGATTGCTATCAACTCAAATATAAAAAACAATATAGTCTAGTCCCATTTTATTTAGTATATTTACGTATTTACTATTTGTAAGATAACCTTGACCGATCCGAAAGTTAGTTCCTCGGGTAAACAATACGAAAAATAAAAAAAAAATTACGTCTATTAAAACAACATTATTTCTTAACAATCACGTTTTTAGTAGGCTCATTCAAAAAGAAACAAATTTTAAGTTGTGTCGTATAACCGTTAGGGTAGTGTAGCAATGCGTCGGCATTACTGGTTTAAGCGCCCGACCGCCCGACTGGCCCTACCGACATAAAATAACGACACTACAGAAGACATGCTTCATACAATGCATGCTTTGCGTACTTTAGACTGCATAGACATCGTTCACGGGCATTGCTTTTTTTTGGAATATTATTATATGATTGGCTAACCGTGCATTCGTTATTTTCGGTTACTTTGTAATACAGGTATGGCATTCAATATAAATTAATTAATTATTAGCTTTAGCAACCATATCTAAAACAAACTACAAAAAGGTGTGTTTTACTTATTACCCAAAGTTTATTGACTTAGCGCGGGCGGTCGCGCTAACTGTGCGCGTCTACCGTAGGTATAAATAATGAAATACATTATTATGAGCTAACTTTCTCTATTCTCGGCATTTTGTGGCATCGGTCGGTACATTTGATCGGAAGCCGGCGTCTTTGAAAACACCGCTGGTACGTACCTATTTATAACCTGACCTTGATTATTATTTTTAAAATGCATTTTTATTTCAAATATTTTTTTTCGTTCGCAAAAACATGGACTTCGGTTGTCCGGTTGGTTTTGGTAATTTGAAGAAGGATTTGACGCAGGATCAATGAGTCATAAATGTGTCAATAAATCATAAAATTTGAGTGGGACAAGGCGCAGGATCGACGAGTAGTCTTGTCCGTAGTTATAGCCCAATAGAAGTTAATGGAGTCATAGGGCAGAAACCCATCAAAACCGACACCACCGACGAGCGACTAGGCGCAAGACCAACGAGTCAGTCTTGAGTCTTTGTTTAGTAGTTGGTTGACTTTATTTTTTTTCTTTATCACAATATGGCGTCTGGCTGTCGCCATTTTGAATTTCGATTGCTGTCATGTCTTTACAAGATTATTACGAATCGATCGACGTATGAATCATCAAAATTGATCAAAATCACATACATACATACATACACGTCAAACACATTACCCTCCGTAGTCGGGTAAAAATACACATTCAATAGCGGGTCCTGCCTAAGGCGTTGAGGGGAAGTGTATGATTATGTACTTATTAACCCCCTCCCTCCCCCCTCGCCACATCGCGTGAACTAACTCACTCTTGGCCGGTGTTACCCCCTCCACCTCAGAACATGATGGGCAATGGAACAGGAATCTAGTTCTTTTATGGGGTTTAAAAGCCTCCAATTCTTTTATCTCTAGTTGTAATTTACTACAACTTCATGTCAATCTTACTACTCGTCGAAAAATAAGTAAAATATATTGACAAAATGTAGGTATGGTCAGAATCGGAATTCCCAAATAGTGCCATCTATTGTTAGATTGAACCAGTTTAATGTTTAAGTTGTGCCTATTAAAACGTAGTACAAATAAATTGCCGCTAGAGTTATGACTTTTGTAAAGTTATGGAAATTTGATTTAGGAACCTATTATTTTACAACCCCTTGTATAGCTTAATAATAAAAAAAATAATAATACACATTTTTAGTACCTATCTTCTGATATTCCAAGTTTTAAAAAACTTCAATATCAAATCGATACTTATAACGCCATCTGTTGATATTTATTTGACCTACATTTCTGTTTCTTCGTGATGAGACCCCGTGACACTACTAACATGTTATTACAAAGTCATTAAGTGATTTTAAACAGTAATTTATTTCGTCAACAAAAATAGATATTGATCTTTTATTAATTGTAATATTACTAACAAAAAATATCTAAATTATTAATTCATAGATTAGCATCTAATTATGTACTTCCTTATTTACTTACATAATTATATTAATTACCTACTAGCTGTCCCGCGCAACTTCGTATGCGTAAATTTTCCCCGTTTTTGCAACATTTCTCGTCGCTGCTCCGCTTCTATTAGTCGTAGCGCAATGTTATATAGCCTATAGCCTTCCTCGATAAATGGGCTATCCAACAAAAAAAGAATTATTAAAATCGGTCCAAAATACAAATCTTTCCTCTTTATAATATTAGTGTAGATAAATTGCGATATAGATTATCTTGTACTTCATCGTGTATCAGACTTGGTTTGTGAAAACGTGACAAACAAAGAGTGTATACGAATGCTGCGCAAGAGGTCGTGGATTCGATTCCCACACTAGTCACCGATTAATGTGATCAATAAATTGTTGCTCCGAGTCTAGTGTTTGTGTCCGTGATAGTGTGTTTGTAAAGACCCCCGCGACACAGGGATTGCCAAAAAGTTAGGTTTTGTTTGTTTGTTTGAACGCGGTAATCTCAGGAACTACTGAATTGAAATTGAAAAATTCTTCTACTGTTGGATAGCTAATTTATCGAGGGAGGCTATAGGCTACATAACATCACGCTACGACCAATAGGAGATGAGCAGCAATGTAAAATGTTGCAAAACGGTGTATTTTGACGCATACAATCTATACTAATATTATACAGCTGAAGAGAATGTTTGTTTGAACGCGATAATCTCAGGAACAACGGCTCCGAATTGAAAAACTCTTCTACTGTTGGATAGCCCATTTATCAAGGAAGGCTGACCATATTGTATTATCTTGACAGGTACTTTATACCTACTAACGTTAAAACTTTTGCGTTGCATGTTATGCCTTATACCTACAACGATCATTCATTATTTAGACAGCTTTAGAGCGGAGTTGATTCATATTCCTTACTAGCTATCGCCCGCGGCTTCGCCCGCGTTGATGTCGGTTATCGCGATAAAAACTATCCTATGTTCTTTCCCGGGACTCAAACCATCTCCATGCCAAATTTCATCTAAATCGGTTCAGTAGTTTGAGCGTGAAAGCGTAACAGACAGACAGACAGACAGAGTTACTTTCACATTTATAATATTAGTATGGATTGGTGCTGACACATGCACGTTGTGAGATAGTGAGATACAGAAGATATGTGGAGCTGGAGAAAAATGAACGATATATAATAACGATTCCGTCCTCCGGGAATTATACATCAAACAACGGCTTCAATCGTGCAAGGTAGAATTCTCACTTTATTTGGGCACATTTGACACCGAGATAATACGTCATATTAATGCATTAAAATTTATCCCCGTATGTACTATATAGGGTCCTAAATCACGATCTTCATTCCGTGTCCACGGCAAGCCCATGCGTAACTGTCAAAGTCATTTCTAAGCGCAGCTCTCCATTTATCAATAAGACAAGATTTTGACAGTTCCGCATGGGCTTGTTGTTACTGAATAAAGATCATAAATAAGATTTACCCAGGTAAGAACATGATGACTCTACATTAACTAATTCCTGAGAAAAAAGGCATTAAAAAGACAAATATATTATAGAAAAAGTGTTCCTTTTCTCTTTAGCGGTACAGAACCCTAAAAATAATGTGCATATTTCCATTCATAAACAAAAAATAACTCAACAAATCTAAAAACTATTTTACAACACAGATGCCATGTTGGATCGTCAAAATACACGTTCTCCACATTATATAAATCATAATTGAACTGAACGAACAAACACGAGTTTTGGCGATCTTCCAATACGTTACTTTATGGAGTATTTTTGTCGATTTTATGTGAACTATCTCTATGGGAATACATCGATAAAGGTAGAGTAATCATAAATGTCTTTTCAAGAAACAAGTGCCTGCCTTTCTATAGGTTTGCATATAGGATGGATTTTCTTAATACCTACCGTTCCTTTCTTCTTCGGCAGGGCTGATAGGTTGGGTATGGGCGATTAAACATGTTTGTCCATAGTAGGTAGGTATTTTATATACATATTTATATAATTAATACTAAGGGACCGTCTCCATGGGCGAGAGAATTGCGGCGGAATTATCGTCGTGCCTCCTATTTCTATACACTCTCGTGAAGTCTCAAGAACGTGTCTCCACACGGCGATGTTATCGCGGCGTTGCGACGAGTGTATGAGTGCGAGAGAAACGTCATCGTATCGCCGCGCGCAAGAACGACGCCTTTGATGCCGGGTATCTACAAAATTGATTGCAGCTGCGGTATTTCGTACAAAGGCCAATCAAAGCGAATTATAGCGGGAAGGCTAAAAGAACACATCGCAGCAGTGAGAAATCGACAAACGAATAAATTGGAAATTGCAGAAATCCTACTGCAATCGAACACAAACAACAGATCGCCATTGAATGAAATGAGAATCCAGTGATTCGTAAAACACAAACCCCGGCTCACCAGTCAGGGTCTCAATCCACTAGAAAAACAGGCCATTCGATTCAATCTCAGTTAGGTGCTTCCTGAATTCCTGATTCTGATTCTACCATTAAAATATATTTAAGGCGCCAGGCTAAGGGATAGTTGTAGTGACCAGAGGGCCGGCACATTCCTCGGCCAGCGAATAAGCCTGGCCATACAAAGAGGAAATGCGGCCAGCCTTCTGGGCACAATGCTCGTGGGCACCGATTTGGAACAAGTTTACTTTGTGTACCTAGTCTTTTACCTATATTGTCATTGTTTTTTAAAGATACTCTTTATATTTTTTGTAAGTCTTGCCTAAATTAATTGAAATTTTAGTTGAATTCAAATAAAAGTAAAATATTATTATATTTATATACCCCACCAAAAACGGCTTTTATACTGAACGATTTTTTTGGCTTATCGTACAAAGTAAGACCTAAAGTTATAAAACCGCATTCAAATCCCGAATCCGTCCATCCATTTGAGTGCTACGACGTCACAAACATACACACAAATTCGCTGACATACACGATAACCTTACCTATAAGTTTTATGCCGGGAGAAAATATAGATAGTGATGTATAAAGTTGTGATAGGCTTCATACAATCCAAGCTACAATAGGGTAGTTGACTACAATAAAAGTAAATTACATATCAACCCATAAGATGGCCCACTGCTGGGCACGGGTCTCCCCAGTAGAACCTACTAGTATGTAGATCCTGGGGGTAATTGCCATAATCGCCACGCTTGGCGAGCGGGTTGGCGATCGCAGTAAGGCTTTAAGTACGCAGAGGACGCTGCTGCCCGTCCTCCGGGGTAAAATCCCTTAGTCGCCTTGACGACACCCACGGGTAGAGATGGGGTGGTACTATTCTTAAGCCGGCACCACACGGCAAATTATAAAGTAAATTATTTTATACTAATCAGGTAATAGTAGATCTTAAAATGCTCTGAAAATTAATTAAAAAAAATATTTAAAATTTGTAAAGTTCTGCCAGTAAGATTAAAACATAAATATTTGTTAGCCATCAATAACTATGATACACAGGCGCCTAACTTAACTTTAATTAATCATAGTGTTGGCACTCGCTCTATGTCCGCAGGCAAATTTGAAGTACCTAAGGTGAATAATTATTTTGGAGATAGAACGCTTAAAAAACGATTACCCTATTTTCTAAACAGCCTGCCTGAGGACATTCGACGAGAAAAAGTTAAAAATAACTTTAAATCTAAACTTAAAAAGTACTTACTTTCAACTATTGATATATAAACTTTTCTAAGTACCTACCTACTCATATAAAATGAGATAAGTAAAAACTTTTTGAGACTCATTAGATCCCACAGACAAACTGTGTAAACAGTTTTGTGGGACAATGATATTGTATGTATTTATGATGCATGTTTATTAATATTCAATAAAAAAAAAAAAAACTGTTCTTTTGCATTTTAACATGTTTTTGAATTTAATAGCATGAAAAGGTATTCTAAAAGTAATGAATTGACGATAGGAACTTATGACGTCACAGGTTTTTATTCCATACACTACACTACACTTTCTATAGAGCATGTCGTTTAGACATTTCATAAAAAGAGACTGATTTGACTTGACAGTCAACATCCCTATTGTCTTCAAGTAGGCACTTAATATTGGTATATCGTTGCAAATATACTGCATATTGATCATAAAACTTTCATATTGCATTCAAATGACTTAGCAAATAGTTAAACTACTCTTGGGCACTTAACACATTCGTTGAGTGAAAGCATAATGTTAAGAAAATGGTAAACTCAAGATTTTTTTGACATTTTGTTGGTCAAATTGGATTTTTCCACTGTAGAATGTTCTTTTACTTAATTCCGGAGTTGTGCAGATTGATAATAATATAATAATATCTTGGGACAACTCACACAAAACTATCTGATCACAAACTAAACAGAGCTTGAACTATGGAAACCAGACAACTGATAAACATACTTATATATTTCTAAATAGATACATATTATAGGTAAATAACACCCAGACAGAATAAACCATCGTGCTCATCACACAAAGTTTTATCCTGTGTGGGGATCGACCTCTTGCATAGCAGTCGGATACACTCCCACCGCGCCACAGAGGCAGTCGATTGATAGGAAATGCCTTAGTACCTCCGTCATAAACTGGGTGCACTGTAACTACCTACCTAGGCTTTATTAAGATTACATTAAAAATCGAACTTTGTAAATACCTACAATTTTGTTCAAGTTGAAGTTTAATAAAAGAGTAGCCAACAAGAAACCCACTTGTACTAAGCCCGTTCGTGTCTCTAGAAAATGCACGCGATAACCAAAATTCTTGCACCCCGAAAATTACGCGCCCCAACAAATTATCTAGGTACTTACATAATAAGTAAATGTTTGATTTTATATTCTTTTAGTTTACGTAAATTCCTTATATATTACTAGTATTATCAGGTATACTAAATGCTACTACACGTTCACGGAAAAATCGGTCGTCGACCAACTGAAAAATTCTTCGCGCCAATTTCCCAACGTTCTCAGTTGATTTTCGCAAGGCATAGAGGATGCCCGCGTAGTGCGTGCCATAGATAATATTACGATAAACTAAATGTATGATAAATTACTTGTTAAAGTGTTTGTGGCCTATTAATAGTCTTAGTGGTGTGTTAATTGTGAGAAAATTATGCTGTTAAAGTTTTTAAATAAAGCGGGAGTTTGAGATGTGTTAGAACAAGATGTAGTGTTTTTTTTTTAATTATACTTATAAAAAGACAACCACAGAGGATTTATTCTTCTGTGACGAAAGGACGAAGTATGATTCGTGTATAAAGTGTTTAAGAAACTTTTAAAAAATGAAATATAGATTGATTCTTTGGCCTGTTTTTCTTCTTTATTTTGGTAAGTTTTGTTTATTCCTGTAATACCTACCTTCTTTTTAAGAAAACTTACATTAGTACGTTCTAGAGTTCTTAATGTGGCGTTAGGAGAATAGAGGCTGATGATAATGATGAAGTTGTAAAATTGCTTTTTCAGGAATACAATGAGGATTGGAAGTAGTAGTACACGATTCAATGTCCAAAAAAAAAAAAATCTCTATAACTACATTAGTTAGTATTTTATCACACACTAATGTGTGGGAAAATAAAATTATTTATTTAATTAGGCGTTTATAAACCGTTTTACATAATTCATAGTAACTTATCTTAAATTTAAATATAATATTTTTACACGAGAAGACGTAACCTCCTTTGTTTTAAAAATAAACATTTCCATAAATAAACCAACTTCTGCTTTATGTTTTTGACATCCATTTTTAACCCTCTAATAGGTATCTTGATATCAGATGCCTAACAATAGAAAACGGACTTAGGTTTATGACGTCTCCAGGTATTGTTATGAGTCGCCGCCTACATAACTACGCAGGAGTTATAGAGGTATCTACAAGTGCACTCCCTATTCTCACACTCTCGTGTCTCATGTTCTAAATGATGGACCAAAGCCATAACATGCTCTCCGAGATAATGTGACATACCTAGAAAATTTCGGGGGAAGGGGGAATAGTTTAGGTCGTACAATTAGCTAAGCACCGGTGAAATGTGTCCTACCTATTTAAAATTTCGGGGGGGGGGGAGGAACCCCCAAATCCCCCCTGGGTACGCCCATGATATCTTTAGACAATAGGGTAACGTTGTGCTTATCCTCACTAATTCACGAACGTCCACATATGATCGAACTTTTAAGCTGGAATTGTTCCGTACAATAAACGCTGTCTCAATTGGTCGATTTCTACTATATTGTCTTATAGAATTTAATAAGCTACGGGGTCTCAATCGCGTAAACATTTTGTTTTAAGGCTAAATACCTTTGTTTTATTGCCCGACGTCTCGACAATAAAACAATGGTATTTAGCCTTAAAATTAAATATTTACGCGATTAAGACTCGTAGCTTATTAAATTCTTTGATTTGTACACAACAAATCGCGAAAGTTGTCGAACATTTATAGACCTCTAGTCTGTTTGTCAATTATTTGCAGCAATTTAACGACTGACAGGCGTCAGGTTCAAACATGAAGTTGAACTGCCCTACACTTGGCAAATCATTTTGGTGTTAATGGTACGGCTACGTATAGTATTAATATTATTTGTGGTAGTACTATTACTTATTCTGTGGTACGGCTCCTGATCTTTGCCGAACTGATAGATACTGTTATTAGCTAGCGTGATGTTTACCATCAAGCTCACAACCTGCTCGTGTCCTCATATCGTTGTATATTTTTTTTTTGTGCAGGCGGTTTTTTTTATTTAATACGTTTGAGTGGTTGTAGTATGTAACAACTAACTTTTATCACCGTTATTGTCAAGTATTGAAAATTACTTAAAATAACTTTTATACTATCCCAGTCATAATCATGTTATACCTTTTTGAAACGCTTAAGAGAAGCCCTTTAATTTGATACCCATATTCCAGTAACCGAAACTACTTTTTTTTCACACCTCTTCAGTTTGACATCTCACAGCCGCCATGTTTGTGTTTTTCAATCGTCACCTATCTAAGAACACTTGATGTCTTAATTGTATAAATCCGTTCAGTGGTTTGTGAGATATGAGGTAATAAAGAATATTACATACATACATACATAAATACAGATACGTGCGAAAAACATAACCCTTCCTTTCAGTCGGGTAAAAAACTATTATGTAATTAAGAAGATCACGTTTAATTCGACAACAATGACAATTTAATCACTGATTACTTACATCTTCTCTACAGTAGTAGTTGTAGTGTTTGATTAGCTTCAATTAAGAAGATCATCAATGTATGTAATGACAATGAGTCTTAGAACATATTTTGTTAATAGTCCATTATGTAATTTTTTTATGAAGACCATGAATAGTGACTTGGGCGATCACTAACGAAGGTGAAAAGTTTCGGATATTTATTGCATTATCTTGCTTGGACGGTCTTCAAGTAGGTACCTACCTATAGGATTTTCTTTTACAAAACCAGGATAAATCTGTAAATCTGTAAAATAATCCAGGATAAATCTGTGCAAGCCAGGGGCCAACTCGCTTGCAAGAAAGGATAGAGAAATTTGAGGTCTAGTAACATAGTCCAGATAGGTGGTTCGGTTCCAATCGAACCCTAGACTTCAGTATGCCAAACCGGCGCGGTTTGGCATACTGAAGTCTAGGGTTCGATTCCTGAGTCTGAACTTAAAAAAATTCTATCTTTCAAAAATGCAATTATTGTATTAATAAAGTAATTGGCAAGAAATGCCTATAAAAATTACTATAACAGGATAAATCTGGTCATAAAGTACTTGTCTTTGGGAGAAGCCTATGTTCAGCAGTAGACGTTTCCAGGCTGATGATGAAAGGACTTCTTACTAATTTGCTGACGCCATAGCGCGCCAAGGGTGCTGAGTCAATAGTTTGTTGGACAGGTCCTAAGCTTTAAAGATAATGTATGAAATGATGTATGTCATGAAGAAGTTACCTACTGTTACTTATAATGCGATCCACCCCCTTATCAAGTTTATAAACATTGAAACATTATAAAATTGGCAATTTGAAGAGAGTCTCCGCGAGTTTTTATTGCCAGGTTCTTTTCTCCGGCTTTACCTATTGTTTGCTAACTTGGCATTACATGTACCTACATGTAGAATCCCGACGTATCACAAGTGCTGCACACTTAGAATGCAAAACGCATTCTAAGGGAATTAATTTTGAATTTTGATCTAATATTGTGAAAGGATGGAGTAGACCAATAGGCTGTACCTACTAACGTTAATAGTAGATTCTACAGATCGGTATGGACTTCTTGGTAGCTCACGAACTGCAACCACTTACAAGTAAAAAGGTCACTGTGGTTACTGATGACCCAAGATATTCAAACTTATCAAGAATCTTAAAATCACTTGAATGGAAGCACAGGTAAAGCTCTCGTGGATTTTTTTTGAAACACATCACAATGAGGAGGCCTACCTCTGATTGAATGATAACGACGTTTCGATCAAAAATGAGGTGGTGATATACAGTGCCGTGCCGTGCAGAAAATCATCAATGGGTTCGAATTTCTTGTGCTTATCCAAAAATTAATTAGAATAGTCGCCGTAAACTTTTTTAATTCTAATTTTATTTGGGAACTTTTATCCTTATTTAGTATATGTCATGTATTTATATGCCTTGTTTAGTATATGTCAGTCCCATCCGGCTTAAAAGTTACACATTCATGTACAGTACTCCCAAATTAATAATGCACATGCAGATCTTCGCTAATTGTCGTATTCCCGGAAACACTCGAATCATGGAATCGTAAGAGCCCTAAACAAGGCATTTGCATTTTGCACCTTGTTTAAAAGAGATAGGAGTCAATATCATGTGTGCACAATCGAAAACAAATCGGGCGTTCGGCAGCTGTCGCCGGTCAGCGAAATGTCTGTCAGTCGTCTTTATATATTGGTAGTGACTGCACGTGTTCTCTATTTGTGGAAATATATAGAGCTGCTATTACACACCCTTCTTGGTAAATATAATTTCAACATTAATTAGCTTATTCAGATTTAAATAGTATATTTTGAAAAAAGGAAAATAAATAACATATTTCACGTTTTTTTAATATTAAAAAAATAAAATACCTACATTAAATACATATTAAGTACTAGAAAAACATTTAAAAAATGAGATTTATTTAAATTAAATAAATAGATAAACATGCATAAAAAATATATACCTAACTCTGCCCATGCCATTTTCTTTCAGACGAATTCTTCCAAAATGGATAAATTTAAACGTGGAAAACCGCTTAATTCACAAGCACGGCAAATGGTATTTAATGTGTACCTTTATTTCTTAAATGAAGCCAATGTTTTCAACAGAGACCATGATGGTTATTTTAAAAAAATTCAAGACCGTGTTACAAAAGCTACAGGAATTTCGCGACGAACTTTGAGTAATATCTTAAACGAAAAAAAACATAATCAATCAAAGAAATTTTCTACACCGAAAAAAGGAAGACCTAAAAGTAGATTTCGGCTGGTACTTGATGATTTCGACTACTGTGTTATTCGTAATATGATATACAATTTTCAATTGACGCTGAAAGAACTCCCAACTGTAAATAATTTAAGAATAAAGTTGATCGAAGCTATTAATTTCAAAGGCTGTGCCGAGACTTTAAGGTTGATCTTGAAAGACATGGGGTTTAGGTTTCTGAAAACTGATAATAACAGACAATTACTTATGGAAAAACATGATATACGCCTAAAAAGGATCAAATATCTCAGAGAAATACAACAGCTGAGGAGTTCTGGTAGAAACATAGTATTTATGGACGAGTCGTATGTGCACACATCACATACTAAGGGTAAAACTTGGCAAGATAGCAACAAAAAAGGTATCAAACAACCCATTTCCAAAGGAGAGCGAATAATTATTGTACACGCAGGCAATGAAAAAGGCTTCGTCCCAGGGGCTCTAATGTTACATAAATGTGTCGACTCAGAAGGTGACTATCATAAAGAAATAAACGCGGAACGTTATCAAACTTGGCTACGCAATCAATTGATTCCCAACTTGCCTCCTAATAGTGTGTTGGTAATAGACAACGCCCCATATCATAATAAGCTGTCTGTGAAACCACCAAACTCAAACACATCTAAACCACAAATGACAGCTTGGTTACAACAACACAACATTCCGCATGACCCAAAGAAACTGAAACCCGATTTGTATAAAATTATACAAAGATACAAAGAAAATTACACAGAATTTGCCATTGACCGTATAATGGAGGAACATGGGCATAAAATTATACGATTGCCACCATATCATCCCGATTTTAACCCTATTGAAAATATTTGGTCCCAAATAAAGCAACACGTGGCCAAGAGAAATATTGCAATGACTGTGACGTCAGTTAAAGATGCTATATTAGAAAAAATCAATAAAATAGGACCAGAAGAATGGAAAAAAGTTTCTGATCATGCGGTTCAATGCGAAGATGAATATAGAAAATTTGAGCCAAGAATCGATAGTTATTCCGATAAACTGATTATTTACACAGGTGATAGCAGTGAGGAAAGTGTAAATGAACAAGAGCATAATGAAACTTCTGATGAATCTGCGATGTCGGGAATAGAGGTCTTCCTCGATTCTGATTAATTTTTTTATAATTGTATTATTTTTCTGGAATGATTAGTGCTGTAAACAAATTTGAACTGAGATTTTGATTATATTTTATGTAAACCTCTATTTGAAAACGTTTTTTTCTCCTTCTAATAAAACCTTATGTTATTTAAACCTTTTCCTCCATAATTACACCAACTTCGGTAAGACACTTGAAAACTAATCACTCCAACAATGATTGTAGCGTTTTCGCTATTTACTTACATGGAATTATCGAATCAAATTTCGTTACAGGTAAATCAAATCTGTTTTAGCACAAAACACATAATATATAAAATTAGGCATAGAGAAATTGCTCTTAACCACTCTATATAAATATCGTCTTTCGACGCTCGGGTAATACGACCGTTGCCGAACAATGACGAAGATTTCCGAAGATTTCTATGCGCATTATTACTTTTGGAGTACTGTATATATTGGACAATAAAGACTAAAACACAACCATACTATGGGTTATTACACTGAAGCAAGACTAGCTGATAAATAAGAAATTTAAGTAAACGAAAATTTAGTTTTAATGAAAGAGAAGGCCTACCTCAGAACACATCTATTATCTTTGAGGCCTACTTTTTCCACTCCAAAAGTGATAGATAATATGAAAGATTATTTTCAACCAAGACTTTTTCCTACCTAGACAAGAACCATTTGCCACCTGGCCTTTTACAACCATGGTATTTTAAAAATAAGACCATTTACTACCAAGATGTTGAGTAGATATACGTAGACTTTTTTCCACCCTAACATTTTGGTCATTTAAACGCTTTACAATCCAAATTCCGAGATCAATTGGGATTGTCTTAAATGTTTATGGGGTTGCTTTATATGTCTTTGATCTTAGCGATAAGTAACAAAGTTCTGACCGCTGGTATCGTCTCATACTTTAAACAAACAATATAAAAATTTAGCGTTTCTGCTACACCAGTGAGAATTACAATTTAATTGTGGACTCACGGCTCTTGGTCGTGATCCGACAGTTGTACAGACGACATGGCTGTTTGACTAAGTTATTAGTTGACAAATTGTAATGGTTGCTTCGTTAACTTATGTGACTTTATTGTCGATTTTACGGGCTGGGAGTTACCTGGGAGCCTGCTGCGTTTAGCACTTAGGTCTTGATGGTTATGGCGAATTTACGACTATAAAATAAAGTGCTTGTAACTACTGCATACGGCATATTCGTCATTATTACATTACTTAAATAAAGCGGCGGTAGCCTAATGGCTAAGGCATCGGTCTCGCAATCGTGAGGTCGTGGGTTCGAATCCTACCCAATAAACTACCGACGTGACTCCTAACACAAGCCATTGAGCTTAGCTGAAGAGGTTAACAGGATTGCTAGTAATGTAGGACCAAAATCCCACATTGCTAGTTATCTTTTTTTTTTTAATAATAATTTTAACTTACTAACAATGTAAAAATGTTGATCTTTGGATTATGTTGGTGCTCTATCCAAAGTAGCCGGATGACCGACTTTTTTTACGGTAATACAATGAAATACAAAAATAATAATAATAACTATAAGCATAAGCAAAAATGAAAGCTCAAAATGAAACCTAGCTGGATCGATTTATCGCCCCCGAAACTGCCTACATACTAAATTTCATGAAGATCGTTGCAGCCGTTGCCGAGATTCAGATTATATATAAGTATACTTACATATATAAAAGAATTGCGTATTAGATAGATGGATTAGATATAACATTTAGCCAATGGTATATGCCAGATGCAAATTTTAAACTACATTTCGCACATAAATAGGAAAATCAACCCCGACACGTGTGATAAAAAGTTAATTATCTTCAAAATGGATTTTCATCAAGCCAAGCTGAAAATCCCGAGCGAACTAGCTTAACAATAGATCAACTGCATACATCTATATTCTAAATCCACATCGTTTGTGCGCTATGATAATACCACAGACAGACACAGATACCCACCTCAAACCAGAGCCGGACAGTTCATAGGGGAACGCATAAGTCCAAACGCCATAGGTCAGGGGGGGCTGAAAGCGTCCTCTACATTATTACTATCAAGGAGTGCTAAATTGATAACCCCCCCCCCCCCACGTGCGACTTACACTTGACCGACATTGAGGCACCAAAATTTAATCACGCTTCAACCTAAATCTGGTTTCGGACAGACACTGCCTCAAACTCACGTATTACACCTGTCTATTTATGTCGGAGCTTAAATAAAGCTAGATTCAATGATGCTGCAACCCAATTTAGATAAAAAATAGATAAAAGTGCCAAACTAAACCCAGTTTGTGAGCCAGTACTGCAAATTAATTAATACTGACTGACTTAACTGATTTGGTAGCGCGGTGTTTATTGCTGTGCAAGAGGTCGTGGGTTCGATTCTCAAACGAGACACTACTTTGTGTGATCCACATATTATTGTTTCGCGTCTTGATATACTTTGCGACCGTGAATTGAATAAACATAAATGCCGGAGTTGCCTTTTATAAAAAAATATAAACTTAGCAGTGAGGCAGTAAGTAGGTATTTCGTATAAGTATATTAGAATTAACGACCAGTTAACATTACTTTTTATTGCTGACATAAATGATCTATTGTTCATTTAATGTGAAATGTTTCAACGAGACTTCACAATTAACTCCTGGCGCTGCGAAACGTAATAACTTAAGCATTAGATTCGACGATGACTTCAGATTTTAGTTTAGTGCCTTCTAAAACCCTAACCTTTTCAAACCCTGGCCCGGCTACATACTCAGTCTTACTTTCACAATTAACTCCTGGCGCTGCGAAACGTAATAACTTAAGCATCAGATTTGACGATGACTTAAGATTCTAGTATAGGACCTTCCTAAAACCCTAACCCTTCCAAACCCTGGCCCGGCTACATTCTCAGTCTTACGTTGACAGTGCGTTATGGCAAAATGCACACTTTTTGTGCATTCAAGTCGCTGAGTGTGAGTCGCTGGTAAGACGGCGACAGGGATATAGAAGAATAACCGTTTTACCCCTCCGGCCGTAAATACCCACAGGCTTGGAGCCTTGCCTATTTAATTACTACGACGGCGACGAGTGACAGGTCTAAGCCATAGGCCGTCTTGGTCGGTACCACAACAGTATAAATAATAAATAAATAATATCTTAGGACAACTCACACAACGCTATTTATATTGTCTGTTATTACTCTTGTCTCGTGTGTTAATTACAAAATTAATGTATTTTTCTTTCTTTTCTATCTGATTCCAAACTAAGCAGAGCTTGTACTATGGAAACCAGACAACTGATATACGTACTTATATATTTATAAATAGATACAAATTAATATAGATAAATAACACCCAGACACAAAATAAACCATCGTGTTCATAACACAAAGTTTTATCCTGGGTGGGAGTGTGTTCGACTGCTACGCAAGATGTCGTTCTTCCGTAGCAGTCGGACACACTCCCACCGCGCCACAGAGGCAGTCATTTTAAGTTATTTATAGTCAGTTGTAGTTATTCTTCCACGAAATTGTAATGTTAACGCATCATTGTGTTCCGGTTGAAGGGCACTTTACAAGTGTAGTTACTGGGCAAATAGCAAATGAGGAGCGCGGTATGGTGACATTCAGATCTTTTCCAAACAAGGATTTGGTTGGCACTGATACTGTTATAAGCTAGCGTGTCGCTTCACATCAGGCGCACGACCTGCTTGTCTCTTAATTTCTTTGCATAATAAAAATACTGTCCTAAAACACCTAGAGTACCTGCAATTGCATCAGCTTTTATAATTTTAGGTACTTATACGTACCTACTTACCTTTGGAGCTATGAAAATGATGCCAGCTCAGTTATTCGCCATTTTTATAACCCATTTAACTATTTATGCCATAAACAATTACACGATTGTTTTAAATTTTGACAATCGTAGTGAATGATGATCTGTAACCCGTCATCGGTTGCCGCACACACACACACGCGCGCGCGCACAGACACACATCATCATTCAAAATGAATGTGTTTGCTTTAACTGAGCGCGTTAGTAGAACAAATCAGTATAGAATTAGATACTATTGTAAATGAATGAAGTGCATGCTAAAACAGATCAAAGGTTCAGCTAAGAATATTGATCCTCAAAAACCACTGTGGCAGGAACAGGAACTATTAATGTAAAGCATAAATAATAAAAAATAGATAGGTATTATTAACATTATTGTTTTTAAACTTTCGCGATTTTTATACATATTAGACGAACCTTTTATTTACCCGACGTACAATTCGATCGAAACGTCGGGTAAATAAAAGGTTCGTACTAATTATTTACATTATCAGTCAAACGATAAAGTCCAATCAAAGCTAAAAATAGACGAAAGATGTTGAGATTTGATAATATTATTAATTATACTTTGAAGGACAGCACAATACCTACTGTGCCGCTGTATCTTGATCTTGCAGAGGAATTATGACATACTTATTTATGAAAATTCCATAAAAAGGCCTAATTATATTTGCTTGGAAACCCGTAGAGTAACTAAGTAGGTACCTACATAAAGGGTTGTTAAAATGACGGAAAACTGAGCTGTCATAATTTTTAACATCTCTACTACAAGTTAAATGCGTTAACGTGCCAAAAACTATTTTAAAAATGGCAAAAAAAGACTCGAAAATCGGCTAAAATGCAAACTGAAGCCAAATCCGGGTTAAACACAGGTCATAGTTACTCTTAGCTTTTCATCGTAGTGTAATTGTTGACGAGGAGGATATGTAGATACATCGTGCAGGTTAACGATAAACGGAAAAGTGGCGATTAAGACCTGTTTAAACTCTATGTATACTTTTATAAACGGAAAAGTATTTTAAATAGAAAAGATACGCTATACACTATAAACGCATAAAATTTACCGACCGGTCATAAATACGTAAAAATGTCTGCGCACTCTTTACCTATGGAGTTTCAAATGTTTCAATGTACCTATTCCACTAGAAAAAATATCGTTTTTTTCTATTGAAGAGTTCACTAGGTACCTCCTTGCTTATAATCTATGTTTATATAAGAAACCGCAAACTTTAAGACCCAGAAATTGTGCCAAACTTTCAGTATTAAATGGAAAATTCGTGATATTTTTTTTTATATAATTCTTTTAAAAGATAACTAGCAATGTGGGATTATGGGTCCCAACATTACTAGTAATCCTGTTAACTTCTTCAGCTAAACTCAATGGCTTGTGTTAGGAGTGGGTTCACGTCGGTAGTTTATTGGGTACAATTCGAACCCGCGACCTCACGATTACGAGACCGATATCTTAGCCATTAGGATACCGCCGCTTCAAAATGAATTTATTATACGTTAGTACCTATATCCTAAGTCTATGAGGTATTATATAGGTTCGCTCTTGGCTTTAATCATGCCTGATGGTAAGCATTGATGAAGCCTACGTTGGAACGAGTGCACTCTGGTCCTAAAAGTGTTCAGGGTATAATTAATTGGAAACACTGACGCCGGCAGGGAGTTCCACACTTTAGCTGTTCGCATAATAAAAATGTAGAAGCGTACCGCTTTGTGAGACAGGCGGGTATAGCCACAACATGGTGATGGTAGCCTACAGTGCACCTAGGTGATGATGGAAAGAAGACGGCGGGATCAGTGTATTAAGTTCTTGTGAGCATACTCCGTGGTACAATCTGTAGAACACCGACAAGCAGGCCACGTTACGCCGATGTTGCCAGCTGTGAAGCTTTTTTCGGTCAACGTTTCGTCGTTTATAAATGTAATGGCTCTGCGTTTAACTGCGTCTAGTGAGGCCAGTTGGTATTTAGCTGACCCATCCCATAGGTCTGTGCCAATAATACTCCATGCCCTGTCCTGAATAGGGTTAATGTTTATGGCTACTTTAATTTAATTAAGATTTACGATGAATATATAAGGATATATTCACCGTAAATCTTGTGCAACTTCGTCTGCGTAACTTTCCCCCGTTTTTGCAACATTTCTCATTGCTGCTCCGCTCCTATTGGTCGTAGCGTTATGTTATTTAGCCTATAGTCTTCCTCGATAAATGGGCTATCCAACAGTGAAAGAATTTTTCAATTCGGACCAGTAGTTTCTGAGATTACCACGTTCAAACAAACAAACAAACTCTTCTAGCAAACAAACTTCAGCTTTATAATATTAGATACTCCTTAGGGTACGATGGGACATACGCTTTGCGGTATAAAAATGCCCTGAATAAAACAGTAAAAAAAAAAATAGCACTCCATGCAAGAACGAACTTGTGCTTTGTATATACTATAAAACTGTCCTGGAGAGAAGTACGTCTTCACCCGGTTTAAGATGCCCAGTTTCTTGGCAGCAACTTGTACGCCACACTCAATATTGGCGCATAACATACCTACATAGACTGCAAGTACCTACTTAGTCATAAGATAAGTCATAACGTATTCTGTTATCGAATGTACTAAAGCTGTTACATATTCTACAGTTAACAAAACAGTACTAGTGGTTTTAGGAATCCTCATTAAAGTGGTCATTAGGTATGTCAACGATTTACCTATTGACAAACTAAATATGTTTCAGACATTCATTTCAAAGTACACAGGTAGAAATATCAAAATGGTGGTTAGGTATTTATCTACGTAAATAGCAACAAACCGTTTTGGCTAGCTCGTCGATTCCCTATTGGAAAACCAGGTTTAAAGTGGAACTCGTACGCTCTACCATGACTACTCTATGGGAAAAGACATCATTTCTGGTTCCCGAAACGGAAAGATACCTCTCTGAGACTGTGCTATCGTGTGCATACGCCAGGATACCGAACATTAGCAGATCATTGTTGTGGAGTAGAAACAAAGTCACAGTGAGGACTGAACCCTGAGGAATACCGGTGTCGATAGCCATAAGGTCTGGGCGTCTAGACAAAGTCACATTCGAAAAGCGATGTCGATAATGGAAAAGAATTATAGTATAGAGTTGGACGTTTGCGGTGGAGACCAAAGATTTTTTTTATTTTTTTGCAAACGATAGTACGGCGTTATCGAATTCGCCACGGAACGAATGTACCTTGTCTAACCCCCCTGATGAGCAATAAATCAAAGAGGTTTCTTTTTTGATCGGCGATAAATTCGTTTGTAATAGCTGTTCTAGTATTACGCAGCTAGGATATTATACTTCAACCAGTTTTTTCTCGCGGCTTCGCCAGCGATAACTATAAGTTCGATTGAAATTAGGTACCCTGTTTAGAGGTTGAAATTGTATAAACCGTTCTTAGCCGACGACTACGTTATAATAACTGTGTGTCTTTAAATCCAATCCTTTGCATTGATAATTTGATATTACGGTGTCGGTCAGTTAGGTTTGTCTTTCAAATGGTACCTACTTATTGATTTATTATTACAAAATATGGAAATGTTTACGTCTAAACCATTAAACGAATGACACAACGCAGTAGTGAAACATCAATAACAATTATAAAATAAGTAGGTACCTATTGGAAACAACAATAACTCTCATTACAAAAGTAATTTATATAATTTCGTTTGTCTATGGTCTATTTGACGAAGGTAACATCCTATTCAGCCATACAATTAACCTCCCGCTGCGTGTCACCGTGTCACCACCCTTACGTCACCATGTTTGTTTAGTTGCATCGCTTTCTATGTGTTTGTCATGAACAAACAAATATTTTATATAGGATAATACCACAGATAATAGATTGTGTTCTGTGGATAATACTTTCAGTCTTGTTTGTACAAATCAATCAATTTCTATGTTATGTATATCTTCTTATTATTTTGTAGGTGATATTATATCATAATCTACGTGTTATTTTCGTTGTTATCATGATGCTTAAACCACTGCAGGCCCACGCCCATGGGCGTACCCAGGATCATTTGTCGGGAGGGATTTTTTGTACGACACTTCATTTTGAAGGGGGAGGGGGGGGGGGGTGAAAGTAACCAATTGTCTCAACCTCAACCCAGCCCAAAAATGGCCATTAACGATACGGTCATTTGGAAGCCTTCCGAATCGACGCATTCCGAATGAATGCAGGTACGCAAAATTTGACTATAGGTTTTTTTACCCGATTGCAAAGAAGGGTTATTTTTCGCGCGTATCTTGTATGTATGAAATATTCTTTATTACCTGATATCTCACAACTCACAATCCACTGAACGGATTTATACAATTAAGACGTCGTTAGATTCGTCTTGATTGCCCAAGTGTTCTTAGTTATGTGATGTTTGAAAAAAAAACATGGCGGATATGAGATGTCAAAATAAGGAGGTGTGAAAATGGCGGGTATCAAATTAAAGGGCTTACCTTATTAAGCATTTCAAAAAGTTATAACTTGATTATTGACTTGATTACTTGACTGTAATACTGAAAAAGTTAGTTAGCAACCATTATTTTTTCAATCTTCAATACTTGACAACAGCTGTAATAAAAGTTAGTTGTTTCATCGGTCACATATCACACCACTAAAAAAAATTAAATGAGTCATCAGAATTTCATGCAGTCGTAGGCACTTTACTAAGTTCATCGAGACTCATTAATGCCTCCGACTGCATGAAATTATCTTGTTTCCATCTTTTTTGTGCAGGCGGGTTTTTTTATTTATATAATTTATTTTTTTATTAACCGTCGAAAACAAACGAAAGAGATTCTCAAGTCAACATGTATATTTAACACGCATACGAAAAATAAAAAACAATTTGAAATTGGTGTTAAATAAAACATAAAAAACTTATTAAGTAGGTACTTCATGGCACCAACTTCAAAATTATTATTTATTGTTTGTTCATTTTATATTATTTTTTACCTTTTTAGTTATCTTGTATTTTTTATAGTCGGTAAAGTTTTTTTAATTGAGTTTTTTTTTTGTATCATACGATCCTACATATTAACATTACAAATCCAAAAATGTTAGGATGGATGGATGTTAGATGCTCAAAAACTACTTGATAGATTTTGATGAAACTTTAACGTAGGCAGGTAATGAACTTCATACATTACAAGCAAACGCCTCGCGGTTTCACCCACGTAGTTCCCGTTCCCGTGGGAATACAGGGATAAAATAGTCTATGTCACCCGGGGTTAGTGTAGCTTCCCAACAGTAAAATATTTGTTTAGTAAAAAATCGGTCCAGTAGTTTTTAATTGTAGATCTCTGATAAGATCTATGGAATGTATTAGATCATTGTGTAAGACTGCAGACATAGTGGCATTACAAGAGTTGTGCTTGTTACCGCACGATATTCCTCTCCTGGGTACCGTGGACATTGACTTCGACTATACCGGCAAATCAGCTGTTGATACGTCGGCAGGTGTATTGCGTGGGCGTCCATATGGAGGTGTGGCTATTCTGTGGCGAAAAAACGTCTTTGACTCCGTAACGTCAGTGCAGTGCTCTAGTGATCGCATTATTGCCGTTAAAGTTACTCTAGCTCAGTGCTCTTTTCTTGTTTTCTCGATTTACATGCCTACGGATGAATCAATACACTTAGTGGAATTTACACATTGTTTGGGTGAGTTGAATGCCATTATTGACAGTTGCGATGTTGATTATGTGTACGTACTCGGTGATTTTAATGCTCACCCGGGTAGGCGGTTTGGTAATGAACTACGAAATTTCTGTACACTCCAGGATTGGCATTGTGCTGACATTGAACTACTTGGTTTGTCTTCGGGTTCATACACTTATGTGAGTGAGAGTCATGGAACAAATAGCTGGCTTGATCATTGTTTAGTAACTCAAGGTACTAAACATACAATTGTTAATATGTTAATTAATTATAATGTGTTCTGGTCTGATCACTTTCCGCTGGAATTACAATGTGACCTAAATATAATAAGACCTAAAATTGTACCTTCTGATAACTATTATGAAAATAATATTAATTTAATTCGGTGGGGTGAAAGAAATGCATCTCAAATATCGCAGTACACAGAATATTGTAATGAAAAATTAAAATATATTGACTTCCCTGAGGTTTGTAAAAATTGTGCTCAGGTTTTGTGTAATAATTCTAGTCATAAGAATATATTGTTGGATATGTATAACAAAATTGTTAACATTCTTACTGAGGCTTCTATTTATAGTGCCAAAGAGAAATTTTCTGTCAATAAAAAGAAATATATATGTGGCTGGAATAAACATGTTAAGGCTGCACACAGTGAAGCTCGTTTTTGGTTTCAGTACTGGGTTCTTTATAATAAACCTCGAGCGGGATATGTGTATGACAAAATGTGTGAAACAAAAAAGACTTTTAAAACTAAACTTAAGTGGTGTCAAACAAATGAACAGCAGATCAAAATGGACATTTTGGCTATGCATCATTCAAATAAAGATTTTCCAAATTTTTGGAAACAAACTAGAAAGCTCAACCCTAAACCTAGTATTCCTGCAAATGTGGATGGGCTAAGTGATCCCTCGAGTATAGCCGAAATGTTCAAGGATCATTTTAAGGTTCAGCCGCCAGTTGGTGTAATTGATAGTAGAAATACTGGCTTCTCTGGCATTCATGGCACCAGTGCTAAACCAGCTGTGATCACAGCAAAGGATATAAGGTCTGTGTTGAGAAAAATGACTAGGGGGAAGTCTCCTGGTCACGATCACCTAAGCATAGAACATCTGCAACATGCTGGCGTACACCTGCCACGAGTTTTAGCCCTGTTTTTTTCCCTTTGCTTGAATCACGGCTTCCTGCCAGATAGTATGTTAAAAACATTAGTAGTTCCTATAGTTAAAAATAAGACTGTTGATACTGGTGACAAATCCAATTACCGACCCATTTCATTGGCAACCATCGTGGCTAAGGTACTGGACAGACTGCTGGACCTGCAGCTTAGCTCTCATGTCAAGCTTCACGATGCACAGTTTGGTTTCAGACCGGGCCTGTCTACTGAAGCCGCTGTCTTGTGTCTCAAGCAGACTGTCCAGTACTATACAACTAGGAATACACCTGTTTATGCTGTATTTTTGGACCTGTCCAAGGCTTTTGATTTGGTCCAATACAATATACTTTGGAAAAAGCTCTACGAGGATACAAACATGCCACACGAGTTTATAACTTTATTAAAATACTGGTATGCAAATCAGAGAAATTATGTTAAATGGTCTGGGGGTATTTCATGCCCTTACAGCTTGGATTGTGGAGTTAGGCAGGGCGGAATTACCTCGCCTACCCTTTTTAATTTGTATATCAATGGTCTGATTGATGAGCTCAGCAGCGCTGGAGTTGGTTGTTCTGTTGACGGTACCTTTGTAAACAACATAAGTTACGCTGACGATATGGTGCTGCTGTGCCCATCAATAAGTGCTCTCAGTAAACTTCTGGATATCTGTGAGCGATTCGCTGTGGCTCATGGTCTTAGATACAACACAACTAAAAGTGTACTTCTTGTGTTCAAGGCTGGTAACAAGTCTTACAAAGTACCTCCAGTAACGCTCAATGGGATCCCGATAGCACAAGTTACCAACTTTAAGTACCTGGGGCATTGGGTCACGGAATCGCTCAAAGATGATATGGACATAGAACGGGAGCGCAGGGCCCTGTGCATTCGAGCTAATATGCTTTCCCGCAGGTTTGCACGCTGTTCTAAACAAGCTAAAATAACTCTTTTCAAAGCTTATTGCCACTCTTTGTACACGTGTAGCCTGTGGATGAATTATACACAAGGAGCATACAGAACCCTGCGTACTCAATATAATAATGCCTTCAGGGCGCTGTTGGGGTTGCGACGACACTGTAGTGCCTCGGAGATGTTGGCTACAGCTGGGGTTGATAGCTTTTCGGCTATCATTAGAACACGAATCGCGTCGCTCCTACAGCGGGTCCGTGCCAGTTCCAACAGCCTCCTGAAGACTGTGGCCAACAGGCTTGATGTGGACAGTGCTATTATGCAGCACTGGACACGCGTCCATATAACCAAGGATGCCGCAATTACATATAACAGGTATGTGTAATTGTGGTATCCTGTTGTATCATGTTATTGTGTTTTATGTATTTAGGAAATTATTTTACTAACATAGTTATTAAGATTATTGTTACTAACACTATGAATTCCGGTTCGAAATAAATGAATTTTATTTTTTATTTTATTTAAGTTTATTCGTTACATACAAACATACAAAAATAGCACACATAAAAATCATACACAACAAGGATGAAGCCGCGTTGAAAAGTTCGTTGTTAATAAATTTGTATTGAAGTTAACTATTAGCCTATAATCTAAATTAAATATGCAATGTTAACAATATAGATTTCAAAATCAACATCGATAACAAACTGATACATACTTGATAATGATAATGATAGTTAAATTGATAACAGTCGATAAACAACGGAATCCAACGGTGCCGCTATATTATTATGTTGTATTTATTAGGCATACTTTAATAGGTATTATTAGAAGTATTAATCAATTTTTAAATGCAGTATTTGTCTTTCGTATATATAAACATACGTGCTGTAATCAGGAGATATTATTATAGAGATATGTGTAATATCTTAGCGCCAATGCAACCTAGATAGTTGGCGCGTTTGACAAAAAATTGAGGCTGAATGGGGAAAACGGGCGCCCTCGCTTTTTGCATTTTATCATCAGCCTATCGCAGTCCACTGCTGGACATAGGCCTCTCCAATTCCACGCCACTTTGTTCTATCCTCGGCTTCTCGCATCCAGTTCCTGCCTGCATTTTAGAAATCTAATATTTCGGTCCAACGCCAATGTCCTAAAAATCCATGCTTAAAGTTTAACTAGCTCTATGAGTTACGTAGCAGAAACCGTTTAAACTTTAAACGGTTTCTGCTACGAAACTCATAGAGTAGTACAAATTCCTTGAGGGACATGGTTGATGCCGTGATGTCATAATCGTAATATCTGGAGGATAAATTTGACAACTCCGACTGTGACTCGGTGGTGGAGCGGTTAACGTCGTAGATACGAACGTCGCAGATGAAATTTAAATAACACTGGGGTAGGTTAACTACAATAAAAGTAAATTATTTTGTAATTGTGTGAAAAGTCAATGACATAATGGTGATGTTGACTGTCAAGTCAAAAAAGTTTTTTTTTTGAAATGTCAAAACGACAAGCTCTATAGAAATGGGTATGGAATAGCAACCTATGACATCATAAGTTCCTAGCGTCAAATCATTACTTTTGGTATTCGTTTTCATGGTTTTCAATTCAAAAACATGTTAAAATGTAAAAGAACACTTATTTTCAGTCCTTTTAAGATCTACTATTACCTGATTGGTATACAATAATTTACTTTTATTGTAGTCAACTACCCAATTGTGTCTATTACCTACTTCCTTCACATGCCACTCAACAAGTTTGGTTTCCTAATGAAAAAAGTGAATAGTCCAAATTGTGAACACTGCGGAATAATAGATGATGTGCACCACTTGTTAGTGGAACGTGTCCAAAACAGTAGTGAAAGAGATACTTTGGTGAGTGAGCTAAACATTAATAGCTTAGATTTGGGAGCATTTCAGATCCAACCCAGGTAGCGATGTTTGTTTTAACATCTATAAGTTTGTGTATAACTCACTAACTAAAAGAATGTCTTTTTAATAATAACGAATAGGTACAAGTTTATGTTTAGTTATAGTATATTTATTTTGTAATTGGTACGATGGGACTGACATGGTCATATTATGACTAAAAGCCCCTAAATAAATAAAGATAAAAAAAAAAAAAAGGGTATTCTAAAACCTCACACGCATTGCTAAGTTTTACATGAATATGAATATTTATTAGTTCTACAAATATTATGTAATGCCAACCCTATAAGACTGATGTCGGGAGCTAAACAACCCTAAAACGCCAAAGAAATAGCACCTTCGAGTGTAGTCACATGACACATGAATGTATGAAAGAAATTCAATTCGGGCGGGATTCTTACCCTCGTATCTACTACGTACATACATATAGAGGTAGGGTACTGAGACCGACCTACAGTGTTGTCCGCTCAGCCACCGAGGCATTACTAATATGGCCTATATTTATTAATATAGATAAATATAGCTAATCTATCAAATTCTTATTAGGTACCAATATATGTATGAATTGGGACAAATTAGGTAAATTTACATTTTTAATTTTTCTACTTTGTTAAACACCTAGATAATATTTATGTAAATATGTTTAATAGGCATTTGTTATACTATTCTGTTTTAATTTTATTTGTTTGATTATATGTGACTGGCCTGTTGGTCTAGTGGTTAGTGACCCTGACTGCTAAGCCGGAGGTCGTGGGTTCGATCCCCACCCAGGATAAAACCTTGTGTGATGACCACGATGGTTTATTCTGTGTCTGGGTGTTATCACTTTCTCTGTCCCTATATCCTTATGTATGCTTAAATCTTTAAAACTATGCAACGGATTTTCATGCGGTTTTTTTCATAGATAGAGTGATTGAAGAGGAAGGTTTATATGTATAATAACATCCATATATTTTATACCCGTGCGAAGCCGGATCTGGCCGCTAGTTTATCTATAATATATATGTATTTGGAAATATATAAGTATGTTTATCAGTTGTCCATAGTACAAGCTCTGCTTAGTTTGGGATCAGATGGCGTTGTGTTGTGTGAGTTGTCCCAGAATGTTATTATTATTATATGTAATGAAGTATTTTTTATAGGCATTCCTTGCCAATGACTTTACAAATACAATAATTAAAGTAAATTAATTTTTCTATCTATATTATTATAAAGATATGTGCAATATCTTAGCGCCAATGCAACCTAGATAGTTGGCGCGTTTGACAAAAAATTGAGGCTGAATGGGCAAAACAGGCGCCCTCGCTTTTTGCATTTTATCATCAGCCTATCGCAGTCCACTGCTGGACATAGGCCTCTCCAATTCCACGCAACTTTGTTCTATCCTCGGCTTCTCGCATCCAGTTCCTGCCTGCATTTTAGAAACAAATTAATTTTTCTATCTTTTAAAAATGCATAGGTATATGTAATGTCAATAGGTTTACTGCACCTACATACTACATTTCTACATCGCCCTAAGGTAGACTGGCAGAGAATGCTTTAAGCATTAAGTCCGCCTCTGTACAATTCTCTACATAAAGTTTTATTAAATAAATAAATAAAATAATAGTTTTACTAATGTTCTTAAGTATCTATAAGTATAATATATTAATTTGCTATAAACCACGAAAGTGATATATTTATTGGTCATATTTACGATTCCTATAACGGAAACATGATCGTAAAACTTTTATTATTAGAATTTACATAATCATAGACTTTATTACAAAAATATCTGGATTCTTATCTATCTCGCCAAATTTAAGTGCCGAATGAAGAAGTAGGTTAATATAACAACTTATTTTAGTCTCTATGCATATATAAAATAATATATATATATATTTATAAAAAAGATAACTAGCAATCTTGTTAACCCCTCCAGCTAAGCTTAAAGGCTTGTGTTAGGAGTGGGTGCACGTCGGTAAAATAATGGGTAGGATTCGAACCCACGACCTCACGATTGCGAGACCGATGCCTTAGCCATTATATTAGGCAGGGAAGCTGGTGCTCCTTCCGAAGCCGGGACGGGCTCACGATTCAATTGCGGCCGACTTAATCGTGTTGCTGGACGAGGCGGGGAAGTTGCTGGAGAGGATTCTCGCTACCCGCATCGTCCGGCATTTGAACGAGGTCGGCCCTAATCTGTCGGACGCTCAGTACGGCTTTCGTGCGCCATTCTGCGCTTGAGGGCCGCATCGGAGGAGGCCGTCGCCGGTGGAGGAGTAATGTTGGCGATATCACTCGATATCGCCAACGCCTTCGGGTCTCTGCCATTCAGCTGCATCAACGAGGCGCTCCGGTATCATGGAGTGCCCGCGTACCTGAGGCAGCTAGTGGCAGACTACCTCGAAGGCAGGAGGATCCTGTACGAGGACCGAGAGGGTGAGGTAATCCGCAGGGACGTCTCGTGCGGCGTTCCACAGGGCTCTGTCTTAGGGCCCCTCTTGTGGAACATTGGCTACGACTGGGCCCTGCGGTGTGGCTTCCCCCCCGGGATAGGGGTCATCTGCTATGCGGATGACACCCTCATCACGGCCCGGGGTGGAAATTTTGAGGAGGCGGCGCGCCTGGCCAACCTAGGTATTTCCCGAATGGTCGGGCGCATCGAGGCGCTGGGGCTTAGGGTGGCCCTTTCCAAGACGGAGGCCCTATTATTCCATGGGCCCCGTCGCGGTCCACCTGCTGGCGCCTCGATAGCCGTCGGCTCGGTCCTCGTACAGGTCCTGTATCTGTATGAGTATCTGGGCCTGGTAGTAGACGGGCGGTGGCTCTTCGACGAGCACTTTCGCATTTTGGCGCCAAAACTCGAGGCTGCGGCGTCCGCACTGGGGAGGCTGTTGCCGAACCTGGGCGGACCCAATGCCTCGAGTAGACGGTTGTACACGGGGGTGGTGCGGTCAATGGCTTTGTACGGCGCACCCGTGTGGGCGGCGTCCCTGACCGCCCAGAATAGGGTCCGCTTAGGGAGACCCCAGCGGACCATGGCGGTCAGGGCCATACGCGGATACCGCACGGTGTCTGCAGAGGCGGCGTGCGCATTGGCCGACACACCCCCGTGGGATTTGGATGCGGAAGTGCTCGCCGAAGTGCATCGGCGGGCGGTGGCTGTTCGGGCAGGGGGTTCGATGCCCTTGCCCGAGGAGCTACGCGCTTGGCGCGGTGAGGCCCACCGGGCAGTCATGGCCCGGTGGCTGGGCCGGCTGGAGGCTCCACGGGCAGGTGTTCGAACCGTGGAGGCGCTCCGGCCGGTCCTGGAGGAGTGGGCGGGGCGGCAGCACGGGACCCTTTCCTTCCGGCTGGTGCAGGTCCTTTCCGGGCACGGGTGCTTCGGGAAGTACCTGCACACGGTCGGCGCAGCACACCCACCAGCATTGTCCAACTTGGGAGGGGCAACGTCGAGTTCTCACCGCAGTGGTCGGAAGTGACCTCTCGCTGCCGGCCGTGGTTCTGTCCATGGTCCGAAGCGAGGGGTCATGGAATGCGGTCGCATCCTTCTGCGAGGACATCATCTCGCAGCGGCGGATGCGGCGGAGCGCGTCAGGGAAGAGAGATCTCTGGCGGATCCGCTCCGTCGCCGGCGAACCGGGCGGCGTCGGCGCGCATATCTGCGCCTGATGCCGCCAAAAAAAAAAAAAAAAAGGAGTGGGTTCACGTCGGTAGTTTAAGGATTCAACCCGTGACCTCACAATTGCGAGACCAATGCCTTAGCCATTAGGCTACCGCCTATGTTATAAGACGTTATCACGTAAAAAAATAATAATTACAAATAGTAACGTTCTGTGCTACATCTCTCTCTCACAAATCTACGCAATATTTTCCACTGAGCATGCTACACCTAGTTCCAGCCAGCTAAACCTAGCCGTGCTCTAACAAATATTTATTTTATCACCCGTGAGCGTTACTACTGTGTATTTAACAAGTACGATATCTGATAAAGGATTTTATTGGATTTAATAGCTTTGAAATATCTAAAACTACAGATGTGACGTCGCAACCAATACTTGTGATGTTTTGATAAGTTGGTATGCTGCGGTATCTATGTGACTTTGCTTTTTTTAAATGTCTTATGCGACAAATACACGGCTTGCCTGATTTAATTTACTAGATTTAGTATTGACAACGGCTTCGCCTGCATTACAACTGAGACCATTTTAGGGCTTGTTAAAAAATACCGGGTGTCTGTACGTAGTACATAATACCTAAAATATTATCTGTATGCCCAACCTGTTCAATTAGTTCAGCTGTGCGTTATATAAATTTACTAATATTATAAACTGATGAGTTTGTTTGTTTGAACACTTTAATCTCAGGAATTACTGATCCGAATTGAAAAATCTTTTACTGTTGGATAGCCCATTTATCGAGGAAGGCTTTAGGCTATATAACTTCACGCTACGACCAATAGGAGCGGAGCAACAATGAAAAACGTTGCAAAAACGGGGAAAATTTACGCAGACGAAGTTGCGCGGGACAGCTATAATGTTTTCTTATCTGATTTTGATCAAAGCGGCCATTTATTTATTTATATATTACAGTACAGCCACATCATATACATTAAATCTAATAACATGTCAATAACGGCGTACATAGCACTCAATTACAGATCAGCTGTATGGGTTGGTAAAACTAAAATTAACTTAAAATAAGATTAAAATACAAGGAAAAATGGATTGATTATATAAAAGTGTGATCCCAATGCAGGAGATCTCTGTCATATGTACCGACATTCCTAGATTGGACTGTTATGTAGATGCTTAGAATACGCCAGAGGTAGATGCACAATTGGGTAGATAACAATAAATTATTTTACACTATACAGGAAATAGCATTTGCAAAAATATTCTGAAAAATAATGTTTCTCTAAAATTTTACGTTGTCATGAATTTATAAACATTGAAACTACATGATTTGACCATACAAAAGAATGACGTCATTATTTTATATAATATAATATCTTGGGACAACTCACACAACGCTATTTGATCTCAAACTAAGCAAAGCTTGTAATATGAAAACTAGACAACTGATAAACATACTTATATATTTCTAAATACATACTTATTATAGATAAATTACACCCAGACACAGTATAAACCATCGTGCTCATCACACAAAGTTTTATCTTGGGTGGGGATCGAACCCACGACCTCTTGCGTAGCAGTCGGATACATTCCCACCGCGCCACAGAGATTAGTACGAGGCGCATCGTTTTGACGTTTCATAAAAAGATACTGATTTGCCTTGACAGTCATCTATGTATACAAGCACAGTTCTTCAGGTTGTACAAAAACCCGCCCCCGAATTAATAAATATAGAATATTTATGTGATATATATTTTCGAATTATGTAGGTACTCTACCGTTTTTACTGCCCGTGCCAGCATACGAGTATACGCGGCATTACCTACAGCCGAAACCTTCAGACATATTTCCAGTTGTTAGATTGTTCTGCCGACTCAATTAAAACTTTATGTACGAATTAAAAAGTCTAAATGTTGAATCGTGATGAAGATGAAATAATTACGTTTGCAGTTTTAAATATGTTTTAAATGCTGTGTATTATTATTTAAGCAGTGTTAATTTAACGACATGACGGAAATAAAACATAGGAAGTTTATTTTGGCAACACTGTCTGATGCAAATGCCGACTATAAAAAAACGGGGAAGAGCATGTCGGATCATGCATAGTGTAGGGTTTCGGAGCCGTTGCCATATTAAAAAATCTGATTTGTATAATTGTACCAACCGAAGAGCCGCCCTCACTTCCGCCCTTTTGTTGAGAAACGCAGTTTTTCGGCAATTACTCAATGACGGTATTTCCGATCATTTTTGAAATAATTTTAATTTAAAGTAGTTGTTAAGCGGTACCTTTTTGTTTCTTTTTTTCATATTTTTTGGTCACACTATTCAATTTTTTGGTCACAAACGAAGACACCTACGAAAACGAACGATGTGATAACGTCATAAGAAAACATTGATGGCATATCGCCATTCGCGTTGCATAGCAACCAATCAATAACGTTAGTTCCAATTGAATCGTTTTCTTCTTGATGGGGTTTTTCGCACACCCCTGATTTGTCAGAGTTGAAACCCCCTCGGGTTTAATCGTTAGTACCCAATAGAGATGCGCCGAATACAACTTTTACCGAGTAACCGAGTACCGAGTTTACTCGGTATTAAATTTACCGAACCGTGTACTCGGTCGAGTAACTCGGGTTAGCTTATGCTATTGGTATTGGGCCCTTAACGGCCTGCCGGTAAGCATAGTTTCAAAGGAGTTTTTCATGTTAGACATAAAATACCCAAAACGACATTGTTTTAGAAACTTAAACCATAAATTGAGCTTTGAAATATTAGTTTACGAATAGCATAAACCCGTCATGTGAGACGGATTTCCCAAAATTTTCACAAACATTTCAGAGGAAAATACTCTGAATCTGATACTGCCAGAAAGCATTTAGCATTTGGCCATTATTTGCACGCGTCAGGCATTTATTTCTTCAAATTAAAATTTATTTATTCCCTCAGGAAGCAAAATATGATTCTACATGCATGCAATGCTAAGTTTGCAATACAATAAACACGAAAACTTTAATAAGGCAATAAAAAACTTATGGCCATTCTTTAAATAAATAAATATTAATGTTAATAACAAAAAACCTTTTTATAAACCCGTATATGGCCCGTATGATATGCCTCGGATAAAAAACCACATGTGGTCCCAAACATTTTTATGTCATTATTTGACATGGCATAATTTTCTTGCACCTAATGGGCATTACGTATCAGTATCATAAATTGTTTGACATAATTTTCCTTCACATATCGAAACTAAATCAATTTCATAAATATAAACCAAATATATTTCGAGAAAAGAAATGTTACAAAAGTAGGTATACTGTAGAAAATTAAACATCCGAAAAAGTTCGAAAGAAAATCAAATATTTTAACTACTGTCACAATGTAATAGATACCAACGTTAAAAGGAAATAATACATCCTAATATTTTTCTGCCATTTTTACCTAATGACAGTTATATGAATGAATAATACGTGTTATATACTTTATGCGATTCAAAGTTAGACCCAATGGATGTTGCCTAAACGATATTTACGTCTATTAAACAGTATACCAGAAAAGCAATATGCTAAAGTTTTCAAGTCTTCTACAGTTATACCAAAATCGTTATGCGTGGGATAAAAATTAAGCGTATCAAGGGGATAAACGATAGATATCATCACAAGGGGATAAGATTTATAAACATATACCAAAATCAATAAGACTGGTAAAAAATGATCATGTTTTTAAAAGAGAAAATGTTTTTAGAAAACTGATGTTCATAATTGAAAACGCATACTATTCTGTATCGGATTTCTTTACTGATACATTTTAGATGGTTTTACATTATAATTTAAATGATAGTGATATTGTTAAACATTATATCATAATTGCTTTTGTGACATTATTATTATCATCATTGTTTTATTTATCTGGTATTGTTATGAAATTTTTTAAATTTTATTTAATTGCTTTGACACTTATATTTTCATATGTTGTAATTGTAATAATTAACTTTGACATGATTAATTGATTATTTTGACTTATGAATGTAATTTGTTATATCAGGAAATTGTGTGATTGTTTTAATTTTATAATTTATTATAGACCTATTGCTAACCTCAATTTTGTACGCCAATACAAGGACTGTACTGTACCTATGCTCACAAATAAAGTATTGATTGATTGATTAATCCCCAATAATGTTCGCAGTACTTAACTAGATTATAGATTAGATGTTTACAAATAAATCCTGAAACAAGTTAACAATTGTTTGTTTCGACAATATTTGGCTAAAATCAAAAGTTTATTTATTGTTTGTTACATTCTGATTTTTCTTTTTGTGACTAACCAACATTGTAAAGAGTTATCGTTAAAAGAAGGAAGGTTTTGTGTTCCGAGTAACTCGGCAATAAAGCAGAGTTATTCGGCCGAGTACGAGTATTAAAAAACGGCCGAGCATGCCGAATACCGAGTAATAACCGAGTAATCGGCGCATCTCTAGTACCAAACTACAAATCCTTTATATTTTTTACTAGCGGACGCCTCGCGGTTTCACCCGCGTAGTGCCCGTTCCCGTAGGAATACAGGGATAAAAAATAGCCTATGTCACCCGGAGTTACTGTAGCTTCACAACGATGAAAGAATTTTTCAAATCCGTCGAGTAGTTTCGGAGCCTATTCAATACAAACAAACAATGAAATCTTTCCTCTTTATAATATTAGTTATTATTTTTTATAAAATCTAATTGTAAAATATTCCATACCCAGAATAATGTGAGGTTCCACGGAAATACGTCATTACTTTTGTGACGTAGGTAAGTGACAGACATAATTAGGAAAATGGAGATGTCAGGTCATTACGGGGTGACAGTTTGTTATAAACTAATGAGGGAGGACAACAAATTTGGGAAACAAGGGTGGGAGCTTACACCTCCGTAAAATTATACGTCGTCATGTTATTACGAGCTGTTCCTTTCTTACGGTAGTACTTATTGGTACTTACCGCCAGCGTACTTGTCAATAATACGTAATTATTATTTTTTCATAGTATAGTTATTTAGTAACTTTTTTTTTTAGTACGAGACTCCCGCATTAGGGTACAAGCCCTGTGTCGCGGGGGACTTCACAAACATACAAGTAACGGACACAAACGCTCAGACTCGGATCAACAATTCTCGAATGAACACAAAGTGGTGTTCCGTGTGGAAATCGAACGAACAACGACCTCTTGCGTAGCAGTCGGACACACTCCCACCGCGCCACAGAGGCAGTCAAATGTTTTACTTCCGGCTTCTGACTTCATAGAGATAAATTTTATTGCAAATGTTATGTTTAAATAAGTATATGCGATCCAACAAAAAAATTAAAGCTGCGGTAGCCTAATTGGCTAAGACATCGGATTCGCAATCGTGAGGTCTCGGGTTCGAATCGTACCCATTATACTACCGACGTGAACCCTATCCTAACACAAGCTATTGAGCTTATCTGGAGGGGTTAACAGGATAGCCATGCTAAGTATTGTCTATACTAGCCGACCGCTTAACTCGTATATCGCCTGCGCGGTGAGAAGGGAGCGCGGGGTGATGTTAACGGGTGGGTGAGCGGTGTGCGCGGGACAGAGAACGTCCCGCGCACACCGCTCACCCACCCGTTAACATCACCCCGCGCTCCCTTCTCACCGCGCAGGCGATATACGAGTTAAGCGGTCGGCCTATAGTAGTATTGTGTACAAGACACCTTTTCACCAAATTTCCTAAATATTCAATAAGTAGTCTTTGAGTAATATATGCCTGTAACATAAGGACGGACAAACAGACAGTCAGACAGACGGACATGGCAAAACTATAAGGGTTCCGTTTTTGTTATATTGGCTACGGAACCCTAAAAATCTAATTTCGACGAATTTCTGTCAGTGTTAAATATTTAAGACTCGGTCCTATATATTTATCATGGACTCTTTGAAGTATTTTCACATGTAATAATTTGTAAAATTACTCACGTGGAAAATTAAGAATTAGGAACCAATCGTAGACTTCGTTAAACGCGGAGCTGTGAAAATGATGAGAGGTCGGTTTGCCACCATTTTCACAACTTAGGTGCCTATAGTCGCAATTGAAACCATTCTGACTAACCAGTACCACAGATAATATAATACTATACTAGTACCAGTACCAACGCGGAGAGACGAGATGTAGCAGATGCAGATGGTAGATTATACGAGTTTAAACTATAATAATATAAAAAGGAAAGATTTGATTGTTTGTTTGCATTGAATAGGCTCCGAAACTACTGTATATATTTTAAAAATTGTTTCACCATTAGAAAGGTACCAGTACCAACGCGGAGAGACGAGATGTAGCAGATGCAGATGGTAGATTATACGAGTTTAAACTATAATAATATAAAAAGGAAAGATTTGATTGTTTGTTTGCATTGAATAGGCTCCGAAACTACTGTATATATTTTAAAAATTGTTTCACCATTAGAAAGGTACCAGTACCAACGCGGAGAGACGAGATGTAGCAGATGCAGATGGTAGATTATACGAGTTTAAACTATAATAATATAAAAAGGAAAGATTTGATTGTTTGTTTGCATTGAATAGGCTCCGAAACTACTGTATATATTTTAAAAATTGTTTCACCATTAGAAAGGTACATCGGGGACTAACATAAGCTATATTTTATGGTCAAAAAATTAGAGATCCCTACGAAAATAACAATAATTTAACTCAAGATATAAAAAACTACGATATTATAGTGACTTTTATAGGCATTTCTTGCCAATAATTGCACTAAGTCAAAACCCAGGAATCGGTCTCGAGACTTCCATATGCCAAACGGAGGCCGGAATCGAACCACCTATCTGGACTATGTTACTAGATCTAAATTTTTTCTATCCTTTACTGCACGCGAGTTGGGCCCTCACTTGCGACATCTAGCCGCGGCTTTTGTTATTGCTTCGTTAAAGCAAGGATAGAAAAAAATGAGGTCTATTATCATAGTCCAGATAGGTGGTTCGATTCCGGCCCCAGTTTGGCATACAGAAGTCTCGAATTCGATTCCTGGGTGAGAACAAATTTTTCTATCTTTCAAAAATGCAATTATTGTATTAATAAACTAAGATATGACAACCATGCGAAGCAGGGGCAGGCAGCTTGTAGATAATAATTCAACGCATGTGGTCCACCTGTTTTTAAGAAGTCACATTATACCACTAAGAACAGATGTAACACTCTTTATCATACATCAAACAAAATAATCGTACCCGCACCCGCCGCCGCCGCCACTATTTCATTGTGATGACGTAGTTTTGACAATGTAAATATTTTTAAGTGTAAGTAAGCGTAAATTTATCTATCATATAGGTACGTAATCGTATAATGACGTGATAATTACTTGCGGTGCCAGTCATGCGCTATTGAGGTCTGATAAATCAGGAGCATAGCTTGCATTAGGCTCAAATTCACACCGAAATGGCAATCCTAGTCCAACATCTATGCTAATATTATAAAGCTGAAGAGTTTTTACCCGACTGTAAAAGTTACTTAGCATCCATTCTTTTTTCAATTTTGAATTCTTGACAATAGCTGTGATAAAAGTTAGTTGTTACCTATATCGGTTACATCTTATAATCACTAAAAAGTATTAAATAAAAAAAAAATAAAAAAAAAATAACCGTAAAATAAATAAAATAAAGTCGGAAACAAGATCCCTTACATAATTATCTAATCTAATGAATCTCTATGAACATAGTAAAGTGTTATTTTATTTTTATATATTTTTTTTTATTTGTTTGTTTAAACGCGATGATCTCAGAACTACATGTTCGAATTTAAAAATTATTTTACTGTTGGATAGCCCATTTATGGAGGAATCACGCTACGACCGTAGGATCGGAGCAGCAATGAAAAATGTTGCAAAAACGGGGAAAAGTCACGCAGACGAAGTTGCGCGGGTCAATTAGTAATATCATAAAGCTGAAGAGTTTGTTTGTTAGTTTGGTTAAACGCGATAACCTCAGGAAATACTGGTTCGAATTGAAAAATGTATAATATGTAAATTTAAGAATACATGTTTAAACGAAAAAGTACCAAAGGTCAAAATTGGAGTAGGGACCACTGACAGTTAACATTGCCTTATAAAAAAAAAACAAGATTTTTTTTAATCTAGTTTTATGACACCTTTAATAGTTTAATAATAAGTACCTACGTACCTAATAGGATAATTCTTATTACAGTTGGATTAACGTAACTCGGCCGTATTGAAGTTGGCGACAAGTGGTTGCGCAGATGCATTTTTTAGCGGGGGCGAAGGCGGTAACTAAACCAAGAGAATAAGAGATGCGATTACGCATTACATTGTCATAACTAGTACTACTAACTCATGCTTTTTGTGATTATTTTTGCAAAGAAATAGTTTTTCAAACTTTCTTTAGTATTTACTGTAACTGTTCTAAATTGAAACTTTTATGAACTCGTAACAACGCGAAAGTTTAAAAACTATTATCGTATTTAAAGTATTTATATATTGTTGAATTAAAATTTTGTTAGTATTTGTAATCGATTAAGGGTGAATCTTGAGAGACAACATTTTTGACGTCCGGTGGTAAAACGTACCCGCAATATCGAAATAAAGATGTAAAGTATTTTTTTACGTCTCAATACAATGGTATCTAATTGATGCACAATAGTTTTTCTATTTAATTTGCGTGTAATTATTGTAAAAAAAACATAAAGTCACGAAAATTGATAACCTTGGCGCGTCCTTTACATATTTTTTTGTGAAAACAGTCCGAAATCACCAATTTTTAAATGTAAAATAAATCATTTATCAAGTTTTTCAGCAACTAGACTAGTAGATGTTTAAAATAAAAATATACATTTTGTATTTTATCCCACAGTTTTACATTGAAATAGATTTAAAGTTTTGTCCCGAACTAAACAGTGATTCCATTGGCGTGCCACATAACTAGGCATAGATCGCTAAGGGAGCGGTCGAGAAGCGTAGATATCCGTTCTCATGCGAGCTTCTGTCGCACTTCAAACGCCGTGGTGGAAGGTCGCGTCTCATTTTACCCATGGACGAAATTACGAAGGTAAATGTTTGATTACCCTGGTTTTGTTTCACTTGGTCTTTGATTACCCTGACAGCATAAAAAAATAGTATAAGATTTTTAGGATTTTACTATTATTACAAACAGAAAGGCATTAAGGATATCTCTTTACAAATCTTATTATTATTGATTAGAACTTTAGAATTTTTACATAATCGGTAAAAAACGTACTTTTATTGATTACCTTGGTGTTGATTCACTTGGCGTTTATGCCATGGTAATCAAAATTTTCTATATTTTGTTTGTAATAAAGTAAAATTTTCTTTTAACTCTGTAGATTATTTCCTAATAAAACAATATTTCTGTATATACTGAGTGAGTGCCTGTTGGTCGATTGACAAGTGACTCTGACTGCTAAGCCGTCTTGTTCTTCAAAAAAGGAGATAAGACCCGGCTGAAGAACTACCGACCTATTTCTCTTCTAAGCCACGTCTATAAGCTGTTCTCAAGAGACATCACGAACCACCTTGCGTAATTATTACGAACCACCGGAACAGGCTGGATTTCGGAGCGGATGTGGCACCATAGACCACATCCACACAGTGCGGCAGATTATACAAAAGACCCAGGTGTATAATCAGTCCCTGTGTTTAGCATTTGTGAACTAGAAGGCCTTTGACTCGATTGTAATCTGGTCTGTTCTGGAGTCTCTGCAGCGATGCCAAGTAGATTGGCGATATATCCAAGTGATGAGATAGTCTCTACAAAGCCGCCACCTTATCCGTCCAAGTACAGAATCAGCAAACAAAACCTATACCATTGCATCGAGGAGTGAGGCAAGGGGACGTTATTTCCCCGAAATTGTTCATAAATGCAATGGAGGATATGTTCAAGACGCTGCACTGGAAAGGGTGGGGCATCAACATCAATGGTGAATACATCTCTCACTTGCCATTTGCAGATGACATTGTCATCAAGGCGGAAACGCTGCAGGATCTGCAACGAATGCTGAATGACCTGACTGACTCCTCTGTACGCATCGGCCTACGGATGAACTTGGATAAAACCAAGGTCATGTTCAATTAACATGTACTACCGGAACCGACAGCGGTGCACGGCGCCGTTCTCGAAGTTGTTTAAAAATATGTGTATCTCGGGCATTCATTGCAGTTAGGTAGAAACAACTTCGAGGACGAGGTGAACAGGAGAATTCGGTTGAGTTGGGCAGTTTTGGAAAAAAAAATTGTGATTCTGATTATTAAATCTTTAGATATTGTGTCATCAAAAGAAACGTTCCTAATTTTAGTTGAAGTTTTAGATTATGTTTAAAAATAAAAGTTTTGTTTTCAATTATTATTACTTAATATGTATTAGTATTATTACTACTTAAGACTAAAGTGATTAATAATTAGGTTTATAAGTGCCAATAACTGTAATTAAAGACTGATAATTAAAATAATAGTTTGTTTTGTTACCGTGTTGTTTAATTTTGATTCCCTTGCCATCGTTTTTTGATTACCCTGGCCTAAAAAAAATTATTTTAAATATCTTTGTAATGCGTTACTCAAAAATGACCCCTATTTGATAAATGTGTTTATAGTTCGGCTTAGAATCATAAAAAACTATAATTTGTAAAAAAAAATATAAATAAAAATGCGCCAAGGGAATCAACTAAATAATCCCAATCTCAAGATTTACCCTTAAACGTATTTAAACGTTTTCGTACGTAATTTTAGGGTCACATCTCTATGAAATGCGCGAAAGTTAAATAAACCTAATCATGACTTTAGAGGTCCAGGCGACCAAGTCAATAAAATCCAAAAAATAAATGAACCTAACTTCAATCCGGCCGAGTTACGTTGATCCAACTATACTTAAGTTGCTAGGTAACTAAATGTGTATGTTTCCAGCCTCATTTCGAAAAGTGCTTCTGACAGTTAAATTAGTTTTATGTACCTAGTTTCATAAAACAGTCAGCGGATATAATAAACGATAATGAATATGTTGATTTATTCACGGAGGCTAGGTAAAATGTGTACCTACAGGGTTCAAGGCAGGCTATATCATTCTGAAAGGTGTTTATTAGTTTATTAGGTTATTATTACGAATATGTTGATATATATAAGGCTTAATAAAATAAGATAAAAAAGAAACTTGTTCAGCTATATTAAATGTGTGAAGGAAAAATTGGTCTTGTGGACCCTGAACCAGCGATCATAGGGAATCCTTGGAATTATTCCTTCATACATTTATCTATACTAATATTATAAAGCTGAAGAGTTTGTTTGTTTGAACGCGGTAATCTCAGAAACTACTGGTCTGAATTGAAAACATTTTTCCTGTTGAGTAGCGCATTTATCGAGGAAGGCTATAAGCTATATAACATCACGCTACGACCGATAGGAGCGGAGCAGCAATGAAAAATGTTGCAAAAACGGGGAAAATTTACGCAGACGAAGTTGCGCGGGTCTGCTACTCTTAGTTATGTATAAATTAGCGTTTAAGAGCGTCCGCCGCACGGTATGCAGCAGCGATTAAAACGTCCTATTTAAAAGTGTCGGAGCCGAAGTCGGAGTCGGTGTAAAATCAATCGGAAGTTCCGACCTTTCGGAGTCGGAGTTGAAGCTCCGTAACATCCCTGGCCTATGGCCATCAGTGGAGAGAGTGGAGGCTGTTTTTTTTTACAAAGAGGAAATTATTTACTCTTTAAGAGACAGCTAATTAGTAATTTTATGTTGATTTAACTGCTAAAATACGTAATTTAAACTGATTTTCCGTTCCGTTTTTTCTTTATTTAGTATCTGATAAATAGATAACACTTTGTTCTTGTGTTTTAAACCTAAAGCACTGTCATTCACACTTTCTCTTGAGACTTTATTTTCAGTCTGTCAATCACAAATTAGTCACGTTGTTTCGGGTCTGGGTGTACTTTGTGTACGTGACGTGTATGTTTATAAAGTCCCCCGCGACACAGGGCTTGCATCTTACTGCTGGAGTCAGCATTAAAAAAAAACGAGGGGTTGAATAGCCTCAAAATTGACATAGCGATGAAGTCTTTTGTCATGACCTTCTGTGAATTTTTAAATGACTTGATCTACGAGTTTCACTTGTAAGTCCTGATGAATATCGTTATTGCGCATATACCATACTAGCTGACCCGCACAACTTCGTATGCGTTAATTTTCCCCGTTTTTGCAATATTTTTCATTGCTGATCCACTCCTATTGGTCGTAGCGTGATGTTATATAGCCAATAGCCTGCCTCGATAAATGGGCTACCCAACAGAAAATTTTCTCAATTCGGACCAGTAGTTCCTGAGATTACCGCGTTCAAACAAACAAACTCTTCAGCTTTATAATATTAGTATAGATGAGGCTTGGTATATGCGCAATAACGATAATTAAAGCGTTGAATTATTTTTCTGTTGCTATGTTTGATACAGCCCCAAAGCTGCACTCCGAAAATCCAGGGCATAATACCTACAGGCTGATGACTGATCTATATTTATCATTCCTGTAAAACTGACAGTCCTAACATTTAAACATATTACTTTATACGCTGTGAACAAGATTTCAAAACACTTTTCGCCTCATAATTCTTACATTCTTTCAGCAAAAATCATTAAGAATATTATTAATCCATATAAGTTTTATGGGCACGTTAACTGAGTATAACAGACTACGATAAAATTCTCGTTAAAAGGAAATTATGCTAACAAGTTAAAGCTGTTCCTTTTGTTAATAAAACGGTAGGAATTTAGATAAATATTAAGTATTTGTCTGTATTATTGTAAATATAATAAGAATAAGCGTATACCTAAGCATATTATTTAAGAATAAATATAAAAATAACTAGCATAAGTCGATTAATAATTGACTTTAAGTTCACCGCTTAAAATACTCAAGAAGGTTCTTAAATAGGAGTTTCTTTATGAGCTAATCATAGACAAAGGATATACTCGTACTAACCATGGACGTAGAGAACAGGACTGCGCCTCGAAGCGTCACGCTTTCGCTGATAGGCTGATACCTCAGCAGAATGGCGATTGCAGTGACATGCGATACAATTGGAACTCACAGTTGTTTATTACAATGTCATCAATGTTTTCTTAAGACGTTATCACGTAAAATTATCGTCCGTAAACTGACTTTACAGACAACCATTTTTAGCATTATTGGCAATGGCAACCCTATTCTCAATGTACGTAATAAATGAATAACATTATCCAATCTTCTTACCTAATACAATATTGGCAATGTACGACTATGCCAACTTATTTCTCTTTTCAATCAATATCTTAGTGGTACCTACTTAAGTAACCACCCACACATTGTCTCTCAAAATCTCTGAATAAATACCAATTTGCTGGACACTGTTTGATTATAATTTCGCCGCCTGCCCACTCTTATTTGGGGCGGATCTGCATGACTAATACATCAACGAATCTGTCTGATAAATATAAGAGCTACCACGTTACGTGAATAAATCGGGACAAGAATACTCTTTGTTATGTATCCATAGACTAGGGAAATAAGAAATAGTTAAAGTGGCAAATTTTAAAATGAAGCAGAGATAGAAAGGTCTTGCCGATGCTGTTAAGGCAGAATTATTTGTCTAAGAACCATTGAGGTATATCTAGACCAGGACTGCGCCAACCCTTTCAATTAAAAAGTAAAAATTGACTGCGATGCGTGAAAGAGAGAAAAACTTGTGCGACCTTTGACAGTAGTATTGTCCACAAAGTAGCGTTGTCTTTTTCTAGAGAGTGGTCAATTTTGTGAGGTTATGGCGCAGTCCTGTTCTCTACAAAACGGGGAAAATTGACGCATACAAAGTTGCGCGGGACAGCTAGATAAAAATAATGATATAATTTTCGGGCTCTCCTGAAAATAATCTTTTGTCCAATGATCTTTTCCTTTATTACATCCTGTCCTATCAATTCGATGGTCGAATTATTTGGACATTTTTTTTCCAAATTGCAAGACTGACGCTGAGGATTGAACTGTTTCAACATTTTTTTTTCAAATTGACTTTTGGATCTTCGGAGTCGGAGTCAGACTAATAATTTGTAAAAAAAACACGGGTAGAGTACCCGTTACGGCCGTTGCAATACGGTTATTCACGCGATTAAGACCCGTAGTATATTAAATAATTTTATAATGTGTACAAATCGCGAAAGTATATCAACGATCCTGACACAGTTATTTTGCATCTTATTGTACCATAAAGTATACTTTTATACATTTTCCAGCCAGTTGGTGATCCTACCAAAAGCTCAATTCGGATACTCGGCCTTCCGCAAATGAGTTGTGCAAATATACGGCTTCGTCATGATTCACCCGAGCTCTTTGCTTACATATCTACTTACTTACATCGTATAATATATATAACGAAACTCTATAGTAATGTACTTCATGTAATTTTAGTAGTTCAGGTGAATACTAAATTACATTGAACTAGCTGATGAAGTTGGGCGTCTCGACAAAACGTAGATAACCATGACAATTCCAGCTTGATATCAATCGTTTAAAATATATTCCAGGGATATTACCTATTACTGACTTACGGACCAAAGTGTAAAAATAAAAAAATATATTAACATAATTAATCAATCAATCAATTAAATAATTTATTTGTGAAACATGGGTAAATACCTACATACAATGTGGTCTTATAAATAAATATTGTTGCGCTATGTTTTGTCATCCAGCCAGACATACAAATATTGAGCATTATAAACTGTATTACAGTTAGCAAAAGTTTTGAGAATAAATAAAAAATTACAATAGAAGACCCACGAAGTAGAAGACCCACGGCTTCTACAGGTTTTTAAATGTTGTCATAAAAAAAGGATACATAAATAGCGTACAGGATTGCTTGAGTCACAGATAATATAATACTATACTAGTACTTGAGTTAATAAATAATACTTACAGGTCCACATTTTGTTCCCGCTACCAACACAGAAATTTCGCCATCAAATTTCTCTATACTTAGTGGTCAGTAGATAGTTTTAACTGATCACTTTAATTTATTAAATGTCATTCGAATGAAAGGAAACTTAATCTGATAAAATTAATCTAAATGACTGTTGTTTTTAAAAATAATAAGTTACTTATTGCACTAAATCGTTATCATTGAAAGTCGTAAATAGCTTCCTATTAAAATTTTCCATTGCATATAAAGCAGATTTATTATTTTATTATCCTGCTCTAAGTGTTTATTAAGTATTTATTGATTCGAATCGATTGTCTTTGGAATGTCAATAACATCAAGATAATCCGACTCATCGATGTTTTATTAAAGGAATTTTCTTTTGTGATCATTGCTATAAGTTTGATAAAAAAGTAAGCTCTATCTATGACATTTAGTTTTTGGCGCGATAAAATTATGATTTACAATTTTATTTTGTTTATTTTATTGATTAGGTACTTAATTACATCAATAAACTTAATGAAGTTTATTGCATTTATAGTACAAAAATGGAAAACAAGTACCTATCGGACCATCTGCTGCTGATAAGGTGTTAAGTTTTTTGAGTTATGGATCCTATCAACACAGATTGCAGACGTGTTGCCAACCGACCGCAGTTTCCCCATTTTACGCCATGACTGTCCAATTTTCCGACTTTCGCCTAAAATATTTAATCAAACAATAAAATATTGTTCCTATTTGGCAAATATCCGCGTATACGGTGTTGTTTGTGTGGGTGTGTTTGTCTGCTACCATTTCGAAATCGGCCCATTGCCGTTTGTAGTTCTTAGCTAAGTTTAAATATTCTAGACCGCCAGAGGGCGCTACAGCACACGCGTTTATTTCTCCCAAACGGTCAAGTTCTTGTTTTTATTATTATAACTTATATTAGTTTCATTACAATGAATTATTTACTCTCAACACGAGTAGACATTAGACATAGACATTCATTTATTGTAAACTGTGCATACTTTAAGGTGTTATAAAATAGATTATATAGAATCGACAGTTACCTGTTTCGGGTATTGCAATTTTTATTTCACATATTACTAAGAAACAAACAGTTATAGAAACAAGACAAAACATAAAAAAACACAGTAAAAATGATACATACTCTAAAACTAATTACTAATTTGGTTTCTAAAAATTCCCTGAGGGTTTGTGTGTGGAAACGCATTATCTATTAGCCATCTTTTCAAAGTATTTTTAAAGACGTCACGAATATCGTTATTTATACTAGCTGATGTGCTTTTATAGTATACTTTGCTGACCCGCCCAACTTCGTCTGCATAAGTTTTCCCTGTTTTTGCATCATTTTTCATTGCTGCTCCGCTCGTATTGTGATGATGTAATATAGCGTATAGCCTTCCTCGATTATTGGACCATCCAATAGTACCTAAAATAATTTTTCAATTCGGACCAGTAGTTCCTGAGATTTTCGCGTTCAAACAAACAAACTCTTCAGCTTTATAATATTAGTATAGATTAGACATCTGTCTAAACCAAAAAAGGACTTGGTATTTGTAACGGAGTAAGTAAAATGTTTTTCACACTAGTTATAACAAAAATGAACACATTAGGGGGCTTTGTCAATTACTTATAAAGTTCACTCAACATAGGAATTAGGTTAATGCGCCGCTGCACAAATGAGTTTCATTTATTTGTTCTGTCATCGCGGGCGGTATTGACTCAGGGAACGTGGCCCTGTCTGTACTGTTAATACTCGTGACACGTTTTTATTCAATCACGGAGAAAACTAACTTATGACTAGCAATCATTGTAGTTGTTGTAGTAGTAAGAAACTGGGGGAAAACTTTTTGAATTTGCTGACTAACCTAAGATTTTAGTTCGGATAGGGGAGGAGAGGTTTATCCTGCTAAGCATACGTTTATAAAGAAAAACCGAGCAAGTAGGATTCCGTAGTCCCCCCATCCGAATAGTGCGGCTTAAAAATGGGTTTTCTGTTGTTTTTGTACGTTATACTTACCTACATAGTAATAATTTTCAATGGAATTTGAACGAAAATTTTAATACTTCTCATTTGATCAGCTGTTACTCGTAAACTTGTAAAGCCTACTTAGCTGTGATAGTTTTCCTTTTAATTTCACTATATATACTACCGTGTTTTTTTTACATATGCCATTATGTCAACCATTTAGCTGGCAGGGGGAGACACTTGACTCTAATAAAAATGTTCACTTTAAAGCTAAATATTTCACTAACGGATCCCTAAATTCGAAAATGGTCTTTACATCCCCGAAACGTTTTTAAAAGACCTATCTAATGAGACCACACGACAGGGTAGGATAAATAAAAAAATCACAATTATAAAAAAAAGGGGAAAATTTACGCAGACGAAGTTGCGCGGGATAGCTAGTAATATTATAAATGTGAAAGTAACTCTGTCTGTCTGTCTGTTACGCTTTCAAGCTTAAACAGCTAAACCGATTTACATTAAATTTGGTATGGAGATAGATTGAGTCCCGGGGAAGGACGTACGATAGTTTTTATCGCGATAACTGACATCCACGCGGGCGGAGGGGCGGGCGAAAGCTAGTTTGAAATAATACTAACTTAATAAATATAAAGATAACTTCAATAATACCGCTCCGCTCATCTACGTGCGGTTCAATGGAACCTCGCCCTAGCCCTGTCACTTGTCATAATAATTCAATTTTGACTGAGTCTGTGGCGCGGTGGGAGTGTATCCGACTGCTACGCAAGAGGTCGTGGGTTCGATCCCCACCCAGGATAAAACTTTGTGTGTTGAGCACGATGGTTTATTCTGTGTCTGGGTGTTATTTATCTATAATATGTATGTATTTAGAAATATATAAGTATGTTTATCGGCTGTCTGATTTCCATAGTACAAGCTCTGCTTAGTTTGGGATCAGACAGCTTTGTGTGAGTTGTCCCAAGATATTATTATTATTATTATTAAAGTTACAATCAGTGAAATACGTGGCTCATTTCAGTTAATTGTTTGTTTACTTCTAAGTTGCACAGCCGTTTATAAATATTGATTTTCTTTGAGTTCACGTAATATCTTAACAGGTAGTCAAGTTGCTGTTAGCTTAACTTGACACTTAGATAACAAGCTAATTAACTAATTTTCTAAGTAATTAGGTATGTAGTTTCAAGAGCCTCTTATAAATTTTCTTTGAAAATAATGTGACATGATAATGACGGCATTAATAGCAGGGTTGGCACACTTAGCGCTTGCCAGAAATTTTTAAGTGCTGTACTTTGTTATAAGTATGATTAAATGTATAATTTGTATCTAGACCAGCTATACTCAACCTGCGGCCCGCTGGCCGCATATAGCTCGCCAGGCTATTGTAGTCGGCCTACCTGATTTTACTTTATTTTCATCCATTTTGAATTTCCCGTTCACTTGAAGGACTGACCGCGCTGAGTAAACAGGTACCTACTAAACATTTACCGCGCCGTAGTGCGTACAGTAATTTTCCGTAATATATACTAATATTATTAAGATGAAGTTTGTTTGTTTGTTTGAACGCGGTAATCTCAGGGACTATTGATCTGAATTGAAAAATTATTTCACTGTTGGGTAGCCCATTTATCGAGGAAGGCCATAGGCTATATAACATCACGCTACAACCAATAGGAGCGGAGCAGCAATGAGAAATGTTTCAAAAACGGGGAACATTTACGCATACGAAGTTGCGCGGGACAGCTAGTACTTATACTAATATTTTTAAGATGAAGTTTGTTTGTTTGTTTGAACGCGGTAATCTCAGGGACTATTGATCTGAATTGAAAAATTCTTTCACTGTTGGGTAGCCCATTTATCGAGGAAGGCCATAGGTTATATAACATCACGCTACAACCAATAGGAGCGGAGCAGCAATGAAAAATGTTATGTGAACGGGGAAAATTTACGCAGACGAAGTTGCGCGGGACAGCTAGTTATGTTATATGCAGTAGACGTCTAAAACACTATTTGTCAGTGTGCTTGGTTAACATGCCAAGACAGATCTAAAAAGGTGTTAAAATCATGTCCGCTATTTCATTAAACGTTTTTCAATAAATATAAAATAAGGCAATTATTAAATGAATACCTAAATGGTTTGAATCAGGAGGGGGGGGGGGGCGCTGAACAATGGCTAAATAGGTAGCTGGGGGTACGGGGAGGTGCAACTTAACTTTAGCGGCCCGCGCCAACACGTATTTACGGCCCAATTCAAAATAAGGATAAGTATAGCTGATTTAGACAATCTGGCGCTCTTACAGTCGCTGCAGATCTGAACAAAGATAATAAATCGTTCAACTTTACACACCCAATAGCGTTAGATCGTCAACCATAATAAACTACTATGCGTTTTAAATGAGTTGATAACTGTCATGATGACATTTTGATTCGCATTACGACTGCAATTTCATTGTATGACGTAAGGTCAGCAATAAAATGATCCGTAAAAAGGCGTCATTCGTATTACACAGAAGTACCTACCTACTCTAGTGAACTATACTTAAGCACTGTGTTTTACTATTTAACAATATAGATATGTTTTAGTTTTAAAAAAATATCACGTCTGACTGAAATACTTATATTTTGCCTATTTACTTAATTTTATTTGGTGTTTATTAAATAATAAAGAATACTATTCATATTATAATAAAGAAAAATATTAGGTACATAGTTCAAAGTAAATAAATAATACGTCCGTTCCATTACCATACGCATACGTATTTTACCCGACTTGGGAGTTTTTGTTGCTAGCGGTACAATTTTGACAAGTACAGAGTGAAGTTGTCGCGATCGCGATTATCTTCTCATTTGAAACGCATAGTACACCTATGCATTTAAGTTGTAATCTGTGGCGACTCTTAAACTTCTTGTACCACCTAACCCTATTTCTTATGTCGACAAATAGGTATCATAGCACTAAAGTACTACATTATTTTAAAAATATATAAGTAGGTATATGTCACGGAGACTGGAGACTTCAGTGGAGCCTGCACTAGCATTACCCTATCTTAAAATACAAGTCTCCAGACCACAATCAGACAGGTATCTTATTTTGGTGATCTGCAAAATATAATATTTGCCGAGATTGTAGAACTATTATTTGACAAGGTGTAGGAGGATGTCGTTCTAGTCGTGAATCGTGCTCAAATGTTGAGAGATACACTTAGTGTGTGCCGTGACAAATCTATTATAGCTTACATTGTTGTAGGTCGTCGAAGTTACGCGCAATTCCATAACATTGGCCACTTGGGAGTATGAATTACTATCTACCTACAGAGTTATTGCTTCAAACGACAATATATTAAAAATAGAAGATAAGCAGCTCAGTTGTTTTTCAGTTATAAAGATCACGAAAAGAAGCTACCAAGAAACTCATGGGCGACTCTTTAAATAGCATTAACATTTTATTCATAGGTACCTACCTATGAAGCATGAACCTATGTGTTGTACTACTTACTTACTTGCTAATAGTTTATTAGTTGTTGTTGTAATGGTTTATCGTTCTTATTAACTACCATTAAAGTAGTTATTTGACAGTTTATTCTCATGAGTTTTACATTTGGAAGCAGAGCCCGGCCTAGGGTAAAGTAAGTGGAGCGGTCAGTCAATAGCACGGGGTGCAAAAAACAAAATATATTAGAAAAAAAAATTTTCATAATGGCGTCTTTATGTAAAAACGCCGAACAAAGGGCGCTGATAGAATAATTTCGCTCTATTCTGCCGGAGCTAGAGCCGGCGCTGTTTGGAACTTTACATTTGGAATTTGGTGATTCATTTTTTTTTTAAATCCTTTTTTAAACAATCATAGATGTGGTTTTATGAAATAACTATTATAAATATATTTGAGGTTAACTGCAGAATACTTTTGATTTCTTAAATTATTGACTCGATCTTTTATTAAAACATAATTTTGACGAGGAACTACGACAGCAGTTTACAAAGCCAACAGACCACACAAATGGTATGCTTGCTTAGAGATCACGTACAGATAAGATACACACATTTTGTGATAACGAACTTTATTTTGTAGTTTATACGAGAAAGTCAAACTAGTTTGTTTATTTAAACTGTGTCTGTCTTAATGAGCATTCTAAACTATGGCGATGTATAAAAAGAGTGACCGTGAATTTTTATTTATTAGTTTCTTTTTCTAGGCTATGCTTAGAATAGCGGTATTGAGTTCGTCCGCTACTTGTATTAAAATAAAGAAACATGTTATGTATTTCAGCGTTGTCCGAAAATCCACCCGTGACGGGTTAAGATGGAACTTTCAAGTTGGTTTTAAACTCCGTCAGTTTTTAAGTAAGATCTCTGAAATTTTGTATTTGGCTTTTTGGTTTAAAATAGAGAAACTGTGTATCAGCGTCTTTTAAAAACCAACCTCTGACGGGGTAAAATAGGGGTTGTTAGTTTGTATGAAACTCTGTCAGTTTTGAAGTTAGATATGTGAAAATTTGTATTTAGCTTTGTGGTTATAAATAAACACATATTTCAGAGTTAAGAGGTAAAATCATACACGCGGGCGAAGCCGCGAACAACACTTCGTGTTGTATTTGGCTTTTTGGTTTAAAATAGAGAAACTGTGTATCAGCGTCTTTTAAAAACCAACCTCTGACGGGGTAAAATAGGGGTTGTTAGTTTGTATGAAACTCTGTCAGTTTTGAAGTTAGATATGTGAAAATTTGTATTTAGCTTTGTGGTTATAAATAAACACATATTTCAGAGTTAAGAGGTAAAATCATACACGCGGGCGAAGCCGCGAACAACACTTCGTAGGTATACCTATCGTAGACTAGCTGACCCGCGCATATTAGTCCGCGTAAATTTTCCTCGTTTTTGCAACATTATTCCTTGCTGCTCCGCTCCTATTAGTCGTAGCGTGATGTTAAGTAGCCTATAATAAATATACTTAAAACCTACCTCGACAAATGGGCTATCCAACAGTAAAAGATTTTTTTAATTCGGACCAGTAGTTCCTGATATTATCGCGTTCAAACAAAACAAACAAAGAAACTCTTCAGCTTTATAATTTTAGTATAAATGAGATGTTGACGGCATTCCATGACTCTTGTTTGACAGTTCACAATTGTATAAGTTAACATCTTAATTGTATTTAGTCTGCATGGAGAGAGACATTGTAATGTGATGCAGGTTCACACAAGCGATGCGTCGTTGTGCTGATTATGTCAAAATTATATTAAGAACGACCCATTTTGAGCCGCGTCCAACGTTTTCATGTTTATTTTATGCATTTCTGACTGATGCACTTGATATATTTAACTCAAACCTTGGGATTTCAAATTTTCAAAAAAGTTTAAAGCTTTTAAGCTTTGGATAGTGGTGGATCCAGGATATTGGTTTGGGATGCTAGGCCTTGCTGAATCCACGACTTTGACTTAAAGGGGTATTTTTTATTATGGTAACCACTAAAAATCACACACATTAACAGGTGAACTCTGATACAAGATTATAAACATTAGGTATAGGTCATCTTGATGGTGTATTATTTATATATTTCAATTTAAAAAAAGATAATGGTTTTGGCCTGATAGAAAACGGTCATTGTAGCTTTTGGATTGCATTGAACAATACCTACTAAGTATAATAAATAAAACAATAATAAAAATACCAAATTTATCACTAATAGGTATCTACTAAACTAATCGTGACCACGGCTGCTGCAATACGATCGAAACAACAAAAAATATTCACTCAATCAAAAAAGTTTAATAAAACCCATTAAATGTTTTTTAAAGACCTGTCGAATGAGGTGCCACACGTTGATGTTTGCTGAAAAAAAAAATCAGCGTCTGTTACTTGTATGGAATGCTCATCCTAAAAATATTTATTTTTATTATTTACTAGCTGACCCGCGCAACTTCGTCTGCGTAAATTTTCCCCGTTTTTGCAACATTTCTTATTGCTGCTCCGCTCATTATTTCTCCACTATTTAATGGATGTTATTATACATATAAACCTTCCTCTTCAATCACTCTATCTATTAAAAAAACCGTATCAAAATCCGTTGCGTAGTTTTAAAGATTTAAGCATACATGGGGATATAGGGACAGAGAAAGCGACTTTGTTTTATACTATGTAGTGATCTATCAAACTAAGTAGCTGCTACTACAAGACGCCTTTTCACCATCTACGCGGATAAAGCGCAGTCTATAAAACTATGTAAAGGAAGGAAACTAGATAAAATAAGAATTCGAAAGCAGTAAGCGCCATAATGATAATGACGAACACGCATCCAACAAAAGGGTAGGTCCTTAATCTGTCCAACAGTAATAGTAAGAAGTATAAAACGAGTATAAATCGGCAAGATCCATCAAAGGCGAGCGCCGAGGCCGCGTTATCACAATCATTCTCAACTGATAACAGTGTTTTTAATTGACAAGACCATGTTTAGAGAGCAAACAAAATGTGGTAGAGCCACCACTTAAACCTACACGTTCTTCTATAAATACTTATTTTGATATCATTTGTGTAAGAATTAACTTCTAAGTATAAATCAAGAATGGATTCGCTGGTACAGAAGCATATTCACCGAGATCTTGTAGTCGTTTTGGAGCTGAAACTTTTGAACTCCATAATAATAACCTAGTGCATAAAAAATATGGTTTATTAAAAAAAAAATGTAGGTATTATCATTTTATTACAAAAAAAAAATACTTTTAGGTGGTGAAAACTAAGAATGACTTACAGACGAACCTTTTATTTACCTGACGTTTCGATCGAATTGCACCGATCGTGGTCACGTGTCGACCGTAAGGATATAATCAACGTCGGGGCTTTCCTAAGAGCTCGCGGGCAACATTTAAAAAGTAGGTACTTAGTTCATAAAGTAAAAAAGACGTTTTCTGAAGATCTGAATGTCGTGTGTCTTGCGGACCACGCAATAAATAGGTTGTGAAACCTTGTGTTAATTGATAAATAGATCATCATCATATTAGCCTAAAGACGTCCACTGCTGAACATAGGCCTCCCCAAAAGACTGCCACAAGGACTGATTTTGAGCAGTTTGCATTCAACGGCTCCCCGCAACCTTATTAAGGCCGTACCTACTTATATTTTTCCACACTTTTCAACGCATACGCTTTCTAAGTTTTACGTTCAATCAGTAGTACCTACTTATATACCTAAATACATAATTATGTAGTAGTACAGTGTACCTTTACATGTTTAAATCGCAAGATTAGATCGCCCGTCGTAAAGAGAAATATCTACAAATGCCATGTTTAGATACAGATAACGTCTGGCAACTCTCAAACGACGAATAAATCGTTGTTGAACATAAGAACAAGAAACTAAAGAAAAAGGCAATCGTAAACCAAATGTTTGTACACACCACACTTGCACTTGATCTTCCGCGTATGAGTAAACAAATGTAAAAATAAAAAGCTGATTTGGTACTAAATTTAGCCTTGTTTTGTTTCATAATACGTACCTTATATAGTATCTATAATTAGCCCCAATCAGTAGACCCATTTTCTGTATATTGCCAATTTTACGCCACAAGACATGATTCGGTATTCTATAATAAATGTGCCCGTTTTTATTAAATCATATGACTTCACGCATCACAAAAATGGTCTCTTACTTGTACAGCACGTTTCGTTTTCGTGGGAAGTGCAAACTTTGATCTATCTAGATCGATCTAAGTTACTAACAACAGGCGAAGAAATTAAATAATATGATGTTGGTCTCGTAAGGCTCGTAACTGATTCTGGTCATGGCTTATCTAATCAAAGACTATAGAGAGATTAGGCACAAGAATAACGGCTGTCCGATCGAGGCACAGAAAGCGTGACATTTTCCAAAAACAGCCACCCATTCATTGACCGACAGTGCTAACGTTTTTTAGCCTTGTTTATTATTTTTCGAACTGTTCAATCTTCAATCCCCATTGAGGCATGAACCTCTCAACAATATTGGATATATTGTTCCCATGAAAGATGTAATTTTTATTTATTTATTGTTCCAGCTCGGAAGACAACAGGCCACACGATGAACGAAGGTGTCTCAGTAGTGTTGCATCAATCGAACATTACCAGGCTAACGGCCAGAGTCATTCACCAGGCCGGCTATCACCTGCATATGGTGGAACATCTGTAAGTACATAGCGTAATCATTACCAGTGGTGGATCCAGGGACTATTACTTATTGTGTCCAGAGGGAGGGCTAGGGGGGCTCAAGCCTCCCCTAAAATCATTCTCCATGTCCCCATTCCATTCGTGTGATTGGTGAAACAACGGCCCTGTCAGGTTCAAGCTCCCCCGCCAAATGACAATCCAACCCCCCCCCCCCCCCAGACAACAATCCTGTATCCGCCACTGATCATTACTAATTACGAAGTTTTCATACCTACAAGTACGTACGTTATACAACGTGTATAACATACGTTGTTTGTTATACACGTTGTATAACACACGAGCTTATAGACGATTTTCAGACACGTATGGATCATGTCTCATCCAGGATGTTTGGTTAGGGAAGGGGTTTTGATCACGCTGCATAATTCAAGTTTAGGTTCAGGGGGCTGTTTATTTTAAATATTGTAAAGTAGGTATCTATGTTAAGCGACAAAAGTTACAGACAAGAATACAACTTACAAAAGAGTGGATAATTCATTTCAGACTACGCTATAGGTACTATTATGCTGTATAGTATAGCATAAAAGCCATAAGGGTTGTTCCGGCTTCATCCGATGACGTTTCATCCTATTCTATTTTTTCCTTGCTCATCCTATTTACATTCCTTATTTAACCAACAGCAATTATTTTCATTTTTTATTCATCCTCTAAGTATTCCTTGCTTGATAACGAAAAACTAAGGTTTGTGTTTGACGGTCTGAACAAAAAAGTTTAAGTAATAGGTCATAAAATAGTTTGAAGTTGGTTAATTGTTCTATTTTCGGTTATATTTGGCACAGGTAAAATAAGGAATGCATTTCGGTTGAATAAAGAAACTTTATTTAAATAATGTTATCGGACCAGTTAGGAATTCTAGTTTAGGGTGAGAAATAGGATGAGACGTCATAAGATGAGACGTCATAGGATGAAAACGGAACAACCGAGCCATAAATCTAAACAAGTTCACATTACGCAATATAATAGGAAAGGAAGCAATTTAATATGATTTTGTCAAGCCCAGTTGACAGCAATCTGTTAGAGTGTGCATGGATTTGATACGGGACAGTCTTGAAAGCTCATGAAGCTATGATGACAATACTGAATCATCGAATAAAGTTCAAAGGAGAATGCCGACATACCTACAGGGTTCCCATGTAAAATCTAAAAACTGGCAATCAGGACAAGAAGCTTAAAAACCTTGGATTTTGGAGCTTAAAACCACGACAACACTTTATGCAAGGCATCCCATGACTTGAAAACTTCAAACCCGGACTACAAATGAGTAAGACCCACCCGAAAGCACCCCGGACGTCATTTAAACTAGGACCAATCCGCATCGCTCAATTTCATAGCTTATAGCAAGCATTAGTAGTATAGCTAAGTGTGACCATTTTCTAAATAATGTATGGTGAGCGATATTATTGTGCTATGAACTATATGCTATTATACTACCTACTCTGTCAAGAAAGTACCGGAAATCGATCAATAATACACAAAATGTTACTTATTCATGCAAATTTATTTAATCGCCTTCAGAATCGATACACTAACGTTAACGAAAACATTTTTCCGGAATTGAGTTCAGTTCTCGCCGTGAATTCTCCTTTGTATCTTCTACCGAATGGAAACGGGTGCCACGAAGTGGTAATTTGGGTTTAGGAAAAAGAATGAAGTCTTTGCTCGATGGTATTTATTGAGTTTTTGGTCAAAAATTCGTTCACAATTATGGCCTTTGGCGATTATGTTAATTTCGTGCTGCAAAATCCAAGAATTTTCTTCTCACAAATCGGGTCTTTTTCGTTTAATTAGGTCTCTTAAACTACGCATAACACTCGCATAATATTCTTTATCTACCGTTTGACCTTCCGGTAGGAATTCCAAGTGCACAACACCGCGATAGTCAAAGAAAACAGTCAACATGACTTTGTCTTTTGATCGACTTTGGAGTGGTTTGGAAGCAAGGCTTTGGTTGGAAGGCGCCACTATGAAACTTGTTGATTAGTTTGCATGTCAAACTCGTAAACCGATGTCTCGTCACTAGTAAAAAATGCGATTCATGAATGTTGGTTCGGAATTGACTCGTTCTAGCATGTCCTCAGCGACTCTTATGCGATTAAGTTTTTAGAGAGAAAATTTAGCTCTCTTGGATCTAACCGAGCAGCAACATAAGTTCAGCGGCTATCTCTTTTAAACGTAAATGAGGATTTTCAGTTACTATTTCCTTCACTTTTCCAATGCTAACTTTAGTTAAAGACGTTGATAGTCTACTAGAGCAAAGCAAATTTTTGATCACATCCCGAACGCTTTTGAACACTTTGTACCACTCATAAGCACTTAGATTATGATAAAATTCACCGTAAGCCTTTGATAACAGGATTTTAGGGAATCCAAACACAAAATTCCGTTGGCGATGCAAAATTTGAGACTCTTTTCCATTATGAAATTCGAAATACATACTAGATAAGATCTAACTAAACCCCTCCCTGTATTTGTAGCTTAATAACAGATGCGGCTCAAACTCCACGCCAAAATGGATAACAATTGTGCCAATCTAAAAGAAAAACAAAAAAAAAAAATACTCTTCCATTTCCGATACTTTTTTGACTGAACGTATTATAGACCCCGAGCCACGTACAAAACTCGTCAGTCATTTTCTCTCGGGCGATAACTTGTAAAATGCTTCAGAGAGTTGTATCAATGAAGCTCTGAGAACGTCGAACGTATGGTAATGGAACGGACGTAATATTTATTTTCATATTTATTTACCTAGCTAACATTTTTCTTTATTATAATATTATTAGTATTCTTTATTATTTAATAAACACCAAACAGAAATAAATAAATAGACAAAATATAAGAATATTCTACACTTTAGTGGCCTTTCAGTCAGACGTAATATATTTTTTAAACTAAAACATAATAAATAGTAAAATACAGTGCTTATATTTAGTTCATTAGAGTAGGTAGGTACTTCTGTGTAATACTAATGACACCTTTTTATGAATCATTTTATTGCTGACCTTACGTCATACAATGAAGTTGCAGTCGTAATGTGAAACAAAATGTCATCATGACAGCTGTTATCAACTCATTTGAAACGCATAGTACCTACCTAAAGTTATTCGACATTATGCTGCATGCTCTCTGACAGATATACGTATAAACTTTTTATAATGTTTATATTTATATTTTTATATATATATATATATATATATATATATATATATATATATATATATATATATATATATATATATATACATTCTAATTGCATATCAATTAATTAAAAAATCAATCAAATCGATTCATTGAAGTTGTATTTAGGGTTCCGTAGCCAAAATGGCAAATTAGCAGCTTTGCAACAAAATTTTCGTACAAATTCTATTTGATGAAATTATTTTATTTTTTACATTGTAAGTATGAAACAAAAACAACGCCGCATTATTCGGATGGGGGGAAGCTACGGAACCCTACATTGTGCGTGGCCCGACATGCACTTGCCCGGTCTTTTGCGCAACGTACACAAAAGACCGCGCAACGCTACCACTGCTTAACCCACCGAACCGCAGCTGACGTTAACGGAGCTTCATAACTTTCTGAAGCATTTTACAAGTATCATCGGGAGGAACTTGGTCATGTCAATCTGTTCCTGGCTTCCGGTGTATTATAGTGTAGTCTAAAATGCGCTTAACAACCATAACACTGTATAGTCTAGACAGAAGCCACTACATCATTTCGACGTCATAACTTTGACAATATAAATATTTTGTTACAACAGTGTACCTACCTATTCTACTTAATTTACCTATTTCTTTCACACAAGCATAATGACAAGAAAATAATGTCAGAAGTGATAAACTGGGGCTATTGAAATACTTAGGTATGATCATAAACAGGGTGACGATAAATACGAGTAGCTACATTTTTCGCGGCACATGGGCTTAGCCTAACCCTGCTTGTTTTTCTATTATTTTGTTTAAGCAGGTGCGGATCTAAGGGGGGGGGGGGGCAATTGCCCCTGTTGCCAAAACTACTCACACTTGGCCGGTGTTGGGTCAAAGTGATGACCCCCCCAATTTTCTTTGACTTTGAAGTTTAGCGACAAAGTTCAAAGCAGTTGGTAGCAATTTTGCGACCCGGTATCTCGATCAGAAGTCTCAGGTTCGATTCCCGAGTCTGAACTTTTTTTTCTGTCTAATGCAATCATTGTAGATAAGTATAAGTAAAGTACCGACCTACCCATGCCGTTGCTAAATTCTTTAAAGATTAATAGAAATCCATTTCTAACAACAAGTTACAATATTGGAATGTGGCAAAAGCCCTATTCATATCAGCCCACAAACTGTTATACGACTTGTTTGTTACCTTAGAATCAAAGTTCTTTATATCTTCTTTCTTAAAATTCTTTATATTCTTTGTATCGGCGGTTGCCAAAACACGGAGATGTTTCGTACTCGTACCTACAAGGTGTAAGGTGTAAAACTACTATTTCTGTTTGTCTGTTGCAGATCAATCATAGATGCGCCGAATTTAGAACACGTGGTCGTCGACGATCTGATTAGGATGCCTAAACTTAAATCTTTGTGAGTATTAAACTATGTATTAAAATACCTTGTTTATTGCCCGACGTTTCGACCGTACTGGTTTTTTATCGATAAGGTATTTCACGCGATTAAGACACGTAGTGTATATAATTTTATAATGTGTACAAATCGCGAAAGTTTATAAACATTTATAACCTAAGTTGATATATCAAAGACTAGCTGACCCGCGCAACTTTCCCCGATTCTGCAACATTTATCATCGCTGCTCCGCTTCTATTGGTCTTAGCGTGATGTTATACAACCTATAGCCTTTCTCGATAAATGGGCTACCCATAAAAAAAGGACACAAAAAAGGAGGAAAGGAATTTGATTGGCCTTCTTTTAAACTTATTTGAATGAAGCCGTTACATTGGCTGCTCTTTCTTCTCGCAGGTTCATCACGCAAGCCCCGCGGCTGCACAGGATCGGCGTGCTACCTCCACTGCCGGAACTGCGCACATTGTACGTATGTATTATGTTTTGTGTTTATTATTTTGTTTACTATTATTTTATGTATCTATCCTTATTAAACACTTTTGTTTTTTTTTAATTGGGTTGTGAAAATTGTGGAAGCAGCAGTTGTCATTGTTTTCATAGCTATTCGTTTTGATGTGGGAAAATGAAAAAAAATACCTATTGACTACCCACGAAATCTCAAATAGGTACAATTGGGATGTTGACTGTCTAGTCAAATCAGTATCTTTTTATGAAATGTCAAAACGACAAGCTCTATAGAAATGTGTATGGAATAACAACCTATGGCCCAAAAAACGTCGTAAATCCAATCATTACTTTTAGTACTCGTTTTCATGCTTTTAAATTCAAAAACATGTTAAATTATAAAAGAACACTTATTTTCAGAGCATTTTAAGATCTAAAAAAGTAAATTATTTTATACTAAGCAGGTAATAGCTGCTTAGTATAAAATAATTTACTTTTATTGTAGTTAACTACCCAATTCCTTAATGTACAAACGGAAAAAATAACAAACAATATTACAAAATACATAGTAATTATGTGCAAAGGCGAGCATAACTCAATATTGAGTTTGTTCCCAGCAAACGTTTAAGAGCTAGGTGCTTATTGTACTTCAGATTATAATCTGAAGTACAATAAGCAATATTAAAAATTGTAAACCTATAGTTATGGTAAATACAAATACACGTGGTCGTCGACGATCTGATTAGGATGCCTAAACTTAAATCTTTGTGAGTATTAAACTATGTATTAAAATACCTTGTTTAATACATGTAATTAGATAGAAAGAAAATGTTCTTTTAATCTTTTCTTGAAAACGTTAATGGAGAGACTGTCGCGTAAGGAATGAGCATACCTAACGAGTAGGATTCGAACCCGCGAGCGCCGCTTTTTTTATTGGCCGACTCTTCAATAATTGATTGGAAATTGGCTAGATCTTCCTCATTTAGCAGGATGCCATTAGAAAGTGGTGGAAAGACTATATCTCCCACTTCAATTTGTTCATATAAATAAAATAATATGTTGTCAGCATGGTGACGACATCTGGGCTGCTGGAGGTGCCTAACCTGAGTCATGTCCACGACAGTAAGACCTCGCTCGCTTATTTGCAAGCCATGTAAGTATCTGGGTGCATCAATAGAGATAAACAATACCTGCCTATGTTTAACAAAATCAGTTGTGGAGTAGGTATAACTGAAGCAACGAAAATAACTAAGATATTTTTGGGGATTAGTCGATTAGATAACGCGATCAGCAATCAATGCAAACAAAACATGATCGCGTTATTCCCCAAATTCCTTATTAACATTTTAAATCATGAAACAAGAAAGTCTAAAGAGAGCTAAGTATAGAATTATTTGACAGTCACAGTGTGGTGTTGGTACACCTGTGATCCACAACTTGTTGTTCAAACTGGAGGTCCACTCTAATTCAACGGAGTTTAAAAGAAAATTTACAAAACGAGTAGTTACAACAATAATTCAGTGCCTACATTCGTCCATGATTATTTGTCAATAGATCAAAGTTCTAGTGGTTATAAGAAACTAGCTGAACTCGGCCACGCTTCGCTGTGGCTTTTAAAGCCAGGAACACTCGCCGGCCTTCCCAGAACATTCTGCTAAAGATTCATCACTTTCTGATCAATGGTTTCGGAACGTATAGAGGACATACCTACTAGATAAATTTAAAAAATGTTCCCTGAAGATAACTATGAAATTTTATAAAGTTTCGTTTCGGGGAAAGGAAGTAGGCTAGGTACTGTTCCGAGTTTTAATCTTTTGTGATCATAGATATCAATGGTTGCCAATGTTCATTTTTCTTTTTTTCCTGCAATGAAATTAATTATTTTTGTAATATTCCACAGAGACCTGGAAGGCAACCACATAAAGCGGTTGCATCCGCATGCACTGCGAGTGCGAGCTGATCAAGTGTAAGTCCCTAGGTACATACACACATGTGCTATTTTGTTTATTTTATCATTCATGAGCCTGCGTGGTAGTCGGTTATCACGACAAAAAAATAGCCTACGTTGTTCTTCAGGCTCTCCATATTAAATGTCATGTCATTACTTATTTCAAGCCATATGAAGTCCCACTGCTGGGCACGGCTCTCCCCTAGTAGAACCTACTTATTATAGATCCTGGGTATATTTGCCATAATAGCCACGCTTGGCGAGCGGATTGGTGATCGCAGTAGGCTTTAAGGACGGGAAGAGGTCTAAAAGTTTAGCCGTTAAAATCCAATAAACCAGACAGTTGTTTTTGTATTTAGGGAATATTGTCTATTTATTTTATTAATTCCTCGATATAGTCGGATCGGACGAAAAAGAAATTTTGATAGGAAAGGCTCACAACTATGTGATTAGAAGGCTCAGCTTTTGGGGCTTTAATGTTTTCAAGATAGCTTCTAAAAATATTTTCAAATAAGATTACGGCTTGCCTGACGGTAAGCAGTTACTATAACAGGTTTAGATAAGGCTACACTCGTATCTAACCAATGTAATCTCTGCTAATATTATAAATCTTAAGAGTTTGTTTTGCAATATTATCTTTATTGAACAATAACTTCTCGATGAGTTCTGACGGCTACACTATCTAGAAGAAACATGAGATTATCATCAGCTGACTTCCTAGGGTCGTTTGTAGGTGGTAGGTGTAGCACTACTTGATAAGTCTAAATCATCAGCCCATTTTACCTACTCCATTGCTGGACATAGGCTTTTCTAGGTTAAGATTCTCATCTTTACTCCAGAGGCCATACATCGGCCAGCCCACTTCAGCATGCTTAATCTGCCAGCTATGTAGGTAACTTAGCTCTCGGTAAAATGACATCGTTGATATGTCTGAAAAACTGTTTAAAAGTGCTACAAAATTGACCATAAGTCGAGTACCTTGATTTGTGATTTGTACATTGATTATCAAAATACAACATGAACAATACACAAAAGCCATCGGTTAATTCCATATTGGAACTATTGGTTCATGACTAAGGTGTCATTGCCAATCGTATAGATTGATTTCTTTTACTTTTAGTGAGAACTGAGAACGCATGGAATATAAACGTCAAGATTACTAAACTTAATGTGGAGGCTTAATTCGACTATAACGGATATGTCTCGTACCAGAGTTGGTAACAGCTCAACTCGCGGGTTCAAGTTCATTTGATTTTTGTTTATTTGCATACCGATATGACTGTAACCGTTGGTAGCATAAATTATTAAAGTATGTAATATTAATTGTTTCAGGTCACTTAATTATAACTTACTTGAAGAAGTACCTGCGTTTGCGTTTAAAAATGCACAAATATCTAAACTGTAAGTCATTTTAAGTACCCACGTAACTGAATAATTTAATTTACCTAGATGTTTATAAACAGTTCATAGATGCATAATTTATATTTCAGAAGCTTCAGGGGCAATACAAAGCTGAATCACTTGGATGATAACGCTTTTGCGTCCAACCTACTTCTCAGACAATTGTAAGTCTACAATAAAATATTAATACCTAATAAAATATTCACGATGTTGAAGCATACAGTATCGTATGGAGCAGTAGTCGAACTAATGACTCTGCGCATCAAATTGCGATGCGTTTTATCACCGCACGAGGACTCCACTTAGCGTAACAAATAAAGTTATTTTGATTCTTTTTAGAAAGGTCTGTGATTCAGTGGCGATTAAGCCACTCTAGATATCGCGAGTTTTAGGTTCGTTATGAGTAGGTACTCTGTCAGTCGATAGATGGCTAACTATTTTCGAGAAATGTCAAAACACTCCGTCTCGGACAGCACGTTAACCCTTCGGTGACAAGATGTGTTGAGAGTGAGAGAATAGAGAAAGCCATTGTCTCTAATACGAATGTCTGTGCACACACTTGCGTACTGTTAAAAATATAAAGTAATATTAGTAATATTTTCAAATTGCAGAGATTTAAGTAGTACCGCTATTACCTCCCTGCCGACCGCCGGCCTGCAGCAGTTAGAAATACTTAGAATAGAGAAGACTCCTTCACTTAAATATATCCCATCAATCTATGAATTTCAGGTGAGTGATTACTATATTAATTTGAAATGTAGATATTAGTATGAGGAATTGCAAAAAGTTACGAAATAAAACTAAGTCACTACTTCACAAAGCCGAGAGAAAAATTTGAGAAATGCCATTTTCTGAAGTGCAACCTTTTAATTTATAAAGATAAATTATATTATTTTGTCTATGAGTGTGAAGACGAAACGCAAAGAAACCAACCACGAAAGTTCAACAGATGCACAGCCCAGCGATGAAAAAGACGACACAGCATTTTTAGCGTTGTTAAAATTAAAATATCCTTGTGTATGACAGAATCTTCAGAAAGCGTACCTGACACACCACTTCCATTGCTGCGCGTTCGAGTTTCCAGAGAGACACAATCCCATTAGGCACAAGATGTACACGAAACAAATCGATCTTATGCGTGAGGTAAGAAACAATAAATTCAGTGACCGTACCAGGGAATTTTCCTTGGATATGTGTAACTATGAAATATGATGAGATGAGTATGTCATCTAGACATATTGATAAAATTGTTGTTTGTACAGAAATGCAAACAAAAAGAAGGTCGGAAGCGGAGGTCATCGGAGCACATGGAGCCAATCAGAGCCATTCCAGACCGTTTCAATAGAAACACAGATAATCTTACAACGTGAGTATTTAATTCTATTCAACATTAATTAATGGAAGGGACGTCATATGCGATCATGTGTAGGCAGGACTTCCCATATTTTTAACTCAAATCTTGGAAAGGCTTGCTTGAAAATGTAGACAGAACGTGTTCCTGCTTGCATATTCCTTTGGAAATAAACAAGTAACAACAAATCCATCAGTCAGCACTGCTCATTTTAAGTCTGGTTCGCCAAAACGAAGCAATATAAAAGTACAATCTAAATATCTATCAACTCAACTTCTAATCTGATTTTTATTTCAATCCCAGTGTCGTGTATAATTTTAATTATATCATTAAGTATTACTTTATTGTTTTTATGTTACGTATTTGTGTAGTTTAAATTATGTATTAGTTTATTAGGTTTTTTATGTATGTTTTTGTATGATATGGGCCTTAGTAGCCAGAAATAAATGGTTATTATTATTATTGGGTTCCTCAGCGGATACACCACTGGAAAGTGGAATTCTTTGGTCCGCAGTTGTAGATTAGATTGTTGGACTCCTCGTCTCCTCATAAAATCCTAAATATCCTTCCAGCGACTCTATAGAAGATGATCTGTCGACGGCCACAACGAGCGAGGAGTACGATAACAACGGTAAAGAGGATTACTTTGGAGACTCTGGCAGCTGGGAGGACGAAGACCAGGGCGAGTTCCATGATCTAATCAACAGTACTCTGGGAAATGGGGTCACGATATCGGCTGAGTGCGGCAATTTTAGTATGAGGTAAGTGAGTTTTGAAAGAATAGAAAAGTCCCATTCTTGGTGGCGTTTCTTGGAGGCGACACGCACGTGTTTACAGCCCAAAAAAAGTACATTAATAAAAACCTAGAGCGTCTTATCATTTCCAGATTTATATAATTTATAGCCCCACTTATTTTGTTTCGTTAGCATTTATAAATAAAAAAATGTTTTATAAAAGTACTAACGAAACAAAATGAGGGGGGGGGGGGACATACATACATTACATTACAATTCTTGATAAAATTACACTTAGATAATATAATTCCTTAACGTAATGTAGATGTCATACTTGAGAATCACTGATCAACTTGTCCACCAAAAATTATACAATTATGCATACTACGGGTATATTGCGTGAATAATTTAAGGTAAAATACCTTTTTTATTCCCCTAGGTTTCGACCGTATAGCAACGGCCTCTTGCGGATCTCCATTTCAAAAGTGAACCTGATCTTAGGGTGTATAGAATTCAAGTCCTTAGCTAATTGTTCTGCTTCTTGTCTATGAAAACCGGAAGACGGGAAGTAGAACAATAGGCTAAAAACTTGAACTCCATACACAAAATGATGAATGAAAGTTTATCAAAATCGCCTACCAGATATCATTGTAATGTCTTTCTTTGATTCCAGTCCGCGCAAAGTGGAATGCACACCTCTACCCGACGCGTTAAATCCTTGCGAAGATGTGATGGGCTGGTCGTGGCTCCGAGCGAGTGTTTGGTTCGTCATAGCGGCCGCAGTCGTGGGCAATGTCGCTGTACTCCTAGTCCTACTCACAAATCATACAGAAATGACCGTCCCAAGATTCCTGATGTGCCATCTAGCCTTCTCAGACTTGTGTACAGGTCTATACCTCTTCATGCTAGCAGTCGTAGACCTAAGATCCTATGGCGAATTCTTCAACTACGCCTACGATTGGCAATATGGCGTTGGATGCAAAATAGCTGGATTTTTATCAGTTTTTTCCGGACAGCTATCAGTTATAACATTGACTATTGTGACTTTAGAGCGTTGGTTCGCGATAACATATGCTATTTATTTGGAGAGGAGAATTTCATTAGCTTCTGCGGCGAAGATTATGATAGGTGGCTGGTTGTTCTCAGCATTGATGGCTGGGTTGCCGCTGGTGGGAGTGTCAGACTACTCGTCCACTTCGATTTGTTTGCCGGTTGAGAGCAAAGATATTGGAGATGCTGTGTACCAAGGATCGATATTTATGACGAGCGCTTTGGCGTGGGTGACTATTGTTGTTTGCTACGTGCAGATATACAGGTCATTGGGAGGAGGGGATAGTTACGGTGGCAGAGGAAGTGCGGCCGCCGCAGCAGAACGTCGTATTGCGAATAAAATGGCTTTACTTATTGGAACGGATTTACTATGTTGGGCGCCCGTTGCGTTTTTTGGAGTGACTGCTCTAGCTGGTGCACCTCTAGTAGACGTGAGTCATGGGAAGGTTCTACTGGTTTTTTTCTACCCTCTAAACGCTTGTGCGAACCCATTCTTATACGCCATATTAACAAAACAGTACCGAAGAGATTTATTAACGTTAATAGCAAGAACTGGTCAATGTAACTGGTTGGTGCAGAAATACAAACTAGCGGCTACCCCCCCTCCGACTGCGCACACAAACCAATCGGCGCCTGCGCACCTGATGCCGTTAGTTGATTATCAAAGGAGTGTATCGCAAGTAGGCAAGGACAGTGAAGTGACGCTTTAATTGTATAGTTTTTAGATAATTAATGACATTATTATACGATTATTTATTTATATTTGCTGAGTTTTATTTCTTGTCACAACTGATACTTTAATTTACTAACTTTTATAATTGCGTGTAAAAATGCCGAGAATGTTTAGATTTTCAATATGGCTGTTATAAGAACAGATAGACTGATAATCAATTGACACTTATTCCAACAACCTGTGTTTTGAAGTAATTTTTATAGGCATTTCTTGCATGCAAGGGCCCAACTCGCGAGCATCAAAAGATAGAAAAATTTGAGGTCTAGTAACATAGTCCAGATAGGTGGTTCGGTTTGGCTATGGAAGTCTCAGGTTCGATTCCTGGGTCTGGACTTCAAATCTTTCTATCTTTCAAAAATGCGATTATTGTATTTGTAACCTGTGTATTCTATTTGGCAGAAGCCAATGTCGAAATAGTTTACTCTACCACATATAATATAATACTATACTAACTCAACTAAACATTATCCACACTCCAGAGAGCTAACAAAACACAGGAATAGTCATGTGTGCCAACATAAAAAAAAAAAACTTAAAATATTGTCTTACCCCTTTATTTCTATATATTTACAATGCTGCATAACCCTGAACTAACTTGTCGAAGAAGCAAGGCTGAAATACATTAACTTAAGAACAACTGTGCATGCTCTTCCAATTCATTGAAGACATTGCTATCTATATACTCAACAACTAACTTATCACCTTCAAGCAATACCTCATTTTTAACCAGCTCCGATATTGCCACATCCATTCTCACAGGACTAATGCAGTAATTATCTAACTGTCTGAAAAGCCTTAGTTTCACAGCACTAATTTTGTTATTATCATTTCTAATATTGCAAGAGTCGCAAATGCTGTCAATAGCTCTACCAAGACTCCATTTAGAACTTATGAATGTTGGAACTGTGTCTTTTAAGTCCGGGTCTAAAGCCACAGTTTCCATTTTTTCTAAACCATCCTCTTCTTGAATTATTTTGACTGGTTTCGCTTCCATATTTAAAGGTTTTTTAATAGCAAAGTATATTCGGTCAGATGATGGAATAATTTTAGGTCCAATTGCCTTTTGCTTTATTCTCATTAGATGGATTTTTGAGGCTGTTTTTACTTTAGCTGATGACTGTAGTGCTTTCCTGATATTTTCTGTTATCTGTAACAAAAAAGTCCTTTTAATTTGAACATTGAATGATTAAAGTTTATCCTATATTAGACAATGGTGGAATATAGAAGTATCTGTTGCATTAGATACTGTAGCAGTAACTAACAAGGTAACCCTAAAGAGGTTCTCAAAATAATATGGAAAACCATTATCCATAAGCTATTACCTTTTTGGATAAACTAAGCAAATAGACATACTACTACAGTTGAGTTTATAGGGCAAGTATAGTTTGTGAGAATTTTTATGACTGTTTTAGACATAGGCATGCGGGTGATTGTGCAGGTATGAATGCCTGCAGTGACTCGCCCAACACACAGAATGATCATTAAGATCTATTATATGTATATATTTAGAAATATATAAGTATGTTTATCAGTTATCTGGTTTCCATAGTACAAGCTCTGCTTAGTTTGGGATCAGATAGTGTTGTATGAGTTGTTCAATAAAAAAAAAAGACTCTCGCAAACTCTAATAATTGGCATCCTTCAGAAGTCTTAAATTTTTTTAAGGAGAAACTTGCAATATGAGCTTCACATTACTAACAATGTTGTTAACCCCTCCAGCTAAGTTGTTTTGATTGTGTTAGGAGTGGGTTCATGTCATTAGTAAAATGGATAACTATTGAACCCGCAACCTATTGATTACATGTCCAATGCCTTTACCAATAGGCTGCCACCGCTAGTCATCATACATCAAGCTAAAAGTTAGTGTAAAATCAATGGTTTCTCTTACTCTCTCCTGTAAGTGTTTATTAGCTTCTCTAAATTGCCTTCTGGGAGCTTCAAACTGTTCAACTTTTACTGCCATTGTTGCATCATCTATTTCTGGACAGGACCTGCAATATTTTGCATATTTATAAACAGGAAGGACTTGAAAAACATATTCTTAATTAATTCTGGAATGAGTTTGATTTTAAATTAGAGGAGGATGAAATCTAAAGCTTATATGGTTCTTCAAATATTCAGAAGAATATTTAAAATACTTACTCATGGAACCTATGTTCAATACAGAAGTGTTTATTACATTTCGGACATAACATTTCATGTAAATTCCCCTTCCTGCATCCTTTGTATGAGCACCTAAATATTTGGTCGTCATTTTTGAGGTTAACTTCCTTTGGTTTTGGCGCCAACTCGCAGTCACCAGAGAGGCAGTGGCTGTTGAAATGCTCCCGGCAGAATACCTTGCCGCATTTGCACTGAAGCGGTAAGAAATCTATTTGCTTGCAGTCTTCAAATTGGCAGTGTTCACCAAGGTCTGGAAATTCCATAGCTTCTGTTTCGTTTTAGACAGAAAAATTGTAAGTAAACCTTCGTGAATTCACAGATCGTGATCGTATTATAAAACTCGAACCTACGACTTTAAATTGCGATTTTGAAATGTTTTTTTTAAATTAAAAACAACCTTTCACCGTTCGTTTCCAAATAAATAAATGTCAAATAAAGACAATCAGTTTGACATTGGCATTTTATGAATTTTGACCGTCATTATTCGTTCAAAAACCAAAATCACTTTTTCGTTAAAATAGATTTCTTTCCTCGATCAACATTATTCTGTTTGTCCGGTTCTTTGGCACGCTCTACTGCGCTGCAACGGCTCGACATTCTCATCCTATGACGTGTTGGAATCTTCTCAATTGCCGCAGTGACAGGCTAGCCTGATATAATTTCAAAGTTGCTTACACACCGCGGGCCGGCATCGATCGGCACAGACGGGCGCTCGTAAAGTATATTTGTTCTGTGGAGGGATTACCGCCCTCGAGACATTATGTAGTTGAATGTTCGTAAAAACAAAACCTGCAATGAGCATGTCAGATCATGCTGTGTAGGGTTTATTTAATATTTGCATAAGCAGAAGAGCGTATGTTCATAGCACTTACGCCCTTTTGTTGAGAAATTTAGTTTTTCAGCAATAACTCAATGACATGTGTATCTGATCATGTCCGAAATAATTTTACTTTGTGATTTTTTTCATATATTTTGGTTACACTGTTCAAAAGTTAAGGATTATTTCCAAAAATATTCACTCAACCAAAAAAGTTTTTTAGAAACCTTAAAATGTTTTAAAAGACCTGTCGAATGAGGTGCAACACGTTGATGTTAGCTGAAAAAAAAACTTCTGTTCCATGTATGGAGTGCCCCCCCCCCCACCCAAATATATTTATTTTTATTATTTAGCTATCATTATCATACTAAGGAGCGGCTACTACAAGACACATTTTCACCAATATTCATTCAGTAGTCTTTATGTAAAATGCTCTTGAAAATGTTTTTGCCATTTTGGCTATGGAACCCAACAAACCGATCGGCTAACCGCACTCATAGAATAGGCCGGGCGATAGCAGTAGGTAGGTTTAGTCGTTTAATGAATACTACTGAATCGAATGATGTGCCAAACCGAATGAACTACTTGATCGGCACAAGTTATTGAGGCTAGGACCAGATTTGTTTTGACTTTAAAAAAATAATTCCTGTTTGCTTCATTCACATTCCAAACTCTGGTGAAAACGTATCAAACTTCAATAGAAAGATTTTTATTTTTAATTAGAATCGTTAGAGCAAAGCGTAAAAAAGAAACAAAATATTTGAAGCATAATTTATTGTAATAAAAAACAATAAATATTAATTTACTTATTTTAGAACAATCATGTACAAATACATTTTTAATCTTATTAAAAAATCTAGATTTACTAAATTAAAATACAGAATATTATAGAGGCAAAAATGGAAACAAAAGCGACTATGAATAAATACTAATATTGAAAACAGATGCTGTCTCGTTTCCATTACATCTTGTCTTGAAAAAAGCGACATGGCATATTTTAGCAACATTAGGTATTGAATGTTGTCCCTTTTTATCCTATTTTAGATTTAGCAAGAGGGAAAAGGTCGAATGTATTTTTTACGTCGTCGTCGTCGTTCGTCACGACGAACGAATGTAAATCAGTGTTTAATTTTTAAAGAGACCAGCTTTATATTTTTTTTTAATCTAACCCTGTTTTATAATCGAACTTAAACAACAAATATCTTTGAATCCGTTCCGACTGTCAGGATAACCTGTATTGCATTTTAGTCGCATAAATCCGTTGGGGTACACCCATTAACGTAGAGAACAGGACTGCGCCATAACCTCACAAAATTGACCACTCTCTAGAAAGAGACAACGCTACTTTGTAGAAAATGCCTGTCAAAGAGAAAGGGCCGCACGAGTTTTTCTCTCTTTCACGCTTTGCAGTCAATATTTACTTTTTAATTGACAGGGACGACGCGGTCCAGGTCTATAAGTCCATGGGTACATCGCGTTGTTTTTTTTTAAATTATCAAGAAGGCAAAGGTAATCAGAATATCAGAAAATGTTCTACATAAGTTTTAATGTTTCTATAGCGGCTTGTAGCCTCTCGATTTCTCCTTGAGATTGTGTAAGTTTTTCTGTATTGGTATTCTGAACTTCTACGGGTACTTTGGTCGTATAGTCTTCGGCCGCAATTGCTTGTTGCAACTTTGTGATGGTTTGTGACAGGTTTTCTTTCTTCTTCTCCAGTTTTGTTATCTCTTTCTGAGGGTCGATGAGGCCCTGTGAAGAGAAAACATATGTTATTTAAATACAGAATAGTAATAATAAATTAGTGTCCCCATTAAAATTTTGTATTCCATAGGATTTTTTATCATTGATATTATAAAGCTGAACAGTTTTTTCAGCTAGTTATGAATTAGGGGACTATACTCTTCATACAAATTTATAGATCTTACCTTCAAGACCAAATGTACTTCAATCTTATCAGACACAGTAAGTATGGAACATCCAGTTGGAGGCTCTTCATCAGACAGTTCACTATTCGCCAGCGTCTGCACACTCCTGAACAGTTGCTTCAGCTCCTCAACCTTCAGGTCTTCGGCTATGATGAGGTGGGCCGTGGTCTTCTGTCTATTTGTCAAGTTGTACTCCGAACGGGTTGAACGGATCAAGTGGACCATCTTGAGAACAGTGTCTACGTCTGATTCCAGGTCTTCTGAGCGCCAGGGTGTGTCAGCATCCTGGGAAACGATGGCAAACTTTTAACGTATAAGAATACATGAAAAAACCCTCAAAGCTCCCTCCCCATTACAAGTCTTTGTGCTGTAACTGTTCAATAAATACTCGACACTGGTAGATTTCCATGAGCTCTGAAGTAAATAGAAGAATAAATTTCATTCTTTCTAGTTCCAATATCGGCGTTAACGCCTGTGACAAAGGAAACACACCGCTGGAATCGCGGCGAAGACCGCGGCAATTTATGACAACAATTTAATATAAACCTTAACTACCTTGACATACGGTCAATAATTGTATGTCAGGAATAAATTCGCTCACGGAGTGCGCTCAAGCTACTACAAGAGCATGCGCGCCCGCAACTCGCTGTCGGATGCCCGGAGAGTATCAACTATTTCTTTGTCTTCTTCTTCTTCTTCTGCAAGCGCAGCAATAATAATCATGTCCCAGTCCACATCCATTACGAACGAGTTGTCCGTACAAAGTATCGATCAGCACTAAATGACATGGGGCGCGTCTCTCCGCTCAAGGGCTCTTGACGCCGCTCGCGCGTTTCAAGGAAATGCGCATCGCCGCGCTTCCAGCGGTGTGCGCTATGCCATAAAGAAACTTCTGATTTTGTTATCTGTTTTTGTATCACCTTGGAGAGAATAAAATGTTAGACTTACAGTAGGATAGCCAGCCACACATATGGAAGGACAGGTGGAGTCCTTCTTAGGCAGTCGCTGGAACAGTTCCTCAGTGACGAACGGCATAAAGGGACTCAGCAGCTTGAGCCCGTACTCTAGCGTCGTGTACAACGTGCGTCTGGCGGCCGCCTGTTGTTCTGATGTACCGCTGGAGAATACTGGTTTTAGGCATTCCTGAAGGGAAACAAAATATACAAATAGCAATAGGAATAGCAATAGTAGTAATAACAGTAATTCATAAACATGTGCAAATTTATATTACTAAATATTTATTGCGAAGTAACTTAAAGACTTAAATATATTATAATAACAATAATAATAATAAAGAGAATGGTTTTAGCTTTCCTAGTTTTAATTACATATGTGTGTGTGTGTGTGTGTGTGTGTGTGTGTTTGCGCGCGTGCGTGCGTGTGTCTTTAACGAATTAGCCCTACGACATTGTCTTGGGATCGGTAAAAAACATGTTCTGTGTTTACCGCTAAAATAACAGTTTTGCGTTAAGTCGTTAATAAAGATTATTTGTTATTAAATAGGACTAATCTTTATTATTAAATAGGACGACTTCGGCCACAAAAATTACTTTCCCAGTAAATTAATTTCTGTGTTTAAAATCGAAGTAGACAGCAATTATTGTGTTAACTCACCAAATAAACATCACACAGATCGTAGAGCCACAGATTGTAACAGTGCGTTGTGGCTGAAGGGAAATCGTACGACGCGAAGCCAGCGTTCACTTTGTTCACGGCGAGAGCGAGACGGGACAACATCCAGCGGTCCATGGCTGAGAGGTCCGATGGTAGACTTGTATTGTGGACCTGGGAATAATAATAATGTCTTGGGACAACTCGCACAACGCTATCTGATCCCAAACTAAGCAGAGCTTGTACTATGGAAACCAGACAAGTGATAAACATACTTATATATTTTTAAATACATACATATTATAGATAAATAACACCCAGACACTAAATAAACCATCATGCTCATAACACAAAGTTTTATCCTAGGCTTAACAGTCAGGGTTCTCTTTGTGTGCCAAAAGCTTTGTATTTTTTTTTTTTTTTTTGTAGAACGCTGTGTAGAATCTTAATTGGACTTCAGATTTAATATTGTAAATATGCAATTAATATTGTGTATGTTGTCTGTGTCTGTATCTACTTAATAAAATAAAAACATTAGGTTTTTGTCTTCGAAATAGAATTTAGAGGTTGAATATTCAAACAGGATTCAGTTTTGAGACGCCGTTCTCGTATGATATCATTGCCACTTAAATATGAGTAGTAGAGTCAGAAATACTTTGACTTCGAACATGACTCAAAGCGTCGTTTCAGTATCCGGGGGCTTTAACAGCGTAACTATAGCGTGAGTTTTCTTATTTACCAGTTGTTTTTAAGCTTGACAATGGCGACAAACATAACTCACATAACGTATGAAAAAAGATTTTTCTTGTTCAGAAAGATGGTTAAAAATATATCAAAGTTTTACAACAACGATGAGCGACGAGCATGAAAAACAACTGTACAGTACTCCAAAAGTAATAATGCGCATAGAAATCTTCGGAAATCTTCGTCATTGTTCGGCAACGGTCGTATTACCCGAGCGTCGAAAGACGATATTTATATAGAGTGGTTAAGAGCAATTTCTCTATGCCTAATTTTATATATTATGTGTTTTGTGCTAAAACAGATTTGATTTACCTGTAACGAAATTTGATTCGATAATTCCATGTAAGTAAATAGCGAAAACGCTACAATCATTGTTGGAGTGATTAGTTTTCAAGTGTCTTACCGAAGTTGGTGTAATTATGGAGGAAAAGGTTTAAATAACATAAGGTTTTATTAGAAGGAGAAAAAAACGTTTTCAAATAGAGGTTTACATAAAATATAATCAAAATCTCAGTTCAAATTTGTTTACAGCACTAATCATTCCAGAAAAATAATACAATTATAAAAAAATTAATCAGAATCGAGGAAGACCTCTATTCCCGACATCGCAGATTCATCAGAAGTTTCATTATGCTCTTGTTCATTTACACTTTCCTCACTGCTATCACCTGTGTAAATAATCAGTTTATCGGAATAACTATCGATTCTTGGCTCAAATTTTCTATATTCATCTTCGCATTGAACCGCATGATCAGAAACTTTTTTCCATTCTTCTGGTCCTATTTTATTGATTTTTTCTAATATAGCATCTTTAACTGACGTCACAGTCATTGCAATATTTCTCTTGGCCACGTGTTGCTTTATTTGGGACCAAATATTTTCAATAGGGTTAAAATCGGGATGATATGGTGGCAATCGTATAATTTTATGCCCATGTTCCTCCATTATACGGTCAATGGCAAATTCTGTGTAATTTTCTTTGTATCTTTGTATAATTTTATACAAATCGGGTTTCAGTTTCTTTGGGTCATGCGGAATGTTGTGTTGTTGTAACCAAGCTGTCATTTGTGGTTTAGATGTGTTTGAGTTTGGTGGTTTCACAGACAGCTTATTATGATATGGGGCGTTGTCTATTACCAACACACTATTAGGAGGCAAGTTGGGAATCAATTGATTGCGTAGCCAAGTTTGATAACGTTCCGCGTTTATTTCTTTATGATAGTCACCTTCTGAGTCGACACATTTATGTAACATTAGAGCCCCTGGGACGAAGCCTTTTTCATTGCCTGCGTGTACAATAATTATTCGCTCTCCTTTGGAAATGGGTTGTTTGATACCTTTTTTGTTGCTATCTTGCCAAGTTTTACCCTTAGTATGTGATGTGTGCACATACGACTCGTCCATAAATACTATGTTTCTACCAGAACTCCTCAGCTGTTGTATTTCTCTGAGATATTTGATCCTTTTTAGGCGTATATCATGTTTTTCCATAAGTAATTGTCTGTTATTATCAGTTTTCAGAAACCTAAACCCCATGTCTTTCAAGATCAACCTTAAAGTCTCGGCACAGCCTTTGAAATTAATAGCTTCGATCAACTTTATTCTTAAATTATTTACAGTTGGGAGTTCTTTCAGCGTCAATTGAAAATTGTATATCATATTACGAATAACACAGTAGTCGAAATCATCAAGTACCAGCCGAAATCTACTTTTAGGTCTTCCTTTTTTCGGTGTAGAAAATTTCTTTGATTGATTATGTTTTTTTTCGTTTAAGATATTACTCAAAGTTCGTCGCGAAATTCCTGTAGCTTTTGTAACACGGTCTTGAATTTTTTTAAAATAACCATCATGGTCTCTGTTGAAAACATTGGCTTCATTTAAGAAATAAAGGTACACATTAAATACCATTTGCCGTGCTTGTGAATTAAGCGGTTTTCCACGTTTAAATTTATCCATTTTGGAAGAATTCGTCTGAAAGAAAATGGCATGGGCAGAGTTAGGTATATATTTTTTATGCATGTTTATCTATTTATTTAATTTAAATAAATCTCATTTTTTAAATGTTTTTCTAGTACTTAATATGTATTTAATGTAGGTATTTTATTTTTTTAATATTAAAAAAACGTGAAATATGTTATTTATTTTCCTTTTTTCAAAATATACTATTTAAATCTGAATAAGCTAATTAATGTTGAAATTATATTTACCAAGAAGGGTGTGTAATAGCAGCTCTATATATTTCCACAAATAGAGAACACGTGCAGTCACTACCAATATATAAAGACGACTGACAGACATTTCGCTGACCGGCGACAGCTGCCGAACGCCCGATTTGTTTTCGATTGTGCACACATGATATTGACTCCTATCTCTTTTAAACAAGGTGCAAAATGCAAATGCCTTGTTTAGGGCTCTTACGATTCCATGATTCGAGTGTTTCCGGGAATACGACAATTAGCGAAGATCTGCATGTGCATTATTAATTTGGGAGTACTGTACACTTTCATTAAAATATTCACAAACGTAGACACAAGATAGATAATTAATACATAGTCAAGTAATTATGTATGTATATATTGTATATATAAATTAGGTATCTATTGCATCGACCTCAGACGGACAGCTGGCTCAAACTGGATAGGCGTAGCACAGGATAGAGACACCTGGGCATCTTTGGAGGAGGCCTTTACCCAATCCGAGGTTCTTGCTAACTAAATCTTACAATAACTTTTTAATTACAATAGTTTTTTAATTTGCAACCTAACTAATTAATACATACATTTATATTTACATTTTTTTTTAAACTTTGTAAAAGCAAGAAGTAAATGGCTTGTTTATTTATTTATCTATTGCATACCTCATAAGTAGTATCCTTAGGGAAGTACATCAACGCGAACTTTGTAGCGTTCCATAACTTGTTGCAGAAGAATCGATAACCTTGAACGCGCAGGATGTCTAAATTCAAATCACGGCCTTGCGCCATGGCGCAGAGTGCAAACCTAAAAATGGACACGCATTAAAAATACACTGACAGGTGATATAAAAAAACGATAATCGATAAAACGCCCAAATACACACATCAAAAGTGTCTAGGGATCAAGTGTCAGAGCTCTTCTCTGTAGCATATCCCATGCATGCTCAATCGGGTTCAAGTCTGGCGACTGAGCAGGCCAGGGCAGGACATTGATGTTAGCTGCGGCGAGAGTCTGTCTTACAACTCTTGCGGTGTGCGGTCGTGCATTATCATGCATTAACTGAAATAAGGGACCGATTTGCACTTGTAGAGGAACGATGACGTCTGATACAATCGTCTCAGCATAAATTTGAGCGTTGATGTTGCCTCTGATCCAAATCAACTCAGTTCTTCCGCCGATCCAAATACCCGCCCATACCATGATGGTTCCACCACTATAAGGATGGACTTCCTGGCAGGATTTTAATCGCTGTTGGCGTCCAGGGGTTCTCCAGTGTCGTATACGTCTTGTATCCGGTCTCATACCAAAACGAGACTCATCAGAAAAGCACACGAAACGCCATTGTTCTTCTGCCCAATTTCTGTGTTCAAGAGCCCATTGATATCGAATCCTACGATTGTGCATTGCTATAGGTGGTACCCGTAGCGGTCTTCGGGAATGAAGGTTCACTTCATGCAAGCGGTTTCTGACTGTTTGGTCGCTAATTAAGTTCCCTGAAGAGTGATGAAGCCTCACGGCTAACATCATGGCGGTTATTGTTGGACCTCTTCGAGTTAAGATTTGAATGTATCGGTCTTGTCTCCGTGTGGTGCAGCGATACTGTCCTCCATGGCGCTCAGCCACGGTACCAGTGCTTCGGTAACGTGTCCAAAGTCGACTGATAACACTCTGACTTGTATTCAGAGCTAAAGCCACAGTACGTTGCCGGGAACCACCTTCTATCATTCCCACGGCTCTGAGCATTTCTTCCCTGCTTAAATGACGTCGCCGCTCCATAATAACGTTGGTTTTAATCAGTAGTAGGGAAACAGTAGCACTAATAATGTCTTCAATGCGTTGTATGTTTTTATAGGGAAAATATTGACAGCTGATTTTCATCTTTTACTCGAATTTGATTCACAGTTCCTGATTCAAATTATGAAATGCACCAAAAAGGATCCATATAAATTTATAAAATCATAAATTTATTACAAAGCCACATCTCAATCTCAAGAAATCCGCATAAAAATGCTTGATCCCTAGACACTTTTGATGTGTGTAGTTTTTCATAGGAAATACTTCACAAGACTTCCGATTAAACCATATTCAAGATGTGCATGTTTTTTATTATTTACATAAGCAGCAAAATACTACACTTGTGAAAAGTCGATTCTACATTAACATGTAATGCCTGTTCACAAAAAATAGGTAAAGGCGGAGAAAAGAACAGGCAATAAAAACTCGCGGCCACTCTTTTCAAATTGCCAATGTTTACAATGTTTCTTTGTTTATAAACTACTAGCTTTCGCCCGCGGCTCCGCCCGCGTGGATGTCGGTTATCGCGATAAAAACTATCCTATGTCCTTCCTCGGGACTTAAACTATCTCCATACAAAATTTCATCTAAATCGGTTTAGCTGTTTGAGCGTGAAAGCGTAACAGACAGACAGACAGACAGACAGAGTTACTTTCACATTTATAATATTAGTATGGATGTATGCAGGTAAGGTGCTGCCACCATTATGTTATACACCATATTGGAGAACTGATGCAAAAACAAGAGATCAAAAATATTAAAAGAAGAGTAACTACACGAGATTGGATATATCAACCTCAATGGGCACAACATAGTAGAAGCATCCAGTTACAATGTTAAAACTATATGTGCTTAAACATTAGCCAAAGTTTGGCCGCTACGAAAAAAAAAATAGACACCACTTAAACATAATAGTTATTTAAGGCAAGTGGAAGTTGATCATTTTCCAAGAAGAGTCGCTGCTAAAATGTCACACGAACTTAGTTTCAGTACTGCGCCCGATCTCTACGATCGTTTATCATTGCCGTTCCATGAGAAATGAGAGTGACAAAAGAGTCCATAGCGAAGAATAAACAGTGTATCTTACCAGTGTATTTCGCTGACCGTTATTATTGCTGTCCCATCGAAGATGAGAGTGAGAAAATAGAAAATTAGGTATTTGAATGTCAAGTCAGTATCTTTTTTTATAAAATGTCAAAACTATTCGTTCTGTAGAGATTTGTATGCAATTTAACCTTGTGACGTCATTATGTTCTGGTTTCAAATCATTTACTTTTAGTATTTATTTTGATGATTATAAATACTAAAACATATTAAATTACGCACGAATATATATTTTTAAGATCATTTAAAGACATATTATTAATTGGTACGTGTAAAATAAATTATTGTTATTGATTGATTTGACATTCAAATACCTAATTCACAATGGACTATGAGAAAGAGAGAACGCAGAATATTATAGAACTACTAGCTGTCCCGCGCAACTTCGTATGCGTAATTTTTCCCCGTTTTTGAAACATTTCTCGTCGCTTCTCCGCTCCTATTAGTCGTAGCGCAATGTTATATAGCCTATAGCCTTCCTCGATAAATGGGCTATCTAAAAAAAGATTTTTTCAAATCGGACCAGTAGATCCTGAGATTAGCGCGTTTAAACAAACAAACAAACAAACTCTTCCGCTTTATAATATTAGTATAGATACCTTACCTAAGCGCATCAGTTCCACATTCCGGTATTCCATTAGGATAGTCCTGTTTCTGTCCTTGTTTAGCCTTTTCTATCTCTTTCGGGTCTAGATTGGAGTCTGCGAGTTGTTCGTGTAAACTTTCCAACGTGATTCCGGTGACCACGTCCACAGGGTCGATAACATTGCCCAGGGATTTGGACATCTTGCGGCCGTGGGCATCGCGCACCATCGGGTGGAGGTAGATTTCTCTGATGATAGATTTAAAAGTGGATAATTGCAGAGTATTAAACCATTGGTGTATCACCACCTGGTCCGCTGCTGGGCATAGGCCTTTTTTGATTTGTTTAGTGTATATAAAGCTGATAAAAAACCGAACTAAATTCCAAGCAAATAATTAAGAGTCGATTAAAGATTGTGATGCCATACGCCTGAATTCCTAACACCCCTTTCATACGTTCCGGTTTGAATCCGGTCCGGTGACAGGTAGCCGGCGCGAACAAAAAAAATGAAAACAAGATCCCTAGATAATTATATAATTTCATGCAGTCGGAGGCATTAATGAATCTTTATGAACTTAGTAAAGTGCCTCCGACTGTGTGAAATTATATAATTATCTAGGGATCTTGTTTTCATCTTTTTTGTGCAGGCGGGTTTTTTATTTTTATAATTATTTTTTTATTTAATACTTTTTAGTAGTTGTAGTATGTAACCGATGTAACAACTAACTTTTATCACAGCTATTGTCAAGTATTGAAAATTGAAAAAAGAATGGTTGCTAACTAACTTTTTTAGTATTACAGTCATAATCATATTATACCTTTTTGAAATGCTTAAGATGATCAAAAAGACATCTATAAACCAGTGGCAATCCACTAGCTTATAGCTGCTACTAGAAATAATAACATCAATCATGAAATATCTACAGAACTCACTTGAAAGGAAGTTTTCCCATCAGCCGTTGTCCAAAGAACACCATCCTTGCTACCCAGAAGAACAGGATATCGTGACCTGTTTCCAACAATGTGCCTGGGTAGAACGCCTGTGGAGTGATAGGGAAGTGGTTAGGGAATAAATTTAAGCTTTTTTTTCTGCATTTTTAGCATTTACTCTGAAAAGATCATGAAGAGATGATATGTGCAACTGATGTTTATTACGTGATTCACTTGTATCTTAAATCCTCAACTTTCATTTGATCTTCAAACTTCTGAAAATGTATCGATAATATACGATTCCAACCCTAAATAGAATCGGAACATATATAAAACAAGTTAACCCGGCGAACTATATACAACCCCTGTTTTTTTTCGTGATTTTTCCAATTTTTTTTTTTAATGTTATCTAGCAGTGTGGGATTGAGTCCCACATTACTAGCAATTTTGTTAACCCCTCCAGCTAAGCTCAAAGACTTGTGTTAGGAGTGGGTTCTCGTCGACAGTATAATGGGTAGGATTCGAACCCGCGACCTCACGATTGCGAGACCGATGCCTTATCCATTAGGCTACCACCGCTTTCTTTTCTGCTATTCAATACAAAAACAAATCGAAGATCATGAAAATGTACTCGTTGTTGAGTTATAAATAGTGTAACTAACCAGACTTTGTTTTTTTTTTAATATTTAAATGTGTGTATAGATAACACAAATATCGCACATTCCTACAACCAACACTGTATTTTAAAAGTGTGCACACTATTCGCATAACACTTCTTACCTTCAAATCATCAGTCTGGTCCGGCCACCCGAAAATCGAGAAAGGAAACAGTCCAGCACTGAACCACGTGTCCAGAACATCATCGTCTCTTTGAAGCTTAATTTCCTCACCATTCACCTTGTATTTGGCAGCAGCTTTAGATAATGCTTCCTCTTCCGTATGAGCCGATACCCATAGCTCTTGGTCTTGCTTCTAGAAGAATATTAGGGAGTTAAGACAATGAGTAAGGGTCTATTTATATTGGCGAGGAATCGAAGAAAATTCTTTGTGGGTTTCATAGACAGGTTTATAGGCGGATTTTGGGGGAACACGCTCCCCAAAGACAGTTGTCTTGTGTAGTGTGTAGTTTTTTTTTCTAAATATACAATTGAATTTCTTTGCCAATTTGCCTCTTGTGCACCCCCAGAATAAAATCCTGGGACAGGACCCCTATGGACAGGTTGTTGTACTGGTAGTCACGACAATGATACCAAAAAAGCTAGTAAATTTCGTTGAAAAGAAGTTACAAGTTGGTATACAAATGCATTCTCCATTCCAGCATTCTCAAAGTTTTACATTGTTGTATTAATAGCTTCCAAAATGAAGGTATCTACTTACCATCCAGGCTAGAAATAATATGGCTCTTTGCCGCCAGAAATGGCATCAAATTGTAAAAAAAAACAATAACTGTAATCAAGCCTAATTGCGAAATGCATGCCTTGTGTCTATCACAATGAAAGTAAAAACGTCATGCTAACTTAGAAAAAATAACAACCAAATAAAAATAGTGCACTAGCGCTCTAACTATTGAAATGTGGAGTGCCTTAGTGATATCCTGAAACCTGCTGGTACCTAATGTTAGCTGGTTTTAGATTATAATTCGTTAGGTTATTTAACATGGCTGCAGATTATGAATATTTAATTAGGATTAACCACAATAAATTAGTGGCGGCTTCATGGAGGTCATCGTGTAGTGTTTATAGTGTACATAAAAAAAAAAAAGATGTTGGTTAAGATGTGGTGAATATGTTCCCGAAGAAAACAAAAACATTTAGTATAGAAATTGTTTTGGTATTTTTATGTTAAGTGTTTTTTTTTTAATGAGCTCCTTGTTTATGTAGATTGACGAAGTGTGTATCATTGATCTTAGTTTCTGTGACTATCAAAATAAATTAAAAAATCATGTTTACCGCCAAAACAAAACATGCGAACACAAAATGATCTAGCGTCTGGGTTCTCAACCAGTTGGTATTTACGCGTGCTGGGGTAAAACAGCAATTCTTTGGGGGTGGCTTGCACCCCCTCTCCCCCTGTAGTCGTGCGAGGTACTCACACTAGGGGCCAATGTAGGTACCTATCTATTAATTTTCGCAGCTAGTATAACCCTCGTATTAAGTGACTGACACTTGGTTGATGTTAGGGGTAAAATAGATGTTAGGCGAAGTGTTAAAATGCAAACGATTGTTGGTGAGCCTATAAAAATAAATTAATAAAGTACTCGTAAAAGGGTAACGAGATCAAAAAGGTTGGGAACCACTGGAACATACACCCGTTTCCGCTGATATTTGCATCGAATGGACGACGCGTCTGCGAATATCATTGATACGATTTAAATGTTTTTAGTCGATTATTGAAAAATCGATCATTAACTAACGTTATTAATGTGTTTTTTTTAGTATTGTTTTTAATGAGCACACAATATCTTCTATATTAAGATTAACAAAGTGCGTATCATGGGTGGTATAGCGTGCTTTCTTACCTAATCCAAAATGAACAAAAAAAAACATGTATTGTGTACATCAACGCAACATGCAAACACAAAATGACGCAAGCATATACACAAGCTTGTATAACCCGACATACAGTAATACCGCTGTGCTCAGTGTCGTATTCGTGTCCGCGCGCCCGAATGCGCCGGCACTTGCGGCGGCCGGAGCGCGTGTGTCGCCGGCGCGGAGCCGTCTTGCTGCGGCCGGACGACGCGTCCGCGAATACCTTTGTATCGATTTTAAAATCGATTTTTTTAGTCGATTATTTGTTTTTTAAAGATAAGCGGTGTGGGATTGTAAGTTCTATATTACTAGCAATCCTGTTAACCCCTCCAGCTTATTGTATTAGGAATGGGTTCATGTCGGTTGTATTTTGGGTAGGATTCGAACCGCGACCTCATGTTTGCGAGTCCTCGACCTTAGAGTTTGAGAGCCTTAGCCATTAGGCTATTGCCGCTATGTTTGCTGTTTGTCTCCAAAGTAAATTTTCAAGGTCTAAGACAACTCCAAGAAAGTCATAAGAATGCATAAGTCTTGATAAGATCATTCCCAAAGAGGTCATTCAAGTATTACGTTTGCAGAATTTTAGTCATTTTCACCCCCCCCTCCTCCTCCCCTTTGTCGTTCACGCTCTCACATAACAAATTCGTTTTTTATGGATTTCAATTGACTAAACACGCGCCCAATCTACTATATTTTACACCAGTTGACCCGTGCCTACTCCATTAGGCCTATAACCACTCACAAATAACGTGGCTTTCAATTAGTAAAAGAATTTTCAATATCGGTTCAGAAGTACAAGAGATTATTCCCTACAACCTCACAAACTTTACCTCTGTATAATATTCCATATCATCAAAAATAGGAGAATATATCATCAAAAAATGACCTCGCCCCACCCCTCAGGTGATTATGTAATACATTAATGGCCCCAAGAAGTATAACAAAGTATACCCAGACCTACAATCAACATAATCAACATTTATACATTTCACAAAACACAGCCCCGTGTGGAAATCGAACCCACTACCGTCGTACCCACTCCCACTGTAGCACCAAGACAAACAATACTTTGAATTTTTGAAAACAATTGAGTTCTTTTTGCGAACAATACTTGGCCAACCCCATATCTGGTTAAGTTTACCAATACCTTCACCCATTGGCGGAGGGGGGGGGGGGGAACACTCCCGTACAGTTCACATTTGGGCGGTGTGACCCCCCCCCCCCCGGGTGGAAAAATGATCCTGGATATGCCCTCGCCTTCACCTCAATATACCCAGTAACACTAACTGATTAGACAATATATGCAAAAGACATCAACAATTTTGAAAAATAGACAACATGTCCTTACCTCCTGTTCAGGTAAAGTGACCCTATACGCAGGGATGCGGTGTCCCCACCACAGTTGTCTAGAGATGCACCAATCTCGAATGTTCTCCATCCAGTGGTACCAAGTCTTCTCGTGAACGTCCGGAATGATCTTGAGATCACCGTTCTTGACAGCTTTGATTGCTTCAGCGGCCATTTTGTCGCATTTTATGTACCTTATGAAAGATAGAAATTTGTAGCCGGCAGACTTAATTTATACCCTCGGGTATAAATTATTTACTTAAATAAAACATTAGTATACTTTCGTAAGTAATGAGAGAATGACAGATGGACTAAGAAATTAACCGAATAGGTAACAAGAGAAGCAGAAGACATAGAAGTAGACCAAGAAAGCGATGAGAAGACATATTTAAAGAAAGATGTGGACCAGACTGGAGAAGACAAGCACGTGACAGAGAACACTGGAGAAAGCTGGGGGAGGCGTAGGCCTGCCCCAGCTTTCTCCAGTGTAGTGGCCAAGGAGGCGACATCCATTATTGTAAATGCATGAAATTTTAAAATAATAGTAAATAATATTAATAAAAAATATCGAGTATAAAATAAATAAAATAATAATAATAATGTAATGGTTGAATAAAGGCTATTTTTATTTATTTTATACTTTCATAAGAAGTGTGGTACCAGTCGGTGGTACCACACCATCTCTTCCCGTGGGCAAGGCGACTAAGGTATTTCACACTAGAAGACGGGCAGCAGCGTCCTCGGAGTACTTTAAAGCTGGACTGCGATCGCCAACCCGCTCGCCACGCATGGTGATTATGACAGAAACCCCCAAGATATATATGGCTTGTTGGTGTAGTGGATAGTGACCCTGACTGCTAAGCCGGAGGTTGTGGGTTCGATCCCCACCCAGGATAAAACTTTTGTGTGATGAGCACGATGGTTGTTAAGTCCCCCGCGACACATACACATACCCTACTGCGTGACGACTCACGCAGTAGGGTACAAGCTATGTGTCGCGGGAGACTTTCCAACATACAAGTCACGGACACAAACTACACCCAGACTTGGAACAACAATTTGTGGATCACACAAAGTGGTGACCCGTATGGGAATCGAACCCACGACCTCTTTCGTAGCAATCGGACACACTCCCACCGCGCCCCAGAGACAGTCTTGTAATATTATATAAGTATGTATATCAGTTGTCTGGTTGCCATAGTACAAGCTCTGCTTAGTTTGGGATCAGATGACGAGAGAGTTGATCAAGATTATTATTATTAAGTAGGTTTTACTGGAGACCCGTGCCCAGCAGTGGGACATCATATAGGTTAATATAATTATAATATCTTGGGACAACTCACACAACGCTATCTGATCCCAAACTAAGCAGAGCTTGTACTATGGAAACCAGACAACTGATAAACATACTTATATATTTCTAAATACATACATATTATAGATCAATAACACCCAGACACAGAATAAACCGTCGTGCTCATCACACAAAGTTTTATCCTGGGTGGAGATCGAACCCACGACTTCTTTGTAGCAGTCGGATACACTCCCACCGCGCCACAGAGGCAGTCATGTACTCACCACTGTGGCTTCAACATAGGCTCCACTACATCCTTAGATCGACTGCAGAGTGGCACCACCATAGTATGCTCGTTGGTCTTCTTGTACAGCTTCATTTGTTCCAATGTCTTGATTATGTTGCGACGGACATCGAATCGCTTCATACCCTGTCAATAGGTAATGTACAATTTTTGTTATCATCAGTGAAATCAAAAAATCACTGATTCAATTAATGCAAGTGTTACTTGCGCACCGAGGGTTCCTTACATGTGCAATAGGAATAGTTGCACATGTACGGAACCATCGGTGCTCGAGTACCACTCGCACTTCACCGATGTTTGTCATTATCAGTGATTTTTTTTGTCCAGACTTATGCGTTTTCCAGACGGTTGGAAAAAAGGCTTCCCGCCAAGGTAACCTTGCTTGTTTCCACCAGTGTAGACGGCTGTTGCAAACCAAGTACCAAGTAATTTGGATTACAACAGCCGTCTGACAACTGTTGGAAACCAGGAAGGTCACCTTGGCGGGAAGCCTTGTTTCCAACCGTCTGGAACATCCTTTACCCGTCAGGTTCGCCACTGACATTGTCGTGTCTTTAAACAATAAACAATTCATTCACCATCAAAGAATAGTAACTCTGTCTCTTATTCTTTTACACTTTGAAACCGGTTATTAAACTTAAAGAGATAAATATTTACCGCAAATGGTCCGCAGTTGTCCAACATTTTCCCTTCATCATCCAATATGTTGATAAATGGTAGATTGTGACGTTTGCCAATCTCGTAATCGTTGGGATCATGTGCGGGAGTTATTTTTACTGCACCTAAAGACAAACAAGAAAGTTTTTTTTTTTTTAATACACCTGCAATTAGTCGCTTAGACTATAATCAGGTAAGTTGCAAGAGGTTGTAAGAAAGATATTGATGAAAAACATAGTTTAGCAGTGGCGTATCCAAAATGTTGTTTTAGGCACAGAATAAGTAATAGGTTTAGGTATAAAAATATACCTAGACTCACCAGAGATGACCCACCCACCTGCAAGCTAAATTGAAACTTGTGACCGCGCGCGAACCGTGAATTTTTTTGCCACAGTTTTATGACCGAGCTGCGAAGTCCGCACGGGGTTGTCACATGTTAGTTCTGATTCACTATTCGTTCTATAAAGACATCCGTAAACACAGCAATATCTTTTATACGGATTATATTGACGTTTAAGCTTAGAAGACATTGCGTGTGTCGAAAAAAAAAATTTTTTTAAGTATGCGCGAGCGCGACGTGACCGCGACTATCCCGCGAGCCGAGAGACAGCCCACGGCCATACGCCCCTTCGATACCTAAACTGCGGAGTGACACCCCCCTGATTTAGGTATTTTACACGGGACCCAAGGGTTAGAACACAATAGGATTCAGATACTTTTGCGCGTTTATACGAGCATCACGCTTTTTTTAATCCACTCGGTATGGAAAAACGTTACATATTTCGTCATTCACGTGTTTTAGAGATCTATGGGGAAGAAGTCGCAGCCAAAATCTAGTGTTAAATAATACTGACCATGATAAAATTTTATAAGCTACGGGTCTTAATCGCGTAAATATTTATTTTTTTAGCTAAAATACCTTTGTTTTATTGCCCGACGTTTCGACCGTATTGCAACGGCCGTGGTCACGGGTAGACTGTCGAAACCCCGTAGCTTATAAAATTCTATAATTTGTACAAATCGCGAAAGTTTACGAAGATATAATACTGACCAGTTCCGAAGTTCATGTCGACGTATTCATCGGCGATGATTGGCAGCTTCCTGTTCACGATTGGATGGACCAGGTTCTTGCCAATTAAGTGCTTATACCTGCCAAATAAACACCATAGTGAATATACATAATTATCGTGATATTCGATTCGATAAAATTCACAACACTATACTCTTTTTTTAAAGTAGAGTAAAAATATATATTATGTAGATAAAAAGATAGTGTACCTGTCGTCGTTAGGATGAACAGCTACAGCCACATCTCCAAGCATAGTCTCCACACGAGTGGTGGCCACTACTAGTTCCTCATTGGAATCTTCAACCTTGTATGCGAACAGGACTAGCACACCGAATTCGACCTGCAACATTAACTTCAATTTAGATATGTGTTCTTGGTCGTGGGCCTAAAGGTCTCATTTCGCAAAGTGAGATCTTTATTTACAGATCAAAAAACTTGCGTTTTGAGAAAGTCTACCCTTAGCAAGTCAAAAGTACCTCTTGGTTTTATGTACTAAGGCTTTTTTAAAACCCTTTTTTTTGCTAGTAGCAATAGTGCTTTAATAATAAAAAAAAAACTTATCTATGGAAAATACATAAAACATTGAAATAATAATAATAATTTCTTGGGACAACTCACACAAAGCTATCTGATCCCAAACTAAGCAGAGCTTGTACTGTGGAAACCAGACAATCGATAAATATACTTATATATTTTAAATATATACATATTATAAATAACACCCAGATACAGAATAAACCATCGTGCTCATCACACAAAGGATCATCCTGGGTGGGGATCGAACCCACGACCTCTTGCGTAGCAGTCGGATACATTCCCACCGCGCCACAGAGGCAGTCAAATGACCATTTTACTTCACCTATCGCTTTAACTTCGCCCACTTTATAAAATCTCTCTGTATATTTGTTGTCTGTTAACCTAACGTTGTTAAGTTAGGTGTTGTTTTTTTTGTTTTGTGTTGTTTCATTTTCAAAGATGCTGATAAGGGGCTTCTAAATAAGGAATATTTTTCAGCAATATGTGCCTAAAATACAGTGGCCGGCAACATTACTAGCAATACTAGCCACACTAAGCAACATTGCAGTAATGTCCCGGCAAACATGTTTCGTATGTCTACCATACCAACCCATATGATGGCCCACTGCTGGGCACGGGTCTCCCCATTAGAACCTACTAGTATGTAGATCCTGGGGGTAATTGCCATAATCGCCACGCTTGGCGAGCGGGTTGGCGATCGCAGTAAGGCTTTAAGTACGCAGAGGACGCTGCTGCCCGTCCTCCTTTCACACCGTATGTCTACGTTTAGCCGATATTGTTTTGAAAGATTGCCAGACGATCGCTGATCGATTTTAATGCAATATTGGTAGGCCAGTTTATTGAAGTTTCCTGTGAGTGGCGTCGTGATTTATTATTGTATTCTATGCTTTGTACTATGGCAGACATATTGCCCAGCCATATATTGCTCGGCCATTTGTAATGACCGGTCAATTAGTTGCCAATAGTAGAGCCACAAATTGCAGTAAAACATGGCCCGTTTAGATGCCGCTTTATACACGTTAAAGTGATAGGGACAGCATTAAACTTAAAAAACTTCTTATAACTAAGTTAACACTCAAAATATCACAACACTTACAACCTACCTTATGCTCATATCCAGGTATACTAATCAGAGTTCGACCAGTTAACTCCACTTTATCCACCTCAATATCGGATATAGCACTCTTGAGCGTACAAGACCAGTTCACAAGCCTGTTGGCTCGGTAGATGTCGCCTTCATCGTGGAGACGGACGAAGGCTTCGTTGACCGCTCGACACATGGACGGGTCCATTGTGAAGCGGACACGAGACCAGTCGTATGATGAACCTAGGGAACGGAGTTGTTCGTAAATGCGGACGCCTTTTCTGTAAGGAAATCATAATGTTAGAAAAACAAGACTTGTTATGAGTGGTAGGTCATGGAGTGAGAGAGAAGGATCCTGAAAAAGAGATAGGAGAAACAGATAGAGAATTCTTGGTGAAACTAAAGGATTTCCCTGGAGGAGGAAGAGGGGTGAAATGGTTTTGTAAAAAGTTCCTCATGGACAAATTAGTGGTCGGAAAGTGAGTGAGAATAAGTATGGAGTGGGGATGTAAAGTGAAGGAAGTGAGTCGAGATAGAGTGAGAGAAAGACAGAGACGGTATGGCATATTAGGAGAAAGATGATCATTGCCCAACAACCAACAATTCCATAGCAAGTTTTGATCTTTCCAGCAAAGGAATTTGCTAAATAAAAATGAACATAGACTACTCACTGTTCCTTCCAGTCCCACACTCTCTTGATGAACTCCTCTCTGCCGAGTTCGTGGCGAGTCTTCTTCTCCTCTCTCCACAGCTTCTTTTCTACTACGACTTGTGTGGCGATACCAGCGTGGTCGCAGCCTGGGTTCCATAACGTCGTGCGACCATTCATTCTGTAACAGAAAGAGATTATTGATACACTTACTTAATTAATATTACTTATTCGTTATTCTCTTAGGGCAAATTAGACCAAGCAGGGTTATCTCTGCGGCTTCGTTTGCGTTAAATTTAGAAGCTACATTTCACCCCTTTAGTTTGTATTCACAAATTTTTGGAAATTCAGCCCTAAGGCTGGCTGTCCATTGAAGTGGAGCGAGGCTAGAGAAACGGAGAAATAATATAGCATCTGTTCACTGGTCTTTTAGCGCAACGACGTGACAAACTACCTACTGCTAAGTGTTGTAGCTGCGTAACTAATTCAGCCACTGCTATTTACCATATCAAACCAGTTCGAAAGTTTAGCCATAAAACTTGGATAATTGTGAATTGGAATAATCGTGATTTTTCATAATATGCAAAATATCGTTCTGCCATGGGCGAAAGTCATTGAGAGTCAGGGTGAGGCATTAGGAGTCAGCCTAAATATAGCGAAGGCGTTCGATCGGGTCTGGCACTAGAGTCTCCTATCGAAGTTGCCATCATATGGACTCACCAAGCGTTTATGCAAATGAGTTACCAACTTTTATTACACCAGAAACATTAAAGCCGTTACTAACATTTAAACTTTCGCGTTGCATGATTATAACTATTTATTATACGGGAATTAACGCGCATTGTTTACCTTAAAATTGCTTGACGTTTCGACCAGGTTGCACCGGCCGTGGTCACAAGCGGACTGTCGCAGCGATGTTAAGACTCCGTCAGGCCGATGAATCTTCATCCACCCTCACTTTTTTACTTCTCGAAAAGTTAGGGTCACTGCACTCTACACTGATTTTGTCCATGTTAACCGACTGCGAAACAAAACGAGGTTGTGTTTTACGAATCACTGGATTCCACGTCACGGATAGTTTGAAGCCCTCTTCCCGATTGAAAGTTTTATGTTTTTTAATTTCAATCGCTTCACGCACAATTCGTGAATAAAAATGGCGATCTGTGGAGAGGGTTTGTGGACGATGAAACTCAATCCAGTGATTGGTGTTCGATTGCAGTATGTGTTCTGCAATTGCCGATTTGTTCACTTGCCGGTTTTTCACTGCTGCGATGTGTTCTTTTAGCCTTTCCGCTATAGTTCGCTTTGTTTGGCCAATGTACGAACTACCGCAGCTGCAATCAATTTTGTAGACACCTGGCGTCTGCAGAGGTATAATATCCTTCGGAGTGCCCACCAAGTTGCCCACTTTAGCCACCGTTGTGTAGATCGTACGGATCGGGAATTTTTCATAATTGATCCGATCTTGTCTGTCACTCCTCTGACGTAGGGCAAATAAGCAGGTTGTCTGTTCACCTCCGGAGGTTTGTCACGTTTTGGGATATGCTTCATTCTTCGGTACACCTGATATCAGTTTTTCTTGAGTACCTCCTGAACATGGACTAGCTCTTGCTCCACATGATAACCTTGCACCTTGTGATAACAAGGTGTATAAGCCGGTATCATATAACCCAACAGCCAGAGTAACACGTAAAACTCGAGCTCTGATCCAGGAACACCGAGACCTTTTCACGGAAGATGAGTATGAGAGGTTGTACAAACCGAAACCACATCAACCACCAAAACTATATGGGCTACCTAAGATACACAAACCCAACGTGCCAGTGCGACCCATCGTAAGTCAAATTGCCTGTCCTACTTACGACTTGGCAAAACACGTTGCGTCTGTATTACAGCCACTCGTGGGAAGAACAACGTCTTTCGTGAAAGATTCGCGCCATTTCGTCCAGATTATAGAGAATCTCAAATTGGAACCGGGAGACATAATGGTGAGTTTTGACGTTGAGTCATTGTTCACCAACGTTCCGATTAAGGAGTGTCTGGATGTGGTGAGAGATAGACTGAGTGACAACGAGCTACCGTTCAATTATATTGATCTGCTGAATCACTGTTTGGAAGGAAACTACTTCCTCTTTCATGGTCAATATTACCTCCAGATAGATGTTGTCGCAATGGGGAGCCCAATAGCCCCGGCACTAGCTAATCTCTGGATGGAGCATTTTGAAGAGAAGGCACTAACTCTGGGTCCACCAATCATCAAACTATGGAAGAGGTATGTAGATGACGTGTTTGCTGTCGTCAGAGGAAGCCAACATGATGTGGATCAGTATATGGGGCACCTTAACTCCATTCATCCGAAGATGAAATTTACATGCGAAATGGAGACGGATAGATCGTTGTCATTCCTGGATATCAAGATAACAGCGCGAGCTGATGGATCGCTATCACACTGTGTATACCGAAAGCCAACACACACTGACAGATACCTGCATGCTACGTCACATCACCATCCTCGTCACCTACAATCCGTGATGACGTCATTGAAAAACAGAGCCTTTGACCTCTGTGACCCTGATCATGTGGAGCAAGAGCTAGTCCATGTTCAGGAGGTACTCAAGAAAAACGGATATCAGGTGTACCGAAGAATGAAGCATATCCCAAAACGTGACAAACCTCCGGAGGTGAACAGACAACCTGCTTATTTGCCCTACGTCAGAGGAGTGACAGACAAGATCGGATCAATTATGAAAAAATACTCGATCCGTACGATCTACACAACGGTGGCTAAAGTGGGCAACTTGGTGGGCACTCCGAAGGATATTATACCTCTGCAGACGCCAGGTGTCTACAAAATTGATTGCAGCTGCGGTAGTTCGTACATTGGCCAAACAAAGCGAACTATAGCGGAAAGGCTAAAAGAACACATCGCAGCAGTGAAAAACCGGCAAGTGAACAAATCGGCAATTGCAGAACACATACTGCAATCGAACACCAATCACTGGATTGAGTTTCATCGTCCACAAACCCTCTCCACAGATCGCCATTTTTATTCACGAATTGTGCGTGAAGCGATTGAAATTAAAAAACATAAAACTTTCAATCGGGAAGAGGGCTTCAAACTATCCGTGACGTGGAATCCAGTGATTCGTAAAACACAACCTCGTTTTGTTTCGCAGTCGGTTAACATGGACAAAATCAGTGTAGTGTGCAGTGACCCTAACTTTTCGAGAAGTAAAAAAGTGAGGGTGGATGAAGATTCATCGGCCTGACGGAGTCTTAACATCGCTGCGACAGTCCGCTTGTGACCACGGCCGGTGCAACCTGGTCGAAACGTCAAGCAATTTTAAGGTAAACAATACGCGTTAATTCCCGTATAATAAATAGTTATTAAAGCCGTTGTTGACGGCAGCTGCTCCGGCTGCTTTGACATAAATGCTGGTGTCCCGCAAGGTTCCATGCTGTCCCCGATATTGCTTCTACTGCATATCAATCATACATGCCGTTAATTGATGGCATTCACTGCTACGCGGATGACAGTACCGGGGACACATTCTATGCGGGCTGTGCCGATACCCCTTGTTATATTGTTGGTATTAGGAAAGTTTTCTCGCCGTTGATAGGACAGGTGCCTTTTGGTAATAACTTTTTTGGTCTAATAATAGTGTTTAATCAAAATAAAAACAGCCTGTATGTGCTCTGTAGGTGTTTCTCAAATTACCTGTGCCACCTAGTAATAGCATCTTCAACAGCGTTGGTGAGGGCATGTCCAAGATGGAGTGATCCTGTCACGTTGGGTGGTGGGATCACCATCACAAATTTGCCCTTTGCATTCTTTTCCAGAATTGATTTTCTCTGAAAGTACAAGTGTTATGTAAGTTGAAAATATTGCTTTTATATTAAACTAGCTATCGCCTACGACACCGCCCGCGTCTATGTTTTATAATCGCGTAAAACTTTGTTTGTTTGATAATTCTCGGGACTTATACTATCTCCATATCTAAATTCATCAAAATTGGTTAAAGAATGAAATATAACCAACAGAGTTACTTTCAAATTAGTAATATTAATTTGGTTATTAGTTATGTTTGGGACTTGCTTGTGTTTATTTTGTTAAAATGAATATGACTATATAGTTTTTATTTTAAAATTTGATTTGTATCTCCATCTATACTAATGTGTATGATTGCGAGAGACCCTACTGTTAAGGGTTAAAGCTTACTTATTCCATATCTTCATTCAGTAGAGTGTTTGTTATTCAATCTAATTTAAACTAATTTTCGTCTCTAGCTTTACTCACATAAACCTATGTCTGTCATCAGAGTACTAAATGTATCTTACATGCTTCTCCAAGTTTTTATCTATGCCTCCATAACAGAAAATCATGAAAATTTGGTTTAAAACGTCAATCTCATCAGAGACTAACCAAATACGCAGAAGATATTATAGTGCACAAATGAGTGTGTACCCCTAAGAGTGACCGAGTTCAGCTAGTTTATAATATTAGTTTAAAAAATTAGTGACTTCTTATTACAAATCTAATTCAATTGGGATAGTCCTATGCTTTGATCAAAATATGTTTAGCACTATTGGAGATAATTGGTCTCACATATAATAACTAGCTGACCCGTGCAACTTCGTCTGCGTAAATTTTCCCCATTTTTGCAACATTTTTCCTTGCTGCTGTAGCGCGATGTTTTATAGGGGGCATAAATAATAGATAGTAATTTTCCCTTTTTTTTTTTTTTTCCTTTTTTTTTATAACATTTTTCATTGCTGCTCCGCTCCTATTGGTCGTAGCGTGATGTTATAACCCATAGCCTTTCTCGATAAATGGGCTATCCAACAATAAAACATTTTTTCAGTGCAGCCCAGTAGTTCCTGAGATTATCGCATTCAAACAAACAAACAAACTTTTAGGGGTATGAAAAATAGATGTTGGCCGATTCTCATAGATACCGGATAAGCCCAAAAAATTTCATCAAAATCGGTCAAGCCGTTTCGGAGGAGTATGGCAACGAAAACTGTGACACGAGAATTTTATATATTAGATAATATTATTAGTAATAAGTGGCGGTAGCATAATGGTTAAGGTATTAGAGTCGCGACTGTGAGGTTGAGGATCCAAATCATCCATGCATAACATGAACCCATTCCCACATAAGCAATTTAGTTTAACTGGAGGGGTCCTACCTACATCTTACATTCCTAATTATCTTATGGTTATCTTATGGTTACCTGCATATACAGTTTGTAAACAAAGAAACATTGTAAACATTCGCAATTTGAAGAGTGGTCGGTAGTTTTTATTTCCTGTTCTTTTTACCAGCTTTACTTATTGTTTGCAAACAGGCATTACATGTAAATGTAGAATCAACTTTTCACAAGTATATTATATTAATTTTGTAGAATTTTGCTTACTAAGTGAATAAAGAATTTAAAAAAAGGATATGAGAAGAGAAGAAGAATATTAATGGAGACTTGATTTTAGACCAACCTTCTGCTCAGTCTCAAAGTCTGTTTGCAAGGTTAACATAAATAAATTATTAAGGTTTTTTTTTAAACTCATTTGTGCATACATTACTTATATGATAACAGTTACAAGTTTTGTGTTAGTTCAAAGTTGTCTTGTTCATAGTTAACTAGTTCTAGTGTTTCGACCCCATCCAGGTGTAAGCCTTCTCCATGTCTTTCCATATTCCTCTGTTTTTTTGGAAACAGAAATGTAGGTAGGCCATACAAACAATGGGTAGATGATATAGTCTCAGCGGCAGGTGAAAGCTGGACCAAAAGATTAACATAAACTACAAAAAAAAAACTTACTCCATATTCCGGTTTGAAGAAGCCTTGCTTCTCCCACCAAGAGTACCAGGCAGCTTCAACATATTTAGGACTGTAGGCATCAGGCATGGCTCCTGAAATATCTTTTTTGTCACCTGGGACTGTGTCTGCTGTATAAACAGCACTCTCTTTTGCTTCTTTTACTTTTTTCTGAAAAAATAAATGACCCATATGATCTTTTATGCTTATCTATATCTTTTTGCTTGTGTTAAAAAGGGATTTATAGGAGAGGTATATTAAAAAAACATTTTCTTAGTGATTGATATTAAAGTTTCAACCTAATTTGTTCAATGGTTTGAGATGTGTGTTGGTATATCACTTGGTTATGGTTCTGTTTTATACAGCATTAGTGGTCCCCTCGCGGTTTCACCTGCATTGTTCCCATTCCCATGGGAATATAGGAGCAAAAAGTAGCCTATTTACTTCCCAATGGTGCAAGAATTAGAAAAAAAAATCACCAGGCATTTTTGTACATAGGCAATTGATTTTTATACCGCATGCACTCTGGTCAATATTTTAATGTAAAAAGGTTGTGTTACAGGTACTGAATCTCTCCTATCTATTTGTCGAATGATTTCAAAGTCACCCAGTATGTATACAGATTCCTGCAGCTGAGGCAAAGGTCTTTCCTCTAAGACCTGGGTTCTCAACCTGTTGGTAATTACCCCCGCAGAAGTAAAACAACTATTCTTTGGGGGTAATGATGGTCTTCCCTGTCAATGTGGATAATTCATTTGCACTTGCTCCCTCCTCCATCGCTCAAGCAACTACACAACATACTCACAACTCACAATTGCCACCACACACAGTGTCTTATCACCTAATAGCATACTTTACAGGAGAGTAATTTGAAGTTTCATTTTGGCCTGCAAAAAGGTTGAGAACCACTGCTCTAAAAGGTACCCTCTCTAATCTACAATGTTTTAGAATCAATGCAGTGGGGCCCATTATGTGATGATTATAATAATTTGAGTAATAATACTGCTTGTAATTAACAGAAAAGAAAATATATTTTTTATATTATTTTCTGTTGTGACATTTTTTTTATATCTTATCTAATAGATAAAATATATAAAACAATTTATTATTTATTGGGTTCTTAATGTAAGTCAATAGTCTAATATAATTTGCTTCATCTGTAGTTCATTCAGATAATTAACTAACATAATAAATATAATAATGAGGATTTATTTTGTTGTTAAAAAAACTGTAAGTAGGTAAATATGTATAAAATAAATACCTATTAGATAATGCATGATCCAATTTTAGATAACATATGCAGTAATGTGTCTCTATAAAGTGATGCAACGTGACAAACAATTGCGGTATTACTTTCACTTGTACATTCCAAGAACTGGATTAACCTTAGAGTTATGGTTAGACAATCATAAGAAAAAATATAGTTATACATAACTTTAAGTCAAATATCAGTACGGTGCTGTTAGCTAATGATATCTCATTGTATTTTCAAAGTTTACAAACTCACCTCAGGTTTATCTTTCGGCACAGCTGGTGCAGTGCTCTTTTTATCCAACTTAGCTTTTAGTTTTTCCAATTTTGCAGCCTTCTCTGCTTCCTTCTTCAGTTGCTTCGCAGTCTTTTCTTGAGGCTGGTCCCCTGGGGGACCGTTTTGTACTTCGTTGTCAGTCATATTTTTACGAAAAATAAACGAATTTTAAATATTGAGCGATCGAAACCACATTTGCCAATGTGATGTGGAAAATGCGAATGACAATATCATACACGTTCAAAAACTAAAATCAAGTTACCGAGAAAAATTGTAAATGTTTTGTTCAGAAATCGCAAATTTAGTCTAGTGATGTTATAATATCGACTAAACCAATCAAGCAGCACAATGCGTAGTAATTAGTGTGATGAACAGGCAACACTACGCAACGCCATTTTGTTTTTCGTTTCTTGCTGAGCGCGATTGAGGTGTGCTCGCAAAATTTTATTTGAACTTTTATCCGTACAGTAATAGATTGATACGTTTTATCTTCTTTGTATTGACCCGCTTCATCAAGTCTAACATCATGTCGGATCGAGAGGTACTATATTTATACTATGTCCATCACGTCCGTGTTGCGTTCCCGCCGCGTGTGTTTTATTTTGTCAGCCGTTTGGTCTATATTTAATGCTGAATTGTTTGCTTGGGTGATTTTAGAGGAGTCGCTCGAGGACTCGCAACGGGTCTCGGGAGCCGGCACCAAAGCCCGCAGCTATGTCGAGGGGTCACAGTCGAAGCCGGTCTCGGACGCCGCCCCCGCCAAAAGCGTCTAGTAGAAAATATAGGAGCCCGTAAGTATGCCTTCTAGAATGATATTTTTGTTGATGCTTATTTGTTTTTGCATTCAATGGAGCATATGTTTATTCATATCTTATGTTAAACATTGTAAACTTTATAACCTCGGTTTCAAGGGTAACGAATGCGTATTGCGCAATGATTGGTGGCGTAAAACACAAACATTGAAACATTGCACACACGCGGAAGATATAATTCGTGGTCTTTTATGCGAAATCGTTCAACCTTATTGGCGTTACGGTCGTCAAGTTCGTTTTTTAAATAATCGTGCGTAATCAATAATGTTGGTCTTGTATAGGTATGGTTAGTTCGATAGTTGAAATATCTTAGCAACAGTTTAATCAATCCATGTATAGTTAACGAGGGAGCCGGCGCACGGATACGCGATAAGAAGCCAGTTGTTTTGAATGTTATTTGCCTTACTGTTTTGATACATAAATTCAAACAGGGCTTAACAAAATTATGATAGGACTTTTTTTCAATTGATTTAGCCAGTTTGGTTTTGAAACCCATGTTATTAGATATGTAAAAAAAAAACAAAAAAGAAATGAATTTTTAGTGCACCCCCTTTGCTACACCCCGACCCTATTAACACTTAAAAATACCTGGCATATAAAAAAACCTAATTTATTTACCTTGAGTATTATAAATTATCACAAATTTGTATGCAATGGAATTCCACTGACATTAACTTCTGATTGGTTTTATGTAAATATACCTAGGTATATATTTTTTAAGTTAATAAAAACCTAAAAAAAAGTCTAAAGTCACATAAAATGTAGGTACTAATACAGTACCCACTCAATATGTAGAATATGACACCATCATTCAACAAAGCAATTATTTTAAAGGATTTTTTTGTTAGTGTAATATACTTGATGACTACATGACTTTGCATATTGCTAGTACAATAATAATGCATTATTAATAGCTAACAATTTAACGAATACTTAAACATATTCAGTTTTGAGACCCTGATAAACTATTTGAGGTCGATAGTAGAATTGGACTGTTCAAGGGTAAATTTATCTCCTTAATTTGTACTAAGAGCTGACATTATAATTTACTATATAATGTCTTAGCATTATTTTTCTGTACTCTTGTACTTTGTAAGTAATGCTGCTTAGGTTTTTGCTGCCAGATTTAATAATGCTTCTCAAAGGCAGCTCCAGCATTCCTCATAGGTTTATTATAATTATCAGTATATTTATTCAATTAAACCACATAATTACATCCGAAAATTGATATAAGAAAGATAAATATGTATTCAAAATAATATTGTAAATGTCAAATAACAGAGTTATTTTTATACTACTTGTGCCTGCGCAACAATGTCAGCGATAAGCAGTGCTGCTCTTGCCCTATAGACATTAATGTAATGATAAAAAGTAGCCTAAGTTCCTCCTTACATCCTTAGCTGTTGACAGCAAAAGTTCTGTCAAAATCCGTCCAGCTGCTTTGAAATTAGCCGGAAGAAACAGACAGATAAAAAACATGTGTTTTTGTTATAAATACCATATACTTTCATACGCGTTTAGTATAAAAACTCTTGACATTACAAACAAACCCTTTAATTTTATTTATTTTTATAGTTTTACGACTGCTGTCAAAAATTCATTTAGCAATGGATTTGGCTACTAGAGGATTGATTATTGAGACCGGCTGTTATAGTATTCATTCTGTTGGTTATGTTTTCACCCTTGAACAAATTGCAAATAAATTAGGTATGGAGATAGTTTTAGTTCTGTCCCGGATAGGAAGATAACTGACATAGCGAAACCTAGTATACTCATAATAATAAGAAGAAAGTTTTGCATTTCTAATGTCTAATTCTTTTGCTAGCAACATGCTTATTTGACTGGCAAAGCAATATTTAAACAATTCTGCTTATGAGCTTGGCAGAAAAAAACAAATCTCAATAGCATAATGAGTAAATGGCCAAAAAACTTAGTAATTATACTATAATTATGTATAGTGATCCTTGTGAATTTGTATAGTGACAATGGGAGGTTCCCATTCTATTGTAAACAGCAACATTCATATGAGAATTCTTTGTTGTAGTTATTCCAAGCATGTCTATATACATTGAAATTTAACTTAGTTGATTTGATGAGGTTTAATGAACCTCGAAATTTATTATATATTTTATTGAATAGACTAAAACTATTGTTTAACTAACTAAAATTTACTGCGTCGGTGGCGCGGTGGGAGTGTGTACGTACGACTGCTGCGCAAAAGGTCGTCGGTGATTGATTTCTACATGAGACAACAATTTGTGTGTGGATTAAAAATTGTTGGTCCGAGTCTACGTCTGTGTCCGTGAATTGAAGTTACTACGCAATTGTCGCCAAACTATATCTTTGCTATACTATGCACTAGCTGACCCGCGCAATTTCGTATGCGTAAATTTTTCCCGTTTTTGCAACATTTTTCATTGTTGCTCCGCTCCTATTGGTCGTAGCGTGACGTTATAATTATAACCATATATCCTTCCACGAGAAATGGGCAAACCAACAGTAAAATATTTTTTCAATTCGAACCAGTATTTCCTGAGATTATTGCGTTCAAAGAAACTCTTCAGCTTTGATATTAGAATAGATATAATAGAGTAAGGAACTGTTTATATGCCGGTTTGGTTTAAATATTTTATAAATATTTAGCAAAATAATACAATCTTTCACGACGGGACGAGGTAGCGAGCCAAAGCTAATCTATACTTCTATAATAATATTATGAAGAGGTAAAGTTTGTGACGTTGTAGCGGGTAATCTCTGGATCTAATGAACCGATGTTTAAAACATTATTTTACCAATAATAAGCTACGTTATTTGTGAGTGTCATAGGCTATATAACATCACGCTACCAATAAAAATCTTGCAAAAACAGGGAAAAATGACGCAAACGAAGTTGCGGAGGTCAGCTAATATTGTATAAAGAAGTTAAAATAAGTCCCTGGTTTATACGTACTCACGTATAAACCAGGTAAGTAGCCTTCCTTTTCTGTGACATCTCACAGAAAAATATGGCCGTACTTTGCACAATTTCATTAAGTTCTACCTTAGTTGCTCCCTAACTACAGGAAATGGTTGGCAGCCAGCCAAACTCAACGAAAATAAACAATATCGTCTTTCTATCGTTTTATATAAATAACATGCAAAATCAATCTAGCCCGACGGAAAGTCCTCAAAATATTTATGCAATAATAATGACGATAGGCTATGAAATAGATGTTTTGTTTTAATATTATGAGGAAGTGCTTCCTTCTAATATTATAAATACGAAAGGTACTTGTTGCTGTTCCACGTAAAAACTACAAAATAAAGAAACTGCCTTCTATGATGTAGGTTATACGTCAGAATTTAGAATACCACTTTAACATAAGTTCTTTTTTGGTTTTCAAATGTGAAGACAACGATGGTTCTTCATAATAATTACAAAAACTAAAAATATTGTGCCCCGCGGGTGTTGCCCCCGTTGTGTTCAGGGTGTCAGCTAACTCCATACCAAATTGTATGTATGTGTCGCTCCAGCGGTTTAGACGTGAAGAAGTAACAAACATACATACTCACTTTCGCCTTTATAATATTAGTGTGATATATATGATATACTGAATAACCAATATGTGAATGCCACCGTCCGACACGCCATTGTTAGTCGATGGTCAATTAGCGCTAGAAAACAAACTTACTTGCGTATACTTGAGAAATATCGTCTGCGTAGTTTGCCTAGACTGGTTTAGACTGAGTGCCTATATATTCAACTATAAGGAATACAATAGCACTTAAAATAAATTATTTCATACAATGTTTTCTTTTTTTTCTTAATTGTATAAACAATATTTTGTCGAAACTGAAATTTTAACGATTTCGCAGTCGAAATAATTATGAATAAGTTCCAATTACATTCGTATAACTTCCCGCTTCATATGGCATAATTACTGCTGTAAATGACCTTTATAGGTTTTATTTTCACATATGGTTAACCTTGGACAACGCGAATTTATTTTGCGTTGGTAGTGTAATATCGGTCAGTAACAGGAAAATTGTTTGGATTCCATTAAATACCTACACACGTCCTTGGTGACCAAAACTGCTACAATTTGGCACCATCAATAAATGTAGTACTAAAACATTTTACTGGTCAGTGTGGATCTAGTATATATGATGTGTTCATTTTCATCAAAAATCTATACTAATATTATAAATGCGAGTATTTCGATGAATTGGTGTTATTCAATCACGCCAGAACGGTTGAACGTATCTACCACATAGGATAGGTACTTTTTTTTATTCCGGAAAATATACGGTTTCCGTGGGATAGATTTGTTTTCCACAATCATCACGCTAAATCGATCGAATACACGAGTTATATAAATTATCTTTAAAACGGATTTAAAAGCTTCTTGATTAAACTAGCTTTCTAATTAAACAACCGCGTCCCAATGGCTCCATTCTTTCAGGAGCTACGATGATGTCTAATTTTTCAAAATATCCATATCGTTGGTTTTTTTTTTCACATATATGTTAACCTAGCTGACTTGCATTTTTTCAATTTACACCAGTAGTTCCTGAGATTATCGCGTTCAAACAAACAAACTTTTCGGCATAATAATATTACAAGTTTTTACATTTACAAATACCGGGTTTTACTCTTGTCTTTATCAATAAGTCGCCAACTAGGTCACTTTTGGACAAATTATATAGAGATAATTGCTTATACGTTTTATACTTACGTAGTCTCCATTGAATAATAAAATAAGATAAAACTATAGATGCCTACTTGGGGCAACAAATGGTATAGAAAACTTATTGCTTTGATAATTCATTGTCGATACAATTCACTTATGAGTGAATAAATGAGATATTTTTTTTAAGAATTCCCAACCAAAGTCGAATTGTACTTAGTTTTGATTTGACGGCGTTTAGAACAATAGGAAATCTCAAAGCTTTCGAAATGTTCAAAGCTGGGAAGGGATCAGCACCACCGATATAAAAACAAGGTTAGATGCTGTGTACGGGAAAACCTCTCCCTCATTGTCTACCGTCAAAGAATGGAATAAGCAGTTTCGTTTTGTACGGAAGTTCATTGAAGACGAACCTCGCTTCGGTCGAGGCACTCACCATGGACTCCATCAAATTAGTGATAGAGGAAGTTTTGAGTGAGCGAAGACTTAAAACTAAAGAAATAGCGGGATGAACAGGGCTTTCGAAAACTTCAGTTCTTAGATTTTTTCATGAACGTCTTTACATGAATAAAGTTAGTCTAGCACTAACTTTATTCATGTGAAGGGGGTGTCTAAACTTAGTTCGAGCTTGCAGCGAAGTTGCTATAAACGTGTTCTCAATAAGCTAACGGCACGGAGCGAGTTTTTTGAGCGTCAATTGTTACGGGGGACGAAACCATGGTTTTGTACTATAATCCTCTTCAAAGAGAATCGATGGAGTGGCGTCGTCCTAGTGAAAATTCGTTTAGGGAGGCCAGGGTAACGCAATCCACCAAAAAGATAGTGGTTACGGTATTCTGGGATTGTCACGTAATACTAATGATCAACATAAAAGTAAGGAATACTACGTTAAATGGCAGCAACTACGCCACTCTTATTGAGCAGTTACGAGAGGCGATAAAGCAGAAGCATCGTGGAAAACAATGCTCCCGTGCTTCAATTGTTAAGGCTGCTGTTGCAAAATGTGATTTCGAGTCCCGACCTGGCCTCTAGTGACTATTATTTGTTTTCGACTTCTTCGTCTTAGCTGACTTAAGGGGGAAGAAGATCTTCTTCGGATCATGAAGTGACCCGTAAATCTACCAATTTTGAAGACAACGCTTCTAAGTATTTGTTTTAGAGATCTTAGAAGTGCATTGAAATGATTAGATAAATGATTACTTGACTTATTTTCTTTTTTAGACCTTCTTTCGTACGTTGCTCGTTTGAAGTACGTAGTAGTAGGTTATTATGTTGTTCTCGCTGTATTTTGTTACTCCAACCATAATTTTACCAACTATGCTTTATGTTTTGGCTGTATGTGTACATATTGTAACGCTCTTTCTCAGGACACGTTCGCGCTCGGGCTCGCCGCGACGCGGCTACCGCTCGCGGTACTCCCGCAGCCGTAGCCGCTCGTACTCACCTCGCGGCTCATATCGCCGCTCTCACTCCCACAGCCCCATGTCCTCGCGCCGCCGCCATCTTGGTGACAGGGTGAGGAGCGATGTTTATGTGAATACCATTTATTGATTATTATGTGTAAAGTTCCTACCTATCCACTTCCCTTTCAAACCTTTTGGACGTCCATGTCTAGAATGTACAATATTGCTAATGTCGAGCATGACTTACAGAAAAGCAGCGAACGAAACCCCAAGTTGCTAGTTTGCCAAACAAACTGTTGGTTTGTATCGCCAAACCACCAGTTTGTTTGTCACTTTAATAGTATACAATAAGGAAAATATCGAAAGAGGACTGATACAGTCCATTGTCTGTCACTGAACCTTAAAATGGAGACAGGGCTATTAGCCAACGGTAATAAATTTTGGTTTGGCAAACTGTATTTTAATTAAATTATACGGAAATCAAGTCAATTCTAATATATTTATGTAATCCATTAGACATTGGCGTTTAGAAGTGTTACCACACCAGAAAATGAGTCTTTAAAGTCAATTCAGACATGTTTATAAACGGCCATTTGGCTACAGTTATTGTTAATAGTATTTTTAGTTACTTGAGTGTTTTAACATCGTGCCAATTGCATCTTCCACAGATAGTAAATTTATTTAATTTGTAACCTTTTAAATTGGTCAGTAATGCATGCAATTTTTATACAGTTTATCTTTGTTACGAAATATTCTGGCTAGCAACAAAATGGGAGTTTGGTGGCAGTTTTATTTTGTACATTGTAACATTTATTGTAACGGTTATGAAGGTTTTATTTGTATAATTTAAAAAAATCAGTCATCTCTCGGAATCGGAATCTCGATTTCTGATCGAATCAATCGTTTTTTATTACAGTAAGCACTTCAAATCTTATTGATTTCTTTCTTCTATTTCTAACACTATCGCATACATATACCGGCAGTTTAAAAAGAGATTAACATACATAATATGTATATTTGATTCGATTCTTATTAAGTATCCGATTTCGATAAGATGTTATAAATACTGTACACTTGAATTACGTGCTGTTAATTAATTTGTAAGTAATAGGTCACATGGAATAAAAGTCAAATTGTTTACTTTACAGCCAGAAACAAGGCGCGGCGTCAATCACCGCACAGGAGAGATAATTGTATGACTTACATTGTTTTTTATGTTAACTATTAATGTGTGGGCACATTACTAGTACTATAGTGTGACCGCTTAATTCAGTCTTTGCCTGCGGTATTACAGGAGAGTGAGGTATACGGCAATTGGAATAGCGCCACCGGAAAGTACACAAGCGTTATAGTAAATGGTTTCGACGAACGGACACATGCAAATCGTTTACGGACAAGAAATCGCGAAGCACTCGCTCTGTCACTGGTTTGACGTGTTCCATGATTCCGTGTCTATAAGCAATGTTTATGTTCGTGCGTCAAAGTGTTTTCTAAGATTGCCTTCTGTACCCTCCGGTACTTTGTGGTTAAGCAGTCACGCTATAAACTTGCTTGGCTAGGTGTGGGTCCATAGTTAAATTGGTAAGGTTCGAAACCGCAGTTTAAAACTGCGTGTGACGCCTTACGGCCGTTTTTAATATTCTATCTACCGATCGATTTGGCTGCTAGAGATATATATTTGACATAATGTCCATACAAAATATGTCGAAATTCTATCTCTAGTAAACAAATTTATTGATAGATGAATTATTAAAAAAGGCTGTTAACCATTTGGCTACTATCGCTTTTTATGTTTAAATTAAATTTTTTCTGACAACTATCATAGCTAATACTATCACAGTATTTTTTTTTTTTACTGAAAAGGCCAAAACATATTTTTTTAAGGCCGCAACTCCATTTGTTGCTTGTCAGTGATTCAATATCGAACTATGTTAAAAGCCCAACATTTTTTTACAGTCACAGGCAATCTGCCTGATGTAACATTAATTTATTAAATACTAAACTTACTGTCAGAAGACTAAACCATTTTAAAATTAGGAATCTTAATGCCTTTGTTTTAAAGTCTATTTTCAATTGTAATGAATCAGTAACATTTATTTGTAAATAAAAACTAGTTTGACAATAACATGCTTTGTTGGTTTACTGTTATGATACTACTTAATTAAAATCTGTTCTATGATACTTGTAATATTTTTGAAAGAATGCTATAGGTACCATCGTTGCAAAATTAAAATGTCTTATTTGATCAAAAAAAGTGAATTTTCAAGAAACAAATCCTTCCTCTTGAAAAAAAAATTGAAAACAATTTCGAATCAAAACTGGAAGGTTTGTAGAAGAATCCAATTAAACACAGGTATTCAAATATGTGCAAAACTCTTCTTTCTACTTATTTTGGCGTTGATAACCTAGCTCGCTTTCCAGCTAAATTCTGCCAGTCACAGATTGTATATTTGCAACGACAGTACACTAATATTTGCTAATTTTCTAGTCTAAAGGCATTAAGTTAGTTTGCAATTTAAATCTCTTTAAATTGTTTGTTTTGTTGTCCAGTATAGCTTTGCTGGGCAACCAAATAGATCGTGTTTCTGTATTGTCGACAGGAAAACCCGACTCCATCAAGGTGTCTCGGCGTGTTTGGACTTAGTTTGTACACTACCGAACAGCAGATCAACCACATCTTCTCTAAATATGGACCCGTGGATAAAGTTCAAGTTGTTATTGATGCTAAGGTGAGAACTACATTATATACTGTTATAGAACATAAGGGTAGGCGCACTAGGCAGTCTGGCTGTTAAATGTATAGTATTTCGTGGCTGCCAAGTATGCGGGCTCTCCCATACACCGTCATAACGTCCGATTGGTGGCGGCAGCCTGGCTGTCGCAGCCAGGCCTTATACCTTTAACATATTTTTTTATCATAAACATACTTAAACTTAAACGAGATTACAGAAAGAAAACAACTTTATTAAGTTTAACAAGTTTTATTTTTTGACGTGATAACGCCTTAAAAATTTACTAGCTGTCCCGCGCAACTTCGTCTGCGTAAATTTTCCTGATTTTTGCATAATTTCTCATTGCTGCTCCGCTCCTATTGGTCGTAGCGTGATGTTATATAGCCTATAGCATTCCTCGATAAATGGGCTATCCAACAATAACAAATAATTTTTCAATTCGGATCAGTAGTTCTTGAGATTACCGCGTTCAAACACAAAGAAACAAACTCTTCAGCTTTATAATATAAGTATAGATTATGTTAATGTCTGTCTAATTGTGCACTCATGTCAACCAACACCATATGAGAAAGAACGAAGTGTGATGGCCCTATCAGCTACTATTTTGAATAAAACCATGCCTCGATACTAAAAACTATCCATGAAAATGCATATAATTCGTTGTCCGCCGATAAGCTATCGCAGACGTATTTACGATAGTTTAACGATTAAAACAACTTTATGCTCATGTATGTTTATTGCAGTAAATATCGCACGCTTCTATATACCGAATAAGTTGATTTATTACAACATGTCCCTATAAGGAGGTATTTCGGTTGTTGATATAATGTTGGCGTAGTAATTGGACAAACATTTTGTGTTTGTACAACTGTTGCAACATAAGATTTCCTGTAGAAAATTCAACATTTTCTATTGTTGCACATACGTTACTAATCTTTAAAATAATATAGTTACCTGTCTGGAAGTTGCTATCTGATTCAATATTGGAATTCAACAAATGTCAATACCTAGCAGTTGTGTTGTGAATAAAATTCCTCTCTCTGCAACAATACATGTTATGAGTTATTATGAGTTGTAAGATTCCGTAGCGTTCTTTAAACTAGTTATTTCTTTAAGTGACAATAAATTACACCAGGGGGCAGTAGCACTTGTAGTCATAGCTTGTAGCGAAAACGCATTTATTCGTATTCTGTAATGGATTTATAAGAAAAACACTGTTTATGATATTAAATATAAAATTTCAGCTTTGTTATCTTAGTAGTTTGAGCTGTGCGTTAACTAGTCTACCAAAACAAAAGATTTTTAAAGTAGACAATATTATAGATATATAGAAATGGCACGAGAGTTTCGTTAATTACTAAGTACATGCATCGTAACGTCTGTCGCCAGAGATTCAGAGTTCAGATCCCAAAACATCGGTTGAAAATGACCCTGGAGTTGTTATTAACCACCATTTATGGTATCTGCTTAGTAAAGCAAAGCTGCGCTTTATGTTATTAAATTCGCTTAAAATTTTATTGAAAAATTTAAATACTATATTTTGGCGCCATGCCGTCTTCAGTCTTCAGTCCGTGACTAGGCGACGTGCTGCGTCACGCTAATCAGTGCCCACCTCTAGTAGGTACACCCAGATATAAAACAAATATTAATGTATCAGACAATTTCTTGTTCTTTAAGGAAGGGGTTCCCTGCCTTATTACTTTAGGTTTATCACCTTGTACAATTGTGTTTTATTTTTTACAGACTGGCCGTTCCCGAGGATTCTGCTTCGTATATTTTGAGAATCAGGAAGACGCCAAAGTGGCAAAGGGCGAGTGCACCGGCATGGAGATAGACGGACGTCGCATTCGCGTCGACTTCTCCATCACACAGCGCGCCCACACTCCGACACCCGGCATTTATATGGGGAAGCCTACGTAAGCATATACTACTACTTTATTACAATTTCATGGTACGATACACATGAAAAGCGTTTCATTATCGCACCGTGAAAACTGCTACGCTCGACGTAAAGTTTAAATTAGTGACGTCAAACTAGAATACAATCAAAACAAATTTTGTTTTTATTTTTTTGCGTCCCTATTACAAAAAAATTGTTTCAAATGAGTTGATAACTGTCATGATGACATTTTGATTCGCATTACGACTGCAACTTCATTATATGACGTAAGGTCAGCAATAAAATGATTCGTAAAAAGGTGTCATTAGTATTACAGAAGAAGAAGAGTTAGAGTAGAAGTACCTACCTAGTCTAATTAACTATAGATAAGCACTGTATTTTACTATTTATTATTATAGATATCTTTTAGTTAAGAAAATATATCACATCTGACTGAAAGACCACAAAAGTGTAAAATATTCTTATATTTTGCCTATTTAGTAATTTCTGTTTGGTGTTTATTTAATAATAAAGAATACTATTATTATTATAATAAAGAAAAATGTTAGGTACATAGTTCAAAGAAAATAAATATTACGTCCGTTCCATTACCATACACATACGTACTTTACCCGACTTGGGAGTTTCTGTTGCTAGCGGTACAATTTTGACAAGTACAGCGTGAAGTTGTCGCGTTCGCAATTATCTTCTCATTTGAAACGCATAGTACTAGTAGATACTCTGTGATCTAGCACTTCTGAGACATTAGTTTAGTTAAGTTAGTGATAGTTATGCGATCTGTCCTATCTTACTTTTTTTCAGTAATTAGATTCTTATTTTAGAGTACATTTTTTAGATAATTTCTGTCAATATTATGCATTCATTGTACAATTCAATAGCTCAAAGATTCGGCCCCATGATGTAACATAATTATAGTAATGATCTCCACAGGAATGATTTTTGTTAATTTGAATAAGGATGTTTTTCGTTTTAATTGCTTATAATATTCAACTGTTAGCCAACTTTAGAAATTCACCCATAATAACTGTAATGTGAGTGACGCCTATGTGTTGGTAGAATAAACTAAACAGATTTAGAGTGAATCGACTAAAGATTTAGGCGAGTTACTAAAGGCCTGTTTGTACAAAAAGTTTAGCCAATACTTATAAACTATAATTAAGGCTTTTTCATCTCCGAAATGGGCTTTAAATATTTTTTTTTTTGTTAACAATATGATTCCTGTGTTAAAATGTTTAAGTTTCTAAAATTGATGGCATTTAATTTTACTTTTCAAGCAGTGTGAGCAGAGGAGACAACGGTTACGACAGACGTGGAGGACGAGACAGAGAGTAAGTATTTTAATTATTTTCAGATTTGTAATTTACATTTTTCATTTACTCCCACCGCGCCACAAAGGCAGTCAAATACACATCACTTCACGGAATGCAACACAACGAACACTTTCGGAGCAAAGTGGTCCCATACGTTGCTCGACCACGCGTTGTATGGAGCTTGTATTCTTTACTCTCGTTGTTATGTCCGTTTTTATTTAAAGATAGGGTGGATTCTACATTACTAGCAATCCTGTTAACCCTCTCCAGCTAACCTCAATGGTTTGTGCCAGTACTGAATTCACGTCAGTAGTATAATGGCTAGGATTCAAATTCCATTTCATAGCCATTAGACTACCGCCGCTTGTAGTATGTAGCCTTTACGGCCGGTCTCAATAATCTACCTATTAATGGATTTGGCTATTAGAGGTAGAATTTTGACATATTTTGTATGGAGCTTATGTCAAATATATGGTGTAATAGAAAGGTATGGTTATATTCAAGGGTTGGTATGATGTGCCCATGATACTAAGCGCAGCACATACCTAATTATATTAAAATCGGAGTACCATAAAAAATATTAATTTTTACGTTTATTTATGAATGAAAAAGTTATTAATAAAGAAAGTATGACTTAAAAATTTCTATGGCTAAATAATCCAATCGAATTTTGTACCAGGGGAGGTATAATTCTTATAAGCTAAGTCAGCTAAGGCACCATGGTAGGGTGATATACTGATAACATACCCTATCCGTTGCTGAAATTTGACCACACCTTTGTTACACCTTGTATGTACCTGTAGTAGCCTAATCCATCGATAGTTAGGTTAGATATTGAGACGACTTTTTTTTTAAATTAAAAACGACTCTTGCATTATGGTACAAGCCCTGTGTCGCGGGAGACTTCACAAACATTCAATTCACGTACACAAAGTACACCCAGACTCGAAACAACAATTTGTGGATCACACAAAATGGTGTCCCGTGTGAGAATCGATACACAAATGACACAGAGGCAGACGTTAGTTAGTAGTTGTAGTGTTGATGATTACTAAGAAGTCCCCCCCCCCCCCCCCCAGCGACTACTACTACCGCGGCGGAGGCGGCGGCTACCGCGAGCGCGACTACTACCACCGCGGCTACCGCCACCGCTCGCCCTCGCCGCACTACCGCCGGCGCCGCTACGAGCGGGAGCGCTCCTACTCGCCGCGTAAGTTCAACAACTATCACGAGCGATAAGCACGACCCACGACCGCACAACCACACCACAATATCGCTATTACTTTTTATTTAAAGACATCTTACGATTTAGACCCACATGTTCTATTCGCTAATGGTCCTGCTATAGTCGGTCATTTATTCATTAACAAATTACATTGTATTTGAATGTTACAAAATTATAAATTAAGAATAGTAATTGGCATTAAATAATAGGAAAATATAAAAATCACTAACAATTTTTATTTTTTTAAAGGTAACTAGCAATGTATGATTGAGTCCCACATTACTAGCAATCTTGTTAACCCCTCCAGCTAAGGTCAAAGGCTTGTGTTAGCAGTGGGTTCAAGTCGGTAGCATAATGGTTAGGATTCGAACCCGCGACCTTATGATTGCTAGACCGATGCCTTAGCCATTAGGCCACCGCTGCTTCCGCAAATTAAATTCTCGTACGTCATACAGAAATCTATTCAGCAGATACTCTTTCAGTTTAAATTTGAATGAACTTGTGTAGACCATACATTTAAGCTCTTCAGGCAACTTATTAAATAAGAACACTGCTTATAATTTACCTTTTCGCATATTTGCAGTGTCCCATTTGGATTAGGTCGCATTTGCAATTTCATGAATATCAACTGCAGCTACAATCCTATTACTAGTTGTCATAAAAATCTGTTGCATGAACATCGAATTTTGCCTGTTAGATTTAGAAAGCCAGTTGATTAAAATGTCGCTGAAAACCTAGAAAGTAAATAATATTCGAGAAGACAATAAAAATTAACAGCGATATTGTGTGGCAGAAATCTGTATTGGATGGACAAAAACTTGTAAACAAATTCTATTTTGTTATGTCAGTTACAATGGTCATTCCAAAACATAATATATTACATAATTTTTCTACAACAATAAGTTTTGGTTCATCCAAAATCGATCAGAGACGTGGTTTTGAAAATTAATAAAATGTAATAGTAGTTTTCAGTTAAAGACAATATAAGAGAAAAAAATGATAATAAGTTTGGTCACTGCACTATCTCCTTCAACAAAAGAACGATCAGAAGATGTGAGCGCTAATTTCAATTAAGTTTACATTCAGTTAATGAGGTGTTTTTGACAGACGAGCAAATGACAATGTCACTGATTAATTTGTATCACATAACATTTGGCCTAAACCTTTACCTCTAAAAGTATTTGAGGGGGTTTTATTGTACTAAATGTGTCCGTGTCTTATATTGTCTTTGTTCTCAGTCATATAAAGAAATATAGTTTTTTGGACTTTACATAAAGAAAGACTAAAATATTTTTTGACCTAACTAAGAAGTTCAATTTAAGAATAAGACATAAAATTTAAGTCTTGCTAACGCCCTGTGCCTTTGTCTTTATGTTAACAAATTTCATAACCACATTTGCCCTCTGCTAGAGTAAAAAATTAAGTAGATGCTAAAATATAAGCAGAGCTAAATAAAAAAGGGCAAATCAACAATCCTGTCATTTATCATTAATTTGCAAATGTAAAAGTCATTTTGTAATAAACAATGTACATAATGGATATTCCATACTTGGTATTTTAGACAAACATCCATTTCATTATTAAATATATATAATTGGGCCTCAAAATAAAACAAATAATATTGTTGATTTTATTTTACTTGCAGGATTTCATACATACATATGTGTATGAAATTGAAAATTGTTGTTATACATTGAATAAAACTTTTCATATACCAAAGATACCATGGAAATGGTATTGCTAAGATGTTAAAAGAAAATGTTATATTTTTTTCCTATTGCAAGTGGTAGGTTTTAGTTTTAATTAGTAATAAGCTCCTAAATGTTGTCACCATTGCTTTTTTCTACCAATTATTCACAACAAAGCACTGGTCAGATAACCAGGTTCTCATTAACGTGTGAAAAGTTTAATTTTAACATTTTAGATTGATTTAAAACCCATTTCACTTAGTAAATCCGTTAAGTTCATTTCTGGAATCTTCTCAATTACCCAATGTATTATATTTATAAAAAAATACTTGGGGTTCTCTCTAACTTTGTATACATGACTATAATATTCATATCAGTTATAAATTATCTCCATAATCGAGAGATTTTCGATATCAGATCGATTATGAACTTCGCTGATAAACAGCTAGAAATCTGTTGTGTTGTGAATAATAGATAGATAGTGTGTTGTCACCTCATTAGTATAGCACCACATATAACATATAGTTACTCCGCTCTTTGACTTTGCAGGTCGTTATTAGTAAGTTCGCGATGCTGAGTTCAACTTCAGACCATAGCATAGCATTTTGATACAACACCACTCCCCCAAACATTGTCGACCGGTCTCCTATGCATTTATCTGTACTGTAACGGGCGGTAGTCGTTCGACGAGTTGTTATCTGTATTGTACATTGTCGATGTAGTGACTGCGCTCGCATTACTGCGCGCGCTCTCCGAGAGAAGCTCTTTATGTTTATTGTAATGTGACGAAGGGTCTAGACATAAGTTAGCTGTAACTGCCCAAACGGGCATAGTTGCCTCTAGGATGTAAAATTAGCTCTAATAAAGATTTAACACTAAGTCTAATATTGATTTTGTTTGTTTGAAAAGGTATTGAAACAAGAAGTAAAGGATGAAGTTCCTTGAAACTAACTGTGTTGAAGTTTTGAAAATGTTTGATTGAAAAGTCCTTTCTGAAATGGCGCTCGCCGGGTTCGGGACCGGCGCCCCGTATCAGCCAACGGCACTGGCTTGTCGAAGCGCAAAGAATATGATCGAGCTAGCCGCTTTGTAGGAAGACAAACAAGTCGAAGACACGCCAAGAGAGAAGTCGCGCGAACTGATCATATTCTTTATCTTCCGACTATTTGAACGTACATTCTTGAGCGTTGTGGCGATGTGATCGATTGCATTTCTCGTGTTGGTAGATTACGATATGTATAATATGTATTCGGATGTATTGAGTCTGGTATCCTCACGTTAGCGTAGCGTTGTGTTGTGACAGACTTGTTAATAAACAATAGTTTTGTAACGTCATTATGGCTCTTTCTTCATTCACTTCGGTTAGTCCCACCTTTCTCTATCCATCGTATCCTTTCTTATCTTCGATGACGCTACGCAAGATCACGGAATGTGAAGCTAATAGCAATATTGCATACGTCACGTACTGTTCATCTATTTATTATTAAATAATATGGTGGTACAAAGTAACATTCCGATTGATTTGGATAACGACTAGAGACATACGAAAAGTAAAATTAGTTTTTATGTATATAGGTAGTTGTAGATGTGAGGATTATATGGTATGTATTATATTCCTTTATCTTCCGTGAGCGTTTATTGATTATTCTATTATTTCTATTTGGTTGGTTCATAATATTTTTGAGTCATACTACTTATAATGTTGGCATTAATTAGTTATGTAGTCTTTGTAGAATAAGTTTGCATAGAAATTGTAAAGATATCTATAATTGGCTACAAAATTGTACCTGTTTATACCAATAGATTTCAAAATTTGAGTCGTTCATTTACGATTCGTCTAAATTATATAACCGTTAAATGATTATACAGTTTTTATGCAAAGTAGTTTACTAGTGGGTACTTATCATTAGAAATAATAACAGATTTCTCACTATCAGATTTTTATTAAAATTCTTAACAATTATTTATGTATAATTATTATAAATATACCACATGATTGTGTCTTATTGGCACTCCTATTATGGCGACTACACTAACGGCTAATAAAATAAAATATCGTAAAATATACAAATAACATTAAAAACAATACATGCCAACATATGACCGTTTGATTAGCATTATTTTAGCATTGGACGCGATATCATTTATGGCGGATTTGTGTTACTTAAAGCTACGGGACGTGGATTGTGATATAATACAAACAAAGTCGATTTGAGAGCGTCTTTTTATAAATACTTAGGTGCCCGAATAATCAAAAAACGAACTCTCATGCTGTCATCACTACGAGCTAATTTTCCAAGATATCTGTTATGACACCACGCGCATGGTTCAGTCACCGCGAACCCCGCAGCGTAGTGCGTGGCAGTGTGCCAATCCCATAAAACCCATTTTACCCCGTCGGCCAAGTGAGTAGCTCGTACGGCAGGATTGAAAAAGGGTCTAACGACATCAAAGCGGAGATATCACGTGAAGAGATGTTTTTCAAATACTGGCTAGAAACGAGCGGAACTAAGTTGCTTGCGGCGAGCGTTGGATGTGAAAGGTAGACTTCTCGGTCATGTAGTTATTACAAAAACAGTATCTTCTTGTACTTGAAGAGGAACAAGAGTCTGAAGAAACATAATTTCTCTCTCGTCACGCCGCACACATCTCGTCTCCTATACGCGCCGTCGTCAACTTGTGAGACATCTCCACTGTGTACCGCGCGACCCAGCTCGAATCTCTGGGAGAAACTGTTCTTCTCCGTATCCATCCACACAGAGTGGTTACGAGACGTGTGAATATATTGGTTTTCGTTTGACCGATGTTTTGGAGGAAGGGATTTCCGCGGCCCAATTCAATCTCAGCGAGAAACCGCTCGAGTGATATCCGACTGAAGCTGGGTAGAGACGAGATGTTTGAATTACGAAATTCTATTGATTTTTTAAAACACATCTCCGCTCCGCTCCGTTTTGGTGGAGTACGGGCCTTAGTCGAAACCGATAGGGGAAGGGAGGGATTTATGCCACCTTCATTACTCCCTTGAAATTGCGAAATTACCCCCGAGGGGGTAACAAATTGCGAACCTCTGAATTAGATACTTCAGAATTATTACTTGCAAGCATCACTCTCAAATCGAACAATTGTTCTCATAATCTGGAATGCATACATAATACTGCAAAAATAATTGTACACTTTAGGTACACAGCAAACAACAGTTAATCTACTTATAGCTAAACTGAAAATACTTTCAAGAAATTATGATACTCATTCAATGCAGTACCTATCAACCCTATTTATCGAAATATATGGTTCTAAATTGCAAAATAATTTATACAAATACAATTGGAATGCTTGAGTAAGTAAGCTCCTGGTCAAAAGTACTATACAGACTTTAAAAAGATTTTCTGTAAAAATAAATTTCAAATTGGCAACACCGACTTCAGTATAAGCCACACTAAACTACGTTGGCCGACAACTTATTCAACTAGTGGCAAGAATAGTATGAGCATGCATGTTGACTACATTATGGGCGTATCCAGGGGGGATTTGTCACCCTCACCCCCAGAAATACTAATGGCCGGTGTTAAGTCAATTGACCCACCCCCGCCCCACTAGTGCTAACGAAACGCACAAACCTTCCCCCTATCTGAGTATGCCCATGTCCTTAACTGCTTTTTACACTACACCAATAAATAGCTAAGAACCTACTTCTTAGCTATTTATTGGTGTAGTGTAAAAAGCAGTACTACATAATATCATACAACTATAATAAATGGGACTACATGATTTTGAATCCTAGAAGTTTAAATCTAGTAACATTGTTGGGTATACTCTAGTATATACAGCAGTGTCCCGCAAGCTTTGTGCAAAAAAACTGAGTGCGAGAACCGAGGGACCGCATTTCAAGAGCTGCAGAAGTACAATTTATGTTTGCAAGATCAGTAATAAAAGTTTTTTTTGACTTCTCAATGCGTTCCTTCAGTTAATCAGACTTGAAACAAAGTTTGCGGGAACACTCCCTTGTTGGATAATATTTTTCTTTGGTTTTGATAAGGACTAATTCCGTAACATTATTATACAAATCTATTTTGTGCAGCTAGGATATCTGTAATATTGGTAGGAATTAATTTCTACGTCAAATTTATCGATATACCTTCCCTTTCCTTTCTTGGTAACAGGTGGTAAGGGCGCGTTCTCACTATGCTGTGACGATAAATTTCTCGTTGGACGATTGTCGTCTCTAGCTGTTCTCACTGTTCTCATTATAGCGACTGTCATGCTAGCTGTTGTGACAATCTGTCGTCACTGCAACAAGTGTTGCGGACGACGCTTCGCGATAATTTGTCGTCACATAATTTGTACAAGGAGGCCTACTCTACTTCACAGAAAACGAAGTTTCGATCAATAATGAGGTGTCAATATACAGAACCAGCAACATCAATTCCAGCCACTCGTTACCGAAATTCTTCTATAGGCTCGAACTGTTTGTGTTTATCAAAATTGAATAAGAATAGTCCTCGTAAACTTTAGCAATTTAAGATAAATGAATTTCGTTTTAGAGAAAGAGTAGACCTACTGACATATCAATGCATATTTGACAGTAGAAAAATCAAAGAAGGATTAACACTAGGTACTGAATTAGATTGTGGTGACCATCTCTTGGGTTTACCAATCCAGGTTTGGCGTATAAATATTAGTAACTGCTACCTTTGGTCTACATGTAGATCTAAAAGCTGCAATGACATATAGCTATGACTTAAAATAATAAATATATAAATACTTCGTAATACGAGACGCCAGTAGACAACTTTTTAAGTATGTATTTAATATTATTCTTACATCTAATACTGCTGTCACATTAAGCATACTGTTTTTGAAATTCTTTAACGGCACTGTGCTGTGTTTAATTGTTCCTAGCAAGAGTCCGATTGACCCCGGAAGATCACGTCAATCCCCTTAAATCTTTAGGCTGGGGTGGGGTGAGCTGACAGGTCAGGAAGCTATCCTGACCTGTTAGTTTTTGTCACACGTTCCAAAGTTGACGCAACCTGAACATTCTGAGAGCATGCTTCTCTCGCTCATTCGGGGACCGATCGTTTCCGAAATTGGATCCCTCAATGTGTGGGAGAATTTGCCTGCTTTACAAAGTAATTCCAGCACATATTTTCGTATATACAGATGGACAGACGTAAGTATGCTTAATGTGCCAGCAATTACACAACTTTGGCAATATTTACAAGCAGTTTACACGTGAGTAACATACTAACGCTTCGGAAAGCATTTCATAATCTCATAAAAAAAACTAGTCGAGATAAAATTCGATCGAACATGCAGCTTCGACCATTAATCGGAATTTCAAATTGATAAATTATAGTCTTAACAGAGGCGTAATTTATGATATAAATTGACCTGAGGGTCTTGGTATTAATTAGGTACTCCTACTGTTTTAAACTTTCACGATTTTTACACATACTAGGGTATATATTGGGACTTATCGCTTGAAATATTAAACGATACCTTACGATATACCCCACGTTTTGGTCGAACTTCACCGTAGTAACGGTGATTAGCTGTTCTTCGTGTAAAAGTATTTTTAAATAGGTATTTCACGCCATTAAGCCTCAATATAATATGTGTATACGGTTATTATAAAACTTAGCAACAAATAACTCCAAATGTATTAACATCTGGATGTAGATTGGGTATAGGTAATGATTCTAACATACCTATAGAATGTTACTTTCTGACTTAAAAATAATTATGGCAAACAATAAATATCACATAATAATTGGTATGTATTTTTGGATCATGGATAAGATTGCTTTTTAATCTCTTTTTGAAACCGGAACTATCAGATATGTATTTATTTACTTATTTTACTCTTGACATTTCTATTGTAATTCAGTGATATTTTCTATTCATAATAATCTCAAATTGGGTTCAATAACTTTAAAATTCCTTCATGCTTAGTCCATGGACTATTACCTACTTTTTACAAAATTGATCAACACTTGCCCAAAATGTATTATTATACTCTTTTAAATAGATAAAGACAGCAACATACATTTTACACAGCATGATTGCTATCTTTTACAGACGTAGCGCAAATCTGGCGAGGACGGGCGAAAAGACAGATGAGACAACAATTTAAACAACTCTTTTATGAAATACCTATTATTGAAACTGGCATGTAAAAATCCTTTATACAATGTAACTGGCATGGCTTAAATAACACGTAGGCATAGAGTTGGTATAGGTGTACCAGAATATGATGAAAAATGGGAAAATTATAATTTAGAGTTGGTAACACAGGGATTAGGTAAGTAGGTCCCAAGACCAACATGGACATGTATTTTTTTATTGAATTACCATGATTTTACAACTAAGGATACTCATTCCTCGAAGAAAATAAATAGTTTGTGCAGCAGCTCCAGCCGTGTGAATGTCAAATTTCGCATTAATAAAAATTAAATCACAAAAATCCAAACTTTCTTTTTATTTTTGTTCCTCTTCATGATTGGAGTTTAGAAATCAGCTCGACATATTTAGGATTATACGTTTCAACGAAAACGTATCAAAGGTCAAAATCGCAGTAGGAATGAGTTCTTTGATAACCACATTTTTTTAACCCTTAAATGCATCGTGATGGATATTTCCATCAACCAAATGATTTGCTATTTTTTCGTGTCTAAAGGGCTTGGTGACCACATTTTTTGTATATAGCAACTAATATGGAACATACACAATATTTCTGAACGAAAAAAGAAAGTTCGTCGGTCAGTGTCAGCTGTCAAATTATATTCGAAAATGTCAACAGCCGGTGTGGTGTTTTCAGCAAATGTAAATGTGAAAAAGTTAAACAAATATTCGCTGTTTATTTGTTTAACTTTTTCACATTTACATTTGCTGAAAACACCACACCGGCTGAATTTCATTCTATGTTGTGAATGGTAGATTTGAGGTAAGTTTAGCGATTTATAACTTTATTTTGGTTCATTCAAAGAAAAAAAATGCTCAAATAAAACTTAAAAGTGTTGATGTAAATTTACATCATCATGTCATTACGGTAATTCAGATTGTATGAAAAGCTAGTGACTAGTATTCTTTGATAAGTTGTAGTATTTTTCTGTTCTAGGTGTTGATATTTGGTGTCGAAATGGATGACAGAGATATCGAAAAATATTTAGCATCATTAGAAGGTGGATGGCTGTCTGAAGATGACATGGAAACATCTGACCAAGAGGAGGAACAAGTTCCTGAACATTACAACAGGGAGCAGGTGCTGAATATGTTAGAAAGTGATGAAGAAGATACAGAAAACCCATGTGATCCTGAAAGCGACCCTCCCTTGGTTGAAAATGAAGTAATAGACACCCAGGATGAAAACACCAGGATTCCTACTGGACATACATTTACAGGGTTACTGGATAAAAGAAAATTGATTTGGAAAAAAAGAAGCATGGAATTTGATGAGTCTAAAATTAAATTTCAAGGCAATTCTGATTTAGGACCTGAATTATCAGAATTAGATACTCCTTTCAACTACTTTTTTACTGAAGATTTTATGAAAACAATAGTGGACCAAACAAACCTCTATGTCACCCAAAAAAATCCTACGAACACTATTGCATTCAATGTAACAGACTTGCGGAAGTTTTTTGGAGTACTAATATATATGTCTGTCCAGCATTTTCCAAGTACAAGGTCATATTGGTCTCCAAAATTTGGTTATGAACCAATATATTCAGTGATAAGCAATAACCGTTTTGAACAGATAAAAAAGTCATTGCATTTCAATGACAATGATAACCACAAGGCAATAGGTGAGCCAGGTCATGATCGTCTATTCAAAATACGTCCCCTTATTGATGAATTGAATAGTAAATTTTCATCAGTAGCTATGGAACAAAGACTTTCCATTGATGAGCAAATGTGTGCAACTAAAGTTGCACACTTTCTCAAACAATACTTACCTAATAAGCCCCATAAATGGGGCTTCAAACTATATGTTTTATGTAGCCTCCAAGGATTTGCATACAAGTTCGAGGTGTATGCTGGTCAGGATTTGACTGTAAAACCTGAGAATGAACCAGATTTGGGCCCCACCAGTAATATAGTTCTCCGTTTAGCTCGAGGTATACCAAGATTTGTTAATCATATTGTCTATTTTGACAATTTTTATACATCCGTGCCATTGGTGTACTATCTGGCAACACAAGGAATCCTGTCAGTAGGTACAGTTCAAGTAAATAGAATATCGAATTCAAAGTTGCCTGATAAGAAACAATTTATGGGTAAATCTACTTCAAGAGGCTCATATGAAGAAAGAGTGACTACATTTCAAAATGTGGATATGAGTGTTGTTGCATGGAAAGACAACAAATTTGTCACATTACTTTCATCCTATGTTGGCGCTTTGCCTTTGAGTAATGTATCTAGATATGACAAAAAAAAGAAAGAAAAAATCCAGATTCCATTACCTAAAATTATTAGTGAATACAATGCCCATATGGGTGGAGTCGACTTGATGGACAGTTTTCTGGGGAGATACAGAATTAGGCTCAAGTCTAGAAAATGGTACATTCGCATTTTTTTTCACCTTTTAGACCTGGCAGTCATAAATGCCTGGATTCTATATAAAAAGAATTTGATTGCCAAAAATGTGGCCAAGAAGGATATCCTCAATTTTGGTGTATTTAGAAATGAATTGGCTTCTACTCTCTGTCACATAGGAGTAGTACAAGAAAATAAAAGGGGTCGCCCAAGTTCTAGTGCTCTAGAGCATGAAATACAAGCAAAAAAGAAAAGAAGTGCTGTTACAGTTGCCCCACCAAAAGAAGTTAGAAGAGATGGAGTAGGTCATTGGCCTCTGGTTGGGGGATCCTTACGGTGTAAATACCCTAACTGCAAGGGATATTCAACTATAAATTGTTCAAAATGCAAAGTAAACCTATGCCTGAATAAAAACAGTAATTGTTTTAATAATTACCATAATGAGTAAAATAATTTTACCAAGTGCTCATTTGTTCCTGATAGTTCAGTACTAACGACATAATGATGTAAATTTCCATCAACCCTATTTTCGTCAAAATATAGCATTTTCCAAAATTATTGTTTTTTTTAATTATTTTTCCCTTATTATAGAGCTAACCCGGAGTCCAAAAAAAAATAATAAGCTTAATAAGCAAAATTCATGCATTTAAGGGTTAAAATTTCGTTTCATGAGATTCTAGTATACCTATAGATAAATCTTTGCCTGTACCACGAGTGAAAGTCACATCAAATATCTCTCTCGTGTGAATCGAGCTTCGCCGCGTTTGCGCTGGTAATGTCTTCTCATTTAAATTCTGGCAGTTTTACATTTTACTAACCGCTCAGTCCAAGTAACTGTATTACTGTAAACAAATTCGACGGTGGTTTTCAAGTAAATACCGACCATAAACGACAAGTTTGTAATCATTCATGTATTTGCAGATTAAATGCAGAGCTGTGAGAATGACACCACCCTCACCATTTTCTCAACTCAAAGAGTTCCTAAGCTCGCTTTGCTTTCATTTTCAAACGATACAATATTATAATTTAAAACCCGTCACATGAAGTAAACCTGACAAATGTACTTACAAATATAAATCAACATATTATCTACAGCAGTAGAGTGGAGTGATCTCGATGCAAACGTCGCCTTGCCCGTAGAGGTGCAAGCGCGAGCGCGTCTGAGGGAGCGGGCGGCCCCGCCGCGCGAGCTCCCGCCTCCTGGTAGTATACCTGCGCCCCCCCACACATTGCACCCACTACTACGCTTTCGTCGCTCCTGCGGGGAGGAATTGGAGAATGAATCACAATGAGTGAGGTTTTTTTTTTATGAAATGACAAAAAAGATGAGAAGTGTGAGACAGAGTATGGAAGGTGTTTGGAGAAATTACTAAAAAGGCCCGGACTCCAAAAGATCGATTCCAAAGTTACAAGAATACAAAAATGGCCGTTTTAATCGAAACTTAACTGCAACTGTACTGCTTTAAATACGTTAATTTACCCCGAGGTCTAACAAATAGCTGCAGTCTTCTAAATTTAAATACTTTACAAAGAAAACTCACCTCAATATAAACTCGGACAACTCCGGGTCCTCACTAAACTCGTTGTGTATAAGGCCCATGGTGGCTATATCGAGCGCGGCCCATGGCCCTCCCTTCCGCACCGTGCCCCAGTCCGGGTCTAACGTGAGGTAGCTGTAGTCTGTCGAGTCTGCGTCCGCTGCGAGTGGCTCCATGCATTTTTGTTCGATTGGACCGAGAGCGTTTAGTGATGTTTCCCACTAACAAAAGAAAATAAAGGTTTTTTTTTTTAAAGATAACTAGCAATATGACTGCCTCTGTGGCGCGGTGGGAGTGTGTCCGACTGCTACGCAAGAGGTTGTGGGTTCGATTCCCACACGGGACACCATTTTGTATGATCCACAAATTATTGTTTCGAGTCTGGGTGTACTTTGTGTCCGTGACTTGTATGTTTTAAGTCCCCCGCGACACAGGGCTGGTTATTTAAAAAAGACGACTCCCGCATTAGGGTAATGCGGGAGTCGTCTTTTTTAAATAAAAAAAAAAAGTGGGAATTTCGTCCCACATTACTAGCAATACTGTTACCCCTCCAGCTAAGCTCAATGGCTTGTGTTAGGAGTGGGTTCACGTCGGTAGTATAATGTGTAGGATTCGAACCCGCGACCTCACGATTGCGAGACCGATGCCATTAGCCATTAGGCTACCGCCGCTTCTATAGAAGTTATATAGAAAGGTCGCCTAAAAATTTAACTTTCGTGATTTGTACACTTATATCGACAATTTTATAGAAGCGAACATTAGACTTGGGTCGGAAATAAAAAAAATATATTATGCATTAAAAACAAAAGGTACAACATAGCAAAAAGGCGATATGGAAAATGGGGCCAACATGAACTGTCATCATTTTCACAGCTTCACATTTAACAGGAGAAAATGGATGCAAGATCGAGTCTTTGTGCAGTTAATGTCAAAGAGTAAATGTCAGAAATTGGGTGGAAAAAGTAAAAAAAAAGAAGCATTTAAAAGTGAACTCTATAAAAATAAAAAATTGTCTTTCCAACCCCTAAACGTTATTAAAAGATCTATCTAATACTTCACACGATGGGGTAGGTTAAAATTTCTTTATCGGCGTAAGTAAGATGTGTACCCATGCAAAATTACAGCCTCCTAGCACTAACAGTCTCTAAGCAAAGGTGAGGACGGACGGACGGTCATGGCGAAACTATAAGGGCTCCGTTTTGCCATTTTGGCTACGGAACCCTAAAAAAAGGTAATAACTCACCAATGAATTGATAGTGTCAACATCATTAGCAGCTTCAGTATCCAAGAGCGCCAGTAACGCCATGTTGTGCAGGCCGCTAACGAACAGCGCACACTTGACAGCGTGCTTGCTGTACTCCGGCAATAGTTCTAAATCGTTGTCCGATTCTTCGTCGCTTTCTGACTCTTGTTTCTGGGTTTTTGGTCTGGAAAATACCACATCAGCTACATTACGTTATGTTTTATGACATTTCTATGGACACATTAAAAATAACAAATAGACAACTGATTATCTATACTTAATTATAAAGCTTAAGAGTTTGTTTGTTTGAAGACGGTAATCTCGGGAATTAATGATCCGAATTCAAAAAATATTTTACTGTTGGATGTCTGGTTTTATCCAGACGAAGTTGCGCGGGACAGCTTATATATAGCTGACCCGCGCAACTTTGTTTAAGTAATTTTACCCCGTTTTTGCAACATTTTTAATTAATGCTCTGCTCCTAGTAGTCGTAGCGTAATGTTATATAGCCTATGACACTCACAGATAACGTGGCTTTCGATAGAATTTGTAAAAAATGGGCAAAGGGCCAAATAATTTGCAAAATCGGTTCAGTAGATCCAGAGATTACCACCCCTAGAACCTCACAAACTTTACCTCTTTCTAGCATTACGGAAAGAAACACATCGCGACTTCTCCTAAAACCAGAAATTAATTATTAATTTCTGGTTTTAAGAGAAGTTACGATTTTTTTAATTGACCGTTATAACGTTCAACGTAGGGAATGTTATGTGCTATTTTTTATTTGCTAATCGAACTTTATAACATTACATTTAAAGCTTGGCATTTATAATGTGCAATAATCAATTATTGCACATTATAAATGCCGGCGATCGAACCTGCAAGAGCCAGCGAACAACATACGATGAAAAAGGACAACTTACCTATCAGTAAAAGTTATCTGCTTTTCCGCCGCGGGCGTCATGAACTCCCTGAGCTCTAAAGGAGTCATAACCCTACTGCTGTATCCACTAGACTTGTCAGAAAACGCCAAATGACTCAATTTCTCCATGAGAGGGGTCAATTGAACCCCAGTCAATTTCTTTTTAAAACTAGTCGCTTCCGATTCAGACCCTATCTGTGAATCAGTACTTTCGTTCAAGGATTTCAAAGGCAAAGACAACGATTTTCTTCTAGACTGATCAGTGGGTAACGTCTTATTTGAATCTTTCGCAAATTTCTTCGGCGTCCTCTGAGGCGATCTACTCAACTCCGAATCGAAATCTTCAAATTTCTCCTGCTCACATAACTTCATGTTAAAACTAAACATATTATCCTTCGGGTCCTTTTTCATTTCAGAATAATGCTGTTCTAAATACTGGTTAAATAATGATTCTGATATGGCAACACCATCGTTCCTGAATACGGGGAAAAGAGGATCATTTATGGTCATAGTGCTAGGGTTTTTTGACATATGTTCTGGTGAAGGGGAGTCATCGTTCAAGGACCCTTTGGACCTTTTGAGTTTGAATTTAGATGTTGATCGATTTGATAACTTTCTGACCGTATCTTGAAGATCCGTCACGCTGGCCAGCTTTCTCATAGGCTCAGGCTTATTGATATAATGATCGGCAATACAATTTACGTCTAAAACCATCTTGTTATCTCGTTTTTCACTTTCCAAGTTAATTTTCGAACAGTCTTCGATGTTTTTCAAGACATCAGGTTCAATTTTGTCATGTTGGCTCTCTGGGATTTGACAGATGGATAGCATGTTGCCATGTAGCCTTTTAAATTCTACCATAGGTGTGGAGCAAACGCTCGTTTGGCCGGTAAAGACTGTTTCGTTTTCCTGTATGTCCTCGTCTAAAGATTTTTGGTTTTTGAAGCTTAGGGATAGTTTTGTGGGTCTTTGGCGAGGTTTGTTTGTGAATGGTACTACGTCAGGCATTGATGGTGGTTTTCGTTCTTCGTCTGTAGGACGTTCTTCTCTGCTTGGGGGAGATATCATGGTGTGGTCTTCTTCAGGGACGGCGGTGAATAGAAGGGATTTGTCTCGCTTCATACCACTTTGAGGAAATTCGCGGAGTTTCTCGCGTTCGGCTTCTTGGTTCTGTGAAATCGAGTGTTTATAAAATATAGGACTTGTCTTTTTCACTTGGAAAAACTTGTGAATGCTCTCTCTTAACATGGTAAGATTTAACAGAATAAGATCTAAAAATGGCAAGGTTTGTAAAGATTCCACACAACAAATATATTTGGGGATACAAAGATCTAAAAAACGGAAAAAAAACCATTGCGATTAAGCTAGCTTTCCTAATAAAATCGTATAAAAACAAATAGATTTTTGTCAAACGATTTTAAAGAATAATGGCAAAACCACAAATTAATTTCTAAAACCGTTTCTGATCATTTTAAAGAGTTACTTACCTTTTTAAACCTAGCGATCATATCATCCCCATTCTGATAGAACTCCTGGAGCTTCTCCACCTGTTTCTTGAGGTTATGGTACACCTTCCTTCCCACATAGACCACGAGGAGTTGTGCCCCAAGCGGCAGGGGAGTATCCGTGTCTAAGGTCTCTGCCGGGGACTTTATTCTATAGGGGTCCACCACTGAGAGGTACGATGTTAACCCTGGAGGTAGTTGTGTTGAGATTATTCTGTAAAATAGTGGTCACAAACAATCAGCTTAATCAGAAGCGGGCTTGGTATCGTGTTTCTGTCTACAACTCATTAGGGTTTTTATTTTAGTTTCGTTAAAATCCTCACGGATCTCAACCCGAGGGCACGACAGGTGGGTATATCAGACACGAACCGACTAAAAAAATCACACGTGGTTACGTCTTGAAGATCTAGCCGGAGATGAAAGTGTCCCTTTTCTTTCTCCAACGGACCTTCGCCAAGTATAACACTTGTATACCTATATCTTATCCTTCCTTATCTTTATTACCTTATCTTATATACGGTATAACATAATACAAGTATAAAATTTTGTAGATATACGGTCGGAACGCCGAAGAATACAATTTGAAAATATCTGCTAGACCGTAACTATAAACAGTATAGTGAAAACAGTACTCTTATGTATTTATTACGCAGTTTTTTTTAGTAGAAACATATAAAAAAAAGCATTTGTAACCTGTAAAAAGTTTAAGCTCTAAGTTATTCAAAACAAAAATAAGAAAATGACAATAAAATACATACTTGTTGTTATATAAAATAACTCCGCCTAATACACCTTTGCTCTTCCGACAGTGTTCCAATATTTGCATAGACTCCATGTAAATAGACGTTGCACTCTGAAACAATGTTAATATCTAATGAGCGCGGCACAACGGCGCAAATAAACCTTGGTAGTTATTGCAACGTGGGATAAGCATGACGTTTTGTGGTATATTTATAAGCAGTAGTATCAAAAGATACTAAGATTACACTATGGGGTACCGAGAATTAAGGGGAGAGGTAAGGGGGATTCAGATGGTACAATCACCTATTTGACTGCCTCTGAGGCGCGGTGGGAGTGTGTCCGACTGCTACGCGAAAGGTGGTAGGTTTGATTCCCACACGGGACACCACTTTTTGTGATCCACAAATTGTTGTTTCTAGTCTAGGTGTACTTTGTGTCCGTGACTTGTATGTTTCTAAAGTCCCCCGCAAACCTACTGCGAGAGTCGTTTTTTTTTAAAAAAAAAAAAAAAGATAACTAGCAATGACCGATGTCTTAAGGGCACCCTAGTCGATGACTCTACCATACAAACGCGACGCATAAAACGAGAAGTAATCACTTATGCGCGTTTGTGTGGTAGAATCATCGAGTAGAGCGCCTTTAATCATTAGTATAACGCCGCTTTAATTGACTAAACAGCAGCCAAACCTATACTATATTAGTATAGGTTAAGCTGAAGAGTTTTTTTGTTTGTTTGAACGCAGCAATCTCAGGAACTAATGGTCCGAATTGAAAAATTATTGTTCCGTTGGGTAGCCCATTTATCGAGGAAGGCCATAGGCTATATAACATCACGCTACGACCGATAGGAGCGGAGCGGTAATGAGAAATGTTGCAAAAACTATTCTATGTATCTACTGTTTTGCAATTTCGGAGGGGGTTTCAACCCCCAAATCCTCCGCTGTGTACATAAGGTAACATTCATATGTACGTCGCTCAACATTATTCACAGACATTGAATTATAGACCACTTTGTTTGGATGGCGTTCCGAGATTCCGTGTCTGCAATTGTGCGTTGCTTAACCGCGTCATACAAGGGTTTTTTTCTGTGCCCTCCGTATTTTGTGATGTCTCAACGGGGCCCGTAAACTTCGCTGGATATTGCAACGTGGGATATGTACCTACTATGCAAAGGAAAAGTTTTGATAAGTTGTTTAACGAACGAACCATATTTTGTTATATATTTTAGAGTAATATTTAATGTAGAGTCGTATTATTTTTTCTTAATTTTTAAAATACTTCATCAAGGAGGAACTCATAACAAACCATATGTATGATGTCCCACTGCTGGGCACGGGTCTCCCCAGTAGAACCTACTTATCGCCACGCTTGGCGAGCTTGGTTGGCGATCGCAGTAAGGCTATACATATATATTTTTTTATGTATCTTCGAAAGAGGTTTATTTCGAAATGGAATCGAAATCTTATACTTATACATTTCGTAAAGATCTGATGAAGAGTTAGGGGGACAGACAACGAAACTCCTCAATAAATGCCAGCCAATAAACCGTGATTGTAGTCGGTTAGCTTATTATGAAAAAAAAAAACAAGTATTTTATCTGGGTGTTTCCGCGGCTTTGCGTGTGGTTATTGAGATAAAAAGGTAACCTATCTTTCTTATGTTTTATTTCTAAATGAAAAACTGTTAGCCAAAAAACTTTATGCGAGTAAATTTTATTTTTACATTCGCTCATTTTTTTCACCAAAATACTATATGAGGACTCTAGGTCCTCATATAGTATTTTGGTGAAAAAAATGAGCCAATGTTTGTTTAGTAGGTATGTGATTTTATTCCCTCAACTTACAACTCTGATTTTGATTAGATAAGTAGTCCCAGCTAACTGATTATCGCAATATATTTAAAAAACGCTTCTGTGGGCATAAGTAGGTGCTTTTAACAGGTATTTCAGCGTAATACAGTAGCGCACTTGAGAATATTCCACACCTCCAGATAACAAGTGGACGTAAACACTTAACAGACACCCTATTACTGTGCTATCTAGGATGGTAAAGAGACCAGGTTACGTTGAACCTACCTGTTTGCTTAGCTCCAAAGATAACACTACTTGAAATTTTATAGTATTTGAGTGAAACCGGAATGATAGCCAAATTGGATAAAATTGTTTTTATAATATCAGATCTAAAAAACATTTTAATCCTAAAGTGTTTTTTAGATCTGATTATGAAGTAACAGATAAAAATAGAAACATCGTTGATAGCACACAAACATGATTAGTTTGTAATTTTTAAAAGATTAACTATCAGACATAACATAACCTATTAATCTCAATCTAAACTAATAGTCTGTCTGCTACGTTTTCACGCTTAAACCGCTGAATCGGTTTAGATGAAATTTAGTATGGAGACAGTTTAAGTCCCGGGAAACGGCATAGGTTAGTTCTTATCGTGATAACTGACATCAACGCGGTGGGAGCCGCGGGCGAAAGCTAGTAAACCTAAACACGATTTAGCAAATTAATGATTTAAATTTGATTACTTAATCAACTAAAAAAAAAGTGTTCATTAAATACCTGAACAAAAATTAGCCATCCTAATAAGATAATGTAAATGTCTATCTGTATGTTTACTTGGAAATAACATGCATTAAAAATAAATAGTACATTTATGATGCTTCCAGCGGTTGAAGCCTTAAAAGAAGGAAGCTTGAAAGAAAGGTTCATTTTCGTGCATCGCGGCCGATCGCAGCCGTGCGCGTTCTATCGCGAGCGGCTGACATGATATGCATGTACTATACGTACAGGTTACATTATAGTAAAGGTTCCCTAGAACAAATTTTAAAATGATGCTAACAGCAAATAAAATTGTTATTAAAAAAAATACTTTTATTATGCAACGATTATGGCTTTTACCTGTGCTAAATGCCATGTAGCTTGTAGTAAAAGCCATAATCGTTGCATCACAAAAAATATTATTTATTACAAATTTATTTGCGGTTGGTAAATTAATCGCGCCGTATGTTGATGTATGGGGATAACAGTTTTCCAACGGCAATTAAGTTTGTCATATTTAACACCTGTTTTTTTTTTACTAACGTACCCCTATATAAAGTTAGTGTATACATAAAGTTGGGCGTCTCGTAAAATCGAAGCTACCATGGCAATTCCAGCTTGTAATGTATCATTTTAAAATTTGTTCTATGGAAACCCGAATATTATGTGTATAGACTGTAGATAAAAATCCGTGAGAAACCGGCGCGGGCCGTATGTCTTATCGTCCAGCGTAGCTTGTACCTTTGGCAAACTAAGCATAACCCCCCCCCCCCCACCCAAAGCTCACCTCTCCCACTTCTAGGTATGCATATGATGCTGGTGACCTATGGAACGTATTGGGGAAGGTTACCTACACAATCTACACTTACCTTAGGTAGACTCAGCATAGGCACCCTCTGAAAGATATGGCACCCATACTGCAGCACGGGCAGGTACGTCTCGAACACCTGGTACAGCTTCTCAGAAAGACGGCGCTGGTCTTCCATCTGCGCCGCCAGCACTTGCAGGTCTCCGTGGTACACCTTGATCATGGACGTGAGGAGGTTCGCGCGGTTCTTTAGTACCCAGTCGGGAATATTCCTGTCGCTTCCTATGGCCTAAGAGAAATAATACATGATATAAGTAGGTACTAAGTTTTTTAAATATATGGAGGCAAAATTCGGTCTTTATTGATAGGATAGGTATATCGTAAGTTTTATGAGATCCTACTCATATCTATGCAATAACAAGGTTTAATTTGACTAATTGATAGTTTTATATGAATCATTTAATTTACAAGCCCTATGTCACGGCAAAAAATCAAAACAATTTTAATTATTTTAGCTTTTATATTTTTACCCGCGACGGCCACACAGTGTGTGTGTGTGTGTGTGTGTGTCTGTTAGCATTTTTTTCGGAAATGGATGAGCCGATTACGAAATGGTTTATTGCGTTGTATAAGTATAATTCCTGAGCACGTTTTTAGCTAGGTTTTTATGTTCTAGACCGTCAGGGGGCACCACGATGCTCATGTTTCTCCAAAATGGTTATTTTTTTCCTTAGAGATGGCTACGACGATTTGTAAACGGTTTTTTGCTATTATTGAGCATGTTTTTAGTTAGTTAAGGCGCTCGAGTACAAGCGATTCTCCAAAACGGTCAAGTTCATCTTTTTATTATTAAAACGAATTAAGTTTAAAATATTAGTTCCTTTACAATTAAATGTTTACTCTTAACTCGAGTACCTAATATATTTTGTAAGATAAAAAAGAAAAACAAAATTAAAAATGTTTAAAACACCCCGGACCGGCCGTAAAAATCAGTCAAATATTTTTTTTCTTTTTGACGTCCGTAGTGGGTATTTTTTTATTTTTTTTATTTTGTACCTAGTTGAAAATGCACGGAGTGTTAGTTTTTATACCTACTGAACTATTTAGAACGCTCGCGCTAAGTTAAAACGCTGTGGTCATTACTTACCAAGACATATCTGCCGTATTCCCTAAGAATGAACTTTCCACTTTGCAGCGTGATGGCCACTGGCTGAGAGAAGATGCTCTTGATGCAGTGGGCGACACCAACCACCTGTAACAACAACCCATAAGTCAGATAGTTCTCTTAGTATTTTTTTTCCAAAATAATAACAGTAATTCAGAACTATGTCTAGACTATACTAATATTATAAAGCTGTAGAGTTTGTTTGTTTGTTTGAACGCGGTAATCTCAGAAACTACTGATCCGTTTTTTTTTTATAATAAGATAACTAGCAATGTGGGATGGAGTCCCACATTACTAGCAATCTTGTTAACCCTTCCAGCTAAGCTCAAACGTCGGTAGTATACATATATAATAGATTTATTACGTAGGATTCGAACCCGATTTCTCACGATTGCGAGACCGATGCCTTAGTCATTAAACTACCGCCGCTTAAGAATTGAAAAAATCTTCCACTTTTGGATAGCCCATTTATTGAGGAAGGCTATAGGCTACATAACATCACGCTACGACCAATAGGAGCGGAGCAGCAATGAGAAATGTTGCGAAAACGAGAAAAATGTATGCACACGAAGTTGCGCGGGACAGCTAGTATTATATATATTAATTGCCTGTTTTGTCCCACTGCAGGCAAAGGCCTCCGTACTCTCTCTTCACCTCTTTCTGGCAGTCGCTGTATGAGGCCAATCTTTTTCGTAGAAGTCTAACACATCTCGTCATCAGCGACGAGGTCTACCGCGTTGTCGCTTGCCATTTTGTGGAGTATAATTTGTGATTAGTTTGGCCCAAAAGTCATCTGGCATGCGGCACACGTGTCCAGCCCCATTTTAACTCCAGTAGAACTCTAGTCACTACGATTAAAGGAAAGCCGAAAATAATGGTGTTTTAAGGACCTTCCGCCACTACGGCTACTCAGAAACTCTGAAATAGGAGGCGGAGACACGCCGTAGCGGACCTCAGACTGTAGCAAGAAGAGGGTAGTAACAATCAGAATCAGTGACCGAATGAAGAGAGGCAAGAGCGACCTCTGAGCGAACGGGAATGCTACCTCAGAATCTCTGAGCGCGCGTTTCTCATTACTTCGTTCTAAAATATTCATACAGATTTCACTTAATGAATCGTAACTCATTAACTAGCGTTGTTCATTGGGAACCGCAGAATGAAGGGTTTTTCCAAGTTTTACTCCTTGCAGCCTTTCTACGACACGAGATCAGCCTAATTAGCGAGATGTTTTTGGGTGTAGTATTTGCCAACTCCAATATTTTGATATTAAGGATGGATAATCTCCTTAATACTTCTCAACTGTAGACCACATACATACCCTAGAGTTACTAATAGAAAAATATCAGGAATATCAGAGACCATTAGGTATATATCGCTTTTATCGATTGTCAAAAAGAATTTGACACGGTTTCACATGAGAGTATTTGGAAAACTCTGAAAGAGCATAATGTTGAAGAAGGACATATAACTATACTAAGAAACATATATAGAATAGAATAGAATTGAATTTTTTTTTATATAACAAATGTTAAAGCAGAGTGAAGCTAGAAACTGTCGGGCCAAGCTTTCCTGTCCAAAGAGGTGTTAGACAAGGGGACCCCTGCTCGCCAAAAATATTTATTGCATTACTAGAGTTCATAATACATAAACTGGAGAAATCGAGGACTATACACCAAAGAAAAATACTTAAGCCACCTCAGATTTTTACCAATTTCTCCTTAATCATATTACTCTGTCAATAACTATTTGGCGGATAAACTAGTTTAAGAGAGTAATACCTAATATATTTTGACATATTTATTATTTTTTTATCCACTGAAATTCATTTTCATCATCACTTAAGCTTAATAATATAATTGTAACATTTATTATTTTTCTAATATTATTCATTGATAGAAATATACCTAAATATATTTGCATGCGACAGAAGCGCATCCATGACATTACATCAACTAATATATTATTCTATATCAAATGTCAAGGATACTGGTAATAGAATATGTGTGTATAATATTATCTAACAAAGTCCTCTCCTCTGTCTTTAAGTGAGTAATATGTGCTCTGTTAATATGCTTAAGAAAGCCAGCTAAGTGCTGATTATCTAGTTAGTCCGTTGCGCAATCAATGAAAGCCGGAATACTAACAGTTAGCCATTTGGGTTAATCTATACTAATATTATAAAACTGAAGAGTTTGTTTGTTTGTTTGAACGCGACAATCTCAGGAACTACTAATCCGAATTGAAAAATTCACTGTTGGATAGCCCATTTACCGAGAAAGGCTATGGGCTATATAACTTCACGCTACGACCATTAAGAGCGGAGCAGCAATGAGAAATGTTGCAAAAACGGGGTAAATTCACGCAGACAAAGTTTCGCAGGACAGCTAGTCATAGAATAAATTCAACTGAGCGGCGGTAGCCTAATGGCTAAGGCATCGGTCTCGCAATCGTGAGGTCGCGGGTTCGAATCCTACCCATTATACTACCGACGTGAACCCACTCCTAAAACAATCCTTTGAGCTTAGCTGGAGGGGTTAACAAGATTGCTAGTAATGTGGGACTCAATCCCACATTGCTAGTTATTTAAAAAAAAATCGCTTGCAACTCAAATTCGAAAATCTTTTATACACTTAGGAAGCAAAATACTACACTTGTGAAAAGTAGATTCTACATTTACATATAATGCCTGTTCGCAAACAATAGGTAAAGCCGGAGAAAAAAACAGGCAATAAAAACTCGCGGCCACACTTTTGAAATTGCCAATGTTTACAATAATAATATCTTGGGACAACTCACACAAAGTTATCTGATCCTAAACTAAGCAGAGCTTGTACTATGAACACCTGTCTGGTTTCCATGCATGTTTCTTTGTATATAAACTGTATATGCAGGTGACGTGCTGCCACCATTATATTATACACCATATTAGAGGAGGATAAAATGGAATTTGTTATTACATGTTAATGCAGTCAGCATAAACATTTAATAACAAATTCGCAATGCTGGAAGCTGTTAAGCCGAGCCGAAAAGAACAGGGTAATATAAACAATATTTTCAAATTGCCAATGTTTACTATGCTTTGTTTATAAACTGTGTGGAACCGTGACTAATATTATATTACACAATATTAATATCAAGTTCACCTTAAGCTAAAGTATTTTGGGTGTGGGAAGGATAGATGACATACATTGGCCTTTAGAAAGGTCAAATGTAGCTAAGCTTTTACAGTAAGAATTAGCCTGACCGCACACCGGCCAAATCCACAAACACTGCCACCTAAAGCTAAAGGCGGCTGCAAACGTAGCTGATGCGTGCGACAGCCCCTTGTGGTCGGTGGCCGCCATTTTTTTTAACCTTCAAGCGGTCGCGCGGTCATTTCTAACGGCGAAAGTCGCGCCTTATCTAAAAGACCTATGAGATATTGTACGGATTAAGATTTAAAACTAAATAGTAATATTTTTGACGTGATAATATATTGTATATCGATAAACGGGTGCACGCACGAAAAAGTGTCACGGTCCGTCACGTTCCGCCTGCTGATAGGCTATGTGTCACGGTTCGTCACGTTTTGCGTGCTGATAGGCTGAAGTATTGTGTCAGGCATGGTCATCAATATTTTCTAATGACGTTATCACTTAAAATGATCGTCCGTAAACCGACTTTACAGACAACCATTTTTTTATTCAGACACATCATTATGTTAGAACACTGTTTGTCAAAAAAAGGAAGCTTACATATACTTTAATTTTCTTTTGGGCATAGTAAGTAGTCATTGTAAAATGTTGTTGCTGTTTGTAAAAACACCCTTACAATTTGACATTTGTCATACTTAATGGAAATAAAGGTAAAAGTATGGGTCTTGTTCCATGGCCAAGGTGTTGACTTCGCCGTAGTCTGGTAAAAAATACGACGCGCGTGTTTCGCCTTTGATTCGAACTGGTTGCCTGAAGAGATGGGAGACAGGGGGGTACCTAGCGCTTGTCGGCGTTTTGTGTCGGTACAGGAAAAAGGTCAGTGACGCCGTTTTGTGGTTGTGGTCTGTGGCCCGTGTACGGCCACCCTTACTGTCGTTTTTTTCAAATAGCATGTTAAATATTTAATTTTTGCAAAATTTTAGGCTTCGCAATTGACAAATATAGAAATCGGATTATCATCAAATACAGCTAAAACTAAGATATACTCGTATGTAAAATCATAACGCATGCAAAGCCGTAGGTATATTCATATGAGCTACCATGAATAAACAGACGCACAGACGTCAAATTAGGTACATATAGAGTCTACATGTACGGGAGCTGAGCTGTTTAAATAAGGGGTCTAAAACGAAACAAAAACTAATTTTCTCCGAATACTAGGTATGTGATTGTGAGCATTTTTATGTTTAGGTATTTATATCTCTCTCTGTGTCGAGCCTTAACCCATTTCAGAGAACCCTTGGGGTCGGCTCTCCTCGTCATCCTTCTCCAAACACGTCGGATTTGGTCGTGAAATCTATTATTTGGGCTTTTTTGAGGTCATTATTTATGACATCCAGGTTTGAAGAGGTCTCCCTTGTTACTTCGAACCGGTATTTATATTTAGTACCTGTCTGGTCACATGTTCCACCATCTAAGACATGTCTCGGAGAGTTTTTCCTTGATGGGTCGAATCTTGTAACTTCCTCTGATATGTTCGTTTCGCACCCTTTCTAATAGGGTGACTCCTGCCGCCCATCTTAGCATTCTCATCTCCGATTTTTTTGAGGTGGGTCTTCTTAATACATATCTAAATGTAGGTGTATTTAAATCAATATTTTCCTTGACACAATTAGAAATGTTCTCCTAACTAATATCATACATATGTTTGTGTTTACGCGTGCGATGACACATGCCGGTTCACGCGCTGCCTCTCCGTAAACAGAAAAAACGTCCAACGCGACGCGAGACGCCACGCCAAACGCCACGCGCGACGCCCCGCGTCTCCGTAAACAAGGCCTAAGGGGAAAATGGCCAACTACAAAGGAGATGTAATAGTCAGTACACAAGTTTGTGCGCAAATACAAGAGCACTCTCTATTCCCGCACTCTCTTACTCCGATGTGACAAAAATCTGATACGACTAGAGATATTTTAGATACCTACATCTCATCACTCTCTACAGGGCCTACGGCTTAACGTGCTCTCCAAAGCAGGGAAAATAAACATGTACCATCATAATATACCTCCGTTTATCCTGTTTATCCGCTACTTTAGTAAATGCTCCGGGCAATGTAACGCGATACGAGATTATAGCACACGTGAATAATAAATGTGTAGTACCGCGTTATTTGCTAACCCAATTGGATTAGCGAGTATCAATGGCATACATATTAATAATTCACAACAAGCCCGCTCTCCCAGCCGGAATACCGCTATGCCCGAAGGTATAACAAATCTGGTTGAGTTAATCTGTTATATGCGTGTTAGCTGACCTGTCCATCTGTTATATGTGTATAATGTTGCCAGGAGATATTGCAAGTCCTAGGGTACGAAAATTGTATTTATACCAACAGTAGTAAAACTGTAGAAAAAATTAAATCGGGAGACTTAGTTTTTCCTCCTTTTCGAGATTTGTGTCTTGAGGCTCCACCGCAGTGTCAGTTATTCATTCGTGGAATAGGGATGCAAGTACATTACTGTGGTACGGTTGACGGGCACTGCAGTAAGTATAATTATTGGAAAAATGAGAGTTACGAACTAATGTCTCAGAATGAGGAGCGCCGTGCGAAGACGCTTTGCTAAACAAGTATTTAAGTGCCGCTAATACTGTTATGGGCTTGCGAGACGCCTACTGTCTGGCTCGCAACCTGTACCTGTACAACTCCTTGTTCAAAGGCAATTTGTGTATCAAATTTCTTAGAATTCAATAGGTAGCTATTTAATTTCTTTGCCAGGCAAAAGCGCAAAGAAATTTGCGGGGATGAATTTGTGGTGATGCAAATGGGCAAAGAAACAGGTGGTAGACGGGGGGGGGGGGGGAAGGGGAACCTAAGCACGCCCCCCTCAAACCACCCGTTTCTTTGCTCATTTGAATCACCACAACATTGTGTTAACTCATTATATATGGAAGTTTATTACGATACGTAGGGAGATTACTTACTTCCAACTCGGGGTTTAATAAAAAGACAGAAGCGTAATTTTCATAATTATTTATCCATTGTCAGACGTAGGTGTATTGTACGCCGCGACACCCGATCCTGCGTTTTCGATCCCATCGACACTCTATAGGTCATCGGTCAAACCGGCTGGGGGTCGTTCTACTTTATGTTTACTAAGTTTCGATTGAAGCATAATTACTTAGGTGCCGTAATTATAATGTCACGCTTCAACCATTGACAGTAAAGGCTTTAATTATCCTTAATTATTTACAAAACAGTTTTCTTCAGTAATTATAGATTGTATAGTAGGTACTATTATTACTTTTCAGAATAACTTGTTATGGTCGGGAAAACAGGCTGGAGAATTTCACTATAATTAATATTCATAACTCTGTTTAGTCTTTATAAAAAATACTCGTAGTTCGCTCAAGATACCTAAGTATTAGTGCTGCTTGTAAGAGAGATGTCAGCTACGATCTAAATTGTTGACAGTGTTTTATTCAAATTTTGTAAAACCTGTTAAAAAACCAACACTCTTTTTATTTATTCAAATTAATATTATTAGTTGTGTATAACTCTGTCTGTCTGTTACGTCACAACTATCTCTGTACCAAATTTTAAGCTCGCTTTTTATAAGACCTATCGAATGATACACTCGATGTGGTAGGTAAGAAAAAAAATCAAACCCTCACTACATATATGGGAGGTACATTAAAAAAAATGATTTTTAAGATTTTATTCTTTCACTTTGTCGGCGTAAGTAATATCTAGTAAAGTATATAACGTATCTAAATATATTTCGATCTAAACGAGCCCTGAAACTAATTTTAGCATGTTTCGGTACGGGTCATATACACTCACTTTTAACCGGAATCTCCACCAATATTAATATTATAAAACTGAAGGATTTGTTTGTTTCATACAAAAAGTAATCTTCGAAAGTATTGAGCTGATTTTAACAAAATTTGATATTGGAGTAGCTCATAAATGTAGTATATCCAGGACCACTTTTCAAGATAGTGGAGGAGGATATTCCATATGTAAAAGGTGGGGGTGGGGTGGGGGGGAGATGACTTGTTTTCTCATCTATACTAATATTATAAAGCTGAAGGGTTTGTTTGTTTGTTTGAACGCGGTTATCTCAGGAACTACTGCTCCGAATTGAAAAATTCTTTCACAGTCGGATATCCCATTTATCGAGGAAGGATATAGGCTATATAACATCACGCTACGACCAATAGGAGCGGAGCAGCAATGAGAAATGTTGCAAAAACGGGGAAAAATTACGCAGACGAAGTTGCGCGGGACAGCTAGTGTAATATAATCCAGGACCACTTTTCAAGATAGTGGAGGAGGACATTCCAGGTTTAAAATGTGGGGGAGGGGGAGATGACTTGATTTCTCATGATAATAAACCTGCAGCAGTCTGGGCAGACTGCTGGCATTTTGGAAGTCCCTGAGTTGGCAGGATTGACTGACAGGATAACACTATGTACACACACAAGGGCACAAAGGGCTGCCTCTGTGGCGCGGTGGGAGTGTGTCTGACTGCTACGCAAGAGGTCGTGGGTTCGATTCCCACACGGGACACCACTTTGTATCATCCACAAATTGTTGTCCCAAATCTGGGTGTACTTTGTGTCCATGACTTGTATGTTTGTAAAGTCCCCTGTGACACAGAAACCCTACTGTGGGAGTCGTCTTTTAAAAGAGAGACAGACAGAGCGAATTAGATAGTTAAGCTTATTTATCTTCCTACAACAAGTATGGTTCTCAATTTAATAATGTGGTAAATAGGACAATAATTACCCATCCTTGCAGTTAGGTATAAATAGCAGTACTCTAGTGATATACCCAGGTAAAACCAACTAACAAACTAAGTCTTACCTGTCCGGCCAGTGCATGCCTCTGTGTGTCAGACACCCACCCGGGATGGAAGTACAGTACTGCATTGATAGGGTCGTCCTCTTCGGCTGTGCAGCACAGGGTGTCATAGACAAACACAATCATCATTTCCCTGTGCAGCAAATAATTATGAATTATTAAGTCTTATAATACTTAGAATCTGACCAAAAGATATACTTTATTATTTTTCTTCTTTTCTTTAATAATAGAAAACAATAGTATTACTATTATATTATATACTTGACTGCATCTGTGGTGCGGTGGGAGTGTATCCGACTGCTACGCAAGAGGTCATGGGTTTGATCCCCACCCAGGATAAAACTTTGTGTGATGATCACAATGATTTATTCTATGTCTGGGTGTAATTTATCTATAATATGTATGTATTTAGAAATATATAAGTATGTTTATCAGTTGTCTGGTATGCCATAGTACAAGCTCTGCGTAGTTTGGGATCAGATCAGATGTGTGAGTTGTACCAAAATGTATTATTATTAATAATTTTAAAAAGGCATTGGCAGTATAATCAATTTAGTCGGTCCCATAGTGGGCATGCCTATGACTGCCGTGCTGAGATTGATTGTTTGTATCCCACACAGGACAGTACTTTGTGTAAAAAAATGTGTAATTCATAAATTTTTGTTCTGAATCTGAGTGCAATTTGCACCTGTGACTTGTATGTTTACCAGCAGTGAAATTTTCCTAAGGGAACTCGGTAATAGGTGGACAGGGTTTTTCATACGTATATTGTGTAGCTAACTAGAATGCAAAGAGAAGCCGAAAAGAATAGTGTTCTAAGGAAACCCTGCCACTGATGTTTAAAGTCCCTTGCAACACAGGGCTAGTACCCAATGTGAAAGATGACTGTATTTAATAATAATAATATTTTGAGACAAATTACACAACGTCATCTGATCACAAACTAAGCAGAGCTTGTACTATGGCAACCAGACAACTGATAAACATACTTAAATATTTCTAAATACATACATATTATAGATAAATAACAACCAGACACAGAATAAACCATCATGCTCATCACACTAAGTTTTATCCTGGTTGGGGATCGAACCCACGACCTCTTGCGTAGCAGTCGGATACACTCCCACCGCACCACAGAGTTTATTTTTAAACTTTAATTTTATCAATAGAAGACTAACATTCTAATGTGCAGGCATTTGATTAATAATTGCATGTTCATATAGTTACAATTTCAATATTGAATTACCTACTTACAAATATGATAAATATTTTGTTTACACTAAGATAACAGGACATGACATGTTTCCTACTAAAAATGTTCTAATTATAAACCTAAGATTAAGTTCAGAGATAGCTATGTTTTTTTTATTAATGAAGTCAAGATAAAACAAAATTGTAATTAAATTCTAATAAGAATCACATTGTGATAACAGCTGTTATATTTTGTAATAATTATTTTAGTGATTGGCGGTTTGTCTATTGACATGCCAGAACCGCAGAACATATTGTGATGAATTTTAGCATATAGATAGACTTATCTATGATGAAGGAGAAGGTTCACAGAATCCTGAAATATATGAAATAGTTCAGAAGTTTTCGCTAGTAATATTCAAGTACTATTTCCTTGAACAGTCTCATAGAAAGTATGAAGTTGATATACAAAAAATATGAACATATTTTGTCGCCGTAAAACAAGACTAAATTCTATTCTCTCAGTCCAAGATTATACACGTGAGCATTCAGATATTTAATTAGACGCCTTTAATTAACCGCAACGTTGACAAGCGACACGTTTGTATCGAATTTCAAACCAATAATCCACTTATAATCGTAGACAATTCATTTTTCTACTTACTTTGCCATTTTGAACGATGTTCTCAGCACACTTCACTAGAAAAACTATTTCATTCACACCATTTCAAATGCACCTTTGTAAGATTATTAAATGATGATAATTGATTTATAATCTTTCGTTTATTTTCATAATTTTATTGTAAAATAATGAGCAGCCGTCCGTACACGGCGATATCTTGCTTGACACTTGTTGTTTTTTTTACAGTGCTGCCATAATAAGAATTTATTATTCTATCAATTTTAACAATTTTTAATCAATCGAAATTGAATTTAGTTTTGATGTAAAACATTGAAAGCAATTTATTACATGACTTTCTTTTTGTACTAAATCATCAAACTTATATTTAATACCTGTTAGATCTGTCGTAGGCTCACGGGTAGCACCACTGAACAAGTTTCAAGCTAAGAGCAATAGATGGCAGTACTTATTTAAAAGTTAAGTAAAGTAGTCTATTAACGAAAATATTAATATTTACCCGGCTGTAAAGAAGGGTTATTTGCCTTGTTTGGTTTTCCCTATAATTGTTTGTTGTCAGATTTTGGTGGCTTTTAAGGGGCGTCTAAACGGGCCATTTTTTACGGCAATTTGTGGCGGAAATGCTGTGCCCGGCAACATGGCAGTACTCTCCAATATTGATTTGATGGTTGCAGGACGATCGTTGAGCGATCTATTTTCCGCAATTTTGCTCGGCCAATTTTGTTGTTGTTTCAGCCGCCCTCTATTTTATTGTTGCCGGGTTTTATAGCCCGTTTAGGAGACTGGATCATGCGCAATACAATTGGAGACATATTGCCATTACCGGCCGAGCAATTAGTTGCCAATAGTGCCGCCACCAATTGCCGTAAAAAATGGCCCGTTTAGGCGCCCCTTTATGTACTATAAGTCTCTAAAACAATACCTATTTAACAATCATGTAGTCCCTTGTAACGCAGTTATACCTCCAGAAAGAGTAACTATTACCATAGAATTACCTATATGTAGCGTCACCGGCTAAAGGGTCGGTCAGTTGGGTACTGTGGGCTGTGGTGCACATATTCATAGGCGGATCCAGGGGGCACAGGGGCACGTGCGGTTGTTTTGTGTACTCAATTTCTTTGCCCATTTGTCTCTTGACCGACAGGGCGGGGCTACTACCTCCCTGGAGTGTGTGCAACTTCTAACCCCCCCCCCCCGTAAACATGTTAGGTCCGGCACTGCCATTTGTCTTCCGTGCCCAGTACCCCAGAATTAAATGTAGCATCCGCCCCTGCACATATTGACGAAACCAGTAGCGGTTCGCTCGTATACGCCCCGCACAAAATCCCATCTCTCTTTCAACCTTCAGTGTGGCGTGGGTCTGGAGAGTTTGAGAACATCAGACCCACGCCGCGCTGAATGGTTTCTATTTGCAACCGACTTCAAAAAGGAGGAGGTTCTCAATTCGTCTGTATGTTTTTTTTTGTTTCTTCACCGATTACGCAAAGACGGCTGGACCGATTTAATATTTTTGTGTTTAAAAGGGTATACTTCCAAGTTGGTCCCATTGTCATCCAATCACGATCTGATGATGGGATCCTGGAGAAATCTTAAAATATCAAAAGCACACCTACAGTGATTTAGGTATATTTCACAGTGATTTGGCATTTACTCTTAAAAAACACCAATTGGTGAAGTGGAACTGATGATGAAGACCACAAATGACTAGCAGACCTATTCAATATTTCACAGTTTGCGATTCAGTTACTTTAATATGGTAATGAGTAGCACTTTATTCTTGTTATACTACTATTACACAATTTAATAGAGCTAATAGCTCCTCAACAAATAACGGCCCTGCATCGGGGCAAGAGAGCATCTTGTAAAAGGATTTGAGCAGTTGACATAAGCATATGAACCCACTAAAAATTGAGATATAAAAAACTTTCTTACAAAAAAATATTACCGACTTCAAAAATAAATACAAGGCAACTAAAAAGCAATAAATAATATACCTAGAATAACAAAAACAAATTAAACATTTTGAAGTTGGTGCCGAATAAAACATAATGTATATGTATATCAGCGTTACGATTTTCCCTTCCACTTTGTCAAAAAACTTACTTAAGTAGCCATATAAATAGATAATTAGGTACTTGTTTAATCTATACCTAAATATTTTGTTAATTTTGTGTAAGTAGGAACCCTTTTTGAAGCAAACAGTTATGGTAGGTACCTATCATATTACGTAGGGACTTCTTACTCATTTTTATGCTACATTTAAGTCGGTATTTTAATATCTGTTTCCGGAAGTAGCATTTTCATTTTAAATTTCACTGTGTTTCCGGCCTAACATACCATTAGGGCATAACACGATTAGTCAAGAATTTTAATTAACGAAAATTTGCTTAAAAAATCATATATTACTTATTATTAGAAACTTGAATTTGCTTATTACTTAAGAAACGTCCTTGTTAATCTATTTATCTATATAAATAAAAATGGAAGCGGCGACTTTGGTTCTAATCCTACCCATTAAACTACCGGCATGAACCCATTTCTAACACAAACCTTTGAGCTGATCTGGAGTGGTTATCAGGATTGTTAGTAATGTAGGACCACAATCCCACAATGCTAGTTATCTTTTTAGAAACAAAAATCGTCTAAATATAGGTATGCGCATAACTTCAGAACGACTGCACCAAATTAGATAGGTTATTATTTTTTGTTGTGAATATTATCGACTGCCTCTGTGGCGCGGTGGGAGTGTATCCGACTGCTACGCAAGAGGTCGTGGGTTCGATCCCCACCCAGGATAAAACTTTGTGTGATGAGCACGATGGTTTATTCTGTGTCTGGGTGTTATTTATCTATAATATGTATGTATTTAGAAATATATAAGTATGTTTATCAGTTGTCTGGTTTCCATAGTACAAGCTCTGCTTAGTTTGGGATCAGATAGCGTTGTGTGAGTTGTCCCAACATATTATTATTATTATTATCAGGAGAAAGTTTGTATGAAAGATGTGTACGCGGCTGTGTTAGTTTAAGTTATTTACAACAACGCATCAACGGGCATAGGCGTATCCGAAATTCCAAAAAGGTACATACATTTGGGCAGTGTTTAGTCAAAATTGTAACCGCCCCCACCCTCTCCATCCCCCAAATTATGAATCCCAAACGAAAAATGATGCTTGATACGCCCATGCCAAGGGCACGACGGATAACGAAACTCAAGTTACGTAAAGGGCATTCAGTCGTGGTTAAATCTAGGGCAGTTGGAGCCCTAGATCAGTCCCTGTATAGACTCTACCTCCCTGTATAGACCCCCTAGGGTCTACTCTATTTCATTGAAAACGAAGTTTCGATCAAAATCGAGGTGATAATACACAGAGCTAGCAACGTTACCGAAAATCGTCTATAGGCTCGGACTGATTGTGCTTAACTAAGAAAAATATTAGAATAGTCCATAGATATAGATTGTCTAATAGTCCTTGTAAGCTTAATCAATTTATGAATACGAAAATTTATGGATTTCGTTTGAGAGAAAGGGAGTAGTACTACAGGGCCCAGGGCCGTCTATATCAGTGTGACCAGATTTAGCAGAATTCTGCGATACTAGCAGAATTAGATTGGGGATCTAATTCTGCTAGTATCGCAGAATTCTGCTAAATCTTCTGCTAAATTTAGTATCTAGCAGATTATGTCACTGATCTGAAAAGATAGCTGTTTTTAGCAGAATTTTTAAATTTTTAAGTACTTTGAACTTGGAACGCGTTTATTATTTTAAAAAGTTCTCTAGATTTCGCGCCATTTCACATATTTTTTTGTGTTCATTATCAAATTACAATATGGATTGGGGTTTTACAGAAAATAAGATTTCGGTGATCGCCTTACACAAAGTGGGTATAGAGCCATATGTTCGTATATCGTACTATCAACAGATACAACAACACTTCCTCTGTCGAAGAACATAAAAGATCGGGGCGGCCGCTTGCTATTAGAATTAGAAAGGCTGTTAAAGCAAAAAATCTTATCGCGAGAAATGACGATTCCCGCTAGGACTCTGTCGCGTATTATAAAACAAGAACTGAAGCTCGGTGCTTATCGGCGATATACAGGACATGCCCTAAATCAAACTTTACAATTAAAGAGAGTGGATCGATCAAAACGCCTTCTGTTCTTCGCGCTTTGCGATACGCAGGTGAAGGGCACAGAAATATCCTCCTTACCGATGAAAAAAAAATCACGATTGAAGAGAGAAAAATTGCACTACAATAAGCAAAATGATAAAGTGTACGCTCATAGTTCTAAAAAAGCTGCTCAAGTGGTCGGAAAGGTATAGCGTGGTCATCATCCTGTCTCAGTGATGGTTTGGTGGGGCGTGTCTTATCAAGGCGTCACAAAGCTACATTTTTGTGAAAAAGGAGTGAAAACTTCAGCCAAAGTGTATCAAGAGACAGTTTTGGATCGTGTTGTGAAGCCTATCAGCAATACACTTTTTAAAAATGTACCGTGGACTTTCCTGCAGGACTCCGCACCTGGTCACAAGGCACGAACTACCCAAGCCTGGCTTGAAGCCAACGTTCCGGACTTTATAAGAGCTGAAGACTGGCCCTCATCTAGCCAGAAATTATGGTCAGTTTTAGAGAACATGGCTTGCTCTTAATGACACGGCGACATTTTGTCTCTTAAAAAATCTCTGGAGCAAGCAGTGGCGAAATTTCCCATGGAAACCATATATAGATACATTAGATATATAGACAGATTAAAGGCCTGTATAAAATATGAGGCCAAAGGTGGCCATTTAGAATAGAATATTGTTTTTATTTTTTGCTGAGACTTTAATAAATATGTACATATAAGTTTTATTAATATTATATTACTTCATTAAAAAAAATACATTTTAATTTCTAACGGGACTTATGGCCAGACTAGGTATAGTAATATTTTCACATTCTTATGTCATAATCGTTTCTTATTTTCTCGGCTAATTTGTTATATATTTTTATGGACATTACATAAGGGCTATTTGAATATGTTTAAATGTGAAGTTGGTAAATTTAGTGTGGTTGGGTCTGTTTATCTTCTCTTGTATTGAAAAATTCTTTATGGTTAGGTATAAATTTACACGTTTCTAAAAGTGTACAAGGAAGAGTTAGTAACAATATTAAACTAGCTGCCAGCTCCGGCTTCGCACGGGCAATAAAATATAGCTTATGACACTCACAAATAACTTGACTTTCTATTGGTAAAATAATTTTCAAAATCGGTTCAGAAGAGCCAGAGATTACACCTACAACCTCACAAACTTTACCTCTTTATAATATTAGTATAGATTACACAAAATGGGGCAAAGCTATCCGTTGATTATAGGTATGTTAGCTAATATTCTTATAAGTTTTGTTATGATATAAATAATTCTGTTGCATCAGTACCTACTGTTCCCCCACAAGATAATACCATTATCTCAGTCACGCGTTTACATATATGCGTAATAGGTGACGAGACCAGTTTTGATGTCAGTGGTCATTTTCACTTTACGTAGAGCGTAAGAAAATGTAGAAAGATTTGATTTAATTTTTGGAACGTGTGATTACCAATAGGCTTGTTTCCTAGGTAAACAAAAATATCTAAAAGTTTAAAAAGTTAATACCTACAAATAGCATTTCAACTATCGACGATTAATTCCTTATTGATTTTTGTGTTAAATAGGATTTTTTATCAATAATCATATCATAAAAAGAAGTGATTTGACTAGAAAAAAATAGTGACTTCATAGTCCGGTATTTGTATGAGATCTCCATACGAAATCTGCGTTTTGACATTTCTTAAACAGTTTTTATTTTGACTAGTTGGAAACTAGCCGCAACGAGTCAGCAACTAGTATAATCTTATCAGTGAGAACTTAGTAACAATATCTATTTTTGTGCCATTGAGCTAACAATTATTTCAAGAGGTTGTTTTTGATTTAAAAGAAAGATATTATTTTTGTTTTTGAAAAGTTGCTCAAGATTATATTTTTCTAACCATGTTGTAGCTTTTCATTCAAGACCGTACCACATTTACGGCCGGTCTCAATAATCTATCTAACGATGGATTTGGCTACTAGAGCTATTTATTTGACGTAAGCTCAATACAAAACATGTCAAAATTCTACATCTAGTAGCCAAATCCATCGATAGTTAGATTATTGAGACCGGCCGTTACATGAAGTTAGTAATGAAATATCATCTGCATAGAGGTCAAGTCTCAAGGTCAGTTTATATTTTTCGGCAAGTCATTTATATATAGAAGGAATAACAGGCATCCAGGATTAGGTACACCTATTAGTATCTGAGCAATTTGTATCACGTTATATAGTTTTAAAATTAAAGGATTCAATTTCAACCCGGTGTTCTCTGTTTCATCAATCATGTGCCACTCTTCAATGTAGTCTACTCCATATAGTTTGTTAAGCTAAATATCATGTTGTATATTGTCATTGGCTTTGATAATGTTTAGTAGGATGCCTACAGCGTAATTTCTAGTATTTATTATACTAAGCGCTTCTGGGATAAACTTATAGACTGTCAAAGTTGTTGATCTTTTCTTGAGGAACCGATTTTGGCAACTCTACCTATATTTAAGTTAATATTAGAAACCCTTCCAGCCACGAACACAAAATATACCCAGACTCGGAACAACAATTTGTGGATCACACAAAGTGGTGTCCCGTGTAGGAATCGAACCCACGACCTCTTGCGTAGCAGTCGGACACACTCCCACCGCGCCACAAAGGCAGTCTTCCTATACTTGAATATTTCGATTAAGTGTCAATGTTCTGTGATGTTATGGAGCTTCGACTCCGACTCCGGAAGGTCGGAACTTCCGATTGATTTTCCCCCTCGACTCCGACTTCGGCTCCGACAATTTTAAATCGGAGGTGCTAGCGTACGGCGGTCCCTCCTCTAAGCTAAAAATAACACGGGGTCTCTATGATCGCGGGTTCGAGTAACGCCCGAGCGAATTTTCCCTTCAAACATTAAATATGTCTGAATAATGTTTGTTTTTAGAGTTCCGTAGCCAAAATGGCAAAAACGGAATCCTTATTAGGATTCATGGGTTAGTAAATTTGGAGAATAGGTGTTTTGTAGAAACTGCTACTTAGTTTGATAGTTCAATAATGAAATTTTTTTTTAGGTTGGCACTCAATAGCAGTACCAGTAGGTAGCGGAAAAAAATATTATTAGCAAACATCAACGTGTGGCACGTCATTTGACAGGTCTTTTAAAAATATTTTAAGTTAAATTTTTTTATTTAAATAATTATTAAATAATAAAATTAGGCCGTGTGGTACCGGCTTAAGAATAGTACCACCCCATCTCTTCCCGTGGGTGTCGTCAAGGCGACTAAGGGATGTCACATCGGAGGACGGGCAGCAGCGTCCTCTGCGTACTTAAAGCCGTACTGCGATCACCAACCCGCTCGCCAAGCGTGGTGATTATGGCAATTACCCCCAGGATCTACATACTAGTATGTTCTACTGGGGAGACCCGTGCCCAGCAGTGGGCCATCATATGGGTTGATATGTAATTTTAATTCAAGATATAAGTATGAATGAATACGATTTAAAAAAATCACCAGCAAAAGAACGTATAAACGTAATAACTCAAAAACGCTATATTCGATGATGTTGAAAATAATTTTAGTTGGATGAATTATTTATTTCGGGGACACAATTTTTATCACTTTCGGAGATTATTTCCAAAAAAAATCACGTAATTAAAAAAAGTTTAGAAACCTTATAATGTTTTTGAAAGACCTGTCGAATAAAGTAACACATGTAATAATTGTTGAAAAAAAAAACAGCATCTGTTGCATGTAGAGTGTCCCCCACCTATGGTTTTTTTTAAAATATCTAACTAATAAACTAAGTAGCGGCTTATACAAGACACCTATACTCCTAACTGCATCGATTTACCTACATCTGTTAGTTTTTGAGTAAAATGCCTTGTGTATGTCCGTCTGGTCTTCCGTCGGTCCGCCCGTCTGGTCTTTCCGTCCGTATATCTGTGACATAAGGATGGAATGACCAGACGGACGGACATGATGATTGATATAATGGTTCCGTTTTTGCCATTTCGGCTACGGAACCCTAAAAATCAAAGAGGTGCGTCTCAAATCACTGTTTATAGATTTAAGACAAACCAGACACAATTTTAGGGTTACGTAATAAATAAGGAACCCTGTTTCAACATGTCCGTCCGACCGTCCGTAGCTGTATAATAGCTAATAGAAAGCTGTAATTTGATAAAGTGATAAAATACCTATAATTATGAAAATATTTTATTAGGGTAAAGTAGGGACGTCATATTTTTTTTTCACCTACCAGTACCCCATCGTGTGGGATGATGTTAGATAGGTCTTATAAAAATATTATTAAGCACCTTTGCGCGAGATACTTAGGCGGTATCGGGTGAAATGATTTGCACCCCTCCCCCTGTCGTACGTGCGACTCACACTTGACCAAATATTGAGGCGCCAAAATTGGATCTCGCTCTAACCTAAATCTGAACCTTATTAGACTGTGCTGGCAGTATGAAACAAAAACAATAGAAAACCCATTTCTGAGACTGCATTATTGTGATGGGCAACAACTCATCGGAGAAAATGATAGGAGGACTGATGGTAAGCTAAACAATTTTAAAATTAACTATCAAAATCTGTAATCTAGCGAGCAGGTAATTTATGAAACTTAATTTAATTTTGAGTGGCAATTTGTCTGCGTAACAAATGTTGCTGGATGTTTTCTACATGTATCAATCACATCTTATTGATATCTCAACAAATCATTCAATTTCGAAATGATTTAAGTTCACTGACTCTAACAGAATTTCATACGATCAGTACTCGCGTCACGGGCGCATGAGTCAAGATGGCGGTCTTTGTTCTGCGCATGCGTCGTGCTCGGAATACTACGCCCAATGAAAGTTGATCTGTCAATGAATTCACAAAAAGATAGTGTTAGGAGAAATTGACTATCTACCAGCTACTGGTGTTGTAATTGTTGTTAAGTGAAAGAAAAAGTAGCAACGTGTAATTTTGTACGAATCTCGCAGTGAAATGGTTACTACTGTACAGTTGGGTTAAAGATGATTCTTTTAGAAGGTTTTTGAATATGATCTATGTAAATACTTACCTACTGATGTGGCTCCATTTGAGGTTGTAGCGTAAATTAGGAGAGGCCGAAGTCCTGCCGTGGACCGATACAATCTAATTACTTACTGGAAAGCAGTTAAATTAATAACTTAACATTATTTCAGAGCAGTGGTGGTATAATTTCAAAATAGGTGAAGAAAAACTTCGGGAGGAAATCGGCATGTCCTAGGGCCATATTTTTGAAGACGTATGTCTATTAGGAGCCGATGTGACTTAACAATAGGAACCTTATAAATAACTAGCTGTCCCGCGCAACTTCGTCTGCGACAATTTTCCCCGTTTTTGCAACATTTTTCATTGCTGCTCCGCTCCTAGTGGTCGTAGCGTGATGTAATAGAGCCCTACTCGATATGGGCTATTCAACAGTAAAATATTTTTTCAATTTGGACTAGCAGGGCCTGAGATCATCGCGTTCAAACAAACAAACTCTTCAGCTTTATAATATTAGTATACGAGTAGATAATAATAATAGTGTACTAACCAATCTCATTAGATACTAGCCAACTACGCAGTAGATATTATAGTGCATTCTATAATCACATCGGAAAACAAAAAGCCAATTACAGATCTTCACTTATAGACAATTGAATAGGGAAGCTAAAATGGTGTATCTACGTTATATTTTCACATATGTTATAAAAATGAATTAATCTGTAAATAATAATACTGTTCACATGGTTTCAAAGAAAAAACTCCAGGCTTAGAGTCCGCCTCGCTGCTGTAACGCTTGTAACAAACGGGTCCAAATCGCTTGTTTTACAAATTTTATTTAAAAAAATTGTCTGTAATTAGTGAAAACCATAAGTATAAAGGAGGGGTGAATCTTAAATTTAGTTGGACCATTTAGGCTATGTAGCCTAAATGGTCCAACTAAATTTAAAATTCATCATTCATTCATTCATTCAGATAAAATTGATTGTCTTAGCCTCATTTAAAAATGTTTTTAAATGAGGCTATTTGATGGCATTATGTAAGAGGTTAGTAGAAATATTTTGCACATTTTCAAGTAGTTCATGGAATGGTATGGTATCTTTTGATGGTAACAAATATACTTGATAAAACGTCTTTGTATAGCCTCTTTATGTATATCCGATGGTAAATTAGGTAATAATGGGCTTGACGAATGAGATTTTTTTTAAGTGTTATTAGAATTTAGAAACGTGGAGTAAAATTACGAGGAAAATGATTTACCGTGCTCGGTATGGCATTCGATGAAGACCTATTTTTTTTACAAATGTCTAGAAATGTTTCGGGTTAGTTGTTATTGAGTCCTCCGTTAAATTTAAATAGTTATTATAGCAGGTTAGTTCTAAGATTTTGACTCGCTCATACAGAAGTTTAAACGTAATTTTATCTGACTCCATAGATTTGTATTTTTGGTAATATTTGTACTTTTCCTTGACAGTTCTAATTAACGATTAGTCGTACCAGATAGGGTATGTTTGTTATCTACTAATGTATCAAGACACTCGATATCTTCATTAGACAAGACTAAGTCGAGCAATTTGCCGTATTTATTAGTGACCTTGTTATACTGATGTAGGTCCATCAAAGCAAGTTCATCCGAAGGCATAAATTCGTCACCACTTTTCAACCGACTTCAAAAAGGAGGAGGTTCTCAATTCGACTGTATATATATTTTGTATGTTTGTTCACCGATTAGGTACGCAAAGACGGCTTAGCCGATTTGAAAAATTCTTTTTGTGTTTGAAAGGGTAAATTTCCAAGTTGGTCCCATTGTCATCAGAACACAATCTGATGATGGGATCCTTGAGAAATCGAGGAAATACTTAAAATATTAAAGGCAAACCTACAGTGATTTAGGTATATTTCATAGTGATTCGTGCATTTACTCTTAAAAACCACAAATTGGTGAAGTGTAACTGATAATGAAGACACACAAGAACATAAAGACTACTATTTCATGGCATCAACTTCAAAATGTTTATTTTGTTTTTGTTTTTCTAGGTGTATTATTTTTTGCTTTTTAGTTGAAATGTTTGAAGTCGGTAATATTTTTTCGTAAAAATGTTTTTATTATAGGAGTATACCCAGGTGTTATTAGACGGCGTCCATATGATTCTACTCATATTAAAGTCGCCGATAATTAGAAGACGGTCATAGGAATGACTTAGAACAGTTTCATTTAGTTTTGATAGAAATTTATGTAATTATAATAATATTTTGGGACAACTCACACAACGCCATCTGATCCCAAACTAAGCAGAGCTTGTACTATGGAAACCAGACAACTGATAAACATACTTATAATATTTCTAAATACAGCATATTCGGCTTAGCAGTCAGGGTCACTAACCACTAGACCAACAGGCCAGTCTATATAATTGATTATAAAACGAAAGACCAAAGTTTTGTTTACACTATGAATGACATAGGATTTTTTAAAAGGTTTATGTAACCATAGATCTTCTGTTGTCATCTGGAATAGTGACTGTGGTGAAGTGCATTAAGTCAGTGCGCACAGCGATCAACACACCGCCAACTCACGACTGGCCGGTCAAATCACAATCTCTATCCCGACGCTAACCACATAGGTACCTGTTATCGAATTTCTTGAAGTTAGATAAACCATCCACATCTACCCCTGACTCTCATAGTCCGATGGCACGAATATACGACTCGACCGGAGAGAGATTAGGCGCAGGACGACTGCTTAACGTGCTCTCCGAGGCACAGAGGGGTGTGACATTGTTCGAAAACGGTCACCCATCTATGGACCGACAGTGGTAATGTTGCTTAACCTCGCAGATATCTGGATCTGCTCGGTCGCCAATGAGTCAGGGTCCCCTCAAGGAATCTTTTGAAGGTGATTTTAATAAGAGTCGACACTTGGACTAAGTTACGCATTATCTTAGATCTAAAGACATCTGTAGTCAAAGAAGTGGGTTTTTTGTTGTTTTTGTTTCGTACGTTATAAGCGTAGCGTTAAAGCTGTGATTGTTTTCCTTTTAATTTCACTATATATACTACTACTGTGATTTTTTTCACAAACCCAACATCAACCATTTAGCTGGCAGGGGGCGGGGGACACTTATCTCTAACAAAAATTCACAATTCAAAAATGCACTTCAAAGCTTAATATTTGACAAACCGATCCCTAAATCGAAAAATGGGCTTCACAACTCCTAAACGTCCTATCTAATGATACCCCACATGATGGGGTAGGTGAGAAAAAAAATCACATTACATTACATTTTACATTTAAGGGAGGTACACTGAAAAAAAGTTTTTCAAGATTTTATTCACTTTGTCGGCATAAGTACCTAATATGTGTATCCATGCAAAATTACAGTCTTCTAGCACTAACCGTCTCTGAGCTAAGCTGCAAACGGACCGGCGAATATGGCGAAATTATAAGGTTTCCGTTTTGCCATTTTGGCTACGTAACCCTTAAAAAGAATAGGTCATGTAAACAATGTATTTGATGATATAACACTTTATCTGCAGGTGTTTTCTGTCATGATTTATGACAGAAAACACCTGCAGATAAAGTATTATATCATTTACTTCCTAATTAATGATTGCTTGCGAATGTTAAATAGTTTTAATCGTTGCCAAATTGGCATGTTGGGCTTATTTCCAGTTGGGCTAGCTTCCAGTTTCATGTAAGTGCTTGGTTAATTAACTACAAGTAATTCGTTTAATGTTTAATGGGCTTATTTGGATGCACTTCAATTAAATAACAAATCGACTAGCACATACTTAAGTAAGATTATTTGATATACATAAACATAATGTTGTAAACCTAGTTTCCTGATTTAGTTACGTCAACCGTACATACCTATTATTAAAACAATATGTTTTAATTGAAGGAACGAAGAAGAAGTAATAATAATAATGTAGGATCCGTAACCTTAAATAAATATAAAAACTTTTTAACAAAAAATATTACCGACTTCAAAAATAAATACAAGGCAACTAAAAAGCAAAAAATAATATACCTAGAATAACAAAAACAAATTAAACATTTTGAAGTTGGTGCCGAATAAAACATAAAGACTACTATTTCATGGCACCAACTTCAAAATGTTTAATTTGTGTTTGTTATTCTAGGTATATTATTTTTTGCTTTTTAGTTGCCTGGTATTTATTTTTGAAGTCGGTAATATTTTTTGTTAAAAAGTTTTTATTTCTCACTTTTTAGTGGGTTGGTTTATAATTCACTTAAGTTACAATAGGCTTATGTCATCTGCTCAAATCCTTTTACGAAATATTGCTTGCCCCGATGCAGGGCCGTTAATTGTTGAGGAGTTCACTATCAGCTTTATTACATTGTATAATAGTAGTATATCGAGATTAAAGTGCTACTCAATACCATATTAAAGTACTTAATTGAATCGCAAACTGTGAAATATTGAATAGGTCTGCTCGTAATTTTTGGTCTTCATCATCAGTTCCACTTCACCAATTGGTGTTTTTTAAGAGTAAATGCACGAATCACTATGAAATATACCTAAATCACTGTAGGTGTGCTTCTAATATTTTAAGAGTTCCCTCGATTTCTCCGGGATCCCATCATCAGATCGTGACCTGGGGACAATGGGACCAACTTGGAAGTATACCCTTTCAAACACAAAAATAATTTTTCAAATCGGTCCAGCCGTCTTTGCGTAATCGGTGAACAAACATACAAAAAAAAAAAAAAATACAGACGAATTGAGAACCTCCTCCTTTTTGAAGTCGGTTGAAAATAGCCCCCGCGACCACGATCAGTGCAATTCGATCGAAACGTCGTCGGGTAGATAAAGGTTCGTTCCTTATAGATTTGACGACATTAAGTCCCGATAATATTATCTATTCCAATATTATAAAGCTGAAGAGTTTGTTTGTTTGTTTGAACGCGATAATGTCAGGAACTACTGGTTCGAATTGAAAAAATATTTTACTGTTGGATAGGAAGGCTATAGGCTATATAACATCACGCTGCGACTAATAGGAGCAGAGCAGCAATTAAAGATGTTCCAAAAACGACGAATTTGCACGGGTCAACTAGCACCTATGTGTAAATATTGCGAAAGTTTAACATTAATTAACCTAGACTATCATTAGCCGGACCTATTTATAATCTTGGATAATTGGGATAATGTTAGAATCGGTTCAAGCGATTAGAAGTTAAAATGAGAGACAGAAACTTACACACATACATAATTACTGATAATATTAAAGATACTCTCCTACCTCTACTTATTTTTATTTTTAATATCTTGGGGCTATCACACATCGCCACCTGATCCCAAACTAAGCAGAGCTTGTACTATGGCAACCAGACAAATGATAAACATACTTATATATTTCTAAATACATACATATTATAGATAAATAACACCCAGACACAGAATAAACCATCGAGCTTATCACACAAACTTTATCCTGGGTAGGGACCGAACCCATGACCTCCGGCTTAGCAGTCAGGGTCACTAACAGTCAACCATTTAGTTTTAGTCAAAAGTTAGTTAGTTCAAAAATTTAGTCGTACCTACCTACCTACGGGGCATTGTCCCTAGGAAATTATTTATATTACTGTGTAGTGCAAAATTCAGCAGGTGTACCTATTTACTGTTTACATTGATTGATTTATTGTCAAAAGGAATTCGTATTAATACCTATTTCATTTGAATTTTTGTATTCATACCTCGGAATAATGGCAATCTAATAAATCAGATGGATAATATACCCAACTCACGACAGACATTTATTTTCCTACTCAAGAATGCTGGTTATTTGCCTGTAGTATTTCAGAGACATAGACCTTCTTGCTTACATAAATAAACATTTTTTTTAAATTTATGCAACTGAATGTAGAGTGGCAGTGAGCATGAAGGACATCTTACGTACCTGCATACGTCAACCATAGCAGCATCAGCGCCAGGCACGGTATCAAGAAGCGAGGGGGGACAAATTATCCCCCAGACTCGGCTGAAACACCTTTTTTATGACAATTTTCGCACTGGACCGTGTTTTGATAGCCAATTGCCCCGTCCCACCCTCGGCAGTTATCGCTGGTGTACCGGTGTTAAATTAAATGCATCCTCCCGTCTTGCGAGCGGCTTACATTTAGCCGTTTAATTCAAATGTTGCCCCCTCCCAGAACAGACCTCTGAATCCGCACCGGATCAGCGCAACTCAAATCCTCGTTCTACAACGATTCTGAGACCTTAATTCGCACGTAGATCAAATATTAGTCCTTATTGAGGTCAATAGTTAGAGTACACCTTTATTTATTAGGTATGTACCTACTAGCTTTTTCTCGCAGTTGCGCTTGTGTGTGTTTGCCAAAATACCTACATTTTTATTTTTCAACTTGAGAAGACATTTTGGTATACTACTGCCCCAGACGGAGTCTTTTAAATACAATTGTATAAATGCTCAAAATTGACAAACACACTTTGTCCGCATGAACTCGCAGTGCTGCTCACTCTCAGTAGACGTTACCACGACGATAAAGGTAGCCCAAGTTACTCCTTACAACATCAGCTGCCTGACAGTGAAATTCCTGTCAAAATCCGTCCAGCTTTTTTTAAGGCAACTATGCCGGTGCTGACAATGACGGTTTTCACGAAATTTTTTTATTTCTTTTTATTTGTGGGAATAAATGAGACTAACAATACCTCCTTTTGATGTATTCGGGCAATAAAGGTTATTTTTAACCGGCTTCGAAAAGGTGGTTAACTATTTATATTTACAATAATTGCATTTTTGAAAGATAGAAAAATTTGAATCCAGACTCAGGAATCGAACCCGAGACTTCCGTAGCCAAACCGGGGCCAGAAGCGAACCACCTATCTGGACTATGTTACTAGATATCAAATTCTTCTATCTCTTAATGCTTACGGGTTAGGCCCCCGTAGCGACATCTAGTCGGTAGTTAAAGAACTATCACGGCTTTTGTTATTGCTTCGTTACAGAGAGCATTTTAACAAATTGTGATGACGCAGGCCGAATATTGAAGTAATTTTGATAGGCATTTCTCGCCAAAGACTTTACAAATACAATAATTGCATTTTTGAAGGATAGAAAAATTTGAATCCAGACTCAGGAATCGAACCCGAGACTTCCGTTCCGACTCGGGTTCGATTCCTGAGTCTGGATTCAAATTTTTACGGGGCCTAACCCGTAAGCATTAAGAGATAGAAGAATTTGATATCTAGTAACATAGTCCAGATAGGTGGTTCGCTTCTGGCCCCGGTTTGGCTACGGAAGTCTCGGGTTCGATTCCTGAGTCTGGATTCAAATTTTTCTATCTTTCAAAAATGCAATTATTGTATTTGTAAAGTCTTTGGCAAGAAATGCCTATAAAAATTACTTCAACTATTTATATTTTTTAAATAACTAGTAATGTAGAATTGTGGGTCCTACATTACTATCAATTCTGTTCACCTCTTCATCAACGCTCAATCAATGGCTTGTGTTAGAAGTGGGTTCACGTCGGAAGTATAATGGGTAGGATTCGACCCACGACCTCATGATTGCGAGTCAGATGCCTTAGCCATTACGCTACCGCCGCTTCAAGGGTAAGGTACACTGTAGACACATTATTGTCTAATAATAATAATAATAATATAATATCTTGGGACAAATCACGCAACGCTATCTGATCCCAAAGTAAGCAGAGCTTTTACTATGGAAACCAGACAACTGATAAACATACTTATTTATTTCTAAATACATACATGTTATAGATAACTAACACAACAAAATAAACCATCGTGCTCATCACACAAAGTTTTATCCTGGGTGGGTATCGAACCCAAGACCTCTTGCGTAGCAGTCGGATACACTCCCACCGCGCCATAGAGGCAGTCATAGGCATGTCTAATCTATACTAATATTATAAAGCGGAAGAGTTTGTTTGTTTGTTTGGTTTAAACACGCTAATTTCAAGAACTACTGGTCCGATTTGAATTTTTTTTTGTTGGACAGCCCATTTATCGAGGAAGGCTATTGGCTATATAACATCGCGCTACGACTAATAGGAGCAGAGTAGCGACGAGAAATGTTGCAAAAACGGGGAAAATTTACGCATACGAAGTTGCGCGGGACAACTAGTCTATACTAATATTATAAAGCTGAAGAGTTTGTATGTTTGTTTGAACGCGTCAATCTCAGGAACTACTGGTCCGATTTGAAAAATATTTTTCTGTTGGGTACCCCATTTATCGAGGAAGGCTATAGGCTATATAACATCACGCTACGACCAATAGGAACGGAGCAGTAATGAAAAATGTTGCAAAAACGGGGAAAATGTACGCATACGAAGTTGCGCGGGACAGCTAGTGATAATATATAAGCAATTGTCCTAGATTTCAAGATACCAAAGCTAAGAGTGACTCGTGACTCAATCGGTTAAGTGTGAGTCGTTCGCATGCCGGGAGCATTTCATTTTTTTTTATTGATTTTGACATCAGCCGCCACCTCCCATGAGGGGCAATTGCCTGTCAAAATACACTGCTACAGAGCATAGTTCCCAAAAAAAAGTATTACAGTCTTCAACTGCCCTTATGCGCAATAAGGGCAGTTGAAGACTGTAATACTTTTTCTGGGTGTAAGACAATAAAATTTTTATTAATCGATGAAGTGCATGAAATTTTTTTCTTGATTATGTTATGACAAACAGACTCTTAAATTTTATAAGTTATATATATAGAAGTTATAAATTTGAAAACTTGTCGTTACTACCCGCCCTTCTCCAAATAAGCCTTCGACATGTTCTAGATCACGCGTGATCGGACTGGTTATTAAAAGTTTCAGGAATGCCGTCGGACTAGACCGCCACGCCTTGCGAAAAAACATTCACAACATTAAATATTTTATTTATGACGTCAGATTTAGTGATATGTGTGCCTATATTCTTATATCTTGGAAAGAAAATGAACCACCTTCAAGAAAAAAAAAAATATCAAACACATCACCGAATGTAAATTTCGCTTACCCTCTCCTATGTTTTAGTCTATATATCTAGTGTTTTATAAGATAGTACAACGTTTTATACACAAAAACTTTTCCAGAAAAATATGCAGTTGAGCAGCGAAAACCCCATCTAAATCGGACTACTAGCTTTCGAAATAATTGCGAACATACATACGGGTCAAACAGAGAAGCACATTTTTTAAGACGGTTAAAAAGAATATATTTCTTATCTGTAGGTAGTTTGTGTCAAAAAGCTTAAAGTAAAAATCATTTCGGTTCAAGAAGAATTACGCCACCAAGTAAGACTGCGCGGACTTACTTGGTGGCCTGATTCTACTTCATCTTCTTGTGTGTCAAGCATTTGTTTTACACTTTAACTGCACAAAAACTTACTTATAAATTTTGCACGTATTTCATGCATTTTTACCATAAAGCTATTTTAGCTAGAGTAAGGGAGTTAGCAACAGCTAGTTGTCTTTTGAATAGAAAAAGAAAGAAAACAGCAGCAAAACTCTTTTTACTTACATACGTAAGTAAAAAGAGTTTTGCGTGATAAATGCAGAAAATAATAGCTTGTTTTGAATAACAGATTGTTTTAAACCGTCATGACGTATATTTTTTCAATGTTTAAAATTCAAATACATTAGCTTGCCACATAGTTTAAAGTAATCTGTGATGCTTATTACGCATTTGCCCTTATAGAAATATATAGGGTGCAGTACCCTCAGGTTTTCTCCCTCTTTCTATTCATAAGACATGAGAGGCAAAATGATTATGTCATTGATGACAGATGAATTTTTGTCATTTATCGATTTCGGACGTCACCCGGGGTACTATAGCAAGTGCAATTACAGAGCAAATAAGGCTTACTTAAGAACTAATATCTCAAATGAGATTTTCAAAAGAAGGATTTTCAAAAGAAAGCCACTGATACTAAATTAAGCTAGCGTGACGCTTACCATCAGGCTCACGACCTGGGGGCCTAGACAAACTCACATTCGAATAGCGATGTTGCTATTGGAAAATAATTAAAATATAGAATTTGACGTTTGCGGTCATTGACGTTTATAGATTACATTTTAGATAACCGATTGAATCAGGCGTTACATGGCGGAAATCCATCTCCATCCTCAGGACAGTTTGGCGCCGACCGAGTCGGCGCCAAACTGTCCTGAGAATGCCTCTTGTAGAGGCGAAACACGTGTCGAAGTTTCACTTCGTGGAAGCGGAATTTTGCAAGTCAAGGGTCCGGAGGTGCCTACCACTCGACTTGGCGAGAGTACCCTAATTGGCGTCGACTCAGTCGGCGCCAAACTGTCCTGAGGATGCCTCTTATAGAGGCAAAACACGTGTCGAAGTTTCACTTCGTGGAAGCGGAATTTTGCAAGTCAAGGGTCCGGAGGTGCCTACCACTCGACTTGGCGAGAGTACCTTAATTGGCGCCGACTCGGTCGGCGCCAAACTGTCCTGAGGATGCCTCTTGTAGAGGCGAAACACGTGTCGAAGTGTCACTTCGTGGAAGCGGAATTTTGCAAGTCAAGGGTCCGGAGGTGCCTACCACTCGACTTGGCGAGAGTACCTTAATTGGCGCCGACTCGGTCGGCGCCAAACTGTCCTGAGGATGCCTCTTGTAGAGGCGAAACACGTGTCGAAGTTTCACTTCGTGGAAGCGGAATATTGCAAGTCAAGGGTCCGGAGGTGCCTACCACTCGACTTGGAGAGAGTACCTATCGCTCATTTTCTTTGTTGCAGGTCTCTCTTTTTGAGTGCGGTCTGTCAATCTATTTCGATTGTTGTATTAAGGGCATTTCCTTACTACTTCAATCGTGGTGATTCACAGATCGAGGGTGGGTGGTGGGATCCCTCCCTTATAATCTACTTAAGACTATATTTTAATTATTAAAAAAAAAAAAAATAGTATAGAATTTGACGTTTAAATTCGCAGTCATCCCTTGTAATTAAAAAAATAAAATTGACTGCAAAGCGTGAAAGAGAGAAAAAACCCGTGCGGCCTTTGCCAGGTATTGTCCACAAAGTTGCGTTGTCTCTTTCTAGAGGTGGTCAATTTTGTGAGGTTATGGCGCAGTCTTGTTCTCTACGTCAATGATTGCGGTAGAGACCATACATTTTTTTATTTTTTTCGAACGATTGCGTTATTGAATACGCCACGGAACGAATGTTGTACCTTGTCTAAGCCCCCTCATCGTCCTTTCATGTAACCATAAAGAGTAACAGATACTTTCAAAAATATATTGGCTTTTCAAAAGCATACCTGAAAAAAATAAAAACCTACCTTATTGATTCATATCTGAGAATTCGCACTAACCAGATAATAAAATACTGATGAATGGTAGGTATAATGTATAATCTTTACCACGAAAGGTTGCAACAGGTTTCTTTCTTTTTTTCACGATATGATATTACGAGGGTGGATTGAAAAGTTCGCGGCCTCAGCAAGAAAACAATATAAAATATAAACAAAAGTAATTTTATTTTTCCACGTAATCTCCACTTAACTCAATGCACTTCTTCCATCTGGTTTCCAACGCCTGTATGCCGGTCATAATAAAAGTTTCTTCAAGGCCTTCAAAAAAGTCACCCACCGCGGTTTCAACCTCCTCATTTGATGAAAATTTTTGACCTCCAAGGTGTTTTTTAAGGTTTGGGAATAAATGAAAGTCCGAAGGTGCCAAATCAGGGGGATAGGCGGGATGGGGCAGTAATTCAAAGCCACAATCACGAATTTGAGCCATTGATTCAACAGACATGTGAACGCGTGCATTATCCTGATGGAACAACACTTTCTTGCTGAGTAGTCCTGGCCTTTTCTCTTTGATCGTTTCACGCAAATGACGTAAAAGGGTGCAGTAATAAGCAGAGTTTATAGTCTCACCTTTTGCAAGGTAGTCCACCATGATGACACCCTTAGCATCCCAAAAAACTGACGCCATCACCTTGCCAGCTGACAAAATTGTTTTGGCTTTTTTTGGAGTCGGTTCATCAGGTTTTTTCCACTGCTTGGATTGCTGTTTTGACTCTGGGGTGTAGTGGTGTACCCAGGTTTCATCCATTGTAACAAATCTGTCCAAAAAATCTTGTGGATCAGTCTCAAACATTTCCAAACTGTCGCGAGAAATCGTGAGCCGTATTCGTTTTTGTTCAACTGAAAGCAATCTGGGGACCCACCGCGCAGAAACCTTAGAAAATCCAAGTTCATTGACTATGATGTTTTGTGTTCGTTCATATGAGATGCCAATAGTGTCAGCAATCTCCCTGATGGTCAATCTCCGATCTGCCAATATCAGATCACAGATTTTCCCAATGTTTTCTTCAGTCGTAGACGTCGTAGGCCGGCCGGAGCGAGGGTCATCTTCAATACTCTCTCGTCCGCGTTTAAATTCTGCAACCCACTTTTTCACAGTCGTATACGATGGAGCAGATTCCCCCAATGTTGTTGACATATCTTCGTGAATCTCTTTTGGAGTCAGTTTTTTTTTAAACAGGTATTTGATGACCGCACGTTGCTCAATTTTCTCCATTCTTTAAAAACGCTGCACTTAGGCTCACAAAATTCAGTCTAATTTAAAAACAGATAATGCTATTGTGACAGAATTTTACAATGTGACAACCAGAGAGTAAACAAATCGAATGAGGTCAGTTACATTAAAATAAGTCAAGTATTTATGTGGTAGGCCACGAATATTTCGATCCACCCTCGTACAATAACTTTTGACCTATCGATATATTAACGAAATACGCATCCTCAAGCAATTATTAGTTTTTTTATCACGATGCCGCCATTTTAAAGTTATCACACAAAATCTTGACAGTATGGAGGTATTTTAAGCCGTGTATTTCACACCGGAGGGCGGGCAGCAGCGTCCTCTTTGTTTTTTTGTGTATTTTAAAGACTACTGCGATCGCCAACCCGCTCGCCAGGCGTGGCGATTATGGCAAATACCCCCAGGATCTATAATGAGTAGGTTCTACTGGGAAGACCCGTGCCCAGCAGTGGGACATCATGTGGGTTGATATAAGTATTTGCATGAAAATTAATTGGCTAAAATTCTGTTTTTTTTTTTAATGTTGACGTTCTTACTAGGGTACAAACCTTGAGACGTAGGAAATTTTAAAAACATACAAGTCCGGAACTCAAAATACCTACACTCAGACATGGAACAACAAATTGTGGTTCATGCCAAGTGTCCCCTGAGGGAAACAAACCCATGATCTCTTGCGCAGCATTCCTCACTCTCACTGCACTAGGAGGCGGTTTAATGTCATTTTTAGATTGTTGAAATCGTTTTTCATTATCAATAGTTTAATACGATACAGAGCAATTTAACGCGGTTGACGGTGCTAAAATTAAATCGTGACTAAGCAGGAGAAATTTGATTAACTTAGATAGTTTAGCTGACACCGAGTGGACGGTTTTCACAATTTATATTCCAGTAAGAATATGAATAAAGGTAAGAAGCCCGCGTTTATGACGGTGGGTATAAGCCGTTATAACGTTTATAATAATAATAATAATATAATATCTTGGGACAATTCACACAACGCTATTTGATCCCAAACTAAGCAGAGCTTGTACTATGGAAACCAGACAACTGATAAACATACTTATATATTTCTAAATACATACATATTATAGATAAATAACACCCAGACACAGAATAAACCATCGTGCTCATCACACAAAGTTTTATCCTGGGTGGGGATCGAACCCACGACCTCTTGCGTAGCAGTCGGATACACTCCCACCGCGCCACAGAGGTAGTCAAAATGTATGTATGTAGGGTGCACGCACGAATCATGATCCGTCACGTTTCGCCTGCTGATAGGCTAAGTGTCACGTTCCGTCTGCTGACAGGCTGAAGTATTGTGGCCGTAGGGCGTATGCGCCCGGGTCCACTATAGCTATCACAGGTTGTTTATTACAATGTCATCAATGTTAATGGCGTTTGCAGCGAAATGCGATACAAATGAAAATAAAAAAAAACTGTCACGGGCATGTTTGTTTATTATAATGTCATCAATGTTTTCATAAAACGTTTATCATGTAAAATTATCGTACGTAAACCAAATTTAAAGTCATCCATTTTTCGGGTAGGCCATGCTTAGGGTATGCCAGTTCTGTCATAACTTAACTCATAATATTAACATCACACTAATATTATAAAGGCGAAAGTTTGTGAGTGTGTGAGTGTGTATGTTTGTTACTTCTTCGGCTGGAGCGATTTTAATAAAATTTGGTATGGAGTTAGCTCACACCCTGGATTAACACATAGGCTAAAAAACTGCGGGTAACACCGTGGGGTACAGCTACTATTATATAATCGAAAGTTTGTGAGTGTGTATGTTTGTTACTTCTTCATGTCGAAACGGCTGGAGCGATTTTAATAAAATTTGGTATGTAGTTAGCTGACACCCTGGATTAACACATAGGCTAATAAACCGCGGGTAACACTGCGGGGCACAGCCAGTAAACCATGAACCTAAAACACAGACACTAAACTATAAAACATTTGAACTTGTTCTGCGAAACGAGTGTCGGCAAGTATGTAATATCACTGCTTAACCATGTAATTATAGCTTTCAAACGAACTGACCGATTTTGATGAGGATTTTCTGATAAAAACGCTAGTTTAATTTGTTTCTTGAAAGTCTTTTCAGCTGTTTTACGCCGGCTCCACATATTGGTCCCAACGTCGGTCCCAACGCCACTAGTTCAACGTGTGAATCTAGAATAGCGATCCTCCTAATGTTGGTGCCAATGCTATGCTTTAGGTCTACACGTTTGAACGAGGGGAAATGTGCAGATAATAGGTACGTGATCACAAGTATTTGACACAACTGAAAGAAATTACCTGGAAAATCATTGAAATTAGTATAGATTGCCCTCAATTTATACTAATATAACTTACACAACGCTAGCTAGTACAAGCTCTGCTTAGTCTGGGATCAGATCCCAAACTAAGCAGAGCTTGTACTATGGAAACCAGACAACTGATAAACATACTTATATATTTCTAAATACATACATATTATAGATAAATAAAACCCAGACACAGAATAAACCATCGTGCTCTTCACACAAAGTTTTATCCTGGGTGAGGGTCGAACCCACGACCACTTGCGTAGCAGTCGGATACACTCCCATCGCGCCACAGAGGCAGTCGAAATATAAAGCTAACACGATAATATCAGGAACTACAAGTTTGAATTGAAAAAATATTTTATTGTTAGATAACCCATTTATCGAGGAAGGCCATAGGCTATATAACATCACGCTGGAACCAACAGGAACGGAACAGCATTGAAAAAAAAGCAATGTTGCAAAAATGGAGAAAATTGACGCAGACGAAGTTGCGCGGGTCATCTACTCGTAGCTGTAATACGTTAAGTACTTAGCCTTTATATTATAAGTGATTTTGTCAGTTTTACTCTTAATTGTTTGCCAAAGCATAGGTTTAAAAAAAAACCGGGAAAATCAATAATGTTTAGAGAATGTCGTGTTTTGCGAATATGGTCTTATAAGATTATGATGTTGTGAGAATATGGTATTATGAGTATATGATGTTTTGCGAATATCGTGTTTTGCGAATGTGATGTTTTACGAATGTGGTCTTTTGAGAATATGATATATAGCGACGGAGGCCATGCTTAGTATAGGGTTCCGCAGCCTTAAACAATTGCATCAGCTGAAAAGCGTATGTTCATGGCACCTACGCCTTTTTGTTGAGTAACGCAGTTTTTCGGCAATAACTCAATGACGGTATATCCGATCTTATCAAAAACAAAATTAGTTTAAAGTACTTGTTAAGCGCAAAGTTATCTTTGTGATTTTTTCCATATTTTTTGGTCTCACGGCGGGGACAAGATTTACATTTATAATCAACTTTTGAAGCGATTATTTCCAAATTTTTTTACTTAATCAGAAAAAAGTATTAGAAACCTTAAAATGTTTTTGAAAGACCTGTCGAATGATGTGCCACACGTTGATGTTTGCTGAAAAATGTCAGCTTCTGTAACATGCATGGGGTGCCCTATAAATATTAATTTTTAATATTTAGCTATCAAACTACTACTACAAGACACCTTTTCACCAAATTTCATCAAGATTCATTAAGCAGTCTTTGAGTAAAACGCCTGTGACTTACGGACAGAGAGACAGACGGACATAACGAAACTATAAGGGTTCCGTTTTTGCCATTTTGGCTACAGAACCCTAAAAATACCGTGACCATACCAGTTAGTCGATTATATTTCTAATTACCATATCATCGGTCTATGTCACGTTTGTATTGCAATTTACCGCTCACTTCTCTATCCGATCTAAAGGTCAGTTCAGGCGGATACAGACACATTGGCTGTAAGGTCAGGAGCGACTAACAATGGCGGAGAGCTCTGCCATAATGAATTGTTTACACTTTACATCGAAATAGATGCAACTATGGACAAAGTCATAAATATTTTGTCTTTAAGTTGGTATTATCGATCGATTTTCGAAGACTGGTGTCGACGATGTTTTTACTTGACTGTAAGGAAGGGCTATGTTTTACGCGCGTATCTTGTATGTATGTATGTAATATTCTTTATTACCTGATATCTCTCAATCCTCTGAACGGATTTATACAATTAAGACGTCGTTAGATTCGTCTTAATCGCCTAAGAGTTCTTAGTTATGTGACGTTTGGAAAAAACAAATATGGCGGCTGTGAGATGTCAAAATAAAGAGGTTTGAAAAAAAAATGTTTCGAATACTGCATTAAGGGTAATATAATAAAGGGCTCATCTTAAGCATTTCAAAAAGGTATAACATGATTAGGACTGTAGTACTAGAAAAGTTAGTTAGCAACCATTCATTTTTCAATTATCAACACTTGACAATAGCTGTGATAAAAGTTAGTTGTTACATCGGTTACATCCTACAACGACTTAAAAATATTAAATAAAAAAATAAATTATAAAAATAAAAAAACCCTGCACCAAGAAGATGGAACACAACAAAAATTAAAAAAAACAAGATCCCGGATTATCGGAGGCACTTCACTAAGTTTATCGAGATTCATTAATGCCTCCGACTGCATGAAATTATAGAATTACGTAGGGGATCATGATTTTTTAATTTTATTGTAAGTTGCTGAGTGGAGGTGTGACAATGATGCCAATCATTTCACCCGATATCGCCTAAGTACATCGTGCGACGGGGGGGCGGGGCGGATGCCAATTATTTAACCCGATACCACCTAAGTACATCGCGTGAGGGGTCGTGAAAACAAACTTAGTGCACCTTGCAAATAAATTTACTCCTCTAGATAGCATTTAACGCTCTAGATCTTAGACGGAGGATGCTTTCGGCGTCCCCCGACCTTTGGCGCCTGTAGGCCTACTCTCTTTCTTTCAAACGATATTCATGAATTTTCGTTTACTAAATTTCTTAAGTCTACGAGGCTCAATCATAATAATTTTTGGATAAGCACAAGAAGTTTGAACCCATGTATGATTTTCTGGAACGAGTGAATTAAATAAATGTGGCTGGCTCTCTATATTAACCTCATTTTTGATCGAAACTTCGTTTTCATTGAATTAGAGTAGGCCTCCTGGAGCGGCCGCTCCGTTCGCCCTATGAAGTTATGAACCATCCCGAAAATTGGTAAAAATACTGCACAAACACTTGGTCTTACGGAATTTACGAAGTAGTAGATATTTGACACTGGCTGCAATATTGATTATACATTAAAAAGAATAAGAAAATGGGATCACTGTTGCATTGTCTCATTTACAATGTCAATTAAAAATTATGTTGTCAATGTGAGCGCATTTTGTCACGATCATGATTTATTTAAATCTGCATAGAAGTCAGTTTTCGACCCGATTTTATAACTAAAATTCTAATATCTCTGTCAGTGTGATCATGAAATGTAATTCTGATGTCTCTATTCATAAATCTAAATCTTCAATTATCCATAGATAATTCATGAGCGAATAAAGGAAGTTTAAGCTCTTTGAACCATACCTAATGTGTAACTACCCTCAAATATTGCAAATGGCGAAGGAAATAACCATCAATTTTAATGAATTATCTACTTCTTACAGGTGTCCTAAAACTGCAAGAAATATTCGCGGAAATCAAATTGGACATGGGTTACATCGGCGGGTTACGTAATTCTTTATGCTTAATTACGAGTCGCATACGCCGTAAGGTCGTAGAAAGTGAATCGACTCGTGTGAACCGTCAAAAAAACGTCCGCCATGTTGGCAGTCAGTGGTGCGCAGTCCGCGCGAGTCGACGCTTCCCGCCAAAACTTAAAAATCGAACGCGACTTTTAATTTAATTTTTTTATCGCGTGTTCACGGCCAGTGTCAAATATAGTTTTTTTTTAAATGTGTATTGGATCTGCTTCGCATGTGATGTTGTGAATAATGTGAATAACAGTTGTGTTTAAAAAATAATATTATCGATAGATTCTTTGTGCTTTAATTTACAAAGGATGGGGAACTTTGACAGGACGAGGTGGTTTTATTCTGTTTTTAAAATGGTAAGTCCAATTTTTTTAAATAAAATATGCGCAATTAAAAAAGTAGAATTGTTTATGGTTTATAAAGTTTTTAATGTCAAACTTTTTCTTATTATTTTTTATATATCATACAAGAAAGCGTCGTTAATGTGATACAGCCTAATTAATGTTCGTTATTCGTGTTTCGTAACGAAGTTAATATGATTCTTATTTCCATAAGTCGTACGTAATCGTTTGAAATTGGTCACTTTTACGAAAGGCGAGGAACTCATCTGAGTCCGGATTTGTTGGGTAACAAACTGGTTGATAAATATAATCTATATAATAGTTGTTTTGAGTAAAATCGAGTTTGGAATTTCACTGGATTCGTTTAGCAATTTGTCTGTTTGATTATGCGTGGCCAGTAAATAAATAAAATGCCTGGGTAGGTACCTATAGTAGTTTAATTTTATGTGCTGTAGTGCATGTGCTGTAAAATATTAAAAAATATTAAAAATACTTTGAAATACTTATATTAGACATTTTCATTATTAGGCATTTTCAAATATTACCTAAATATTTTCTGTAATTTTCACCCAGTATTCACAGTATTTCCGCAACATAATTTTCCTTTAGGACGCGTTCGTGAAGAGGTAATCAGTGATTTAAGTAGCGTAAATGCGTTCTATTTGTTAAAAAGACATCATTAATCAAAATTCAATTTTAATCTTACTAGGTACAAGGAACACACAACTACTTAGGTACTAAAAACATGGAACAGGAACAAAGTAATAAAAAAGAAAATTCGTCTTAAAAACCAATCCCTATCTATGAATAAATTTAACTTCGCAACTCAGCTTTCTTGATTTAACATTAAGCTTTAAACAGTTGACTAATCATTTAATAATTTCTGTTTCGTAACACTTAATTAAAATAATCATTAATTTCTACATATTTCAAAAATATTATTTACTAAGCAAGATTTGTAATTGCAGAAAATGGGTGTTGAATACCTGTTTACTAAGTAGTAATATTTCACAACTAATTTCGGAAACAGCAGCCTGCCAGTCGATTTTTAAGCATACCTGAATACACCGGAGATATTGTAAATACACACCAAATATATAATACACTATCTATTCCTTTCCTCTCATTATCCGGTGAGATGGAAATCCTACACTATCGGAGAAAGATTTGACGCACCATTGACAGCTTAAATTGGCCTCCGAACCAATAAGGGGTATGATATTTAAAAAAAAAGTCAACCTTCTATAATGATAGAACTTTGGATACATTAGGCGTAGGACCGAAGTGTTAGGCAAACAGGTTACCGATTCGGTTTCACCCCATATAGGTTGGAATTTTTCAAAAAAGTAAATTGACCTATCTGCAACTCATTGGTTGTTTTTCACCCAGTGAAATTCGTGCCTAGTCTCAAGCGTCAATCACTTTATATTACGCTAGCATGTCCTGTTTGCTGCAGTTCTTTTTTAAAGATAACTAGCAATTGGGATTGAGTCCCACATTACTAGTAATCTTGTTAACCCCTCCAGCTAAGCTCAAAGGCTTGTATTAGGAGTGGGTTTACGTCGGTAGTATAATGGGTAGGATTCGAATCCGCGTCCTCACGATTGAGAGACCGATGCCGCTTAAGTTATTAAGGTATTGGCCTGTAAAGGATTTTATTTGGTCCATCCATCGCATAGGTGTACGTTTACGAGGCCTCTTTCGTCTTTGAGGACTATCATTAGTTTGTCGAGGTATTTGAGTGTTAGCGAGCAATGTGGTCGAAATACTCGAGGATGCGTTGGGAGCATAGTAGAGAGTCTTGCGGTGTATTGGAGTTGGGAAAGGATAGAGACGTTGGTTTTATAAGTACATGGAATACGCAACATGAACCTCATAGTAGTACCTAGACCAATCATCATTGAATCACAGTTTAATAACTCAAACAGTCGTTTGATAAAGCCATCTAGACGGGGCAATCGTGAGGAGTGCGATGCAGGGGCGAGGGCAGACTACGCTACATACACAACAATGTCTCAGTATCCAGGGTCCTTAATCAAGATCTATTTTCCGTGTCCACGGCAAGGCCATGCGGAACTGTCAAAATCTTGTCATAATGGTAAATGGAGAGGTGTGGTCACAAATGTATCAAGGCGCATGCACGCGTTGATGCATGTCTAGGCGCAGCTCTCCATTTACCATTAAGATTTTGACAGTTCCGCATAGCCTTGCCGTGGACACGGAAAATAAATAAATTGTGTATAATTTCCCAGAGCTAGCATGTTTTTACCCGACTGTTATAATTTTATTATATGTGACAACTATCACGAGCAACTTCAAAGGCGTCATTCTAGTATGTGTTTCATACTGTGACTGAATTATTCTACTGCATTTTTTTATACTGTGACTGAATCATAGACCCCCAAGTAATAGGAACCAGTAAATAGAAAACTATTCATTAAAAGATAATTTAACAGTGATGTATGCTTGGAATGTTAACAATAACTAACTGGTTTAAATAGCAGTTAGTTAAATAACTAACTAATTACTAACTATTATTCAGTAGTCTATGCCTATTATATTATGAACGATTAAAATGAGCCTTGTGTTCGATATACCTAATCCATTGCATTTTTTATTTAATTAATACTAGCGGACGCTTCGCGGTTTCACCTGCGTAGCTCCCGTTCCCGTGAGAATCTATACTAATATTATAAAGCTGAAGAGTTTGTTTGTTTGTTTGAACGCGGTAATCTCAGGAACTACTGATCCGAATGGAAAAAAAATCACTGTTGGATAACCTATTTATCGAGGAAGGCTATATGTTATATAACATCCATCACGCTACAACCAACAGGAGCGAAATTTACGCAGACGAAGTTGCGCGTGACAGCTAGTATAGAGATAAAAGTAGCCTATGTTACTTAGGGATAGTATACTAGTCTAGACTAGACTAGAGTATACTTTCTAATAGTGAAATAATTGTTAAAATCGGTCCAGTAGTTTTTAAGTTTATTCGTTATATATAAAAATACAAATCTTTCCTCTTTAAAATATTACTATAGATATACATTAATTAATATTAATAATTATCAAAATGTGTACGTCTAAAGTTTAAAAAAATCTTAACATATTGGTATAATATAGAGAGCTGCGCTTAGAAATGCATCGCGAATGCACGCGGACATTTTTGAACGCACCGCGCATGCGCTAATTCACGCGGACTTGCCGCGAAATCGAAAAAAAACATAGTGAATAAGGACCCATTGCAGAAATTTAGAGTTTTTGAAAACGACACAAACCAACATAACATTTTTATGTATTGGTAATACATAAAAATGCAAAATACATAAACATATAAATGTATTTAAAGTAAAGCAATAATGCCAGAGCATGGAAAACATGACAGCATGCTAAATGACGCCTCAAAATCGTAACGTTTGAGTATTCAGTCGATAGGCTATAAAAATTGTATAATAGGTTTCTTTCTTTTAGTCTATTTATAAACAAATAGCCTATTTTTTGTAAATTGCTTTATATATATAAACATAACGTCAATTATTATATCATTGTTACAATTATTTGAAAATAATACATGAAAATGATGACAGCTTCGTTTGTCACCAAAATGATATCACGATGTTAGTAAATATGCCTTTATAGCAACATATGAATGATTTCATATCTCATTGTCATCTGCTACCAGGCTTATATGCTGTCCTAGATCTCACGGCCCAACTGTCATTTCTATATATTACATAGATCAAAAGTTAATAGTTCATAATAACTAAAAGAATTTAGACATTTTAAGCATATCGCATACGTGTTAATTGCTAATCGATATGTCTGGTTCGATCGGCATTTATTTTATTTAAAAACCTTATGGGAAACTGCAATTGTGATTGTTAATAATTGCAAATGAATGAAACATTTGTTAGATTTTTTCAAGGTTTTTGTTTACTATGTTGTTTAAGTAATAATTATTAAAATAAAAGGGGAAAATATAAGGAACTCATTTAAAATGTTGTTTTCTTTAAAAAAAACGCAGAGGGGGGCTGCTTTGAATATAACTTGATGAAATTAAATTAAGATTTAAACTTTCGCGTTGCATGATTATAACTATTTATTATACGGGAATTAACGCGCATTATTTACCTTAAAATTGCTTACGCTTCGACCAGGTTACACAGGCAGTGGTTACAAGCGATTATATGTATTCGTCTAAAGTCTAAAAAAATGAATGCCTCGGTGGCGTAGTGTAAGATATTTTGTGTTCTGCGTATCTGGGTGTACTTTGCGTCTATTAATTGTATGGAAATATGGATATTAGGGATAGGTAGTTTAATAGTTTTTCTTTAAAAGATAATAAAAATTATTGAACGATGTTAAACTTTAGTGACAAAATATTATAAACTTCTATTAGATACATAAACTTCGATATTGTATTTCTATGAGTGAGTGTTGCTGCAGAAGATGGACTAAGATTATTTTATTATAAATGTAGATAAGAAAATAACAATATTAGTTTTTAAATCGTATCAACCAACAATGTACTTAACTTTTTTTTAAAAAAAACAACTTTCGCATTTATCATTATCCGCAAACCCTGTATCGCGGGGGAATTTACAAACATACAAGTCACGGGCACAAAGTACACCCAGACTCGGAACAACAATTTGTGGATCATTTGTCATTTGTTTGTGTCCCGTGTGGGAATCGAACCCACGACGTACGTAGCAGTCGGACACACTCCCACCGCGCCACCGAGGTAGCCACTTTAAGATAGCCACAAAAGTATTTTTATCAATACATTATATATCAGTGACTTGCTATTGCCTTAGGAATCCTAACGCTGTATAATCCTAAGTAAGGATTATACAGCGTTCGAGTATTCGTGAGTAATAGTTTAAAAAATCATGTTTCAACTAGCTACCGTTCTTAACATTACAAAGATACAATCACGAATAAATTGATCTATACGTAACATATTGAACGTATCTTCAAAATCAATAAAGATTTACGATTATATCTATCGAAAATCTATTCATTTTTAATTACCAGACTATTAGTAAGCTGGTTTTAAAAGTGGTTATGATGAAACCATAAAATAAATTTAGGCTCGTAGTGATTTGTAATTATTTTGATGGTATTAAGTATAGGTTTATAGAACAGGTTTTTAAAAGTGAAAATTGTAGGTATTTATTCTGTTTACATTATCTAGGTATACTAATATTATAAAGCTGAAGAGTTTGTTTGTTTTAACGCAATAATCTCAGGAACTACGGGTCCGAATTGTTTTTTTTGTTGGTTAGCCCTTATCGAGGAAGGTTATAAGCTATATAACGTCACGCTACGGCCTATAGGAGCGGAGCAGCAATGAAAAATGTTGCAAAAAAGGGGAAAATTAAGGCATACGAAGTTGCGCGGGTCAGCTAGTTTAGACGATATTTGAAAAAGTATAAACTAAAATCAACAAGGTAATTAAGAATTGAGATGCGAGTAGCCGAGATAGAACAAAGTGGCGTGCAATTGGAGAGGCCTATGTCCAGCAGTGGACTGCGATAGGCTGATGATGATGATGATGAATTAAGAATTACGTAATACGAATAATGCCATGTGGTACCAGCTTAAGAATAGTGTCAACCCATCTCTTCCAGTGGGTGTTAAGGCAACTAAGGGGTTTTACATTGGAGGACGGGCAGCAGCGTCCTCTGCTCTCAGCCCGGTTGGTAAGTGTGGTGATTCTCGCAATCGTAAGGTCGTGGGTTCGAATCCTACCCATTATACTACCGACGTGAACCCATTTCAAACACAAACCATTGAGCTTAGCTGGAGGGGTTAACGGGATTGCTATTAATATGGGACCACAATCCCACATTGCTAGCTATCTTTATTAAAAAAAAATACCCCCAGTATCTATAACAAGTAGGTTCTAGTGGGGAGACCAAAAATACCCTTTGTTTGAGGACGAAAATACCCTTTGTTTTATTTTCAGTCAATTATTTGAAATGAAATTTATTTGTCAGGTAATTGGTTTATATTTGCGATCACGTAGACGAATCCTAAAGCTAGTTCATTTTAAATTTGAATATAACTGGTACTGTACCACTGCAAATAGGATATAATGATGGCTACCGGACATCGTTATATTACCATTACTTGTAACTATAATCTCCGCTCTCGAGGAGAGCCAAGAAAACGCTGGCGTGACGACCGTAATGAAAAAAATGTAAGGAGAAAGCACCTGATAGGAAAGTCTAGGAGGATATAAACTCTCATTAACTATAATATACTGCTTCTTTGGCGCGGTGGGAGTGTGTCCAACTGCTACGGGTCGTGGGTTCGACTCCTATATGGGAAGATAAATCTACCCAACAGAAAAATATTTTTTCAATTCGGACCAGTAATTCCTGAGATTACCGCGTCCAAACAAATAAACAAACTTTTCAGCTTGATAATATTAGTATAGATTATACAAGTGATGTATAATTTAAAAAAAAAAAATGTTAATAGAAATCCTTGAATAACATTATTGTATAATTTAAATTCATTCGAGAACGTACGAGTACTATTATTAAGTGGCAACATTGGCTTAAATATAATTAAAATAAGCTGACAAATTTTGCAAATGATTCATCTAGGTTCATAATCACGTTCTTTTTTCGTTCAAAATGGCTAAAAACATCACGTGAGTTATGGATGATCCCTAAGTTTTAATAAAACAGTTCCATTACATCCGTACACTAATTAGTGTACGGATGTAATGGAGGCGTACGGAGGCGTGAACAAGCTTCATCCACAACATCCAATAATTTTTATTTTCAACCGACTTCAAAACGGAGGGGGAGTTTGTTCACCGATTACTCAAAGACGGCTGAACCGCATTGAAAAAATATTTTTACTATTTACTCAAAAACAAATTAACATTTTGAAGTTGGTGCCGAATTAAACAAAAACAACTATTTTATGGCACCAATTTCAAAATGTTTATTTATTTTTGTTATTCTAGGTAGATTTAATTTTTTGCTTTTTAGTTGCCTTGTATTTATTTTTGAAGTCGCTAATATTTTTTTTGTAAAAAAGTTTTTTATCAGTTGTGTCTTAACTTAGGTCGTCTCCAAGCTTCAAATAGTCTTATATCAATTTCACTTAAATCGGTTTAGTAGTTTCGGAGATTCTTTCCAACAAATGTAAACTTTACCTCTTATATAATATGGACTAGGTTACGCTCGGCACAGAAAAAAATCCATACAAATTTTATAAACTATATTGTACCCACTAAGGCTGATTTTGGTTTATCTCATGTTTCAACTTTTTGATAATACAATTTGTATCAGTCCTTTAACATGGTGTATAGTATATTCGCAGCACCTTACCCCCATATCAAGTTTATAAACATTCAGACATTGTAAAACTGGCAATTTGAAAAAAAAGGCCGCGAGTTTTTATTGCCAGGTTCTTTTCTCCGGCTTTACCTATTGTTTGTGAACTTGTCATTACATGTAGGTACAATCGGCCCACTTGATGCTCGACCACCTGAAAATATTTTACTATGAACGGTTCACAACGGTTCGGTCACACAAACAAACGCAAAAACCACTCCCACATTTTACTTCCAACCAATTAGGACGGGGCTAAGGTGTGGGAACGGGAACATAAAACATTTTTGTTAACTTAGTTGCAATTTGCACTTCCTTGTATGATGACGCGCGCGTGTTTACTGTATGTTGCTCACGACTTGTTCTGTTTACGGATTCTGATATCTTGCCATTTTGTTGACCCCAAAACTACTGATTGAACTCTCGTTGACTTGTGGTGTGAATTAGTGGACCGTTTCTTCTTCATCTGTTTACCTATGGTGGCTGTGTTTTATTGGACTGTTGGGTGATTTCTTGCTGACCTCTGCGAGTCTTCACAATTAACCGAAATTTAAACCGGGAATAAAATTTTGGATCTTCATGGCCAAGGATACAGGACAAACCTTTACCAAATATCGCGGGAGTTAAATGTTACGGTAAGTCAAATTCAAATTATATTTTATTACAATAATTATTAATTATGTTTAACAATAGAATTGGCTATTGGTTAAAAAGTAATTGGGGGAGACCAAATAATAATATAATCAAAATTTCTGAAGACTACGGTTAATTTCATAGCTAAGGTTTGTTTCGTTGCTATAATATAATAATATTCTCAATGATGATGGCAGACATTAGGATTAGTTGTTTCATCATTCGCAGTTATTTATTCCTAATATTTTATATAAACTTATTATTTTAATTTTACTATGTGAAATGTATTTATTTCGTATATAATTAAAAAAAACAATAACTACAAAATGGTTTTTTGTTAATAGACGGTGCAATGGGTGGGAAAGATTTAAGTGCCTAGTTTATTAAAATTTTATGAAATATATTCAATTATGACGATGATTGTCGAATTTACTACCGAAATTATAAGGAAAAAAGTAATTTTATAAATAAATATATATATATATATACATATTATCATACATATGTATAGGACTACTTATGATTTTAAACAAATAAATAATATTAAAATGATTTATTATAAATTCATATGCCGTTAATGTCTTTTTCATAAATCAATGTAAAGTGAAAGTTCATTTACATTTTTTGATATCCAATAATTTTACATTTACTTTACTTTAAACATGGTGTTCTGAGTCACTTGGTAATTCGTATATTTTTTAAAGGTGAACTTCTTGGAACTAGACTTTCACTCGTTCAATTAATCTGAAATATAATAACGAAACGTAGTACTAATCGGAACAAAAACTATTTTGTATAACGAGTGCCAACATATAAAAGGCTGTCTCTACTGAAATGTGAAGAGTAGGAATTTCGTGCTTTTATACACTTATATATTTTTTCTATGATTCATACTTAAATCCACCCTTATTAAATCATGGTGTTTCATTTTTATTTTTCTCACATTAAAGATGTTATGCATAACTCCTTTTAAAATATTTATGTTTAAACAAAATAAATTATGTAAATTTTTTTGAAGTATTGAAAATCCTAATTCATTTAAACTACTTTTGACAAAATAAATTGTTTTCTTTCACACGCTTTAGTTAATTTTAGAAATCATAAAGCGTATATTGTGTTGATAAAACAATAGTTAAATGATCTCCATAGTAAAAGTTGTAAAACTGAGCATCCTTTAATCAATTATCGTCTTTAAATCGTTACACAAGAACTGAAAATAGTTTGCATACAATAAGTTTTTGCTTTCCCACGGTTCGGTAATTCCAGGTGCCATAAATATGTTTGCCGAAAAAATAGGTTCATGATACCTACGCACAATAAATGTCCTAAAACTGGAAACGATTAAGGCAATTATCATCATTAAAATCAATTAAATAGAATTGAAAATAGTTTGCATGCGAATTTGTTTTCGCAGTCGGTAGCTTCTCATTTTAACGCTTATTCTATTTTCAATCATATTTCAACTATTTAAGAACTATTATCTAATTTTATCAGTGAGAACTCGTTCATTGTCTGTTGATTTGTAAAGAAATAATATTAGGTATAATAAAATAACACCTTGTTTAAAAATGTGCTTGTCTTACTGTGCTATTCATTCAAACTTTTAATGAGTGGGTATCAAAGATCTTTTATACATTTATTTTAACTTCTTATTTTTTTTTCAGAGAGCTACAGCGTGTCGTTGGCTATAGTGGGATGCTGAGGAAGACTGTCTTAACGTCGGAGCACGTAACGCAAATGGTCAGCACATACGAAGTGCAGCCATATACTAAGACGTCGACGGTCGCTAGACTATTTGACTGCGGCATGCAGGCTATAAGAAATGTGTGCATTATTCCGCAACAAAAATTAGGACAAGAACTACAAGAAGCAAGAGTGCGTTTCGCTCGCGAGTACAGAGGTTTTTATTTATCACACGCTAAATTTTTGGACATTTTTTTTTAAATCAAGTGCACACATTCGTCAGAACTTATGGCTTGTAAATCATACTAGATACAAGCCCAGAAATGTGAAGCCGGAAGTCTGAATATGTGGACGAATTATTGTTAACAGCACAGTTAATATATATTGACGGTAGAGCTAATAGATTGTATTGAAATTAAATGTTTGTAATTATATTAAATTGTAATCTAAATTAAATTTATTGGTTATTTTACTGTCATAAATATAAGCTAGCATCTGAGATTATTAATAATTTATACATTGTTACTTAATTTAACGAAACTGACTATTTTCATTAACTAAGACGTTATTAATATAATATTTATTGATGAAGTAATTGGTAATCAAACACTTTGATGACTATATAGCATGATAAAATAATAATTTAATAATATTAAAAATATATCGTTAATGTTAACTTATATGATTTTGGCCTACTGTTTTAGTTTGACCTCATCCACAATTTTAAAGTATAATTAAGTATTAAATGATTTATATACTTATGCACAAATGTATTATGAAATTGTTTGACTGATCTATAAAATTAATAAAACAATTGACTCTTTTCTTTATTTCTTGCCCTCATTCCAGGTAATACATTTATTTCTATTAAAATAATCTGTGGTTAAAAATTAAATATAACTCGCTGAATTAAAACCATACTTATACTATTAATATTAAAGAGTTAAAGTTGTATGTAGAGGTTTACCCTGAAGCTACTAGCCCGATTTAAATTTTAAATTTCAAATATCTTTATTTCGTTAAATCAATCCAATGGTTATTTGAAATTAAATTTAGATAAAACACCTAAAACAAAGAATTTACAAAATGATATAGGTTTTAAAGCATAGGTGAAGGACGTAGGATTCTTATCACTCGAATCAAGATATACGCGAGCGAAGTCACTGGGAACAACTATATATAGCATACTAGCTGATTGAAGCAGATGAAGACCCGTAAACTTCGTCTGCTTCAATTATCCTCGTTTTTGCAACATTTTTCATTGCTGCTCTGCTCCTATTGGTTGTAGCGTGATGTTATAGCCTTCCTCGATAAATAGGCTATCCAACAGTAATAGATTTTATTAATTTGACCCAGTAATTCCTGAGATTATCGCGTTCAAACAAACAAACTATATATCTAAGTATAGATTATGATGATGATGAGTTGAACTACCTCTTAAATACCTACGTGCCCTCCGTAGGTAGCCAAAATAAAGACTAAAATAATTTAAATATTTATGATCGTTTTGTAACATATATGTTACAAAACGATCATTTCGCATTTTTGAAACTTATATTACTAGCTTTAGCCCGCGGCTCCGCCCGCGTGGATTAAGGTTATCGCGATAAAAACTATCCTATGTCATTTCCCCCGTCTCAAACTATCTCCATACCAAATTTTATCTGAATCAGTTTAGCTGTTTGAGCGTGAAAGCGTAACACGTATAATATTAGTATGGATATGTTTCAAAAATGCAAAATAATTTTACAAAAATTAAATTAAATATTTTCGATAAACCTACTTAACAGAATCATACTTAAACATAAGCACAATATAAAACAACAAAAATAAGTCATAAATTACAGGCACTAGTTTTAAACTCCTCTACTAACTCATATTTATAGAAAAGATAGACAGATCAAAGAGTAATTTTAAAAAATATTAAAATCTAACGCACCTCCGTCCACAATTTCACATGTATAATGGTATTGAGGCAAAATATACTATATTCCTCTCCAAGCTTTAAACTACTTCTTTACTATTTCAACAACACAAACGAATAAATATACAATATAAACTATTAATAACATTAATGTCGATTTGTTTGTATTACAATAAAATAATTCATTGCTATTTCGCGCAACTGCAAAAAGCGCGCTTACAACAAAATCACAATCCTATATTTGTATTTACAATCTTCTAATCGGCTCGAAATATGCCCAACAACAACGCAACGCACTAAAAAAAACAAGGACCCCGCCCCCTTGCATCCGATAAGGCGCAGATGTTCCTGTGTGAGTGCGCTTACGTAGAGAGCGGACGTTTCTCGCAAGCCATTATAGCCTTAGGGGTGTACGACCGCCGAGTAGGCCGATTGTACATGTAGAAACCCGACATATCGACAAATAAAGGATTTTGATTTTTTTTTAAATATAAAATACTTCATACCATACATAAACAGTGTAATAGATTTTGGAACGATAAAAATCAGTGGAAAAATCATATTATTTGAAAACAACATATTAAACGTAGCGCGTTGAAGTACGGATGAAGTTCGAAATAGCGATATTTGTAATAACTCTCACTAGTAGAGTTTAGAAATAGAAAGTTGAATAGAGGTGGCTGTCTATGGTGCGTACAGATTGTTATGTTTTAATTTCTTTTGTAATTAAATCAGTTATCTGCAATTAAAATGTGAGTAGTTATAGAAGAATGTACGAAATAAAGATTCGGTTATTTTTAAAATCAGTGGTTTGTTTTTGTTTTTAACTTAAAATTAATGAATGGTTAAGTTAAGCAATGTTGTGACATAAAGATGGGTAATCATTTGAAATAAAGTGCTGAAATTCATCGTGATTGTGATATTGCCTCTGGGTCAATATTAATGAGTTTTAGAAAATTGGAGTGAAGTTGTAATTGAGAGGAAACGTTACATAGGACAACGCTGTGGGCAATAATAACAAGGTTTTTATGAAAGAAAACGTTTGGGAAATAGTTAATATAGTTAATAGTTCATGACATGGTCGTACTTTAAAGGGAAGATTTGGTATATTTTTTAACTGCCTTCAAAAAAGGTGGTTCTCTGTTTGACCCATATATATGTATGTATGTATGTATGTTCGCTTTAATCAAAATCAATTCAGTAGTTTCTCAGAAACGACTGAACCGATTTTGATACGGTTTTTACTAATCGATTACATATTTTTCTGAAAAGGTTTTAGTGCATTAAAGGTTGTCCTAGCTTATATAACACTCGAGATATAGACTAAAACATAGAGGTGAGTAGTGAGTCAGCGAAATTCGCATTCGGTGATGTGTACATCTGTGCAAAACGTGGGTGTTGAGATGTTTTAAACATAATTAAATATTTTTCTTATTACAGTTATTTAATGAAGAAAAAACAATTTGTTTAATATAACTAAAGCGCAAAAATAAATAATTCAAACTCTCAACAGACATAAAACTACTGTACAACATCATATATCAATAACTCTAGGTAAAACATATAACTCTAGGTAGAGTTACAATCTGAAGAGGCGGAATTCTCGAGGCGACGGGGAATGTAGCGTCAAGGACGTGTCGACTACTTGTAGAGCCGTTTGGTAGAGGCGAATGTTTGTGTACAGTTGTAAATGTATATCTTGGGACAACTCACACAACGCTATCTGATCCAAAACTAAGCAGAGCTTGTACTATGGTAACCAGACAACTGATAAACATACTTATATATTTCTGTAAACAAACAACAAAATATAATGTTTGATACTTAAATGTTACTCTTGATCAATCCATTTTAATTACCCGACTATGCAATAAGGAGGACTACGTTTATCATTTAATTTTTGTTTATCCCATTTTGTCTAGTCAACCTTGATGAAATTTTGATCTCGGATCATGAATCATTCCATTGATTACATAATTTGACGCCAATTACATCTGGAACCTTCAAATTTTTTGTCACGTACCAAATTACTAGGTTAATTACATTTGATTTTGATAACAGGTATAACGACTAATGTGTGAACATTAAAAAAACATTGAAGAAGGATATAAACTACATTATCTTTAAAACGGCAGCACGGATTTATATATAAAAAAACAAGAACCCTCAAGATTAAAGAAGCTTTTAAACTTACGCGTTGCAATATAAATACAATTTGACACGGGAATAAACGTGTTTAACCTAGGTAAAGTATTTACCTTATGCTTGACGTTTCGACCGGGTTACACCGACCGTGGTCACAAGCTGACTGACTGACAGTTGCGCGGGACAGCTAGTATTAGATATATTTCGGAACGTAATCGACTTAAATAAAGGTTTGTACCTTTAAATAACGAATTATTTAAAGGTACAAACCTTTTATTTACCCGACGGCGACGTTTCGATCGAATTGCACCAATCGTGGTGTCGACCCGTGACCACGATCGGTGCAATTCGATCGAAACATCGGGTAAATAAATGGTTCGTCACATCACATCTATAACACTCTGTTTGCGTGTCGGAGGTTAAAGCTAGCATACAATCCTATATCTAGTTTATACCGTTAAAGCCCAGGCCGCACTGCGTCTTTTACCCGCGCGCCGTTAACCGTCAAAACCGCACACACGTCCACATTACTAGTAAAGCACAAGAAATTGCATACAAGCGACCGCACTGTAGTTATTTTCCCGCGACTGATTTTTGCTAGTAACCTTAGCGTGTCTGTTGTTTAACAGACACGCTAACGTTACTAGCAAACATTTCATGTATATATACATTGTTTTCATCTTCTTCGTCTTCCGATATATATATATATATAGATATATATATATATATATATATATATATATATATATATATATATATATATATATATATATATATATATATATATATATATATATATATATATATATAAACCCGCCTACACAAAAAAGATGGAAACAAGATCCCCTACATAATTATATCATTTCATGCTGTCGGAGGCATTAATGAATCTGGATAAACTTAGTGAAGTGCCTCCGACTGCATAAAATCCTTCCTTCCTTCCTTACATTCAGGTAAAAATATAATCAATGATTTTACATATATGTAGAGTCTCATATTGTTCGCACATTCTCAACACATGAAACAGGTTTGCGAGTAAAGGGGTCTTTGGCGGACGGCCTTTAGGGTGCAGCCGACACGCACAATGTCAACGAGTCACTGCTCAAGCGTGATAGTACGTATCCATACTAATATTATAAAGCTGAAGAGTTTGTTTGTTTGAACGCGATAATCTCAAGAATTACGGGTCCTAATTGAAATTCTTTTGCATAAATGTCAACGCAACTTTGTCTGCGTAAATGTTCCCCGTTTTAGCAACATTTTACGTTGCTGCTCCGCTTCTATTGATCGTAGCGTGATGTTATATAGCCTATAGCCTTCCTCGATAAATGGTAACCCATTTATCGAGGAAGGCTATAGGCTTGAAAAAAGATTAACTATTGGATAACATCCAATAGTTCATCTTTTTTTTTATTAGAACCCGTAGTTCTTTAGATTATCGCGTTCAAACAAACAAACTCGTTTGCCTTATAATATTAGTATAGATATTTACAGTGAGCTAAGCAGTTTTTCAAATCATCATAGCTCCATTGAATGGGTTAAGCTATGGTGTTTAAAAATTGTTTTCATTTTTCGGAGACTTTTTCGTTCTAATCTGAATTTTCGTAATTATGCAGTTGGAAGTTTTTGTGCTAAGGTGATATGAATATTGGCATGTGTTAAGCGACTTATGCAGCTGAGTATATTTAAAGGCAAAACTTACAGCATAATTCACTGACAGTTAAACCGCTAGAAACAAGGAATTCTGCACAGTTTTCTATAATGAATAAGTGAGTATTATAACCTGAAGTTTGAAACTGACTCACGAAAAGACATTGCAATGAAACGCAACCAGAATTCTTAGTAAGAAGTTATGAATCAACATCTCAGGTGCGAACGTTTGCCAAAGATCCGTTCTGACGCAAACTTGCGGTTAAAATTTACTGCGTTTGTGTATTTAGGACTTAAGTACATGTGATAATTATTATCAAATTCATCGATGGACCAATAAGTATATTAAATCTAAACTTTTAAAAATCAGTGGTTTAGAATTTTTTTGACGTTTTAGCGTCTTGTAATCGATGACCGGGTGCATGCACGAAAAAGTGTCACGTTATTAATTGGCTGCTAAGCAACAGCGAATGGCGATTGCAGCGACATGACATGCTACTAACGTTATTTATTGGTTGCTAAGCAACGCGAATAGCGATATGTCTGTTTGAATGAAAATTTCAAATTTCTTATGACGTTATCACTTCAAGTTATCGTCCGTAAACGGTCTTTACACACAACCACTTTTTTTTATTAATTTTAATAATTTAGTTTTGCACAATATCGGTATACAATTGTCATTTTTGTCAACAGACATGACTTATTACTCATATTTGTAGCTTTTACCTCCTAATATTATGATATTGAGTTTAAGTAGGTTTTAACCGGATTCGTTTGTATTAAATAAAAAAAAAAAACTCCTTTTTTCTCTTCACAAATGAAAAAACAGAAGACGGCCTAGATACTCAGTCTGAGCATTTAGCCTGATCACTTAATCACAAAGAGAAGTGCGATCAGGGTTCATGTTTTTTTCCGTTTTCGCGGCCAGTCCAAATCTTATCATAATGGTCAGAGAGCCAGTATCTTATTGAGACATATAAAAACCGAGGAATTGACTGACTGTAGGTATATACTATAGTATGCATCTATACCTACAATCTTACAATATTTGTATGAAAAAAATAAAAAGGAACCTGCCTTCGAAATATTTGCGTCCACAACAAAACAAAACGACTACAGAACCAGTTATTGGTCTGTTAAGGAAATCCATTTAAGTTTAAAGTATTCTTTTTATATTGTCGTCTTCCTTGAACAGCTCTATAAGGTATGGCTTCATTATTGATCAACAGCCGTGCTTGTACATATTTAAAGTGTCTATAATTACAATTTATTGTCTTTCTGTTGACCTTGCCAGTTCTGGTAAGAAGAATCTAGGGATAATGGCCTATAATAATAATAGTATGTATAAAATTATGGTGATATCGACATGTCGAAAAACCCCCCTATTAATAATATAAACTGTAGATACTTAATTTGAATTATGAAAAAATATATATTACGGGTCTTAATCGCGTGAATAATTTAAGCTAAAATACGTTTGACCGTATTGCAACGGTTACGTGACCACAGCCGTAGCAATACGGTCGAAACGCGATTAAGACCCGTAATATATATATTTTCATAATGAGTACAAATCGCGAAAGTTTATCAACATTTAATTTGAATTATTTATGACTTCTCTACTAGCTTTTATCCATGGTTTTACTCGTGTTATAGACAGACAACTGATAAAATATATACATGTTATAGATAAATAACACCCAGACATAGAATAAACCATCGTGAACATCACACTAAATTGTATTCTGGGTGGTTATCGAACCCACGACCTCCGGCTTAGCAGTCAGGGTCATTAACCACTAGACCAACAGTTTTGATTTCATGGCCAATGTGCTGCATCAAAAATCACTCATTACTGTAAAGTTTAGTCAAAATCCTTTCAGTAATTGTTGTATCAAAGAGCAACGTTAGTCTTAGTGACACAACATTGTGCGGTAGATTCTCCCTGCCTTATTGTTATTAGTTCATAGTACAAAGAAGTTTCACCCAAAACGTCATGCTAAGTAAAATTAATTTTAAACATTTTCTACACAAATTGATTGGAAACATCGTTAGTTACGTTAGGGACCCAGCTATAATCGTTGCGCAAGACCACAAGGCATAGTTGCCTAATATTGCAACCGTATTAATTGTGGGAACTGATTCATAGACCGTCTACACACGGATTGCTATCGGAATACAGTAATTATGAGACACGTAAGAGAATTATCGCTTGGCGACCTGTGTGGCCAATTGTAAGTAATCATCATTAAGCTTAGCGATGCCTGTATGTGTCTGTAAACACTTACGTTAAGTATGACACCTGTAGCATATTTAACTAAGTCCATGCCTATTGGATATTATGGAAAGAGCTTTTTATCAACAAAATGTGTACTATCTTTCATTTCTTTTCTATGTATTTTTATACTTCACTGCCTCTGTGGCGCGGTGGGAATCATCGAGTTCGATTCCAACACAGGACACCACTTTGTGTGATCCACAAATTGTTGTTCCCAGTCTGGGTGTACATTGTGTCCGTGACTTGTATGTTTGTAAGTCCCCCACAACCCAGGGCTTGTACTCTACTACGGGTGTCGTCTATTTAAAAAAAAAATACAAAATAGATGCATATTTTGTAAAATATCCTTAACAAATAAATAAATACTACTGAGTTCAATAAAAATATCAATGTTGGGTAATTTAAGTTTTTATATACCACAACACCCTTTCCTTCACACCCTACATACAAACATACTTGATTGAGGAGTTAAAATTTAATGTAAATATACATCTGACTTATTTATTGACCGGGATTTTATTAATACAATAATTGCATTTTTGAAAAATAGAAAAATTTTTTGAATCCAGACTCAGGATTTTATTTTTAATAAAAATATTTTCAGTAGCCGTTTCCATAATATGTTAGTCGAAAATTGACTTTAGGTAAATATGAATCCGATTATCCGATCTCTAATCATAAGGTAAGTGATTAAAAAATAAAACCTAGAAAGTAAAATAGATGTGTTTTATTAATCGCTTACCTTTTGTAATGCAATTAATAAAACATTTTATTTTTTTTCAATGACATGACAACCAAGGAAAATACCATCACGGGATCACGGAGATCTTGTTTAAACTGTGGTGGTAATATAATCAATAAATTACAACCTAAAAAAAATACAAGTAGTATTCCCATAAATAACTGCCTATGACAAGTGTGTGTTTAGACTAGCAGTGCTTTAAGTCACTACAAAAAAACAATGATATCTTAACGTATTGCCAGATTTTAATGAGATATTTTCGTTAGAAAACTGTAATTATGTTTGTAAAATCCGTTTAGAGTTTAGTTCCGTGTAAAACTGTAGGTACCTTACGAATCGGGGATTTTCAAACAACTTGCAAATGTTTGGTATAAATCGCATAAAGTTGTGAGTGTAGTGAGAACCTAATAACAAATTTGATAATGATAGGAAGTGACATAATTCCGTTAACGATGAGAAGGTGTTAGTTTAACTTTCCACTATCAAATTATTTAAAGCATTTTATAATGTACTTATGGGTATCTTCCGATAGCTTGTTTCCGTTGGGATACTTGAATATAATTTAAATTGTTTATTCAATATCAATCAGTGGACGTTTGTTATTGGCATTTATTATTGTATTTTACGAAACTAGTTGTACTATATAGAATTTTATACGCTACGGGTCTTAATCGCGTAAATAATTTATTTTAAGGCTAAATACATTTGTTTATTGCCCGACGTTTCGATCGTATTGCAAAGTGACCACGGCCGTTGCAATACGGTCGAAACATCGGGCCATAAACAAAGGTGTTAGCCTTAAAATAAAATATTTACGCGATTAAGACCCGTAGCTTACAAAATTCTATAATGTGTACAAACCGCGAAAGTTTACGAACATATAGGTGTACTATAGCTGTAAGCTCCTAACAGTGAAATTTAGTTAAAACGCTTACATTATATGAAGCCTATGTAAAGGGAGTGAACAGTAAGCAGTCATTTGCTGCTGAAATTAGATAAAACTGGAAAGAACAAACAAAAATTTTGGAATGAAAGAAAGTTCGATTTTGTTTTAGACCCTAAAAACCACCTATGCAACATAATAGCACATAACAAAATATTTACAAACCGATCCCTAAATCGAAATATGGTCTTCACATCCCCTAAATATTTTTAAACGACCTATTCAACGACACCCCACACGAGGGGGAAGACGAGGAAAAAAAATCACATACCTACCCAGGAGCACACCAAAAATATATTTTTTAAGGTTTTATTTTACCACTTTGTCGGCGTAACTAATATGTATATCCATGCCAAATTACAGCTTTCTAGTACTAAGGGTCCCTGAGCTAATCTGAGGACAGACGGACGGACGGACAGGCGGACGGATATAGAGAAACTATAAGGGTTCCTTGTTTACTACGGAAACCTAAAAAGGATTATCATAAAAAAACTGAATCTTATGATTGGTACAAACTTTTTTCTTTTTTTTAAAAAGACGACTCCCGCAGTAGTGTACAAGCCCTGTGTCGCGGGGGACTTTACAAACATAAAGTCACGGACACAAAGCACCCCCAGACTCGGAACAACAATTTATGCATCACACAAAGTGGTGTCCCGGGTGGGAATCGAACCCACGACCTCTTGCGTAGCAGTCGGACACAGTCCCACCTCGCCACAGAGGCCTATAAAAACAAAACAAACCCATATTTGTATATCACGTATGTCGCAACTTAGTTAGCTAATTACTATTAGTGGTATTAGCTAACGATAGCAAATATTCACTTTCTATCAATATTTCCGTAGCATTACCGTTATTACGTAGGTTTGGCCGGAATTGACGGTCATTTTCCATTTATGGATATGTGTATCCCTGGATATGAATATTTAGTATTTACTGAATGTTAAATTAGTCGATTAGTAAATTATTCGATTATTATTAACACGATATTTTAGGGTGATGTTAATTTTAGTGAGCGTTTTCAACAAATACTTAGGTAATAATTACGTTACTTATTAGTGCCGTATCGATTGGTAAATTAATCGATTCAAATAACAGTATCCGATCAAAAATAGACTTGATTAATTTAAACACAGGATATTTTAGGGTGAGGTTAATTTTGTGAGCGTTTTCAACAAATACTTAAGTAACAATCACGTTATTCATTAGTGCCGTATCAATTGTTAAATTAATGAATTCAAATAGCAGTATCCGATCAAAAAGTGATTTGATTATTTTAAACGCAGGATATTTTAAAGTATTGAATATCCATACTATATACTTTAAACTATACACTATATATACAATATAATATTATAAATGTGAAAGTAACTCTGTCTGTCTGTCTGTTACGCTTTCACGCTCAAACAGCTAAACCGATTTAGATGAAATTTGGTATGGAGATAGTTTGAGGCCCGGGGGAAGGACATAGGATGGAGATGAGAGTTTTTATGGCGGTAACCGATATCCATGCGGGCGGAGACGCGGGCAAAAGCTAGTCTAATAAAAAATAATTATTACTAAATATAATTACTTAATACTACGAATTTTCGAGCTTTTTGTTGGGCTTTCTTCAAATTTATATTTTTTAATTATAATTATCTTTTTATTTAATGTATAAAACCCTATTGTCTAGTAGGTATCTATTTATGTTTTTAGCAAAAGGATATCGAGATTATTATAGTTATTACAGGATATGTTAATTGATATCTAAAGACCAGTTGTAGTATTTGGGGCCTCTCCACATATACATAGGTAGCTATGAAAAAAACATCCAAGACCAAAGTATTAACATTTAAAGGTATTTGTTTTAGAAAATTATCATTATTATAACCAATACTATTAATATATTCAAGCAACATTTATTACTTTTTTTTTTAAATTTATTTATGGTTTACTAAACTGGATATAACACTAGGTAATGCATGATAATTCTTGCTAACTAACATATTTTTGTGTATACCCTTCTCGAAGTGAACACCGCATTCTATTTTCCATTTTCAAAAACATTCTGTTCGCGATTTCTTACGCATGTGATACCTACTGAGGACATTTTTGAAGCTTTTTTTTGAAAGCAAGTCCGACATTAGAGAAGAACCCTGAGTCGTAGGGGACTTTATAAATATACTAGCTGACCCGCGCATCTTCGTATGCGTAAATTTTCCCCGTTTTTGCAACATTTATCATTGCTGCTCAGCTCCTATATGTCGTAGCGTGATGTTATATAGCCTATAGCCTTTCTCAATAAATCGGTTCTATCCAACAGTAAAATATTTTTTCAGTGCAGCCCAGTAGTTCCTGAGATTATCGCGTTCAAACAAACAAACAAACTCTTAGGGATATGAAAAATAGATGTTGTCCGATTCTCAGACCTAGTCAATATGCACACAAAATTTCATCAAAATCGGTCAAGCCGTTTCGGAGGAGTATGGCAACGAAAACTGTGACACGAGAATTTTATATATTAGACTATAACATGGGAACAAAGCACATCCAGACCAGGAACAAAAATGTATGGATCATATTGATATCTTTACATAGTATAAAATAAAGTCGCAAGCGGCTGTCTGTGCGCTTAAATCTTTTGAACTACGCAACGGATTTTAATGCAGTTTTAAGCAATGGATAGAGTGATTCAAGAGGAAGGTTTTGTATGTATAATACATCGTCCGGAGGGAACGGAATCCACGTGAACGAAGTAACAGGTGTCCGCTAGTTAATAATATAATAAGCATCTTAAAGCTCAAAAAGGTTATGCCTGTAACAACATATTTAATCTTAGTTTTATGTGTGAAAACGTTTAAATTGCCTTTTTGTTACTGGAATATACAACGTTATTCTTGGTATAGTGCAAACCTGAAAGTAGTTTGCTCAGAATCAGTAACACTATCCAATGGGAGAGTTTTTCGAACAATGTTATATTTTTCTATTAATTAATTATTCAATCATTAATTAATTCATTAATAAGTCTAACAGTCCAAATCCTGTTCACCATGTGATGTGATGTACCATCATCACTTTTTTCCAATAATAACCATAGATTACACACTACGGAACGCTCTCAGCACGATAGCGCGAAGACAATACAACTTAAATGGCTTATAACTCTGAAAGTCCTTAATATTTTCATTTTCTTTTTTTTTACATGATTTTTTGAAATAAAAATCTTGTTTGGGTGTCTGAGCACTTTGCATTTTACCAAAAATAACCTTGTATATGTTATAGATAGATGTTACCTGTAAGCAAATTTAACTACCTTACCCGTGAATGCATCTATAACGAATGCAAGTTTTCTAATCGAGCAATCAGACAAGACATTGGACTTTCGCTAGACCTATGACCTCGTGATAGCGTGCAAATATGCACGAGACTCAGCATTCAAGTTTGCTTGACAACCTTCTCACATTCACATTTCAAGTTTTCCTACAAACGGTTGCGGTCAGAAAATATAACCTATCAGTTTTGATACTTTTAGGATGGATAGAAAAATAAAATGGCAAACTTTGTGCGATGAGCACGATGGTTTATTCTGTGTCTGGGTGTTATTTATCTATAATATTTTTTTTTTTTTTTTTTTTTAATCTTTATTTGAAAAAAAGGCTTTAATCGCTGAGCGATTATGCCAGCCTTATATATATATATACAAGTAGCCTTATCTTAACTTAACTAGTTTGTTATACAGTTTATATAATTTAAAAGCTAGTTCAGATGAAGGATTCGATAAAATAATATTACAGGTACCAACGTCTCTTAATCTTATTGCAGCCTTAATTTCTATAGCATTGCGTTGGGCCCCGATCCGAGCACACTTTATCTATAATATGTATGTATTTAGAAATATATAAGTATGTTTATCAGTTGTCTGGTTTCCATAGTACAAGCTCTGCTTAGTTTGGGGTCAGATAGCGTTGTGTGAATTGTCCCAAGATATATAAAACAAACAAGGATTTGGGTGACACTGATATTGTTATAGCTGGCTTACTATTAGATGCTAAAACCTGTGCATAAAAAAAATATGCTCCTTAAATAGACTAATTGATACCAAAGAACAATTTTCATAGTTAATTAACAATTACCGAAAATTTTGAGCTTCCGATAATTTATTTCAATTAGATTTCTTTTTTCTTGAAACTAGTTTAGGTTAATAGCAGTACCTAATAATAGTAATAACGCTGAAGAGATACTTCCAGTTGTAATTATGTTGTTTACTCAAGCGAAAAGGTTGTTACGCACGTCCCCTGAAGCTACTGAACCGACTGTAAAAAAAGAAAGGTTTTGTTCGGCTTTATCTTTTTATGAACGCGTAAGTTATAAGTATTGACGTAGTGACCCGAACTGCGTCATAGTCTCACAAAATTGACACGCAAGAGACAACTATTTTGTGGACAATACCAGTCAAAGGCCGCACGAGTTTTTTCTCTCTTTCATGCTTTGCAGTCAATATTTACTTTTTAATTGAAAGGGATGGCACGGTCCAGGTTTATACGTCAATGGTTATAGGTACGGTGTCTCTGGAATTTGTGGAACAGTTTTTGTGAATATTTATTAGATATATTTCGGGACTTAATCGCGTGAATTATTTATTGATACTAACCAAATACCATCGATTGTGGTCACGGGTCGACTGCTGATATACCTACTGACTGAAATAAAAGGTTCGTACGTATAAATAATTCACGCGATTAAGTCCCAAAATATATGTAATATGTATAAAATGTACGGTGTCTCTGGAATTTGTGAAACAAATTTTGTGAATATTGTTTTGATTGGTAGCTTCGGTGCTAATGCCACTCGTCCAATATGTGGACTTAGAAAATTGTGTCTGCCAACTTAAGGTCAATATAATTTCTACATCTACATGTTGGACTGGTGATGTTGGGATTAACGCGGGGTTAAAGTGTGAAGCCACCAAAATATATGTTTAAGGGGAGACTGATTGATTGGTTACTAATTTTGCCATAACTTCTTCTGCACAAACTGGCTGGGTTAACAAGCTTGAAATTATAGGTAACAAGGCAGTTTCTTACGTTACATAAATAAGCGAGTTTCATCCTAAGATTTTCTAACACCTTCATCGACAGAACCGGTACCAAAGGCAAGTTCTATCTTAGAATAATTTATTTTAAGAATTAAATTTTTAAAAATCTTTTTTTTATTTTTTAATAAAAAGATAATTAGCAATGTGGGATTGTGGTCCAATATTACTAGAAATTCTGTTAACCCCTTCAGAGCCTCTAGACATTTCGATTAGAGTTTCGATCGAATAAACTCTAATCGAATAGCCATTTGTCTAGGGGCGCAGCTAAGCTCAGTGGCTTGTGTGAGGAGTGGGTTCACATCGGTCGGTAACGAGTAGGGTTCAAAACCCGCAACCTCACGATTACCAGGCCAATGCCTTAGACTACCGCTTTTATTCGTCTTTATTCTTACAGATACACATCGTTATTATAATACTCTATTGTAAGTGTTATAGCGACACAAACTATATTAATCGTGGAAAATGTATGTCTGGAAAATCCACGCTCACGGAACTGTCAACAAAAGTACAAAAAGCACTTCCCAAATTGTGAAATTTCGTGCCCTTAATTAGCATTTCTGTCAGCAAATTCTCACTTAATTAAACAAATAATTTATAAACATATTAAAAATACAATGAATGGGTACCTACCATTTACGTTAGACCTTATAGTAGGTAAGTATATCTTAACCACGGGTCACTTGCTCCCAACAAAGACGAAAAGGTCACTCCCACAGAAGACAAACGATATAAAACACTCGTATTTATTTTAACTAGTACTTTTCCTATCCATTGCTGGTCTAACACAAGGTTTTATTAAGTTATACAATAGAATTTCGCATGTGATAATGAACAATGTTGATATTATCGTTGAAACAATAGTAGCCTTTACATACCAACTGATTATATTGTGTTGGTAGTGAGATATTTTAGTTGGCCTTTTGGTTCTATGTCTAATGGTCTTGAAATATAGTCTTGAGGCTGCCTGTAGTGTATACTTAAGCCTTTACAATGTTTTGTTGTTATAAGCATAGCTTTCTATAAGGTGCAAAATAGGTTTAGCCTCAAATTTTCTTCTCTTGCATTTTACTAGATGTTTGTTCGCGTGGAAGTTTTTATCACCACGGAAACCGTACACTTTTCCCGAATAAAAAGTAACCTATGTGCTATTGCAGACCAATCAATCTCTTGTCCTTTATGCCAACTTTCATTCAGATCAGTTCAGCCCTTCTGGCGTGATTGTGTTACAAACATCCATCCATTCAAAATTTCGCATTTATTATATTAGTAGGATTAGATATTTCATGTATATTATCTGTAGGTTGGTATTGCGAGTTTTACAAAAGGACTTTATCATTAACGTCTTGTAAAAGTTACACTGAGCCAACTGCATACAAATTCAAGTTAACATTTACTTCTCGTTCGCGTAAAAAAATCACATTACCGAGTATCGAAGATCTGATTTGTCAAGCTTCTTCATCAAACACACACATTAGTGCATTATTCGAAGACATTGGTGATTATCAAGACTATTCAACTCACGCGCATTAGAAACTGTATCACCTCGGGGTGTAGTCTCAATGTTATTGTTACTAGAAAGTACAACGTGCGTTGATTACCAATATACAAACATATTCTTTCACTTTTTAAAGGAATTTTTGCGCAAACAGCCTTCTAGAATACCTACTACCTTTTATTGAAAATGAAAGTGGCTGCGAGATTCGAATTTAGATTACGAGTGTTCTTATTCTGTTGCTGTTTGTTTTGAAGGTGTGAATGAATGAAAGAATTGTAACAGGTGGGTTTTAAAGAAAGTATTGTATACACGGATGTGTTCGTTTATAAAAGTCTCTAGTACTCTGAAGAAATAGAAATAGAAAGAAATAATTTATTTCGACATATTTTACACATTAATACAAAGAAAAAAAAACAGAGCGTTCATCATAAAATGACAACACAAAACAAAAATAAAAAATATGTACATTTATATACTTATGTCGAAAATAGGACCTAGTTCAGCATATGCCAGGTTGACGCCTGACGCTGATTTTCATTTTCAACTAGGGTGATTACTCTGCTAATCAGTGATGTCATACAAGTGGAACTGAATAAAAATCTTTGTTATTTTTTATTTCATTTATTTGTCCATGAATCAATATACAATTGTGATTAAAACGTGTTCAATAACTACAATACACTATATAATATGATCCTTACAATTTTTTTTATTAATTAAGAAAATGTACAATGGAACTATAAGACACTAATTGACCCGGTGAATGACGTAGCTCGTAAAAATTTAAAATTGTAACCAAAAGTTTCAAAATTGTTTTTTTTGGACTGTTCTTTTAGTTTTCCTTACTTCTATTAAAAACCACTTCTGCACATATTAGAGCGAACAAAACAAAATAAAATCTGTCTTTTAATATGCATTGGTTATGTTTTTTGAATAAATTAAATGTATGTAGGTACGCGTATCAATTTAGAACGACTGCATTTATTTGCCTAATTCCTTTTTGTTGTGTTTGCAATAGCGGACAGAACAAGGAAGATGTTTTGAAAAAGAAAATATATAATGGATTTTATTACAATGAGGTACTGCTAAGGGAAGATTTGACCTGATTTTCTTCATTAGTACATTCGTGTTTGAGCGTTTTGATAGGTAATAATTTAAATGTCAAAATGAGTATTCATGAAAAGCTAAATTTAAACATCTTGCTTGATAGTATAATGAACAGCGTCCATGATAATGTAATCAGAAGTTACCAAACTTCGAGGTCTTCAACAACTCAAATATTGCATGACTCTATGAACTCGCGTAATATTTGAACATCTCAAACATTCACGCCATTCCGTGCTTTATTTTTACATAACATAAAACCTACTTTTCCGTGTAGAGATTTCGTTGTAATGTTGGCTCATTGTCCTAGATTATTTTTGGGTTAAAATGTGTGACAAATGGAAATATTTTCATTTGTATGTCAAATATGCTTATTAAAAAAGTGGTTGCCGTGTGGTACCGGCTTAAGAATAGTACCACCCCATCTCTACCCGTGGGTGTCGTCAAGGCGACTAAGGGATTTCACCCCGGAGGACGGGCAGCAGCGTCCTCTGCGTACTTAAAGCCTTACTGCGATCGCCAACCCGCTCGCCAAGCGTGGCGATTATGGCAATTACCCCCAGGATCTACATACTAGTAGGTTCTACTGGGGAGACCCGTGCCCAGCAGTGGGCCATCATATGGGTTGATATGTAAAAAAGTGGTTTGGCACATTCGTCAAATCTGTAATATTATAAAGCGAAGAGTTTGTCTTTTTGTTTGAATGCAATAATCTTGGGAACTACTGGTCCGAACTAAAAATTCTTAATTACTATTGAATAGCCCGTTTATCGAGGAAGGTACTAGATGTTCCGCGCAACTTCGTCTGCGTGATTTTTTCCTGTTTTTGCAATATTTATCATTGCTGCTCCCCTTCTATTAGTTGTAGCGTAATGTTATATAGCCTTATAGCCTTCCTTGATAAATGGGCTATCCAACAGTGAAAGAATAAAATTTTGTAATTCGGATCAGAAGTTCCTGAGATTACCGCGTTCAAACAAACAAACTCTTCAACTTTATAATAGATATGATACCTAATGGACCAGTGTTTGTACAGACACAATTGCATAATCTACCCTTTAGTCTCATAGTCTGATGGAACGTTTTTTTTTTAAGAAAAATGTACTGCCTTCAAATGTATATATATAAAAGAAAAAAAAATATCAAGCAAATTACCGAAGTCTATATCTCTAGTGTTTTATAAGCTAGGACGTTTTATTTCCTAAAACCTGCCCAGAAAAATATGTAGTTGAATAACGATAATCCCATCGAAATCGGATCACTAGCTTTTGAGGTAATCACGAACATACATACTTACATACATACGTGTGTAACAGAGAACCATTTTTTTTGAAAGCAGTAAAAAACTAGCGAGAGATGCGCTTTAAGAAAACGGTGCTGAATAAAAAACTTCGCAAATTTAAAATGTTTTTAATATTTTTAATTGCTAAAGTTTTCTCATACCGCAACGCTAATTGTCCCCACCGGCAATAATTGCAAATTTCTCCATATATTTTGTATGAAAAAATTGTAGAAATTTGCAATATGCTTAAACATAAAGTACATTATTTTAGCACTGTAATCGTTGACACGTATAAACAGTTGTAATTTGAGAGTTGATGACAGATGAAAGTTATTACTTATGTAGTCGTGTTTGGCACATCATTGGACTTGTGTTTGTCATTGTCATATGTTGGCATTATCTATCTATGGATGAATGAGATATTGATACATTAGTTGAGGTTAAGATGAAGGCTTAGATAAACATTTTAAAATATTTGAAGACTGCATTTATCCGGCTTGGTCCGCGCAGATGTCTGATCATCTGCCTCTGTGGCGCGATGGGAGTGTATCCGACTGCTAAACAAGAGGTCGTGGGTTCGATCCCCACCCAGATTAAATCTTTGTGTAATGATGATTTATTCTGTGTCTGGGTGTTGTTTGTCTATAATATGTATGGATTCAGAAATATATAAGTATGTTTATCGGTTGTCTGATTTCCATACTACAAGCTCTGCTTAGTTTGGGATCAGATAGCTTTGTGTGAGTTGTCCCAAGATAAATTATTATATATTAAAATTTCGTACTCAAACTGAACTACATCTAATTTTGTTTGACGTCGTAATAGAATATTTTTCTTTCATATAATCAGGCCTGGATTCAAGAGGATGGGCAATAGGGCAATTACCCCCCCCCCCTCCCCAAGACTCATGAATTTTCAAGTGTTCGCGATATAATTGGTCCGCGTTGACAGGCAAGTCTCTTAATTAAGAAAAAAAAAAAAAAAAAAGTCTACTATGTGTGAGTACCATGGATCCACGCTTGCTTATAATCGCCAGAAAAAATACAAATGTGTATGTAGTTTATCGCTATTTAGATGGCTTGCAAAATCTAGATCTCAATAGTACAATTTAGGTCTTACTCAGAACTATTATCCAACGTGCTCCTTCGTCTAACTGCGCGCGCCGATGCGTGACATAAGGTGACGTTATTTTTTATTAAAAACCAATTCATTTCCTTCACCTGTTTTGCACTTATAAATAGTACCTACTAATCTTAAAAAAAGGAGTTCTAATCCAAATCGTCAGGTTTCCTTTTTTTTTTTTGCTTCAGACAAAATCACATTCCTTCGTTTCTTGTTATACTATTTTAAATTGTTGGTCTCTTTACCTAGTTTGATTGTTATTGTTAAGTTTTTTTATTATACTACTAAATGAAGAGACGAGTGTGTCGTGAGCCTGATGATAAGCGTCGCTTATAACAGTGTCAGTGACACCCAAATCCTTGTTTGGCAAAGATCTGAATGTCACCGCACCGCGCTTCTCATTAGTTCATAAGCTTAATTGCTCAGTAATTACATTTGCTACAGTGTCTTTTAAACAAAATACAGTGATCTGTGTTAACATCACTTGGGAAGAAAGTGTTCATCTCTGTATGCTGATAGTAACTTTATGATGATTTATCTATGATTATATTTATGATTGCTCCTAAATAAACTAAATTACATGAACAGGGGACTTAGACAAGGTACAACAAGTTAGGACAAGGTTTCGTGGCGAATTCGAAAAAGCCGTAATAAACGTTCGCAAAAAAATAAAATAAATGTATATGGTCTCCACCGCAAACGTCAAATTCTATACTATAATTATTTTCCAATAACGACATCGCTATTTGAATGTGACTTTGTCTAGGCCCCCAGGTTGATTTCATCGATGATCTGTCTATGTTGAGATAGATGTAAAATAACTTATTTTACACTTATTGCACCTTATTACAGACATTAAAATTGAGTAGGTACATGACCTAGAATGTCAGAGTCCGGTATCGAAAGCATTGAATATTTTGCAAGCACAATATTGCAACTTTTTAACCGTGATCGGTTTTATGGTGAATTATAATTGCATTTACGAAAAATGAAGTCTGAAACCTAGGTGTTTGGGTTCATTTCACAATAATTACGTTTTAGATTTGTTAATATTTACTCGATTGTCTATCGATTTAGCTTGCGATATTTTCTATTAGCAGATTGAAGGTTTACCTATTTTTTTTTTTACTTTTTTCCATCTCCTACTTGACAGGTGCATAATTGCAATTAATTGAATAGACAACCTATTATATTAACAGTTTAGTCGATTTATTTTTTTATTTTATTTAAGTAAGTAAATATTAGGTACTTATTTAAAAACACTTTATTTCGAAACCGTTAGACCAGCTTTTGGAGACTAACAACATTAAAAAAAAACATCAAAGAGTAACCTTTAAATAACAGGCATAACAGAAAAGGAAACTCAAACGATAATTGGAAAAGGGTTCAGGCCAACAGGTTAATTTAAACAAACGTACATTCCGATTGCATGCCGAGCAACTTTATCAATCAAAGTGTCAACTTGTTGTAGTTCTATGCCGGAGACAGCCTCTCCTAAACTGCGTCCGGTAGAGCACTTTCTTCTATTCCGCGTCCGTCATCGTATCTACCTTTTCTAGGTAGACAGCGCATTGCTGCCAACCTGAAAGTTGACGTTCTTATTCAACTTAATTAGGGAAATGAAAGAGTAAATCTCTGTAGATAGATGGCTTAAGAAATTGTTTGGTTTATCTCATGTTTCACCTTCTTGATAATACAATTTGCATCAGTCCTTTACCATGGTGTATAGTATATTAGTCGCAGCACCTTACCCCCATATCAAGTTTATAAACATTCAAACATTGTAAAATTGGCAATTTGAAAAGAGTGGCCGCGAGTTTTTATTGCCAGGTTCTTTCCTCCGGCTTTAACTATTGTTTGCGAACTTGGCATTACATGTACATGTAGAATTCCGACGTATCACAAGAGTTGTTTTGCATTTTATGTGAATAAAGAATTTTGAATTGAATTTGCTCAAATAATATTCCAAAGAGTTAGACCGACCACAGTGATAATTTGTTTGGATGAAAAGATTATGGGTCTTGGTAGAGAGGAATTTAGGTACCTATACTTATTCAATAAAAAATATTTAACCTAAGGAAATACATTCATCGGTATTACCTTGAGATTATTTCTATGACATGTTTTTTTGCATCCTAAGTAAATAAAGAATTTTGAATTGCTTTGAATTGAAAGCGGCGGTAGCCTAATGGCTAAGGCATTGGTCTCGCAATCGTAAGGTCCGCGGGTTAATCCTACCCATTATTGGAGGGGTTAACAGGATTGCTAGTAATGTAGGACCACAATCCCATATTGCTAGTTATCTTTAAAAAAAAAAGAAAATTGAATTGACATGAGATCCGATTCAATCAGTCAATATTTCGAATCTTATTGCAAATTTGGTGATGCTGTATCACCCCAGTTTTGAATGAATGTTGATTGTTGATACTTAAAACAGTTTATAAACACGCAAATGATAATGATATAACTTGTCGCATAGATTATTTCAAACCATATTATTTCATTTCATACAATAGAAACGATGATATCAGTATATTAGGTAAGCTGTTTTGACTATCAAACCAGATACATGAATACAAATTGTGAGGGAAATACGAGGACGTTCCTGTTATTCACAGACATATAACGCTGCTGGTTTTATTACCTAGAGATATCATATTCAATAAATACACAGATGGACATGGACTTAATTCATAAAAAACAATTCAACTGGGCAGTGCCCACTTAAAATACCTTTGCCACAAAATAATGAGATAACCTTCGCGTTTAAAAAAAGTTTACACATTAAGGTACGTCTTTGCTACCGCAAGACGCAAAGATAATAATGATTATCCAACGTATATTTAAGTATTTATTGTGTTAGATACTAGACTTAGTTCGCAGCTCCGCCGCAAGTCTCGTGGTCTCATTTTTTTAAGACAGCTACCCCGATATTCTTTCTATCCCTTGTCTACATCACAATTATACCGTTTCAAAATTGGCTCAGCCGTTTCCGAAAAATATGCTAAAAGACACTCACACATACTCACATAAGCACCTTTTACCCCAAACGAGTAAATCATCTCCGTGCCCGTCGCGGGTGAAAATCCTTTCTGGAAAATTGCAGCTGTCTAGGTCCAGGGGCTGGCCATTCTTGAGTAATTAAATACCTACTAAGTCAGGACTTTTATCTTTATACAACGTTATTTTTGGTATAGTGCAATGCTCAGACACTCAAACAAGATTTTTACTTCAAGAAATCATATAAAAAAAAGAAAATGAAAATATTGAATACTAGCATAGTTATAAGCCATTCAAGTTGTCTTGTGTTCTTCGCGCTATCGTGCTCATTGCGTTGCGTAGTACGTAATCCATGGATTACGTATTACCACCCACTTATTTTTCAATAATATCCATGGATATTATTGAAAAATAAGTGGACGATTACTTTCACATCACATTGTGAACAGGATTTGGACTGTTAGAATGGTTAATTAATAATTGATTAATTAATTAATTGAAAAATATAACTTGGTCCAAAAACTATGTTACTGATTCTGAGTAAACTACTTTCAGGTTTGCACTATACCAAGAATAACGTTTTATTAAAATATATATATTAGGTACGGGTCTTAATCGCGTGAACAATTTAAGGTAAAATACCTTGTTTATTGCCCGACGTTTCGACCGTATTGCAACGGCCGTGGTCACTGGTAGACTGTAACGTCGGGCAATAAACAAGGTATTTTACCTTAAATTATTCACGCGATTAAGACCCGTAATATATATATTTTAATAATGTGTACAAATCGCGAAAGTTTATCAACAAGAATAACGTTGTATAAAAGATGTTGATTTACTCTAAATCCGGTATAAACAACCTCGGCTAGAAACATTTCCAGTAGATTGCTGGCTATTCTATCAAGCTACAACTTGCTCTACTCATGAATTCTCGTCATTAGAAAGAAAATGAGGAAACGCATTCCTCTCAGTAATGTTCGTCCATTTTCTACAATTACTATCAAAGAGATGACGAGCAACTTTCGGTGCGTCAGTTATTGATGATCCATTATACGCTGATTATAGTAATCTAAGTATGGTGACGTGTGATAATAACATACTGTGTCATCTTCATCATCACTGTTTTAAGTGAGAGTGGAAGATATTTGAGAAGTAAGAAAATTATGTGAGTTCGCCCCCATGCCAATTATTTCACCCTAACTGCGATGCCTGAGGTCGTAGATTCTATTCCCATACGGGTTCCCACTTTGTGAAATCCACAAATTGTTGTTCCGAATCTGGGTGTTTTTGGTGTTTGTGATTTGTAAGTCCCACATGACACAGTACCTTAGTTCGGGAGTTATCTATTAAAAAAGAAATGATTATGTATTCATTGTGTAAGTAAAGTTTAAAATCTATTAAAGAAGTAATATTATCTTCCTAATTAATAAACGATTTTTCATAAAACAAAGCTGTTCTTGAAAGAAAGCTAATTAAACAGATATAGATATTACCATCCGCGTTTAATTAAATTATCTTTATTATAAGAAGTACGCATCAAGCTATGTGATGATGAGTATGAGCTATGACGTTACAGACACAAGCTTAACATTTTAGTGACTTAACACGCATCCATAGCTTAGCAACATAGCATTCTCTGATGGAACGTAGCTCTATGCCTCATAGATTCGATCTTCTTTGGCACAAAACCGCATTTAAACCCGCCTCCCTGTCTGACTAAATTACACGTTGGTAACCACAGCTATTGTGTAATCACTAGTCTTGTTAATTCTGCCCAATCTTACTACGCGTTATAAGCGCGGTATCGTGGTTTATATTACGAATCTGCGGTTTATACAATATACACTAGCTACAATAGCTGTTTAGCGCAACTTCGTATGCGTCAATTTTCCAGGTTTTTGCAACATTTTTCATTGCTCCTCTGTTCCTATTGTAGCGTGATGTTATATAGCCTATAGCCTTTCTAGCCTAAGCTGAAGAGTTTGTTTGTTTGAACGCGGTAATGTCAGGAACTACTGATCCGAATTGAAAAAATCTTTTACTGTTGGATAGCCCATTTATCGAGGAAGGCATATAGGGTATATAACATCACGCTACGACCAATAGGAGCGCAGCAGCAATGAGAAATGCTGCAAAAACGGGGAAAATTTACGCAGACGAAGTTACGCGGGAAATTCGCTTACAGGAAGTAAATAGCTTAAAAAGGTATAGCTTACGAATGCTAACATATCTAAAAGTATTTATAAAGAGAAGTTGCTTGTTCAATGTAAGCTTGACGTTCTCAATGGTCAATAGTTACAATCTAACCGACGATCTCTGATGACTTTAATTACTCGTAGACAGCTTATACATACCGATCTTCGCTATTAACAAAATGGTACCAGTCCTCTCACGAATTAATACATGAACTCTTCACCCATAGACAATACATATTCATAAACATGCAGGTTGACTGAAAATACCTACCACAAACAACATCTAGAAATTAAAAATATCTCTTGGTTAAATGTCAAAATCGTGAAACCGACTCACCCCTGACATTTCGCAGCTCAACATTAGCTGGTTTAAGCTCGTAGGCTGCAGATTTGGTTACATAGTACTATAATAGTACGTTTAAAAAAAAATGACATTTCATGATTTGACATTTTTCAAATGGTGGGTATGTGATTAAATCTGACGTAGCGCGATTATTAAATGCGCATCAATCATTCGTTGGATACTCACATTAACAAAAAAAAAACAGTAAGTATCTACCTATACCTATGCTTTAAGCAGGTTACTCTTTGGGAAAATATGGTTGTCTGTAAAGTCGCTTTACGGACGATAATTTTACGGTGATAACATTCGCGTTGCTTAGCAACCTATCAATAACGTTAGTTCCAATTGTATCGGATGTCATGTCGCTGCAATCGCCATTCGCGGTTGCTCAGCAACCAATCAATAATGTGACACTTTTTCGTGAGTGCAGCCAATCATCGATTTACGAGTATAAGACATTGTCACGTTACTAGTAGAAGAAAACAAAGCTTATTTGAAATAAATCAATTAACAATTTTCGTTCATCGTTTTCATTAATTCGATAAAATTTCTTTAATTTTTTTTTTTTTTTTTAAATTAAAGCTCGAGACAGCGTGTAATTATTTTTACTTTTATAAATAGGCATGTAAGAAACCCAGTGCCATTAATTAATGTATTTTCTTTTCTGATGATTATAATCGACTACATCAGACGCGACGATTCGACTAAAATAGGAAAAGTCACATTTTTATGTAAATAAAAAAAGAAGTACCACAAATTACATATGTTAAACTGAAGAATATTTAAAGAAAAAGATACCTTAATAATGATGTATAAAACATAAAATGAAATGTCAAGATGATATGTTAATAGGGATGTGACCTTTTGCAAGGTCACTAGTATTCAAAACGTCAACTTTGACATTTGGAGAACTCGTTGAGGAATTGCAAAACGAAACAAGAAGATGAACTCGAAGTGATCAAACAGGAATTTCATTAAGAAACAGTAGGTAAAAAGCTTTTAATAGTCTTGATATTAAATTCGTGAGTTGAAATTAAATTATAATGGCAATATTGGTCGTTACTGTAGTCATAAAATTTAAAAAGTATGTGGTTATATTTTTTTTAAAAGGATGTTCACGTCGTGGTGTTTTATGATTTTTTATGTCTCGCTATTAATAATTTTGCAAGAATTAACGTTTTGGTCATCGCCAAGTATTCGTTAGTAATAGCACCAAGTTAAATTCAGGTTTGATTATCATATGAATAAATTGAAAACGGTCTTTGCTAAATTCTTTACAATTATATTGTGAGTTTCAATTTGTCACTGAAATGTGAAATAGAATCCATAAATAAAATTCTTAGGCTTAGGCTTAGGCCATCCAGGCACTGGCCGACATTTGGTATCTAAAATAAATTGTATTTCAAATTCCAATTAACTAATGAATGATTCAAGCACAGCTGTATAAATAAAAATACTTGTTTGCTTAAAACATAACCCCGGAACACATTTTTAATATGATAATACCTACAATCATGAAATCAATAGTCGACAAGTGCATCAAACGTTATGCAAAATTTTGTCGATTTAGAAAGTCGAGTTTAAGTATCGAATAACTAACGCGAGTTAAATCGATTCTTCAAAGTGTGAAAATAGAATCGTAATTGTTCATTTACACTTAGGTGAAAATAAGTGAAATGAAGTCGATTCGATTAAATTATATTGCCCTAAGGCGCCTTGTTAATCGTTTTAGATCTTTATGTGTCTGTATTGATAAAAATAACAATATTTGTCTGGTTACTGCTGCTAGGAATCATATAAAAGAAAAAGACAGTGATAATTTGTTATGTTATGTCAGCTGTTCCAAAATTCAAATAGTAACCGCTCTCTTTGCGTAAACCATAGACTATTATTAGACTTTCTTTGTTCCTCACTTTTTTATTTTTTTCTACCTACTTTATTAGATTAATGGTACCAATTGTCGGCGGCCAGCATGCTTGAATGCGCTCCAATAACCACATAATTAAGTCCACTGATATTCTTGGCTGGTTTCACAATCTGTCTCGAATTGATCGTGGTTAGTAGGAAATAGTAATGAGCCTGCAATATCTATATCGCTAAATTTATTGCAGGATATCTGGTAAATCGATATTTTTCATAGTTTATCTTCCTGATTGCCTTTTATAATAAGGATGTTAAATTATACTGATTTAGATTTATTTATGTTTGCGTATATTTTTGCCAATTAAAATTGTTGCGTAACACGCAACAAAAGTTTTTGGCAAAAAAATCGCACGTACTCGTATGTATCTAACCTACGTTTGGTCTATTTATCTTGTAGAACAGTTATAGTTCTCTATTACGCAGAACTATAGACAAAGTAAAAAAAATAAATTAATAAGTTCTTTTCAAACTGCAAAATAAGGTATTCAATCGCTTAGGTTGCAAATGCAACTGATCTCTGGTTGTTAAGTTTTTCAAAAAATATACATGGCCATTCTCGTTTTATTTTCTACTCTCTCTCTCTCATTTGACTGCCTCTGTGGCGCGGTGGGAATGTATCCGACTGCTACGCAAGAGCCCGTTGGGTTCGATACCCACCCAGGATAGAACTTTGTGTGATGAGCACGATGGTTTATTATGTGTCTGGGTGTTATTTATCTATAATATGTATGTATTTAGAAATATAAGTACCTACGTTTATCAGTTGCCTGGTTTCCATAGTACAAGCTCTGCTTAGTTAGGGATCAGATGGCGTTGTGTGAGTTGTCCCAATATATATATATGTAATATACTAGCGGCCCTTTCTGGCTTCGCCAGGGTGGAATAGGGATCCCAATTTTTTTCTAGTAGGTCATAAATATAGCCTATGTTACTTAGGGATAACGTAGCATTCTAATGGTGGAAACATTTTTGAAATCGGTCCAGTACCTAGTTTTCATCATCCGAAAATACAAATCTTTCCTCTTTTGGCAGATAAATGTAGATATCAATAAGGCGGGAAAATGCAACTTTCTCTGTAAAATCTCCATACCATAGACAACAACTATTTTCATCTACGCACTTATACAAAACCGCGCCAAATTTGTACAAACAATATACACCTTGCGTGTGAAAGCTGGCGCAGCTGCCGGCGCGGGCGCATGTTCGTTGCGAAACTCCTGCGCACACCGACCGTCCGACCGTCGGACGGACCCCGCTTGCGAAACAAATCTGTCCTGTTATTATACTAATTGCCGCTAAATACACCTTGTGATGGTATTAGGAATTGTTTTCTCACGGAAGCAATAGGGTAGCCATTTTAGAATTTTAAGTTAAGCTAGGCGGATGCTGTCAAATCTATGAATCACTAGCATTGTCGTCATAGAATCGCATCTAATCCAATTTGACTTTTTTATTTTTTCACTTGATTCGATTTCGAACAATGATAAGTAATAACTGCTAACAATGCGCATTCTTATCAATTTCAAATATAAATAGGTAGTTTCTTTATTATTTATTGCTTCTTAATATACGCTAAATTTGTATAAAAGTAATTGTAGAACCAAGAAAACTCTTTTGCCAAAACATATTTGTAAGTAAACACCTGAATAAATTAAGGCCACACAACAGAAAGTGAAATTTAATTAATAAGCGCTACTGCATGTCATATTTGGCACGTGTAAGATTAACTGGAGACAAGTAACTTAAATGTTAAATATGTAAAAGTACCTACGCCTGATGTTGAATTATATGTACTTATTCCTTCAAAAAACATTCCGCAAAATGCCATGTGGATGAAAATCATCAATGACCCGGACCGTGCCATCCCTTCCATGCCGTCTCTACGCATTGACGTAGAGACCAGGACTGCGCCATAACCTCACAAAATTGACCACCTCTAGAAAGAGATAACACTACTTTGTGGACAATACCTGTCAAAGGCCGCACGAGTTTTTTCTGTTTAACGCTTTGCAGTCAATTTTTAGTTTTTAATTGAAAGGGATAGCGCAGTCCTGGTTTATATGTCAATGTCTCTACGTCAATGATGACAACTAATACTGTTTTACTGTTTAAAAGTAAAAAACGTCAAAGATGTCAAAAAATAAAAAAGGTTCATTACACTCTACACAAAAAACGCAAGTAGGCTGTGGTGTATTTTACGAAATATTTTTTATAATAGGTACAACTCGTGTTGATGAGAAGTTTCACCAAAGATTTCATCAAATAGAGCATTGAAATCCATTGATGGATACAGCCAATGATCTGTGACGAGTTGCAAAGGAAAGAAAGAAAGAAATTCATTACCTACTATCTAGTAAACAGTGTTTACTCAATGTTGTGGTGATTCATTTTTAGATGAGGTTTTTAAATCAATTTCAAATGGTCTATGGGAGTTCTGAAATCTATAGTTGCGTAGTTATACGTAGAAAAAACGTGGAAGTACCTTTTTCGAGATTTTTTGTCACGTTAACCGCATTTTAATCTATAAGTACTACATTATAAGTCGGAAAATTTGGAGGTAGGTATAGATGTTGTTTTATTCAATGACGTTACGGTACGGATCTAGGTAAAATTTGGCACAGAGATAGATTAATAGAATAGCACAAAGGCTACTTTTTATCCCTTTTTCTTTTAACATTTTCACTCAAAAGAAGTCGCGTGCGATAGCTAGTTATTTTATTAAAATAGTTTTTACCACATCTGGGATTTTGTGGTCATGAACACTGAGTACAATTGATACAGTAACCAAACTATGAAGTTCTAATTTTGATTGGACAGTGAGGTTTCGACCAAATTAAATGTCAGAAGATTGCAGTGAAGAAGATCCCTTTAGTCACGATTTTTATGTCAGCTTTTACTTAGCAAATATTTGTGATTTTTTATATTTATATTGGGATTGTGGGATCGATTCAAAACGTTTTTGATCCTAGTCTCAATTTTTTGACTTCACAAAACAATAAAGTTTACAGTATTTAGCCGCGAAAGTGGTCAAAACACCTGTAAAACATCTTACAACAGTAGAAGATAAAAATGACGTACGCCATGATGGAATAGATTTCTAACCTAGTATTCTATTTAAAAATGAAGCAACATGTAACCTAAGGGCTACATTCTCTCAGAGAGTTACGACAACAAATTACCATGGCGTCGCTAAAAATGAGTGAAATCCGTTAAACTAATTGACACGAGCTGCGCCCGCGCCGCTGCGCGTTACGCATGAGACGCATGCGAAATCGTTTCGTCTTGCCTCTTTTAGGCTATGTTGCTTTAGGTTTTGGAGTCATAGGTATGACAGCCCGTTTAAAAAAATATTTCAACATGACTCTACATCGATCGATCAAAGAAAGTTTGACCACTGGTCGCTGTGGTCTACTAGTTTTATAATCGTAATCCGTTAGTTTTAAAACCGTATCTTTAGAATCATTTTTATAAATTTGGATGTTATTGTAACATTGGAAAATAGTAACTGATCAAAAATTACAGTGCCCGTTTTGATAAAAATACCTACAATTATGATCTCACTGACAGGTATAAATGAATAACACGAACATGGAATGTATATTTAAAAAAAAAACAAATATAAACATCCAATAATCCAAAATATGCAATCAGAAACTTTTTATTATTTTTACGACACGATATTTAAAAAAAAAAACTTTTTTTTGAACAACTGAAGGTCTGGACCATTAGTCTTCTTCTTATTATTATTACCTGAAAATACAATAAAAATAATCGAAATTTATAAAATAAAACCATCATAGGAACTTAAGAATGTACGTTGAAGAAACGAAGAATGAACGTTCAAGTTAATTACAGTACTTACCTGGATGACTCAGCTTTGCTCGGATTTTTTTAAACGTTTTTTAAAAATGAAATCTCTCTAGATCGATTTATCGCCCCCGAAATAATAATAATAATATCTTGAGACAACTCACACAACGCCATCTGATCCCAAACTAAGCAGAGCTTGTACTATGGAAACCAGACAACTGATAAACATACTTATATATTTCTAAATACATACATATGATAGATAATTAACACCCAGACACAGAAAAAACCATCGTGCTCATCACACAAAGTTTTATCCTGGGTGGGGATCGAACCCACGACCTCTTGCGTAGCAGTCGGATACATTCCCACCGCGCCACAGAGGCAGTCAAAGAAACCCACCGCATACTAAATTTCGTCAAAATCGTTGGAGCCGTTTCCGAGATTCAGATTATATAAACATATTGTGTCCGTGACTTGTACGTTTTTTTAAAGTCCCCCGCGACACAGGGCTTGTACCCTACTGCAAGAGTCGTCTTTTTTTGTAAGATTTTTTTTACAATATACACAAGAATTGCTCGTTTAATGGTATTAAATATTATAAATAGATTAGATGTAAAGCGTATAGGAAAACCTTTACAGTATTTAGAAAGACTAATAAATAAATGTTACTCCACAATATAAAATATCAATATAATCTCCATTTCAAAAGCTACTACAAGTTATAAAATTATACAAGTTGTTATGCTAATCAGAAATCGAGGCCACTATCGACACCAATCGTCTCTATGACCGATATTATATCATTACTCTTTGTAAGCGATTATAGACCTTGTGTTATCAATAAATAGCTGTCATTATTGCGTAGGTACAGTCAAAGTTAGGGATGTATTAGATTTGACTGAATAAATAAATAAATAAATTTATTGTAGTAAAAAAGTATTTTGTATCACTCTTACAAAAATTGAATTAAAATAAGTAGAAACATAACGAAGGAATTAAAAAAAAACAGAATTAAAGTTTATAATATTTATTTCTAAAATATTAATATTCTCTTTGTTTGATTTTTCGTAGGGCTTAAATGAAAATAGGTAGCTGGCATTACTTGTTTTAATATATCCATCAATTATAATTTAATTGGGTAAGTGTGTCCCTTTCATCACGTTTGGCTTATAAGCATCATGATTACGACACTTAGATTCGCTAGCAATATTAATTAGTCACCTGACACCTATAAGCCCGCCATTTTTTAAAGCGTGCGAAGAATACTAACAGTTAATTTCTTTGAAAGAAGTTAAGTACCTATAGTCCATAATTAGTTACCTTTAAAGCTTGAGAAAAGGCATAGGCTTTTTGCCATAGAATGTACGGGGTGAAGTCCCTTGCCAAGGCTAGTTTATATATAAAATTAAAAATATTCAATATTATTAAATTTCTTCGCGTTAACAAATAAAGAATAGAGTAAGTAGTAGGTATTTTTTAAGCTGTGAATAAGTTCTTTCTACATTTAGCTTGAACTTACGTAACTACACTTCAAGTGTATTACAGAAGCTTTTATTTTAAGGCTGTAAACAAGATAGAATGAAGTTCTTACAAAAACGCTAATTTTAAATCACTTATGCCACTAGTTTCGTAATCCGACCTGCATAGTGATGTCCCTATATTCGAGGACCACATTGCACAAATAGGTCTTATTATCTATGCATTGAACGCTACAACACTACTCGTAAACTCTTTACTGTATAAAGCTTAAGGGCTATTATGCGTCAAAGAAAAGTCGTTGCAATAGAATGCTTTTAAATCCATATATGAATGGCTGTGTTACTTTTGCTAAAAGAAGGCATCATGGCTTGGATTGTGATTCCTTTGCCTTTGAATGTTGAAGCGGTAAAAAATGGCGCGTGTTAGGAGTTCCGTGTCTATGGGCTTTGGATAATGTACTTTTTTCTTTAGGAGTGCCAAACTTTTGTTGTGAAACATTTGTATAAATTATGTTGTCGTTCTCAGTTTGAGCTTGCGTGGGACTCGTTGTTTGAAAATTAATAAATAACTGTCGACTCAAACATAACTACAAAATAATAATAAATAGTCTAGGTTGTCTTTTACAAATTAGTCGATTAATTTTAAATCGATTTTGACAACCCAATAATCGCCTAAGGTCAAACTAACCGTCTTCCTCGTTAAAAATCTATATAAATATTATATATTTATATCTAATATTTGCCTGTACTGAATGATGACAAAAATCAGGTTTTTTTATGACCAAACACCTGTAGGTATGAGACCACGCCTCGTGTTAACAAAATTACGTACTATAGAAAGCGATATTACGAGTGATGTAATAGGGCGCGGCCGAGATGAGCTGACTGCGCCCGAACGGGCTTTCCATTTTAAAATCGAAAAATTTGATTGGTGGTTATAACGTGTCATTTTTTTGGAGCCATTGTTTCAGTTATTGTTTTGTATTGTGTTATGATTTAACATAATTATCTTGAAAAGATAGTCTGAATGTCTGAGGAATTGCGTAAAGAAGGGGTGAATGTTTTCTTTCTAATATATAGGTAATTGGCTAAACGCGCTCTGTTTATTTTAAAATAAATAAGTAAAGACGGGAACTTATTACTAGTCTACAATTCAAAATAAATCTTTATATAATTACAGCTCCTAGGTCGTTCTAGGCTTTGATGAATGAATGAATGAGTTAGAATTTTATTATATTCATACGATAGCGATACGATAGACAGGTGTGCTTTCTAGGAATTTACTATCTAACTAATTTATATGCAAATGACAAGGCTGATAGCTTTATTATCTACATGTAAATTAAATAAATAATATAATAAGTATTAAAAAATATCGAGTAACAATCGAGAATGGCTGGTGGATAATACCTACCCCAAAACGTGTACTAAAAATAACTGAATACATCTAGATTTACTTAGTAGTACATCTAGATAACTAGATCAAATTAATTACTATTCAGTGTTTTAAACTGGTTTTTTCTGGGTCACGGTCTAATGGTAGTTATTTTGAAGCCATTAAACATAAACATAATCATAACGCAATATAAATTTATAAAAAAACCTAATGATGTTTTTTTTCTGTTTCAGGTATGTACCCGTTGATTAACAACACAACGAACTAGTTTTTACCTTCATTTTGGAACAGGGAAGTCTCGATTTTGATAAATTATAACCTATACTTTAAATAGTAACAAAACATGGGATAGGTTGGTTTTTGTATGTTACCTAAATGTCCGTTAGATTCTAAACAATAACAAACGATAATATCTAAGTGAATTTATAAGTATACCAACAAACTTCAAATTATTTGCTATTATTGTGTTTTACCCTACTGCGGATGAGGGTTATTAGTGAGTAGTAATTATTTATTTTCGTCTTGATTATTTTCCTAATTAGTAACTTAATTGGAGCTGCATTGCAAATGGAGCTGTAGTTTGGTATCGTTTATAATATCATACAAAATAAGTATTTAAAATTTAATTGCATTTTTGATTTCAAAATCTTAGACTGTAGAGCTCCTAAAACTTTGTAATTCTTAACAATGCTGAAGCTCTGTCTTCCAAAGTTCATTACCTACATATTTAAGCTGTCATAATAGCTAGTGATCAAGTACAAGTAATGGAACGGTATAATTAAATCGTTTAATGGTAAATGTTCGACTCTATCAATGTCAGTATAATTTAATGTTAATAACACATTACTAGTATTGCATGATATTTGTTGCCATGAGGGATATTGTGTCAACACTGTGTGACGAAAGTCATAAAAAACAAATTCAATTAAATATTTTTTAAAGGTGATCTAGACTTTAGACTTAGAAAATTATCAGTCTTTATCGGTTCACTCGACTCTCAATTTACGCTACAACCCTTTGTCCTTTACCTACCACATCCAGATCACCTCAATGACCTTTTGGTCGTCGACCCATCAAGATGTCGATCGTTTTAGGACTGCTCCAACAGATATGATCATCCCATTGGCACTTCAGCGTGTTTAACCTGGGAGCTATGTCTTCTACCTGACACTTATTTAAAATGTAGGATACTCGCTATTATACTATAATATTATAAGGGCGAATATAACTTTATCTTTGTAGTTTGCTGTGGAATGATATCAGGATAGATTTAAGCTTGAGGCGTTTTACCCACAGTAATTGATATCTATGAGAATGAAGCCGCGAATAAATAAATATTTAACCAATCTTATAATTAACCTTTTAAGTATTACATCAATAAGAGTAAGTAAAAGCGTAAAGTTTTAAAAAAATCGTCGAACCTGCACCAGTTACATCATGACTGACTCATGAAACGCACTAAAATAAAGATTATAAAACAATTATGCCTGCAGAAAATTGTTAATCGATTACATCGGAATCGACTATTGATTGTAATTACGAATTTTAGTCGATTTACTGTCATTGTTCGTTAACACGAATATTTGAATACAAAGGTATTTGTGATTTTTTTATTGTAGAATTCTTTATTTTGTTGAACCTAAAGGCGGTTATCAATTGTCATTTTATGAACGGATTGTCTGCGTGCGAAAAATCCATTGGGCAACGCCATGTTGTAACTGACTGTTTGTATTGTCTGTGGCGTGTAGACGCTGTTCTAATTTTGAAATGATAATAATTTTATTGCTTGAAATTATGTTTCTTTTTCTGTAAAAAATGTAGGTAGCCAGGCAATTAGTTAAAGAATTCAATAATACATTTTATAACATACGGAAATGACGCAATTATTACTATTATAGAATCCGTCAATGCAATATCTACGGTGCGTTTTAATATTCGTAAATTGTACAAAATTAAATACAAATTCGAAGTTCGCGATTTGACCTTTAAATCAAATTAGCTTATGCCACAGGAATAAACTTATCCGCTCGCGTGGATACCAGATTATTACCAAAAAAATTTAACGACAAAGTTTCATACTAACTTTGTACCCCCGTTTTACCCCCTTAGGGACTGAATTTTCAAAAATAATTTCTTAGTGCTCCCGTACGTTATAAATCCCTGTGCAAAATTTAAAGTTTCTAACCCATCTATACTAATATTATAAAGCGGAAGAGTTTGTTTGTTTGTTTGTTTGCTTAAACGCGCTAATCTCAGGAACTACTGGTCCGGTTTAAAAAAATATTTTTTGCTGGACAGCCCATTTATCGAGGAAGGCTATAGGCTATATAACATCACGCTACGACTAATAGGAGCGGAGTAGCGACGAGAAATGTTGCAAAAACGGGGAAAATTTACGCATACGAAGTTGCGCGAGACAGCTAGTTAAGTATAACCCGGCGTTGATATATGTCAGTCAGCTTCTCCTTTTATTTATAGGTTTAAAGATTTTGCATTTTTTTTTTAATATTTTGCACTTTCATTTGTAAATGTCAGACTACTGTGACTTATTTACGCGTTTGCGTGTATGTACCTATTAGCAAATGTATGTGGTGCATGTAGAACCCAGTCACTTAAATAACGCCCAACATTTTATATATTTGCATATATAAAATTTAAAAAAACATTTCTAATTAAATTGAAAGATATCTCTCGATTTACTGCTGCTGGGTATAATTTGTATATTAATAAAAGCTATTTCAAATATGAATATTCTATAGCAACTAAATCATTATTTAAATACGTGTAAGCAAATCTATCAATGCCACTAACGTTGTAAATAATAAATTAATTTATCTGTGAATGTTATGACTTATTAAACTTATTTATTTGCTTGATCGGAAGCTTTGTGAAAGTAGGGCTGCCACTGAACTTTAAGCCATATATGGTATGTAAAAATTGGCATGGCATGGCTTGATATGACTGTAATATTAACTTGAATTGAGCTCTGTAAGTACATTACGTCTGTATTAACTAAGACAGCATTACAACACCTTTGAATAGTTATTATTTTAACATTTTTTATTCTTTTATTAAGTTAGCTTAACAGGAAAATATATTAACTCAGTAAAATAAAAAAGCAACACACCACAATGCAACAAAGTCGAAATAAAAAAACACATCACTCTTTTTTTTTTTTTCTTGCTATAAATGTCTTTGGCGACCCTATGTGAAAGCGAACAACGATTTATCTGCTGATTTCTCTAAAGAGGCTTTGAAAGATATGAATCGCAGATTATTGCGATTCAACTGTTATTTACCTAAACCTTTTGACGTTAACTAATTTGTTTGAATCATCTGATCACAATCTTATACGAATAGTATTTTTTATCTACACGCTGATCTATGCTCATCTAGTCTGATTACAAATCAAGACTGAGACTGACGTATACCAATGTACAGCTTAAATCCCGACGCAGGCACCTTCTACAAATGTCCATTTAAAAATTCAACCCCATAAGGTGGCACACACAAACACTTTTAACTGTCAGTTTTAACTGAACAGTTATATCTGACAGTGAACACTGACGCCACTTGTTCACTGAACTGACAGCTTTCATCAGTTCAGTGAATGGAAAAAATATTTTACTATTGGATTGCCCTTTTATCGAGAATGTCTATAGGCATCAAGTTTAAAGCATCACGCTATGACCAATAGGAGCGGAGCAGCAATGAAAAATGTTGCAAAAACGTGTTGCGAAAAATAACGCATACGAAGTTGCGCGAGTCAGCTAGTCTCAAAATAAACCACAACATTACGATTTAAAATCGCAAAAACTTTAAATACATAAAAAAACAGAACAGACTGAATAAAATCAAAGCGCCATTATTTTTTTTTCTGGAGCCAAGGACGCAATTGCTATTCAGCCTACCTACATTATTCGGAAACAATTGTGTGTTTAGATTTATCGACTAAGTACATGATCGCAATAGTTAAATCGATTAATTTGGCATTAAGATTGAGCATCGCGACCGTGGCCGTCTTTAAATGTAATAGTGATGTAATTGACCTTCGTGTTTAGTTCAATAGAACATTGGCAAATAAAGGTATGATTCGGTTTTAAATACATTGAATGGATACTAGCTATAGTTAAAATAGTTTAGCGTAAAATCTAATCGGTCTCGTTATTTAAATTAAGATTTTTTTAAAATTGATTAAGTAATGTCAATGATATTTGCCGCCCTTTTTTTAACTAGCATTATGGATTCTGCAAAATATCGAGGGAGATTTTATTAATCTAGGTGCTTAGCGGTATAATTTGGCGTTGTCTGCGAACGTAACTCATATAAATTTTTTTTTTTTTTAAGTTACAGAGGGAGCTTCGTAATCATAACTTTAATAACATGCATTGGGCCGTGATAATCTTTCAACAACACCAAGTTTAAATCCGTCTTTTAGGACTCATAATGTCAAAAGCGTTGAGATGAAATTGTAATCTCAATTTTTATGTACAACCTGACATTATGTAATAAAAGATGTATAGCATCTAAAGTGTAGCAATATATCGTAAAATATCAATATAATTAAATAAGTCATTTCATAAACTAGGAAGCCGAACTGTAATTACTTTTGTACAGTTGTAATATCTCACGTAACAATTTCTATTGCTTAAAAAACGGCCTTCGTACATAATATAAGAAATGCAAAATTGCACATTGGTTTTTTTTGCACTATTTATATTTTTTTTTCTACATAGCTAGTTTGAGTAATAAGCAATTTGTCGAGACTATGCGTTTTATAAAAAGAAAGGTAATTTTTGTCCAAGACAAAAATAAATTGGGGTGATTTCAAAAGAATTCAAATTACTTTACAACTGAATAATATAAAAGTAACCAAAGTGCATTCATTACATACCTACGAACTTTAGTAGGTATATATTTTTGACTATCTTGACTACATCCTACTTATAATTATGAAACTTTGACTACTTGAAACAAGGATCGAGTTTATTACCCCTAATATTTTTACAACAACAATATAGTTTAATCGACTAAATCAGCCGATATAGATATATATTTTGATGATAAATAGTGTACCGGACACTGTTAGTCGATTTTATCTGTTGGACAATCCAGTTGTCTGTCAATGCTTTCATATCCATTTTATCGTCAATTCAGACCTTACAACAATCTGCGTAGTCGAATATGCTCATTACACTTAATGGATAGACTTAGCTAGTCTCTCTCAATGTTTTATTGCCTTTTAAAGTACGAATGCTGTGGTCAATTTCTGACACAGGAATAAACTCGTTCTGCATTAATTATCAACAAAGTAACTAAATATTGCCATATACTGGAATAACCCATAATCTCACAAAATTGACCACTCTCTAGAAAGAGACAACGCTACTGTTCGGCCAATATCTGTCTTTTTTCCGTATGAAAGTGACATGACATAGACCTGTGCTGTAACCGGGCAATCTGATTTCTAGAAAGAGGAATTTACTGACTGTCATTTATATTTACTTCATACCTGAAAGGGAATGCCCAATGCTAGTTCGGTCTAGGCTAGTAATTTAGTCGAATGGCAAGTAATTTAGTTACTAAACGTGTTTCAACACCAATAATTTTGTGAAGTAGATTAGTAAGTCATTTAGGCGAGTCGATCCATTTTGTTATATTTTGACAGTCGAGTAGCACCTCCCACCTTTTTATTTTTAATCAATGGATTAGCGGTTAAACAGTTGAAATTAGAGCTAATAACTTCAATTAGCGGGAAAATGTAATTTCGCTGGAGCAAAGAAACTATAATCAAATTTATTTCTAAATAAACTATTAAAATATTCTTTGCGGTCTTCTAATGATAAAATTCTTTCCGAAGGCAATTCGTAGCACCTAGTTCATTTCTTCTAATAATCAATTTTCGCACTCATCGTTTTTTTCTTCATCACATTAATGTATTCATCCGCGTCTTCTAAAATAGTAATTAGTATAAGCTTCATCTTATTCATTTTATTGCGTTGCAGTATGTCATCTTACAAAACACTCTCCACCCGTTTACTCCACTGTACACGGCCGTAGTTTTTTTGGTTTTTGGGGAGAAATCCCTGTGTATTGTAGTCGCTAAATTACCCGCCACTTCACTAAATTACTAGCCTAATGGGAACTAGGCATAAGTCTATAAATATAACCATGTACAACAAAATAACTACAAGCTAAAACCTGTCTATGTCAATAACACAAGAGTTATATGTAATGAAAGTGAGAGTGGCATACCGGAACCAGACTGGCTGGTATCCACCTGCGCAAGCGCGCGTGACGTCACTACTCACCAGTTAGTCGATTAGTAAGTAGTAAGGCCTAGAATTTGTAAATGTAATAAGAGTTTGGTTTGCAGTAATTATGTAGATTGCCAATTAGATATTGTCAATTGTCTATATGTTTAATATTATTATATTTCTGGGACCAAAATATGAGTAAGAGTTGAAATAGTAGGATTATTTATAAACAAATTAGATAATATACTCGTAATATTGTATACTCAACTTGTATATTAGTGGTAAAGATACCAAATTTTAATTATAAAATTAAAGCTGTTTATTAATAAATTTGCAATATAATTTGTAAACTATTATTCTACTTTGAGAGATAGCTAGATAGTGCAAAATTAATTACATACTCAATTTATTCCTATTAATAATTTTAATGTAAATTTTGAAAAAATAAAATTGAAAGCATACCGACCGAAAACCTGGCAACCCCATCCGAATAATGTGGCTTAAGAAGTGGGTTTTGTTGTTGTTTTTGTTTCATACTTACAACGTTATATCTACTTAAAAATGTTGATACTTCTCATTTGATCAGCTGTTACTCGTAAACTTGTAAAGCCTACTTAGCTGTGATAATTAATCTTTTAATTTCACTATATATAAACTACTATCGTAAATTTGCTAGCGAGTGTGGGGGGGGGGGGGGGGCACTTGACGCTAACCTAAATTTGCACTTTATAGCTTAATATTTTACAAACCCTATATATCCCTAAAACTAAAAATCGTCTTCCCAACCCCTAAACGCTTTTAAAAGACCTATCTAATGATATAAAAGGGTAGGTAAGAAAATAAATCACACCCTCACACAGCCTACTAGCACTAACAGTTTCTGAGCAAAGTGTGTACGGACGGACGGACGGCCATTTTGGCTACGGAACCCTAAAAACACATGCATAAGCATATTCATTTTACTTTTTTTTATGACAAGAGCGATGAAATTCGCTCTGTTTATTATGAATAGAAATATGATGGACTCTTTATAAACCACCTAATTATTAAAATTAGTTGGGTTTTTAACTCTTTGAGAGTAAATGGTAAAGTCTTTGCATTGTTTTTTTTATTTCTTCTGAGAGAATTTCAAGTATTATTGCGGTTTATTATGTTAAGTATGTACAAGTGAAAGGCATTGTTAGAAATGAGGTTGTAGTTTAGGTATTACACACCTATTGCTGCCGGCGAAATATTTACTTTTTATTATGTAAATGCGTTTTCATTTTTCATGGAGATGTACTTAGGAAACTTGGATGATTACGAATAAAAAAATAAAAGGTATGAGAGTTAGTTTCTAGTCAATTACGCATAGGCGTATTCAGGATTACTTTTCGGCAGAGTCCTGGTGTAACACTTTACAACTACACCATACATACATACATATCAACCCATAAGATGGCCCACTGCTGGGCACGGGTCTCCCCAGTAGAAACTACACCATGATTACGTTATTTTACATTTTTTTTGTAAGTTCTATGAAAGATTTAGGAGAAGAGGACGGCATTAATTCCATATCCCCCCCTCTACCAGGTACCTACATCTATAGATCTTCAGTTTATATAATCACTAGTTGGTTTTACTCTTTTTATAAAATTTAAACTTAAAATATTTTATAGCTTGATACAACATTGTCTTAAATCATTAACAAAATTGTTATCACTGTATATCTACAGATCAATTTTTAAAATAATCGACTAAAAACATAAATCGATCACTTTAAACGAGCCTACTTCCTCTACCTCTGTACAACTATACAATCGATTTAAATCGACAAGTCATTTGAAAACCCCAAGCACAAAAATGAACAGGATACACCGATCTGAAATACCTCCATCGTACGAGTTAGTTTTAATTAAAACTGGCTCATATAAATGACATAACGATACAAATATGTACTCGTAACAGGAGTCTTGGACCAAGGTCTTTGGACACGGCCCAGTTGGCAATATATACATATATAAAGCTATATATACTATATAGTGTTGTAATGTGATACGTTTGAATAACCTACGAGGTTATGTTTATACATATTGGTTATAGATTTATACTTAGCTAGGCTTCGATAACAGAGTGTCTCGTAGATGTTACCAAATACTTTTGAAGTGGAGTTTCAAGAAATTCTTTCTTAGGACTCTCTCTATTCACTTAGGAGGCAAAACAACGCTTGTGCAAAAGCTACATGTAATACCGAGTTTGTAAAGCAATGGGTAGTAAAGCCGGCGAAAAAAACAAGGCAATAAAAACTCGCCGCCACTCTTTTCAAATTACTAATGTTTACCAATGAGGTCATTTATGTTTACTTTGTTTGTTTGCTTATAAACTGTGTATAACGTGCGTAATTTCTATGCAACACAAAATATTGCATTTTACGGTTATAACTTTATGCGATAGCGATGAAGTTAGCAGTTTTTTTTTAGAAAATATTGGGCTTTTGCTGGCCTTAACTTGGTCAATGTGCATCTTGAAAAAGGTGGCTTCGTCCGCATGAATATTGGCTTTGCTGTGCCTCTATTTAACCAACGACAATCTGTGAAAACAAGTGGACATGTCGTTTTGTTTACTACCTTTGTGGAAGGAAAGAAAGAAAGAAAATGATTTTTATTTGTCACAGCGCACAGATAATGTTATAATTTGACAGATGTTCCGTGACAGATCAGATCATTAGCGCCATTTTGTTGGAACGGGCCAGGGGATAACATTTTTGTGATTCGGCGCCGGACAAATAGGACCTACGTCAGCTATTGTTGCCAGTCCGGAAACTGCAACGCTGATATTCTCGTAGGCCCTATTTTTGTTTTTGCAGCCGTTGTCACACACAGGAATCCAAAATTAAATGTAAACAAACAACAACAACTAACAAAAAACAGTAAACAAATAAAAAATAAAAACTGAAATTACAAAACATGAACTTATTTTAGCGGTTTTTTTTTCACATTGCCAAAATACGGTTACAGACCTAAGTGATGTTCTTAATCTCAATCAGCCTGTATCTATTGGTCCACTGTTGGATGGCCTCTCCTAATTTACAACCCGACACCCAGTCCTCCGCCCTCCGCATTCAACCCATCCCAGCGACCTTTTTTTATGTCATCGGTCCATCTGGCTGGTGGTCATCCCATCTTACGGTAACCGAGTTGCGGTCTACACGCGGTCATCGGTCTTTCGGTAAATATGACCAACCCATTGTCACTTCAGCGTACTTAAAATCCAAAATTCACGTTCCTATCTTCAATGTCAGCTAAAATATCACAGAAGGAAATCATTATGTATTTCACATAATATTTTTAAGGTTAGTAGGTCTATCGGAGATTAATTTATTGTAGATCAAGGCTGAACGCATCATAAATCCATTTTTTCATCATATTTAGACATCCAATCAACTTCATTGATTACTTAAAGCTATAATTTTGGTAACTATAACGCCTACTAACCTTTGAAAATCAATAATGAGTTACTAAACATATAATTTGGTATTAATTTCCTCATTAAGTGTGACTTAAAAATATTATTAAGTACGTATTTTTTTTGTGTAATTTCTAAATTTGGTAACCAATATTTTTTAGCAATTTTAATTGATAAAAAAATGGCTCTCAAACGCCTATGTAATTTTCATTCAACAAGTAACAGTAAAAGGAGAATCCTGGACTTTAACATAAAACCGGCAATAAACCGTTTTGAAGGTTTGGAGGAATCCCTCCACTAAGCAATGTCTTCGTGAGCACCACGTCAACATTAAACATAACACTGGCCGAGTGTAAAGAAAAGGTAAACTCGCTTACAATTCACAACAAATTTCGTCACTTCTTCCGCGGAACTATGTACATTGATAGACCAGTATGTAATACAAAAAAAAATGTAAGACCTCGTGAGCTGGATAGGTACGTCACAAATTATGAGCTACGGTCAAGTTTCTGTATACGAAATGTAGGACAACCCCCATCCAGATAAACTGACGACTTAAAGAAGGTCGCTGGAATGAATTGGATGCGGAAGACGGAGGACCGGATGTTGTGGCGAAGTTAGGGGAGGCATATGTCCAGCAGTGGACCGATACAGGCTGATTAAGTGATCAGCGGGTCAACTCACGTATTTAAAGCAGTTGCAGTTCAGTTGCAGTTAAGTTTCGATTAAAACGGACATTTTCGTATTCCACTAACTTTGGGATCAATCATAAAAACGTACAAAAACGGCCGTTTTAATCGAAACTTAACTGCAACTGCACTGCTTTAAATACGTGAATTGACCTCCTGGTGACTTTTCTAACTTGCTCTCTGTAGCCCATTTTCACAACACATTTCATCATATTTAAACAAGGAAGCCTGTCTAACGTTGAATACCACAGACAATCAGTTACATCACTAAAAAAAAGACTTGGGAAGCAACTCTATTCCAAAGGCCAACCATAAAGAAATGCGCGATAGGTCCTCTTTAAAGGTCGAATGGTTTCGCAAACGAGTTAACATCAATCCATTGTAAGTATGTCGTGTTAACGTGTCAAGTGTATGTTGTGGAATTTAAGAATTTGAATTTTAATCGTTCTATGGTGAAAGAAATTGTATTTGTCACGCAATAGTGTGTGATTTGTATTGCGATGGGGAATTAACATGCGACACTAGCGAATGGCGTGTAATTATTGTTGTAACACGTATAAAACCCTTTGGCTTTGTAATCAATTGCCGTTAGCTACGTGGAATTATTCAATTGAGTTTTATTGGTGAACAGAAGCCAAATGTTGTTCGATTGAGCTACATGACTATTTGAATAGGGATTTTATTTTATACTGCCTTTGTGGTGCGGTGGGAGTGTATCCGACTGCTACGCAAGAGGTCGTGGGTTTGATCCCCACCTAGGATAAAACTTTGTGTGATGAGCACGATGGTTTATTCTGTGTCTGGGTGTTATTTATCAACAATATGTATGTATAAGTATGTTTATCAGTTGTCTGGTTTCCATGGTACAAGCTCTGCTTAGTTTGGGATCAGATAGCGTTGTGTGAGTTGTCCTAAGATATTATTAGATATTATAGGATTAGGTATTTATTTAATCTATCTAATACTTTTAAACGAGCAATTCTTGAATGTATTTATATATAGGTAATCTGTATTTAGGAAACGGTTCTAACGATTTTCATCAAATTTAGTATGCATGGGGCTTCGGGGGCGATAAATCGATTAGGCTAGGTTTCATTTTTATAAAACGTCGTTTGAAAAAAATACCGGCCATCGAAGTACTATACTTAATACACAGAAAAATAAACAATGTAGTTTGTCCGCCATTGCATATTTTACCAGTCAACGTAACTGACTGCCTCTGTGGCGCAGTGGGAGTGTGTCCGACTGCTACGTAAGAGGTCGTGGGTTCGATTGCTACACGGGACACCACTTTGTGTAATTCACAAATTGTTGTTCCTAGTCTGGGTGTACGTTGTGTCCGTGACTTGTATGTTTGTAAAGTCCCCGCGACACAGGGCTACTGCGGGAGTCGTCATTTTATAAAATAAAAAACAAATAAAAAAAAAAACGTAAAACTATTGTTACTTTTTTATAAAAATAATACAGGAATTGGCCTGGAAGGCTGCTATGGCCAGATTAAATAAAGTGTGTACACGTGAAAAACGATAGCTCCTCAAGACATAAGAAAAATAAAGTCCATATTATGTTGAAAACCAAGTCTTTGTTTAAAATCATTTCATTCGGTTCATGATTCATCCGATTCTCCGACATTCACAAGTCACAACCTAGTCTTGCACAGATAGCACGGAATGCACAGAATCGCGTGACGCGAAACTGGAGCAGCTGTGTGCAAGCGCAACACCGCGCATGCGTGATACCATTTCACGTCTGTCAATATGGTTGTCACATATCGATTTATGTATGTATATGTTTTGTATACTAACATGGTAACTTTAATCGTTTAGTTCCTTAGTTATTTGAATTGTTATACTTAATGGATTTTGAAAATATAAATTGAAAAATTTATTTTAGTGTTGGATAGCCTATTCACCACGCTACGACCAATAGGAGCTGAGCATCAATGAAAAATGTTGCAAAAACGGGGAAATATGACATAGACGAAGTTGCGCAGGTCAGCTAGTGTAATATAAAACACCTAGCTGCCTGCCCCGGCTTCGAACGGGTGTGATATCGTAGTTTTTATACCTTGAGTTACATTATTGCAATTTTCGTAGGGATTTCTATTTTTTTTTTACAATAAGTATAGCCTATGTTACTGCCCGATAATGTAGCTTTCTAATGTTAAAAGATTTTTTGAAGTCGGTCCAGGAGTTTTGAAGTTTATTCGTTACATAGGTACAAAAATACAAATCTATATAATATTAAATATAGACAGAGATAAACAATTTTATTTTGAAATTGCTTGACGTTTCGACCAGGATGCACCGGCCGTAGTCACAAGCGGACTTAAAGGTTAACAAATGAATGCAAGATGGCGTTACCGTGCTTCATATATTTATATTTGCATCGTTTTTCAGTTTTAACCTATACTAGTGTGTCCACTTAGACCTCGAGTTTCCCGAAATCCTTCCTTATCGCTACACATACATAGGCGGATCCCGGGAGGTGGGGGGCATGGGGGCACGTGCCCACTCCCCAGTCGGTTATTTGATGTACCGAATTTATTGTATTATATTCAATTTCTTTGACTATTTGCCTTTGCCCCCCCCTCTGATATTTTTTTTTATCTGTTACCCCTCTCTCCTCTTGTGTTGTATCATGAAAATTCTAAATCATTACAAAACAAACCTCTTTGAAAAAAACAGATTTCTAGGTACTAGCCGTTGATTAGTGAATAAATAGGAAGGGATTTTAATTTTTATCCAAAAGAGTTTGTATTATCAGTCTTGGTGTTTTTGCTAGGATTACTAATCCCGCATCATGTCTTCAATCCCGATATCCGCGAGACTAGTAAATCCCACAAAAATGGAACTCGAAAAATATCGCGTAATCGGAATACCGGGATTGGAAGCCGTATTTTGTGCTGTCAATTCTTTAATAAAAATAGGCCTCCCTTCTTGATTGGGATAAAATAAGCTTCGATTAGTTGTCATTATATTCTTAGTAGAGTGACAACCCTATTGGTTCAGTCATACTCGAGTTTTGTGCTTAGCAACGCATTTGGTTGTTTTGTTTTAATATATTTTAGAAGGATATTGGACTGGCCTGTTGGTCTAGTGGTTAGTGACCCTGACTGCTAAGCCGGAGGTTGTGGGTTTGATTCCCACCCATGATAAAACTTTGTGTGATGAGCACGATGGTTTATTCTGTGTCTGGGTGTTATTTATCTAAAATATGTGTGTATTTAGAAATATATAAGTATATTTATCATTTTCTGGTTTCCATAGTACAAACTCTGCTTAGCTTGTGATCAGATAGCGTTGTGTGAGTTATCCCAAAATATTATTATTATTATTATTGACAGAACATGCCTAATTGAAAAAATAAAGCTGTTTTTTTGTGTAAATAAATATAATAAAATAAGCCTTTAGTGCTGTAACAAAACATGCATAGTTTTTTTAATATTACTTTAGTTAATTATATCTTTTACAGCTAGTCCTCCTACAAAGACCTCCTCTAAAGCTTTCCATTTTTCCCTATCCCTTGCAATGCGTGTCTGTTCTGGGCCTGCTATCTTTTTTATGTCCTTATTCGTACTAGCCCTGTGTCGCGGGGGACTTTACAAACATACAAGTCATGGACACAAAGTGCACCCAGACTCGGAACAACAATTTGTGGATCACTCAAAGTGGTGTCCCGTGTGGAAAACGAACCCACGAACCTCTTGCGTAGCAGTCGGACACACCCCCACTGCGCCACAGAGGCTGCCTTTGTTTTTCTAATTAGTTTGTCTAAGACTGTTTCTTTTATAATCGCGCGGGTACCACTCCGTTACTAATCTGGGCCGCTTCTCTTTTATATATTGTTCCTTATAATATAGCGGAGTTTGGAGTCAGTCACCCATTGTGGATTTAAGTTAAGGGCGCAGCTTGCCTTAGACAGGCTCTGTATAAAAAAATAATGGGGGCCCAGGTGCCAGGGCAGCATTTTTTTATATATAATCTCAATTTTCCGAAGGACTATTGCGAATCCCTCGCACAAATTGGCAATTGACTCATCAGTGTGAGTCGCTAGCACATGCAAGGAAGGGAAGAGGAGGCACTTGGGAATATCATCGATACGGCTGATATACGGGAGCTACGCCCCTGCTATAGGTGTTCCGTGAGAATTCGGGGAACATAAACTTGCAGCGACTTAGTTCAGAAGGCTTAAACAGGGTGTAACAGAAAGGTGTGGTCATATTCAAGGGTTGTTAAGTGTCCATGATACTGAGTGCACATACCTAATTTTATCTAAATCGGAGTACCCTAAACAAATATTTATTATAAATACAATAATTGCATTTTTGAAAGATAGAAAAAATTGAGTCCAGACTCAGGAATCGAACCCGAGACTTCCGTAGCCAAACCGGGGCGAGTAGCGAACCACCTATCTGGACTATGTTACTAGATATCAAATTCTTCTATCTCTTAATGCTTACGGGTTAGGCCCCCGTAGCGACATCTAATCGGTAGTTAAAGAACTATCACGGCTTTTGTTATTGCTTCGTTACAGAGAGCATTTTAACAAATTATGATGACGCAGGCCAAACATTGAAGTAATTTTTATAGGCATTTCTTGCCAAAGACTTTACAAATAAAATAATTGCATTTTTGAAAGATAGAAAAATTTGAATCCAGACTCAGGAATCGAACCCGAGACTTCCGTAGCCAAACCGGGGCCAGAAGCGAACAAACCTATCTGGACTATGTTACTAGATATCAAATTCTTCTATCTCTTAATGCTTACGGGTTAGGCCCCCGTAGCGACATCTAGTCGGTAGTTAAAGAACTATCACGGCTTACCTAACCTACCGACTAGATGTCGCTACGCTAAAATATGACTTATAAAGTTCTATGCCATAATAATCCAATCGAATTTGATACCAGGGGTTTCACTACTGAATTTTGACAAAAAGAATATGCTATAACTATGTAATAATAATGCAACCAGCTACGGCACCATAACAATACATAATACTGATAACATACCCTATTCACTGCTAAAATTTGACTACATCTTTCTGTTACACCCTATATACCTATACCTAACATTCAACAATGAACTTTGCAACGGCAATTGCAATAATAACAAACCAACAATAGTACAGTAACGGAAAGCATTCCTTCTTCCATAAAGGTTATGAATTCCATTCCTTTTTCAGACGTCAATATGTCTGTGACCTACAAATATTTGCTTTGAAGCTAGATTTTTAAAGGATACCTAAGAATGTAGGTATCTACAGCCTGTAGGTATATCAAGTCTACCTACTAATCTACAAAATATCTTTTTTTCACTGATGTAACTGGAAAAAAACCTTATATGTTTGCCGGACAATTTTTCATTTTTTCTTTTCAAGAAGAACTTAGAAAAAAAAATGGTTTAGTTATTCTCGAGTTTTGCGATACTAATATTCTCTCTCTTCTTCTTCTCTTCATTCGATCAGAAGAAGAAGAAGAGAGATTTTTAGATTATATTTATGTATAAATATTTTATACATTATTCTTTTTATATAAGCAAATTTAAATATCTCTGTATGATTAATAAACTATCAAATCATATAACATAGGCATAAACAAACAACCTTTGGTTAATAAATCAGATTGCAACATAAATTAGAAATTCCCATACATATAGAGATACAGCCCATATTATGAAATCATAATACACATACCTAACTAATAGGTACCTACTCGTAGACTTATACCTATGCATTTAGCTAAATATTTGAGTCACAATCTCACTGAATAGTTAACATGATCGATGAAGAAATAACTGTGATAAATAAGTATAACTTATCAATCATGTTTGTAGAAAACGAGGTTAAAATTAAATATGTAATTATTCATTTATGTCACGTTGTATCATGAGCATTGAGCGGCATCTTATAACTCGCATGAGGTATTTAGAATATTCATTTTTGTACTGTATACCATCGGTATTTAAAAAGGAATAGGTTCTAACCTAATATTTTCTAGCTCAACTGAGCTAGAAAAGCAATTCTAAAAGACTTATCTATACTAATATTATAAAGCTGAAGAGTTTGTTTGTTTGTTTGAACGCGGCAATCTCAGGAACTACTGGTCCGAATTGAAAAGTTATTTTTCTGTTGGGTAGCCCATTTATCTAGGAAGGCTATATAACATCACGCTACGACTAATAGGAGCGGAGCAGTAATGAAATATGTTGCAAAAACGGGGAAAATGAACGCATACGAAGTTGCGCGGGACAGGTAGTAATATATATGTATTGGGTTAGGCAACTTTAGTCGACTAAATTCTTCAGAAAGTTAGTAAAGTAGCTCGACCGGATTGGATGTGTACTTAGTACAGAATCTGCATTATTGCCTTAAAAGTCACAAGTTACGTTGCAATTCCTTAATAAAATGGACTATTTCGTTCAAGCTTCTATATATTGCATACCGTGGTTATACTTAGCAGCATTACATATAACATATTAAATAACTCGCATTACAAATAAGGAAGCTATCTTAAGAGTTTATGTTAAGAATGATGATGTATACACAATTAACTTTTTTTTTATAATAGAAAACAAGGACATAAATTACTTGATGGTAGGTAAGTGTTACACCACATAACGAATGTTCAGTTTTAGGAACCGTCTCCACGGGTGAGAGAATCGCAGCGATATTATTGTCGTGCCACCTACTTCTATACACTCTCTTAAGGGTCGTCTAAACGGGACATTTTTTACAGCAATTTGTGGCGGCAATGCTGTGGCCGGCAACATGGCAGTACTCTCCAATATTGATTTGATGGTTGCCGGACAATCGCTGAGCGATCTATTTTCCGCAATGTTGTTTTAATATTGCCGGATTGTGTAGCCTATTTAGGAGACTGGATCATGACATATTGCCATTATAGGCCGAGCAATTAGTTGCCAATAGGGCCGCCACCAATCGCCGTAAAAAATGGCCCGTTTAGACGCCCCTTTAGAAGGCGACGGCGACACGGCGATGTTATCGCGGCGTGGCGACGAGTAGCTGAGTGCGAGAGAAACGCTCTCGTCGCAGCGAGCGCGCTGTCAAACGTCGGCGTCTTGCCTCGAAAAAGTTATGTTCATCGCCGCGGACGACTCACGACGATACGGTGGCGGAATAATCCCTCATTCGTGGAGACTACCCGACGATAGTAGAGCGGAATGGCCGCGAGTGTCTCGCCCGTGGAAACGGTCCCTTAGGTTAACTATAAGACCTCGGACTATATAAAAGCATGGTGAAATCAGAAAGGGAGAGAGAATTACAACTGTGGAATTATTCAACAATACGAGTACTTAGATACAAAACTCAACTTTGAAGATGTTATATAGGTATTTACTTTAATTAAAGTGTCAGTGATAGCAGGAGCTCACACATTCCAAACTAAGCAGAGCTTGTATTATGACAACCAGAGAACTGATAAACATACTTATATATTTCTAAATACATACTCGTACATACATATGGGTCTCCTTTTTGAAGGCGGTTAATAAATAACACCCAGACACCCAGAATAAACCATCGTGTTCATCACACAAAGTTTTATCCTGGATGGAGATCAAACCCACGACCTCTGGGTAAGCAGGCAGGGTCACTAACCACTAGAGCAACAGGCCAGTGTCAATCATCATACGTGTCTCACATAGGTACACTGTCCACGTATAAAAGCGTGAAGATACAATTTCACGGTGGTACAAAGAATGAACTATAACTAGAGCGATGACCGTGACATATCCGAGTGAAGGAATGCGCACTCACCGCTCTCCTTAGTACTGCGACTCCTGGGAGCGGAATTTGAATGTAGGTACTTAGTGACCAGTGAGATTTCGACACACATATATTTTATGCAACAGAAGCACACAGCAATTCAATTGAATTCACCTAATTTATCTAATATCGGGGTCCATTTTCGAAGTAAATGGTGAATGCCGTTACTTCAGATTTGGTTGCGTAATTAAAAGCATATATAGATGTCTAATATTTATTTTATACAATGACGACTCCCGCAATACACAAGCCCTGTGTCGCGGGGGACTTTACAAACATACAAGTCAAACATACACAAAGTACACCCAGACTCGGAACAACAATTTGTGGATCACACAAAGTGGTGTCCCGTATGGAATCGAACCCACGACCTCTTGCGTAGCAGTCGGATACACTCCCACCGAGCCACAGAGGCAGAATAATAATAATAAATCTTTATTCACATAAGAAGCAAAATACTATACTTGTGAAAAGTCGATTCTACATTTACATGTAATGCCTGTTCGCAAATAATAGGTAATGCCAGAGAAAAGAACAGGCAATAAAAACTCGCGGCCACATTTCAAATTGCCAATGTTTACAATGTTTCGTTTGTTTATAAACTGTATATGCAGGTAAGGTGCTGCCACCATTATACTATTCACCATATTAGAGGACTCATGCAAAAACAAGAGATCAAAAATATTATAAGAAGAGTACACGAGATTGAATATATCAACCTCAATGGGCACAACAAAGTAGGAGCATCCACTTACAATGTAAAAACAATATGTGCTTAAACATTGGTCCAATTACTGCTATGAATAAGTATGTTTTGCAAAATTCATCAAGAGAACCATTTTGTTAGTAGATAATTATTAAGCATTTCTAATATTGTTACATAGAATAAAATATATATAGAAGAACGAAGCCTCCTAAGTCCTAACACAAGCATTTTATACTTAAAAGGGGACTCTTAACACCAAATGACGAATTATTATTATTAATATATATATCAAACGATCCAACCGCATAAATAATATTTGTACTTATATACAAAGACTCGTTCTTTCCAACGTTACTGATTTAGTTTTACTAGTAGATATTTTAGTTTTCATACGTTAAACGTAGAGTAATAAACGCTTAATTTGCTGCAAAACAGAGAAGAAGTAAAACTTTTTAATAAAAATGAACCGCCTTCAAGGAAAAAAAAAATCAAGCACATCATGGAATACAAATTTCGCTGACTCATTCTTATGTTTTAGTCTATATCTCTGGTGTTTTATAAGCTAGGACAATGTTTTATACAATAAAATCTTTCCCGAGAAATATGAAATCGAATAGGGAAAACCGCGGCAAAATGGGTTTAGTAGTGTCTGAGGAAAACGCATACATACATATATACGGGTATACAGGGAACCACCTTTCTTGAAGGTGGTTAAAAAGAGGGGCAATGCCTCCTTTTTTAGGGTTCCGTAGCCAAAATAGCAAAATAGACCCTTATAGTTTCGCTCTGTCCATCGGTCCGTCTGTCCCCAGGTTAGCTCAGAGACCCTTAGTAGTAGAATAAAATCACATTAAAACCTTCGCCAAAGTTCATTGCCAGCAGCCTTCATTTCTAAACGATATTAACAAAGTACCGTATCGTTAGTACTCAGCAACTTTCTACACCATCGGAACTAGGAAGGTACGGTGAAACGTACCATTAATGTAAGCCATTACCAGCAGAAAGCGACCCGCGGTACCTACACACGTGTCCTGTCATTTCTTAACGTGTTTGACGTGCATTATGAATGCGGGTACAAAGTGTTAGTAAACAAATAAAGTACCATTAAGATAGTGTCTAAATGGTGTCCAAACTATACTATAATAGATCGGAGGTACGATAGTGCACAAGTCTGTAGGCCGCAGATAGAAGTGCACTCTCATAGCCCGGATGGAAATCCGAAACGACCGAAGAGGTTGGGCATAGGACAAACACTTTTTCGAAACGGTCACGGATCAATGAACCGACAGTTGTAACGTTACTTAACGCCGCCACTGAGTTAGGTACCCCTCAAGTACCTACGTACCATAAAGATTGAAGATAGTATTTAAATCAACTATCTCTATGATCTAAATACGCTATGTACCTATAAAGTCAAAATGTTTGACTTTGTTTTACTTCCATGGTCAAATGAGACGTGAATGGTATATTTGTATCATGTGACATTTATCCACACTTCTTATTCCGCACATTGACAGATGTTTATCCACATTAAAAGTTTATTTAAAGTTCATTTTTATGCATCGCGGTCTCTTGCAGCTGACGACATGCGGTTGACACGCGCGGCCGATGCGACAATAGTCAGAGTATGAGAATGTATGGCGCCGTTTCCGAGGTCTGCGAAAGACGCGCGTAGCCGACGACTGACGTAGGCTACGTGCGCACTCTGACTATTGTCGCATCGGTCGCCGGGATCTGCCCCGATGCACGGAAATTAACGGTAAAGGTTAATTTTATTCTTGTAAGGTCTTTGAGTATTACCAACGATTTAGGATTCCACAAAAGCCGAGAGGGAGAGGAAGGGAGGAAGAGACAGGGGATAAGACCTGTGTTGTAAAGCGCTATTAAAATTAGGTACATACAATAATTGCAGTAAAAATGAAGTTCAGACCCACGAATCAGATCGACAATATTGGCAGCGGATGACCACTAAGTCATCTAATATGATAGCTATAACCATTATAATTATTGAAGCGAAGAGATATTCATGCATACCTTACCATACCATTTGTATGTATTTCTGAGATTTAAATATAAAAAAAAAACTATAAAAAACGTTTGATAGTAGGTATAACAAAACATTCCACTTTCTAGTAAACATTTCCCATGAACGGAAAGTTAAAGCAACCTACAACACTTATTCGAAGCACACTAGGAAACGTAGAACGCAGTGAAATGTCCATTAATACGGAAAACTGATCGTGGTACCGGAAGGACAATGAAGCTAGTGATCAATGTGCAACGGATACCACGAACTCTAATTACATAAACCATAGGTAGCAATTTTTCATCTTTTTTTTGAGTTAATTACAATTTAGTTGATTTTGCCGCAAATGTTACTTTTACCCTAAATAAAAAGATTGTTGTCAAATTTTATCAAATTTTCAAATCGAATTGCACCAATCGTGGTGACCAGTCGACCCGTGACCACGATCGGTGCAATTCGATCAAAACGTCGGGTAAATAAAAGGTTCGTACCTTTAAATAATTCACGGGATTAAGTCCCGAAATATATCTAATATGTATAGAAATCGCGAAAGTTTAAAAACAATAATTATCAAATTTTGTTCCATTGTTCTCATGTGGATCGTGGATGAAACGAAGGAAGATTCAGCTCCTTTATGATTGTATTGTAGGTGCCCACTCTCTCTAGACCTCAATTAAGACGTGGACAAAGTTATGAGGATCAGCTATATGTGTATTTATGAGGCATAAGAGGCTACTGTGACTGACTGATATAACAACCACAGCTCACACTTCTGAATGGATTGGGTTGAAATTTGGTACACAGATATTTGTTATGATGTAGGCATCCGCTAAAGCCTTAAGCAAATCTTTAAATGACAATCCAAACTTAACGCTGGCAAAGCTGCGGACGGACGCTATTTTATCTATAATATGTATGTATTTAGATTAGAATCAGATGACGGTGTGTAAGTTGTCCCAAGATATCTATTTTAAAATCTTGTTTTTTTTGTTAATGATAATTTAGGCGATTTTTTTAATTGATCAATTAGTAGGTATAGGTATCAATATTGTGCCGTCTGCCAGCGCAAAAGTGTGTTATATTGTTCTATGTATCTGTGTATATGTATTTCTGTATTCTTTGTTATTTCTGAATCTGTTGTATTTTATTTCAAAATTAAATTAATCGAGACAGATCTTAGCTTTCTCTGATAGTTGTAGTTGAACCGTTTTGAAGATAACAATCAATGTTTGTCGCAATTGTCGGAGCCTCTTTAGTACTAGTTGTTTAATACTTTTTTTATGATAATCGAACCGTTGAGAATAGGTATTAAGCATAATATAAAGATGATGTTGCATTTTACTAGTAATCTTCATACTATAAGTTAAAACGACAACGCGCAGAGCACCTCGTGCGTACGGAAAGTGAAATGCTGCTTTCATTCAAAGAATGTTGCTTCGCACAGGAATCGATCCCGCGTTGTGTTTACTTACGTAACGCATGACTCGTTTGTCTGGGTTCAGTGAGCAAATGTTATAATTCGATGGCTTCTACGTAAACTATCGTAAGTTCACAAACGCAACTTTTCTAAAGAGCGTTTTCAAGATAAATAACTAGGCAAGTGCATGTCGGGCCACGCACAATGTAGGGTTCCGTAATCACCCCCCCCCCTCCATCCGCATAATGCGGCTTATGAAGTGGAATTTCTGTTTTTTTTTGTTTCATACTCACAACGTTATACCAACTAAAAAAAAAACTTAACAATTTTCAATAGAATTTGTACGAAATTTTGTTACTTTTCATTTGATCAGCTGTTACTCGAAAACTTGTAAAGCCTTCTTAGCTGTGATGGTGTCCTCAATATGAAGAGTATATTATGAAAAAATAAATCGGAATCAATACATTCTAAACATTTTTATTTTACTCTATTGGAAATTTCAGTTTTTTGACATACGATAGTTGACGTGGGAGCCATCGAAATATCGTCATGCAGAGTATAAAAGTAAAGTCACCTTCCGTGTCTATCTGTTTGTGTCTACTACGACATCTCGGAGGATTTTGTAACCTGCGGAACCTTGCACCTACTACATAACCCATGCTATTTATACACATAAATCAATATTTATTTATTTATTTATTTATATTATGGAGGTCCAACAGCTTATTCTATTTTAAAAAGATATTACAAAATAAACATCAGAGAGCCAATTACAGGACCTCGCGTATAGTAACATAAAACTAAATTTAACAATTTTTACAGCAGTTTGCAACTCATTTATAAAAACACACATATATTAACAACTTTTTTACATCTACGCCTATACCAGCCCATACCGACTGACGTAAGCTAATCGCTTCCTATTTCATTTGCATACAGTTTTAACAACATCTTCTAAAAACTGAACCTCCTTTTATAGCACTTGTCTATTGCTTTTTTTTCTTCACAAAAAGTGAATAACCTCTTTGGAGCCAGACTGTACTAGATTGGTTACAAGAAAGTGATGTAATTTTACATAATATCACTTATCTTATTTAATGAGGTGCGCAGAAAACTGTAGTGTATGTTATTAGTGTTCAAATTAATATGATTATAGCTTTAGATAGGATTTTGTTACTAAAATAGACGTGTTATTAAAAATAAAGTTGATTTGAAATACATATGGAATTAGCTAAGAGTGTGCTAATGAAATTAATATATTCTTTAACTAAAATGTACTATTTCACAAAAGAATAACCACAGTTATTCTTCCATGAAATAGTAATGTTAACGCATCACTGTGTTTCGGTTAAAGGGCCACTGTAGCAAGTGTAATAGGATTTAAGAACTAACGGGGAGACGTACGACGATGACGAATCTTAATTGAGGATCGCGGAGCGGTGACATTCAGATCTTTGCCAAATAAGAATATAGGTGGACTGAAACATGCCTGTGCGTCTGGGCTAGGGTGCATCAAGCGCACGTCCTGCGTGTCTCTTCATTTCGTTGTATACAAAAAGACAAAAAACGAAAATAATCCAAAAATAAGTTTAAATTAGAATAGCAGAAAGGAGAGTCAAAGTTTGTGTTGAGTTAATATACAAGTTCAAGTAAGTGCCAATAATATTCTTAAATATACAAGTTGTGTATCATTTTTCGTTTAATGGAAACTATACGACCATGCTCGCAAATAATTGAAAAATACCCCAAAGGACTCTTGGATTATTTTTGAGTATGATCCTTCAGATTTCATATTAACGAAGAAATCTATGGATAAGAATCTTGCTAGAAAATAACAAAAAAAAAGCAAACATAGGGAAAGTGAAAAATAATCATCCTTATTTTATATTATATAATCAAATTTCTCAGGATATTGCATCTATTATGGCATTTGCACACTTCACCAACAGTTATACAACTATTAAAATCGGTGCGATCTATTGCATTCAAGAACAACAGAAGTTATAAATATAATTATTATATTTATCTATTCTATTCTTAGATAGTAAAGTTAGATACAATGTTTTACAATTGGCAATGTTACCTTGCACGCAATTTTACTAGTAATTACTACATGTATACAGTTGTACATAATTTGACTAATAACAGCTATACAAAACTTCATACCGAATTGAACTGTCACGTATTAGAATTTCATAAAATTTACTCCATTGTTCGTACGTGCAATGTTGCCCAAAATTTACAAGAAACTTGCCATATTATTTGCTAAATTTCCCACGTATACAATTGTATAACATTAACGTATAATTTACTTTCACGCCAATATGAATAGTAACTCTATGAGATTTTTTTGACGTTAGAACATTTTGTAAAACGTTTTGTTCCCAAGAAAGTGATATTTACTAATGGAATGAGATAAAAATATGCTTTGAGAGATGAAAGCATTTCACAGAACAATGAAGGAAATTTTAAAATCTGACGAGGATATAGATTTAACTCGAAGCATTCATGCTACATTTTGCATCGAGGATCGCTGATTTAGTTGATTTTCAGAATTCAGGTGTTGCATTCTGCGACATTTCTCAGAAACTCGTGACTTTTATTCCAAAAAGTATTGTGTTGCAATAGTATGCCGTAGAAAGAGATAAAACTTCAGTCTATGAAGTTCTATCTCTTTCCACGGCATAACTAAAGATTCACAAAAACCAACGAAAGCTATAACTCCATTTATGCAGTTCGAATTATTTTTAAAATCAGAATGAAATCTTCTTTCAGTTAATTTTTTGCTTCTACTATATTTAAGGTACCTACTTTTCTTCCGTGTGGCATAGCCTTGGTATACCTACAACACGTTACATCGTAAATTTCAGTGTAATAAGATCTTACATGAACCCAGATTGTATTCGAATAATTTTATCATCAGACCGATCCAGGGGGCTTAGACAAGGATTCGTTCCTTGGCGAATTCGATAACTCCGTACTAAAAAAATTGTCTTTGGTCTCCACTGGAAACATCAAACTCTATACTATATTTCTTTTCCATTCACAATATCGCTATTCGAAAGTGACTTTGTCTAGACCCTCAAATCAAATTAGTCCATTGAATATAAATATCGTGAATGCACAATCCCAAAGGAAACGAGTGCACAATAATCACGAGCCATTGCTGCAACTTCCTCCATGACGCAAAAAGTGACGTTGCGACATCACACGCAACTTGCCACAAATCTCCTCGTATTATCTCTGGGATACTTATAATGATATGTAAATAATAGTTGTTTTACGCTCTTATTCCGTTGTGTTGCAATCTGGCTAGGTAAAGTTGTGTCTTCTGTATATATAACAGAAAACCGTGTCTGACTAATCTATCAACGCACGCTCTAACCGCAGAACGAATTGGGTACAAATTTGGTACACAGATAGTTATTATGACTATAAAATTGAAGCTGTAAAATGGGTGCTCCACAATCAAAATCAAAATAAACCTGGGAAAAGCTATAATAGTAGGGGAGACGTGGAACATGAACTCTTTCGATTGGCAAGCTTTCATAGTTGTGTTTATAAATTAATAAAATCTGATAAAAAAAAATTTGAAAATCCGTCTATAAATTACGGAGCTAGAGAGCCCGTACATCCATAAAAAACAAACATCCAAATTGAGAACCTCCTCCTTTTGGAAGTCGATTAAAACACTTTTTTACAAAAAAACATCAGCCGACTTCAATCACGGCTGATTTGCTGGAAGGGTTTGCTTAAGGAGTTTCGTTGTCTGTCTCCGAAACTCATCATCATATCTTTATGCAATTTATATGTTACAATTTTGGAATAAACCTCTTTCAAACAAAAAAAAAGTATTTTGAAAATTCGTCTTTAAATGACTGAGTAATGCCCCAACATACATAAAAAACATAGAGACATCTGAATTGAAAACCTTCTCTTTTTTGAAGTGAGAAAAATATGTCTCATCTCGTTATCAAATGGGTGAAGATCGATGTTCGGCGTCTCTTAGGCTAAAGAAACCCAATTGTACTTTTTATTTACGTGACTGCTTCTATGGAGGGATTGGAGTGTGTGCGACTAACAAAGGCGAAGGGTTAATTTTTTCCTGAGGTAACCAGATACGAAAATGTATCTTGTTAGAGACGGTTTTTGTACGTACAATATTAATTAAATACAATTTAAAGGAAAACCGAAAAGAATGATATTCAAAGGACCCTCCGCCACTGGCGACTATTGTGTAAGAGGTCATGGGTTCGATTCCCACACAATTCACAAATTGTTGTTCCGAGTTTGGGTGTTAATTTGTGTTCGTGATTTGTAAGAAGTCCCGTGTCACAAGGCTCGTAACCTACTGCAAAGATTGTCTTTAAAAAAATGTAAATCTTTGCGAATATTGATACAAAAAATCTCAATATGAATCGACTGGAATGAACGATATCGTGCTATGTCTTGGATGCTTGATATTGCAGCAATCATCAGCTAGTGTGATCATTACACTACATGTTTGTCCGTAAAATTTTCTTAGAAACCTTAGCTTTCAATCAGTTTATGTATATGATTAGTAAAAGTATATGTTTCTAATCTTACTTAGATACTATTGAGTAAACACTTTCTTTCATAATTTAGTGCAGAAAAACTACTGTATACTACTAATGTATTAGGCACAGGACAAAAACTTAAATATAATTATTATGCTGTCAGCCTTCTGGGCACTATACCGGTTGACATCGATGGGGAGGAATTCTTCGACGCCTAAACTGGTTGTGACTCCCTTTTTATGTAATCCTTTTTTTTGTAGTTTACTAGGTAAGTTGTAAATAATGTTAATAGTTTGTATATTATTAGTTCGTAGGGAAATCTAGCTTAATGTATGTAATAACATTGTAAATTTTCATTTTAATAAATACTTTTAAAATTATGTAAGTCCCTAAAAAATATGTTACATATGTATAAAATTTCAGAAGCAGAATTAAATGTTATATATAATCTATGCGCTTCTTCCATTTCCTTGTTCTTTTCTCTACGAAACTATAAATAAAACGGTTATTAAACGCTTGTGAACAAGCTCTTATGCAATTCGCAATAACAATACATAAAATTGCACGAGTTATGTAAGTGCTACTATATATTGTGTTCGGCCAGGTGTGGATTTTATGTTCAGATGGTTATCTACATGTGCTGTGATATTTTTGATGTGTGATGATTATAGTGATTATCTCTTAACGCTATACTTCTATAAAAGATATATAAAAATAACTCTTCAGAAGACGCAGAAACCGTTTTGATTAGTAGTAATACGCCTCTTTTCAGTAAAGACACAGAATTATGAATTTCTTAAATGACTGCCTCTTTGGCGCGGTGTGTGTCCGACTGCTACGCAAAAGGTAGTAGTGTCGATACCCACAAGGGACACCACTTTGTGTGATCCACAATTTGTCGGTCCGAGTTTGGGTGTACTTTGTGTCTGTGACTTGTATGTTTGTAAAGTCCCCCGCGACACAGGGCTTGTTAACTACTGCGGGAAACGTCTCTTTAAAAAAAAATATACTAATTAAACAAAAATCATTCTTTTACGTTTTGATTATGAATAACGTGAGTCTGTTCGATAAATATATTTTTTTAGTTCTACTTCTAATAATTGCATTTTTGAAAGATAGAAAACTTTGAAGTCCAGAGTCAGGAATCGAACCCGAGACTTTCGTAAGCCAAACCGGGGCCGGAATCGAACCTTCTATCTGGACTATGTTACTAGATCTCAAATTTATCTATCCTTACATGCTCGTGAGTTAGGCCCTCGCATGCGCCATTTTATTGATTGAATTCCTTGGTCTGGACTTAAATTTTTTCTACCTTTCAAAAATGCAATTATTGTATTTATAACCGTTCTCTTATAAACAGACAATTTAAAAGTAAATCCCGTAGCTAAATGTTAAACCACAACACCAGCTGACCTATGATATAATCCACGAACAACAATGGCTAAGCCTCGCCTCTGATCCGAAGATCGTGAGGTTTTCGACCTTAATCCACCATGAAACTATTGGTATTGTGGCGAATTGGATTCATGATTGCTTTGACTCACTCTCTCGTCTTATGAATCTTTTAAATATGAGGTTTTAATGCCTCCGGCGACCCGGGTCCTTATCCACTATGTTTTTTTTTTCAATTTCGCGGTGATACCGAGCGAATTGGCGTATGCGCGGTGCGTTCAAAGATGTCCGCGCGAATGCGCGATGCATTTCTAAGCGCAGCTCTCTATATACCATTATGTCAAGATTTTGACAGATAAAAACGCGGGCTTGACGCGAAAACGAGTGTATAAGGACCCCGGTCTCTCCATGTGATCTAATTCCAACTCCCAGCGTTGAATAATAACACTGCATGATAAAAATGCGTCGTGTTTTAAAATCGCTGCCGTGTAGACGTGTACTTGGAGATGAATTTGTTCTATTGAGCGATTTTTTAACGAGGTCAAACTCTAATATATGCTTAATGAAAAATATTATAAAACCAGTAAATTTATATAACTGAAAAATGGTATAGCCGATGTCACTCCCACAATTGAGACGATTACAACGAAACCTCACATGATGAAATCCGTCAGTTGTTTGGACTGCAAATGTGCAGAAGAAAAGGATATAAAAAAGGACATAGATACATTCGAAAATCATTACCCTCCTTCTAACGCAGTCGAGTAATAACGCTCTTAAAAACCTGTCTTGACAGAGACTAGAAAAAACGGTCACCCTTCTATGGAACTGACAGTGGCGACGTTGCTTAGCCTCTTTCGATTTCTCTCGGACTCGGATATCTTAAGACATGAATACTTTCAAGGTTAAATATTTTGACTTCAAGTAAGTATTCGTAGTTCGTAGAAGCGTGGACTCCATTAAAATACATCTTCATGGCTTACGTGTCATGGTCACTCATGAAGACCATTATCGTGACCTATATGTACACGTAAACTATATAATATTACGCCTTTTATAAAGCTTCCTCACTTTAAGCCCAAAATATTACTTACCATAAATTCCAAGCGTCTATGTTCACTTTTTTTCCCAACCTCCTTTCAAAACTCCTGTAACGGACGCCTAACCATAGATAAATTGATTATCCACATGTATTACGAGTTAACAGTTATAGTTGGGTAACCTTAAGTAACCATGCAGTTTGACGCAACGCCACCGGTAACCATTAGATAATGGTAATGGCGTTTACACGGAGGTGAACAGACAACTGTGGTTAGATGGGTTACTGGGGTGAATCCATGCTGTAACTAGTGTACTCATAATCTATCACAAAAGTTTTTATAACATTTTTTTAATGAGTATATTCGCAGTAGACTTCGCATGGAGTTTTCTCCACCATCTTTACACAAAATATGCACGTATTATAGCGGCCTTTATAAGCGGCGGTAGCCTTATGGCTAAGGCATCGGACTCCCATTCGCGAGGTCACGGGTTCGAATCTCAGCCATTATACTACCGACGTGAAGTCGCGCAGTCGGGTAACAATAGAACCTAGTTCAGCATATGACTGGCCTGTTGGTGTAGGGGTAGTGACCCTGACTGCTAAGCCGGAGGTCGTGGGTTCGATCCCCACCCAGAATAAAACTTTGTGTGATGAGCACGGTGGTTTATTCGGTGTCTGGGTGTTATCTATAATATCTATCAGTTGTCTGGTTGCATAGTACAAGCTCTGCTTAGTTTGGGATCAGATGACATTGTGTGAGTTGTCCCAAAATGTTATTATTATATGCATTCAATAAATTGACCCTAAAAATGCATAGACATGTCCAATTGTTTTCATGACAAATAACGTTTCATTTACTAGTTATTGAAATTACTTCCTAACGGAAGACCACCAGACGTGTTTTAAATGCACTTGAATATTTATAACTTATGACAGTTGTACAGTTATTGATTCATTGTCCTCATAACGGTTACTATAACTTGCAGACTATAAAGGTTATAGAACCTACTTCCTATATTTGGTTACAGAACGTGTCCTGAGTCTTTAAGATGCGATTGATCTAGTTTATTGACTAACAGACATTAAAGATAAGTACTATGAGCCAAATATCGATAATAGTCTAGATCATTTTCTTTTGGGGGGGTATATAATGGGGCCCATTTGGCTTTAACAGGGGCATTTGACTTATCACCGGCCAAGTGTGAGTCGTTCGCGCGACTGGGGCGGGCGTGCATTTCATCGACGCCGAAACGATAGTGTAGGAGAGAGAGATAGGAGATGTATTTCAGACGGGGGATTATTTAAAAATTCAATTCAAAACTCTGGGGGGGAGGGGGAAATCGCCCCTGGAGCTCCACCCTTGTATCCGCGCCTATTTTATACTAATCAAGTAATAGTAGATCTTAAAATGCTCTGAAAGTAAGTATTATTTTACAATTTAACATATTTTTTAATTTAAAAGCATGCAAACGTATACAAAAGTAATAATTTGACGATAGGAACTTATGACGTCACAGGTTGTTACTCCATACACATTTCTATAGAGCAGTTTTGATATTTCATAAAAAGATACTGATTTGACATAACAGTCAACATCCCTATTGAAAGCAGTCACCATAACATATGGTTGAAATTGCAAGTTTTCAGGAGGTCCTTATGCATATTTGCGTCTATGATAGAACAAAAAGCACCAAAATGACCTGCAATAACCTTAATACGTTCACTTTTACATGTTCAACATGCTAATTACATACCGCCATGCAAAAGACATCAACGCGCGCCCGTCGCCTGCGCATCTTTTTCGTTCATTTTGTACAATGCATAGACAATGAACAATTGAATATTTTTTGTTTGATTGTGAAGGAAATAAAGCATTGTGTGGCCAATAGTTTATGTAGGTAGTTCAAGTTCTTGAAATTATAGTTGACAATCAATTAGAAAAAGATCTAAAAAGGAATATTTATTGTGCCTAGACATGTTATAACAATTGTAATGAAATCGGTTTAAAAAAAAAAACATTGTTGATAAACTTTCGCGCTTAAGGTAAAATACCTTGTTTAATGTCCGACGTTTCGACTGTATTGCAACGGCCGCGGTAGTCTACCCGTGACCACAGCCGTTGCAATACGGTCGAAACGTCGGGCATAAACAAGGTATTTTACCTATTCACGCGATTAAGACCCGTAATATATATATATTTTCACAATGTGTACAAATCGCGAAAGTTTATATTGTAGTTGATTTTAAGCTCCCTGTTTTGTCCAATTTGGTTTTCTGTACTAATCATATATTTCTTTGTTTCAGGACGTCACAATATGGCTATCAGTGCTGCTAGCAGTTATCACATTAGGAACACCAGGTAAATACATTTAATTTTGGTAACTTCGTTAGTAGGGAACTATGCCGGAATCTTTAGAAAATTTACTGTAATTTTGAAATTGTCTTGAACAAGTTGCCTTAACTGGAACAAGTTAACATTTTGGCTTGATCATCCACATTGACGAATTGTCAATGAAATGTCTACCTCCCTTAAATTATCTTAGTTTAGAAATTATAGATTTACCTACACAATTTTTTCGAAACCTACAATGAATACTACCACCGTGATTTTTTTCACATACCCAACGTCAACTATTAGCTGGTTGGGGGGCGGGGACACTTGATTCTAACAAAAAAAAATGCACTTTAAAGCTTAATATTTCACAAACGGATCCCTTAATCGAAAAATAGTCTTCACAACCTTTAAACGTCTTTAAAAGACCTCTCTAATAATATCCCACATGAAAAAAAACACATCCCCAATATACATTTAGCGGAGGTAGGTACTCTAAAAAAATGTTCTATAAGATTTTCACTTTGTCAGCGTAAGTAATATGTGTATCCATGCGAACAGCCTTCTAGCACTAACAGTCTCTGAGCTAACGGATGGAAATATATAAAACTATAAGGGTTCCGTTTTGCTATTTTGGCTACGGATCCCTAAAAACATGCACACACAGTTTAGAAATGGTTTCAATTTCCTGAGTTTAAAAATCGTAATATTTCCACTCTACCAATGTACCACCCACATTCGTTTATTTTTCACCATACAAATAAATCTACTTGTCACATACATTGTAAGATGATGTTTTGTTCAAGTATTAACACAAATAAAACAACCTACAACAATACTTTGTAAAGAATTAAACTCTTGAAGTAATTTATAACCGTTGATCATCTTCAAACACTTGCCTCTTTAAATCACATGCACGACTATCAAGGATATTTAACTTACCCTAAAAACATTCTAAAACCAACCATATCTCACTTAAATAAAATGTCATTTTGAATAACACAAAACAGATGAAAAGCTTAATTTTTCTCAAAGGAAACTTAACTCTACGTTTTATACCTTATGGTTGGTTTTTGTATGTAGTAGTGAAACACCGGAGGTGCATTCAGAACAATGCATCATTATGCCCACGTACACCTACCACACGTAGTACTGACTGGAGCGATGACCTTAGAGCATCTGCATGAGTCCGCGCATGCGCATAAAGTAAGCTTAAGTAGTATTTTAATGTATTGAGAGTAGGTCTTGGAGAAACATATTATTTAAAAGCTTCGTTCATTGAAAAATATTCCCTTACCAGCAGTACCCGCGACTTCGTCCGCATGAAGTAGCAGAGCTGCTCCCTATAGACGTTAGCGTGATGATAAAAGCCTAAGTTACTCCTTACCTTCCTATCTGTCTGACAGTGAAAGTTTCGTCAAAATATGTCCAGCAGATTCAGAGATTACCCAGAACAAATAGACAGACAAAACAACAAAAATAAAATTGTGGTTTTGTTTTAGGTACCATAATATACACTTTCATATGCAGTTAGTAAAAAATGGGTTGTCTGTTAAGTCGGTTAACGGACGATGATTTTACGTAGTAACGTCCTAAGAAAACATTGATGACATTGTAATAAACAACCATGTCTGTGATAGCTTTAGTTCCAATTGTATCGCATGTCGCTGCGATCGCCATTCGCCATACTATCAGCCTATCAGCAGGCACTTTTTCGTGTGTGTAGCCGGTCATCGATTTATAAAACATTATCACGTCAAAGACTGTTATTTTTGCATTACAAATAGCTACTTAAATTTTATTAATTTCTGCGGCACTTGTTTTTATTTTTAACCAGATGTGCTCCTCTACTTGGTCCACGTGCAGTCGCACTGCTGCTCACTCTCTATAGACATTTGCGTGATGGTAAAAGTAGCCTTACTTACTCCGAAATTAATCAGCTGTCTGACAGTGAAAGTCCTGTCAAAATCCGCCGAACTGGTTTGAAGGATAAAAATTAAACCCTTGTTTATTGTTTTAAATTCCGTATGTACTTTCTTCTGTATTTTGTAAAAGGCTGTTTAAATTTTGACATTACAAACAGACACTTCAATATAATTTATTTACATAGAAAAGAATTTCACCAAACTTTTTATTGTTATTATAATAATAAACTATTATTTTTGTTTGGCACACAGACGCATATTAGCCGTTGCTCCCCTGAACTCTAAACTATTGACCAAACAGCTTAATTTTACAACATCAAAGAAAACATATGATTAGATTTGTAATGTTATATGTCACAATAATGCAACATCTTTAACTGGTAACACTAATGTGTCAGTGTTGCAAGCTTCGTCATAATTATTTATTAAAATGTCTTTCTTAATAATAATATCCATTGTTAATTGTTATTACTGGTGATTGACAAATTGGTTTTTGAAAAGGTTAATTATTATCAAATTTAAATATTTGTTTCTATGATGCAACAGAAAAACATACAGAAAGACATGCCTCTGCCTCTGCTTGTGTCAAAGGTATAAAATGTCATACTCCATACAGCTTAAGAAGTAGGTTTTCTGTTGGTTTCACACTTATAACGTTATCTTAATAATAATTTTCAATTAAATTTGTATGAAAGTTTTGTTACTTCTCAATTGATCAGCTGTTACTCGTACTTCCTTTTAATTTCACTATATATACTATTTCTGTGATTTTTTTTCACATACCCAATAAACCATAAACTTAGGATATACTCTTGTATATCCTAAGTGTATGCAATAAACAGCTCCTAAACTTTTTTAAAAGATCTATCTATTGATGATAGGTGAGAGCAAAAAAATCACATCCCCACTTTACATCTAGCAGAGGTAACCTCAAAAAAAATGTTTGTAAAGATTTTGTTCTTTTACTTAGTCAGCGTAAGTAATATGTGTACTTAAGCAAAATTACCATGATCAAAGCACATTACACTGTCATCCATCAACTCCCAGTACTCCCCTACTTTTATGCGAGTAGACTATTCCCAATGACTGGATTATAGTGCCGTAAACAAATATTGTCTTTAAACTAGAGGTGGTAACACGAGTGATACTCTGGTTATTGTTGCCAATTAAGGAAGTTCCGCATTAGGATACGAGCCGTGTGTCGCGGGGGACTTTACAAGTCACGGACACAAAGTACACCCAGACTAGGAACAACAATTTATGGAATACACAAAGTGGGGTCCCGCGTGGAAATCGAACCCATGACCTCTTGCGTAGCAGTCGGACAGACTCCCACCGCGCCACAGAAGCAGTTCTACACTATACTACTCAAAAATATAGTAGGAGTATTTTATTTACAATTTTCCGGTGAGTTAGTTACACTGATTAGAACGAGCAACGACTGGCATCGGAGGTATACCGACGCCATTTTATTAAAAACCACTTTCAGTTATTCAATATTTGTATAAATGCACTCGTGCGTAACCTTTGTAATAGTATTTGACTATTGCTGTTTTATTTAGGTACTGTTGCCTGAAAAATAAACATGCTGAATAACAAGTAATATTGGCCAGAAAACTTAAGCAACTCTGCCTCTGAATCGATTTTAGGCGAGGCGTAAAATCTCATCACAGACAGACTATCCAACTAGGCAAGAAATATGACGTACAATGTGTGTGGCGATACGAGTGCACTCTCTATTTCCTCACTTGATACAGAATGACTTTTAATTCAGTCGACAAACTTCAAGTAGTAATCACTTGTAGTCAAGGTAATAAAAAAAAAACGGTCAAGAGCATGTCGCACCATGCTGTGTAGGGTTCCGCAGCCTTAAATAATTGCATCAGCAGAAGAGCGTATGTTCATGGGACTTACGCCCTTTTGTTGAGAAAAGCAGTTTTGCAGTCATAACTTAATGACGGTATATCCGATCATGTCCAGAATAATTTTAGTTTGAAGTATTTATTGAACAGTACCTTTGTGATTTTGTTCATATTTTTTGGTCAAACGGTTCAAAAGTTAAGGGGGGGGGGGCACAATTTATCCAACTTTCGGATCGATTATTTCCAAAAATATTCACTCAATCAAAAAAGGTTATTAGGAACCTTATAGTATCTTTACCTGTCAAAGACCAACAGGCCAGTCATTTGACTACTGATTTATTTTCTAAACAAAATAAATAAAACGTTGAAATTTCCGTTTATTTGTTAAATTGAACTTTTTTAAATTTTGACTATTTGTCGACTGATTTCATAGTCACCTTGTTATACCGCTGAGACGTAAATCCGCAAGATATTGGAGAGAGATGAAACGAAATACGGTTCTGCCTTATTAAAAAACGATCTACGGCCCTCACTGATCTTTTGATTTGCTCACCTAAAATGTGGGTATACATCATGCGTTAAATAGAACGTTATTTCGTAATGCAAAATATAAAATACCCATTAACAATATCTATGAAGTCTTACACTTCTTATAACAGCATCCATAAACAATTACTATACTTTTTATGACTGAGTTATGACATGAATAGAACCCGTTAAGTTCATTCATTATTACATAAATATTACCTTGACTATAAAAACTTTAAAGAATAATTGAATATATCTGAACTAACACTTTATTTGAAATAACTGTAATAAATGAGATTTAATCGCTTGTCTATGCCAGCTTTTTAAAATTTAGTGTCATAAATATTCGCAATTTAGTGTCTGAAATAACTGGTGAATTTGACGATTAATTGTAGGCGATTTTACTATTATACCTGGTGCTTATAGGCGCTTAAATTACGTAATTGTTTAACCAGATTGTTTTAAGGATTTTCACCGTTCCCATTTTCGTTAGCAAGCTCTATGGTTACTAAACACAATCTTTGTTTGCATCCTAGCCCACTCAAACATCTATTCGTTTATTCCTTAATTATTCATTTTTATTGGAAAACTGGCCTTATTGGAATCATTCTGTTCCTTTAGTACCTTGTACCTACCTATCTTTGAAAAAAAATAATTTGATTCCCACAACGGGCTCAAATCCCACATATGATAAATCTTTCTGGGATGAGATTGTTTATTCTCTGCCTGAGGGTACATATTTAAAAACATATATATTTACATATTTACCTTCAAATAGGTATATAAGTAGGTTTATCAGCAAGCATTAAGTATAGACTCTATCTACTATTTTCAGGATGTACCTGGAAATAGTAATACTTGAATCAAAATATTTGATACTAAATTTTCCCCGTTTTTGCAACGTTTTTCATTGCTGCTCCGCTCGTATTGGTCGTAGCGTGATGTTATATAGCCAATAGCCTTCCTCGATAAATTGACTATCCAACAGTAAAAGATCTTTTTAAATTCGGACACGTAGTTTTTGAGATTATTGCGTTCAAACAAACAAACTCTTCAGCTTTATAATATTAGTATAGACTAGCTGACCCGTGCAACTTCGTCTGCGTGAATTTTCCCCGTTTTTGGAACATTTTTCATTGCTGCTCCGCTCTTGTTGGTTGTAGCGTGATGTCATAGAGCCTTCCTCGATAAATGGGCTATCCAACAGTAAAAGTTTTTTTTCAATTCAGACCAGTAGTTCCTAAGACTCTTCAGCTTTATAATATTAGTATAGATTAATTGGTGCATGTATAAGTCTATTTCTCTCATCTGGATGGGTATCCGGATATTGTAGAAGGAGATAGATGGATCGTTCAAAGTAAATAAAGCTTAGGTACTGTCTTCATGGCCTATGTATAAAGATATTACATCACTGAAAGTATGTCAAAAAATACAAGGAAAACCATCAATCACTTCACCGTTACCTAGGTTACGAAGTGTCAGAATAACCCAACAGCTGTTAGGCAAGCAGTGACCCTTGTTTAGTCACACTCATCTCAATGTTTCTGGTTTTCGCAACAAACATCACAGTGACCAGAATTGAGTTCCAATGTTTACTTATTTATTATAACATTTTGAGGTTAATGTTCTTTGAATGCGTGTCATTTGAATGTTATGTTTTTTGTTTGTGTTTTGTTGTAACATTTTGCGTTCTATTTAATGTTTTTTGTTGATGATAAACATCGAGTTAAACCGGATTAGAGACCGTCTCCACGGGCGAGAGAATCGCGGCGAAAAAGTGACGATGTTTTCGAGGCGGGACGATACGCTGGCTGGCGGAATAATCGCTCGTTCGTGGAGAGCCCGAAGAGCGGAATCGCCGCGAGTCCTTCGCCCATGAAGACGGTCCCTTAGTGTAGATTGAGATACAAGGTTATTGTGGTCAAATTCGCTACTTTGTTCCATTTTTTTGCACCGATGTAAATGCACCGGTGGCAGTTAAGACAAGAGTGTCTCGGTAGGCACATTAGTTTAGGTATCAACTGTGCCATGTATCGGCTCTTTTAGTCACTTAGTACTGCTTTTTATAGAGAAGATTTCAGTGAATAAATTATATGCCGATTTGAGAAATATGACCTTATTATTTAATAATAATAATAATATCTTGAGACAACTCACACAACGCTATCTGATCCCAAACTAAGCAGAGCTTGCACTATGGAAACCAGACAACTGATAAACATACTTATAAATTTCTAAATACATACATATTATAGATAAATAACACCCAGACACAGAATAAACCATCGCGCTCATCACACAAAGTTTTATCCTGGGTGCCACGACCTCTTGCGTAGCAGTCGGATACACTCCCACCGCGCCACAGAGGTAGTCGAGTATAATTCCTCTATGGGCCATAATGATGTTGTTCATAGACGAATTATTATTACAAGGTACGTTGTATCCAAAGTGTGCGACATTTTTTTAAAAATAGACAATATAAACTTACACTTTGCCCGTATAAACTATCCGGTGACTCAGGGACTATTGCCATCTAGGGTAAAAAGTAGAGGTATCTTTAAATAGGTACAACTTATAACTCTGCTCATAATTATTTTATTTTAAAAAATAACGAGCAATGGGTCCCACATTACTAGCAATCCAGTTAACCCCTCCAGCTAAGCTTGATGGCTTGAGTTGGAGGTGGGTTCATGTCGGTAGTATAATGTATGCAATCGTGAGGTAGGTAGGATTCGTATCCTACGAATCCTACCTACCTCACGATTGCGAGGTCGATGCCTTAACCATTAGGATACCGCCGTTAGACCATCTTGCTATCTAGGGTAAAAAGTGAAGTTTGGTATCTTTATATAGATACAACTTATGACTCCACTATACATTGTGAAAGCAAATAAACAATTGAGTATTGAGCAATTGAGTACTTTAATATGGCTCTATTACATTTCTGTAAATCCTAATGGTACGCGTTAGCTTCTAATCAAAGCACTTGCACGGTGACGACGCGGTGTGCAAGGAGTTCTATCTCACATGAGACAGAGCTTTTGTGTACTCCGTAAATTCCAGAGTCTGATTGTACCATGGAGATGGAGTAAAAATGGAGGCCACATGCTGGCCGAATAACAAAAGTGAAACGATATGACCTTGAAAATACTGTTGTCATCTCCATCTCTATAAAAATAGGGGTTGTCTTTCTGAAATAGGGTTGCCATGTTTTTTGTACTATCTATCTGAAATAAATAAATTTAGAGCAACGGAGCCGACTATTTTATAGCAAAATGCTAAATATCGAGATACTTACTAATATGGAATTTATCTATTTATTTAAATATCTACTGAAGTGTAAATTTTTAAAAAATAAATCGAGTTCCGATAAATTACAGTTGAGTAGGTATTAAAACGTAATTTTGTTAATGTTTGATTTTATTTTCTTTTGGTTAGAAAAGTTATAGCTGTTAGTTCATTGTAAATATCGCAGAAAAATATGGTTACCCTATTAATCCGGCGCTTATAGCAAGAATTAAAAAAATATAAAATAACTTAACATGTGTTTGTATGCAATGCAGGAGTAGCCTTTAAAAAAAATGTGTGGCGCTCACCGGCATAAGCAAACGCTCGGCCAAGCTACATGGTTGGCGGAGTGGAGGGCGTTAGGTTTTATTTTTGTTACGGAATTATTTTCGTTACAGAATTTGTTGATTCGGTTGCCACGCTCAAAGCTTAAAACTAGGTCCTTCGTTTGCATCGTTATAACCTCCTTCGTTTGTTCCAGCATCATCAAGCGAGCCCCGCGTGGTGTGCTACTACACAAACTGGTCGGTCTACCGGCCCGGCACTGCTCGCTTCAATCCCCAGAACATCAACCCGTACCTCTGCACGCATCTTATCTACGCTTTCGGAGGGTTCACCAAGGACAATGCGCTGAAACCTTTCGATAAATATCAGGATATTGAGAAAGGTAAGATTTTATTATTTATTTGTTCTTTATCTAAATGTTTTTACCCGATAGTAAGGAAGGGTTATGTTTTTCGCGCGTATCTTGTATGTATGTATGTAATATTCTTTATTACCTCATATCCCACAAACCACTGAACGGATTTATACAATTAAGACGTCGTTAGATTTGTCTTGACCGCCCAAGTGTTCTTAGATAGGTGACGTTTGAAAAAAACAACGATTGCGGCCGGCGTGAGATGTCAAAATAAAGAGGTGTGAAAAAAAGTTGTTTCGAATACTGCAACATGGGTATGAAATTAAAGGGCTTAATCTTAAGCATTTCAAAAAGGTATAACATGATTATGACTGTAATACTAAAAAAGTTACTTAGCAATCATTCTTTTTTCAATACTTGGCAATAGCTGTGATAAAAGTTAGTTGTTACATCGGTTACATCCTACAACTACTAAAAAGTGTTAAATAAAAAAAATAATTTTAAAAATAAAAAAATCCCGCCTGCACAAAAAAGATAATTATAAAGATAACAAAAATATATTATTTAAATTATTTCTTTTTTCTTTGACGTTGTCTTGCACGTGTACTTATAAATGAAGATTGAGGGCAAGGTTGAAATGTGATGAAAACCCAGACGATAAAGGCTCTATAAAAATGTATTAAAAATGAGATTAATGGGACCCCTGTGATAAAACAAAGTACCTAATATAGTACATATAATAACTACGCACGATCATAATATTTTGTGTGTCGAAACAAACTTAAATTATATTTTTGGTTATTAGATCATTATCAGATAAGAGTAGCCTTGAGCCTACCAAAGTGTTTAAAGTAAACAGTCATGAGAATCAGTTCACAATACAAAAGTAAAACAAACATTGAGAATGACCTTTTTATTGCAGTCATATAAACATATATAAGAGCTCAACTAAGTAAATAAAAAACAACGGTTTACACTCTGGGAGTGCCGGCTGAAGTAAAAACTTGAACTTTATATTACATACTGATGAAATTTGGATAATATTTTCCAATCTTACTTACATAATAATCAGAAAAACATATGAAATAATATACCACAATTAAAATAAAAAAGGAAAAAAATTAATCGTTATTCGGATTCGAACTGGGGACTTCTGGTTTCTGGACCGCCCGATTTTCCACCTGAGCTGAGCTGAGCTAGATACAAGATTGTAGATGGCGGCGAAATTTACCTTCGTATTTATCCTCCATCTTACGAATTTTCGATCAGGTCACGTCTCTGACGCGATTTTAACATTTTTACCCATCCCAAAAAGTGCACAACGCCGCTAATGAAGTTTTTACTTCAAAAAATATTTTTTTTAATTATGGCATCGAAAATACCTGATAGATTAAATTATTAGCAACTTATTTCGTTGATTTTCTTTGTGTATTTTTTTTCCATTTTTACAATATCAAACATCAACAACTTCATCTTTTACTAGATACGAGTAAGATTTCGTGTTTTAGTTCCATGGTGGGTGCCAATAGTATCAGTAGCTGCATTTGTATCACTAGCACTGTTGCACTCGATTATAAAACACCAGAGAGCTATAGACTGCAATATAGGGTTAAGTCAATGAAATATCCTTTAATCGTTGATACTGGATATTTAAGGGTTATGTACCTACCTCAAAAAGAAAAAAAACGCAATCCTTATAGGATCATTCGAGTTATTGTCACAGGCCATTTGCTCCTAATCTACTGGGCTGATTAGGTTCAAATTTGGTACACATTAATATACAGGGTGTAACAGCAAGGTGTGGTCATACTCAAGGGTTAGTATGAGCCCGTGATACTGAGTGCACATACCTATTTCTATCAAAATCAGAGTACCCTAAAAAATATTCAGTAGTTTTTCATTCGTTTATTTATGAATGAAAAAGTTATTAAATAAAAAAAGTATGACTTAAAAAGTTCTATGCTTTATATATATAATATATATTATGCTTTTGTATAATTCTTATGCCATACTCCTTTCACTACTGAATTTTGACAAAAAGAATATGCTATAACTATGTAATAATAATGCAACCAGCTATGACACCATGGTAGGTGCATTACTGATAACATACCCCATCCGCTGCTGAAATTTGACCACACCTTTCTGTTACATCCTGTATAATATATATCAAATTATAATAATTTATAATATAAAATCTGTGACCTAAACACGGACGCATAACGTAAATAAAAGAATTGAAAACTTGAGGGTCCTTTTTAGGGTTCCGTAGTTAACAAGGAACCTTTATTTTTCTTTGGTTTACAATATTTAACACTTTCCTTGATTTTAATTCGATTTCCGTGATTTTTTCTTAAAGAAGTTACTAACGGCACGTTATTCCTCAGGTGGTTTTGCAAAGTTTACTGGCCTGAAGACATACAACAAGAACTTGAAGACGATGCTGGCTATCGGCGGCTGGAACGAGGGGTCCACGAGGTTCTCTCCCATGGTCGCTGCGAGAGATAGAAGGAAGGAATTCGTCAGGAACGCTATCAAGGTTTATATCTATCAATTGTTAACAAAATAGTTTGCGAATTGTACACATTAAACATTGATATCATTTAAGCGAATAGCAGCAACTTCTTAAACATTATTCTGCTTACCATAATGTCTGCCTTGTCAATTCTGCATTGTTACACATAATTTCGTTACGAAAAAAACATTCAAGATTCTTCTTCTTCTCAGCCGGTACGCTCTTGACAGAGCGGTCGTGATCGCTATGAACTTGTAGTATTATTGGAGGGGGCAGATGTGATGCGCTTCACGATGTTTCGCCATTGCTGCCTACTAGAGGTCATCCTGCTGCACTCGTTCAATGAACCTCCAACGGCTGACTTGATCTGGTCAGTCCATCGCGTGGGTGACCTTCAGCGCGGTCTAGTGCCTTCCACCTTTCCTTGGACGACAAGGCGTTCTATGGATAGGTTGTCACGCCGAGAAACATGTCCGAAGAATGTTAGGATGCGAGATTGTACTGTCGAAAATAGACGCTGCCTGATACCGAGCTCTTGAAGTATCGAGACGTTCGTGCGAAACTCGGTCCATGAAACCCCAAGCATTCTTCTCCAGCACCACATTTCTAAAGCGTCCACTTTCTGTCTTTCCACATCTCGCAAAGTCCACGTTTCAGCCGCGTAAAGAAATATGGGGAATATAAGTGTCCTCACAAGCCTGGTCTTTGTGGCTTTAGTAATGTTTCTATTCCTCCATATTTTCCGCATCCTGTCCATCGCTGTTCTTGTGATGCCCATACGTCGTTTGATTTCATCGATGCATCCGCCATTGTTTGTAATCAGAGCTCCAAGATAGATATAAGACTGGACTACAGTGCAATTCGCGATTTGTGTCACTTCAGGCGAATTATTTCTGGCACGGTCAACAATCATTACCTTGGTCTTGCTGCGATTAATTTTAAGTCCAAACTCACGGCTCACTCGTTCCATCTTTGACAGTAGCTCATCCAAGTGCCGTGAACTGGTTGCAAATAAGGTGGTGTCATCCGCGTAACGCAAGTTTGCAATCTTGTATCCACCAATTGTTACTCCGTCCGTCCAGTGCTCCAAAGTGATGCGCATTATCAGCTCTGTGTAGGCGTTGAATAAGAGCGGGGATATTATGCATCCCTGGCGTACTCCGGCACTAGGATGGAAATCACCTGAAAAGACATCATCTGTGCGCACTGAGGCTGTGCCTTCTTCATATAGGCGTCTTAAAAGGTGAACAAAATGTTTTGGTGTGCCCATATCTAGCAAGGTCTTCCATAATACCGGCCATTTCACCGAATCGAATGCTTTGGAGAAATCAACAAAGCAAATGAATAAGGGCTTATTGAATTCTCTCGACTTCTCGATGATCTGACGTACGATGAGAATTTGTTCCCGAGTGCCTTTCCCCTTCACAAAACCGGCTTGTTCCGGAGCGATCTCCTTAGACAGGTAGGTTTTCAGTCGCTCGTTGAGAATATGCAACATTATTTTGCTAGCGTGTGATATTAGAGCAATGAGGCGGTAATTGTTACATTTCTTTGTCGAACCTTTTTTGTGCAGGGGTGTGAAAACGGTGTGTGTCCATTCAGTAGGCCAAACTCCTGTCTGCCATACCTTGTTGCAAATAAGATGAAACATCTGGTCGCCACGATCTCCTAAGGCTTTAATTGTCTCTATCGGTATTGAATCTCTACCAGTTGCTTTTTTGCTTTTCAGGTGTTTTATGGCAGCTCTTACTTCGGATAGTAGAATGTCTGGTTCCAAATTCTCCCGTTCTGAATCTGTACTTGCAAACTGCCGTGACTGCGGGTCTCGGAATAATGATTGACAGTAGTTCTTCCACGTTTTGGAGATTTGCTCGAGCTCTGTTACCACTTCATTTCTGTCGTTCTCAATGGCCCAGGTTCTAGCCGGTAGAGATTTGGTAATAAGACGAATTTTGTGGTATAGATCTCGAGACTCGTGCTTCAGAGCGTGCTTTTCAACCTCTTCACAGATGCTATGAAGGTGGCAGTTGTGGTCTCGCCTGCAGCAGGCTTGGATGTCAGCAGACATCTTATTCAACTCCTTTATGTCTGTTCCTGCAGCTTTCTTTAGGCGCCTCTCCTCAATTAGAGCAAGAGTACTATCCGTCATCCAATGTTGACGTTTGCGTATTTCTGATCTTGGATTAGACTCCGCCACTGCACTTTGGATGAGATGTTTAGCTTTATTCCATAGCATGTCTGGTGTAGCTTTATTGTGGTTCGCATCTGTCCATTCCTTCCATTTCCGCTCAAAAGCTGTATTGAGCTTCTCGTTATCTGTTACTTCAATCCGTCTTATTTTCTTGGAGGATCGGGCAGCTTTGAGTTTTAACCGTATCTTTGCGATAACGAGTTCATGGTCGGAACCACAATCGGCCCCAGGAAGCGTGTGAGCGTTGAGAATGGAGGTGCGCCAGCGTGATCTAATTAGTATGTAATCGATCTGGTTCTTGGCCTTACCTCCAGGTGAGGTCCAGGTGAACAGTCTACGTGGATGGTGTTGGAATAGACTGTTTGCCACCACCAAGCTGTTTTCGTCTGCGAACTGCATAAATCTTTCACCTCTTTCATTGCGTACTCCAAGTCCGAAGTTTCCCACACATTTACTATACTGGGGAGAATTTGCGCCAATTTTCGAGTTAAAATCACCCATGATTATAAGCAGCTCTCTGCTGGGGATTTTGGAAATCGTTGTTTGTAGTTCTTTATAAAAACTCTCCAGGACTGTGGGTAAAGCTTCACTGGTGGGAGCATATGCCTGTATCAGGTTCAAATTTACAGGTGACGCTTTAAGCTTCATGGATATGATGCGGTCGCTAACTGCCTCATACCCTATCACACTGTTATTTAGATGCTTAGGAATAAGTATTGCTACTCCGTTTTGGCTACTGTCGTCATTGCCGGAAAAGTAGACTGTATTGGCGTCGGTAAGGAAATGCCCGTTGCCTCTCCAGTGGGTTTCAGATAGACCACAAATGCATAAATCACATCTGGTGACTTCCCTCTCCACGATGTTAAATTTACCGGGTTTTAACAAGCCGCGAACATTCCACGTGCCTATCTTCTGGATTTTTCGCAACTTGATGGAGTTTCCAGTAGCATTTTTTCCATGCGGAGCCTGGTCTCCTACTCCAACATGGCCGGTAGTCCATTTCTCACCGCACGCCCCGGACGCGGCGCGGCGCCGCTCGCTAGGCGGTTCGCATGGCAATCGTGATCTCTCTGTGTCTACTTCCATAACGATTTTCTCGGGAGATTAGTTGCAGTGGTTTCCCGTTGCCTTCTGCACCAGTTATTTTAGAGGTTATTTGTACCCCAAGGCCCCTGTAACCTCTTCTGACCTCTGGTCAGGAGTGTGGTTATACCGCCACTGCTCGGTCGCCATTGCCTCGTCTGTTATCTAGCAGGGGGACCGCGATATATAAATACCGCCGCGGATGATGTATGTTGTCCGCGCGTGCAGGTGAGGTTGACAGTTGGGGCCGGAAAGATGTTAAATCCGTTCTCCCCCATTACCCCCCTTTTCCCCCATTACCAATTCAAGATTATAGCATTGTAAAACATGCGTACGTGTGAAGATGAATAAGAATAAGTCCATCCAGATTCTTCGCAAATAGTCTTTCTTTTGTTCAGAGCCCTTATTCACAATCATTATTCCGTGGCCACGGCAAGCCCTTGCAAACTGTCAAAATCTTGTCATAATGATAAATGAAGAGCGGCGCTTAGATATACATTAACCTGCCTGCGCGGCGAACATTTTTGAGTGCACCGTGCATTCGCCGTGATGCATTTATGAGCACACCTGTCCTTACCATTATGACATGATTTTCACAGGCTTGCCGTGACACGGAATAAAGATCGTGATTAAGGACCCTGTTTTTGAGGTTTTATCCGGTGTGGAACTGAAACCACAACCACAACAGCAATCGTGCGCATTTTTACAATAACTATACATTTCTAAAGCTACGTAACTTTCCCTATAAAACAAAGTTGTAATTTTAGTTTTTACACTGTACCTAACAATAACAGTGTTACGATGTATTTCGTAATTACTGTCATGCGAATTATGGGTAAGTACGCCAGCCGGGAGATAAAAGAAACCAGAGTATAAGTAATACTAGATTTAATTAATTTCGATATTAGAAATTACAATTATTTAAAAGGTATGTCTAGACTCGGACGATGGTGGTACCGAAGTGCCCTATGCTAAAAGATCTAGAATCTATGTCATCTCGGCGTGGTGTGTTCGGCAACGACACGAGGCGCCGAGTCAGCAACTCCGTGGTATGTAAGATCTAGAATCTATGTCATCTCGGCGTGGCGTGATCGGGGACGACACGAGGCGCCGAGTCTGCAGCTCCGTCGTATGTAGGTCGTTGCTAGTTGAGAGTGCAGGCATGGCTCGTAATTCCTCCCCTCTTAGAACAGCAACTATTTGAGAACTTTGAGCGAGAATGTTGCTGCCGGATCCTTCTCTGGTTTGAGTGCCGTTGGTGTAGAGTATCTGGCATCTTCAGGTGATGGTTGCACTGTTACTACGTTAGTGCGTAGTACCTCCTCGGGTGGTGATTGCACTGTTACTACCTTAGTGCGTAGTACATGGCGACGGATTGCGACGACGGTTACGAGTATGACTGCACCGACTAATATTCCATAGAAAGGTATGGTCGTATGGTACAATGTTTCTGTTTGCTCGACAGGTTGCAACTCTATTGGATGCTGGAGTAGTATCTTATCCTCGATACTGTGCAGATTTTTCAGATTGATGGTGTTCAACTTGAAGTGCGGGATTGCTATAGACTGGTTGTCGCCGTAGGTTGCGTAGGGTATTTCAGTTATCTTGAGCGGCTGTCCTTTTACTACGTCATTCGTGTTGACGATTGTAAGTTCCTCCGTTCTAAGGTGACATGTTTTTGGTATAGTTGCCAAATAGCTTCCATTGAGAATTACATACTCGTGCCGGTCACATTGTAGCTCTACTTTTGCCGGTTTCGGGAACACTACAGTATAATGTTGGTCGTCCAGTTGTTCTAGGGCTTGTTTGCTCAGGGTTATCCTAGTTGGTGAACAGGTCTTGTCGATGACTTGGTCCACAATCAGGCTCTGCATGCAGTCTCGTTGTTCTCTCGGTCGATTGTTGATAGTTTCCTCACAGATGTGAAATTCATTGAACTTCGGGCATTCAGCCTCTATGTACATGAATGCTTTCCCATCGGTTGCTATATAAGGATATGGTGGAATAGGACTTTGAGAATACTTATTAGGGACGATTGCTAATTTATACAATTTGGATGTGCCAGGAGAAATGACCGGGACTTTAAAGACAAAAACTATTCTGTTATCTGCGTAGAAGTAACTTGGCTTTATAATTCTATAGTATTCCCTTAAATCTATATTTAGTACCTGCTCTTCATTATATAAAGATTTTAATTGGTTGACCATACCTTTTAAAATATCATATTTAATCATACTATGATGTGTGCTGGAAGCACGGATAAAAGCTAAACTATCCTCTATTCTAACTAATGCTGACGTTAAATCTTGCACATTTTCGCTTATTATAGTTAAAAGTTGATTAAACCTAACAAACTTTAATAAGTTTTGGTCATAAGTTTTACTGTGGATGACAGACTCCAAAGTACTATTGATTTTTTGTTGGTTATCGGTTATTTGCGACAGTAGTACATCGTTTTGTGTCATCCATTCCTTATTGAGACTTATATGTTGTTTTAGTTCGGAAGAAAGTGTATTTTCATTATTTTCTAATATTTTAATGGCGGAATTATATTTTTGAGCGTCTTTGTAGTCCAAATTTCCAGTGATTTCTTTTATTACTGTACCCAAGCCATCGAAGAGACTTCTTTTGGTGCGATGTGATTCCAGACTGTCTATCTGCTCGTGAATCTTTACCAATTTATTAGAAATATAATTAATTTGAGCTTCATACAATGGAAATTTTTCGCTATCCAGTTTAGCCTCAAATAAGTTTAGTTGCGATTCTACTGCACTAAGTCTACTTTCGATGTCAGTCAGGTTTAGGTAATGTAAAAATGGATGGTAATGGGTTATAAATTTAGTTGGACCAAGGTCAAAGGGAAGCAACCCGGGGCCGTCACCCAAGTAATCAAGTCTTATCTCGAGCGTCATTGTCAGGTGGGCGGTCGTTGTTAGCAGTAATCTGTAACAATTTTGATGATTTAGGGACACGCTTCAGACGATTTTTGGCAATGGGACCTTTCTTTTTTGATGTATAGATGTGTATTGGTAGGTTGGCTAGTACGATATCCTCCGTATAACGAGCTGCGGTCTTTTGCCGACTCGCTTGGGGGTTAGTAACAAAAACTTGTTGATTTAGTTCATAGTTTACTTCCGGTTCACGAGACTTATTACAATTTTCTATTAGGCTGGTACGATTTTCTAACGACGATTCATTAATTAGATTATATGCTATTTTCATTCGCTCCCGGTGATTTAATATATATTGTTGCATGAAGTGCTCTGATACGTTTATATTTAGGGGATCGCGTGGGTCAAAATGACCTCGAATTATATCATGGGGCCTACATTTTGTAAAGCTATGTATTGAGCTGTTATATGCTAATAACGCATAGGGAATTAGATTAGCGATAGTTTCAGTTTTGTGTTGTAATTGTAGTATGCGCAAATGCTCTAACAATGTTGAATGATATCTTTCAATTATTCCATTATCATTTGGTGAGTGTGCTAACGTTTTATGGTGTATTATTCCGTGAAGTCTTACGAACTCAGCAAAGAGTTGGTTCGTAAACTCTGTCCCGTTATCTGTGACAATAGTTAGAGGCAATCCGTGGTGGGTACAATAAGTTATTACAGCTTGTAAAACACTTAGGGCTGTTCCATCTCTCAAGTGGTAAGCTTGCCCGTACTTGGAAAAAACGTCCATGAATGTTAAATATTTTTCATTCTGTACCGTAAAAATATCTAGGTGTACTCTTTCTAAGGGTTTAGTTGCTGGCGGGACGATATTCAATTGGGGCCTAATCGGGTTACGGTCATACTTCGATTGTCCGCATATAGCGCAAGCATTAATATATTTAGTTATCTCTTCTTTCATTTTAGGCCAAAAATAAACGCGAGATAGTGCTAGGTAACATTCGGTTATGCCGCGATGATTAGTTTTACCCTCGTGATAATTTCTAATAATTCCTTGCTGCCTTAAATACTCTTTTACATTCTCTAATTCGTGTTTAGTAAGGGATAGGTTCATGCTTGAATTTTTAAAATTATTCTGTATAATAGGGACTATAGAGTACATTCCTAGTGGTGGTGTAATTTTAAGGCCGGTTCTAATTTTTGGATTGACATGTTCTTTAATTGCATTGACTACATCCTGCTCGAGGTTCGATTCGGACACTTGTATAGAGGTGTGCGTATGCGTGTCAAAAGGTCTTGTAGTGATTGGACGTCTTTTAATATTGCCTACTATAGTAAAACTTATCTGTTTGTGAAATTTATTCAAGGGTTCTTCGGTTATGGGAACCTCAAGGATGGGGTTTTCATTACTTGTGTGGGCGGTAGCTGTAGTAGAGTCCGATATAGATGAAGGTTTTTCAGTGTGATGAACTATCAAGGACTCTGTTTCCTGATTATTAATTTGAATTCGTGATAGAGCGTCTGCGTTGGTATTAGATTTGCCTTTTTTATATACTATTGTATAGTCGTATTCACTAAGTTTAAGGCGCCACCTAGTCAGTCTTGAATTAGGTTCCTTGACGTTCATTATCCACTGAAGTGGTTGATGATCGGTAATTATTTTGAACTTACGACCGAAAAGATAGGGCCTGAAGTATTGAGTTGCCCATACTATAGCCAAAAGCTCCTTCTCTATAGTACTGTAATTAACTTCACTATCATTTAGAGTCCTAGATGCGTAGCAGATAGGTTTGTCCGCTCCTACAGTCCCTTGAGATAGGACTGCACCAATTGCGACGTTTGATGCATCCGTCGTCAGTATAAAGTCTTTTGAGAAGTCAGGGTATTGTAGTATGGGGTCGTTAGTCAGTAGGGATTTACATTTTTCAAAACATTCGATGTAGTCGGAATCTAAAACTATTTTCTTTGATTTTTTTAAGCATTTCGTCATAGGTTTTGTAATACGAGCAAAGTCGGGTATGAATTTACGATAATATCCCATGAGTCCTAGAAATTGTTTAATTTCTTTGGGGGTCTTTGGAAGTGGATATTTTTGAATAGCTAAAACTTTATCGGGGTTAGGTTTTATACCTTCCCCACTAATGATATGACCTAAATATGGTGTTTCCAACCTCAAAAATTCAGACTTGTCCAACTGTATTTTAAAGTTGGAGTCACGCAATCTATTAAATACTTTCTCTAGATTTACCATCATTTCTTGAAGACTGGTCCCGAATACGACAATATCGTCGAGATATACCAGGCAGATCTCGTTTTGGAGTCCGCGGAGTACCTCGTCCATCACCCTTTGAAACGTTGATGGGGAATTTTTGAGTCCCATCGGCATACGCAAGAATTCGTAGTGCCCGTGCTCTACAGAGAACGCTGTTTTAGAAATATCGTCTGGATGTGTCTGTATTTGGTAGAAGCCCGAAAATAGGTCCAAGGTCGTGAAGTATTGACACCTTCCTAGCTTGTCAAGGACGTCAGTAATGTTAGGGATAGGATATTTGTCATTAATAGTCTTGTCATTTAATTTTCGGTAGTCCACAACGAGTCTCCATTTTTGTTCCCCAGTCGCGTCGATTTTCTTCGGCACTACCCATATAGGGGAGCTCCATGCGGAGTCTGAGGGTCTTATGATGCCTTGACGTAGCATTTTAGCGATTTGTTCCTTAACTTCTTTCCGGTGCACAAAGGGGTAACGATAACTTTTGGTATAAATCGGTATTTCGTCTATAGTTCTAATGCGGTGTTTTATTTTATTAGTAAAACTAAGAGGTTCGTCATCTAAATAAAATATGTCTGCATAACGACTGCATAAAGTTTCTAAATTAGTTTTTTCTTCGGCGTTTAAATGACCGGTACGTAAGCGCGACAACACTCGGCTTACGCGTTGAGGATCTTGTTCAGTGCTATTGCACTCGGTATTGAATGCATACGCTTCGAAAGGATGGTTTAAGCGTTCGTTCGGGATAATTATATCGGTGTCGGTTGGGTTCTCTAACTCTAATATGGCTATTTCGTCGCTAACGTTTGTAATACATTCGTGCACGATGCAATTGCACAAGATCTGTTCGGTTACGTATACGTCGCCGTCATAGTTATACATCTGTATTTTTACTAGTTTACTAGAGCGCGCGGGTATTGTTTCTTGAGAGTTTAAGTTTCTACAAGTGTAAGGTAGCATGGGTATACTAGCATTTTCCGTAATTAAAAGGTTATGCTTAAGATCTATTTGACAATTATTCAAGATATCCAACCCTAATAGCCCATCGAAATCATTATGGAATCTATAGATGAATAGTTTAATTAATTTGCTTTTGTAAAACTCTGGAAAGTTCTGTAACGTAATAGAATAATTATGTATACTACTCATACGAGAATTAGTTACTTCGAAGGGGTCAAAGTTCAAAGGTATATGTGAAAAATAATTCTCGACGGCTTCGGGGCTTATAAAGGATTGATTTGCCCCAGTATCGACAAGTAATTTTAATGGAGGGTTAGCTATCTGTACATAACGAAGTTCCCTTTTTGATTGTAAATTTAATTCTATTTTGGTTCGGTATTCGGGATAGCCTCGCGAAAATTTGAGTCATCGTTTTCGGTCTCATAAGTAAACTCCTGCTGGCCTTCATTGCAATTATAGTCATTATAATGGTCGGTATAGTTAACGTCATACGCAGTGCATTCGGCCCCGTGCTCGTTATCGTAGTCACAATAGTAATATGAGTCATTAGGGTCAGCTGTCACGTTGAAGTTTACCTGTCGCGATTTAAAATAATTGTTAGATGGCGGGTTCCCTGATCTTTGCCAATCATGTCCTGTCATTGTCGGTGGAAGGGATTTGGGTACAAAGTGACTGACACCGCTCATTGGCTTATGCCCTGAGGAGAATGGTTGATCATTCCTAGGTGGTATCTTAAATACCTTACTACGCGGGTTATAGTTCGGTGGCGGTGCGCGAAACATCTGTTGGGTACGGCTAGGCCCAGAAACTGGGGCAAGCTGCGGTTGCGAGTGCCCCTGCTGGTGAGCTTGTTTCTGGTCAAACCTGAACGCGGGTTTCCACTGCGAGGTTTGCGGGGGGATATGTATATGCGTGGGCGTATGCCCGTTTGAACCTAAATATGGTAAATTACCTCTAAGTGAAGTAGATGCAACCTCACCTGCAAACTTTGCACCATTTAATTGCGGCGTGTAATTCGCGCTGTATGCGGTGTGCCTATCGTTTACTGGGTCACCTCTTCGCTGTAGGTAAATTACATTTTGTTCGTCGTTGACAAATTCCAGAGCCTTTTCTATTGAATCGGGTCTCATACATCTAATACGAGAGCCCAAAGGTTCTCTTAGACCTCTTATATAAGATTTTAATGTTAATTTTTTATACAACTCGCGTTTAGCTTGTACGGTGGTAGCCACGTTATCGTGTAACGTAACATACGTCATTACCATGCTAAAAAGGTTCTGGCATCTGTCGTAAAATTCCTGCGGTGTGCTGTTACCTTGGAATGACATAGCAATATCGTTATAGAGGGCAGTTTCATCCCTCTGATCGGCAAAATTATTTACGAGTAATTTACGTATCTCTGCCCAACTACTAGGAATGCCGTTCGAGTTTATCGTCGCGGCGGCTGGGCCAGTAATTTTATTTAAAATACTATTAATTAAGCAAATATTAGTTAACCTAAAATTTGGGTCATCTTTTATGTAAGCCTCTATCAAGGTCTCACATATTGCAATAAATCTAGTTAAGACGTTAGGGTTGCCGTCAAATTCTGGCACCGCTCTAACAGCCTTATAAATTTCATCTACGGTGAATGACATTTTTTGTTCACTGAAGAATACGTCTAACTCTAAATCACTAAAATCTAAGTGTCTATGTTTGTCTAAATCCCTATTTCTAAGTTCCTGCCGGTTCGAGACAGGTGTCTCTCCGGTTTTCCGTAGGTGGAAAATTTTGAAGGAGGGACAAGGAAGCAACACTAAGAAAAACTTTCAAAGTACTTACATATAAAAAATCTGCATGTCTGGTTCTCGTATTGATTTTCGAATACGCCCTCGGCCGGTGTAGATTCGTAGGTTGATAGATTCTTGTCTTCGGAGCGAACGCGGGTGGCGACTATGCGAAGTCAAGCCAAATCCGATTTCTAGGAATATACGCGCCGCGAATTTGTCCCGAAGAAGTACCGACTGCGCCAATTATGGGTAAGTACGCCAGCCGGGAGATAAAAGAAACCAGAGTATAAGTAATACTAGATTTAATTAATTTCGATATTAGAAATTACAATTATTTAAAAGGTATGTCTAGACTCGGACGATGGTGGTACCGAAGTGCCCTATGCTAAAAGATCTAGAATCTATGTCATCTCGGCGTGGTGTGTTCGGCAACGACACGAGGCGCCGAGTCAGCAACTCCGTGGTATGTAAGATCTAGAATCTATGTCATCTCGGCGTGGCGTGATCGGGGACGACACGAGGCGCCGAGTCTGCAGCTCCGTCGTATGTAGGTCGTTGCTAGTTGAGAGTGCAGGCATGGCTCGTAATTTGCGTTAATAAGTGTGGGAAAATCTATAGAATAGCTATTATGTTTGGTAATTTCTTTTAGATTATTATTAAGTAATTTATTTAGATTTATATGTAGTTTTCAGTCCATTGTGGTTGCTAGATTTATAACCTTCAAACCGGTAATTGTATGTTTTTGAAGGGAAATAACCATTATTTCGTATTGTGGGAGTTGTTTTTAATAAAATGGGTACTTTTTCTTTATTTTGTAGTACCCTATGTTCTTTTTTAAGGCGGAATGAATATCTGACGCTCAGTTACACATCGTTCAATGACATAGGGATAGTGTAGGATCTCCCCCACGTAATCTGCCCCGCCCGCGGCCTCCCGTGGAGGCGCAGTACCCTGTGTGTATCCAGAGGCCGCGTAGGCGTGAAATGCCCGAAACGCAACAACATCGCGTCCGGGCATTGCCACTGGGCGGGCCGCCGACGGTATAACAAATTCCGGCGGCCCGTTCGCGAAGGTGACAAGCGATACACGGCGGGTTTTTAGTGGGTGCAAACCCCACACTACCTCTATCGTCTTCCCGGGTGGGGGTGTTCGTTAGTATTTTTTCCCGCTAAAAGAAAAAAAAAGGATCTTCCCCCACAAAAAAATCGACTTATACCAACGCTGTTTCGCGATTAAACCTTCGGAATTTAATATTCTGTACTTGAAACATAACAAGCATCACATTTTTCCTTTTTCCAGTTCCTCAGACAGAATCGCTTCGATGGTTTGGACCTTGACTGGGAGTACCCAGCCTTCCGTGACGGAGGGAAGCCAAAGGACAGAGAAAACTACGCTAAGCTCGTCAAGGAATTGCGAGAGGAATTCGAGAGGGAATCTCAGAAGACTGGCAAACCTAGACTGCTGCTGACCATGGCGGTGCCAGCTGGTATCGAGTATATCCAGAAGGGATTTGATGTCAAGACTCTTAACCAGTAAGTTTATTTTAAGTTTATTATAGACTAGGTTTCCCCCGCAACTTCGTCTGCGTAAATTTTCCCCGTTTTTGCAACATTTATCATTGTTGCTCCGCTCCTATTGGTATTAGCTATAGCCTTCCTCGATAAATGGGTTATCCAACCGTATAAGATTTTTTCAATTCGAACCTACTGGACCTAATGGCGGTAATCTCAGGAACTACTGTTCCAGAAATTACAACGTTCAAACAAACAAACAACAAAAACTCTTCAGCTTTATAATGTTAGTTTACCTAGATTATTTAGCCAATAACAAGCCTAGATTCTTGAGTCAGCTTGTGACTATGTAACCGATGTATGTAGTCGATGTAACCTTTTCATCAGTCGTTGGTCGAAATATCAAGCGGAATAAAAAAAAAAAAAAAATATACATATAGTAAGTAATAATCTACTTATCTAGCATAATCACGCTAATTCTCGAGTAGATATTTCTCATCCAGGATATAGCATATTAGTTACTACGTGCGTACATTCTAACTGCAAAAAAATCTCTATCGACATCGGTTTGTCATGTATATTCGCACGAAACTGTGAATTATGATAGTTTGCCACTATTTTCACAATGTATTTTTACTATATTTTACAATTACTACATTTTGTTTAACTGATGACAATCTATCCGATGTTTTAGCTAGTTACTACCAAAATTAAATAAGTGTTTATACATTACATATTACACTTTAACTGCACACAGACTAGGCATAATAATTTAACGCGTTTCTCATTTCAAACGCGGGGTTTTCAAAACGATGACATTTCATTTTGTAAGTTTGCCGCCATTTCCCAAACTCCCGAATCTTTTAATACCTGTTTACATTGAAGACCTTTGATGTTGTAGAATGTGATTATCTCTATCGGCCAAGGTTAACGTCTATGGGCACAATCTGATCTACATTTCAAACAGAAGCCAAATCTGACAGCTGTAGTGACAGGTTTTGAGCATTCGATGCAAAGCTTTTAAAAATATGTCAAAATAAGTGTTGCCGCTATTTAAACATTATTATACCTATTTACCAACGAGCTGTTTAAAAGTATACATAAAGATAAAGCTTGATGCTAGCGAATATATGAATAACATTGTAATGTCTATTTATATTATCAGATTAATCGTTTTCCTAGAAATTATTTCCTTTATGTTTTTTGAAGTGAAAATTTCTTAAGCGTTGTGCACTTTTTTTAGTATGGGTAAAATATAGGTATTAATATTGGTAAAGCTCAGGTGGGAAATCGAGCGGTCCAGAAACCAGACGACCGATATCTTTTTTATTTTTATTTTTGATTTGTGATTTATTATTTCATATTTTTTTATTATTATGTATGTAGTAAGATCGAAAAATATTATACAAATTTCATCAGTATGTAATTTTTTCTGAGTGATAAACTTTATAATTGTCATGTCGTTGTCATTGTCATTTTTTAAATTGTCATGATTGTGTCACGGTAGCGCAATAGATGAATATTGTATTTAACCACCTAAATGATAGTACATTTATACTAATAAAAAATGCACAACGTTAATGTTCAACTTTTCACTTCTGCCGGTACTCTCGAGTGCAACCCGTACTTTTTTTATTTAGTCTATTTGTGTGCATTTTTTTTTAAAGATGAATAGCAATGTGGATTCTGGTCCCTCATTACTAGTAATCCTGTTAAACCCTCCAGTTAAGCTCAATGGCTTGTGTTAGGAGTGGGTTCACGTCGGTAGTATAATGGGTAGGATTCGAATCCGCGACCTCAAGATTGCAAGTTAGATGCCTTAACCATTAGGCTACCGCCACTTCATTAAATTAGTTTTCTAAATCACACGTTGAGAAACAAAATCCACCAGTTGTTTATAAGAGTTAAGTATAGATAGTAAAATATCTATTACAGAACTAAACGCTATTTAAATAAAACAGCATCAATTGACATTGTAAGTACAAATTGCCAAAGAGTTCACTGAGCAAATATATAATTGTCGCATGCAAATATATTGCGGCACACATACACCGCTCATGCAGCATTGCCTAATTTACTAGTTCAATGTCGCATTGCCACATTATATAGGTCGGCGCAAGTAATAGGCTTATATATAATGCTTTATAAAACAGCTATGACTTAATAAAATCAAGTTACATATTGGGGAAAAGGAATATATCTTCGTCTATAAATAAAAATGAATCGCAATACGTGTTGCTCAGCACAAAACTCAAGGACGGCAAACCAATTCGGTTAAAATAATACTGAACTTGTATAGCTACGATAGGCAGTCAGTTCCCTCAGTTTAGAGTTGCATTTGTAGAAATAATTGTTTTTTCTTCTATTGGTCGTAGTGTGAATAAGCTGGTTTGAATTATATATATATATATATATATATATATATATATATATATATATATATATATATATATATATATATCAAATCAGCAGTTCCTGGTATTATCGCGTTCAACCAAACAAACAAACAAACTCTTTAGCTTTATAATATTAGTATAGATTACCACAGTTTTGTAATAGGCTTTACATATTGTTTGCGAACAGGCATTACAAGTAAATGTAGAATCGACTTTTCACAAGTGTAGTATTTTGCTTCTTGTGAATAAATCATTTTTATTATTATTATTATTATCTTTTGTAAGTAAGTAATTCCCCAAGCTACAAATGTAAGAAACGTGTATTCAACATCAACATACTCGTAGATACAAGTATTATTAAGTCATAAATAAGTGTATGACTTAACCCACACAACTAGACGCATGCCGACACAAACGTATCAACAGACGACATCGAAATAGGAATGTTAAAGACATCGAAGCCTACATCGACTAATGTTAACGATGCCGTGGCGCTCACATTTTCACTGACATTTTGCACAGATTACACACACATAGTGGTAATGATTACTTAGATATTTTGAAATGCAAGTGCTAGGTATCTGTTGTGTCTGTTATTAGATTTGACCGCCTCTGTGGCGCGGTGGGAGTGTGTCCGACTGCTACGCAAGAGGTCGTGGGTTCGATTCCCATACGGGACACCACTTTGTGTGATCCACAAATTGTTGTTCCGAGTCTGGGTGTACTTTGTGTCCGTGATTTGTATGTTTGAAAAGTCCCTCGCGATACAGGGCTTGTACTACTGCCGGAGTCGTCTTTTTATAAAAAAAAAAAGATGACGTAGAGACCAGGACTGCGCCATAACCTCACAAAATTGACAACTCTTTAGAAAGAGAGAACGCTACTTTGTTCACAATAACTGTCAAATGCCGCACAATTTTTTTCTCTATTTCCAGTCAATATTTACTTTTTAATTGAAAAGGATGGCTCAGTCCTGGTCTATATGTCAATGGTACCTACTAAATTACGAGTCAGAGAGCCTAGACAAAGTCACGTTCGAATAGCGATGTCGTTAATGGAAAAGTAGGTACAAAATGTATGGGATTGAAAGATGTCACATGGGCAATCCAAGTCGATTCGTAGAAAAGCTGGACTATTAACAGTATCTTCGCTATTTTTTTCATTCGATTGATCATTAATCTAGCGAACGGTGAGACAACGTAGAAAACAAATTTTATTTTTTAAGAATTTGACGTTTGAGTGAAGACCATAGACATTTTTTTATTTTTTCGCGAGCTATCGTTTAGAATCATAATCGACCTCTTGCTAGAGGCGTTAGCTAACTTGCCATGGAACGAATATACCATAACCAAACCCCTAGTAGTATTAATTTAATTGATCTATTTACCAATCACACTGGTTGATAGCTGAGAAGGACTGGCCCATGAGTTTCTTATTACGAGATTTACACTTGGAACTGCTTGCTGACTACCTTCATTTTTTATCCGACCAATTGAAGTGAGGAGCAAGTCACGAGTTTGATGGTAAACTTCACGTTAGCTCATAACAGTACCACCCAAAACTTTGATAACACCATGGCTGTACTATATTCTGACAATTTTATCTATTAAATTAGGTATTTGAATGTCAAATCAATCAATAACAATAAATTATTTTACAATTACCAAGTAACAATAAGCCTTTAAATGATCTTAAAAATATATATTCGTGCATAATTTAATATGTTTTAATATATATAATCATCAAAATAAATACTAAAAGTAAATGATTTGAAACCAGAACATAATCACGTCACAATATTAACATACAAATCTCTACATAACGAATCGTTTTGACATTTTATAAAGACGATATTGATTTGACTTGACATTCAAATACTCAATTCTACTCTATGCTAAAGCTACTTATGCCTATTAATTAGTTACTAGGTACCTATCGTAAAATCCCACATTAGGTTCGCATACATGATTGACTATAGGCCAATGTTACCCGCGGTATATTTCGCAAGTGCCAGCTGATTCGAATGTGGCACAATGCATCTGTTTAATTCTATCTGTGAATACACAATGGAGAAGGTGAATACGGTGGCCATGATGTATTTGTGACCTTGGGAAATGCATTTATTGATTTTATTAAGTGCAGCTTAACATGGGGAAGAAGAATGATATTTCATACCTAACCTAAAAATAAAGTTTTGAAACATGATTGCCAAGTTAGGGGGTTTCTTCCTAAATTTATGGGAAAATAGGCGGGATATGGCTTGTTTTTAGTGTTTTAAATTCCTTTAAAGATAATTTTAGGGACTTTTTTCGAGCACCCCTCGACCTCATCGGGATTACAGTGACCGCTCGCGCTTGGCTGGTAAACATTTTTATTAAATAAAATGGGGTTGGCAACCTTTTTTTTTCTTTTATGTGTATATTGTAAGTAAAAAAAGCGATAGGTACGGCTCTTTCCAGGAATACTTTGTTTTTTTTTCTTTATTTATGATAGTGCCTACTTAATAAAATACTAATGAAATCTGGTTAAAAAAGCTGGCTTAAATTAATAGTTATTTTAAATTACAAGTTGTAGTTAAAATAACCATTCATTAAGCCAGTTCTTTCCGGATGATGTCGATTTATTGATTGATTTAGCTTTATTTATTATAAAACCTTACAAGGGCGTCTCTCGTTAAGTCTTGTTGCTCATAAAATTCTGCCTCAAGCGACATCCCAAAAAGATTGACTCATCAGTAACACCTCATTAGTTACTTAATTATGACAAGCTACATAATGTTAACACGCAGATCACTAACTACCACTTAACTTGGGAATGCGGACACAAAATAAAGGCCGGTTTAAAGCTCAACAAGATATCTACACACACATAAACGCACATGTACGGAGCTCTCAACGTGCCGTCTCAGTTGACGATTCGAACTCAAAATAAAGAAGTACAGATAGAACGGTCATGTATGTACCGCGATTTTTATATCTACCCTCACATGAGCGCACAAAACCAGCATCCGTAGCACGTGAGCGTGGCACTTGCTCTGTCTCTGATCCGTCTTGTTCCAATTCTCTGCATCTGTGAAGATATCTATGTGTGCGTGCGTCAAGAGTGTTTTGTATGAAGCTTTAATTCTGTGATTCGACCGAGATCTGTGTACATGCTCTTCTATGTGTTCGTGAGCCTGTTTTCGCTCGTTGTAGGCAGCCGACTATCTATATCTAATTTGTGATGCGGACATGCCTACGGCGTTCACAATTTGTTCATTAAGCACTAGGTCATACATACGTCAGTGTTACATAAATGCAATTTGTGAGAATTTGATATGTAATTAAGACAGAATGCAACTGTCATTAGTTGCAAATAGTCTCGTTACAAAATAGCGTAAATATTTATATATAATAATGCACGCATTCTCCTGTAATTGTTATGCATTTGATTAAATATGTATCTATATTTTGAAGCGAACCTCATTTTTACGATTTTGCTTACTTTTAAACGGGTTTCTCGATATTATATACTTACATTATTTGTACTGCTTTGGAAGGTACCTATCTCAGTATTTAATTTATTTTTGAAGCCTGATAGGACTAACTTACATTTATTGTTTTTAAATTTACGCGATTTTTATTCATATTGTGGTCACGGGTCGACTGTCCAGTCGACCCGTGACCATGATCGGTGCAATTCGATCGAAACGTCGGGTAAATAAAAGGTTCGTACTTTTAAATAATTATAATAAATATATCTAAAACGTACATTTAGTTGATAACTATTATCAACTAAATGTACGTTTTAGATATATTTCTACCGTTAGACCTCGTCTACCGTGTTTGTTTTCATAAATCTATACATATACAGGGTGTAACAGAAAGGTGTGGTCAAATTTCAGCAGCGGATAGGGTATGTTATCAGTTTTGCACCTGTCATGGTGCCATAGCTGGTTGCATTATTATTACATAGTTATAGCATATTCTTTTTGTCAAAATTCAGTACTGAAATGCATAAGCATGTATAGCATAAGAATTATACCTCCCCTGGTACAAAATTCGATTGGATTATTACGGCATAGAACTTTTTAAGTCATACTTTTTTAAATTAATAACTTTTTCATTCATAAATCAACGAATGAAAAAATAATAAATATTTTTTTAGGGTACTCCGATTTTGATAAAATTAGGTATGTGCATTCAGTATCATGGGCACATACCAACCCTTAAATATGACCACACCTTTCTGTTACACCCTGTATATTCACTTGTCCTGACTGACTGACTGATTCATCAACGCAGAGCCTAAACCGCTAGGGTTACAAACCTGAAATTTTGGCAGTTGATGCCTTTTACGTTGTAGGCATTTACAAAAAAGGTTTCTTAGGAATTCGTCCTCTAAGGGATTAAAATAGGGTTTGCAAGTTTGTATGAAACTCCGTCAGTTTTGAAGTTAGATCGGTAAAATTTTGTATTTAGATGTTTCATTAAAAAAAGCAACCTCTAAAAGGGCAAATTAGGGGCAAGTTTATGTGAAACTCAGTCGCAAAATAGTATGAAACTTTGTCAGTTTTAAAGTTAAGTATGTGAAATTTCGCACACTAAAAAACACGTGTGTTCTTTGAAAATCATCCCCGAAGGGGGTAAAATAGAGGTTGCAAGTTTGTATGAAACTCGGTCAGTATTGAAGATAGATCTATGAAATATCGGATTTCGCTTTTTACTATAAAATACAGAAACACGTGTTTCATCGTTTCAAAAAACTTAAATTCTAAAGGGTTTAAATAGAAAGTTTGTATGAAACTCAATCAGTTTTGAAATAAAATCTGTGAAATATTGTGTTTGACTTATTGTTTAAAAAAAACACGTGTTTCAGCGTTTTGTTTAAAAATGAAAAACAACTCTAAACTGAGTAAAATCATCCATGCGGGCGAAGCCGCGGGGACAGCTAGAGTATTTTTTATTATTATTACATAAAACCGTCATACGTAAAATAAGATTAAAAAAAATATAAACAATCTTATTATTATTGTGTAAAGAAATTAGCATTGTTTCGAAAATCTACATTCACACAAATCTCACTAAATACGGTCTAATGTATATTTAATATCCCTATTTACAAAACAAGATGGCTGCCCTACAAACACAATGTAATGTGTTAATTCTAGTTACCCTATATCACAATACACCGAAAGTACAGAAGGTAAGATACATACGTTCTTTGCTCGAGCAACACGCTATATCTATGTGATATAATTCACGGAATCACTCAATCACTTAAATTATTTCAACGGTCAGCATTTGCTTTATATAGTTTTTCATCAAGTTTTGCCAAAGCTAGTTAAGCATGAAAATTAAAAATTCCTTATTCACTTAGGATGCAAAACAATCTTGTGATACGTCGGGATTCTACATGTACATGTAATGCCAAGATCGCAAACAATAGGTAAAGCCGGAGAAAATAACCTGGCAATAAAAACTCGCGGCCACTCTTTTCAAATTGCCAATTTTACAATGTTTGAATGTTTATAAACTTGATATGGGGGTAAGGTGCTGCGACTAATATACTATACACCATGTTAAAGGACTGATGCAAATTGTACTATCAAAAAGTTGAAACATGAGATAAACCAAAATCAGCCTTATTGGGTAGTTTTTAAAAGTATTGTAACAAATGATTTAATATAAAATATTAATTCTGATATCAATCCTTTATAATACTAGTAGACTAGATAGACTACCGCGGACAACATCAAAATTTATACCTATGTTTTTTTACAAAGACAAAGACAAAGACAAAGACATTTATTGCATAAACTGTGTACATAGATGACAAGAAAAACAATTAGTTCCAACAGTCTGCCCGTACGGGCGTTGCAATTTCTTATTGAAATAGGTAATTCAAAATTGTACAGTACAGAGATTGTTACTTAGTGGCAAAATATTCAGACATGTTATAAAAAGCATTATCAGTTAGTCATTTTTTCAATGTTTTTTTAAATAACATTCCTTCTAGTTTTTTAATCTCTATGGGTAAGTGATTAAATACTCTGATTGCTGTGATGTATGTGCTTTTATAATAAATCATATTCTTTATATTAGGTAAAACTAAATTATATTTGTATTTATTTCTTAAATTACATTTGTGATGACACTTGAGATCAAAATATGATATATTATTTTTGACAAACAGACACAGCTCCAACAAGTAAATGCCCGTAAGTGTAAGGAAACCTTCTTTGGTAAACACAGATCTTAGTGACTCAATATTTCGCATATTGTAGATAGTACGAAGACATCTTTTTTGTAAGATGAAGGTGGATTGTATATCAGTCGAATTACCCCAGTATATAATACCGTAAGTCAGTAAAGGAAACACATAACCATAATAAGCTGACTTAGCAGTGTTTTCAGAGGTCGTTTCGACAAGTATGGATAAAGCATAACTGAAGGTTGATATTTTTTTATTTATCTTCTCTATATGATTCTTCCAATTTAAATGATGATCGATCGTGACACCTAGAAAGTTGATATGATCAACCTCTTCTATGTTAGTGCCTGAATTTAATATATTTAACTTCGGTGGTTTAGTTTTGTAATTTCTAAATTCTATGAGCTTAGTTTTTGTAAGATTTACCTTTAAATTTTAGCCAGCTTGTCACAGTATTCAATGTATTATTTATTTCAATTACGTATTCATTGTCATTTAAATTATTATTACAAATAAAAATAGTGGCATCATCAGCATACATTACGCATAAATGGTTTATTAATTTTGGAAGATTATTTACATAAATTAAGAATAATAACGGTCCCAGAATGCTCCCTTGAGGGACACCTAGCAATACGTTTTCAAATACAGACTGTGTATAATTCAAAGTTTTGTTACGTTTGTCATATGATTCAATAACTGTAGCTTGTTTTCTATGTTTTAAATAAGAATCTATTAGGTTTCTAGCTACACCTCCTTTTGTTTTTTTAAAGACGTCTCCCGCATTAGGGTACAAGCCCTGTGTCCGGGGGGGGGGGGGCTTTACAAACATACAAGTCACGGACACAAAGTACACCCAGACTCGGAACAACAATTTGTGGTTCCCACAAAGTGGTGTCCCGTGTGGGAATCGAACCCGAACGACGTCATGCGTAGCAGTCGGATACTACCTACCGCGTCACAGAGGCAGGCATATTAGATTTTAACATTTGGACGGTAAATATAAACAGAAGTCTATACTTGTGTAAGAAGGATAAAAACAACGGCCATTTGTCATTAGTATCAAAAAAATTCACAGGGCGGTCATTCGATTCGATATTTGAAATTGCTGGCACTTTGTACAGGGTACCCAGTCCTACGCGATCTCAGTTTATGTGCGCGTTGCTCGAGCGAGTTTGTATAAAACTTACCCTCTGTACTCTCGATGTGTTGTGGACACGTCCTTCAACGCTCTGGTTCCCGCAAACTAGCTTTGTTACAAAAGCTCCCTTGTATACAATAGATAATCTACTACATAAACAATATGTTAACAACTTGGTATACAATGAAATGTAAATATATGTTTATGTAAGCGGAAGACTATTAGGTAAGACATTGGACTCACAATCGTATGGTCTTATTGTTTTTTTAAGTTTAAGTTTATGAAGGCAATGCCCGAGATAAACAACGGCTCTTTATACCGATCGGGTGAACCTATTTAGATGAAACATATCTAAGAACATGCCGTGAGGTACTGCCTTTAGAATAGTACCACCCCATATCTTCCCGGGGGTGTCGTCAAGGCGACTAAGGGATTTCACCGGTGGACGGGCAGCAGCGTCCTCTGCGTACTTTAAAGCCATACTGCAATCGCCAACCCGCTCGGAAAGCGTGGTGATTATGGCAAATACCCCCAGGGTCTATAATAAGTAGGTTCTACTGGGGTTACCCGTGCTCAGCAGTGGAATACTAGGATGGATGGTCCTTATTTTTTGAGTTTTTGAAAATCAGCCGCTTCGCCTCTTCGATTCGTTTTTTTGGGTAAATAATAAAATATCCAAAAAAACGAAACCGGGAATTTTTTTATAGAGTTTTAGGGATCACTACCGCATGACAAAATTTATGAAATCAACTTAAAAAATAATAATTAGGTGTTGGATACGAGTAAAACTGTTATTTAAACTAACCTGTTGGTCTAGTGGTTAGATCTCTAACCAGAATGAAACTTTGTGTGATAAGCACGATGATTTATTCTGTGTCTGGGTAATGTATCTATTTATGTAAGTATTTAGAAATATATAAGTAGGTATAATTCGTCTCATGCGGGACTTGAACCTAAGGGGTACCGGCCCTAAGCTGTTACCAACTCTGGTACCGAGACATGTCCGCCAAAGTCGATTTTAAATGTATATTTAAAATATACATATAAACTTAAATTTATGAATTTTTCCTGCTTACATTTAAATTTATATTTATAAAATTAGCATAAAAATGCTTTAAGCATTACAAAAAGTAATAAATAAGTAAATAATTTGATGAAAATCTGTTTATTAATGTTAACGATAATCAGTTTTTTGTATCTCATTTTCACGATTTTTTATGCGCATACTTGCTTATAATGGGCTGTCACTATGCGAAAAGAAAACTGGTAGCCGACATCTTCATTAATTTACCTTGAACTTTGTACCTTAAACTCGTTACAAATCACTGGTATTATACAGAAGATATAATATTAATAACCAGTCCGCCCACATGTCCTCATTGTCAGTTACGTACATCTGTTGCTATGGTTGATTTTATTGGCTTTCTACTGCATGCGTAAATGTTGGATAATGTGTTACAACGATTACAATTATCCTTTATCGTACCATACCGTACCAATCGTACCATTTATCTTCTTTCCCAAGGTTCGATGATTTTATCACTAGAGCTTTGGGCTAAAAAATTTGAAGCCCCAAGCTTAATCATAATGACGATGATTTATTAACTAGCCTTTCCGGAAAACTTCGTACTGCCCTGTTTTTTTGATATTTTTTTCGTAAGGACCACAGAGTACTTATTAGAAAACAAAAAAAAAATCGGAAAAGTCATTCTCTAATTAACTCGTGATCAAGGGAAATAGGAGATTCATTTTCTATATTTATAAAAATTAATGCTGTCTGTCTGTATGTCCTCTATGCATTTCGAAACCATTGATCAGATTGTGATGAAACTTTGGCAGGGTGTTCTGGGGACGCCTGCGAATGTTTCTGGGCAAAAAATAATTTTATATATATAGATAGATCAGGCGCGGATCCAAGGGAAAATCCCCCCCCTTCCCCACAACATGATCCTGGATCCGCGCTTGAGATAGATAGATGTTTAGACTTCTGTGGAGCACATTCTATCGATTAAATAGAAGAAAATGTTGTTAATAACCCATTGACTTTTCCACAGATATTGACTTGTTCGCGTACATTTTCTTTTTATACCACATACATATCAACCCATATGATGGCCCACTGCTGGGCACGAGTCTCCCCAGTTTAATACCACGGGAACCATATATTCTTCGGGATAAAAAATAACATCTGTGCTGTTTCAGACTGTATCTTCTAGCGTGAATGAGTAATAAACATACATCCACAATCGATAAAATGTTTTTTTCTTTCCAGATATCTAGATTGGATGAACCTGTTGACCTACGACTACCACTCGGCGTTCGAGCCCGCAGTGAACCATCACGCCCCACTCTACCCCATCGAGGAGCCCAACGAATACAGCGTCGACAACGAACTTAATATTGTAAGTTGTATTGAATTTTTTTGAAGTGATAACGTCTTATATATCAGTGACCGACTGTATTCACCCAAAAGTGTGACGTCACTGCTCACGTTATTGGCTGGTTGCTAAGCAACGCGAATGGCGATTCCACCTGCTGATAGCTGAAGTATTGTGGCCGTCGGGCATAAATTTATATAAAAAAATTGTCACAGACATGGTTGTTTATTACAATGTCATCAATCTATACTAATATTATAAAGCGGAAGAGTTTGTTTGTTTGATTGTTTGTTTGTTTGTTTGTTTGTTTGTTTGTTTGTTTGTTTAAACGCGCTAATCTCAGGATCTACTAGTCCGATTTGAAAAAATCTTTTTTTGTTGGATAGCCCATTTATCGAGGTAGGTTATAGGCTATATAACATCGCGCTACGACTAATAGGAGCGGAGAAGCGACGAGAAATGTTTCAAAAACGGGGAGAAATTACGCATACGAAGTTGCGCGGGACAGCTAGTGTTTTGATAAGACATTATCACGTAAAATTATAGTCCGTAAACCGACTTTACAGACATATTTTTTTGTGTGAGAAAATAAAAGTTTTAACTTTGAAACTTAGACAGAAGTCTAACTTAAAAGTTTCATAACACGATATTTACCCTCACATGCGGCTATCTGATTCCAGGCTTAAATATGTATATCGAAATACAAAAAAATATTTATAGATAAATTACACAAAGATTTATCTGTGATGGGATTCGAAGCCACGACCTATAGCTTAGCAATGAGGGTCACTAACCACTAGACTGACAGATCAGTCTTAATATTTTAAAAATCCTGCATTAATAAAATGTGCTGGCTATTAAAATAGCTGCTGGGTATTAAAATGTCTGGTGTCACCTTCAAATCATTGCTGCGACATACCAGACAAGATACCTGAACAGAATGTATTAAAACGATTTACTTATTAATAAACTGGTTTTTAAATGGCCACTTGTTATTGTAAGCCTATCAGTCGTCATTTACATTAATTACATTGCGTAAATCGTGTCGGTGTACTATTTACGAAGTTTTATATGCTAAATACCTTTATTTTATTGCCCGACGTTTCGACCGTATTGCAACGGCCGTGGTCCCGGGTTGACTGGTCGCATGAAGTTGACTGAAAACTCATAAATTTTAAACTATGAAACGGATTTTGATGTGGTTTTCACTATAATTCAGATAATTTCTGAATTTTTTATTTTACAATTTGAAAGACCAAATAGTTTAAATCAAAGTCCATAAAAGGAGGACGTTATTGAATTTGGACTCGACTTTTTTAAAGTAATTGCAATTTTTAATAGATTTTCCGCAATTATATACAGAAATTAAACAATTTAATTAATCGGCCAACCAAAATTAGTAGATGAGTGGGATGACATTTTGGTACAAAATTACACATTTTAAAAAAATCACAACGGACGTGTGAAATTTTATTTGATTCTTTAGAATCAAATAAAATTTTTAAAACTAAAACAAGAGGTTAGTAACCGAAGACAATCCGTCGAAGTCTGCCATTCGCTAACCTGTCACATGCACAAAAATATTTGAATTCCATTTAGGGCTTTATTTGAGTCGTGGGTTTATCAAAATGTTTAATTTTGTTATTTATTTCAAACTTTTTTTATTTTTTTTGAGTAATAAAGCTAGGCACTTATTCGTGTTAAGAGTAAACATTTAATTGCACCGAAATTAATATGTTATGTATAATCCGATAAAAATTACCCTTTTGGAGAAACATACTGTAGCGCCCCCTGGTGGTCTGTAATATTAAAACATGATACAGAGCAAAAAACCGTTTCTAAATCATCTTAACCATCTCAGAGAAAAAAATACTGTTTTAGAGAAACTTGAGCACTGTACCGCAACATTAAAACTTAACTAAGACAATGCCCAGAAATGAGACTTACACAACGCAAAAAACCGTTTCGAAATCGGCCCAGCCGTTTCCGAGAAAAATGGTAACAGACACATACAGACAACAAACACCTCTTACCCCAAACGCATATCTCTCGTCTTCGTGGCCGTCACGGGTAAAAAATAACTTTCCATATATGAAACTTCTCTATTTTTTGCATGACAATATGTCATAATATGTCTGTGGCGTTGCGATGAGTGGTTGAGTGCGGGAAAAAACGTCATCGTCTCGCCGTGCGCTCGTCGCGGAACGTGGTGCTGTCATACACAGGCGTCCCGCCTCGAAAACGTGACGATTCCGTCGCGAATACCCATCGATTCCGAGTCACGACGATATGCCGGCGGAATAATCACTCCTTCGTAGGAACTACCCGACAATAGTAGAGTTATTATATTATCTGTGGTAGAGTAAATCGTCGCGACGGTTGAGACGGTTTCTTACTGTTTAACCTATTAAATATCATAGCGTTTCTCTAATGCTACTTTCAATTCTTATATTTATCATCATCATAAGCCTATCGCAGTCCACTGCTGGACATAGGACTCTCCAATTGCACGCCACTTTGTTCTATCCTCGGCTTCTCGCATCCAGCTCCTGCCAGCCGTTTTGCGTAGATCATCACTCCACCTGGCCTGAGGGCGTCCTACACTACGTTATATTAGTATTACCTATTTTATTAGTAAAAGCCAAGTACCTAAATTAATATGACCTATTTAATTTTCCAGGATTACACCATCAAGTTCTACTTAGAGCAAGGAGCTGATGCGGATAAGTTAGTACTTGGTATACCTACGTACGGACGTTCATACACGCTGTTCAACCCAGAAGCAACTGAAATTGGCGCCCCTGCTGACGGACCTGGCGAGCAGGGAGACGCCACGAGGGAGAAGGGATATCTTGCTTATTATGAGGTGAGAAAGAGAGAACGTTGTTCAAAAATAATGAAGACATACGGTGACACGAATCAGAGGGGCGTCAAATGTAAACAAATGGGTTCCCAAACTTAAAAATGATTTGTTGACATTGCTTCTTGTACCATTAAGGGGGCATTACACTGAGAGAATTATTTATTTAGCGCTACGTACACAGCGACACGATCGCCGGCCTCGCTCTTCCGCACATAACCATCACTTCACAGTGCGCAGGAGCGCAGGTCAAAATAAAGTAGAATATTCGTTCGTACATATGTTAGGTTACGAGCGCCATGACTATGACAATAAGAAAATGCTCGTTTTTGCATTTTTCCGCAACTTCGAGATTAATTTGCAGGATCATATTAAGACATATCCTTTAATTTCTTTATTTCATCTACTCGAATAACTCTTTGACTAGTGACACAATTCTTTTTTCGTGTCCTAATATTTAGTTTTTCTATATACATTTTTGAGAGAGCCGAACCCTGTTTTGCGTAATCTACCCTTAAGGTCGCAGTTTCCACACTGTAACAAAGCTAGTCTCCTTTGTAGGTCTTAGTTTTCGATCGTTTCGTTATACCTAAATGAAATTCAAAATTCCACCACAAGTAATCTACACTAATATGTTAAAGAGGAAAAAATTGTAGTTTAAACTTAAAAACTACTGGACTGATTTTAAAATTTCTCAAATTACACCATTAGAAAGCTACATTATCCAGGACTAACATAGACTTTCTTTTGTTGTCAAAAAATTAGAGATCCCTACGAAAATTACAATAATGTAACTCAAGGTATAAAAAACTACGATGCTAAGCTGGGACAGGAGCTAGTAACATATAAAGCTCATATTGTAATATCGTAGGTACTGTGGAGGAGACGGCGACAAATCTATAAAATACAGCAAGACCTAAAACTAATGAAACTATACTTCCTCAGATCTGCGAAGCCTTAAAACCTAAATCGAAGAAACGCAACACAGATTCCAATGAATACTCTGAAGAAGAAGACGATGATCAGGACGATATTCCATGGTCGGTGGTACATCCTAACGAGAACGCCATGGGTCCCGTCGCCTACAAAGGCAACCAATGGGTCGGGTATGATGACGAAGGCATTGTTAGAAGGAAGGCAGAGTACGTCGCTGAAAATAACCTCGGAGGTAAGTCAAAAAAAGCACAATCTTTTTTAAAAGGCAGACAACGCATCTGTTATGCTACGGTATCGTAGATGTCTATTTACATCGGTAACTAATCTCGATATTACTAGTAGCCACGCTGGACAGACGGTAACAATATCCTGCCTGTAACAATAAGATTTTCAGCGTTCAGGTGAGCTGCTTATTCATTTGTCTCCTATAACGTAAAAAAGTGCTGCATCTTTGACTTTACCTGATGATGCAGCGGTAGAACCAATGACTGCGATTCAATTTTTTATCTTCGATCCCCGCATGGGACACTGGTTTATACTGACGATAGCCAATGGTTTAGGCATCGGACTCCCAATCTAGAAGTCAGGAGTTCGAATCCCACCTATTAAAGGTACTATTAACGTGAACCTACTCCAACTTTAAGTCATGCTTACTTGGAGCGATTAATGCTAATACCCAATGATGTTTTAAGTTTTTACTTAAAACATCCAATAAAACATGATGTTTTAAATAATGTGATTACTAAATTGTTCCTAAATTCCCATTTGTGAAGCACGAAAGAAATAATAGCGTGGGCTAGTCATGCACTTGTGAAGATGAAAAGTAGACAACGTCACTATCTGATCTATCTATGTTTGTTTGAACGCGATAATCTCAGGAACTACTGGTCGTAATTGAAAAATTCTTTTACTTTTGTATAGCCCATTTATCGAGAAAGGCTATATTACATCACGCTACGACTAAAATTGCTTTTCTTCTCAGGTATTATGTTCTGGTCCATCGACAACGACGACTTCCGAGGCACCTGTCATGGGAAGCCGTACCCCCTCATTGAAGCTGCTAAGGAGTCCTACTTGAGCAAGATTGGGTAAGTTCTCTCTCTACGAATAAGCGTCCTAAGCTATCTCAGCGATTTCTGTCTCTACTTCTAAATCCATTAACTAATGATTTGCCTGATTCTGAACTGACTGCCAACTTTTTCTAGTTTAGATCGTGGTTTTTCTCACTTCTTATAAATATGTAATATGCAATAATTATACTCAACCACACATAAACATTTTGCTTGTATAAACTCGGGAGATTTTTTTTTTATTATCCTTTAAATCCGACAAACGTTAATAATTATTATATTTTTGTAGTGCTTTTATGGTTTAAAATTAAGCTAATTGCTCACCATATTCTAATATAAATTCCATTTTTTTTCCTAGGTCCACCAGCACTGTAATCAGAAAATCGCAAACGTCGCCGTCTCGCTCTAGCTCCAAGAGGAAGAGCCGTCCGAAGTCTACCACAACCACCACGACCACACAAAGACCCACCACCAAGTGAGTTCATTGTTACAATCACCACAGTCGAATAACTCGTGCAGACGTTCAACAAATCCGTCTAGACGGTGTTGAGGGCGCAACGCAAGGCGAGGGTTGACTTCGACTAGGGCTGCTGTATTTATATACATATTGACTATTACCGTATTTAAATATATATTTACTTGTGACAACCCTAGCTCGAGACGTTCGCCTCGTAAATTTCAAAGGCGGATGACGCCTATAGAATTAGTTTGCCTACAAGCTCTTTAATAACTTGCTACTTTCTTGTGATAGTTGTTGCTTATGAATTTACAAAACAAATTTCGATCACTTTTTATAGGATTTATTTATTCAGAATCTCGTAAAAAGTGGCATGGTTTCATGTTTCCTAACAAAATAAACAAGAGAACACAGCTTAATAAAAATATTTAAAAATAAAATATTATGAGTTGCGTTCTTATTTTAAGTTGATTGCCTAACCAATTTCTGTCAGTGATATAATAATAAATAAATAATATTGTTTATTTCGGACATATATCCATAGTTTATACGCAAAAATAATGATATGTATTTATTGTACAATTTTGTCTGTTCTGTTTTCTCTGTTATGCATTTTGCAATTTTTTCATGTATATCCACACGTAAAATGCCGTGTTGCGAAATCGTGACAACTCAGTTTGCCGCTATTTTCCATCTCCTCAGGTTCATTAAAATAAAGAAAAAAATGAAAAAAATGCATTTTAATTTATGTTTATTTTTGTCCCACCAGCAAGCGCACCAGCACAACCCCATCGTGGAGCGTCAACACTCCAGAGCCTCCCACCACGCCTGATCCTGGATCAGGTACCTCATAATAACCTTTTGTTTAAAGATTCGATTAAATGTAATCTGCGACCTAGAATGGGTCACAGATTACTAGTAATCTTGTTAACCCTTCCAGCTAATCCAAATTGCTTGTGTTAGAAGTCACGTCGGTAGTATAATAGGTGGAATTAGAACCCCTTAGGCCACTGCCCCTTCTTTCAATTTATTATAATTTTCTTATAATTTGATATATCTTATATCAAACCAGGGATGGAACAAATTTCCGTTAACTTTCAAAAGATTACACATTATGATTTTGACGGAACTTTCACCATCAGACAGCTGATGATGTAAAGAGTAGCTTAGGCTACTTTTGATGACTAATCTATGATATATACCTACATATGTATTATGTATATGTAGTCTGGTTGACATAGTGTAGGATACGCATAGTTTGTGGTCAAATGGCTATTGTGAGTTGTCAAGTTATTTATTTTATTAATTTATAATAGTACAGTAGTCATTACATCTTGTCTTGTTTTCAGACTTCAAGTGCGTTGACGAAGGGTTCTACCCTCACCCACGTGACTGCAAGAAGTACTTCTGGTGTTTGGATTCTGGACCTTCCAACCTTGGCATTGTGGCGCATCAGTTCACTTGTCCTTCTGGTAATTATTGTTTATACCAAAGAGGCGAGCGAGGGATAATACATTTATCCCTCGCTATAGGATTCAAGATTCAGGAAGATTAAGGAGTTGAAGAAACGTTACTACTGCCACGTCCACAGACTGGTTACTTTCTTTCAAATTATCATACCCCATACATTATAAGTGTAAAACTGTTGGTTACGGCGCGGAGCCATATTTACTACTATAATAATTCTTTCCTGTTAAAAGGATATCATCAATGTATCAATAAAGTATAAATATATCCTTCCTAACCATATATTTCTCCCCAGGCCTCTACTTCAACAAGGCAGCCGATTCATGTGACTTCTCTCGCAACGTCCTCTGCAAGATATCCACTACTAGCACGAAGGCTACCACCAAAGCTTCGACCACCACCACCACCACTAGTACGACCACCACAACCACAACACCCAGACCTGTCCTCACAACCAGAAATTCAGCTGCGTTCAGGACCACACTTAGGACCACTACTCGGGAGCCAGAGGTTAGTTTCAAATAAATATAATCTATATAGACGTGAAGCAAAAAGGTTGTACCCGTTTTAACGAGAATTGCGTGGATGGAGGAGAATTAAATTTTGCACACTTTTAATTTATATAGAAAAAAAGAAATGAAAAAATAATTTATTTTCGACAAAACAGAAAAAAAATAGATGAGTACATGTACGTGTAAAAGCAAGTAGCTACTAAATTAAATACAATTTGACAACACTATGTAAAGTATATGCCGAAAAATAGGCGCTAGTTCAGAATATGCCAGGCAAGATGCCTGACGCTGGTTTTCAACTAGCCCCTTTTTATAAATATACTAATAGTATAAATAGATAAATAATATAATAAATTATAGAAAAGAAGAGAAATAAAATAATAATTGATAATAAAAATAAATAAAAATCATAGAAAAGAAGTGCGAAATGCTAATATTTAAAAATATAAATGAATTATGGTAGAATTTCGACCACTGCGCGACCACTAGTTCGTTTTAATCAGGGACGTGACCCATAAGGCCCTGGCCCTTGATAGGGAAGGGCTTGACTCTAATGAGGATTCAGCGATCAGGATTTAGGGCCCTTCTAATGGATAATTTAGGATTTTGGTATGGGAAGGACATGAAATGTATGAGAAACCTAGCATTTTGATTAGGACCCTTCCTATTCAATCCAATTCCTCATTCAATTAACGCTGAAATTTATATAGGATTTGAGGTAAGGGTTTGTCACCCAATGAAGTATCAAAGATTTTGGTCGGTTAGTGGCTTAACTCCAATGATGGAAGTAATGTCCAAAACTATACAACTGATTTTCCTAAACTTCGGCGGCTTTTTATTATGTTAAACAAATATCCTGGAAATGACAGACGAAGAGCTAGTACTAAAATTGTAATAATATTTATAAATTTCAGCACGAATACGAATACACAGAAGAGGAAGAAGAAGATCCAAGAGTTATTAAAGAACTGATCGACCTTATTAAGAAAGTCGGTAAGTAAATGTTTGAACATTTTCTCCTTAATAGAGAAGTCGTGCTTTTTGCAAAAAAAAAAATATTCTTACCTGATCCTATTAACTTCGAGTTAAAACGTATCGAAACGGCATTTTTTTTGAGACTTTTTAGACAGTGGCTTATATGGCAAAGCCATGTCTTGCCGAATGACGAATGATTCCAAACATGAATATGTTTGTCTTAAGATTTGTTTTATCTGTAAAAATAATTCTGAACAAAACTCCAACAGACTTTAAAAAAAAGGTCGTTCTCTGTATGTATGTTTGAATGTATCAATGATCGCGATTTTCCCAAAAGATACTGATCCAATTTTGATGGGGTTTCGCTATTCGACAGCATATTTTTTTGGGAATGTTTAAGTGCATAAAACATTGTTCATGATGACATCAGAATTATAGAATAAAACGAAGTAGTAGATCACTGAAAATTTTCTACTAATCGGTGATGTACTTGATATAATTCCCTTTTTTTTATAATATATGGACTTGATCTTGGCTTCGATCATGGATTATAGAGAGCATTGATGAGGCCTACGATAGAACGAGCGCACCCAGAAGATGCCTATGCACTCTAGTCTTAAAAGTGTTCAGGTTATAATTAATTGGAAACACGGACGCCGGCAGGGAGTTCCACACTTTAGCTGTTCGCGTAACAAATGCAGAAGCGTACTGCTTTGTGCGAAAGATGGGTATAGCCACAACGTGTACATAGAAGCCTGAAGTGCGCCTAGATGTCCAATGAGGAATTGATTCACTGGTTTTCGATTGAAATCGCTTATTTTTTTTTGTAAAAAAGTAATATAACATTAAATAGATATGTAAGATGAATAGTAAGTAGAAGAGTAGCCACTAAGAAAAAAATATTGACTTGGTGAATTAAACACACTCCATACGTGCTGGAACAAGCTGTGAGTTCTGGTGAAAACAGAAACCAAATTTCAATTCAACTTCAATTAATCAATTTCCTTTATGTATATACAGGTGGTATTGAGCAGCTCGAAAAACAACTCCATCTGGACATTTCCGGAGCGAATTCGAAGAGCACAGACGGTAGCGCCATCACCACGACACCTTCCAGCTTCAACAAGAAGTTGTACCAGAAAGTACTTGATAGAACACGTGGAAAGGCCAAGTGAGTTAATCTAATCTGTACCTATAGAAAAAAACCTCACTGCCTAAGCAAAATATCAACTTTTGCCACTTGAGGACATGACATATAGGTACCTCATAGACCAGTAAAATTTGCTCATCTATGTTGTTTGTTTGTTTAATAGTTTCTTTATTTGTTTGAACGCATGTAATGTCAGGAACTACTGATCCAAATTGAAAAGGGGGACAGCTAGTACTATTATAAAGCTGAAGAGTTTGTTTGTTTATTTATTTGTTTGAACGCGATAATCTTAGTAACTAATGTTGGATGGCCCACTTATCGAGGAAGGCTATAGGCTTTACATATAACATCACAGTATGACTAATAGGAGAAATTCATCATCACGTTATGACAATGAAAAAACGGGGAAAATTGACGCAGACGAAGTTGCGCGGGTCAACTAGTTAAAAAATAATTTTACTATACTTAATTTTATTTTATTTAATAGCCCTTATTGCTGATAACAAAATGTATACAATATTCAAATTCTACATATGGAGTTCCATACCTATCGTGTATTTTCGCGGTTTTTCCCGCGCAACGACGACATCTTTCTTCTTCGGTGTGCTCTTTAAACAAAGAACACAAAGACGGCAAAGAAGAAGTTGGTCAGATATCATATGCAAGACATCTGACTAACTTCCTCTTTGCCTACCTCATTTTTTTTTGACGTTTTTAGATTCTCAATATAGTCGAAATTTTGATTGACTCGGTAGGGTACGGTAAGCTACTGAGTCAACATTCGACTCCCACACAGGACGGAGCTTTATGACATCCATAAATGTTGATCCTGGTATTCTTTGTCCCTTATTGTATGTTTGTAAAGTTGTCTACGACACAGGGTTTAGCCTTTTGCGCGAGAGTTGTATTTTATAATCATAAAATAAATGCCTCAAACCAAATAATAAAAATAATCCAGGCAGAATAACAGACCTAGGAGGAGTTTAAATACAATATTTGTTTATTATAGGCATACCGGTACTGGAAGTACCAGCATATTCGAGAGTCTTGCTCAAAGTGCCCAGAAAAACACCCAGAACAGTCGTCGAGGACCTCAAAACGAAGGTTTAGAACCAGCAAGTGACAGAAATACTTTGGTGAACAGAGATCGTCCTCAGTAAGTTCTTCTTGTTTTTTTAATTTCTGCTTGACTGTTGATATTATAACTTGGTATGGAGGTAGTTAGAAGTCCGAAAAATACAGATCTTTTTCCACGCAATAATTGCGGTGGCATATCTTTGCGAGCAAACCCTATAAAATTGAGATAGTCTCTTTTTCATGTGCTCTTTATACCAGAAAAAATAAACCTTTCAAAGTTTTAATAGTCGCTCGTTTTTGAAGAATATTTTGAAGCATAAAAAGGTTTAGTTCAAGTAATTATACAATGATGATGACGATGACTAATAAAATACGAATGTTAGGGAAAAAAAGAATCGTATATGTAGATGTTGAAAGCTTTGAATTTTACTTGCGTTAACTCGTATCGGAACGTTGTGTTCGATTGAATTCAGAATTTTTAGTCGATTTAATTTAACTAGGGCTAATAAAATTTTAATCATGAAATCAAACTAACTTTAAAAAAACATCCATAGGTACGTCACCATCAACCGTCAAAGAGCCATCACTTCCACCACTCCTGTCTACAGCGAAAGCGAAGAGGCAGTTGACGAGGAAGAAGAAGAAGACCACATAGCAGTCAGAGCCAAGTCTGTGGAGACCAGGCCGAGTGTAGCAACTACTGCTAAACCTTTGCAGTATGTTAATATTAGAAGAGGACGACCGACCACTGCTTCTACTTCAGATACCGCTGATGATACAGCCTCAAGGTACTCTTTCTTTCTTTTATGTAGTTACCTCTATCTTTATTTATCAATAAAAGTAGAGATTTGCTTGGAAAGAAAAATGGCTATATAGAACTATAGGTTTTTTAAATATACCCCATCACCAAAATCAAAGTTGGCGGTGGTTTAGACCAGCCCACCGCCACGATCGGCTTCCTCCGTAGCCATGGATCCCATGTTTGAAAAACCTCAATTTAACAATTGATTTGGGAAATATATATCAATTCAAAGGTTCAAATAAGATAAACTGAAGATTCTCCCACCCAATTTCCGTCATGGCCCGGATTAGAGAGAAGAGATTAGTTACCAGACCAATGGCTTAATGAATTCTCCGACGTAAAGAGTCGGTCACCCATTTATTTCCAGACGTTGATAATGTTGCTTAACCTCGATCTTTTAATTAAAGATCTCACAGCTGCTAAATAGGTTGACAGCTGTGCCGTGGTCCGTCAGAAACAAAAAGCTAACCTTGTGGAAGACCCTCCTTTTTGAGTTGAAAGGACGTAAGACCTCGAGTCCTAAACTCTTTTAAATGTATGACAGGGTGATCGATGTTTAAAAATGTAAAGCAACTTCTGTTGCTAACTGACGGTACAGTAATGTGTCCAATCCACAACCACAAAACACAGTGCAGAAGGAAATGTAAGAACATGGAATCTTGGAACACCGTCGGAACAAAGTGATCCGAGATTCTGTGTTCGTGGACGATGTCTCTGACGTATGTGTGTGTGTGTGTGTGTGTGTGTGGGTTGTTCAAGCGCGCGCGAACAATGCATACATACACACAAGAAAACTTGAATTTGCCGTGTGTCTGACACATCAAATTCGAGCTTTCCTTCTGTACTTTCGATGTTTAATACGATTTTATCAATTAATAGCTGTTGTCTGTTTTACTCCCCGATCTCAATAAAAACTACCACTCATGTTATATGAGTTTAAAATTCTGATGATTTACTTATAACCCCTCTTTACTGTACAGGAATGCTCTTTTCGAACGCCAAGAACCTCTGGTCGCAGTATCAGATTCTCCGAATACTTTGAACTTCGCTTCACTCAGACCAGATAACATACCTGAATACGTCACTATTCGCAGACAACGACCTACGACGGAGGAACCTACTACTGCGCAGTAAGTTGCCTACACTAAAAAAATAACAAGAATTGGTCTCAACTTGTCACTAGGATTCAAACACAAAAAACTTCTGACACTTGAGACAAAAACGGATTCTCTTTTAAACCCTTGAATGGATTTTAATCGAACACAATTGCTGTTGCTGATGAAATGCTGCAAAACGATCTGGACTAAAAATAACTGCATCCAAATTCATCTTTGGACGCGACGATGGCACAGGCAAGCATACAAGTTAAGCCTATAAAATCCCTCATTGTGTGTCGGGGACCGGGGGTAAAAATGAGTTGTGGTCGTTTACACACACAAACAACATTTTTTCCACAAAAGTTCCAAAAAAGCCTTTCGGCATGTTTCTATAAGTACGCCGAGAAGCAAGTAGGAACGTAGCTGCCCATTTCTCAGTTACCACCGTTCACCCCTGTGTAAAGTAGTTATTCAGATTGTAGGTGTGTTTGTATCTATTTTTAATGACCCCTGGCATAAAAATAACTGCAAAAATTAACTCTATCTTATTATTTACAGATATTCCGAAGTAGACGAAAAACAGGAAGATATAGCATTAGAAAGAGAAATATCGGCGCAACCAAAATACAACAGTATCGTAAGAACTAGGTCTACCCTTCCTCCTGAGGACACAACCCCTAAGAGCGAGTCTACTTCTCCCGATCCATCTGCTAATCTCCCTATTCAAATATCTTCCCTTCTAAATTCGCAAGAAGTTGAAGATGAAACTGAAAAAATCGAGCCCACAACCGAAGAACCGACTACAACAACAACGACTCCATCAACGACTACTTCCACGACTACTCGAGCTCCATCTCTACCTCCTAGACGTACAAACATCATCAGGCGACGAGGTTCACCTACTAGTACTGCCGCCCCATCAACTACCGCACAGGTGAGTCCCAGGAATTATACTACAGTCCGTCGTCGACGACCTTTACCTAGACAGAACGAAATATCTTCGGATTCAGATGATAGCAACGATTTGTCTCGTAAAATTAGATCCACTACTCCCGACAGTCGTGAAGTGGATGGTGTTACTGAAACCGGTGTCAGGAGATTCCGTAGTAGGTTCCAGACTTCTCAAGCTAGGAGTGATGACTCTGTTGCCGCTGCAGCATCTCCTGTTTCCAGGGGACAATTCAGGCCTGACAGCATAAGTGAAGATGAGGTCATATCTTTGACGCCAATTGATGTTGAACCGCAGTTCGTACCAAGGCAAAGTTTTAGTTCACGGACGGAAAGACGTTTCCGTAGGCCAGTGACGGCAGCCGTTACTGCTCCAGAGACAGCACCTGACAGTGAAGTGTCTGCCGCTACTGTGGAAGCAAGGAGACCAAACCTTCTTCCGCGAGGACGTAGCAGGTTTACATTAAGCTCGACAACTGATGCTACTGTTCAAGCATCTACTACAGCAACTTACACTCAGAGACGACCAACGTTTGCTAGATTCTCTCCTAGACCTTTTACCCGGGCATCTCCTTCACCTGCGTTAATTGAGGTTGATGAGGAAATTACTGAGGAACCAGTTACTCAAAGAATTGCACCACGTTTGCCGTTTGGAAGAACTAGGCCCACACTAGCGTCTGCTAGAAAATTACCATTCCCATCTCGTCAGTCAACAACTCAACAAAGTTTGGTCAGCTCGGTTGATAATGATGATGATGGTGATGATGATGAGGAGCCTGAAATTAGGGCTGATGATATTTTACTTTCTGAAAGTGCTAGAGCAGAGAAAGAGCACGATGAACCCGAAGCAGAAGTAGAAGAGGCACCTAAACGCAGAATTGTTATTAAAAAACTTAGAGCCCCTGGTGCTGCGGAAGGTGATATTGTATCGACTGAAACGATTCCTGTTGATGATTCTGGTAAAAAAAGATTCAGAGTAATCAGACGACGACCTACCACTACCACGACAATACCTGAGCCAGAAGTTGCCTCTGAAGCTCCTACCGCACCTGGTCCACAACGTTTCCGTAAAATAATTCGAAAAAAAATAAAGCTTGTTGAAAATGAACCTGAAATCATAGCAAAGTCTATTGATTCGTTGAATACTTTTAGAAGTTCTACTACTGAAGTATTTAACTATGGAGAAAAAACTAAAGCCCCACCTACAATAACATCAACTGAAGCTGAAATTGAGCCTATCATAGAGGAAGTAACTGAATTTTATAAAGAAGAGAGAAAAGTAAATATTGAAGCTCTAAATAGAGAACTTGGGAGTAGAGTAGAACAGGCCATACAAGAAGAAGTTACTGAAAAAATAATCGAAACAGTTGAAGAAAACCTGGAAGAGAAAATTGTTTTAGAAACTACCGTCGCTCCTACTATTACTGAATCTATCTCAGAGCTTAAAGCTGAAAATGTTGAAAACGTTAAAGTGAAATCTGAAACTATCACAGAAATAAAATCTGATGGTGGACAAAGCTCACAGAGTGAATCGAAGCCAGAAGAAGAAGTAAGAGAAAGTATCAGCGTGTCTGAAGTAAATGTTAATAATGAATCAGGTTCAATTGCTCAAACAGAAGCTAAAGTTGAAGTGGCAATTGCGACGGCAGAAAAAGGTATCGATATTACCGAAACCCAACAAACAAGTGATATTGAACCAGCCGTTACTGAGACAGATGCGGCAATTACCGAAACTACAACGCCTAGTACTACTACTACTACAGAATCAACGTCAGCTGCCGGTAGAGCTAGGTTGCCTTATAGGCCTCGTAAGAAGATATTCACACCCTCAACAGAGGCATCACTACCTTCTAGTAGTAAAACATTCAGTAGAAAATTCAATCCTGGAGTTTACACTAGTCCTGCTTCAGTAGACCGACCACAATTCAAACCAAGTGGTGTTGTCACAAGAAGACCGTTTTCTTCCAAAGTATTTACCAGACGTCCCTTCACTCCAAGAACCACGCAGAGAGTAGAAGATGACGAAGAATATAATGATGAAGAGATTTTGGAAGGAGACGAGCCTGAACAAGACAATCCATTTGTTTTCGTACCATCTAACCAGCTATTTACTAGGAAGCCAGATTCAGTTGAAGAAGATGATACTGCTAATTCTGAGGAATTACTAGAAGAAGGAGAGATTGATGAAGAAGAAGATCAAGATGAACAAGGACCAGTAAAAGTTGCTACGACAAGGAGACCTGGTTTTAGACCACGTGTAGTAAATTCAAACACATTCAGAACATCTACTTCTACCACAGAAATTCCTAGACGTTTTGGAAGCTCTCAAAATAGAACAGGAATCGTAACTAGATTTGGAGCCAATAAACCTGTCGTTGACAATAAAAAACGAGTACAAAATGTGCCATCAGGTTACAACTCTCCAGTAAATGCTCTTAAAGCTAAAGGTACACTGCTTTCTAAATCTGAAACTACAACGGCTGCTTCTATAACTGAAAGTGATACCACAACAGAAGACGATTATCTAACAGTAACATCAACAGCTGTTTCTGACGAAAATGCCTTCACAACGTCTGATGACGCGTCTACAACAAACACTATGGAAACCGAAACTGCAACTGAGGAACTGGACATTGACTACAGTACAGATGACTACTTAGAGTACACTGAAGGTACTACAAACTATCCATCTACGCAAGAATCTACAACATTTACACAAACGGAGCTTGATTTCAAAACTACATTCATCCAAAATACTGCAACTAATACAGAAACAACCACTGAACAATTGACAACAACTACTACAACCACAGCCGCTCCTACAGTGGCTCCAATAATTAAAACTCAGTTCAATAAACTGTTCTCAGTCAGCCGAGTAGTTGAAGTCAACTCGAAACTAGACAAACACCGTTTGAATAAGAACAATGAAACTACTTTAATTGAAGAAGGTAAACTTATGGTGGAAAAGAAACCAGTCGTTGATAAAATTGGTGAAGTTAGTAGATATAGTCTGATCAAGATAGTTGAAGATGAAATTCCTATTTATTTGACCAAGTTTGGACATGTATATCCTGTTGAGCATCCTCCAGATAATATTATTCGTATCGACGAAGCGAGAAATGCTAGAGCTTTGAATGAGAACTTCTCTGATGCACCTAGAGAAAACCTTGTCGCATCAGAAAGTGTAAACGAAGCGTACAGACATGTAAAAGAAGTAACTGACTCCAAAGATCAAGGCCACATAGAACACGTACCGAATGACCACTTCTTGTCTTATATAAATGATGAAAAGAAAAACGAGAAAGAATTAGACAGTCCTCTTTTTGCCCAGTGGCAATTTGTCCCTGCTGCGTATGAAAATGAAAAGGTTAGAGCTGGTAAAAGCTATGACATTGTGACTCCTCGTTCTATGCTTACAAACCCTTCAACTTTATCTTTAGAAGGATTATTTAAGACTGAGAATCCTATAATGGCTCGCAAAGTGAATGAAGATAAAAATCAACCCTTTGTTGTTTACTCAGCATCAGTACCAAGTCAACAAGAAGACGCCAACATCGTTAAACTATCTGTATTGAAACCCGAAACCGGTCGAAGTATTATAACTTTTGCTAAAGGTCAAGAATTCACCGGCGGTTTAGTCAAAGAAGAAACTACTGTCAAATATCCTATAAATGTATCAGTCTATCCGAAAACTGATATCAGTTCTACGCTATCAGTGCCTTCGACGACGTTTAACCCTATTTCGTCAACCACAGCAAGTACTACTACTACAGAAAGTCCAAGCAGTCCTATATTAGATTTATTATCGACAGCAATCGTGTCAACAACAGATGTAACTCCAACAACTATTGCTGAAGCAACCACAACAGAATCAGTCACAGAAGAAGCAACGACAGTTAAAATATCACCACTAGACGCAAAACGAGCTAAATTTGGTTTTCCAAGGAGACCAATCATCAAATCATCAAATTTCACACGACCAAGTGTTGTTCCAAGAACAGTAAAGAGAATAAACGCAACAGCAGTTTCAAATTCAAACCAGAAGTTGAATAAAACGACATTCAGTCCAACTAAAACACGTTTTTCTGCAAACAGAGTGCAAAATGTTCCGGTAGATTTAAAGAAAAAGAGCAACTCTCCTAAAGTGGCTATTAAGAGTTTTGTAACAACTAAAACTTATACTACAGAAGCCCCTAAGACAACAACAGAAAGAAAACTATACTTCAAGCCAATCAGACCTAATTTCAGACCAGGATTTATTCAAAGAAAAACAACGCCATCCGCTACGACTGGCGACACTTAAAAGCCAAAACCTGTTTGATATAGATATAAGCGGTCCTCTAACACTGGCCATAGTCACAAAATATATTGGTACAAATGGCAGGCTTCCTACAATTAGCGAAAACAAGCTCACGTAGGTACACATCTCGGTCGAATGACAACAGAGAATCCGCATGTTGATATTGCTGTCTAGTAGTGTGCCTTTTGTGCCTCTATTCATTTTGTGCCACATAAACGACTGATTAAATGTTGATAATTGATTTTAACCCTCATCTGAATCCGAAGATATTGAAACGGTCTAAAACGCAAACAAAATATCTTTATCAATTGTGTTTTGATAATTGATTTATCAAGATTTTTTAATACTCTTATAGAATTGTATATATAGGTATACAACATCACTATAGTCATATTTTAGAGATTTTAATAGCTTTAATAATATTTTAGGATTTATGAAAGTTTTATTGTACCAAATAATTGTATTTATTAGTTCGTTTTGGTAAAAAAGACTTTCAGTTCAAAATGTCATAGTTTATATGTAGTTTACATTTTATTTAAAGGTTTTAATATTAATATTAATTATTAATCGTTACCATTTAATGTACATACGAATGAATAGGATTGGGATTTTTATATTAATGTGAACGAAATATTGTAATATTAAAAGAAAAAGAATGTAATAAAGTTATAGTGTATATTTTATTTTATGTTATTTTAGTTGTAACGATTTTTGTGTTTATCTGTGGTTAAATAAATCCCTCCAGGATTTTAAAGTGGTCACAATATCTTGTCAATTTGACAAGGACATTATTTTTAAATGCTCGTGCTGTCGTTGCTCGTGCTTTCCGAAGATTGGATCCGCAGGTAAGTGAATTGTTATTTTATGATTTGCGCAATATCAAACACACTTTTTTTTACAAAAAAACGTCTAGCATTTATTGGGGAGTTTCGTTGTCTACCTCCGAAACTCAACATCAGATTTACAAAATAAACTTCTTTCGAACAAAAAACAATAGAATGTTAAAAATCCGTCTATATATGACAGAGATGCCTGAACAACCAAAAGTAATACAAACATCCGAAGTGAAAACCTCGTTTTTTAAGTCGGTTATACGAAATATTTAAATATTATTTATTTGCTTTACTATGTTAAAAATAGGTAAGTATTTAGAAAAAAATTAAACGAATTAAATTAATAATATAATTATTTATTGTTGCTAAACTCGGCACTTGAAAGGAAACAAAAAAAAAATTAGGCAGTAGTAACCATTTGCGTGCGTGGAAGACATTGACGTAGAAACCAGGACTGCGCCATAACCTCACAAAAACCACTCTCTAGAAAGAGACAACACTACTTTGTGGACAATAACTATTATAGTTAAAGATAAATGCACGAGTTTTTTCTCACTTTGACGCTTTGCAGTTAATATTTACTTTTTAATTGAAAGGGATGGCACAGTCCATGTCTATACGTCAATGGTGGAAAACTTACCTAGTAGAAATTAAAAAATAATACTTAACCATAAAGGTAAAAATAAAAAAACAGAACCCTTCTTTACAGTCGGGTAAAAACTCTCCATTATTACATTATTATGAGACTTTAAATAAACTTTTATAAACTTTTTTCTCATCAGTATTTACGTGAAAGGCATCCATGTTTTTATCGATACCTTTTAGAATCGCATTGTGATATTTCTTATTATCTTCAGAACAATAGGCGACGACTATTTATTGAAAGACAATCAGCGCTTGAATTCACAAGATTTTCTCAGAAGATTGCGAATGTACGGTCAAATTACATAAGTATTGCCATTTTTGAAACGTGTTCATCGAACTTATATTAATTGGAGGTTTTAGTCATTTGTTTATTTTTTTTTTAAGTTGTTAGGATTTCTGTAGGCATTTCTAAATAATTTATTTTATTTCTAAAGAACAATTTAGATACAGGAACACAAAATAGATACAATATACATCGTTTTCACAAATAACTTACAATATAAAAAAAAACGAATAGTAGACGGAGACTGAGAAAGATTAATATCTATTGAACTAAAAAATTCAACTATACTCTTACAGAAAAAAAAACAGCTCCTATATAAACCTACGTACTAAAATACATGTTTACGTTTACATGGTTACGTACAGAAAAGTTTAAATGGCTCCACTACCTAAAGGTAGACTGGTGGAGAAAACTAGAAATAATAATAATATCTTGGGACAACTCACACAACGCTATCTGATTCCAAACTAAGCATAGCTTGTACTATTTAAACCAGACAACTGATAAACATACTTATATATTTCTAAATACATACATATTATAGACACAGAATAAACCATCGTGCTCATCACACAAAGTTTTATCCTGGGTGGGGATCGAACCCACAATCTCTTGCGTAGCAGTCGGATACACTCCCACCGCACCACAGAGGCATCCTTTTGCAATGAAGGTATTCGTAGACCAGAAGAAAAAAAAAATGCAAGTACCTTAAAAAGGCTGATTTTTTATATTACGTCACATTGGTGAAGTATAGAAATACCCTTCAGTCAGTCAGCTGGATTCCTTAGTGTTTGGTGCCGAGGCATTTTTTTTTTAATGACCTAAGACTTAAAAAATCGTTTTCTAGCAGTAAATTATTTCAGAATAAAGGAAGAAAGGAAGTTTTAAATACATAAATGAATTAAATGAAATTTATTCATATATTTATATTTATTTATATTTATTTATTTATTTATTTACGTCTGTGGTCAAATTGATCTTGTTGAAAAATCAATTTAAGGTTGATTAGTTAAAACTATTATGGAAATTCAAGTTTACATAGCCGTTTTAGGTAGTGCCTTAGGTCGGTAAGTTTAGGAAGTGGCTACATTTTCTCATTTGTTTTCCTTAATAAGTAGATTGATAACATGATATTACCCAATCTCTAATTAAAAACCGGGTGTTTTTATTTCATATTTACAACGTTATACATACTTTATAATAATGTTTAATGAAATTTGTACGAAAATTTTGTTACATCTCATTTGATCAGCTGTTACTCGTAAACTTGTAAAGCCTTAAAGCTTAATATTTCACGAATGCTATATAATACTAATTCTAAAAATCGTCTTTACCACCCCTAAACGTTTTTAAAAGACCTATCTAATGATACCACACGATAGAGTAGGTAAGCAAAAAAAATGACATCCCCACTTTACAAATAGTTGAGGTACCCTCAAAAAGAATTCTTTTCAAGATTTTATTCGTTCACTTTGTCGGCGTACGTAATATGTGTATCCATGCAAAATTACAGCCTTCTGGCACTAACAGTCTCTGAGCTAAACTATGAACGAACGGACATGGCGAAACTATAAGGGTTCCGTTTTGCCATTTTGGCTACGGAACGGAACCCTAAAAATGGCATTGTAGCATTGACCCGTATTCTATTAGAACTATAATTACACGTGAGTTAGTTCAAGCGTGTGCCCTTCTCTTTATATCGAGGCGATAAACGGTGTTTTAGCTCTGTTTAATAACTGGGATTTCCCTGCGGCTTCGTCCCCGTGAGCCCCTCAAAGCACTAGCTTTCTGAAATCCTTTGTTATCTCTTGCCTACCTCACAAAAGAAAAATCTCTACAAATAATAATAATAATACAAAACAACGATCTCAGATAAACTCTCAAAATACCAAGACCTTGCCATAGAATTAAAAACTCAATGGAAAGCAAGTATTATTCATATAGTGCCACTAGTTCTATCCTCTACAGGTATAGTACCCAAAAGTCTCACACAAAGCTTGGATATCCTACACATGCCTACACATTCGTTACACCTATTACAAAAAGCCGTAATTCTGAACACCTGCCGCATCACCCGCAAGTTTCTTACATCCTCATCACTAACATCAATCTATTCTATTTAACGTGTCACGCTTGGCCTAGGCCCGCATGACAATTAAACTACCTCTCCAAAAGCGAGATAAATAAGAAACAAAATAATAATAATATCTTGGGACCACTCACACAACACCATTTGATCCCAAACTATGCAGAGCCTGTACTATGGCAACCAGACAACTGATAAACATGTATTAAATGCAAAATTCATACTTAATATAGATAAACTAGACTCAAACACAGAATAAACCATCGCGCTCCTCACATAAAGTTTTATCGTGGATGGGAATCCATCCACCCAACGACCTCTGGCTTAGCAGTCGGGGTCACTAACCGCTAGAAACTACTGGACTAACTTCAAAAATTCTTTCACCGTTATGAAGCTACATTATCCCCGGGTGACATAAGCTACTTTTTATCCCTATATTCCTTCAGGAATGGGAACAACGAGGGTAAAACCGCGAGGCGTCCGCTAGTTTTTCAAACAGACTAATCAGTATTTAATACTGAGTAGGTATTATCTCCCAGTCAGAGTGCTATACTACTACACTACTAGGTATGTAGATATACAGAGGTTCAAAGTCCTACAGCCCACGTAAAGCTATCGTGATTTCGTGACTCCCGCGCATCTCGGCGCCGAGTCGTGATTCTAGTATAAAGACTTACTATACTTGCTAAATTACTATAGTAAGTACTCGTGCGTTGTATGTAGGTATCATAAACACAGAGTACAGAAGGTAGGCCCAGAAATGCACACAGAAATCTCCTGCCCCGGCCCTGGCCAAAGGGCGCCAGAAAGCCATATTAAAAAACTTTTTTAATTTACCAAAAATACATAATCAACGTGTAACAGAAAGGTTTGGTTAAATTTCAGTAGCGGATAGTGTATGTTGTCAGTATTGCACCTACCATGGCGCCATAGCTGATCGCATTATTATTACATAGTTAAAGCATATTCTTTTTGTCAACTTTCAGTAGCGAAATGCGCATCGCATATGTATTATATCTCCCCTGGTGCAAAATTAGATTGGAATATTAAGGCATAGAACTTATGAAGTCATACTTTTTTTTATTGATAACTTTTTCATTCATAAATAAACGGATGGAAAAATAATAAATACAATTTTTGGGTGCTCCGATTTTGGTAAAATTAGGTATGTGTATCATTGGCCCATAACAACCCTTGAATATGACCACACATTGTATTCAAACATATATTTTGATAGCACTTTTGTGAGGTGCCAGGGATTGGCGGTTCAATAAGTCTTGATGTTTGCAACAAAGTTGATTTTGCATACTTTTGTAATTCGCATTGACCCTTTGCGTGCCGAAAGACCTTCATCAGGGGGAACGCTGGAACTCACCATCACAAGACGAATTATTTTGTTATGAAGGTGTTCCGAGAATTCTTGTCCTTATACAATAAATGTTGATAAAGTTTCGCGATTTGTACCCATTATGAAAATATATATATTACGGGTCTTAATCGCGGAAGAATTGTTTATTGCCCCGTTTTGACCGTATTGCAACGGCCGTGGTCACGGGGTCGGGCAATAAACTCATAAACAATGTATATGTACTGTGTGTGTATTAATCGAGCAAAATACATTGCTTTCCTTCTGTGCTCTCATTGTTTTGTGGTTATATGTTATATATAGGTATAGATATAGATATAGATACCTATTGTACGCGACTACAACGTATAGTATCGTAAGTGAAAATTCGCTTCTTCCACAAAGGATATAAAAGTTTTAGATTGTAAAGTTCTGAAATGTTAACTGAAGTTTCAAAAGCCTTTTTATTTTGGATGTTATTAGTGATTAGCTTTTCGCCGCGGCTTCGCCCGCGTTCAGTTTGTCACAATCAGTTAGAAATTTAGAATCAGAGAGAATGTAATTGGGAAGAATGTAAAAGAGAATCGAAGAAATAAAATGTTAATAAAAGACAAGCGGCGATAGCCTAATGGCTATAGCAATTGACTCGCAATTGTGAGGTCGCGGGTTCGAATCCTACCCATTAAACTTACTACTGACTGCATTGCTTAACCAGATTGCTAGTAATGTGGGACCTACAATCCCACATTGCTAGTTATCTTTTAAAAAGAAAAAAATAATAACCAAGACTAGTCAGCCAGTGTGGTTTAAAAGGCTTTTGACAAATAGTGCTCTCCTAAAATTTGACTGTTCCGGCCATATGGATGCTTGGTTCGATTTCCACATAGAACAAAACTTTGTGAGAACATAGAGCAAATCCAGGGGGACGGTGACAGTTGTTTTGTGTTGCGAATTTCTTGAATTGTATTGAATTTCTCCGACTAAAAGCCCCCATGATCGAAGATTTTTTCAATTCACACTTGACCGATGTAGGATACGTGAGCGAAATGCAACCCCCTCCCCCTACCTTCCTCCGTCGTAAGCGTCAATCTTTCAGGTACCTATTTGTATGGTTTCTCTACTACACCCTTAAAACACCGAGCGAAGCTCGATCAACCCATAGTTAAAACCCTTGCAATACAAGGACTTAATACAACACTGATAATATGGCGCTTACCACAATGTACCTAGGATCCGTTTCAATCGACTCATAGCTTTGTTTATTCATTCAAAGCATGATATGTACTGAGGTCGGCTTCGCAAGGACCTATTTCATAATACTAGGTACCTACAATTCAACTTACCTGTAGGTACTAAGTACAATTCATAGACAGCTTAAAGCTTAGTTTTATTAGTTGAAAAATACCTATCTTATTATTGAGTTCCGAACGGGTCCTTATGCACTATCTTTTTTTTTTGTTTTCGCATCAAGCCCGCGCTTCTGACTGTCTTCTTCTTCTTCTTCTTTCAGTTTTTGGCAATCTAGCCGTTTTAACGGTTAATTTCTGCCAGTGTCAAGTATTTATGCGCTTATTAAAAGCACAAAGTCTCGTTCTTATTCAATTATCACGTATTCAAAACATTTTTTACAAGATAAACTCGGAGCTGTAAAAATAATGGCCGGTTAGTTTGCCGCCATTTTTACAACTCCCTTCTGACTGTCAAAATCTTGTCGCATCGCATCGCATGCGCGCGGACATCTTTGAGCGCACCGCGCATGCGCGAGTTCGCGCGAACTTGCCGCGAAAACGAAATAAAACATAGTGAATAAGGACCCTGTTGGTATTCCCCTCATGTGGGTAAGATGAAGAGGTTATTTGGAGGTAATGAAGGTAGTAAAAACACTCTTCCGTCGATATTGCATAAAATAGTTAATGACCACTGATTTTATAGTTTGTTTACCAAGAACACCCAGAATGGGAACCAATGTTGATTATATCGTTAACCACGCAGGAATCAGACCCTTTGCTTCTTTCAGAGCAAAGTGCCTTGACTGGCCTGTTGGTCTAGTGGTTAGTGACCTTGACTGCTAATCCGGAGGTCGTGGGTTCGATCCCCACCCAGGATCAAACTTTGTGTGATAAGCGTCATAGTTTATTTTGTGTCTAGATGTTATTTATCTATATATGTAATGTATTTAAAAATATTTAAGTATGTTTATCAGTTGTCTGGTTTCCATTGTACAAGCTCGGCATTTGGGATCAGATAGCGTTCTGTGAGTTGTCCCAAGATATTATTATTATTTATTAATATTACTTTCTCATTAATATTTAAGATATTCATTATTAGTAGGATACAGGGAGGCATGTATCTAAATACTTATCTTGGGACAATTCACACACGGTTATCCGATTTCTAGAGTAGATATCCGATCTAGGTAGAGCCTGTAGAGTACTATTGCAACTAGACAACTGATAAACATACTCACATAATAATAATAATAATATCTTGGGACAACTCACACAACGATAGGTATCTGATCCCAAACTAAGCAGAGCTTGTACTATGGAAACCAGACAACTGATAAACATAGTTATATATTTCTAAATACATACATATTATAGATAAATAACACCCAGACACAGAATAAACCATCATGCTCATCACACAAAGTTTTATCCTGGGTGGGGATCGAACCCACGACCTCTTGCGTAGCAGTCGGACACTCCCACTGCGCCACAGAGGCAGTCACATATCTCTAAAAAGGCACCCAGACACAGTATGAACAACCATGATCAACACAGTTTTATCCTGGGTAATAGTCGAACTCACGACCTTTGACTCAGAATTCAGGTCACTAACCACTAGACTAACAGGCCAGCTAAATGATCCCTTGGTTTTTTACCATATTAACGATTACTATAGTCAGCAGTCTCCTTTATGCCCACGACTCCTTCAGTCCGGAAACGATGTCAAGAGTTCAAGTAATCTCCATAGCAAATTTCATCACAATTGAAACAGAAGTTTTGCCATCAAAATTAGACAGCATTCAGAATAACATAATTCTTTTCATACCTGTCTATTATTGGGTACGGCTGGACTTAGGTACGCACTAAGGGCCATTCCCCACAACATTTTAGCTATATGGAAGTTGGAAATCTGTAAGTAGGTAGTGTCTTTTTTACAGAAAAGAAAAAGACTTCTCTAAACTTACATCCAATTTAATAAGTTTCGGATAGCACAGTTCTATAGGCCGACCGCTTAACTCGTATATCGCCTGCGCGGTGAGAAGGGAGCGCGGGGTGATGTTAACGGGTGGGTGAGCGGTGTGCGCGGGACAGAGAACGTCCCGCGCACACCGCTCACCCACCCGTTAACATCACCCCGCGCTCCCTTCTCACCGCGCAGGCGATATACGAGTTAAGCGGTCGGCCTATAATATAAAGACAATTTTTGTGGTCAAATAGTTTGAATATTCGTTCATAATTTTAACAACTCCCTTTTTTTTCAAAGTTTCGTTTAGTAATTTGCATTATTTATGTATTATCGTTACGTTAATTACATTAAAGGATAGTAACCTCACTTATGACTAAACCATTTCGAATAGATACTTACCTATCTATTTTAAAATACGAAATCAATTCTATGATTTTGCGTAAAATGGTGTATTAAGATAATAACGTGTTGTATCATCTCGTGGCCTACTTACTGGGCCGGTTTAGGCAACAGCATGCATATCAAACAGCCTATGCGTGTATTATGAAGCGATTTATCTAACACGATAAGCAGAAGACTTTAGTTTCATCATTCAATTGAATAGTTTTCTAGTCAAAATAAATTATTTAATATCAGCGTTATAATGTTCCCACTGCAGTGACATCCTGTCTCTGAGCGAAACAGACTCATAACTAAAGAGCTCATAACAGATCACATATGTAATGTTTTGCCTTGTGTGGAAATCAAACCCACAAGCATTTCAATAGCTACAAGGCTATGCAATTATCCCTTTCATGTAGACAAACAGGATATTGGTCTAGTTACTAGTATAGTATTATATTATCTGTGGTCTAGACGTCTAGTGGTTAGTGACCCTGACTGCCAAGCCGGAGGTCGTGGGTTAGAGGTTCATTCCACCCAGGATGAAACTTTGTGTGATGAGCATGATGGTTTGTATTTAGAGATATCAGCTGTCTGGTTACCATAGTACAAGCTCTGCTTAGTTTGGGATCGGATGACGTAGTGTGAGTTGTCCCAAGATATTATTATTATTAAATGAAAGAAATAAAAAATATGGCTACAAATGGCTTTAAGGCTAAGAATATTTTCAGGTTTCAGTAAACTAGAAATGTGATTAGGTACCAAATTTTTAATTAACCCATATATGCTAAAAATCCTAATAGATACCAAGGGACGTCTCTGTACTTCCAGTTACAATATATAGCTAGTTTTTCAACATTTAGTTTGATTTTGAAGGAAATTTGGGATTCCGGCTTCCAACTTTTAGAGGACGAATTTTCAAAAAATCGTATGCCTACATACGTCGTAATAAGTATCTGTTGTGAATAAGTTAATGTGAGTTGCCTTTAAATAATTCACGCGATTAAGTCCCGTAATATATCTAACTAGCTGTCCCGCGCAACTTCGTATGCGTAAATAATCCCCGTTTTTGCAACATTTCTCATTGCTGCTCCGCTCCTATTCGCTGTAGCTGATGTTAAATAGCCTATAGCCTTCCTCGGTAAATGGGCTACCCAACAAAAAAAAATATTTTTTTTCAATTCGGACCAGTAGTTCCTGAGATTGCCGCGTTCAAACAAATAAACAAACAAACTCTTCAGCTATATAATATTAGTAGAGATGTATAAAAATCGCAAAAGTTTAAAAACTGTTGTGAATCAGTGTTTTGAAGCTGTATGGTGATACACTTCTTGTCTATGTCCTCATAGTTCACGTATATTAAGGGTTGGGGATAATTAAGGAAACACGCAAATTAACTTGATTTATTTTACATCATCATCTTCCAAAACCTTTCTCTCTTTCCCTATGCTCCTGGTCTCTATGGTCGTCTCTTTTCATTCTCCAGTGTTCTTTTTTCAATCCAGGTTTAAGCCTGGTCATCTGGCTGGTTCATCCGCCTTCCATCTTGGATTCTGAAAAAGTACAAAAGTAGAATTTAGTTATTTTTAAAACAATTAACATTGATTGAAACTTTTGCGATGTATATAATACTAGCTGTCCCGCGCAACTTCGTGTGCGTAAATTTTCCCCGTATTTGCAAAATTTCTCTCGCTTCTATTAGTCGTTGCGTGATGTTATATAACCTATAGCCTTCCTCGATAAATGGGCTATCTAACAGTGAAAGAATTTTTCAATTCGGATCAGTAGTTACTGAGATAACCGCGTTCAAACAAACTCTTCAGCTTTATAATATTAGTATGGATAAAATTTTCTTAGGTGTCTATATCGGCACTTGTCGAATTAACATTTAATGATGGAAATACATTTTTTTCGATTTAATTCATACAAAAAATAATATTGTAAAGCCGAAAGTCTCTCATTCAACATATTCTCGACAAAATTTAAAAACGCATTAGGTAAGTGAACTTAAAAGTTATCTAGTAGCATAAAAACTAAAACATTCCACCGATTCCATTGCAATTCCATTTACAATTCCCGTCAATCAAATCACCGCCGAACTCTCACGATCTCACAAATCTATAGTAATTTGCGCGGGCGCATTTCACCTCGAGATATCGGCGCGGACGCAGCATCCAAGAGAAAACCGCTTTCTCTGTCGATGTTGTTCAAATTACATGTTTAGTAGGTGTTACCTAATCGTTATATCATTGAACGCCCACCATTAATTTGAGCTGTCATTAGTATAGAGATCTATGGATTTATTTGTTTTTTAATAGACTACTTCTTCCTTTTTTTTCCTTGTAAAGTTTGAGCTAATTTCTAAACGATTATTATTTTTTTGTAAATTTGGCTTATTATGTCTTCTTTGTATAAGTGCAAAGCCGTAAAAATAATGCTGACACTGAATTTGTTGAAATTTTTACAACTCTTTAATCAATTAATAATAATTCCTATACATTTTCTTTATTATGAAATAAGATTATGGAGTTAACAACGCCCCCTCCCTAATTTATTAAAGTAATTAAATTTAATACAAAAAATTTAAAATAAGTAAATTTAATTTAATAGTTAAAAAATGTTCAATTATACTTAGATGTCTGCATATTATATACAAATCTCGTAAAACAAGAACCATTAAACGGATTTCATTATAGATATTTTCTCGCGTGTAGAATCATAGTTTCTTTTTCCATATAATGTGCTTATGCGTCTTCGCCTGCTTGGATGCCAGATTGTTACCAAAATATTTTAACGGCAAAGTTTTATACTAACTTTGCACACCCGTTTTACCCCCTTAGGGGGTGAATTTTCAAAAATCCTTTCTTAGTGCTCCTCTACGTTACAAAAGGAACCTCTATGCAGAATTTCAAGTTTCTAACCCTTATAGTTTAGGCCCTGCGTTGATATGTCACTCAGTCAGTCAGTCTTCTCCCTTTATATATATTATAGTTAATGGAATCCGTCGCGTAAATTATGATTTAAAACATTTTTAAATTTTATCGACAGATCATAAATTAAACGTTTTATTAAGATAAAATTGAGGTAGAGGTCGTTTATTATCATAAAATTTAAATCAACGTTAAGTACGTTGAATTAATAGTAAATTAATTCTGTAATCATATTTTTCATCTTGAATTAATTCACGTTGATTAACGGAAACTAATTTGGCTTATTTTTTACTTCATATGTTTGTAGGCAAAGACAGTAAGTAAAATGTCTTTGTTTGTAGGTATGTATGTACGTGTTCAAATAGGATAAATTTGTTGTGGAACTACTGGTTCCATGTAAAAAAAATCTTTCTGTGTTGGATAGCCCTTTATCGAGGAAGAAAATTATAAATGTGAAAGTAACTCTGTCTGTCTGTCTGTCTGTCTGTTACGCTTTCACGCTCAAACTACTGAACCGATTTAGATGAAATTTGGTATGGAGATAGTTTGAGTCCCGGGGAAGGACATAGGATAGTTTTTATCGCGATAACCGACATCCACGCGGGCGGAGCCGCGGGCGACAGCTAGTAGGCTATATAATATCATGCTACGAAGTATTAAATATTAAATGGTTGCTAAGGAACTTTTTATTAAACATTCCACATCCATTTTAGCTCTAGCATAGATACTGGCAGATATTAAGTTAAAGTTAAGATTAAGAAAAAAAAATTGAAATAAAGAAAGACCCAATTATACACTATTTATTGAAAATTATGCAACACTAAACCATAACTTATAATTAATTGGTTAATTTATCAAATAACACAGGTATTACTGGAATTTGCAATCACTTTAAATCGAGCATTTTTTTACTCAATCACCTAATTATACATATTAGTTATATTTCGGGACTTAATCGCGTGAATTATTTAAAGGTACGAACCTTTTATTTACCCGACGTTTCGATCGAATTGCACCGATCGTGGTCACAGGTCGACTGTCACACAGTCGACCCGTGACCACGTTCGTACCTTTAAATAATTCACGCGATTAAGTCCCGAAATATAACTAATATGTATAAAAATCGCGAAAGTTTAAAAACACCTAATTATAGTCACAGAACCAGTGCCCACAACTTGTTGTAATAACCACGTGGGTGTGGTATTGAGTCACACTGTCATACTATAATTCAAACAACGTATTTAGACGGCGACCAAGTGATCAGCGAAAAGCATAGTATGTGGCTTGTTACTCAAACATTATAAAAGAGTTTTAATCACAATGTGAGCCTCCTCGAGTGCGAGTGTGAGGTTAGTTACCACTAAACTTTTTAGGTTTATGTTAAAACTAGCTGTGCCCCGCGGTGTTACCCCTGGATTAATACTTATTAACCTATGTATTAATCCAGGGGGTCAGCTAACTCCATACCAAATTATATTAAAATCGCTCCAGCCGTTTAGACGTGAAAAAGTAACAACCATACACACTCACACACTCCAAACTCTCGCTTTTATAATATTAGTGTGATTAGCTTTTAGATTCAATCGGGACATTATTCATCAGAAAAGTTTGTATATCTAATAAGAAACGTCAATTCGACTGCCTCTGTGGCGCGGTGGGAGTGAATGCGATTGCTACGCAAGAGGTCGTGGGCTCGATTCCCACACCACTTTATGTGATCCACAAATTGTTGTTCCGGGTCTAGGTGTACTTTGTGTCCGTGACTCGTATGTTTGTAAAGTCCCCCGTGACACAAGGCTTGTACCCTAATGCGGGAGCCGTCTTTTAAACAGAAAAACACCAAATTGTTTGGTTTGTGGATCCATTGAAGATGTGCAATATTTGCTGATGGAATGTGTCAGAACTCGAGTTACTAGACTCCTGAGAAAATTCGGTATTAATAGAACGAGTGTTAGGATTATACAAAGTGATTGAAATCAACCTGCCTCAGAAATAACATAAGCTGCCGCGCCAATTCTGCCGTGTTACAATTTAAGCTCGGCACGGAATCGACTCGACACTGAGGATGTAGAATTAGTACATGTAATAGGTTTGTTATGTTTTTTTATAACTTTTATAAGTAAAATGCCTTCAAGGGAAAGGACAGGAGAAAGGGATGTCAAGCATATCACCGAATGCAAATTTAGCTGACTCACTCCTTTGTTTTAGTCTATATCTCTGGTGTTTTATAACCTAAGACAACGTTTAATACACCTTAACCTTCCCAGATAAATATGCAATCGAATAGCGAAGGCCTATCTAAATCACATAACTAGCTTTCGAGAAAATCGCAAACATACATACATACATACGTACCAACCGGGAACTACCTTTTTGAAGACGGTTAAAAATACAAAACCCTGTAAAACAATAAATAAAAAATAAGTTAAATTAAGAGTTTTTAGCTGTTTATGGTCCTTGTGTCCTAATTGATTTAACATTATTAAATTATCTTTTCATATATGTAGTAATAAACATGTCCAGGTAGAAATTGGATCGTTTCTATACTACAATACGATTTCTTTCCGAGTGTCATTTTTATAAGTTTTTTTTATGTTTACCTAAAATGAGAAAGTAAAGATTAAATACGGCATCTAAGCTAAACCTACTTATCTTAGCTCGTCTGTCAACCATCTCTTCTTAAGGAACATCGCTCCGCTCATCATTTAATTATATATATAACCTAATAGTCACTATGCGTACCCGCGTAGTCACCTTGCGTAATGGCGTAGGCAGAGATCATTCTTCTGTGCCATTGTGAAGCCAATATTGACAAAGATATAGTAAAAATATATTTCAATATTTGGACACGAAGTCGTCCTTCATAATAGAGGTAGGTATTGTTTGTTCATATTAAGCGGTTATATGTATATATATATATATATATATATATATATATATATATGATTTAAATTATTTTTATACTATTTTCCCCGTTGCTCCGAATTTTATTAATATCGAATGAGGTGTTCAGCTGTGAAAACAGATCGACAGAATTATTTTCGTATAAATTATATTGCGATAGGATTCATCAAAGTTCTCTTTAAATATTTAAACTATGGTCTTTATTCGTTTTTAATTTAGTTAATAGTCTAGTTAGATGCACTATGTACTGAGGAAATATTATTATTATTATAGTTTTATATTTTTTTAGGGTTGCGTGGCCAAAATGGCAAAACGGAACCCTTATAGTTTCGCTATGTCCGTCCGTCCGTCCGCACCTTTGCTGAGAGACTGTTAGTGCTAAGAGACTGTAATTTTGCATGGATACACATATTACTTACGCCGACTAACACGACAATGTAGAAAAAAAAATTAGGGTAGGTACCTCCCCTTTAAGTAAATTGGGGCTGTGATTTTTTTTTCTGACCTACCTTATCGTGTGGTTTATCATTAGATAGGTATTTTAAAAACGTTTAGGGGTTAGAAAGACGATTTTTAGATTTAGGGATCCGTTTGTAAAATATTAAGCTTTAAAGTGCAAATTTTGTTAGAGTCAAGTGTCCCCCCCCCCCTGCCAGCTAAATGGTTGATGTTGGGTATGTGAAAAAAATCACGGTAATAATGAAATTAAAAGGAAAACTATCATAGCTAAGTAGGCTTTGCAAGTTTATTAGTAACATCTGATCTAATGAGAAGTAACCATTTTCGTACAAATTCCACCATTGAAAAATATTATTATGTAGATATAACGTTGTAAGTATGAAACAAAAACAACAGAAAACCCACTTCTCACATTTCGGATGGGGGGGGGGAACCTTATATTGTGCGAGGCCCGACATGCACATGCCCGGTTATTTTTAATGTTAGTAAATATTGAATCATTAACGTAAACTTTACAATAAAAATAAAACTTATACACTTAGGAACGAAATCAAGTACAAATCAAAACAGGTTTTCTATGAATTTGTATTTACTCGTGCAAAAAGTCATGAGAGTATTGCCACAATTTCTTGTTTCCGCTTCCGTTCTCAGCACCCGGTAATTTTGCGAAGAAACCGGTAATATTCGCTTATTAACTGGTTCACATTCTCGTTACATTAACCGATGAGGTAATATTATTATGCAATACTCGAGGTTAGGTACAAATAGGGCTGGCTGAAAGGACTTTGTTACCTTTGCCTTAGTAATTTAGTATTCACGCGCGCTTTGTCTATGATCCTCCTAAATAGGTTTGTATAATTGTATTTGTAAGAAGGTTGTATACTTGTTTATGGTTAGAAGAAAATATTTAGAATACATTCATGGTTTTTCCTGTAGGCACATAGTTATTTATCCATTAAGAAACTAGAATGTGGACGCATTAACTTAAATGTACTTGCACAATAACCTCGCAGGTATTTACATTCTGAGAAAATATGTAATGCCACTTATTCAGAAATGACGTAGCGTAGATACCTACTTGTACGCAAAGAATGTCATAAAATGTTTGTAAGTATAGGTATTTCTTGTACAATTTACCTTGGGCCTAGGTAGACGATGACACGTCGACGAGTCTGAAAATTAAATACTGATACTACTATTGATATTAGATACCGTAATATCGAAAAGTATTTCCTGTTATTTTCGCACGCTTAAGTAGGTAGTACCTACTGAGAACTCGCAGAATCACAACATCAAGATATTTCACTATACAGTAAGCAGGTATTTAATTCTCCCACTCGGGGTGCTTAATTAAGCACAGAAACTATATATTAACGAAAGAAAATGTTGTTCTAAACGAAAGAAAATATATTTTCCTTCATTTTCGCACGCTTATGTAGATACTAGAGAACTCACAGAATCACAACATCAAGATATTTCACTATACAGTAAGCAGGTAGTTCATTCTCCCACTCGGGGTGCTTAATTAAGCACAAAAACTCGTCGCCTCTCTCTTAATGCCAATAAACTATAAATTAACGTAAGAAAATGTTATTCTAAGTTTACATAATATATTATTATGCTAACAAGAAGCGTAGTTTGACCTAAGATCTTTTGTAGTAGCCACTACGTCATACACTGGTGTGTCGCTAATATTGACGTATAGTTCACATTCCAATGTAAAGACATGTCATAAGTACCATAATTACCTAACAAATAATTAAATAGAAAGCTCTTCCACAAATATGCCGACTTTTTTGCCGTCTGTCGCAATATGTTATGCAAAATCCATTGAGATACGTAGGTATATTCCGTATAGCCACCACGCCTTTACGTGAATAGCTGCCTTTATACGTCAGAAAAAGTTACGGTTGGTTATGGTTTGTTTGTTTCGTTCAAAAATGATATTTTAAACTTGTTATTGCAAAAATGAAAGTAAGTTGTCTATGAACGGATGAGATGAAAACCGTTAAATTTAATTTAATGGCGCTTTCGAATTGTGTTTTATGTTTATTTACATTTTTATGCATACATCCGCATTTTTTATGAGTTTTCATTTAATGTAATTGCCATGATTTCACTCATACATTAGTTTTATTTGAGATAATGTGCGGAACGTATGATTCTTTAACTACCATTAGCAGTTTATATATTATTTTTAAAACGTGACGTAACGCAACTCGGTCAAGCTGTCTATCGTATCCATTTCTCATAGATACCCCTATTTTCAATTCTTATAGCAGTAAGCCTATATTCCAATAAAACATCACATCATCAAGCTACTTTACGTTCCTATTCTTACTAATTATTTGTACGCTGGGACTGCTCACGAAAACTAAGCATTTTCTCGAAATAAAAACCAGCCCATTACCTACTTACCTAGTACCTTGGAAAAAAACCCATTCATGCCTTTTGAAAGAAGGACCAAACGACTGACGAATTTTGATAAATAAGATTATAAAGATTGATGCCAAAAATAAGCACTTATTTAATTAAAACTTTGCAATTTTAAAAGGTGTACGTAAAAATGTCTGTTATTGCGCGTCTTCGGCATTCAGAATATCCAGACATGGCCGGTGTCGCGAGATTGAGCAATTTAATCACATGTAAATGGTCTCGGGGTTCTGTCGCGCATTTTTATAACATGTGAGTCACAAATGACATACATTCAGTAAATAACATAATGACTAAGTTTAGTAACAATCAGAATGTCTAGAAGTGCCATCAAAATAATCTAATATATAAAATTCTCGTGTCACAGTTTTCGTTGCCATACTCCTCCGAAACGGCTTGACCGATTTTGATGAAATTTTTTGTGCTTAGCCGGTATCTATGAGAATCGGCCAACATCTATTTTTCATACCCCTAAGAGTTTGTTTGTTTGTTTGAATGCGATAATCTCAGGAACTACTGGGCTGCACTGAAAAAATATTTCATTGTTGGATAGCCCATTTATCGAGGAAGGCTATAGGTTATAATATCACGCTACGACCAATAGGAGCGGAGCAGCAATGAAAAATGTTTTAAAAAAAGGAAGAAAAAAGGGAAAATTTACGCGGACGAAGTTGCGCGGGTCAGCTAGTAACACATATAAAAATTATAATATCTTGGGACAACTAACACGTGGCTATCTAGAGCCCGTACTATGGCAACCAGGCAACTGATACACAGATTTACATATTTTAAAATACATACATATTAGGTACTAGCTGTCCCGCGCAACTTCGTCTGCGTAAATTTTCCCCGTTTTTACAACATTTCTTATTGCTGCTCTGCTCCTATTGATCTTAGCGTGATGTTTTATAGCCTATATCCTCGATAAATGGGCTATCCAACAGTGAAAGATTTTTCAATTCGGATCAGTAGTTCCTGAGATTACCGCGTTCAAACAAACAAATTCTTCAACTTTATAATATTACTGTAGATATTTATTTTTTTCTATTTTATTTATTTATTTATTTCTCACACAATCCATTAAACAAGGATTTAACAAACATCGTTATACACAAATATGTGAGACTGGTCTCCAAGCTAGGTTAAAAACCTGTGTTATGGGTAACCAGGCTGTAGAAATTACACCAAGACACAGCATAAACAATCGTGATCATCTGGCTTAGTGGTCAGGGTCACCAGTAATCATTAGACTGGAATGGAATGAAAAAACTCAAACTGAGCATATTTATTTGAGCATAGCTTACCCCCCATAGCAGATCAAGGGCTTCGTGATAAAATTTGCTACGGGCCCCAAACTTGCATAAACTTGCATTGTAGAAAATTATTGTTTGTGGTATTATAATACTATGAAGTATGAATTAGAAAGATAAACTACAAATTCTTGCACGTAAAACATACACGCATTCGATTCAACTCGATAAAATTAAACAACAAAACCCGATTCTGTTGACTCGATATCGTTGATCGATTATTATCGTTATACCATATGACAACTATTACAACTAGTTTATCGTGTGGCAGCATACTTGGAATACCATGTAGGGTGCGTGGGTTTTGGCTAGCTTTATCTTAAAGGTACTTATGTACAATGACGGTTTAAATATAGACGCGTTTTACAGCACTCTGTTTTGGCAAGAAAAATGTAACTGCCTTAAATGTACTTAATTCGAGAGAGACACTCAGATAGTCTTTTATATGAGAGCGAAAGAGAGAACTATGTCCAAATCGCTGCTGTCGCCTATGACGCGTCTATACGTAAAACGTCATTGCTTAGGTACGACCAAGGTACGACTGAAATTTAAATCAATGTACTTTTACGATTGCAAGCTTTAGCTCGCGGCTCGGCTGGGGTTGTTATCGGTTATCGCAATAAAAAGTATTGTATGTCCTTCCCCAAGATACCCACTATACCCTTGCCAAATTTAATAAAGTTCCGTTCAGCCTTTTAATCAAAACAAGTAGACAGACAAAAAGACTTTGACATTTATAATATTGACATTGATACAAGCAAAAATCTAATTACCTACCTTTATTTTTTATTAGGAGTCAAGTTAAAAAGTATTTACTCGTTTTTGCGTGCCGTTTTGCTCGAGTGAATTTCTTATAAAAAAGTGTATTCGATATAAAAAGTAAGCGCAAAAATTCATGTCAATTACCGACTGCGTGACGGAATGATATGTCAAAAAACCACGCCTTTAATTTCTTAAATAGTCATTTTAGATATATAATAACATTAGCTCTCTCGGCGAACTTGTAATTTAATCTTTCGTAAATTAGGTTCAATTATATATTATTAACACAAACTTTTCTCCAAATCAATCCAGCTGTTTAGTAGGAGTTAGGTAACAAACACGTACAGAAAAATTATCCATACTAATATTATAAAGCTGAAGAGTTTGTTTGTTTTATTGAACGCGATAATCTAGAAATTTTACTATTGGATAGTCCATTTATCAAGTAAAGCTATAGGCTCTATAACATCTCGTCACGACCAATGGGAGCGGAGTAGCAATTAAAATGTTGCAAAAACGGGCAAAATTAATGCATACGAAGTTGCGCGGGTCAGCTTGTATACCTATAATATATTTTCTTAATTTCAGTTAATGGCAATCTAACCGTTTTTTAGCGAATTTCAGCCAGTTATTTATCTTACACTTCAACTGTACGTACAAACACTTCATCTTATGAATTTCACAAGTATTTCATGTACTCGTAGATAAGCTTCGAAAATGATGACAGATCAGTTTGCCGCCATTTTTCACAACTCCTCAAATCTATGCAAAAAGTGACATCGTTACAAAGTAAGTTGCTAGATTATCATAATTCAGAGTCTATCAACGCCAATATTATGTAATGACATGTGATTAAATAAGCAAAGTATGAGTAGATAGGTAGGTGATATTGGTCACGTAATGTTGTATAACTATCTCCGATTGACCATAAAAGTATATTGAGAGTAAATTACAAAAAAATGTAGTCTTCGATTAAGTAAAAAAAAGAATTGACTTTCACTCTTGGTCTACAAAAAATAAATTTAAATATTTCGAAGATTGAAGCAAGAAATTGTCAAAGATAAGATCACGAGCAACTTGAAATTTTGGACATCAATACTTTTAATAAATATCTCTCTATTAATTCGTGAATTCACTCTAGTCTTCCCGCCAATATTACTCATAAAGGATTAGGGCTCGCACATTCTGTGCATTCGCCAGTTTCAAGTTTATATTCTTACAGTTTCAAGTTTGTATTCTTTCAAGTTTTCTTCTTTGAATCACAAAGTTTCGTTCTTATCCAGTTATCACGTGTTATATTTGTAATGTGATTTTACACGTTAAACGCTGAGCTGTAAAAATAGCGACATGTTAGTTTGCCGCCATTTTTACAACTCCCTAGTCTAGCTTTGATTGAAGTCTGTAAAAAAAAACTCTTGTCATTGAAAAACGTCACAAAGACAAAGATCAACACCAAATAGGTTTAATTAGCTTTTAATTGGCAAATAATCAAGCTATTTTTTGCTATGCTCAATCGCAATCAAGCGCTATTGAATTGACTTACCTACCTACGAGTTTCTATTAGATGTAATAAATGTATCATAAAATAAATAACATTCATTCATACTTAAATGGTTGTACGTAGGTACAAGTTGTAAGTACCAATACAATGTTTCGGCATATCTATACTTCCATAATAATATTATGAGATGAAGTTTGTGAGTTTATGAGGTTGCAGGGAGTAATCTCTGGATCTTGGATCTACTGAACCGATTTTGAAAATTCTTTTACCAATAGAAAGCCACGTTATTTTTGAGTGGTATAGGCCCAACAAACAACTATGTAAGATATATTTTATACTTAAAATTTCTCACTATTATTTATTTATTCACTTCGCTCGTTTTTTTAATAATTGTAATTCACACGCGATTTATGTTACGCTGAATAAACTTCTGCAATTAGTTGTCAGATAAAATAAAAATAAACAACGATCTTAATTATTAACTTGCAACACTCACAAAAAGTATTCTTTATTCAAAGTCCTGTCAGTTTAGCTAATCAATTTTCAACAGGTTACAAATTGTTTCACAAAATACTCAACTAAGATCTACTGACCTGTGCCAACACCTGGCTAACACCATTACAACACAAGGACCGCTATTTTACATATTTAGTAGTTGAAAAACCGCAAAAGGTTTCATGGTCGGCCATTCCATCACGTACGAGCGCAAATGATTTAAAAACTTTTTGCGTAATACGTGTCAGAATTTTTTATTCATCCGCTTGTCAATGGTTCATGATATGGGTGTTTAATAGGAGCTATGAAAAAAAAATAGACACTTAATAGATGATTCGATTTGGTACCGACAGAATATACAATCGAATAAAATCGTTCTTGCATTGATCATCAAATTATTTGAAAGATAAGCTAATATAATGGTCAATGGTTTTATCAAATATATAATAGAATTAGATCATCTGTTAAGAGTTTTAGATACCTATGGGTAGGTCTTGATGGGATTTATGGAAACCTTAATTTGTGTAGTGTAGCAATGAGTGTAGCGCAGTGTTTTATTTTCTAGAGTGTAATATAAAAGAGTTTTCACTATGACGGACTGCAAGAAGTTGTAACTTCGATGTCAGTTCAGGATGAGATTCACTAACATAACTCGACCAAATAGGGCGAACTAGTTATAAAGTAACATTCATAATATGATCATGCCAGGTTGGCAGAGCTTGATATATTGGTACCTATTAATGTATTTCCTTGGAAAGTTACGGAGGTACCATTTTTAGACGAGGAATAAGGAACGACAGAATGAAAAAAAATGTGATAATTTTATTATATGTTTCTGTTATGTAATACTGGATTTTTCCTCTACTGTTTCATGTAATCAAAATAAGGCTTTATAGGCCAAAACCGATAATGCTACATTCCCTTTTTAACCATAACCATACAAAAACACGACTTGATGGAAAAATCGGAGGGATTGTTTGATTTTATTTAAACCAACTTCATTATCATCAAGTTAGAAACGTCCTTTATATTATAGGCCTTTACAAAATACGACTATAAATATTCCGTTAAAAGTGCAGGTTGTAGGTGATCTATTCCTGGCCCGAACGGCATTGGAATACAAATCAATCGATAGCTAAACAAAGACTAACTACACACCTATATTTACAAAGAATCCGAACAAATCAAATGAGTTATTTCAAAACTGTGTACCAGGAAAAACAAAGATGTGTTTAAAATTCTTGCACTGTCGAGTAAGGCAATAAAATTGGTATTCAGAGTATGAAATGACCTTTAACTCATTCGCAATTATTCGATTCCAATCACGATGCGTTTACGCATGCTTGGTAACGTAAAATTGTGTTTACAGGTGCTATACGTAGGTATCTGATATACAAGTTTATATTGTGTATAATGTAGCTATCTTTCTTAAGTATTTGACGCGTTTGGATAGAGATAATAATACCGGCAAACTATTTAAACCAAAACATTGAAATGCAATTATTGAAATCAAAACAATTTATGCCACTACACACACAGAAAACGGCATAATTTATAAAATAAAATTAAAATGAGGAATTTTTTACTCTTGCCTAAGTAAGTTCTTACAAGCTTTTTCAGTAAACGAGCTATCTAATGCTAATGTAGCTTATCTTAATAAACGTGCGATAATTGAAAAAAAACTTATATTTTATTGACTCTAGGTACCTACTCTGCTATTGCTATTTAAACTTTGGCAGTTTACGTAAACCAGATCCACGTTACCACTATATTTATTAACCTCATAATTCTGTGTGAGATTGATAATTACCTAGATATTGCATTTTGTCAACTACGTGAATAATTAGGTAAGGTACTTAACACGCAACGCCATGAGAAAAACTATATTGCATCAGTACCTATTCTCAATTATTCCCGACATACTTAAAACTTATATTTCACAAGTATATCAAGAGATCTTTATGCATGAAGCTCGTTCACCATGATCTGCACAATCTTCACACCTGTTATGGCAACACAAGGGCGACCAGGCCATAATAAAAATACGGTTGGAACTTCAACAACGCAATATCGGATCAGGCATACAATCTAGTTAAAATCAAAATGGCTTCCGTGTTTTTTGTTGAGGTAATTGTAGTGTTAGTGTTGTCTTTAATTTGGATGCTGGGTTATTATGTAAATGTCTTGAGTTTAAATGAATATTAATATTCATTTAATTAAACGTTTAATATTTCATCTCCCGATATCCATAGTACGTAGGTACTTCAAATCATAACAGTTTTGAAATTCAGAAAAACAATAATACAATAAACTGAAGTTATCAATACTAATATATAAATGTGAATGTAAGTTTGTTTGTTACGCTTTCACGCGAAAACTACTCAACCGATCATCATAAAACTTTGTACACATATTCTTGGAGGTATTAGAAGTCACATAGAATTATAAAAAAAGGGGAAAATTTACGCAGACGAAGTTGCGCGGGACAGCTAGTATTATATATTTCGATTAGCTGTAGGTATACATAATTTATTTAACGGGAAAAATAAACATAGGTAGGTTATATACTTTTGACACCTAGTTAAAAAAACATGAACACCCGACTTTGCTAGCATGCATAGCGAGTCTATTACTAGAATTTAAACAAAAAGATTAATGTTAACTTATGCGAGAAACAAACCCAATTTATAACCAATATGTCTGTGCCACTAGTATATTTATTACTCATGACTTAATTGTCATTCAAGATACTTAAATTAATCTTAAAGTAGACGTCCTTACGATGTGAAATATGTCCAACAAGTGCTATACGAAGTAGGTAACTAGGTTGGATCTGCTTATCATTAAACCCTGGTTAACATAACCTGATCTGGTGTGGTATGCTTGGAATCATTGTTAAACGATAATTTACAATCATTTCTTTGCCTTCGCAAGTTTACTTTGTCAGAGTTAAAGTACATTTTACACGGAAAACGCTGACAAACATTTTGTTCTTGTAAGTTTTTAATTTGACTTCGATGATCAGACACAGGTATCTCTTATTCTTTCTCAATATTTTTTTATTTGTTTTTTTATTGTTATATTTTAGTTGATGAAAATCTAACGGATTATATTTAATAGACACTTTTATCTTTTTTATCAAAAAGACGTTTACTTTGCTGATTTTTTTTACAAAGCGCGGGAAGCACTCAATTTGTTCTTGTTTTTTTTTATCTATTCAATGATCAGACAAAGGCGTTACCTATTCTTCCACCTTTTCTTTTAAATAGATACTTACTACTTTAATTCACCACGAAGGTTGTATTTTAAATTTTAAACAAACGGCACATAAAACCTTCTACTAAGTAAGTAGGCGTTACTAGTAGGATGTTATGTGTTCGTAATAATCGCCTACCCACTCAAGGTGATCGACTAGTGATCATCGTACTACAGATTATAAAATAGTTTTGTAATTACAACCAGTTGTAATCACCATTGGCATATTTTATAGTGAAGATTTATTTAATATTCTGTTTAGAGACCTCAGTAGGTTGTTTAATGAAGGTTTGGAATGGAATTTACTTAAACTAGTTTTGAATATCAGCAATAACTATCTAACACCGTTATGATCAATTAAATTTGTGCTTCGATTGCGAAGTCAAATGTTTTTTTAATACCTAGTGGTGCGTAGTATACATAACGATGTTAACTGTCCACATCAAGGTGGAAAAGAAGTAAAAAGTAAGTAGGTAATTAAGGAGTCGTGAAAATGTCGGTAAATTAAACTGTCATTATTTTCACAGCACCGCATTTAAAGATCGAATCTTTGTAACAATATTTGAGATGTGTAGTGTACAATGACACTGCCAGAAATTAATTAAAATATCGGCTACACGTCAAGTAGTTTTTATCGAAGTTATAATTAGATATCTCACAATCTTAAAATTAAGACTGATTTAAATGCACGCGGAGTGTCCCTAAATCCATCTATTGACAGACCAGAGACACATTCCAATCTTTACAAACCGAATTATAATTAGCCCCATACCTAAGATCAAAACCGGATTTTATACAAATCTTGTATGCAAATTCGTTGAAATATTTGCCTACAGCGAATTTATTGTTATTATTATAATATAACATAATGAGTTTGTCACGGAATAGCAGAGGCTTATAACATGAGATTGGTGTTAGGTACCTACATCTTGATTTAGACGTAAGTACATTCTAACAACTACCGCCGAATGATAGATTTAGCATTTCAATAGACCCAAAATTCAAACTGCCAAGAGGAGGAAGTTATGACACAATTTTGTTTTTTTTTTATGCATCAAACTTTGATTAGAAAAGTTGAAAAAAGAATATGTACAACATTTAATTAAATATTAATAAAAATAAATAATGTGTAGGTGGTTATCGTTAATCAATCACGCCGGCTTCACAAGTTGGCCCCAACGCTACTCGCCAACGTGTGGATTAGAAATTAGAATTGGCCAAAACGTAACTCGTCCAACTTGTGGATCTAGAATAACGCTCGTCCCAAAGCTATTTTGCCAATGCTATTTTAAAGATCCACACGTTGGACGAGTGGCGTTGGGACCGAGGCAACGGCGACGCGACGTTGGGGCTATTAGGATGTTATTTTTTTTTTTGGTTGGGCCCAACTTGTGGAGCCAGTGTCAGACTGTAGCAATTTAAATTTAGAACATGTTTTTTTTTCTATTACAATTTCAATGAAAATTAATAATATACAGCCTCAACCTACTTTAATTCTGGTCTTCGTAATTTAATTTAATGTGCATCCAATGTTGCATTAATATTATGTACAATGACTCATTACGATATTATGATAATAAAGTAAGGTGTGTCTCTGACGAATAAGTCCTTAACTTAATAAGTACTGCGTAGTGCGATATGAATCAAGGAACCAGAATGAATACATGAGTAGTTGCTTAATGAGCTACCTACCATAAACAAATAACATTTTTTTATATCTGAGGCAATTTTTAAACATACAATGAGTAGGTAATACTTTATTCACTGCATACGTTTTCTTCTGATTACTTCAAACTTTTCAAAATAGTTTCCGAAACCTTCTAAGAAAACCACATTTTTTTACCACCTCACCTTTTAGTAACACAGTAATTATAGTCATATATTATAAGCTAATAGCTTAGCTTGCTAGCTAGCATACTTGGGCAACTGGAATGGAACCTATGAGTCGTACATATAGTTTTTATGGCAAAGGAAATGATTAAGTTAAACGTTTGTATCCTTTGGTGACAGGGCATTCCTTTGTACGTTACTCAATGACAGATAAAAAACAAACCTACGTTCTCTATGCCTCGGTAACACATAATACCGCCTATTGTAGAGTTGTAAACGTTTAGAGAGAAATAATTTAAATTTAGAATCTGTCAACTCATCCCGTTCCCGCTGTCTGTGCGCTTAGATCTTTTGAACTAAGTATGCAACTGATTTTAATGCAGTTTTCAGCAATAGATAGAGTGATTAAAGAGGAAGGTTTACAGTATAATACATCATTCCACGGGAACGGGATCCATACGTACGAAGTCGCGGGTGTATTATATTTTTATATAAATAAAGTAATTGAGAGATGTCAAAGTAATTGTTGGTCTAGTGGTTAGTGACCCTGACTGCTAAGCCGGGGGGTCGTGGGTTCGATACCCACTTAGGATAAAACTGTGTCTTCTGAGTTTAATGTATCTATACCTAATATGTATGTATTTAGATATGTTTATCAGTTGTCAACTAAAAATTTATGACAACTGATAAACATAAAGTATGTTTATCAGTTGTCTGATTTTCATAGTACAAGCTCTGCTTAGTTTGGGATCAGATGGCATTGTGTGAGTAGTCGGAAGATATTATTATTAATTTAAAGATTCTAAGTCTAAAGTTTCTATGTCGAAATTTGTTATTATTAATGCACGTGTACCGACACTGTTAGTCAGCCAATGCGTTATGATGCTTTTCTTCGACCACTAAATTTAAATTCATCATGAAATCACTTATTAGGTACCTCGTCACTGAAAAAATGCTTCTTTACGCTCGGTTTAGTGTCAAACCATCCATGACACACACAAGCCAACTGCACTAATTATAAGAATATGTCCAATTAACATCTGATTTCACCTTATGATTTAACCATCATTTGCGTTAACGAGAACGATTATATAAAAATATGTAAGAATGGGATTGCGTTTGTGAACGGAGCAAACGATCATTTGTTTTGTTGAGAAAAATAAAGAAAAACTTAATTTGTTACGGAGCTGCGGAGTCAGTAAACTTATGAAAACATTTTCACACACAACGTGTAGTTTATGTAATAGAATGTTTTACCTGATGTTTTTGATACATCATATTATGAATAGCTAAAATATGTATTTATTTCTTTAATTACGATTTTTTAACATCATTAATTATTTATTTATTTATTTAAAACTTTATGTACAAAGTTGTACAAAGGTAGACTTAATGCTAAAAGCATTCTCAAGCAATTAATCGACATTATTAAATAATTTAAATAATATACGTTTTTAAACTTCGTAGGCTATCCGCCTTCGATCATAAACATGTTTACCTAGCTAAAAATTAAATAAAATGACACCAATAAAATTTATTACTAAACGAAAACATTATAAAAAGTAGGTGAAAAACAAGATTTAAAATAATAATTTAAAAGTATGTAGGTATAAAAAGTTTGGCTACACATTCAAATTTAAATAAATTAGAAATGGTTTACATAATTATTACAAAATGAACAAAAACAAGTTTACAAATTTTCTATAATTATACGAAACTGGTTTTTGACACGTTTTTACTCAGATTGCTAGCCGGTTATGATAAAAAGTAATGTATATTAATTACCGTCGCAGTTTATTCACTTAATTATTCGTTATTTGTGTAAGTGATAATAAATTACAATGATTAAAAACAATTAAAGAATTGTACCTAAGTTTACTTGGTCGGCGCCTACGTGCCTACAAAATATCTAACTTATATAACAATATTAAATAGCAGATATTACAAAATATTATAATAAAAATATGTGGTAACATTTACTATATTGATCCTACACTACATTGCTGTGCCTGTCAGGTTTCATAATGATTCTTAACTAAACACACATTGTGAGGTGCAATATAGAATTGAGAAAATTGTACATCATTTCACAGTTATAGTAGAACTGTAAGAGTAACATCCAAAAAAATACAAATGGACACTTATAGCCATTAAAAATAGAACATACAAACAATAAAATAATAGCGTGGGTTAAGTAATGGCTAAAATAACAACTCAAACTCATTGGAATTTCCGAACGTTTCACATAAAATCTAGTTTATGGCATACAGACCTACGCTTCGAAAAATATTACATAAACTCATTTGAATTACAAATTATGGGCACACATAAATAAATACCTACTTAATATTAATTTAGATATTTTATAGAAAAACGTCAACACGTTATTTAAATTATTTTTTTATAGAGGATATATATATATATTTCTAGCAATACAACCTTTCATAACATTAACTTTTTAAAGCAGGTACTATATTAGTTCCTTGTACTTGATTGTCAAAATATGCTATAGACAAAAATCATCGAATAAAATTCTATAAATTCAATCAATAGCACATTGAATAATAATAAAATACATAGTTTTTTTATACACAGTTATTATTCGCTTCATATATTTTCCACTCCAGTGGTTGTGACCGCTGAGAAAACCGCAAATAGTAATATTACGTTTAGAATAATTCAAAAACCGCAAAAAGTTTGCCTTCACTGTAATTCAAGTAGTTAGATATAAATTACAGTCATTAAAAGTATTTTTGAAGTGAAACTGTGACGAATGATTTATAAAAAGGAACATAAAAAGCAACGTCACAAATATCAATTGGTTCTAGAACAAACAAGCGATTTATTTATCCTCTTTCGGAGTTTATTGCAAGCAAAACCAATCGATTTTTCCCGCTTAAACATTTTCGGTGTTAACTTACAATTATTTTAATTCACAAACAAATATATTTTTTACTGAAGATCTTTTATTTATTTACTAAAGTGCATTCACCTGTATATTGCGCAATTCATAATTCTCTACAAACTATTTGCTTAATATGAAAACTTTGATAAAGATATTGTGACGACTTTATCATAAAACATTAAACTTAATGTTACGTATATCTACATGAATAGAATTATTAAACCTCATTCCTTTAAGATGAAATCATAGACAATAACAAACATTTTCAGTCATAAAATAAAACTTACTAACCTTTTTTGTCCTCAGGCTCCAAAACGGAATTTCCTTCGACGGACAACGACAAAAGCGACAGCCGCACCAGAGACAACCACAGCATCCACAGATAACACAGAAACCACCACAAACACAAGTTCACCACCAGTAAACAGGTTCAATAGACGCGGGAACTCCAAATTCAAACCGCGAAAAGAACTCGAGAAAAGTGTTGAGAAAAACGAGATTGAAACTGTTTCGCGTCGGCCATCTTTGAACGGCGTCGCACAGCGCAATGGCCCGCCCGCGAACCGCAAGTTTATTTCTCGGCGGAGGCTTGGAGGGGCAAACGGTGAGTCCGGTTTTGCTTTTAGCTATGTGTTTATATACAGCGGTCTGTAGCAGTTTCTATGGAAAGCTAAGGGAAACTTGCGGTGAAGCTGGTTTCAAAGGTTTACCTATAAAATATGACATTGGTATTGCTGGTGTACTTTCTATTAGGTACTTACTTAGATTGCGTTTAATTTGAGTCAATTAAATCACGACCACGTATAGCTTAGAAAATTCGCTGCTCGTAAGCGAGAACTTATGATTCGAGGTGGCATTTTTATGGATATTTAACGTGATTTATAAAATAACAATTAATTACCATGTGAAATAAATAACACGAATCGATTGAACAATCTTTCTGACGTGGAATTATTCATAGTGTCTTTTAGTCCAAAGACATTACTAATTCGTTCATTTAAATCATTTCTGGTATCATCGTATCATAACACATTTAATGTCCCACTGCTGGGCACGGGTCTCCCTAGTGGAACCTACTTATTATAGATCCTGGATGTAATTGCCATAATCGCCACGCTTGGCGAGCGGGTTGGCGATCGCACTAAGGCTTTAAAGTACGCAGAGGACGCTACTGTACTGTGGTACCTTACGGCTTTCTGGTATACTTATAAAGTAATTTAATGATTTTAGAAGAGTAGCCATGCGTTTCTTGGTAGATTTTTCATATGAGATTTACACTTGGATAGCATTTAACTTGGAGTAGTAAAAATGGCGGCAAAATGACCTGCCATTACTTTTACAGCTCCATGTTTATCGAGTCTAACTTGTAAATGAATTGAATACGTGATAATTGGATAAGAACGAGACTTTGTGCAACTAAAGTGTACAATAAATGCTTGACACTGGCAGAAATTAGCCGTTAAAAGGGCTAGATTGCCATAAATTTAAAGAAGAAGAAACATTTGACTTTTGTTTTTTTTTTAATTTTCGTTTTACGAAATAAAGCCTAAATACCTTTTAATATAAAACATATTTCAATTTGAAAGATACGTTTTAAAAGGAAAAGCACACGCATGGGGATACTTTTGAAGAGCGTTCTGTGCTCCTTAGCCGTTACTATTCCAAAGAACCTAACTAGGATGTACATTCATAGATATCATTGGTTGTAAGCCCTTCAGAAAGTAGGTTCTCTAATCGAAGGTCGTTCCGATTGCCTATCGTCACGATTTCATGGTGTAATCATGTATTTACTTTCAACAGTATATTTTAGAAGGTACCTCGGTGCGTAAGCGTAGTGATTGTTCATAAATTCAAGTGTGAGAAATCAATATAAATTTGTAACATGTTTCTGTTTTAAGAGCAGTAAGGTTACAGAGTTTTTTCGCTTAACATGAGTAACGATGACCTACTCCGCTAGAAGTTTCTGGACAAAACATCCATGGATGGATGATTCCTATGGCTCCCTCACTCTGTAGCTACAGAGTAATATTACTATAGGTAACAGGTGGCCCCTTTGGTTAGCTAACCAAAGGGGCCACCTGTTACCTATAGTAATATTATAAAGCTGAAACGTTTGTTTGTTTGAACACGGTAAATTCAGGAACTACTGATCCGAATTGGACAATTCTTTCACTGTTGGATAGCCCATTTATCGAGGAAGAACACCACGCTACGACTAATAAGAGCTGAGCAGCCATGAGAAATGTTGCAAAAACGGGGAAAATTTACGCAGACGAAGTTACGCGGGACTACTAGTATAAACATATAACAGGTGGCCCTACATAAAAAAGAGAGTTTGGGCAGGTGTTTATGCAGTGTATTCTAACTGTGATGGCCTATGGTGCCGAGAGGTTATTTATGGTTGGACTAATACACTAATTCAAAGTTGCGCAGCTGTGCAGTGATGACAATTCGCAATGAAGTCATCCGATAAATAACAAAGTTAAGCACGCAGGTTAAGCACATTGAAGTGGCAATGGGCTGGTCATATTTACCGAAGGATCAATGCTCGCTGGAGTTTAAACGAATCTAGTGGAGACCGCGACTCGGTCAACGTAAGGCGACGAATAAAGAATGTCTGGTAGACTGAGGATCGGGTGTTGTAGTGTAAATCAGCATATGTCCAGCAGAGGATTGTGTTTATGCAATCCTTGATTTTCTACCTCTCTTTCGGTAGAGCTGCATTTCATAAAATCATTTGGAAGGGTTAGGTTATGACTGCCTCTGTGGCGCGGTGGGAGTGTATCCGACTGCTACGCAAGAGGTCGTGGGTTCGATCCCCACCCAGGCTAAAACTTTGTGTGATGAGCGCGATGGTTTATTCTGTGTCTGGGTGTTATTTATCTATAACTAGCTGTCCCGCTCAACTTCGTATGCGTAAATTTTTCCCGTTTTTGCAACATTTCTCGTTGCTGCTCCGCTCCTATTGGTCGTAGCGTGATATTTAGCCTATAGCCTTCCTCGATAAATGGGCTATCCAACAAAAAAATATTTATTCAAATCGGACCCGTAGTTCCTGAGATTAGCGCGTTTAAACAAACAAACAAACTCTTCCGCTTTATAATATTAGTATAGATATGTATGTATTTAGAAATATATAAGTACGTTTATCAGTTGTCTGGTTTCCATAGTACAAGCTCTGCTTAGTTTGGGATCAGATGGCGTTGTGTGAGTTGTCCCAAGATATTATTATTATTATTATATTATTATTATTATTATCTTGTCCAATAAAGGACGACAACGATTTTGAAATTTGGTCTGTAGTTTTGCAGACAAACTCTCTTCAGGTTTAAAAGTAGGTACTTTGCAGGCTTCAAACTTTTCCATAACCTGTGTTCTAGATCAGTCAAGAGTTACATAGTTATTATAACATTAGAATCACGTCGTCTTTAACTCTGTCATGATTCGGTATCATACCAATATCACAATAAAATCGAACCTTGAACCAAATGACCCTAGCCATCATTCGGTTAACACAATACCACCTAACAATATTTGTTTAAGTATAAATACGATCTCCAATAAAAATAATGACATCACTAAAACATAAAAACGGTCATCAAGAATAATAAAATAAAATTTATAAAAATATATTCGATCGAACAATGTTCCTTACCGGTTTTACCTTTATGCTATTTTTTTTTATATAAATCACCAAAAGCCATCTCTATTTGTATAAAATGTCAGTTTAGCACTTGACCGTCGAAAAAAGGAACAAATAAATGACGAATTGATAAAAAACGGATTGAATGAAACTTTAAACTTACTTACCTACTTTATGAACCTCACTTCCTTGCAGATGTATTTATATACAAACAAGTATTTATATTGTAATAGTGGAAATAAATTGGGATTGCGAAGTAGTTTTTTGACTTTTGCAAACTTGGCATTCCATAAATAGAGAATCATTTTATTCCAAAGTTTGTCAAGAGTTCCATTTTTTAACATAAATGAATAAAATACTTTGACGTTACCGTATTTGAATTTTAGTAAACAGGAAAGAATATAAAACAATTAGGTACTTTTTATTTTCAAAACATATGTATACTTTACCCGAGAGAACAGAAAACAGAAAAGCTATATATAGAGAAAATATATATAGATTCATATTTTCCATTTTCCGTACCTACTTCCTCTGTGGTGCGGTGGGAGTGGGAGGTCCGACTGCTAGGCAAGAGGTCGTGGGTTCGATCCTCACCCAGGATAAAACTTTGTGTGATGAGCACGATGGTTTATTCTGTGTCTGGGTGTAATTTATCTATAATATGTATGTATTTAGAAATATATAAGTATGTTTATCAGTTGCCTGGTTGCCATAGTACAAGCTCTGCTTAGTTTGGGATCAGATCACGTTATGTGAGTAGTCTCAAGATATTATTATTACTTACCTATTGTAACAAAGTATGTATAGAAGATATCAAGCACCAACATCGACATTTTACTCACACAAATACAGGTATATGTAAGTACTTACTACAGCAGCCTAGCCAAACGACCTAGACATTCCGGGGACGTTGTCCTCACAGGCAGGACCTCCACAGAGGTCGAATGACCGCTTTATAAACATGCAAATATACAACGAACTATATAAACTGGATCTGATTCCAACTTGTTTACTTATTCATTTGATAACATAGTTATGTTTACAATACCTACGGAAAATAACAGAAATGCTTATGCTTTTTTATTTAAAACTAGCTGCACAACTTCGTCTGTGTAAATTTTCCCCGTTTGTGCAACATTTTACATTGCTGCTCCGCTTCTATTGGTCAAAGCGTGATGTTATATAGCCTATAGTCTTCCTCGATAAATGGGCTATTCAACAGTAAAATAATTTTTCAATTCAGATTAGAAGTTCCTGAGATTACCGCGTTCAAACCAATAAAATCAAACAAACTATTTAGCTTTTCCCAAGTTATTCCGGTATAATTTAATATTATGATTCCAGATATAATTCCCCATTTAAGCTTTCCCCCATTTAAAGGATAGTAGATATATCCTTTATTATAAAGAAAAATGAAAGATATTTTTGAGAGACGTTCCGCACCAGGTCACAAGCCACGGGGACGTGGCACGTGATGGACTTGACAAACTTACATATCACCATATAGGATCCGATCGAACTCAAGACCTCTATACGTACTCTTAAGGCGTCACCGAGGCAGTCAAATTGTTGGTTATGGACATCATTACATTATGGTACTCTGGCACTACCATTTGTCCCTCGTGGATCATTTCATTTCACTCGACACCGGCCAAGTGTGAGTTGGAAATGTGCAAATAAATTTAATACAATACAATAAATTTGGTTCACAAAACAACCGACGGGGGGGGGGGGGGCACGTTACCCCCCGCCCCCCCTTATACCGCCTATGGTTATGGACAAACTCAAAAACGAATGGACCAATTTTCAGGAAATATGGTACAGAGCTTAAAACTTGGGGAAAGACATAGGGCTACATTGTACTACGATATGTTAAGCAACATGTAAGTACGATGAGCAATTAGTCAAGTAACGGGAATGCTTTAAAACATGTCAGTTTGATCATGAACAGGTCAAAAGTTATTGATAACTTGTTATTGCACTTGTAATCAGCTTAATTAATCTAATCGATACTCCATCATACAGATTGAAAAGTCACGATTTAAGTTTAAAGTTTATACTTTGAGTAGCAATCATAACACCACTCAATCCCACAAAAACATAGATCAAATCGATTAGGTAATTCAACATCTTAATTGCACATTTAATCGATTAACAGCGAAACGATATTATAAATCGATAAATATTCAAATTGATGTAACAGTTCAGTATGGCAGTTATCTAGAACACCGGTAGTGGACCGTTTCAAAATTATAGCTAACACAAGTCCAAGATCACGCTATATTTGTTGCGAGTAGCGTTGCCAGGCGTCCGGATAAAGCCGGACATAGTTAGGCTTTTTGATGGCGTGTCCGGCTAAAATAAAGCCCTCGACTGTCCGCGACTAAAATACCCATGACTGTCCGCGACCTCCTGGAGGTTAGTTCTTGGACAGTTTTGCAATCACCATTCTACATACTTAGCATAACTGTAATTTCCCAGCACCCTACGTTACTTTCGAAGCAGACAATAGCTCCCACGTTATGTCATCTTGCCTAACGAAGCCAAAGTTGGCACTGCTCATTGACCCAGAACTTTCTCCATAGCAATACAAATTGTACTTGTATGAAATACTGGTTTTCAACGAATATGCAGTACTTGTGTGGATTTTGCGAAGATTATCTCTTAATAGAAAGGTGAAAGTTAATCGGATTGCGGTTGAAAGGTTGTGGAGTTCATTTTAAATCTCTTTCATGTTTGATTGGTCACTAGCTGCCCGCGCAACTTACCTCCGTTTTTGCAAAACATTTTTCATTGGTGCTCAGCTCCAATTGGTTATAGCGGGATGTTATGTAGCCTACAACCTTGCTCGATTAATGAGCTATCTAACACTGAAATCAATTTTCAATTCGAACCAGTATTTGCTGAGATTATCGTATTAAACCAAATAAACAAACAAACTCTTCAGCCTTATAATATTAGTATAGATTAGGCTTACAGTAAAAACTTCACTTGTACGTTTACAAATGCCTTCAGTGAACGTACAAAATAAACCTATAAAAAAACGTGTCGCAGGTTTCAGTCCTTCAGTGTTAAGCCGTGCCGAAATTGGTTATTGTCAAAGTTCTGTCTTAGCGCAGTTTAATCTGTATACCTAGTGTCATTCGCAGTTAAGTTTTACGCTCATAAGTGTCTGCTCAAACCAGTTTATTTTTATGAAACGTCAAAACATGAAAATATACCCTCCTAATCAAAGGCCTCCAACACCAGGTCCATAATCTTCCGAGTCCATCCCAGCGACCTTCTATAAGTCATCAAACCATCTGGCTAGAGGTTTTTCTTCCATACATTTACGATTACAGACACTCCTATTGGTTAGAAGTTACCCATAACAAAAGGGGATAAAATGCATACCTATAAAGGTGCCATATTTATCGCAAACTAGCCACCATATCTCATTTACCTACTCCAGCCTTGTTACTAACTAAGCATGAGCCGAATAGATTGTACGCTAATTAGAGAAATTCATTTAAATTAAATGCAATGCCAATTTTAGAGCATATCGTAACAATTATGATATGCTTTCTCTCTACATTTAATTTTTTTCATTAATTATTTAAATTTGAATAATATTTTATTGCGTAGTAGTTGTACCTAATTGTAATTAAACATCTAGGAAACTTGTTTATACCTAAGTATCTTCGATGTCTACAGCGATTTGGATAACCCAATCAAAAAAAAGGTGGTTATAGAGATAGATTGGTCAGCCGTTTCTTGGTATATCTATATGCCGATTTAAAGACATAAAATTCGGCCACAATAGAAGCATAAAAGAATAAACCTCCTTTTTGGGCAGTCGATTAAGAATACCAGCGTTGCAATATTCGGACTGCAACAATAGCTGACGTAGTGTCCTATTTGTCCGGCACAATAATATAACTATATGTATATTATTGCGCCATGTACTTTGTATAACATTGTTTAATGTTTGTTCTGTACACTGTGGCAAATAAAATTATTTTCTTTCTTCTTTCTAAATGTATGGAAGAAAAATTCTTCTCAGGCGGGTCTTGAACCCGCGACTTTTAGGGTAACATATAGAATAAATTCGACTTTGGCGGACATGTCTCGGTGCTGGAGTTGGTAACGGTAAGGCCGGGAACTCTAAGGCCAAAATGCTTTAAAATAATACAACCGACTTTAAAAGCTTTTCTTTTTATAAAGTCCTTTATAAAGCCACTCTTAACAAACAAAGGCACAATATTATACATATCACTATTTGTTATGACATGTTCAATTATTCATGTCGACGAGTAATATCTCTAGATCGTTTCCATATGCACGCGCTGGTCAAGGTCTCTCTGACACCATGACACGGTTCTGTCCGGTGTTATAACACCCAAATGACATGCCATAGACCCATGAGTGCTCAGGTAAATATCCAATTATATGGTTTCGTTTTACAAGTGGCTATTTCAAAACGTTTACCGTGTTAGTCGGTATACCGTTTATTTCATATTATTGAGGGTTTAATGACGCAGTCGGTAGCAAAATGGAACTAATAAATTAAATAAATATTATGATGTGATTTTCAAGTTAGATTAGTGTCTTTTTATTTTTAATACCTAACGCAAAACGTTATTCTTAGTGTAGTGCAAACCTGAAAGTAGTTTGCTCAGAATCAGTAACGCAATCCGTTGGGGTACTATTTGAACCATGCTATATTTTTTTAATCGTAAAGATTAATTAATTAATCAATCATTAGTTAATTCATTAATCATTCTTATAGTCCAAATTCTGTTTACAATGTGAAGTGAAATGTGATGAATTATGAATGGCTTAAAACTCTGCAAGTTTTAAATTTTTTCATTTTTATGTGATTTCTTGAAGTAAAAATCTTGTAGGAGTGTCTGAGATTAGCACTATACCAAAAATAACCTTGTAGATATATAATACCTTTAAACGAGTAATTCTTGTATATATGTATACCTAATATGAATAATCTGACATATGTATAATGTATGCCGGTCTGTTTAATGGAAGTTTCCAAATTATGGTAGATATCTAGGAAAAATAAGAATTATTTAATGGTTTACCTATGTTGAAAGACCGTATTCTGAACTAACTCGTCATAATCATCACACCAGTCATGACTCTATGGTCTGCAACGAAGATTTTCAACAAGATGAGCCAACTAGTTGAGTTAACAATAAACCACACTTTTTCCGACAAAGGTTACTTCAAATTACAGAAATAACGATCGTAAATTCTGTAAAGTTGAACGAATTGGTATAACAGGGGTTAAATTAGCAGGCACATGGCATCACAGCCACGGTCATCTTGTTGGGAAATCTACCGCAATACAACGTTTCATCAGTAGCTCTTCATTGCCAATGTACAGTGTATATGCAAATAAGATAAATGATTTTTGGGCAAGAAAGAAATTAATTTGTACCTATATATAAATTGGTAGTGTTATTATGGTTGAGTGACTATTACGGAAACATGTTGGATAAGTTTTATGTATTTGGATTCCATTTAAGAGGTATATGTAGGTGTAGCTATAGATGTGTTTCGATTAATTAGTTTAATAGGAGCAATTGGTTGTCTCAAAATGTATTTATCTACCCACACCGTCCTTAAAAAGTCAGAACTGATAGATCGATCAACGCATAGCTAAAAAAAAAAACCATAGTGCCTTGAAACATAGCGTTCAAATGGTTTTTGCAACGAAACTCTCAAAGCCGTTCATGTTCCTCGGGAACATGGTTGGTGGCGCGACGATCGCCGAAAATTGTATTATGTGGAGGCAAAATTTTACTCAAGTGGACATGTCTTGTTGCAAGAGTTGGTAATGGTTTAGGGCCGGTACCCTTTAGGTCGCGGGTTCTAGTCCCGCCTGAGACGATTTTTTCCTCCATACATTTATAATGATGTATAAAAAAATTGCATAAAATGCTTTAAAAATTAAAAAAGTAACATATCGTTTATGATAATATCTAATATATTTTTAAAATTGTGTCAATGAGGCAACAACGGAACAACATATACACATATGTAGTTTATTGACTGGAATTGCCGGCAATATATGTAGTTTATTGACTGGAATTGCCGGCAAAATATTGTCGCAATTTCCGAAATTGTACACCTATGCACGAGCAAAAATAAAGATAGGAAAATCTAGTTGCAAATAAACTCCATTCGCCACTTTCAGTTCCGTACACTACCTAACTACTATAATTGCAGCTAACAGTTTTTTGTTTGCAGTTTTTATGTATTTTTGCAAGATTATACAATCTGTAAGATGCTGGCTCACAACTGTAAAGATTAACATCGGAAGCGTTACATTTTGAACTAATTTGTTGCAAAAAGACGCAAAAACAAAATAATGTTGCACATTAAGTATAATTACATTCACATTCATTTCTTTTCGGTAAGCGTCTTACTCCCGCGTATCACATTACACTACACCAGTTCCTGTCGAATGTATTTATTATGGAATTGCAAAATTGCTATGTCACGGATTATCTATACAAGTTTTTCATGCGAAAATTATGAAAATACGACGTTTTAGTATGCCGTTATTTTCACAACTCTTGCAAGAATCCTGAAAATTACCCTTATCGAGTGCTACATAAAGTTGAACCGTCTTGGAAACAACAATTAATTTAATCAAAGGTGACACTGAACACCGAATACCTAAGCCTAAGTTCTGAAATCCAAATCTGGCATTATAACTCCCAAACTGATGCGCCGATAGCAATGCAGTTTTTTTAGTAAAGAATATAGTTTTCGTGATAGTTCATTTACATTTGCGTGGATTTAATGTTTAAATTATCTTGTACAATATCGTGTTGCAATTTTACAGTTAGTTGCTAAACTCATCATAATGGCCAACGTTTGCGTGTAGGTAATCGAGATGATTATAATTTCATCTGGTCATTTCCTATCTGTTGGACCATTCGCGGATATTAACACTAACCTACCTATTGTGTAAGAATGTAAGATTTATTGAGATTCTGACTTATATACCTATTTACACTATATTTTACTCTTCCATAGAGAATTGTGAGTACTTTAGATGCTTCAGTAAGACAAGGTAATGTTTGCATATTTAAAAGTCTCACGATACGGGAGATAAAGAGGTGATTATATCTTCAAAATGATCGAATGGGTTATCATCAGACAAAGCTAAGAAATTAGTGTAATTTATACTAATATTATAAGCGAAAGTTTGGGTGTATGGATGGATGGATGGATGGATGGATGTTATTAAATCACGCCACAACGGATAATCGGATCTGAATGAAATTTGGGACAGAGATAGATCTGGGATAGCGCATGCTTTTAATCCCGAAAAAAGTGTCCGTAGTATATATTTATTCTAATTTTCACGCGAAAGAAGTCGCCGGTAACAGCTATAAATGGCTGTTCATCTGTCTGGGCTCTACGATACACAGACAGACGTCAGCACACAGAAACTTCACCGACTCCCATTGTTTTTCCAAGTCTGGGTTCCTCCGGTTTCCGAACCTTCTTCCGTGATTTGTATATTTGTGAAGTCAAAAACCTCTGCGACGCAGGGCTTGTACGCTACTGCGAGAGATGTCTTGACAAAAATCATAATAAACCAAAAATAGCGACATCATTTCATCACACATAAATAAAATTTCCTCGCGAATTGTCTTTAAAATCAAGTGTAACTAGGTATAGGATAGCCTATCAAAACTCTCACAAGAATAATCTTCCGTTAGACTCTCTAAACTTTTAAAAACTTTATTTACCAACAATTCTTACAAACTAACGCCTTTTCACACTGAAATAAAGCTAGAAACTTAGCTATTCACATCTCAAACACTTCATTGTGCATAATAAGTGCCTATACGTCTAACAATAGGCTGTTATATGTAATTTCCAACTAGGGTTACCATCCGTGCCAATTTATCAGGACTTTTCTCTGGCTTTTTTAGATTTTTTGCTAAAATTGAAAAAAAGTACCTAACTAAGTTTATTTGAAAACTCCAAATTCAAATTCTGATATAACATCGGCATCAACTCATATTTATTAATGTAGTGGTTTTAACAAAATAACATTTTAAGTATTCTATCATTTCAGCTAAAAAGTACACTTTGTTTTAAAACGGATATTCTGTTTGATGGTATTTTCACATCATCTCCTTTTTAGAATTTCGTACCTCAAAAGGAAAGAAACGGAACCCTTATAGGATCACTTTGTGTTTCGTCCGTCCGTCCGTCTCTTTGTCAAGACCCTTTATCTCTTTATCCTATTATAATATGTACCTACAAATTTGTACGAAAGGCGAGAGAGATTCATGCTTCTTGGAATTATAAATTTAGCAATGTTAGGTTAGGTTACCTACTGATACTAACACCTCCTAAATTTATTATTCAACATTAACTCTAACACCGTTAAAATAAGAAAACAGTCGCCAAAAAGGGAATTAAAACAACGCTGAGCTTCGGAAGATGACCATAGCTCAGCTTGTAGCCATTTTAACATCTAATTTCAAGTTTATTATCCGCACTTTCCAAATTAGATGGCAACCCTATTCCCTCACAACAGATGAGAGGAGTGAAAGCGTTCGGTCAAGTGTAACGTCCAACGATAGCAAAGAGCCACTCGCTTTCAATATGCATACATAATAGTTATTACGTCATCGATGTGACAGATCATTATGAGGACTACATACAAAGGCTGCCAAGCGTTGCCATCGTACCCTATGTGCAGAAAGTCAGACCTTGGTCTCGTAATAATTACGCTGATGGGTCTGTGATTCAGTGGTGACCTAGCAGATCAATATATCAGCGAGGTTAACCAATGTTTCCATTCCATACATGGGTGGCTGTTTTTACAAAATGTCATGTTCCCCTCTGCCCGTGCCTCGGTCAACACATTAAGGGCTTCCTAGTCGCTGATTCTACCATACAAACGCGCATTTATGTGATTACTCCTCCGTTTAAGGTTGTAAGTCAAAGCTTAGAATTATTATAAACTAGGCTTCTAGCCAGCGATAATTAATAATAATATAATAATATATCTTGGGACAACTCACACAACGCTGATCCCAAACTAAGCAGAGCTTGTATTATGGAAACCAGACAACTGATAAACATACTTATATATTTCTAAATACATACATATTATAGATAAATAACACCCAGACACACCATCGTGCTCATCACACAAAGTTTTATCCTGGGTGGGGATCAAACCCACGACCTCTTGCGTAGCAGTCGGATACAGTCCCACCACGCGAGAGGCAGTCAATATATTAATATTTTGAAAGTTATAAGCTTTAAAACATTTAAGAATTTTAACATTTTTTTCTTTAGGCCTTATAAATATATATTTTTTTATAATTATCGCTTTCTACAAGCCTAGTTTATGATACAACGAATTGATATTAATTTTAAGCTTTGACTTACGACCTTGTACAGAGGAGTAATCACTTATGCGCGTATTTATGGTAGAATCTTTGACTAGGGTGCCCTTAAGCCATTGGTCTTGCGCCTTATCTCTCTAGTCGTTTTGGAATTCCGTTCTATCGGTTTTGGGAAAGTATATGTACCTATTGTTGATTTTAAATGGTTTTGTTATCTTCTAAGCCCATTGGTCAATATTATAGTAGGTACTTTAATAAGTCAGAACCTACCGACGTTAAAATAATTTTAATGTAACGGTTATATTTAGGTGTTATTAGGTATTTATGTTTTTGCAGTGTTACTATTTTTGTTATATTACCTATGTACCTACTTAGCAATGGCGAAGTAATAAAAATGAATATCTACTTGCTTTAATTTACTCGAAAAATAATTCTTGATGATTCTTCCGTTAATGAAATTTTACAGCTTCCGCGAGTGCGAATTCATAATGAAAGTACCTACCAACTCGTTTGCGGTCGTTTCGATTACCTGTTGATAATTACTACCGGTATTTATGTCATCTTTATCGGCAAGTGATTACATGGCTTCATGTTAACATGTCTTGTTAATGAACAGAAACAGACGCTTTCTTAATTAAAAAAAGCACCTACTCGTACTTACCAGTAGCGAAGGGTTAAAAAAATTCTAAAGTAACCCGACACCATGTATCTATCTTGGTGGACACGGTTATTTGTACCTAAAATATTAAGTAACTACAATTCAAAGGGAAACCGAAAATAATGGTGTTTTAAGGACCCTCCGCCACTGGTACCTACACCCAGATTTAGAAACAATACTTTTTGAATCACAAAAATTACGTACCTATCATCGTGTGCTGTGCGGAAAACTAATCCAACACGGGCTTTTTCGAGAACTTAGATTATTCTGTCAAATAAGCCTTCCTTTTTACAATTTTTTTTTATCGTTTTCGGGTAATAAATTACATTAGGTACTGAATTCAAAATATTCACATGTTACACAACACTAGTTTCGAAAACAGTGTTGTGTAACATGTGAATATTTAACCTTAGCCCCCTCCAAAATTGCGAAAACGCCCTCGGAAAAATTACATTTCTAAGGTTTTGGGTTCAAACCACCTTCATTATTTTCCCCAAAGAGTGGCTCTTTTACCACTCACGGGGAGAAATACCGACAAGTTTGGCACCCCGAGTCTATAGGTATAGTAAACAAGAATAGACAAAGAATACATTATGCAAAGAATACGTTATACGTCCGTGCTAAAGGTTCATTTCCGTGCATCGCGATCGCCGATCGCGGCATCGGCCGTACGGCGGAACGGTGCTATATATTAGCTTACGACGTACGGCTGACGCGTACGGCCGACGTGACAATAGTCATAGTGCGCGCGCAACCTACAGTTCGCGCCACCTAAGTTTGCCTGTCTGATGTTCGCGCGTAAGCGGCTCAAAACTCAAATTTAGGTATCGGAGGGCTGAAGGAGACGGGTGGGGAACGAGGTCCCTGCGCGGAACTACAACTTCACAAACGCAAACTTAGGTAGCGCGAACTGTACGTCAGTTGTAGGCCGCGCGCGTATGTCGGAGACCACGGAAACAGTGCTATACATTCTCATACTCTGACTATTGTCGCATCGGCCGCGCGCATCAACCGCACGTCGTAAGCCGCGAACGACCGCGATGCACGGAAATTAACCTTAAAGCTGTAAAATCATTAGAACTCTCGAGACAATAATACAAAAATAAAACATTAGTCAAATGTATCAAACTATAAATCTAAAGACACGATATCTGTTATCTCGTTAGATTCAGATAATATCAATTTAAAAACGCGCGGCTAAACACTTGTAGCTAGAATTTAACTCAAATGTCCTTGGTCTGCAAAACTGTTGAGAGTAATGGATACACATTTAGTGCATTGGCTAAAGCTATATTCACACTAAAAGCTTATTTATCTTCATAGCTTTAGTATGAAAGAAAAAAAAAATACCTAAGTATCTACCCATTTATTAAAACCGGGGCAAGAGCATGTCGGACTATGCTCAGTGTAGGGTTCCGCAGCCGTTATTGCAAATAAATGTGCTACATACGAATAATTCCGATTTAAAAATTGCACCAAAAGAAAAACGATGTTCATGGCACTTACGCCCTTTTGTTAAGAAACGCAGTTATTCGGCAATAACTCAATGACTGTACAACCGATTATGTCAAAGTAATTTTAATTTAAGCGTAAATTATTTTCGACATGATCGGTGTGTCATGATCTTTGTGATTTTTGTCATATTTTTTGGTCAAACTGTTCAAGAGATAAGGGGCTCCGAAAGTTGCATAAATTGCAACTTTCGGAACGATTATTCCCAAAAATATTGACATAAGTAATCAAAAAAGTTTATTAGAAACCTTCAAATGTTTTTAAAAGACCTGTCAAATGATATGCCACACGTTGATGTTTGCCGAAAAAAATCAAATTAATTTTTAGCTTCTGTTACATGTATCCATGGAGTTATTATTATCTAACTATCCAACTAAGTAGCGGCTTCTTTAAGACACAGATTGAGATGCACTCAATTTCATCAATATTCATTGAGTTAAATGTCTGTCTTTCCGTCCGTCCGACAGACAAGACAGACCGACATGACAAAACTTTAAGTGATCCGTTTTAGGCATTTTGGCTACGAAACCCTAAGAATCACGTTGAACTTACATGAAAAAATACACTCCGTTATTGAGAGTCTTCATTTTAATATTGTACTGGTACAAAATTGTATACCTTACCGAAAAACAATTTTCTTGTACAAAAATTGGTATTGCACAAAAACAGAAACTACCATGATCCATGAAAATAATGATTTATGTCACAATATATTACGAAAGATGTGGTTCCAAGGTCTGCTTACACACAAATGGTTTAGTCGCAATCGTCCCATAGACTATAGGCGTGAGAAACTAGAACATTGCTCTCAGCCCTAATATGAGCTGAGATATGTATAAAACTCACATGTTTAAATATATTGTGTAAGGCATTTAGCGACATGATTCCTTTGCCTTCAAAAAAATCTCTCGTAAAATACCAATTGCTTTCTAGGAATAGGACAACACGATAGACCTAATTGCAAAAGGATTGGCCTCGAAAAAAAACAAAGATGCTTAATTGCAAGGAGAGCCTTTGTGATGCTCTGGCCCAGACAATGCAGTCCTGACTCGGCAGTTGTCCTGGTAAATCAATAACTGAATCATGGGCAGCCCATCATAGAACATGTAGTTGAGCTAAATGATAGAGGCTGACGAAAAAAGAAAGAAGAAAATATGATTCAGATACATGACATTGGTTAGATGCTGATAAAGGAGGGTGCTAGAGATAGCTAGTTATTTGCTCAGTCGTGTGTGGAAATCGATGATCTTTAATGATTGAGAAAAACGTTAGCGCTAATTATTAGACGTTCACGTTCAGTTCCTTGAGGTAATTTTTTTCATTTTATATTTCCCACGAGTAGACTATGAATGACTGAGATAACAATTTTTTTTCAAGCATTTCATTTTATTACAACTATGCTCTGGCAATTAAAAAAGTATTAGCTGAATAGATGCATATTCTGAGGTGATCCAATTATATATATATATATATATTTAAATATATGTATATATGTTTTAATAAAAGATAACTAGCAATGTGGGATTGTGGTCCACATTACTAGCAATCCTGTTAACCCCTCCAGCTAAGCTCTATGGCTTGTGTTGGGAGTGGGCTCATGTCGGTAGTATAATGGCCAGGATTCGAACCCACGACCTCACAATTGCGAGACCGATGCCTTAGCCGTTAGGCTACCGCCGCTTTAAAATATAGAACAATTAATAATAATATATAGGTAATCAGCAATAAGTAAGTATATAGATTTTTTGATCTCTCTTTTGGTATAGATGTCAGGGATTGACCATTGTTGTTTTAATTTGTTTTAATTTATTCGTTGTTATTATTTAGACAGCTTAATAGCGCTCTTCAGTCTTGGTCCCCTATAGTACCGAAGAACGACTATCGAAGAACAACGTAGTAGCGCCCTTATACCTTAGAGCCTTACCGCAGTGCTAACGCCCCTCCCCTCCCCCCTAAGTTCACCACAGTTCACTTAGCAACAAAACTTCTCATATAACAAGAAACTATGAACAAGAACAACATACCTAACACTATAAACGTAGCCTTATAGTTCCCACGCTCCGGTTGAGTCAACTCCATGGCAAGTTAAGCAATCAGCGCTAAAATGTTGCTTTCGATTTAATTCTCGAGTACACGAATACTCGTAAGTCGTTCAATCGATTCATTTGTCGGATACAATTTGTATTCGATAGTGAAACTTGTTTAATTATAATGATTGAAATTGAAGCTGTCATTAACTGATTAGGTATGTTTTATTTATTTAAATTAGGTAAAAAATAAGAAGTTTTACTAAAGGTAAACGCGTTCTTGTTTTTATTTCGTCGTCGTTCGTTATATTTATATTATAACTCATGAAATCGACCAACAGCGTTCGAAAATTGTTCATCCAACATAATGTAAATTCACTGTTAGGTACAGAGGAAGGTATCTACGCTAATATTATAAAGAGGAAATATTTGTATTTTTGTATGTAACGAATAAACTCAAAAAGTACTGGACCGATTTTAATAATTCTTTTTTTGTTGGATAGCCCATTTATCGAGGAAGGCTATAGGCTATATAACATCGCGCTACGACTAATAGGAGCGGAGCAGCGACGAGAAATGTTGCAAAAACGGGGAAAATTTACGCATACGAAGTTGCGCGGGACAGCTAGTCTGTTATAAAGACAGAAGATTTCTTTGTTTAAAATCTCAAAAGTGACTTGGCAGATTTTGTTCAAATTCGGTCTACAATACAAGTAGCTTAAACCTTGGAGGGGACATAGGGGAAACGTCAATAACATATATCGTAACGACAATCTAATGCCATTGGGCCGATCTCAGTTCACATAAGCTTCCTATTGTATTATGATAAGAGTAATTTATAAAGCGTCATTTTAACGTCCTCCTAATGAATAATGTAAATAAGCAGGTATGCCTGTGATTCAGTTGACATTAATTAATCTAGGCTGTAATCCACTTTCTTAGTAGAGTAGGTAGAGTATTTTCGTCATTTTAGGACAGTATAGGTAACTCAGTAGATGAGACCTGTAAGTACTTATGTTCCAACTAATAATCGTTAGGTAACTTCATCATTAATTTTGAAGTTGTTTGTCAATGGACCATCGTAGATATACCTACAGTGATAGAGAGATTTTGCTTATTGTATAAGGTGCTTATTTGCCAACTAATAATCGTTAGGTGCTTCGTTAATTTTGAAATTGTTTGTCAATGGATAATCGTAGATATACCTACAGTGATAGAGATTCTGCTCATTGTATAAATCTAATTTTAGATACCTACTTCATTGCCAAGAGCTATGATACAGGGTGATTTTAAAAATATTAATAACCTCCCGGTCGTGGCTTCTTTACATTACACTAAATAACTATTCTACTCTATTCCATTTATGTGTTTTACAAATCTTGAAAAAAAATTATTTAATTTTTTTATTCTTAGTTTTCATTAATTTTTTTTTTGTCAAAAATGTATTCTTCAGTTTTATATCTACAGACATATGTCACCGAATGACTTTATCCTGTACAAAGACTCCCTCTTAGTACCTACCTGCCTGATTTACCTCAGAGGTATATTAATGAGTCTGAGCCTAGAGCATAAGCCTAACTGATAGATCCGCTCTTTATCATAGTAACGCCATTGAGACATTGATACGTCATGTTCTAAATAAAAAATGAAGATCTTCATGACTGTGTTGATTGTCATCATTAATATTCAAAGTGAGGCAACCTGCGCCCGCGCAGTTATACAAACAGTCGAGTTCAAGTGTTGGCATTGATTTATTTGATCTTGTTTCTACATCACTTAAATATTTCACAATAGAGAGGCATTCTCACTTTGCAGACGGGCCTCTCCATCTACTTAAACTCAAACTCAAATATCTTTATTTCGTAAAATCAGGTTAATGTTTATTTGAAAACGTCAAATTAATACATAGGTACTAAAAAAATTATAAAATTATGACTGTTTGAAAAAAAAAACAAAATGAGGTTAGGCGGCAGTTCTAAATGTAGTGTAAACGTATACAATGTACCTCTCCATTTCTTCTGGTTCAAATTAAATCATTGTATTTGCTGGAATAGAGATATCATGGACATATCCAGCGGAGGGATTTGGGGGGTTGGAACCCCTCCTGAAATTGCAAAAAGGTAGACAGTACACTGGAGTGTCGCAATTAGATGAGAATATGATCGACCAACCAAGTTGGTATGACTTTTGATCGCAATGAGAGACTATCATGCGGATGGAGTTACGGGGACTACAATTATATAATATAATATAATAATATAATATCTTGGGACTACTCACACAAAGCTATCTGATCCCAAACTAAGCAGAGCTTGTACTATGGAAACCAGACAACCGATAAACATACTTATATTCTAAATACATACATATTATAGATAAATAACACCCAGACACAGAACAAACCATCGTGCTCATCACACAAAGGTTTATCCTGGGTGGGGATCGAACCCACGACCTCTTGCGTAGCAGTCGGATACACTCCCACCGCGCCACAGAGGTAGTCGAATTCCATAGACAGTGACGAATTCTAGAGGTAAGTTGACGGCTAAGGAACTCACGCTGCCAAGGTATAGTGTCTGAATCATCTTATTCCCGACTAAAAAAAGAAATGATAAAATTGTAACGACAATGTGCGTCAGTGAATATGCATTGCTGCTTCATCAAGCTTTAAACATACCAAATTCCATCTTAATTGGTTCAGGCCCATCTTCAGACATCTAGAGCATTCAACAAATAAACAAACTTTAATTTTATTACTTATGGAGGTTTGATATTAGGTTTATTAGCAGGTAGGTAGGTACTATAACTGCTAGTTGCTACCTAGATTTACAATCATTGTTCTGTGAAATTATTAATAACAATAATAACTCACACAACGCTATCTGATCCCAAACTAAGCAGAGCTTGTACTATGGCAACCAGACAACTGATAAACATACAAATATTTCTAAATACATACATATTATAGATAAATTACACCCAGACACGTGCTCATCACACAAAGTTTCATCCTGGGTGGGGATCGAACCCAAAACCTCTTGTAGCAGTTGGATATACTCCCAGCGCGCCGGCAGTCGAATTATTACGATTGTATGTGATACTTGGTATACAAACACAGACTAGGTACGCCCCATTAATTATTATAAGTACAGGTATATTAGCATTACAAAGCTGTCTTGATATCTTCAGTTAAATCTTTGCACTAACGACCTTGTCAGTTTACGAAGCGTACAATCATCCTGTTCAATCTATTCATTATTCGTAACGTTTAATATCGTACAGTGAGTCTTGTACCTAGTGCCAATCAAACAATCTGCTAACAAAAAATATGAACTTATGTTTGTTTATTACCTAGATATCTAAAACTAAGACTAAATGTTTCTTACAAATTAGCCCTCGTGGAAGTTGATTTTAAAGAATACAAGTAGGGCAAGCAGGGCTTGTAACCTACTGTGGGAGTCGTCTTTAACAAAAAATGTTTCATAGTTGTTCACTGAAAATCGGAAAATAAAGACATTATGATCAAGGTAGAGCGAGATTATTTTTAAGCACCCTATGGTCGACGTTTTTGCATAACGCTTCTCAATAGGAGCCATCATCATTTTATTTTTTGCTACATTGTCTCTCTTGTCTCTTGGTGACCACTCCCCTCGCTCTGCCTTAGGACCGGCCCTGATATATATATGATGTTCTCTTTATAATATTAGGAGCTATTACACCATGTTTCTTTCTTTGAATACACTAAATATTAGTATTTATCCAAGCATATCCACGGTCAAAATCTTGTTCAAGCTTTATCAAGCAGGTAGTTGTAGTAGGTACCTTACTAAATCGTATTCGGCATTAATTCTAACGATACATTGTTGTGCCGGACAATGTCCAGCTATTTCACGGTCCGGCCGTAGAACAATGGCGCATCTTGTTTGTGTAAGTGTAAGATGTGCATAAAGGCCTTGGGGATTCACCTACTGCATATTATTATACTTATACTAGCACAACCCGCAATTTCGTTCACATGAAATTAGCACAAAAATCTTTTTAGGGTTCCGTAGCCAAAATGGCAAAACCCATCCGTCCCGTCCGTCCTTTCGTCCGCTGCATAGCTCAGACACTGTTAGTGCTAGAAGACTGTAATTTTGAATGTATACACATATTACTTACGCTAACAAAGTGGAAGAATGACTGCCTCTGTGGCGCGGTGGGAGTATGCCCGACTGCTACGCAAGAGGTCGTGGGTTCCATTCCCACACGGACACCACTTTGTGTGATACACAAATTGGTGCTCCGGGTCTGGGTGTACCTAAATTGTGTCCGTGACTTGTATGTTTGTAAAGTCTCTCACGCAAGGCTTGTACCTACACTAATGCAGGAGTAAACCATAAAAAAAAAATGCAACCTTTAATTATTTTTTTTTAGTGTACATTTGACGTACCCTATCGTGTGGGGTATCATTAGATAGGTCATTTAGGGGTTGTTAAAACAATAAATATTAAGCTTGCCAGCTAAATGGTTGATGTTGGGTATGTGATAAAAATCACGGCAGTAGTATATATAGTGAAATTAAAACGAAAACTATCACAGCTAAGTAGGCTTTACAAGTTTTCGTACAAATTCCATTGAATTTGAATTATTATTTATTAAATAGGTATAACATTGTAAATATTAAACAAAAAACAAAAAACCCACTTCTTAAGCCGCATTATTTGGATGGTGGAGGACTACGGAAGTCTACATTTTACGTGCCCGGTTTTTAATTGAAAATTATTTTGTTGTGTTTAGGATTTGTTTTGTAATAGACTGTGTAAATAAATAAAATAAATTGTGGACAGACTTATGAGCGATGGACTTTATCTGTATAAAGTACCTTTACCTGTCTATAACGTTGGGAACATTTTGCATGGCATAGAGCTATAATTGAAATCCAGAAAACCGTAACACCAGCAACAAGACCAACCGTAAAATTTACCCTGCGACTGATCCCCACCTGAGTTTTACCTCTAAAATCTGCATAAAAATCCATCAACCTGTTGCAGAGCTGCACCGGCATCAAAACTTTTTTGCCAATGCATATTCCTAAATAACCTTCATGAATTTAACCACCATACATATCAACAACAACAAACTATACAGCCCTTCACCTCCACAGCAACAACTGTATCAACGACAACTCCCGTCCCCACGGCGTCAACCACTCGTCGTCCGAATCGCCTCCTCAATCGTCGCCGACCATCTTCTACCACCACAACAATAGCACCGACCACTACCACAGAAGCAACCACAACCAAGTTGTACGAGGATGAGGACTCCTTGCAAGAAATTGGTGATACGGGTAAGATTGTTCACTAAACTTCAAGATTACTCTAGATAATAGCATCTTTAACGTGTAAATTTCGGAACGCGGGAAATAACACGTGCACTGCACATTTCTTTTGATTTTTTGGTAAAGAAAAAAGCCATTAATCCTACTTCCAACATTATTTTTATTAAAGACGCAATCGAAGACCCAACATTGGAACCAAGAAAGCCTAAAATATCGACCAAAGTGCAGCGTCGTCCACTCATCTTAAAAGACCCTGCTGCCGACCAGAATCCTTCAGCTACCAACGAAGATGAGAACAAGAGACAAAGCAAGAAGTACAGCGCAAGCATCAAGCAGAATCAGCTCGATGACTTGGTGAAGAGAGTTTCAGAAGAATCTAGCACTGAGAGAAGAACTACTACTGTTGAAGGTAAGGAATTTGATGAATTTAATGCTGAATGAGAATGCACTTTGATTGACAACTTTAACGAAATAATATTTTATGTAAAATCTACGCGTCCATATACCTAAGTCAGTCAGGCGTACCACAGCCAAAAACGCTGTCTAGAAGACTCGAATTTTGCATGTTTTTGTGTGTTGTGTTACCAGAAATAAATAAGTACTTAATCATACCTAATCATTATAAGAACAATACACTATGCTTTCGACAGCCGCCTTTGTTGTAGATACAATAGCTTCCCTTGAAGACAGTACTTAATCACAGGAACATAACATTAAACAGAAGAAGTATCTCGTGAATGAATGAAGAATCTTACGGACGGGCTGCTTAAGCGTCTTTACAATAGTTCTATTATTTTCTACGTTTTCGGTGATTAGTTCTTACTGCTATACTATACTGATCTGAATGATGTTGCACGAAGCATGACGATGTTGACTAACTCTTTCCTAAAACTACTAATTTTCTTCCAGATATTAGTCCAGAAACAGCAGTAGCGTTAGCCGCTCATCAACTCATAACAGCTCCTGTACCAATAGTAACTGACTTTGAAGACGACGACATCAAACCGACAAGAAAAATACAAACTACAGTCGAATATAAATACACGAGCCGAGAGTATAATGAGTATACTAATGATGATAGTCGAACACCATCTTATGAATACCAAAGCACACCCATTTATAAATCTAATACCTTAGGAAGCGACGACGTATATAAAACCCAAACCGATTTTGATTCTACTAAAGCCTCTGACTTCGATGCACACAGAACAACATTACAAAAATATCCCACCACACCAGAATATAAAACTATAGATTACGTCCAAACTACGAAGAGCGATTCTTACACTGACTTCGGATCACCAAAGATTTCAACTTACGATGTCAAATCAACTCACTATCCCAGCATCGATCAGGATTACACTAGAACAACTATCACTGAGTATACAGAACCTGAATTCGATGCTCCTAAAAGCACTTCTACACCATTTGCTTCAAAAACTATATCTATAAACATTCCTACCAATACGGTAACAGGCAACATTTTCGGAGACTCAACAACTGATTTATACACCAGACTAACCGATTTTCTACCAAAATCTGATTATCGTAACACTATAACTCAGGATTACACACGTACTAGTGCATTCCCCGAGACTTCCACTGGATTTGTCTCCAAAAACTCTTATGTTCCTAACTTCAGTTCTAGTACTTATCCTAATACAGCTATTGAAGAAAATGAGCCACAGAGCAGAATATCCACTACCTTGTCCCCTCTGCCTACTTCTAGAAAACCCTTTGGGCGAACTACAGCCACTTTAGCAGAAAATTCTGCAAGAATTGTTAGTGGATTTACCCCAAGAGCTACTGAAGCTACAAAGCTCAGAAAAGGTTTTAGTTCAGATTTGTCAGCTAATGCGGTGACTGGTGGCTATTCTGGTGTCCAAAGAGGCTCAAGTAAGTTCAGGGAAGAGAAGCTGATATCAGTTCCTGTCGAAGATGGTGGATACTCCACTGTAGGTTATTCAGGATCCAGTCAAGAACCTTCGTACTTCACCAGGGAATATTTGTTGGAGTCGCCAGTCACTAAGACTTATGACGGTAAGTGCAAGTAACCTAATACCCTAAAGGGACTCTCAAGTAGTATATGTCATATCCTTTGCAACTGTCCAATAACTGGGCCTCTTTATTTGTGTGGGACTATATAACTAGTAGGTTCTGTCATCGCACTCAACCTATCAGAAAAATGAACATTAAAATTGCATTCAGTAAAAATGCATGGACGATGCATTTTTTTCAGCAAAAAAACTATCAAAATTCTAAAACTACCATATTTTCTCTACAGAAGAATTCCAATATTTGTCACCAATCACGACACCACAAGTGCCCACGCCTTCTGTCACAAGAAGGGTAATAAGAAAGAAGATACAGCGGAAAATCTCAACCACCCAGCGTCCTACCACTACCACCACTACAACCCCATCACCACCACAATCTACCACCACGGTGGTACCGCGCAGGGTTCCTGCCAAACCATTTGAAAAGGTCCCTAAAGAAAAGAAGAAGTACAGACCGATTGCTAACTATGACTACTATGATGAAGGAGTTGGAACCCTGGGTGTCAAATATGAGGAAGGAACCAAAGTTGTGATGCATGAAAACGGTGAGTTTTTTTACAATTCTTCAATTTTCTATTCTTCTTATTTTTTATACTATAAAGCCAGGCATGCACGGGTTACTTTTCTGATAAGCTGTAACAGTAGTATACAGTTGCTAGCAACACCAGGGCGATTAGTGGCCTCTTGGTGTAGCCAATTTAAAATATTCCTATCAATTTTAACATGTTTTTACCCGATTGCAAGGAAGGGTTATGTTTTTATTTTATAATATATAACTGTATTATTTATTTTCATTAAAGTCTACTAATTTTAACTTATAATTTAATAATGACAATTTATATCTTTACTAATATTATAAATAGGAAAGATTTGTATTTTTGTATGTAATTAATAAACTTAAAACTACTGGACCGATTTCAAAAATTATTTCAGCGTTGGGAAGCTACACTATCCCCGGGTGACATAGGCATATTTTTATCCCTGTATTCCCACGGGAACGGGAACTACGCAGGTGAATCCACGAGGCGTCCGCTAGTTTTTTTTATAATATGTTGTATGTCTTGTTTTCTATCACAGGTAATATAGAATGCCTGGACATTGGCAACTTTCCGCACCCGACATCGTGCAAGAAGTTCATATCTTGCGCGCGCATAGACAACGGCTCCCTACTGGGATGGGAGTACGTTTGTCCCAAAGGACTCAGCTTCGACCCCGTAGGAGGCATCTGTAACTGGTCTGCAGGACTAGGATGCAAGGAATAATGACCACACTTGAAAATATATTTTAAAAAAAAATTAGAAAAATTTAAAATTGATTACTCCTTTTTGGGATCTTAATAGCATTTTTTAACTATTTATTACAATGATATTATATACTCATATAATTGTTTGTATAGTAGTAAAACAATCTAATCGTAATACAACCAGTCTACGGATGAGCGATCTTATTGAAAAATGCCATTGCTGTTTGTTAACGTAGGTATATAATATCATTGGTTTGATCAAAAAAAGAGTACCTATTGATTTCAAGTAAAGTCATAATATCTAATTATTGTAATAAGTTGTGATGTAAATTGTGTATAATTTATGTTACTTAGGTACTTAATTGAGAAAACACGCCTAAAGCGTCATCTCTACACATGTAAATAAAAATCATTATCATACTATTCATCTACCATTTTATAATTTTTACTTTTATCATTCTTTTTAATTGCTGTATTTATAACACTATATTTATCAAAAAATAATAATAAAAGTAGGTATGTGATATTATTGTCCTGTATGATTGACTGAAAAAAATATTAGTTTATATCTAATAAAAATATGTTTAAAAAATGATATTTTGACGATATATTGCACAATTTTGCGTAACTGACAACAAAATAATGCAGCAAATAGCCGCAAAATTTTGACAAAACTTATCATTTTACTGACACACTTTGACAAAACTTGTCATTTTACTGACAAATTTTGTCATTTTACTGACAAATTTTGACAAAACTTGTCATTTTACTGATAAATGTTGTCACTCTTGTGGATTTTGTCAATAATTTATAAATAACAAAATAATGTCAGTTCCGGTCATTTTTATTTTATTTTCCTATATGTTATGTACTCCTTATAATTAATAATTCTAAGTCAAAATACGATACTTTTGTATCCTTATCACGAACACTGCCAATATTATACTCGTAGTTAGGTTCGTATTTGAGTATGAAGGCGAAATGAGATCCGAAATATACCCCATGTTGTGGTTTTATCATTTGTGAATGTGCCTTAATTATTTTACAATTAATTTTAAGTTTGTGACAATAAAAAAATATTATTAACTTGTTTATTTAATTATTGCCCAAATCTTCTGTACGTAGTGTAGGACGCCCTCAGGCCAGGTGGAGTGATGATTTACGTAACACGGCTGGCAGGAGCTGGATGCGAGAGGCCGAAGATAGAACAAAGTAGAGTGCAATTGGAGAGGCCTATGTCTGGACATAGGCCTCTCCAATTGCACTCTACACACGCAGTCCACTGCTGGCACTGGACTGCGATAGGCTGATGATGACGATGATGAAATCTTCTGTCAATGTAATTCTATACAGGGTGTAATGGTTATGTGTTTACAGGCGATTATCTATACTAATACTATAAAGCTGCAGAGTTAGTTTGTTTGAAGGCGATAATCTCAGGTCTGAATTAAAAAAAAAATGACTTTTGGATAGCCCATTTATCGAGGAAAGCTATAGGCTATATAACATCACGCTACGACCAATAGGAGTGGAGCAGCAATGAAAAATGTTGCAAAAACGTGGAAAATTTACGCAGACGAAGTTGCGCGGGTCAGTTAGTTTCGTTAATTTAAGAGATATCAAAACGAACAACTTTTTTATTTTGTCAGTACCTATGCAAGCTTTTTGGTGTTAACTTTTTTAAACAAAGAAACTTAACTTCTTTGTAGCGTTTAAAGTAAACAAAAGGTTAACACCTAAAGAGTTAAATGACATCAATAACTTTTTAAAATGAATATGAGAAATATTTCTCATATTCATTTTAAAAAGTTATTGATGTCATTTAACTCTTTAGGTGACATACTTTCAATATCAGTATTAAGTTTATGATAACTCTTATAAAAAAGGAATAATCGCTTGCAATTACTTAACGCATAAGCGTCTGTGTGTCAACCTGTCTATATACAGGGTATAAACCCTGTATATAGACAGGTTGTCCCAAATCCGACGCCTATGCCACACGGACGCCTAGTACTTTAAATATTGTAGATGTCACATTTTACTGAAAGAAGATTTTAAAAATAATTCTAACTGCATTTTAAAAACCGGGAATCTTCCGCAAAATATTTACAATGAGAAATATTATGGGTTCATTATATAACTCCCAAATGTTTTTTGATTGGGAGAGTTACTGAGGGTAAATTTATCAAGGTAAGGTTAGCTACAATAGGATCAACGTAACTAGGCCGGACTGAAGTAGGCGACAAGTGGTTGCACAGATGCATTTTTTGGAAGTAAGTGGTGACAGGAAGCGGGGGGCGGGGTAACTAAACCAAGAGAATTAGAGATGCGATTAGGCATTACATTGTCATAATTAGTTTAACTAACTCATGTTTTTTGTGGTTATTTTCGTAAAGAAATTATTTTTCAAAGTTTCTTTAGTATTTACTGTAAGTGTTCTAAATTTAAACTTTTATGAACTCATTAAAATAGTATTTTTATATTGTTGAATAAAAATTTTGTTAGTATTTTTAATCGATTAAACATAATTAATCGTTTTCGTAAGCAATTTTAGGGTAGCATCTCAATGACATGCGCGAAAGTGATAAGAACCTAACTTCAATCCGGTCAAGTTACGTTGATCCTACTGTACTAACCTTTATAATACTACAGTACGATCAACGTATCTTGGCCGGACTGAAGTAAGTCGCAACAGGCTGCGCAGATGCGCTTTTTAGGGACAAAACTGCGGCGTGCGCGGGCGGTAACTAAGCTAGATATGAGGGTGCACATATTTGTTGTGCACTTTTTCATTTACGTTATTACTCGATTATCGATTACTTTTATAATTAATTATATTCGTATCACTCTTTTATATTTAATTATTAATGGTATAAAAAGTAGCTTAAATTGATTTATTGTCTATTTATTGCTATATTATAGACTATCAAACATAGTATCATATGGTACTTTTTTATTGTGGTTCTTTACAAACATAACTAAATACCTATTACAACACAAAAAATACGCATCTTTCTAAGAAATGCATATTTGAAATATAAGCCGATATAGAAATTACCCATTTTATCTACAAAATTCCATACAAAAATGGCTGTCACCCCGCGTCTCACGCAGAGTACGTTGGCTTCATTTTATTAAAATAGTTGTGTATTTATATAAATATACACATTTTATTTTGTATTTATCGAAAGATAAATATCTTGGGCTTTTATATTCAAAAGAATGTTAGTACTTTACGATTTAATTTGAATATGACCAAAATAAAATGAACATACAATTTTACCTTTAATTTTTAATCGATTTAAATAGAACAATTGTTTCATAAATGAAGTTTATAACTTTCGAAGCGAATAGAAAAGGCGCATCTCTAGCGATGATGCACGCTATCGCTCTCTCAGTTACTCGTCGGCTCTCATTGGTTGTTCGCGTTGCTCTCTTTCTCTCCGTATAGTCGGTTACAAAGTTGTTATTATTTTCGTTACTAATTCTTGATAAGTTTATTAATGTTTTTGTTTGCTGTTATTGTTTGTTCTTTTTGAACAATTTTAAACATGCCGAGAAGGAATACCGTCCTTCGTCGACATGCACGGAAAATTATATTTAACGTTGCTTAATTTATGAAGATGGAAAAGGATGAAGGTGTCACAGATATAAACGCCGTACAGCGCAGAGTAGCTAAGGCTACCGGGACATCCGAGAGGACGATGCGTCTGATTTTATCCGAAGGAAAATCTAATGAATGGCTTTCTATTTTTCGCACGCCTGGGAAATCAAGAAACAGGGGTAAACCAATCACGGGACTGGATAATTTTGACCAAGGTGTGATCAAGCGCTGCATACACAATTTTCCACCACCATGAAATGGTCACCATGCAAACGCTTACATTATATACGTGACATTAAATAAGTTCATACCGAGGGCGACTCTGAGCTGCATCTATCTACCCGTGACCACGATTGTTCGATCGTTGCAATACGGTCTAAACGTCGGATAATAAATAAGGTACCTCTTTACCCTTAAATGATTCACACGATTATTTAGATAATATATTAAACAATTTCAATAGACCCGTTGTCTATTACAATGTATACATATTGTGTATAAATAACAAAAGTAAAAAAAAAAGAAAACAATATATTATTATAAAATAAACGTGCTCCGTGTTTATTATTTTCTTAGCGACTGTACCTGCGCGAACTTCACTGTTGGCTAACTTCAGAACGGCCTAGTTACGTTGATCGTACTGTACTAACCTCTTTATTACTAGTACGTTTGTCAGACTACCACCGTCAACCACAAGACTTCCATTCGACATTTGGACGTTCATTTGTCATCTTGGACCAAGTATCCCATGGACGTGACATCCAAATAATAATATCATGATGGAGTTGTAAAAATGGCGGCAAACTAACCGGCCATTATTTTTACAGCTCCGAGTTTAACTTGTAAAAAATGATTTGAATACGTGATGATTGACTAAGAACGAGACTTTGTGCATGTAATAAGCACATAAATACTTGACACTGGCAGAAATTAGCCGTTAAAACGGCTTGATTGTCATAAACTCGAAGAAGAAGAATAATACCATGATTATGTGAGACAACAAAATACACGTTGTAGTATGAGAGACAGAGAGCAACGATATATGTTTCTGTCCCTGGCTGCGTATAGCTTTTTGATTGTTTGACCTCTGTGCTTTTAAGCCAAGCAAAGGAACTGTGAATTCTTCAATATGAGTTTATAGTGTTTCGTGATTTATACAAAAACTGTTAGTGTTCACGTGTGAGTGACTACCAATTACACGTGTACAATGGCACAGATAATAATACTATACTAGACAATGGTCTGTTGCCGCTTATTTGCAGGTAAAAGCCGTAATAAATATAACCTTCCATACGTAAAGGGGCGGGGCGTCTAAACGGGCCATTTTTTACGGCAATTTGTGGCGCTACTATTAGCAACGAATTGCTTGGCCAATAATTCCAATATGTCTGCAATTGTATAGCGCATGATTCAGTCCTCGAAACGGGCTACACAACCCGGCAACAATAAAATAGAGAACGACTGAAACGATAACAAAATTGTCCGGGTAACATTGCGGAAAATCGATCGCTCAGTGGTCGTCTGGCAACTATCATATCAATATTGGATCGTACCTACTGCCATATTGCCGGCCACATACTCAGAGTATGAGAATGTACGGCACCGTTTCCGAGGTCTGCGACAGACGCGCGCGGCCGACGACTGTCGTAGGCTGCGCGCGCACTCTGACTATTGTCGCATCGGCCGCGCGCGTCAGACGCTTGTCGTAAGCCGCGGCCGCGATGCACGGAAATGAACCTTTAAGAAGCCTATTATTAAACTGATTCTTTAGATTTAGCTTACGTATGTCCTCTATCTAGTCAAACAATTTTCAATTATAAGCTAATGCAATTGATATTACATAGAAAAATATAGGTATTAACTAATGAAAACTTTTTGTAGTATCAACCGCCTAAATTTTGTTAGTTACACAATGTATGCGAGTCGGATACCTATTTTAAAGTATGTCTTCAATTTAGTAGCGTTAGTAGTTATTTACCAGATAATATTATATCCAAACTTATTTACCTCTCATATATAATAATAATAATAAAAAATATTTATTCACATAGGAAGCAAAATACTAGACTTGTAAAAAGTCGATTTTACATGTAGTACAGTCACAGAATGAAAATGTTCGTCACCTTAAAGTCCAATTTTGCTTGAAGGCTTGAACCGAATCAAAGAACAGTTACGCCAACATGTTAATGTTGTCAAACTAAAAATAAGGTTTTACTCAGATTAATAACTCAATTATTTATAGCAATAGATGGAACCTTGAAATAAAAACTTTTTTATTAAGAAAGTAGACGTAGTTTTTATTTCAAGGTAATAGACAATGGCAGAGCAATGACTGAGAAAATTGGTTGACAGCTTTTAGGCAGACACGAATAGATAGCTCGGCTATTTTGAAATGTCGCACCTACAGTGGGAATTATTAACAATAAACGACTACTTCTCGATTCGCATTTTTCAATTCATCGATCGAGAAACAAAGAAACTAACACTGCGATGTCTATCTTGTTTAAACACATTATTTTCACATATTGCAATCAGTGACAGAGAGTGATAGGGGTTTAATGAGATAGACATATCGTTCCATCTACTCATTAAGTTCATAATTTGAGAGGTTATAAAACTATTCATAGTCAAGAAATATTTGTCTGAGTAAACTTAAACTCTGTTGTCAAACAGTTAAGCACAATTTAGAACATTAATGTGATACGTAGTTTGAAAAGGTAACACGTCGCTGCACAGCGGTATATGAGTGTATTTGAAAACTGACGAACATTTTCATACCGCAATGTATATGTAATCTCTGTTGGCAAACAATAGGTATAGCGGGAGAAAAGAACAGGCAATAAAAACTTTTCTAATTGCCAATGTTTACGATGTTTATTTGTTTATGAACTGTTTACGAGCCGCAATACTTCAGCCTATATGCAGGCGGAATGTGAGCGCAAATGTCACACTATAGACGTCACCGGAACGGGAGCGGTGACGTGAGTGTAGAAGCGGCGGTAGCGTAATGGCTAAGGCATCGGTCTCGCCATCGTAAGGTCACGGGTTCGAATCCTACCCAGTACTAGTAATATGGGACCAAAATCCCACATTGCTAGTTATCATTTAAAAAAAAAAAAAAAAAAAAAAAAAGCCGGTCATGGATTATAGACGTTATTTATAAGACGTTATCACGTCATCATAAAAGTGTTTACCGCTTGCGCTTATACGGCTGCGAAACATGGTCCCTTACAAAATACCATAGAGACAAACCAGGAAAGTGCCAGAAAGGTATGGAACGAAGCATGACAGGAACAAGAAGGCAAGATAGAATTAACAATGTGCAATTAAGAGCAAAAACCAAATTAACCGATATCCTGGAAAAAATAGACCTCCAAAAATGGAGATGAACCGGCTATATGTTGAGATCTACACAAGAAAAGTGGAGCCTAATAAAAGTCATAAGTCATAAGTCATAAGTCATTTATTCATTACAAATTACATTGTGTGGAATATATGAGATTGAACTTAATACTATACAATAAAATATAAGTAGGTACACAAAAAATAACAAATCAAGTACACAATGCATAAAATGGATATAAAACAATGTCACACAAAATATAAAATGTCAAATTAATAAAAAATATGTATCAAGTAAAAAAAAAAAAAAAAAAAAATAATAAATCATTTAAATATTAGTTTTCAAAGTCATTCATTGATATACTGTCTGCTTGAAATTCCTCTATGCTATAATAACATTTCCTTAACAAAAACGATTTCAGCCTATTTTTTAAGTATTGAGACAATAAACACTTTTCATTTCTACCGGCAGTTTGTTATATATGTTTATAGCTTGGACCCCAGAAGTATGTTGGACAACATTTAGTTTAGAGTGTGTTATGCTTGGTAAATCCCTTCTGCGACTTTTGTCTCTAATACCTCTTTGTTCCTTTGTTTCGAAATTGTCTAAATGCTTTATCAAATTTGTAAGAAGTACCATAATGTACAGACAAGGAACTGTCAGTATGTTCAGATCCTTAAAATAGGGTCTACATGACTCCGTTTGTTCAAGCCTTAACATAGTACGGATCGCTCTTTTCTGCATAACGAAAGCTTGGGTAATGTTATATTTATAACTATTGCCCCAAAGTAGAATGCTGTATCGAAGTTTAGACTCTACTAGTGCATAATATATAATCTTTAGTTGGCTAGTTGTTAAATCCTCTCTTAAATTTCTAATTGCATAGCAAGCTGAACTTAATGATTTTACTAAGGCGGTCAATTCCGGTTTCCAATTTAGTAAAGAGTCTATATATATACCTAGAAACTTAAATTCCTCGACCATTTCAATTTTGTGAGAAGGTGAAACTATGCTTATGGTGTCATTGTTTTTGGCTGTTGATTTGAAGAGCATACACTTGGTTTTATTGATATTAAGTTTTAAGTTGTTATTTTCAAACCATTTTTCGAAAGCTGTAACCAAAATATTAACTTCCCTCTCGAGTTTATTAATATCGTCGGCAGATATAATTGCATTTGTGTCATCTGCAAAAATAACTAATTTACTGCTTGGACTTACACTGCCGATGAACTCAACAAGGTCATTCAAGAATACAATAAATAAAATAGGTCCTAACACAGATCCTTGCGGCACCCCTTTCTTTACAGGTAAAAGCCTAGATTTATGTACCGTTTCATTACCTTCCGTTACTGATTTTATTTCTACATATTGTTTTCTGTTCTCCAAGTATGAAGAATATAATTTTAACACATTGTCCCTAACTCCGTAATGCTCTAATTTTGCTATGAGTATCTCATGATCCACATTGTCAAAAGCGGCGCTAAGATCGAGAAACAGCCCTGCTACTTTCTGTTTTTTATTTAGTCTTTCAGTTATATCTCCAACCAAAGCATTTACAGCATCCACTGTGCCAACACCCTTCCGGTAACCAAATTGCCTATCACTTAAAATTCCATTTGAAAGTAGATGTCCAAGTAGTCTTGATTTAATAATTTTTTCAAATATTTTAGAGAGCGCGGGTAATATAGAAATTGGCCTATAATTCGTAGGATCCGTCTTAGATCCTTTTTTGAATATTGGTAAAACCCTTGCTATTTTAAACTGCTCGGGAAAAACACCATCATTTTTACAATTGTTCAGTATGTCAGCTATGGGAACTGCTAGTATGTCTATATTTTCTTTGATTATGGTCAACGGTATTTCATCATGGCCACAGGAATGTTTGGACTCCATGTTTCTAACCAGTTTGAATACTTCTACTGGTAAGATAGTATCAAAGACCATAGTCTTTTCTACTCTATTTACATAGTCTGTTAAATATTTCTTTGCCGTGTTTGGGTTAAGAAATTTTAAACAAGAAATATTACTAAATGTTTCAGAAAATATATTAGCTATTTGACTAGGATCATCTATAATTTTATTGTTTACTTTCATAACTATATTCTCACATTGCGAATTTGTTTGTAATTTTTTCCTACGATTTATTATACTCCAAATTGTCTTGCCGTAGTTTGATGACTTCAGAATTTGATTTCTAACTGAGTTTCTTTTCGCGTCTATAAGTACCCTAAAAACGAATTGGTATCCAAGAGATGGCAAAAGACGTCGAGGACGACAACGAATGCGCTGGGAAGATGAGTTGAAACTCACTGCGGGACCCAAATGGAGGAGAGTTGCTCAAGACAGGAAGCAATGGAAACTACTGGCAAACTCTCAACTCAGTGTGCCTTTTGGCAAATGCCATGCAAAGATAGTGATATATATATATATATATATATATATATATATATATATATATATATATATATATATATATATATATATATATATATATATCACGTCAAAAATATTAAAAGAAGAATACATGAGATTGGATATATCAACCTCAATCGTCCTACCTCCTATAACATTTATCATGACACTAAAAGAAACCATAAAAGATTTCTTAAAAAAAAACTAAAAAAGATTCATAATACTTATTTTATTTACATAGTTCTCTTACTAATATTAACATAACCTATACCAACGCACGTCATCTTTATCTTATTAGCTGGTGATATACTCTCATCATCAGAGTCGACGTCATCATCCTCGTTTCTGATCACTTCCAACTTGAACATCACGCCGAAGAACTCTTTGAGGTGTTGTAGGAATGTTATTGTGTAGTTTGATAGCGGCCCCACCTGAAAAAAATATAGTAGAAATTATAAAAAACTAAACCAAGAGAATTAGAGATCAATTACGCATTACATTGTCATAATTTGTATTACTAACTCATGTTTTTTGTGATTATTTTCATTAAGAAATTGTTTTTCAAACTTACTTTAGTATTTACTGTAATTGTTCTAAATTATTTTTTTTATTAACTCGTATAAATATTTTTTTGATACTGTTGAATCAAAATTTTGCTAGTATTTTTAATCTATTAAACATAATTAATCGTTTTCGTAAGTAATTTTAGGGTCGCAACTCTATGACATGCGCGAAAGTGATATGAACCTAACTTCAATCCGGCCGAGTTATGTTGATCCAACTGTACCCTGTAGAATACTTCCCAGCCCCACTAATCAAGTTGCTAATAGCAATGGTGATAGTAGAACAGTTGCTAGTAGCATTGGTGTTAATATAATTCCCAGTAGAATAGTTGCTGGTAGAATATTTGCTAGTAACAATCGCTAGTTACTTACAATGCATTCGCTAACATCCTTTTGTCCCAGCGCCATCCACAGCGCTAGTAACCACTGAAAGGAGGAGTCGAGCGCACCTCCGCGGTATATCTCATCTAGAAGCCTTTGGGCACATTCTTTGCCTATGTCCTCTGGTAAACTGATTTCGCCTGAACCTGGTTCAGCTGATTTCTGTATAAAAAAAATGGTATTAAGAACGTGGGAAGACCTTGGATTGGGCAACCCCCAATTCAGTTTAAGGAATTGATTTTAAACAGTGTTGTGACTACAACATGGTCTTTTAAAAATGACTTAAAACAACTGACTGTTTTGTAGGACCATTTTTTTTTTTTTTTTTTTATAAGACGGCTCCCGCATTTGGGTGTACAAGCCCTGTGTTGCGGGGGACTTTACAAACATACAAGTCACGAACACAAAGTACACCCAGACCCGGAACAATTTGTGGGTCACACTAAGTGGTGTCCGTGTGGGAATCGAACCCAAGACCTCTTGCGTAGCAGTCAGACACAATCCCACCGCGCCACAGAGGCAGTCATCTTTCATCTTTCAATCTTTATTCTTTGTTTTTATATGATTTTTGTCTAATTTCTGCGTTAGTATACTGGAATTCTTGGAATACTCTGTAGGGACTCTGTATATATGAAAGAAATGTTATATCAGCAGTTTTGTGTACAAGCGAGAAGTATGTGAGTGACGCCGAAAGTTATCTGCTGGCCGGTCGGTATGAACGTGGATAGACTAGGGACTAATATCGGACCATAAACTGGTAAATTCTGGTTCTATCCCGTTTTATTATAACGCCAGTAACTTCCAAGGCAACCCTAACGTGACCCCGACGTGATGGAGGGTTGTAGAACTAACGCCTCTAAAACTCTTAAACAATAAAATCGTACGATGTATCGGTGCGGATGGTGTATATTATAAAGCTGAAGAGTTTGTTTGTTTGAACGTGGTAATCTCAGGAACTACTGATCCGAATTGAAAAATTCTTTCACTGTTAAAATACTGTTAATTCTTTCACTGTTTTAGATAGCTCATTTATCGAGGAAGGCTATAGGCTATATAACATTACGCTGCGACCAATAGCAGCCGAGCAGCAATGGAAAGGGTTGCAAAAACGGGGAAAATTCACACAGACGAAGTTGTGCGGGACAGCTTGTCAGTGATATTGTGATTGTCTCAACTAAGAAAACTACGAATAGCATTTGAATTCTAAGCCATCGTCATTGGTACATTTCATCAATAATACCAAGTAGAATGTGGCACTTTAAACTTGTATCAATGATTAAATTAATCTACATAACAGTAGCAAAGGGTTACCCGAAACCATATATCTATCTTGGTAGACCCGGTCTTTGTACCTAAAATATTAAGTAACTACAATTCAAAGGGAAGCTGAAAAGAATGGTGTTTTAAGGACCCTCTGCCACTGCTACACAATATACAAAGTTTGAAGCAAAAATGTACTATGCGTTTCAAATGAGTTGATAACTGTCATGATGACATTTTGATTCGCATTACGACTGCAACTTCATTATATGACGTAAGGTCAGCAGTAAAATGATTCATAAAAAGGTGTCAGTAGTATTACACAGAAGTACCTACCTACTATAATGAACTATAAATAGGCACTGTATTTTACTATTTATTTTTAGTTTAGTTTTAGTTCAAAAAATATCATATCTACCACCAAAGTGTAGAATATTCTTATATTTTGCCTATTTATTTATTTTTGTTAGGTGTTTATTAAATAATAAAGAATACTAATACTATTATAATAAAGAAAAATGTTAGGTACATAGTTCAAAGAAAATAAATATATTCCATACACATACATACTTTACCCGACTTGGGAGGTTTTGTTGCTAGCGGTACAATTTTGACAAGTACAGAGTGAAATGTCGCGATCGCAATTATCTTCTCATTTGAAACGCATAGTAGTAAAAAGAATACTGACCGCTTCAGCACAGTAAAAGGTCTTCTCATTAGTTTCAGCGACAAGACTTATACCGAACCCTGGACTCTTGCCCGCGTTGGAGCCGCGACACTGGTCTGTGTTTATGTACACATCCGGCAGGAACTTTAACATTACCTATAAATTCATTCAACAATTTGTTAATTTGAAAATTTCAATAACTATGTATTAAAGCTGAAGAGTTTTTTAGTTTGAATATGCTAATCTCCTAAGATAGTTGACTGATTGAAATGAAATGTGGTATATATTATAAAGCTGAAGAGTTTGTTTGTTTGTTTGAACGCGGTGATCTCGGGAACTACTGATCCGAATTAAACAATTCATTATTTGTTGGGTAGCCTATTTATCAAGGAAGGCTATAGACTATATAACATCACGCTACAATCAATAGGACCGGAGCAGCAATCAGAAATATTGCAAAAACGGGGAAAATTTACGCTGACGAAGTTGCACAGGACAGCTAGTGATTTATATAGTCTAGGTCTCTGGCCACGCTCAGGATAGAGGAGGCCTCTCTCTGTAAGAAACCCCTCAAGAGCTTTTTAGAATAATAAGAATGAAATATGTATGTAAAGAGGAAATGAAGGCTATATTATTATTATTATTATAAAGTCTCTGGCCAGAAAAAAGGCTGTTTTTGAAAACAAACAACCCTCTAACACAAAAGGAGGATGCTCTGAGGAGGTGAGGTAATCATCATCATTTATTCTTTCTTTCTATTTATTTGGATATGTTATATACAACTTACCCCCTTAGCAGCATCCACAACCCTATTGGCCATAGTAGGAGATACTCTTAATGCATACACAACCCCTCGTATCCTCTTTACTAGTCCCCATTTGGACCACTGTAGAGGACGCAAGTGGCGCTTGACTGGACATCTGAACACTACTTCACCACCGCCTAATGGTGCTGCACCTGTAATGAACATAGGAAGTGGTTAATATATATTCAAAAAAGATCAAAATTCTTTATTCACTTAGAATGCAAAACAACTATTGTGATACGTCGGGATTCTACATGTACATGTAATGCCAAGTTCGCAAACAATAGGTAAAGCCGGAGAAAAGAACCTGGCGATAAAAACTCGCGGCCACTCCTTTCAAATTTCCAATTTTACAATGTTTGAAGGTTTATAAACTTGATATGGGGGCAAAAAGTTGTAACAAAATCAGCCTTAGTGGGTACAATATAGTAGAAGCTTCCACTTACATCAAAGGTAAAAACTATATGTGCTTAAGTATTGGCCAAAGTACTTGTAACAGATTATTAAATATAAAATAAGAACTCTGATATCAGATTGAAGAAAATAATGGCGTGTATTCGTCACGCAGAATCTTTACTTACAAAAGTCAAATTATGCTCTTAATCAATGTGACAATTAAAATCTTTATGTATATATTTCTTGTGTGCGTGTGTATGTCACTGAACTCCTCTTAAACGGCAGGACCGATTTTGATGAAATTTTTTGTGTGAGTTCAAGGGAATTCGAGGATGGAGACAATTGAGACCGATTCAATAAAAAAAATAGGCATTATATATACATTATACAAATATATATATTTTAAGTTTGGCAACAAGTTGTCTGCATTATAATAATAGTCTGTAAGATTAAGAACCAACACGCTCACAATGGCCCGATCAGGAGGCTTGCAGGATTTTTGAAGATATTACAGATTTAAAATGCAAGGACGTAGCGGTTGCGGCGGTACCGTCCGGGGGGCCGCTGGCTATAGCACTTCAAAGGCCGCGCTTCGCCCTATAGCACTTTATAATTAGCAGCGATCGCACGCGTTTATAGGAGGAAAATAACAATCTATACTAATATTATAAAGAAAAAAATTACTTTGTATTTTTGTATATAACAAATAAACTCAAAAACTACTGAAGCTGCATTATCGGGAAGTAACTATATTTTATTTTTTAAAAAAATCTTACGAAAACTGTGTTTATGTGGATAATGTTAAGTGGAGAAAAGTCCGTGCGGGCCGCTACTTATAGATAAATAACACCCAACCATCATGACAAAGTTTTATCCTGGGTGGGGATCGAACCCACAACCTCTTGCGTAGCAGTCGGACACACTCCCACCGCGCCACAGAGGCAGTCAAAACACCACTTTGTGTGATCCACAAATTGTTGTTCCACGTCTGGGTGTACTTTGTGTCTGTGACTTGTATGTTTGTAAAGTCCCCCGCGACACAGGGCTTGTACCCTAGTGCGGGAGTCGTCTTTTAAAAAATATATACATATATACAGGGTGACTTTGAAATCAGTCGACAAATTGATAGGGGAGTATCAGCACCGTTAGTACTTACATTATGCATTGACAAATTGCGAATTTAAATTGTAAAAAAAACATCCGATTTTATTGCTTAAAACGACGGTGACAGGTCTATTAAGGTTTAGTAAACTAAAAGAATCAGTACATTATCATTATTTCCATATGTCTAAAACTTAAACAAATAAATAAAATGAACAAAGTTTAAAAATCGTACGACGCGCTATAAAAAACATATGATCATAATTTCGTAAAAACGTAGTTCATTCAAAGGGTCATTGATCATAAACACCAAATAAAGAAAGTACAGAAGGTAACATTCAAACAACGCGCTCAATAACAACGGACACTTAAACACCGTTCACGGACACAAAATCTCGCGTCGCCTTCCGAACTACGTGGTCTAAAGTGATATTTATACCCTGTTCCATGTGAACGATGTGTATGTGCGCGTCGCTACGTATGAACGTTATCTTCTGTACTCTCGGTGTTCTGTGTAATGCACTCCCGACGACAAACCCGATCGGGGATTCGGCCGGCCGGCACGTGTAACGCGCTGGGGGGAATGAAACATACCGATATCGATACTTTTTCGAAATCACATACTTGTAAAGTACCATTCTTGAATGTAAAGGATTGATATTTTTACAAGTGTTAATAGCTTTTTAGAAAACTTCTAGTACGTTCGCATACTCTATCCAGTATTCTAATAAAGTTTGTTAGGTTTGTTGTCGAGTACATTTTAAACAAACTTTATTTATTTATAAAAAGAGGAATTGAAAACACAAATCATACTTACTAAGAACAATTAAATACATTAATACCAACACAGTATGCGAGTCACTTCAGTCCTCGTAAGTACAAGTACGAGTGAATAATTACAAGTATGTAACTAAAATAAGTAATGATATGAATGAAAAGGCGCGGGCGCGAGCCAATCCTTGCAAACAATTTCACCAGTCGGACGAAAGCTTAATTAGGTGACGGTCGTGTGCTGCATAAAAAAGTAATCGATTGTGTAGTTATCGAAGTTGTGTACTGTTAAGTGATAAGTTTTCGAAGATGCCTAGGGGTACGAGAAGAAACAGTGAACTTTTTGATAACCAACAAATTTTAAATGTGGTGATTTGGTATAGCCAAACTAACAATTTAAAGGAAACGCAGCGAAGATGGCGAGAAAATTATCCACGGCAAAACCAACCGTCCTTAGAGAGGATACTAAGTGCCACTCGAAACCTTTTGGACTTCGGTAAGTAGTCTTCATGTTCCCACCCATGCCATGTAAAAGTATGAAGGAAAAATTGGTTTTACATTGTTTTGTTTCGCGGCATGATAGGTAGGTTAGGTACAGATAGTTCGTCGATTCGTTACCGTACCTAAAATAAGGCAGTGGACTGTATAAATATTATAATGGATAACAAAGAATCGTACAACTGTTAGTCGCGGTAATTAAATATGAGGACAAATAAATTGATACAAAAATGAGGTGCGCGAGCGCGGTTGTGCGTTGAATGAATACATGCGCTGCGGTGCGGCGGCGGGCGCGTCGACCGGGGAGTCCCGCTCCCGCACCCCGCCGTCCCCTGCGCGCCGCCTGAGCGCGGCACTATGTTGACTGAATGACTCAACACTCTGTCTGTATTCATTCATGCTCACGGAAACTAAAAACGGCGGCGCATGGAGTTACATATTAGATACTAATGTATTTTTTTGTATTTTAAAGTATCATAGAACATTAATATTTTCTTCTTCTTTCGTAGGAATTAGTAACATTGTAAGCGAGGAAGCTCCAGTAATATATGGAGTGCCTCAAGGGAGTATACTCGGCCCTACACTTTTCCTCGTTTACATAAATGATTTATGTCAGATGAAAATTCCGAACACTAAAATTGTTACATTTGCCGATGACACAGCCTTGCTCTTCACTGGTAACACTTGGGATGAAGCCTTCGCATACGCCCAACATGGAATGAATTCCGTGACCGAATGGCTAAATAAAAATATTCTCACGCTTAATGTAGAAAAAAACAATTTTATAACTTTTTCTATAAAAAATAACGATAAGCCAAATCCATGCATAATATCATCTCGCATTCTTGCTTCAATGGAAATTACTCTAACTGTTCTTGTACTTATCTCAAACAAACTGAATCAATTAAGTATCTTGGTATTATTATAGATAGAAATCTAAACTTCCATCAACATATTGACTTGCTTTCAGCCAGAATACGTAAGTTGATGGTAATTTTTAAAGCAATAAGGCATATTGCTGATATTAATGTAATTAAGATGATATATTATGCTCTATGTCAATCACATTTAACCTATTGCATCACCACTTGGGGTGGTACATCCAAAACGTATTTTATTAAATTAGAAAGAGCGCAGAGAGCGCTTCTGAAAGTTAGCGCATTTCTTCCTTTCTATCACCCTACTTATGAACTACAAAATGTGGAAAGTGTTAACTGTCAGGCAGCTTTTTGTTCTCGGTGTGGTGACCAAGCAACATTCCCTGACGAAATATGAACCAAATATATATAAAACAAAAAGACGTAAGGATCGTATTTGCACTATAACTTTATATAAAACAAGTTTGGCACAAAGATTTTTCGGTTTTTTAGGTCCTAAATTATACAATAAGTTAAATCGGGTGTTATTAATATATTCCCTTCCTAAGAATAAATGTACATGCAAAATTGTGGAGTGGCTACAAAATCAAGATTACAATTTCACAGAAAACTTACTCCATTAAACATTATAATATACACTTTCGCTTTTCTCTTGTACCACACGCCATTAGTAAAAACACACACATATACATACACTCAACACACTAACTTACACAAACACACAACAAAGACAACTCTTTACTCTCTCAAATTAAATGAAGGCACATATTAATATTATTTGTTTTGTAGTTTATACTTGTATTTTTATTGTTAACTACCCTCCTATTATTTTTTCTCATATGTAAAATTAATTAATTACGTGGTTTATTTTTGTAATGCTTTTGTTATACCGTGGGGTGAGGACCTGGTGATCTGTAATACAGGCATTTGTCTTTGCCTAACTCAGACACCAGCTCCTCACATAATAGCCTAAGTTTAAAATTGTACTATTTTACATAACCTGTGTTTTGTTACTTGTGGTCTGTTTTTGTGAGGAGGAAATAAATAAATAAATAAATAAATATTCTAATAATATGTCCTAAAAAATCTTGGATACACGCAGGTTTACTCATTGAAGTTTGTTGACTCAATTCAAATTCATCCTGTATATATATAAATACATACATCAAACCAATTTAATTTCTTATTTATTAAAAAATTACATAAACTGTTTAATAGTAAACACTTGTAAACAGTTTTGTGCTAAAAAACATTAAGTAATTTTGATTTTAAATCTAAATCTACAATGATCTAAATGTACTTGAATGAAGAATATTTAAAAAACAATGTACATAAGTGGTTATCATTACAGAAATGCACTGTTACAAATAATAAAATGTGTATTTTAGAATTTATTTTAAAATTGATGTAATTAATATTCTAAATATTGGCATTATTTTTAGTTCAATATTACTTTTATTCTATATGTTTACATTAAGTTTTACATTTGCATGCCAATTGAATGGCATTATGTGTATGCACTATTATAAGTTATTTTACCACCTCAGTACCACATAACATGCAAATAAATATATTCTATTTTATTGTAATGTGATGGTGGAACTTGCACATACCTGTAACTAGCAGCTGTGAGAACTTTGCTTTTGCAATAAGTCAAAATGGATTAAAAAAGAAATAACATCTTACCTCTCCTAACAACTTTAAGCTCCAGCCCATCATCAACCAATATAAATTTAAGTAGCACAGGCAGAGCAGCTGTTTTGATCTTATCTACTGAGACATCCAGGTCACTATGTGTGACACCTTGTAGTACCGCATTCAGAGGCTCCTTGCAGAACGGACCCAAGGCCAAAAGGACTTCTAAGTAGTAACCTAAAGAAAACAATTTTTTTTATAAAATCAGATGCTATTTCAATGCAGGCGTTTAGAGACTCACTCAAGTTGATATTTCAAAAATTGGTAGATATAAATAAAAATTAGGCTTATTAGTTATGAAGGATCAAAGTCTGACCCATTACAATACCAATATGAAATCACGTTCAAGATTAAGAATCTTTAATCTATACTAATACTAGCGGCCCGTCCCGGCTTCGCATGGGTGGACATGGGATCCCTCATGTTTTTAGTAATTGCGATTATAATTAAAGATCTAAGCTATCCTATCTCTCAAGTTGGACCAAACTGCAAATTGCATGCAAATTTGAACGAAATCTGTTAAGCGGTTAAGGAGTCCATCGCGGACAAACATTGTGACAGGAGATTTATATATATTAGATTATGAGGCTAAAGAGTTTGATCGTTTGGTTAAACGTGTAATCTCAGGAACTACTGACCCAAATTGAAAAATTCTTTCACGTTGGATAGTAGATTTATCGCAGAAGGCTATAGGCTATATAACATCACGCAATGACCAATAGAAATGGAGCAGCAATGAGAAATGTTGCGGGGAAAATTCATGCAGACGAAGTTGTGCGGGACAGCTAGTAATAGATAAAGATGTTAGTAATTTTCTATCATTATTGGCAAGCTTAATATTTTTTTAAATACTAGCTTTTCCCCAGAGTTACACTTGTTTTAACTTTGATTTTCATTTAAATTAAGAACCCCTCTTACACCACTTTTAGAGTCGATTTAAAAAAAAACCCTTAGCAAATACCTTAGTCATAATAACTGTGTGCGAAACTTCAACCCAAACCAGTAGTGTGAGCTGGGCGTTAATAGAACAGGCAGTAAATCATTGTTTTTGTTTGTACAGATAAAGTAAAAAAATGAAAACTAAAATAATATTATAATCAATACTAACCTATACCCCTTTGAGTACTACAGCTATGTGTAACGTGCCCTCCAACCAATATACCAGGCTGGAAGTACACCGATGTGCCCGTCTGGCTCAATTCCACCCTCGTACCGTTCGTCACCTTGTCCAGAAGACGTATCAAACTCACTTCGTACTCCCGAAGGCCCGGATCATCGTGGGTACTTCGAATGTCCTCTATTTTAATAGCACGACCACTTAGAGTAGATAGCAACAGTCTTTGTCGAAAAAAATTACTGCCTTTGTATTTAAGGACGTCACTTTGCACAGTGGCTGGCATTTTAAATTATTTCAAGTAATTATTTGAAAAGTAAACATGAGCCCAAATAAAAACACGTGTAAGTGACAGAAAATGTCAAAGATATCTCAAACGCAACTGTCAAACACGTTTTGTTGCTTTTATTGTTCTTGAATCGCTTTGCATTTGCAACGCGGTACTTTTTTTAGACAAACACTTTTATTTTCATCTTTTAATAAAATAAAGCGTATCTACTATCAAAACAAACTTTAAATTAATTAATTTCCATAACAAAATATCATGTTAAAATTTAAACAGTACAAAAGTTGTAGTGATATTCTCTGTGGATGAATGTCATTATTATCATGTCATTCATGTCAAAACAAACGTGGCTAGGTTAGATTCTATCCAATTCATTTTGAATGAAAATAATATAAAAATAAACAACGTATGTACTAGTAGGGCCTAAACATGAAAGTAGCGATTGGAGACGTTGTACTACCGGGAGATCAATGTGACGAAATCGCAGCAGTCGGAGAGAAGAGCAAAGTTATACTCGGTCCAGGATTGCGGAAAGAAGTCGATGGCATTTTTATCACAAAAGCTGGCAGGCTGAAAAAACGGGCTCCGAACACGTACTGGGTAGACAACTATCAGAAGAGGTACATTCCAGCTCGTGGAGAGAACGTTATAGGAGTTGTAGTGCAAAAGGCGGGTGATATCTTCAGAGTAGATGTTGGTGGTAGTTGCTCCGCGTCGCTGTCCTATCTCTCTTTCGAAGGAGCTACGAAGAAAAATAGACCGAAAGTCAACATTGGTGATGTAGTTTACGCTAAAATGCTCATAGCTAGTAAGGATATGGAACCTGAAATAGTTTGTGTGGACTCACATGGGAAGAAAGGTCGTTTAGGCGTTCTAGAAGAAGGTTTCGTATTCAAATGCTCACTAAACCTCATTAGAAAGATTTTAAATCCGGAATGTCCATTGCTAAACTCTTTAAAGAATGAGTGGCCTTTTGAGCTTGCAGCGGGAATGAATGGTAGAATTTGGATAAAAGCAAACACTATGAGAGAAACAATTGCTGTGGGCAATGCTATCTTAGGTTCAGAATATCTTAGCAGTGATGAAATCAAAAGTATGTGCAGTAATATTGCTAGTATACTGGCTGGCCATGTTTCATAATGATTGCTAGAAATTAGGAAAATATATTTTTATAAGTACAGGTGTTTTTGTCTTATTATTTCCCTTGCTTTTAATCCCTTTTGGCATTGGGCACATCATTATCTAATTAGCTTGTATTAGAACTTAAAGCTCCTACTTATTGTAACTGAAAAACTTCTAGCCTGTCTTCATTTGGTGTCAATTGGCTCAATGGCCAATATTCAAGATTCTTAAGTCTGATTTCACATAAATTCATTCACTTATCAGCTCAAATGATTATGAAGAAATATCCCAATGTTATTGTATTGACAAGATCAAGATATTTTTGCGGTTCCACAATCACAGTTTGATTTATGCAACATGTTTTCATTCCCTCTGTTATGTTTATATTATTTGAAACTAACAATGGGCTGAGTGTGGTTTGAACCAACTATGAACCTTCTATAAAAATGCCAAATTCAATCAGTTTGGTTTACAAATTTTTATAATGTTTGTTAGAAGTAAACAAAGTTTCTCTTGTGTTTATTTTCAGGCGTTTCTTTATTTGTGCAACCATTTATTTATCTCCTTGATGAAGGAGAACTAGTATAATTGTTTATTTAGTTACAATGTTGCAAAATTTTAATGATTCCTACAAAGAAGAGTATAAAAGGATTTTATCTAAGACATTTGATTTTAATTAAATTTCAGCAAAATAGTGCAGATATTTTCCTTTTTTTATACTGACCAAATGCCGAAATTAGGTTAAACCAAATGTGAAACGATTTTCGATCCTTTTCTATTGAAAACCAATATTCATTTCTTATTAAATCCAACTGGGGTAGTCACCACTTACACTAGTCAAATGAAAACAACAAAAAAACAGTGATGGGAAATTTATTTTGGCAAATGCAACTAACCTAATCGTTTTGAATCTCAATACATAATGTAAAACTACATCCATCTGCAATCAACCATTGTTCTGTCTAATAAATATACATAACTCGCCGCGGGCGACGCCGCGGTCTTTCAATATGCGTGTGACATCATCACCACATAATATTTACAACAACTATCTTAATAGGAGTCAAGTGACCAGAACAATTTCCATTATAACAATAATTTAGTAAAACAATAAAATAATGAGATGTTATTTTTTTTCTTTTTCATTTTAAATGATAATTTTTCAGCTAATTCATAATTCTCATGATGGTTTTTGTAGCGGGTTTATAAACGAAGGATGGTAAGTAATTACTGTAAATATAGCAAATACATTCAAGTCTACATTTTTTGCTTAAAAAGAATACTAAAAACCAGTGCTGTAACTATCCTTTTAAGCGCCTGGTGGGAGCTTGGTAGCTTGGTGAGAACTGCGCGCTTGGTATAAGTCCTTATGGTAATTTCTGCACCCTGTGCCTGGGCACCGCTGACACGGCCCTAGTTACGGCACTGTTAAAAACAGCTAATAATATAATTAGATGTTATCATTTTAATACTAATAATTATAATAATATTGTTCGCATTAGAAAATCCTTGCACATATTTTTGAAGCTAGGTAAGATTCAAGATAGATAGATATGTTAATTTGTAAAGTGCTATGCCATAGACAACTTATACAAAAAAAAATGTAATTTCAACCACAGACAATACAGATATTTATAAACCCGCAACAAAGCATGAACATGGTCAGTAATCAGCCTAGACTAATAATAAGCCTCTTAGCAATGTTAGAAAGTGGTAACTTTTAAAAAGATATAAACAGATGCACTTAGTTTGAATAGTAACTATCAAGTTTAAAACCTCAACAACCTACTAAAAGGAATGTTTATATTATTTTATTTACAAAACATCTTTTTTGATGGTTTCGAGAAAACTGGAGGGAAACACTTGGATAAGACCGGATTTTTTGCTCAATGATTTTGATTTTGTTCTAATAAAATTATTTTTAAACAGTTTATTTATATGTAGTCCACTCTACACAGGTATGTGGCTTAAAGTCATATTTGGCCTAGATTCACTGAGTAGTTCCCATTTGTTCCATGGAACATGACGTCATAGGACAAAACAACACAATTTTCAACAGACTTCACCCGATTCTACCACCATAGAACAAACTGGGAATCATAACATTTTCCCAATATCTTCCATGAGATATGACAATGACAACTTTTTGATAAAAGCGGTAATAGATCTTTTATATTCCTTGTTCCATAGAACAATTTGGGAAATAAAAGTATAAAATGTCTATAGTACAAAATGAGAAAAAGATGTCTTATTTTGTCCTATGACGTCACATACCATAGAACAAAGTTATGGGAACTACCGAAATTCACTTTGTAGTTTTAATAGTGTGGACCCTTCACCTTGTTTTGTTTTGTATATGTTATCACCGCAATATTTCTCGTAAACCATCACAAAAATTTTGACTTTTACATTAAAATAAACTGTTGTTGTATACTATGAAATATCAAATAAATTCGTACGTCGTACCACGGAGGGAACTATTATAGAACATTTTTCTTTAATATGAAAATCTGTAAAAATAACACATTAGGTATGAAAGATGTCAACTCTTATATTAAATATTAAGACTGAATACTTCGTTTATTAATGCACTGATCTTTTTAAACGGACACAATCATTTTATGTATGTAGTCTGTCTATCTAGTTTCCTATGTGAAAATACATATAAAACGTAATTAAATTAGCTTTGACAAGCTTGAATGATGAATTGTCGACTTTAGAAATATAGCTTTAAGTAATATTTTCGTTAAACATAATATAAAATGCCCAGTAATTAGATAGGCATGTTTTTTTTAATTTTTATTGTTAATAACGACAATGTAACGTTCGACTATTTTTCTGTAATCCATACTAATATTATAAATGTAAAAGTAACTCTGTCTATTACGCTTTCACGCTCAAACAGCTAAACCGATTTAGATGAAATTTGATATGGAGATAGTTGAACGGGAAAGGACATAGGATAGTTTTTATCGACATCCACGCGGGCGGAGCCGAGGGCGAAAGCTAGTACCATATAAAGGCAGTAAGAATACAGTTTGACAACTTAGTTATTGTATGTTAAAAAGATCAGCGCATTAATATCAATCACAGCAAAATCGTAACACTGTACAAATATTTACAATCTATCAACAAAGCAGTCATTTTTCCTTTTTTTCTCATTTTTTCTTCATTTAATTATTTAATTATTTTTAATTACGAAAATATAATTTATTCTATCGGTTAATCAGAGATCAAGATTTACTTACAAGAGACGTACACATATTAACATAATTTACATTTTATTTTATACATTATATCTAAGTAGCGATAACCCGTTTATAATGTTATACTGAAATATTGACTTTGTACACCTTGACCTAATATGTATAAGCAGTGGCGGAGTTAGAAGAAGGCTGGGAGCAGAGAGGTAAGGGGTTTTAGCACTGCCTCTTCTATTATGAAAATATAATATATATTACGGTTCTTAATCGCGTGAATAATTTAAGGTAAAATGATGTGCTAGTGTTGTGTGTCGAAGTACCGACAGTTCCGAAATAGTGAGTAATATAAATCAAGCGAGGGTAGTTTCCGAAACCCGCGTTTTACGGAGGCGACGCTGAGCTGAACTAGTCTACCCGTGACTACGGCCGTTGCAATACGGTCGAAACGTCAGACAAGAAACAAGGTATTTTACCTTAAATTATTTACTCGATTAAGACCCGTAATTTATATATTTTCATAATGTGTACAAATCGCGAAAGTTTGTCAACATTTACTGCCTCTTCTGTCCTCAAAAATGACAATCCTTAGACTCAGACTTTTCTGAAATTCTCCTGTGTACATGCGTCTTTTAGTGTTTATAAAGATAAATACTATTCTGTATGGAATCAAGCTTGTTGCAAACCAAAATTCTAGATCGTTCAAAGGGGTAAAATTCTCCCAAGACCAAAATTTGGATTGCATAGCAAGAAGAAACCGTCCGTCACGCAGACGCAGGATTGCTGAGTTGGGCCAAATGGCCATAAACCGAAATTCTGGATCCGCCACTGAATGGATACAAGTTACAAAAAAAATAACTAAAATGTTATTTATTGACTGAATAATAGAGTTATTTATTCAATAAAACATAACTCCTTTATTAATTCGATAGAAATATTTAAGGCGACAATATATTCATAACTTGACTTTATTAGATCAACGTGTACCTTTATAATTTTAAAAGTAGCTGTTGAAGATTGGCAATTTTAGCGACCATTGATTGCCTGATGACCACTTATTGCCCGGCGACCACTTATTGCCCAGCGACCACTTATCGCCGGTGACTAATGGATACCTGACGATCAGTTATCGCTCGGCGAACACTTCTCGCCCAGCAACTACACAAATTGCCGAGCGACCTGTGTGTCGTTTATTATCCGTGTGTCTTCTAGTCGCCGATCTCAGTGGACTGGTCGCCAATACCTAAAAGCTACCTCCAAACATTGTTTACAACATGGAAATAACAATTTAGCTATGGTCAGGTTGTCTTTTATAATATGTAAACTATGTTTATGCTTATACATATTTTATTATGAATTAGTCTTTGATGTGATACATAATTGTTTTATTTAGAACATGGAGAATTAAAGACCAGGTACCATTTTATATGGTAGGAAAGTTTTAAGAAGTGTCCAGGAGTTGCAATAACTGCTGTAAATAACAGTTCAAAATGGCGATAGCGTATGCATAAGCTGCGCAGGATGTGAAATATTTACAACCAAATTGTAGGGTTTTCACGTCACTACAATTTTCTTAAATCTAATATTATAAAGCTGAAGAGTTTGGTTGTTTGTTTGAACGGGATAATCTCAGGAACAACTGATCCAAATAGAAAAAATATTTTACTGTTGGATAGCTCATTTATCGAGGAAGCCAATGATGATTAACATTTCACATCGGGAGATGTAAAAATGGCGGCAAACTGACCGGCCATTATTTTTACAGCTCAGAGTTTGACTTGCAAAAAATGTTTTGAATACGAGATAATTGAATAAGAACGAGACTTTGTGCATGTAATAAGCGCATAAATACTTAACACTGGCAGAAATTAGACGTTAAAACAGCTAGATTGCCATAAATTTAAAAAAGAAGAAAATTTCACAATGTGTGAGACTTTAGTATAGATGAAGGATAAAGGTTAGGATATACCTAATCTGTTATCGGCCGAATTATGCTCCAGCGTAAACGGCCAAACTCGGCCGATCAAATCAAACGCCATTTTTGGGCGTCAATTAGTATATCAGCCATATAGTAGTATACGCGCTTTTTTTCTTTTACATGTTTAATTCGATCGGCCGAGTTTAGCCGGTAACGGATTAGGTGTACGCAAGCCCTATAGGATAAATGTAGCAGATGGATTGAACGTTCAGGTTCAGAATATCCAATTTTCATAATGTCCAATAGTTTCAAAATGTTCAATTCCCATAATGTCTAATTCCCATAATGTCCAATTCCCGAAATGTCCCATTCCAGAAACGTCCAATCCCGAAATGTCCCATTCCCTAAGTGTCCAAAATTCGAAAGTGTGATTATCCCTGGACTCTTGAGCGCTTTTTACCCGACTGCGGAGGAGGGTTATGCGCCCTTATGTAACGTGTGTAAGATTATGTTATTTCAATAAACAGTCAGTCTATATTCTCTCATTCATCAATGAGAAAATAAAATTCTTGTACTTCATTTGTTTCCTAATACAACCATCATCATATGATAGTTCGAGACGTGGATCGTTCCCTATATGGACATGATATATTATTTAAATATGATGTGTACACTAAAATGTTTCTACTTTTATTTCCTTGAATACATAGATCGTTCTCCTGGTTTTCAATTCTCCATGATTTAGAACTTATTTATGTAATGTCGACATTTAAAAATATTTACACAAAAATACTATTTCGAATAAATTAATACATCAAAATTCGGTACTGAAGTCTTGTTTTAAAATTAAATAAATAACTTAAAATTAATACAAAGGAAACTGCACTCCCCATTTCGTTGCTACTTTGACAATTAAAAATAAATATAAATAAAACTGTAGGTTCGTTCTTGCCTCGATATAAGGTATATGTTTCTACACTGTGTTGGTTTGTAAGACCTGCTTTGGTTATTATTACATCACCACTCTTTATTCAATGCAGGGCGCGTTCCTACTGTCGATATCGTGACGATAAATTTATCGTTTGATGACTGTCTCTAGCCGTTTTCATTATAACGACAATCGTGCTGCCGGTCTGAGAATCAATCGTCAGTGCAAAAATGGCGCAGACGACAGTTAGTCGTGTCGTCTTATATGTAAACACCACCATTTATACACCCAAGCCACGGCCATTTTAAACGACACTATAATCTGTCGTCACGAAGTAGTGGGAACGCGCCCTTACAGATAAATAATTATATTCTGTTACATAAACAGATTATCTACAAAGTGTAACATCCAGCTGTGGTCAAAAATATGTAGATTTACATAATTTTATCAAAATCTAAGTACCCTACAATTTCCACAACTTTCGATTAAAAAGTATCAATTAAAATTTCATTAATTGGGTAGATGACTATAATAACAATAAATTATTTTACACTATACAGGAAATAGCATATGCAAAAATATACTGGAAAACAATCTTGCTCTACAATTTTACGTTGTCATGAATTTATTACCATTTGATGTTAATAAATTCATGACAAACATTGAAACTACATGATTTGACCATACAAAAGAATGACGTCATTGTTTTGTATTTCATATAAATTAGTACGAGGCATATCGTTTTGACGTTTCTTAAAAATATACTGATTTGAATTGACAGTCATCTACCCTATTATAGGTTTGACGAGTGATGACGTAATAGCCGGTAACTTGATGACCTACTAGCTGATAAATTGATGACTATACGAAAGAATGTAAACGGTATATCAAAATGCCTCTCCTGTAGTCATGTATCTACTGAGTAATTAGAAATTTCCAGCCCGCGATGGGCAATCCATACTAATATTATAAATGTGAAAGTAACTCTGTCTGTCTGTCTGTTACGCTTTCACGCTCAAACAGCTAAACCGATTTAGATGAAATTTGGTATGGACACAGTTTGAGTCCCGGGGAAGGACATAGGATAGTTTTTATCGCGATAACCGACATCCACGCGGGCGGAGCCGCGGGCGACAGCTAGTGGTAAATAATTTTAATTGAATTACTGTTACTTGTTGAGGTGTCCAAGCACTATATGAAGAATACTGTTTTATATATTTTTATTTAAAACCCAATATGTAGTAACTTGGGAAGTCACAAATTCTTAAAATGATCATGAAATACCAGCTATGGTATTGGCATTGACTGTCTCTTTCAAGTCCTCTAGACCTCATACCCCCTTTGGGGCTAGTTCCCGATGCTCTAAATTGTTCTTTTGGGTTCAATATATTTTTTTCACAGGAGAAAAGAAAAGTTATACTAAAATAGTCATCAAATACCGGCTATAGAACCTCAGCATTCTTAAGTACCTTCCCGGTCTTCTAGGTCACCCCCCTTTGGGGGTGAGGTCTAAGGTCGCACAGTGAGTGCAGAGGCCCGTCGTCCTCAGAAGACGGAGTCGGCAGAGCGAGACAGATGCACCGGGTGTGAGGGAGAGCGCGCTAGCCGCTTACGAGGGAGCTTCTGTAGTGTAGACAGCAGGTGAGGGAAGTCTGGTCGCTCACTTGAGCGGTAAGACCAGCATAGCATTAGGATGTCCTGTGGAGATAAAAGAAAAACTTTAGGCACTGTTAAAACAATATCATAAAGCTAGAAACGCAGAGTTTATATACTATAGTTAAGCGGCGGTAGCCTAATGGCTAAGGCATCTGTCTTGCAATCGTGAGGTCGTGGGTTCGAATCCTGGCCATTATACTACCAACGTAAACCCACTCGTAACACAAGTCATAGAGCTTAGCTGGAGGGGTTAACAGGATTGCTAGTAATGTGGGACAACAAACCCACATTGCTAGTTATCTTTAAAAAAAAAAAAAAGAACTACTACAGGAGATCTTTTATAAGTATAATATACTAGTTGTCTGGCGAAACTTGGTGTGCGTAAATGTTCCCCGTTTTTGTAACATTTTTCATTGCTGCTCCGCTCCTATTGATCGTAGCGTAATGTTATATAGCCTATAAGCTTCCTCGATAAATGGGCTATCCAACAGTTAAATATTTTTTCAAATCGGAACAGTAGTTCCTGAGATTATCGCGTTCAAACAAACAAACTCTTCAGCTTTATAATATTAGTATTATATTATGTGCATTACACATTACCTTGATGTCTCTAGACGCCTGCATGTTCGCTAAGGACTGCTTCACTCCCTTGCCCACTTGCCAGATCACTGCCTCGGGCGGCTGGCTCTTGAACGGGTACTCGCCGCACAGTAACTCGTACCATACCGTGCTGTTGACATACAAATATATATCTGTCGAAGCGCCAGGGTGACCGTATGAGCTATTAGCGGCTTCGAATTAACATTATGGTAAATGATAATCGATCACCTCGAGCAAGGTAAAGTCCGCCAACTGTTCTAATCATTTCGATTACACAAATGCCACTGTATCACTGACCCTGTAACCACACTTTGCACACACGACTATAAAAATAGCGACGACAATCGGTAGACGTGTTGTCGCTATACACACTCGTTTAAGACTGCCGATTTACGTCTGGTCTCAATAATCTAACTATCGATGGATTTGGCTACTAGAGGTATATATTTGACAAAAGTTCTATACAAAATATGTCAAAATTCTACCTTTAGTAGCCAAATTCATCCATAGGTAGGTTATTGAGACCGGCCGTAAGACTCACTGCCCAACTACCGGCACTTCAAATGTAAACGTCAAACTACAGACGCCATCTTGCGGCGGCCATGTTTAAATGAGTCAATAGACTTGCTTTTTAATCAAAACAGACACTAAGTCAATAGAAATAAATTTGCGTTTTAATAATTCTTCGACATATCTACGACGAATTAGCAAGCTGACAACAACTACTATGCGTTTCAAATGAGAAGATAATCGCAATCGCGACAACTTCACTCTGTACTTGTCAAAATTGTACCGCTAGCAACAAAAGCTCTCAAGTCGGGTAAAGTACGTATGTGTATGGTAATGGAACGGACGTAATATTTATTTTCTTTGAACTATGTACCTAACATTTTCTCTTTATTAAAATATTATTAATATTCATTTATATTTAATAAACACCAAACAGAAATATGTAAATAGGCAAAATAAAAGAATGTTCGACATATTTTAGTGTGGTCTTTCAGTCAGACGTGATATTATTTTTAACTAAAACATATCTTTAATAATAAATAGTAAAATACAGTGCTTATGTATAGTTCATTAGAGTAGGTAGGTTCTTCTGTGTAATACTAATGACAACTTTTTAACACTCATTTTCTTGCTGACCTTACGTTACACAACGAAGTTGCAGTCGTAATGCGAATCAAAATGTCATCATGACAGTTATCAACTCATTTGAAACGCACAGTACACAACACAGTCGATAGAAGTAAAAACGGACTCACCCAAACGCATAGACATCAGTAGCTTTGGAGAAGGGCAGTATGAGGCTGGCGTGAGGAGTCAGAGCTCGGCATAACTCCGGCGCCAGGTAGCACAGCCAGCCCGCCGGGATGCCCAGGCTGTCCCCGCGGAGGCTGCGGGCCACCACACGGGTGGTTAAATACACGGAATGGCTCCCGGCGCAGGTCTATCGCCTAATACTCAATTTTCCTCGTTTTTGAAACATTTTTTATTGCTGCTACGTTGCTTTTGGTCGCAGCCTGATGTTACATAGCCTATAACCTTCCTCGATAAATAGGCTATCCAACAGTATAAGTATTTTTCCATTTTCAATTCGTATTAGTACTTCCTGAGATTATCGAGCGGAGCAACAATGAGAAATGTTGCAATAACGGGAAACATTTACGCAGACCAAGTTGCGCGGGACAGCTTTTATATATTATATACTTAATGACATAGTTGTGGACTAACGGCCGATCTCCATAAATGATCTAAGTTTAACTGTCTGTTAAAATAGCTAACTCTAGTAGGGAAACTCACATTTATAGGTTTCGATAACCGTCATAAGATAGAAAACACGATTTTTTTATCTATCGGTGATCAGGCGTACGAGGTGCAGGTAAAACTTTAACACAAAACAAAGTTCGATCAAACAAAAACAAAAAAAAAACCTTTTTTTCGATTGTCGTTCTATTCAATAAGAATATCGTTTTTCAGAAAGATTAATGTAGAAAAACATTTTGGCTATGATTTTTTTCTAAATGACAAGTTATCAAGCATTCGACTTGCCAATATATTTAATCATAAATATAGAAAGCAAAAATGATACTTACTTATTCCCGAAGCATAGTTTCGTGACGCTAAATAGCCCGAAGTCAGTGATGACGACCTTCCCGTTTTCCAAGAAGATGTTTTTTGTCTTCAAGTCTTTGTGGATTATGCCTCGCGCGTGCAAGTAGCCCATACCCTGAGGAACAATAAAATTAACATTACATACAGAACTATGTTTACTAACAGTCAATATAAACAAATTTCTCCCAGTTGCAGCCACGTAGATTCTGATTTTAGTAATTGCTAGACAAATCCTTTTGCCTTTCAATATGCTCTAAGTTACCTCCATTCCAAATTTCATCTCAATCGGTAAAATAATAGTTTTGGAAGTCATCACAGAGGGAATAAACAAAGCCTTATAACGTTCTCATGCTACGCAAAATCAATGAAATTGAATTGAGCAGTAATTTTTATAGGCATTTCTTGCCAATTACTTTACAAATACCTACAATAATTGCATTTTTGAAAGATAGAAAAAATTGAAGTGAAGGGCCCAAACTCGCGAGCATCAAGGAATAGAAGAATTTGGCCCCGGTTTGGCTACGGAAGTCCCGGGTTCGATTCCTGGGTCTGGACTTCAAATTTTTCTATCTTTCAAAAATGCTTACTGTATTTGAATTGAGCAGGTTCTAAACGGGATCCCTGGGGTACTCCCTAAATAAAAATGCGTTACAGTGCGTCACATATACATTAAGCGACATTTAATCCTCTGTACATAGGTATAATTTAATCTACAGTGAAAATAACTAAGCTTACAACTTTGTCATAATTAATTACGTTTTACATCTTTGTTTACTTTGTCAAAGGCTTACATAAAATCTGTATACTGATTTTTAAGTTTACAATTTTTTTGTAAATTAATTAATAGAATTCCTTTGCCTCAAATTCTTCTATCCTTCCTACACGCGAGTCATGCTCTGGCTTGCGCCATCTAGCAGATAGTTTAAAGAACTATTAGGGATTTTGTTATTGCTTCGTTACAGAGAGCATAACAGTTCTAAAAACTATTGAAAAAGAGTTGATGTTTTGAACTAAAATAGGAAACTACTCAATTATTGTATTATAAAGAATTGGCAAGAAATGCCTATAAAAATTACTATAAGAATCCTTTAATATAGCTTAAATACCCTAACACCCTAAGCATAGCATAAATCGTAAATTGCAGTAGATAATAATGCTAAAACGATTCATTTCTTGTGTTAAATACCTGTGAAATCTGTTGCGCAACTATCACACTCTTGTTGGCGGTGAACTTGTCCTTGCGGAGATGGATGTGCGTGTAGAGCGTCATGCCCTTGCACAGTGACGTCACTATCGCCAGTCTCGGAGGCTTCATGCACGCGCCCATGAAGAGCACCAAATTTTCATGACGGGTTTTTCGGAATGTCGCCACCTGAAGACAATTCAATGGTTATTATTATTTTAATCAATATTTATTTGCTCGAGTATAGTACGATACAGGGTGTTGTGATTGTTATAGTAAGTACAGCATATTCCACAGATACTAAAATAAAAGGATTTTCATGCAAAAATATAACAAACCTCATGTTTAAACGTGTCCAGCGGCACACAATCATCGCTGAGCGAATGCACGTGTAGTACTTTGACCGCCACCGCGCCGTGCCAACTGCCGCGGTACACTGTGCCGAAGCGCCCCGTACCTATCACTTCGAACAGTCGGAGCTCGTCGTATGGGATGTCCCATTCTTTCATTGATAGCTGTGGAACAAAAAACACTATTATGTAACGTGACATTTTGATGATCATAGATCGATCGTTTGCCTGCCTCTGTGGCGCGGTGGGAGTGTGTCCGATTGCTACGCTAGAGGTCGTGGGTTCGATTCCCATACGGGACACCACTTTGTGTTATCCACAAATTGTTGTTCCGAGTCTGGGTGTACTTTGTGTGCGTGACTTGTATGTTTGTTAAGTCCCCCACGACACAGGGTTTGGACGCTAATGCGAGAATCATCTTTTTATAACAAATAAAATATCATAAAATGGGGTGTATACAAGACAGACCTTGCTCAATCAATGAAACCAAAATCGATTGAGTACAACTTTTCTGATTTATCTCTCCAACTTCAAAACAAATATTTGTAACAAAAAAATTGCCGAATCGATTCAGCAAATTTAAAGTTTTGCGCTTAGCAACATATTAGGCGATTCATTTTTATTAATGTAGATTACAAGCTGACCCGTGCAACTTCGTCTGCGTAAATTGTCCCCGTTTTTGCAACATTTTTCATTGCTGCCCCGCTCCTATTGGTCGTAGCGTGATGTTATATAGCCTGTAGCCTTCCTCTATAAATGGGCTATCCAACAGTAATATAATTTTTCAATTCGGGAAAGTAGTTCCTGAGGTTATCGCGTTCAAACAAACTCTTCAGCTTTATAATATTAGTATAGTATATCAACCCATATGATGTCCCACTGCTGGGCACGAGTCTCCCCAGTAGAATCTATTTATTGTAGATCCAGGTGGTATGCGCCATAATCACCACGCTTGGCGAGGCGGTCGGCGATCGTAGTAAGGATTAAAAATACGCAGAGGACGCTGCTGCCCGTCTAACGGTGTGATAATCCTTTAGTCGCCTTGACGACACCCACAGGAAGAGATGGGGTGGTACTTTTGTTAAGCCCACACATAGACACATAATACCACACATAGACACATAATAATAATATATAATAATATCTTGGGACAACTCACACAACGCTATCTGATCCCAAACTAAGCAGAGCTTGTACTATGGAAACCAGACAACTGATAAACATACTTATATATTTCTAAATACATACATATTATAGATAAATAACACCCAAACACAGAATAAACCATCGTGATCATGACACAAAGTTTTATCCTGGGCAGTCGGATACACTCCCACCGCGCCACAGGGGTAGTCTAATAGTAGTATAATACAATACATTTAAATTACATTAACAGACAAATTCAAATTAGCCCTATCGACGCGCAATTATAATACAATTTCTTTCTAATTTATAATTCACGGTAGTTATAAAAACGCATAACTCACTTGTTCAAACAATTGACGCCTTCGTACGAACACAGACATTTTAAAAATATGTTCTATTTACTATTAAGACCTTATTTAGATACAAAACGTTTGGTCATCTATTAATAGAAACAGAAAATCACTGAAAAATAACTTTAATAGCAGAAAAAAAGGTATAATCACACATAATTTCTTGCAACAAACATGATTATCAATATTCTTTTATATATTATTATTAATTATTAATTGAACTTGAAGTAAGACATCGTCAATGTTTTATATTATTTAAGTAATGTTTCAATACACTACGCACAGTAGCCTATATAATGTGCCACATTATCACCGCTAGTAGTAATGAATCTGTTTTTGTTATCAGTAGGGAAGACGCCCTCACAATGTTACTGTTATCACTAGTTCATGAGTCATGACCGTCGCGTTCCCGTTACTTCAATAATATTACTAACAAGTGAGGATGAACTAGATACTCTTTCACATGAAAACTACTGAACAGATTTTGACGAAACTTCAGAGTAATTTTCAGCCTATCTAGGTATACTAATATTATAAAGCTGAAGAGTTTGTTTCTTTGTTTGAACGCGATAATCTCAGGAACTACTGGTCCGAATTGAAAAATTATTTTACTGTTGGATAGCCCATTTATTGTGAAAGGCTATAATATAACATCACGCAAAGACAAATAGGAGCGGAGCAGCAATGAAAAATGTTGCGCAGACGAAGTTGCGCGGGTCAGCTAGTCTACAATAATATTATAAAGCTGAAGAGTTTATTTGTTTGTTTAAACGTGATAACCTCAGAAACTACTGGTTCGAATTTTTTTTCTGAATTGAAAAATTATTTTAGTGCTGAATAGCCCATTTGTCGAAAAAAGTTATAGGCTATATAGCATCACGCTACGACCAACTGCCGCAGGTGCAAGCAGCAATGCAAAATGTTGCGAAAACGGAAAATTTACGCACGACGAAGTTGCGCCCGCCGGTCAGCTACTTCATAATAAAATTAGTAGACGTTCTAACAGCATTCTAACTAGAAAATGTTGCGTCTTTATTTTTCATTCCATATTCAAAATAGAATATAATAAGACAAAACATGGTAAGTATGGGGTAAGTTTGTATACTCACGCTATTTTGTCTCGGCCACCTCGAGTCAGCCTTGTTGGACAGGTCGAGCGAGTCTCCGCGCGGACACCCGCCGCTGTCCGTTGAGCCCGACCCAGATAGTGACTCACCTAAAAATATAACAATACCCTCAACATACGAAGTATTTAAGACTGCCTCTGTGGCGCAGTGTCCACTAATTGTTGTACCGAATCTGGGTGTACTTTGTGTCCGTGAATTGTATGTTTGTAAAGTCCTCCGCGACACAGGGCTTGTAGCCCACTATGGGAGTCGTCTTTAAAAAAATAATAGAAAATAAGGCACTGTAAATATTTCTCTGCAAGCTAAGTACAACATTCCAATATAGCAAGAGGACTTTAATCACATCTAAAAAAGTTGATTACATGTGCTCATTATAATATCCCTATAATAAATAGTTCACTCAGCTACAGGATAAATAATAGTATCTACGTTATCGTCAGTGGGAATCGAGCTCACAATCTCAGGTTTAGCAGTCAAGATCTATTGGCATAAGATTGTTGTAACCGTGAAATCATGAAACACCTCTAGTGCAGAACAAAAACTTAATTATACAAAACTCGAGTAACGCATATAATAAACAGGGTGTCCAAAAGTACTTTAAATATTGTAAGACTTCATACAATAATTGCATTTTTGAGAGATTAAAAATTATAAATTTGAAGTCCAGACTCAGGAATCGAATCCGAGACTTCCGTAACCAAACCGGGGCCGGAATCGAACCAACTATCTGGACTATGTTACTAGACCTCAAATTTCTTTATCCTTTCATGCACACGAGTTGGGCCCTCGCATGCGCCATCTAGCCGGTAGTTAAAGAACTATCACGGCTTTTGTTATTGCTTCGTTACAGAGAGCATTTTAACAAATTATGATGTCGCAGGCCGAATATTATAGTCATTTTTATAGGCATTTATTGCCAATTACTTAAAAATGCAATTATTGTATTTGTAAAGTAATTGGCAAGATACTCGTACTTTACTTACGATTATTATAAAAGACTTCATTTTGATTTTTAAAATAATATAAATATTTCAGGTACTTTACCTCCGTGTGGCATAATTTTGCGACACGCTGTATACATCGATCACGAAGCTAGAGACACCTTTGGAATACATTGGGTCTTTGATTTAATGTCCGTGAGTGATACAGAAAGGGATGAAATGCAGAAAAAACTCACCACTCCGCACGCTAGCATTAAATTCTTCTTTATGGTCTTGTTGTCTCGCAGGCGACTGTACACTAATGTGGGTTCCTATCGTGTGGTTTGGACTAGACACCACTGGCTTCAATTCTGGAATAAGGAAATTGTACAATATAAAAACCATGTATATGCATCTCCTGACACTTATATAGTTATATCGAGCCACTCTGATTCTAGTAAGCTCCGTACTCACATACGGTTTTACTCGATCGAGCAAACATTTCGAGTAAAAACCACAGCACGCGCTTTCATCCACACGTATCGAGCGACGAGCCACGTTCAGTATTCGGTACGGAACGGTTAACGGCTCACTTCGAGTATAGGTGACAAGAAATTTGCATTCATTTGATTCTATCGAGCCGACTCGATGCGAGCTTACAAGTTGTTAGTTTTGCGGTTCACACGTTAATCTTTACTCGTTATGGAGTAAAACTATCGAGTAATACCGAATGTGAGTATGGAGCTTTATACAAACATTTATGAAAGTTTTACAAAAAAGGATAAAGAAATAAAATATGGGTTTTGAATACGATCGCGACTTATTGACATATAAGATATGGATTCAGCAGTCATTGTGCCGATAATCGCCTTAGTCCATAGACTTAGAATACCTAAAGACGCAATTCCATTAAGCAACTTGCTTGTAAAATAAAAATCTTTCTATTCTATTCAAGTTGTAAATAGTATACAACTTGAACAAACCTGCATACAAGCTACAACTTGTAGGAGGTAGTTTGAACTTGTACATTATAGGTAACCTATTGCTGCCTCTGTGGCGCGGTGGGAGTGTATACGACTGCAACGCAAGAGGTCGTGGGCTCGACCCCACCCAGGATAAAACTTTGTGATGAGCACGATGGTTTATTCTGTGTCTGGGTGTTATTTATCTATTCTGAGTATAGTTTCCATAGTACAAGCTCTGCTTAGTTTGGAATCACATAGCGTAGTGTGAGTTGTTCCAAGACATATAAAAAAAAACTTGTTCGTCGAAAACTTGTACGCAAATGTGACGACATACTTGCATGCAAGACTTGCCTAATGGAATCGCGCCAGAGTCTATCTCAACATCTGCAGAGGCTTATGTTGCGTTTTATGGTTTTGTTTAAATTTATAGCTGGGTACGAACAGAGCCAAAACCAACAGTCATGGATTATATAAATCTCTGTTCCGAGCTGGAATCAAACCTACAACCTCATGCACAGCGGTTGTAGGCACTGCTGCTCAATCAAAGATAATAGGGTAGATGACTGTTAGGTTAGTTACTACTACTGTTAAATCAGTATCTTTTTAAGAAACGTTACAACGATGCGTCTGTACTAAATTATATAAAACTAGCGAACACCCGCGACTTTGTACGCCACGTTTTCCTCATGGACCAACTAAGTATGAACAACAAGTTCTGCCATCTCAGAATGTGTTCCTAATGACACGATTATGCACAACTAAGCATAGTCTAATTCAACATCTCCGATTTTTTTTTTTTATAACATGTAAATTAAATGTAATAAGTACCTAATAACTCCATATTAAATGCTTACAATAGCATAATGTTTAAATTTTGTTCACCAATTGTAATTAGTGGTATATATGAGAACTAATATTAATTGACAATATTTTTTTTATCTTTGTTTCTAGGAACCTTTAAATACAATTTACGTCGGTTCCATAGTAACCTAATCATATGTCTACAATACAAAGCATGTAAAATTCTATCTGTCTAAACTAACTTATATATAAACTGAGCTTTATAATTTAGTTGTGTTTATGGGAACGATTTTTGAAAATTATTCCTAATAACACTACTAGTTGGGTATGCGTAGTTTTAATGTTTATTTTGATGTATTAAAGGTTTTTGGTATAGTGCAAAGCTCAGACACCCCAACAAGATTATTAATTCAAGAAATCATATAAAAAAAAAGAAAATGAAAATATTGAAAAATTGCGGAGTTAAGAGTCCTGTAGTATGTAATCCATGGTTCACATTATGTAGTGAATAGGATTTAGACTGGTTATTGAATTAATTATTGATTGATTAATTAATTAATAGAAAAATATATCATGGTTCAAAAACAACCCCATTAGATTATGTTACTGATTCTGAGCAAACTACTTATATGATAAATGCTATGTCCAGATTATTGCACAATAATGTACTGTTCTTGTAGTCATCTACCCTATTATACAGGATGTAACAGCAAGGTATGGTCAAATTTCACCAGCAGATAGGGTATGTTGTCAGTATTGCACCTACCATTGTGCCATAGCTGGTTGCATTATTATTACATAGTTATAGCATATTCTTTTTGACAAAATTCAGTAGTGAAAGGTGTACCTTCCCTGGTATAAAATTCGATTGAATTATTATGGCATAGAACATTTTAAGTCATACTTTTTTAATTAAAAAATTCTAAATTATTCGTTTATTTATGAATAAAAAAGTTATTAATTAAATAACTTTTTTATTCATAAATAAACGAATAAGAAAATAATAAATATTTTTTTAGGGTACTTAGATTTTGATAATATTTGATATGTGCTCTTAGTATCATGGGCACATACCAACCCTTGAATATGACCACACCATTCTGTTACACCCTGTATAATCGTGTCAAGGGTCAGATGTAGAATGTAGAAGGCAGTACTCCTATGTACGGCACGTATTATGACGAAGTTTCTTTCTCTGGAATCCTCACCACCGATGTTCACCCATGCAGGTGGGTTACAAATGTTCATACACTTAAACATTTCACTTTAAAAAAATAAGACAATAGTTATAAGGAAAAAGAAGTAATATTAAAGCAGGTACACCATTACGTAAAAGGAGACACCGCATCACAACAGGGGAAACACATCAATTAAAGATATTTTTATCACAAAAATAAAAACCGACTTAACATTTTCCTATCGTTCAAACTTAAACTCAAAAGGATGACACCAATACGCCAAACACTTGCATAACTCAAAAAAAGAGGTCACACATATACGTGCCTATAACATTTGAAGATTTCCTTCGATTTCTCAGGGATTCCATCACCAGTTCCTGATTTGGTGACAATGGGACCTTCTCGGGAGTACACCCTTTTAAACAAAAAAAAATATGACTTTTAAAACCCGTCCGAAAATACACACTACAAATTTTAAGAACCTTAAGATTTAAGTCATTTAGTAAAACATGACGTCATGCTAAATCAATTTCCATCATGAAAATGTAAAAGAGGTCCACATTGTTAATATTGTCATTGATACTTATCTATCTCTTTCTGTCGTGCGGACAGAAAGAGATAGATAAGTAACGTAACGTAACTTGACCGGATTGAAGTTGGCGAAAAGTGCAGATGCATTTTTTAGTAGTAAATGAAGAAAAGTAAGACAGGAAGCGGGGACGGCCGGTAACTAACCAAGAGAATTAGAGATGCGATTACGCATTACATTGTCATGATTAGTATTAATAATTCATGTTTTTTGTGACTTTTTTCGTAAAGAAATTGTTTTTCAAACTTTCTTTAATATTTACTGTAACTGTTCTAAATTTAAACTTTAATGAAGTCATATACATAGTATTATTATATTATTTAATTAAAATGTTAAAATTTTTAATCGATTAAACATAATTAATTGTTTTCGTAAGTAATTTTAGGGTCGCATCTCTATGACATGCGCGAAAGTGATAAGAACCTAATTTCAATCCGGTCGAGTTACGTTGATCCAACTGTAAATGTCTTTTTCAAGTAGATATTCAATATTGTGGACAAAATTTGGCTGTCGTACTCAGTTGAATTTCAACCGAGTCCGGTACGTACGGATCTATATGAGCGTGGATTTCTTCATGTCCTGTGAGCCGGCCGACCTGTACCATGTATTTTGTGGTTATACCATAAATATAGAGACTGGACTGCGCCTAAGGTAAATACAGGCGGTAAAGCGAGAGAGAGACTAAACACTCGTGCGACCAGTCTCTTACTAGAAATCTGATTGGTTCACAGGTTTATGTCTGTCACGTCACTTTGACATTATAGAGACATTTTTTCTAGACAGTAGTGAATTTTGTGAGGTTTTGACGCAGTCCAGTATCTAATGGGTGTTTTCAATGATCTATCTATCGATGGATTTGGCTACTAGAGATAGCATTTTGGCATATATTGTTGTTGAAGCGTATGTCAAATATACAATATCTCTAGTAGAAAAATCGATCGATAAACAGAATATTGAAAACGGTCGGAAGTCTGTGTTATACGAACCGGGGAAGTGGAACTGTTGCTTGGTGGTGGGCGGGTGGTGCAGGTGGTGTTGGTGGTGCGGCGTCATGGAGGTAAGACGCAGTCTCTAAGTGTACGTGTTATACGAACCGGGGAAGTGGAACTGTTGCTTGGTGGTGGGCGGGTGGTGCAGGTGGTGTTGGTGGTGCGGCGTCATGGAGGTAAGACGCAGTCTCTAAGTGTACGTGTTATACGAACCGGGGAAGTGGAACTGTTGCTTGGTGGTGGGCGGGTGGTGCAGGTGGTGTTGGTGGTGCGGCGTCATGGAGGTAAGACGCAGTCTCTAAGTGTACGTGTTATACGAACCGGGGAAGTGGAACTGTTGCTTGGTGGTGGGCGGGTGGTGCAGGTGGTGTTGGTGGTGCGGCGTCATGGAGGTAAGACGCAGTCTCTAAGTGTACGTGTTATACGAACCGGGGAAGTGGAACTGTTGCTTGGTGGTGGGCGGGTGGTGCAGGTGGTGTTGGTGGTGCGGCGTCATGGAGGTAAGACGCAGTCTCTAAGTGTACGTGTTATACGAACCGGGGAAGTGGAACTGTTGCTTGGTGGTGGGCGGGTGGTGCAGGTGGTGTTGGTGGTGCGGCGTCATGGAGGTAAGACGCAGTCTCTAAGTGTACGTGTTATACGAACCGGGGAAGTGGAACTGTTGCTTGGTGGTGGGCGGGTGGTGCAGGTGGTGTTGGTGGTGCGGCGTCATGGAGGTAAGACGCAGTCTCTAAGTGTACGTGTTATACGAACCGGGGAAGTGGAACTGTTGCTTGGTGGTGGGCGGGTGGTGCAGGTGGTGTTGGTGGTGCGGCGTCATGGAGGTAAGACGCAGTCTCTAAGTGTACGTATTATACGAACCGGGGAAGTGGAACTGTTGCTTGGTGGTGGGCGGGTGGTGCAGGTGGTGTTGGTGGTGCGGCGTCATGGGCGGCGCCAGCGCGGGCGATGACGGCGTAGAACTGTTGCACGAGGAGGTGTTCGATGATGAGTCTGGGCCCTGCTGTAAAGGAAGACATTGTTGATGACGCTTGTGTGTATGTAGTATATCTAGCTAACAAATGTTAAAAACCCGGCGACGCGGACTCTCGATGTAATTATGTGAATTAATCCCTACGCTCAAGCTTAAAAATACGACACTGCGCGATAAAAATACTACTAGGTCAAGAAAGTACCGGGAAAAAATCAATAATACAAAAAAAATCCATAAATTACGTGAGGTGATTTTGTCAAATTTTGGTCCCGGTGATTGGTCCCCCTTTGGTGAGATAGTTAGTAGTAATATATTTACCGTATGGTGTTGAGGTGGTGGTGGGTGTCTCCGTCGTCCGTGCGTGAGGGACGACAGGAAGCCCGTGCCGCGGCCCGGCACTGGCGATACATAGCCCGTGTAGTACCCTGCGTACAATAACCATTCATTACTTACTATCATACCCAAATGGCTATTTTGGCCTGGGATGGTGGAGTGGATATTAGCGTTTGACCAGAGGCGTAGCCTGCCTAAGGGTTCTAGCATATCTGAAGGGTGGTACTGTCATAGGCGGGTCCAAGGAGGAGGGGGCGCACGGGGGCATGTTCCATTCCCAGACGGTGTTTTTCAATTGAATTTCTTTGCCAAAGTTTTCAACGTTACACAATCAACCGATGATCACTACGACCATACTAAAACAGACGCCGGACGCATCTTCGGTCAGATATGCTAGAACTAGAACAATAAGAGGGACCCAGTATCAAAACTTGTTAAGAGGCCTGCTCTAATTCAATGAAAACGAAGTTTCGATCAAAAATGAGGTGGTAATATTAAGAACCAGAAACATTTATTAAATCTACTCGTTCCAGAAATTCGTCAATGTGTTCGAACTTTTTGTGCTTATCAAAAAATGTATTAAAACAGTCCACGCAAACATAAGAAATTTACGTAAACGTAAATTCATGAATCTCGTTTTAAAGAAAGAGTAGGTGTGCCCCAAAGGCCCAAACGGCTAAAGTGAATAGCCAGAGATGGTCGTTTAAAAGAAAAGCTCTTTAAAAAAACGATTTTCAATAAAAAACAAAAAGTACGTTTGAAATTACAATGACTTTCGTTTAGTAGTTATATTCACTTAATGCCAGTTTGCACCATTGAAAATAAAACTTGTTCCGTTCACCATAAAGCACAACATGACATTGACACCAGATGCCAAAAATAAGTAGGATCTATTTTGTGTACACCACCTACACGTGCCTTTTCGCACGATTAAAAAGTAACCTTATTTACTTGTCCATAATGCACAATCTAACATTGACATTAAACTGTCAAAGAAAAGTACAATCGGTTTTGCTTATATTTTTTGCACCACTATTAATGAGAACCTTATTTGTTTACACATAAGGTACAACATAGCTTGAACACTAGCCGCCTTGTTACAAAAGCTGGACTAAACCTGGATCGACGAAAATCCTAGTTTAAACCATGGATCAAAATGACTGAATGAAGATGACGACCGCACTTTTTGGCGCAGAGAGACCCAGACCGTGTTCGGACAACCATTGGTCTAGAGAGTTCAGGGAGATTTGCAAAGATGCTGCTGCGTCGTGGATTGAGTTGTTGGTAACATAAAGAGCTAGATCGTCGCCATATTGGAGTATGCTACAGTTGGAATTGAGACATGTGTGTATCAGCAGTATATCTATACTAATATTATAAAGCGGAAGAGTTTGTTTGTTTGTTTAAACGCGGTAATCTCAGGAACTACTGGTCCGATTATAAAAAATATTTTTTTGTTGGATAGCCCATTTATCGAGGAAGGCTATAGGCTATATAACATTGTGCTACGACTAATAGGAGCGGAGCAGCGACGAGAAATGTTGCAAAAACGGGGAAAATTTACGCATACGAAGTTGCGCGGGACAGCTAGTATATCATAAAGCAACGGGCTAAGCACAAATCCCTGCGGTAAGCCTCTCCAAGTTATCCTTGGTTCAAATTCCTCTCCCTGAACTCTCAGGACCAAAGTACGGGACACAAGCATAGAGCATATGCATCGTGACATCACTCACAAGACTCAGCTGATGCAGTTTCTGCCTGATAATGGGAAGGAGGACACTGTCATATGCAGATGATATATCCAGAAATGCCGCCACAACAGTCTTTTCATAGAGAGAGCCTTAATATCTATGGTACTAAACCACTTTCTAAAGCCAAATTGCGATTTTGGTAGCAAGTTTCTGGATTCTACTATCCATTCCAATCGAATTTTGATCAAATATTTAAGTAATCGGATCCGGATCATCCCTGGGTTTGCCTGGTTTTAAGATATAAGATAAGGGATAATTATTTGTGTCTTCCACTGATCTGGAATCCATCCAGTGAAAAAGCAAAAATTTAATAAATCTAAGAAATATTTTTTGGCTTTACTACCAGAATGTCGGGTCGCATTGAGGTTCGGAACAGGCGGTGTAGGAGTTCTCGCGGATCCGTAGGGCGTGACGGGTTGACGGGGGGTTCAGGGAGACCCGGTGGGAATGGTTACCGTCGGCCACCTGCCGGTCAGTAGGGGACCCGAACCCGGGAATATCCCACCTGGGAGGCTGTCCCGCCAACCGGCGAAAATCCCACATACTGCTGCCGAGCCGGGAGGGAGACCGGAGTGGATCCCGTTAGTGGTATGCGGGGGGGCACCGGGGGCCCTTCCGTGCCCCGCGTCAGCCCTTCATACAACTCGCGGACCAGCCGGGACTTACGCCCCGCCCCCTTATCTGAATATCACTGTGGCCCCATACCTCATATAACCCCTTCCCGATATATATCTCTCTCTAAATGATGCCACGATTAAGAAAAAAGAGAAGGCTTTACACGGCGGACACCCTATCCACATTTAAAATGGATTTTTGCAATGTCAGGGGTCTTCATAGCAACCTTGACGCTGTACACCACCACCTTGAGACAGCGCGGCCTGCTTTGCTCTTTTTAACGGAGACGCAGATATGTGCCCCGGATGACATCTCGTACCTTAAATACCCCGGCTACGAATTGGAGCAGACATTCCTTCGGAAAGCCGGGGTGTGCGTGTTCATACGGAGCGATATATGCTGTCGCCGCCTTCGGGGCCTCGAACATGTAGATCTGTCCATTTTATGGCTTCGCGTTGACCATGGGGGACTTACCCGTATCTACGCGTGCCTCTACAGATCTCCTTGCAGTGATTCGGGGTCGACTCTACTATTTGAGAACGTCAAAAGGGGGATTGACCAAATGTTGGAGCAGTGCCCATCCGCAGAGGTGGTGGTCCTCGGTGACTTTAACGCTCATCATAAAGAGTGGTTGGCATCGAGGACCACCGATCTCCCAGGTAGGACCACTTTCAACATGGCCTTGGCCTATGGTCTCTCACAACTAGTAATACAGCCCACCCGTATTCCAGACGTTGAGAGCCACAAAGCCTCCTTGTTGGACCTTCTGCTGACAACACATCCACGCGGATACAGGACGGTCGTCGATGCTCCACTTGGATCGTCCGACCACTGCCTTATCCGCACTGAAGCCCCCATTGCGCGACCCGTCCGCTCTCCAGCGAATGGTTCCCGCAGAGTCTGGCGATATGAGTCAGCAGATTGGGATGGACTCCGCGAATTTTTCGCGTCCTACCCTTGGAGGCAGCTTTGCTTCTCCACAGAGGATCCCGACGCTTGTGCGGACTGCATCACGGATACGGTGCTTCAGGGAATGGAACTATTCATTCCCAATGCCCGAATTCCCGTTGGCGGTCGTAGTCGCCCCTGGTTCAACCAGGCTTGTCGAGTGACCGCGCGCCTGAAACAGTCTGCGTACTTAGCCTGGAACGATGCCAGGAATCGTAAGGATCTGACCGTGAATGTTGAGAAACGTAAGTTCAACGCCGCCTCCAGAGCCAACAAGAAGGCTATTGCTATAGCAAAGGCAGATCACATTGCCAGAATTGGCGAGCGACTTCAAAGGCATCCCTCTGGGAGTCGTGCATTCTGGTCGCTCGCCAAAGCTGCACAAGATAACTTTTGCCAGTCCAACCTCCCACCACTGCGCAATTTCGATGGCAGTCTGGCCCACAGTGCTAAGGAGAAAGCCGATCTCTTGGGCCGACTCTTCGCCTCTAACTCGACTTTGGATGATAGAGGAGCCACACCACCTTCCATCCCAAAGTGTAAGAGCTCCATGCCAGAAATACGCATCACGCAACGTGCGGTTAGGCAGGAGCTCAGGCTCCTTGATACCCAGAAATCGAGCGGGCCGGACGGCATCCCTGCAGTGGTACTTAAGACGTGCGCCCCTGAGTTGACCCCCGTTCTGACGCGCCTCTACCGCCTCTCATATAAAACCGGAAGGGTTCCATCTTCGTGGAAGGTCGCCAATGTCCACCCTATTCCCAAAAAGGGTGACCGGTCAGACCCGTCAAATTACAGGCCGATAGCGATAACATCCTTGTTATCAAAAGTGATGGAGAGAGTTCTCAACACCAGACTCTTGCGGTATCTTGAGGAGCACCAGCTGATAAGCGACCGCCAGTACGGCTTCCGTTACGGTCGCTCAGCTGGTGATCTCCTTGTGTACCTCACGCACCGCTGGGCTGAAGCCTTGGAAGGCAAGGGCGAGGTTCTTGCTGTCAGCCTCGACATCGCTAAGGCGTTTGACAGGGTCTGGCACAAGGTCCTTCTATCGAAGCTTCCTTCTTATGGAATCCCCGAGGGGCTCTGCAGATGGATCGCTAGCTTTCTGGACAATCGGAGCATTATGGTCGTCGTTGACGGTGCTTGTTCCAGTCTGAAATCCATTAATGCTGGCGTTCCACAAGGTTCGGTGCTCTCCCCAACACTGTTCATTCTGCATATCAATGATATGCTGTCCATAGAGAACATACATTGCTATGCAGATGACAGCACGGGTGATGCGCGATATACCAGCCAACAGAACGTCCCTCGGAGCATTGTTCAGGAGAGACGGTTGCAACTTGTGTCAGAAGTCGAGGACTCTCTGGGGCGGGTCTCCGAATGGGGTGAAAGGAACCTGGTTCGATTCAACCCCACAAAGACACAAGTATGCGCGTTCACTGCGAAGAAAGACCCATTTGTCCTAGTGCCACAGTTCCAAGGAGTTACACTCCGAGTCACCGAGAGTATTGGGATCCTCGGTGTCGAAATCTCTAGCAAAGTCCAGTTTGGGAGTCATTTGGAAAGTAAAGCCAAATTGGCGAGCAAAAAGGTGGGTGTCCTCAACAGAACGAAGCGTTACACCTCGCCGGCACAGCGACTTGTGCTCTATAAAGCGCAGGTTCGACCGCACGTGGAGTACTGCTCTCATCTCTGGGCGGGTGCCCCCAAATACTTGCTCGATCCATTTGACTCCCTCCAAAGGCGAGCTGTTCGGATCGTTGATGACCCCAATCTCACGGACAGACTGGAGTCTTTACAGCAGAGGCGTGACTTTGGTGCACTTTGCGTACTCTACCGTCTGTTCAACGGGGAGTGCTCTGAGGAACTGTTTGACATGGTGCCACCGTCACCTTTCTACCACCGCACCACTCGACATCGTAGTAGGGTTCATCCATTCCACCTGGAAACAATACGGTCCTGTACGGATCGATTCCGGCGTTCTTTTCTTCCACGTACGTGTAGACTCTGGAATGAACTACCTGCTGCGGTGTTTCCCGAGCGCTACGACATGTCTTTCTTCAAACGAGGTTTAAAGAGAGTTTTCACTTCACGGTAGGCAGCGGCTTGGGTGTGTCCCTGACATTCCTGTAGTCCATGAGCGGCGGTTACCGCTTACCATCAGGTGGGCCGCTGGCTCGTCTGCCAACCATAGGCAATAAAAAAAAAAAAAAAAAAAAAAAAAATTAACTATGAAGGAATAAGGCAAGCCGTCAATCCCGGGGGAAGAGTCCCTCACGTGTCCTAAAACTAACTCTCGGATTGAAAATGGGGCATCCTGTGGGTCCAAAGATGTTACCACTGTAGGTATGTGTAACTTGGCTAATGAAGGAATATATAAAGGGGAAATCTTATTAAAAAAAAGCTCACTGACCTCCCTGGTCATAGGGGAAGAAAGTGTAGGGGAGCACCCAGTCCTAAAACAATAAATTTTCCTCCAGACTATTGATGAAGGAGTGCGTGGGGATAAAGATGAGCAAAAACTCTTCCATCCCTGCCTCTTTTTCCATCTAAGTAGTCTCCTAGTCTCAGCACTAATGTTTTTATAATTTAGTAAGTTCTGTGTGCTCATGTTATAATTAAACTTTTTTTCTGCCTCACATTTTTTTTTAATAGCACTTGTGCAATCAGAGTCCCACCATGGAGGGGAGGAAATCTTTCCTCTTGGTGTATTTTAAGAGGGAAACACTGATCTGAGCTGGACTCAATGGCCTCTGAGAACAATAAACTACAGTTTCAGCAATAATGAGTAATTAAATTTTGAGTATCTAACTTAGGGAGCAACAGTACTTTTTCCTCCAATACAGATGCAAATTTTGGGCAATCAGGGTGTGAGATATTTTAGTAGTGGTGGAGAAGCTATTTCTGTATAGGTTTTGCCAGATAGAGAGATGACTATAGGATAATGATCGCTGCCATGTCATATGTCGGTGCATTGCCAATGACCCAGGGTAGCAATGTCTGGGGAACAGAAGGTAAGGTAAACACAACTTTTCTGTTGTGTAGGGTTAACCTTGCGAGTAGAACAACCACGGTTTATCACACAAAGGTTGAGATCGTCTAAAATTTCTACCAAACCTAACCCAAAAGCATCGCATCTCTCTGAGCCCCATCTAAAGTGATGGCAGTTAAAATCTCCTATCACTAGTACTGATACTCTTATATTTGATAAAGTGGTTCTAAGCATTGGAAGTAAATTTTGGGAGGGATGAGCAACATAGATAGAGAAAATTTTCACGTTTTCAACTATAGCGGCCACTATGCTCATACTATATATAAAGAGAGATATATATAAAGAGGGTAAGGGAAGGGGATTAAGGGGAACCCGGCTGTTAACCAGGAGGGCCGAACCTCCATAGCCATCGGGTCTGTCATATCTAAGGATGTTATAATGTGGCATGTGGAAGCTGAGGCTTGGTATTAACCAAGTCTCAGCTATGGAACAAGCCAAAGTCCAGCCAGTTAAGATAATTATATTTAATTCGCATGAAAATGAACTCCGGTCATGAGGAGAATAAATGGTATCTAATAAATAATTATTATATGTAGTTATCTAAAAATTTCATTTCATAACAAGCTCACTGTTATTAAATAATAAATATTTTCATAAAATTTATTTTAATTGTTTATTGTGCTTCAGCCGAATCTTCAGTACCTATGTTGAATCTATAGCAATACTTTGTCCCAATGCATTCATAGCAACAAAGAAAACAGTAAGTATATTAAAAATGGATTATCTTATTAAGTAAGTATCCTTAACTATTACGACCATGCCAAGAACTGTTCCGATGAAACTAGCTTTGTAATAAACACTCTCATCCAAGTCCTTCTATGTGTTTGGGCGCTATAATTACACAGATTAAACTTACAACATTCCTCTTATTAGCTGAGTTAATTAAATTATATAATGGCGAATAATTTGGCTACGTAGAACGTCAAAATATTTTATTCTCAATGAAAACTATACTTTCAAATTATATTGGTAAAAACGGTACGTTATTTTTGAATGATATGAAAAATGAATGAACTAAATTGAATAATCTGTGGTTGATTGCTAGATCCCTTGTTATCAGCTGGTCCACGGAATATTTATGCTTTGTAATAAGACCAATAGTACTGTACTATATCCTGGACATGAAAGTCATGGTTTAAACCTTTATTTGGTCTGCTCTTTGTAATAAGGCGGTAGATGTCCTAAAAATCCGACTAAATAAAGTTTACGTACTTATCACTTTCAATGAAAGCACAAAATAGCTTCTATATTTGATGGACTGAACTTTAGTTTAACTTTTACTTTTTTACGTATTTAACATTCGATGTTTATTTGTCGGTACACTTTTTGTTGTCGTTGGATATGGACATGTCGCTCGACTCGTTCCATATGTTATTTGTTATAGTTTGTTTGTTTAAGTAAAAATAATAACTTCGTGGATTTGTTCGCGGACGATCATGTGTTTATGTACAAGGAAATATGTACATAAATATCAATTCGATATATATATATATATATATATATATATATATATATATATATGATGCATTATAGAAATAATGTAAACAAGAAAGACTAAGATATACTTAATTAATATTGTTTTTGACTGTTAAAATTTAGGTTGTGTTTGGTTTAGTGTTGTAAGTAAATAATATAGTATAAAATCATTTCAGATCGTCCTAAACGTACAAAAAGTAATTCGTACAAACGTAAAAAAGTAGTAAATCATAAAACATATACACAACTAAATAATTATCCTAATGTCCTAAGATGCTCATTTTTTCATACGTCAAAATACTAGAGATGAGAATATGTTACTAAAATCCTTAGTAACTTTGTCTATGGTTCGAGTTGTAAGACTGATAATTTAGTTGATCAATAATATCCATAGTAAAATAGAGAAAAGTGGCAACATTTGAGTTTTTAGGGAGGTAAACAAAATGTAACGAAGAATATATAAGATAATGTCGATTGTTGATATTCGATGATTCGGTTTATAATAAAAAGCGTTTTAAATAAAAACACCTTTTCAAACGAGCTTTTAAAAATCAACGCGTTCTTAAAATACAGCCGTTTATCATACCTCTATGAGTAGCTCGCATAAATTTTCAATTATACTGTCCCCGGTTGAGTGTATGGGGCCCCTGTAAAGCCCCTGTATCTTTGGTACGGCTGATATGGTGGCTACGCCCCTACTTTAACACCGAATTTCACTCTAATACTATGATTACAAAGTTTATTTCTCAAAAAAACAAAAAATACATTTCTGTACCAAATTTGAACTCAATCAGTTCAGTAGATTCGGAGCAAATGGGCTGTGACAAACGAACAGACAGAAACACGATCCTATAAGGGTTTCGTTTTTTTCCTTTTGAGGTACGGAACCTTAATAAAATATGTTATCCATACTAATATTATAAATGTGAAAGTAACTCTGTCTGTCTGTCTGTTACGCTTTCACGCTCAAACAGCTGAACCGATTTAGATGAAATTTGGTAAGGAGATAGTTTGAGACCCGGGGAAGGACATAGGATAGTTTTTATCGCGATAACCGACATCCACGCGGGCGAAGCCGCGGGCGAAAGCTAGTGATAAATAAACAAAGAAAATCTTACCGTCTTTATGTATCTTCTCTTTGAATGCATCTACGAATTCAGGTGGGAGGCCGCATGACGGTGGAACTTTGCTTTCACAGTCTCTGCAACATAACATGCATTAAATAAAATCAGTCAAAGTCACATGGTTTAACATATTCTTGATTTTAAACAGGGATTTGTAAGTTACTGGTAATTTAAACTAATATTATAAAGCGGAAGAGTTTGTTTGTTTGTTTGTTTGTTTAAACGCGCTAATCTCAGGAACTACTGGTCCGATTTGAAAAATTCTTTTTTTGTCGGAAAGCCCATTTATCGAGGAAGTCTATAGGCTATATAACATCGCGCTACGACTAATAGGAGCGGGGCAGAGACGAGAAATGTTGCAAAAACGGGGAAAATTTACGCATACGAAGTTGCGCGGGACAGCTAGTTGAGCAAGACGCAAGCAAACAGATCAGCGAGACTGTACTTTGTCCCAAAGTAACCCTATTCTTAAAGTCACATATGTTTTTATTGTTTTTATAAAAGACGACTCCCGCAGTAGGGTACAAGCCCTGTGTCTTTACAAATATACAAGTCACGAACACAAATTACACCCAGACCCGGAACAACAATTCGTGGATCACACAAAGTGATGTCCCGTGTGGGAATCGAACCCACGACCGCTTGCCTCTCCTGTACTATATTTAAATATTCTGCATAGTCTTAATTAATTAGAGACGTAAGATTTAACGTTATGACCAAAATTGGTAACAACATTATGTATGAAAGAAAAAACCCACCCGGTATGGATTACAAGTAGAACTCCCGAATTCCGTTTTTTGATATAATTCTTGTAAGAAACCTACTCATGTTTCGCAATATAAAGATTTGATTGATTGTTCTATAACAACCGGTTAAATAACCGTTCCGGCCAGATTTATCATGCTAATGTGTTCGAGTCGCAGGTTAAGTACGATGAAGTGGCAATGAGCTGGCTCGAAGGACCGATGGCCGATGAAGCAAACGAGTCCTAGTGGGGACTGCGACTTGGTAAAAGTAAGGTAGGACCTAAAGATCGCTGGGATGGACTATGAAAAAATAGGAGGCTTATGTCCAGCAGTGGACCGATACAGGCTAACGATGATGATGTGTTGGAGTCCCTCGCGAGTGCATTTTTTCTATATTATTACTATTAATCTGTGGCGCGGTAGGAGCGTATCCGACTGCTACGCAAGAGGTCGTGGGTTGGATCCCCACTCAGGATAAATCTTTGTGTGACGAGCACGATGGTTTATTCTGTGTCTGGGTGTTATTTATCTATAATATGTATGTATTTAGTATTTAAAAAAAAAAAAAAGATAACGAGCAAAGTGGAATTGAGTCCCACATTACTAGCAATCTTGTTACCCCTCCAGCTAAGCTCAAAGGCTTGTGTTAGGAGTGGGTTCACGTCGGTATTATAATGGGTAGGATTCGAACCCGCGACCTCACGATTGCGAGACCGATGCCTTAGCCATTAGGCTACCGCCGCTATCATTATCATATAAGTATGTTTATCAGTTGTCCGGTTTCCACAGTACAAGCTCTGCTTAGTTCGGGATCAGATAGCGTCGTGTGAGTTGCCCCAAGATATTGTCATTATTGATACAAAACAAGTTACCTATGACACTTAAACTTGCACTCCTTGCACTTGAGGCCCGAGCCGAACAGCATCTGCTTGTCGCAGAAGTCGCAGGTGGCGATCATGTTGAACTTCTTGGTGAAGCGATGCGCGATGTCGTGCGCCATGCAGCGGCTCACCGTGGGCGTGCGCGGCGAGCGCGGCGCGCCGCCCAGCGAGCTCGACCCGGGGGGCGCCTGCGACACACCAAACTTAACTCAAACTCAACTCAAATATCATTGAAGTAATTTTTATAGGCATTTCTTGCCAAAGACTTTACAAATACAATAATTGCATTTTTGAAAGATAGAAAAATTTGAATCCAGACTCAGGAATCGAACCCGAGACCTCCGTAGCCAAACCGGGGCCAGAAGCGAACTTGAAGTTTTAATTTGAAGATTTCAAATATCATTATTTCGTCAAATCAGGTTAACGATTCTTTGAAAACGTCAAATTAATACATACTAAAAAAAAATTAAAATTGATTGTTAAAAAAAAAATGAGGTTAGGCGGCAGATTCAAGTGTAAAACTCATAAGAAGCTGCCAAGAAACTCATGGGCCTGATCAAGGTTATCTTTACAAAAATAAATTTTACTGAATTAACCAGTGTGTTTGGTGAGTGTGTTGAAAGTGAGTTCAAAGTGGTTTATCTAATTACTAGTCACCCTGATCACATTTCATCAGAATCTAATCAATGGTTTCGAAACGCATAGAGGACATACAAACAGACAAACGTTCATTTTTTTATATATACTAGTGACCCTTACCCTTATTATTTGTATCATAATTTGAAGCTATGGAAGAGGGAAATGTCCTAACACAGACATATAATGCTCAAAGAGACATTTCAAATCTAACTATGTACCTTTATACAAATACTAGCTGTCCCGCGCAACTTCGTATGCGTAAATTTTCCCCGTTTTTGCAACATTTCTCGTCGCTGCTCCGCTCCTATTAGTCGTAGCGCGATGTTATATGGCCTATAGCCTTCCTCGATAAATGGGCTATCCAACAGTATAAGAATTTTTCAATTCAGACCAGTAGTTCCTGAGATTATCGCGTTCAAACAAACTCTTCAGCTTCAACAAAAAAAAAACAAATCGGAGCAGTAGTTCCTGAGATTAGCGCGTTAAAAATTACCTAAAAATTAAAAAAAAAAATGGTTGGACTACCTATAACATTTAGGGGGATGAAAAATAGATGTTGTCCGATTCTCAGACCTACACAATATGCACACAAAATTTCATGACAATCGGTCGAGCCGTTTCGGAGGAGTTAAATTACAAACACCGTGACACGAGAATTTTATATATTAAATAGAAGATGTTATGGTCTATGAGTAACTAATCATCTTTCAGTCTTAACCCACCTAATAAACAAATGAGACATATTTTTAATTAGTCCAAAAGCTGATTGTAATTTTTGAATAGGAATTTGAGGCACGCTAAAAGACTGTTTACCGTGTAATTTGTTGTACTTAGATTTAGGATAAGATTTGTTTAAGTTTAAAGATTGTATCATGTAACAATAGTTGTGTAGTAATTATATAAATAAACTAGCTGTCCTGGCGAACTTCATACCGCCTCAATTTTTGTGAATCGTGTTTAACTATAAATCTAAATCATTCTTAAATCCACTGGAACACACAGAAACACGTACAGAAGAATTATATAATATATTGATGAGACTTCAATATATTTGTCACATACCTACTCGTAAAATTAAATGTTTTTCCCTAAGGGAGTAGAGGTCAATAACAGTTATAAAATTTAGCCATGAACACTTTTCGATTGGCAAGCTATCATAATAAAAAGGGATAGAGAAATTTGAGGTTTAGTACATACTCCAGATAGGTGGTTCGCTTCTGGTTCCGGTTTGGCTACGGAAGTCCTGAGTTCGATTCCTGAGATTTTTTCTATCTTTCAAAAATGCAATTATTGTATGTCTCATCTAGTTTATCAGATGGGTAAAAGTTATAAAATTTAGCCATGAACACTTTTCGATTGGCAAGCTACCATAATCGTGTTATAATTCAATAAAATTTAATAAAAATATGTCTCATCTAGTTTATCAGATGGGTAAAAGTTGCTGATCAATTTTCAAAAATCCGATCCTAGCAAATGGAGTCATAATAACTAAAATTTCAACTATTCAATGGTTTGGGCTGTTAGTTGATATTTGAATCAGTCCGTTTCCTTTTAACTTGAATGAAGCCCGAAAACTAAAACAATACCCAACTTTAAAGTCGTTCTCAAAAGTATTTTTGTCGCAAGACAACTGCTATAAAATTAACGGCGTTTTAAAATTGAGTAACGTTAGAGTATTCTGCCGTAAGAAACTTGCAAGGAAATAAAGGACGTACAATTTTTTTTAATAAAAATGAAAAAAAATAGCTTTGGAAAGAGGTAATGATAATAATCAATATTATTTCCTCAATTCCTAATGGCTAAGGCATCAGACTCGCAATAGTGGGGTCATGGGTTTGAATCCTACCCATTATACTACTGACGTGAACCCACTCATAACACAAGCCTTTGAGCTTAGCTGGAGGGGATAACAAAATTGCTAGTAATGTGGGCCCCAATCCCACATACTTTTTATTTTAATAAAAAAAAATTAAAATATTACACCTGCGAAAAATCGATTCTACATGTAAACAATAGAAAAGAACAAGGCAATAAAAACTCGCGGCTACTCTTTTCGAAACGCCAATGTTTCATCTATACTAATATTATAAAGCGGAAGAGTTTGTTTGTTTGTTTAAACGCGCTAATCTCAGGAATTTCTCAAATCGGACCAGTAGGGTCCGATTTGAAAAATTATCGAGGAAGGCTATAGCCTATACAACATTGCGCTGCGACTAATAGGAGCGGAGCAGCGACGAGAAATGTTGCCTTAACAGGGAAAAATTACGCATACGAAGTTGCGCGGGACAGCTAGTTGTTTATAAACATACAGTTTATGCAAGTAAGGTATTGCCACCATTATATTAGAGGTAGGTATTCTAACTCACATTATTATTATAAATTGAGGGTCGATGTAACGGCGTGTTTTCAGATTCGGTGTCGTGAGGCGATGCGGGAGGAGTACCCTCCGCTGTACCCACCGCGGAGGATTGACTGTTGTCACTGGAACAAGAAACTCAACATTGAACCTTATTGTCATATATCTAAGGTGGTAAATAAGTGAGACGATTTCGCATAGATTTTCATGTTTGACGTACTGATCAATACAAAAATATACTTCGTGATCCATTAACCAAAGATGATGAAATAAAGAAGGTGCCGTTTGACAAATATTTTATGTCTGACCGATAGATCAAAGCGTAAACGAGATAATAAACTAATCAGTACAGTAAAAAATAAAAAGTTGAGTCAGTTTGTTTGTTAGTTACGGTTTCACGCCAAAACCACTAAACAGATTTTAAAAATTCTTTCACCAATAGAAAGTTACTTTTTAAATTAAACTACTCCTATTTTTTTTTAACTAGAAATCCCTACGAAAATTACTATAACGTTATTCAAGGTGTCAAAAATGTGTCTATAAAAGTCATTATTTGACGTGCGCTGCCATTTTGTTATTTGTAACAAAATTTAGGTTACAATGTAGATTTTTTTGACACTTCATTTGATATGCGCCGCCATTTTGTTATTTGTTACAAAATTTAGGTTACTATGGAGATTTTTTTGACACTTCATTTGATATGCGCCGCCAGTTTGTTATTTGTTACAAAATTTAGGTTACTATGGAGATTTTTTTGACACTTCATTTGATATGCGCCGCCATTTTGTTATTTGTTACAAAATTTAGGTTACTATGGAGATTTTTTTGACAATTCATTTGATATGCGCCGCCATTTTGTTATTTGTTACAAAATTTTGGTTACTATGGAGATTTTTTTGACACTTCATTTGATATGCGCTGCCATTTTGTTATTTGTTACAAAATTTAGGTTACTATGTAGATTTTATTGACATTTCATTTGATATGCGCCGCCATTTTATTATTTGTTACAAAATTTAGGTTACTATGTAGATTTTATTGACATTTCATTTGATATGCGCCGCCATTTTGTTATTTGTTACAAAATTTAGGTTACTATGTAGATTTTATTGACATTTCATTTGATATGCGCCGCCATTTTGTTATTTGTTACAAAATTTAGGTTACTATGGAGATTTTTTTGACACTTCATTTGATATGCGCTGCCATTTTGTTATTTGTTACAAAATTTAGGTTACTATGTAGATTTTATTGACACTTCATTTGATATGCGCCGCTAATTTGTTATTTGTTACAAAATTTAGGTTACTATGTAGATTTTTTTGACTCTTCATTTGATATGCGCCGCCATTTTGTTATTTTTTACAAGATTTAGATTACTATGGAGATTATTTTTGACACTTCATTTGATTTGCGCTGCCATTTTGTTATTTGTTACAAAATTTAGGTTACTATACTACTAATAAATGCGATAACATAAAATATTTTTTATCGCGACAACTGACATCCACGCAGCCACCTACGACGGAGCTGCGGGCGAAGTAAACAATAAAAAAAAAGACGAATTAAATGCTTTGCGCGGCCGTAGGAAGTGTACATCTTGGTCTTTCCCGTTTAACCTCACATATTTAACATAACACGCTTGTAGTAAACTATACAAACGTGTATAGTGTACTACACGTATGTTATATTTGCGCTCATAGCGACATGCTACATATTGATACTTATCGCAAAACAAATGTTACGCCGTCAGAGTTTTCGATAACGTAAGAAGCGGCACTATTAGGGCAATACCTACGATAAAGTATAACATCTCTTGCGTACATTTTCACCACCAATAAACACGAAACTTTATAGACGTGTTAGATATATTTATAGACGTGATTTCAGTGACAACTGCCACAGATATATCTAAACAAGGTGTAACAGAAGGTGTGGTCATATTCAAGGGTTGGTATGTGCCCATGATACCGAGTGCACATACCTAACTAATTTTATCGAAATCTGAGTACCCTAAAAAAATATTTATTATTTTTTCATTCGTTTAATTTATGAGTAAAAAGTTATTAATTAAAAAAAATATGACTTAAAAAGTTCTATTCCATAATGATCCTACCGAATTTGTACCAGGGGAGGTAAAATTCTTATGCCATACGCCTTTCACTGTTACATTTTGACAAAAAGAAACCATACTAATATTATAATATGTCTGTTTGTTACGCTTTCACGCTCAAACAGCTAAAGCGATTTAGATGAAATTTGGTATGGAGATAGTTTGAGTCCCGGGGAAGGACATAGGATAGTTTTTATCGCGATAACTGACATTAACGCGAGCGGATCCGCGGGCGAAAGCTAGTATGCTATAACTATATAATAATAACGCCATCAGCATGGCCTCATGGTAGGTGCAATACTGATAACATACATTATCCGCTGCTGAAATTTGACCACACTTTTCTGTTACACAATATATATTTTACGAAGTACAGTACATACCTAAGATCGGAAGCGTCAGGTTTCCCGGAGAGCTGGGACTCGTGTGAGCGCGACTTGGTGAGCGCCGCGGGCGGAGGTAATGTCGAGTTGGGTTTGCGCTTACTTACAGGGGTTGGGGGGGACTTGCCTCCTGCTACTGGAATCAGTAATAAACCCTATTAGACAGCCTGACATATGGTAAACTCAACAATAAAAAAAATTAAACCTGACATGGTGATATCGTAAGCTATAGTGAAAAACATTCAAAGTAATTTCACTGAATAATAGGAATGTTGACTGTCAAGTTAAATCAGTCTCTTTTTATAAAATGTTAACAATAACAACCTATGACGTCATAAGTTCCTTTAGTCAAATCATTACTTTTACTATTCGTTTTTATGCTTTTAAATTCAAAAACATGTTAAATTATAAAATAACACTTATTTTCAGAACATTTCAATTCTACAATTTCATATAAAAAAATACTTTTCAATATTTACTTTTATTGTAGTCAACCCAATTATGATAATAACAGTTTAAACAGTTTTGATCAAAATTCACTTCCAAACCTCTAAAGCGATCATTATAAAAAACTTTCTCAACAGCAAAATAGACCCATTAAAACCCTTTTAACTCGCAAGAGTTAGCTGCATACTTGTTTCTCCATCAATAAATAATAATCGAGCAAAAAGGACGAAAAGAAAAGACTAGTAAAATTAATTCGATCCGTTCTAGGGAGAGTCTACATCTGAATAAATTTAAAGAACTCTTTGTTAGTGCCAACGCAATGGAAGCGGAACTAAAGTAAGTCCTTTCTCTTTATATTATTACTAGCTGTCCCGCGCAACTTCGTATGCGTAATTTTTCCCCGTTTTTGCAACATTTCTCGTCGCTGCTCCGCTCCTATTAGTCGTAGCGCGATGTTATATAGCCTATAGCCTTCCTCGATAAATGGGCTTTCCAACAAAAAAAGAATTATAAAAATCGGTCAGGTACTGTAACGAATAAACTCAATTTATTCGTTACATACAAAAATACAAATCTGTCCTCTTTATAATATTAGTGTAGATAGCCTATGACACTCACAAATCACATGGCTTTCTATTAGCAAAAGAATTTTCAAAATCGATTCAGTAGATCCAGAGATTACCCCCAACAACCTCACAAACTCACACACTTTACCTCTTTATAATATTAGTATAGGTGTTGCTTTGCGAGTCAGCGGAGTTTATACGTAGTACATTAGAAATCCGTTCAACTCTGTGACCACTTTTAAAACTCTACGTACTCTTTTACTTCGCTTCGTTCGCTCATTCACAGTGGAAGCATTTCTATGAAAATTGCAGTTGCGAGTTAAACTGAGTCGGTACGAAGCCCGCTCCGCTCGGGACACCACTTTATGTGATCCACAAATTGTTGTTCCGAGTCTGGGTATACTTTGTGTACGTGACTTGTATGTTTGTAAAGTCCCCCGCGACACAGGGCTTGTACACTAATGCGGGAGTAGTTTAAAATATATATGCTTCCACAGTGAAAAAGTAAGAAATATGAACTGAACTAGTTAAAATGGGTTTGCACACTAGTATTTTAGACCCCCTTCGCCGTCCCTGCCCCTCTCTTTGAACTCATCGGCAATAGACAAAATCCATTTTTCAATACAACACTGAAACTCTTTCAATACAAGGGGAGGACTATTTTTTGACTTTCCGCACAACTATTTCCCAATCATCAACCTTTTCGGAGTGGAAGACGGGCTTCAGAGTTAGTTGAATGTTGGCCAAAGTACTGAAAGATATGATACCTTTCTTAGAGGTGGAGTTATGTTCATTGTTGTGCCTCGCTCTAGGCGCCCTCGGCGAGGCGCGCGCGTGTCTCTCCCACGAGTCCCAGAACAGCTGCAGCTCTGTGTTGCCTTCGCCTCGACCCAGGGCCTCTGTGGAAGGTGCCAGTAGATTAAATGTAATGTAGGTAAGTATCGTTATGTTGGAAATTATATTGGGGAAATTATATTATATTGTTTTGTAATATGAGAAAGTTACATAGTATTGACTTGTTATTGAGATTTGAGGGTTAAAATACTCCCCCTCCCTAGAATTGCAAAAAGGTCTTGCCTTCCTCGAAATTATGAACACCCCCCCCCCCCCAAACAAATCTGTAAATCCAAGTAAATCTTTTCGTACTTCAACGCCTCTGTTTTCAAAATTTACACTACTGATTTTGCAATTTTTAAACATTATAAATAGGTAGGATATTGTAAAAAAAAAGCGCCGTAACATGATATAATACAAAAAACTCATTGACGCCTTCATTTGATCACTGAATAAAGTTTGTTACGTAGTAGAAGCCACTATTCCATTAACCACTTTCACAGCTTTGTGGGCGCACTGCGACTCATTGGAGGACCTTCACTCCAGATAGAATAAAACTTATTTCCTTCATGTAATGAAATCCTATTATAAATGTCACCAGTTCATAGAAGTTTACCACCGTTTTAGTTCTTCTTCTTTGTCGGTTCACTCTTGGCAGAGCGTCGTGGTCATCATGTAGCAGTCCGATTTCGATCTACTGTAATCCGATTCACGATGCGATACCATCATTCCGTCGTCTGCAATGAGCGTGCACTCTAGCAAAGGGCCACAACCTACAGATTTAATCTGGTCAGTCCATCGCATCGCCCTCCGCAAGCTTCCCAGTACTGCACTTGACCAATGTTATCAACACCTGCATCCAATTCTACCGACCTATATAAGTCCTGAGGCGATGCATGGCCCGGCACAGCCGCAGCACCTCCTCGTCCCTCGCGCCCGCCAGAAGCGCGCGCATCTCGTGGTCGGAGCGCTCGCGCAGGGACTCCAGCGATGCAACTCGAGACACCACCGCCTGCACATAAATACACAATATTTCACTCAGGCGAATCAGGCGCGAAAGTCAACAATAGTCCACGTATACACAGGCGGTTTCAGACTAGCGTTTTATCCCCCCCCCCCGACGCAACTGAATTACCTTTTTTTTGGTGATTTGAGGTTTTTGACATTGGACTGGTGTTTTTTTTTTTAAAAGACGACTCTCAAGCATTATTTTTGTTTACAAACATACAAGTCCCTGACACTAATTACACTCAGACTCTGAACAACCATTTATAGATGGCACAGACTGGTGTCATGTGTGGGAATCGAACCTACGACTTATTGTATAGCAGTCGGATACACTCCCACCGCGCCACCGAGACTGTCAAGTTTTGACAGGCAATTGCCCCCCTTTGACGTTAGTGCCTAGTGTACCAGTGTTCAATCAAATGCACCGCCCCAACCCGTCATGCGAGTGAGTCACACTTGGTCGATTGAGTCAAATGTTACCCTCTCCTGAACCAGGTTCTGGATCCGCACCTGAAGGCATCAGCCCTTTGTAACTAACTTTAACCCTTTCTATCTAACTTGCCAGAATAAATCTAGACCACATTTTATATAAGATATATTTCGGGACTTAATCGCGTGAATTATTTAAAGGTACGAACCTTTTATTTACCCTTAGATATATTTCGGGACTTAATCGCGTGAATTATTTAAAGGTACGAATCTTTTATTTACCCTTAAATTGGGTAAATAAAAGATTATATTACCCAATTTAAGGGTAAATAAAAGATTCGTACCTTTAAATAATTCACGCGATTAAGTCCCGAAATATATCTAATATGTATAAAAATCGCGAAAGTTTAAAAACAATAAGACCTCTTTTTATCCTTGATTTAACGTAAATGCTTTCCTTTGCACTGAATCATAATTATTTTCAAAACCAAAAATAATTTATGTCAAATACAGCTATCTATCAGTGAAAGTTAATTCTAAAACTGTTCAGCTTGTCTGTTAGTACAAATGCTTGTTACAACATTGTTGATTCATTAAATCATCGAACTGTGCAGTTAGAAACTCTCTCTTAGATTGAGCTAGCTGACTCATTCAATTGCAATGTTATATTACCGTTTAATTCTATGAAGGAAAAGTATGGTTTTTGTTACTTATAAATATTTAAACATTGAGTTATTCTCATAAAGCGATAGTAGTATAGTAAAGTAGACTCACGGTCTGTATTTCAACTGAAAGAACGGTACAGGGATTAAACCTGCGACAAGTGAGTTCGGAGTCACATTATAATATAACCAATTGAGTTTCTTTTTAAACCTCAATGAAAAAAGGGCAGAGCCGGATTTGGGGCATTGCCCCGGGCGCCACGTTTAAGGTGCACCAAATGGTATGTTGAAATGGCACCAAATCGGGTGAAATGATTAGCACCCATCATAAACACGTTCTCCGCGAAGTTGAAGGGATCTATCATCAAATTATTGCACCGCCTCGAAATAATCCGGCACTGAAAAAGGAGGGGTCTTCATATATAAGTTTAACATGACGTGTGCCTGTGCGTCACTGACATCATAGGGTCCAAAAAGATGGATCGATTAGAGTGCTTTTTAGCTTAAAGTCTGTTGGACCAAAATCAATATTGGATCTAATGGGGCGCAAGCCGGGGTCCGCACCTTGGGCGCCATGTTTAAGGTGAAAGGAGGTTAGGCATTGGACTGAAATGTACCCATCCTCGTCGTGGCACGTTCTTCGAAGGTGAGGGGGCGTCATCAACAAGCTTTTGAGATTCGGCACTGACCAAAATCGATTCAGACATTTTTTATTTTCAACACGTGTATAAATACCGTATAAAAATCTATCAAATGTAGATATAAGCGGGTGTATACGTGAGTGCAGTATGTATAACGTCACAAATGTTTACCTATCACTGTTTGTATTTATATGTCTGTTTACGTGCCATCGTAGCTCCCAAATTAATGGACCAATTTACATGCAGATTGTTGTATTAGAAAGCTAGTTTAAACGGGATGATTCTTAGCTCTGTTGGACCAAAATCGGTTTAGCCGTTTAGAAGATATCAACTTTTATCTTATGTTGTAGGGGCTTTTCTAAATCGAAACTCATATCATAAATGTGAAAGTAAATCTGTCTATTAAGTTTTCACGCTTAAACTGAACCGATTTACATGGAATTTGGTATGGAGATAGTTTAAGTCCCGGGGAAGGACATGTGATAGATTTTTTCGCGATAACCGATATCCATGGGGGTGAAAACGCGCGCGAAAGCTACTATAGTATAAAAATCGACCAAATAATAGAAGCACGTTATTACGTATAGTGATGACATGTGTACTATAGGTATGACGTCACAAATGATTACCTATCACCGTTTGTATTATCACTGGTTCTGTTTGGCTCTGTCACGCGTGGTTACCAAATGTCGTGTTTATAGTATGTGCGTCATCAAACATATGGATTATGTTTATCTGACAATATATTATTATTTTTTACTAGGTGAATACGGCCGCGCTTCACTGTAGCTTTTTGGTTTAGGAATTTCGCGGGCGTCTCCAACGACAACTTGATCAATGATTTCGGAACGCATAGATGGCAAACATTGATTTATATCTTTTTTTATAAGACTGCGACACCATGGATGGCAGCCTAAACAATCGCTGCAACCGATAATTATATACTGTTTTTAAAAGAATGTTTTGTCTTCTCGATTCCATTTTGTAAATAAAATTAAAAACGAAAACAAAACAACAGCTAGTTAAAATCTATGCTAATATTATAAAGAAGAGTTTGTTTGTTTGATCGCGATAATCTCAGGAGCTTCTAGTCTGAAATGAAAATTATTTTACTGTTGCATAGCCCATTTAACGAGGAAGGATATAGGCTATATAACATCACGCTACGACCAATAGGAGCGGAGCAGCAATGAAAAATGTTGCAAAAAGGGGGGAAATTTACGCAGACGAAGTTGCGCGGGTCAGGTAGTAAAGAATAAGGGGAAATGTATACAACAGTAGGTATAAGAACAAGCGACCTCCAGGTGAGATACCCTTCTCCATATAACTGCCCTGCCGTGATATCTTAGTCAAATCCCTACTATCAATCCCTACTAATATATAAATGTGAATGTAAGTTTGTTTGTTACGCTTTCACGCGAAAACTACTCAACCGATCATCATGAAACTTTGTACACATATTCTTGGAGGTATTAGAAGTAACATAGGATTATAAAAAAAGGGGAAAATTTACGCAGACGAAGTTGCGCGGGACAGTTAGTCAATACTAATATATAAATGTGAATGTAAGTTTGTTTGTTACGCTATCACGCGAAAACTACTCAACCGATCATCATGAAACTTTGTACACATATTCTTGGAGGTATTAGAAGTAACATAGGATTATAAAAAAAAGGGGGAAAATTTACGCAGAAGAAGTTGCGCGGGACAGCTAGTATTATGTAAATGTGAATGTAAGTTTGTTTGTTACGCTTTCACGCGAAAACTACTCAACCGATCATCATGAAACTTTGTACACATATTCTTGGAGGTATTAGAAGTAACATAGGATTATAAAAAAAAAAGGGGGAAAATTTACGCAGACGAAGTTGCGCGGGACAGCTAGTATTATATAAATGTGAATGTAAGTTTGTTTGTTACGCTTTCACGCGAAAACTACTCAACCGATCATCATGACACTTTGTACACATATTCTTGGAGGTATTAGAAGTAACATAAAATTATAAAAAAAGGTAAAATTTACGCAGACGAAGTTGCGCGAGACAGCTAGTAAGTAATAATAATAAGAACTTGGGACAACTCATACACGGCCATCTGATTCCAAACTAGGCAGAGCCTGAACTATACCATCTAGACAACTGAAAAACATACCTAATGTTACAGATACAAGATTTATACTGGTTAGGGGGGATTCGAACCTACGGTCTCTGACTTAGCAGTCAGGATCAGTGAGCACTAGCCCAACAGGCTGACATTGACCGAATATTCGAACCCAATTTCAAGTACAGAAATCGCTAAGCATGCAGCGGGCTATTGCTTTGCGCTTGCTCGCTAGACAACTCAACGTATAGTCTTCTTAGCTGGTGTCTTGGTAGCAGCGTTTGTAGCGTGCAAGCACACCCTGTGCCGCGATTGTTGGAAGGGCGGGTTGTTAAAATGTATGTAATGAAAACACTTGCCCTTGAATGTCGGCCTCCAATTGATTAATACACTATGACGACCTGCTCGATCGAAAACTACATGTACGCATCAATGCTGCGCTTTGATATCATAATTAATATTTTATATTTAATCATTCGTTACAAGTATTTTGGCCAATATTTAAGCACATATAGTTTTTACCTTTGTTGTAAGTAGATGCTCCTACTATAATGTACCCACTAAGGCTGATTTCGCTTTATCTCATGTTTCATCTTTTTGATAATACAATTTGCATCAGTCCTTTAACATGGTGTATAGTACATTAGTCGCAGCACCTTACCCCCATATAAAGTTTATAAACATTCAAACATTGTAAAATTGGCAATTTGAAAAGAGTGGCCGCGAGTTTTTATTGCTAGGTTTTTTTCTCCGGCTTTACCTATTGTTTGCGAACTTGGCATTACATGTACATGTAGAATCCCGACGTATCACAAGAGTTGTTTTGCATCCTAAGTGAATAAAGAATTTTGAATTTGAATTTTGCACGTTAGAGCACTCCGCTACACGCGCTCAATCACTTAATGATGTTTCGCGCCAGAAACTAAGTTGAGGCTCTTTTAAAATTTGATTAACATTCAAAGTTTTCTTATACCCTTGATATTTTGTTTAAAATTCAATCATCAATCAAAAGTCGTACATACCTCAATGGATTCAGGAGAGAGCCCCACGACTCTGAGCCACTGCGCGAGGCAGGGCACATCGACTAGCTCCCGTCGCAACTCCTCGCGGAAGCTGGCCTTGATCACCAGCTGCTGGGAGAAGTGCTTCACTAGTTTACCCTGGAAAATTAAAAAGACGATTTATTATGCTATGAAAAAAATAAAATACATACGAGCGGTACTTGAATGCAGACGTTTTTGAAATGGAAGCATTTTTTTCTTTTCTACGACAACTCCCCCCCCCCCCCCCCACCATGGATACAAGCTCCGTGATAACTTTATAAGCATTCAATAATTGAAATGTAGTATGTTCTTTTTGTGCCGTGTGGTGCCGGCTTAAGAATAGTACCACCCCATCTCTACCCGTGGGTGTCGTCAAGGCGACTAAGGGATTTCACCCCGGAGGACGGGCAGCAGCGTCCTCTGCGTATTTAAAGCCTTACTGCGATCGCCAACCCGCTCGCCAAGCGTGGCGATTATGGCAATTACCCCCAGGATCTACATACTAGTAGGTTCTACTGGGGAGACCCGTGCCCAGCAGTGGGCCATCATATGGGTTGATATATATGTTCTTTTAAATAAATAAACAAGTCATGGACAAAAAGTGATGTATTTTTTGTCCTACAGACTCCGAATCATAATTTGTGGATCGCAATAAGTGACACGCTATGTGGGAATCAAACCCACAACTTCTTCTGCAGCAGTAATTCAAACTCCCATTGTCAAAAAGGCTGTACCTTCATAGACGGACTAGAAGTTTCAGTCTGTTCTACCTAATAACATTGTAGTTGCATTAAGACGCTGACAACAGCTACTGAACTTCGATGTTTCACTATTTTAGCCCCGCCCACTATTTCTCCGATGTCCTAGTGCCATTGATAAAGGACGGTAAAAACAGCGAACTACCAACACAAGGACGCGGTCAATAATAAACATAAACCAATAGATGGCGCTTTATTTTTTGTTCTATATGAAGAACTAGAAAGAAATTAGACAGGGCGATTAAAAAAAACAATAAATATTTTTTATACGTTTGTATTTTTAATTATTTCAGGAGACTTTATTTGCTATGAACTTCAAAACAATATAAAAGAAAGAAAAATAAAACTCGAAAATATATTAGCACTATTTTAAATATTTTCGCATAATTATAATTTATTTGCTCTCGGATATTTGCCGGAACAAACAGACAGACAGACAGACAGACAAAAAAAAACTGTATTTTTGTTATCAGTAATTATTATGGATATATGTTATCCATAATAATTAATATATATGCATAAAACTGTTATTTTGATATTACAAACAGACTCTTCAATTTTATTTATTTGCACAGATAGTTAATAATATATATTATTTTTTATTAATAATATTATTATTTATTTGACATAAGGTCAATTTAGAGCTGAAGAAAATTCTTCCAAGTTTGAAGTCCTCCGAAAATTGATAACATACCTGCTACAGCACAATAATTGAATGGTAAATAATTTTCGTCACTGGAATCACTTTTAATGATAAATTTTAAATTGCACATCCTACACAAAAGAGTGAACTTCGACAAGAATCCATTTATGTTTTCTCCTACCAAATTAATGTGTTTTAAATTACAACCCAAGGGTTTAGGGGTAAGGGCGAGAAATATTCTAAAGATTTAAAAATAAATGCGATAAGTTTATTCGTCGTCCGATGTAATAATAATAATAATATTTATAAGGATTTTTTGTTGTGCAGGGTGACTTGTAGCAGTCTAAAAAAAATAATACTTAAAGCTTACCTATGCGTTAGTAACTAAATACTAACTGCCAGATTTTATCTTCGACAACCTGTTCAAAATAATAATATTTACCTCAAGTTTAGGAATATTATCGGTGGATTCAACTGTCTCAGATACCTTTGCCGATACTTCAAACCAGTGATGGAAAAAAACTATGACTCACAATAACATAAGAAGTATAAGAACGATCATGAGGAAGTTTCATATCACTTGGGCATCATCTTTACCTGGTAACATTTTCTAGAGGAATTATAACATCACTTTCTAATGTAACTGCAACAGCCACATTTCCGAATCTGTACAAAATATTTATTACATTTAAACTTAGAAAAACTTTCTTCAGCACTAATCTTACCTATTATGTCAACTAGCTGTAGACTAGCTGTGGACGTAGCCTAAGTTACTCCTTACATCATTAGCTGTCTGACAGTGAGTCCTGTCAATCTCCGTACAGCTGTTTTGGAGGTTTGTCGAAACAAACACACAGACAGACAGCCAGATAAAAAAAAACTGTATTTTTGTTTTAAGTACTATGCGTACTTTCATAGCATTTAGTAAAAAACTGCTATTTTGACATTAGGAACAGACACTTCAATATGTATAGATTGCCATATATAGGTAAAAAATACTAAAACCTACACAACTATTTGTATGGAAAGGGCAAGAAACAATGGATAAAGCTACAAGTATTTTAGGAGTATTTTCCTATTAGGCCAGTTCTAAGATAGTCGTAGGTCTATGCAAATGTGATAGTTTATCATTATACTTGTTTGTAACTATCTTTCTAAAATGTAAAGGGGATCCTCTTTGTCCATGTGGCGATTCTTTTTGTGTAATGTGTTAATGTAATATAAATAATAAAATTATTATCTATATTAGTATGTAGGTACTTATTACAAACTTATTGGTGAAAAACTTTCCGAAGTTTCACCTGCTTCTGAACTATTCGCCAAACGTCTCTTTTTACTGAAAAGATAAAAGAAAATATTAAAAATAAATACAAAAATTGAACAGGCGAACCTAGGTTTCGAACTCGAAACTTGATATTCTGAACCAACGCAGATACCGCTAGACCAAACGAGCTTCACAGTTGCAGATGAATTTTCGCTATACGTTGTACAAAACAGCTTAATGTAGCTTTTTGGTTTGGTTACGATTTCACTTCTGTTCGTGCAATATTTTGTCAATATGAAAAATATAATACTTACTTTACTACTTCCATGAGATGTTTTTGTTTGTTGGTATAGAAGCGCTTTTTGCTGGCCTCCGACATTTATGTTTGTTTCCCAATTATAGTAACAAATATTTTTAAACTTAGAACTAAATATATTTAAATTAACAACTTAGATAGTATAAATGAATAGTATATTTATTAAACTTATATTCTTTACCAATGTCTATAATTTTTCAAACAACAAACAAAATATGAAGTGAATGGATGGCGAGGCAAAGCGACATACGTCCGTCTAGCTGCGCGTCTCTGCGATCACTGTCAGATTGCATATAAAAGAAAGAGAAGCGCGATCACGCAGCGCTCGTAACTAATTATAAACCATAAAACAATTAATTACTTGAAAATAAGTCGAGTAGTCGAAAATAAAAAACAACCAGATTCTGTATTATATCATGATACGTTATTGTTAATTATTTTACCAACGTACGTTGTTAAGTAATACAGATATTTTTGTTAGAAGATCATTTTAAGAGGTTAGTTTGTATTTTTTTTTTATCGAGAAAAAAATTCAAATTCGTGTTTTGAATACAACAGAGTTCTTAGAAATATGTTCAAGATTAACATATATTTTTTCTGCCGTCACAAACTACGTAGATTTGGCTAAAAAATTGTTTAGGATAAGCCTATTTGGCTGTTGTCAGCGCCTTAATGTAACTAGTTCGAGATTTTTACTCCAAGTAGTTCCATTATTTAACAATTTTTGGTCCATAACTTGATGGTAGTGTGTCCGCAGTAGTTTCATTTAAAGATCCCATAGTTTATTATCTAAACTAATATTGTAAAGAGGTAAAGTTTGTGATGTTGTGAGTTTGTGACGTTGTAATTGGAATCTTTGGATCTACTAAAACGATTTTGAAAATTCTTTTACTAATTTAAACACACGTTATTTGTGAGTGTCGTAGCCTATATAACATCACGCTACGACCAATATCATTGATGCCGTCATTTTTCATTGATGTTGATGTTGAAAAATGTTACAAAAATGGTGGAAAATGATGCAAACGAAGTTGCGCGGGTCAGCTAGTATTTTATAAAATACAACACTATTATATAAGGTTGTATATAAATGTGAATGTAAGTTTGTTTGTTACGCTTTCACGCGAAAACTACTCAACCGATCATCATGAAACTTTGTATACATATTCTTGGAGGTATTAGAAGTAACATATGATTATAAAAAAAAGAGGGGAAAATTTACGCCGACGAAGTTGCGCGGCACAGCTAGTTTATTAAATAAATAAATTAGTTTGCTATTTACGGACTATATATTGACTCTTTCAATCTAAATTGATTATTTTCTTTTAGACTTTTAGACAATCATTGAATGCAGTTCTTTTTATTTTGAAAAATAAAAATATATAAGGTACTTTTTCTCCAGGGGGCATTGATTTGCTCCACCTTGTACCTCCAGTTTTTGTATATATTTTTTCTTTCCGTTTTAAAACGAGACCCAATCTGTCACATTAATTCTATTTGACAATGGCAGAGTGTGTCATCCATTATTGTGTAATATTTATTTTAATTAATCTAACATATTTCTAATGCACATTAGTTAAAAACATTAGCTTACTGCACTCCTCCTTCATATAAACTTTAACTTTGCAAAATTTCATACTCCTCTGTCTGCTCAATTTTCATAAAAAGGGGTACAAACTTTTTGCTTCACAGATTTTTCACTTTTAACAAAAGAGAACCAGCTTTAATGAAAAAAAAATATATCAACACTAAATGCAAATTTCGCTGACTCTCTCTCTTATGTTTTAGTCTATATCTCTGGTGTTTCTATATGACATACTTCATAAGCTAGAACAATCTTTTTATACTAAAACCTTCCTAGAAAAATATGCAATAAATAGATTGGCGAAAACCTCATTTAAATCAAAATGAGCTTTCGAGAAAATCACAAACAGAGAACCTTTTGTTTAACCTTTTTTGAAGGTAGTTAAAAAAACCAACATAAACTTATCAATGTTGTCTGACTACATTACTAATTACATAGTTAAGTAATGTAATACTCTCAGTGCTTCATAACATATGACTGCTAAAAAGTTCCAGTACCTATACATTGTCAAATAGAATTGTATCAAATTTAACTCAGCAACTTAGCTATGAAAATCATGTAAACAAACAAACAAACTTTAGTAAATAATTATAAGGAATATTAGCATTATAAGGAAGATAGTTTAAATTATTTCATATTTCGTAATTCCAATTAGAATACCAATTAATATTAAATCAAATATTGTAAGCTTTTAGCTTGTTACATTTACTGCCCTAATCTTTTCTGTAATTTTCCTTCCTTCCTTTATGTCGATGGTTCCTATGTACAGTACGATCAACGTAACTTGACCAGATTGAAGTTAGGTTTTTATCACTTTCGCGCATGTCATAGAGATGCGACCCTAAAATTACTTACGAAAACAATTAATTATGTTTAATCGATTAAAAATACTAACAACATTATAATTCAACAATATAAAAACACTATTTAAATGAGTTCATAAAAGTTTAAATTTAGAACAGTTACAGTAAGAAACTTTGAAAAACAATTTCTTTATGAACGTAATCACAAAAAAACATGAGTTAGTAATACTAATTATGACAATGTAATGCGTAATCGCATCACTAATTCTCTTGGTTTAGTTACCGCCCCCGCCCCCCGCTTCCTGTCACCATTTACTTCCAAAAAATGCATCTACGCAACCACTTGTCGCCTACTTCAGTCCGGCCTAGTTACGTTGATCCAACTGTTACACTGTAAGTAGGGGTAGTAGTTGTTATAGTAGTAAGTCTTAAAAATACAACAGAATTACACACACTTCTATATTTAAAGTGTCGCAATATGAGTTTTTAAACATAATGATAGTACTAGCTGACCCATTGAACTTCGTCGGCTTAATTTTTCCTCGTTTTTGCAACACTTTTCATTGTTGCTCTTTTTATTCTTGCTAAAAAATGACTTCTGGCACTATTTTGATAAAAAATTGTTATGCAGTACTAGTATAGTAGTAAAAATAAAAAAATGGAAAAAAAAAAATGGAGATGGACAGGGCACATGCTACGCTGTAAGGTCGAAAAATGGTCCAAGCAAGTTACCCTTTGGTACCCACGGGATGGTAAGCGTAATCGAGGACGCCCCACAAGACGCTGGGAGGACGAGCTCCGGTATACTCTTGGTACATACTGGACTAGGGTGGCTCTTGATCGAGCACACTGGAGAGAATTAGAGGAGGCCTTTGCCAATAGGCACTCCGAAATTAGAGACACAATTTAGTTACATTATTTAATTAAAATCATTTTATAACTATACATTTTCGGAGAAATAAAGGCTATTTTTATTTTATTTATTTTATACTAGTATAGTATTATATTATCTGTGGCAGAACAAAGACACTCTAGGTGGGACTCTAACACAAACCGATTGTGAATGTAACTATTTATAATAAAATATAATAAGGGAATTAACGCGCATTGTTTACCTTAAAATTGCTTGACGTTTCGACCAGGTTGCACCGGCCGTGGTCACAAGCGGACTCACAAAGGTAAACAATGCGCGTTAATTCCCGTATAATAGGCATGATCATGCAACTCGAAAGTTTAAACGATTGTGAACGTTTATTTAATTCCCGTTTAGGGCTTACACTTGCTATAGAGATGATTATCAATAATCAGGATAAATTTGCCATTGATTGATCCTATACCTGTACTAAACTTAGCAACTATTCAATCTTTAATACAGTTGGATCAACGTAATTAGGCCGGACTGAAGTAGGCGACAAGTGGTTGCCAGACATATTTTTAATTGATTAATCATAATTAATCGTTTTCGTAAGTAATTTTAGGGTCGCATCTGTATGACATGCGCAAAAGTGATATTAACCTAACTTCACTCCGGCCGAGTTACATTGATCCAACTGTACTTTTGTCAATAATTGCTTAGCAAATTTGTTATTAAATATTACACATTAATTTTGCACAAGTATAGATACTATCTCTATGCCTAAAATGCACTCAAAACAATAAATATTTTTGAATTCCAAACAAATTGAGCTCCTAAATCATATAATCCACAATCATTTTGATGAGGCATCTTTGCATTAGCATTGAATCACTTAGCTGTAGTCTATTGTTGATAGTATTATAGCATTGATGACACATTGCAACTGCCTATGACAAATGTTTATTCAGCAAACTTTTACCTGCTACTTTGCTTGCATAAATTGTGGTTCCTTAATAAATCTTATAGTATTCATCAATAATGTACCAACATAAAGTTTGAGGGTACAAAAGTTTCCTATGTACTTTGCTCAAGCAATACCCACATAACAAAGTGGTCTAAGCTGGTTCAATATTCAAAGTCTGTGAGCAATTCTATTTGTGGCTTGCTGGAGTGTTTCCAATCTGTTGTACTCTGGAATGCGCTGCCCCCCGCAATCAGGATAGCACCCAACCGTTTTAATTTTTAAATTAAAGTTCGTACACTGCTCTATAACAGTTCAGCTGAATCTTTACTTCTGGCTGTAATGTGCAACTTCGTCTATGCAATTCTTCCCAGTTTCTGCAACATTTCTCTCTGCTGCTCCACTCCTATTAGTTGTAGCGTGATGTTATATAGCCTTTAGCCTATAGCCATCCACAATAAATGGGCTATCCAACAGTAAAATATTTTCAGTCAGATCAGTAGTTCCTAAGATTACCGATTAATCCATGACAATATGTCAAAATATCAACGCAATAAACAAGGTATTTGTATATTTAGCTTAAATTATTGACACAATTAAGACTCATAATATATATATATTTTCATAAAGTATATCAAATTACAATCTAATCTTTTTTAAAATAACGATTACTAGCAATGTGAGTCGCACATTACCAGCAATCTTGTTAACACCAAGCTTGCTTGTCTTGGGAATGGGTTTACATCGGTAGTATAATGGGTAGGATTCAAACCCACAGCCTCTCAATTGTGTGCCCCATATATTACCCATTACGCTGCTGCTGTTTCTTACTAATAATCTGTTCAGCCATTAAGGAGTTGTTCACAAACAAGCATTTAAAAAAAATTGTTAGTGATAGGAGAGATAGAAGAACAAAGTTCACTAATGTTATTTATATTACCAATTTACCATGGGGTTCAGAAAATCAACCCCTAACTAATAAAACTATTTTCAACCCCAAAATCATGCAGCTTGTTTCTAAAGCTAACCCAAATTATATAAATTGTTTATTTATAATATCCAATGTCCTTCCCATTCACTCTAAAAGGCTGAAAAGGAAGGACATTGTATAGGTAAAGAGTGTGTAATACATAATAAGTACATGTCTCAATGGAGCCACACTCACCTTGCCAACAAATACAAATCAACACACCTGCTAAGTATTGCAGCTTAAGTTAAAGTATTGGAATTGATCACAGATTTTGCATATCATTTTTAAAAGCTGTTAAAGCACATTGGCCTACAACTAGTAAATTTTATATTTTTGTTTACAACCTCTTCCTTATTAGTAAATCTGGTGCGGATTCAAGGTCATGTTCTAGGAGGGGAACTTTGACCCAACATCGGCCAAGTATGAATAAATTTACATGTCAACACTGACCAAATCTATGGTAAACACTTAAAAAATCAAAAGTGGGGGGGGGGGGGGGGGGGGTAATTGCTCCTGTTGACCCCCCCTGAATCCACACCTGCACACCCTGGACTTGAACCTACAAAACTTTAATTTACAGTTGTCTATTTCACCGCAATACCATACAGGAAGTAAAGAATGCTTTTGCAATTACTTTAAAGAAAGTAGATGTTTATTACTCCAGACATGCTATTACTAAGGAGGTTAAGATTACAATAAGTAATAGAAATTCAAATGTATATTCATGAAGTTTACTTCACTGTGAAATCTACCTTGTATTTATCTTATCTGTAACAAGAGCAGAGCACTGAATTCCTTGTTATTGATCAAACAACTGACTATAACTCTCTCTATTGGAATGCATTTTTTTAACATTTACTATTTGTAACATACATTTTACATTAAATTAATTATTACTTACACATAAACCTACATTCTTAATCATACTGCAGAATACGATCGTAGTTTTTTTAGTTACAGAACGATTTTTCAACCAAAAAGTGGCAGCAAATTCAAAAGTCGATACCTAATGATTTTGTGTGTTCATTGCGAGAAATTAAAAAGTAAACACTCAAGGTGAGAGGGAGCGGCGCGCGCGTACGGCAACGATTTTCACTACGGCAATGAACTATTCACCCCAGTCCTTGAGTGCAGCGAAGTCCTTGAATCCCGGCCTCTCGGTATAATACTTTCAAGGGCATTGCTTATTTCCCTTACGTATATGCGAACTGTGAAGGTTAGCGCCCTTACCTCCAGGGTCCGGATCTCGTGCTGCGTCAGCTCGGCGCTCGTCGAGCATTGTGTCCTCAAACCCTCGAGTCTATCAGCTGAAACGTCGATCATGGACTGAATAGTCTCTATCGTTTGAATTGCATCACGTACTTTCTTTCTTTCGTACTCGTTCTCTGCATCCATTACAAATATCACAGCACTGTACACGGTCCGCTAATCACTATACATAAGTAAAAAACACTTTATTCATTTTATAAAAATGAATTTACAAAACATTGCAGATGTTGTATTGCCGATACAGCGGCCATATCCGAAGAAAATCTATATTTTTGTCTATGTTCACGAATGAAATCCATAGAGAAGGCTTATTTGACAGTTGTCATAAAAATGAAATGTCACTTGGAAAACTCTTTTTAGCCTGAAAGTTTTATTAAATTTTTTATTGGATATTAAAATTGCCTGGAGCACTTCAGTATATGTTCATGAATAAAACTTTAGTTGATATATGTATTAAAATTGTAACAGGAGTCGTTTCAAAAATTTGATGTGGGCATTTATGTTGTCTATGGTTTTAGGGCATGTTTACACATAACAGTAATTGTGATAAAAACCCTGAAATAAAAATTTCTATTTTATTTATTAAGCGAAGTTAATAAATGAAGTGTAATTAGTTCAAATCACAACTGCTGCAGTGAATAATTTTATTTTTGTATACTGACTATGATTTATAGAGCAAGGAAATTGAAATATCACTTGATCGCTAGTGAGCAATGAACTTTATAAGCTCATGACAGTTTATTTCATATATAGCAATACTATTTAAAATAATTTGTAGCAAACACATATAGCAACATAATTTATGATTAAATTTAACTAGTCTATGCCTTTTATCAATGGAGTGAAGACGTTTGTTGTGAGATTTGTTTCCTATTATTTCGCCTTCCGTCGTTTAATTAATTCTGTGTAATGTAAAATTAATAGATAGGAAATAAATCTTTTTTACTTTACAACAAGTATAGTTCGAGAATTTTTTTCTAAGTGTCTAAATGTAGGATTAGTAGAATGTTTTTCGAACGTATATTGTTGTCTGTGTTCTGCCTTGGAATAGAAGGTAAATAAATTAGCTTGTTACGTTTATTACATCAAATATTTTTTTGAAAGTTTATTTTATTTTTTTTACTTATAGCTTTTCCACGAGCTCTAGCCGAGGAGGTGGAAATTCGGGATGTAGGTGCAGACAAGGGCACTAATGTTACGATACCTTGTGGCGACTTACCGCAGATAAATTCACCTAACGTGCAGTGGGTGCATCGAGGCAATAAGACTCACCATGAAGTTTTGGTAAGTCCTAGCTTTAATTTAAAAAATGCATAATTTTATGACACAATTAAAACTAACTTTAAAAAATACTGGCACAAAGTTACCCCTTATTTCTGGGCCAATTTGGTATATAAACGTTCTAGGTATTCATTCAATAGAGCTTTTTATTTTATTTTTTATGAGCCTCTAACTAAGACATAATCACGTCGGAGTAACACCATTATGCCATTAAAATTCAAGCATATTGTTTACGGCATTTAAAAGGTGATTTGCATTTCATGCAGAAATAATAGTTAAAATGTACTAAGTTGCTATAAAAACTTGTGTGTAATAATGTAAAATATTGTATTGGTAAGCTTGTCGAAATCAAAGTAAACGGATTCTTATCAGAATCTAGGTAATTATGGCAATTTTAACACATAGGTTAGGTAGGTACCTACTTAAATTTCTAATTGCAGTTTTTTTTTTATTCATATGTTTTTGTTTATGAAGGCGAACCACCATAAAGTTTAAAACAAATGTGACGATAAAAATACATGTGTAATAAAAAATGACCATCTTCGTTTTTAGAGTGTGTGAACTAATAAAAACCACGATTACATTTACACCCGCGTCTGGTCTAAAGCGTGTGACGTAAAATGGTCACTAAAATGCCCACAAATTCTTTCCGTTTACGAAGTCGAGTGTTATGAATATACCTGCCGATTCAGTTTTTGACGAGAAGAAGCAATTTACCTAGTTATCAGTTAATTCCTGACATTTATTGTATGATTTAACTGAATAAGACTCGTTATTATTGGCTTTACACTTATTTTCATGTGTTATTACGCCAAGCTGTGAAAATCATGACTTCAGTTTTCGCCATTTTCTCAATTCCTGACGAAAAGTAACTGTAGATATGGATAGCGCAATGCGAGCTCGACATTATCGGCTTAGAGCCTACCGCCACGAAATTCCTCTGCAGGAAGAACTTACAGTATTCGTCTGTTTTAAAAAGGCCTCTAGTTGATCCAGTTTGGTACAATAAGAACTCCTCAATGACTACTGACGATCATACCAAAAATAAAATAGAGTACTTCGTTTTTGGGTAGCTTCATACAAACGTGAGTAACAAACACTGACACGGAATCACGGATCAACACAGACTTGTAACGTGTTCCGAAATTGTGTATCCCTTTTCTTTCCTTATCGTAAAAGATCTATTGTGACGCATCTTTCTTCCTTTAAAGTATATCACCAAGGTTTAATCTGATCATGAAGTCGACTATACGTCTTGGTGGAAAGGACTTACGTCATGTGACCATACTCGCAAAATCACCAAATAGTAACATTTGAACTTTCGCGTTGCATGATTATAACTATTTATTATACGGGAACTAAAGTTTACCTTAAAATTGCTTGACTTTCAATCGGGAAGAGGGCTTCAAATTCGTAAAACACAACCTCGTATTAGTTTGCAGTCGGTTAACATTGACACAATCAGTGTAGCGAGCAGTACCCTAACTTTTCGAAAAACAAAAAAAGTGAGGGTAGATGAAGATTCATCGGCCTTACGGAGTCTTACCATCGCTGCGACAGTCCGCTTGTGACCACGGCCGGTGCAACCTGGTCGAAACAATGCGCGTTAATTCCCGTAAAATAAATAATTATCACCAAATAATCCCTGAAATATGGATTTCCCAGTTAAGCAAGGCAAAACAAACGTTTAGATGGCACGTGTCCATTATCTGCACATGCCAAGATGATGAGGATAATAGCGGCCAGCTGCTTCCATCCTCCATTATAATAATCAATGTAAGTAAAAAATATATGTACGTAACATTGTAAATACTTAATGTATTAGGAAATTGGTCGGAGTGTACCTACCTACTTACTCAGCGTTGCCACTTAATTTGTTCACGTGTATGCCTACACGTGGGTGTCGAATTGTATTTCGTGTACAAATAATGGCGCCTGTTAGCCTGTTCCTCTAAATAAACACAAACCACCTGTCAATATAGATACCTACAGTTAAATCGACAAACGTTAACGCCTAGGTATTTGTAAATCTATACTAATATTATAAAGCTTAAGAGTTTGTTTGAACGCGGTAATCTCAGGAACTACTGGTCCGAATTGAAAAATTCTTTCACTGTTGAATAGTCAATTTATCGAAAAAGGCTATAGGCTATATAACATCACGCTACGACCAATAGGAGTGGAGCAGCAATGAGAAATGTTGCAAAAACGGGAAAATTTACGCAGATGAATTTGCGCGGGACAGCTAGTGATACAATCTATACTAATATTATAAAGCGGAAGAGTTTGTTTGTTTGATTGTTTGTTTGTTTAAACGCGCTAATCTCAGGATCTACTGGTCCGATTTGAAGAATTCTTTTTTTGTTGGATAGCCCATTTATCGAGGAAGGCTATAGGCTATATAACATCGCGCTACGACTAATAGGAGCGGAGAAGCGACGAGAAATGTTTTAAAAACGGGGAGAAATTACGCATACGAAGTTGCGCGGGACAGCTAGTCTAATATATAAAATTCTCGTGTCACAGTTTTCGTTGCCATACTCCTCCGAAACGGCTTGACCGATTTTGATGAAATTGTTTGTGCTTATCCGGTATCTATGAGAATCGGCCAACATCTATTTTTCATACCCCTAAGAGTTTGTTTGTTTGAACGCGATAATCTCAGGAACTACTGGGCCGCATTGAAAAAATATTTTATTGTTGGATAGCCCATTTATCGAGGAAGGCTATAGGTTATAACATCACGCTACGACTAATAGGAGCGGAGCAGCAATGAAAAATGTTGTAAAAAAAAGGAAGAAAAAAGAAAAAAGGGAAAATTTACGCAGACGAAGTTGCGCGGGTCAGCTAGTAAATTATAGAAATCTGAAGCTTCAACTAGCTGGTTTAGCAACTAGGTGCGCTTCTTTCCTTTGAAATAATGGTTATAACATCACGCTACGACCAATAGGAGCGGAGCAGCAATGAAAAATGTTGTAAAAGAAAAAAGGAAAATTTACGCAGACGAAGTTGCGCGGGTCAGCTAGTATTTATAAAAAAACAACACACTATAATCCAAAATTAAAAAAAAGGTATTTTATTATCTACAAGTGAATGAAGAGACATCGTTACTTCACATACATTTTCCTGCCCAAGAACAGGCACATCAATACGTATCAGGCCAATCTTTCCGCTACATATTGTTCAACTTCCCTCTTCCAGTACGAATGGCTCGCTTCGATTCATTGATGTTGTTCCGTTTTCGAAGAGCGTCCTTGATAAATTCTTTGCCGCCATTCTTGTATGTCTGTCGAGAAGGTTGTATAAAATCTTTCTATACAACGTTATTTTTGGTATAGTGTAAAGCTCAGACCTCGAACAAGATTTTTACTTCAAGTAATCACGTAAAAAAAGGAAATGAAAATATTGAAAACTTACAGAGTTACTAGCTGTCCCGGCGAACTTCGTCTCGACTCTTTTTTTTTTGTAAATCGAAAACCATCCTCGAATCCCCTTGAACTCACACAAAAAAAATCATCAAAGTCGGTCCAGCCGTCTAGGAGGAGTTCAGTGACATACACACGCACACAAAAAATATATATAAAGATAAGCCATTCAAGTTGTCTTGTGTTCTTCGCGCTATCGTGTTAATTACGTCTCGTGGTAAGTAATACGTTATTATTGAAAAATAAGTTGTGATTACATTTCACATCACATTTTGAATAGGATTTGGACTGTTAGAATGATTAATGAATTAATTGATCATATCTTTCAATTGTTTGTATATATCTTTATCTTTGTAAAAGTTTTTAATACACATTATTAAGCTATTGCATAGCTTCTATCGCGGGTTTTGAGCGCGGGGACCGAATCCAGAAATTCCGTAACAAAAAAACCTCACGCTCCCCACTCCGACGGGCACAGCGGTGATACTTTTTACTTTTGCCGTCTATCAATGAATAGCAGAACTTTTAATGATTTTTTTTTTTAATTTAAAAAGAACTTTTTTAAAAACTAAAAAAAAAAAATTTTTTTTATTGCTTTTTTAAATTAAAAAAAAAAACATTTTTTTTAAAGAAAAAAAATTCAAACATTGTTTTTTTATAATTAAAAAAAAAAACACTTAAAAATATGTATTTTTTTTTTTATTGCTTAAGTTGATAAAAATACTATGCAATAGTTTTACCGCGGCAGTCCCCGAGTGCCACACATTTTTTTATTCTACCGCAATGGATTGTGTTACTGACTCTGAGCAAACTACTTTCAGGTTTGCACTATACCAATAATAACGTTGTTTAAATAATATAGGATCGCTGAAATGTGTACACGCGCATAACTTCAGAACGAACTGTACCAAATTGGGTAATTATTTTTTTGTTGTGTTCTTTATCATCAGGGCAGGGAAAAATTACACCCGTGCGAAGCCAGGGCGGGCAGCTAGTTTACAAAACTTACCTACCTTCTTCTCTCATCAAAGATTGTAGTAGTTTTTTAAACCGCCCCGCGCCGACCAACGTATTGCAACGGCCGTGGTCACGGGTGGTCTACCCTTGACCACGGTCGTTGCAATACGGTCGAAACGTCGGGCAATAAACAAGGTATTTTACGTTAAATTATTCACACGATTAAGACCAGTAATATATAATTATATTTTCATAAAGTGTACAAATCGCGAAAGTTTTTCAGCTTTAGAAATAGTTACTTACCGTAGCAGTAGGTTTCAATAAACCTTCTCTACCTGTAATAAAATAATAGAGTATTTATTTCATAAGTATTTTTAAATTTTTAATCTGCAACTCAAGAGAGTGATAATATAAGTTTAATCTGCTTGGTTCTGTGTAACACCTACCTAGGATCATGGTCGTAAGGATTGCATTCTGAGGGGGGGGGGGAGTTGCATTTCGTTTCGCCCGACACCGTTTATGTGTGAGTCCCACGCAATACGAGCGGTGGTTGCCCCAAAATCGGGAAGGAGGAGGGCACAAGAGGCAAATGGCCAAAAAAATTAAATATAATACAAGATTTTCGGCACACTTCCCCCCCCTCCCCCCCCCCCCCCCGCTGGATCCACCTATGCACAGGAGCATATTTCATTTCATGCATTTCGGGTTTGGTGGTACAATTGACTGCCTCTATGGCGCGGTGAGAGTGTGTCCGATTGCTACGCAAGAGAACACACACGGAACACCACTTTGTGTGATCCACAAATTGTTGTTCCGAGTTTGGGTGTACTTTGTGTCCCTGACTTGTATGTTTGTAAAGTCCCCCGTGAGACAGGGCTTGAACCGGGAGCCGTCTTTTTAAAATCATAAATCATATAAATGTGTACTGTGTACCTTTTTGCGATTTCGGTGGATTTTCAATTCCCAAACCAACCCCCCCGTAGGTACTTGGATGGATTTGAAAGCTAATTTCATTGATTGATGAAAACCAGTACAGTCGTTTTCAAGATAATCACCTATTTCCCTCAGGTGTCGCGGGTTTTTATTTAATATTTTGTTTGCCAATGCCTTCATTGTACTCCCTTGTGCGTACGAATTAATAATTCCTTGCCATCAAAAATGAACGCAAATCCACGCCTTGTTCACACATTTCAAAATATAAAAGTCAGTTGAGGGGAACGGATTACTGTTTCGCGTCGCCGTGTGAATGCGAACTTGGCTACTTAGTGAGATTAAAAAACCAACACATTGTTGCTATTTATGGCTTCCAGCGGTTCGGAAGTAACTCCCATATTACTTTTACGTCTGCTAAACAAGAGAGAAAATTAAATTTCACGGTACCATTGTGATACTTGAGTTTCCGCGTAAGATTGAACTCAAAATTACTTTGAAGCGTGGAATGTGGGGATTTTCGTCAAGCCTCGGGGGAATTAATGTGTTTTGAGTATTTAAAAGTCTCATGTAGAAGCGTGATGACTGAGTTTCACCACGGACGTGTGTAAGAGAGAGATAGAAAATGTTTTGAGTACGTAGCAAGAGCGAACTGAAAAACTAAAGAAGTAGGAAAAAAAAAATGGACTGCTGATAATTAATTAACTTTTTTTTTAAGTTATAAAAGTATTTAATATAAAGTATTTAAAGTTATAAAAAAAAGATTATAGTACCTTATTTATAAGTAATGTTATTGTAACTTAATCTGTACTTATATTATAAAGCTGAAGAGTTTGTTTGAACGCGGTAATCTCAGGAACTACTGATCCGAATTGAAAAATTATTTCACTGTTAGATAGCCCATTTATCGAGGAAGGCTATAGGCTATATAACATCACGCTGCGACCAATAGGAGTGGAGCAGCAATGAGAAATGTTGCAAAAACAGGGAAAATTTACGCATACGAAGTTGCGCGGGACAGCTAGTTTGTTATAAAAACGTATGTCTAAGAATGCGTCCATTAATACTTTTTCTTAGTTATTGTTAAGGCGATGTTCACGTGTTCTTTGTAGCCAGCACTTGCCATTACAGTTAAAAGTCTTATATCACTACACTAACTCAAATGGTTTTGTCCGTTTAAGTCTTCTTACTAGATCAGTGTTGTAGAGGAGCTGGATTGCCTCAACATTCACATAGTGAAGTCTATGTTCATGGGCTTCAGCAAACTTCTGAATGGTTGTATCCACGCTGTCCATGTTGAGATCCCGATGGAGATCACAATTTCTAATGTATCACGGGGCATTTATGACGTCCCTACAGTCCATCAAATCTAAGAGGTACCGTTTGACGTTTCATATTTTTCAAACCGAAACAACTTTGTTCATACGTACATTATTCAGTTTCGATAACCTTTTTCATAAAACCATGAATTTAGAAAGATTTCATTATTGTATCTAAAAATGTACAATTCTTAATATCTAAATGTAATTGAAAACTTTCAAACAAAGCAAAATAACACATATTTACACAGTAAATAATTTCTAATAGTTATATTCTTGACCTCATTACAAAGTTACGTAGTTAGGTCACTGCACGTAGTGTTGCGACTCTTCGGATACACTTGTATGCAAAAAAATCGTTTACATATACGAAAAATCGAATGTATTATTTACAAATTACACTTGACAACCAAACAAATATTTTTTCATGTGAATGGGATTTATCTCACATATTACGATTACTTAACTAAATAGTTATGTAATCGTAAAATATGAGATAAAACCCATTCACCAAAAATACGTATTTATAAATCAAATATATTTGCTTCTTTAAAAAGTTGTCGAAAGCGATTTGTCGATTTTTGATTTTCGCGCCCAAATAAGTCGGGGTTTCTCGCGCTAACGCTGTCGAAATAGTAAATGGAGTCAGGGATAGTGTTTTTTACATTTATTTTTGTGTATGATAGTATGGGTTTGCATATTACAGAGAAATAAACAAATTTTTAACAAGCACATCCATTGATTTTACAATTACAATTTTTTCTTCTAAGTCTTATTTCTACGTCTAAAACTAATAAAAATAAGGTATGTAGAACCCATTCACAAAAATGTTGTTGCCTGATGTTATAAATTAACGACGTTACTGCGCGACCGCATAATGCACTGAATACACAGATACCCTAAAATAAATTAATTTAATTATTTTTAGGTCAATAGGCAAAATCGCAGGTGTCCAAGTCTCTACAATTTTTTTTTTCTGGCAACACTGCCAACTACAAGCGCACGCGGTCCGCTCGGTCGGTTCGGCGTCAGCAGTCTCTCGCCATCTTGGAAGCTGACTGTGCGCGTACTTGCTTTCTCGTTTGTGTTTTACAATTTGTGACTTGGCTATTACTTTTCTGGACTGATCATTCTTTATCCGTTTACCTTGGCAATATTTATACTGGACTCCGAACTAAGCAAGTGTTTATTAATAATGTCGAAAAGAGGACGTACTTTGAACAGCCAGGCTCGTGAATTGATGGTGAAATTACACGAGTATTTTGAGCGTGAATCTCAAAATGGTGGACTTCTACTGCCAGTTACACAAGTTCGGGATCGCGTCGGTGAAGCTCTCGGTATTGGTAGCCGCACCGTTGGCAAAATATTAAGTGAAAAATATGGGCCTTCGGGGAGTGACAGTAACGTACTTCACACACCGAAAAAACGTAAAAGAAATAAACCTGTGACAGGCATCGATGAATTCGATAGTCATGCTATTAGAAACCATATATACGGGTATTTTACAAGAGGCGAATTTCCAACATTGGCAAAGTTATGTGCAACTTTAAAAGATGCCGGGCTGTATAAGGGAAGCATAGAGTCGTTGAGAACGGTAATAACAGGAATTGGCTTCAGATACAAAAAAGTTGACAAACGAAAAATTGTTATGGAGCGACATGACATAATTATGCAGCGACTAACATTCCTGCGCGAAGTTAAACAAATTATAAACTGGGATAATGTAATATTTTTGGACGAAACCTGGCTAAATTCCAACCATTCTGTGCCGAAAACATGGACTGATGATTCTGAAGCTTCGTGCTCGAAGGTGCCGATAGGAAAAGGTGGACGCCTCATAATATGCCATGCTGGGTCAGCGTCTACAGGCTTCGTGGAAAACTCTTTATTAGCTTTCCAATCCAAAAGCACTAAAGAGTATCATGAAGAAATGGACGCAGTAAGGTTCCGAGAGTGGTTCTTAAATTTATTACAGAATATCCCTCCTAACAGCACAATTATAATGGATAATGCCCCATACCACTCTGTGCAAATTGATAAAGCACCTACGTCAGCCAATAAGAAAGCAGATTTGGTGGCATGGCTGCAAAGAAAAGGAGTGGATGCCGACATGTCACTATTAAAAGCTGAATTATTACAGTTAGTGAAATTGCATAAACCACCAAAACCGACATATGTAATTGACCAATTGGCCGAAGAGCACGGGCACAAAGTCATACGACTTCCTCCGTACCATTGCCAATATAATGCCATTGAACTGATTTGGGCCCAAGTTAAAGGTAATATTTTATAATATTATAATAATAACACGAGTACTTCTAACATTTATAATTTAAACAATGGTTTTCGTCTGCTATCAAATAGTTACATTATTGTTTTACAGGTTATGCAGCAAGACACAACACAAAACCACCCTTCAGTGTCAAGAAAATGGAAGGTTTATTAAAGGAAGCATGTGCCCAAGTTACACAGGAAGATTGGAGTAAAGTAGTACAAAAAACAAAGAAAATAATAATGGACGACTTCGAAAGAGACGTACACTTTGATAATGTAATGGACAATCAACTGGTCATTAATTTAAATGACGATGATGACGAAGACGACGATACTAGTACTAGTAGTGAATAAAAAAATATCCTAAACATTTCTTTTATTTAATTATAACAATTGATTTCTTAAAATTCGGATATTATAGTAATCGATCTCTTAAAGTTCGGATATTATAGTAATCGATTTTTTCATCCCATCCCTATCATTCAATTGTCAGAACTGTCAAACGGTACTTCTTAGATTTGACGGACTGTAAGTACTTTATTTTGGATCCTTTGGATTGTTCGCCGATTGTTCTGAGTAGTTTTAATTAACTGAATAATTTGTAGTTATCATCATCATCATCATCAGCTTATCGCAGTCCACTGCTGGACACACGCCACTTTGTTCTATCCTCGGCTTCTCGCATCCAGCTCCCGTTTTGCGTAGATCATCACTCCACCTGGCCTGAGGGCGTCCTACACTACGTTTGCCGAGACGCGGTCTCCACTCAAGAACCCGTTTACCCCAATGGTTGTTGGTTCTTCGGCTAATATGGCCAGCGCACTGCCACTTCAGCTTGCTAATCCTGTAGGCTATGTTGATAACTTTGGTTCTCTTGGCTTTATCCTATCTAGACAGAGACACGTGGATGCGTGTCAAGCCAAGTTCAAAAGAACTGGCGAGCAGCACACGTGTTTAATAATAATACACAAACCATTTGGAGTCACTTTTGACCCCTTAACTACTAAAAAACTAAGTACATAACAAGCACACCAAATTTATTATACTGGGTGGCGCAAAAGTAAAGACCCAATTTGGTTCAGCTATAACATTTTTTCTAAATTAGAAAACTAGATTTAGATTTTTTTAAATGTATATTTGTGCCATTAAATTTCGTACCATTAGGATTTAAAGATGATGTCTTTTAAATGGTGACCTCCAGAGTTGATACACATTTGAGCCCTATTTATGACATTTTGCATAACTTGCCGTAACACTTCCTGCGATATGTTCGTTATTTCTTGACGAATGTTTTCTTTTAGAGCTGCGAGAGTCTGTGGCTTGTTCACATACACCCGAGATTTCAAAAAACCCCAAAGAAAGAAGTCTGGACTGGTCAGATCGGGTGATCTTGCAGGCCAAGGCAAATCGCCAAAACGAGAGATAACTCGGCCTGGAAAAGCGTCCCTCACTAAGTCCATAGTGTCGCGCGCTGTGTGTGCCGTAGCGCCGTCTTGTTGAAACCAGATGTGCTCCAGCCCCAATTCGTCCAAACTGGGTATCAAAAACTCACGTAACATGGTTCTGTAGCGTTCTCCAGTGACAGTTATCGCATTGTCTCCAGCGTCTTCGAAAAAATAGGGTCCGATCACTCTGTCAACACAGATGCCACACCATACAGTAACTTTTAGTGGGTGTAGAGGTGTTTCTTGAATAATGCGCGGATTATCAGTGCCCCAGAACCGAGTATTCTGCTTATTGACATGCCCTGAGAGATGGAAATGCGCTTCGTCACTCATAACCAATTTTGAAGGAAAATCATCCTCTTCAAGGTTGAGGTTTATGACGCGCTGGCAGTAATCTAGACGAGCTCGGTGGTCAGCAGGCAGCAGCTGATGAGTCATTTGAGTTTTATACGGGAACATCTTTAAGTCTTTCACCAAAATACGCTGCAGGGTCCGTCTGGAAATGCCCAATTGCGTGGCACGTCGCCTCGTTGATGTTTCTGGACACTCTTCCACATCTTCGCGCACAGCATCGATATTTTCAGCTGAACGGCCTGTTCTTGGTCTCCCAGACTTAGGTCTATCCAATGTTGAGCCAGTTGCTTCAAGGCGTGTGGCAAAGCGTCGAATTGTGCCACCAATCGGTGCCGGACGGTGGGGAAATCGTCGACGAAATTCACGTTGTGTTCTTATCACTGATGAATTATTCCGTAAGAACATTGAGACAATTATTCCACGTTCTTGGGGAGTAAAACGGTCCATGTTTATTTTCAGTGTATTTTACATTTGTTCACTACACAATTTTCAACAACAGAATGACAGAAAATGTCATATAAAAAAAAAAAAGTATTTTCTTTAGTGCCAGTACTTTTGCGCCACCCAGTATAGAGATCTCCTAGATTTTATTAAGTAACACTTAGCACCTTGCAAAATTATAAAAGCAAAGCTTCTCCTTTCTCCTTCCCAGGAAAATAAGTTCCATGGTTGTTTTTATTATTTTTTATCTATTTAAACAGTGTTGCCACAATGTCATGTGAATTTTCTCCCAACTTTTTTCAATATTCCCCCTAACTTAACACTGATCAAGTGTGAATCGCTAGTACGACGGAGTGGGGGGTGCAATTAATGGATGAATGGAAATATGGTACCTACAAAATTTTCCCTCCAAAAGTATCCTAATAAATATTATCCCCTGAATGTCCCCCCAGAGCCGAAAAAACCGAATTTGCAGAGAATCTCCTCAATCAAGCAACAGTGTAGGTATTTAAATTCCAATATAAACCAATATTATAAATGTGAAAGTAGCTGTGTCTGTCTGTTACGTTTTCACGTTTAAACCGCTGAACAGATTTAGATGAAATTTGATGTAGAGATAGTTTGACTCTGTTCTAGCAAAAACCAACCCGTTTACCCCAACGGTTGTCGGTTCTTCGGGTAATATGGCCAGCCCACTGCCACTTCAGCTTGCTAATCCTGTAGGCTATGTTGATAACTTTGGTTCTCTGCCGAATTACCTCATTTCTGATTTTGTCCCTAAGAGGAACTCCAAGCATAGCCCTTTTCATAGCCCGCTGAGTGACTTTGAACTTGTGGACCAGCCGCACCGTCAGTGTCCACGTTTGTTGTCATCTTGTAGTCAATTGAGACAAATCCAGTGACACTTCACATGATCATATGATATCCGTGAAGCAGTTTAAAGCGTGCCAGAGAGATGGACATACATCATAAACTCAAAAAACATTCCCCTCCTGGCGTGATCGAGTCGAGTAATGATGTGCAAAAGAGAGGTTTAGTAGCTGTGTGTCTGCTCAACTTTTGTTATTGTTTGTTTCTGATGCAACAAATACATGTTTATTGCAATTTTTATAGAAAATTGAAGTCCAGACCCAGGAATCGAACCCGAGACTTCCGTAAGTCAACAATATTTCTACCTTTCAATGCAATTATTGTATTTATAAAGTGATTGGCAGGAGGTGCCTATAAAAATTACTATAATACTCGGCCTGCGACATCATAATTTGTTAAAACGCTCTCTATAACGAAGCAATAACAAAAGCCGTGATAGTTCTTTAACTACCGGCTAGATGGCGCATGCGAGGGCCCAACTCGCGAGTATGAAAGGATAGAAAAATTTGAGTTCTAGTAACATAGTCCAGATAGGTGGTTCGATTCCGGCTACGGTTTGGCTTTCGGAAGTCTCGGGTTCGATTCCTGGGTCTAGACTTCAAATTTTTCTATCTTTCAATAATTATATTATTGTAAATACATGTTTCTTACTTTTCTATCTTTCTAGCAGCCCCGTAGCCCTTTCCCTGCGCGTATTCCTCGTTCAATGAGTATGTTATAATCCATCGATTCATTGAACCTTTTTCCGCCAGAACTAACATGACCCAAGTTATGAAAATCAAGCTTAACGATCCTTTCAGTAAGTATCATCATGCACATCGTACGCTGAAATGGCGACCTAAATACGAATTAGTTCCGGCTTGATAATCAAATGTATTTTGTTGAACCAAAAAGCCGCAAAGGTAATAATGGATCAAAGAAAATGACTGGTTTATTCCTTGACCCTTCATCATCATTATAGCCCACAGACGTCATATTTGTTGGGCTGGAGACTGATTTGAGTTCTTTTCAGTGATCGGTTTCTTTAGGTATCTATCAAGTGTTTTCGTTTTCATTAGCATCTAGCTTTTGTTCGTCAATCTACTATATTCGAGGAGGAAGAGCATTAGATCTTTTTTTTTTTAAATAATTAAATTAAGAATTCATTCACCGCTCTTCTTGTCGCGTCGGAAGTCCATGAGAAAGGTATCTTGCACAAGTACCGCTCTCTCCCGACTCGCACTTTTAAGCTTTTATGAAACTGAAAGTGAAAAAATAGCCTGTAAAGTCGCTTTAGGGCGTTAATTTTATACGTGATTACGTTATAAGAAAACATTGATGACATTGAATAAAGCCTGTGACAGCTTTTTTTAAAAATTTTTTTTAATTAAATCGCATGTCGCTGCAATCGCCAAAATATTAATGACATTGTAATAAACAGCCATGCTTGTGAGAGCTTTAGTGGGCCTGGGCGCATGGTTTCACGCGTGCGTAGGCTACATAGTCACGTTCTAAAGCTTATTTTAATACTTAAGTCAAATCGTGACTTATGCGTCCTTCACACGTGTTTTGAAATGTTCACTATGATTTAATTATAATCTAGTTTCTTTGTTTCATTTGATACAACTGACATCGCTTAGAAGTGGTTTTACAACTGCTATACTGGTTTTTATTATAGTAATTTTTATAGGCATTTCTTGCCAATTACTTTATAAATACAATAATTGCGTTTTTGAAAGATAGAAAAATTTAAAGGATAGAAAAACGAATCGACGAAACCGGGGCCGGAATAGAACCACCTATCTGGACTATGTTACGTTTATATGTTAGAGAAATTTGAGGTCTAATGACATAGTCCAGAAAGGTGATTCTATTTCGGCCCCGGTTTGGCTTACGGAAGTCTCAGGTTCGATTTCTGGGTCTAGACTTAAAATTTTCATATCTTTCAAAAATTTATCTTATTGGTTTGTATTTCCTTTTGTTATGATTTTGACTTGACATGCTTACCGAGACCTGGAAGGACATTTTGATAATGGTTACTGATCTATGGAACGGCAGTGGTAACATTACTCAAACTGGCAGATATCTGCATCTACGGGCGCGTTCGCTTTTGTTATGTATTTTATGTTTAGGTATATTTAAATTTTGTTTATTACATAATAATGTTTAAATAGAGGATACAAAGCAAGGTCGTATGCGGTCATTTAAATAATACTTAGGCACGACTTTAACATTAAATAAGATAAATAAAACTAAACATTTAATAATGCTGTTTTTTTATTAAATTATTTATATCATACTAACGTTATATGGCTGCAAAATTTGTTAACATTTATCACGTTATTCTCAGAAAAGTACAAGCCATTTTTGGTTATATTTGGTATAGAGATAACTTGAATGATGAACCCATGGTGGGGTAAGTGCCCGCTGAAAATCACTAGTTGTACGCCTCTGTGGCGCGGTGGGAGTGTGTCCGACTGGTACGCAAGAGGTCGTGGGTTCGATTCCCACAGGGGAGACCACTTTGTGTGATCCACAAATTGTTGTTCCGAGTCTGGGTGTATGTGTCCGTGACTTGTATGTTTGTAAAGTCCCCCGCGACACAGGGTTTGTACCCTAGTGCGGAGTGGTCCTTTAATAAAAAAAAAAAATACCTTCGGAAACTTCAAACTTGTAACATCTACCTCCTTTTGCGCTGAGGGTGAAAAATACGACTAGGTTATTGCTGAGATGAGTAACTACTCATCTCACCAATAACCTAGTAGGGCTTGTAACCTACTGCGAAGAAGATGGGGTTTTATTTTACATGTAGATGTCAAATAAAACCCCTTTCATTATGAAAATATTAAACCGTATTGCAACGGCCGTGGTCATGGATAGACTACCCGTGACTGCGGCCGTTGCAATACGGACAAAGCGTCCGGTAATACACAAAGTATTTTACCTTAAATTAGTCACGCGATTAAGACCCGTAATATATATATTTTCATAATGTGTACAAATCGCGAAAGTTTATCAACATTTCAAACCCAAAAAAATGAAAATAATGCGGGCGAATTTAACTTTCGATATAAAAAATAATAATAATGAAGGACCATTACAATAACTGTCATTGAAAATTTCGATTGCTCTTCATGTTTTGAATATAAAATTCGAGCGAAATCGTCAAACTAAATTCACTCAACATCAAAAATGTTTGTTTAAACACCGATTTTATTTACTGTAACACCAACGCTCACACCATATTTATTAGCAAACACCATTAAAACTGTAATAACACGAGCTCGGTTTTCCAACAAAACTTATGTGATCCCGTTGACCTTACTTTCCTCTTTCTCACCTGTCATATCGTAAAAGTTGTCGTGTACGTTCATTCTGCACATAATTGATAGATTGAGGCTCTGTTATCATGGTATATTTGAAGCGGCGGTAGCTTAACGGCTAAGGTATCGGTCTCGCAATCGCGAGGTCGCGGGTCCGAATCCTACCCATTTTACTACCGACGTGAACCCACTCCTAACACAAGGCATTAAGCTTAGCTGGAGGGGCAGGATTGCTAGTAATGTGGGACCACAATACCACTTTGCTAGTAATCTTCATAATGGAACCCTTATAATTTCGGTCTGTCCGTCTGTCTGTCCCCAGGTTAGCTCAGATACCCTTAATACTAGAAAGCTATACTTATTTGTTACGCCGACAAAGTGGTAAATAAGAATCTTAAAAAAAAAAAATCGGGTACCTCGTAATGTGGGGATTTGATTTTTTTCTCATCTACCCCATTGTTGTTTAGATCTTTTTAAAATAAGGGATTGTGAAAATTACTTTTCTAATAAGGGATCCGTTTGTAAAATATTAGGCCTTAATGCCAGCTAAATGGTTGTTTTTGGAGATGTGGAAAAATTCAGGGTAGTACTTAAATGGAAAACCGGTATAGTTAATAAGCTTTACATTAGTTATTAGAAGAAATGTAACAAAACTTTCGTACAAATTCCATTAAAAAAGACTTGTATAACGTTGTTAGTTGTTTGGAACAATAACACCAGAAAACTCACTTCTTATACCACATTATTGTGCTGGGTAGCTACGGAACCCTATATTGTCTGTGCCCGACATGCGCTTGCCCGGCTTTTACGCTTTAGTTGATTGCCTAAACGAAATTGAACGATTTTCACGTCTTGTTTCTAAAAGGTTGACTAATCCGTTAAAACATTAAGGCGTGCAAATCGATTAGCAATTGAACATTTTTATCTTAAACACCTACATGAGTATACTTATTATTTCGCATAAAAACAATTGCATCAGCAGAAGAGCGTATGTTCATGGCACTTACGCCCTTTTGTTGAGAACGCAGTTTTTTGGCAATAACTCAATGACGGTATATCCGATCTTATTCGAAATAATTTTAGTTTAAAGTATTTATTAAGCCATAGCGCTTGATAAATACTTTAAACTAAACTTTGTGGTTTTTTCCATATTTTTTGGTTACACGGTTCAAAAATTAGCCCCACTTTTGAACCGTGTGGACACGATTTTGCAACTTTCAGAGCGATTATTTCCAAAAATATTCACTCAATCAAAAAAGTTTGTTAAAATATTTTTAATATAAGGCCTATCGAATGATGTGCCACACGTTAATGTTTGCTGAAAACTAATTATTATTTAGCTGTCAAACTAAGTAGTACGGCTACTACAATACACCTTTTTACCAAATTTCATCAATGAGTAGTCTTTGAGTAAAATGCCTGTGACATACGGATGGACAGACAGACGAACATGACGAAACTATAAGGTTTCCGTTTTTCAATGTTGGCTACGGAACCCTAAAAAGAACTACTGTCAATTTCGTCCACTACGCGACCACTAGTAATGATAAATGTAAAAGATACCATCGGCGTGGTTCCCACTGACCCTAATTTCCCCTTTCACACCTGATGTATCGTAATCCTTTATAAGCTGTCACACCTTGGAAATAGGGGTGACATTAATAGTGATGTCCATTATCGATAATTTTGGTTTTGAAATATTGTTTTCTATTTTTCATTTGTCAAAGAGAAATAGTGTAGTTTATTTAATAGCTATCTATTAGTAGATTAATAGAGAAATAAAAATGTATTTCAAATACGATATGATTGATGAAGCTATGTTGAGTTATTAAAGAAACCATTTTACGATAATTATACCTTCTATTTTAAACAGCCGATTTAAAAGGGCAGTTTAATTATTAATTAATTTAAACTGTATATCTGTTGTATTACCTTATTGCCTTTGGACGGATTTGGTTACATTTTTTTTAATAGAAAGGTAGTTTAATCAGGATCCAAAAATCCATTTAATGGTTTTGAAGATAATCAATCAACTTTTTATATACATTACTGTATTGTACTTGTCAGGCTTTTCCTATGTATCTCTCTATTTTTTTTAGCTATTGCTTAGCTTTTATCGGGGGCTTTGAGCGTAGCGACCGAATCAAGAAATTCCGTAACGAAAATAAAACCTAACCGACCGACCGTATATGGTACGACTGTACGAAGCTCGCACAGATCGAGACGGGCTGCTCCGAAATAAAAAGCTAAATAAAAAATAAATAAATAATTATAATTGTATAGGTTGATAAAAATTCTATGCTAGCTTTACTGCGGCAGTCCCCGAGTGTAAATATGTAATACTAAAAACGAGAAGGAATTTAGAGAAGGTACACGACGAAAAGATAATATAGTTCCCAATAAGTATAACCAATAAAATAGTTCCTAAATTAAATTTAACCAAGCATTGCTGTAAGTATCAAGCAGTTGAGTAGTTCAATAGACTGCCTACTTACCTAAAGGAAATTGCTTATAATTGTATTAAATTTAAATCGCAACTACAGTTGGATCAACGTAACGTGACCGGGTTGAAGTTAGGTTCTTATCACTTTCGAGCATGTTTTAGAGATACGACCCTGAAGTTACTTACGAAAACGATGTTAAATCGACTAAAAATACTAACAAAATTTTAATTCAACAATATAAAATACTATTTTAATGAGTTATAAAAGTTTAAATTTAGAACAGTTACAGTTAATACTAAAGAAAGTTTGAAAAACAATTTCTTTACGAAAAAAATAACAAAAAACATGAGTTAGTAATACTAATTATGACAATGTAATGCGTAATCGCATCTCTAATTCTCTTGGTTTAGTTACCGCCCCCGCCCCCCGCTTCCCGTCACCATTAACTTCTAAAAAATGCATCTGCGCAACCACTTTTCGCCAACTTCAATCCGGTCAAGTTACGTTGATCCTACTGTAAGGGCCTACCTGTTGAAGCAATGACTTACTCTGTGGCCGACGTATTTTTGGTGTTAAATGTTTTTCAAACAGTGAAAAAGTGTTTATGAAATAATAAAATAATAAAAAAAAATTAAATACCTACTCAATAACTTATAAAAGTATCTAGATCGATGTGCGATATTTCGATAGAGAGCACTCACTCGAGAATGTGAAGCATGCTTCAACTTGACCTTGTGTTGTGAGAGAATAGAAAAAATGTCAAGTGTCGTTCATCGATATTTGTGTCACATCCCTGGCTCGGGCCTTGATAGCGTGGCCTATTCACGGCAGTTCCTATTGTCCTGGTGGAAATTGTGACTAATATTTCCACGAAGCACAAAAAACATAGAGTACAGAAGGCGACGTTCATTCATACATGGGCGTATTCCGTGGAGGGGAGGGGGGGATTGGGGATTGAAAAAAACAATTGAACGGGCCGCATTTGTTTTAGCAAGATTTTTTTTAAGGTTTAGTAAAGTCAAAGTACGCTCTATAGATTTCAGCCTTAGTGCCACTCAAAATGGCCGCGAGTTTTTATTGCCAGATTCTTTTCTCCGGCTTTACCTATTGTTTGCGAACTTGGCATTACATGTACATGTAGAATTCCGACTTACAAGTGTTGTTTTGCATCGTAAGTTAATAAATAATTTTGAATTCAGTTGAATTCTTGTTTGGCCAAGATCTGATTGTCACCGCACTGCGCTCTTTACTTGATACTAGTTCGTTAGTCTCATTTGTCTAGTAATTTCTAGCGCGCATTATATAAAGGAAGTACCTTTTGCAGATAGGTCCAGATCGAAGTATCTGCGAGTTTAATAACGTTACCACTGTCGGTCCATAGATGGGTGACCGATTTCGAACATTCTCAAACCTCTCCGTGCCTCGGAGAGCATGTTAAGCCGTCGATCCTGCGGCTACTCTCTCTCTTCGGTAGTGTCGGATTTCCGTCCTATCAGGTAATGAGAGTACACTTATGTCTGCGTATACACTTGTGCACTATAATATCTCCTGTGTAGTTGGCTAGTCTATGAAGGGATTGGTCGCCGTAACCGAAATCGGTTAGGAGGCCATTATTACTATTCTCTGTACAGTTGGATCATCGTAACTAGGCCGGACTGAAGTAGTCGACAAGTGGTTGCGCAGATGCATTTTTTGGAAGTAAATGGTGACAGGAAGCGGGGGGCGGGGGCGGTAACTATACCAAGAGAATTAGAGATGCGATTACGCATTACATTGTCATAATTAGTATTACTAACTCGTGTTTTTTTGTGATTATTTTCGTAAAGAAATTGTTTACTTACTTTACTATTTACTGTAACTGTTCTGAATTTAAACTTTTATGAATTCATTTAAATAGTGTTTTTATATTGTTGAATTAAAATGTTGTTAGTATTTTTAATCGATTAAACATATTTAGTCGTTTTCGTAAGTAATTTTAGGGTCGCATCTCTATGACATGCGCGAAAGTGATAAAAACCTAACTTCAATCCGGTCAAGATACGTTGATCGTACTGTATTTTGTGCAAACGTGCTCGAAGGAACGTCAAAATTGTGCAAAATGATTCAACTTTATACACGTAACCGTTCGTTGATTCACCTAACGCCATATGACGTAAAGTACAAATTAGGTATTAACATTATTCATGTAATAGTAAACATTTATGACCGCGTGTGTTGCGATACGTACAATAAAACAATTGTCTTGATTTTGATCAAATATAGCAATGTGTTGCTCTGAAAGCTGCTCACAAGCAAGCAAGAAAAGTTGGTAGTCAGTTTGGGAACAGGAGTTGCTAACAAGTTTATTTAGTTTTGGTAGAAGCGTATGTTGTTACCAAAATATGGTAACAAAAGGTCTAAATGGAGCATAATTTGCTGATTTTGCGGTTAAAATGTTTTAAACTTTAAAAAGCCTACAATTTTGGTAAATATATTTGAGAAACTAATACGTTTATGCACTTATTTCCAGATACCAACATTTAAAATGTTATAGAATTTTATAAGCTACGGGTCTTAATCGCGCAAATATGTTATTTTAAGCTTAAATACCTTTGTTTATTGCCCGACGTTTCAACCGTATTGCAACGGCCGTGGTAACGGGTAGACTATGTGTGTACAAATCGCGAAAGTTTACAAACATATATTTAAAACTAGCTGTCCCGCGCAACTTCGTATGCGTACAATATCCCCTTTTTTGCAACATTTTTCATTACTGCTCCGCTCCTATTGGTTGTAGCGTGATGTTATTTAGCCTATAGCCTTCCTCAATAAATGGGCTACCCAACAGAATTTTTCAATTCGGACCAGTAGTTCCTTAGTTGCCGCGTTCAAACAAACAAACAAACTCTTCAGCTTTATAATATTAGTATAGATGTTGTCATTGTGATCTGTCTTGACGGTGGTGCGTAGATATCCTACTCCTTAATACTGCGAGGGCTGTACAGCTGCTCCAATTTCCTATCTTCCAGCAATTCGTGTGAAGAGCACGATGGTTTATTCTGTGTCTGGGTGTAATTTATCTATAATAAGTATGTATTTAGAAATATAAATATGAATATCAGTTGTCTGGTTGCCACAGTAGAAGCTCTGCTTAGTTTGAGATCAAATGACGTTGTGTGAGTTGTCCTAAGATATTATTATTATTAATTTGTATTGCCCCTCATTGCAATCAGGATATACGAACGGACTAGGTACGAACAGTAGCCTCCTTTATGCGTTGTTGTCGCAAAAATATTTCATGAATACACCGTATTGTCTCAGCGAAGGCATTAAATATGTATCGTAAAACAAGCTGGGGCGCTCGTTTGTGTACGTGTACTACTGGATACTATGCGTACATGCAATACTTCCATGCCACAAAACATTAATAGTACAGAAGGGGTGCTTCATATAAAACGTGTTTGAGGAACGCGGATATAGATATCGCATACATGGAATCTAGGGCCAATTAGTTACGAAGATGTTCTTACATAAAGGAACAGCAACCAAATACCTTTTATTTTATGGGACTCTAAGTTCATGACATACAATTATTCTGACTAAGATCTCGTACATTTACCAAATCTCTAGTTAGCCAAACGTGTTTTCTTCTTGCCCATAACGGTTTTTGTAAATAAACTGAAATAAATATGTTGCGGAAACCCTAGTGACTTTTCCAAGGAGTCCACCGTGTAAATTACCGAGAGCACAATCGCTTACCTTATGTACTTTACATGTACATCAGTTCACGAACACGGCATTACAAACCACTCTTTTAGGAAGGCATACTCTGATTATTGTTTTTAAACTTTCGCGATTTTTATACATATTAGATATGTTTCGGGATTTAATCGCCCGTTCGTGGTTACTGGTCGACCCAGTCGACCAGTGACCACGATCGGTACAATTCCTTCGAAACGTCGGGTAAATAAAAGGTACCTTTAAATAATTCACGCGATTAAGTCCCGAAATATATGTAATGCATACTGTGATTCAGTGTCCTAGAGAGATGTCTACGTGTTAATCGAGCATTGAGCCCGCGTTGTAACTGTACTCTCTCTCGGTATTTTTTGGATTCTTTGTCTATGTGTGTGCTACCGATACCGTACCGAAGTATGTATGATGTCGCGTTTAGGCGCACGGCACGCAGTCCGGCAAGCAGCCTGACATGGGCCGGCGCGGCGGTACAAATAAAGTCGAGCAGCACATTCACGCCTATTCCGCGCTCGTGTTCGTTCCCGTTGAATGACGCTTTGAACTCCAGCATGTGAATTTACCAAAAAGGTATGATGGGCTTACACGCTCGTGTTGTGCTGCTCGCGAGGTGTGAATGTGCTGCTCCACTCGGTCGTCTATGTGTGCGTCACTGATCGAATTATGGAGCTTTCTTTCTGTACTCTCGGTGTATTGTGTTCATACTGTAAGCTGGAAAGCCGTAGGTATTCCTGGGAGATGTATTGTTCAGAGACGATGGACAGAATTTTGTAAAGAATAATAAATTGCATGTTCTTAGGCAATGTTGTTGTATGAAGGTAGGTCAAGATAGGCTTTGTTGTTGTTCAGCCAATGAGATAGGATGGGGGGGGGGGGGGTTATATAGAATACTAGCTGTCCTGCGCAGCTTTGTTTGAGTATTTCTATCCGTGATGTTATATAGCCTATAGTCTTCCTCGATAAATGGGCTATCCAACAGTAAAATATTTTGTCAATTCGGACCAGTAGTTCCTAAGATTATCGCATTCAAACAAACTCTTCAGCTTTATAATATTAGTATAGATATGATTTTGATATACCTGCTGGTAGTTGCGGCTAAGGCTTTACTGATTATAGCAAGTATATGAGTTCTCCCGTGGACGCGCTTAGCTACCGCGTACTTTTCTAAACTAACACCGGCTCCCCAACGTAAGTCCCAACGCCACTTGTCCAACGTGTGGATCTAGAAACAGGCTCGTCCCAACGTTGGCGCTAGTGCTATTTACGAATGGCGTTGGAACCGACCGACGTTGACCAGTGTGTGGAGCCGGCGTAATACTTATTATAAAGCTGAAAAAAAATAAAGAGTTTTAAAGTTGTTTTTTTTCTTTATTTGTTTGGTTGAACGCGATGATCTCAGGAACTACTGGTTCGAATTTAAAAATATTTTGGTGTTGGATAGCCCATTTATCGAGGAAAGATATAGGCTACATAACATCACGCTACGACCAATAGGAGCGGAGCAGCAATGAAAAATGTTGCAAAAACGGGGGAAATTTACGCAGACGAAGTTGCGCGGGTCAGGTAGTAAATAATAAGGGGAAATGTATACAACAATAGGTTTAAGAAAGCGACCTCCAGATTTATAACATCTCGTTACGACCAATAGGAGCGAAGCTTCAATGAACTTGGTCTGCTTAAATTTTCCCCGGTTTTGGTTGTGCAAAAATTTGTTCGGGTTAGCTAGTCCTTAATAAAATCAACCTATCAGGGCCCTTCCCCAAACTAAATCCTGGGTTCCTCGACGATTCTTCCCCCTCTAAAATGTCTTCTTTACGTGGTCCAGTTCATAGTATGGTAAAAAAAGCGGCGGTAGCCTAATGGCTAAGGCATCGGGTTAAGGTTTCGAATCCTGCCCATTATTCCACCGACGTGATCCCACTCCTAACACAAGCCTTTGAGCTTAGCTGGATGAGTTAACAGGATTGCTAGTCATGTGGAACTCAATCCCAAATTATTAATCATCTGTTTAAAAAAAAAAAATAGGGATTTTTCTATTTATTTACATATAAATTAGCACAAAACATAAATATTGGACTTAAATTATTTACTTAGGATGTGGTTAAAAAATCTACTCTTCAATATACCTATAGTATAGCATATTGAGCTTAGCTGGAGGAGTTAACAGGATTGCTAGTCATGTGTTTTAAAAATAAAGCCAGTTTTAGATAAAAGACTTTATTGTTTGGCATTCGCTTTTTGAGCGAACCTGTGAAAACTTACCTACATTAAATGGTGAAATTGATTGTTTGCCGGTAATCTAAACAGCACTCCAGTAACAGTACCTACGAGTATAATTTAAAAAAATCGTTTTCATGGACCCTGAAATCATTTTTTGGGGCAGTTGTGTTATTGATTACTATGACTGACTTGTTGGTCGGGTGGTTAGTGACCCTGACTGCTAAGTCAGAGGCCGCGGGTTCGATCCCCACCCAGTACAAAACTTTGTGTGATGAGTACGATAGATTATAACAAATATTTACTTAAGTAAAGGAAAATTGTTGCGATTTAGACAGACATGCAAAGAGTATTTATTAGTAAAGTTGTTAGGTATATTACTAATATTTACTTCGTTCAATTATACCTACATACAGTGTGATTTGTATTTGTAATATACTAATAACTTCGCGCTCTTAGCTTCTTTACTACATTACACCAAATAACTTCGTGATATAATTTTTGAAAAAAATAAAATAAAATATTAACCCTTCACCACTTACCACCTACTTTTGTCACACATCTGAGAGACCCCGAAGTAGAATTGATGCTTTTTTACTCCAGTAAAATAGTCTGTAGGTGGTTAAGGATTAATTTATAAAATATTTTCCAAAGCGGATATTACAAATTATAACTTTTAAACTACAATTTGACACGCAAGTATAAGGTAAAAAATACTTTACCTAGATTAAACGCGTTTATTCCCGTGTCAAATTGGATATTACAAAGTTATTTAGTGTTAAACAAAGAAGTCACGAGCGGGAGGTTATTAATATATTACAAATCATCCTGTATATGTACCTATAAAAACCACATAGGTATTTGTTTTTAAACTTTCGTGATGTTTACACATATTAGAATTTAGTGCAATTCGATCGGAACGTCGGGTAAATAAAAGGTACCTTTAAATATTTCACATAGGTATTGCTTACATGTTTTTGTTTACATTTTTTTTAGCCTTTACTTGCTGCAAAAGTTTTGAACTTAATTTTTTTTACATTCGATAACTAAGCAATGTGGGGTTTGTGGGTTCCACATTACTAGCAATCCTGTTAACCTCTCCAGCTCACTGGTTTGTGTTAAGAGTGGATTCACGGCGGTAGGATTCGAACTCGCGAGGTCACGATTGCGAGTCCGATGCCTTAACCATTAGGCTCCGCCGCTTAATGCATGTCAATTTATCTATCTAATATTTTAATACATTTATACGAGCAATTCTTGTATATATATACATAGATATAATCTGAATCTCGGCAACGGCTCAAAGCGATTTTCATGAAATTTGGATATATTCTGGGTGTTTCGAGGCGATAGCTAGGTATCATTTTTAAAAAACGTTATTTAAAAAAAACCCGAGGTCATCCTGGTCATATAAATAAAATAATTGGCAAGAAATACCAAAAAAACGTAATTTAAAAAAAAATCCGAGCAAAACTCGGTCATCCAGGTTATATAAATAAAATAATTGGCAAGAAATACCAAGAAAACGGCATTTTAAAAGAAATACCGAGCAAAACTATGTCATCCAGATCATATAAATAAAATAATTGGCAAGAAATACCAAGAAAACGTAATTTAAAAAAAAAATACCGAGCAAAACTATGTCATCCAGGTCATATAAATAAAATAATTGGCAAGAAATACCAAAAAAACGTCATTAAAAAAAATACCAAGCAAAGTTCGGTCGTCCAGGTCATACAAATAAAATAATTGGCAAGAAATACAAATAAAATACTATAACTATTTTTATCGTTACTCAATACGCTCCGCAACTATAATCAGAAATCAGTAATTGAATAAAACTTATGAATAGATTAGAAGTAGGTAACTCGTAAATCGATTAGGTTCACTCGTTACAATTTTCTTATATTGTTGACGTTTCTATTGAACTTGAACTGTTTGACTTGTGGACATATATTCCTTTCGATAAGTAATAATAATAATAATAATATCTTGGGACAACTCACGCAACTGCTATCTGATCCCGAACTAAGCAGAGCCATGGAAACCAGACAACTGATAAACATACTTATATATTTCTAAATACATACATATTATAGATAAAGTAACACCCAGACACAGAATAAACCATCGTACTCATCACACTAAGTTCTATCCTGGGTGGGATCGAACCCACGATCTCCGGCTTTGCAGTCAGGGTCACAAACAACTAGACCAACAGGCCAGTCAGGCAAGTCATTACTTTTATTACAAACCTTTTATTGAAAATATTTAAATAAATTATTGATGTGTAGGCCCCGCTGGCCCCTCGCATCTCGCCCCGTCTATTAAAATGCCCCATCACCCCGTTTTCAGCGACCACTAACGGGAGTTGAGTGGGACTTTTATATTTAAAAAAATATTTTATTGCACACACGTGTTCACCTGACTTCACGATAACAGAAATCAAATGAATAATGTATTTATTGCCAACACTCCAACACTTATTCTTGCTGAGCCTACTTACATTCGGGAGCGACTTGTCTCATCTAAACTTCAACGGGGCGAGTGGGTATATTTAGGTAATTAGGGGTGAAATCCGAGGGGCGAGTGGGGCCTCCGTACACCAAATTATTCAAATAAATCTTCGATATGCTTTAAATGCCATGTTTAACTGCGGTTGCCTATAATTGAATGAGCACAAGGCATGTATTTGTAATTTTATTATTGTATTAGATCTGTGTATCATTTGTTGGCAATCATAATAAAATAAATAAATAAGTGTTTTATTATAAGTCCTTAGAAATATCTACTTCGTCTAAGATACTATGTTCTTATGTTCAATAAGATTTTACTACTATGTACAGTACTCCAAAAGTAATAATGCGCATAGAAATCTTCGGAAATCTTCGTCATTGTTCGGCAACGGTCGTATTACCCGAGCGTCGAAAGACGATATTTATATAGAGTGGTTAAGAGCAATTTCTCTATGCCTAATTTTATATATTATGTGTTTTGTGCTAAAACAGATTTGATTTACCTGTAACGAAATTTGATTCGATAATTCCATGTAAGTAAATAGCGAAAACGCTACAATCATTGTTGGAGTGATTAGTTTTCAAGTGTCTTACCGAAGTTGGTGTAATTATGGAGGAAAAGGTTTAAATAACATAAGGTTTTATTAGAAGGAGAAAAAAACGTTTTCAAATAGAGGTTTACATAAAATATAATCAAAATCTCAGTTCAAATTTGTTTACAGCACTAATCATTCCAGAAAAATAATACAATTATAAAAAAATTAATCAGAATCGAGGAAGACCTCTATTCCCGACATCGCAGATTCATCAGAAGTTTCATTATGCTCTTGTTCATTTACACTTTCCTCACTGCTATCACCTGTGTAAATAATCAGTTTATCGGAATAACTATCGATTCTTGGCTCAAATTTTCTATATTCATCTTCGCATTGAACCGCATGATCAGAAACTTTTTTCCATTCTTCTGGTCCTATTTTATTGATTTTTTCTAATATAGCATCTTTAACTGACGTCACAGTCATTGCAATATTTCTCTTGGCCACGTGTTGCTTTATTTGGGACCAAATATTTTCAATAGGGTTAAAATCGGGATGATATGGTGGCAATCGTATAATTTTATGCCCATGTTCCTCCATTATACGGTCAATGGCAAATTCTGTGTAATTTTCTTTGTATCTTTGTATAATTTTATACAAATCGGGTTTCAGTTTCTTTGGGTCATGCGGAATGTTGTGTTGTTGTAACCAAGCTGTCATTTGTGGTTTAGATGTGTTTGAGTTTGGTGGTTTCACAGACAGCTTATTATGATATGGGGCGTTGTCTATTACCAACACACTATTAGGAGGCAAGTTGGGAATCAATTGATTGCGTAGCCAAGTTTGATAACGTTCCGCGTTTATTTCTTTATGATAGTCACCTTCTGAGTCGACACATTTATGTAACATTAGAGCCCCTGGGACGAAGCCTTTTTCATTGCCTGCGTGTACAATAATTATTCGCTCTCCTTTGGAAATGGGTTGTTTGATACCTTTTTTGTTGCTATCTTGCCAAGTTTTACCCTTAGTATGTGATGTGTGCACATACGACTCGTCCATAAATACTATGTTTCTACCAGAACTCCTCAGCTGTTGTATTTCTCTGAGATATTTGATCCTTTTTAGGCGTATATCATGTTTTTCCATAAGTAATTGTCTGTTATTATCAGTTTTCAGAAACCTAAACCCCATGTCTTTCAAGATCAACCTTAAAGTCTCGGCACAGCCTTTGAAATTAATAGCTTCGATCAACTTTATTCTTAAATTATTTACAGTTGGGAGTTCTTTCAGCGTCAATTGAAAATTGTATATCATATTACGAATAACACAGTAGTCGAAATCATCAAGTACCAGCCGAAATCTACTTTTAGGTCTTCCTTTTTTCGGTGTAGAAAATTTCTTTGATTGATTATGTTTTTTTTCGTTTAAGATATTACTCAAAGTTCGTCGCGAAATTCCTGTAGCTTTTGTAACACGGTCTTGAATTTTTTTAAAATAACCATCATGGTCTCTGTTGAAAACATTGGCTTCATTTAAGAAATAAAGGTACACATTAAATACCATTTGCCGTGCTTGTGAATTAAGCGGTTTTCCACGTTTAAATTTATCCATTTTGGAAGAATTCGTCTGAAAGAAAATGGCATGGGCAGAGTTAGGTATATATTTTTTATGCATGTTTATCTATTTATTTAATTTAAATAAATCTCATTTTTTAAATGTTTTTCTAGTACTTAATATGTATTTAATGTAGGTATTTTATTTTTTTAATATTAAAAAAACGTGAAATATGTTATTTATTTTCCTTTTTTCAAAATATACTATTTAAATCTGAATAAGCTAATTAATGTTGAAATTATATTTACCAAGAAGGGTGTGTAATAGCAGCTCTATATATTTCCACAAATAGAGAACACGTGCAGTCACTACCAATATATAAAGACGACTGACAGACATTTCGCTGACCGGCGACAGCTGCCGAACGCCCGATTTGTTTTCGATTGTGCACACATGATATTGACTCCTATCTCTTTTAAACAAGGTGCAAAATGCAAATGCCTTGTTTAGGGCTCTTACGATTCCATGATTCGAGTGTTTCCGGGAATACGACAATTAGCGAAGATCTGCATGTGCATTATTAATTTGGGAGTACTGTACCTACTTAAGCCTGTATGTATTTTACAGAAATTGTAGGTAAGATAGATGTATTCTTGTCATAATTTTCAGCACAAAACTACCCAAAAGTTCTTTACTACTTGTACACCCATATATTGTAGGATAGGTATCTCGCTATGATGTAAGTCTATTTACAGAAACTAAAGTATGATTAAATAAATCGATTCTTTTCTAAATACGTTATTCAACAAAGCTTAAACTTCAGAGTCGTAGGGTCAACATCTTTTTTAGGTACCTAACTCGATACAAAAATGTGTCTTGCTGTGCTGGAATCCAGCACAATATTACAGGTATAAAGAACTGTATCCAGCAGTTGGATACGATTCTTTGCGCCTGTAATATGTATAATGTATCTTCAATCCAAAGAGAAACCGAAAAGAACGGTGTTTTACGTAAAACTTCATTGCTCTCCGTCACTGTTAAACTTTGTACTTGAATTAGAGTTATTTGTTTTGATCGGGGGGTATTACAAACAGTTACAATTACAAAACGGACACCATGTAAGTAGACTCGGAACAAAATATAATTATGTTGATTTCATAATGATTTTATCCCGTGTAAGAATCGAATTCACAACCTCTTCCAAAACAGTCTTACACCCTTTCGCTGCTCTATTAAGGTAGTCCGTATAAATTTTAGCCTATTAGCAATATTTTTTTTAATTGAAGAATATTTTTGTACAATTTACTATTATAGCGTACCTAACCTCAGTAAAAAGGCCTACCTATACAGGATGATTTGGCTTCATTACATTATAACAAATATCTTCGTAATATAATTTTTGAAAATAAAATTACAACTTATCCCTCCACCACCTACCGCCTACTTTTGTCACACAGCCATTTACCACACATCTGAGAGACCCTGGAGTAAAATCTATGTTTCTTTGTCAGATTGAGGGCCTAAACCTCTCAATAAACAATGATTTTACTCCAGTAAAATAGTCTATAGGTGGTGAAGCTCATAATTTCACAAACGGGCGGTAGATACCTACAATAGGGGTTAATATATTAAATATTTTCCAAAACTGATATTACAGAGTTATTTAGTGTTATGTAAAGAAACTACTAGCGTGAGAATATTAAAAATCACCCTGTATAACTTCCATAAACCACGAGAAGTGTATGTAGGTCAGTGCTCTCCGGTAACCGAAGTACCAAAGCGCCATTTCGCCACTTACAATTCAACACCATTTAACGATACCACCTAGTTTTATACGCGACCATTTTAATTTACTTGTTGACTTAATTTTTTTTATTACCAATTTATTTTCCTTACCATATTAGTTTTATTATGATGTTTGGAAGTCCTGAATTGCAGTTTCAGTTGTAGAGTTTCATTTAGTGGGTGGTTAAACAACTATTTTAAGTTTAACGCCATTGTTTTAGTTGCTTTTAAGCCATGTGCCGTGTATACGATTAAATACGATATCAACTTTTATAAAGCGGCGGTAGGCTAATGGCTAAGGCATCGGTCTAGCAATCGTGAGGTCGTGGGTTCGAATCCTGGCCATTATACTACCGACGTACAGTGAAATTAGTCTCGAGAAATTTTTGCATATGTAGTGGTGTGTATGTTACTTAGATATTAGAGCGCGTTTCCACTATATCGTTCTGGCCCTTACAAAAATGTTTCAATATCCTAACATTACTATTTAATTTAATACTTATCCCTAGCAACACTCTGATTTTTGTTTTCAATAAAAACAAGTTTTTATTTTAAAGAAAAAGGTTTTGACTTTATTAAAAAAAATATGTCATTCAATTTCACGTCCTTGAGCAAACGACAAGGCGACTACCGTGAAACAATAAAATATCGTGTCGTTCTTTAGATGATAGTAGTTTAGCTATAGGTAAAAAGTTTTGACCATAATAATTACGAAACAAAACAAATAAATAAATCGTCACTTGATAGTGGAAAGTGGAAACACGCACAAAACCAGAATAAACCAGTTTACTCTGTCCGCAGGTGCCACGTGCAGTCTGACGTCAGTCGCTTGATACCGTTAGAACATAAAGCACGCATTTCATTAAAAAATTATAATTATTAGATACGTAGTAGTTTCATTGTGAAATTTTGTATTTGTTGATTGTTGTTATTGTTTGTTATTATTGTTAAAATATTTGTTGAAGTGTTTAATTTCAAGTGTGTAAGTGTTGTAACTTTATATTGATAATTCAAAATGGCTCCAGTGTTAAAACATGGTCGAGGCAAGCCTTTGACTTCTCAAACTAAGGAAGTTTTGTACTGTTTGTACAAATATTTCGAAAATGAGTGTAATAACAACCCGAGCAGTATTATGACCCCCACTCAATTAGTTGCTAAATCAACAGGAATTTCAATAGCATCCGTCAGAAAGGTAGTATCAGAAAGCAAATGTCGTCCTTCAGATCAGGAAGTAACATTTAAATCTCCTAAAAAGAAACCGAATCGTAAACCTACAATAGTAATCGATAACTTTGATCAGCAAGTTATCAGAAGAACAATTCATGACTTCCACATCACAAATAAAGAAGTTCCCACTTTAAAAACTTTGCACTCAAAATTGAAAGAAGATATCGATTATAAAGGTTGTGTCAGCACGTTACGAAAACACGTCATGTCATTAGGTTTTAATTGGAAGCAAACAGAAGATAACCGGAAACTTCTTATGGAAAAACACGAAATTAGATACTTGCGAATTAATTATTTGATGAAAATTGCTGAATATCGTGAACAACGCCGACCAATTGTTTACACCGACGAAACATATATACATACATCACATACCCTCTCGAAATCTTGGTCAGATGGAAGCACTTCAGGTTTGAAGCAACATATATCGAAAGGCAACCGCTTAATCATTGTTCATGCCGGTGGTATCGATGGCTTTATACCAAATGCATTGCTTATGTTTAAAGCCGACCAAAAAAGTGGAGATTACCACAACAATATGAACTATGACAACTATTCAAGGTGGATTCAAACTCAATTAATACCCAACTTACAACCAAATAGTGTTGTTGTTGTTGACAACGCACCATATCATAACTCAATACAAAATCCTGCACCGAATAGTAATTCTAGAAAACAGCAAATGATAGACTGGCTGACATTTCGAAACATTGAGCATTCATCCACGTTGCTTAAGCCTCAATTATATGAACTGATTCTGCAAAACAAGGCGAGATTTATAGAGTACAAGATAGACGAAATATTACGACAGCACGGTCATACTGTGCTGCGTTTACCACCATACCATCCGGAGTTTAATCCTATAGAAAATATATGGGGGATAGTGAAAACATATGTCGCAATGAATATGAAGGTTATAATGTCATTAGCTGAAGAAAAAATGAACGCCATAACTGTAGAGGAATGGAGAAAAGTTTGTTTGCATGCTATTGAGGAGGAAAGCAAATATCAGGGTAGAGACGCAGCTTTAGACACAATATCAGAACGAATCATAATTAATTTAAATAATTCATCTGATGAAAGCGAGGATGGGGATGATTGTGATATGCCTGGGGTTGATGAATTATTAGAATAAAACATTTATGGCCGGAGAACACCTAATTCATACACGTCTTCACTGAAGTGAAAACCGGCATTCAATGCTTGTAATGTTTGGAACTGGCTTGTCTGCCTCATACAGTTCCATAGATTACAATGCGGTGGATACACATTTTCACGACCGTATTAGTACGTAGTGCGTATGCGTAGACGTGCACGCATTTGGTGTGCTCCAGCCACAAACGTATATTACCTTTAAAACAATAAAAACTAAAAATAAAATGTTGTTTTTTTTATTTGCTGACCATATACTACTACAAACGCAAAAATTTCTTCAAGCTAATTTACCTGTAAACCCACTCCTAACACAAGCCATAGAGCTTAGCTGGAGGGGTTAAAAGGATTGCTAGTAACGTAGGACGACAATCCCACATTGCTAGTTATCTTTTATTAAAAAAAAAAAAAAAATTTGGTAGTAGAATGTTGGTTGTAAGATGAAGAAACCATTTGTACGTATTTGAGACTAGTAGGTATGGTTCTATGTACAAAATTGGAGTTTTAAACTGGGCTGCAGTTTGCCTTGCTCAGAACCAGTATTGCCTAAACACTTTTTTGTATTTATTCGCAACTAATAATGATCTAAGATTTTTGATTTTCGCACTGGTAGCTATAATCGACTTACCTTAGCCCGCTTTGGTTTGTCAGTTATTCTTCCGTGAAATAGTTTCGGTGCAAGGACACTATAGTAAGTGTAATTAGAGTAAAAGAGACGTATGGAGTAATGTCTCAGAATGAGGATCGCGGTGTAGTGACGCTCAGATCTTTGCGGAACACATGTGATTGGCACTGTTGCTGCTATGGGCTGGCGCGATGTAACATTAGGCTCACGACCTGGTCATTTCTTTATTCAGTTCTCAGTACGACGGGGTTTTAAACCAATGATAATAAATATAGTAGTCAGGATTACATTCACAAGGAATCATTGCTATTCTTCTTCATCGAAAGTCTTCGCTGCTTTCTTTATAAATTCATCAGTCTAAACTTAAGTTGAAAAATCTCAGCAACTCTAAGCTTATTCATTAACAATTCTACTTAGTCTACAAAATAAATTTATGCTAATTACTTTGCCCAAAGGTAGGTACTTAATGAACCGAGCGCTTGGAAACATTGGTAAATAAGTTTAAAGGGTGAAAGATGTCATTAACCTCTCCAGGATTCTCTTCTTTATCTTATAAATAATTCCGATACAGTAGAGTAGATTGCATATTAAACAGATTATCTGATACAATAACTCAATCTGTCTATATTGTTAGTCGGATATTTTATTTTGCTCTAAAGAACTATATAAATATCGTTGAAGAAGATTGTTTCTTGGTGTTCTTCCAACGTGTGGATGTAACAAAGCATATGTTGAAAACTTTACATCACCAAGTATTTAATTATGTTGTCCTGACTAAAGCGAGGGTATCCCTTCCCAAACACATTCACTTACAGCAAGTCAGAGCACGGTAGTGCGACAAGGGTGTCTTCTCTCACCTCTCCGCTTCCTTGTCGCTCTGGATGGCATCAAGAGGAATGCCATAAACAACAAGCGCCGTGGCTTAGAGTGGGGTACTATCCAGCGTCTTGGAAGATCTGGATTATGCTGATGACCTATGTCTGCAGAGTCACGCGCCGGCATGCAAGCCAAGCTGGACGACTTACGACGAGAGGGAACGGGACTGAAGGGAACAAAGGAGGCGGGACTGAAACTCGACACCCGGAAGACCCAGGAAATGTGATGCAGGGCGACAAGCTCCAGTCCACAATTTATTTACCTCGATAGTGTAGTGTCGGAAACTGGAGGCACCGAAGAGAATCACTTCGAGAATCCCCAAGGCAAGAGCAACCTTCACACAGTTCCGTCCTGTATTGCAATCACGGAAACTGACTAGGAGGGTTCAGCTTATGATATTCCGGACAACGTGACGAACCGTGTTGCTGTACGGATGCGAAACGTGGAAGATCTCAAAAGACATCTCGCTTTAACTCCAGGACGTTATCAACCGTTGTATTCGGTGTTTACTGTAGAAAACCTAGATCTGTAAGAACGCTTTGGTGACACTCTGATCGCCCAGCAGATCAAATGTCGAGTGGAACTGGATAGGCCGCACTCTCCGAAGGCACTTGAGGGAAGCCCTTGACTGAATTCCCCAAGAAAAGCGTAAACGCAGACCTAGAGAGAGGCGGGCGATCATTGCAGGGTAACATCGAGAAGTCTTAGAACGAAATGAAGCGCGAAGTTCAAGTACCTAACGGTAGGACATCGCACTGTGGACGGACTTTGCCCGGGTCACAAGAAAATAAAACAATAATTCAAGTCAGAGCATCTCATGGTATTTTCTGCTAAAACTATGGGTTAACCTTTTCTACCCAGGTCAGAGTTCAAGGAGTCTAATGCCGTTTGCAGACTAAATTAGTTTAGCTTATATCTCTGAGGCAATTTTCTATTTAAGACAATCTCAAATACAATTACGAAAAATTATGAAAAATTACCTCAACTATTACCGTTAGCCGTTAGCAAAGCTAACTTACTTGATCTGCAAACGACTCAAAGATCGTTAAACAACTTTGCCTCCACACAAGTCTACACATAAATGTTAGAATTTTCCTCAGTTAGTTCGGAGCAGAGTGTACACCCCAAAATGTGCAACGGAAACATGTAATTGGGTCGGGCTTGGGTCACGATTCACGATACTGGCTTGCGGCTGCCCACACCGGACCATATCGACATAACCTTGTACTTGATGCCTCTGAATCGGGCAGAAGGCCAGTCCTGCCTAACTGTATCAGGGTAAAAATAGATTCTGATTAGACCTCGTAGAAGGTCTTCAGATTTTATTAAATAAGTCTGTTGAGTAGTCTACCAATTAGTTGACTAAATAGTTGGTTAAATGGGATTTGTTGAATGTAGTTTAAAGATTCTACTTATCGAAATAATAATACTATATTATTCCCGTGATCCTAGAAAGTAGTAGAAAGAAACCTTGCACTTGATGCCTCTGATTCGGGCAGAAGGCCAGTCCTGCTAACAATAACGGTATTAGAGTAAAAATAGATTTTGATTAGACCTCGTAGAAGGCCTAGATTTTAATGTTAAAGTCTGTTGAGTAGTCTAGCAATCAGTTGAGTAAACGGTTGGCTAAATAGGCTTTGTTGAACTTGGTTCAACCCCGCTGTTCTAGTACCTAATTGGATTATGGCAATATTTTTATTCTAATTATCCTTTTGATAGGATTAGAGAGTTTCATTCTACATTAGAAAAAACGTACTCAACTTGCTATAGAGTCTGGTGTTATTTATATCAATTGGTACACTATTTGAATAGTTCTTACAAATTTGACTGCCTCTGTGGCGCGGTGGGATTTTATCCGACTGCTACGCAAGAGGTCGTGGGTTCGATCCCCACCCAGGATAAAACTTTGTGTGATGAGCTCGATGGTTTATTCTGTGTCTGGGTGCTATTTATCTATATTATGTAGGTATGTATTTAGAAATATATAAGTGTGTTTATCAGTTGTCTGGTTTCCATAGTACAAGCTCTGTTTAGTTTGGGATCAGATAGCGTTGTGTGAGTTGTCCCAAGATATTATTATTTTAGATTAAACCTTAATGAGTATAAAAGATGATGTTTTGAATAAAGTATTTCTTTAGCAAGTAACGATTTTGTTTACGCGTCCTTTTTTGTTTAGAAAAACCAACGTGAAACGATGTTTTCCCACAATCACACTTTAAGTTTTTGCGTTAGTTCATGATTTTGTTTTTGTTTTTCATAAATAATGTTTAAGTTATTTTTAATGTGTTTACATTACTAACCAGTTAGCGTAGCTTCCTTTTGTTACTTTTTAATATAAATCGTAACAAAGAACGGGCAGGGAACTCATTGGCAGGCTTTCGCCTAACAATGGAAACTTACGATGGAATTTAAATTGGATTCCAATATTCAGGATGAAATCGGTTAGAAATTTAAAATCCATTCTTCGTTCCCATTTGGCACGTGCTGTGTAGGCCTTAAACTGGGACTCGTTTGGTATAAATTATGTTATTTGGTCATCAGATGATTCTGTGAGATATTACCCTGTTAGGAAAAACTTCTAATAGTTTTCAATTGTTTCATGTGAAATTTTCCCAGAAGTACGAAGAAATTTCCCAGAAGTGTGAAAACTGATAAAAGATAGAATAAATATTTTTGCAACAAAAATTGATTATCCTTAAAATAACTATAGAGATTTTCCATCAAACAAAGCTCTGGATAATCCTGGTTAAATTAGCTTTCTCTAACTCTTAACTAACAAAACGCACTCAAAATCGGTCCATGCACTTGAATAAATAAAATAGACACAGTTGTAACATTTGGGTCACATTTTAGACTGCCTCTGTGGCGCGGTGGGAGTGTGTCCGACTGCTACGCAAGAGGTCGTGGGTTCGATTCCCACACGGGACACCACTTTGTGTGATCCACAAATTGTTGTTCCGAGTCTGGGTGTACTTTGTGTCCGTGACTTGTATGTTTGTAAAGTCCCCCGCGACACATGGTTTGTACTCTAGTGCGGGAGTCGTCCTTTATTAAAATAAAAAAAAAATACCCTCGGAAACTTCAAACTTGTAACATCTACCTCCTTTTGCACTGAGGGTTAAAAATACGGCTAGGTTATGGCTGAGATGAGTAACTACTCATCTCACCAATAAAACCAACCGTATTCCATTCATCAATAATATTATTTTATAAATTCCTAACACAGAACGCCTTTTTACAATCATCAGAATAATTGACAAATACAAATTGAAAACGCTTATTGGAATTTTACGAATCGGCATTTTAATGGCCGTTTTTATTTTGCCTTTCTATAAGGAAACCCGCATGTAATTCCTCCCTTCATTGCACTCAATCATGATTACAGAGGGAGAAAGGTAGTATTTTATGTTTGCTTAGTTCAGCAACCGTATGATAGTCAATTCATATTCGTATGCATGAAATAACATTTATACTTTAATGTTATTTCCTCTTAGGGCTTAGGCCGAAAACGGCAATTTTTATTTCTACTAATCTATACTAATATTATAAAACTGAAGAGTTTGTTTGTTTGATTGTTTGTTTGAACGCGGTAATCTCAGGAACTACTGATCCGAATTGAAAAATTCTTTCAATGTTGGTTAGCCCATTTATCGAGGTAGGCTATAGGCTATATAACATCACGCTACGACCAACAGGAGCGGAGCAGCAATGAGAAATGTTGCAAAAACGGGGAAAATTTACGTAGACGAAGTTGCGCGGCACAGCTAGTGTGATATAAAACTGAAGAGCTTAATACCTTATCGTATCCTACCTGGGTGTAGTCAATAAAATTAGCATCGGTTATGAGCTGTGTTTATTTATTTCAACAATATTTAGGAAATAATTAAGTACCTTAAAATTGAAATCCATGCTACAAATTCACACTCTAGGTACATTTCGCTTAAATTGGTTTCATTACCTATGTTACTGATTTATAAAAAAAATATTGAGCAAAGCTTGTAAATAATTACATTATCTATGCACCATTCCTATCCAAATATCATATCTGAATTTTTATTAGTCGGTTACACACTTTGTTCGTCTTGCTTCGTTCCGACCTCGCCGTATCTGGATATAACTAGAATTCATTTGGAGATAATCAACGTATACCTCGCATCTCCGTCTATCAGGTTTGAACAGACAAGGATAGAATCACAAAGACAGTTCAAGTCTCACAGAGTTTCAGCCTATTATCGATTCCCTAAGGATTTGCGGTTACGTAGACTTAGAAATCCGTTCACGAAGAAGAGAAATGTCAAACATTGCGGTTATGTCCGGGTCTATTTCGGACAAATCCTACTTTAGAAATGTTCTTTGTCCTCTTGAGAGGTGAAATAAATCTTCAATTTAGGTGCTTTTGTTTTGTTTTACTCAGCTTGTCTTATAAGAAATTCAGACTGCGGTAACTCCAAGTAAATTGCGTTTTAAGGCTAACGTATTTTCGTATTATAATTTCAGTTTTAATAACTGCTGAGGTTCTGTGCCGCGTTTATTAAAACTTGGAATATTATATGCTGCTCGCGTTACTCATAAAACGTGCATGTCTACGCTTTTTATCTTTTTAGTGAGTAGAGTTTGTGGGATGTGTAAAACCTTTTGTTCCCTAGGTCGAATAGACGCCAGATTGTTCTTCTGCAAATGCTCATTTGATTGTTGAATAGGTTGTAAAGGTCGCCCGGTTTGGTCCACAGCTAATTGCTGCTGGTTTTTGTCGATGGTTTTGCTCTAAACGAATTCTGTATGAGGACTGAAAGATACGGAGAAGGCTTTTAAGACTAAGTAATAGTTATAAATATGATTAAGTCGTTTCATGATTTTACGTAAAAGAGGTCAATAGCGAAAAGCAGTAATAATAACCATTAAACTATAGTGAATTACGTCTGTAAACAATCCAAATCCAATGAAATCCAATATAGAATTAATTGGAGTTGGAACACAGATCTCTCCAAGATGGTTGCTATAAAGTAAATTGTCCAATGTCTCAATTCGGCGAGTCTATTTAAACCGAGCCATCAACTGGCAGATGGTTTGACGAGGCTGATGAATAATATCCATTTATTGCTATTTCGAGTTTACTTTAAACAAAACATTTTCCTTTATTAAAGCTAAATTGAAGTCTCTAAAGTCAATTTTGGTTTTGCAAAAGGTTTTTGTCCTGTATTCCCATTGTCTCGAACTGAACCTAAGTGGTTACGATTTGTTATAGTAACCGTGGTGAATGCTAGTGATTGATCAATAAATTGTGTTTTACAATGTTTTTCCCTAACAACATTGCAATCTGGAATAGTAGAATCCTATCTAGGATAGTGTCGATGTTGATAACAATATCTATTTCATCTAGACTCTTCTAGAGTATCAAGGAGTTGCATCAGTTTCCCTTCTTCAAGTTAGTTGGTATTCTAAAATGAGACCTATTTTTTATTTTCCAGTATTAGTCTTCAATGTAGGGCAGGATTTATTTAGTCCCTTATTGCTCCATGACAGCAGCAGCATCTGACAGCAGAGTGTTAGAGCAGTACTAGGGGAAGTAACTCGCTGTTTGCTAGGTTACTTTATGAGTTGAGTAAACATTTGTATGGTTAATGCTATTTGACAATCAAACCTAAGACATATCTAGTTGATGTTTTATAAAACTGCCAGCAGTTTCTGATCCCTGCCAAATGTAGCTCAGCTAAATAAAGGAGTGTCTAATTAACTAATTAAAAGACTAAATAAACCACAATCATACTATCCTTTGCCTGCACTGCTCATTTAATTTCCAGTCTTATTTTCAAAGCCATAAAGGTTTTATTTCTTGGCCAATAATGTCATGAGGGCATTGAACCGAATCGTCCGAGTCCTCACTTCTCCCAATTAGATGCAGGGAGATGTCTAGTTAATTATACTTACAAATAATTATGTGAGAGTTTTAGCTAAATAATAATGATTTTGGATTCCATTTAATTGTGTATAAGGGTTGAAATTTTGAGAATAAAATCACGGTCAAGGATATTATTGTTTTTATTTTGTTTTGTTGTACCTCAATTTTGTAGTGATGAATACAAATTTGTGAAGCTTTTAAGATAACTTAAAAGACAGGGTGTTTTGAAAACTGGGCACCAAATTCCCAGCTTTCTTTAAATCTTTCTAATAGTATAAATCTGCCTCTATGGCGCGGTGGGAGTGTGTCCGACTTCTACGCAAGAGGTCGTGGGTTCGATCCCCACCCAGGATAAAACTTGTGTGATGAGTACTATGGTTTATTCTGTGTCTGAAATATATAAGTCAGTTGTCTGGTTTCCATAGTACAGGTTATGCTTAGTTTGGGATCAGATAGCGTTGTGTGAGTTGTCTCAAGATATTATTATTAAATCTTTTACTTTTTGAGATGGATGTTTGTTGCTCTTTCACGTTAACGCTACTGAACTGATTTTGATGAAATGCTATAGATTATTCATTAAAATTGCACATAGGCTGTAAAATCACATTTAATGCGGGCGAATCCGTGCGTAAAAGCTAGTATTTTATATATAACAAGTAGAAATCTTGTCAACAAGCTACACCCGTTAATATGAGTAGATGTTGACTTGATGTCCTCATTTCTTTCTGTGTCAATATTTGGTCTGATTCCCACCCTCGTAATATTTTTAATCAACGTCTCGCGAGAATACACCGAGGTCTTTTATAATTTTATGAGATAAACAAACCATAATTCCTACTTACCAATATTATTTTGTGCCGGTTTTCCGAGATTTTCGACAAATCTCTTTCATTTTGGCGCGTTATTTTTTCCGTAGAATTTATTACACAATGCTGATTCTGCTAATTAAATAATAGCGATAAGGATCATGCAACTTCGTTTGCGTAGATTTTCCCTGTTGAATTTTTATGTTTAGTGTTTTTTATTGATGCTCCGCTCCTATTGGTCGTAGCGTGATGCTATGCTACATAGCACATCACGCGATTTTCTATTGGTAAAAGATTTTTTCAAAATCGGTTCAGTAGATCCAGAGATTACTTACTCACAACATCACAAACTCACAAACTTTATAATATTAGTATAGATGTAGTATAGACATAAACATAATTTTTACTAAGATATCTCACCTTGTAAGGATTCTTTGGATTATTACTACACTAGCTGTCCCGCGCAACTTCGTATGCGTAAATTTTCTCCGTTTTTGCAACATTTCACGTCGCTACTCCGCTCCTATTAGTCGTAGCGCGATGTTATATAGCCTATAGCCTTCCTCGATAAATGGGCTATCCAACAAAAAAGAATTTTTCAAATCGGACCAGTAGTTCCTGAGATTAGCGCGTTTAAACAAACAAACAAAGCAAACAAACAAACAAACTCTTCAGCTTTATAATATTAGTATAGATAGATTATTAAATACATGTCAGGTCAGCTTGGAGAGAAGGGGTCTGGTTCCTCAGACCTAAAGAGTGAAACGAAACTTTATGGAGTTCTGTCAACCGAATAAAGATTTTTTATTTATTACATATACATTAGCACAAATCATATATTGGACTTAAATTATGTACTTGGGTTATAGTAAAATAAGGTAATAGTTTTAAAAAAAATTAAACCGACTCTATTTTACTACATTTTCATTGCGCAGTACAAAATGCTACCAAAACCAAATAAACTCATCAACATACGGTGTCACAAGCACTAAATCAACCGAACAACAACATAGTTTTTATACCCATTGTAAATGTATGTTGAAAGTCCGCCAGTGCCCTTGAACAGTGAGGTGGTATTTCCTCGATCGTAATCAACTGCCGCACATGCTTTTATACCTCATTAGACCTGTTGTCTGTCCATTTAAATATTTGTAATTAAATGGGCTAGATGCAGCTTGTTTGTGCCAAAATATTACTAGGTTTTCTCCGTAGTTTCGCCCGATTTTAATTTGTTTCAAAATAGCTGAATGGTTTTATCAAACGTAGCTTAGAACCATTCTGTATGAATTAGTTTTTACTTCAATCGCGGTTGATTTGTTGGCATTTACTGGAGAGTTTTGTTGTCTCCGAAAGCAAAGCTTTACGAAATGTATATGTGTACCTATTTCGAAATAAACCATTTTTGAAAATCCGTCTATACCTATATGATGAAGTTATGCGCGAATGCTCGAACATCATTGACATATAGACCAGAACTGCGCCATCTCTTCCAAATAAAAAGTAAATATTGACTGCAAAGCGTGAAAGAGAGAAAAAACTCGTGCGGCCTTTAATAGGTATTGTCCACAAAGTAGCGTTGTCTCTGTCTAAAGAGTGGTCAATTTTGTGAAGTTATGGCGCAGTCCTGGTCTCTACGTCAATGTCGAACATATAAAAATACAAACATATGAATTGAGAACCTTCTCGTTTTTGAAGTGGGTTAAAAATAGCATCCAAATTCATCATATTGATAACACTAATACACACGTTTAATTTATAATATGAGTGGAAACGTATGAAATAATCCATCAAATTTCAACATTTCTGATCTCTTGTACTTTATCTGCAATACTCTGACTATGGAGAAGTTAATTCAGTAAAAGGTATCAATAAATTTGCAATTATTAACTTATTGGGTAATCGTTTATACATTTTTTCACAATCAAACAGATGGCTGCTAAAATTAATTTGTCCGGTTCCTTCACAAAGAAAACTGTTTGCGTGCCGTTTGACGGGCCGTTAAATTTTCATTCAAAACAGAGTTTATGGAAACAAAAACTTTATCAACGTCAGCTCCACGAATTGCTGTTTGATAACGGTCAAAGGGTTTTGTTACTGTAACATTTACATTGTGGAATTGTTAAGTAGATTTTTTTTTTCTATTTAAGTATCAGTATATGTATTGTATTTGTATATGCTGTATAGGGTTTTCTAGGGTTCGTACTTCGATTCTCTGAAAGTCGACATTTTGACTTAAAACAGACAAATTTATTATTGTTTTGTGAGAACGGGCTTACTACGGCAAGGTAGGTAAGAGAGTGCATCATTTCTCTTTTGATTTTAATCAAGTCGAAAGTGATCTAGTTGTGGACGATTCTAGTCAATTATTGTTTTTAAACTTTTGCGCTTATATTCGGTTTGTACCTTTAAATAATTCACGCGATTAAGTTCTGAAATATATCTAATAAGATTCTAGTCAAGTTGTGGCGATTGAAGTCGATGCCAAAAAGTCGATTTTTTTTTAATATCTTTATTATATTATACGTCAATCCATTGTAACTTAAACTATTACATCAAGTATGTTAACTAATATTAAAATTTTGGAGAAAATACAAACTACATTTAGCATAAATTATACAAGTGAATTTTGAGGGGGTAGTTCGCAAGACATGGTCACCAATTTACATATTGCGAATATAATAAAGAATCGATTCTTGACTGAAGTCAGAGTCGAGTTTTCTATCCCAAGGTTTAATAACGTTCATTATATGCTATAACTGCTTAGCACCAGGTGATTTCTTCTTATTTATTCGACTTTTTAGTTCAGTCAAGTTAGGCTGTAAATGGGAGTTGGGAGTCAACCTCGGAATGAAAGATAAGAAGTGAACATTTGTAGTCTTAGTTTTGGTATAATTTCTTTCTCTCGAAGAATTTTCATAACGACGAGATATATTTTTCTGACTGTGTTTGTCTTCATAAGGTAATTTTATTATATCTAGACAGTTGTAGAACGGTAACAAAGTTTCCTCAGCTGTTTTATATTGCTATCCGATTACGACTCGTAGACAGTGATTCAGCTAGTTTCGTAGACTGTAAGTAATATGTGTGATTGCGCCATTACTTCTCTACGTGATTCTCTAGGTTTGTACAAAATGGGTATGCAAGTTATGTTTTGGAGAATGCTGTATTGCTTTCGAAAAAAATAATAATAGAGATTTAGAAATTTGTTAATTTTGTGAACAATACCGCCTTTGCCTGGTTAAAATGATAAACGCAGGTAAAGGCGGGGGTTAAATATTCCTGAGGAAACACAATATATCAAGACATGGTTCTTTATATCTAGTTGCTAGCTGACCCGCGCAACTTCGTCTGCGTCAATTTTCCCCGTTTTCGCAATATTTTTCATTGCTGCTCCGCTTCTAGTGATCGTAGCGTGATGTTATATAGCCTATGGCCTTCCTCGTTACATGGTCTATCCAACAGTAAAATCATAAAAACCAGTAGTTCCTAACATTATCGCGTTCAAACAAACAAACTCTTCAGTTTTATAATATTAGTATAGATAAAGTAACTAGAACGCAAAAGGAAACCGAAAAGAATGGTGGTTCTAAAGACATTCCGCCACTAAAATAAAGTAGGTGTACTTAGTAGAAGATATTGGGTAAAAAGTCAGTCAAATCAAATTAAAATACATGAAAGGGGTCATTCTTTATGCCAGCCTTCCACTGCGAAAGGGTATTTAGTGGGAAATAGTTGAGTGGAAATGGAGAATATAGTCCTCACCTTCAGACTTTCAGTGAAACATGCGGTTTGCCTTCCATTTCGTCTTTTGTAACTCTTTGTACTCTTTTGCTCCATTCACTCATTCGAAGATTGCCATTGCGAGTTAAACTGAGTCAGTACGAAGCCCGCTCTGCTGGCAGTGGAAGGCGGACAACGGTGCGACATACGAGTAGGTCCTACATAAAGTCGTCCGTGCGGCGGCACACTTAATTCTATACATAAGTATCTTGGTCAAAGTTTGCAAGGATGAATGTATGGATAGATGTTTGTGCCCTTCACGCAAAAACTTCTGTTCGTGTTTTGATGAAACTCTAAAACAATATGGGAACCGTTAGTAAAAGCTAACCACAATGTAATTGACAATTAAAATACCAATACAATAATTGCATTTTTGAAGTCTCGGGTTCGATTCCTGAGTCTGGACTTAAAATTTTTCTATCTTTCAAAAACTGCAATTATTGTATTTGTAAAGTAATTGGCAAAAAATGCCTATAAAAAATACTTCAATTAAAATAACACCAGTTTCGTAGTGGTATAATTTTACCTATTCGAAACATGTTCCAACCAACATTGAATAGACTAGTAATCAAATGAACTAAGTATGTCCTCAGACATCGCACTTTTAATCAAATGAAGATTACCTACATTCCCAGACATATAAGTTCATACATCTATAATCCAAGAAATCGCTTAGACGTTAATCCGGACACAAAAGCCCCAAGGGACGTTCAGAGGGTGGCTTGTCAGATGGGCACTGATAAAAGCACGTCCGGTGTCTGCCGCTACTGAGCTATAACAGGGGAGGATTTAAAGGCTGTATCCTTTTATAAAAGGAGGTGTAATCTCCTGTGTGTGAGTCTTCAGATAGGATGGAGGTTTTTGCAAGTAGTGCGTTGTTATGAGACAAAGGTTTTTAGAGACGATGGCAGAGATGGATTTGTATTGAGCAAACTTGTACTATGTTTTAGAGTAATAAAGATTGGTGCTTATGATTTCTTAAAGACTTAAGAGTACCATATAAGCCTTGGCCATGGTGACAGGTGGACTAATGCGGGGATAAAATTGAAACCAACCAAACATATTGCAAATCGCGACGCGTTAAGTTTCATCAAAATCCATACTGTCATTTTTGTGAAAGTGTCGAAAAGTAATCGAAATTTAATGATGCTATATTCAAAAGTATTTTTCAAAAAACGTGTTAACTTAAAGCGGCGTAAGATAGATCATTTGACTTCCAAAAACGGCATACTTTATAGAAGTAGCCGTATTTATTTTTACCGTAGATAAGTTATGTGCAGTTGGTTCGCGTGGCAATTTATTCTTAGAAGCTATATTTGTTCAACTTTGCGGTGGTGGCAGTTAAGAATAGAACCTCGATTCCCTGTTGTTACCACACAATATTTCTTAATATACCTTTACAGCAACTCTCGCGTGTTTAAGAGCTTATCCAGGGCCCGATTTAGAGGCCAGCAAGCCAGGCAAATGTCAAGAGAGGCAAAAATAAACGGCGCTAGGCGGCTTCATTTTGTGTCTTGGAGAGAAATAAATTATAAAAATTGACATCTCGACAGTAATGAAAAGGTACTGTATCCACCTCCCCGTCGCTCGAGGTACTAGGGCAGTATTAGGTAAAATGATTTGCACCACACTAAATCTGGGCTCCTGACAACATCCCATCTTTGGCAAAATGTGATAATGTAAAGGGGGGCGATTTTTTTTGCCTGGAGCGGTTATTGGCTAGATTACATCATGTGCATACCTACTAAGTGCATAGAGTAAGGTATAATTATGGCTTACCATGAAACGTCATGTTCGAAGTTACGTACTGTTTTTTCAGGCAATTCGTACCAATAGTAAAATACCGTACGATTACAGTTGACTATGCAATGTTCGATTAACTTATAGTCTGGTATTCCGTGCCTATAAACGCACACTGTATTCTTGAACTTAAAGGTCACAATTTTCCTGTCCTCTCATGATAGAGGCACCAATGCGCTGCCAAACGCTGGCGCTTGTTTAGGCAACTACAAAGAATCATGGACGTACCCAGGATCAGTGGGGGGAGGGCGTAATTTAGGCGGGGGAGGGGGGGGGGGGTTAGTTGGGACAATTATCTAAACACCTGCCAAACGTGTATTGTGGACCTACCTTTTTCAATTTTCAGAATAATTCGTAGTCGGATTAATTAGTTAAAGACAACTGCTATCTATTTCATTTATAGTTATAGCCCTGATTTTTTTTTAAAAGACGAATCCCGCATTAGGGTACAAGCCCTGTGTCGCGGGGGCCTTTACAAACATTCAATTCACGGACACAAAGTACACCCAGACTAGGAACAACAATTTGTGGATCACACAAAGTGGTGTCCCGTGTGGGAATCGAACCCACGACCTCTTGCGTAGCAGTCGGACACACTCCCCCCGCTCCACAGAAGCTGCTTAATTTTGGATGAGTTGCTTAGACTTTTTGGTGGCACATACGTCAATACAAACATACATGCATAGATTGTTAAAAACATAACCCTTCCGGCGAATCCAAAAAGGATTCGCCGTAGTTGGGTTAAAAACGAGCAATCTGCCATAAAATACAAAGTACTGCGTACTTCAACAACAAAATGTATCTTGCATAACATGCATATAAAAGTCAGCATTATTATAAACAAACTCATTCACCTGTAACATGAAATTACAGGATTCACATCACACAACAAAGCCATTCATACAAACACATCGTTTAATCATAGACAATGAAATAAAAGCGACGGCGCATAATGGCTTCTTTGTCCGCACTATGCGGTTGTTTGTTTGTGCGGGGAACATTGTCATGATAATTGTTTTTCTTCTACCTAGTACAAAAACATTGCCTTTTGTGTTTTGTAGCAAAATATTTTAAAATTTGTATAATTTACGCATTTATAAAATACTTCTTGCCTTACTAGGGCTGTCACGAACAAAATACAATATGTAACCTTCATACCATCGTGCTTATGCAACACATAAACATCGTTCATAGACACGGAATCTCGGAACGCCTTCAAAATAATTGATCCAAAGTGGCTTGAGGTTTCGTCTATGCGATCCTCGAAAGACATTAGACATTTATTTCTGAATAAAATTACTTTTGTGTTGAAAATAAACCCTTAAAACTAACACACACAAAACAAGATACATACTAACACACCACAAAATATATGAGGAAAAAAAAACATAATAAAACTTTTAAAAAAAAAAATTTTGCACCTTATATGCTTAAGATTTCATTTAGATTTCATATTTTGTCCTTAAGATATTCATCAACGCTATAATAACATTTCATAAGGAGATGTGCTTTGAACCTACTCGTAATTTTAAAGATTCTGTGGTTTGAGATCATTTTGAAATCTGAATCTAATTTGTTGTATAAAATGACTGCTTGAACGTTTGCGCTGTGTTTCGCCACATTCAACCTAGCATGTATCCTAGTCAAGAAGTAGGTTCTGACGTGTAAAAGACTGACAGCACGAATGCCAAGAAGAGCTCATATTTTCCACGCATGTATGTAAGTGTACCTATAATATTTTTCATTTGCCCGTATCGTCTAAACAGTTACGACGGATTTCTATAATTAGGTCCTTTTCAAACGTGCCGGTTGCCGGGTATCCTGCTGCGAATGTATAGCAATGTACGTCAGTACGTGTAAAAGCTAACGTATATCGCCATACACTTCGCAGCCGGGTAGCCCGGCAATCAGAACTTTTGAAAAAGACCTTAAGGTATCGTTAGGTTATCTTGACTTAGATGTCTTAGAAAGGGATTGGTGACATCAAAAATAAGTGACAGCTTTAGGACGCCATTTTACTTTAAAAGAAAAAAAAAACTTGAGAGGTGTCAAGGAACACCCGGATGGAACGAAGTTCCTTTCGATTAATTAGTGAAGGAATTGTAGTAAATTAAGACCAAAAGTTGTAACGACACAGCAAAAAGTCGTTACAACTTTTGGTCTTCTATTTTCCGTCTAGCCCCCTTTCGCAACGCAATAAGGAACTTCGTTCCAAAAACTAACTTCTATTTCCAAAGGCAGATCAAGAAAACTGGAACGAGTGGCTTTCATAATCTTTAGTGTAATTCTCAAAGATTGCTCTGTCCTTGTTTACATATATACCTCAAAGGACTTGTTAAAAGTTTGCATTCCTTCGTTCAGTTCAATCTATCTTAAAGGGGAGAAGAGATGAGTGATAAAGTTCGATGAAATATTTAAATGCGTTTCGTGCTGATGTATTTATTGATTCTATCCATCATTTTGATTGCTTTTCCCCGTCTGGCAACCCTATTCTTCGACCACATACGTGCATATCCATCAGTGGCGGAGGGTCCTTAGAACACAATTACTTTCGGCTTCCCTTTGGATTGTAGTTACTAGTATTATAGGTACAAGGAAGCATGTCCAGCAAAAAATATTTTGGTATCGGGTTACCACAAAAAAATTGTTACCCTTCACTTCTGGTATACGTGAAAGTAACTCTGTCTGGCTGTCTGTTACGCTTTCACGCTCAAACTGCTAAACCGATTTAGATGAAATTTGGTATGGAGATAGTTTCAGTCCCGGGAAAGGACATAAGATAGTTTTTATCGCGATAACCGACATCCACGCGGGCGGAGCCGCGGTCGAAAGCTAGTTTTCATCATCTTTGTTTGATCTATAGACTCATAAGTACAAGTACCTATTAAATGCGTATGCCTTGCTTTGTTTGCAGACTTATTAAAGTTTCTTTTACTAAAGCATATTAAATACAGCATGCTCCTTTAGGCTAACTGCATACCAAAATCGATTCAAGGTTTCGTCAAAATATATTTCATAGGTTTCAAGCCTAAATCCAAAGTTTACTTGTTCGTAATATTAATAAAATAAAGGTTTACCTCGGCAATACTGATTCCTTTGAAAATCTTTAACGTGGAAATTATAAATGTTGGGCCTGGCAACATTAAAACCACCGGAAACTGTAAATCATTTTGGGGTAAAATGTTTCTTATGTTACTGTATCCCCCATGCGGCTTTCACAGGTTACATGTCAGGCATGTTACGTTGAAATCGGTTCAGTTGATACGAGATCATTTTTACATTACAAAGCATCATTGGGCTCATGGAGATTTGTAACATTGTAACAAAATACACTCGGAAGTGTTAAGGTTTTCCATCGGTTTCATTTTTTTCTAAATGCTTAATATTCCCTCTACTGCAATTTTCCAAGGCAAACAAAATACTCATAAGTATTTCCACAAATGTACTTATACTGCCAATAGTAAGAATTAGTAGTAAACACGCATCCGAATAATGCGGTTTAAGAAGTAGGTTTTAAATATATTTGTAAACTTGTAAAACCTACTTAGCAGTGATAGTCTTCCTTTTAATTTCACTATATATACTAGGGTTTTTTTTCACATACCCAACATCAACTATTTAGCTGGCAGGAGGGGCGGGGGAGGCACTTGACTCTAACAAAAATTTGCACTTTAAAGCTTAATATTTCACAAACGGATCCCTAAACCTACAAATAGTCTTCAGAACCCCTACACGTTTTAAAAGACCTATCTATTTATACCCCACATAATGGGGTAGGTTAGAAAAAATCACATCCCCACTTTACATGTAAGGAGTTTTCAAAAATTTATTCTTACACTTTGGCGGCGTAAGTAATATGTGTATCCATGCAAAATTACAGCCTTCTAGCACTAACAGTCTCTGAGCTAAGCTGACGGACAGATTTGGGAAAACTATAAGGCCATTTTGGCTACGGAACCCTAAAAATGCATACTATTGTCAACTCATTCCCTATTTGTACACGTGTTTTATTTCTATTTAAGTACATTACTATTTCTTAAAAACTTATGAACCATTATACCATCTTTTTTGAGGACATTTAATTCCCCGATAATATAATAAAAATAATTGTTTTCGTTACAGTCTCATATCTGTCCAATATTTATTCGACGATTCAAATTCAGCACCGCAATTTAATTAAGCTGGTATCAGTACCAATTAACCATAACAATTTGGTAATTTGTCTAAAGATAGATCTAATCTGATTGCTTTGACTTGGGGGATTTCTTCGGCCCCCTGCCATTGGAACAGTTGAAGCTGACCCCGATACTGTTTGAAATAATTAAGGCTGTGACCATTAATCTATGGTTACCCCTAATCTTGGTTACTGTCAGACGATTTCTTTCAATTGTGGGGTTTTGTTGATTATAGGGAGACGGAAAACGGGAGGTGGTGATTGTCTTTGTAGCTGGTCTCGGTTGTCACTATTAATAAGATGACACGGTAGATGTCAAGCCGATTGCTTTAAAATCGTATCATATTTGACTATGGCGGACATGTCCTGTGTGCTGGTGCCGGAGTTCAACGGCTTAGAGCCGGTACTCCCAGGTCGCGAGTGGAAGTCCCGCTTTAGGCAACTTTCTCCTTCATAGTTTTTCTTTCTTTTTTTTAGACGACTCCCGCAGTAGGTACACTCCCGCACAAACCCTGTGTCGCGGTCCTCCGCGATCGATCGATTTGTGGATCACTCAAAGTGGTATCCCATGTTGGAATCGAACCCACGACCTCTTGCGTAGCAGTCGGACAAACTCCCACCGCGTCACAGGCAGTCAAGAGGAATACTGTACAAGAGGTTGTGGATTCGATCCCACGGATAGAGCTTTGGCAGATCCACAAATATGGATTCTGACTCTCGTACTTCGTTTCGAATAATTATATGTTTGTTATGTCCCTCGAGACATAACGCTTGTACCAATTGTAGCCTCGAACGGACGAGTATGGGATGGATAAGTTTAAGAAAAAAAAATTAAAATATTAAAAGAATTTATACTGTGCTAGCCTCAATTATTTGTCCAATTTTCAGTCCTATTTTCATTTTAAAAAATCCGAGGTATTAATAACTGTCTAGCAGACGCACTGGCCTAATCAGGAGGCTAAGTGCGGTTTTCTGGTTCGCCCAGGTAAAACTAACCAACTAACTACCTATTCTCTAGCAGAGGTGTAGGGGTAAATATTTTTTTCCTGAGGCAACTCGATACAGGGTTCTAATATCTAATAATACTATTTGAAAGCACGAAAGTTGTTCTAAGGACCCTCCACCACTACTCTCTAGTCTTATGTTCAACTGTAATTTTCATCTACTTCTTGAAAATTTGATTAGTACCGTCTACACACCGCCGAACAAACATTACACGCCAGTGTGCAGATGTTGTTAGTGTTGTGTGTCGAAATACCGACGGTTCCGTAATAATGAGTGATAAAAATCAAGCGAGGGTGGTTTCCGAAACCCGCGCTTCACGGAGGCGACGCTGAGCTGAACCAGTTTACCCGTGACCACGGCCGTTGCAATACGGTCGAAACGTCGGGCAAATAAAAGGTTCCTACCTTTAAATAATTCACGCGATTATGTCCCGAAATATATCTAATAAAAACAAAGGTAGCCTAAAAATAAAATATTTACGCGATTAAGACCCGTAGCTTATAAAATTCTATAATAGATTAGTACATTAGAGGAATAAATCTCAACGAATGAGCGACAACTTACCTAAGTACATGTAGTGTAGACTTAGAGTGAAGCTTGTCTTCATATGATATTCCGTTTGTAAAAAAGTCTTTCAGATGTATTTTCGCCATGTACAACAAAGAATGAAGATTTCATTTTAAACGTATTGGCATTCTTGCGCAAATATCTAACGGGAACAAAGCACTTTATTAATTAAAACAGTCGGGTAAAAATACCGACAAGTTATTTTTAAAACACAATTCGTGTATCTGCACAACAAATGTGCCAACAGCAAGTTTCTATTGCACTTCCTGAAACAAACTCCAATAATTTTACCACTACAGTTCCCCTGAAAATAGAAACGCCATCTATCCAGAAACTATGACAAATAAAAGCTTTTCAATTAAAGCTGAGTCAAACATTTCCTAGAAGTTGGACAGTTCCATACGTCTTGCAGTCGCTATGATTCATCCCCCGGTTTCACTCGAGGGTGCATGGCATTAACCGAGCGTCGCCCTCCAAGTGACTCATAAACGGGGTTGTAAATTGATGGGTCTAGTTTATGAGAAACTCGCGATTTATGCGTTAGACTTTAGACGTTATTTCAAATGAGTTTTTTTAGGTTAAAGTTACGTTTGGGAGTAATGGTCATTGTTCTTGGTGTTTAAAGGTGCGTTGCATTTAATTTTGACTGCCTCTGGCGCGGTGGGAGTGTATCCGACTGCTACGCAAGAGGTCGTGGGTTCGATCACCACCCAGGAAACAACTTTGTGTGATGAGCACGATGGTTTATTCTGTGTCTGGGTGTTATTTATCTATAATATGTATTTAGTAAAATATATAACTATGTTTAATCAGTTGTCTGGTTGCTGTATGTTAAGCTGAAATACAGCACAGAGGTGGTGAAAGAAAGGGAAATTCTGAAGACTGGACCCATCTTCCCTAAGTCTAATATGTAATAATGGTCTCCTAATTGATATTAGTTAGCGTTGCCAATCTCAACGGAAACTAGCCTTCTGTACTTGCACGTGCACTTTTGATTCCCCACTATCATAACCAATAGGGCGGGAAATCCGACACGATCAAAGGAATTCAACCAGAGATGGCAAGCTAGAGCAGTGTGCAGGGTGCCTACGCGACGGACGGTTTGGCTTTTTAGGGAACTTTCCCAAAACTATATCCTTTTTTGAAAATTGCCAAAAAATAAACTCACGGTTCTCCCGTCTCCTACTTAACTTATAGGTATCTTTCACAGGGGGAAGGGTCCAGTATTCCAGTATCCTTGTATGTCACTATTTAATGAGATAGTAACAACGTTGTTTTTACCCACTGGCTTTAGGAAATCAGTTCGACATCAGTTTCGCAACCATTATTGAAGAAATCGTAAAGGATTTTTCCACCATCTTTTTTATTATTAGCCCAGACCATAACACTGTTGACCTCCTCTTAAAGCATAAAGTTATTTATTCAAAATGGCCAAGTTCCGCCTCTTCTCACGACTTGTGGCAGGGGGGAGGCATAATTTAGTTATTTAGTGAATAGTCGACATCAGGTAATAAAGTGTTTATGACTACTGACGAATGTTGTGGGTTTACTATAAATATAAAGGTGGCAGATGATCGTGGAGGAGTATCGTCACGTCCATTTCGAAGCCTCCATTCGGAAGGCTAGTAGTGGAAGTACGCAAAATTATGGCAAAGACGTCTAAATGGAAGTATAGTCAATTAACTATGTCATTTGGACGTACGCAAGAATGTTATACCAAAGACAGATATAAACACTATAATTAGTTTCAGAAGAAGTAAAGAGAACAAATTTAACATTTTGCGAGATCGTTCTTCTCTTTCATGACTATGGTAACCTTAGTTTCAGACTATGCTTAGAAAGAGAAGGCGGGTCTCTTTGTGAGCGAAACAAAACGATAAACCATAGACACAATTACTATAGCTTGGCACCTTGGCACTCACTGACAATACGGATGCCTTCCAAATGGCGTATAATTACTAACACCTCTTAATGTATCCATGTTATGCAAAAATAAATGAATTGATTTGAAACGTTTATTTGGACTAGACGAACATCAATTTGGAATTTCAAAATGTTTTTGAAATTCGCGATAAGTTTTTGACAGACGGCCGCTCCATTTGTATTGATGGATGCAATGTCAGTGCGACCCTTAAGAGAGAAGCAAGGCTGTTTTTTTCTGCCGTATTGATGAGACTGACTGGGATATAAGAGCGGATCATACAAGCGAACGATGGGTCAGTTGTACAGAAAGGGCCATTTCACCCCCGAAGTGAGTCTCCTACAAAACAAGGCTAATTGTAAGCATTTCAAAATGATGTAATAAGGTTATGACTGTAACACTAAAAAAATCTATTTGAAACCATTATTTTTTCAATTTTCAATACTTGGCAATAGTTGCGATATAAATTAGTTGTTACATCGGTTACATCCGACAACCCTAAAAAGTATTAAATTAAAAAAAAATGCCTGCCCAAAAAGATGGAAACAAGATTTCAGTCGGAGGCATTATACTAAATTCATCGAGATCCATTAATGCCTATAAAAGACCACTCCACGCATTAGGGTGGGTACAAGCCCTGTGTCGCGGGAGACTTTACAAACATACAAGTCACGGACACAAAGTACACCCAGACTCGAACAACAATTTGTGGACCACATAAAGTGGTGTTTTGAGTGGCAATCGAACCCACGACCTCTTGCGTAGCAGTCGGACACACTCTCACCGCGTCACAGAGGTAGTCATTTCAAATTGACTCGGTCACTTACACTACTTAACGCGTAGCCAGGCCCAGGCATTCCATATACCAGAACCTAATACATTCCATGTACATATGTAATGACAAACAAAGCCTTCGAGGCCGTTGCCTCGGGTTTGTTTGGTTTGCCGACAATATTACATCCACTTTTAACCCGTACTTTTTAGGATTCACATAAATGAGTCTATATTTAGAAAAGTTTGTACTTATTTACAGAGTAGCAGTGCCTACGTTGTATTGTAGGTGATTGTAAAATTTTAGCTCAAGTTTGTTTCATTCAAGAATCATAAAGAAACAGAACTTCTTTACCCAAAATTTAAAGACTTGTGATATCCGTCAATCCAATATTAGAGAAAAACCCCCGCAACACCAGGGCGAAAGAAGGAACACAGATGGGTTTTAGTCAGTAAGAGTCTGACACGCCCTCCCGCTCGTGCCCACAGCGGGAGAAGTCATTTGATGATTTCCGATCTATAAAAAAAAAAAAACATTCTTTGGTCCATAAACTACTTATTTGCAAAAAGTCCTATACATCCATCCTACCTCTCTCTGCCTAAATGGAACACAAGCCAATGAACACACACTCACAATTATAATTTTAATAAGAAAAACCTTCAAAGTGTACAATGCGCCACTTTTCACCCCCTTCCTGCACCAATGCACCAAGTTACATCCCCCAAAAACAAACACATGACGAAGCGAAACCTCTTTAAGTATTTTCACGAGAAGTAAATCTTACAGTTACGAATACACATGAACCATACTTGGGAGCAAAAAAAAATACTCACACCACATTTGTCTATGGCCTTAACAAATAATTTTAATTTTGTACTCGCCTAGTTTTAGGCCAGGGCTGTTTTGTTGTTTTACGTTTTTCTAAATAAAAAAGCTACTCTAAGAATAGACTTCAATAACAATTAATTTACATATGTATACACCCGCTTATCTTATAGTGTAGGCTGATGACAGACGACATGAAATGCTGGCGGAAGGAAATAAAGGAAATAGGGAAAGGAAGTAAACACGGCAGTGAAACGTTAAGTAAATAATGTTTATTTACAGAACAAATACTGTTTTACAAAAAAATAAAAAACCAACTTCAAAAATAAATATAAGGTAATTAAAAAGCAAAAAAGTAAGTGTAGGTACAACAACAAAAATAATTAAAGTATATTAAAGTTGGTGCTAGGAAATGTAGTTTTATGTTTTAGGCACTAAGTTCAAAATGTTTATGTTTTATTTTTTAGTTACCTTATATTTATTTTTGAAGTTGGTTTTTATTTTATTTGTAAAAAAGTTTTTATTTCTCACTTTTTAGTGTATTGGTTTTAGTGTCATCTATATTGGAAAATTCAATTTATTAGGTAGGTTAAATGATTAATAGGGTTATTTTGTTCTTTTTGTATGCACAATGAGCAATATAAGTTTACTCTGATGTTTGTAGCTCTTTCACCCTAAGACGAGATTTTGATAAAACTTTACAATAATGTAGTATTATAAATCAGAATAGCACATTGGCTACATAAAAACAAACAACGCATTCGCAGCCACGGGGAAAGCAAGTCAAGGATAGTCAAAAAACGAAGCTTTACTTTTCGAGTCAATTTTCTTGCCGCAAGTGTATTTTATAAGCAGTCTACTTCACAGGTGTTACGTGTTCACCGGGGGCAGTAACTCTTTTCAGGCAGCCATATTGTAATACTTAATGTAAAACGGCTAGACGCTAACCTGGTGCTCCTGCACTTTATGCCTGCAAGTTTCCTTATGAAGGATAATACAAAAATTCTGGTGCATTTTATGTCCGTGAGTTATCGGTCCATGTTCCTGTTTCATGGTGTTTAATATTAATGTTGTTCGTGTACAGGTTTGTAGTGTAATGCATTTAGCAACTAGGTACCTATTATTTATTATATTCGGTAGGTACGGTAGGGTTAACGAATAAGGTCAAATAGCTCCCCAAACAATCTTGAAAACTGTCTTCATTTATTTTTGGCAATCTATGTGATTTTTTAGCCAATTCTGCCAATGTCAATTCTTTGTTGTACAGTTTAAGACTTGGTGCTTCATATTTTTTTCGTATTTTAGCCAATTTGATGCTATTTTTCAACTCCAATCGAGAAATTGTTTTCATTCACTATAATAATAGGACAACAAAACATAAATTATAAAAAAATACTTGTTTAACAAAAACGATATTAAGTACTGAAAGATTTTTAAAGTAAGTTGTACAATATCATGAACAATAGTAATTGAACGGCCTAATAAAATAGATTGCGAAGTAATATTTACCCACACAGCTGAAATTAAAAGAACATAAGTCCTGCTTAACTACCTCGTAAACAGAGACAGTTAAAGATAACGTTACTGTTCCTTTCTTGACATTGTTTACCTTCTAAAATAAGGTTATTTACTATATTTTGAATCAGTAATGCTTATACGGATTATTATATAAATACTAGCTGTCCCGCGCAACTTCGTAAGCGTACATTTTGCCTGTTTTTGCAACATTTTTCATCACTGCTCCGCTATAATAGGAATTATTGGTAGCGTGATATTATATAGCCTATAACCTTCCTCGATAAATGGGCTACCCAACAATAAAATAATTTTTCAATTCGGACCTTCCAGAGATTACCGCGTTCAAACAAACAAACGCTTCAGCTTTATAATATTAGTATAGATAGTATAGTTATAAATGTTAGGGGTGGACAACCCTTATCACTTAGGGGTATGAAAAATAGATAGTAGCCGATTCTCAGACCTACTGAATATGCATATAAAATTTAATAAAAATCAGTCAAGCCGTTTCGGAGGAGTATGGTAACTAACACTGTGACACGAGAATTTTATATATAAGATTATGAAATTAAATTTAATTGTCGTTGGCATGAAATCGCGTCTAGCACAAATGTTAAAAAAAATAAAAATATTATGTGCTAACATTGACGTAGAGATCAGGGGGTCAATTCACATATCAAGATCCATCCCAAAGTTACTAGAATACGAAAATGGTCGTTTTAATCGAAACTTAACTGCAACTGCACTGCTTTAAATACGTGAATTGACCCGCAGGACTGCGCCATAACCTCAAAATTTACCACTCTCTGGAAAGAGATTTAGACTCTACTTTGAGGACAATACCTGTCAAAGGCCGCACGGGTTTTTTTCTCTCTTTCACGCTTCGCAGTCAATATTTACTTTTTAATTGAAAGGGATCGCGTGGTCCAGGTCTATACGTCAATGTTCTAAGCACTGAAAATGACCGAAAAAAATCATTCCAAAAAGGGTCTTGAGGATTCCGCGAGGGAAAAGACAAGAAGGTTCCTAAAAGTAGGATAAAGTTCAAATGTAAGAATTTTCTGTCACTACTTGCTTATTTTTGCACAACCACTTACGTAACAACTAATGTCACATATAGGCACCTGTACCACCAACGACGATAAGCGAGAAGCGAGTAGCAATTTATCGCTCAAGAAACGTATAACAGACTAGCTGTCCCCCGCAACTTCGTTAGCGTAAATTTCCTCCGTTTTTGCAACATTTCTCATTGCTGCTCCGCTCCTATTGGTCGTAGCGTGATTTTATATAGCCTATAGCCTTCCTCGATAAATGGGCTATCCAACAAAAAAAGATTTTTTCAAATCTGACCAGTAGTTCCTGAGATTAGCGCGTTTAAACAAACAAACAAACAAACAAACTCTTCCGCTTTATAATATTAGTATAGATGTATTTGGTAGATACCGTCCGTGTAAACAAAATAGAGATGAGAGAGATGCAGTATACAGAGAGTACTCGCCGGCGCAGTGTAAACACTCAGCGATCAACTATTAATATCTGTATCTCTTTTGTTTACGCGGGATCTACATAAGTATGTACGTGGTTTTAGCGATAAATTTTGGGAGCGATTCCTACTCGCTATTCTTTTTACCGCCGTAGGTTGGATAGGTGCCTAAGGAAAGTTAAAAGGTGTCCTTGATGTCATATTATGTAGTCTGAAAGACTTCAGTCCTTGACAAACAGTAAAATTACTTCTACTTAGCATATAGGCCTCCATTTGGGGTGGGGTATTCTCTCGAGATAATACCCAAAATGTCTCAGCTTCTTTAGTACCTCTACTTAGTTCCTGAGTCCCACTAGCAATTATGTTAACCCTGGAGGGGTTCTAAGCTCAATGGCTTGTGTTAGAAGTGGGTTCACATCGGTAGTGTAGGTAGGATAATATAGTAGGCCCACCGGGAGTGCGGGATCGTTCGAAGAGTTACCGTGCTCCTGGAACACCAGGGCGAAAGAAGGAACACAGATTGGTTTGAGTCAGTAAGAATCTGACACGCCCTCGTTCGTGACCACAGCGGAAGAAGTTATTTGATGATTTCCCATCTATAAAAAAAAAAAAGTATAGGTAGGATTCGCCGCGACCGCACAATTTCGAGTTCGATGCCTTAGCTATTAGGCTGCAGCCGCTTTATTTGTATAATAATTAATGTTAACATACAGTTTGACCTCTTTCTGCGCTGGGTAGAGCGAGATTTTGATTGTTCTAGGCGCCACATAACGAGAGGCGTCAAAATCCAAATGCGAAAACACTAGCAATAGAATGTAAAGTGAAAATTAAGACATCATTTAGAGTTTTAGAAATTTAATATTAAATATTGATTAAGAGCATGATTTAATTTTTGTAAGTAAAGATTCTGCGTCACGAACAAGGGCACTCTTTTCTTCTTTTTGTTATCAGAATTAATATTTTATCTATACCAATATTATAAAGCTAAAGAGTTTGTTTGTTTGAACGCGATAATCTCAGGAACTACTGGTCCGATTTTTTTTTATATTGCTATAGAATTAGCCCAATGTACCCAGTTGTTTTGCTTCATAAGTGAATAAAGAGTTTTGAATTTCAAAACGTAGATCAAAGGACGCTATAAGACAATCTCGCTCTACCTCTGTCTGTTCAATCTGTTAATTTATTTCGGTTGTTGTATACAGGCGCGGATTCTGGATCTTGTTGAGGGGGGGGGGGAGACACTGGAGTGTGCATTTTTTAGACACCGAAACGCCGACGGTGGGTGACTTCACGAGTATGGGGCAAGTGTCTATTAATGCGGATCAAATGTAGGCGAATTCTTGAAAAGTCATGTTTCCCCCTGCAACACCCCCCCCCCCTCTTCCCCCTTGGATCCGCACGATCTGGTTGTATAGAGGGTGTTCTCTTGCTACTTCAATCGTTGGGATTGCGTGGATTCCCTTCTTGATAAATTGGAACATGGAAACGACAATCTATTACGCAACCACTATTCCTAAAGAGTCTAGTAATCCTATATTAGCCCAAGTCAGGATGTAGTCGATATCGGCTATTCTTAGCTGTGACTGTGTACACTTTATGTATAGAAGTGGGTCTGTCTGGAGTTTCTTAAATACAGTTCTGTTAAAATGGAACAAAGGAAGTTTCCTGGTCTAACAATAGCATACCGTTTATCAACGTATTTAGTACAGAAGATGGTATTTGCTCTCAAAATTTTGTAATAATTTTTTTGTGAGGAAAAATATTGTCATTTTTGACAGCTTTAGGCGACGTGGTAACGCTTGTCCCAGGAGTGTGGCTGGAGTCGACAAAAATGATATGCAAGTAATATTGAAAAAGTACTTTAAACCTTTCATTTTTTATTCTAGAGGATTAAAAAATGGTAAATATCGTATCATTGGGTAAATAGACCCCTTTTTACACTATGATTTAGATGCCTACATCGTAAAACGTATCCATTGTCCAAATTTTAAGTTTCTAGCTTCAGTAATAAATTAAGGTCTGTGATGATTGCTAATAATAAATAAGTCAGTAAACGGTGCACATACGAAAAAGTGTCTAAAAAAAAAGTCAAGTTGTTGAATGGTTGCTAAGCAACAGCGAATGGCGATTCCAGCGACATGAGATGCTATACAATTGGAACTTACGTTATTGATTGGTTCCTAAGCAATTGTCGTTTGTAAACCGACTTTACAACCATTTTTATTTATTTAAAAATTGCCAGGCACCTAAATAAGCATCTACATATTATATAGTCGAAAGTCTTTTACCAGACCCATACTATTTTCGTTTACATATCACAGTTTATTAGCATTCAAATCGTTTTACCAAAATATAAAACTTCCAAGATATTAATCTACCCTCGCTAATTATATAAGAGCTATGAAAGGGGAAAGGGCGGTATAATGGCACAGTAACCTATCGCGGCTTGTTTTATACTAAACTATATTTAGAGAGGCAACATGTTTTGAGTATGGGTAATCAATATCCCCTAGAGCCTATAAAGAACCATTAGCTAGTCTTCGTCTTAGGGAGGAGAGGAGGCAGGGAACAGGTACAGTACTCCAAAAGTAATAATGCGCATAGAAATCTTCGGAAATCTTCGTCATTGTTCGGCAACGGTCGTATTACCCGAGCGTCGAAAGACGATATTTATATAGAGTGGTTAAGAGCAATTTCTCTATGCCTAATTTTATATATTATGTGTTTTGTGCTAAAACAGATTTGATTTACCTGTAACGAAATTTGATTCGATAATTCCATGTAAGTAAATAGCGAAAACGCTACAATCATTGTTGGAGTGATTAGTTTTCAAGTGTCTTACCGAAGTTGGTGTAATTATGGAGGAAAAGGTTTAAATAACATAAGGTTTTATTAGAAGGAGAAAAAAACGTTTTCAAATAGAGGTTTACATAAAATATAATCAAAATCTCAGTTCAAATTTGTTTACAGCACTAATCATTCCAGAAAAATAATACAATTATAAAAAAATTAATCAGAATCGAGGAAGACCTCTATTCCCGACATCGCAGATTCATCAGAAGTTTCATTATGCTCTTGTTCATTTACACTTTCCTCACTGCTATCACCTGTGTAAATAATCAGTTTATCGGAATAACTATCGATTCTTGGCTCAAATTTTCTATATTCATCTTCGCATTGAACCGCATGATCAGAAACTTTTTTCCATTCTTCTGGTCCTATTTTATTGATTTTTTCTAATATAGCATCTTTAACTGACGTCACAGTCATTGCAATATTTCTCTTGGCCACGTGTTGCTTTATTTGGGACCAAATATTTTCAATAGGGTTAAAATCGGGATGATATGGTGGCAATCGTATAATTTTATGCCCATGTTCCTCCATTATACGGTCAATGGCAAATTCTGTGTAATTTTCTTTGTATCTTTGTATAATTTTATACAAATCGGGTTTCAGTTTCTTTGGGTCATGCGGAATGTTGTGTTGTTGTAACCAAGCTGTCATTTGTGGTTTAGATGTGTTTGAGTTTGGTGGTTTCACAGACAGCTTATTATGATATGGGGCGTTGTCTATTACCAACACACTATTAGGAGGCAAGTTGGGAATCAATTGATTGCGTAGCCAAGTTTGATAACGTTCCGCGTTTATTTCTTTATGATAGTCACCTTCTGAGTCGACACATTTATGTAACATTAGAGCCCCTGGGACGAAGCCTTTTTCATTGCCTGCGTGTACAATAATTATTCGCTCTCCTTTGGAAATGGGTTGTTTGATACCTTTTTTGTTGCTATCTTGCCAAGTTTTACCCTTAGTATGTGATGTGTGCACATACGACTCGTCCATAAATACTATGTTTCTACCAGAACTCCTCAGCTGTTGTATTTCTCTGAGATATTTGATCCTTTTTAGGCGTATATCATGTTTTTCCATAAGTAATTGTCTGTTATTATCAGTTTTCAGAAACCTAAACCCCATGTCTTTCAAGATCAACCTTAAAGTCTCGGCACAGCCTTTGAAATTAATAGCTTCGATCAACTTTATTCTTAAATTATTTACAGTTGGGAGTTCTTTCAGCGTCAATTGAAAATTGTATATCATATTACGAATAACACAGTAGTCGAAATCATCAAGTACCAGCCGAAATCTACTTTTAGGTCTTCCTTTTTTCGGTGTAGAAAATTTCTTTGATTGATTATGTTTTTTTTCGTTTAAGATATTACGCAAAGTTCGTCGCGAAATTCCTGTAGCTTTTGTAACACGGTCTTGAATTTTTTTAAAATAACCATCATGGTCTCTGTTGAAAACATTGGCTTCATTTAAGAAATAAAGGTACACATTAAATACCATTTGCCGTGCTTGTGAATTAAGCGGTTTTCCACGTTTAAATTTATCCATTTTGGAAGAATTCGTCTGAAAGAAAATGGCATGGGCAGAGTTAGGTATATATTTTTTATGCATGTTTATCTATTTATTTAATTTAAATAAATCTCATTTTTTAAATGTTTTTCTAGTACTTAATATGTATTTAATGTAGGTATTTTATTTTTTTAATATTAAAAAAACGTGAAATATGTTATTTATTTTCCTTTTTTCAAAATATACTATTTAAATCTGAATAAGCTAATTAATGTTGAAATTATATTTACCAAGAAGGGTGTGTAATAGCAGCTCTATATATTTCCACAAATAGAGAACACGTGCAGTCACTACCAATATATAAAGACGACTGACAGACATTTCGCTGACCGGCGACAGCTGCCGAACGCCCGATTTGTTTTCGATTGTGCACACATGATATTGACTCCTATCTCTTTTAAACAAGGTGCAAAATGCAAATGCCTTGTTTAGGGCTCTTACGATTCCATGATTCGAGTGTTTCCGGGAATACGACAATTAGCGAAGATCTGCATGTGCATTATTAATTTGGGAGTACTGTACATAGTTGAATGGCAAGAGCTACGCACACAGATATCGTTAATCGGAAGGTGTTCCCAGATTCCGCGTCATTGAACAATGTCTTAAGTGAGTGAGAGGAGGACGCGCTCTATGGAGGTTACCTTCTTATAATAATAATAATATCTTGGGACAACTCACACAACGCTATCTGATCCCAAGCTGAGCAGACCTTGTATTATGGAAACCAGACAACTGATAAACTGATTGAGAGAGTGAGGATTGAACCCACGACCTCTTGGGTAGCAGTCGGATACACTCCCACCGCGCCACAGAGGCAGTCTTGCTATTTAGTGGTAGAGTTGCAGCAAGTTTTTGATAAGCACGTGGAGGTGACTAGGCTAAACCCCACACATGAGGGTTACGACTTTTTCAACCTGAATACGCCTTTACGAATAGGCACCATTAAAGCCTTTGCAATTTGCAGAGTAATATATTGTAGACTTTGAATACCTATTGGCTTTTCAATTTAGCCCGCATTTTGGTATCAATGAAGATTGAAAAGCGATACTCTGACTATACATGTGTGTTTCTCTATTGGGTAGGTTTTCTTTTAACCCCGCGCTACCCTACCTACTGAAGCCAACGGCCTAGCTGCTAAGTTTCTAAATAGAAGTAAACAAAAACCTTTTTGTATCAGCAGCGCAGACTTATTATACAAGGGAACGTAATTATCGTACAATTCTATTGAATGGTCAACCTCTAGCAATATATTACAAAAAACGAGCTGGGGCAAGAACGGGTAGGGTAGCAAACGCATATACTCTTGGTATAGTGCAAACCTAAAAGAAGTTTGTTCAGAATCTGTAACACAGTCCAAGGGGGTAATTTTTATACTATTTTATATTTTTTAATTAATTAATTAATCATTCTAACATTCCGATTCGTGTTCACAATGTGAAGTTAAATGTAATCATCACTTATTTTTTAATAATAACAATTGATTATGTACTATGGGAAGCAATGAGCACGATAGTGCGAAGAACTTGAATGGCTTATAACTATGCAAATTTTCAATATTTTCATTTTCTTTTTTTATATGATTTCTTGAAATAAAAATCTTGTTGGGGTGTCTGAGCTTTGCACTATACCAAAAATAACCTTGTATATACGATATTCAATACAAATAAATAAAATTGCAGTGTCTGTTTGTAATGTCAAAATAACAGTTTATTTTTTACTAAATAGGCACTGAAAGGATATATGGTACTACCAAAGTCTCTTTTATTTTCTGTCTGTTTGTTCCGGCTAATATCCGAAACGGCTGGACGGCAGGACTCTCACTGTCAGACAGCTGAGCAGCTAGTTTATCATAAAAACAAAAAGGTAGAAAACACTGTAGACTGCTGTGTGTAGAATCACGAATACCTGTAGGAATTCCATGTGTTTTCCAAGGTAAGAACTAGTAATGTGTCGATTTGTGGTAGGTACAGGTGCAGAATTTAGTTTAACATATTATTTTACTTATAAGTACCGCCAGTATGAAGTCCCGATGTTCCTAGCAAATGTTACTTTAACAAAAGAGATTCACAAAACATTCTAAAGTAATATAAATAAGGTACAAAACCATGCATATCCGTTGGGTTTTGAGGACAGTGTGACAAAACCATTATTTTTGTTATGTCATTCCGTCTGAATTGGACAACGGCAACGACAAATCAGCGACCATTATCGTATGACCGACCGGTCATATGATAATGGTCGCAGAGCATTGTAGTATAGACTGAGGACCTTGGTTACGTAATATCAATTTATTGGGTTAATCGGAATTGGTACTTGGAACCATGTTTATGGAATTTTCTGGCTTATTTTTGGTAAACACAGGTGTGGATCCAAGGACCAAGGCAACAGGGACAATCCCCCCCACCTCCAGACTCGACTAAATGACCTTTTTTTGGCAATTAAGCGGCGGTAGCCTAATGGCTAAGGCATCAATATAATGGCATAATGAGGTCGCGGCTTCGAAGCCTACCCATTATACTACTGATGTGAACCCACTCCTAATACAAGCCGTTGAGCTTAGCTGGAGGGGTTAACAAGAGTGCTAGTGATATGGGACCAACAATCCCTCGGCCTCTGTGGCGCGGTGGGACTGTGTCCGACTGTTGCGCAACATGTCGTGGGTTCGATTCCCACTCGGAACACCACTTTGTGTGATCCGCAAATGGTTGTTCCGAGTCTGGGTGTACTTTGTGTCCGTGACTTGTATGTTTGTAAAGTTACCCGCGACACAGGGCTTAAACCCTACTGCGGGAGTTAGTCGTCTTTAAAAAAATCCCTCCGGCCCTTGGCCGGGTTACATGTTGCCCCCCCCCCCCCTGAGGAAAGTTCTGGTTCCGCGCCAGAGTAAACAGATTAAATTCTTACTGTGATAGTGTTACTATTTATCAATGATGGCCAGTAGAGACAATAGACAAAAACAGAGTCAGTTAGGTACAGGTTGTCTTCGTTTTATTAACCCCGCTTGATGTGGTCGCAATAACAAACATGGACAAATATAACTCTTGTCTCATTACCAAGGACCTGCAGTCAAAATAGACACGTATTATTGAATCAATTCAATTCTGACCCACTTTTACAATAATTCGATTGGAACTGTCGAAAAATTTGCTAACGGAGGCTCATGATTTCATTTAACGGATATTGTAATAGAATCAACAACAAGGCTTTTTTTTTAAAGACGACTCCCGCAGTAGGGTACAAGCCCCGTATCGCGGGGGACTTCACAAACATACAAGTCACGGACACAAAGTACACTCAGACTCGGAACAACAATGTGTGGATCACACAAAGTGGTGTCACGTGTGGGAATCGAACCCACGACCTCTTACGTAGCAGTCTAACACTCCCACCGCGCCACAGAGGCAGTCTAAAATGTGACCCAAATGTTACAACTGTATCTATTTTAGTAAGAAGTAATAACTTAAACTGAACTGAGTAATTTTAATAACTGTCTGTCTAGACTTTTGTAATCAAGATTTGTGTCAGTTAAGAAGTTATGAAGAGGACATCTGAGACAGTTTTTATCTTTATTTCAGCCTTTTGTCTCAGGCTAAGTGATATCAATTTACCGCACTTGGTGGCTCTTTGTGAAAAATAAGAATTTCCTCTAGGTAAGGTTCTCTAATTGAATTCGCCCACATTTTCTTGGTATTGTTCTACGCTATGATAAGATTATTACTTTTTGTCTGACACGAAAGTATACAAAGCTTTATGAAAGACAATGATCACTATAATAATAAGACTCCATAGTAAAATTACATGTACCTTTTTACTAAGATGCGAAGAATGATACCAAAGTGAAAATAAATTCTACCAAATGTGTATTAGATTCCGTTTAGAGCCTTCCTTTCCTTCCTACATCTTTCCATCATCCATCCATCCATTTTCTTTCTTTCATCTTTCGTTCCTTTTTACATCTTTGAGATGTTATTTGACTCAATAACGTGAAAGTAATGGTATTTGAACGACCAAAATTTATAAAATTATCTACATGAAGTCCTATAGTCAGCAACAGCTTGACGTGGTAATTTTAATATAATTGTTTTTTTACAAATGTAGTCTAAAAAATATAAATGTATCCGACGGAAACTGGATCTCACTGATTTCTTCATCTCTTTCATCATCTAGTGTTTGCGCACACACTTATCCACTATAATATCTTCTGAGTTATCACGTTAACCACTAGTCACCTGAACATATCATAGCCGAAATTTTTAAAAGTGATTTTATGCTTGCCTTGACTAAATGTTGTTTTTATAGATAACTAACGGACATCCGCGACTTCGTACGCGTGGATCCCGTTCCCGCGGGATGATGTATTATACATATAAACATTCCTCTTGAATCACTCTATCTATTGCTGAAAACTGCATTAAAATCCGTTGCGTAGTTCAAAAGATCTAAGCGCACAGATAGCGGGTGTGGTGCTTTTGCCACAAAGAAATGCTGCCTTAAAATGCAAACTGCATGCAAGTTCAAGACAGTATTAATGGTTTATTGTCATGTTATATGGTAATAATGTCCTGGAAACAATTTTCCGCCTGAATTAAACATTAATAATGTTTGTATCTTGGATTACGAGTTACGACTGTTAGGACATTTTAAGTGAAGGGAATATTATTCCTTAAAGCGATAGTTTTGTTTTTCTTTTTAATGCCGTTGCAAATACTAAGTTTTTAAGCATGCGCATTGATGCATTTTTGAGCACACCTTCCCATTTACCATTATGACAGGATTTTGACAGCTTGCACGGGCTTGCCGTGGACATTGGACAAAGATCGTGAATAAGGACCCAGGAAACGTTATAGAAGTTTTCATAGTTCATTTTACCTTCAACTTCGATCCCATTATGCTTACAGCTACTTCCATGCCCAACGTCATCTAAATCTGATCTGTATCTACGGAAATTACAGCCTCCTTTTTCAAGTTTCAACTTAAAGCCACTGGAATCCAACAGCTTGGTTTCCAAATTCCACTGCATCAAAAAGTCTTCCTTTTCGTCCACTTTACCCTGTCAGGTTAAAAAAGATTATTTAATACCTACGCTCTACTACCTAACTACTACAAAATCAGCCAGCCCGCTATGTCTGTTAATATTACGTAAAGCTGGCACCATAAAATAAATTGCCACACATATTTCTACTGGGTTTATTTAAAGCAAGTTGGACTTTAACGCGCGCCGTCATCAACTTACCGTAAATGTTAGGCAATGAAAATGTAGACAATGTGAGGATCTTCTTTAAGTGTAAAATTATAAAGGTTCCGTCTTTTCTTTAGAACTCAGTGTTGACTAAGCAGAAGAAAACTATAGTGATATAATCTATCTTTCTGACTAAAAATCAAATGTTGTTCTAAAAAGTCTCTTTTTAAGTTTTGTTCGCTGAAACCTAAACGAATAGCCGAAAAATCAAAAATGGCAATTCTGTATGAGAAATATCACTTCGTGCTACATTTTTTAGGTGATACGAAGTTTACCTAGTCATCAAGTAATCTATGCTTTTATATCTATATTTCTATACTTATTATTAGATTTGTATTTTTGTATGTAACGAATAAACTTAAAAAATATTGGACCGATTATAGTAATTTTATAGGCATTACTTGCCAGTTACTTTATAAATGCAATTATTGTATTTATACTGGACCGATTTCGAAAAATCTTTCACGTTGAGAAGCTACACTAGTGACATAGGCTACTTTTTGTCCCTATATTCCTACGGGAACGGGAACTGCGAGGCGTCTGCTAGTAAATAATAATTAGTCTCCTAACCGATTTCACAGAGATAACTACACAGATATATTTATAACGCAAAAGAGTGTGCACCTCACTCTTATAGTCTGATGGGTATATTAGAACGGGGTATGTATATTTGTCTTGAATCTGACACGACCGTAAAAAAAATATTTTAAATATAACTAGCAATTTGTGATTGAGTCCCACATTACTAGCAATCTTATTAACCCCAACAGCTAATCTCAAAGGCTTGTGTTAGGAATGGGTTCACGTCGGTAGTATAATGGATAGTATTCGAACCCGCGTCCTAACGATTGCGAGACCGATGCCTTAGCCATTAGGCTACCGAATTGGGCATGGAAGCATGAGACCGACGGTTCAACTTTTGCAGGGCATGGAGAAGTGTGAGTGTAGATTTACAGTGGTTAAGAAGCTTAACCTCGCAGAATTCTTGAGCTGTTCGGTCGTCAGTAACTCACGGACGATCCCACAAAGCTACAGCGATGAAAAATCATTGCTCGTCGTTTCCCAAACCATAAAGTTTACTACGGCAGCAGGCTGTAAGGTGATTAACCAGAGACTAATCAATATCTGTCGCAATTAGTACCAATAATCATTTATATTACAGCCATTATGTTCAATCACCGATTAAATTGAGTGTCAAGCGTCTAATGTAACAGATTGATCTCGATTATGTATGACATCGGAACTGATAGGTACGTCGATATATCTGGTATTATGAGTAATGAGTACTAATGAGAATAATCTTTACGAATATTATAAATCTGAAGAGTTTGTTTGTTTGTTTGAAAGTGATAATCTTAGGAACTACAGGTTCGAATTGAAAAAATATTTTACTATTAGACCAATTATCGAGGAAGGCTATAGGCTATATAACATCACGCTACGATCAATAGGAGCTGAGCAGCAATAAAAATGTTGCAAAAACGGGGAAAATGCACGCAGACAAGTTGCGCGGGACAGCTAGTGAAGGATACAGCTGAAGATAACAATGTTTAATGATACCTGAAAATATCCACGAAAGAGTATAAAACAATAACTTATTTTACTCTTCCCAGCCAAAGCCAGTTATTTCGGTTCTTCTATAGATTTCCTTATTATGAATCATGTCACGTAGAGAAACTCTGAGCGAAGTTTCGCACGTTGCTTCCTTTCCGAAGCGGTTATATTTCGTATTGGGATGAAATCGATGCCTGCCTAAATTGCTGAGCAAATTGGAAGAAGGGACAGAAATCGGAGGTGTGGGTTTGAATATCGCAAGTTCCTAACTTCCTACTGCTATTTTTATTTTAATGATTGTATTATGATGCAATCATGCAATCAGTCGTGCGACTATAAGCAGATGTGATGAATGCTTCAAGCGTTGAGGGCGCTACTCCCTGTGAAGTCAGCCCTTTCATTTAGCAAATCTGATCGTTGTGAAAATTAACCAGGTTTTTTTGGGGTTTCTAGTTTACAGAACAACAAAACTAAAACGGAATTTACAGAACAACTAAAAATTGGTCATACTTATAATTATAATGCTTATAGGTACTATGAGTATATCAGCACTCTGCCTTTCTGCAATCGCCATAAAAGCTTCCGCCGTGGCAACAATATCTTCAGCCCATGTTTATCAGATTGTCAATATTCAAAGAGCTTTTAGTGCTGTTACGCTCGATTTGGGCCAATCAGATAATGGCAATTCCTTTATGTTTGCGTTAATAGATTTTTTGAATCTGCTAATTTATTCTTTATACATTTGTTTATGTTGGCATTAGCAGTAGTATACCAAAACTCTGAGAATACAAAAATCGTCGTTCACGGAATCTTTGATTGGAACGTCTTCCGAACGAAGTGGTCCAAAGTAGCAGTTCTTTATAACATCGCGCTACGGCTAATAGGAGCAGAGTAGCGACGTGAAATGTTGCAAAAACGGGGAAAATTTACGCATACGAAGTTGCGCGGGACAGCTAGTGTATGAATAAACGCCCGGTATTTTTGTGGTAACACTTTCAGCCACGTTTAAAATCTGCTAGTCCTGAAGTCCACAAACTTATTTATTCATAGGCCCATGGTTCAGCTTACGGGGATTTCCGTTCTCGCGTGCCTGTGTATTAATCCAGGTGGTAATAATACATTCATATGTTAAATTTCATGCTCTTTATTTTTTAATATTTACTCTTTTCACGACGGCATTGATACACTAGCTTTTGCCAGCGTCTTCGTCCGGTAAAATGGAACGCGATAACCTCCATGCCGCCCATAATTTTCTTCAAGTTTATCAAACCATACCATATTTCATCTAAATCGAAGATCAGCGCGTTCAAACAAACATACCCTTTTGGCTAATTAATCTGTAGATTGTGACCAAACAGTTTTTCCATATTCAACTCATTTTACGATGAAAATACCTTAGTAAAACCGTTATATAACCTAGTAGCGGACGCCTCGCGATTTCACCCGCGTAGTTCCCGTTCCCGTGGAAATATAGGGATAAAAAATAGCCTATGTCACCTGGGGTTAGTGTAGCTTTACAACGATGGAAGAATTTTTCAAATCCGTCCAGTAGTTTTGGAGCCTATTCAATACAAACAAAGAATCAAATCTTTCCTGTTTATAATATTAGTATAGATAATTATAAAGTAAAGGCTTGATGGTTATCGAAAAATGTCCTTGGACATTTAAAATGAGGTAATTTACGATAACAGTAAGTATAAATGTTAGTTTAGCTACACGTCTAGTACCCTCTGATGTAATCACAGTTTATGTAACTCTCCATAGAGCTAGACTTTGTGTCTAGTGACGTAATATGGCAAACAACGTTACTTAAGTTAGGAAAACTTTCTGATAATATCACCGTCTCAAGGATAATTCTTAAATGGTTGAAATTATGGCCTTTGATGTATAAGTTATGGACTTGATAGTGTTTCTCGTTGAGTGATCAGAGCAAAAATGCATACAATGGCTTATATCGTTACCGTTATCACGATGCTTCAATGAAGGTTGGAGTTTTGAAAACTAAAAAAAAGCTTCTTAAAAAAAGTTTCTATGAGTTAAAATGCAGCCCAGCTTTGACATAGAACCGGAAATTTAGGAAGAAGAAGCCTATATATTTCTAAAGTCTTGACTTTGACACATCAAATATAGCTGACCGATCGATCGTCCATTCGCCTGAACCCTTATTTATTGCTTGTCCATTGTACTTGTTAAACACCGAGCCACCATAGCACACAAAGCTATAGATTTCCGAGGCATTGGTCGCTGCAAAACCTCTTTTGATTGATTCGTGGTGGCCCCATGTTGGGCGCCATTGTACAACGTGCCGTTGAATGTTTGTACTGTAGGTATAACTATTCTTGACTATGATTTTATTTGACTAACTTAATGGGTACACCTGCGTGTAGCCAAATTTATTATAGGTGACGATTGTAACCAATGCTTAACCCCTCATTTTGCATGGTAAAGGTTTTTACGTTTTATTCCCTGGCCCTGGCGTTTTATTCGTATGTATGTTACATACGAATAATAATAATAAAACGTAAATTTTTACTTGATTCCTTCTCAATGTCTTTGTTTACATTGTTATAGAGGGTAATTTTTAACCGACTCTGAAAAAAGTATGTTATGTATCCGATACGTAGATATGTAATATTATTGGAATTGCCTGATTAGGGATTCTAAAATATAAAGAAAATTTTTAGTTTGTCCAATAATTTCGCCGAAAGTAGAGATCGCATTGTGACCATCCTTTTTATAATCATTTATATTTATTCCAACTTAGGGAACATTGCAAGTTTTATCAAAATGGGTTAAGCGGTTTGGAAGACATGAACGAAAACGTGTAAATTTGACGGCCTGGCTTACGTTTTTAAAGGTTTCAAAAAAAAAATCTCAAAACCGTGGTCAAAAAGGACATAAATGTCTGTACATAACGGTGTATAACATTTTCAAACAATCATTGATTCATATTTAAGTTTAAGTATACCTAATGCTGATAAACTTTCGCGATTTGTACACATTATTAAAATATATATATTACGGGTCTTAGTCGCGTGAATAATTTAAGGTAAAATATAGTCACGGGAAGACACGTAGTAGTCTTCCCGTGACCATACGGCCGTTGCAATACGGTCGAAACGTCGGGCAATAAACAAGGTATTTTACCTTAAATTATTCACGCGACTAAGACCCGTAATATATATATTTTAATAATACCTAATGCTTTCGTTATACTCCGAAATATATCCGAAATAGTGATCTGGTGCCACAGTCGACATTTGATAGGGAAGTTTTACTACCTACTCCTTCTCCCCTATCAATTTGTCGATTGATTTCGAAAGTCACCCTGTTGTATGTGATGTGTCTAGCTATTTGACGTAAATTGAAACAGTGGTTAATGACATGTGTCAAGTTGACATATAACAGAAATAATAGTTGCTCGACGAATCGATTTATGCGTCAGAAACTCACAATGCCAGTGTAATTTCATTCATGAAAGTATATTAATGAACTAGCTGACCCGCGCAACTTCGTCTGCGTAAATTTTCCCCGTTTTCGTAACATTTTTCATTGTTGCTCCGCTCTTATTGGTCATAGCGTGATGTTATATAGTCTATAGCCTTCCTCGATAAATGGGCTATCCAACAGTAAAAGATTTTTTTAGGATCAGTAGTTCCTGAGATTATAGCGTTCAAACAAACAAACAAACTCTTCAGCTTTATAATATTAGTATAGAGTGTGGATAAAAACCAGCTTGTTTGAGTTTTCATTGTACGTTTGTACGAGTAAGTTGATAGTTTTTTGAGGGGTCCTTGACTCAGTGGCGACCGTGCTGATCGATATATCTGCGAGTTTAAGGCAACGTTACCACTGTTGGCCCATATATGGGTGACCGTTTTCGAACATGGGCATACCTCTTCGTGCCTTAGAGAGCAGGTTAAGCCGTCGGTCCTGCACCTAATCTCTCTCTGTTCGTGTCAGATTTCCGTCCCATTGGACTATGACAGTGACGGAATACTCGTAGAGAGTGCACTTGTGTCTGCGCATACACTTGTACACTACAGGTTGATTTTTAATATACTCACAACCTTCCGCTCTTGGCTTCATCAAATAACTTTCTAATGTATATTTTGAAAAAAAAAAAAAAATACTCCAGTGAAATAGTCTGTAGGTGATTAAGGTCATAACTCCAAAAACAAGTGGTAGGTGATTTAGGGTTATTAAATATGTTCCTAAACTGATATTAGGTACAAAGTTATTTAGTGTTATTTTATAGGGTTCTGTAGGCAAAACGGTACCCTTATAGTTTCGCTATGTCCGTCCACACCTTTGCTCAGAGACTATTAGTGCTAGGAGGCTGTATGTGATTTTTTTTTGTTACCTACCCCATCGTGTGGGGTATCATTAGATAGGTCTTTTAAAAACGTTTAGGGGTTGGGAAGACAATTTTTAGATTTAGGGATCCGTTTGTAAAATATTAAGCTTTAAATTGCAAAGTTTTATTAGTATGTGAAAAAAATCACTATAGTAGTATATATAGTGAAATTAAAAGGAAAACTATCACAGCTAAGTAGGTTTTACAATTTTACGAGTAACAGCTGATCAAATGAGAAGTAACAATATTTTCGTACTAATTCCATTGAAAAATATTAATATGTAGATATAACGTTGTATGATACAAAAACAACAGAAAGCCCACTTCTTAAGCCACATTATTCGGATGTGGGGGGGGGGGGGGAACTACGGAAACCTACATTGTGCTACAGCCCGACATGCACTTGGTGGGTTTTTTTTTATTATTATTTAATAGTTCACAAAACGGACAATACAATTAAAGTTAGACAACTAGCTTAACTTTAATACTCTGTTACTAACTTGTTATGTCCTTTATTTTGTTAAATAGGTTCGAAGATTGACCTAACCCTGTTTATTTGATACTAGCCGTCCCGCGCAACTTCGTATGCGTAAATTTTCCCCGTTTTTGCAACATTTCTCGTCGCTGCTCCGCTCCTATTAGTCGTAGCGCGATGTTATATAGCCTATAGCCTTCCTCGATAAATGAGCTATCCAACAAAAAAAGAGTTATTAAAATCGGTCCAGTACTTTTTGAGTTTATTCGTTACATACAAAAATACAAATCTTTCCTCTTTGTAATATTTATTTGATATTTCCTTTATTTATTTTAATATTAACAATGTTCTAATATTTTACAAAATACTTCCATGAACCTACTCATAGTCAGAAACTGTAAGTTGGGCTCCTTGCGGGACAGGCTTAGCCAGTACAAGGATTCACGTCAAATATCACGTATATAAGTACTTGCTATATAGAATAATATTTTAAACAATAATAACGTGATGTATTTTGTATTCTTTTTCTGGAAATAAAATTATTACTTATTACTAGTTAACTTCTTACATAACTACACTTAAACTATTCAAAACTGCATATCCTAAAATAGTGAACACGACATTTTTCCCACGCTAGCGTTGCGCGCGGTTAATGCGGTGGCCGATGTCATTGATGTATTTACTTGTTCACTGAGCGAGTTCACTAAGGTCACCTATTATGTAATTAGTAATAGTTAAATTATTAATTACAAACTAAATTGTCTACGTATACCGCGTTAGATATAGATCTGTAATGGTAGACGTAAGTATGTTATGCTATTTTGCTACTTTTGGGGTAACATTTAGAATGCCCTAATAAAGGTTTGTGCAATTATTAATTTTGAGGTAATGCCTTTAAGAGTCTGAATTGACTGAACTGATTACAAAGTAATAAACGGATTTATTCGAACTATTACAAACGTCTGCACTGTTCAACACGCGAATACAATGTGTCAGCCATCTTTCTATTCCCTCTCCATGTCGGAGTGACATCCGCATGACAGATGTCAACGTCATGTGATGTCATTACTGACATTTACATTTTGAAAGTCAACCGTCTAGATCAAATCTCAATAACGAAGTAATTTTTATAGGCATTTCTTGCCAAAGACTTTACAAATACAATAATTGCATTTTGAAAGATAGAAAAAACCTAACCTAACCCGTAAGCATTAAGAGATGGAAGAATTTGATATCTAGTAACATAGTCCAGATAGGTGGTTCGCTTCTGGCCCCGGTTTGGCTACGGAAGTCTCGGGTTCGATTCCTGAGTCTGGATTTAAAAATTTTCTATCTTTCAAAATGCAATTATTGTATTTGTAAAATCTCAATAACGTTTTTAAATTATGATTGAGTTAAATTCTGATGAAATTGAATGAATTAAATAACGGATTAGAATAATATTGAGTCTAACATAACAAACTAATAAAAAAGAACGATTATTTTCCTATCCCCATTTCTATGAACGTGTAACAAATAAGAATATTACAACATCAAATAACATCAATCACCATCTATGTCTTTATTGACACTAAGCACATTCACTACCTTAGCACTTGATATTTAAGTGAAAAGTTTACGATGGAAGTCTGTAATTCAATTCTATCGGATGCAGAGGAGAGAAAAAGCCATTTTAGAAGCATAGTGCCACTAAAAGGTTTAGTAGGAAAGTATGTAGGCAAACTTTTAAATGAAAGAACCTTTTAAACCCTTTGTGCTGGAATAAAAAGAAGAATTACTTGCAAATTGTGTTCGCCCGCTCTGTGTTTCGTAATCCAATGTGTGTATTTTTTTATAACGATTCTCGCAGTAGCATACAAGCCCTGTATCACTGGGGACTTAACAAGTCACGGACACAAAGTACACCCAGACTCGAAACAACAATTTGTGGATCACACATGGTGTCCCGTGTGGGAATCGGACCTACGACCTCTTGCGTAGCAGTCGGACACACACCCACCGCGTCACAGAGGCAGTCAGTTATGCTTTTTTGGTCCCTGAAGGAAGAAAAAAAACCATCTGCGCAAAAAACATGCAAACAAGCAAGATCCCCCTACACATATATAGGGGGTCTTCTTGAATGAACTCAGTATTGTGCCTCCGACAGCATGATCTTAGGTACACAATGTAGGGGATCTTGTTTGCGTCTTTTCTGCGCATTCGGGTTTTTTTATTGTTCAAAGTTTTTTTTTTATTTACTACTTTTTAGTGGTTGTAAGATGTAACCGATGAAACAAATAACTTTTATCACAGCTTTTACACTATTACTGTCACAATCATGTAATACTTTAAAAAAAGCTTACGATGCGCCCTTTAAATTGATACCCATGGTATTCGAAAAAACTTTTTTTTTTTGGCTTCGATATTATTTAGTAGGGTTAGGCTCGCACAATCGGTGCATACGCCAGTTTCAAGTTTATTTTCTTTCTAGTTTTCTTCTTTGAATCACAAAGTCTAATTCCTGTGCAGTTATAACATATTTAAAATATATCTTACACTGTTTTACACGTTAAACTCGGAGCTGTAAAAATATCGACATGTCAGTTTTGCCGCATTTTTACAACTCCTGTTTTTGACATCTCATAACCGCCATGTTTGTTTTTTTATAAAGTCCCTATCTAAGAACACTTGGTCAGTGTAGACAAATCTAACGACGTCATTATTGTTTGAATCAGTGTTGTGGTTTGATTGATACTCGTACATAGAAGATACGCGCGAAAAATATAACCCTTCCTTGCAACGTAAAAAGAGATGTGATATAAGTTTACTGTCTGGAATATCAGTTCCCAAACTTTTGTTTTGATGCGGCTTTCCGATTAAATTAGCTTACAAAGCTTATTTATTCGACAATTATTCTAATTCTTGCTAAAGGAAAATCGCTTCGTTATTAAAAAAAAAAAACAACTTACGTACTCGTATCTGACGTGCTGGGAGTTTTTAATGCACACATTTTTAATTTAAAGAAGATGGTAACAAATTACATTAGGTGTAATGTTACTATTACTATGATGGTAGTAACATCAACATCGGCTTAAAGCATCTGCACCGCACGAGTAATTTCTGATGTTACTACAAATTAGAAATTACTCGTGCGGTGCCACCGGGTGTGATCCCCAGCAACATATAATATTACATAACATAAATGTGATACGTTTTTCTCTCTCCCTTGAGATATTTCTAAGGAACTCTCAGCAAAACAAGACTCAATAGAAACTAATACACTCGGTTCCCATTACATTAACTGAACTTACCGACTATAATAATAATAAATTTTAAATTTTCTCGCCACAATAAGTATATTTTACAATATTTATGTAGGTAAAAAAGTAATTATTGTATAATTACTTTTTTAATATTGTAGGAGACTGCTGCCTAAACTAAGCTCGAAGCCTGTATTTCAGGACACCAGGCCTCCAGGCCTCCTCTAAAACTTTAACTTATTACAATTGGATTAGAGATGCGATTACGCATTACATTGTCATAATTAGTATTACTAATTCATGTTTTTTTGTGATTATTTTCGTAAAGAAATTGTTTTTCAAAGTTTCTTTATTATTTACTGTAACTGTTCTAAATTTAAACTTTGTTGTTCATTATTTTTTTACAATATACAATATATTTAAATGAGGTGGGTGCTACCTCAGGATGAGTTATTCTTTCGTGAAGTATGATGAAAACACATTACTGTATTTCGGTTAAAGGGCACTGTTGCAAGTGTAATTACTGGTCAAATGGTTTATGAACTTGTGTCTCAGAATGAGGAGCATTGTGCAGTGACGTTTGGATTTTTGGAGAACAAGGATTTGAGTGGAGCTGATACTGACTGCTATAGACTGGTGTGACGCTTACCATCAAGCTCGCGAACAGCCTGTCTCTTCATTCACTTGTATATTAAGAAAAACTACAAAATATGCGCTTTATAGTGAAATATTTTTGAATATTCGTCGAACTAATCGATGTTCCCGTAATGCTGAAGACTAATAATAAAATAAGTAATATGAGGCACATCGCGAGGGCTGCAGTATTTAGAGCAGATCTATCATCATCAAACGACTGAAGGAACAGACTTCGCACCTAAAAATTTCAGTTCGGACAAAACTATATCCCAAAAATCTGAAAACAAATCCGTAAGTTCAGGGTGACAACACAGCCCCGGCACCGTTTAGTCGGAGTACCTATCGAATTATGTAGGCATCGGTGGTTCCGTTGGCCTTCGTTCAGACCTTGAACCGCGATCGATATGGCCACGGGCCACCGTCTGCGAGCTGTATATAAACAAGCAGAGTGCCTCATACCACACAATACAGAGAGTACAGAAGGTAACTCACGAACTTCGATCGAACAACACAAAGTTCACGTTCTTGGATAAGAATCTCAGGTTTAGTTTCTATAGAGCGCACTTTAGACTTAGCTCAAGCTGAGATGATTATGTCTATTAAGTCCACGTAAAAGATTTAGGCCGTAAAAAATGCCTAACGCACACCTCCAGCATCAGGGGCAGTCGCTGGAGGTAGTGTGGAATCTGCCCCCAATGGAAAAATTAAACTTGTTATATCACCGGCGACCCACACAGCGCCTAAGCCCCATAGAGCATTCCTGCTCCTCGGCGGTACATATAGAACGTCAGCATCGCCAAAAGCCGCGAACGTGGAATTTTTACCATCAATCACGTCCACCGTTCTACCAAGCGACGTAGCACAGACTAGATCAGAGTCATTTAAAGCTGAGAGTGAGTTAAGATTAAGTACAATCTATAGATTTCAACCTCTGGCCACTTCGTTCAGAAGATGTTTCGAGATTTCATATCCGCGAGCGATGTCAATGTGTGTGTGACTCACGCGAATTCTATGAAGTTTACCTTGTGTACTTTGTATGTTTTGTGGTCATACACCCTGTACAAGTGTTACATGTCTATGGAAATTGTTACGTTATGTAAGTGGAGTGTTGTAACGATGTAATCTTGTTATTTCTGTTAGTTCCTTGGTTTATACAATTTGGTTTAATTTTGTCCTGTGACATTATTATTTAGAATACATACCTGCATAACAAAACTGATAGCAAATCTATATGATTAACGGCCAGTCTCAATAATCTATCTATCGATGGATTTGGCTACTAGAGCTATATATTTGACATAAGCTCCATACAAAATATGTCAAAATTCTACCTCTTTTAGCCAAATTCATACATAGATAGATTTGTTGAGGCCGGCCGTTAGTATTTGCTATCAGTTTTGTTATTAAAAGACAATTTTATTTTGTATTTTTTTAAGCAAATTACTTTACCAAATTCATTTAAATTGCCTTTTTTGATGGTACATTTAAAGAAAGGCTAGAGACACATAAGCGGGTCGGCACTTTCGATTCGGCAGTGTTTGCTGAACAACAAAGCCGACCCGAAGCAACTACTACACATGTTCAGCTTCATTAACAATTGCCAATCGGTTAGTTCATTCGGGCCGGCACATTGTTTGATTTTACCGCCCGGAACGTACCGAATGATGCCGGCTGGCTCATTTGTGTAACCAGCAATAAATTGTTCCTTTTGCGATTTTTTTTTTTAAATAATAATTTTTGACATGATAAGACGTTATATAAATAAATCGACTAGCTGACTCACGTCTTATAACTCGACTAGCTGACTCGTGCAACTTCGTCTGCTGCGTAAATTTTCCTCGTTTTTGCAACATTTTTCATTGCTGCTTCGTTATATAGCCTTCCTCGATAAATGGGCTATTCAACACAAAAATATTTTTTCAAATCGTACCAGTATCTTTTTAAAAAAAAAGGTATTTCCTGAGATCATCGCGTTCAAACAAATAAACAAATTCTTCAGCTTTATAATATAAGTATAGATGAGCGGGTGCACGCACGAAAAAGTGTCACGTTATTAATTGGTTACTAAGCAGTCACGTTATTGATTGGCTGCTAAGCGGTCAGGTTATTGATTGGTTCCTAAGCAACAGCGAAAGGCGATTAAAGCGACTTGGAACTAACGTTATTGACTGGTTAACGTCATTGAAGCGACGCGCGACGGTAGCCTAATGGCTAAGGCATCGGTCTCGCAATCGTGAAGTCGCGGTTTCGAATCCTACCCATTATACTACCGACTTGAACCCCCTTCTAACACAGGCCATTGAGCTTAGCTGGAGGGGTTAACAGGATTGCTAGTAATGCGCTTAATGCGGGCTCACAGTCGCACATTGCTAGTTATCTTTAAAAAAAATGGCTTTCTTATGACGTAATCACGTAAAATTATCGTCCATAAACCGACTTTATGGACAACCATTTTTTTTTTTTGACAGAACTAGAATATTTTTTAGCCGAATTGCAGTTGTGAAGGGCAAATAAGTCACGGTAGCAATTCCGCTGAAAAAAAATCTTAAATGCATGAAACTAGCAATAGGTATAACACCAGTTTAAACCATCTATGTTTTCCTATTGTTGTCATTCATCTAAATCTGGTGCAGCATACAGCGGAGAAGCTGCTGACTATTCAGAAAAGAATTTCTCTGCAGATGTTTTAATTCCCAAGCGAGCCATTTGTGCTCTTAAAGATTACGAGTACTCGTATTTATCGTATGATATGAAAATAATACACTCGTCGATTTTATAATCTAGTCTTAACATATTCTCTTTTGTTTCAGGGGGATGGTAGCTTACTGCTCAAAAATATAGGTGTAGATGATGCTGGCTTGTACGAGTGCTCGGTGGAAAACGAGACAGCGTACATTGACAGGGTAAACTTGACAGTCAGAAGTAAGTCTTACACCTAGTCACCCAGTGATGTTTTATGTGAAAATATGTACATAAACAACATTCGATCTTTAAAAACGGCCATCTAATCATTGACGTAGATACTAGCGGGTCAATTCACGTATTTAAAGCAAAGCAGTGCTTGCATACGCTTGCGTCAAGTATGCGTCTTGAGAGCGCAACAACGACATTCTAGTACTGTGCGCGAGCATTTTTAAAATCTATCCCAAAGTTACAAGAATGCGAAAATGGCCGTTTTAATCGAAACTTAACTGCAACTGAACTGCAACTGAACTGCAACTGCACTGCTTTAAGTACGTGAATTGACCCCCAGGACTGCGCCATAATCTCACAAAATTGACCACTCTCTAGAAAGAGACCACGCTGCTTTGTGGATAATAACTGTCAAAGGTCGCACGAGATTTTTCTCTATTTCACGCTTTGCAGTCAATATTTACTTTTTAATTGAAAGGGATGGCGGAGTCCTGGTCTAGATATACCTCAATCAATACGTCAATTCATCTAATACACACATAGATAACCTATATATTGCAATGTCACACTATTATAAAAAAGTCATAAAAGTAGGAAAGCATGATTTATTTATAAAGAGTGAAAAAGAGAAAAATGTAATCCGTTGCTTTCATCTGTTGACGCCAGCGATGGGACACTGACATATAAAAACTAAGCCAATTGTATAGATTTTAAGTTGCCGCTTTCTGAGCGCTTGTATCCTATCTACACCTTTTTACTTAAAACATCATTGTAGTCAACTAAATTATTACCCCCTCGACTGTCCGCGACCTCCAGGAGGTCGCGACTAAAATACCCATGACTGTCCGCGACCTCCTGGAGGTCGCGGTACGACTATATTTTAAAGTTCAAACAAACCTACTAAACCTGCACCTATCCTTTTCAAACTTGGCAGAATGTTAGATCGTTGGATAAAGATGCATAATAATACCACAGTTACACCATAATTTCATATTAAACCTGTTTATTTCGTCTGTATTTAGTTGCCGTTGGCGCGCTTTTATACATGGTATTGTGTGTTGTTGTGTTGTTTGTGAAGGGTGTAGTCAGTGTGAAACTGTGTTGTTTTAGTGTTATACTGTGATAAAAACATCGACAGGTAAGTCATAAACACTTTTTAATACAAACGCAACGTCTCAAATAACGATTTGGATACAAATTTTACATTTTATCGTAAATTGGCCGCCATTTTGAACAAAAAAAAAAAATCGTATTGTTTTATTGTTTTTATAACAAAAACATTCTTGTGGCTGGAAACTGTTGTTACTATTACCGATAACATACATATCTATAGACTTATCACTCATTTCATTTGAATTACTCCGATTAGATATTTCGTAAACTTAAAAATAAAAAAAAAACGAAATTCAGGGACCCCCGGGGGTCCGAGGGGCCGAGGCAATACCAGTGATTTTTCTAATATTTTCGTATAAAACATCTCTATTTTTGTATTTTTTAATTAGTAAATAACATTTAATTAAAGAATATACATTAACATGCAAAATAAAATTGTATAAATTACGATAAATACGCAATAGTGTGAGACCCTCCATTTTGGTATCATATTACAAGACTCTTATCGCTATATCGAGTTAGCTGGAACTCGTTTGTTTACATAATAAATATTATAGCACTTGGAACTGTTTATGTTACGAACAAAGACCGACTGAAGCTATTAAGATAAGATTTATAGCCACTCGAACCTCGAGGCACGCTACAATTGAAGTTTAAAGTAAACAATATTTTTTTTGTTTACGTTTCGGGTCGTTCTTATCAGGTACTTAAGTGCCGGTCTTAAGTGGGCTGGTGGTGTAAAAAAAATGTATGAGGTGGGTTGTTTTTATGATTGATTATTGTTTAGTGGTTTATATTATTGCGTATAAATTATTTAGTATTTGAATTAATGGCTTTTATTATTATTTATGATTTTTTTTATAAATAAAAGGAGAAAAAATCACGTGACGCGCCTTTAACTTCCAATTGATAAAATTCTACAAGGTGGTATGTGCAAAGTTATATTTTTTCTCATAGCTTATTTATCAACAAACAATTATATATATATATTTAAATAGGTTTAATACATAATTCTAAAGATATATCGTTCGTATCCTTCCCGGCCGACGTTTGACGTCAATTTGACAGATGTACGGTGACGGCCATGGTATTAGCGCCATTTTGGGTTGGGACTGGGTAGCGGATAAACGACTAAATTACAGATTTGAAGAAGGCTCGAAGCTTTTCTTTAAAATGTGTTGAGTTTTTTTCTGTGTTTAGTGTCAATTTCAGGCAATTTCTTTGGACGGTTTGTGTGGAAACAGGACTAACTTCTGCGAACGCTAGCATGGAACTCTCGCAGTATTTACCCACTTCAAATTTACCTTCCGGAGCCAAAATTGCAAAAACGGAACTCTTACACATCCATGTCCGTCCGTATGTCACAGGCATTTTACTCGAAAAGTACACAATGTTTATGGATAAAATTTGGAGTATAGTTGTGTTGTATAAGCTGCTACTTAGTTCGATCGTTAAATAACAAAAATATTTTTTTAAAGTGGGCACTCCATACATGCAACAGTAAAACATCTACGTGAGGCACATCATTCGACACTACTTATGATTTTTTACTTTTGAAAACATTTTTTCCATTTTTATACGACTCCCGCAGTGCGGTACAAGCCCTGTGTCGCGTGGGACTTTACAAACATACAAGTCACAGATACAAATTACACGAATCGAATCGAACCCACGACCTCTTGCGTAGCAGTCAGATATACTCCCACCGCGCCACCGAGGCATTTTAAGGTTTCAAAGAACTCTTTTGATTTAGTTATTTTTTTTTTCATTTAGGTCGTTTAGGAATTAAATGTTCGGCAGGGAACATTTGGGGAAACTACGGAACCTTACATTGTGCGTGACCCGACATGCACTGGCCCGGTTTTATTTAGTAGCGCTGCAGCCACGCTGCCATTCACGGCAAATATGAAAACACCATTTCATTTCATCAGTCAAAATGTATTCCTATGACATCTAAGTCTTACTGCCCTAGACTCTTGTGTTGTCTTATTAAACTAACATTTAAACTTTCGCGTTGCATGATTATAACTATTTATTATACGGGAATTAACGCGCATTGTTTACCTTAAAATTGCTTGACGTTTCGACCAGGTTGCAGTCCGCTAGTGACCACGGCCGGTGCAACCTGGTCGAAACGTCAAACAGTTTTAAGGTAAACAATGCGCGTTAATTCCCGTATAATAAATTGTCTTATTAACATTAAATTATGATTTAGTCTAATTTTAATTTAATTTTATTATAATAAACCTTTTTAATTCCACTAAACAATAAATAAACTAATTCACTCCACGACTGGCATTCTATCATAAACGATAAGCCTTTTACGTTAATTCGACTAACGCGATAACAAAGTAATTTTGTAAAATTTACGCTACAGGCACTAATCTGTGAACATTGAAAAAACAACAGTCACTCTACGCTAGTAATAGTACTTAAGCGATTCCGATAGTGGGTCCTTATTTACTATGTTTTTTTTCGTAAAAGATAGTGAATAAGGACCCTGTTTTTGTAGATGAAGTACTCTCTACAGCCTGCCCTATATTAAATCTCGTTCGGCAATCCTCGCTATTAGTACAGTAATTCTCTGAAGAAAGTTCTTTAAAGAACTTACTAACTAACAGAAACACGAAATCAAAGTTTTTTAATTCAAAGCCTATCCTAATCAATTACTATTTTTGGGTATGTAGAGACCTACTCAAGAGAAACTATTATGATTTGGATATGGTTCACAAACTCATAAGTTGCAAAATTTGTCTACAAATATTAATATTGGTTTATTAATAATATAATAATATATTTGGACAACTCACACAACGTCATCTGATCCCAAACTAAGCAGAGCTTGTAACGTAATCTATCTTCACCTTTTACTTAAACATCATTGACCCAGACATAGAATAGACCATCGTGCTCATAACACAAAGTTTTATCATGACCTCCTTAGCAGTCAGGGTCAATAACGACTAGACCAACAGGCCACTCAAAATGTTCATAATTATGTACCCTCTCTCTCTTTGCTGTACCTATAAGTGAATTAAGACGACGAAGATATAAGTCAGTTAAAAGACACAACACCCTCATGTATACACAGAATTGCAATAAATAAATGTAATGACATTTATTTATTGCAACTCTGTGTATACATGAGGGTGTTGTGTCTTTTAGTAATGTAGGCTAAGTAGGTACTCATTTATTAAACGAATTAAAGCAGCCAGGTTACATTATAGGTGAAATTCACGCGCTCGAAAGCTTTAGTCGAAACTCATCGGATTTGTGACCGCAGGGGGTATCCTCCCTCCTCCCAAGGTGATCAATTGTGTCGTTAATCGAAAACCCTCTCCCTACCCGAGCCTCAAGTGATAAATTCTGCTTTACACCTATGTATACAACTAAGAATTCACAAGACGGAGTAGAGGAGGGTTCAAGGGAATTGTTTAAATGGTGGCAAACTGTGCTGTCATTTTCACTTTTATTTGTAAAAATATACGAAATACGTGTAAAATTTGTAAAACCGAGACTTTGTGCAGTTAAAGTGTAAAATAAATACAATAATTGCAGTTTTTAAAGATAGAAAAGTTTTAAGTCCAGACCCAGGAATCGAATCGAGACTTCCGTATGCCAAACCGGGGCCGGAATCGAACCTTGTAACCGGGACTATGTTAATCCTCAAATTCTTCTATCCTTCTTGCGCGCGAGTCAGGCCTTCGCTTGCGCCATCTAGCCGATAGTTAGAGAACTATTACGGCTTTTGTTATTGCTTCGTTACAGAGAGCATTTTTAACAAATTATGATGTCGCAGGCCGAATATTATAGTAATTTTTATAGGCATTTCTTGCCAATTACTTTACAGTAAATACTTGACACTGGCAGAAATTGACCGAAAAATCGACTTGCTTGCCATTGACTCAAAAATAAAAAGAACAAGAACATCTTCAAGGATTAAACCGGAGTATAACCAACATACCTATCACAGACACAGAGTACACCCATAATCGGAGCAACAATTTGTGGGTCACACAAAGTGGTGTCCCGTGTGAGAAATCAAGACCAACGGGCCAGTTAATATGATATTTATCATTTTTATATTGTACTAGCTGTCCCGCACAATTTCGTCTGCGTAAATTTTCCAGTTTTTTGCAACATTTCTCATTGCTGCTCCGCTCCTATTGGTCGTAGCGTGATGTAATATCGCCTATAGCCTTCCTCGATACCTACTAAAAAATATTTTTTCAATTCGGACCAGTAGTTCCGGAGATTACCGCGTTCAAACAAACAAACTCTCCAGCTTTATAATATTAATAAACTTTCGCGATTTCTACACATTATTAAAATATATATATACCTTGTTTATTGCCCGACGTTTCGACCGTATTGCAACGGCCGTGGTCACGGGTAGACTCTACCCGTGACCACGGCTGTTTATTTACGCGATTAAGACCCCTAATATATATATTTTAATAATTTATAATATTAGTATAGATGCGCTATAAACAGTAACATGAAAAGTACATAATTTGATTAGATATACTTTTAATTTTTAATACTTTTTTATACCGACGGTTTAACGAGCTCTTCCCGCCACGGAGGGATGCGATTCTTTTTAAATGATCCTCGGACCGAAAGGAGTAGCATTGCTTACACTCTCTTATGTCTCCATTTGCTCGGTCGTCACTGAAATAGAGATCTTACAACTTTTTAATAGTATAATTTGCGTCAGTCCTTTATGATGTGAGAGTGGCCGAGAGTTTTTATTGCCATTTTCTTTTTTCCGACTTTACCTATTGTTTGCGAACTTTGTATTACATGTACATGTAGAATCCCGATGTTGTTTTGCATCCTAAGTAATAATAATTATAATATCTTGGTACAACTCACACAACGTCATCCGATCCCAAACTAAGCAGAGCTTGTACTATGGAAACCAGACAACTGATAAACATACTTATATATTTTTAAATACATACATATTATAGATAAATAACACCCAGACACAGAATAACCCATCGTGCTCATCTCACAAAGTTTTATCCTGGGTGGGGATCGAACCCACGACCTCCTGCGTAGCAGTCGGATACACTCCCACCGCGCCACAGAGGCAGTGAATAAAGAATTTTTGTTTTTTTCTTGGCTTACCTCAAGCCTAAGTGAAACACTTTGATTATATAATGTCTAGATGGAACATTCCCTCAGTAAGACTATAAAAAAAATGAAGCTACCATTTTTGTCGTTTGACACTCTTTGAAAATGGCGCGCTAGAATAACTATGGCTTGAACATCTGTTAAGGAACTCTTCTTACCTCTCAAAAAGTACGTCCATTTGACCGCACTTTTTGACAGTTCTTTGCTTCAATTTTAGATTAGGAATTACATTACATTATTTAATCAAAGGTGAAACATTACATAAACACGACAAAGTGCGAGCTGACCGTTGACTTTGTTAATAAAATATTCAGCATTTGCTTTGTCAAAATTTTCTATAAGTTTAACATAAGCTTCGCTTATGCTAAGCCTATGTACGTTCTATAGATTTCATCCTGAGTCATGGTCCCCTAAAGCCCTATTTAAGTATACAGACGCCTATAACAAAGTTTCTACAACAGTTGTATATAAATGTACGAGTATCAGTTCTGTGGTTTTAATATGGCGCCGGGATTGCTACTGGTTCTGATTTCATAAGTACTTTCAGTTGTGTGAAGTTTTACAACTGTTGTAACGAGTTTCATCCGTCTCTCGGCGTGTGTGGTATTTGTATTGTTTTAACCGGCTTCAAAAAAAGTGGTTCACTTTATGAAAATATATATTACGGGTCTTAATCGCGTGTATAATTTAAGGTGAAGAAGACTCCCGGGTGGTCTACCCGTGACCACGGCCAATACGTTGGGCAATAAACACGGTAATAGACCTTATATTATTCACGCGTTAGTCGCGTGAATAACACAAGCGACTGACGCTCGCGGCCGATGCGACAATATTCTGAGTGCGCGCGCAGCCTACGACAGTCGTCGGCCGCGCGCGTCTGTCACTTATCTCGGAAACGGCACCATACATTCTCATACTCTGACTACTGTCGCATCGGCCGCGCGCGTCAGACACTTGTCGTAAGCCGCGCGCGACTCGCGATCGACCGCGATGCACGGAAATGAACCTTTAGAAATAATTAGGTACTTTGAATAAGCATTAAAAGTGCAATGCGTTAAGGGACCAATATCCTCCAAGCGATTTATCCTTAATTTATAAACGATTACACTCAACAAACAAACTGGTTCGTTCAGAAAAAAATATTTTTGTAAAGAAAAACATGATGATTTTAAAAGAGTGGCACATGAGTTTCTAGGCAGCTTCTTCTCATGAGCTTTACACTTGGAAATGCCGCCTAACCTCATTTAAACAATTTTTTTTTTCAAAAATCATAATTTTATAAATTTGTTAGTATCTATGTATTAATTTGACGTTTTTAAATAATCATTAACCTGATTTTACGAAATAAAGTTATTTGAGTTTTGATACCGTAGCTTAATAGGTATTGCCCGCGCCTTCGTTCGCGTTTTCCCGGGAGACTGGAATAACACAGGCTACTTTTTAAAGTAACCTGTTTTATTCCAGACTATATTCTATCACTGTACCTTTCGTCCATCCAAACTTTCGCATTTATAATACTCAAATCAGAGGGTCTAGACAAAGTCACATTCAAAAAGCGATGTCGATAATGGAAAAGAATTATAGTATTAGAATTTGACGTTCGCGGTGGAGACCATAGACATTTTTTTATTTTTTTGCGAACGATTATTACGGCGTTATTGAATTCGCCACGGAACGAATGTACCTTGTCTAACCGCCCTCTACAGAAAACATCCTCCAATTTTATTTGAAACTAGAATGAAAATGTACTGTTTACCTGCGTACCAACAACACAATTTAAGCGTATAATTAAAATCATTCTACTGCGGACGACCATCGCGCGGACGATGCAAATGTGTATCATTTGCATCGTCACTCAATAGCGCACTCTATATTGACAATGAACAGCCACAATCAGTGCTGTAATTAAAATTGTTGATTATAGTCCGATATTTTCTTGTGTAATCAAGCTTTGTGTGGTTTGTCAACGTATTCTGAACTAGCTGGCTCGCGCAACTACGTCTGTGTTTTCCCAGTTTTGACAACGTTTTTTATTGATACTCTGCTGCTATTGGTCGTAGCGTAATGCTATAGCATGTAGACTTCCTCGATGAATGGGCTATCCAATACTACAATATTTTTTTAATTCGAACCAGTAGTTTCTGTTATTAGTGCGTCCAATCATTCAAACAAACTCTTCAGCTTTATTTAAAACTTTATGCAGAGTTTTAGTACAAAGGCGAACTTAATGCTAAAAGCATTCTCTACCAGTCAAGTAAGTTAGGGTGATGTAGAGATAAAAATCTATACTAATATTATAAAGCTGAAGAGTTGGTTTGTTTGAACGCGATAATCTCAGGAACTACTGGTCCGAATTTAAAACATCTTTTACTCTTGGATAGCCCATTTATCGAGAAAGGCTATAGGCTCTATATCATCTCGCGGGATCATAGGAGCGGAGCGGCAATGAAAAATTTTGCAAAAACGGGAAAATTGACGCATACGAAGTTGCGTGGGCCAGGTAGTGAAGTATATGCAGTAAACTTGTTGGCAGCAATGCAGTAGGAATAGTAGTATAGATTGCTTGTTCAAAATCAATTAGGCATTCAACAAGGACCAACACACATGAAAGGATCTCTGGCACTCAGTCAAACTGTTGACTGCCTTTGTGGCGCGGTGGGAATGTGTCCGGCTGCTACGCAAGAGGTCGTGGGTTCAATTCCCGCACGGGACACCACTTTGTGTGATCCACAAATTGTTGTTCAGAGTCTGGGTGTACTTTGTATCCATGACTTGTATGTTTGTAAAGTCCCCTGCGACACATGGCTTGTACACTACTGCGGGAGACGTCTTTAAAAAAAAATTGTGTACAGTGCCATTATCTCAACATGTTATATCATATCAAAAACATCATTTAAACGGTTGAAACATACACTTGCTCAATACTAGTGCCAGCCAGATCAATCCCAGACAAACTTAAACACTGCAGACTGTCTGGAAGGCAACTACTGTTATAGAATAATTTAACACCACAACGAATCTATAATAAGGCATAAATTGCTTCATAACTTAATATGGCGACTCTTTCACGCACTGTCGATTTTCTGACGACGGCGACGTAGACACTGATTAAAGTAGTAGTGACCTTCAGATCATAATATACGAAAGAAAAATAACACAAAGAATGGAAAAGTCTCATGGAATTCGATACCACAGGGACAGGAACCGTTCCGTCGTCGTCTTGTTACTTATAATTAAGTGGCAGTAGCCTAATGATTAAGGCTTCGGACTCGCAATCGTGAGATCGTGGGTTCGAATACTACCCATTAAACAACTGAAGTGAACCCACTACTAACACAAGCAAGCTTAGCTTATTGTTTTTAAACTTTCGCGATTTTTATACATATTAGATATATTTCTAGTCTTAATCGCGTGAATTATTTAAAGGTACGGACCTTTTATTTACCCGATATTTCGATCGAATTGCACCGATCGTGGTCACGGGTCGACAACGTCGGGTAAATAAAAGGTTTGTGCCTTTAAATAATTCACGCGATTAAGTCCCGAAATATATCTAATAAGCTTAGCTTAGCTGGAGAGGTTAACAGGATTGCTAGTAATGTGGGACCCACAATACCAAAATACTGGTTCTCTTTAAAAATAAATTCTCTCTGTTTTTTCTCTCAGCTTTCTAATTCTAGATTTCATTGTTTCTCATATTCAATCAAAGACAAAATAGGCGAAGAACATGCTAATGCTTTTGCCACGAGAACAGCGATGACGATAGACACGTCATTATTTTATTTGTATCACGTGGAATTTAGCCTCAACCTATTAAGGTTCTTCTCATTACCCTTTCGCAGTGAAAGGAGGGTAATGAGTGGGAAATAGTTGAGCAGATAGGGGGAAAATAGTCCTCACTTTCCATAAGAAAGAGTTTTATTGAAAAAAATGAGTTTTGCATTCCATTGCCAGCGATATTCGAGGAGTGAGCTAGGCGGGAGTGTTGTGTTGGTGGAAGCATTTCTATGAACTTTTGATTTTTGAATCGAGCTGACCGTACGTTAGAAATCAGCTAAAACTTTGTGACTACTTTTGTAACTTTTCGAACTCTTTTGCTGCTTTCCATTCGCTCATTCGCACTTCTATAAAGATGCAGTTGCGAGTTAAACTGAATCCATACAAAGCCCGCTCCGCTCGCAGTGGAAGGCGGACATAAATGAGGGTTTAGTTCTGAGGAGGAGCTGAGAGGACCGTGAATTGATAAATAACAGTGCTTGAAATAATAAGGGGTATGAATTCTAGCACTGTAATTAGTCAATTAATAAAACTATTATTATTGTGTGTATGTAATGAAGCCGAACTAAATGTATTTTTTATTACAAACTAATACTACTACTAATTTACAACGCAACCTTAGTCCACAAACCGCGGTCAAAGAGGTTTCCATTTTAACGGCCGGTCTCAGTAATCTACTTTTCGATGGATTTGGCTACTAGAGGTAGAATTTTGACATATTTTGTATGGAGCTTATGTCAAATATATACCTCTAGTAGCCAAATCCATCGATAGTTAGATTATTGAGACCGGCCGTAAATGTTTCTCAATGGCTATCTATCTCTAATATTGTCTTTGTCTGAAACGATCTCACAGGGTTGACGCTTAAAGCGTACGGGTAGGTAAATTATTTAGCTTAATAACATTTCAGTGTTTAGGTTTCTGGGTTTTCTTCTGTCAAAGAGATTTTTCACCGTAAATCACCACGCAGGTTTTGTATCTTTTGGAATTCCAATTTTTATTTTTTATTTTATCCCACAGTCACTTTGTTTAACTTCACTAATTTTAAGTAAGCCTGCAAATTGCGCACCTTCATTTAAACCTTAGACACTCTCTGGTAGCCAACGTAGGCTAGTAGGTACCATAGAGTTTCTAAGGTTTTTATCAAAAATTGATTCATAAAGGTATCAAATCATATAACTCTACAAGCAATGTAAATAGATAACAATTACTTTGATGATACAAATTATATACAATTATGTAACAAAACATTAGGAAATTGTAACTGATAGTTCAATTTTCCCAGTTATTTATAGACTTACACGTGGGGCGTGATAATGAAAAACAATAAAGACAAACGTACCGTTAATCCATTGTTCTATTATTATAAGTTACTAGTAAATATTTTGAACGCCAATGCAGGGAATCCACGTTTAAAACTACGTGTAAATTCCCTACATTTTACTTTCTTTCGAATTTACATTTTTTTTTTCTTTAAAAAGACGACTCCTGCATTAGGGTACAAGCCCAGTGCCGCGGGGGACTTTACAAACATACAAGTCACGGACACAAAGTACACCCAGACTCGGAACAACAATTTGTGGATCACACAAAGTGGTGTCCCGTGTGGGAATCGAACCCACGACCTCTTGCGTAGCAGTCGGACACATTCCCACCGCGCCACAGAGTATTTGAAGAACATGGTTTTCAAGATTCCTACTATATACATTTCTTCTTCAGAATGTCCTTTAAACACCTTCTCCAACAACACCGGCTCCAACGTTTTTAGTCGGACCCCTTAGCCCTGCCTTGGCCACAATATGCCAGCTACTTTTTGTATATTAACTGACCGTCCGTCGTTTTATTATTGCGAATCCCACAGTCGTTTAAAAGATTTTATCAAGAATTAATTCCTATTGTAGTTTTATTTGCGAATTTTACGTCCTATGTTGCAGTTCTTGATTTAAACATCTATCAAAACGAAGAAAGACGTTGTAAAGTAATACATCGGTAGGTTTTCCAATTTTATTACTCTACTGTAAGGAAGGGTTGTTTTTCGCGCATATCTTGTTATGTATGTATGTAATATCCTTTATTACCTGATATCTCACAAACCACTAAACGAATTTATACAATTAAGACGTCATTAGATTTGTCTTGACCGCCTAAGTGTTCTTAGATAAGTGACGTTTGAAAAAAACAAACGTGGCGTCTGTTAGATGTCAAAATAAAGGGATGTGAAAAAAAAATGTTTCGAATACTGCAATTTGGGTATCAAAATAAAGAGCTCATTTTAAGCATTTTAAAAACGGTATAACATAATTTGTTATGACTGTAATACCAAAAAAGTTAGTCAGTAAAAAGTATTTTTTCAATTTGCAATACTTATTTATTTATTTATTTATTGTTATTATGGATCTCTTACAAAGAATATACACTACTTTAACATATAATCAGCTTACACAAAAAATCGTTGCGTGTACACCTTTAATTAAAAGAGACCACAGCGTCCAAACAATAATCCAACGTTTACAGTACGAGTACGTAAACTACAAAATAAAATAAAACTAAAAAAAATGAATATTATGAATACTTGACAATAGCTGTGATAAAAGTTAGTTGTTACATCCTACAACTACTCAGAAGTAAAATCATAAATAAAAGAAAACCGCATCTACAAAAATGATGGAAACAAGATCTCCTACATCTTTATAACATAGCACCACCACTGCTCTTCTCAAAGTAACTGGCGACATTAGAACTGGCATGGATGATACCAAAGTTACGGTTTTAGTTTTGGTTGATTTTTCTAATGCTTTCAATTCTGTCAGCCATGATATCTTACTCTCTATCCTATCTCATCTGATGTTCTCGGCAGGTTCTTTAAACTGGTTCTCATCTTATCTTCGGGGACGCCAGCAGTCCGTGCGCGTGGGTGATACTTTATCGAGTTGGCGCGATCTTGACGCTGGTGTTCCTCAAGGCGGTATTCTTTCTCCTCTATTATTTTCTATTTTTATCGATCTCATTACTAATGTCCTTCAGTGTGCGTTCCATCTTTACGCAGATGACTTGCAGTTATATGCCCAGGCCAATGTGAATAACATATCCGAGTCCATCACTAAGCTTAATGGGGACCTTAACGCTGTCAAGACCTGGTCAGACAAGTTTGGTTTGACTATAAATCCGTCTAAGTGTCAGGCCATTGTGATAGGGAGTCAACGCCTTTTAACTCGATTGAACACCGACACATTACCACCTGTCATATTTAACGGCTCCATTATCGCGTTACATTCTTCGGTTAAGAATCTCGGGATTTTCCTTGATACCACCCTCAACTGGCATACTCAAATAACAAATGTAAGTCAAAAGGTTACGGGTACTTTGCGGGCGTTATATCGTCTTAAGAACTTTCTTTCTTATAAAACTAAAGTAATGCTCGTCCAAACGCTAATATTCCCCCTGATTGATTATGGTGATGTATGCTATCTTGACCTGAATGCAGAGCTCCTTAATAAACTTAACCGACTTCTAAATAACTGCATTCGATTCATTTTCAATCTTCGTAAGTTTGACCATGTTTCTTCCTACCGTTCCGAACTTAAATGGCTCCCTATTCGCCAGCGACATAGTTTACGCGCTCTCACTACACTCTATTCTATTCTTAATTCTCCTACTGCCCCTTCTTACTTGACTTCCTACTTTCAGTACCTGCACTCAAATCACAGTAGAGATCTTCGATCTTCCGACAATCTACTTCTTTTATGCCCTGCTCATTCTTCTGGATTCGTCGGATGCTCTTTTATAGTTCAATCTGTTTCTCTCTGGAATGCCCTGCCCCCCGAAATTAGGATGGCACCCAATCGCCTTAATTTTAAATGGAAGGTACGCACTTTATTCCTTGATGGATCAGCTGAATCATCACAACATTAGTAACATAAATATTAGTCTGTATCTATGTATTTATTTATGTATGTATGTATGTATTGCTGTAAGTATGTATACTATTGTATAGTTATGTATGTAGGTATATATGTATGTATGTATTTTTGTAAGTATGTATAGTATTGTATAGTTATATTGTTTTATTTGTGTATTATGTAAGAATAATAAGGTAGTTCTTATTTTACAATTAGGTTACTGCACCTTTCACACATTCCATTTCTACATCACCCTAAGGTAGACTGGCAGAGAATGCTTTTAGCATTAAGTCCACCTTTGTACAACTTTGTGCATAAAGTTTTAAATAAATAAATAAATAAATATATATATATTTCTTGTGTGCGTGTGTATGTCACTGAACTCCTCCTAGACGGCTGGACCGATTTTGATGAAATTTTTTATGTGAGTTCAAGGGGATTCGAGGATGGTTTAGATTCACAATTGAACCCGATTTACAAAAAAAAACGAGTCGAGACGAAGTTCGCCGGGACAGCTAGTAATTATATAATTTCATGCAGTCGTAGGCACTTTTTTAAGTTCATACACGTCCACGAGGGAAAAAAAGCTTTTACCTAATTTGTAAATACACTAAATCTCTTTTCAAATGAAATTACTTTTAGAGCCTGTCAATTCTTGACTTTATTTAAAACCTTTGATGTTTAGGTAACCCTAAACATGTGAAAATTCTTCAGTTTAAAGAATAGGTGCTTAAACATGTATTAGATTTATAAACGTATTACTATCTGCAATAAGCATAATAGTAGGTAATACGAGTACCTAAACAATACAATAACATCAAAAGACTTAGTATTTTCGAACTAACGATTAGAGTACTAAGAAATTATCACCAATTTTTTAGCGTAAAAAATGATAAGCGCAGTTTGCAGTTCATTACTACAAAACGCAAGTAACTTAACATGTTTAACTGTTACAATATGATACATTTAATCCTACTAATATTATAAAGCCGAATGTTTGTGAGTGTGGATGTGTGGATGTGTAGATGTGAGGATGTGTGGATGTTTGTTCCTCTTTCACGCAAAAATCACTACAGTCCGTCAAATCTAAGAAGTACCGTTTGACAGTTCTGACAATTGAATGATAGGGATGGGATGAAAAAATCGATTACTATAATATCCGAACTTTAAGAGATCGATTACTATAATATCCGAATTTTAAGAAATCAATTGTTATAATTAAATAAAAGAAATGTTTAGGATATTTTTTTATTCACTACTAGTACTAGTATCGTCGTCTTCGTCATCATCGTCATTTAAATTAATGACCAGTTGATTGTCCATTACATTATCAAAGTGTACGTCTCTTTCGAAGTCGTCCATTATTATTTTCTTTGTTTTTTGTACTACTTTACTCCAATCTTCCTGTGTAACTTGGGCACATGCTTCCTTTAATAAACCTTCCATTTTCTTGACACTGAAGGGTGGTTTTGTGTTGTGTCTTGCTGCATAACCTGTAAAACAATAATGTAACTATTTGATAGCAGACGAAAACCATTGTTTAAATTATAAATGTTAGAAGTACTCGTGTTATTATTATAATATTATAAAATATTACCTTTAACTTGGGCCCAAATCAGTTCAATGGCATTATATTGGCAATGGTACGGAGGAAGTCGTATGACTTTGTGCCCGTGCTCTTCGGCCAATTGGTCAATTACATATGTCGGTTTTGGTGGTTTATGCAATTTCACTAACTGTAATAATTCAGCTTTTAATAGTGACATGTCGGCATCCACTCCTTTTCTTTGCAGCCATGCCACCAAATCTGCTTTCTTATTGGCTGACGTAGGTGCTTTATCAATTTGCACAGAGTGGTATGGGGCATTATCCATTATAATTGTGCTGTTAGGAGGGATATTCTGTAATAAATTTAAGAACCACTCTCGGAACCTTACTGCGTTCATTTCTTCATGATACTCTTTAGTGCTTTTGGATTGGAAAGCTAATAAAGAGTTTTCCACGAAGCCTGTAGACGCTGACCCAGCATGGCATATTATGAGGCGTCCACCTTTTCCTATCGGCACCTTCGAGCACGAAGCTTCAGAATCATCAGTCCATGTTTTCGGCACAGAATGGTTGGAATTTAGCCAGGTTTTGTCCAAAAATATTACATTATCCCAGTTTATAATTTGTTTAACTTCGCGCAGGAATGTTAGTCGCTGCATAATTATGTCATGTCGCTCCATAACAATTTTTCGTTTGTCAACTTTTTTGTATCTGAAGCCAATTCCTGTTATTACCGTTCTCAACGACTCTATGCTTCCCTTATACAGCCCGGCATCTTTTAAAGTTGCACATAACTTTGCCAATGTTGGAAATTCGCCTCTTGTAAAATACCCGTATATATGGTTTCTAATAGCATGACTATCGAATTCATCGATGCCTGTCACAGGTTTATTTCTTTTTCGTTTTTTCGGTGTGTGAAGTACGTTACTGTCACTCCCCGAAGGCCCATATTTTTCACTTAATATTTTGCCAACGGTGCGGCTACCAATACCGAGAGCTTCACCGACGCGATCCCGAACTTGTGTAACTGGCAGTAGAAGTCCACCATTTTGAGATTCACGCTCAAAATACTCGTGTAATTTCACCACCAATTCACGAGCCTGGCTGTTCAAAGTACGTCCTCTTTTCGACATTATTAATAAACACTTGCTTAGTTCGGAGTCCAGTATAAATATTGCCAAGGTAAACGGATAAAGAATGATCAGTCCAGAAAAGTAATAGCCAAGTCACAAATTGTAAAACACAAACGAGAAAGCAAGTACGCGCACAGTCAGCTTCCAAGATGGCGAGAGACTGCTGACGCCGAACCGACCGAGCGGACCGCGTGCGCTTGTAGTTGGCAGTGTTGCCAGAAAAAAAAAATTGTAGAGACTTGGCCACCTGCGATTTTGCCTATTGACCTAAAAATAATTAAATTAATTTATTTTAGGGTATCTGTGTATTCAGTGCATTATGCGGTCGCGCAGTAACGTCGTTAATTTATAACATCAGGCAACAACATTTTTGTGAATGGGTTCTACATACCTTATTTTTATTAGTTTTAGACGTAGAAATAAGACTTAGAAGAAAAAATTGTAATTGTAAAATCAATGGATGTGCTTGTTAAAAATTTGTTTATTTCTCTGTAATATGCAAACCCATACTATCATACACAAAAATAAATGTAAAAAACACTATCCCTGACTCCATTTACTATTTCGACAGAGCGTTAGCGCGAGAAACCCCGACTTATTTGGGCGCGAAAATCAAAAATCGACAAATCGCTTTCGACAACTTTTTAAAGAAGCAAATATATTTGATTTATAAATACGTATTTTTGGTGAATGGGTTTTATCTCATATTTTACGATTACATAACTATTTAGTTATGTAATCGTAATATGTGAGATAAATCCCATTCACATGAAAAAATATTTGTTTGGTTGTCAAGTGTAATTTGTAAATAATACATTCGATTTTTCGTATATGTAAACGATTTTTTTGCATACAAGTGTATCCGAAGAGTCGCAACACTACGTGCAGTGACCTAACTACGTAACTTTGTAATGAGGTCAAGAATATAACTATTAGAAATTATTTACTGTGTAAATATGTGTTATTTTGCTTTGTTTGAAAGTTTTCAATTACATTTAGATATTAAGAATTGTACATTTTTAGATACAATAATGAAATCTTTCTAAATTCATGGTTTTATGAAAAAGGTTATCGAAACTGAATAATGTACGTATGAACAAAGTTGTTTCGGTTTGAAAAATATGAAACGTCAAACGGTACCTCTTAGATTTGATGGACTGTAAATGGATTTTAATGAAACTTTGCAATAATTTAGCTTATACATCAGAATAACACATAGGCTATCATTTATAAAGATATTGTGTAAATTGTCCAAAATATAACGATAAGTGTCAAGTAAGTAGGAAAAAAATCTACAATCGGCGACATCTTTTGGCGTGCACCGCAAATATCGTCGAAGTTACACATGTGTAAACGATATGTTTTCACAAATAGTACTACAAAAAAGTCCGCGACAGCATATGTCTATCTCTTATGTGGAAGCAATGATCGTCAAAATAGTGAACCTAATATTATAAAGCTGAAGAGTTTGTTTGTTTGTTTGACCGCGGTAATCTTAGGTATTAGTGGTCCGAGTTGAAAAATTCTTTCACTGCTGGATAGTCCATTTATCGAGGGAGGCTATAGGCTATATAACATTACGCTACGACCAATAGGAGCGGATCAGCATTGATAAATGTTGCAAAAACGGGCAAAATTTACGGAGACGAAGTTGCGCGGGACAGCTAGTTAACTCATAATCAAGCAATTTTTTCAGTCATTTTAGAACCTTTAATTTTGATCAATAATTTAATTCGCCATAGAAAAGACTTTTAAACCATAGTGGATCGGTTAGATTAACTTCTCATAAAAAAGGTACCTAGAAAAATCTTTCCAAAATTTATATCTTAGTAGAAGATACAACAATAGTATCCAATTAAATTACGTAATTTGCCCTTCATGTGCTGGCCTGACAGCCTTCAATTACGTCTGTATTCTATCACGATCGAAGGCTTGATTTGATCTCAGCCGTACGGAGGTCACTCGTTCAAGGCTTTTCTAAGTCAGCTGCTAAAATCGATCATCTCGTGCACAAAGTCCTACGTAAGTATTTATACTTGATATATAATTGATAAATAAATTAAAAATAAATGTGTGGCACTCGAGGACTGCCGCAGTAAAGCTATTGCATAGCATTTTTTATCAACTAAAAAACACCTTTTTTGCATTTCGGAGCAGCTCGTCTCGATCCGTACGAGCTTCGTACAGTCGTACATATACGTTAAGCGAACGCTCGGCCGAGCTACATGGTAGGCGGTGTTAGGTTTTATTTTCGTTACGGAATTTCTTGATTCGGTCGCCGCGCTCAAAGCCCGAAGCCCGCGATAAAAGCTATGCAATAGCTTAAAAAAAGTATTTTGCTATCAATGACGATCCATTATTCTGAGGTGAAACTTTGAATGATTGGATTAGCATTAATTTTAAAGTTTCACTTCAGAATTAAATAAATAAATCATTTATTCGGAACAGATACATTGTACATTTTTGTAATGAAAACGGAAAAGCTGATTTTTTGTAAAAACTTTTATTTTGGTTATCGTAAATGTTATCTCAAAAGTCACATAAGGTCACTTGTGAGGAACCTGAGCTTTCTTAATAAGTTCGAAAAATTGAGGGATTTTTGAGACCTTTGACTTCGAATAGCTCAGACATAGATTATATCTCCACATTTATGTAACAGTTAGTTATTTAATTCCTAAGTACCTGGATAACCGAGCTTTTCTCGGTATTTTTTTTAAACGACGTTTTCTAAAATGAAACCTAGCTTGATCGATTTCGTCTCCGAAACCCTCTGCATACTAAATTTCATGAAAATCGTCGGAACTGTTGCTGAAATTCAGATGTGAAGCAAAAGGCACACCTTTTAACGAGAATTGCGCGGACGGAGGAGTATGAAATTTCGCACACTTATCCCTACTAATATCACACTAATATGTATGTTTGTTACTTTTTCATGCTTAAACGGCCGGAGCGATTTTAATAAAATTTGGTATGGAGTTAGCTGACTGGATTAACACATAGGCTAAAAACCGCGGGTAACACCGCGGGGCACAGCTAGTAGGTATATAAATGTGAATGTAAGTTTGTTTGTTACGCTTTCACGCGAAAACTACTCAACCGATCATCATGAAACTTTGTACACATATTCTTGGAGGTATTAGAAGTAACATAGGATTATAAAAAAAAACAGAAACTTAAAATGTAACAGAAAGGTGTGGTCAAATTTCAGCAGCGGATAGTGTATGTTATTAGTATTGCACCTACCATGGTGCCATAGCTGGTTGTAATATTATTACATAGTTATAGCATATAATTTTTGTCAAAATTTAGTAGTAAAAGGTGTATTGCATGAGAATTATACCTCCCCTAGTACAAAATTCGATTATTATTACATACAACTTTTTAAGTCATAGGTACTTTTTTTTAATCAATAACTTTTTCACTCTTTTATAAACAAAATGAAAAAATAATAAATATTTTTTATGGTACTCCGATTTTGATAAAATTAGGTACCTACTCGTATGTAGTAAACATACTTAGTTTTATAGTACCACTAGCTGACCCGCGCAACTTCGTCTGCGTAAATTTACCCTTTTTTTTTACAACATTTTTCATTGCTGCTCCGCTCCTATTGGTCGTAGCGTGATGTTATAACCTATAGCCTTCCTCGATAAATGGGCTATCCAACAATAAAATATTTTTTCAATGCGGCCCAGTAGTTCCTGAGATTATCGCGTTCAAACAAACAAACAAACTCTTAGGGGGATGAAAAATAGATGTTGTCCGATTCTCAGACCTACCCAATATGCACAAAAAATTTCATCAAAATCGGTCAAGCCGTTTCGGAGGAGTATGGCAACGAAAACTGTGACACGAGAATTTTATATATTAGATGGGCACATACCAACCCTTGGATATGACCACACCTTTCTGTTACACTCTGTATACAAGAATTGCTCGTTTAAAGATATTAGATAATAATGTTTGTTGCCGAAACGTTGAAGAATAGTTTTTAATGCCTCAGTAATCATGTGACTAAAGTACATAGGTTAACTGCTTATCAAAATATGAGTCGTATTTTTGTTTGTCTCTAGTGGCATAACAAAATAATCAGAACAAAGCCATTAGGGTCATTGCCATTTCTGAAATAAAATACAAATTGTATGAAATATTTTTTATTATTGATGACAAGCTGTCCTGCACAACTTTGCGTAAATTTTTCCCGTTTTTGCAACATTTGTCATTGCTGCTCCGCTCCTATTGGTCGTAGCGTGATGTTATATAGCCTATAGCCTTCCTCGATAAATGGGCTATCTAACAGTGAAAGAATTTTTAAATTCGGATCAGTAACTCCTGAGATTACCGCGTTCAAACAAACAAACTCGTCAGCTTTATCATATTAGTATAGATTTGTGAAAATGAAGTATCTTTCTGTTCTATTCATTTCTTCTATTCTTCAACCGGAATGAGGACGACGAACTGAAACTAACTAAAGCTAATTCAGAATCTTTATTCCCCACGAATTTTAGGCGCACTATCGGATAAACAACATTGAACTTTGTTTTTTACTAGTAGCCAGTGATCATACACCTACTTCACGAGATTTAAGACGCACTTACAGACAAACAACATGAAACGTTGCTTTCTACTGTTGTTCAGTACTTCGGCTGGTACAGTTTGAAATGGTACGTATTGTACCCGAGAGGAAAACTCAATTACACACAATGGGACCAACACAATAATATCGCGACACAAATAGCAATCTGATAAAACGAGTAAGGTAGGAAAACCATGATTTGTACCTATATCTGGATATAGACTACTTACATAAGGATAAACATACACATATGACTGACATTTGACTGGCTCTGTGGCGCGGTGGGAGTGTGTCCGACTGCTACGCAAAGAGGTCGTGGGTTCGATTCCCACACGAAACACAACTTTGTGTGATCCACAAATTGTTGTTCCGAGTCTCTGGGTGTACTTTGTCCGTGACTTATGTTTGTAAAGTCCCCCGCGATACAGGGCTTGTAACCTACTGCGGGAGTCGTCTAAAAAATAGGCTAGCTTCCCTGTTTTTAGGATTCTGTAGCCAAAATGGCAGAACTCATAAAGTTTCGTGATGTTCGTTCGTATGTCACAGGCATTTTACTCAAAGACTACTCAATGAATATTGAAGAAATTTGGAGAAAAGGTGTTTTCGTAGTAGCCGCTACTTAGTTCGATAGTTAATTAATCTATACTAATATTATAAAGCGGAAGAGTTTGTTTGTTTGTTTGTTTAAATCTCAGGAACTACTGGTCCGATTTGAAAAATTCTTTTTTTGTTGGATAGCCCATTTATCAAGGAAGGCTAGGCTATATAACATTGCGCTACGACTAATAGGAGCGGAGTAGCGACGAGAAATGTTTCAAAAACGGGAAAAATTTACGCATACGAAGTTGCGCGGGACAGCTAGTAAAAATTATTAAAATATATATATTACGGGTCTTAATCGCGTGAATAATTTAAGGTAAAATACCTTGTTTATTTGATATGTGTACAAATCGCGAAAGTTTATCAACATTTATAGCTAGTAAAAATATATAACGTTACAGTAATAATAATAGTCTCCTAACCGATGTCGGTGACGGCGGCTAATCTCATTAGAGACTAGTCTACGACGCAGGAGATATTATAGTACAAAAGTGTATGCGCAGACACAAGTGCACTCTATTCCCTCACTCTCATACTCCGATGGGACGGAAATCCGACACGACCAGAGAGATTAGGCACAGTATCGACGGCATAACGTGCTCTCCGAGACAATGTTAAAAAAAACGGTCGCCCATCTATGGACTGACAGTGGTAACATTGCTTGACATCGCAGATATCTCGGTCTGCTTGGTCGCCACTGAGTTAGGGACCCCTCTTCACTTGTAACAGCCCACCTTTTGGAAGGAAAGCTTTATGATTCAGAGGTCAAAAAATGCCATAAACGTCCAACGAATTAACATCTGTTATAAACCGTATATAAATCCCAGTGTGGAAAAAAAATCCTTAATCTGGGCATATCGTTTTAAATGAAAATATAGGTCACCCTGTTACATTTACCTCACATAGATCGGTTCACTCCGCACCCATTAAATAAGCCTGACATTTTGTGCGAAGTAATATAGCTGCAATATTGTCGAAAATACGAATGTAGGTATACATATTTAAACATTTGCGTAAAATATGGCATGCATAAATAATTGCGAGGTTTATTTGTTTGGTTATGTAACCACGAATCGATTGGCACGTGTATGAAAGTAAAAATTTATATGATGTGAAAAATTTGAAAATACGCATCAGTAATGTCAGAAAATGTAGTTGGTATTTTTAGATAAAAATCCCTCAGTTACTCAGTTTATCATTAACTAGATGACCCGCGCAACTTCGTTTGCTTAAATGTTATCCGTTTTTGCAACATTTTTCATCGCTGCTCCGCTCATATTGGTCGTAGCGAGATGTTATTTAGCCTATAGCCTTCCTCGATAAATGGGCTATCCGACAATATAAGAATTTTTCAATTCTGACTAGTAGTCCCTGTGATTTTTGCGTTCAAAGAAACAAACAAACTCTTCATCTTTATAGATAATATTAGTCATTAATACCCATGAGTCCACCCTTGCGGGGTATCATAGGGCCAAAAACTAGATCCCCAGATCGACTCACTAAGGGTATCTTAATCCGAAACTTAAAAAAAAATGCGTCAGCCTCAGTTTCAGGCTAAGGAAGCCTTAGTTGATCTAGGTTAGGTTTTTTTCAATTGCACAGTACACAGCCACTTCAAAAATTCAGAATAGTAGAGAAGAGGAAAAAGGGTCTGATGGTAAGCGTCATGCTAACTTATAACAGTATCAGTGCCACCCAAATCCTTGTTTGGCAAAGATCTGAATGCCAACGTACCGCGCTCCTCATTTGAGACATTAGATCATCGAAATTAGACTTATCTAATTTGCCCGGTATTTACACTTGCTACAGTGCCCTTCAACGGGAACACAGTGATGAATAAACATCACTATTTCACGGAAGAACAACTGACACTGTTGTGGTATCCACCTAGACCGCCTATGGCTTAAACCTACCACCGGTAACTGTTAATTAAATAACTAGCTGACCCGCGCATCTTTGTATGCGTCAATTTTCCCCGTTTTTGCAACATTTTTCATTGCTGCTCCGCTCCTGTTGGTCCTAGCGTGAAGTTATAAACATATAGCCTATATCCTTCCTCGATAAATGGGCTACCCGACAAAAAAATATTTTTTCAATTCTGACCAGTAGTTCCTGAGATTACCGCGTTCAAACAAACAAACTCTTTAGCTTTATAATATTAGTAAAGTTTAAAGCTAATCGTTTTTGAACTAAAAGTAAACCTATGACTCCATAATGTCAACTATCTACTGGTACATCGGCCATATCAGCCGTTGCAGATTTCAATGGGAACAAACAAGCAAAATATGAGTATATACTGCTGATTAGCAGAGCTTACTGTACTTGTTTTCTGTCATACTGATGAACACAATACGCATGGTCACCCTAACCAGTGCAGTACCTGAAGACGAGCAATCCAAGTGAAGGCCGCGTAATAACTGTCATTACGCACCACCACCATTTTACATTGACCTATCTCCTGACACCACACATCACCCCTTCACCTACACTTTGTTACACATGAGAGGAGCGGGGAAGCTCACGTCATACTGGTGGTTTACGACTGTCATTATTTTAGACCATTTTACGTTGGCCTTGTATGCAGTATATTGTGAAGGTGGTGAGTAGGTCACTTTACAATGGTGGGTTAGAGCCAGTTATGTAACGACGTGTCCGCTGGTAAATTTTCCCATAAATACGTGTCAAGTTATTATGGGCGACAGTCGTTTGTGGTGGTTAAACCAAACTATGTTTTTGTTATTGTTATGGGTTAAAAGTGTTTTTATTTTGTGGGGAATTGTTGATTTTATATCACATTTTGATGTTATATCGATTTAAACTGTTTGTTTGTTCGTTGTTTTGTCATATCATATGACTATTATGTGACTACGAAAATACGTCATTGCTGCTGTGTTTATTTGTAGCCTGCGTATTTACCTACATCATAATCAAATGCTGAATGTCAAACGATAATTTGAGATGCACGTTGCTGAGTGCATTTAAATTATTGCTACTTGGAAAATAAATCCAAGAGAAATAGTCTGCAACGTCGATGTGTAGCACCTAGGGTTGCCAACCGTACTCTAAAATAGAGTATTGTACTCTATATCATGTAGGCGTATTCTATAATCAATAACACTAATAGAGTACGCTAAAATACTACTAAAAACTACAATACAATATTGTTTTTTACACAATGTTTACTATACTAGTCCTGATCTATGTAAATTTAGATTTAGAATGTTTGGAGTCATACAATTTTTATAGTAATTTTTATAGGCATTTCTTGCCAATTACTTTATAAATGCGAGGGCCCAACTCGTATGCAACAAGGGGAGAGAAATTTCAGGTTTAGTGACATAGTTCAGGTTAGATGGTTCGGCTTTCGCGCTCAGATAAAGCGATCGGAAGTCTCGGGTTCGATTCCTGGGTCTGAACTTAAATTTTTTCTTTCAAATGCAATTATTGTACAATTATACAATTCTTTTAAAAACTTATGTTCTGCAAAAATCACCAAAAATTACTTTAAAACAATTTAAAATAAATGATAATCTTTTTTTATCAGTCCGTACTCTTTATTTATCCCCTTTAAAATTAGAAATACTCTATTTCTAATAATAAATGTTGGCAACCCTAGTAGCACCTAGTGTAGCACACAGTTCATGCGCTATGCTAACACGCTACGGTACAAAAGTCAAAATCAAAATTATTTATTTACTGAAGCTAAAGCAACGCTTGTATTGTGATAAGTCATAATTCTACAATCTATACAAGATTATTTTTAATATACCTAGTGCAAACCTCAGACACCCCAAAATGATTTTTACTTCAAGAAATCATATAAAAAAAGAAAACGGAAATATTGAAAATTGTTAAAATTATTAGCCATTAAAGTCGTCTTATGTTTATCGCAGAATCGTGCTTAATGCGCCGTATAGTACAAAATCCATGGATATCTATACTAATATTATAAAGCGGCAGAGTTTGTTTGTTTGATTGTTTGTTTGTTTTTTTAAACGCGCTAATCTCAGGATCTACTGGTCCGATTTGAAAAATTCTTTTTTTGTTGGATAGCCCATTTATCGAGGAAGGCTATAGGCTATATAACATCGCGCTACGACTAATAGGAGCGGAGAAGCGACGAGAAATGTTTAAAAAACGGGGAGAAATTACGCATACGAAGTTGCGCGGGACAGCTAGTCATTAAATATAAGTGATGAATACATTTCACATTACATTGTAAATAAAATTTGGTCTGTAAGAATGATTAAATTAATTTATGAATGATTAATTAATTATTTAAAAAATATAACATGGCCCAAAAATTACTTCATTGGATTGTGTTACTTATTATGAGCAAACTATTTTCAGGTTTGCACTATACCAAGAATAACGTTGTATGTATACAAGTACCTACATATAATGCCTAATTCACAATGCACTAAATAAAACCGGAAAAACACTTCACATACACTTCACGCCGGTTACCCAGCGCCAGACCGGATTGAAACCTGAACGTGTGAAAACGACCTTATTAATTTCCGTGAGCTCATCTAAACTTCATGTTTTGTGGAAATAATCTGCACTGTTCGCGTTCCACGTGCCTATTGTATTGTATCTGGATAGAGGCCGGGATGTGTAGCCCGGATGTCGCTGCGACCTAAAAGATCTATTGTGACGCCTCTTTCTTCCTTAACGGATATCTCCAAGTTCTAGTCTGACCATGAAGGCGATTATACACTTGGTGGAGTGGCCTTAACGTCGTCAGGTGTGATTAAGTGCCCTCCTAGGTGCTGGCTTCTAGGGTGGTGAATTGCCTCGCAGCAAAATAGGATGTGTATAGGTGTTTCCTCATCCTTGTGGCAGAACCTGCAAACATTAGTATCGTTTAGACGCATCTTGTACATTTGTTTGTTTAGTCTGCAGAGCCCGGTTAGGGTCCACGTGGCTATACCAAGTGAAACGCGAACGGTGCGTTGAGAGACTACAGTTTTTATAGATTAGTAACCGTTAGAGTACTAGAGGTGCCTCTGCGGCGCGGTGGGAGTGTGTCCGACTGCTACGTAAGAGGTCGTGGGTTCGATTCCCACACGGGACACACTCCCACCGTGTTTTTCACCGTGTACTTTATGTCCGTGACTTATATGTTTGTAAATTCCCCTGCGACATAGTGCTTGAAATATTCTGCGGGAGTCGTCTTTAAAAAAAAATTGTAATCGTCTCCATACGTACGAATATCAAATACCTGTCACATTCCTGTGTTTACTCTTTACTAATATTTGTCCACTGGATGGCACTTTAATGGAATTTTATTGATCTGTGAGACAGGCAGACGTCGTATTACTGTATGTTTGTTCAGGCAAGTAGTGCGTTGATGCTATGAAGGGGAGAAAGGTAGGCATGGACTAGTGTAACGTTACCTTGTTAATTGACGGTATCTTTTCACAGTTCTGATGTTACTTTGCTAGAACATTGTGAAGCACACCAAAATTATACAATGAAAATGTTTGGATAACTATTAGGTTAAACATTGTGATACATTTTTACACGACTGACCCAAAAAAAGGAGTTTTGAGTTTTCAGGGTTTATGTACACGCCGTAACATCTAAATGCCTGAACGGATTTAGAAGAATGTTTATTATAGGAACCATTAAAGGGCTTCTAAACTGGCCATGTTTTATTGCAATATGTGGCTGCACTATGGGTAACTAATTGCTCGGCCATCACAAAAATACCGGCAATAATGGCTAACGAAATCACGCATTGTTGCCGCATCAAAATAAAATCTTGAGATGAAAATCGATACCCAAATTTAAAATCTATAACTTGATATGACTGGCAACACCGAAGCTTACAATTTAACAACAAACAACTCAAAAATATTTATTTTTACTGACGTTTCTTTCCGCTATCGAACTTATGTTCGTTGGTAGCTGTTTCAGTGATTTTTAATGTTCATATAGAACTCAGATACTATTGAGGTCAGTGTCCTTAAATGACTCATTTCTTCAGTACCTATAACCTTTTTGATATAACCTCGAAATAACATGACACTTGACAACACAATTATCATAAAATAGCTATAAATCACGGCGTCACTCACAAAAGAATACATTATGCCATAACAATAATGGGCGACTGAAACAACAATAAAACTGGCCGGTCAATATTGCAGAAAATCGAAGACTCATCGATCGTCCGGCAACCTTTCAAATGTTTAGAAGCCCCTTTAAATAACTCCGGGTAATAGACTAGCTTTAGTTAAATAAATAAATAAAACAATTTCCTGGTAGACGCATTTAAAGTGACAATCGGTTTTTTGTCCGCTCGAGTCAATACAAGTATCAAAACTAAAGATAACCTCGTTGGGACGATTTCGAATATGCCTTCGATTTATCTTATTCGCTAAAGAAAGCAAGACCTTTGGGGTCATTCAAGTATTACTTAAGCAGTATTTTAGTCATTCTCAACTCCCCCTCCCCATGTCAGCACCCCCTACCCATAGGTGGTAGGGGGTGCTGACATGGATAAGGGGGAGTTCGTAGTAACGTAAACATTAGTTTTTTGTGGCACGTTTGTTGAACGACCTGTTACATTTCACTTATCTGTACACGCCCGATCTACAACATTTTACACAAATATTGCTGACAATCACCATCTAACCCCTCCTCTCCTCATATCATTAAAAAAAGCAAACGAAAGACCCCCTCATGGCCCCATCCCTTTGTTGTTTTTAAATAACTAGCTGACTCGCGCAACTTCGTCTGCTTCCCCGTTTTTGCAACATTTCTTATTGCTGCTCCGCTCCGTATTTCTCCACTATTAAATGGATGTTATTATACATATAAACCTTCCTCTTCAATCACTCTATCTATTAAAAAAACAGCATCAAAATCCGTTGCGTAGTTTTAAAGATTTAAGCATACATAGGGATATAGGGACAGAGAAAGCGACTTTGTTTTATACTATGTAGTGATACTAATACTTGAATGACCCCATTCTACTCAGTCAGCCGCATATCCAAAACTTATTTCGGGGGGGGGGGTGGTTCGGGGGGGGCAACATTCGACACCAACGGTACAGTTTGTTTGATTTAAACCCGGTACATCATGTCAACTCTATCTCCGATCCAGTGTCAAGAATTTCCCAAAAAAAGTCATTCAGTCGAGGCGGGGAGGCAATTGCCCCTGTTGCCGCCCCCTCCCCCCATTTATCCGCGCCTGTACTTAGTTACGTAGAAGTTAACCTAACATAAGCGTGATAATTAACACGCGATCTTAACCTGACTGAAGGAAATATTTGACGTCATAAACTTGCGTGATTTTATCCGTGTAGCCTTTTATTACACATTCATGCGTCAAGGGGTACAACCGCCTCTAAAATAATAAAGTAACTTGGGGAAACTGACGTATTGTTTTAAACGTCGGCGTGTATGAACTGTTTTTGGGTTTATTTGTGTTATATAATCAGGGCGAACGAAGCGAGCCCTAACACTATTCCACAATATAAACACTTTAGTAGTACCAGTTACAGAGAAACTATTACACTTTTAAGTTTGGGCTTTGTTATAGTAAATGGCTAAGGCATCGGTCTCGCAATCGTGATGTCGCGGGTTCGAATTCTACCCATTATACTACCGACGTGAACCCACTCCTACAACAAGCCTTTGAGCTTAGTTGGACTTAGTTGTAGGGGTTAATAATGTGGGACTCAATGCCACATTGCTGTCTTTAAAAAAAATGGTAGGAAAGCTAGCAATGGAACATTTAAATCAAATATTGACAACAAAAACTGACCAGGAGTGAAACAGGGGTTCCGAATGCAATCAAAATTAAACGTAACGCGCTTAGAAAAGTATATCAGAATATGTAAAGATTGATTCATTTTTTGAAAGATAGAAAAATTTGAAGTCCCTACCCAGGAATCGAACCCGACTCGTATACCTCGACTTCCGTATGCCAAACCGGGCCGGAATCGAACCATCTATCGGGAATATGTTACTAAACCGGACGAAGCAGATGTCTCGGAATCGATTCCTGGGTCTGGACTTTTTTCTGTCTATAGCCTTCCTCGAAAAATGGGCTACCCAACAGAAAAAGACTTTATTAATTCGGAGTTTAATAGTTCCTGAGATTGCCGCGTTCAAACAAAAAACTCTTTAGACTTATAATATTAGTATAGATAAATAATACCCAGACAAAGAACAAACTATCGTGCTCTCCACACAAAGCTTTATCTTGGGTGGGGATCGAACCCTCTTGCGTAGCAGTCAGATACACTCCCACAGCGCCACAGAGCCAGTCTTATATCAATAAAGTTCTTGGCAAAAAATGCCTATAAAAATTACTATAGGTAAAGATTAATTCCAAAGACAGTCAAAAGCTGGTTATAGTACAACTTCTGGGAGAGCTTACCATAACAATTTAAGGTATTTAACTAGTGAATTATCCCTTTATATAATAGGTGGCGGCCCCTAATTCCAGCTTAAATTGTCATCTACGACACCCACGGGAAACGAAGGATTAAGCTCAGTTGAGATAACTTTGCCCTTCCCGTACCTAAGTTAGTGGGATTTGGGGTTAATTCTCATAGCGCCACTGCTAATGGTGACGACGTGACGACTATCCTAACTTGCCGAGGCTTTGCCCGCGTCGATGCTGGTTATTGCGACCATTTTAACAGAACTCTCTTGAAATGACGTGGTTAGTAACTCTGAAATCAACTGATTCTGATATAACTTATAGCAATCCATACTAATATTATAAACTAGCTGTCGCCAGCGGGCGTGGATGTCGATTATAGAGATAAAAACTATCCTATGTCCTTCCCCAGGACTCAAACTATCTCCATACCAAATTTCATCTACGTCGGTTTAGCTGTTTGAGCGTGAAAGCGAAACAGACAGACTGACAGACAGAGTTACTTTCACATTCATACTAATATATATATTATATATATATATATATATATATATATATATCTATAAATGTGAAAGTAACTCTGTCTTTCTGTCTTAGATAGTTTGAGTCCCGGGGAAGGACGCAGGATAGTTTTTATCGCGATAACCGACATCCATGCGGGCGGAGCCGCGGGCGAAAGCTAGTATAATATATGATCGAATCGAACGATCGAACGCCTCGCGGTTTCTCCCGCGTAGTTACCGTTCCCGTGGAAACACAGGGTTAAATTCTGAGCATGAATGCCAGCAGGTTAGACTGCATAAATATGAATCGCTGCAGTGCTATGGTGCGGCCGTGATTAAAATTTTATAATTTACTAACATAGTTCTTAAGTATCGCTAACCTAATAAGTCTTGGTCATGGGATGGTGCGGCCGTGATTAAAATTTTATAATTTACTAACATAGTTCTTAAGTATCGCTAACCTAATAAGTCTTGGTCACTTAAGTAGCCTATGTCACCCGGGGATAGCGTAGCTTCACGATATATTTTTTTTAAATGGATCTAGTAGATTTTAAGTTTATTCGTTACATACAAAAATACAAATCTTTTCTCTTTATAATATTAGTATATATACAATATTACCTACCTTTAAAACTTTGCTTTCACGAACAAACTGACGTGAACAAAATAAATCATAGTTCCGAATTCAGAAACCCTTAATTAAATTACCTAAGCTAGATTGTTTTAAATATTTTTAATGTACAGACGCAACTACTTAATATTTTTATAATAGTAGAGAGTACGGAAATGAGTTTATTAATTTATTGGCAACTTTTTTTACAATTAAACACCTGACCGGATCTTATCCAATTAAATTGGGCAAGGAGAAAATGATATCCCAGGGAAGGACACAAAATACCAAGACTACAATAAGTTACCTTCAGACAGCGTTGCCAGATCTACCATCTCCATCTCCTAGTCTACCTACATATATACCAACTTAGCCATAAATCTATTTATTTCCGACGATATCAAAATGTTACCGTTTATATGATTCTCCCCCCCTCCTCTTCCTCCATCGCGCGATGTACTTAGGCGGTATCGGGTGAAATTATTAAACCGCGATGTACTTTTTTTTTTTTATTATGGTCTGCAAAACTGAATACACTTCTAAGAAAGATACATGAAACATCTGTTAATTAAATATGATTAATTGTACTCTATAATATGTAAACACAGCATGCATTTTTAATAAAGTGTCATAACTTTTATAATTTAATAAATACTTAGGCGGTATTGCGTGAAATGATTTGCCGCGATGTACTTAGGCGGTATCACACCCCGTCGTACGTACGTCTTACACTTGACGTAGATCTACCGATTTTCCTTTTACTAAAACTAAAAACTTTTTACAATCAATCTACTAGTTTTCCAAAATCATGATTGGCAACACTGCCTTCAGACAGTGCGTTCGAGCAACGCACAGATGTCATAGCTCATGTACACAGCAACTCTAGAGATCTTCCAAACAAAGTGGTCTGTACTGTAATTCTATGTCCCTGAAGATGTAGGTATATGTGGGCTTTGTACGAGTGAGGTATCTTCTGTACTCTCGATACTTTGTGATGCGAGTCAAGTTGCAGACAAAAACTAGTACAGTATAGCATAGTAGTAGTCTATACTAATATCATAAAGAGGAAAGATTTGATTGTTTGCTTGTATTTAATAGGTTCCGAAACTACTGGACGGATTTGAAAAATTCTTTCATCGTTTTAAAGCTGCACTAACCCCGGGTGAGATAGGCTATTTTTTATCCCTGTACTCCCACGGGAACGGGAACTACGCGGGTGAAACCGGAGGCTTCCGCTAGTAACTATAATAAAGTGATCAATACGAAACTAATGAAACAATAACATTTCGGAACAATCAATCGCGTTTATAGACCGCCCATTCAGTTTATGTTCGACCGAGCGGCGTCAGTCCGTCACGGTTGAGTTCCTCGCTGCCAGTATTGTTCAAGTTGACGATTTGATTGTCATTATGTGTGTCTGTTTGCGTATCAAACTAAACCAGCTTGTATTCACACAGCATCTATACAGGATTCAAGATTGGTTTGGGAGTTTTGATTTCGTTGTGCAATCCAGGATTGGCTTGACTCCGGTTAAAAGGTTAGGATTTTAGCTTGGGACGAGCCTGGATACTAAGGAATCCAGGATGTTAGTTTGGGAGGGGGGGGGGGGTTGAGTTTGACCCCTCTGAGGAATTTAGATTTTCGATTTGGGTAGGGCTTGGCTTGGATTTTCATTTGGAAGTTTATTATTTTGGTTTGGGTGGGACTTAACCTCGCTGAGGACTTCAAGATTTTGGTTAGTGTTTCTTTGATACACACTTAAAAGAACACATTAATATGAGAGGGCTCAAGTACTTGTGAGAGAAGTATGAGCCTTGAGCACGCAAGAAGGGGAGCCCTCTAGATCGCGGTAAATATCTGGCTCAGGGAAATGTGAAAAATTATTTTACTGTTGGATAGCCCATTCATCGAGGAAAGCTATAGGCTATATAACATTACGCTACGACCAATAGGAGCGGAGCAGCAATGAAAAGTTTTGCAAAAACAGGGGAAATTTACGCAGACGAAGTTGCGAGGGTCAGCTAGGAGTAACTGACCCTCGCAACTTCGTCTTTTATAAAATGGGGGCCGCGCGATTAAAAACATACTAATATTTCCTAAAAACTTGGCTTCACAGAATCAAACAAAAATATTATACCTTTAAGTATACCACATGATAAAATGCGTAATCTTTATAAGAACGCTCAAAGTCCAGAACCTACAGAAATTCCTCGTTACCGCCTCAAATAAAATGATGTTAAACGAAAATTCGTAGCATATTCTCACGAGCTCGCATGCAGGCTTGTCCTTTTCTTACCACATTCCGCTTAAATTGCTCTGAGGGTGCAGAGAAGTGTCTAAATCACTTAGCGATTGCTAAGATCTTAACATGAGGAACAGACTACCAAATCCAGAAAACTTCCGAAGCACAAGAAGACTTCCACCTGGTCTTCGCACTAAGCCAGTGTGGTCGGAAATGAACTGAACCGTTTGAGTTAATGTACTTAATAGTGAAAACAAAAAGTGATTGATAGTGCTTTAAATATAACTTACTAGCTGCCTGCCCCGGCTTCGCACAAGCGTCATATCGTAGTTTTCTATACCTTGAGTTATTACATTATTGCAATTTTCGTAGGGATCTCTAAGTTTTTGACAATAAAATATAGCCTATGTTACTTCCCGATAATGTAGCTTTCTAATGGTGAAAGATTTTTTTAAATCCGTCCATTAGTTTTTAAGTTAATAATAATATAAAAATCTTTCTTTACAATATTTTGTGTAGGAGTGTAGATGAACAAAGTGTTCTTTATTATCATACTTTAAGAAAGAATCTAATATATAAAATTCTCGTGTCACAGTTTTCGTTGCCATACTCCTCCGAAACGGCTTGACCGATTTTGATGAAATTTTTTGTGCTTATCCGGTATCTATGAGAATCGGCCAACATCTATTTTTCATACCCCTAAGAGTTTGTTTGTTTGTTTGAACGCGATAATCTCAGGAACTACTGGGCCGCATTGAAAAAATGTTTTATTGTTTGATAGCCCATTTATCGAGGAAGGCTATAGGTTATAACATCACGCTACGACTAATAGGAGCGGAGCAGCAAGGAAAAATGTTGCATAAATGGGGAAAATTTACGCAGACGAAGTTGCGCGGGTCAGCTAGTAATAGTATAAACGTCTCAAATGAAGCCCTAAAAGGCTAGATCGTAATTTATTAACAAAGAACTCTGTTATTTATTGGCAACCATTAAAAATCAGCTTAAATGTCAAATATAATAATTTAATCTACGGTCGTCATTCAATACCTGATACGTAGTCGGCAGTGATGCTTGGAGAGTGCGTCCTTCGCGGTAAATTGTCCTAAAGTGTAGCTATTCGCAGTAATGATGTATTAAGTGTGACATTAATGGACGGTAATGAGAACTCGTTGGTGGGTTTGAGAGCCGGCAGTTAATCGTATTGAGTTCATATATTCCTCTATAATTATGCCATACTTGAGTGAGGTTTGCTGGTTGTTAATTATTGATCTACTAGCTGTGCCCGCGACTTCGTTCGCGTGGAAGTTGGGTTTATATTAAGGTAGTTTATGTTACAATTTAACTTCTGTGTAAAGCATATTGGAAACATGCTCCACAATGATCTGTGGCATCTATGGATATTAGGGCCTAGCTCTAATCAGGGCCCGACCTATGGCAAGGCAAGCCAAGCAAATGCCCAGTGCAGCAAAATGAAGGGCGACAAAGTTTATGGCGCCAGACTGTTAGAAGACAAATTATAATAGTATTTTACCAAAATGATTTGCATCACATCAAATATTACTATTATCGGTTTCGGGTTAAATGAAGCCCAAAACCGCCCAAGTACTCGCGCGAAATAGGGCTAGTGTGAGATAAGTTTTTAAAAAAATATCCTGGTTTTAAAACATTGCATTCCCGCGGTACTGTGATGCGTGTTCAAACAAACAGACAACATTCAAACGTTTCTAAAAGATATAGTGAATTAGTATATCTTTTAGAAACGTTTAGTTTAAATACTAAACTACTGTCGTAGCCGAGGATAGAACAAAGTGTGCAATTAGAGAGGCCTATGTCCAGCAGTGGACTGCGATAGGCTGATGATGATGATGAACCTGTCGTTAATTAAGATCATCATAAATTCATATCCGTAAATAATATATATGTAATACATAATCGTAAGAATTTCAGATTTATTTTTTAAATCAATTTACCTGATTCTGTTTAATTTGTATTTAAACGCCATCTATTTTCAAAACTGGATAAGTTTATTTTAATACTTGATGACTTTAAATTAAATTATACTTAAACTATCATGCATATTAAACGTAGGTAAGCAAGGTATATAACCTAAACGCGATTAAGACCCGTAATATATACGAGGGTGGATCGAAATATTCGCGGCCTACCACATAAATACTTGACTTATTTTAATGTAACTGACCTCATTCGATTTGTTTACTCTCTGGTTGTCACATTGTAAAATTCTGTCACAATAGCATTATCTGTTTTTAAATTAGACTGAATTTTGTGAGCCTAAGTGCAGCGTTTTTAAAGAATGGAGAAAATTGAGCAACGTGCGGTCATCAAATACCTGTTTAAAAAAAAACTGACTCCAAAAGAGATTCACGAAGATATGTCAACAACATTGGGGGAATCTGCTCCATCGTATACGACTGTGAAAAAGTGGGTTGCAGAATTTAAACGCGGACGAGAGAGTATTGAAGATGACCCTCGCTCCGGCCGGCCTACGACGTCTACGACTGAAGAAAACATTGGGAAAATCTGTGATCTGATATTGGCAGATCGGAGATTGACCATCAGGGAGATTGCTGACACTATTGGCATCTCATATGAACGAACACAAAACATCATAGTCAATGAACTTGGATTTTCTAAGGTTTCTGCGCGGTGGGTCCCCAGATTGCTTTCAGGTGAACAAAAACGAATACGGCTCACGATTTCTCGCGACAGTTTGGAAATGTTTGAGACTGATCCACAAGATTTTTTGGACAGATTTGTTACAATGGATGAAACCTGGGTACACCACTACACCCCAGAGTCAAAACAGCAATCCAAGCAGTGGAAAAAACCTGATGAACCGACTCCAAAAAAAGCCAAAACAATTTTGTCAGCTGGCAAGGTGATGGCGTCAGTTTTTTGGGATGCTAAGGGTGTCATCATGGTGGACTACCTTGCAAAAGGTGAGACTATAAACTCTGCTTATTACTGCACCCTTTTACGTCATTTGCGTGAAACGATCAAAGAGAAAAGGCCAGGACTACTCAGCAAGAAAGTGTTGTTCCATCAGGATAATGCACGCGTTCACACGTCTGTTGAATCAATGGCTCAAATTCGTGATTGTGGCTTTGAATTAATGCCCCATCCCGCCTATTCCCCTGATTTGGCACCTTCGGACTTTCATTTATTCCCAAACCTTAAAAAACACCTTGGAGGTCAAAAATTTTCATCAAATGAGGAGGTTGAAACCGCGGTGGGTGACTTTTTTGAAGGCCTTGAAGAAACTTTTTTTATGACCGGCATACAGGCGTTGGAAACCAGATGGAAGAAGTGCATTGAGTTAAGTGGAGATTACGTGGAAAAATAAAATTACTTTTGTTTATATTTTATATTGTTTTCTTGCTGAGGCCGCGAACTTTTCAATCCACCCTCGTATATATTCATAATAGTTGTGCCCGCGACTTCGTTCGCGTGAAAGTCGGGTTTAAATTAAGGTAGTTTAGGTAACGAAATAACTTCTATGTAAATATGTTGGAAACAGTCCTGTTGACTAAATACTTACTAAATAAAAATTGATCTGTTCTATTCTTTTAGATAGTTAGTTTGGTGTGCGGCTTAAGAAGTGGGTTTTGTGTTGTTTTTGTTTCATTCTTTCAACGTTATACCTACTTATTACCTAATAATTTTTAATAGAATTTGTACGAAAATGTTGTTACTTCTCATGTGATCGTAAACTTGTAAAGCCTAAGTACTAAACTGTGATAGTTTTCCTTCAAATTTTAGTATTTATACTACTACCCTGATTTTTTTCACATACCCAACATCAACCATTTAGCTGGCAGGGGGACACTTGACTCTAACAAAAATGTTCACTATAAAGCCTAATATTATACACAAAGGAATCCTTAAATCTAAAAATAGTCTTCATAAACCCTAAACGCTTTTTAAAAGACCTATCTAATGATACCACACACGATGGGGTAGGTAGGTGAGAAAAAAATCACATTCCCACTTTACATATAAGAGAGGTACCCTTGAAAAAATAATGATTTTCAAGATTTTGTTCTTTCACTTTATCGGCGTTAGTAATTTATTCATGCAAAAGTTGCAACCTTAGCACTAACAGTCTCTGAGCTAAGCTGCGGACGGACGGCCATAAGGAAACTATAAGGGTTCTGTTTTGTCATTTTGGCTAAAAATGGGGTGTATTTCATATAGTGTTACAACGCAATACTAATAATAAAACTGCTGAGTAAGCAAACACAGAGCGTGTCATGTGTGTCATGCCCGCGAAAATGTCAGATATCCCTAAAGGTACGGTTGACAAACAACGACCCCCCTCCTCCCGTCACCCGAACTACTCACACTTGAACGATGTTGAGCCATTCATTATCGTTGAATTGATGAACACGTAATCTCCAACCATAACCCCAAAACATGATCCTCGATGCACCTGTGTGATGCGTGGTCAAACAAACGGACAGACAGACAAACATTTCTAAAAATCATACTTTCACTTTATTCATTACTAAGTATAGAACATTATTGAATACAACGCCATCTACTTTCAAGAATGTTGCCGTTGTTTTGTTGTTCACAATTTGATTTCATAGATGGCGCTACATGTACTTTTTTTACGTGTGTAATTTTTTTTTTTTTAAACGAACACATCATTTTTGGAAAATGTCGAATACTTTTTAACTATAATGTAATATTGTTTTTCATTTCTACTACGATTAATTCATTACTCTCAGCAGTGCATGCAATACCTATAATTATATAATTGCATAATTTACTTGATTTTTAATATAAAAAGTAATAACCAAAGTAAATAAGTTACCTACGGTCGAAAAAATAACTAAAACATTCAGAAAAATATTAAAAAAGGATAAAGACAATTTAAATAAATACAAAAAGAACATATTCCGACATCAGATTCGAGCCTGGGACTTCGTCGTCAAAGTCCGATAGCATAGCTTCGAGGCTATACTATTAGCTACTTAACACGTCAAAATAACTGTTCTTATGAAACTTAAAAATGTTGTGTTTAGCTCCTTTTAGTTTTAGCGTGAAGTTATGCATTCCACGGGTTACAATTATAGATAATGTCTAATTGTGGAAATTTTTGTGATAAACCATTATGGTGCGACAAAAAATACGTTGCTACTCGTTCCCCATAGACGTTAGCGTAATGATTCATAGTGTAAATAATGTCCTATAGTATTTACTATAAAACTGCAAATTTTCATAAAGATCCGTCAAGTAGTTACTGTTTTATAACGAAAAATAGCTACAGACATTATCCCTTACTGCTTAGCTCCTATGGGAAAAAGCGTGATAATTTATAGCCTAAATGTTAATCTGCATCTATTAGATTGCACGTGCAAAATTTCAACCGAATCTGTACGGTAGTTTTTGCGTGATGCGTGTTCAAACAAACAGACAGACAGACAGACAGACAGACAGACAGACATTTCTAAAAATGCAGCAAAGTGTTTAAATACTCTTTTCGAACATTTCCTAATATTTTTTTTCACTAAGTTCGGCCGTGTACAGACACGTGAAATTTACAGTTTTATTATATGTATAGAAGATTGACGAAAAATAGAATGTTATACTTAAAAGTTACATGTAGAGTTGTACGGGTATTTCGGTCTGTCAGTTTCGTCTGAAATTCGATAAATATCGGGACTTAAGGGTAGATTACGCGAAACAGGGTTCGGCTCTGACAAAGAATTATATAGAAAACCCAAATATTAGGACACGAAAAAATTTGTGTAATTAGTCAAAGAGTTTTTCTAGAAGATGATAGAAAGAAATTTAAGGTTATGTCTTAATATGCAAATAAATCTTGAAGTTGCGGAAAAATGCAAAAACGAGCAATTTCGTATTGTCATAGTTATGACATTCGTAATCTATATGTATATGTTCCTAAACTTTCACGATTTGTAGAATGGCCCGTGACCACGGCCGTTGCAATACGGTCGAAACGTCGGGCAATAAACAAAGGTATTTAGCCTTAAAATAAAATATTTACGCGATTAAGACCCGTAGCTTATAAAATTCTATAATTCGTAATCTAATACATGATGAAAGAATATTCTACTTTATTTTGACCTGCGCTCCTGGGCACTGTGAAGTAATGGTTGCGTGCGGAAGAGCGAGGCCAGCAACCGTGTCGCTGAGTGCGTAGCGCTAAATAGATAGTTCACTCTGTGTAATGCCCCCTTAATCACCTAAATATTTAAAAGTGAATCTGTTGTGTTTACTCCATCTGTTATTTTTCGATCGAATTGCACCTATCGTAGGGTCAATGAACGGCCGACATTTTCCATTCATTTCTCATATAAGCCGTGAGTAATATGTAAAATCCTCGTAAACATTTATCGTTTATTCACAAAACCACAACAATTTACGTCTACTCTAATAAGATTACAACAACAGAGTTACGCCGGGAATTAATTTGCCTTTTAAATGAGCAATAAGTCAATATTTGGGAATAATTTCATGGAGCGTATATATTTGAATAACAATTGTGTACGCTTCCTGAATTATGTACATACGTAAATATTCACAAACATGCCTAATTGGAGTTTGTTCTTGATATATCAATGCCTTTTCCTTCTTAAGACAGGTTGTGACACACAATACATCAAACAAATAATTATTAATTTAAAATGAGAGTCCTGACTCATTTATCCACTCATTAATCATCATCATCATCATCATCAGCCTATCGCAGTCCACTGCTGGACATAGGCCTCTCCAATTGCACGCCACTTTGTTCTATCTTCGGCTTCACTAATGCCTAGTCCAAAATCATGATCTACACAAGGGATATGAAAGGGAACAGAGTAAAGGGACAGAAGATTCAAACAAGATCTTATAGAATATCGCAGTGAAATCTTCTCATCTACGCCTGGTTTTTATTTGAAGGTTTTAAGTTCCTCGATAAATGGGCTATCCAATAGTAATAATTTTTCAATTCGGATCAGTAGTTCCTGAGATTACCGCGTTCAAACAAACAAACAAACTCTTCAGGTTTATAATAATAATAATATAATATATATTGGGACAACTCACACAACGCTATCTGATTCCAAGCTACTTACTTATATATAACATACAACATACTTATATATTTCTAAATACGTACATATTATAGATAAATAACACCCAGACACAGAATAAACCATCGTGCTCATCACACAAAGTTTTATCCTGGGTGGGGATCGAACCCACGACCTCTTGCGTAGCAGTCGAACACATTCCCACCGCGGCACAGAAGCAGTCAATAATATTAGTATATATTTAGTATTTATTTATTTTTATTTTTTAATGTTGAATAACATTAGTTTTGTAATTGCAATTAATAAGACCATTGTTTTCTTTGCCAACAGCGGAACCACCGCCCCTGGTGAACGTCACAGTCCACGCTTCCACAATCCTGGCTCTCATCCTATGGAACGTAGGCGGAGATGGCGGGCACCCAATCATAGACTTCACAGCGCAGTACCGGTCCGCAGCGCCGGTCAATGGCACCCTGGAACCGTGGAGGCCTATCAGCCCGAACCATATTAGTCCTAACTCGGTAAGCTGTTGTTATCCGTTAGTTGGATTCATTCATCCACTCGGCCTCGATTTGTGAGTCACCATGAGACACTGAGCCAACTCAGTCGGTGCTAGGCGCATGCATGGGGGGAACTGCCCCCTTATAGTTTCGCCATGTCCGTCCGCAGCTTAGCTCAGAGACTGTTAGTGCTAGAAGGCTGTAATTTTGCATGGATATTACATATGCCACATAAAGACACATATTTCATATGCCGACAATTCCCTATATCACAGATAATACAATACTATGTTTTTTTTTCTCACCTACCCCATCATTAGATAGGTCTTTTAAAAACATTTAGGGATTATAAAGACATTAGATATTGTTAGATATTTTTCGGTTTAGGGATTCGTTTGTGAAATAATAATCTTTAAAATGCAAGTTTGTTAGAGTCAAGTGTCCCCCCCCCCCCCTTTACGCTGTCAGCTAAATGGTTGGGTATGTGAAAAAAATTACGGTAGCAGTATATAAACTATCACAGCTAAGTAGGTTTTAGAACTTAAAGAGTAACAGCAGACCAAGTGAGAAGTAACAAAATTTTCATACAGATGCCATTGAAAAATACTTACTTTTGTTAGTAGTATGAAACAAAAACAACAGAGAACAGGGCCTTCAGTTCTGGCGTGTTTTGATAGACGTTTGTACATAATTTGGTACTATGTATTTTGGAATATTGTTTTCTCTGTATATACAATAAAGAATTTAAATTAGCAAGTCAAGGGTTCAGAGAGGCCTACCACTCGACTTGATGAGAGTACCTACCTGTCACTAAATTCTCTCTCTTGAGAGACGTTAAGTTTGTCAATCTATTTCGATTGTTGTAATATGAGCATTTATTTCCTTACTAATTCAATCGTAGTGATTCACAGATCGAGGGGGAGGGTTCCCTCTTTAATAATCTACTCAAGATGGATTTCCGCCATATGACGCCCGATTTGATCAGTTAACTTAATTTTAACTAACATTAAAACTTTCGCGTTGCATGATCTATTGGAAAAAATGGATCGATTCCGGCCTGACCTGACGTGGTCACAGCGGAATCGAACAGTCTATAGAGATGATGATTCAGGAGCGCTTTTATTCTCTGTTTGTAACTATTTTTTTTTTTAAGTGAGATTGCTTGTATCACTACAAAGGAAAGAGGATCACTTATGGTGCTCTTATATCGCATGGGAGACAGTGCGACCCGTTATATTATTTATTTTCTTTTAGTTAAATATTTATTTTGTCTAAGTCCATGAAAAATTGGTTCACCAAGTTTTCAACGAGTTTCTGCCCATTTTATTGTAAACTTAACTGCATTAAGGTTATTTTCCAACAACAGTTACATACCTAAATACTTTAACAATATTTCCAATTATTATGGAGGTCAAAGATCTTTGATAAATGGGCTATAGGTGTTTTCGTCGTTGGGGATTCCTATTTTGAACATCTTGGAGAAAACATAAATTAACAAACACTATACGTGGAGCAGGAAATGTGGAAAATTGACGGCAGATCAATTCTTCTGCCATTTCCACAACTCAGCCTGCAGTCTTCTTTCATATCAACTCATATGATGTCCCACTTATATGATGTCGACTTGTGCCCATAATCGCCACGCTAGACGTGTGGATTGGCGATCGCAATAAGGCTATAAAGTACGTAGAGGACACTGCTGCCCGTCCTCCGGTGTGACATCCCTTGTCGCCTTGACGACACCCACGGCAAAGATGGGATATAAATTGTATCATTCTTATGCCGGTACCTAACGGCAGTCTTCTTTAAAGTGATAATATATATTATTGTGCAATGGGATTGCGTACGACTGCTACAAGACATACAGACAGAACTTGTGGTTACAATTAATAAATGTTGCCTTACGAGTCTGGGTGTACTATAATTGTATGTTTGTACGTGTATTCCCATTTTTAAATCCGTTTCGCCCCACACTGCAGGGAAAAGGCCTTTTTTCCCATCCACTTTTATCTGTCTTACGCTAAAGCTGGCCAGTCTTTCCAGTAATCCATCTTCGTCTGGGTCTGCCGCGATATCGTTTAATGTCTTGTTTGCCCACTGTGGGAAATATTTAACCAGACAACAAATAAAAACTGTCCTGTGCTATTGCTAACATTCCTGTCTTTACAATTCCAGCGGCAGATAGACGTGTATCACCTGGATACGAATGCCTCATACTGGTTCAGGGTGTGGGCCACCAACGTGCTGGGGCCGGGTCCCCCGGTGGAGGTGCTCGCCACTACCTTGTACAGCGATCAGGATGCTGGTGAGTCCCATATAAGCAAGAAATATTAATACATTTGTAAACGTCTATAGGTATAAGTCTATTTATTTAATATGGGTTATATCGAAATGTAATACTAGTAGGAACAAAAACTCTTATTAGTTCTACAGCCGAACTGTGAACAGAACAAATAGTAAATATAGATGGGAATAAATACTTCCATTTATTCTACTATTTTGTAACACCTCACCTGTAGTCCTAGCGTAGAATTAGGTAGCCAGCAGGGCCGGATCTAGGGGGGGGGAGCAAACCGGGGCACTTTCCTAGGGCGCTACTCTTAAGGGGCGCCAAATGCATGTTGAATGGGCGCCAAACCGGGTGAAATGAGTTGCACCCCCCCCCCCCCTTCATAAGCACATTCTCCGTGAAGGTGAAGGGCGCTATTAGCAAATTATTGCCCCGCCTCGAAAGAGATCCGGATCAGTATGTAGGTACTTAGTGGAAGTGGGAACGAACCCTGTGATTGGTCAGTTGACCGTCCATTCCGCTCCACTTCACCTAGCTCCGCGTTAATGGAAATACACCCTAATAACAGCGTTTAATTTCGAATAACGAAAAAAAAAACAACTCTCTATACATGTTTAACTTAAATATTTGAACATTACGATCAAGAATACAATTACAATTAACTTAGAGAATGTTAAGATGGCAAAAAATTGTCATGAATTGCATACCTTGAGTAACGAGATCCTATCAAAATTCAGCGAAACAACGGTTGGTATAAGTTGTTTACCGTTGGATCAAAGAGTACGAAAAAAAGATGCTGCCTTTTATAAACTGTCTACCAAAGTCACCTATCATACCAACGACGATGAGCGAGAAGCGAGTAGCGATTTATCGCTCAAGAAACGTACAACAGATGTATTTTGTAGATCCCGTCCGTGTAAACAAAAGAGATGCGGTATAGAGCGAGTACTTGCCGGCAGTGTGAACACTCAGCGATCAAATATTAATATCTGTATCTCTTTTGTTTACACGGGGTCTACATAAGTAATGTACGTGTCTTGAGTGATAAAAATCGCTACTAGCTACTCTTTTTCTCGCCGTCGGTCGGACAGGTACCAAAAGCGGCATTTGTTGGAAAATTATATCAAAAATGTGTTTATTATGACAGTAGAGCCGTTGGCATATTCTGAGGCTCTATCATAAATCGCAACGCATTAGTACACAAAAATTGTGAAACCCACCGATAGCAGGAACGCTCTCCAACATTGGTTGGTGTATAGATATTTTGAGTAAAAAAAAAGTATTGAAATTTATTTTTTAGTCATTTTTTTGCTGTATATTATTTGTTTTATTTGAAATTTGAATATTTTAAATCGATGTATTTTTTTAAGCTAATGCTACTTTCATATGACATTTTTTAATTTCGCGTTCAAAAATCAGAACCTCTTCAGGTTCATAATGCTAGTACACACACACACACACACACACACACACACACACACACACACACATACATATATATATATAACTACATTACTATACTATATATATAATGTAGTTATTACCATTGATAATGGTTATGTTATGAAGTCGTCAATTTAAAACATAGGACCCAATATGAAAACCTGACCTATATACTCGTAGTAATATGTCACAACTTCTTACAAAGATTTCCATTTATTTTTCAAAATATTACTGGCAACTGTTCAAATGTTCAATTGCATGTCAGTCGCATTGGTGATAATAATAAAAAAAATAGTTTTGGTCGTAGACATAGACACTGCACTGAGTGTTCCTTTCCAGGTATGAAGTAAATAGGCTCTGCATGAGAGAGACAAAACAATCGTGCGGCCAGTAATTGTCTGTACTGAATTATAGTAGTTGTCGAAGACTTTATGGACCTTGTCTACTGTGTTGTCATTACAGACCTACAGAAAAGAGACGGGTATTGGCCGCATAGTTACGTTGTCTCTTTCTAGAGAGTGGTCAATATTACAGTAATTTTTATAGGCATTTCTTGCTAATAACTTTATTAATAAAATAATTGTATTTTTGAAAGATAGAAAAATTTGAAGTCCTGACCCTGGAATCGAACCCGAGACTTTCGTATGCCAAACCGGGGCCGGAATCGAACCATCTATCTGGACTGGACTGTGTTACTAGACTTTAATTTTTTCTATCCTTTCCTGCACGCGAGTTGGGCCCTTGCATGCGCCATCTAGCCACTAGTTTGAGAACTATCACGGCTTTTGTTATTGCTTCGTTGCAGAGAGCATTTTAACAAATGGTCAATATGTCTGGTTTTGGTAAATGATCGAATGATCATTTAACAAAATATAAAAGTTGGCATCGTGCTGCGAAAGTATCTAGACTTCTAAAGTATATATTTCGGCACATTTACCGTACAGTGAAATAATAAAAAAAATAATTAAATATTGATTTTCAAACAATCATTAAATTGGTTTTACTAAATAATGATATTTTAAATTTATGACAATCAATTTTAATAAACCTAATTTATGTCTTGGGTTCGATTCCCACCCAGGATAAATATTTATGTGATGACCGCTATTTTATTTCGCCTGGGAGTAATTTATCTGTATGATATAAGCAAAGATGTTATAAGTAAAAACGTGTAGATAGATTACAAGCGTTCAGCAAGCGGCACCTTGAAATTTAGACAATTGACCAAATTTTTATATGTCAGTGTCGCATCGCCGACGTCAAGAGATGAAAGCAGCGGATTACATTTTTCTTTCTTTCGCTCGTGACAATTAAATCATGCTATCCTACTTTTATGACTTTTTATAATAGTTTGACATTGCAATAGATAGGTTATCTATGTGTGTATTAGTTTGACGTTTTTAAAGATCGAATATTGTTTATGTTACCTATCTACACCTTTTTACTTAAAACATCATTGGATATATATGTATTATAATATAATATCTTGGGACAACTCACACAACCAGACAACTGATAAACATACTTTTTAGATATATTTCGGGACTTAATCGCGTGAATTATTTAAAGGTACGAACCTTTTATTTACCCGACGTTTCGATCGAATTGCACCGATCGTGGTCACGGGTCGACTACATATTATAGATAAATAACATCCAGACACAGAATAAACACTAACCCGTAAGCATTAAGAGATAGAAGAATTTGATATCTAGTAACATAGTCCAGATAGGTGGTTCGCTTCTGGCCCCGGTTTGGCTACGGAAGTCTCGGGTTCGATTCCTGAGTCTGGATTAAAATTTTTCTATCTTTCAAAAATGCAATTATTGTATTTGTAAAGTCTTTGGCAAGAAATGCCTATAAAAATTACTTCAATATTCGGCCTGCGTCATCATAATTTGTTAAAATGCTCTCTGTAACGAAGCAATAACAAAAGCCGTGATAGTTCTTTAACTACCGACTAGATGTCGCTACGGGGGCCTAACCCGTAAGCATTAAGAGATAGGAGAATTTGATATCTAGTAACATAGTCCAGATAGGTGGTTCGCTTCTGGCCCCGGTTTGGCTACGGAAGTCTCGGGTTCGATTCCTGAGTCTGGATTCAAATTTTTCTATCTTTCAAAAATGCAATTATTGTATTTGTAAAGTCTTTGGCAAGAAATGCCTATAAAAATTACTTCAATATTCGGCCTGCGTCATCATAATTTGTTAAAATGCTCTCTGTAACGAAGCAATAACAAAAGCCGTGATAGTTCTTTAACTACCGACTAGATGTCGCTACGGGGGCCTAACCCGTAAGCATTAAGAGATAGAAGAATTTGATATCTAGTAACATAGTCCAGATAGGTGGTTCGCTTCTGGCCCCGGTTTGGCTACGGAAGTCTCGGGTTCGATTCCTGAGTCTGGATTCAAATTTTTCTATCTTTCAAAAATGCAATTATTGTATTTATAAACCACTGTGTTCATCACACAAAGTTTTATCCTGGGTGGGAATCGAACTCACGAACAGCCATGTCAAAGTGCCGTAGTACAAGCTCTGTCTAAACTAAAGCCAAAATGGGTGTGAAACTGTTAAATATTTAATAACAATTTTTTTCTTACCAACCATTGACTATAGTCTTGTTAACCATTGATATAGGTTTTGGCTGGCCTGTAGGTCTAGTGGTTAATGACCCTGACTGCTAAGGCAGAGGTCGTGGGTTCGATCCCCACCCAGGATTAAACTTTGTGTGATGAGCACGATGGTTTATTCTGTGTCTGGGTGTTATTTATCTATAATATCTTTGTATTTAGAAATATATAAGTATGTTTATCAGTTGTCTGGTTTCCATAGTACAAGCTTTGCTTAGTTTGGGATCAGATAGCGTTGTGTGAGTTATCCCAAGATATTATTATTATTATTATAGTATTAAACATTGAAGGGTTGCTTACCAAATTTGTTGCTTAGCTTTAGTATAGTTTGGGATCAGATGACCGTATGTGAGTTAGTATATTATATTATTATATTGAAAACACGTTTGACTCAACAATTGCCTATCTTTCAAAAATGCAATTATTGTGTTTCATCATCATCATCCGCCTATCGCAGTCCACTGCTGGACATAGGCCTCTCCAATTGCACGCCACTTTGTTCTATCTTCGGCTTCTCTTTGTTAACATTATTGTGTTAGCCATTTAAATAACCTATAATCGCACCAATTTCCAGAACTGTACAAGCATTTCTTCGAGGGTGCAGAGTCATTCGACACTCGCACTTGGGTAGCAGCTGTGTGCGTTGTAATGGGCACCCTCGTAGTCCTGGCCGCGGGCACCTGTGCTGTCCTCTGCCGCGAGTGGCGACGCAACGGTGAGCCAACGCCATAGCACACGCCTCTACCTAGGCTCTACTTCATGTGGTATTAGCCTGGATACGTGGTCGGTCGAATTATGGCTCGTGTGGTCGAAGATTGTCGATTTGATTGAATATTTGTTACATTTCTTTTTGTGATTTTTAAGTACTTTTATGCTGATTTTAACAAATATATGAAAGACAAAAAAAAATCATAATCCGAAATATATCCTTACGAGCCGCACAAGCCTTACAAGTTCCTTAGGGTACCGGTAGATGGCGTTACGATAGGTTTAAGTCGTAGCGCCATCTTTGGATTTACGCCAGAGTGGATAACGACTCCGGCACTACACCCGAAGATATTGAATTTGTCTTTGATTTGTTACGGTTTAAGAGAACCGTCCCTCCATCTACCGCGTCCCTAGGGAACTTGTACGCCTTAATAAATAAATTCCAAACTTACAAAAGACAAAATTCTACACTCAACGCTCAATCAAATCTACGGCATTTGGGTCTACAAACCTATTAGCCGTGCCTGCCCCTATGTCCTATTTCAATAACAAAGTCTTTTTTGACATATCCGAAGTACAACTTTTTTTTGATCGTACTCAAAATATATTAACAATTAAAGGACATAATAATAAATATATCATAGAATAAGCTGT